>CM053144.1:80344170-82844170 GCA_028571685.1 Heterohyrax brucei
ATTTCCCTATTTGTATCGATGTCTGGTTCCTCTGTCTGGCATTATAGTCTTGGATTGTTATCTGATATTATTGATTTTGTAACTGAAGTATTTCAGTAATTTAATATTTCTTGCAATTTTGGTTTGCTTTTTTCAAATTCCCTAAATTTCTGTTTATCTGGAAATGTTCCAATTTCACCACCATATTTGAGATACAGTTTTACTGGATATGTAATTCTTTGCTGGCAATGTTTTCCTTCATGGCTTTGTATTTGTCATCCCTTTGCCTTATTGTCTACATAGTTTCTAATGAGTAGTCTGAACTTGATCATATTGACTTCTGTGCAGTTTATTTCTCAATTATATCTAACCGCTTTTAAAATTCTCTTATCTTTAATTTTGGCAAATTTGGTTATAATATATTCATATCTTGGTGTCTTTCTTTTGGGATTTGCCTTGTGTGGACTTCAATGAGTGTCTTAGATACATATTGTCTCATCATTTATGATATTAGGGAAGTTTTCTGGCAACAAATCTTCAATGCATTTCTCTGTATTTTCTGTTATTCCGCTCTAACCCTGTTCTTGTACTCCACTCATAGATTATTCGTCTTGGTAGAGTCCCATATAATTCTTAGTGTTTCTTCATTTTTTAAGAATTCTTTTATCTAATTTTTCCTCAAGGATGTTAGTGTCAAATACTTTGCCTTCACTAATTTGTCTCACTGATTCTGACTTCGATTGCCTCAGTTTTGCTCTTTGGACTTTCTATGTTGTTGTTACATGCCATCTAGTCAATTCTGACTCACAGCAACCCTATGCACAACAGAACAAAACACTGCCTGGTTCTGCCCCATGCCTGTGATTGTTTTTATGCTTAAACCCAAGTTGTTGCAACCACTGCGTCAGTCATCTTATTGAGGGTCTTCCTCTTTTTCACTGACTTTCCATTCTACCAAGCATCATGTCCTTCTCCAGGGATCAGTCCTCCTGACAACGTGTCCAAAGTATGTAAGACACAATCCAGTTATCTTTGTTTCCAAGGAGCACTCTGGTTGTACTTCTCCCAAAACAGATCTGTTTGTTCTTTTGTCAGTCCGTGGTACATACAATATTCTTTTCTAACACCATAATTCAAAGCCATCAATTTTTCTTCTGTCTTCCTTATTCACTGTCCATCTTTTGCATACATATGATGTGATTGAAAATACCATGTCTTGGATCAGGCACACCCAAACTGATTTTCTACAGATTTATCTAATCCTATAATTTTATTATTAATCTTCTGAATTTATACTTACTGTCTCTCTATGGTTTCTTGTAACCTATTCAATTTGTCATTATGCTTTGTTTTGCTTGATCTCTTTCCTGACTTTTTGAAGAGCTCTAAATATTAATCTTTTGTATTCTACTTTCAATTATTCCAGGAAGTTCTTTTCATCTGGAAAATTCCTTCATTCTTTATTATGGGTGCTGTCTGAAGCCATTATGTTCTGTCTTTTTATGTGAGTCTTTTTTTTTTTTTTCAATTGACTGTGGTCTCCAAGTTATCAGTAAGTTGTTGTATTTGGTTATTTTATGGTTACTTACTGTGTTCTATATTCTTGTTTTGTTTTGAAATGTCCAGCTAGGCTGGTCTTGTGGGCTACTTTATTTATTGTCAACTTTGAAGCTCTAATGTACTGTTACCAAGTGGTTAGAGTTTCACTAGGTATGTGAGCTCAGTGGTTCATTTACTCTTCTTCTGTATATTGAGCTCAGGTGTCCAGGCAGTCAGTCATCAGTTGTGCAGGGTCTCCTCTATAGTCCTAGATGTGCAGGGATATATAGTACAGATACAGGTATTTAGCTGCATACACTGAGAAAGGCACTGGGCTGACAGCTGTTCATGAATGTGTGTGAGGAAACCATGTTCCTGTCCCTTAAGGTATGTTGGTGGATACACTTTGTAGCTGGACTATGGGTCCTGGATGCTGAATACAGAGGTGATAGGCATTCATGTCTGTGGCCTGTATGTGCCTGTGCCTAGCCCTAAGAAATGTTTCTGTCCTGTGTTCCTGGATCAGAGGAGTTGACAGATTCCCACCCCAACCCATCACTGTTAAATTGTTCCCTCTCCAAGTCTGGGAGAATGGCTCAGGGCTCATATAAGGGATCCTACTTCTGGCCCAGGGTATGTGTCAGTCTGTGGAGCCAGGGCCTTTCAGAGATGAGAAAGGAAAGTGTTTGTAAAAGGAGGAGAGGTTTCTTCTAAAGGAAACTTTAGGTCCATGTGTGGTAGATTATATGGACGCCACTTAGCTTTTGATGATCAGATGCTGTTTCTCATTGATTCTGGATGTGCTCGGTCTCTCCCACTGAGATGCTTTCCAAATGCCGCCACTCCCCTCACCACGCTTGCTGCAGCCAATCTACTTGTGGAGTGCTGATTCCTGCTAAGCCAGATCTGGCCAGTGCAAGGTAATTATGGACCTACTCTCCTTTCCCAGATTGTCAGTCTGTTTTCTCAACACTCCCTTTGATGTTCAGGGTTCCTAGAATAGCATAGATAATCAATTCATTTGTTCCTTTCAATCTTTGTTGTTATGGGGATCATAGGAAGCATCTGATTACTCTGCCATCTTGGTTCTGTCCCCACACATCTGTATTCTAATGTTCAGTGCTGTTTAGCTGACCCTGGACTTTCATGCCCTATTGAAATCTTCTTTGTACTCTTTTCTTTGGTGGTCCCAAACTCTGGGATATTTCTCCTCTTGGTTCTTAATATAAAGTTGGTGTTAGTGTGTAATAATCAAAGGGCTAATTTCTGTCAATATGTCAATAATTCATATGTTATTAAGAACACAGACAGTGTAGAAAATTAGTAAAATGTAACAGTAAGCAATTCACAGAAAAAACTAGGCTTATTGAAACAAATTTAGCATTACTGCTAAATGCAAACTAGGACTCTAGCAAACATTCAGAAAATTTAAAATGATATTTAATGTTGATGTGCATGTGGAAAGAATCTCACAAACTGTTGGTAAATATATAAATCAATGTAACTGGGTTTTTTGGTGAAAATTTGGCAACATTATTCCAATTATAAAATGTTCATATCCTTTTATTAAATAACTCTACTTTTAGGGTTGTGTTCTCATCATAAACTGGCATTTTAATATAAATACTTATTATATATAAACACACATGTATACATGTGTACATATATAATATAAATAAAATTTTTAATGTAATATATTTAACAAATACCTGAAAGGACACGTAAGGAGAGACTTCAGGCCATAGAGAAAACATCAGCTGCCCCTTCAAAGTTGGAAGCCTGGTATACTTCGCTTAGGCCCTGGCTGTGCAACTATTGACCTTTTCCCCTAACTAACACCAATGAAAGCAACATTCCATGTTATTGGACTGTATAATTTAATCTGTGCCATAGATCTCTGAGCCCAGGGGTCATTCCAGAGCCTACCCCAAGAACGTCCACCCAAGGGTGTCTACCATCTTTGAGACTCTCCTCATAGCTCTGGTGGCACAGTTGTTAAGAGCTCAGCAGCTAAGCAAATAGTAGGCAGTTCAAATCCACCAGCTGCTCCTTGGACACCCTGTGGGGCATTTCTACTCTGTCCTATAGGATCACTGAATCAGAATCAACTTGCCAGCATCAGGTTTAGTTTTCACTGAGCTGAAGCCTTAGGCAGGCCTCCTTAGTGGCTGTATTTAAGATATTGGCCTTGAGTTGCACTCCTCAAATACCCCTTGTTTTAAGCCACTAATTTTCAAGGTGGTTTCTTACAAAGCAATATTTTACTGATATGGTTAATACTTTCTTATGTTCCTTGATTCACTGATGATTCTACCTTCTTCTCACATTCAACTGAAGTGAGTCTTTAGCCTCATCTTTTCAATTTCTGTTACCTTCTCCCATCTGTACATCTACTCCAAATATCTGCATTCTGAGATGTACTCAGTCATTGTTTTAGTCAACTAGTGCTGTTCTAACAGAAATACCACAAGTGTATGGCTCTAGCAAAGAAAAGTTTATTCTTACACAGTTCAGTAGGTTACAGTCTGTATTCAGGGTGTCTGCTCCAGGGGAAAGCTTTCTCTCTGTCTGCTCTGGAGGAAGGTTCCTGTGTTGTATCAGTCTTTGGTCAGAGAGCATCTTGGTGCAGGAGCTTTAGGTCTGAAGGATGTGCTCTGCTCCAGGTGCTGCTCTCTTGATGGTGTGAGGTTCCCAATTCTCTGCTTGCTTCTCTCTCTTTATCTCTCATAAGATGAAAGGATTAAGGGTGGTGCAAGCCACACTCCAGGGAAACTCCCTTGGCTAGGGTGTTGCAATCTCATTCTAATCCTCTTTCAAAATAATCATCCTATCTATTAGCCACAGGCAGAGATTAGGATGTATAGCATAGAAAAATCACAAAATATTGGGAATGATGGCCCAGCCAAATGGTTACTCACATTTTTGAGCATACACAGTTCAATCTATGACAGTCATAAAGATCACTTTAGACTGTAGCACAATAGGAATGAACAGAGTAGGAAAAACATTTTTTTATTAGCTGTGCTTTTGTAAATTATTATAAATTTATGTAAAAATAGGATATATAAATAAAGACAGTAATAGAAAAATAAAGTAGATATAGCACTTCTGTTTTTTAGTAGTGTTTCCCAAATATGCCTTAATCATAAGGTCACCTTGAGCTCTTACGAAGCATACAGACTTCTGGTTCGAACCCAAACCCAGAATGCAGATATTTGGAGCAGGCATTGTATTGGATTCTCTACAAGAAGGGAGTTAAAATTTTTAAAAGATGAATTAAATGATCCAGTCAGTTCGTTAAATGCTGATATAGAAGGTGAGCTTTGTTCCGTAGCAATGTCCTTCTTAAATCAGGAAGCTTTTAGTCACTTTTAGTTTTATTCTGTGCAGATGGTTTCTCATTCTGTACCCCAAATCCTTAACTCTTTTTCTTGCTTTGTAACTAATCAACAATGTTTGACAAGAAAAACTATATTTATAGTGGAATTTTATATCACTCTTTCTCAGGATAAATGTGAATGTGACTACAGTGTTAGGTAGGATGGGGTGAGTGAGGGTTTCCCTTTCCAAGAAGGAAAGTCACAGTCTGTGGATTGCGGTAACAGAAGAGTAAATATAATAAACTATTACTGCCGAAAGCTGGGCTTCAGGGAATTTATGGGCTATTGCCACAGAACAATTCCCACAGGATAAGACATTTAAGGAAAAGTATGATTGGATGACTGTTGCTGTACATTAGATGATATCTGTTAGAGAAAGAATGAATGCAGTTCCCAGACCACTATAGGATTCTGCTAAAGAATATGTTTCCTCTTGCAGCTAGTACTTTGAGATTGCTGAATATCATCAGGTCAACATATTTGTGCATGTATGCCTTCTAAACCGTTTAATTTTTTACTTTTTTTGGTGAAAGTTAAATGTCCTGTCAAAAACCAGATGAAGATATCTGTGAGGAGCTGATAATTCTGAACACTCAATCTAATAAAAAACACTCCCATCTGTATGCCTCCTCGAACATCTGTGTTGTGAGATGCATTCAGTCATAAAGATTACTTTAGACTGTAGCACAATAGGAATGATCAAAATAGAAAAAAGATTTTTTTTATTAGCTGTGCTTTTGTCAATGATTATACATTTCTATTAGAAAAAATATTTTATATAAATAAAGACAGTAGTGGAAAAATAAAGTAGATACAGCACTTCTGTTTCTAGTAGTGTTTCCCAAATATGATATATTATAAAATCAGCTGGGGCTCTTATGAAGCATACACTTCTGGTTCCAACCCAAACCTACTGTATCAGATTCTCTACAAGAGGAGAGTTAAAATTTTTCATTTTAAAAGATGAATTAAATGATCAAGTCAGTTTGGAAAATGCTGATACATTAGGTGGGCTTTGTTCTGTAGCAATGTGCTTCCTAAACCAGGAGCACCAGCTTCACCTGGAAACTTGTTAGAAATGCAAAGTCTCACGCCCTGCACCAGACTTACTATAGCAGGAATACTGGGGGAGAGACACAGCTATCTGTGTTAGAATAAGCCTGCCGGGTAATCTATGGCTAACACTTGAGATTTACTGCTTAGACTGGCGAAGAATGACACCTTTGTATGTCTACAGCAGAGACCCTGATGGTGTAGTTGTTAAGTGCTATGGCTGTGAACCAAAAGGTCAGTAGTTCAAATCTACCAAGCACTCCTTGGAAATTCTATCAGGTAGTTCTACTCTGTCCTATAGGGTCGCTATGAGTCGGAATTCACTCATTGGCCAGAGTTTGGTTTTCGGTATGTCTACAACAACTCTAAGAATGGTCAATACCTGAAGATGTTGAACTCTAAAACTGAAAAGCAAATTTTTAAAATGGACAGTGACATTGCAACTATAATATATGAAAGCACAACTTTTGATGTCTTGGTAGTGGAGAGAGGATGTCACTCTGAATCAGCCGAATGGCCTTTCTGTACCTGTTACTGAGTGAGCATTTTCAGTACATGCCAGTAATTGTTGAGCCCCATTTTAGAGGGTAACATTTCATGCAACAGCGTTTTAGGCAGTCTTTGGGACATAACTGGAGCTTCAACAGGCCAAAGCTGGGAAAAGGGAAGAGCTAAGCAAAAGCAAGGACGCTGAAAGCTAAGATACGTTTAGGTGAGGGTGAATAGAGCAGAGCCATTGTTCTCATACTTTTGCTGTATCACAAACACCTGAGGCACTTGTTGAAACACAGATGTCTGGGTCCTGCCCTAGAGCGTGTGATTCTATAAGTTTGGAGCAGGCCCCAGAATTTGAGTTTCTAATGTTTTCTCAGCTCATCCTGATGCTGCTGGTCTGGGGATTACATTTTGAGAATCACTCGTGTAAGTATGTGATGGAAAACGATAGCAATCAAGCATCTGGAAATATTAGTATATGAGGTTAGATTAATTGTGGAGGAGCTGATTTCATACCCTGAAATAGTGACTTATTTTTATGTATAAATACATATACATGTGTAGAGGTGTATATACGTGTGTGTGTGTGCGCACACATACATAAAACAAAACAAAACACAACAACAGTCAATTCCTACTCAATCCTATAGGATAGAACAAAACTGCCCCATGGCGTTTCCAGGCAACAGCTGTCAAACTGTTGACCTTTTGGCTAGCAACCATAGTTCTTAACCACTGTGCCATCAGGGCTCCAAATGTACATATAGATGTATTTATTCATTTACTTTGGTTTTGGTTTAAATGAGGACCTACAACATGATCAGAATCATTTGGGACTACTCTAATACGTTGAATCAAAAAGAGAGAGACTGAGGCCAGACAGAACATCTTCCAAAACTACTTAACTCCAGTATTATAGTTTGAATATGTTCACCCAAAATACGCGTTGTAAATCCTAACCCCTATGCGTGGTTACAATCCCATCTGGGAATGCGCTTTCTTTCTGCTGTTAATGGACAGACAGTACTTAGTGTATGGTATATTTTGAAACAATCTGTTTTGAGACATAAAAGAGACTAAATAAGCCAGCTAGCAAACACAGATGGGGGAAGAGAGATGCCATACCACATGAAGGTCACCCAGGAGCGAAAGTTCAAAGAGATCAGGACTGTCAACCAAAGTCAACACAGAGAGACAAACGTTCTGTTAGAGCTGGCAGCCTGAAGTCAGACTTCTAATCTCCTATACTGTGAGAAAATTAGTTTCTGCTTGTTACAGCCACCTGCATGTGGTTCTTATTATAGCTGCACTAACTGGCTATCCAGTCTCTTTTGCTGTGCAGCTACTACTACCTCTCTTCAGCTCCATCTCCCTATTAGAAAACATCAAACACTTTCTGTTAGAACATAAGCCAACTAATCAGCCTACAGTGTGAATGACTGATGATTATTCATTGCTATTAGTTGCCTTTGAAACTCATGGAACCCCATGTATTCAGAATAAAACTGCTCTGTAGGGTTTTCAGTGTTATGACTTTTCAGAAGCACATAGCCAGCACTGTCTTCTGAGGTACTTCTCGGGGGGTTCAAACTACCAAGCTTTTAGTTAGTAGTCTAGTATTTAACCCTTTGTCACCAAGGGGGCCTGATAATTATTTAACCGTATTGGGGGTCACTATGAGTTGGAACTGACTCAACATCAGTTGGTTTGTTTTTAACAACAACAAAAATTAATCCAAATAATTAATCCAAATCAACCCAAACACCAGTTCTGGAACTCCAACTACTGTGACAGTGTTAGAAGAAAAATGTCAAGCAACATGTACATGAGGGGTAGGGAATATACTGTTTTGTGTGGGAAGGCTTCTTTCTAGATTGCTCTCAGGGTCAAGTTTCCCCCACCATTTATGCTTTTACCACTTTACCTGCTTTGTTTTCTCAACCCACAGATCTCAAATAGTGCCACATTTCTTTGCAGTAGATTTGTTCCTTCCTGTAGTTATATTTTGATCCACTGCTAACTATGTATAGGGACAACCACGTGTAGCAATGTGGCTTTAGTTAGCTCTATGTGGTCAGAATCTATTTGGCTGATGTTTTTGGCTTTCTCTCGGTGATAAAGCTTAAGGACACGGCAAATGAAATTTTGTTATTCTGTATGTGAAAACATATTCATATGTATATGGTTTCTAGTTCATTTTTCATCTTTATTTGAACTGATGCACATTTTCCTTTTATTGTAAGCTTCATGAAAACCTTTCCAAAGTTAGTGGAGTTATAAATAAATGAAACCTGGAAATATCATCATAATAACCAAAACCCACTGCTGTGAAGTCAGAAGTCATCATAACAGTGTGATCTTTTATATGCTTCGGTTCCAGTTATTACTTCAATCTCAGAGACATGTAAAAAAACAGAGAATTAGATTATATAAGATGTTATATGCTTTATATGTGTGTGTCTATATATATGCATTATTTTCTCAGCTAATGAGTCAATAAATAATAGCACCCCCACAAAATAACCTAGCAGAGGTATCATTTGGCTGTCTAATAAAAAATTTCCACTTATCTGCAGTCACATTACACCTGCTGTTGCTACTTCAAGGCAACCGGAGGAACCATAGTAGACAAAAATGGGCCATAACCAGAGTGGTGGTGGAACTTCACTAGAGGAACATAAAAGGTTGTTGCAGACTTTAACAACTGCTGGCGGAAAGGAGATACGACTTTGACAAAGAAATACCCACAGTTACTGATAATGGTGACACCTAGATCAGGATCAATAGCTGATGGTTTGAAATGCAGAGTTATTACTACAACAAGGCAGAAACATGAGGCAAGATAACTGATAATGAAATTAATATATATGCTTTAGAAAAACAGACCTAGGAGCAATAAGTGGACAGTTTAATTGTGTGCAAGTTATATTCAGATGTGCTGAGACCAACATACGTAACAGCAGCTTTCTGGTGGTGGTGGTGAGTGCAAAGGTCACAAGACTTATTATTTTATCTTTTCAACAAAGTCAGTTGAAAACTACACAGAAATATAAACATGCAGACAATACAAAATATGCCCAGTATAGTATCTGTATTTTAGAGAAACAATGAAATAAACACGATCTGTTCCCTGAATGGTAACATATTTTAAAATGTGCTGAAAGTGTTTATTTTTATCTCACTGTCTCAGAAAATGACATGTGGGCTTTCCAGCAATACCATCAGGCTGATTATGGCAGTGATAAATTAGACTTGATTGAGATTTGAGTGTTTCAAATGATATTTTACAAACACTATTTATGCTGAAATAAATTGCCATTGTGTAATATTTCTCTTGTGCCCTTTCATCTCCCAGTATGGAGCAAACATAGAAAAGCAAAGCACAAATAATCATTGGGGCAAGGTCAGGGTTTAAAGCAAGGTGTAAATCTCAGAGGATTTCTTATCCAATATCAGTTTTTTGCTGTTGTCATCAGGGGAAAAGATTAAGATATCTACTTTCAGCTTACAGGGATCTGTTATCCTTTGTTTATGCTGAAAGCTCTGAGAAGGGTGGTATTCTTTCAGACTAATACAGAAATATTTTTAAAAGATGTTACTGAAATGCTACTGAATATTAGAAACACAGTTGTGTGTTCCTATCTTTCCCTTTGTATAGTGAATGTATTAAGGATACAAATAGTGTCTTTTTTTTTTTTTACTCTACCTATCATAGGACGCGCCATGAGTCGGATCCGACTGGGCGGCACTTGGCTTTCGGCTGGCATCATGGTACTAGTCACTCAGTGAATGTTTGATGACATTCAGAATGTAATGGAAGGGAAAAAAACAATGCACACTTGTATGTGTAGATTCAGAGATTATTGGAAGTGAAAATAAACTCATGGATTATCCAGAGTGATGTGGCCTCAAAAGCATGGACTTGGTTTCAGGGCAAATTCAGTTTGCAATGATGGTTGGATCAATTATTGGCTGAGTGCCTTTGGAGTAAGCCTTGGTTTGTTTAGCTGTAAAATGAAATTCTGGAAGTTTGTCTCTTAGAGTAGGCTTCCCTCACTAATGAGCCTGAGACAAAAACTTATGCGTAGGTAGCTCACTTGAGTCGTGATCTCAAAATGTAGAAGAGGAAGAGTAGGGAAAAGCAGGCAGAGGAGGAGGCAAAGCCAACAGCACGGGGATTCGTTATTGAGCTTGTTATTCTAGTCAACAGGATCTCAGTTCCATTAGGACTGAGAAGAGTCCAGAATATCCCCTAGAAATGTCACCCTGAAAGACAGGAGGCTGGAGCACGTGCCCCCTACCAACTGAGTGTTATCTCCAGCAGTATTAACTCCCTCACACTTTCAGACTGCTGTTGTAAATGACCCATATTTTATGATTTTCCAACTTCAGAACCTCAATTATCACACCACAGCAGATTTTACAGGGATTACTGAGAAGCACTTAGAAAGGATATACTTGTGGGAAGCTAGTAAGTTCTGGCAAATGGGCACGTAGTAAGTGCTAGCATAGTTTTTGTTTAGTGTGTCTTTCAAAAGGACTAGTCTTTTAACCTAACTTAATGAAGAATGAGCTGCAATTCTGGGGTCCTATGTGTCTGACAGCTATACAATCACACACTGCTCACAACCCTGACAGACTGGAGAAGAGGAGAAAAATCCTCCATCCTTGGCCCAGAATCAGTCCTCCTGTTTTCTTTCCTGTATGCCTTGGTGATGAAAGCCTTTAAAAGTTCACTCTGGTTAGAATGCCTGCTAAGAATTTGCATTTCTAACAAATTCCTAGGCCGTGCTACTGCTGGTGGTTAGTGACCAATTCTGAGAAGCACTAGCACAGTGGTGGTTCTCAAAATTGATTATACATAAGAATCACTTGGGGGAAAATGTGGATTCTGATTCAGTATATCTGTGGGAGGAAATGCAAATTCTTAGCAATGATGTGAACTGGAACAAACCAGTTTGAAGCCCTGGTTCAATCCCATCAGCCACTACAAAGGAGAAAAATGTGGCAACTTGCTTCTGTAAAGATTTACAGCCTTGGAAACCCTGTGGGGCAGTTTTACTTTGTCCAATAGGGTCACTTGAGTCGGAATCAACTCCACAGCAAGAATTTTTTTCTTTTCTTTTTTGGCTTGCCTAGGTATTTACATAGTTTGAACTCCCATGTCTTTTCTTGCTACTTTGAAATAACCTTTTGCTTGCCTCGGTAGTTGGTTTTCATCTAATCTTTCAAGTCCTGCCGGTCTACATGGAACTCAACTCTAAGTCTTTTAATAACCTTACACTCACATCTTGTTTATCAACATTGCTCAGTCCCAAAGACAGAGTTTTTCAGTGAAATAAGCATTAAATGAAAATGGAGGATAACCATATCATATCACAAAATATCATGGGGACAGATAACATCTCCAGACCGGAGAGGTGGAAAGTGTAGCTGGGCATTATATGTCCCACTGGCCATGAAAGTGTTACTGCTAGTTGTATATTGCTAATGTGCAAAATACTTGAGTAGTAGATTTTTTTACTGTCATAAATGTAAAACTTTGAATGACAAGGCAGTCAATAATTGAGGAATAATTGTACTTGATTTAATTCCTATATTCGTAAAATGGATATAAAAATATGTCACACAAGATTGTAGTGATGAAGTGAGTACATAACTGTGTTTTGTAAAGTGTTTGAATTATAAGCTAAGAGTTCTATTAAGGCTGAATAACTTTTATAATAAATAACTCTCCCCCTAGCCCCCCACTCTCCAGTTTTCATTGACTTGAAACAATACAGCTTTATTTTTCAGTTATGAAACTGACTAGACTAGGTTTAGGTCATCAGTGGCAGCCTGAATGGCCTTAGGTGAAAGATAAATTTTCCAAGGATGCTACGATTTCAAGAACTTTTACCTGCAACTGGTGTTTGTAAATAACCACAGGGCATGTGCTAGATATGTAAGCAACGCATCCTTCTCTTTCAGTCTTGTCTCCAGGGTGTAACTATTAAAGCTTCAGGAGCTGAAAGGAAGCTTCAGCAACCCCAGTGTTAGCTTATGGGGTGGAGGATTGGGCTAGCCTAGAATATCTAGTTTGAGATGAAGCCAGCTTAGCTTCAGTAGAATACAAAAACTTGGTCTCTATGCAGCTCCATTCTCCCTCTGTGTTGTCACAAATTACATCTTTATATTTTGAGTGCTCAATAACAGAGTTTTATACTTATTTTTTATGGATTTGTAACTTAATTAAATCATACAGGGCAAAAAATGTTAAAGTCACACAGTTTTATCTGCTTATTTTCATGATTATTTTATGTAAGTGCTGGGCATTTTATATGAAAAATAATAGAGAAAATTTAAGGCACTGGCAAATAATATACTCCTCCAAAGAAAGTTTAGGCTTTTGGGGGGGCAGAGTAGGCAGCATAGCTAGGGGCATTAATCATTGCAGATGACCTTAAGCTACTTAAAACAAACAAACAAACCAAATCCACTGCCATCAAGTCAATTTCAACTCATAGTGACCCTACAGGACAGAGTAGAACTGCCCCATAGACTTTCCAAGGACCACCAGGTGGTTTCGAGTTGCTGACCTGTTGGTTAGTGGGTGTAGCACTTAACCACTGTGCCACTAGGGTTTCCTAACCTACTTAACATTGATATAAATTAAAGCTGGGCTTTGGTCACTATGAAGGCTGATCCACTTCCGGCTCACCCTAATTCTCAGTGTGTGGCCCTTTATGATTCCTATGGAAAGTCTAGGTTGTTTACCACGGCATCTCTTTTCGGTGTTCCATAAATTTCAATTCCCTCACTCTCATATAAGTCTTTTTGAAGCACAGATCAGCTTCTCAGAAATTAATCATACTAAATGAAGCAGTTCTACTCTGTTCTACAGGTTAGCTATGAGTCAGAATTGACTTGAAGGCACGGGGTTTAACAGCATTAGCAAATAGCTCTAAGGTAAAGAAAGACCCTTTAAAAGTTAGGCTCATGTCTCTGGGCATATGTCCTTACCTTACTATGTAGGTAGATGTCCAGTGCTTTCAAACATTTTCTTTTTATATATTTTCTAAATTTTCTAGGTATTTTCAAGGGAAGGTTTTTAATACACACCTAAGTTTGTCATTGCTAGAAAGGAAATCTTCTCCTTCAAATTAAGGTAAAACACTCAATTTCAAAGAAATACGTTGCCCTTAAGTGTAGCTCATTTTGCCATAGTAGATGACAAGGGAAGTGTTTTGCTTGCCTTTTCTGTTGTGATACGGTCCCTGGTGGTGCAGTGTTTAAGTAGTGTGGCTTCAAACTGAAAGGTCTGAGGTTCCAACCCACCAGTTGCTCCACAGGAGGAATATATGACTGTCTGCTTCTGTAAAAATTTCAGTCCAGGAAACCCTATAGGACAGTTTTACTCTGACCTACAAGGTTACTAGAGTTGGAATTCATTCAGTGGCAAGGGGTTTGGGTTCTGGGCTTTTCTGTGGTGAGTACATTCTACATGACATTTTGAGAATGATACAAATGCATCTTGAGGGAAAGAAAACAGAGAATAAGAGGAAAAGAAAGTAGGAGAGATAGGGAGAAAGACAAGGGTAATTTTCTCCTTAAAACTAAAACCCAGTGCTGTTGAGTCGATTCTGACTCATAGTTACCCTACGGGACAGAGAACTGCTCCATAGAGTTTCCAAGGAGCACCTAGCAGATTCGAACTGCTGACTTTTTGGTTAGCAGATGCAGCACTTAACCACTATGCCACCAGGGTTTCCTCCTTAAAACTGGAAGTCCAATAAATGTCATCTGACTGACTAGCTGACATGAAATCAAATCTCCATCATTTTTATTTTGTTCCCTCTTGGTATGGTATAAGGCTCTAGGGCAGAGCTGACCGACAGAGCTTTAGGTGATGATGACAGTGATCTGTTTTTGCTGTTCAATATGGTAGTCATCAGGTTCATGTGACCACTGAACATTTGTAGCTAGTCTTACTGGGGAACCCAATGGTTCATTTTATTTTACTTTAATAATTTAAGTTCTAACTTTAATAGGCACATGTGTCTAGAGGCTAACATATCTCCTTTCTCTCCTTGTCCAGTTTAGATGATCCATTTACAAGTGAGTTTCTCTGGAGGTCGCTTATACTTGGTCTTCATCTCATTTTAATACAGGGCCTTCTCTATGATCCCAAGACATGGTGCTTAGTGTCAGACATCCACACACTCATGTTGTTTGAAGGCTCTGCCACTTTCAGAGTGCTGGGAGTGAATGGATGCTAATTGTCTCGAGAAATCTAACCTTCCCTGGGTCAGTTCCTCTTGTTTGTCACTAAATACTCTTACTCTTTTCTCATTCAAACATAACACCATCTAAATCCTACTTTAAAAAAAGGGCAAGGGGTGATTGGGGATGGTTCTGGACACAGTAGAACTGCTCCATGCAGTTTCCAGGGAATGCCTGCCAGATTCAAACTGCCAGCCTTTCGGTTAGCAGCTGTAGCTCTTAACTGCTAGAACCACCAGGGTTTTCATACCTTCTAAATTCTAAATTTATTTAACACCACCACCAACAACAAAGGCTCTATCTGGGAGCAATGGGAACTCAGTTTTTCGGAACTCAAAGCCCTGGCTCCTCATTGGGGGAGAATGTTAGCTAGACAAACTTTTTTTTTTTTTTAATGAAGAGTTTAAAATAGTAAAAACTGACACTATTAATTTATCAGTTAATCTATCTTGCTACCTATACCTCAGTGTGACTAGAAACAAATAAAAAACAAGAAAAACCAATAGATGAGGAAAAATCATATGTATTCTACATCATGTGCTCCTATTTGTAAGCAGTAGGAAGGATCGTGCCTCATTGCCAAGCACATGGTCAATGAAAAAAAAATGCTTAGAAATGTTCTTTTTAGGCATGAGTTTTACATTTCTGGGAACCAACTGTAAGGTAATAACTGTATAATAATTTGTGAATTATTTCAGCAGTCTAGTAACATTTCTATATGAACAAATGTGAAACATAGGGAGATAGCAACATAAGTGATCATAAAGATTCAGTGATAACTGCCTTAAAGTGTTCTTGTTTCCATGGAAATTCTGGAGTAATTATCTCATTTTCAAGTAAACACATAAATTCTGGTTTAGTTACAGACTATTCTGATTACATGTATATGTCTTGCTGTAGTAAAAACAGCCTACCTCTATTTTTCTGTTAGTGAAACTGTTGTCATGTGAGTACTACCTTGGACACTTGGCTAAACAGCTCTTGCAAATTAGACAAATTGAATTTATTTTAAATGTTGTTTGTGAATTCTGAATTGTGGTAAGAGGCAAAAAAGCAAATATAAGCCATAGTAATATTTGTTGTCAAAATTATGTTGCATTCATAGTGTAGAGAAATATGGGCTGGAATAAATGATATAATATCAGTCACATTTAACTTACAGAAATGGGGAAATCACAGAAATGACTTGGCTACATACAAAAAATAATATGGCTTCATCTTTAGTAACCATTCAAAAATTAAATTAAGTTGAAATATGTAATTTCTTTGCTGTTATAGAGATAATACATTACTTAATACATATATTAAAAGCTTCATGATTTATTTTTAATTAAATATATAGATTTGAATTAAATATACATAGCGTATTTAATAATAATATATAAGATATTTAAATTAATGTAATTAAAGGATTTTAAACTTACTGCAATGTATTTTTCTTATATCCTGTATGGGTTTTTATTATATATAGATGCTTATTCTGTCATGTATTAAAATAGCAGATGTATAGAACAAAGAGCAGAAACACTATTGTCTAACCCCATATCTCTAATTTACCAGCCAGGAGGTAGTGTGAAAATCATTTTAATAGGTAGAGTCACTGTTTATTTACTTACTAAACTGGATGAATATCCCTTCTGTTTAGTTCATAACCTGATAGCAATGATCAAATGGTACTATTAGAATTTAGGGAATTTATGATGTACTTTAATTAGATACCTAGGTCGGATCCCACTCGACGGCACTTAGCTTTGGCAACGGATAATCAAAGCCCATCTGATTTCACGGTGGAGACTATGTAATTTGGTCCAAAGAAGGCTTAGGGTAGGGATTGTATATAATAAAGGTGAATTTATCATTACTCACCCATTAGTTTCAGAAAGTGTGTAAACAATATATATACATATATACAAGCTTTAGTAGCTGCTTAAATATGAACGTCTAGGAGCTATATCTCAAAACATAATTCCTTCCCAGTAATATTATGGACTAGTCTAACATGGAGAAGATGACTATGCACTAAAACATTACAGGATGCTGGGAACAGTAGTACTGCAAATGACATGCAGTAAGGCTTAGATATCGGTTGGGAGCCCTGGTGGCACTGTTGTTTAGAAGTTGGCTGCTAACCAAGGTGTCAGTAGTTGGAATCTACCAGTCACTCACTGGAACCCTTTGAGGCATGTTCTGCTCTGTCTTATAGGGTAGCTATGAGTAAGAATTGACTCTGTTGGCAATGGGTTGGGTTGGTTTTGGTCTAGGTAGCAGAAAACCTAAAATAGTGGCTATACCAAGCAGAGGTTTACTTCTGTCTTACAAAGAAGGCCAGAACTCAGCTGTTTTCAGCTCCATGTCTCAGTCTCCTTTCACTGTTCTACTTCACTGTCCTTGGTGGCGTCCCTTCTCAAGTTTGCCACATGGTTCAAGATAGTCATAAGACTTTCTAGCAGGATTTCTGAAGGATATCCAGAAATTCTTTGCAATATTTTTGCAACTTTTTGTAAAGCAGAAATCATCTTAAAATGAAGAGTTAAAACATACAGGGGGAAAGAGAGAGGTTTTTAATGGAGAAGTGGGACCATGGATATAGATTATACAAGTCGTGTGAACAGATGAATATATGAACTTGTATAATTGGTCAAGAGAATGGACTGAGTTTATGAATAGTATTATTTAAAAGAAGGGTTCTTAACTTTGCTACGGAGGGAGGGGTTTACAACTAAATGTTAATTTTATTTATTATGTGAGGTTAATATTTTGGTGGGAGAAGTGTCATCACTTTCATCAAAACTTCAGGAGACAGTAACTTAGATCGAATGTATTGGTTTTACATCACATACTTAAATTATGAAATTAATAATTATTTTCTGAAACATAGGCCAAGAAAAACCCATGATTTCATAATTTGCACTAAAAATAGTAAGTAAAAGCCCAACAACTCACTGGTCATAGAAACTAATTAGTATACTTTATCTTACTCTGAAATTTGGCACTTGGAACAAAAACAAGCTTTCATTTTACTTTTGTTGTGTAATTTCCACTACAGGCTAATCAAGTAGCTCAAGTTGGTAGGAGAAATTATTTTTTTACAGATTTCCTGCTAATGAATATAAAAAAAGTGACAGCATAACAAAATCATGATTTTGCAATTCCAGTGACATAGTGATCACCAGTAAATGATTAAATAAACAGTTGATGGGTGACTTTACACTAGAGGGATTAGACTCCTGTTGCTGTCAGGTGCTGTCCAGCCACTTCCAGAGCATAGCAACCCTGTAAAATACAGAAGGAAACACTGCCTGGTCCTGTGCCACGCCCACTATCTTTTCTATGCTTAATCCCATTGTTACAGCCACTGTGTCAATCCACCTCCTTGACGGTCTTCCGCTTTTTTGATGACCCTCTACCTTTCCTAGCATGATGTCTCTCTCCAGGGACTGATACCTCCTGACAATATGTCCGAGGTATGGAAGGCTCTGTTTCTGTACCCTTGCTTCCAAGAAGCAGTCTGGCTGTACGTTTTCTGGAAGAGATCTGTTTGTTCTTTTGGCAGTCCACAGAATGTTCAATATTCTTCTCCAACACCACAATTCAAAGGTGTCAGTTCTTCTGTCTTTCTTATTCGTTGTCCAACTTTTGCATATGTATGATATGATGGGGAATACTATGGCTTGGGTTGGGCAAATCTTGTCTTCAAGGTGACATCTTTACTTTTCAGTACTTTAAAGAGAAACTTTGCATCAGATTTTCCAAATGCAATGCACCTTTTGATTTTTTGACTGCTTCGTCTGTTATGGGACTGAATAAAATAAAATCTTGACAATCTCAGTCTTTTCTCCATTTTTCCTGATGCTCCTTGCTGCTCCAGTTGTGAATATTTTTGTTTTCTTGGTGCTGAGGTGCAATCCATACCCGAAGGCTATGGTTTCTGCTCTTCATCAGTAAGGGTTTCAGATCCTCTTCACTTTCACCAAGCAAGAAGGTGTCATCTGTGTAATGGAAGTTGTTAATGAGTCTTCCTCCAATCCTGATGTCTTGTTCTTCATATAGTTCAGCTTCTTGAATTATTTGCTGGCACACAGATTGAAAACATGTGGTGAAACTTACAACCCTGATGCATACCTTTCCTGACTTTAAATGATGCAGTGTCGCGTTGTTCTGTTCACACAACTGCTTCTTGATCCATATGCAGATTCCTCATGAGCACAGTGAAATGTTCTGGACTTCCCATTCTCCATAATGTTTTCCATAATTTGTTATGATCCACACAGTCACGTATCTTTGCATAGTCAATTAAGCACAGGTAAACATCTTTCTGGTATTCTCTGCTTTCAGCCAAGATCCATCTGACTTCAGCAATGAGATCCCTGGTTTTATATCCTCTTCTGAATCTGGTTTGAATTTCTGGTAGTCTTCTGTCCATACAATTTTGCAGTGGCTTTTGAATGATCTTTGACAAAATTTTACTTGTATGTGATATTAATGGTATTGCTCAATAATATCTGCATTTTATTGGGACATCTTCCTTGGGAACCAGAATAAATATGGATCTATCCAGTCAGTTGGCCAGACAGCTATCTTCCAAATTTTTTGGCATAGATGAGTGAGCACTTCCATTGCTGCATCTGTTTGTTGAAACATCTTAATTGATACTCCATCAGTTCCTTGAGCCTTATTTTTCACCAGTGCTTTCAGTGTAACTTTAGTTTGTTCCTTCAGTACTATCTGTTCCTGATAATACGCTTCCTCTTGAAATGGCTGAATGTCAACCAGTTTTTCCTGGTATAATGACTGTATATTTCTCCCATCTTCTTTTAATGCTTCCTGGGTCACTTAATACTTTCCCTGTAGGGATCCTTCACTATTGCAACTCGAAGCTTGAATTTTTTTTCTTCAGTTGTTTCAGTTTGAGAAATGCAAAGTATATTTTCCCCTTTTGGTTTTCTAGCTCTAGCTCTTTGCTTATGTCATTATATACTTGACTGTTTTCTTCTCGAAAAAGTAAAACATATAAAAAAAATTTCACCCTTTGAAATTTTTGTTCAGTTCTTTTACCTCATCATTTCTTCCTTTTACTTCAGCTAATAGACATTCAAGAGCAAGTTTTAGAGTGTCTTCAGACATTCAGCGTATCTTTTCTGCCTTTTCAATAACCTCTTATTTTCTTCACATGTGATGTCTTTGATGTCATTCTACAATTTGTCTGGTCTTCAGTCATTAGTGTTCAACTCTTCAAATCTTCTTGAGATGGTCTCTAAATTCTGGTGGGATATACTCAAGGTTATACTTGGGCTCCCATGAACTTGTTCTAATTTTCTCTAGTTTTAATTTGAATTTGCATATGAGTGCTTGATGGTCTATGCCATAGTCGCTACCTGGTCTTGTTTTGACTGATAAAACTGACTTTTTTCCATCATCCCTTCCTACAGATGTAGTCAGTTTAATTCTTCTGTATTGCATCTGGTGAGATCCATGTGTATAATCACCTTTTATGTTGGTGAAGAAGTTGTTGGTCTTGCACAATTCTGTCACATGATCTCTGGCATCATTTCTTTCACCAAGGCTGTATTTTCCAACTGTCAATCCTTCTTCTTTGTTGCCATGTTTTGCATTCCAATCACCAGTAGTTATCAATGGATCATGATTGTATTTTTGATCAGTTTCAGACTATAGAATCTGGTAAAAATCTTCAATATCTTTACCTTTGGCCTTAGTGATTGGTGTGTAAGTTTGAGTAATTGTCGTATTAACTGACCTTCCTTGTAGGTGTGTGGATATTATCCTATGATTTAAAACATTGTACTTCAGGATAGATCTTGAATTGTTCTTTTTGGCAATGAATGAAACACTATTTCTCTTCAAGTTTTCATTCCTAGTATAGAACATGTGGCTGTCTGATTCAGAATGGCCAATTCCAGCCCATTTTGTTTCACAATGCCTAAGATATGCATGTTTATATGTTCCATTACATTTTTGATGATTTCCAATTTTCTTAAATTCATACTTAGTGCATTCCATGTTCTGATTATTAATGGATGTTGACAGCTGTTTGTTCTCATTTTGAGTTGTGCCACATCAGCAAAAGAAGGTCCCAGAAGCTTGACTTCATCAACGTCTTTAAGATCAACTCTATTAGGAGGAGGAAGCTCTTCCCCAGTTATCTTTTGAGTGCCTTCCAACCTCTGGGACTAATTTTCTGGCACTGTATCTGATAATGTTCCATTGCTATTCATAAGATTTTTTTCTGGCTAATTCTTTGCAGAAGTAGACTGCTGGGTCCTTCTTCCAAGTCTTAGTCTGGGATCTCAGCTGGAACCTGTCCACTATAGGTGACCCCACTGGTGTTTGAATACCAGCAGCATAGCTTCCAGCATCACAGCAACGCCAGCCAAGCCAAGTGCTGTCAAGTCGGATCCGACAATACACAGCCACATCATAACAAATTGACACTCAGCTGGGGAATTAGTTGCCTAACACATGGATACAATATGAATTCCCCCACCACCTATAAAGTATTCTTGCCCAAATCATTGGGCTTTTTTAGACTTCACATAAACTTAACTTCTAGTTTGTAAGAAATGTTGAAGCTAAAGAAATAAATTAAAAGATAGCACAATGGGGAAACCAATACATCCAGAATGTATACTATTCTATAGGACCCTTAATCCAATTCTTTCACTAAGTCAATGGGTTGAGACATAAAAGGGAGAGGGAGGGTGAAACTACTAACTTAAAAGAGATTACAAAGATGTAACAACTGTGGTGGGCACAGAAATGAACCTCTCAGATCTCCCTTTGAGAAAGCAATTCTTGCTCAGCTGTGAGAGTGTGGTAGCTGACAGCCTCCAGATGTGAGCTCCCATAGGTTCACCTCCCCTTTCTCTCCCTCCTAGTCAGTGTCAGAACAAGAATGTGATTCAAGGGCCTGACCTTTTCTGCCCAGGATGGGACACCAAGATTTTGTTACAGTAGCATTATACTCTAGTGGCTCCACCTGCCAATTCTGCTTTCTCTCTTTTTCTTACCCCAAATAAATTCCTTACACTTTCAATGCCATGTTGTCATGGATTGAATTGTGTCCATCCAAAAAATGTGTGTAGCAATTTGGTTAGGCCCTGGTTCCTAGTATTGTGTGATATTCTTTATGTTATAAATCCTGCCTCTATGAGTCGGCACTTGGCTTGGCTGGCATGATGTTAATGAGGGAGGATGGGTGGCAGTTGTGTTGGTGTGTTGGACCCAATGTGTAAGATTGTAGTGTGCCTTGAGGCACTCTCTTGGGATGTAAAGGAAAGGGAAGCAAGCAGAGATTTGGAGACCTCATGCCACCAAGAAGCAGGGCTGGGAGCAGAACATGCCCTTTGTTAAAGGAGCCAGGGTCTCTGTGCCTCAGAAGCTTCCAGTCCAGGGAAAGGTTGATGACAAGGACTTTACAGCCAACAGAGAAAGACTTCCTCTGGAGCTGCTGTCCTGAATTTGGACTTGTAACTTGCTGGACTGTGACAGTATAAAATTCAGACATGAATGGATTGGACTTGGCGATGCAGAGTGACCATGTATTGGATGCACTTTATGGTTCTATGCATCTATAGGATATCATCCTGCTGACCTCTGGCTGGAGGAAGGAGAGTGGGTGGAGAGGAGGGGAAAGAAGACTGTTGGGAGGATGAGACATATACGGAGCAGAGAGGAATAGTGTGTTGTCACCGGGCAGGGAGAGCAGTGGCAGCCGCATATAGGTGGGCATGTAAATTTATACGGAAATGTATTTTCACTCAGTCATGATAAAAGAAAAAAAGAAAAAAATTCTCTTTTTAAAGGCATCCACTTGTAGTATTTTTGTTATAACAGTATTAGATAACTAAGATACGTGTTGATATATCTTGGAGGACCTAGTAGACACAATGGCTGTCATAGATTTAATTGTGTTCCCCTATAATATCTGTTAGCTTGGCTAGGTCATGATTCCCAGTAGTGTAAGATTGTCTACCATTTTGTCATTTGATAAGATTTCCCTATGTCTTGTAAATCCTATCACTGATGTAATGAGATGGATTAGTGGCGATTGTACTGGTGACATCTAAAAGGTTAGATCATGTCTTGACATGTGGACCTCATACCACTATGAAAGCAGTACCAGGAGCAGAGCCCATCCTTTGCACCTGAGGTTCCTGTGCTGAAATGCTTCCAAACCAAAGAAAGGCTGATGAATCACAATGATCTTCTTCAGAGCTGACAGAGAGAGAATGCCTTAGTTGCTGGTGCCCTGAATTTGACTTGTAGCCTACTAGATTGTGAAAGCAGCAGAAACTTAAGTTTGTTAGAGCCATCTAATTGTGGTATTTTCTGTTATAACAGCACTAGATGACTAAGACAAAGACCAAATTGTAATATAGGGCAATGGGCCCTCAAAGTATATTTTTGAGGGAAAAGAAATAAATAAAAAGAATGAGTGGAGGCAAATGTAAATCCACTGCTTTTCATGACCACTCGAAGCCTCCCACTAACTTCATTGGTATTTGTCGGAAGTCTATTAATTTAGTCTACAAATGCATGTGGGGTAGCTATATTTACTCTACACGTGTTGGTAAGCTGTATTTTTCCATTTCTGTCAAATCACAATGATATCCTGTACCTGTCATCGGTACTTTTTCTCTAACTGCAAGAAAAAAGCAAAGCTCTTAAGAAGTGTTGTAATTGATTGACATGAGTTCTAGCTTTTCCTTTGATGCCCACTCTCAGGAGGGAGTGCTAATGAGCATTGGAATGGAGAGGAGGCAGGCAGTAAGAGGGATCCCAGAAATATAAACTGAGTAATTAGCTCCTGGAAACTTGAGAATTGGCATAATTTAATGAGAGTTTAATTACTTGAGTTGTAGATGACTAGTCATCTTCTATATTTTATTTAATGTCATTTATATAAATTTTATCCTTTCTAACACTTGAGAAAAGAAACAGAGAGGCTATCTAGTCACCTGCAGCCATGAAATGAAATCAAAATATAATTCAGATATTCAGGACAGTCTTTACTTGGATCATGAAGGTCATTATTGTGATCTTTATAGTTCTCTGTATTCCATTATCTTTTTTGAAAACATTTAATAAGATCTAGAAGACTGTTTGGTAAATATGATGAACCTCACTTATAAAATGTCTTATGTTTTACATTCAGCTGCAGTATGGATCAAGTTGTATTCCTCCCAGAATATACTGCTCAAATTTAAGACATGTTAAAATTATCTGACATGCTATTAAAAGGTATACTTCCAGACTTAGCATCAGAGATTCTGATTCACTACCTGTGACATATTGGTGGTGGTGGTGGTTGCTACCACATTGATTCTAACTCTTGCTGACACATGTGTGCAGAGTGAAACTTCTTCACAGGGTTTTCGAGGCTGTGACCTCTCAGGAGCAGATCACCATGCCTATCTTTTAAGGTACCTCTGGGTGGGTTCAAACTACAAAACTTTCAATGAATACTTGAGCATTTAACAACAATTGTGTCACACAGGGATTCCAAATGTAGGAACCAGGAATTTGAGTATTTGCCTGCTATCCCTGGTAACAGAAACTCTGGTGGCATAGTGGCTAAGTACTACACATGCTAACAAAAAGTTGGCAGTTTGAATCCATCAAGTGCTCCTCTTAATTAAAAGAGTTTCTCTAAACTACAAGAAATACTGAAAGAAGCTCTTGACTTTGGCTTAGAAGAGCAAAATCATTAACTTCGTATTTAGAATGACACGTGATCCAGAATTCTACTCAGTTAGGGAAGGCTCCAAACTCAATCACAGCTTTAATATTGAAAGAAGCAACCCAGTGGTTAACATGACAACTACGGTACCATCATAGTAAAAAGAGGGATGTGCTACAGTTGTTATAGTCCTTCCAGATGGAGAAGAAGATGAAAAGACTGGTAGTAATTAAAATTGGGTTTATATATAGTTTATTAAGGGGGATCTTAGGGGCAGCCATAAAGCACAACGAAGATGCAACATACCATATCAAGAAATGTAACACAGGAGTCTCAACAACTACAAAACCAGCTCTGAAAAAGGTGAAAAATCAACTCACAAAAAAGAATGTCCCAGAACAGACTAATAAGAACAACAGAGAAAACATCAACACAAAAATAAACATATCACAATGGCAGCACTGAACACATACCTATCAATAATTACGTTGAATGTGAATGGACTGAATGCTCCAGTAAAGAGACATCGAGTGACATCTGGATCAAACAACATGACGTATCCATATGCTGTCTATAAGAAACTCGCTTGAGACTTAAAGATAGGAACAAACTGAAAATCAAAGGATGGAAGAATATATATCAAGCTAACAATGAACAAAGAAGAGCAGGGGTGGCAATTCTAATCTCAGACAAAATCAATTTTAATGTAAAATCCACCATTGTGGACTAAGATGGACACTATTGCTGAAAGATTCAGTACACAAGGGAGACTTAACTATATTAAATATTTATGCACCTAATATCAGAGCACCAAAATACTTTGAAGAAACACTGACTACACTCAAAAAAGAGTTAGATCACACCACAGGAATAGTGGGAGACTTCAACACTCCATTCTCAATACTAGACAGATCATCTAGAAAAAAGCTCAGTAAAGATACAGAAGACCTCATTGCCACAATTAACCAACTAAACCTCATCGATATATACAGCACTTTCTACCCATCAGTAGACGACTATACCTTCTTATCCAGTGCACGTGGAACACTCTTCAGAATTGACCATGTGTTAGGACATAATGCAATTTTCAACAAAATCCATATCATTGA
Organism: Heterohyrax brucei; assembly: GCA_028571685.1. Taxonomy (NCBI): domain Eukaryota; kingdom Metazoa; phylum Chordata; class Mammalia; order Hyracoidea; family Procaviidae; genus Heterohyrax; species Heterohyrax brucei. The sequence goes on from CM053144.1 coordinate 80,369,685, forward strand.
ATTAATGCAAAGCATCTTCTCAGATCATAAAGCCATAAAACTCAAAATCAATAGCAGAAAACCTTGGATATAAAGTGGAACTCTTGGAAAATGAACAACATCTTGTTCAAAAAAACATGGGTTATAGAAGAAATCAGGGATGAAATAAAGAAATTCATGGCTTCCAATGAGAATGAAAACATTTCATACTAGAACCTATGGGATACAGCCAAAGCAGTGCTCAGAGGTCTGTTTATCTCCCTAAATGCACACATCTGGAAGGAAGAAAGAAACCAAATCAAGGAACTAACCCTACAGCTTGAACAAGTAGAGAGAGAACAACAGAGGAACTCCTCAGGCACCAGAAGAAAACAGATCATAAAGATTAGAGCAGAACAAAATGAATTAGAGAACAGAAAAACAATTTAAAAAATTGAAAAGACCAAAAGCTGGTTTTCTGAAAAGATCAACAAAATAGACAAGCCACTGACTAAACTTACTAAAGAAAAACAGGAAAGGAAATAGATAACCCAAATAAGAAACAAGAGGGGAGTTGGCACAACAGATCCAACAGAAATCAAAAATATCATAACAGAATACTATGAAAGACTGTAACAAATTTGAAAACCTAGAGGAAATGGACAAATTCCTTGATTCATACCACCTACCCAAATTATCACAACGTGAAGCAGAACAACTTAATAAACCCATCACAAAGGAAGAGGTTGAAAAAGTTAGCAAAAAAACTGCTAACCAAAAAAAACTCGGGCCCAGATGGCTTCACTGCAGAATTCTGCCAAACTTTTAGAGAAGAGTTCTCTCCAATTCTACTGAGACTATTTCACAGTATAGAAAGGGATGGAGTACTCCCAATTCATTCTATGAAGCCAGCATAACCCTGATACCAAAGCCAGGGAAAGATCAAACAAAAAACAAGAACTACATACTGATATCACTCATGAATCTAGTTGCAAAAATCTTCAAAATTCTTGCCAATAGAATACAACAACATATCAAGAAAATAATCCATCATGACCAAGTGGGATTCATACCAGGGATGCAAGGCTGGTTCAACATCAGAAAAACAATTAATGTGATTAACCACATAAATATAACAAAAGACAGGAATCACCTGATTTTGTCCATTGATGCCGAAAAGGCATTTGATAAAGTCCAACACCCATTCATGCTAAAAATTCTTAACGAAATAGGCATAGATGGAAAATTCCTCAACACAATAAGAGCCATTTATACAAAGTCAACTGCCTACGTCATCCTGAATGGAGAGAGACTGAGGGAGTTTCTCTTGAGAACAGGAACTAGACAAGGATGCCCACTCTCACCTCTCCTATTCAACATAGTACTAGAAGTTCTAGCCAGAGCAATTAGACAAGACCAAGAATAAAGGGCATCTGCATAGGCAAAGAAGTCAAAATCTCCTTGTTTGCTGATGATATGATGGCACATGCAGAGAATCCCAAAGAACCTATAAGTAAACTACTCAAACTGATAGACAAGTTCAACAAAGTCTCAGGATACAAGATAAACATAAGTAAATCAGTAGGATTCCTTTATACCAACAGTGAGACTGCTAATGAAGAAATCATTAAATCAATGCCATTTATTATAGCCCCTAAGAAGGTAAGGTACCTAGGAATAAATCTAACTAGAGAAATAACAGACCTTTACAAAGAGAACTATAAACCCTTACTACAAGAAACTAAGAGAGACTTAGATAAAAGGAAAAACCTACCCTGCTCATGGATAGGAAGCCTTAACATTGGAAAATGTCTATTTTACCCAAAGCAATCTTCTGATATAATGCAATCCCAATACAAGTTCCAGCATCATTTTTTAATGAGATGGAGAAAACAATCACCAATTTTGTTTGGAAAGGAAAGAAACCCTGGATAAGTGAAGTACTACTAAAGAAAAAGAACACACTGGGAGGCCTCTCATTACCCAACTTCAGAACCTATTACACTGCCACAGTGGTCAAAAGAGCCTGCTACTGGTACAAGAACAGACAGATCGATCAATGGAACAGAACTGAGACCCCAGTGATGACGCAATCTGCCTATGAAGAATTGATATTTGACAAAGGCCCTAAGACATTAAACTGGGGTAAAAACAGTATCTTCAACAAATGGTGCTGGCAAAATTGGATATCCATCTGCAATAAACTGAAACAAGATCCATATCTTACACCTTACAAAAAAAAAAGCTCAAATTGGATAAAAGACCTAAATATCAAACCTAGAACGATAAAACTCATCCAAGAAAAGGTAGGAACAACAATGGAAGTTTTAATACACAACGTAGACAGACTTCAAAATCTGTCAAACAAACTACAATCTACAAAAAATAGATCAATGGGAACTATGAAAAATCAAACACTTTTCCTTGTCCAAAGACTTTATTAATAGAATTAAAAGGCCACCTACAGAATGAGAAAAAGTATTTGGCAACTATATGTCAGACCAATGCCTGATCTCCATAATCTATAAGGTACTACACAATATCAATAAGAAGAAGATAAATCACCCAATTAAATGATGGACAAAGGAGATGGACAGACATTTCTCTAAAGAGGAGATCCAGGCAGCCAAAACACACATGAGAACATATTCATGATCTTTAGCTATTAAAGAAATTCAAATCAAAATGACAATGAGATACCATCTCACTCCAACAAGATTGGCCATGATCCAAAAAACAGAAAATAACAAATGCTGGAGAGGCTGTGGGGAAAGTGGAACCCTCCTACACTGTTGGTGGGGTTGTAAAATGGTCCAGCCTCTTTGGAAAGCAATGTGGCGCTTTCTTAAAATACATGGATATAGATATACCATTTGATCCAGTAATTCCACTACTTGGAATATATCCTACAGAATCAAGGCCATTCACATCAACTGATACATGCACAATAATGTTGATCACAGCACAGTCCATGATAGCAAAAAGATGGAATCAACCCAGATGTCCAGCAACAGAGGAATGGATAGGTAACCTGTGGTATATATAGGCAATGGAGCACTATGCAATGATAAAGAACAGTGATGATTCCAGAAAATGTCTCATAACCTGGTTTCAACTGGAAGACATTATATTGAGTGAAAGTAGTCAGTGACAAAAGGACAAATATTGTATGAGACTCCTACGATAAGAACTCAAAAACAGACATCTGCATTGAAAAAAAGACTCTTTGACCGCTGCAAGGGAGGGGAGGGGAGGGTGAGTGGGGGAGGGTTCAGATTAGATGGTAGAAATTTGGTTGGGTGACAGCACACATTAGAAACAAGAACAATATTAAGTGGACTTCAACATAACTTGAGTATTCCTCCAATCTTAACCCAATAATGCGAGGACAGAGTAGCTGGGGCAGGGAGTGGAGGGTGGGGGGTGGGAGGCCATGCTCTTAGGCGAAATTGAGGCCAATTGGCACAACTAGCATTTTGCTAAGAGGGTTCTCTGCCCTCCACATTGGTGAGTGGCGTCTGGGGTCTTAAAAGCTGCCAAGCTGCCATCCGAGGGCAAGACAATGATCCCAACTCAGCAGGAGCAGATGCTAATCGAGGACCAAAACAACAAGACAGGGAGACCCACATGAGTGGGTGCCTACATCTACTTGGGACCGAAAGAACTGGATGGTGCCCAGGCACCACCAGTGGTAGCCACAATGGAGCTCACAAAGTTGAGTGTCACTGGCAACGCAAGAACAAAAAGGGGTGCACCCTGAGATCTCCACTAAAAGACCACAACTGATAGTCCAGAGTCTTTGGGGTTCCCCTGGGAGCATGGCCCCTGGCCCTGATGCTGCCCTCACTCATGGATCATAACGAAGTTTCACTCTTCAGACAGCAATGGATTGGACTTTGCAATGCAGAGTGACTATATATTGGGTGCACTTTATGGTTCTATGCATCTATAGGATGCCATCCTGCTGACCTCTGGCTGAAGGAAAGAGAGTGGGTGGAGAGGAGGGGAGAGGAGACTGTTGGGAGGATGAGACATGTATGGAGCAGAGAGGAAGGTTGTGCTGTTGCCGGGCAGGGAGAGCAGTGGAAGCTGCATACAGGTGGGCATACAAATTTATAGGGCAATGTATATTTTCACTCAGTCATAAAAAACAAACAAACAAAAAAAAGAGTTCCCCTATTTGGTGCATGCACATTTGCAGAGTTCCAAAAGTTGCTTTGGGCAGTTTTTGATCATTTTTTTTTAGTGGAGGGACAAATTTGCAGAGTGCCTTACTCTGCTGTTGTCACTGGTATCACTTATAAGCTATCTTTTCATCAGTGTTGGCATGTGTTGTGCATTGAATTGTGTTAACTAAAAATATGCAGCAACTTGGTTAGACCATGATTCCCAATGTTCAATGACTGTTCTCTATTTTATGATTTTCCTGTGAGTTATAAATAGTAAACTCTGCCTGTGTTTACAGAGGATTAGGGTGGGATGGAGCACTCTTGTGCAGGTCGCATACTTGATTTAATGCAAAGAAAGTTTCCCTGGGGTGCACCCTGTGCCACATTCTATCTTACAAGAGATAAAAAGAAAGGGAAGCAAGCAGAGAGTTGGGGACAACATACCACCAAGAATGCAGCACAGGGAGCAGAGTGCATCCTTTGGACCTTGTATCCCTGGACCTGAGGAACCCCTCAACTAGGAAAAGCTTGATGACAAGGACCTTCCTCCAGAGACAACAGAGAAAGAAAGCCATCCCCTGGAACTAGCACCGTGAATATGGACTTACAACCTACTAGACTGCGAGACAAAAGATATCTCTTTGTCAGAGCCGTTCACTTGTATTTCTGTTATAGCAGCGCTAGATGACTAAGACGGCATCATGTATGTTTTTCTATCCATTTACTTTTAACCTATTTGTATCTTTATAGTCAAGTTGTGTTTCATGTCAACAGCGTATAGTTAGGTCTCATATTTCTTGTCCAGTCTTAAAAATTTTTGCATTTACTTGGATTATTTAGATGTTTTATATTCAGTTTAGTTATTGTTATGGTTACATCTAAGTCTATAAACTTCTATTTCCTATTTATTCTACTTGTTTTTGCTTGTTCTGTTTTTCTTATTTTCTGCCTCCTTTGGGATTAACTGATTTTTTTCCTTTTTTATGAATTCATTCTCTCTCTGTTTTGTCTTGTTAGCAATGTTTCTTTTTGTGTGTATATGAGATTTCTTTAGGATTGATGGCATATGTCTTAGTACAGTTGATCTCCCAGCCATAGTATACTACTTTGCTAACAGAATAAAAAACTTACAAGTATCCTCCTTCCTAACACCTGCACTGTTACTGCAGTACATTTTGCTCTTATATTAGTTATCACCTCCAAAATATATTATTTTTAACATAGATACCTATTCAGAAAATTAATTTAAAAATATTATGTATTTCTCTAATTCTCATTCTTTATCCCGGTGGTTGTAGCTCTCTATTTCCATTTGCAATTATTTTCCTTGCAGGAATTTCTTTTAGATTTCTTTTAGCGTAGGTTGGCTGTTAATGAATTCATTGGCTTTGTATGCCTGAAAGTATTTTTACCTTCATTTTGAAAGATATTTTTTACTAGGTAGACAATTCTAGGTTAACACATTTTTTTTCTTCTTCCTTACTTCAAAGATACTGCTCAGTTGTCTTCATGATTGCACTGTTTCCAAGAAGGAAAATACTGCTATTGTTCTTCTCTATGTCTTTTTAAAATCTTGTTGCTTTTAATATTTGCTTTTTATTTTGACTTCATGTAATTTGAAGTAGGTGTGCCATGGTGTAATTTCTTCAAGTTTCTTGTGCTAGCATTTGCTGAGTCTCTTGGATCTGTGTATGTGGACTATCTACCAAATTTGGGTCAATGCTGGCCATTATTTCTTTAATGTCTTCCACTGAGGACTCCAATTACAAGTATATTATTCTGCTTGAAGTAATAACAATTGCATTCATTCTCTGGTACTCTTTTTCATTCTTTTTTCCTATGTATGTGTCTGTAATTTTGGTTTAAATGAATTGTCTTCAAGTTTGCTGATACTTTCTTCTACAGTGCCATTAATCCTATCAGTTTATTTCTCATCTTATACATTGTAATTTTTTTCGATCACTAACATCTTTGTTTTTCTGTCCTTGACTTTTAACTCTAACATCTGTGTCAATTGTGGATTAGATTCATGGCTGATTTTTCTTCTTATGGGTCATATTTACTTATTTCTTTGCGTGTTAATTTTTGATGTGACGTTGGATACTCTTGAGTTTCATTCTAGGTTGCAGTTTAATTATTTTGGTTCTTTCTATTCTGATTTGCTAGAAGTGTCTGGAGCAGTGCTCAGTCTGGAACTAATTACTCCCCGCTGCTGAGCTGAGTCAATCTCCTTGATAATTCCTCATGAGGTTTATCTCGTATAGATATTGAAAAAAAAAAAAAAACAGTATTTCAGGCAGTGCATGAACACTGAGCATTATTATCTCTAATTATCTTTTATGTTTATTTTTATGGACTTGGTTAACTTTCTCACAGGTATATGATGATTAATATTCAGCTGAAAATACATACTCTACTGTAGATCTCCGAAGTTCTCTCTCTGTACAGCTGTCTTCTTTCTGGAACTCTGTCTTGAGAACTCTAGCTGGTGTGGTATCTGGACTTTCAACTCCATCTCATCAACTCAGAGTGCCAGTATAATATCTCTCTGATTCTCCTTTCCTATGCCATGACCTGAAAATTTTCTCATGGTGGTGAGCTGGGCATAGGTAGTATTTACCTCACTTGTTGTCTGTCTCTCAGGGATTGACATCTTTTTTGCTTTGTGTCTAGCATAATGTAAACCACCGTATATCTTGTCTATTCTTCTAGTTTCAGATGTGAAGACATATCTGGTCCGTATTTTTCTATCATATTCAGATGCCAACTTTCTTTCACTTGACCATTCTATTTGATACCATCATCTGTCTTCCTGCTACTCATTCTGCCTGTATCTACATATCCTTGTATATTCAGAGTTCTACAATCCACCCAAAACATCACAATGTGTCCATTCCTAAGAACTTACTGTGTATTTATCTGCAAGATAAATAGTACAGTAGTAGGAATAAGAAAGTTATGTTTTCATAAGTGTAGTCAGATTCTCTGTCTGCAGGTAACTGTGTCACCTAGAAAGAGAAGCAGTGAGAAGCAATTTGTAATAAATGTAATAACATCTACTGTGCTAAAATATGTTTAGAGCATGAAATATGCTACAAATAATTTTCTGGGGGGGTTTGTTTCTCTTGGATGCAGTGGATACTCGTTCCTCCCAGTCCAAAGATGTGAAAAAAATCAACCAGCTGGACAGTCTAGTGCTCCACTTTTGAAGCCAAAAATCAAGCATTAAAATGTCTTTTAACAACAATTTCTATGACCTTGAAAGTAGCAGAGCATTGCCCCTCCCTGTAGTTTTTGGGACATCTCCGAGATGGTTCATACCCAGTGCATTGATCTATGACTTTCCAGTAAAAGACTTCTTTTCATTTGTTAAACTCCTACTTTTCTTTTAATTTGACCATATGCATGTGAAAACTGGATAACGAAAAAGAATGAAGAAGAATTTACATGTTCATGTTGTGACACTCATGAAAAATAATGACTGTACCGTGGATTACCAGAAGAATGTAGTCTCTCTTGGATGCAGTACAACCAGAATTCTCCTTAGATGTCAGGATGGTGAGACTGTCTCACTTCAGAAACAAGGAGGATCCAATCACTGGAGAAGGCAATCACGCTTCTTAAAAGGGTAGCAAAAAAGAGAGAGACTTCCAATGAAATGGACTGATGTAGTGGCTGCAACAACTGGCTCTAACAGCAATGATTGCGAACGTGGTACATAACTGGGCAACATTTTATTCCGTTATATACAACAGACCCAAGTAACTGTCACGTAACAGCAAAAATTCTTGCAAAGGGTTTATTGTTTTACCGTTTAATCTAATTCCTCTTTCTTTCTGAAATGTACTCCTTCACAGAGTTTTCTTGGACCTATTTCCTCCTGTCATACAAGTACAGTGGCTGTTCTCATGATCATTACATTTATTTAGCTTTTTCTTATTTCTTTCATTAGGCTCTAAGCCTATAAAGAGAAGGAGCTTTTAAACTAAGTCAACAATACAGCTCAAAATCAATTTTATTTTCAGTTAACTTACTAGAGTCTAGACAACATTAGTATTTGTGGAGCTATAATATATTTGCAAATAAATTTCTGACAATCCATTCTCCACCATATTTCACCCTCATTCTGCCACAATTGTTGCCTGTAAGCCTTCTTTTTTGCTCACTATTTTATCTTACTGAAGTATTTAGAGCTTGGATAGTATCTACTATTGTAAGTTAAAAATTCTTTCTGTATTGTAAGCTTTTCAACCTAAGTTACTATTGAAATCCAGAAAGTATTCCTACTATAAAGTTTAAAAAGTAAAGTCAATTCAGCCTGATTCCAAACTCACAGTATGGGGTCCCAATTAGTTCTTGACCTTAAGACATGAGATTACCATCATCCATCAATTTCCTTATAACACACAGATTTCACTTACTGTGCTCCTATTAACCAGAGACATCACAGACAGAATGGAAGTTTGGAACTTAAGAGTTAGATGAGAATTTCAAACCATTCTCAATTCAGCTCCTTCCTCAACAACTGGATGCATGTCCTGTTTTTGAAAAGAAGAATAAACTCTTGTAACACAAGCTAATTTTTAATACAAATGCAACTACTGGCTTTTCAGTAAAGAAACGTGGCTAAGACTACCACAACTATGTAATCAAGGTTAAAATCTTCAGTGAAAATCATTTTGATAACTTGTATCCTTGATATAGTATGATGAGAATGGTCTATGCAGTCTTTTTAGTGAAAAATCCATAACCTCAACCCAGCCACAAGAAAATAACAGAAAAATCCACACTGAGGGTCATTTAACAAAACCGGACCAGTACTCCTCAAAATTGCCAAGGTCATCAAAAACAATGCAAGTCTGAGAAAGTTTCATAGCCCAGAAAAACCTAAGAAGACATTACAACTAATGTAATGTGGTATCCTTGGGACAGAAAAAAGGTTATTAGGGAAAAACTAATGAAATCTGAGCAAAGAATGGATAATAATGTATCAATATTGGTTCATTAGTTGTAACAAATGTACCATGCTAATGTGAGATGTTAATAACAGACAAGGCTGGAAGCAGGGTGTATGGAAACTCTGTGCTATCTTTGCAACTTCTCTGCATATCTAGAACTATTCTAAAATTGAAGTTTATTTATTTAAATATAAACTACCTGAAAATGCTTTTTTATTCAGACCTAAGTATATTTGATGCAAGCAGAGGTGCCCGACTATCCTGTTTTACTGTAATGATCAAAGCTGTTACAGAATTGTAGATAATGATAAATGTTAGTATTTGAGTTGGTTATCTCTCCACATCTTTGAAAATCCATAAGGTTTAATCACCCTCCTAGCCTTGTAAAATTAAATTGATGGTTTCTTACGCTTTGGCAATTTCTGTTAAAATGGGAGTCCATTTACAGTGAAAAATTTCTTGTTCATGTTCCATTTGTTGCAGAGAGAGTTAACATTAATGGGAAAGATAAGAACTTTCAAAATTTTGGTAAATGATATTGGTATGGTCATCTAGCATAGGCCAGAAAGCCTGACACTTCCAGAAATCATCTGTCCTAAAACAGCACATTTGGTTTTGCATAACTGTTGTCATGTCTCATATTCTAGCCTTTGTCCTCAAGACCTCTGTCATTGTACTTGTAAAGCCTTGTACAGAAAGTCTACTTGTTACTTTGATTGTGTCTTAGTCCAAGAATGCTTGAGTTTATGTTGGTTGACTGAAAAATCTACTTAAAAAGTCACCCAGTGACATCATTTTCTCCTGCACAAATCCTGTGAAGGTTTTACCTTATATCTCAAATTTTGTTTCATTTAAATTTTAGTATAGTCTTTATATTTTGTATCTCTAAGAAATTAGTACTTTTAATACTTTGTATAAATTTTTTTAACTACACAGAAATCCATTTATTTGACCTTCATAATGAGGCGGAGTTGGTGCTGTAAGGTTAATGAGGCAATTACTCTTATAGAGAACATCAGTCATGAAGACAGAGTTTCTTCCTCCCTTTAATGTGCACATTAATTAAATAATTCTTTTCTTTGTTATTTGCATTGATGAGTAGTCATCAATGAGGGTAGGAATAATTAAGATTCTAACTATGTAATTTTGATCTTTAGTTTCACAATCTAAAATTTTTCTGGAGTAATATATATTTTCAGATTTGGTGTCTGTAACTTTGTGTGTTTTTCTTTCTTTTACTATTAAAGTAGAAGTAGTGAGTGTTGCTATGACTGTCAGTAATGTCAGAAGAGACATACACTGAAAGCACTCTAGAATCTACCATTGACTTCTACTGTGAATGCAATTTGTTTGGTTAATGATGTTTAATGATAAACTAATAATTCAAAATTAATCATTTGAGTCTTCTTTAGGGTTAACATGTGAATATATCAAGGCACAGTAAAACATTTTTTAGTAATAACAATGTATACATTTATGACCATACTTATGAGAACATAGATCCTTGATAATTTTTCTACTGATATAGATATTCAATAGCAATAAGCCAGCAAAATGTATCAATATGTAAAATTATGAATACCTTTAGGTAAATCTTATTTGGCTTATCCACAGTAACTTCCCATATCAAACCTATTTATAGTTTTAAATGTAATTATGTATCTATCTATCTATCTGTATGGGTCTATATTTGTATATGGAAATTGATGTTTATACACATGCACATTAAAGAGAAAAATAAACACATCTTAAAAACTATAAATTGGCATATCTGCTTCTATTACCTAGCAGAAAGGAGTAACTTATCTCTTTTGCCTTTTGCATAGCAAAATATTTGGATGAGAAATTTGCTTGTGAAATATGGGCATAAGTGTAGATATGATGGCTGAAGAGAGAGAGAAACATTAAATTATCCTTTATAAAAAAAGAAGAATTTTTGAATTTCTTGACAAGAGGAAAACAGGGAAGGGAGAACACTGTTCAAAGGAAGGCGCCTCACTCATCCACTGCTGCTGTAACAGAAAATGCCATGAACGGATGACTTAAACAAAAAGAAGTTTATTCTTTCACAATCCAGTAGGCTACAAATCCAAATTCAGAGCCCTGGCTCTGGGATTTCTTTCTCAGTTAGCTTTGGAAGTAGATCCTTGTGTAGCACCAGTCTTCCTTCGGTCAGGGAGCATCTCAGCACAGGAATCTCAGATCTGAAGAAAGATTTTCACTCTTAGTTCTGCTTTCTCGATAGCGTGCTGTCCCCCTGTCTCTCTGCTGACTTCTCCCTTTTATATCTCAAAAGAGATTGGCTTAAGACACAATCCAATCCTGTGGATCTCATCAATATAACTGCTATTAATCTATCTTATTTGATACAATGATAGACTTTACAACATGATGGAAAGTATTATCAAATGTTGGTCACATAATCATGAAAATCATGGTCCAACCAAGTTGATGCACACATTTTTTTGTTTCTGTTTTTTTTGAGGGAGGCACAACTAACTCTATGACCAAAGTAAAAAGAAAAAAAAAAACGAGGCCGATAACACAAGGAAAGACAGGGCCTTATGTTGTGTGACGGCAAATCAGGATGGCTGAAGAACGGTTCGCAAACAAAAGCATGTGATTTTTCCATGATGTCCTCTCAACCATGCAAAGTACACTCTTTCCTTCTTCCACCCAGTTCCATCGTGTAGCTCCCCCAGTGTTAGCAACAGTCTAAGAAGGTGCTTGCCTGCTTTGGGAAATGGATAAATAAGAGTGGTTTTCAAAAGGACTGGGAAGAGCAGAGATGGCCTGTCTTGAACAGAGAGGTGAACAGATTGAACTGCAGGGGCTAAAGTAGGAACTGAGAGCTAGCACGGTCCAGAAAACAGTGGAACAGATTCTTTTGTGCTTGAAATACATTTTATTTGAATGTGAAAGACTCAGTACCTCAGCTGCAGCCAGATTAAATATATAGCATAGTTAATATTCTGTGTACATGATTTGTGAGACTTAGTTTACAAATAGCATCACAACATTCCCCCAAAATATTACCTGTAGGATTCACTAGTGAATATTCTGAGCCCTCCTCCCTGCCGAAAAGAGTTCTGGTTTATAGAAAAAAAAATGCCCCTTAACAGTTTCTCCTTTGAGCCGTCTCCCTCATATGCTATTGTAATGTCAGAATAAAGGCATATTTCTTGACTGAAATCACGGAAAGAGGATTTGTTACCGCTTATAGCCTTCCAAATTGCATAGAAGGAAGTTGAGCCTGGTTTTCATTTATTCCATTTAAGGAATGTGTTAAAGTAGTCTTATACAATTTTTTTCTTAAAATATGGATTGTGTGACTGTTAATATTTGTGTCAGTGTAGTTAGGCTGTGTTCAGTGTCTGTGGTGGATGCTGGAATGATTGCTCTTAGTTATCTAATGGTGCTGTAATGGAAATACCACAACTGGATGGCTTTAACATAGAAAAATTTATTCTCTTACAGTCTAGTAGGCTAGAAATCCAAATTCAGTGCATCAGTTCCAGGGAGGGCTTTCTTTATCTGTCGGCTCTGAAGGAAGGTCCTTGTCATCAACCTTGCCTTGACCAGGAGCTTCTTAGTGCAGGAACCCAAGTCCAAAGCACACATCTTCTCATGGTCCTGTTTTCTTGGTGGCATGAGGTACTCATGTTTCTTGTTAGCTTCTCTCTTTTATAGCTGAAAAGAGATGGCTTTAAGATACAACGTAATCTTGTAAATTGAGTCCTGTCTCATTAATATAATTGCCAAATAATCCCATCTCATTAACATCAGAGGTAGGATTTACAACATAGGAAAATTACATTAGACGACAAAATGGTAGACAACACACAGTAGTGGGAATCATGGCCCAGCCAAGCTGACAATTTTTGTTGTTGTTGTTGTTATTGTTAAGTGCTGTAGAGGTGGTTCCAACTCATAGTGACCCAGTGCAGAACAGAACAAAACACTGCCTGGTCTTGTGCCATGTCCAGAACTGTTCTTATGCTTAAGTCCATTGTTGTAGTCACTGTGTCAATCCATCTCATTGAGGGTCTTCCACTTTTTCACTGACCGTCCACTCTACCAAGCATGATATCCTTCTCCAGGGACTGATCCCTCATAAGAACATGTCCAAAGTGTGTAAGATACAGTCATGCCGTCTTTGCTTCCAAGGAGCACTCTGGTTGTACTTCTTCCAGAACAGATCTGTTCTTTTGGCAATACATGATACATTCAATATTCTTCTCCAAAGCCACAATTCAAAGGTGTTCTTCTTCTTTGTTCTTAGTTCATTGCCCAGTTGCATATGAAGAGCTTGAAAATACCATGGCTTGGGTCAGGTGCATTTTTGTCTTCAAGGTGTCAGTGCTATAAAGAGGTCATTTGCTGCAGACTTTCACAGTGCAATGTATTTTTGACAGCTTCCATGGATGTTGATTATGGAACCAAGTCAAAAGAAATCCTTGACGACCTCTATCCTTTCTCCATTTATCACAATATTGCTTACTGATCCAGTTGTGAAGATTTTTCTTTCCTTGATGTTCAGGTACAATCCTCACTGAGAGCTTCACTTTTGGAAGTGTTTCAAATCCTCTTCACTTCCAGCAAGCGAGGTTGTGTCATCTACATAACAGAGGTTGTTAAAGAGTCGTCCTCCAACCCTGATGTCTGGTTCTTCTTCATGTAGTCCACCTTCTTGTATTATTTGCTGGGCATACAGATTGACAAAGTATGGTGAAAGGATACAGTGCTTACACACACCTTTCCTGACTTTAAACCATGCAGTGGACCCTTCTTCACTTTGTACGACTGCTTTTTGATCCATATGCAGTTTCCTTAAGAGCACAATTAGTGTCTAGTGCTGCTATAAAGAAATAACACAAATGGATGGCTTCAACCAAGAGAAGTTTTTTCTATCTCTGTGCAGTAGACTTCTTGGTAGTATGACGTTCCTGTGTCTCTCTGCTTGCTTCTCTTTTCTATTTCTAAAGAGTTTGGCTTAAGACACTATTCAATCTTGTAGACTTCATCAGTGACTGCTGCTAACCTCTCTTATTATGTTATAGTGATAGAATTTACAGCACCTTGGGAAATCCCATTACATAACAACATGGTGAACAATTGTGCCCAGCCAAATTGATGCACACAGTTTTGGGGGAATATAGCTCAGTCCAAGACAGTGTTCAAAATACATAAGATGGAATCTTGCCATCCTTCTAAAAAGCATTCTGACTGTACTTCCCCCAAGGCAGACATGTTTGTTCTTCTGGGAGTCCACGGAATATTCAACATTCTTTGCCAACACCATAATTCAGAGGCATCAGTTCTTCAGACTTCCTATTTATTGTCTAGTTCTTGCATGTATGTGAGGACACTGAAAATCTATAGATTGGGTCAGATGTATCTTATTCCTCAAAGTGACATCCTTGCTTTTTATACTTTAAACAAGTTCTTTTTCAGTAGATTTGCCCAATGTACTATATCATTTGATTTCTTGATGCTGCTTTTGTGGATATGTTGACTGTGGATCCAAGTAAAATGAAATCTGACAGCTTCAGTCTTTTATCCATTCATCACGATGTTGCTTATTAGTCCACTTGTGAGGATTTTTGTTTGTTGTCTTTATGTTGAGGTATAACACATACTAAAGGCCACAGTCTTTGATCTTCATCAGTAAGTGTGTCACATCCTCTCACTTTCTGCAAACAAGGTTGTGTCCTCTACATATTACAGGGTGTTAATGAGTCTTTCTCCAATCCTGACACCGTGATCTTCTTTATGTGGTGTATCTGCTTGGATTATCTGCTCAGCCAGCCAAGCCAAGTGCCGTCGAGTCGGATCTGACTCATGGCAACCCTAGGCATACACGTCAAGTAAGCCATGGTGGAAAGATGCAACACTGCCACACGCGTGTTACCTGACTTTAAACCACACTGTATTGCCTTGTTCTGTTTGAATCACTGTCTCTTTGTCTATGTAGAGGTTCCTCATGAGTATAATGAAGTGTTCTGGAATTTCCATTTTTCACAATGTTATCCATAATTTGTTACAACCCACACAGTTAGATGACTTTGCATAGTCACCGAAACACAGGTAAACATTTTTCTGGTATTGTCTGCTTTCAGCTAAGATGGATTGGACATCAGCAATGCTATCCCTCTTCCCACATCCTCTCCTGAATCTGGCTTGAATTTCTGACAATGTCCTGTTGATATATTGCTCCAAACATTTTTAAATTATCTTCAGCAAAATTTTACTTGCATGTGATAGTAATGATATTGTTAGATAGTTTCTGTATTTCTTTATGTTACTAATCTTTGAAATGGGCACACACAGGGATCTCTTCAAGTCTCTTGACCAGGTAATTTGTCTTCCAAATCTCTTGTCATAAATGAGTGAACACTTCAGTCATCACATTCCTTGTTCAAATGTCTGTTTTTGTACCAGTACCAAGACCAGGTTTGGTATGTGCTTCCATTTAAGTTTCCTAAATGTCAGTTACCTTTTCTGCCACACAAGAAGAAAGGCTGTAGGAAGATTGAAGGCGTTTGACAACCTCTGAGGTCACTTCCAGCACTAGTGTTTTATCATTTGAAGAATAGCATGTATTCCATAATAAGTTACAAGATTTCAAACTACAGTGTGTAGTTAGGCTGTCAGGAAATTCGTGGAAATTTTTATTATTTTAAATATTTTGTCATTTCTGCTAGGTGTGCGATACAGGAGTCTCTGGGTAGTACAAACAGTTAACTCCCCTGACAGCTAACCAAAGGCTGATGGTTCGAATCCACCTGTAGATGCCTTGGCAGAAAGTCTTGGCCACATCCTCTTAAAAAATCAGCTGTTGCAGTCTCTGTGGATCAACAGTTCTACTCTGTCACACAAAGTATTGCCGTGAGTCAGAATCAATTTGATGACAACTGGTTTGTTAATACAGTCAAGTCCAAGAGCATGCTTATTTATAGAAACGGTGTGAGTTGTTCATGGTTGTACAGGAAGGAATCACAGAAGAAATTTCTTGAATTTTCTTTATTTTTCCTTTATTTTCTGGACATCTTTGCATGTTCTGTTGGGTCAGGAGTCACTAAATAAGAGACAGAAACCCTCTAGAAATTTTAAGTAGTAAGAAGATCACGTGGTCATGAAATCATTGTGATGGTTGCTAGAAGCAGAGATTAAGTTTACCTTCCACAGCACCGCAGAACTGACCCACCAGAGGAGATACCGCGCTTGTCAGTCGGAAATGAGGACTCGGGAAGCCGTGATGAAAATCTCATAGTGCGAACTGGGTTCCAGAGAACAGGAAGGAAAAGTCAGGCCACTGCTATTGTTTCTGTTACTGCTGCTGCCACCAAAGAGGTCCCTTGATCTTCATGAATCTGTCACTGGACAACATAATGTTGAGTCTACATGCTACCGATTCTAGGCACAGAAACCAGGAAAGCTTCTAGAGAAAATGTCATGTCTCTCTACACTTCATCAGCAGAAAACAGCCAAAGCTGTGTGAACAAGCCTCTGCCTTACCTTCATTCTCCAAATAAAAGGAGAAGACATCTGAGTAATGGAACCTGATTCATATCCAGATCCTATGTAAAAGAGAATCTAGAAAAGTAGTTGTTGCTTTCCAATCTCTACAGCACAGTAAGGCAGAAGTTCTCCAAGTCTGATTCTTAGCAGCAGTAGTAGTAGCACCGCTTGACAATTCGTGAAAATGTAAATTCTCTGCTCCGTCCTTGCTATTGTTGTTGTTGTATGCCATTAAGTCAATTGCAACTCTAGTTACCCTACAGCAACACATGCAACTGCCCCGCAGGAGTTCTAAGGAACAGCTAGTGAATTTGAACTCCCTGCCTTTTGTTTAGTAGGCTGAACTAACCACTTTGCTACCAAGCCTTCCAACTCCAGCTAGACATACTAAGTCAGAAACTCTGAGGATGAGGCACTACAGTTTTTTCTTTATAAATATTTTATTATGCTTTAAGTAAAAGTTAACTATCTCAGTCAATTTGCTGTATAAAATCCTCAGAACACACCTCTGTGCTGCTCTAGCTGCTCTCCGCACCCTGTAACAATACACTTCTCTTTTCCACCCTGTACTTAGCATATTCATTCAACCAATTCCTTCTTCAAGACTTTGATGTCCTTTGTTCTTCTCTGCTGCAGGTGGATTGGGACAAATGGAAGCTCCTTAGATGGGAAGTTGCTAGCTTTGAAGACCCCAGACTCCATTAAACAAAACGGTCTGAAGAACACTTTCTTGAAAAAAAATATTAGTTGTGCCAGTTGACCCAGATGTATACTGAAACCATGGTCCCCAAGCCCCTGCACATGGTACTCTAGACTTCAAAATTTAAGGTTGTATTTAGGAAACCTCTTAGCTTTTGGTTTAGTCCAGCTGTGCTGACCTCTGTTCTACTGCCTGCTGTCACTCCATTCATGAAAACCAATTCCTATCTACTATCTAATCTATGAGTGTCTCTTTCCTTCCCTCCTGTCCTTTGTGACAATCAAAGTTTCTTCTATGCTTAAACCTTTTCTTTCAGTCCTTATAACAGCGGTCTGACGCAATATTCATCCTTTTGAGATGGATGAATTTCATTCAGCATCATGTCTTCCAGATGTCTTCATGTTATGAGGTGTTTCTCAAAGTCATCATTGTTCTTTATCATTGCGTAGTATTCCATTGTGTGAATATATCATAATTTATCCATTCATCTGTTGATTGACACCTATGTTGATTTCATCTCTTTGTTATTGTGGAGAGGGCTGCAATAAACATTTGTGTGCATGTATCTAGTCTTGTGACAGTCCTTGTTTCTCTGGGGTACATTCCAAGCAGTGGGATTGCTGAATCATATGGTATTTCTATTTGTAGATTTTTAAGGAAGTGCCAAATAGATTTCCAAAGTGGTTGAACCATTTTACATTTCCACCAGCTGTGTAGAAGAGTTCCAGTTTCTCTACATTCATTATTTTGTGTTTTGGGAATTAATGCCATCCTTGTTGGTGTTGGATGGCAGCTAATTGTAGTTTGGCTTTGGATTTTCTGTAATGGCTAATGATTGTGAACATTTCATCTTGTATCTTTTAGCTGCCCAGATGTCTTCTTCGGTGAAGTGCCTGTTCATATCCTTTGCGCACTTTTTAATTGGGTTATTTGTCTTTTTCTTGTTGAGATTTACAATATTTGTAGATTATGGAGACTAGATGCTGATCAGATTCATGGTTATCAAAAATTTTTTCCCAGTTTGTAGGTAGTTTTTATTATTCTTAATGAAGTCTTCAGATGAGTGTTAAGTGTTTGATTTTTATGAGTTCCTATTCATCTATTTTCTCTTCTGGTGTTTGTACATTGTTAGTAATATATTGTATTCCATTTATACTATGTATTAGCGATCCCAGCATTGCCCCTATTATTTCTTCCATAATCTTTATTGTATAGATTTTATATTTAGATATTTGATCCATTTTGAGTAAGCTTTTATGCATGACATGATATATCTGGTTTCATTTTTTGCAGATGGAAATTCAATTTTGCCACCACCACTTTGGAGAGATAGCTTTTTTTTTTCCCCTAGTTCCTGGACTTTGGGCCTTTGTTAAGTATCAGCTGTTATAGCTGGATTCTCAGTTCTGCTCCATTGGTCTACATATCTGTTTTTGTACCAGTACCAAGCTGTTTTGATTACTGTGGCAGTATAAAAGATTTTAGAGTGAGGTAACATAAGGCCTCCCACTTGGTTCTTCTTCATTTTTCTGGTGCTTCTTCCCTTTCCATATGAAGTTGATTTGTTTCTCCATCTCATTAAAAAATGACATCAGCGTTTGTATTGGGATTGCTTTACAGCTATAGATCACTTTGGGTAGAATAGACATTTTCACAATGTTGAGTCTTCCTATCCATGAGTAAGATAGATTTCTCTGCTTATGTAGGTCTCTTTTGATTTCTTGCAGTAATATCTTGTAATTTTCTTTGCATAGGTCTTTCACATCTCTAGTTTGATTTCTTCCTAGGAATTTTATCTTCTTGGGGGCTATTGTAAATGGTAGTGATTTGGTGATTTCACCTTTGATTGTCTCTGTTGGTGTAAAGAAATCCAACTCACTTATGTATGTTGATTTTATTTCCCAATACTTTGCTCAATGCTTTGATTAGCCCCAGTAGATTTATTTTTGTGATTTTTTTTTTTTTAGGGTTTTGTATGCGTAAGTTTATATCATCTGTAAACAGAGATACTTTTACTTCTTCTTTATAAATTTGGATGCCTTTATTTCTTCTTCTTGCCTGATTGCTCTTGCTAGAACTTCCAGCACAACGCTGAAGAGAAGTACTGACAGTGGGCATCCTTGTCTGGTTCCCACTTTCAGTGAAAATGCTATTACACTCTGTCCATTTAGGATGATTGTGTGCAAAGCTAACAGCCACATGCTCTTTATTACGCTGAGGAATTTCACTTCTATTCCTGTTCTGCTGAAAGTTTTTTACTTGAATGTTTGTTAGACCCTGTCAAATGCTTTTTCAGTATTAATTGATAAAATCAAGTGATTCTTATCTTTCATTTTATTTATGTGATTGACTACATTTATTGTTTTTCTAATGTTGACCCATGTCCTCATCTATGCTATGAATCCTACTTGGTCATGATGAACTATTTTTTGATATATTGTCAAATTCTATTGGCTAGAACTTTGCTGAGGATTTTTGCATCTAAGTTCATGAGTCATATTAGTCTGTAATTTTCTTTTTTGTGCTATCTTTACATGGTTTTGCTATCAGGGTTAGGCTGGCTTCAGAGAATGAATTTGGGAGTATTTCAGCCTTGCAGATACTGTGAAGTAATGTTAGTAATATTGGTGTTAACTCTTCTGTGAATGTTTGGTAGAGTTCTCAAGTGAAGTCAGGACTTTTTTGGTTAGGAGTTCTTAATTGCTTTTTCAATCTCTTCTTTTGTTATGAGTTTATTTAGTTGTTCTACTTCTGTTTGTGTTAAATTAGGTAGCTAGTGTATTTCCAGAAATTTCTCCATTTCTTCTAGGTTCTCAAATTTATTAGAGTACCATTTTTCATAATATTCTGTTATGATTCTTCTATTTTCACTTCAGTATGTTATTACTTCACCTGTCTCATTTTTTATTTGAATTATTTGCTTCATCTCCTGTTTTTCTTTTGTTAGTTTGGCCAATAGGGTATCAATTTTGAAGTTTTCAAAAAACTATTTTTTTGGTCTTTTTAACTCTTTCCATTGTTTTTCAGCTCTCTAATTCATGTAGTTCTGCTCTAATTTTTATAATTTGTTTACTTCTGGTGCTTTGGGGGGTTCTTTTGTTACTGTCTTTCTACTCATTCAAGTTGTAGGTTAGTTCTTTTATTTGGGCCCTTTTTTCTTTGTGGATGTGTGCATTTACTGAGGTAAATTCACCTCTGAGCACCACTTTTGCTGCGTCTCAAAGTTTCTTGTCGATGGCACTTGGCTTGGCTGGCTGGCAAAGTTTCTTGTAGGGTATGTTTTCATTCTCATTTTATTCCATGAACTTCTTTATGTCCTTGATTTTTTTTCTATAACTGAGAAGTCTTTGAGCATGATGTTGTTCAGTTTCCATGTTTCTGTTTTTTTACTCTTTTTGTGCTATTGATTTTGCCTTTTATGGCTTTACAGTGTGAAAAGAAGTTTTGCAATTCTGCAGTGCTTTGGATTTTGTTAAGTCTTCCTTTATAACCTAACATTCAGTCTATTCTGGAGAATGTTCTGTGTACATGGAAAAGAAGATACAGTTTTTTGTTGTTGGATGGGTATTCTATATTCAAGATCTGACAATTAAGTTCATGAACTTACCACTGTGCACTTACTTTGGCAGCATTGCACAAACAACTCAGTAAGTTTTCATAACCTTCATATATCAATATCTCAGAAATTTCTCCATTTCTTCTAGGTTCTCAAATTTATTAGAGTACCATTTTTCATAATATTCTGTTATGATTCTTCTATTTTCACTTCAGTATGTTATTATTTCACCCGTCTCATTTTTCATGTCAATGTGTGGTGGTGTCTTGTTGATTGGCCTTCATTATTGTTGTTGCATGTTTTTATGTGTCGTAGCAAGAACACTAGAGCTTGAATTAGAGTAATGAACAAATATTGAATTTCATGTTAAACTTGGCAAGGGTGGAAGTGAAATCAGGAACATGTTAGTCCAAGTTTATGGGGATAATGTCATGAAGAAAATGGTAGTGTACAAATGGGTTAAATATTTTTCTGAGGAGAGAGAAAGCATCACTGATGAAGAGAAGTAAGGGCAGCCAGTAACAAGCAGAAATGATGAAAATATTGAAAAAATCTGTTGAATTGTGTGTCACAATTGCTGGTTGACTGTGAGAAGCATAGAATACCAAGTAAGCATTGAAAGAGTAACAGTTAGGAAAATTCTAATTGAAAATCTTGGCATGAGAAAAGTGTGTGCAAAAATGGTCCTGAAGGAGCTCACTGATGAGCAAAAGCAAAGGAGAATTGAAGTTTTCCAAGAACTTTTGGAGAGTCAAGATGATGTTTCGGACCATGTTATCACTGGTGTTGAAACATGGGTGTACCAACATGACCCTGAAACGAAGTGTCAAAGTACACAACAGAAGTCAGAGAATTCTCCATGACCAAAAAAGTTTCCTTTGTCAGTCCAAATCAAGAGTCATAACGATGTTGCTAACCTTTTTTGATATCAGAGGGATTGTTTATTATGAGTTTGTACCAACCAGACAGTTAACCAAGTTCACTGTTTAGAAGTGCTGAAAAGGCTGTATGGAAAAGTTAGATAAAAATGACCTGAACTTTTTGCCAACTCATGGCTTTTGCATCACAACAATGTGCCAGGTCACAAGGCACTGTCGGTGAGGGGGTTTTTAACCAGTAAACAAGTAACTGTATTGGAACACTGTACCTACTCATCTGATCTGGCCCCCAATGACTTTTACCTTTACCCAAAGATAAAGGAAATACTGAAAGGAAGAAATTTTCATGATATTCAAGACATCAAGGGTAATATGATGACAGCTCTGATGACCATTCCAGAAAACAAGTCCCAAAACTACTTTGAAAGGTGAACTAATCCTTGGTGTCACTGCATGGCTTCTCAAAGGGAGTACTTCAAAGGTGATTGCAGTGATATTCAACAATGAGGTCTGTAGCAATTTTTGTAGGATGACTTAGTGAACATAATTGTCGGACTCATATGTCTATGAGATCAAGTTGGTTTATTGTGGCATTTAGATCTTCCATGTCTTTCTTGAACTTCTTTATGGATATTCTGTCTGTCACCAAAAGTGGTATGTTGAGGTCTCCTGCTATTCCTATGGCACTGTCTGTCTCTGTTTTCAATGCTATTAGTCTCATGTGTTTAGAAGCTCTGTCATCAGGTGCATAAATATTTAATATGGTTATGTCTTCATGATATTTTGACCCTTTAAGCATTTTATAGTGACTTTCTTTGTCCACTGTGGACAATTTTGCTTTAAAGTCTATTACAACTCTTGCTGTTGTTTGAATGTTGTTATCTTGGTATATAATTTTCCATCCTTGAGTTTCAGTTTGTTTGTAGCTTTAAGTCTAAGATGTCTCTCTTAAGCAGCATGTGGATAGGTTGAGCTTTTTTAATCCAATCAACTACCCTTTGTCTCTATATTGAAGTATTTCACCTATTTACTGTCAGTGTAATTATTGATGGGTGTGAGCTTAGTGTTGTCATTTTGGTGTCTTTTTTGGTGGATTGTTGACAGTTTCTTTGTTCCACTTAATTTTCTGTGCTGAGTCATTTTCTCTATGGGTTTTGGTTTTACCTTTTTCATTGTTGTTGGTCTTATATGTGCTGAAACTTCTTGATTTTTGTTTCTTATTTTGATGTGTAGGATTATCAATTTGCCATTACCTTAATGTTTACTCCAGTGTTCTAAGTTTAAACTAGTTTTTAATTGCTTTGTATCTCCTTGACTTCTCCATCTGAAGAATCTTGAATACATTAATTAGTCCCTCTTTTTTGATATAATGTTGTCATCATTTATATGCTGAGATTCCTGTTTCCCTATCTTCAGTGTTTTAGCTTTGATTTATTTTTGTAGTTTCCCTCTCTTAATATCTGGACGGTGTTCTACACTATATCCTTGAGTATATATCTCCTTCTTGTAGTTTCGGTTTGGCTTTTGCAAATTCTCTAGACTTCTGTTTATCTGTGAATGTCCTAATTTTGCTATTATACTTGAGACACAATTTTGCAGGTTATATAATTTTTAAAAACTAAACAAATTTCACTGTTTTCAAGTTCCTGCTGACTCATAGAGACCTTATAGACAGAGTAGAGCTGCCTCATAGAATTTCCAAGGAATGCCTGGTAGATTTGAACTGCTGATCTTTTGGTTAGCAGCTGTAGAGCTTAATCACTCCTTAACCAGGGTTTCCTATATAATTTTTGCCTGGCAGTTTTTTTTTTTTTTTTCCTTCAAGACTTTGTATACGAGGTCTGACAGTTAGGTCTGTCAACTTAATTGTTTGAAGTGCTACAGACTTCATTGCTGAGTACCATTATAGTCACCTTCAAAGTACTTCCCTTGGGAAGCTATGCATTGATGCCAGTGCCTAGTCCACCCTTCAAAGTAGTTTTCAAGCTCTTTCTGGAACAGCCATTGTGTATGGTGGCAAGGTGGCAAGTTTGTGAACTTAATTGTGCAATTGTCTGTGAGGGAGTTTTTATCCAGTACACAAATAAACTGTATTAGAACACCCTGCCTACTCACCCGATTGAGCCCCCAATGACTGTTTTGTTTATCTGAAGATAAAAGAAATACTGAAATAAAGAAATTTTGATGACATTCAGGATATCACAGGTAATGTGATGACAGCTCTGATGGCCATTCCAGTGAAACAGCTCCAAAATTGTTTTGAGGGTGGACTAGGCACTGGCATCAATGTGACTATAGTGATATTCAGCAGTGAGGTATGTAGCATTTGTTCTAGAACGAACTTGTGAACTTAACTGGCTGTCCTTCTATATTATCCCATTGCCTTCTTGCCAACATGGTTTCCACCCAGTAACTCAAACTTAGTCTTATTGACTATCCTTTGTAGATTATTTTTTTCTTTAAGCACAGCTGCTTTAAAAAACATATCCTTATCTGTAATTTTTGTAAATTTGATTATAATATGTGTTGATGTCTTTTATGATCTACTTTGTATGGACTTCAATGAGCATCTTGGATAGATATCTTCTGGTCTTTCATATCAAGGAAGTTTTTTGTCAACATATCTTCAACAGTTCTCTCTGTATTTTCTATTGTCTCCTCTCTCCCCTACCTCCATTCCGGTACCCCAATCATTTATAAATTATTCCTCCTGATTGAATCCCACATAACTCTTAGTGATTTTTCACTTTTTTTTTTAGAATTTCTTGTGTCTAATTTTTCCTCAAATATGCATGTGTCAATTGCTTTGTCTTCAGTCACACTAATTATGCATTCTGTTGCTTCAAGGCTGCTTCTTTAACTTTCTATTGAATTGTCTAATTCTGTAATTTTATTGTTAATCTGCTGAATTTCAGATCATTTTTGTGGAAGTATTTCTTGCAGCCTGTTTAATTTTTCATCATACTGTGCTGCACTTGGCCTAATCTCCTTCCTGATGTCATAAACTGCTCTAAACATTACTGTTTTTTATTCTACTTCTGATAATGGCAGGAAGTCTTCTTCATGTGGAAAAATTTTTTGATTCTTTCTGCGGGGGTGGTTTTCTGAAGACATCCTTGTCTGCTTCTAAAAAATGATTACAAATTGTCTCTGAGCTGTAAGACAATTGCAATAATTTATTTGTGGTTATTTTTTTCTATCATATATGCATGTGTATTAAAAAAAAAAAAAGAACCACCACTGAGTTGATTCTGGCTAATAGTGACATTATTGGACAGAGTAGAACTGCTCCATAGTTTCTGAAGAGTGCCTGGCAGATTCAAACTAATGACCTTTTGTTTAGCAGCTGTAGCACTTCACCAGGATTTCCTGTACATGTGTGTGTATAACATTTAGTTTTTGAGTGTCCAAATAGAATGGTCATTTGAGCTAGTTGGATTTGATTATTGGAGCCTTAGAAATTTGATTTCCCTGTTACTGGATGGTTAGAGCTGTGAGCATGCTGAGAAAGATAGCAGGAATTCCCAGCTGTGGGAAGCTCCCAAGTCTTCCCCCCAACTTTGTTTCCCTTTCCAAGTCTGGGACAACAGCTCAAGGTGCATGTGTAAGGTGCCCCACTAGCAGGCCAGGTAGATCATCAGAGTTTAGTTCCTGAGCAGAAAACGGAGGGGATAGTGCTGCAGAAAAGGAAAGAATAACAGCCAGAGTTTGCAAGCACTTAGCTTATGACACTCCGATGAAAGTCTTCTGTGGTTCCGTAGGTACAATGGTAGGAACTCAGCTTCCTCACTGAGAAAGATGCCCTCTGTTTGCTGTACCACTGTTTGGTTCACCCCTTTGCCACCATGGGCAGCTCTGCTTGGCTAGCAGAAGTGGATATCTCTGTGGGGTGTAGATTTAATTATGGCCAAACAAGCTGCTTCTGGACCTGCTAGCTCCTCCCTGTCATGCTGTTCAATCTCCCACCTTTTCCCCTGATATTCAGGGCTTCTAGAACAACATGTATACTCCATTCCTTCTTTTTCTCACTCTCTGTTGTTAGAGGGATCACAGCATAGTGTGGCTACTCTGCCATCTTAACCCCTACCCCCAATAGTCTGTTTTAACAACCCCTCCAGGTGACTCTGATGAATTCTGAAGTTTGAGAACCTCTGCAAGTAGGTAAACTAGAAAAAGTCAGAAAAGGATGCTGAGAGCCAGTCAAAAAATGTCAGGAAACGTATACCATCACACACAGTGACCCAATAATGTGAAGCTAAAAGAGGGAAAAAGGAACATTAATTAATAATGACAATTTTTAAAACACTGAGTTACAAAGTTGTGCTTTTGTGAGAAAGTAAAAGAAGATTGTAATATGTCATAATGAATCATCACTTTAAGCCTTAAATTTGTTTCATCTCTTCTTAGAAGATGTTATGCTAACATCCCTGTACTTCCTTTGTCTCTGTTATTTGCAAGAGATTAACTGCCAGGTTTTCAGTCTTCTAATCTGGAAGGTTTGTAAATCATCACTCTGTTTTATGTTGCCTAATTGTATTGTTATTAGAAGTATAGGGCCTTAAATTCTTACTCATAAAACTGAATAAGTGCCTCATGATTTTTATGGGAGTCTATCACGTTCAATAAAAGTGATTTTTACATTTTGTTTTCCATCTTTCAATTATAGCAATATCTTCATAAATATACCACTAGATGGCATATGCTTGTGTGAAGTTTTAAGAGGTTAGCTCCCCAAAATTTTAGCAGAAGATATAACAAAGTTTATCTTCTTATTTGTAATTTTCCTATTTCTAAAATTTAAATAATATTTGCTTTCAATATTTATTTTCAAGCTATATGAGTAAATTTTCAAAAATAGCTATTCTGTTCATAATGAGAGGAATTTTTGTTAGCATCAATTTATTAAATGTAGGGTATTTTTTAAAAGAAAATAAATTTACATAGCTAGAGATTCATATGTATCAGTTTAGAATGTGAAAATTATCAAAATTAAAAGTTGTGTTATGGTCTTACTAATAAGAAATAATATGAAATAAGTCCCTTTATCTTTTCCTTCTAATCCTCTATTACAAAAGGAACCACTGATAACAACAGAAAAATTTCCAGAATTTTTTGATGCTTATATGGATACACACATACAGATTTAGACAGTGGTTGAACTTTCTTATAAATGTTATTGAAGTCCTTCAGTGACACAAACTGTTAATTGTAGACTAATAGCCAAAAGATTGGCAGTTTGAACCCACTGAAATGCAGCTTAGAAGACAAGCCTGACAGTCTACTTCTGAAAGGTTGGAAAGCCTTGAAGGACCTGTGGAGCAGGTCTACTCTGACCACTCGGCATTGCCATGAATTAGAATTGACTTGATCGCAACTGACAATAACAACAACATGCTACTAACATATTCCTAATGATAACCCAAACAAACCCACTGCCACTGCGTCAATTCTGAGTCACAGAGACACTATAGGCCCAGCTGAATTCACTTATAGAGTTTTCAAGGAGCACCTGGTAGGTTTGAACTACCATTGTTTTATCACTCATGGCACTTTACTACACCATCTTGCTAGTGATAAGATGCACAACCAAAAAGAAACAAAGACCGTAAGTGCTGTCTGCCATAACCTGAATGTGTCGGATGCCAAGGACTACCTGTATTTAAAACAGAAGGGATGTGTTGTTGATGTTGTTAGGTGTCGCTGAGTCAGGCCCAACTCATTGTGACCCTACGTGGAACAGAAGGAAACACTGAGCAGTCCTGTGCCATCCTCACAATAGTTGCTATGCTTCAGCCTATTGTTGGAGCCACTGTATCAACCCTTCTTGTTGAGCTGCTTCCTCATTTTTGCTGACCTTCTGCTTTACCAAGCGTTATGTCCCTCTCCAGTGACTGACCGCTCCAGACAAAATATCCAGAGGATCTGGGACATGTGAGGACTGCCAATTAAGTTCATAAACTGATCCTAGAAAAAGTGCTACATACCTCACTGCTGAATATCACTAGGGTCACCTTCGAAGTACTCCCCTTGGGAAGCTATGCACCAATGTCAGCACCTAGTCCACCCTTCAAAGCAATTTTGGAACTCTTTTTCTGGAATGGTCATCAGAACTGTCATTGTATTATCCTTCATGTCCTGAATATTATCAAAATGTTTTGCTGTCAATATTTCCTTTATCTTCAGGTAAAGAAAAAAAGTTACTGGGGGCTTGATCAGGTGAGTAGAGGGGGTGTTCTAATACAGCTATGTGTTTACTGGATAAAAGCTCCCTCACAGACAACTGCACAGTTAAGTTCATGAACTTGCCACCATGCCACTGTGTGTAATGGCCATTCCAGAAAGAGTTCCAGAATTGTTTTGAAGGGTGGACTAGGTGTTGGTAGCAGTGCATAGCTTCCCAAAGGGACTATTCAAAGGTGACTTTAGTGATATTCAGCAGTGAGGTGTGTAGCACTTAGAACAATTAAGTTTTTGGAGTTAATTTTTGGACTTTGTACTCTTACCATCCTTGCTTCTAAGGAACATTCTGGTGGTACTTTTTTCAAGACACGTTTGTTTGTTCTTTTTGCAGCCCAAAATAAGCAATAATCTTTGCCTACACTGCAATTCAATGGTGTCAATTTTTCTTTAGTCTTCTTTATTCACTGTCTAGCTTCCGCATGCGAACAACAATATAACCCACAAAACCCACTGCAGTAAAGTTAATTCCAGCTCATAGTGACCTTACAGGACAGAGTGGGACTGACCCGTTGAGTTTCCAAGGAGCACCAGGTGGATGAAATGGCCATCAGAGTTGTAGTCACAGTACACTTGATGTCTTGAAAGTCATCACAATGTCTTCCCTCCAATATCTTCAGGTAAAGAAAAATGTTACTAGGGGTCAGGTCAGGTGAATAGGTAGGGTGTTCTAGTACAGTTATTTGTTTACTTGATAAAAATTTCCTCACAGACAAGTGCCACGTGAACTGGTATGTTGTCATGATTCAAGAGCCATGAGTCAGCAAAAAGTTCAGGTCATTTTCAGCTAACTTTTTCGTGCAGCCTTTTCATCACTTCCAAATAGTAAAACTGATTAACTCTCCATCTGATACAAATTTACAATGAATAACCCCTCTGATATAAAAAAAGTAATGTTGTTTTGACTGTTGATTTGGGCTGACAAAGGAACTTTTTGGTGGTGGAGAATTGGCTGACGTCCATCTTCCACTGTGACACTTTGTTTCAGGGTCATATTGGTACACATGTGTTTCATCACCAGTGATAACGTGGCCCAGAATATCACCTTGCCTCTCCAAAAGTTCTTGGAAAACTTTCGACTTTCCTTTACCTTTGTTTATTGGTGAGCTCCTTCAGGACCTTTTCTTCACACAGCTTTCTCGTGCTAAGACTTTCAGTTAGGATTTTTCTGTTTCTTCCTCGATGTTTACTTGATCTGCTATGCTTCTCACAGATGATTTTGGTGCACAATTGGACAAATTTTTGCAATGTTTCCATCAGTTCTGCTTGTTGCTGGTCACCCTAACCTCTTTTCACCAGTGAAGCTTTCTCTGCCATCAGAAAAACATTTAGTCCATCTGTATACTACCATTTGCTTCATGGCATTATCCCCCTAAATTTACACTAACGTGACCCTGATTTCACTTCCACTCTTGCCAAGTTTAGCAAGAAATTTAATGTTTGTTCCTTGCTCTAGTTCAAGCTCTGATGTTCTCACAATGGTACACAAAAACACATGAGAACAATAATGAACGCCACTTGGCAAGACACCACCACATTTCAACACAAACATAGCTGTAAGACACCGATATACCAAGGTTATGAAACCTTACTGAGTTATTTGTGCAGTGCTGTCAAAATAAGCACATGGTGGTAAGTTCATGAACCTAATTGTCAGACTTGGTATATAGCAAATAATAATACGCTGAAGATCACTGAATATAGTATTGGTCCATTTTTAACAACCAGATATTAAAAGTGTATTTACTGAGAATAACAGTAAAAAATATTAGATATTACAAATCTGTCATCCAAAAAGTTTGCTACTTATATATTTTCAATAACAATATACCTTTTAAAACTTTTATTAATAGCCAAGCCAGCCAAGTGCCATCGAGTCAGATCGGACTCATGACGAGTAGGCTTAAAATTAAATGTTTTGCTTTGATTTGTATTTCCTTATAATTAGACATAAAAATAAATAGCTGTTTAAAACTCTGCTGGCCATTCTTTGTTTTCCTCTGAATTATTTGTTCTTATCCATGTATCCTGCAAATTTCTTTATGTAAATTAAATAACATCATGTATCCAGTAATCTCCCATTTATCTGAAATGCCCACTTGATCATATATTGAAACTAAAATAGAAAACCAAAAAAGCCAAACCCATTGCAACTGAGTTGATTCCAACTCATAGCCAACTTGTAAGATACAGTAGAACTGCCCCATAAGGTTTCCAAAGAAAGGCTAGGGGATTTGAACTGCTGATCTTCTGGTTAGCAGCTGATCTCTTAGTCACTGCACCCCCAGAAGTCATGTATAGAGTCTTCACATATTGTTGGCCCCCTATCTTGCCTTGTTTGTTCTACTCACTTATATGTTTATTCCTGTCGTTATCTTCCAGTTTTAAAGGCAATATTATGGAAACACTGGTGACGTGGTGGTTGAGTTCTATGTCTGCTAACAAAAGACTGGCAGTTTGAATTACCAGGCGCTCCTTGGAAACACTATGGTGCAGTTCTGCTCTGTCCTATGGGGTCTACTATGAGTCAGGATCAGCTCAACAGCAATGGATTTTATATATTAAAATGTTTGATATTGTTCTCTTGTGATGACATTTATACTGGCATATTAGTAGAACCATCTCACCTAAAGGTTATGTATGTACGGAAATTTCTAACACATCCGAATGATTCTTTTTTCTATTATTTGTTTAATCACTGCTTCTGTACATTCAGTATAAACACTAATTAACCTTAGATAGACATAGTATAACAACTCTGTATAAATACTTGTTTATACATTCCTAGAAAGTTTCTATTATTTTCCATTTAAAATTTGTTATATATAAAGAATATTTTCCACAATGTATCTTTTCAAGGAAACCGAAAAATTCAATGACATTTAAACTACCTGGCTAAGAAATTGGAGTTCTCCCTGCTAAATTCTAAGTTGTTATTTAGTGGTATTCAGCCTTATTAAGAACCAATCAATAGTAGTAACTTTTAACAAACGTATATTGAGCATTCAAAGGATGTGTGTACACTGTAGAAATTCTCTGGATGACAAAGTAATTCTCTAGAGAGTGTTCAGACTCTCTGTCTCATAAGAGGTTCCATTTACCTCTGAAAAACTGAGAGTGAAATGATATTACCATAGTTTTTTTCCCCTCAGGAAAAGTGGCTTAGGGGAGTGTAAGGAGATCCTAGAGATAGAAGTCCTTTCTTGAAATAAAGATGCTTAGATCTAAACTATACTGAAATTTATAAAGACATGTTAGCATAGATCCACTCATAATGTAACTAATATTTTATAAATTCCAATTCTATGGACATAGTTACTAGTTAATGCCATGTGTTAGTAATCAATCTATTGGTTGCAATTGCCAGTTAATTTACATTAGACACTTGTACTTTTCTAGCATTGATATATTTAGCACTGCTAACTTTGTATGACTATTTGTAGTCAATTATTTCTTTCTAATATTTTATGTATGCCATTATTTAATTAGACAGTCTCCTAATTAGAAATGAAGACATTAAAGAGATGCTAATATGGCAACTTTTGTAAAAGCTAGAATATGAGATAAATTACTTAATCCAATGGTTAACTATTCCAATTTTAAGGAGGGTCTTATAGTTTTTATATAACAATATACCAAATCAAAATATTTCATTAACTTTGCATCTAGAAAAAAACCAAATAGTTAAAGTTTAATACATTAGACAAAACTATGTTTGTTATTTGTTAATCAAAACAGTTGATTTGTAAATACCAGTAGATAAGCAAGTTCATTTCAATGTGATTTGTTAAATATACATCAACATCCTTTGATTTGAATGTCTGAAAATGCTAGTATGAATCACAGTATTTTTTAACTTCTATTTTTATTCAACTGGCATTTTCAGTCATTTATTTCATAAAAATCACTCTTTCTTGCTGCTTGTTTACATATATCATCCTCTGTACTTTCTACCAAGTATAAGACTTCATTAAAATGCTGTTTTACAAAATCAGATATACTGCAGCTGAAACCATGTCTCCTAAAATGTATCTAGATACATTGAAACCTTGATAGAAGACAGCTTAAACAAATGGGTGTTTTTACTGCCCTCTGACAGTATCATAAAGAATTTCTGTGAACACCCATGTAAAGTCAAGGGTGAGGAGACAAAGTGGATGAATGTTTCGCAAACTACAAAAGTGCTTTAAGAATTAGTATTTTTCTTTGGTGAGTACACTGAGTGCCCCTGTGTGGGATCGATCAGAGTATGGTGTAGAGTTAATAATTTAAGCTCCTTTGCACTGAATTGTGGTTATTGAGCATCTACTATCTGCCCAACGAGGTACTGTGCTTATACATCTAGGGAGATATTTAACAGAAATCAGGACACTTTTTTTCTGCTTTCCCAATCAAAATTAATGACTTGATTCCTTTTTCCAAACAAGGACTCGGAAGTCAAAGAAACAAATCAAAACAGTGCCTCTCAGACTTTAATGTGCTTAGAAATCATCTGGGGATCCACTTAAGACCCAGATTGTGATGCAGTAGTTTCAAGCTTGGCCTGAGGCTTGGTTATCTCTGACACTTAGAGGCTACGGTGTGCCTGGAGTCTGGATGGAACAGAGTCCTCAGGAGTGATGCAGTCCCTGGGGCTTGGAATGCCAGAGATCAATCTAGCGGTGCAGTTGCTGATGCTCAAGCAGTTTAAAAAGCAGCACTCTTACAAGAGTCAACAGCAATGGTACCAATAGTAGGTACCCTCCAGCCAGGTGATCGTGTAGCTGGCTGGTTGAGAGGTTGTCTGTCCTAGGATAGGCCTCAAACAGGTGGTCTCTGGGGCTACATTTTACCCACCAGTGGAGCCCAGGTACTGGTTTCAACTGTTCTACTTTGAGCTAATCTTGTAAGGGTAAATGTTATTTTGATCTGTGAAAGTTTTATCTGCTGTCCTCCCTGGAAAGTCCCTTTGTGTTACCCTGGTGGTCTGCTCTTAAATCACTTCTTCTGGAAAGTCACTTTGCCTATCACCAGAGCAAACTGTTCTTTCCTGAGCAGCTTGCAGTGCTGATATTCTACCTTTCTCTAAGAACACGTGGTGAAGTGGCCTTGAGAAGTGCTTCACAGTCATGTAGCTGGTCCTTGTTAGTAACTGTCCTGTGTTTGTAAGGATACACAAAGTCATAAAAATTTAAAATATTTTTTTTTAAAAGAAAAATTCTTATTTTCTTTCCTAATAGCAGTGATAATCATATCCCGTTTTGCCTGTGGAAACACTGGTGGCATAATGGTTGGGAGCTACAGTTGCTGAACAGAGGTTGGTAGTTAAGGTCTACCAGGCTCTCCTTGGAAACCCTGGGGGGGGGGGGCAGTTCTACTCTGTCCTATAAAAATAAATAAATAAACCAAATCCACTGCCATCGAGTTGGTTCCAACTTATAGCAACCCTATAGGACAGAGTAGAACTGCTTCACTGAGTTTTTCCTCAGAAGTGCCTGGAAGATTCAAACTGCTGACCTTCTGGTTGGCAGATATAGTACTTAACCACTGCACCACCAGGGTTTCAACTCTGTCCTATAGGACTGCTGTATGTTGGAGTTGACTTTACGGAAGCAGGTTTGGCTTTGGGGTTTGGTATGGCCTGTACTGGTGTCAGCTCTCTGGTGGTGAAGTTGTATGAAAAGTCAAGGTTATGTCTAATACTTTGATATCTTTCATCAGCTTTGCCTAGAACACCTACTCTCCCCGTTCAAAGTCTTAGGAAACGCAGTCAAGTGGATCTGTCTTAGTTAAGGCCTTGCTCATGGCTCCCAAAGAGGCAAGATGACCTGACTCCATCCTTTATAACCAAGATGATAAAAGTGTGAACAGACAAACATAGCATTTCTGCTCTCATTTAGGAAGCCAAGTCTGGTTTCCTCTGTTTCCTAGTAGGAGTATTACAAAGTAGAAGGCATGCGTAATTTTTCAGAATATAATTTTTTCAGATAAATGAATTTTGTAGAGCATGTCATGCTTTCATTTACTTGTTGAAGTTGAATTAAATGCTTTCAGGAATTAAGTGATGAAGCCCTGGTGCTATCACACTCTGAAAATTTTAGTGCGAGTTTATAATGTCTATGCCTTCACAGAGGTAGAAGGGACAGCCCTGTGGCAAAGGGCTACAGACGTATACCCTTACCTGCAAGTGTAGGATACTCAGACATTTTCTGGGGTATACATGAAATTCAAGGCAAAAATAAAAACCCTGAAAAATGAGGAATAATCTTTCTTGAGCATTTATAATCTTCTTATTTATTTATGCCTTAAGCTGTCAAGTTCTAAATTAAAGTACAGAACATACCATGAGTTGACTTCTGGAAGTGTATAGAGAATTTGTCTGCTCATTTCCAAAATGAGACATTAAACTTACCTTATTTTAGTTGCTGCTTTGTGATTTGTTTAAAAATTGGAAAAAAGTAGTTATTTTTTCCATATCTAACAAAGACCATAGATCTCATTTAGTGAATAAATGACATTTCCTGAATAATGTACTTATTACTCCTAGTTCTTTCTCTCATTGATCCCAACCTTTCTCTATTAATCACATAGGTGTATTTCCTTCCAGTGTCTCCTCTTCTGTCCTGTCATAATATTTAGCCCTGAACTCTCTTTGAAATCTGTGTATCATAATGATTATCCTCCTCCATATAGTAAGGATGTAGTACTGTTCCTCTCTATCTCACGGTCATCCTTATTTTGTCTTCCTTCTTTGTATCTTACATCCAATTTTATTGTATCACCAATCAAATATCCTCCAGATCTTCCCCTACCCCACATGTATTAAGATTTCCTTTCCCAGAAATAATGCAACATTCCATATATTTCTATCTGTATCATTATTGTATCTCTTTTGCCTCTTAGATGTGTGTGTGTGGTGGACATTCCTTTTTCTAATATTTCATTCTAGTATAAAATTATTGTTGTATTCATTATCTCCTGATTTTTTTTGGTGAGCAGACCCTCAAAACATATGGTACCTAGAATTTCATCAGATTCATGTCAAGTGCCGCTGCATTTAACGTACTGATCCGTTTTTCAGGTGGAGATTTCCTTTTCCAGTTCTGTAGGTGATGCCAGAATCCTTGAAGATGGAGTCAGGTAGAAAATCCAGCACCAACGGTTTCTGTTCCTCCTTGGTGAAGCCTCAGTAGTTCATTCCTCTCACTGATGGACAAGTCATAAAATTGGCCTTGTTATACAGGAAGCATTTCTGGATTTTTCCAGCACTTTCACATAAATAACTGCCTTGAGAATCAGCATTTATATATAATGTATAATTCATACCTCATCTTCTTCCTAATAGAATTTGAGTCAGTTTGTAATAAAAGCCACACACACCAATATCATTAAAATCTGCAATTAAAAGTCAATGGAACAATCAAGTGCTGCTACTATAGAGGAAACAAATCAAACCTAATGTTCTAGTCATTTATTCATCAAAGACTATAATATTCATTGTATGGCAGGTACTATTTTAGGTGGTAGATTAGAACATAAAATAAAAACAAAGAATATGATAGTTTCCAACTATCAGAAAATTTCAGTCTAGTAAAAAAGAGACAAGTAAAAATCAACTAAATGAAAATATGTTGAAGGTTGCATCAGAACGGTGTTAAAATTGCAATCTATGGGGCCACAGAATTTGACTTACGCATCCTTTGAAATTATTCATTCCTCTATGGGACCACGAGTGACTTATCCATAAGTAAAGATGATACCTACCTAGATCCTTTAATAATAAAAGGATGCTTTAATTCATCTTGTGAAATGTATTCTTTTTATTTATTTATTTATTTCCTGTTTTTCAAGCTTCTTACTTTCATTCTATCAATACGTTCATCCCCATGTCAGTTTAAAAAAAAAAAAAAACAAGTTAGGTCTTCCATTTCTCTTACAGACTAATGAAAATCATTGTGTCACAGTCAGAAACAGAAATAATGTATCACCATTGTAAACCTAAAGAAGTTAGGTTTCCTGAGTTTTGCACCAGATTTAAAGGGAGCTTGTGATAACTCTTATCCTGCTACAGGACTGACCTGAGGGTAGACTAACGCTGCTCTGTAAAGTGAGGTCTGGATGAAGTTGAAAGAACACAAATAGTGATATTATTGGAAACAAAATTGTCAAATTTTTTCTATTTGCGAGAAAAGAGGGGATAAAGCATAAGATTATGGAATATCAGAATATTTTAAATTACATGGACAATGGATACTCGTTTGTGGGTACTACCAATCTTGAATTCTAGGAGTAGTATATAGTACTTACTAGAATTTTCTTCCCATCTAAGGTAAAGTAGAGGGTCAGCGAAAAAGAAGATGACCTTCAAGTAGACAGATGTATGTAGTGGCTGTAACAATGGGCTTAAGCATAAAGAAGATTGTGGGCACGGTGCAGGGCTGGGCACTGTTTCATTCTGTAGTCTGTAAGGTTGCTGTGAGTTGGGCCAAGTTCGGTGGCACCTATCAACAATAACAAAATGAATAGGACTTCAGCCAGATGCACACAATTTATAAATTCATTTCCACATTGTTACCCCTGGCATCAACTTATAAAAACTCCATAGCATGCTTTTGCTTCTGACCTTTCTTTTCTCTCTTCTAATTCATGCTTTAAACTTAGGCCATCAGTGTGTTCTGTAAGCCTAGCTGTAGGTGTGAGCACACTGTTTCACTTCCCAAAGTTGAAACTCGTAACCAAGTCTCATTAGCTCTCCATGATCTGAAATCAGCTGCCTTTCAAACCTGATTCCAACTACTCTTCATTACCAACTGTGTGTTCCACTTTTTGTGGACCCGCTAGGCACTTTCTGCCACAACATGGTCAAACATTCACGATTATGTCTTTGCTCACCTAATTCCTTCGCACCTTGTATGTATATCCAAATCCTTTATCTCTTTAAAAGTTTATTGCAGGTTCCTCCCCCTGTTTAGAATTCTCTGGTATTCCAAGCAGGACACAAACCTTCTGTTCTCTAATCATTAACATGTAAGAACAACATGTCCTCTGTATGTCTTTACATGTGCTTAGTGTTTTCTGAATAACATTATTGATTGTAAGTCTTATTCACTGTAAACTTCTTCAGAAAAGAGTCTGTATGTCATTCATCTTTGAAATAATAATAGTAAAAATAATAATCGTTAATATTCATTGAAGGCTTACTCTGTTATTTTTATGTTTAAAAAACTGGACAGTAAAGATTACTGAATGAAGAGAGTCTATTTAAGTAACAGCTAGTAAAAGATGACTAAATTAACTATTCACTAAATGTGAGACATCAGTTATCAAATTTAGTGCTTATAACAATTCTCAAAGGCAAATATTATTGTCCCATTCTAGGTGGACAAGAAGAAGGCTCAGAGTTGAGAAACATTCCTGCCATCACACAATGAATAAGCTGTGGGGCTACAGTTTTAACCCCCATGTACCTGACTTAGATCCAGACTTCCAGAATCTAGACCACTAGTCTCAACTGCTGCTCGTGTCCTCACCTGCATTTTCTTCCCTTTCAACTGTAAGATTGAGTATAAATCTTTTGCCCACAGGAAGTGATCACAAAGGTCTGTTGGATGAGTAAATGAGTGAATAAATCAAGAAAGGCACACATTTAAGAATTACACATGCATATATATTTATATTCAATCCTCCAAATAGGAGAATTTCCCTTTTTTTTTTTTTTTTTTTTTTACTTAACTAAATTTTATTGTGGTTTAAGTATACAGTCCATATCAATTTTTCATATAACATCTGGAACTCATACCACTATTCTACTCTAACTGCTCTCCTTACTCTTTCCCCACCCTTCTATGACAGCACACTCCCTCTTACAATCCAGAAATTCTCATGTTCATTTGATCAAGACCTGTCCCCTCTCCCACTATCTTCTTGCCTCCAGCAATGAGCTGCTCAGACAGCCCCTGAAAAGTTGTTCAGCACCAGGATCACTGCGTGTGTCATATGATCCAGTTCAGTCTTTGGGCAGCTGGCACTGGTGCTGGATGAAGTTTGGGGTTAGAGAGTCCGGGAGCCATGCCCCTCCAGGCTGAAGGACCATCAGTTAGTTCTGCACTCTTAGGTTTCTGCCAGTCCTATGTCAGGAGTTCCGTTTTATGTACTCTATTCTGACAGTCATCGGTAGCAACTAGGAACAATCTAAGTCTTCTGATCCCACGTTAAAGTAGTCCTCGGATTACAGTCAGATCCGAGGCGGCGGCACTCTGCTGGCTCCATCAGCTGGGTTCATATTCCGTCAGCTGGGCTCATATGGAAAATTTCACTCTTTCTGAACAGAAGATAATTGGTATTAAGATATTTTCCCTGGCCCTAAAGTTCTAAGATTTGTGCTAGAGTTCTAGTTTGTAATTTTTATTGTGTAAAAGAGAATTAAAATTTTTCAAATTTTTTTTCAAAAAATTTTGTGTGTTCTTCCATATGTGTAAATTGTATAAATGTAAAGCATATTGATTTCTTTCTTTTTGAAGAGAAACCATTATTTGGGTTGATTCACATGTTAATGACCTGAAAAGTGTAGGCTACAAGCATGAACAGAATGGAATTAACTGTATTAGATAACAATCAAAGGTGTTGCCTAAAGCTCACCAGTAACTTCCCTTGAATCAAATAAGCTAGTCAACTACGAACAGTACAGTAATACATACTATAGTAACACACATTTGACTGACGAATGGGTTTAAGGTCAAGTTCAGAACAATCATCTGTTTTTAAAATTATACTTTGAAATATGGTTAACAGAACACACGGGTTTGCCGCAAGTCAGAATCAACTTGATGGCAATGTTTTTGTTTTTTCCTAAGGACTTCAATAAAATACATTAGCTAACTTTTGTTTCATTCCCTGTTGACTTCATCCAGCAAGATTTCAAACAGATAAATAAGAAGGAACTCAGCTGATACTTTATTCTGGTGCACAAAATATACATCAGGTGTTGAAATATGTTATATTCATGTAGTTCTTACTCTTGCTATTAAATGGCACAAATAATCAAAGGTGAGAACATTGACTGGAAGAGAGAATACCTGTGTTAGTTTCCTTGGGCAAAAATTACAAAATACTGCATATGGCTGTCTTACGGGGGGGAAAAAAATCCATCGAGTTGATTCTGACTCATAACAACCTCATAACATAGAGTAGAACTGCTCCATGGGGTTTCCGAGGAGTGGCTGGTGGATTTGAACTACCAACGTCTTGATTATCAAACTGTTAAACACTATGCCACCTGCACTCCAAGTCTTAAAGGAACAGAAAATTATTGTCTCACAGTTCTGGAGTTTAGATGCCCAAATCAGCTGTGTTGATTCCTCGGAAGGACTCTGAGAGAGAAAGTGTTCCATGCCTCTCTCCTCGTTTCTGGTGGCTCCTGGTAGTCCTTGGTGTTCTTTGGCTTCCAGCTATGTCTGCCTCTATCTTCAGATGGTCACCCTTCCTCTGTCTTCCTGTATCTATGTATCTTCCACTGTTCTGTAAGAACACAAATCATACAGGATTAGCACCGATTTTATTTCAGTATGACCTCATGTTAACTTAGTATCTCTGAAGATCTTATTTCTATACAGAATCACGTTCACGGGTTCAGGAATTAGGATTTCAATGTACCTTTTGTGGGGGACTGTCATGGATTGAATTATGTCCCCCCAAAAATATGTGTAGCCATGTGGCTGGGCCATGATTGTATTTTATAATTGTCCTCTATTTCATGATTTTCCTATGCTGTATGTTAGAGAATTAGGGTGGAACTGTAAATCCCTTCATAAGATCACCTCCCTGCTCCACTGTAAAGGTCTTTTCCCTGGAATATGGCTTCCAGCACACTTTATCCTTTCATCCTACAAGAGATAAAAGGACAGAGAAGCAAGCAGAGAACTGGGAACCTCACACCATCAAGAAAGTAGCATCGGGAGCAGAGTGTATCTTTCAGACCTGAGGTTCCTGCACCAAGATGCTCCCTGAACAAAGATTGATGCAACACAAGGACTTTCATCCAAAGCTGACAAAGGGGAAAGCCTTCCCCTGGATCAGACACCCTGAATTTAGACTTGTAGCCCAGACAGCGTAAGAATAAACTTTTCTTTGTTAAGGCCTTCTGACTAAAACAGGGAGATAATTTCAATCCATAACAATGTTGAATTTTTTCTTTCATGTTTAGACTTGAATTTTTTAACTAGAGTTCAGAGCACTGTACAGTACAAGGGGTCTTTTACTCACATATTATGTAAAATATTTTTAATACAACTCGAGAGGGAATATAAACTAATAGAAAAGAATTCATTAAGAAATAATAAGCATACAACTATTAAGTTAGGAGCAAGTTCTTTCCCATATCCAAACCTCTGAAGAAAATAGTGGGAAGGTCACAGTTGTCAGGTCACAGTTGAAGACCCGGGTTTATACCTGTTGTCTCTCATAGCTGTGTGACTTTGGGCAAGTCAGTTAGTGTACTTGAGCTCAGCTCTCCCATCTATAAAATTGGAATAATACCAGTATCACCAGGCAAACAGAATGGTTTAAAACACAAAAGAACACTGTACATAAACATGTTGTATAAGCATAGAAAAGAATGTTATGCTATGAAACGCATTCAGTGTCCTAAGCAGACCCAAAGCTTTGCCAAATTTGAATGAGTTGAAATGTAAATTGCTTTAATTATAATAGGTTTAGAAGTAGATGTATTTGAAGTTCTTGTTTTCTTTTTTTATCCTGAGAATTATTTTTTATGACAATGAATGGAATTCATGAACATTTCTGATTATGTTACCTCACTGTGTGTATCCCTTGCTTCATAGGCATGGAGGCAACTTTGCAAGAACATACTAAATTTCACATTTGGGAGATTATTTGTTGTGGTGAAAACAAATTACCAAAATCAGGAAACAGAGTTCGTTTTCTTCCTGTGACAATCTGAGAAGCACTGAGAGTTCTTCACCTGTTATTTCCTTGTACTTGATTCTGTTCTAGTTAGTGAACATAATGCTGGTGAGTAATTAGGCCAAAATGATCCATTGGGGTATTTCCATATATCATTATTATTGTATATTATTTCTTTACCATTTTGGAAGACTAAAAAGTAAATGGAAACCCTGGTGACATAGTGGTTAAGTGTTACATCAACTAACCAAAATATCAGTGATTAAAATCTGCCAGGTGCTCTTTGGGAACTCTATGGGGCATTCTACTCTGTCCTATAGGGTTGCTATGAATCAGCATCAACTCGACAGCAGTGGGTGTGTAGAGATGAATACAAATTTCCTTAAATCACATAATCATTTTCTTTAGTTCTAGAATGCTCCCTCTTCTAAACAGGATATTTTCATATCAGAAAATATGAGTTATGACTCTTACAGATGTACTTTTAAGTAAAATGTTAGATTTACTGCCTTGCTATTGAGGTGATTTACATATATACACAAATTTTCATAAGCACTCCTGAAAAATGGTTTGCTTTTATATAACAATATTGATAACTTTGTTAATGTTGCTGGCATAGACATTGTGTTGTATTTTTCTTAAACCAAAGCAGGCAAAGTTGGAATTACATTATTTCTAAATAGTATTTATTTTTGTAATAGCATTACATGTGCATCTTTTTAAAAAGTGAAATAACGTTAAAAAGATTATAGCTAAAACCAACTGAATCTGATTTATTTCTCCTACCTGGTGAGAGTGAGGTAGTTCTTCCCAAAGGTGGAAACTTTCAGTATTTCTAAATAAGCTAACACTCCAGTTTCTAACATCTCCATTTTACGCATTACTTGTCCTCTAGTGTAATACTAGAGGAGGCTATTCCTTTATAATGTAACCTGTTTGCTTCCTCCCAATACTTCAAGTTTAATTGGATTTTTTTTAATGCATATAGTTTACTAGTTTAATGCATATAGTTTGCTGAGCCAGTATGTATTTTTATTGTCTTTTTGAAC
Organism: Heterohyrax brucei; assembly: GCA_028571685.1. Taxonomy (NCBI): domain Eukaryota; kingdom Metazoa; phylum Chordata; class Mammalia; order Hyracoidea; family Procaviidae; genus Heterohyrax; species Heterohyrax brucei. The sequence continues at coordinate 80,411,611 of CM053144.1, forward strand.
AGTTTTTGTTTGGCATTCTCCTCTCCCCCCTTTGTAAGCAGCCACGAATTTTTCCTTGTTTTCAACTTTAATTTTTTGCACACTCCCCAAATGATTTTTTCCATTAATTTTTATTTATTAATTAGAGTAAAAGGATAACATTTTTAATGTCTATCAATTTTTCTCATCTATGATAAACCCTCTGCCCTCATCCTTGTAGCCAACATAGTTATTTTGTAGATAATTCTATTTTTAAGTCCTTATAACAGGGACCTTGTATAATATTTGTCCATTTGACACTGAGTAACTACATTCAGCATGATCTCTTCCAAATGAAACCACATTATGACATGTTTCCTAAAATAGTCATTGTTTTGTATCATAGCATAGTGTTCCATTGAGTATACGTACCATGGTTTGTTTATCCATTCCACTGTTGATGGGCATCTGGGTTAATTCCATCTTTTAGCTATTGTGGACTGTGCTGCAAATAACATTCGTGTACATGTGCCTGTTTGTGTGACAACCTTTGTTTCTGAGGGATAAATTCTAAGCAGTGGAATTACAGGATCAAATGCTATATCTATTTCTAGCTTTTTTTTTATTAAATTTTTTATTTAATATAACTGAGTGAAAATGTACATTCCCCTATAAATTTATATACCCACCTATATGCAGCTTCCACTGCTCTCCCTGCCCGGTGACAGCACACTATTCCTCTCTGCTCCATACATGTCATCCTCCCAACAGTCCCTTTTTTCCCTCCTTTCCACCCACGCTCCTTCCTCCAGCCAGAGGTCAGCAGGATGACATCCTATAGATGTATAGAACCATAAAGTGCATCCAATATATGGTCACTGCATCACCAAGTCCAATCCATTCCTGTCCGAAGTGTGGACCTTCGTTATGATTTATGGTTAAGGGCAGTGTCGTGGTTGGAACTATGTCCCCCCAAAAATGTGTGCAGTCACGTGGCTGGGATATGGTTCCCAGTATCTTGGGACTGTCCTCCATTGTGTGGTTTTGCTAACTTGTATGTTGAAGGATTAGGGTGGGGCTGCAAATTCCTGCTGTAGGGGGAGTTTCCCTGGAGTATGGCTTGCCCAACCCTTAATGCTTTCAGCTTGCAAGGAATAAAAGGAAAAAGAAACAAAGGACAATTTGAGAACCTCGCTACCATCAAGCAAGCAGCACCGGGAGCAGAACGCGTCTTTCAGACCAGAGGTTCTTGCGTGAAGACGGTCCCTGGACAAAGACTGATGCAATACCGGACTTTCCTCCAGAGCCCACAAAGGGAAAGTCTTTCCCTGGAGCGGACACCCTGAATATGGACTTGCAACCTACTGGACTGTGTAAGAATAAATCTTTCTTTGTTAAAGCCATCCATTCTGTGGTATTTCTGTTAGAGCAGCCTAGCTGACTAAAACAGGCAGCATCAGGGCAAGGGGCCATACTCCCAGGGGAACCCTGAAACCACTGGACCATCAAATGAGGTCTTTTAGTGGGGATCACAGGGTGCACCCATTTTATCCTTGTGTTGCCAGTGAGACTCAACTTAGTGAGCTCCATCGTGGCTATCACTGGTGGTGGCCGGGCACCATCTGGTTCTTCTGGTCCCAAGTCGATGTAGGCACCCACTGATGTGGGTCGTCTCTTTGTCTTCTGGGTTGTCTTTACCGCATGTCATTTTGGTTCTCGGTGAGCATCCATTCCTGCTGAGTTGGGACCATTTGCTGTGCCCTCGGATGGCAGCTTGGCAGCTTTTAAGACCCCAGATGCCACTCACCAACGTGGGGTACAGAGAGCCCTCTTAGGAAAATGCTAGTTGTGCCAACTGGCCTCTCTTTCGCCGAAGAGAATGGTCCCCTGCCCCCTGCCCCAGCTACTCTATCCTTGCAATATTGGGTTAAGATGGAAGGAGTACTCATGTTATGTTTAAGTCCACTTAATATTGTTCTTGTTTCTAATGTGTGCTATAACTGATTTCACCCAACCAGATACCTAGCAACTATCAAATCTAAACCTTCCCCTCCTCCCTCGCTCCCCTCCCTTGCAGCTGTCAAAGAGGCTTTTCTTCTATACACAAGTCTGTTTTGAGATCTTATCGTAGAAGTCGCATACAGTATTTGTCCCTTTGTTGCTGACTACTTTCACTCAACATAATGTCTTCCAGTTGAAACCAGGTCATGAGATGTTTCCTGAAGTCATCGTTGTCCTTTATCATTGCGTAGAGCTCCATTGAGTATATATACCATAGTTTACCTATCCATTCTTCTGTTGTTGGGCATCTAGATTGATTCCATCTTTTTGCTATCGTGGACTGTGCTGCGATAAACATTCTGGTGCATGTGTCTGTTGGTGTGAAAGGCCTTGTGTGAAAGGCCTTGATTCTGTAGGATATAGTTCAAGTAGTGGAATTACTGGGTCAAATGGTATATCAATATCCATTTTTTTAAGGAAGTGCTGGATTGCTTTCCAAAGAGGCTGGACCATTTTACAACCCCACCAACAGTGTAGGAGGATTCCACTTTCTCCACAGCCTCTCCAGCATTTGTTGTTTTGTGTTTTTTGGATCATGGCCAACCTTGTTGGGGTGAGATGGTATCTCATTGTTGTCTTGATTTCAATTTCTTTAATAACTAAAGGTCGTGATGATTGTGGTTTGTTTAACAGATTTTGGAGTCTGTACATATTGTGTATTAAAACTTTCATTGTTGTTCCTACCTTTTCTTGAATGAGCTTTATCGTTTTAGGTTTGATATTTAGGTCTTTTATCCAGTTGGAGTTGGTTTTTGTATAAGGTGTAAGATATGGATCTTGTTTCAGTTTCTTGCAGATGGATATCCAATTTTGCCAGCACCATTTGTTGAAGATACTGTTTTTACCCCAGTTTAATGTCTTAGGGCCTTTGTCGAATATCAATTGTTCATAGGTAGATGGTGTCATCTCTGGGGTCTCAGTTCTGTTCCACTGATCAATCTGTCTGTTCTTACACCAGTACCAGGCTGTTTTGACCACTGTGGCAGTGTAATATGTTCTAAAGTTAGGTAATGAGAGGCCTCCCAGTGTGTTCTTCTTCTTTAGCAGTACCTTGCTTAGCCGGGGCTTCTTCCCTTTCCAAACAAAATTGGTGATTTGTTTCTCCATCTCATTAAAAAATGTCACTGGAATTTGTATTGGGATTGTATTATATAAATAGATTGCTTTGGGTAAAATAGACATTTTCACAATGTTAAGCCTTCCTATCCATGAGTGGGGTAGGTTTTTCCATTTATCTAAGTCTTTCTTAGTTTCTTGTAGTAAGGGCTTGTAGTTCTCTTTGTAAAGGTCTGTTATTTCTCCAGTTAGATTAATTCCTAGGTACTTTATCTTCTTAGGGGCTATCATAAATGGTATTGATTTGATAATTTCTTCCTTGACAGTCTCATTGTTGGTATAAAGGAACCCTACTGATTTACTTATGTTTATATTGTATCCTGAGACTTTGCTGAACTCTTCTGTCAGTTTGAGTAGTTTACATATAGATTCCTTGGGATTCTCTGCATATACAACAATCATATCATCTGCAAACAGGGAGATTTTAACTTCTTTGCCAATGCAGATGCCCTTTATTTCTTGGTCTTGTCTAATTGCTCTGGCTAAAACTTCTAGCACAATGTTGAATAGAAGAGGTGAGAGTGGGCATCCTTGTCTAGTTCCTGATCTCAAGGGAAAGTCTTTCAGTCTCCATTCAGGATGATGTGGGCAATTGGCTTTGTATAAATGGCCCTTATTGTGCTGAGGAATTTGCCGTCCATGCTCATTTTGCTAAGCATTTTTAGCATGAATGGGTGTTGGACTTTATTAAATGCCTTTACAGCATCAATGGACAAAATCAGGTGATCCTTGTCTTTCATATTATTTATGTGGTTAATCACGTTAATTGTTTTTCTGATGTTGAACCAGCCTTGCATCCCTGGTATGAATCCCACTTGGTCATGATGGATTATTTTCTTGATATGTTGTTGTATTCTATTGGCAAGAATTTTGTTGAGGATTTTTGCATCTAGATTCATGAGTGATATCAGTCTGTAGTTCTCTTTCTTTGTGGTGTCTTTCCCTGGCTTAGGTATCAGGGTTATGCTGGCTTCATAGAATGAGTTTGGGAGTACTCCATCCCTTTCTATACTGTGAAATAGTTTCAGTAGTATTGGAGATAACTCTTCTCTAAATGCTTGGTAGAATTCTGCAGTGAAGACATCTGGACCCGGACTTTTTTTGGTTGGCAGTGTTTTGATGACCTTTTCAATCTCTTCCTTTGTCATGGATTTATTAAGTTGTTCTGCTTCACATTGTGATAATTTGGGTAGGTGGTATGAGTCAAGGAATTGGTCCATTTCCCCTAGGTTTTCAAATTATTTCCAGCTTTTTGAGGAAGCACCAGATGGTTTTCAAAATAGATTGTACCAACTTGCAATTCCATTAGCAGTGTAGCAGAGTTCTAATTTCTCCACAGCCTCTCCAGCACTTGTTGTCTTGTGTTTTTTGGATCACAGCAAACCTTATAAGGATGAGATGGTATGTCACTGTAGTTTTGTTTCGAATTTCTTTAATTGCTAATGATCATGAGCAATTTCACATGTTTCTTTGGCTGCCTGGATATCCTCTTCAGAGAAGTGTCTATCCGTCTCCTTAGCCCAGCACTTAATAGGGTTATTTATCCTTTTCTTATTGATATTTTGTTGTACCTTTTAGATTATGGAGATCAGATGTTGGTCTGACATATAGATGCCAAATATCTTTTCCCATTCTGTAAGTAGTCTTTTAATTCTTTCGATAAAGTCAAAAGATGAGCAAAAGTGTTAGATTCTTAGTAATTCCCACTTATCTATTTTCTCTTCTATTGAATATACTTTGTCAGATTTGGAAGTCTACGTTGTGTATCAAAACTTCCTTTGTTGATCGTATTTTATCTTGGATGAGCTTTATTGTTTTAGATTTTATGTTTAGGTCTTTTATCCAGTTTGAGTTGGTTCTTGTATAAGGTGTGAGATATGGATCTTGTTTCAATTATTTGCAGATGGATATCCAATTTTGCCAGCACCATTTGTTAAAGAGACTGTTCTGACCAGTTTAAAATCTTAGGGCCTTTGTCAAATATCAGCTGTTCATAGGAGGATGGTGGCATCTCTGGGGTTTCTACTCTGTTCCATTGGCCTACATGTCTCTTTTTGCACCAGTACCAGGCTATTTTGACTACTGTGGCAGTGTAATAGGTTCTAAAGTCAGGTAGTGAGAGGCCTCACAGTGTGTTCTTCTTCTTCAGCAGTGCTTTACTTATATGGGACTTCTTCCCTTTCCAAACAAAGCTGATGATTTGTTTCTCCATCTCATTAAAAAATGTCACTGGAATTTGTATTGGGATTGCATTGTATAAGTAGATTGCTTTGGGTAAAACAGACATTTTCATAATGTTGAGTCTTCCTATCCATGAGCAAGGTAGATTACTCCATTTATGTAAGTCTCTCTTAGTTTCTTATAGTAAGGACTTGTAGCTCTCTTTGTAAAGGTCTGTTATATCTCTGGTTAGATTTATCCCCAGGTATGTTATCTTCATGAGGGCTATAGTAAATGGTATTGATTTGGTGATTTCTTCCTTAATAATCTCATTGTTGGTATAAAGGAATCCTACTGATTTACTTATGTTTATCTTGTGTCCTGAGATTTTGCTAAACTCCTCCATTAGTTCCAATAGTTTACTTATGGATTCCTTTGTATTCCCGGTATATACATCATATCATCTTAGGGAGATTTTTACTTCTTCACTGCCAGTACAGATGCCCTTTATTTCTTTGTCATGTCTAATTGCTCTGGCTAGAACTTCTAGCACAATGATGAATAGAAGTAGCATCCTTGTCTAGTTCCCATTCTTAAAAGAAATTCTTCCAGTCTCTCACCATTCAGGATGATGAAGGCAGTTGGCTTTCCACAGATGCCACTAATTGCATTGAGGAATTTCCCCCTATTCCTATTTTTCTGAGAGTTTTTAACGTGAATGGATGTTGAACTTTGTCAAATGCCTTTTCTATAGCAATTGACAAAATCAAGTGATTCCTATCTTTGGTGTTATTTAAGTAGTTGATTACATTAATTGTTTTTCTGGTGTTGAACTAGCCTTACATTCCTGGAATGAAACCTGTTTGGTCATGATGAATTACTCTTATGTTTTTTATGCTGTTGAATTCTATTGACTATACTTTTGTTGAAGACTTTTGCATCTGGATTCATAAGTGATATTGGTCTGTAATTTTCTTTTTTTGTGGGATCTTTCCCTGGCTTTGGTATGAGGGTTATGCTGGACACATTGAACGAATTTGGGAGTATTCTATTCCTTTCTATTGTGTGAAATAGCCTCAACAGTATCAGAGTTAAATCTTTTCTAAAAGCTTGGTAGAATTATCTGGTGAAGCCATCTGGGCCAGGACTTTTTTTAGTTGCTAGTTTTTTGATGACTTTTTCAACCTCTTCCTTTGTGATAAATTTATTAAGTTGATCTGCTTCTCCTGTGATAATCTTGGTAGGTGATATGAATCTAGAAATTTGTCCATTTCCTCTAGGTTTGCAAACCTGTTACAGTATAGCCTTTCATAGTATTCTGTTATGATATTTGTGATTTCAGCTGGGTCTGTTGTAACATCTCCCTTCTCATTTCTTAATTGGGTTATTTGTTTCTTCTGCTGTTTTGTAAGTATAGCCAATGATTTATCAATTTTATCAATCTTTTCAAAGAACAAGCTTTTGGCTTTTTTAATTTTTTTGACTGTTTTTTGTTCTGCTCTAACCCTTATAATCTGTTTTCTTCAGGTACCTCAGGGGTTCTGTTGCTCTCTTTCTACTTGCTCAAGTTGTAAGGTTAATTCTTTAAACTGGGCCCTTCTGTCTGGATGTGTGCAGTTATAGACATAAACTGACCTCTGAGCACTGCTTTTGGTGTATCTCATAGATTTTGGTAGAATGTGTTTTCATTCTCATTTGATATCATAAATTTCTTTTATTTGTCCTTGATTTCTTCTATAACCCAAGGCTTTTTGAGCAAAGTGTTGTTCAATTTCCTTGAATTTCTACCTATGAATTTTCTGTTATTGATTTCACCTTTTATGGCTCTATGGTAAGAGAAGATACTTGGCAGTAAATCAATGGTTTGGATTTCATAAATAGTTGCTTTATGACCTAACACATAGTCTATTCTGGAGAATGTTCCATGTGCGTTGGAGAAGAAGGTGTACTTATCTGCTAATGGATGAAAAGATCTGTATATGTCGATAAGGTCAAGTTAGTTGATTGTTGCAATAAAATCTTCTGTATCTTTACTGAGCTTTTTTCTGGATGATCTATCCGTTACTGAAAGGGGAGTGTTGAAGTCTCCAAGTATTATGACATGAGCTATGTCATTTTTCAGTGTTGTCAGTGTTTGCTCAATGTATTTAGATGCTCTGGTAATGGGTGCATAAATATTTAACACTGTTAAGTCCTGCTTGAGTACTGAACCTTTCAGCAATATGTAGTGACCATCCTTGTCCACAATAGTGGATTTTACATTAAAATTTATTTTACCTGAGATTAGTATTGCCACACCTGCTCTTCTTTGTATGCTGTTAGCTTGACATATATTCTTGCAACCTTAATTTTCAGTTTGTTCATATCTTTAAGCCTAGGTGTGTTTCTTGTAAGCAACATATAGATGGGTTATGGCTTTTGATTGAGGTTGTCACCCAAGATTTGTTTACTGGAGCCTTCAGTCCATTTACATTCAGTGTAATTATTGATAGGTATGTGTTTAGTGCCATCATTTTGATGGAATTATTTTTATGTTGATGTTTTCAATATCACTCTTAACGTTCTGTTCTGGGTTGTTCTTCTTTATGATTTGAGTTTTCAGTGTTGGTTTTGTGGTTGTTGAGACTCCTGTATTGTGTTTCTTGTTTTGATATGTTGCGTTGTTAATTTGCTTTATAGCTACACCTATTATGGCACTTGGCTGGCTTGGCATTATCCCCCTAATACTGAGATTAAATCCAGTTTTAACTACTGCATAACTCTTTAGCTGCATCTCCATCTGAAATAATTGTAACTACTGTAGTGTATCCCTCTTTTAATGTGATGGTGTCATATTTGTCATGATACGGTGACAGATTCCCTAATTTTAATATTATACCTTTGATTAAGTTTTGTGACTTCCCTAACTGATTAGAATTCTGGATGATGTGTTGTGCATTGTCATCTTAAATATGCATTTAATGGTTTTGTTTTTCTAAGGAAAGAGCTTCTTTCAATATTTCATGTAGTTTTGATTTAGTTTTTATGAAGTCTCTAAGCTTGTCTTTCTCTGCAAATGTCTTAATTTCACCATCATATTTGATAGACAGTTTTGCAGCATATATAATTCTTGGTTGGAAGTTTTTCTCCTTCAGGGCTTTGAATGTGTCATCCCAATGTTTTCTAGCCAGCATCATTTCTGCAGAGAAGTCAGATGAAAGCCCACAGAATGTTAGCTTTGTTTTGAGCTTTGCTGCCTTCAGAAGCATCTGTTTATGTTTCAGTTTGTTAAGCTTGATTGTAATATGTCTTGGTGTCTTTATTTCAGGGCCTAGCTTTTGTGGTGTCCGATAAACATCTTGGATACCTATTATTCTCTTTGCTCATAAACTCAGGAAAGTTTTCTGTCAGCATCTCTACAACACTTCTCTCTATATTGTCATCTATCTCCCCTTTGTTCAGGAACTCCAATTAAACATAAATTGTTCCTCTTCATGGAGTCCCACATGTTTCTTAATGCTTCTTCATTTTTCTTATTTCTTTTCTCCTATTTCTCCTCATAAATGCTGGTGTCAGTTACTCTGTCCTCAAGGTCACTGATTCTAATTTCTGTCTGTTCAATCCTACTCTGTTGCCTTTTGATTGAATTATCTAATTCTGCAATTTTGTGATTGATCTGATGTATTTCAGATCGTTGATGTTCCATCAGTTCAAATATCTTACTTAATTTTTCATTTTGTTCTGATGCATTTTGTTTAATCTCTAGGAGGGCTCTGTATATAATTCTTCTGTACTCAACCTCTAACAGATTCAGAAAGGCTTCTTCATCTGGAATTTTTTTTTTTAATTTTTATTTTAGGAGTTTTCTGGAGCATTTGAAGGCTGCTGCTTTAAATGATTAATTATGATCTGCTGCCTGCGTTCCATCTAGACACTGTTAGATTTCTCTATTATTAGATCTAAGAGAATTGTTGGTCACTGACTGTCTGTAATACTCTAGTGATTTGCCCCAGGTGGACTCTCTGGAGTGGAATTCTGCTTACTGGGTGGCAAGGAGACCTCCCTACTTATGGAGAAGCTGGAGGCTATCAGCCAACTCTATAATGTGGATCAAAGAAAAGTAGGAGGAAAAGATGCTGGGCCTCTAAACAGACAGATCTCCAGGCAGACACATAGGCCTCCCAGCCTTAAAAGCCAACTTTATGTCTATGCAGAGAACTGTTCAGGTGTTGAACTAGGACTTGTTCAACTGGCTGGCCAAAAACATGTCATCAGGAGTAGGAGACTCCACCTTCCAGCTGATAATGAAAGTATGTTACTGACTGTTTGCAGAAGCTGCAGTTCTCTAATACCATGAAGCAGCAGAAGCAGAGGTCAGAAGGCTGCTGGCTCATTTTTGAGAGGGGAAGACTACTCCAATACTGTTGTCTAGTCAAATAAGCCAGGTCCTAGGGCTCCCCACATGTTGAGTGTTCCATATAAATATCATTCCAGGCCCTAGTTCTCAGAGGGAAATGAGGAGATGTGTATCTAGTTCATCATCTTTTATTGGACTCTTTTCCCCAACTGATTCTTAATATAATTTTCTATAGTCTTGAACTCATTAAATCGTCTGTCCATCACAGTTCATTTTCCTAGATACAGTGCTTCTGGGTTTCTCCTTCTTCCTGTGCCAGTCTTAGTTCAGTTACTCTCTAGGACTATTTTACATCTTAATTTTTTTTTCTTTTCATGATCTTAAGCATTCCCTTTACCTTTATCGTATGTTGAGTCTCTGTTTCAGGGATTCTACTATTTCTTTTTCATGGTTTTATATCCTAGATTTGATGTTCTCTGATAACTTCTACTGAAAGGGTGTGTAGGATGTAAAATATTTGCAAGCATTTCATGTCTAAAAATGTTTTTATTTGACCCTCTGTCTTAGTTACCTAGTGTCACTATAACAGAAATATCCCAAGTAGGTGGTTTTAAAGAAGAGAAATGTATTTCTTATAGTTCTGGAGACTAAAAGTTCAAAGCTGGATCTAGCCATGTTGATTCTTTCTGCAATCCTCTCTTCTAGTTCTGGTGTCTAACTAGTGATCTTTGGCATTTCTTTGTTTATAGAGGATCCTCACATGTTTGTCTTTTGTTGTATGTGTGCCTCTGTGAGTATTCTAGTCATTTTATAACTCAGAAGTGATTAGATTTAGGACCCATCCTATACTGGTATACACACAATTGTGGTTAATTACATTATAGAACATGATTATGTTAGATTGCATTATGAAAGATGATTACATTACATAACATTGCATTGTATTAACATTACATTGCACTGCATTGTGTGCACTATACCACATTACACTATACTATATTTCATTCTATTCTATTACATTACAGAAGGTAATCTGCTTTATCCAACTGATTTTGTTATGTGTAACTACTCCATGACTAATCAAATCACTGGGAACCACAGACTAACCAAGATGACACGTAATATGAATTAATCATCATACTGTCAACTCAATTAATGGTTTGTCTGCAAAAAATTTCTTTTCCTTCCATAACTTTTAGAAAAAAAAATCCCTGATGCTATGAAATTCTAAGTAGATGTGCTCTGATGTATATCTTTTTACACTCCTTTGTGGACACTCAGTGGGCCCTTTAATTGGGAGCCTGCATCTGTTCACACAGGATAATTTCTTACATCATTTTTCTACATTTTTTCCTGTGCTGTATTTCAGGGAGACCTAAATGTCAACCATGAAATATCATGAAATTGGTCTGTAATTTTTGTATATTTTTCTTTCTGCTCTTCCCTATAGGGTTGCTATAAGGCTGAATGGACTTGATGACAGTGGGTTTGGTTTATTTTTTAGTGTCTCCTTCTCTGATTTTTTTACTTGCTCCACAAATCATTCACTCGTTCTCTTGTTTCAAGGCAGACCTGCTTACAGGCCAGGGATGGTAGTAGGAGTCTCAGCATTAGGTGTGTAATCATCTGTGGAATCCCAAATTTTCAGTCCTAAGTCTCTTTTCTAAGGCTCACTGTGCTTAGTATTTCAATGTCCATCACCTATCTTACTCAATTCACCTCAGTATGGAGAGGTGACCTCAGGTCTGCTATGTATGGAGAAGAAGTAACCACTACCTAAGTAGATTCAGGTACAGAATGAGAAGCCCTTAGGATCAGTCCTGCTCTGTCCAGCCCTATATCTCTTCCTGTCCCTCTGTGGTATCTAACATCTCCAACAGCTTTGTCTTTTAGGGGTCTTGGACAGGCAATTGGGGACAATGACTTGTCTCTGAATAGTTGCCTCACATGGCATTTGATTTGTTCTTCCCTTGCTCTGCGGCTACTTCAGTTACTTCTTAGTTTTGCATCTTCCAAAATTTTCATGGTGTCTCTTACTTATACTTCTTTTGTTACTGTCATTCTTCCAAGTTTATATCAGCTTTAGCCCTTTACTTTCGTTTTGGTAGGGCACAGCAGAGGGATAACTTTACCATGTTTAACAGGAAGTCTCCTTTTACATTTATAAAACCACAGTTTTACATTTTAAACCACCAGAAAGGAAATGATTTTTTTAAAATACACAAAAAATCTTTTCAAATTTCATTTAAAACTTTCCTAGCTTAATAAAATTTAAGCAATACAAGTGTGAGCATTTTTATTTCAAAATGTGGCCTGCTAGTTTATCTTAAGGTGTTAGAAAAGGGCCATGAGTCTAATACACTAATAGAAATCTGTAACCAGTGTCTACAGCCATAGTTTACATAAAAAAATTAAGACATTGATTAAAAAAAAAACAAAAAAACTATGTTTGAACAAAGATTGTAGATTATTCCCTGTAGGATGAAATGTTACATGAACTTTAGTCTTTTGATGCCCAAATCAGTGTTAAATTGCACCAAGTTAGTTCAGTGACAGCTTTAGTCTTGGAGGCTTTTATAGCTCCCACTGTGAATTGGCCTCATGAGCCTCTGATTTTATTTCTTTCTGTCTTATTCCTTAGTTTAGATAGTACAAAGACTTCATTCCAGTGCTGAAGTAGGAAGGGATGAGATAAAGATCAAATTACCTGTAAAAGAAAGGGAAATGGATAACTTATCATGTTTTCACATTCTGAAGATGTCTAGGTGAAATTTCCTACCATAAATGTTAGTTAAATAAATGTCTCAGACACATGACTTTCTATTCCTAAGAATGGCATTAGAATTGCTATGAATTATTTTGCCTATGAGAATAAATTACAGACAAAGCCCATAATTTTTTCTGTTAGCACCTTTATTCTATTGGGAGTTATATTTATTCAATTAAAATGATTGCAAAAGACTCACAGAGACAGTAGTCATATAAATAGTGAGGAAGTTATATACAGTCTCTGTTACAAAACTTTATTTTCAGAACCAATCATTTGACTTTTTTCCCCCTGACTTTCTCTCTCCGCCAAGAGTTAAATGGTTACATAATTTTCTGTGAGGGGTTACAAGGCAATGTAAAAAATAAAAATAAAAAAGAGGTAACAGCCATATATTTTTACTTCCCTGGCAATTCATTCCACAGCACACTAAGGCAGGTATATCTTAGCAAATAAGAAATATACAGGTAAAAAATTCTTTTTAAAATTTTTAAATACATTGATGTTTTTAAAGGTTAAGTCTAAGCTAATTCATGTTGTACCTGTAAAGGTCTGTGGTTTTGCCTGCATTTTTTTTCTGTCTGTGAAGTCAACACAGCTACTTGAATATAACAAACACATTTTCTGTGACTGATGTTCAGACTGTCTACCCTATTCATCAAATGCATTTAGGGTCTGATGGTTGTCCCTGCAAGGAGAGAGAACATATCTAAGTGGACCCCACACCTTACCCTTCAGCACCCCTGTTTTATGCCATGAAATGAACCTGAGAGCATGTCAGATACACAAATGTTTGATATCCTGTGTGAAAATGTCCCTGGATCTTTTGCTGTTGACTCGCTATCAGTCAGAAGAAGCATATAGCACTCAGCAGTGTCCTTGATCTTAAACAGTTTCCAGTAGTTTCAGGTTTTGTAAATCACGAAATCTACTAGCCCAGGCTCCCTGATTGATAAATTCATATCTTGGCCCTGTGGGCTCTGTTCTAGCAGGGTCTACCTGGATATTTAATCCTGTCATGAAGAAGTGAAGTACTGATTCCCATGCCTAAGGCCTAAAATAAATTAGGACAGACCCACAAAAGGGTTCGACAGCAAAACTAATGAGGACCAGGCAGTGAGCCTACAGAAAAGGGTAATATACTCTACTTCACTTTGATATTCTCTTTTGATTAGTTTTTTTTTTTATTGGGCTCTGGGGAAGGAACTCTGGAGTTTATAAGCAGTGGGAGGATGCTTGTTCTGTATAGACCAGTGTTGTGGGAGTAGTAGCTGGGGACTGTTAAATGTGGACAGGAGTAATACTAACTTTGTAAGCTGCATAAAAATTTATGTGTCTACAGAGTTTTAAAAACTCTGTACAGTGTTATTGTAGCAGGAATGCGTCATTATAGACTAGAAATCCAAGTTAGATTAAGTAATCTCTATGAAAAGGTCAACATTTTGAATTTGTGATTTGATTCTTTTTTCTCATCAATTTAAAGAAAATCATTCAGCAATGTTTTGAATATTTTTCTAAAGGTTGTAATTTTCTTCTCTAACTAGTTAGTTCAAACAAAAATGCAAAGATTTTACCTTTCTTAAAATTCTTAACCTTTCAGTTTTATATCCTATTATCCTAGTTTCAAGTGAAAATAATGCATCTTCAGATGGTGCTGAATTGCATAAAATTAATTGTTCCATGTGCAAGTTCTCCATAATTAATTCCAGAGAGGGCTTGTAAAAATCTATGGTGAGCAAAAATTCCACGTACTTCTTAGCATCTTCTTTTCCATCCTGAAGATTTTTTCATCACTTCTGAGAACAAGTTAAAGCAACACAGAATCATAAAAGGTCACCTAGAGAAAATACATTGTTTCTTGCAGTAGAAAAGAACCAAGCTCTTTTAACTCTCATTCAATTAAGAAAGAATAGACTTGGCAGACTACTCTTGACTTCAATGTAAAATTGATGAGACCAGAAGTATCTGAAGATATGGCTAGGAACTTTCCAGAGGAGGTCACTGTGTTGATACAAAGCTATCCTGGAATTTAGCCACGCAAGAGATATAGGCCATAAACGAACGGGAGTTAAAACTTGATGGCAGGAATCAAAATGAGATTGGGTTCAATAAGAAGCACTACTGGGAACATTCCCTGGACCAAGAGAGGAACCGTGAGTCATCAGCTGAAGCACAGGAAATGAAAGGCATCCAGTCTTCTGGTGGCCAGTAAACACCATGGATGCTCGTCTTCGGGTGGCCAGGCTTCTGTGCTCCTTCTACTCCACACCAAGAGGACTTGTACGCCATGTTCTTCTCCCTCTGTCTACCTGAATGGCACCCTACAAAGAGAAGTTAGGGAAGAAAAAGGTGATTATCAGAAAGACAGCATTTCTAAAGCAACTTTTAAAATTATTATATCAGAGTGAGCAATTAAGCTTTAAGTCTGTTGTCATGGATTGTGTTGTGTCCCCCAAAAATATGCGTATTAACTTGGCTAGGCCATAATTCCTAGTATTGTATAACTGTTAACTTTTTTGCCTTCTGATGTTATTTTCCTATATGTTGTAAATCCTAATCTCTCCCTGTGGTTAATGAAGCAAGATTAGATTACGTTAAGGAGTACTAGGCTAGAATGTAGTAACCCCTTGCTCAGGCTGCATCCCTGATCCACGGTAAGAGTGGTTTCTCTGGAGTGTGGCCTGCACCACCTTTTATATTACAAGAAATGAAAGGAAATAGAAGCAAGCAGAAAGGGGGAACTTCATCCCACCAAGAAGACAGCACGAGGAGCAGAGTGTGTCCTTTGTATCTGGGGTTCCTGTGCAGAGAAGCCCTTCGTCCATGGTAAGACTGGTGACAAGGACTTTTGTCCAGAGCCAACAGAGAAAATTAGTGCCCACATTTGGACTTCTAGCCTACTTGACTGTGAAGGGATATACTTCTGTTTGTTAAAGCCATTCACTTGTATTTCTGTTACAGCAGCACTAGATGACTGAGAAACCTATTAAAGACAGGATTTGTTTGTTTTTTATTTGCTTCTGTTAGTCATCAAATTAGGGCATAGGAGACTTCAGATTAGGGCATGGGGGAAAGACTAGTTTAGCCCTATATAAATATTTTTTCTGCAAACTTGAGTGGTAATATAAGACACATATTCTTAGGAACATTATCTGAGAAACAAGGAAAATCTATGTGTTTCCAGTTATAGAAGTTATTTGCTTCCTAATGTCATTCAGAAATGTTCATTGAAACTGAAAATTTTTCTAAATTTGAGTGTCAGCCATCTCAGCTATGTAGCTGTTGTATTCTTGTAAACCCAAATTAAAATAGAAATCTTGCTAAGCTCAGTGAATAGTAAAAAGCCATTGATTGAGAAACCAATTACCCACAAAACTCAAATTTAGAATTTTTAACAGTTATGTTCAATCACAACTTGTGTATATAAACATGACTTTAGGTAATATAAGATACTGAAATCTCTTTTAAAATAAGACTAGTGAATTAAATATTGCCAACTATATTTCTTGTGTTAAATTTCTTTTTTAAAACCGATAATTCATGTACAGTATATACTAATATTTGATAATTAGCATAATAAATTTATCACCCCATTTCACTCTTTATCAATTCTGAGAACACAGAACTCATCATGTTTTCAGTTTCAGAAGTGATCAAACTTATAAAACATTTGAGTATGCTTTTGTGCAGTAATTCATATGGCTAAAATTTTTCCAATATGCAGAATAGTTAGTAAATGAGAAGATACTTGATTTAGCCATACCTGGAGTCATAACCATGAAAACCCTGGTGGTGTAGTGGTTAAGTGCTACAGCGGGCAGTTCAATCCCACCAGGCAGTTGCTGGAATCTCTATGGAGCAGTTCTACTCTGTTCTATAGGGTCGACTTCAGCCAGTATTCACTGTACAGCAGTGGGTTTGATTTTTTGTTTAGAGTCATATCCAGTAAGTTTATTAAGCATATGTAGTTGGAGAAGGGTCTCATACTTGGTAGAGGGTCAGCAAGAAAGGAGAAGACTGTCAATGAGTGTGACTGACACAGTGACCACAACAATGGGCCTAAACACAGCAATGATTGCGAGAGTGGCAAAGGCCCGGGCAGTGTTTTGTTCCATTTTGCGTAGGCTCACTGTGATCATCTCCTCTGTCCTACTACAGTTCCTGCCTACTTCTGAAGGAGGTATTGTGCCAGATTGAGTCCTCTGAGATGACTACTTCCAAACAGGATTTGAGTATAGGAAGTTTACTGAGGTTGACACCTCCAAAGGATAAAAACAGAGGAAACAGGAATAGACTGGGAGCACCTTTAGACTATGAGACACGTCTGCGCTTGTGAAAGGAGAGGTATAAAATTGGGTAGAAATAGTTTTATACCATAACAGAATTCTGAGTAAATCTCAGCCAGGAAGATGTAGCGTTTCCGAACGAAGTTTACCCCCTCCATGGGCCCTGGATTGGACAAGTGTGGCTCAGCTCTAGAACTCTTGCCACTGTCTGGGTGCAGCCGGAAAGAAGAGCATCTTCTGCATCAATACAATGGCAAAGCCAAAGCCAAAGGTATAACATCTAGGGCTGTCAGCCAGCTGTATGCCCCATAGTGGGTCTCTCGAAGGAACATGTAAGTGAGAACCTACATGACCTTCACAGGAGTAATGATTCTGCTTCACATGTTAAAAGACACAGAGGCAAAAGAAGATCACACCTTTGAAAACTGTAATATGTTAATGATATGAATCATAAACAATTTAAGCTATGATGATTTACATCGTAGGACCTGGGTTTAGTCGTTACCTTATCATCAGGGAGGCCTAAAAATGCAGTTTCCTTGTAAACCCTTGAACACATTTGTCTTCCAAGAATGAGAGAGATTTTCAAAAACAAAATCACCCTAGAACAACCCTCCATGTTCAATAGATGGAAATGCATCATGGGTAAATTGGTTCAAACCCTCTCCAAGGCAATTGGATGACAGAATTGACACTCTAGGGTTTTCCAGACTCAAATTTTAGTCATATCGGGACACTAATCCTAAGTACATAGCATATATAATATTAACATTTTATGGAAGGATTTACTTAAACACTTCACTAAATTGACAAAACAGTGCCATTATTAGGTGCTTATCTTTTAGTCTTTGATGAGAAAGTTTCCCATAAATCAGAAAACTTGAAATCAATATGTGACTGAAGCAAACACGACATTTTCAAAAAAACACTAACACCAGCAGTTGTCATTATTCAACATTTCAAAGTATATCAGATGTCAATCCTCACTGTATAAATACCTTACATTTTGAGAAAACTGTTAGACATGATTCTTTCCTAATAGTCTATCATATGTTCAGAGCATTGGATAAATGATTGGCGCATATTCTTTTATCACTTCTGCCAAACTTTGACATCTATAAACAGAAAATAATCTCCAATCCTGTCATCAAATTGCCTTGGAGAGGCAAATTTACCCATGATGCATTTCCATGTATTGAATATGGAGAGTTATTCTGGGGTGATTTTGTTTTTGAAAATGTCTCTCCTTCTTAGAACACAAATGCATCTAAGAGATTACAAGGACGCAGCATATTTAGGCCTCCCTGATGATGAAGTAACTACTAAACTGATATTTTTGAACCCAATCCAGGTCCTATGATTCAAATCATTATTGATTAAATTGCTTATGATTCGTATCGTTAAGGTATTACCATTTTTAAAGGTGTGTTATTTTTTTGTCCTTATATGTCTTTTAATGTGGGAAGCAGAATCATTAAATCCATTCACCTCTGTGGAGGTCATGGAGGTTCTCACTCACTCCAGGGGTGCTACTAAGTGCTACAGTAATAGCAGGAAAAAATAATTAAAAGTAATAATCAAAAGTGTTTCCTGTGCCTAGTGTGCTCATGCTAAGTGACTCAGTGGCCTTTACTATATCTAAAAAACAAAAGTGTGTGTGTGTGTATGCACATGCTTTCCAGGTGCTTTTATACCAGATTTCACTTTGTGAATATCCAATAAGTCATGTGTTTTCTAACTGAAGGACATATACTGAGGAAAAAAAGCCAGGAGGATCCTATTACCCTTTAGTTGTATGCTTATTTCAACCAACCAGTTATTGATTTGGTTTTGAGATTTCTTATGTCACTCATGGAAAATTGTGCTCTCTTAAAGAGTATGTTTCCTGAGAGCTAGTCCGTGCAGAAAGCTGTGCCTGGAAAGGTGGTGGGAAGTGTTGAGAGAACAGGAGGTTGCAGAGGATAGGTCAACTGTGAAAGAAGGGTGCTCAGCTTAGGAAGGACTCACCTGCTCAGCTGCCAACCGAAAGGCTGGTGTTCTGAGCCCACCCAGAGGCACCTCAGAAAAAATTCCTGGTGATCTACTTCTGAAAAATCAGCAAACCTTATGGAATACACTGCTGCTTTGAGACCTATGGGATCACCATGAGTTGGAATTGATTCCACAGCAACTGTTTATTTATATTTTAATGAGAGGAGAAGAGGAGGGAAGAGAAATAAAGAGTTGAGGAAGTTAAACTAGGGACCAAAACCAATAGCCATTAAGTCAATGTGAACTTACCGCAAGAATCTGTAGGACAGAGTAGAACCGCCCCCACAGGATTTCCAAGGCTGTATCTTTTCGGAAGCAGCCTGTCACATCTTTCTCCTGCAGAGCAGCTAGTGGGTTTGAACTGCCAACCTTTTGGTTCACAGCTGAGTGCTTTAACCACTGAACTCCCCCAAACCAAAATAATGATGATAATAGTGGCAAGGAAAAAGGAAGAGGTAAAAAGACACACAGAAACACACATGTGACACACATGGGGAGATAGAAGGAGACAGAGAGCTGACTCTGAACGTCGTAAACTAGAGCACGAACTGACCTGACAGCTCCGAAAGGTTAAGAAATTGAGAAAAAGGAGAAAATTTGCAATATGAAGTGCTGTAAGACTTCATTTTTCTGTGTGTCTAAGATTTTTCTGAAAGACTTCTGTTTCTCTAAGATTTCTGCAAATAAATGCTTTTGGAGCTTTATTTTTTTCATATGGCTTATATGTGAGAATGACCCCAGAAGTGACAGAAAAAGCCAAGTTATATTTGGGTCACACTTATATACCCCCTGATCTAATAGTGTATGAAAAACTGGGAGCCATTTTTTAAAACTATTAAAATAAGATGCCCTTTCATATTCTCATTTTTGCTTACTTGACTCCATTAAATATTTTAAGATCGTTTAAACTCAATCTCACAGTGTTTAATGTTCATTTCCACGTTCCGTGCAGTTTAACTTGTGCTTGAATGTCACTATTAGTGCAACTATGCCAATTTGTGCTCTTTCAGTGAAGAATAAGCGAAGTTAAAGAAAGGGTTTCACAATCTTTTTTCCTGAAAATTATTACTGAATTTTTTTTTTTTTTTTACATTTCTTTCACAGATTTTCACAGCTACTTAAGCCAACAGTAAAACCAGCTCCACTAATACAGTTATTTTAAGGTACATTTATGGACCTCTTACGAAAGACACAACATGTTTTACGTTAACGGAGAGTGAGAGCAATCAATTAGGAACCCAGAAACTTGGGTTCAGGTCAGATCTCTGCTTTGAGTTAGTCGTGTGACCTTCTGGGCTTCCATTTACAGTCCCTCCTGACTCTACAGTTCTAAATCAAGAGTCAAAGGACCCAACCCAAGCATCTGCAGTGAGGATGGTGTTGATGGCTTACTGGGATGCAACTACTTAGTTGTTATAGTTAATATCCAGCAGTGTAGTCTGTTAAAGGAATTGTTTTTGAAGGTAGTATGGGTTATTATTCTCTCCATACACTGTAAAATATTTTCTACAAGTATTCCTAAGAATGTTAGGTTCATATGGTTCTAACAGTTGGTAGAAAAAGAGGATACTCTTTCACATAGATTTCTTTAACTAAGCTTTTTATTCAAAGATAACGGTAGATTATCTATATTATCATACAGTTGTAAGAAATAATACAGAAAGGTTTAGGGTATTCCTTATCCATTCCCCCCCAGTGGTAACATGTTGTTAAACTGTAGTACAGTATCACAACCAGGATTTTGATGTTAATATACTCAAAAGAGAGCCCTGATGGCACAGTGGTTAAGAGCTTCGTTGCTAACCAAAAGGTTGGAAGTTTGAATCCACCAGCTACTTCTTGGAAACTCTATGAGGCTTTTCTACTCTGTCCTATGGGGTTGTTGTGAGTCAAAATCAACTCAGTGGCAACAGGTTTGTTTGTTTTTTTTTTTTTTGATAGTCGAGATACTGGACATTTCTGTCACCACAGGGATGCCTCCTGTTGCTTTCTTATAGACAACACACTCTTCTCTTGTCTCCACCCACTCCTTAACTTGCTCCCCTTGAGTTGGTTCCAACTCACTCTGGCAATCGTTAACCTATTTTCCATTTCTACAATTTTGTTACTTCAAGAATATTGAGAATGTTATGCAAAGAGAATCACACAGTGTTTAACCTTTCGGAGTTGGTTCTTATCATTTAGTATAATTCTCCCACAGATTCATCCAGGTCATTGCTTATATTCACAGTCAGCTCCTTTTTATTGCTGAGTAGTAGTCCATACCTAGGCTGGGGATACCAGTTGTTTTCCTCAGCCATCCACTGAAGGACACCTAGGTTATATCAGGGTTTGGCTGTTATGAACACAGTTGCTATAAATACTCATGTACAAGTTTCTGTGTAAACATGTCTTCATTTCTTTGGGACAAATGTCAAAGATTTAACTGCTGTGTTGAATGGTAGTTGAATGTCTTATTTTTTAAAAAAACTGCTGATCTACTTTCCAGAGTGACTATACCATTTAATATTTACTGTCTTATGTGATCCAATTTCTCCACATCATTACTATCATTTGATGCTGTCACTTTTTTTATTAATGAACTTTATTTTTTAGTTTTATACTTATGTAAAAATTAAGTAGTACAGAGAGTTCTCGTATATCCCTGAAAACAGTCTTCACTATTATAAACATGTTAACATGCTGTGTTTGCCACAATTAGTGAATCAGTATTGATACACTGGTGTTAATAAAAACATAGTAGTGGGGTTGCTGTGGTTGGAACTGACTCCACAGCACCTAATAACACAAATTATTACTAAAGTCTATAATTTATTTAGATTTCTTCAGTTTTTAGTTAATACCAGTTTTCTCAGAATTTCTTCCAAGATAATTTGCTAGCTTTGAAAAATATTGATCAGGTATATTTTAGGATGTCCTTTTGCTAGAATTTATTCCGTTGGACTTCATTCACAAAAGACATGTTCAAAGGTAAATTTGTTGCTAAGGATGTCAGGACAGTGATGGCTGAGTATTAAACCACGCACCATTCTGAGCATGAAGGCCTGGTCACATACCATGAAACTGTCCCTGTCTGTGGATCAGAAGTAAATTTCTCTATATTTCAGGTGCCCTACGTCTATATTCCCCTTTCTCTACTTTGCTCAACTAAATCACGTGCTTTTCTATATGCTGTGAAATCTCTTCTCTCTTGGTTTCCTAAATTGTACAGAATTTATAGTTGAGCACAATTTTGCTTAACTATTCATTTTGTTTTGACTATTAACCCACACACAGACAGGCCTCTGTCATCTGTGGGGTTCCAAATGTCTTGTTTCTCCTAATTCAGATTTTGTACCCTATTTCTGGGACATACGAACCTACCTTATTCATACATTTTTCTATTGATCGCGTGTTTAAACTATATTTTGGATATATTGAGACACATAAAAATATAATTAAAAGTTATTTCATCAGCTTCTTTTTACTATTTTAATGTGACCCCTGGAAAATTTTAAATTAAGTGTGTGGTTTGCATTGTATTTCAATTAGGCAACAATAGTCTAGATGGCTGTTAATTGAGATTTGGAGAGGTGGCAATAGAAGTAACAGAACTATTTTCACCTTCAGAAAGTACTTACAAAATGATGATAATAATCCTACTTTCTAGATTAATTTTTCTTTTCCACATAGGTACTTACATGGACTTATATCAATTCAAGACTATTAAGTAAAAGTAAATGATACAATTGTTTTAAACCATTAACATGCTTTGTAAACATGCTCTTTTTGACCAAAAGTGAGAAATCTGATGAAAATTGAGTTGTAGGGATCAGTGTACAGATTAGTCAAATTCTAGGGAGGAACTGAGCATATATAGACAGATTCTTGATTGTTAATAATTTCTTTTTTTTTTTACATCTTTTTGGTTGCTCAAATAATCTGACAAATAACATATGCGATGATTTTATTCAAAATTTGAAATATGACTAGGTCAGTATGAAACTGTTATTTATAGCCTGGTTGTCAAAACCGTGAGTGCTGGATCCAGCCTAATTGGGTTTAATTCTGAGTCCTTCAGTAGTTGTGTGAGTCAAACAAATTGCTTAATTTTTGTTAAGACGTCCTTTATCATCTGTAAGAAGAGACTGATACCAATAGTATCCATTCTACAGAGTTGTGTATGGCTCACATAACTGATCCATATAAAACCTTTAGGATGAAATCAGGTACATAATAATTTATTAATACTGACTGTTACCTAAATTGTTTGCAAAAATATTATATACTTAACAAGTATTCAGGTATTTTTGTAGTCTCAGAAATGTTTAGCATGAACATTGCAGTTAAAAAGTCCTTAAGTCTGCTTTTCTTAAAATTTCAGTAAATGAATAAAATTTCTAACATCTATCAACTATCTCATCTATGATAATTCTATTTTTAATTCCTAGTAACAGGGGTTTCATACAATAGTTGTCCTTTTGCCACAGAGTGATTTTGCTGAGCATAATATGTTCCAGTTGAAACTATGTTATAAGATGCTTTCTAAAACCGTCATTTTTTTTTAGCATAGCATAGTGTTCCATTGAGTATATGTACCACAGTTTGTTTATCCGTTCAACTATTGATGGGTATCTGGATTGATTCCATCTTTTAGCTATTGTGGACTGTGCTGCGATAAACATTGGTGTACATGTGTCTGTTCATGTGACAGCCTTTGTTTCTGAAGGATAAATTCAAAGCAGTGGAATTACTAGATCAAATGGTATATCTATTTCCAGCTTTTTAAGGAAGCACCAGATTGCTTTCCAAAGATGTTGTACCAATTTGCAATCCCACCAGCAGTGCAGGAGAGTTCTGGTCTCTCCACAACCTCTCCAGCATTTGTTGTTTTGTGTCTTTTGGATCATGGCCAACCTTGTTGGGGTGAAATGGTATCTCATTGTAGCTTTGATTTGGATGTCTCTAATAGCCAAGGATCATGAGCATTTCTTCATGTGTTTTTTGCTTCCTGGATGTCCTCTCTAGTGAAGTGTCTGCCTGTCTCTTTTGCCTATTACTTAATTGAGTTATTTACCTTTTTCTTGTTCATATTTTGCAGAGCTTTGCAGATTGTGGAGATCAGACAATGGTCCAACATGTAGTTGCCAAATATTTTTTCCCATTCTGTAAGTGATCTTTTAACTCTTTTGATCAAGTCTTTGGATGAGTGAAAGTGTTTGATTCTTAGTAGTTCCCATTTATCTATTTTCTCTTCTGTCAATTGTGCTTTGTTTGTTAGATTTTAAAGTCTAAGCTGTGTATTAGAATATCCATTGTTGATTCTATTTTTCCTTGCATGATTTTTATAGTTTTAGGTTTGATATTTAGGTCTTTGATGCATTCAGAGTTAGTTTTTGCGTAAGGTGTGAGATATGGGTCTTGTTTTAGTTTTTTCCAGATGGATATCCAATTTTGCCAACACCATTTGTTGAAGAGACTTTTTTTTTTACCCCAGTTTACAATCTTAGAGCCTTTATCAAATATCAACTGTTCATAAGAGGATGGTGGCATCTCTGGGGTCTCCACTCTATTCTGTTGGTCTGTATGTCTCTTTTTGTACCAGTACCACATTGTTTTGACTATGGTAGCAGTGTAATAAGTTCTAAGCTGGGTAGTGAGAGGCCTCCCATTGTGTTCCTGTTCTTCAGTAGTACCTTACTAAGCCAGGGTTTCTTCTCTTTCTAAACAAGTTTGGTGATTTGTTTTTCCATCTTATTAAAAAATCACACTGGAATTTTGTATTGGGATTACATTGTATATGTAGATTGATTTAGGTAAAATAGACATTTTCACAACATTAAGTCATCCTAACCACGAGCAGGGTAAATTTTTCCAATTTTGTAAGTCTTTTGTGATTTCTTGCAGTAAGGCCTTGTAGTTGTCTCTGTATAGGTCTCTTATTTCTCTAGTTAGATTTATTTCTAGATATTTTATTTTCTTGGGGACTATAGTAAATGGTAGTGATTTGGTGATTTCTTCTTTCATGAACACTTTGTTGGTGATTTACTTATGTTTCTTTTGTATCCCTATACTTTGCTGAACTCCTCTATTAGTTTACTTACTCCTCCAGTAGTTATAGATTACTTAGGATTCTCTGTATACACAACCACATAGTCTGTGAATAGGGAGATTTTTACATCTTCATTGCCATTATGGATGCCTTTTATTTCTTTGTCTTGTCTAATTGCTCTGGCTAGAACTTCTAGCACAGTGTTGAATAGAAGTGGTGAGAGTTGGCATCCTTGTCTAGTTCCCGTTCTCAAACAGAATTCTTTCAGTCTCTCACCATTCAGGGTGATGAAGGCAGTTGGCTTCATGTAGATGTCACTAATAACACCAAGGAATTTCCCCTCTATTCCAATTTTGTTGAGAGTTTTTAGCATGAATGGATGTTGAACTTTGTCAAATGCCTTTTCTGCATCATTTGACAAAATGAGGTGATTCTTACCTTTTGTGCTATTTAAGTGGTTGATCACATTAACTGCTTTTCTGATGTTGAACCCCGTCTTGCATCCCTGGAATGAAACAAACTTGGTCATGAGAATGATTTTTTTGAGATGCTGTTGAATTCTATTGGCTAGGATTTTGTTGAAGATTTTCTCAGTGGGTTCGTGAGTGATATTGGTGTGTAATTTTCTTTTTTTGTAGGATCTTTCCCTGACTTTTGTATCAGGGTTATGCTGGCTTCATAGAATGAATTTGGGAGTATTCCATCTCTTTCTATGGTGTGAAATAGCCTCAATAGTATTGGAATTAACTTTTCTCTGAAAGTTTGGTAGAATTCTCTGGTGAAGCCATCTGGGTCAGGACTTTTTTGGTTGGTAGATTTTTTTATGACTTTTTCAATCTCTTCCTTTGTGATAGATTTATTAAATTGATCTACTTCTCCTTGTGATAATCTTGGTGAATGATATGAATCTAGAAATTTGTCCCTTTCCTCTAGGTTTTCAAATCTGTTAGAGTACAGCTTTTCATAGTATTCTATTATGATATTTTTTATTTCAGCTAGGTCTGTTGTAACATCTCCCATCTCATTTCTTACTTGTGTTATTTATATCTTCTGCTGTTTTTCTTTTATAAGTTTAGATAGTGGTGTATCATTCTGGTTGTTCTTTTCAAAGAACCAGCTTTTGGTTTTGTTCATTTTTTCAGTTGTTTTTCTGTTCTCTAATTCATTTAGTTCTGCTCTAATCTTTATTATCTGTTTTCTTATGGTGCCTGAGGGATTCCTCTGTTGCTCTCTTTCTACTTGTTTAAGATGTAAGGTTAATTCTTTAATTTGAGCCCTTTCTTCTTTCTGGATGTGTGCAATTATAGAGATAAATTGACCTCTGAACACTGCTTTTGCTGTATCTCATAGATTCTGGTAGGATGTGTTTTCATTCTCATTTGAGTTCATAAATTTCTTTGTTTCATCCTTGATTTCATCTATAACCCAAGGCTTTTTCAGCAAAGTGTTGTTCAGTTTCCATGAGTTCAAATTTCTACCTATGATTTTTCTGCTGTTGATTTCAATTTTTATGGCTTTATGGTCTGAGAAGATGCTTTGAAATGAATCAGTGGATTTTGTAGAGAATTGCGTTATGATCTAACACATGGTCTATTCTGGAGAATGGTCCATGTGCATTGGAGAAAAAGGTGTATTTATCTGTTGATGGGTGAAAAGATCTCTGTATGCCAATAAGGTCAAATTGGTTGATTGTTGCAGTAAGATCTTCTGTATCTTTACTGAGCTTTTCTCTGGATGATCTATCCATTATTGAAAGCGGAGTGTTGAAGTCTCCAACTATTATTGTGGAATGATCTATCTCATTTTTCTGTGTTGTCAGTATTTGTCTGATATATTTCAATGCTCTGGTATTGTGTACATAGATATTTAATGTTGTTAAATCTTGCTTGAGTATTGAACCTTTCAGCAATAAATAGTTACCAGCCATGTCCACAATAGTGGATTTTACATTAAAATGTATTTTATCTGAGATTAGTATTGCTCTTCTTTGTATGTTGTTTGCTTGATATATATTCTTCCATCCTTTAATTTTCAGTTTGTTCATATCTTTAAGCCTAAGGTGTGTTTCTTGTAAGCAATATATAGTTGGGTCGTGTCTTTTGGTCCAGGATGTCACTCTGTGCCTCTTTATTGGAGCATTCAGTCCATATACATTCAGCATAATTATTGATAGCTAAGTGTTTAGTGCCATCATTTTGATGTAATTATTTTTGTGTTGATGTTTCCTTTATTGCTCTTAATATTCTGTTCTGAGTCATTCTTCTTTATGTGTCAAATTTACAGTGTTGGTTTTGTGTTTAAGACTCCTGTGTTGCATTTCTTGTTTTCATATGTTGCATCGTTATTTTGCTTTGCAGCTGTACCTATGATCCCCCTTAACAATCTAAGTTTAAACCCAGTTTTAACTTCTGCATAACTTTTTAACTACTTCTTCCTAGGGTCACCATGAGTTGGATCCAACTTGACGGCACTTGGCTTGGCTGGCTCCATCTGAAAGGACTATACTGTAGTATATCCCTCTTTTTAGTGTGATGGTGTCATAGTTTGCATGATATGATCACTGATTCCCTTCTTTCAATACTGTAGCTTTGAGTAGCTTTGTGACTTCCCTAACTGAGTAGGACTCTGGATGCTGTGTTCTGCATTGGCACCTTAAATACACACTCATTGGTTTTGTTTCTCCAAGCAAAGAGCTTATTTTAGTATTTCATGTAGTTTTGGTTTAGTTTTTACAATGTATCTAAGCTTCTCTTTATCTGCAAAAGTCTTAATTTCATTGTCATATTTAATAGATAATTTTGCAGGATATATAATTCTTGGTTGGAAGTTTTTTTCTTTCAGGTCTTTGAATGTGTCATCTTACTGTTTTCTAGTTAACATCATTTCTGCAGAGAAGTCCGACGAAAGACTAGAGGGTTTTCTTGTGAATGTTAGCTTTGTTTTGAGCCTTGCTGCCTTTATAAGCATCTGTTTAAGTGCTCTTTTTTTTTTGGAATACACAGTCCTAGTGATGGACATCTCTATTGCTACTAGGTACAATGACACTGAAATCAAAAGGGCATCAAGGGAAAGGTTCAGAAGAACCTATGTATACAGGTAACAATTACTGGATATTAAGTAACCCATCAGTAAAATTTCAGAAATCAATTCTACACAGTTAACATGTTACGATGCTCATGTGCTCTTGTGTCCTATGTGAAGGAAAACTGCAGTTACAACATACTTATTTGGATAAGAGCAAGTTATTTTCTGTTCTATTTTTTTTGTCACTAGAACCACTCAATCTAAATATCCACCCAATCACAGCCCAGTAAAACTGCAGTTTTCCTTTAATATAAGCCAATTTTTGTATTGTGCATTGGCCTTTTTTAAAAGGGTCTCCCAACAATTCTCATCTGTGGACTTATGGGATGGCTGTTAGCCAGCAATTGCTCTCTAACTCTCTGGCAGAGTTTTGAA
This sequence comes from Heterohyrax brucei, assembly GCA_028571685.1. Classification (NCBI taxonomy): domain Eukaryota; kingdom Metazoa; phylum Chordata; class Mammalia; order Hyracoidea; family Procaviidae; genus Heterohyrax; species Heterohyrax brucei. Next base: position 80,439,816 of record CM053144.1, read on the forward strand.
CAGGAGTTCTGAGGGGCATTCAACAGTGTTTAGGGGTAGTAGGTAGTAGGTTCAGGGGTAGTAGGGGTAGTAGTAAGTCCAAATGTCTGCCAGTTCCAAATCCATACAGTTGTAATTCCATTCAAGATATTAAATCGTTTATTGATTACATATGATAATAGATGATACATAAGTTTCAATCCCATCTATGGTTTTATGTGGGTACCATTCTTCAATTTAGATATATTGCATAGGATGTGCCAACAATCACTTTTATAACCAAATAGATTGTTATTTTGCTTGGGGGACCATTTTAATGGTGAACTCCACAACACAGTAACTGTCAGTCAGTTCGGCTATATCAACGTTTCTGAAGACAGTGGCTTCTCTCTCCCCAAGCAGTCTTTTAAGATTTAGAAATAAATTTTGAATGGAACCTGGTACCACCCTGAAAGAATTCTATGCTTCACACTGTTGGGGCAGTTTATCATGATGGCTTCAGAGTAGACTAACTTTACACAGCACATGTAAAAAAAAAAAGACACATTTATTCAGCGTCATGACCAGACTATTACATTTAGCAATCAACAGCATGGGTGGAAAAAAAAATCTACATTAAAACCCTTTGTTGGAATGCTTTACACTTTCCATAGAACAGAAACTAAAATAACCTGTTATACAATTAGTCACAAATACAGTCCTGGAGTTTTTTGCCCATACACATGAATATTGTGTAAAACATGTCTTCTTTGTAGCAGCTAGGCCCTGCCACCCCTGTGCTTAGCTGAGTTCACAAATCTGTTGTAACCTGTAGCTTCACTTCTCTGGCTCTCTTCTCTTGCTAAGCTTTGTTTCCTGGCAATCGTTAAAATCTCCTGCCACTGCCATAGCTACTGCTGCTGCTTGAACTACCATAGCCACCTTGGTTTCGTGGTTTGGCAAAGTATTGACCTCCACCACCATAAGGGCCAGAACTTCTGCTTCCAAAGTTTCCTCCCTTCATAGGTCCAAAGTTTAAAGACAGATTGTTGTAATTGCCGAAATCATTGTAGCTTCCACCACCTCCAAAATTGCCTCCACTACCACTGCCAAAGCCGCCTCTGCCTCCTCCGTTGTTATAGCTGCCACTCCTGCCATAGCCGCGGCCCTGGTTTCCATAACCCAGTCCACCACTTCCATAGCCTCTGCTTCCTCCAGAGTAACCAAGACCGCCTCCTCCATAACTACCGTCATTACCAAATCCATTATAACCATCTCCACTGCCTCCATATCCACCGCCACCACGGCTGCCACCAAAGCCACCTTGTCCACTGAAGTTTACTCCATGACTGAAGTTGTCATTCCCAACAAAACCACCTCACGGCCACCACCAAAGTTTCCAGGACCACTCTGACCTCTCTGGCTGGAGGAGGCACTGGCCATCTCTTGCTTTGACAGGGCTTTTCTTACTTCACAGTTGTGCCCATTCACAGTATGGTATTTCTGAATGACAATTTTATCTACTGAGTCGTGGTCATCAAAAGTAACGAAAGCAAAGCCCCTCTTCTTGCCACTGCCTTGGTCCATCATGATTTCAACCACTTCAATTTTCCCATACTGCTCAAAATAATCTCTTAGATGATGTTCCTCAGTGTCTTCTTTAATACCACCAACAAAAATCTTTTCACAGTTACATGAGTGCCTGGTCTTTGAGAGTCCTCTCGAGAAACAGCCCTCTTTGGTTCCACAACTCTTCCATTCACCTTGTGTGGCCTTGCATTCATGGCTGCATCTACCTCTTCCACAGTGGAGTAAGTGATGAACCCAAAGCCTCTGGAGCACTTGGTGTTTGGATCTTTCATTACCACGCAGTCTGTGAGTGTCCCCCATTTCTCAAAATGGCTCCTCAGACTCCCATCCATTGTTTCAAAGCTCAAACCTCCGATGAAGAGTTTCTGCAGCTGTTAGGACTCTTTAGGAGACTCTGACTTAGACATGATGGCCATGGAAAGGCTAGTCAAGGATGCTTCCTTGGAAGCGTCTGCAATCAGAAAAGCTAAGTGCTCTTTCAGAATATATTTTTATATGTTGCCATTGAACTGTTTCTTGATGTGCTTTGAAGGAGAATAATTTTATATTTATGAGTCAAGTCAGTGGGTTTAGACTATGACTTGCAACTTGGCCAGTGTTGTGACTGCAGTCTTACTGAAACTTGACAAGGTTTATTTCCTCATCTCTGGAATGGGCATAAAATTCCTGTTATAACCTATTGTTCCTTGTTAGTGAACGATTAATGGAAAGAGTGAAGCATAGTCCCTGACACATGTTTTTGCTGTAATTACTGTTTTCTCCAAAATCTTTAGAAATTCTTTAAATTTAAGACTTGTTATTTTAATCTCATTTCAAGCATCCATTTTGAAATCATGGTCATAAAATTTGAGAGAAAGACTATTTCATTTTCCTTATCTCCTTTTAAGAATCTATTATTGTAAATGACATATAACTAAGAGTCTTTTAACTTCTTCATTGGCTTATAAAACTGTTAATTGCTTATGGAAAGTAGACTTCTGTTAACTTTATTGGCTCAATACTTCTATTTTAAGCTTTTTCTTACTATGACTTGCTCATCTTTAATGTTTCTTCTCTAGATACACAGTACACTCTCTGAACTGCTTTCTATTGACTTGATCATGAGACTTTGCATGTGAAGGTTTGGGGCAAACTGATTTAGCAAGAAACATTATTAACAAAATATACTTTTAGTGTTTCCTATACTTTTACATAATGATGCATATTTTCATGCCAATGAAACATCAGTCAACACTCTGAATGTGTGTAAATCAGATGAGGTGTTTTAGAAAAAACATTCTCTCATTGACTAAGTAACTATTCCTGTCTACACAGTTATAGCATAGGATTCTAAAGGATATCCTTGGGATTTTGATGCATGAATTTTCTCACCAGCATCCTCAGCTGTTTACTAACACAACATGTATTAGCATGCCATTCTTGGTGTATGACATTCTAGAGCCCTTATCAAAAGTGATTAAATTATTGGATTTAACTAAAGACAGATTTTGTCCTTATTTGTTAAACAATCCTTCATCTTGGTTCTAGCCTTTGTTCTTAATAGGACCACAAATTAACTCTAAAGTTTGTCTTGTCAATGCTCTCCACAGATTCATTTGATAGTTCTGCATAGTTTCTCACATAGATCCTGGCTTGGGGAGCATATGTGTAGTTTATGAGGATGACGTAAGTTTTAAGTGGAAAAGACTTCTCAATTTATGTATCTCTTCATTTTAAATGATAAATTATCCGTCAACTTGAAGTCAGCTTGAGAATTCTCTGTTGCTATGAAATTAAGTTAATGGTGGGTTTTTAATTATAATATATTTACTGTCCCAATAGGACTTGGAAGGCCATGACATTTTCCAGGAAGAAAATAAAACTTACAAACAAAAGTAAAAAAAATCAGAAAAATTTACAGGGTTAGAAAAAAATCCATAGATCTAATTAAAAGAACAAGGTCAAATGTAACACACAAAAATGTGTGTACATGGAAGAGGAGCTATGAAACTAGGTCAGTCAGATGAAAGACAAAGTTTCTTCATGTCTAGAATGAAGCTACCAATATCTTGTGAGTTGGCTTTGTGGCTTTGCCTTTGATCCCCCTTAAGGTTCTAAGTTTAAACTATTCTTTAACTTCTGCATATCTTCTTAATTTCCTCTCCATCTGAAAGGGTTATAGCTACTGTAGATATCCTTCTTTATAGTATGATATCAAAGTTTTGATGTTAAGATCACTGGTTCTCTACTTCTAATATTTTAGCTTTGATTAAACTTAGTGACTTCCCTAACTGAGTAGACCTCTGGGTACTGTGTCCTGCATTGCCCCCTTAAGTGTACACTTGATGTTATTATTTTTCTAACCATGGAGATTCTTGCAGTATTTCTTGTTGCTTTGATTTGGTTTTTGCAAAGTCTTTAAAGCTTCTGTTTATCTGCAAATGTCTTCATTTCACTGTCATATTTGAGACAGTTTTGCAGGATATATAATTCTTGGTTGGAAGTTTTTCTCCCTAAGGACTTTGCATGTGTTATCCCACTGTCTTCTTGCCAACATGGTTTCTGCTGAGAAGTCAGGCAAAAGCCTATGGGGCTTCACTTTGTATGTCAGTTTTGCTTTAAGCCTGCTGCCTTTAAAAGCCTCTATTTATGTTTTATTTTATTATGCCTGATTATGCATGTCTTGGTGTCTTTCTTTTGGCATCTAGTTTTTGCGGTGTTTCATCAGCATCTTGAATATCTATATTCTCTTTTCATGATTTCAGGGAAGTTTTCTGTCTGTGATGCTTTCACAATTCTCTCTGTATTTTTGGCTATTTTTTCCCTGTTCAGGAACTCCAATTATTTGTAGATTATTCCCATTGATAGAGTCCCGCATGCTTCTTCATTTTCTTGTTTTTTTTTAATCTGATTTCTCCTCTTAAAAGCTGGTGTCAGTTGCTTTATCTTCAGGCTTACTAATTCTGTATTCCATTTCTTCTATACTCCTCTTTTGGCTTTACACTGAATTGCCGATTCAGTAGTTTAATTATTGATCTGAATTTCAGATTGTTGATGTTATAACAGTTCATATAGCTTAATTTTTCATTTTATTCTGTTGCATTTTGTTTAATCTCTAGAAAGGCTCTATATATAATTCTAGAGGGTTAAGTGCTCCCACTGCTAATCAAAATGTTGACAGTTCACATCCACCAGGTGCTCCTTGGATATTCTATGGGCAGTTCTACTCCGGCCTGTAGGGTCGCCATGAGTCGGACCTGACTAGACGGCATTGGGTGTTTTTTATCCTACCTCTTCTGATTTCAGGAAACCTTCTTCATCTGGGAAGTTTTTTTATTCTTTATTTTGGGAGTTTACTGGAGCCATGGTGCTCCGCTTTTTTAAAAGTTTAAACAGTGATTGTTCCCCTCATGCCATCAAGAAGCTATTCAGTTTCTCCAGTGTTACACCAATGAGAGCTGTGGCATAGTTCTAAGAAGGGAGTGGATAAGGACCCTGCTAGGTTTGTTCACCAGCTGCTGCTGCATTCTCTATGTGCAGCCACCTTATATATAGCTGCTCTGTCAATATAGACACTTTCAAGCCCCATGATGCTGCTTGGCTTAGTGGTTGGCCCCAGCTGGGCCTGCCACCCCTGGGCCTTTTGCTGACTCACTGTCATCATGCCAGTCAAGACTATGGTGTAGCTCAGGGAAGGGAAGAGAGAAGGATGCCACCACACTCAGCTGCCAGGGACTGCTGCATTCTCTAGATGTGTTTGTCTTAAAAACTGCTTTTCTGCCAAGAGAGCTTCTGTCTAGCAACTGCTGAAAGCAGCTGGGCCCTCAGGGGTGGCAGGCTCCACCTCTTGGCTGGCAAAGGCAGTGCCCTATTTATGGAGTCTCTTGAGAGGGATGTCAGTGTATGCTATGATGTAGCTCACTGATGGATGGCGGAAATAGCAACAGCACCCTCAGACACCAGTCACCACTGGGTTCTCTAAACCATACCAAACCAAACCCACTGCTGTCAAGGTTCTCTAGCTGCTCTTAATATAATAGCTACCTCTCCTCTGAGAGAGATATTAACCAGCAGTAGCTGAAAGCAGCTGGGCCCTCAGGGTTGGCAGATCCCACCTCCTGCCTGACAGATACGTCATCTTGTTTTAGTCAGCTAAGGCTGCTCTAACAGAAATACCACAGAGTGGATGGCTTTAACAAACGAAGGTTTGTTCTTACACAGTTTGGTAGGCTACAAGTCCAAATTCAGGATGTCCACTCCAGAATAAGGCTTTCTCCCTTGTCAGTTCTGGAGGAAAGTCCAGTATTGCATCAATCTTTGTCCAGGGAGCATCTTGGCTCAGGAACCTCGGGTCTGAAAGATGCACTCTTCTCCTGGTGCTGCTTTCTTAACGGTATGAGGTTCCCAATTCTCTGCTTGTTTCCTTTTCCTTTTATCTGTTGTAGGATGAAAGGATTAAGGGTGGGACAAGCCATACTTCAGGGAAAATCTTTATACAGTGGAGCTGGGAGGTGATCTTGTAAAGAGATTTACAGTCCCACCCTAATCCTTTAACATACATACAGCATAGGAAAATCACAAAATGGAGGCCAATCGTAGAATACAGGGAATTATGGCCCAGCCACATGACTACACCCATTTTTGGGGGAACACAATTCAATCCATGACACACCTCTTAGGTGGTCCCCAGATGGTACAATGTGGCTCAATTAAGAGAAGTTAAGACAATTCTGCACTTGGCCACCAGTCCTCATTAGGATCCCTAGCTATGATCATCTTAAAAGCAGCTTTTCTGCTGGGAGAAGCACTATCCAGACAGGCACTGTTCCTCAGTGTAGGAATTAGCCTCAGGTGAGATCTCAGCCTCTCAGCTAACCAAGATGGTGTCCCACCTGAGCCACCTTTCCTGCACTGAGTCAGCAGTATCTATGGTGCAGCTCAGAGAGGAGAAGGGGGAGGGGGACTGGTGTCCTTAGTCAGCAGCCACAGCTGGGGTCTCTAGATGTGGTTGTCCCAAGCACAGTCTCTCTACTGCAGGATATGCTATTGACTCAAGCACTGCGGTTCAGCATAGCAGCCAGCTTGTGGTAGGCTCCTAGGCTCGGCAGTCCCAGTCCCAGACTCCCAGTTAATGAAGAAGGTTGTCCATATCTATAATTCACTCAAATGATGCACCAGCAGAAGCAGGACTCAGTGTACCACTGCCTTACCCCCAACAGAAATAGTTTTCCCCTTCCTGTCACCCAGTCCAATCTCACAACCCTATGCCAGATCTTGGGTCTCCAAGAATGCCCACGCTGATCCAACCAATTAATTTTCTAGCCCTTAGTTCTCAGAGGGAATCGAGGAGTCATGTATCTAGTCTGCCATCTTGGCCATGCCTCTTGGACCTGCAAATACCTTATTGCTGGAAATCTTGACAGTATAATGGTGAAGAGCTTGGCTGATAAACAAAAGGTCAGCAGTCAGAATCCACCAGGCATTCCTTTGAAAATCTATGTGACAATTCTACTCTGCCCTATAGGGTCATTGTGGGTTGTAATTGACTTGATGGAATTTTTTTTTTCTTGGTAATACCTTTTGTGAATATTGTAGCATATTCAACAAGTTCTTGTTCTTAGCATTATCTGGCATATAGCAAATGCTCAATCAATGGGTTGTTATAATTGTCATTATTATTCGAATTGAGAAAGCTGTTTCAGATGTTTGCCAAATAAAATAATTTAGTAAATGGATCGTGGCATCATTATTCAGATGCAAATGACATTTAGGCTCATGTCACCTTTTCTTTTTATTGCAGAGGGATTCAGTCTCTCTTATCTACTCATGATGAGTTCAGTGATTTAGAAATCAAATGCTGTGCCTATATTACCTATTCAGCTGCTGAACTGCAACACACTATTTCATTAGTCATAGCAAGTTGTTTTGGAAATATGTCTCATCAACCTATAAACTTTGGAGCTGCTGTTACAAATTCATAACACAACTGTATGGAAACTTTAGAGTAAGTTCACATTCTCTTTGCCAAGCCAAGTGCCGTTGAGTTGGATCCGACTCATGGCATTCTCTTTAGCTGAATTAAAATATGAATGATCTACTTTGCATCACTGACTTTGCTTGACTGAAAGTCTGAAGTGAGGAGGATGATGTTAAGAAAAAAAATGTGAAAACGGTATTATTTGAAGTACTTATCCAAACTGTCAGTTTAACAGATGCATATTCTTGGCTTATTTTCATACCAGTAGTTAAATCCCCATATGGCTTTTCAAATTTACAAAGATTTTTACTCCCATAGAAAAAAGAAAATTATGAAAGATCCTAAATAATTAGGAAAACATTTTATGTCTGATTTGGCTTTGGCTGGCTATAATTATCAATCCAGATATTATTTATGGCTCTCCTAGTTTATTGTATTATTTTGCCCAAGCCCATTATGCAGTCAAGTAATACATGTGTCTATGGAATGCTGGGCTATATAGTAACCACATTTGATACCTACCCCTCCCTCCCAAATCAAAATGTGTTGCTGTCAAGTCACTTCCAACTCATGGGTGACTCTGGGTGTTAAGGTCTATAACTGCTTCAGAGGGTTTTACTAGCTGTCAGATTTGACTTGATGGCAGTAGAGTTGGTTGGGGAACATCACAGGAGCAGATCACTAGGCTTCTTTCATGGTTCATACTGGGTGGATTTGAATTACCAATGTTTAGGTTAATGGTAGAGTAAGAATAGTTTGTGGCGCCCTGAAACCATACTTGCCCTCCAAGAGCACACATATAATGGAAGAAGGTATAGGTACATAAGAAGACAACAAAGTCCATTGCATTGTTAAACAAATAATGCTAAGAGTAACTGCTATCAAACTTCAGAGCACTGTCTTTTGCTCTAAAAATGTTGCAGAGATTTCACTCTCAGGCTAGAAGTAGCATTTCTTGGCAGAAGAGTCCAGCCTTGTCTCCAGTTTTAACTTTACCACAGTCGCATTGTTCATCTTTCTTTGCTGTGGGCATAGCCAGTCAGAGTAGGATTTAACCGAACTACGAGAAGAATTACATGGTGAAGCCAGACACAAACTCTACACTATACTAAGTAGTCCTCAATTCAAGGTCCCCCAAAATTTACTGTTAGATGATGCTGGGTTCCCTGTTTGTAGTGATAGTGCTTCATATTAGTGCTTGACACAAAGTAGAAACTTAGCAGATGTTTGTATAATTAATGGTTTATATAGTAATGGTTAAGCACTCAGCTACTATCTGAAAGACTGGTGATTTGAATCCACCAGCTGCTCAACATGAGAAAATCCCTAAAAGTCTGTGAAGATTATAGCCTAGGAAACCCTATGGGTCAATTCTACTCTCCTATAGGTCACTATCAGTCAGATTCACCTTGGTGGAATACAACAACAGCAAAGTTGTTTTAGCTTACAACTGGTGTCACTGTTTATAAGTGTTAAAAATTATTGCAACATCACTGAATTGTTCTATGGCTGTGTGCCATAGCCAACTTTGAACATTATTCACATTCTCATGCGCTATGCGTGTTCATCAGCCTTTGCACATACTTTCCACCTTGTCTAGATTTTCCTTGATTCATGCATTTATGGAGTGTCTACTATTCTAAGATTATTCTAGGCATAGGGGATACAATAGCTGACAAGATGTACAAAGCCTTTGACCTATAAGAATATACTTCCTGTTGGGAGATGGACAATAAACAAATAGACAATACATCAGTAATAATTAGGGTTATGAAGAAACATAAGTCAAAACATAGCAGATCAAGATGGTTTGGTGGTAAGGGAAGCAGGTTGGCCAAAGTGCACCTCTCTAAAAGGGTGATATTTGCACAGACCTGAATGAAATTAAGGGGTAAGCCAAATGCATATCTGGGGAGAGTACTCAGGTAGAGAGAATAACAGGTGCTTTTAAGTCCTGAGGCTGGTGTACATTCAGCTTGTTCAAGAAATAGCAAAGGAGGCCATGAATCTGTAATATTAAGGAAAATGGGTGGTAATGTGGGATGAAGTTGCAAACTTTATGGAAAACGCCTTTTGAAAGCGTCATAGCAACTTGCATATATTTTCTATATGAGATGAGAAAGAAGACTGACAAGATCTGACTCGTGCTATAATTAAAAAAAAACCCTCCTTTATAAACACTAGAACTTAAAGTCAAGCTAGAAGCAGCAAGTACATTTAGAAAGATGCTACCATAGACCTGGTGGTAAAAGATGGTAGTTTGAGCAGATGTGGTAGCTGTTAAGTATGAGAAATGATGAGATTTCTTGATATGTTGCAAAGGTGGAACTGATGACAGGATTTGCTGATGGATTAGATGTGGATTGTGAGCAAGAGTTGTCAAGGATGTCTCTAGGATTTCCAGAAGCATAGAAGTTACATTTACTAAGATAGGGAACTTGGTGGTGGAAAGAGAGAGTGATGAAAGAAGGAGGGGGTAGGGCTGGCAAACAAAGTTTGGTTTGGGAAGTGTTAATTTTGAGATGGCTATCAGATGTAAGGAGCCCTGTTAGAGTAGTGGGTAAGAGATAAAAATTTCAGCAGTTCATATCCACCAAATCCTTGGAAACCCTATAAGGCAGTTCTCTGTTCCATATGGTTGCTAAGAGCTGGAATTGACTTGATGGCAACAGTTTCTTCTTTTTCTTTTCTTTTCATTTGTTTGCTTTTGTTTTTTGCGATGTACCAGACATAAAAGCTGAGACGCTGAGTTGATGATTGAATAAATATGAGCTTGGAGTTGGAAGAGCTGTGAGGACTGGAGAGATGATATTAGGAGTCTTCGGAATGTAGATAACATTGAAAGCATGGAGCAAGATGATATCCCCTAGAAGGTAAATGTTGATAAAGAAGGGAAAATGGGCCCGAGCACTAATCCTTTGGGCAGCTATAAAGTATTAACATAAAGGAGATGAGGAATTGGTTATGATCCCAGAATAGGCAACCACTGGAGTCAAGTCTTGAGACAGAGTGTCATAATAAAAGCCAAGGGAAGAGAGTGTTTCAGAAAGAGAGGAATTGGGACATGTTAAATGCTGGTAAACTGAGTAAAACAAGAGTTGAGAGTTGACCAAAACACTTGGTATAAATTCCTTTACCCACCATTTCATGTGATGGATTACTACCCAACTTTCAAATTCCTGTGGTTCAAAACTACTTACCAAAAACAAAACAGAGACATAGACACATAATCAGAGAAAAGGAAAGAGAGAGAGAGCAGGAGACAAGACAGCGTGTAACTGATTCTTACATAAAAATATTAAAGCATTAAAATAGAGATGAATTATAGACAGAGTTCTAAGCTAAATGATAGCACTTAGAGATGTTGGCGTGTTGTAGGGGAGATCCAAGACTAAAAATGCCCTTTAACAAGTGAGGTTTTGGGAGTTTCCCATGATAGACTCAGAACTAACACATAAAAGAATGTTAAAGTAGAGCTTTATTCTCTTTGCATCATCACCTAATCTCGTGTCAGACAAGCATCCATCAATTTTCAGAAATTATGTCGTCACTATTCCAGGCAAACAAACTGTCAGTATCACTCTCTATGTGTGATATTACTTTTTTTTCTCACAAATGTGCTGAGAACCAGTTTTCAAAAGAACAATGTGTATCTCCTTAGAATTAGAAAATTAAATACTTTAGATACACTATTCCTTTTGTAGAAAACCTTGGTGGCATAGTGTGTTAAGTGTTCTGTCTGCTAACCAAAAGGTTGTCAGTTCAAATCTACCAGGTGCTCCTTGGAAACTCTACGGGGCAGTTCTACTCTGACATCTAGGGTCACTATGCATCAGACCTGACTCTACAGCAGTGGGTTTTATTATTATTATTATTCCTTTTGTAAGATGATCTTTAATGAGAAACACCATAAAAATGAAAAAAGAAGTGACTAGGGCCTCTCCAATAAAGGAGGAGCACAAAAGTGGGTTATTAGATAATGATATGAATATAAACACAGGTAGTCTAGAAAGATACTCAAAGTAATTAAGTAATGGCTCAGCGGCCCTAAGCCATTTAACTTTTTTTTTTTGGTAAAGTCTTGTAGTCTTTGGAGAAAACAGAATTGAGTGCTAAAAAATTCGTGAACAGACATTTCTTCATTTCCCTCTGAGAACTAAGGCCTGGATGATATTTGCATGAAGCACTGAACATCTGGGGAGCTTAGGACCTAGCATATTTGACTAGGCACCAGCATCAGACTAAACTTCCCCTCTCAAAAACAATCCAGCAGCCATTTGACCTCCGCTTCTGCTGTTTCATTGTATCAGAGAACTGCAGCTTTCACAAACGGCCGGTAAAAATGGCTGGTAATGTACTTTCATTATCAGCTGGCAGGTGGAGTCTGCTGCTCCTGACCAGCCTGTTGGACAGCTCCCAGCTCCCAGTTCAGCACCTGGACAGCTCCCTCCATAGAACTGTAGTTTACATTTAAGGCTAAGAGGCCTACGTGTTTGCCTGGATATCTATCAGTTGAGAGGCCCTACATCTTTTCCTCTCTCTTCTCTGACTCACACTGTAGGGTTGGCTGACAGCCCCCAGTGTCTGCATAAGCAGAGCACCCTCTTTGCCACCCAATAAGCAGAGTCTTCCACCCTCGAGAGTCCACCTGGGGCAAATCACTTAGAGTATTAGAGACAGCTGGTGACCAACAATTCTCTTAGATCCAATACCAGAGAAATCAAATAGTATCTAGAGGGCACGCAGGCAGCAGACCATAATTAGTCATTTAAAGAAACAATCTTCAAATGCTCCAGAAAATTCCCTAAATAAAAATTCAAAAAATTTCCCAGATGAAGAAGCCTTTCTGAATCTATTGGAGGTTGAATAAAAAAGATTTTTATACAGAACTCTCCTAGAGATTAAAGAAAATGCAGTAGAACAAAATGAAAAATGTGGTAAGCTATTTGAACTGAACGAACATCAACAATCTGAAATACATCAGATCAATAACAAAATTACAGAATTAGATAATTCTATCCAAAGCCAAAAGAGTAGGACTGAACAGATGGAAGTTAGACTCAGTGACCTAGAAGACAGAGTAACTGACAGCATTTATGAGATGAAATCAGAGAAAAGAAATAAGAAAAATGAAGAACCATTAAGAAACATGTGGGACTCCATGAAGATGAATTGCTTACATTTAATTCGAGTTCCTGAACAAGAGGGGGTTAATGACAATATAGAGAGTATTGCTGTAGAGATGCTGACAGATAACTTTTCTGAGATTGTGAGCAAAGAGAACATAGGTATCCAAGATGTTTATCAAATACTGCAAAGGCTAGACCCAAAAAGAAAGACATCAAGGCTTATTATAATCAAGCTTAATAAGCTAAAACATAAACAGATGCTTCGGAAGGCAGCAAGGCTCAAAGCAAAACTAACACACCAAGGGATACCCTGTAGGGAAACCCTGACTTTTCTGCCAAAACAATGCTGGCTAGAAAACAGTGGGCACACATTCAAAGCCCTGAATGAGAAGAACTTCCATCCTAGAATTATTTATCCTGCAAAACTGTCTATCAAATATAATGGTGAAATTAAGACTTTTGAAACTAAAGAGAAACTTAGAGACTTCGTAAAAACTAAACCAAAATTACATGAAATATTGAAAGAAGCTCTTCCCTAAGTGTATATTTTAGGTGACAATCATCCAAATTTCAAACCACTTAAGGAAGTCACAAAACTTCATCAAAGCTACAATGTTATAATTAGGGAATCCATGATCACCTCATGGCAACTATGATACCATTACATTAAAAGAGGGTTACACTACAGTAATTATAGTTGTTTTAGATGCAGAGAAATACTCAAGCAGGACTTAACAGTCTTAAATGCTTATGTACCCAACACTAGAGCACCTAAATACGTTGAACAAATACTGACAATGCTGAATAATGAGATAGATCATTCCACAATAATAGTTGGAGACTTCAACACTCCCCTTTTGGTTATGGATAGATCATCCAGGAAAAAGCTCAGTAAAGATACAGATCTTATTGCAACAATCAACTAACTTGACCTTATTGACATAAACAGATCTTTTCATCCAACAGCAGAGAAGTACACCTTCTTCTCCAGTGCACATGGAACATTCTCCAGAATAGCCCATGTTTTAGGTCATAAAGCAATTCTCTGTAAAATCCAAATCATTGATTTACTGCCAAGTATCTTCTCAGACCATAGAGCTATAAAAGGTGAAATCAATAACAGAAAATTCATAGGTAGAAATTCAAACTTATGGAAACTGAACAACACTTTGTTCAAAAAGCCTTGGGTTATAGAAGAAATTAAGGACATAATAAAGAAATTTATGGATTCAAATTAGAATGAAAACACATTCTACCAGAATTTATGGGATATAGCAAAAGCAGTGCTCAGAGGTCATTTTATCCCTATAATTGCACACATCTGGAAAGAAGAAAGGACTCAAATTAAAGAATTAACCTTACAGCTTGAATGAGTAGAAAGAAAGCAACAGAAGAACCCCTCAGGCACCAGAAGAAAAGAGATTATAAAATTAGAGCAGAACTAGATGAATTAAAGAATAGAAAAACAGTTGAAAAAATGAACAAAGCCAAAAACTGGTTCTTTGAAAAGAGCAACAAAATTGATAAATTACTGACTAAACTTACAAAAGACAAACAGCAAAAGATTCAAATAACCCAATTAAGAAATGAGATGGGAGATGTTACAACAGACCCAGCTGAAATCACAAATACCATAACAGAATACTATGAAAAGCTGTACTCTAACAGGTTTGCAAACCTAGGGGAAATGGACAAATTTCTAGATTCATATCACCTACCGAGATTATCACAAGGAGAAGTAGATCAATTTAATAAATCTATCACAAAGGAAGAGATTGAAACAGTCATCAAAAAAACTAGCAACCAAAAAAAGTCCTGGCCCAGAAGGCTTAACCAGAGAATTCTACCAAGCTTTTAGAGAAGAGTTAACCCCAATACTGTTGAGGTTATTTCACACTGTAGAAAGGGATGGAATACTCTCATATTCGTTCTTTGAAGCCAGCATAACCCTGATACCAAAACTAGGGAAAGATCCCACAAAAAGAGAAAATTACAGACCAATATCACTCATGAACCTAGGTGCAAAAATCTTCAACAAAATTCTAGTCAATAGAATTCAACAATATATAAGAAAAATCATTCATCACGATCAAACTGGTTTCTTTCCAGGGATGCAAGACTGATTCAGCATCAGAAGAGCAATTAATGTAATCAACCACATTAATAACACAAAAGAAAAGAATCACCTGATTTTGTCAATTGATGCAGAAAAAGCATTTGACAAAGTTCAATACCCATTCATGCTTAAAACTCTCAGAAAAACAGGAATAGAGGGGAAGTTCCTCAATGTAATCAGTAGTGTCTATGCAAATCTGACTACCTTCATCATCCTGAATGGTGAAAGACTGAAAGAATTCCTTTTAAGAATGGGAACTAGACAAGGATGCTCACTCTCACCCCTTCTATTCAACATTGTACTAGAAGTTCTAACCAGAGCAATGAGACAAGACAAAGAAATAAAGAGCATCCATACTGGCAATGAAGAAGTAAAAATCTCCCTCTTTGCAGATAATTGTTTATACAGAGAATCCAAAGAAATCCACAAGTAAACTATTGGAACCAATGGAGGAGTTCAGCAAAGTATTGAAATACAAGATAAATGTGTGTAAATCAGTAGGATTCCTTTATACAAACAGTGAGATTATTAAAGAAGAAATCACCAAATTGATTCCATTTACTATAGCCCCCAAGAGAATAAAATACCTAGGAATAAATCTAACTAGAGAAATAAGAGATCTTTACAAAGAGAACTACAAGACGTTACTATAAGAAACTAAGAGAGACTTAGATAAATGGAATAATCTGCCCTGCTCATGGATAGGAAGACTCAATATTGTGAAAATGTCTATTTTGCCCGAAGCAATCTACTTATATAATGCAATCTGAATACAAATTCCAGCGACACTTTTTAATGAGATGGAGAAACAAATCATCAGCTTTGTTTGGAAAGGGAAGAAGCCCCAGGTAGGTAAAACACTACTGAAGAAGAAGAAAACACTGCAAGGCCTCTGACTACCTGACTTTAGAACGTATTACACTGCCACAGTTGTCAAAACAGCCTGGTACTGGTACAAAAAGAGACATATAGACCAATGGAAAAAGTAGAGACCCCAGAGATGCCACCATCCTCCTATGAACAGCTAATATTTGACAAAGACCCTAAGATTTTAAACAGGGGTAAGAACAGTCTCTTTAACAAATGGTGCTGGCAAAATTGGATATCCATCTGCAAAAAACTGAAACAAGACCCATGTCTCACACCTTATATGAAAACCAACTCCAATTGAATAAAAGACCTAAATATAAAATCTAAAATGATAAAGCTCATCTAAGATAAAGTAGGATCAACAATGGCAGTTTGAATACACAATATAGACAGACTTCAAAATCTGACAAAGCACATTCATCAAAAGAGAAAATAGATAAATGGGAATTAATAATAATCAAACACTTTTGCTCATTCAAAGACTTCATCAAAAGAATTAAAAGACCACCTACAGAAAGGGAAAAAATATTTAGCAACTGTGTGTCAGACTGATGTCTGATCTCCATAGTCTACAAGATATTATAAATCATCAACAAGAAAAGGATAAATCATTCAATTAAAAGATGGGCAAAGAAGATGGACAGACATTTCTCTAAAGAGGATATCCAGGCAGCCAAGCGACACACACAGAATTGCTCGCAATCATTAGCTATTAAAGAAATTTGAATCAAAATTATGATGAGATATCATCTCACCCTGAAAAGGTTGGCCATGATCGTAAAAACACCAAGCAACAAATGCTGGAGAGGCTGTGGAGAAATTGGACCTCTCCTACACTGCTGGTGGGATAGCAAAGTAGTACAGCCTCTTTGGAAAAGTCTGGTGCTTCCTTAAAAAGCTGGAGATAGATGTACTATTCGATCCTGTAATTCCACTGCTTGGAATTTATCCTTCAGAAACAAAGGTTATCACACCAACAGACACATGTACATGAATGTTTGTTGCAGCACAGTCCACAATAGCAAAAAGTTGGAATCAACCGCGATGTTCATCAACAGATGAATGGATCAGTAAATTACAGTACATACACTCAATAGAACACTACGGTACGATAAAAAAACTACAATTTTAGAAAATATCTCATAGCATGGAAAGTATCATCTCATTTGGAAAAGACAATGCTGAGTGAAATCAATCAGTGTCAAAAGGACAAATTTTGTATGAGACCCCTGTTATAAGGATTTAACAAGAGAATTACATGTAGAAGAAAATGACTGTGTTGGCTACATTGGTGGGTGGGGGCTGAGGATTTATCATAGGTGAGTTAATTGATAGATGTTAGAAATTTGATTCTTTTATTGTAATTAATAAAAACTAAAAAAAGGTAAAAAAATAAAAAAGGTAAAAAGAAAAGAAATCATAGACTTCAATATACAGCCAGTGGAAAACGGTTGAATAAATATCAGTTAGATCACATATCTATAATGTAAGAGAAATCTGAGATAATTGGCACAAGACAATGAATCAAAGATAAAAAAAAGTCATCTGTGTTTAACCTTATTAAATTTGCATGGGGTATTATTGTACTGTTATCAACAGAAGAAGCTAGATTGTGTTGCTCCCGGGAGATACTTGTTTTCTCTTATTAATGGCAATATGAGAGTTCTAGATATGATGTTATCAATGTGAGACTTGATTCTGCAACTGCTATGGGCTCTCAAAATGTGGTGCACATACAAGTCATTAAGGATTCTTGCTAAATTCAGATTGTGACTGAGCAAGTCTCGAATGAGAACTGAGCTTCTCTATTTCTAACCACCTTCCAAGTGAAGTCATTGGTACTGGCACTGTCTAACACTTTGAGTAGCAAAGACAGGCAATGTATGACTGAGCTTACTTAAAAAATAGATAGATTTGATTTTTTGTGTGTCCGAGATGAATCTACTTGGTGCTTTTCCACCTTATCTGATTAGCATTTTTTGAGTTGGCTTTGTTCCCATAGATGAAGATCATGCTCTCAACCAACAGGTGGGCAGGCTTTCAGCAGCTGTAATGAATTTGAACTTGTCTCTTCCTACTCATTACTGAAGCTTTTTAGGGCCTAGAGAAAACCTTTGAGTGTAGGAGGATGTCCTATGGCCGTGCAATGGGATTAAGTGAATAGCCCTGGTACATTGTGACCATGGCCACATCAGCACTTATTCTGAAGCTGGGCTTCTTCCAGTCTAGTTAATCAACCAGTTTTTCTGCCTAGTGAGGCAAAAAGTCAGACAAATAACCTTCATTATGTTCCATGACTGCCATGACTGTAGACTACAGTCCTAAACCAAGCCAGCTACTTTACAAATATGGGTCACTGATGTTTGAACAGTGGGTATATTTAACAAAAAGTAGCACAGATTCTGACACTGACAAAAGCTATTCAAATTAATCCTATATAGAATAGAGCACTTCCCTCACCTTCTGCCTTGCCCTAGCTAACTATTGCATCATTTTGGAAAGCCAAGCCAAGCCAAGCCAAGCCAAGCGCCATCGAGTCAGATCAGAGTCATGGCGACCCCAGAGGCCAGAGTAGAACTTTCATAAAATATCCAACCCTGAACCCATACGTCTAAAGATCATGATTTCATTGGTAAGAGAGGCCTTAGGCATGGGGATTTTTTTTTTAGCTATCTGGTTATTCTAATGCACAATGAAAGCTAAGATCTCCTGCTTTAAGAACTTGGAAAAGTGGAAAGTTTGCAAATTTCTTTTTCAAAGGAAACATACAAGCCACATAGCAAGTGACTGAAAAGCAGTAAGTGTTCAATAAAATCATATTTAGTAAATAAATGGCATTTCAAATTGAGGGTTCTGTGCTTAATCCTCCCAAAGAGATAATAGTTCTGTATGCTACGCTTATTTCTATTAACATTTTGACAGCTTTCTTAGTAATTAA
This sequence comes from Heterohyrax brucei, assembly GCA_028571685.1. Classification (NCBI taxonomy): domain Eukaryota; kingdom Metazoa; phylum Chordata; class Mammalia; order Hyracoidea; family Procaviidae; genus Heterohyrax; species Heterohyrax brucei. The sequence goes on from CM053144.1 coordinate 80,458,373, forward strand.
TAATGCACTTAAGTTGTAACTAATGGAAGATGATCAACCCAATGGAAGGTGAACAAACTGATATGCTGTTATAATTGAAGAGGGAGCCATTTTTTGAAAAGTATCTTGGTCTGAACAATCTGAGGTGATACTTTCAAAAAGACTGTCTCTCTAGTATCTATACACAGCTACTACTCAAGCATTCCAAATGTATCTTCTCACCTCTTAGCCTTTGCCCATTGGAATTCTTCATCTCAAACCCCCTAAACCATAAATTTGAATATTCTACTCATTTTAAAGTTATATTAAAGTGCTACGTATTTTATGATACCTGTCTTCTCCTGGTCAGAATTGATTGTCCTCTCATACATAAAATATAATTAACAATTCCTTAAAAGATAAGTACGAGACTTTAATAACCAATCATGTCCTGCCTAGTAGTCATTTATATTTATTATTATTGCTGTTGTTAGCTGTAGAATGAAACTGCTCAGTTGCTGATCAGCCTGTTGTTATCCATTGAGTTTTAACTGGATGATTTTCAGAAGTAGATCACCAGTTCTTTCTTTCTAGTCCAGCTGGGTCTGGAAACTTTGCTGAAACCTGATCAGCATCATCGCAACACACCAGCCTCCACTGACAGGCGGTAGCTGCACATTCTCTCTGCTAAAATATGAGCAACTTGCAAGCAAACCTTGTGACTTACAGGAATTTTATCTTTAACTCTTATCACAGATACACAGATACATATTTATAGGCACTAACAAATTAATTTTATTTAATTAAATTCAATAGCTAGCCTTCAATATTGTATATTTGAATGATTATTTCAATTAATTTTCCATTTAGGAACTAATTTTTCCTCAACTGGTCATCCAGTTCTGGAGGCATCGTACTTTCTCTGTTATGTATCAATGACATAATTATTTAACTTGTAATTGACTCTGACAGAATATGATGGCCCTGAAGTTTATTTTCTTTTCAGTCTCCCCAAATCCCTTTGTAAAAAACAGACAAATCAACAAGGTTAGTCTTAGCAAAAATTCATATGCGATGGTGAAAGTTGTTAGGTGCTATCAACTCAGTTCTGACTTGTAGTGACCCTGTGAACCACAGAACGAGACACTGCCAGGTCCTGAGCCATCCCTACAGTCATTTCTGTGCTTCAGTACATTGTTGCAGCCACTATGTCAATCCCTCTCATTGAGGGTCCTCCTCTTTTTTGGCAACCCTCTTCTCTTTATCAAGCATGATGTCTTTCTCAAGGGGCAGGTCCCTCCTGGTAAAGTGTCTGTCATGGTTGGAATTGTGCCCCCCCAAAAATGTGTGCAGCCGCATGGCTGGGATATGGTTCCCAGTATCTTGGGACTGTCCTCCATTGTGTGGTTTTGCTAACCTGTATGTTAAAGGATTAGGGTGGGGCTGTGAATTCCTTCTGTGGGGGAAGTTTCCCTGGAGTATGGCTTGCCCCACCCTTAATGCTTTTAGCTTGCAAGGAATAAAAGGAAAAAGAAACAAAGGACAATTAGAGAACCTCGCTACCATCAAGCAAGCAGCACCAGGAGCAGAGCGTGTCCTTCAGACCAGAGGTTCTTGCGTGAGGACGCTCCCTGGACAAAGACTGATGCAATACCAGACTTTCCTCCAGAGCCGACAAGGGGAAGGTCTTTCCCTGGAGCGGACACCCTGAATATGGACTTGTAACCTACCGGACTGTGTAAGAATAAATCTTTCTTTGTTAAAGCCATCCACTCTGTGGTATTTCTGTTAGAGCGGCCCCAGCTGACTAAAACAGTGTCCATAGTATGAGATGAAGTCTCATCATCCTCTCTTCCAAAGAGTATTCTGGCTGATTTTCTTCCAAGATAGATTTGTTGATTCTTTTGACAGTCCATGGTATGTTTACTATTCATCACCAACACTATAGTTGGTAGGCATCAATTCTTCTTTGGTCTTCCTTATTTAGTGTCTAGCTTTTGTATGCATCATCAGCAAAATGAGATGACTACAGTTTCCACAGCCCTCATAATACACAGGATGTTTCCAGCACTCAGCATGGGAAGCCAAATAAATAAAGAAAACCATTGAAACATAGAACATTTCACACTGGCTCTAAGTTGCTGACGAGGAAGAAAAAAGCTATAAGAAATCTCTAAGCGCTTCCTTAGAATCTCATACCGTGGTAAAGCAGTCTAAGCCCTCAAAAGTCTCCAAAGTATCGAAACAAGGTTCCCTTTTAGAAGGGCAGAGACAAACCTGAAGAAGAGACTATCAGAAGCAGAATCTAAATTGAGCAAACCGGAACTCTGGGGAAAGGTCCAGGAGATAAAGACCTCAGAATATACCATAACACAAAACACCATTTTAAAAGGTGAAAGCATTGTTGCGGAAGGCTGCAAAGCTTGAGGCCTCTCAGAGGTAAAGGCAAGACAACTTTCTTAATCATGCTTGGCCCCAGGAGACAGCAGTAGGAACAAAAAGAAGCTATATTTCTAAAAGCACCACAGCAATAGGAAGGAAAGGAATCCTTGAATCTGAAATTTATGAATGCTACTCTGGCTTTCTCTAGTGCCTAAGTACAAATGCCTAATAGTGCCAGAAAACCTAGCTTTGATTAAAAACAACTAAATCTCATATAAAGAAATTTTAAGATAATTTATAAATAAACTAAGAAATGTTTCAGAAAATAATGAGCAATACTAGAAAGATGTAGCCATAAAGAAGGTAAAGCAATACTCTCAGATTTTAAATTAAATTTTAATTTAAAAATTAAGCAAATTATCAAAGCACTGCAAAAAAGTATAAGCTGTTAAGAGAACAATTCTGAAGTGAAATAAATATGAAAGAGCAGACTGGAATTAGCAGTGAACCTGAAAAATGTAAAAGATTTTCCAATAATGGACATCATGATAGGAGAAACATAAAAACAAATAGTTTTAAATATTTATGCACCTAATGTCAGAGCACCTAAATATGTCAAAGAAACACTGACTATGCTCAAAAGAGAGTTAGATGACTCCACAATAATAGTGGGAGACTTTAATACTCCACTCTCATCACTAGACAGATCATCTAGAAAAAAGCTCAGTAAAGATACAGAAGACCTCACTGACACAATTAACCAACTAAACCTCATTGATAGATACAGAACTTTCCACCCATCATCAGACAACTACACCTTCTTCTCCAGTACACATGGAACATTCTCCAGCATTGACAACGTGATAGGCCATAATGCAATGCCCAACAAAATCCATACCATTGAATTACTGAAAAGCATCTTCTTAGATCATAAAGCCATAAAGGTTGAAATCAATAGCAGAAAAAACATAGAAAGTGGAACTCTTGGAAACTGAACATCTTGCTCAAAAAAAACATGGGTTATAGAGGAAATCAAGGATGAATTAAAGAAATTCATGGATTCCAATGAGAACAAAAACACTTCCTACCAGATCCTGTGGGATACAGCCAAAGCAGTGCTCAGAGGTCTGTTTATCTCCGTAAATGCACACATCTGGAAGGAAGAAAGAAACCAAATCAAGGAACTAACTCTACAGCTTGAACAAGTAGAAAGAGAACAACAGAGGAACCCCTCGTGCACCAGAAGAAAGGAGATCATAAAGATTAGAGCAGAGTTAAATGAATTAGAGAATAGAAAAACAATTGAAAAAATTGAAAAGACCAAAAGCTGGTTTTTTGAAAAGATCAACAAAATTGATAAACCACTGGCTAAACTTACTAAAGAAAAGCAGGAAAGGAAACAAATAACTCAAATTAGAAATGAGAGGGGAGTTGTCACCACAGATGCAACAGAAACAAAAAATATCATAACAGAATACTATGAAAGACTGTACTCTAACAAATTTGAAAACCCAGGGGAAACGGACCAATTCCTTGACTCATACCACCTACCCAAATTATCACAACGTGAAGCAGAACAACTTAATAAACCCATCACAAAGGAAGAGATTGAAAAGGTCATCAAAACACTGCCAACCAAAAAAAGTCCGGGCCCAGATGGCTTCACAGCAGAATTCTACCAAGCATTTAGAGAAGAGTTATCCCCAATACTACTGAGACGATTTCACAGTATAGAAAGGGATGGAGTACTCCCAAACTCATTCTATGAAGCCAGCATAACCCTGGTACCTAAGTCAGGGAAAGATCCAACAAAGACAGAGAACTACAGACTGATATCACTCATGAACCTAGGTGCAAAAATTTTCAACAAAATTCTTGCTAACAGAATACAACAACATATCAAGAAAATAATCCATCATAACCAAGTGGAATTCATACCACGGATGCAAGGCTGGTTCAACATCAGGAAAACAATTAATGTGATTAACCACATAAATAACACAAAAGACAAGGATCACCTGATTTTGTCCATTGATGCCGAAAAGGCATTTGATAAAGTCCAACACCCATTCATGCTAAAAACTCTTAGCAAAATCGGCATAGACAGCAAATTCCTCAACACAGTAAGGGCCATTTATACAAAGCCAGTTGCCCACATCATCCTGAATGGAGAGAGACTGAAAGACTTTCCCCTGAGATCAGGAACTAGACAAGAATGCCCACTCTCACCTCTCCTATTCAACATTGTGCTAGAAGTTCTAGCCAGAGCAATTAGACAAGACGAAGAAATAAAGGGCATCTCCATCGGCAAAGAGGAAGTTAAAATCTCCCTGTTCACAGATGATATGATTGTATATGCACAGAACCCCAAGGAATCTATAAGTAAGCTACTCAAACTGATAGAAGAGTTCAGCAAAGTCTCAGGATACAAGATAAACATAAGTAAATCAGTAGGATTCCTTTATATCAACAATGAGACTGTTAAGGAGGAAATTATTAAATCCATACCATTTACGATAGCCCCTAAGAAGATAAAGTACCTAGGAATTAATCTAACCAGAGAAATAACAGACCTTTACAAAGAGAACTACAAGCCCTTACTACAAGAAACTTAGAGAGACTTAGATAAATGGAAAAACCTACCCCGCTCATGGATAGGAAGGCTTAACATTGTGAAAATGTCTATTTTCCCCAAAGCAATTTATTTATATAATACAATCCCAATACAAGTTCCAGCATCATTTTTTAATGAGATGGAGAAACAAATCACCAATTTTGTTTGGAAAGGGAAGAAGCCCTGGATAAGTAAGGTACTACTAAAGAAGAACACACTGAGAGGCCTCTCATTACCCAACCTTAGAACATACTACACTGCCACAGTGGTCAAAACAGCCTGGTACTGGTACGAGAACAGACAGATGGATCAATGGAACAGAATTGAGACCCCAGAGATGACACCATCTGCCTATGAACAATTGATATTCGACAAAGGCCCTAAGACATTAAACTGGGGTAAAAACAGTCTCTTCAACAAATGGTGCTGGCAAAATTGGTTATCCATCTGCAATAAACTGAATCAAGATCCATATCTTACACCTTATACAAAAACCAACTCCAACTGGATAAAAGACCTAAATATCAAACCAAAAACGATAAAGCTCATCCAAGAAAAGGTAGGAACAACAATGGAAGTTTTAATACACAATAAGGACAGACTCCAAAATCTGTCAAAGAAACCTCAGTCAACAGAAGAGAAAATAGATAAATGGGAACTATTAAGAATCAAACACTTTTGCTCATCCAAAGACTTTATTAATAGAATTAAAAGAACACCCACAGAATGGGAAAAAATATTTGGCAACTCTATGCCAGACCGACACCTGATCTCCGTAATCTATAAGATACTACAAAATATCAATAAGAAGAAGATAAACCATCCAATTAAGTGACGGGCAAAGGAGATGGACAGACACTTCACTAAAGAGGAGATCCAGGCAGCCAAAAAACACATGTGGACATGTTCACGATCTTTAATTATTAAAGAAATTCAAATCAAGACAACAATGAGATACCATCTCACCCTAACAAGATTGGCCATGATCCAGAAAACACAAAACAACAAATGCTGGAGAGGCTGTGGAGAAAGTGCAACCCTCCTACACTGTTGGTGGGCTTGCAAAATGGTCCAGCCTCTGTGGAAGGCAATCTGGTGCTTCCTTAAAAAAAATGGATATCTATATACCATTTGACCCAGTAATTCCACTACTTGGAATATATCCTACAGATTCAAGGCCTTTCACACCAACGGACACATGCACCAGAATGTTTACCGCAGCACAGTCCGTGATGGCAAAAAGATGCAATCAACCCAGATGCCCAACAATAGAAGAATGGATTGGTAAACTATGGTACACATACTCAATGGAGCACTACGCAATGATAAAGAATAACGATGATTCCAGGAAACATCTCCTAACCTGGTTTCAAATGGAAGACATTATGTTGAGTGAAAGAAGTCAGCGACAAAGGGACAAATAATGTATGAGACCTCTACGATAAGATCTCAAAAACAGACTTGTGTATAGAAGAAAAGACTCTTTGACAGCTGCAAGGGAGGGGAGGGAGGGGGGTAGAGGGGGGAGGGTTTAGTTTAGATAGTTACTAAAAATCTAGTTGGGAGAAAGCAGTGATAGCACACATTAGAAACAAGAACAACATTAAGTGGACTTCAGCATAACTTGAGTACTCCTTCCATCTTAACTCAATACCGCAAGGATAGAGTAGCTGGGGTAGGGGGTGGGGGACCATGCTCTTAGGCGAATTCCAGGCCAGTTGGCACAACTAGCGTTTTGCTAAGAGACCTCTCTGCACCCCACATTGGTAAGTGGCATCTGGGGTCTTAAAAGCTGCCAAGCTGCCGTCCGAGGACACAGCAAATGGTCCCAGCTCAGCAGGAACAGATGCTCACCGAGGACCAAAATGACATGCGGTAAAGACAACTGAGAAGACAGAGAGATCCACAAGAGTGGGTGCCTACATCGACTTGGGACCGGAAGAACCGAATGCTGCCCGGCCACCACCAGTGATAACCACAATGGAGCTCACAGAGAGGAGTCTCACTGGCAACACAAGAATAAAAAGGGGTGCATCATGAGATCTCCACTAAAAGACCTCAATTGATGGTCCAGTGGTTTTGGGGTTCCTCTGAGAGCATGGCCCCTGGTCCTGATGCTGCCCTTTCCCATAAATTATAACAAAGGTCCACTCTTTGGACAGGAATGGATTGGACTTAGCAAGGCAGAGTGACCATATATTGGAAGCACTTTATGGTTCTATACATCTATAGGATATCATCTTGCTGACCTCTGCTGGAAGAAGGGGAGTGGACGGAGAGGAGGGGAAAGGAGGCTGTCGGGAGGATGAGACGTTTATGGAGCAGAGAGGAATAGTGTGCAGTCACCGGACAGGGAGAGCAGTGGAAGCTGCATATAGGTGGGCATGTAAATTTATACGTGAATGTACATTTTCACTCAGTTATGTCAAATAAAAATAAGAAAAAAAACAAATAGTTGCACCCAGAAAAAGCACAGTGCCAAAAATAGGTTACAGAATTTACACGAATTTCACAGACAGCAACAATAATTTACAATTTCAAAAGAAAGCTGTAAACATTGAAGACAGATTACCTACTTTGTTCAGATCAATAAATACAAATTGATTAACTGTCTTATTACCAGAATTTTGGATCAGTTAATAAAGTAATATTCAATCTTATTGCTATAACAAGAGGTAAAACTCAACCAAATGATTCATAAACCCCCTGATGTCTAGTCAATTCCGACTCCTAGCGACCCTGTAGGACTGAGTAGAACTGCCCATAGAGTTTCCAAGGAGTGCATGGCAGATTTGAACTGCCGATCTTCTGGTTAGCAGCTGTAACACTTAACCACCATGCCACCAGGGTTTTCAAGTGATTCATAACATTTAAAAATAAATGGAATTATAGAGGTAAACATAAAAATGAGTGGTATCTTAGGGTTGTTTAAGTGTATTAAATACATTAAAAATGCAATAAATAAAGATACTAAAAAGTCAGTGAGGTAAAAACCACTGTACCTCACTGGTGATTGCCAGAGCACCCACTTGTAACTCTGGAAATCGATCACTTAAAAAAAAAGTTAACATTTACCATAACATTACAACATAACCTGTATCTCACAGTAAATGGTAGGTAGCAGTAGATAAAGTTGAATCCTTCATTGCACATGTTTTCTACTTTATGCAGAAGAAATGGTGGACTAAAAAGTATAACAGTTTTGTGATCTCTAATGAAATAAATGATTCAGAAAATGATCATTAATAGATGGTAAAGCTATTTATCATGAAATAGGTGAAAGATGATGGGGAATTTACCAGTGAGGAGATCAAGCTTCTACATTGATCAATTTTACTGTAACTGAAAGTAAGGTACTTAAACATTACGTGCCTCCATATATGATACAATATAAAGGACACAATACTACCTGTGGAATATTCTTATCACATACACACAGGAGGCTGGGTGACCCAAGGGATTTTCCATTAACCACTAACCCTAAGGTTGGCAATTTGAACCTACCCAGTGGATCAGCAGAAGAAAGGTCTGGTGATCTACTTCCATAAAGCTTACAGCCAAGGAAGCCCTGTGAAACAATTCTACCCAGTAATATATGAGGTCATCGTGAGTCTGGGCTGACTTGATGGCTGCTGACAACAACACCACACACACACATAAACACACCGACATACAAACACATGGAAGGTGTATCTAATCAAGCTACTAGATCTAACTTACAATATATTGGACATATAGAAGTAGAAAAAGAACTTAAATGACACTCATTAGAAGCAATCAGCCAAATTCAGGATAGACAGACAGGCAGAGAGCTGCCTCTGGTTTGTCTCTGATTTGTGGTGAAATTGATGGTGAAAAGGAAATATTGTCCATTTCTCCAATATCCTCATAAACCACTCTTGTTCCTACTGCTGTCTCTTGGGGCCAAGCATGATTAAAAAAGTTTTCTTGCCTTTACCTTTGAGAGGCGCAGCAGTGAAGTTCATACCCACTCATAGTGACCTTATAGGACAAGCTAGAACTCCTTTATAGGGTTTCCAAGACTACAGTCTTTATGGAAATGGACTGCCACATCTTTTTCCAGCAAACAGGCTGGTGAGTTTGAATCACCAACCTTTTAGCTTGCAAAACATGCCTAATCACTGTACCACCAGGTCTCCCATTACCCTCATGCCCATTGGTATGTTAGAGCTCGTAGTTTGCAACTATTGTGCCAATTATTTTCACCAAGTCTTCCCCTTGCTCTTGCTGGCCCTCTACTTTGCAAATATGGTGTCTTCTTCTAGTAATTGATCTCTCCTGATGAAACAAAGCAAGTTGGATTATATTCTGTTTGAATCCATAAGGTTTTCATTGGTACATTTTTAGAAGTAGATTGCCAGGCCTTTACTACTAGTCTGACACAGTCTGAAAGTTCCACTGAAACCTGTCTTCTATGGATGAGCTTGATTACACTTGAAATACTGGTACCATAGCTCCAGCATCACAGCAACACGCAACTCACTACAGTACAGAAAAACTGACAAACAGGTAGATTTTTGTCTGCAGGGGATTCATCTTTTTCTTTCTTTTCTTGGTTTGTTTTTGTTTAATGTACTTCAATTTTAGAGGAGAGCTGAAATCTAAAAATGCTTTACTTTATCCCATTATTTATAAACCAACACCAAACCAAATCAAACCCATTGCCATAGAGTTGATTCCAATTCGTGTCAACCATATAGGACAGAGTAGAACTGCCCCATAGGTTTTCCAAAGAGAGCCTGATGGATTCAAACTGTACAACTTTTGGTCAGAAGCCATAGTTCTTAACCACTATGTCACCAGGGTATAGTGACAAAAGCTATAGTGACCAAAGTTCAAGTCTATTGTTGTTATTGTTAGGTGCCATCGAGTTGATTCTCATTCATGGTGACCCTGTAGGTCAGAGTAGAACTGCCCCACAGAGTTTCCAAGGAGTGCCTGGTAGATTTGAAATACTGACCTCTTGGTTAGCAGCTGCAGCACTTTACCACTATGCTACCAGGCATCAAGTTTAAAATCCTGTAAATGATATTTAATGTATTTCAGGGAGAAGAGGTATAGTGAAACATGCATTTTATTTGCCGTCATGAGTGTGTGTGTGCACATGCACAAGTGCACACATGCATGTGTGTGAATTCCTGCACAGTCATTTGCTAACTCTTGAGGCTCAAAGCAATTAAGAAACTCAGTCATAGAGTTAAAAGCAAGGTTAACCAAGGTAACAGATGTGAAATTGACAGTACACATTACAAGTTGTTATATAATTCTTAATATAACAGAAATAGGACAAAACACTTAATGACAAATAGTTTTCAGATTAGTAATATTTGTTCTAGGGTGTGTTTAAATTTTTTACAAGAAAGTTTATGTTTTATTAAATTAGTCATAAAATCAGGTTAAGCTGCCATTATTTAATATTTATTGGTAAACTCTGGTCTACTAAAAGGCATATGGGAACACAGAACAGTGATGTAAGATAGAAACCAAAACCAAACCCACTTCATCTGTTCTAACAGTGACTCTGCAGGACCCAGCAGAACCACCTCCACAGGGTTTCCAAGGGGCAGCTGGTGAGTTAGAACCACTGATCTTTTGATTATCAGTGAAATTCTTAATCATAGTGCCACCAGAGATCCAATATAAGACAAAAATATGAAAAATAAAACAGTAATGTAAAGTAAGACAGAAATGTGTAGGAAACATCAAAATATAATCTAGAGGAAGGTATAGAATTTCCAGAGTATAAATTTTAAAAACCTATATAGAGATGGGAACAAAAATAAAAAATGGAATGGCAGTACACAGCCCACAGGATATTAACTGAACTTTTGCATCAGAATAAAAAGGTCATCGTGCTTCCTATACTTGCCTGGTCAGACAACTCTTAGTAAATGGTACTCTTTTGAGTATTTCAGTAATGGCCAGCAGCAAGGGAATTTGCAGAGTATCCCGCAAGTATAGTAGAAAGAAAGTTTGACTTCCAGTAGAAACAAAGAACAAAAACAGTTTCATTTATCAAGCTCAGCCAAATTGAAATGGTTCTAGACAAGAATCTGTAGGGTATAAAGGAGGAAGAAAAATTGTTTAGAATGTAGTAACAGGATGCAATTAAGGAAAAGAAAATGTAGGCTGAATATCAGAAACAATATCCTAGCAGTCCATTAGACTCTACATTAGTTTCCCAGGGGAAGAAATGGAGGCCTCATTGCCTCCATTTAGAGGTAGACTGATTTAGAGCTAGACTGATTCCCAGGGGGCGTGGCAACCCAGAAGAAATGAAAAATGTGGAGTCCTGAACGTCAGCCTGAGTTAATTTTGCAGCTCAGTGAAAGCCTGCTCTAGGTGTCAGGAGGTCTAAAACAACCACAACGGACATATTCTACTACTTTAAAAGGAATGGTTTACACACTCATGCACCAACTCCAGATAAGACGATGTAAACCATGGCATGAAGCCAGTACTATCTCTGTCTGGGCTGAGTGCTGGGACAGAACGGCACCAGGTATCATTACAATGTGCAATGAATGCATCACAACATAGATGCAACTCCTCCCACTGCAAAAGCCAATGGTGTTGATTTAGATAATCCAGCTGCCTTGGTATGTACAGTTGGTTCTCATTATGTGTGGCAGTATATTGACAGGGAACTGCCAGAAATTCAAGCCAGGTTCAGAAAGGCAACGTGGAACCAGGGTTATCATTGCTGATGTCAGATGGATCTTGGCTGAAAGAAGGGAATACCAGAAAGATGTTTACCTGTGTTTCATTGATGATGCAAAGGCATATGACTGTGTGGATCATAACAAATTATGATAAAATTGCAGAGAATGGGAATTCCAGAACACTTTATTGTGCTCTTACGGAATCTGTACATGGATCAAGAAGCAGTTATGTGAACAGAACAAGGGGATGCTGCATAGCTTAAAATCAGGAAAGGTGTGTGTCAGGGTTATATCCTTTCATCATATCTTTTCAACCTGTATGCCAAGCAAATACTCCAAGAATCTGGACTATGTGAAGAAGAACAGGCATCAGGACTGGAGGAAGACTCATTAACAACCTGCATTATGCAGACGATACAACCCTGCTTGCTGGAAATGAAGAGGATTTGAAACACTGATGAAGATCACAGACCACAGCCTTCAGTATGGACTGCACTTCAACACCAAGAAAACAAAAATCCTCAAAACTGGACCAGTAAGCAGCATCATGATAAATGGAGGAAGGATTGAGGTTGTCAAGGATTTCACCTTACTTGGCTTACATAATCAACGCCCATGGAAGCAGCAGTCAAGAAACTGAAAGATGTTCTGCTTTGGAAAAATCTACTTCAAAAGACCTCTTTGAAGTGTTGAAAATTAATGATGCTACCTTGAGGGCTAAGGTGTATCTGACCCAAACCATGGTATTTTCAATTGCATGATATGCATGTGAAAGCTGGACAGTGAATAATGAAAAGAGAAGAAGAATTGAAGCACTTAAATTGTGGCAGTGGGGAAGGATGTTGAATGTACCATACACTACCAAAAGGACAAACAGATGTGTTCTGGAAGAAGTAGAACCAGAGTGCTCCTTGGAAGCAAAGATGGCAAGGCGGCATCTTCCATACTTTGGACATGTTGTCAGCAGTGATCAGTCCCAGGAGAAGGATAAGATTCTTGGCAGAATGGCAGATCAGTGAAAAACAGGAAGATTCTGAACAAGATGGGTTGACACAGTGGCTGCAACAATGGGCTGAAGCATAAAAACAATTGTGGACATGATTTAAGACTGGGCAGTGCTTCCTTCTGTTCTGCGTAGGGTCACTATGAGTCAGAACCCACTCAACAGCACCTAACAACATGTTTTATAAAGTCTCCTGGCAAGCAACTAGCAAATATGCTTGTTTGACTTCAGCTTAGAATTTTATGCTATGCACATACTCACGGCTGCAAAACGACCATGAGTGTACCTCGTGTATATTTAGCAGACGATGAAGATGAGATGATGTACTCATTTCTTGCCTCTTTGTTTCACGTCTTTCCTTTTCAGCCCACTGAAGAGGACTGCTGTTGTGTGCCGTTGAGTCCATTCTGACCCAGAGCTGGACCCCACAGAACAGAGTAGAAACACCCCATAGGGTTTCCCAGGCTGTGTTCTTTACGGGGGCTGATCACCAGGTCGTTTCACCCAAGAAGCCGCTGTAGTAGGTTCCAACCCCCAATCTTTCTGTCAGCAGCTAAGTGCCTAACCACGGAGCCTCTCTATAGATGGCCTCTTTAAAATACGCTGTTTTTCAGTCACGGATAAACACCTCCAAGACTGAGCTCCAAACTTGGCAGTGCCTTTGGAGCCTCTTTATACGTTTATTTCACCTTATTAACGGTGATGGTCTTATATTTATGTTGCTTGAAAATTTGCTTTCAATCATTTTTAGTCTTTTCTAGTTTATCAGTCTTTCTTCCTTTCACTGCCGATGATAGATACTACATTTCTGAAAATGATTCTCTCTGCCACTCCACTCACAGAATTGTCCAGGTACGTTAGAACCCAGCCAGCCTTAAAATGGAATCTAAGGGCTGCTGATGAAAGAGTCACCGTGAATGAGAACGAACTCAGTGGCAGAGTGTTTGGTTTGAGTTTACTGAAGTAAGGTGCCGTTTGACTCACAAAGAAAAATAATATGCTACTCACTAAACTGTAATACAAAACTTTATCTCTTAGAATTTTTATTGTATACTTATTGCAATAGTTTATTTTTTTAAACTTCGTTGTCATGGTTGCATTAGCACACATCACGTCTGTGTATATTTTAAATGGAAAACGTGAAAGAAGTTGCTTAATATTCTTGAAAACAAGTTCACATTTAGAGTCCAACTTTTCAACATCCCTTTTAAACACCGCTTTGTTGATATCTGCCTATGTTTTGTCACAAATATGTTTTCTGTGCCATCAGGAGTATCTTAGTCATCTAGTTCTGCCCAGATGGATGGTTTTAACAAAGAGAAATTGATTTCTTCACAGTCCAGTAGGCTACAAGTCCAGATTGACAGCGTCAACTCCAGAGGAAGCCTTTCTGTCTTTGTCAGCTCTGGAGCAAGGTCCTTATGATGCCTCAGCCTTTGCTTGATCTGGGAGCATCTCAGTGCAGGAACCTCAAGTAAGAAAGACAGGCTTGCTCCGAAAACTGTTTTCTTGGTGGTATGAGGTCCCTGTGTCTCTCTGCTCACTTCTGTCTTTTGTATCTCAAAGGAGATTGGCTTAAGACACTAGCAATCTTGTAGACCTCGTCAGTATAACTGCTGCTAATCAATCTTATTAAATCATAGTAATAGAATTTATGACATAGGAAAATCTCAACAAATGACAAAATAGTGGATGATAATACAGTACTGGGAATCACGACCCAGTCAAACTGATAGACACGTTATTGGGGAGACGTAGGTCAATTCACAACAAGGAGCATTAGTCACATAGTGTTTGTTTTAAAAGTGCCTTACTATATAGTCTTTCGGATTGTCTGCCAAGCTTCTGCTACCTGTTCTGCAAAATTTGATGGTGACACTTTTTTGCGAGATAGGTAGATGACAGACAGACAGATGATCAAACCTGTTGCCATCAGGTCAATTTTGACTCATAGCAACCCTATAGGACAGAGTGTCTTGGAAGGTTTCCAAGTGATGGCTGGTGAATTTGAGCTTCTGACCTTTGGGTTAGCAGCCAAACTCTTAACCACTGCTCCACCAAAGCTCCATATCTATCTATCCATTTTTCTATCTAGCTGTCTCTGTGTGTATGTACACATGCGTATACATATACAGAAAAAGTGGGAGCCGCAGCAAGATCAAGAGCAAAAGTGCTAGAGAAAGAAGGGGAGAGAAACTGCGGAGGCTAATAAGTCCAAAATCTACAGCTCAGGCAGGACAACAGGGTACAAACTCCAGCAGCAGTCTTGGGTACAAACTCCAGCAGCAGTCTTGGGTACAAAACTGGTAGGCCAAGTGGTGGACTGGAAACTGCCGTAAAATAGGTAAGTTACAGTTTAGGGGCAGAATTATTCTCCTTCGGAAAACCTGTTTTTGCTCTTCAGGCCTTCAACTGATTGGATGAGGCCAACTCACATTGTGGAAGGTAATCTGCTTTACTCAAGTTTAACTGATTTTAACTTCGTAACAGTATCTGGACTTGCAAGTTTGACCAAATAACAAGGTATCAAAATTGAGCCAAAGTGATACATAAAATTAACTATCACAGCACCAATAGATACAAAAAGTAACAGATCTATATTTCATTGCATGATCTTTCATACTTAACTCCAGTGAATCACTTTACAAGGAAGTAAATAATAGTATTCATTCTTTTTAGAGTGAATATTTCCTTCTGTACTATTAACTGTATGTCTTCTTTGTATGGTTTCTGTGCCGTTTGGAATACCCATAACTTTTCATTCCAATGAAGAATAATAATATAATTCTTAAAGATATTTCAAATGACAATCAAATGAAACACCTGTGCCACAAACATAACTCATTTGAAATATCATTATGAACAGATCAGACCAAATTCACTCACGTGCAGGCAAGGGCACCTGTGTCATAGCTGAGAACTCATTACAGATGACTAAGATGTTAAAGACCATTTTCCTCAGGTATCTTGAATAATTTTTGCTCTTACAACACTTTTCCCAGCCTTTTTCCCCCCCTGCTGGAAAATTCCACCTGTCCCTAAGTTAAAGGTAAGGTACTGAGAAATGATTATTTGAATCCTTTCAAGGAAAACTGCTGAGATCCAATTTTTCTTGCTCATGGCTTATGATACTCTGATAAAATTACATGCTAGAGTGCTTGAAATTTACCTGCTGTTCTTGATTTTTGCTGTTTGCCTTCAGAGGGGCTTTGTCCTCCCAAAAGAACACACAAAACCATTTTCCCACTTAATGGCTTTGAAGTCATTTTCTCAGACAGCTTCTTCCTTGTTTTACTGTAAAAAAACAAAACAAAACTTTAATTCTTTAAGGTCTCCTTATTGATTTCAATAAATAGCATTAGTTTTAAAATGAATTCATATTTTGCAGGTGTTAAAATGTGGAAACACATGTATCTTAGAATTAGTGCAATAAAATATCTATTATTATATGACCATTTTTCCCATATCATATTTTGACTCTGGCTCAAGTCAAGTGCCATCTGTGTTTGCTGTTGTTGTTAGCTGCTGTTGAGTTGGTTCTGACTCATGGTGACACTGTTCATAACATAAGGAAACCTTGCTTAGTTCCGCAGCATCTTTACAATTGTTGATATGCTAGTGTTCGCTGTTGTAGCTACTGTGTGTTGTGAGTGCTTTCCACTAGCAGGCACATCTTCTGGCATTACACCAAACCAACCCAAACCCAGTGCTGTTGCATCAATATCAACTCATAGCGACCCTATAGGACAGAGTAGAACTGTTTCATAGAGTTTCCAAGGACTACCTGGCAGATTTGAACTGCTGACCTTTTGGTTAGCAGATGTAGCAGTTAACCACTGTACAATCAGGGTTCCCGTGGTGCTATATGGGATGGTATTCTGTTGTTATCTGTAAAGTTTTCATTGTCTAATTTTCAGAAGTAGTTCACCAGGCCTTTCTTCCTAGTCTGTCTTGGTCTGGAAGTTCTGCTGATATCTCTCTACTATGAGTGGTGCTACAGGTATTTGAAATACCAGTGGCACAGCTTTTACTGTAATAGCAACACGTAAGATACTATAACATAACAAACTGACAAGTTGGTGGTGAACTCTGTATGTGTTGGTATGTTATCTTCTTACACTGAATTCCTCTTAGATCACCTTTTCCTCTCTAACTGCCACAGGACTGGTGCAAACACAATTCGTTTTTTTTTGTTTTTGTCCGTGACTAAGAACCATATCCTTTATTCCTCAAAGTATTGTTGAGAGTTGTCTATCTTCATTCCTATAAATGTGAGTTTACTTCTCCCAATGAATGAATGTTTATGGAGAAGCTACTATGTCCTATATTTAGTACTAGGTAATATGAAGAACAGTGAATGAGATAGATGTGGTTTCTGAGTTTGTAGGTAGTATATATTTGTTCTACACAGTCTTTGTGAAATTCTGAGGGTGACCCAGGTAGCTGCAGTATCCAAAGGTATGTTCTAGAATTGCGCACTGAGTGTCTAGATGCCAAGCTATACCAGAACAGATGCATGAGAATGACTGTGATCTGCATCGCAGCAAGTGTGTCTGTGTTTGTCTGTATGTTTAAAATCCTATTTAAGGGATCTAGAATATGCCCAGAATTCTGGTGGAAAAGAGGGACAAGACTTCCTGAAGAAACCATGATAGATTGTGTATGTTTGCATGTGAGTCCACTAACACTCTGCAGACTCCTTCTTGGAGTCAGAAAGTCAGACTTAGATGTCTCTTGAACGCTTCTGCAGGCCTCAGTACATTTTAGGGAAGTGAATTGTCATGGATTGAATTGTGTTCCCCCCAAAATATGTGTAGTAATTTGGCTGGGCCAGGATTCCCTGTATTCTGTGACTGCTCTCCATTTTGTGATTTTCTGATACTATAAATCCTGATCTCTGTCTGTGGCTAAGAGATAAAATGATTACGTTAAACAAGGATTAGGGTGGGACTGCAACACCCCCCGTTGCTAAGGGAGCTCCCTTGGAGTGTGGCTTGTACCACCCTTTACCGTTCATGCCATGGGAGATAAAAATAGAGAGAAGCAAGCAGAGAATTGGGAACCTCACACTGTCAAGAAAGCAGCACCAGGAGAAGAATGTGTCCTTTAGACCTGAGTGTTCTGCACCAAGATACTCCCTGATCAAAGACTGGTGCAACGCAAGGACTTTCCTCCAGAGCCCACAACGGTGAAAGACTTCATCTGGAGTAGACATCCTGAACTTGGACTTGTAGCCCACTGGACGGTACAAACTTTCTTTTGTTAAAGCCATCCACTCCATGGTATTTCTGTTAGAGCAGTACCGGATGACTAAATCATTAATAGAGAGAAAAGAATGCGTATTTAAATTTACCAGGAAAAGTGCTTTAAAGAGGCCCAAATAATCCCCTTTAAACCATTCTAAGTTTCAAAACGAGAAGCAAATTGTTGAATGCTTAATTAACCTTTATTGCTAACATATTAGTTATACTTTACTCTCATTTACTAATACAGTGAAGTTGTGTTCTTGTGGCAATGTGCACTTTATGGCATATGCAGTCCACACATATAACCAACATGTGGTTCATTTTCACCCATTTTGTAACATTTGAAATATAATGTCTCTATTTCAAATGACTGTAGGAGTTTGTAGTTCTATCACTGCTTCCACTGAATTTAATAAGAATTTATTAAGAAAGTAAGTATAAGGTGTTTACTGAAAGCATTTTGCTAACAGACACTGTGAGAGGCATAAAGAAGAAATAGATACAGTTCTTACGCCTAAAGAATTTACCAGCTATTGGGGAAAGTCTGTATCATTCCCATATATACGTGTTTTGTGCTATGCTAAATACCCGAAATAGGGTATAGAGTGGTTTCTACCCTTAATATTTCATCTTTACTGGGCCAGCTGAATGGTCAGAAAGAAATTTGTGAATATGCAAAGGACTCAAGGCAAAAAAGACAAGCCATATTTGCAGAAATGTGGGTTCAATATGCATGAAGAATACAATGTAAAAGGAGGGAAGTGACGAGATATTAGCAAGCTCAGGTCTGCAAGCTATAGGCTTCACATGGCATGAAGTTGGGGAAAAACTGTGGGCAGCCGTTGGTGGGAAACCCTGGTGGCATAGTGGGTTAACTGCTACCTCTGCTAACAAAAAGGTCGGCGATTGAAATCCACCAGGTGCTCCTTGGAAATTCTACTGGGCAGTTCTATCCTGACCTGTAGGATTACTGTAGATCAAACATGACTCCACAGCAGTGGGTGGGTCGGTGGGTTTTAAAACCATTGGGAAATGATATGTGGGCATTTTGATTTAGAATTGTTTTGGTAGTAGCAGAAGAAAGGATAATAAAACAGAGATTTGAGGGAGGTCAGGCCACATTCACTGAGTTAATAAATAAGGGGGGCGGGGGAGGGACAGGAAAGAGTGATCTTCCTACCAGCTCCTCGATCCTGTTCTTTTGTATATAACAAAACACAAAAATAGCTGGTGTTCAGTCAACTTGGACTCATGACAACTTTGTGTTTGTCAGAGTTGAACTGTGCTCCACAGGGTTTTTGGTGCCCACTGTTTTGGAAGTGGGTCGCTAGGCCTTTCTTCTGGGATTCTTCTTTGTTGTTGCTAGGTTTTATCAAGTTGGTTCCAACTCATGGTGACCTTGTGTAAAACAGAACAGCACTCTTCAGTCCTGCACCATCCTTACCATTGTTACCAGGCCCGAGCTCATCATTGCAGCTACTATGTCAATCCCTGTCTGTTAAGGTCTTTCTCTCTCTAGCTGACTTTCTGGGTGGACTTAAATCTCCAGCCTTTTGGTTAGTCAAATGTGTTAACCATTTGTACCACCCATGGTCTCCTTTCTTCTATGTTCCACTCTGTATTCCAGTTCACATACAAAGTTTGCATGCTTTTGATTGTAGGTTCTGTTACTCATTCATTTTTCACTTAACATCCTTTCCTTACTTCGTACCCTATAGTCTAAATCTTGATGGAAGCTGTTCCAGCTGGCTTCATTAACATCTTGTTACACAGATCTTGATCCATATATCCAATATTTAATTGTTGCCTGGCTATAACAAAGGCAATCTAGAATTTTAAATGACAAAATACTAATCCACATTTTTAGTATAGTGTGCTAAGCAACCGATATTTGTTGTTTCGTTGGGGAACCATGTTGAATCTTAAAGAGAACTAGGAGTGATAGGACTCCCTTATTGTCTTGGTTCCCACAACTCTGCAGTCCCTGTTCCAGTGGTAGTGTGTTATTATTAATCAGAAACTCCTTTGTTTTAAGTTAGCTCTTAATTTCTGATCCTGGGAATTCTGTCCCTAAGTTGGGACAGAAGAAGGATGGGAAATATTTTAGCTATTCCAGGCAAACAAATGCAACTCAAATACTAAAGGCATCAGAACCAATTTATCCTGAGGATGGTACCTGTTCTTTTCAGTTCCTGGAGCTTAGCATTACATCTGTTTGTGGCCTGTCTCATGTTACCCCATTGGGTCTTACTTCCCATGAAATTATGTACTAGTGGTACTGCATTTTCATGTGTTATTTGTAAATTGTTATTAATTAAAAAAATACTTCAGATATGTATAGATGCTATTGATGGTCCAGCGATTTCAGGGTTCCCCTGGGAGCATGGCCCCCAGCCCTGATGCTGCCCTTGCCCATAAATCATAATGAAAGTCCTCTCTTTGGACACAAATGGATTGGACTTGGTGATGCAGAGTGACCATATATTGGATGCACTTTATGGTTCTATACATCTATAGGACATCATCCTGCTGACCTCTGGCTGGAGGAAGGAGAGTGGGTGGAGAGGAGGGGAAAGGAGACTGTTGGGAGGATGAGACACGTATGGAGTAGAGAGGAATAGTGTGCAGTCGCCGGACAGGGAGAGCAGTGGAAGCAGCATAGAGGTGGGCATGTAAATTTATACAGGAATGTACATTTTCACTCAGTCATATTAAATAAAAAAATAAAAAAGAAAAAAAAATATATTTTTAATCTTCCATATTCACATCTTGCTGTAAAATTTATTGTTCTAAATGACTGATGTTGAGTGTTTCAATTTCTGTAGGTTATTTCTTCTTCTTTTTAACTTAGTGTTTCAAAATTCACAGCCCTTCCTGAATAAAAACCATGGAGATGATATATTTGTTTCCTTTGACTTCCATCTTAATGCTACTTTTAGAAGCAGGGAAAACTTTCTGCATGCACAGGAACACTGTGGGCAATGATCCTTAAACATTTCAGCTATTCTGTCTAATTAGTGCCTCCCTGGGGAGGGAGCAGTGACGGTAGGGGAACAATTCACTATCTGTGGATTCTATTGACTAACCCTGCTGTAATAGGAACAGACAACAGGAAGGCAATTTTAAAATTACTAAATTAGTAAATGGAAACCAATTGACTTATATTCTATTTAAAGGCCATGTAACCATGGCTCTTCATAAATGATTCAGAATATCTTTACTATTATTCATACAGTTACAGATTCATGCAGCATATTTTAGAGGCAAGAGACACAAAGTCCTGAGTTTTGAGTTCTAGTCCAGGTTCTTCCAGGAACTTTAGACACTGATTCTGTGTGCATTTTAGAACATTAGGACAGTAAATATTGAAATATTTTTAAGGTGAAATAATAGATATAATATTGAAAACTACATTGAAAAATTAGACTAAAAATTACATGATTATACAGTGTAAGTTGTACCTCTGAAAACCCCCGTTTCCCCTCACCATTTCTGGCAATAATGACTTTTCTGAAGAATTAAAACTTAAATACATATCCACATGTACTGGAGAACAGTAAAGCTTTTAAAACTTGTAGTAAAAACAAACACACACACAAACAAAAAACAGCTTTCACTTAAGCCTTGACCATAAGCTTTGGGAAGGTATAAATATTTCTGAAGAAGTACTGTTATCCAAACAGGTTTAGATTTTGTGTGTGTTTTTTGTTTTTGTTTTTTAGCTCAGTGCTATGAAAAAGTCTTTGAACCAAGCTGTCAGTGAGGCTGCCTTCATGGATGTATGACCTGCATATCTGCATAATGCCCCATGCTCAGAAAGGCTCAAAAAGGACCTGAGTTTGGTTTGTTGTTCTGCTGTCAATGTCTTGAAATTTCTAAAAATATTGTCTTTGAACTTGTGTTACTTTAAGTGAAGCGTGATGGGAAAATGTACCATGCATGTGAGCACATGTGATACGTATGTGCAAAATGTGTGTTCATCATTCCTTGATGCCCCTATTACATATGATATTCATGATCCTGTATGATCCCAGAATTACATGGACTCATAGTGGATGGGAGTTCATCAAGACTCAATGCAAGGCAAGAGAAGTATATTACATTTATGACTAAGTGGAGAGCAGCAACAGCCCAAACCATGCTTCGAACAAGAACTTGCTTGGCATGCAAAAAGAAGTCAATGCAACGGCGATTTGAGAGACACTAATGACTACAACACCTCTCATGTCCTGTTTTATTCAAGTGACTTTCATATATTTTCCAACCACTTATGTTACAGATGATGGCCTAGAAGGAAGAGAAAAGCAGGAAAGAACACCATTTCTTTTCTTTTCAGTCCTTCCTTACTGGTCAATAAGCTGGAGAGACAAAGCATTGATAGAAAGTGTGCACATGAAGAACTGAAATCTGAAAAGTTGTGTTAGCTTTCTGCAGCATTTTCTCTGTGTGGTAAGAACCAAATTTACATACATGTATGAAGTTTAAAATACAAATAGCATACTTTTTTATTATTATGGGGCTTTAGATTAAGTTTTACAGAACAAACCAGCTTCTCATTAAACACTATACATACTGTTTTCTGACACTGGTTACCAAACCCATGACGTTTTAATACTACCCCTTCTCTCAGCCCAGAGTTCCCTTATACCAGCTTTCCTGTCCCCTCTCACCCTCCAGTCCCCGCCCCTGGGCCAGTGTACCCGTTAGTCTCATTTTGTTCTATGGCCCTGTCTGCTGTTGGATGCAGGGTGAACTTCAGAGTGATTTCACTACTAAGCCAAATGAGTATCTGGGTGCCATATTCTTGGAGTTTATACAGTTTGTGTCTTTTTTTTTTTTTTGGAGGGTGAGTTAGAATTTTGTTCTACATTTCTACCAAACTCTTTGTGGGGCTGTCTATTGTGACCCATGACAGAGCAGTCGTGGTGGTTGCCAGGCAGCGTGTAGTTGTAGAAAATTCAGTCCGGTGGAGACTGTGGTGGTTGTGGTCCTTTAGACCTTTGGACTAAATTTTCCTTATGTCTTTAGTTTCATCTTCTGAAGGGATTAGACCAGTGAAGCATCTTACAAGCTCTTTTACAAATCTTTAAGACTCCAGATGCTACTCACTAAAGTAGAAGGTAGAACATTTGCTTTATAAACCACGGTATGCCAGTTGAGCTGGATGTTCTCCGAAACCGTGGTGCCGACAGCCCTCAGCCCAGGCATGTGGTCCCGCAGCATCTTTGGATGCGTCTGTGGAACTTCCATGACATCGCCATGTATAACTTGTGCTGGCTTCCCCAGTTTGTGTACGGTCTCATCCTTCACCAAAGTCACCGTTTATCTATTGGCTAATAAATGGCGTGCTTTGGATTAGCCCACATAGAAGTTAAGCGCTCTTATATTTACCTTTAAAATTGTTACTGCATAGCATGAGGATGAATGGTAACTGGTAAAATTATCCTAATTATCTATAGGATAATTGCTAAATTTTTAAATATTTCTTTACATAGAATTAGATTTTTTTAAAAATTAAAGAAAACATCATGGTAAGTCATGAAAGAAGCCACAGAAGAACAGGAGAAAACAAATAAATAAAAAACTAAAAAAAAAAAATCCTTTATGCTTGTCGCATCTCTTCTTCTGGTACTTTGTTTCCGCTTTTTGAGTAAGGAATCTCACATTTTCATTTTTTCACCAAACGCCACTAATTATACAGGTAACCCTGGATGTCACATTTCTTCCTTCTTTCACCTAATTCAGTACTTACTGGGAAAGTTCTTAATTTTCATGACTTGTTTTCCTATTGGCCTCACCCCATTCCCCCACCATGATCCCACATGTTCAAGATTTTGCAGACTGCTATGTTTTTTGTTTTTTTTTTTCTGCCTTAAGTGGTGGATTTTTCTTAGTTATTTAAAATTTAATACTACTACACTTATCATTGGAAAAATTTATTTTGTATTAATCAACTGTGGTATAGCAGTAGTTGGAATAAGGAAAACAGAAACTTATCAAAATAAAATAGAATCCAGAGTTAGTTCTCTTTATTTTGTTAAGAAGATTTATATCTCAAAAAGACCCTTTACTCCAATGCAATATTCTCTGCTGCAGAAGATATTTATTTCTTTCCTTTGTATTTATCTTATTTTTTTCACAACATTTTCCATTACTTTTTCTTATGATACTCATGATGGCTATTATTGGTCTCATATTCAATCACTAACTGGTTATATGCATGCTGTGTAGTTTACAGTTTTCCAATCTAGCACACCAACCTATGATGCCAATGTTCAAGGAAAACTAACAGTTTTCCTACTTTAGACCATTTAGTAAAAACAACAACAAAAAACCTCCAAAACTTTTTTCCAAGTGATATTAATAAAATAGTATGTTCTCTTACTTTTTAACTGAAAATTATCAACCACTTACATATATCATTTTCAGATCTTTTTCTGATATACACATTTATTTTTGTACATAAAAATGTAAAATATGTCCCTCATCATATACATCTTATTTAGTAGTTTATTATCAGTGTGATAGCAAGTGTGAAGTTAACTAGTGATAAAGCTCCAAGCTTCATAAAGTAACATTTGCTGAACCAACATTCGAAGAGTTGCAAACAGATTAGTTGTATTCGGGAAAGTTGCTCAACTTCTAAGGATTCTCCCTTCCTCATTTGTGCAATGGAGGTAATAATAGCACCTAACTTAAATTCTTGTGACATCGTAATGAAACCAACCACTCTTGTTGCCAGTGAGTCACTTCAGACTCATAGCAATTCTATAGGACAGAATCAAACTGCTTCATTGGGTTTTCAAGAAGCAGCTGGTATATTCAAACTGTCAACATTTTGATTAACAGCCATAGATCACAAGCACTGCACTGTCAGGTTTTCCACTGTAGTGCTAGAGAGCATTTAGTGTCTATGGTGCTCCAGGAAATCCTAATGGCATAGTGGTTAATAACTACAGCGGCTCACCAAACATCTGCAGTTCGAATCCACCAAGTTCTCCTTGAAAACCCCCTGGACAGTTTTACTTTGTCCTACAGGGTCACTATGAGTCAGAATCAACTGCATGGCCATGATTTTCTTTGTAGAAGTACAGTTGTTACTGCTGCTGTCATTATTACTATTATTTATTGCAGACTTGGCTAATTGCTAATAAGTGCCGTTTTCCCCTTCTTGGCTAGGACCACTTGAATTTGAGATCAAGGTGGAGATGTGTGTACCTCCAAGTAAGGGAGAGTAATAGCAATCCTGTTTCTTACACTCTCAGTTTTCTAGTCTCTCTCACAGCTACATCAGCCGAAAGACTAAGCCAGTAAAATCTAAGCAGAAACTTTCTAAGAAAGCATTTAATTATCTTGCAAACAAGATAGATGTGACTGACATAGCCTCTTGCCTGCTTCCGCCTTTTGCCTTCTTTGAATGTGGATCTGATTTAGGATCTGTGGCAGCTGTCTTTTAACAAGGTGTCAGGCTAAAGGTAAAAGGCAGAGCATGAGAAACAGGAAGACCCTATGTATCGAATGCCATCTCTGAGCAGTGAGACAGAGTCTGGATACATCTTGTGACTGCTAAAGAGTACAGAATGGTATCATATATAATACTTGGGATATTTCTAATAATTTTCCTTCATGCTTTTTAAAGACAAACAATTTTGCTCTCAGCATATAATTGCAAAACTGTGTTGTGCATGGGTACTAGAGTCTTAATGATTTCATGGAAAAAAGTTAATTACATCTGTCTTTTGGAAGAACTTACGTGATTTCCTGAAAAAAATTGGCTGATCACAACCTTTGAGCAATGTCAAAATGACTTGTCTGTCATCTGTTTAACGAGCCCTGGTGCTGTAATGGCTAAACACCCGGCTGTTTATTCAAAGTTGGCAGTTCGAGCACACCCAGAAACTTGGTGGGAGAAAGACCTGGCAAGATGCTACCATGCCCCTGTCCATAAATCACAATGAAGGTCAACTTTTCAGACAGCAATGGATTGGACTTGGTGATGCAAAGGGACCATATTCTGTGGGCACTTTACGGTTCTAGGCATCTATAGGAGGTCGTCCTGTTGACCTCATACTGGAGGAAGGGGGAATGAGTAGAAAGGAGAAAATAGGATACTATTGGGAAGACAAGACACATATGGAACAGAGAGGAAGATATGTTGTCACTGTGCAGGGAGAGCAGTGGAAGCTGCATGTAGGTCAGCATGCAAATTTATATGGGAATGTACATTTTTATTTAATCATAAAAAAAAACACCTGTTGCTGACACATCGATTCCAACTTCATAGTGACCTTGTAGGACAGAATAGAACTGCCTATAGTGTTTCCAAGGCTATGATCACCAGATCTTTCTCCTGCGGAGTGGCTGGTAGGTACAAACTACCCACCTCTTGGTGAGCAGCTACTGTGACACAAGGGCTCCTTCTGTAAAATTTACAGTCTCAAAAAACCTCATGGGTCAGTTCTTCTCTATCACATAGGATTGCTGTGAGTCAAAAATGACTCCATAGCAGCTAATAACAATAACATTGTCTACTTATTCCTGCACCTACAATAGTCATCTAGTTTAAATAATTGTACATTTTTTAAAAGAATGCTATTCAAACCTATAGAGCAGTGATTCTCAAAAGAGTGATTTTGCAATTGACAAAGTCTGAAGACATTTTTGGTTGTCACAGATGGAGGAGAAGTACTGATATTGATTGTGTAGAAGCCAGGGCTATTGCTAAACAAACCATGCAAAAGATGCCTGTTCTTGTGGTTTGAATTGTTTCCCCTCGACATATGTGTTGTAAATCCTATACTGTCTCACATACTTTACATATGTTGTCCAAAGAAGCTGATTCCTGGAGAAGGACATCATGCTAGATGGGTCAGTGAAAAAGAGGGAGACCTTCAATGACATGTTGAGACGTTAGCTACAACAGTGGTCTAAAGCACAGCAACAATCGTGAGGCTGACAGAGGACCAGGCAGTGGTTCCTTCTGTTGTGAAAGGGATCCGTATGAATTGGAACTGACTCAGGGGCCCCTAGCAACAATATCTGTGGTGATCATTTCATCTGGGAATAGATTTCTTTTGCTTTGTAAATGAGACTATGTAGGGTGTTTTTTAAGTAAATTTGTTCTAAGATGTAAAAGAGGCTAAACAAGCAAATGAGAAAGCAGACATGGGTGAAGAGAAATGCCAAGTCACATGTAGAAGCTTAAAAATGACAAAGATCTTTCCCCAGAACCAACAGAGACAGAAAGCCTTCCCCTTAGAGCCAGCTTCCTGAATTTGGACTTTTAGTCTCCTATATGCCGACATAACCAATTTCTGTTTCTTAAAGCCATCCATTTGGAGTATTTCTGCTACAGCAGCACTAGATAACTAAGACACCTTTCCATTTCCACCCCCCCACACAGAAATTTTCCTGTCCAAAATATCAATACCTACCCACTGCCAACCCAAGCCAAGCCACTGCCATTGAGTTGATTTTGACTCACGGGAACTTTAAAGGACAGGTTAGAAGTGCTCCACAGGGTTTCCAAGCAGTGCCCGGTGGATGCAAACTGCCAGCCTTTTGGTTAGCAGATACAGCACTCAACCACTATGCTACCAGGGTTTAAATATCAATAGTGTCAGGGAATTTGCAAAGGATTTGGAATGTGTCCACTGGGAATATTGAGTCAACTTAAAAATATTTTGATTGGTTAAACTACTTCTTCTTACTAGGCATTCTTAATGGGCACATTCTACTCGTGGCTAAGCCAGTTGAAAATTCCATATCTCCTGACAAATTCTGTAGTCAAAATGGTGTGTATTTACATACAACTTTGATTGTATGGTTGTGGGTTGGGCAAAGTACAACTACACACCGTAAAAATCTGGATATGACACTCAGACTGGAGGTTACAAAGGGCTTCTACTCTACTAATCACACATGTCAATATTTTGGACTTTTATCACTACAAAATCTCGAAACCTTGTACTTTAATAAGAAAATGTAAAGGACATTTTGAAAAAGCTCACATTTCACCTGTATTATGTAATATTTTATGTTAAATAAATGGTTACTAATTTCTTAATTTTCTGCCAAAAATATTAGAAACACTACTACAATCTGATGCAAACCCCAAATTAATACTCTAAGCACGGGGGATCCAATTCACAACTTCATTTATTCTGTTTCCCAAGATACACTTATTTGGGTATACATATTTCATGACTTCATTTTTTAGATACTTTGTCCATTTCTATACTTACAACTGTTTCTGGAGCAGCAAAACATGCTATTTTGACCTTTCTGAAAAAGTATAATACAGCACAAAACGTAACTGCTGTTTAGTAAGGAGCTGAGCTAAGGTTGCTCTTCATTATTTTGTGACCCTGGAGCCACACTCTCAGAATTTTGTATAATGGTCACTGCAATAAGGATTAAATGAAATTATGTAGGCAAAAAAGCATTTGACCCCTTCCATGGCACAAAATGGGGTTCTCAAAAAGGCTAAGCTACATTTCCTTCTCTCTGCTATGGTTTTCTAGCTCCTACATGAGCGTGAACAATTATTCATGGCTCACAATCATACCTTAAAACTTACACTGTTTTGACTGAGCAGTATTCCTGTTCTGAAAAGAGGAAAAAGATTCCTGATGTCCTCTTTTTTAATCTATCATTTTTTTATGTTATTGATTTTGAGTATTCTGCTCATTAGACACAGACAATTTACTTTTAATTGTCTGGACATGCTTTGGACTGAGCAATGGAGTAAGACAAACAGACTCAGTTTAAACAAGAAACTGAAATCCTGCAAACTGAACTGACATTTAAAACAAAGGATGAATAAAATCCTACCTGAAGTGCCAAAGGTCTTTTCTTTACTATCAATTTGAGCCTTAATGGTTTTCCCTGATTCATATTCATAAGAAAAGGTGAACTTTAACATTATCAAGTCCAACTGCAATCCTTTCAGAACAGATTTTGTATTGTTGATTTCAGGAATAATTTGTCCTGAAAGCAAAGATAAAGGTAAGTAGGTTACCTAGGAAAATGTCTGCCTTGTAGATTATAACCTACTGCTTGGCTTTTCATTGAAAGCCCTGTGAAACCACATGCGGTAGGGTAAACTGAGAGACTCTCAGCCAGTGTTAACGTGTTCTGTGAAGACCTAATGATACATCTGCTTCCTTGCTAGGGATGCTTTTGTTACCAAGAAAGAGCACAACAGAGAGCTGTAGACACTCAGTGTCTGCCTGACAGCGGATGTGAATCTTTTCTAGCAGGTACATAGCAACAAACTGTAAATAGAATTGCAGCTTTTAAGTTAAGAACTAGCCTACTTGTATTACTTTTTCTACAGTCTCACTATTGTGTGATTAAAACATTAACTCATCCTATCTTATTTTTAAGCTGTATCCTATAAAGCACAAAATTTCCTTAACATTGATAGGATTTTGCAAGGTTCTAACCTCATTTCACAGAGCACAAGCAGTTGACTCAGATTCCTTTTTAGAACTAGAAAGCAGGTTTTCCCCTTTGCTGGGAACATAATTTGAAAGACATATGTGTGTTTTACAGGTATATACAACCATAATCTCCAAACAGAATGAGCTTGGCAATAAATTCAGATCTGCTTGCAGATTCAAAATGACTCCTTGCTTTCAACTCCACGTGCTTTTGTGTGCCGTGATGTGGGTCAGAGACTGCCTTCCCCGAGACCTTCTTTTTCCTTTTTCAGTATGCAAGTGACATTTTCCCGTTCATCTCAGGAATGAAGTAAACCCGATTAGATTTGTTCTCCATCTGGGAGCAGGAAATTAACTTTGAAAATGATTTAAATCTCTTGCCCGGGGAGGGACTTTTACTGCCCTGAGTTCAATAGTTCAATTTGACAGAAGCCTCTCTCAGATTTCTAATACATAGTTGTGTTTTAAAAAAGGATGAAATGAGGCTGCTTTAAATTTCATTAACCAAATTCTTGTATCAGGCTGAATTTGGAGACCTGTCAGACAGAAAAGCTGGCCCAGTAAACAGTTTTAATAGACATATATTACTAGTCTCAGAGGAGAAGAAATATATCCTTTCGTACATTGAGACAAAATCTTCAGGTCTAGCTTTTGCTCCTTCTAACTTTTTTTAAAATGTCATGAGCATAGGAAGAGGCAATGTAAGCCACAAATGATGAAAACTGGCTGTACATGCTCAGAGTTTATTTTTATAATCGAAAGAAACTTACAGCAAAGCTAACCTGACATATTTCTAATGAGATACATAATTGTAGTGAAACACAATTAGTCAAGTGGCAATGTGTTGACATAAATCATGTTCCTTCGAATTGTCTATGTATAGATAGGTGCAAACTTTTTCTTTGTTTATTTGCACAGATTTGTAATTAACACTAATGATAATATTCTTTGTGACTGTTAATATCACAGGGGTAAAAATTTGTCACACCCTCACACATACATGCACACACAAATTTGTATATGTAGGACATGCTCTGCAGAATTGAGTTGTCTGTTCTTGGGACCTTTTGCCCATTTTCTGGGAGTATGGTTCCCAGTTGTTTTTAGTTTTTGTCTGTCCGTATATTAACATCCATTCTGTATTCACTTCAAACTAAGGATTTTCCTGTTCGCTAACTGTCCAATAGGTAATTGTTTAGGCCAAGGGAGGCTGTGGTAGCAAATGACACTGAAATCTCTGTGACGTATAGAAAACAAAACAAAAAAACAAGCTAAGCTTTCTTTCTTTCTCACATTTTATGTACGTCAGAGGTTGGTCCCAGCTCTGCTCTATGTTGTTTTTACTCTGAGACCCAAGCTAATCTATCAGGCTCTGTTTAGAATATTACTAAGTTTAAGGCAGAGAAAAAAGAGCAAAGGTAGGGGAAGCATAAGATGCCTTCTAGATCTTCTACTTGGAAGAATATGCATCACTTCCCCACATATTTAACAGACCAAATCGTGATGTTGCTTGACCTAAAGCAGTGTCAATGGGGGCATAGAATATAACTCTCAAACAAGGAGTGGCTTAATGTTAATGATCCTCAGACAGTTGAGATAAACAATACTTTAATACATAGATGGAATTTTGAAGGCCAATAACTTCATCACCAATACCTCTTTTTTACCAACATAAACAGTAACTATACATATGGACCTCACTAGACAGAATATAGGAGTCAAATTGACTACATCTGTGGAAATAGACAATGGAAAAGCTCAATATCATCAGCCAAAGTAAGACCAGGTGCTGACTGTGGAACAGAATATCAGTTGCTCACATGCAAGTTCAAAGTGAAACTGAAGAAAGTTAGAAGAAGTCCATAAGAGCCAAAGTATGATATTGGGTATATCCCATCTGAGTTTAGAGGCCATCACAAGAACAGATTTGATACATTGAACACTAATGACCAAAGGACCAGATAAGCTGTGAAATGACGTCAAAGACACCATACATGAAGAAAGCAAGAAGTCACTAAAAAGGCAGGAAAGACAGAAAAGAGCAAACTGGATGTCAGAAGAGACTTTGAAACTTGTTCTTGAACACTGAGGAGCTAAAGAGAAAGGAAGAAATGATGAAGGTTTCAAAGGGTACCTTTTATTATACTGATATATGCAAAGAGCTGGAAATAGAAAGCGAAAAGTGAAGAACAGGCTTGGTGTATCTGAAGCTGAAAGAACTGAAGAAACAAATTAAGCTTTAAGGTGCAGTAGTGTAGGATTCTACAGGGCAAATATTAAGCAACTCAGGAAGCATCAAAAGAAGATGGAAGGGATACAAAAAATTAGTTGGCGTTCAACCATTTCAAAGGGTAGCATACGACCGGAAACCAACAGTAACAAAAGAAGTCAAAACTGCACTAAAGGTCCTCGTGAAAAGCAAGGCTCTAGGAATTATGGAATATCAACTGAGATGTTTCAACTAAAAGATGAAGCTTTGAAAATGCCCACATGTTCATGCCAACGAATTTGAAAGACAGCTACCTGTTCAGCTGACTGCAGGAGATCTGTATTTATGCCTACAAGGACTGACAATTAAGTTTGCAAACTCATCCTGGAAGAAGTGCTACGTACCTTGCTTCTGAATATCAGTAAAGTCAACATTGAAGTGTCCCAAATGGGAAGCTATGCCCTGATGCCAGTGTGTAGTCTACCCTTGAAAGCAGTTTTGGAACTCTTTTTCTGAAATGGTCGTTAGAGCCATTGTCATATTACCCTAGATGTCCTGAATGTCATCAAAATGTCTTTCTTTCACTATTCCTTTATTTTTGGGTATAGAAAAATGTGATTGGGGGCCAGATCAGATGAGCAGATAAGGTGTTTCAATACAGTTATTTATTTAGTGACTAAAAACTCCCTCACAGACAGTGATGTATGGGCTGGTGCACTGTCATGATATAGCAGCTATGAGTTGTTGGTGAAAAGTTCAGGTCCTTTTCATCTAACTTTTTCCCACAGCCTTTTCAGCACTTCCAAATAGTAAACTTGGTTAACTGTCAAGCTGGTGCAAATTCATAGTGAACAATCCCTCTGATATCAAAAAAAGTTATCAACATTGTTTTGACTCTTGGTTTGGACTGAAAAAATTTTTGGTCATGGAGAATGGGCTGACTTCCATTGTGTACTTTGACACTTTGTTTCAGAGTTATACTGGTATACTCATGTTTCATCACCAGTGATAACATGGCCTAAAATGTCATCTTGCATCTCCAAAAAGTCTTGGAAAACTTCAATTCTCCTTTACTTTTGGTCATCAGTGAGCTCCTTTGGGACCATTTTTATACGTACATTTCTGATGCCAAGATTTTTGTCAGTCATATCAAATAAATAATAAATAAATAAATAAAGATGTTCCTGTTTCTCGATCAACATTTACTTGGTTTGCTATGCTTCTCACAGTCAGCTGATGATTTTGATGCAAAATTCAATGAATTTTTGCAATGCTTTTGTCAGTACTCAACAGCACTTGGCTTGGCTTTGTCAGTTCTGCTCATTACTGATTGCCCTGACCACTCTCCATCAGTGACATATTCTCTCCCCTCAAAAAAATGTTTAATCCATTTGTACACTACTGTTTTTTTCATGAGATTATCCCCATTAACTCAGACTAACAGGTCCCTAATTTCACTTCCACCCTTGCCAAGTTTAACAAGAGAGTGAATGTTTGTTCATTGCTCTAATTCAAGCTCTGACATTCTTGTGACAGCACACAGAAACGCACAACAATAATGAACGTCACTCAGGAAAACACTGCTGCATGTTGATATGAACACAGCTATGAGACACTGTTATACTAAGGTTATGAAACCTTACCAAATTGTTTGGACAGTGCTGCCGATGTAAGTACACAGTGGCGAGTTTATGAACTTAATTCCCAGCCTTGTATTTGTCCTTTTGTGATTCACTTTTTTAACTAAGCATATGCTCTCTAGTTTCTTTCATGTCACGAAATACTTCACAGATTAATTGTTGTTCTTAATTCTTGTGTAATTCTCCCTCATGTGTATGTACCACAGTTTATCAGTTCATCTGTTGCTGGACATCTAGGTTGTTTCCAGCTTTTTGCAACTGTGAACGAAGCTGCAATGAACACAGATGTGCATGTGTCTATTCCTGTGACAATCCTTATTTCTCTAGGATACATTCCTAGGAGCAGGATTGCTGGATCATATAATATTTCTTTCTTGCTTTCTGAGGAAGCTCAATATATTGTTTTCCAGAATTCTGATCTTTCCTTAGCCTCTCCAACATGTATCATTCCCTGCTTTTTTTTGTGATTTGTGCCAGTAATGCTGGGGCGAAATGATGTTACATTCTGGTTGGGATTTGCCTTTCTCTAATGACTAGGGACTGCAAGCATTTCCTTAAGTGCCTGTTGGTTGTTTGAATGTTCTTCTGGTGAAGTGTCTGTTCATTTCTTTTGCTTGTTTTTTAATTGGATTGTTTCTCATTGTATTGCAGAGATGACAGATTTTCTCATAGCTTTTAGAGATTAGATCTTTGATTTATAGTAGCCAATTTTTTTTTTATCCTTTCTGTAGGGTCAGTTTTTACATTTTTGGTAAAGTCTTTTGGTGAGCATAAATGTTTAATTTTTAGAAGATCCCAATTACGTAGCTTATCTTCTGCAGTGTGTGTGTCACTAGTTACGGTTTGTGTCCTCTTATTGCTGTGTATTAGGGCTTCTAGCATTGATCCTGCTATTTCTTCTATAAACTTCATAGTTTTTTGGTTTTATTTCTAGGTCTTTGACCCATTTTGAATAGGTTTTTGTGTACGGTGTGAGGTATGGCTCCTTTTTTTTTTTTTTTCTTTTTTTTGCCTGTGGGCATCCAGTTTTGACAGCAACATTTGTTAAAAAGACTTGTCTTTTCCCAATTTGACAGAATTTGGGCTCTTGCTGATGATCAAGTGGCCATAAAAAACCTACTTCCATTGAGTCAACGATCACTTATAGCAACCGTAGAGGTCAGAGTAGAACTGCCCCATAGAGTTGCCAAGAAACTGTGATGGGTTTGAACTGTGGCCCTTTTGGCTAGCAGAGATAGAACTTAAACATTTTACCACCAGCGTTTCCCAAGTGTCCATAGGTGGGTTAATTTACTTCTGGGTTTTCAGTTCTATTCCATTGGTCAGTCTATCTGCCCCTGTAACAGTATGATGCAGTTTTGACTACCATAGCTGCTTATACACAATTTATGTACACAGTAAAATTATTGTGAAAAATCAAAGATAAAATCTTTTCTCTTAGTTTCATGTTACTGAGAATTCAAACTTTGCCATAATACAGCATTTTAGATTTATATCAGGACCTCACATCAAAGACTCTTACCATTTTCACTGCAATTCTATGTTTTCCAAAAAGATTGTGTAGATGCAAACTTGGAGCATGCAGATTAATGATGAGGCAGATACACTCACTCACTGTAAAACTCACAGGGTATCCGCACAGTTCACAGAGTCCTGAAAATCTGAATAGAGTTTAGGAGAGTTGGCTTCATTGGACAGAGGTAACAAGACTGAAGGAAGACACAGTAACTGTCAGGTATATAAAGGGATGTTAAATAGCACTTAAAGAGCTATTCTATTAGTTGATAAGGACAGAACATCTATGGTGGGCTGAAACTTCACCAAGGAGTATTTTGTTAAATAATAGGAGAAAACATTAATAAAAGCTTCAAGGAAGATGTTACTACACTCGTTGGAGATACTCAAGAAACAACGTTAGTGATAGTTTAGGCTTTTGAGTCTCTCTCAGAAGAGCTGTTTTATCTATATGCTATTTACTTCTAGATATTTTATTTCAGCCTCTGCACTGTAATTATTTATCGGAAAAATTGGCTAGGAACTTTACATTATCACACTTGATTAAAGAAAGATAATATGTGTGAAGATTCTGTATACTACAAAATACAGCAAAACTGTGAATAAAATGTAATACAAGTTACAAATAAAATGAAATAATGATCTTAACATAACAAAAATAATGGTTATGCAGTACTATAAAGGAGCCCTGGTGACTTTGGGCTGCTAACAAAAAGGTCAGCTGTTCAAATCTACACCATGAGTCGGATCCGACTCGATGGCACTTGGCTGACTTGGCGTTCAAATCTACCAGCCCCTCCTTGGAAACCCTGTGGGGCAGTTCTACTCTGTCCTATGGGGTCTTTATGTGAAGATACCTGCAAAATTCAAATCTACTGCTGTCAAGTTAATTCTGACTTCTAGCAACCCTAGAGGAAATAGACACATCGGAAAAAAGGGACAAGTTATACCAACAAACCAAACTACAATGGCTTTGGTTTGGGTTTGGTTTAATACTGCAAAGCAGTGATTTTCAGAGTGTAGCCTGTAATTCCCTGAGACCATTTCAGGCAGTATATAAAAAAAACTATTTTCTTAATAATAATAAGATGTTATTTGCCTTATTTATTTATTTATTTACTGTGTTGATCTTTGTCCTGCTAGTGCAAAAGAGTAGTGGATAAAACTGACGACGTCTTAGCGTGAATTGAGGCAGTGACATTGAACTGTACCCATATTCACTGTATTCTTTACCATTATGCAGTCACTATACTAAATAGACTATAATATGAGTTATCTGTACAGTAACAGTTACACATTGATGACTGTTCACATATACAAAAGTACAGAAAGTACAACTCAATAAAATAAATAAATAAGCCAATTTCAAATAGAAATGTCTGATTAGGCAGTGTTATTGCTGGTGTTTAGGTGCTGCTGAGTCAAGTCCAATTCATAGTGACCCCATGTACAACAGAACAAAACATTGCCAGGTCCTGTGCTCTCCTCACAATCATTTCTTTGCTTGATCCATTATTGCAGCCACTGTGTGAATCCATCTTACAGAGGTCTTTCCTTCCTTTTTTTTTACTGGACCTCTGCCAAGCGTGATGTTCTTCTCCAGGGCTATGCACCTGTCAGTTTGTCATGCTGTGGGGTTTTGCATGTTGCTGTGATGCTGCAAACTATGACACTGGTATTTACCCATGGAAGACAGGTTTCAGCTGAGTTTGTGGACTGAGACAGACTAGGAAGAAAGGCCTGACAACTTACTTTTGAAAAAAATTAGCTAATGAAAACCTTATGAACAGCAGCAGAACATTATCTGATGAAGTAGTAAATTAATTTACTATTACTGTTGACTGGAGAAGGACATCAAGCTTGGTAGAGTGGAGAGTCAATGAAAAAAGGAAGATCCTTGATGAGATGGCTTGACACAGCAGCCACAACAATCATCTTAGGCATAAAAACAATTGTGGACATGACACAAGACCTGGCATTGTTTCGTTCTGTTGTTCATAGGGTTGCTATGAGTTGGAACCAACTCAACAGCACCTAACAACAACAACGTTGACTTTTGAATACTTACTGTGTCAACAAAATACTTCATTCTACTGAAGTTCATTGGTTGTCTTCAAGAAAAGCCCTTGGTATGGCAGTGTCTTTTTAAAGTAAACTCCATCTATCCTTGAAAGAAAATCTCAAACACTATGGTTATTGAAAGGATCTCTGGTAGCACAATGATTACAAGCTTGGCTGCTAACTGAAAGGTCAGTGGTTACAATCCACCAGTGGCTCCATAGGAGAAAAGACCTGGGGGTCTGCTCCCATGAAAAATTATAGCCTAGGAAACCCTACAGAGGCAGCTCTACTCTGTCCTATGAGGGTCACTGTGAACTGGAATCTACTGATGGTGCACAATAACATGGTTATTCAGATTTGAGTAGTTGACAGACATTTTCTTAAACAGAAACAGAGTGAGCCTGCCTCTTCAAAGAAAAGAAGTGACAACATTTGTCCCCAATGAATGTATCTGAGCTTTCAAGTACAAATGAGAATTTTGAAAAACTTGCATTTGCCACCATGAATGAGTTTAACTGCTTTGCAGTTTTTACCGTATTCTCTGAGATTGAAGATGCTAGTAATGAATGTGATTTATTGATATTGCATAAAGAAAATGAATAATGATATTGCACAACATAGTGAAACAATGGTTTCCCATGATCAGTGTTTCAAAATCATGCATGAGTAAAATGTTTATTTAACTTTCAAGATAAAATGTACAAAAACCCTTTGTCATTGAGTTGATTCCGACTCCTAGAGACCTGATAAAACAGAGTGGAACCACACTATAGGGTTTCCATAGAGCAGCTGGTATATTTGAACTGGCAGCCTATTGGTTGACAACCAAACTCTAAATCACTTATAAGATAGTCCCATGGATTTTAATGTAACAGCATGAAAGACTTGCTTATGATTTCTTAAAGATTGGTTGCAAGATAGAATCTGAAACTACCACTGTAAAGTTTGTGTGTAGAATCAAATACAAAAGTACACAATGATCTAAAATGTTGAAATGTCCTTCAACTACTTATCTGTGTGTAGCCAAATTGTCTCCATGTTCTTCAACTGAAGTAGAATATGGCAACAGAGTACATGCAAAAGTAAATGTAAGAAACTAGCTAGCTCTATACACAAAGCCACTGTCATGGTTAAGACTGTGTGTCAACTTGACTGGGCCATGATTCTCAATGTTTTGGCAGTTGTATAATGTTGTGGTCACTGCTATGTGGAATGGGCCATGGCACCAGCAGGGGTGTGGCCCACTGCCCCCACAGCCTTCATCTCTCTGCCTTCACTACCTACTCTCTGCCTGCTCGTTTTGCCAAGATTTTGGCTTGTAGATCCAGTAGCTGCCACTGTCTTGTCTTCTGACGTCAGGTTCTTGGAACTTGTGCTAGCAGCTCTTGGGATTCATCTGCTGTCACAGCCTGCCAGTAAGAGTCAGGTTCTCTGACCTGCCAATCCTGGGTCTACCAGCCCCGCGGCTCCGAGAATCAGGAGAAACCTTGCAGTCTCTCTACTATCTTAGGATTCACCAACCTTCACAGCCCGTGAGTGGAAACCTTGCTCTCTGACCTACCAACTGCGAGTTTGCCAGCTTCTGCAGCTGTGTAAGGCTCGTGTTCCAATCCAGGACTTGGGGCATTTCAGTGTCTACAATTGTGTGAACTGTTTTCTTTACACAAATCTCTCTCTATAAATGTTTATACACTTACTGGTTTTCTCTAGAGAACTGGGCCTAAGATAACCATTCTCTCATTACGTTTTGTTTTGGAAGATATTGTTGTTTTTCAGAAATCATATGGTTAATGTTAACAAGCGTGAGTTTATTTTCACAGATTACTGTTTATTTGCATATACATTAAGTAGTTTAGAATTTCTTAATTTAAATTTAAATATGGTAAACATTAATTGTTAACCACATAAACTAAAGCTCCTCGGGGTCTTGGGGTCTTCAGTAATTTTTAAAGCTGTAAACTATTTGGTGCTAAAAAACAAAGAAATAGTTGAAATGCATCATTTAACATTTTACCATTGTTCAATGCAAATTAAACTTTACTGCTGTGGTCTTTCTTAAATACTTTGGCTTTGCTCTCCAGTGTCTATTTTCTGTAAGGGACAATCTTTCTTTAGACAGTCTTCTTAAGCTCTCTCTCTCTCTACTCTTTTTTTTTTTTTTTTTAATTTGAAAATCCCCAGACCATTGCACTGCTCACTGTGTTTCACTTTATGCTTACTTTTCTTCCATAATTATGTGTGAAGACAGGAAAAGCCATGCACTGTGGTATGCTAACAAACTAAAAACAGTAACAACAAAACACACTTGATTTGATGTATTTGTTGATGACTTCGGGCTACCAACTTGACATCGTTATATGGGTAGGTGGAGTTGGGAAAAGGAGACCTGGTGATGCACATCAGCACCAAGCTTTCAGCTTCTACCAAAAGGTAGACAGTTTGAACTTACCAACCTGTCTGTAGGAGAAAGATGTGGCAGCCTGCTCTCATAAAAATTACGGCCCTGGAAACCCTGTAAATCAGTTCTACTTTCCTGTATAGGGTTGCTATGAGTTAGAATTGACTCTGCAGGAACGCTGAGTTTCAGGAGCCGGGTTTCCTAACCGCTAGGAGCTACTCCTACAAACCCTTAGCCCATGTCACTTCTAGTGGCCAGTCATCTGTGTTGTCTCTCATTTTCAAGAGAAGCTGATTCCACATTTTCTGTTTTCAACCTAGAAAGTATCCATGACAGTGGTGCTGACATCACTGTCAAAGAGGAAAATCAGTCTGTCTGTCTTTTAAGCACTCAGCCACTTGGGCTATCAGTGTGGTGTGGAGTGACCTGGTGTTACACACAGCTATAAAAGGTATCAAACCTTTTCTCCTGAAGAGCCAAATTCACTTAATGTGCTTTGAATTCAAAAACTATCATCTGGATAGTTTCTTCAGTGAAAACTTTAAAGATGAATGCTTTACCTTGCTACTGTAAGTGTAATTCTTGGACAAGCAACTTCAACATGCTCTGGGAACTTGTTGTTAGGTGTTGTTGAGTCAGTTCCCACTCATAGCAACCCTATGCACAACAGAGTGAAACGCTGCTAGATCCTGAGCCATGCCTGTAGTTGTTTTTGTGCTTCAGCCCATTGTTGCAACCACTGTGTCAGTCCCCCAGGTCGAGGGCCTTCCTCTGCTCTGCTTACCACTCAACCTGCCAAGCACGAAGTCCTTCTCCAGGGACTGATCCCTCCCGACAGGTCCAAAGAATGTAGGATGCAGTCTCGCCATCTTTGCTTCCAAGGAGCACTCTGGCTGCACTTCTTCCAGTACAGAAACTCTTCATTCTTGTGGCAGTCACGGTCATTCAGTATTCTTCTTCTCCAATACCACAATTTGAAGGCATCAATTCTTCTTTTGTCTTCCGTGTTTATTGTCCAGCTTTCATATGCATATGATGTGACTGAAAATACTGTGGCTTGGGTCAGGCACATCTAGTCTTCAATCTGACATCTTTACTTTTCAACACTTCAAAAAGGTCCCTTGCAGCTGATTTCCCCAATGCAATGCATCTTCTGATTTCTTGACTGCTGCTTCCATGGGCACTGATTGTGGGACCAAGTAAAATAAAATTCTTGACAAACTCAATCCCTTCTCCATTTACCACAGTATTGTTTACTGGTCCACTGTGAGGATTTTGTTTTTCTTGATGTTGAGATGCAATGCTTACTGAAGGATGTGATCTTTGATCTTCATCAGTAAGTATTTAAAATCTTCTTCACTTCCAGCAAGAAACGTTGTGTTATTTGCATAACACATGTTGTTCATAAATCATACTCCAATCCTGATGTCTGGTTCTTTGTATAGTCCAGCTTCTTGGTTTATTTGCTCAGCATATGGATTGAAAATACATGGTGAAAAGATACAATCCTGATGCATATGTTTCCTGATTTTAAACCATGCAGTATCCACTGGTTCTGTTCTCATGACTGCCTCTTTATCCAAACAGATTCCTCACGAGCACAATTAAGTGTCCTAGAAGTTCCATTCTCCACAATGCTAACCATAATTTGTTATGATCCACATTGTTTAATGCCTTTGCATAGTCAATGAAACACAGGTAAACGTCTTTCTGGTGTTATCTGCTTTCAGTTGAGATTCATCTGACATCAGCAATGATGTCCCTGGTTCGATGTCCTCTTCTGAATCCAGCTTGAATTTTTGGAAGTTCCCTGTCAACATACTGTTACAGTCACTTTCAAGTAATTTTTAGTAAAATTTTACTTGTGTGTGATATTAATGATATTGTTAGATAATTTTCACAGTCACTTGGATCCCTTTCTTGGGAATAGGTATAAATATAGATCTTTTCCAGTTAGATGGTCAAGTAGTTGTCTTCTAAATTTCTTGGCATAGATGAGTGACCATTTCCAGCACTGCATATGTTTGCTGAAACATCTCAACTGATAGTCCTTCAATTCCTAGAGCCTTGTTTTTCACCAACACCCTCAGTGCAGCTTCAACTTCTTATTTCAGTGTCATCGATTCCTGATCATATGCTCCCTCTTGAAATGGTTGACTACTGACCAATTCTTTGTATGCCTTCCATCTTTTGATGCTTCCTGAGTTGCTTAATATTTTTCCCTGTCAAATCCTTCACTACTGCAACTTGAAGCTTGAATTTTTTCTTTAGTTCTTTCAACTTGAGATATGCAGAGTGTGTTGTTGTCTTTTGGTTTTCTATTTCCAGCTCTTTGCACATGTCATTATAATACTTTGCGTTGTCTTCTCTAGCTGCCCTTTGAAATCTTCTGTTCAGTTCTTTTACTTTACCATTTCTTCCTTTTGCCTTAGCCACTCAAATTGTTAGAAATACATAATCTCAGGCTTTACCCAACACTTAATCAAACTTGCATTTTTAACAAAGTCCCCTAGTGATTCGCATGCATATGCTTTTGTGAGCCCTGGTTTGGGATAATTTGAGCCCTACTGATCTC
Organism: Heterohyrax brucei; assembly: GCA_028571685.1. Lineage (NCBI taxonomy): Eukaryota > Metazoa > Chordata > Mammalia > Hyracoidea > Procaviidae > Heterohyrax > Heterohyrax brucei. The sequence continues at coordinate 80,500,101 of CM053144.1, forward strand.
AGTTTGCTACCTTGTAATCCAGACTTGTCATGATCAAGTCAAATCTGACTCATAGCAATACTGTAACACAGAGTATAACAGCCCTACAGAGTTTCCAAAGAGAAGCTGATAAATTTGAACTGCCAACCTTTTGGCTAGCAACCAACCTCTTAACCACAAGTGGTTTCTATATAAATACATTTACTTCTTACTTATTGACTATCTTGTTAATCCAACTTCACATTTATGGCAATAATAAAAAATGTACTGTTTGACTATTCTGCAATTAATGGCAAATATTTGATAGTGACTAACATGGAGGTGCCAAGGAGAGTAACACTGGCTGTGATGGTGAATTTTATGTATCAGTTTGGCTGACCCATGATTCTCAGTAGTTTGGCAGTTATGTAATGATATAGTCATCCTCCATTTTGTGATCTGATGTGGTCATCCTCTGTTTTCACATAATGCCAGCTTTTGCATAATGACTTCATCTTTGGAGGAAGTTGGCATATGAAGACTGGGCATACAATCCTGAAAAAATGAATTACCTTTCAGTATTGTTCTTCTTAGCAACTATTAAGTCAGTCTCCAGTCATGGTAACCCTATGTATTACTGATTGGAATTGCTCTGTAGGATTTTCTTGGCTTGCAATTGTTAAGTGCTTGGCTGCTAACCTACAGATTGACTGTTTTTACTACCCAAGACCTCCATAGGAGAAAGACCTGATAATCTGTCCCCATAAAGATTAAAACTAAGAAAACCCTATAAATAGTAATCACACAGGGTTACTGAGTCGTAATTGACTGGATGGTACACAATAATGACAACAATTGTCATGTAGTCAGTTTGCCAAGATTTTCTTCCACAAAACTGATAGGTGGCTTCAAACTGTCAACCTGTAGGTTAACAGCCAAGCCAAGTGTCATTGATTGGGATCCAACTCATGCAGCTGATTGCAAATGCTGTCACTACTCAGATGCCTCTCTTTGAGGATATGCGCTTGAAATATTTAATCTACTATATTTCTTCATTTGTCCTCAATGTTATTTCTCCCTAGTTAACTGAGGTGAAGTCTCTTTTCAAATAATAGACTATTTCTATGTATTTTCATAATCCTTTTTTTTTAAAAAAAGATTTTCTATTGTCTTTTGAAGTACCAGATTCATCACTTCAGCTTCTGTTAGATTTTTATCTCCTTGAAGATACGGATGGATGAATTCTTTGCTCTGTGGAACGATCAGTTGAAGCTGGTACATATTTTTTCTTGTCCGTTCACTTGGAGATTCACTTTTATGTGTTACTAAATTAGTCAAGGGTTAAAATGCTGTGCCTCTGAATTCTGTGAATCATACCCAGCCCCTTGGCTATCAAGGCTAATGTAATTTACTCTCATAGAATTCAGAAGTTTAGCAGAGAAACTGGACATCTGAGGGGGAATAAAAATAGACAAAAAAACACATTAACAGATTTACAGGCACTTAAACAAGTCCTCTATGGCACTCACCATGGCTGAACTTTAAAATTATGTGGAGAGCTTTTAAGAAACCATAGAACCCAGGCCTCATCCTAGACACTCTGGCTTACTTGTTCCAGGATTGGTTCTAGCTATTAGTAGTTTAAAAAAAAAATCTCCTCAAATAATGTATACCAGGGATTCAGAGGGACTGCTTATAGAGTTCTATGAGTTGGAATCACCTTGACCGTAGTGGCTAGCCTTGGCTGTAATAGGGTGGAAAGTCAAAAATAAATGTGTTTTGGCCAGCACCCCCTGCTGACAGGTTTCTTTTTTCCTTAAAGATCTATTTGTCTTGGGTACTAAAAAGAAAAAAAAAAATCAACCCCCTTGCTGTCAAGTTGATTCCGACTCATGACCGCCCTATAGGGCAGAGTTTAACTGTCCTATAGGGTTTCCAAAGAACAGCTGGTAGATTAAAGCTGCCCATGTTTTTATGGTTAGCAGTTGAGCTCTTAAACACTGAGCCATCAGAGTTCTACTAGCATGAGTACAGGAACTAGCTTTGTCAGCTGGGCCCTTCAAGTTTGGTTACATATATTTAAGAGTTACTAAAATGTTTATTTTTAATCTACCATTAAGGAGACAGCAAAATGATTGAACAAGGATGATTGAGGTTATACTATAGGATGAATTATATAAAGTTTAATACATGGCTAATTTAAAGTTAAATGTATATAAATCAAACCAACAAAAAGGTGAGGATGAATCTATATGGCAAGTTTCTCAAACTTGCCATTTAAGAAAAGACAGCATTCAAATCCATAATCTCAAATAAACCTAATTGCATAACCCAAACTGGGTTAGTACAGTAACCTGAAATTTTATTTTTTCTTAAGTTATCTTATCAGTTTTATGATCTGTTTTATAAATATATTTCATAACAATACATTCAATGCACAATAAAATATGTGCACTGTACTTTTTAAGATGTAATTCAAACTATAGTAAATATTTTATTTTTAATATGTTTAAAATTTCAACAGAAGATAGTTCCCTACCATTTAACGGGCAATGTGCCATGTCCAAGATGCAGAGCCCATCCATCAATTTTGAAAACTTGAATATTGTAGAATAGCAGGATCACTGAAGGGGAGATGTTTAGCATTCTGTCCTTAGGTGGTACCACATAAGAGGCTTAAACTTAATTTGGTGAACATTTTAAAAGTATGGATTTGAATCATCATGTTAAGAAGCTAGAACACTTGTCATTTGTCACTTATCATGGATACCTAGAAGTGTCTCAGGAAAATATCAATAAAATAAACCAAAGGACTCTTTTATTTTAAGAAAAGTAATTCACAATATTTGTAAGTAGACATTCCTTGCTTTTATTGGTCTAGGATCACTTTCTCCCTTTGTCTTGTTGGTAGGGCATGCCCTAAGCCTCTCTCCTATAGAGAACTCAGTCTTTAATATCCTGGTAAAGATGATCTCCCCAACACCATTACCCTAGCCCCTGATATTGTGGTAGGTATGTGGCGCATCCTGGCCAACTAGAATGCCTCATTCATTCAATGACACTGACTGATATAAGTAGAAGCATGTCCGAACAGGCCGAATCAGAGTCTTCTGAAGGATAATCCAGTCAGAGATCTCAGAGTAGAAAGTACAGTGACCCTACAGGAAATGGTAGAACCGCCCTGTAGAGTTCTAAGGAGTACCTAGCAGATTTGAGCTGCTGATCTTCTGATTAGTAGCTGTAGCACTTACCCACTATGATACCAGGGTTTCCTCTCTCTAGGAGTTACTAAATTAGAAAGCTGTGGATCTGGAACTAAAATGGCTATTACACTGCCATGAGGAGACAGTATGGCTGAAAATGATGTCCTGTGAAGACAAGAACTATCGAGAGATTGTCGGCATCTCCCTAGATTCTGAAGTTGGCTTATCCAACGGCCACCCCAATGATGTGGGCACATAAATTTTTTCCATGTAAGCTGGTTTGCATCACATCATTTTCCATGCAACTGATGTCCTCACTAAAATTTTAATCACCGATGAAATGTATTTCAAATAACTCAGTCTTCAAGACCAATTGTTTTCATCCAGTTCTCACACTTTATTTTCATTGCCGTGGTTTTACATAAAGTTAAAATGGTCACAGTATTGTTTCAGTTGTTGTTGAGGATATTCTGCTGGAAAAATACAGCTGATACAGCTGGTAGATAAATCAATTTTGTGATCCACTGTTTATCATTAAAGTGAAGATTAAATTTATTAACTGTATCCAGGGATTTTTGCCGTTTTCTTGTTCTCTCTCTTTTTTCTGCCCTTAATAAAAAAATACACATATCAGCTAACAGTTCTTTTCGCAGTCTGTAAAATCTAATCACAAATGGTTTTAGCTGAAAACAGAAGGATAATAAAGCTTTTTAAGTAAATGTTTTTTATTGCTGTATGTTTGTTAAAAAGTACAAATATCTAGAAAGAGTTTTTAGAGGTAACTGACCTTATCACACACCCCTACTTCCCTACTGAACATATACAGTGTGCCAGAAATAATGTTTATGAATATGGATTAGTATGTAGGTGAAAATTAGAAATATATACTATGGAAGAGAACAAGGTCAAGTTAGAGAGAAAGAAGTCAAGTAAAATAGACAAGCATTAAATATAAGATGGATCCCCCTACCACATCTTTCAGTTTGTTAAACTGTGGGAGCTCATGTATTGCTGTGACACTGAAAGCCGTGTCACCAGTATTCACATACCAACAGTATCACTCATGGCTTGTAGGACTCAGCAGAGATTCCAGACTAAGAGAGACAAGGAAGAAGGACCTGGTGGCCTACTTTTGAAATTAGATACAGTCTTAAGAACAGATTTGACACATTAAACACTAATAACAAGACCAGATGAGTTATGGAAGGACACCAAGGAATCGTACATTAAAAAGACAAAAAAGAAACAAAATCCGAAAACGGATGTCAGAGGAGATTTTGAAGCTTGCTCTTGAATGTTGAGAAGCTGAAGAAAAAGAGGAACCGGTGGGTAAGATAGCTGAACATAAGATTTCAAGGGGCGGTTTGAGAAAATAAAATATTATACTAACATGTGCAAAGACCTGGAGTTAGAAAACCAAAAAGGGAAGAATATGCTTGGCATTTCAAGCTGAAAGAACTAAACGAAAGAAGTAAGCTTCAAGTTGCAATATTGAAGGATTCCACAGGGAAAATACTAAGTGATACAGGAAGCATTAAAAGAAAATGGAACGAATACACAGAGTTACTATACCAAATTAATTCGTTGACACCATTTCAGGAGGTAGCATATCATCAGGAAACAATGGCACTGAAGAGAAAAGTTCAAGTTACCCTGAAGATGTTGTTATGTTTTGTTTTGAAGGGGGGCTTCAGGAATTGACAGAATATCAACTGGGATGTTTCAACAGCAGTGCTAGAAGTGCCCGCTCTTCTATGGTAAGAAAATCGGAGATAGCCACCTGGCTAACCAACTGAAAGTGAAACATATGTTTGCCTATCCAAAAGAAAGGTGATTCAACTGGATGCAGAAATTACCAAACAGTATCATTAATATCACACACAAGTAAAATTATGCTGACGATCATTCAAAAGCAGCTGCAACAGTACATTCACTGACAGGAAACTGGAAGAGGATGTGGAACTAAGGATTGCATATCTGATGTAAGAAGGATCCTGGTTGAAAGCAGAAAATATTGGAAAGATGTTTACCTGTGTTTTATTGACTATGCAAAAGCATTCAGCTGTGTGAATCATAACAAATTTGGAATAACAATGAGAAGAATGGGAATTCCAGGACACTTAATTATGCTCACTAGGAACCTATAGATTAAGATTAACCTGTGGATTCAAACAGAACAAGGGGATACTTGGTGATTTAAGTTAGGAAATGTGTGCCTCGGAGTTGTTGCCTTTTGTTTATTATTATTATATAGTTCCTCACTCTATGTGCTGCATGAATAATCTGAGAAACTGCAGTATAATGTGCAAAATTGTCATCAGAACTGAGGAAAACTCATTGATAACTTGTGTCATGCAGATTATACAGTTTTGCTTGGTGAAAGTGAAGAGGACTTGAAGCACTTACTGATGAAGATCAAACACTACAGCCTTTGGTATGAATTACACCTCACCATGAAGAAAACAAAAACCTTCACAACTGTACCAATAAACAACATCATAATAAATGGAATAAAGTTGTCAAGAATTTCATTTTGCTTGGTTCCACTATCAGTGCTTATGGAAGCAGCAGTCAGAAAATGAGACAATGCATTGCACTAGGGAAATCTGCTACAAAAGACCTCTTCTCAAGTGTCAAATAGCAAAGATGTCCCCTTGAAGAATAAGGGGCACCTGAACTGAGTCTTGATGTTTCCAACAGTCTCGTGTGCAGAATATTGAATAAGGAAGAAGAATCAGGACCTTTGAATTAGGGTGTTGGGTAAGAATATTGAATATACTGTGGACAGCCAAAGAAATAAGCAAATCTGTCTTGGCAGAAGTACAGCCAGAATGCTCCTTAGAAGCAAGGATGTGAGGCTTCATTTCACACACGGTGGGCACGTCATCAGGAGGGATTAGTACTGGAACAGGGCATCATATTTGGTTAAGTTGAGGGTCAACGAAAAAGAGGAAGACCCTCAGCAAGCTGGACGGACACAGTGGCTACAACAATTGGCTCAAGCATGACAATCGTTAGGATGGGGTAAAACTGGGCAGTGTTTCATTCTGTTGTATGTGGAGTCTCTGTGAGTCAGAACTCACTCAAGGGCACCTGACAACAATGACATGAGCAGAAAATGTCCCTTCCTTCTCCATGAGCTGAAAAGTACTAAGTCAAAACCCACGTTGTAATAGAGCTTCCAAAATACAAAAGAATAAAGTTTCAGAGGCCTCCTCAGAGAAAAATTGAGAAAAGTTTACCTTGACATACTAGGCAAGGACCCAGCAACTGTAATGATAGTCCAGCCCCTGGAGCTCACTTTTTACGACAGACTTGTATCCCCAGTGAGGAAGGAAATACGCTGAGCCAGCTGTAGCTTACAGAAGCAGCTTTTACCTCAACTTTCCTTGAGAAGGACCTTAGAGTGCAGAATCCCGGAAATCTTCTAGAGTGTCAAAATTTCAACCACACACGGAGAGTCAAGAAACCAGAAGAATGATTTCAGGGTCTCCTTTTTCCCCCACATTCAGCCCCATAATTTTTCTCAGATATAAATGCATTTGGGAGAGGAATAAGGGTTTTTTCTTGGGCTACCGTGTTAGCCTTGAGGCAAAGAGCTTGCTACTTATAAAAGAATAAAGAAGCTTAATAAAGGATTTTAAAATTCAAACTCAGTTCATGTTTAGGAGAACACCACTGAAGTTTGTGGTCAATTCAGTAAGAATATAATTTTTACTCAGGCTAACAATTTACTGTTTTGCCCACCAGGTTCTTACTGTATGTCCATCTGGAGCCCTGATGATACAGTGGTTAAAAGCTTGGCTACTAACCAAAAGGCTGGCAGTTCAAACTCACTGGTTGCTCCTTGGACACCCTAAGAAGGGTGGGGGCAGTTCTACTCTGTCCTGCAGAATTCCTTTGAGTCAGAACCAGCCCAATGGCACTGAGTTTACTTTTGGGTTTGGTATGCATGCCCGTAGTTTATCTCAGGCACCCCTTTAAGCACCAAGCTTCAGGTAAAAGTTTCCTCTTCTTCACCATGATTATTGATGTGTTTAAGTTCATACAAACATGAAATTCCCATGGTATCATCTGACATGGTGGACCCAGTGAATTTTACTTGCATAAATCAGGAAATATAAAATTTAAGAGTTTAAATTTGTTCCTTAAATCTAGCAAAACTGACAATTTAGGTAAATGTGTCAGGTTTATCTTCTGACTTGAAGCTAGACCAGGGACTACCAAGCTCGAGACAAGAACCGGGAGACTCTTGTCTGAATTCAGTCTCACGTCACTTTGGCTTTTCTGGCTCATGCAGAGAAGAGTGAGGAAGCCAGTGTCTCAGCTCTGCTCTTCCGGCTGTCTTCTCATTGGGTGGTGTAACAATACATCCAAAAAAAAAAAAAAAAAATTCCCTTATACAAAACAGGAAACTCCACTCTCCCTTTTCTTAGAAGATTTACTTTAAAAATTGTAATTGTAAATATTCTCTCTGCTTCTTTGTAAAAAGCTATACATGTAAGTCTCTTGCTAGTTTTACAGCCTGGGAATGTTTCCTCAAGTATGTGAAAGGCATCTCTTGAAACATGATCACCCAAGAAGATAGCTCTCCTGTCTCCTAGTTTCTGTGGGAGAATGGTGCCTTGCTGTAACATGTAAAACCACTTGCTGTCACAAAGATATGAAAAGTTTGTTTTTCCTTTTGATAAAGCCAGTTTTGCTAACACAGATCTTGTTGCCATCAAGTCAGTTACGACTAATAGCAACCCTTTAGGACAGTGTAGAACTGACTGGTATGATTCCTAAGGTTGTAATCTTTTCCAGAAACAGACTGTGATGTCCTTCCTTGTGGAGTGACTGGTGACTTTAAACATAAACTTTTCGGTTAGCAGCTGAACAGTTTAGCCATTTTTCCACCAGAAATCTATTGTAGTACAGACAGATAGTCATCTAAATGTGTGAATTCAGGATGAACTATGTGTGACAAGAGGGGGTGGTGATTCAGTGGTAGAATTCTCACCTTCTGTGTGGGAACCTCAGTTCTGTTACCAGCCAATACACTTCATGTGAAGCTACCACCTGTCTGTCCACAGGGGCTTGCTATGATGCTGGAAGCTATACCACCAGCATTTCAAATACTAGTGGGGTCACCGTGCTGGGCAGGTTTCAGCAGTGTTTCCAGACTAAGCTGGATTAAGAAGAAAGGCCTCATTTACTTCTGAAAACTAGACAATGAAAACCCTATGGATCACAGTGATCTGATCTCCAACTGATCGTCGGGATGATTCCGTTGTGAAAGGGGTCACCATGAGTCGCTAGACAGCTCCACAGAAGCTAACAATAACTTGTGTGATGAATAGTGCTGTCAAGTCCTCTTATTTAATCGCTAGTTATTTATCCTGAGAAATGTTTGGAAATGGGATGCGTCTACTTGACTATGGATCCGACTCGATGGCACTTGGCTTGGCTACTTGACTATATAAAAAGATGTCCTGGTGGTAAAATGGTTAAGCTATAGCATTATGTGTTATTGAATAGATTCTGAGTCATAGCGACCCTTTATATAGAGCAGAGTAGAACTTTCCCAGAGGGCTACCTAGGCTGCAGGAGCAGACACTGTGTGAGTGTCAGCTTTTTGTTTAGCAGCCAAGTGCTTTATCATTTTGCTACCAAGGTTCCTTATAAAGGGTCAGACTTTTGTCTTTGCAGTCTCTTTAGCAGGCTGTCTAGTGATGCACCAATTCTAATTTAATACTTATTCAATAATAAAACTATCTCCTTTCTCTTTACCCTGGTGCAAAGTGTATCAGGATTGATGAAAGATTTTGTGTTTAATTTCATATTCTCAGTGCTGGTTCTCAACTGATGCCCTGTTCATGGGTCTGTTTCTGGTTCCCTGGCCATCTCACTCCCATATCTGTTGATGCCAAACTAGTCATTTCCTTGTACCAAAGCTGCTAGCTATTTCTTGTTCCTTGGGTTGCCTACAGTTGCTCAGCATGCAGTCTTAAAGATGCCACTTTCCCACAAGATATGGTCACTCTGCATCGCCAAGTCCAATCCACTGCTGTCAGAAAAGTCGACTTTCATTATGATTTATGGACAAGGGCAGCATCAGGGCCAGGGGCTATTCTCCCAGGGGAACCCCGAGGCCCCAGGACCATCAATTGCACTCTTTTATTAGAGATCTCAGGGTGCACCCCTATTTATTCTCTTGTTGCCAGTGAGACTCAACTTGTGAGCTCCATCGTGGCTATCACTGGTGGTGGCCGGGCACCATCTGGTTCTTCTGGTCACGAGTCAATGTAGAGACCCACTCACATGGGTCTCTCTGTCTTGTCGGTTCTCTTTTCCCACATTGTTCTTGTCGTTAGTGATCGTCTGTTCCTGTTGAGTTGGGACCATTTGCTGTACCCTCAGATGGCACCTTGACAGCTTTTAAGACCCCAGATGCCACTCACTGATGAGGGGTGCAGAGAGTCCTTGTTAGCAAAATGCTATGTGTGCCAAATGGCCTCAATTTTGCCTGAGAGCATGGCTCTATTCTTCTATAGGATGTCATCCTGCTGACCTCTTGCTGGAGGAAGGGGAGTGGGTGGACAGGAGGGGATAGGAGACTGTTGGGAGGACAGGACATGTATGGAACGGAGAGGAGAGATGTGCTGTCACTGGGCACGGAGAGCAGTGGGCGCTGCATATAGATGAGCATGTGAACTTCTATGGGAATGTACATCTTCATTCAATCATTAAAAAAAAAAAAAGATTCCACTTTCTCAATTGCACCATTGCTGTAATCCAGCTAACTTCTCTGCTACTGTACAAATCTGTGCAAATCCGGGGACTTTGAGATGCTCTGCTTTAAATTATAGTACAGAGAACTCATACTCAACTGAAAAGTAAGACAAACAAGTTCATTAATAGTTCAACACATTTTGAACTGGAAACAAAGTGGGTCATGTAAACAAAACCACAAAATGTAAGGTGTTATAAGCAAATAAATGTTTTATTAGAGTTTAGACAATGAACAGAGGCTGCAATTTTCTAGTGGATTTTCAGGCAGTCTGGGAAGTTAAAGGCAGGCTTTCTTAAAATGAGGATTTACTGGTGATTGAGGAGGAGCATATAGGTAGACTTCAGTGATTTGAAACTTACCTTAAAATTTAGGTACACACGCATGTAGCTGGGTATGTGGGGAGTCACAGCACAGTGGCAGGACACGCTGGCCTGGGAACATGCCATTAAACCTGCTTTCTCAAGTATGCCCTTTCTTGGAGTTCCACTGTAAAGAAGATTTTTTCAATAGTACTGTGCATCAAGATTCCCAGAAACAGGCTGTGACATTCAGCTTCTGCGTCATCACAGAGACAAATATTTCCTTCAGCTATATGTTTTCTTAAGGATGACTAAAGGCAGTTTGAATTCATCAGTCACTCTGTGGCAACATTATGAGGCAATTCTCCACTGTCCTATAGAGTCACTATGAGTAAGAATCCACTTACCTGCAATGGGTTAACAGGTTAAAGACTAGCAGGCTCCAGTGGCTACTTGTGGTGATTAAGAGCCTGAATGTTAACCAAAAGGTCTGCCATTTGAACCCACCAGCTACTCTTTGGAAACCCTCTGGAGACACTTCTCTTCTCCCCTGTAGGGATGCTATAACTGGGAATCATCTTGATGACAATGCTTTGGGGCTTTTTGCTTGTTTTGTTTTTCAAGGCTAAGTGGAGCCCTAGTAGCAAAGGGGTTCAGAGCTCGGGTGCTAACCCAAAGGATCGTTAGGTCTAACCCAGAGATTTGTTCTCAGGCCTGAGACAGGGTCGCCTACTTAAACACAATGCTTTGTATAATTTTGGAGTTCTATCTCTCAAAATGGAAATATGTTTGGTGAATGCCTTCTATGAAATCCCATCTCTGCACTTTTGAGTTGGGGAGTATTTTCAAACATACTTAGTTTTAGGCATAAGAAGGATGACATCTAAATTTCTCTGGTTTTTATTTTATAGGAACTTTGACATTAAGGGTAAATTTTAATTGTTAATCTTGGGTTGCATTTTAACTGAGATTGCTGACACTGAGTCTATTAATACTAGTATTTTAGGGTCAATTTAACTGGTCAACAAATGGAAGGTAGATATAGACATTCCAAAGAAATCACTGTCAATAGAGTATGGATTTATAGGAATAAAGGGTAAGCTAAGCCACAGCTTTTTTATCTCTTGAAAGATTTTCTCTTAAACACACTTAATTCTTTCAGATAAAGTAAGTACAAGAAATGTCTATTAAAATAGGCACTAAAGCTACCATTATTGAGATCCAGTCATAGAAACGCACAGTGTTTGTTAGGGCATAACAGAAGGTAGGATCAAGAACTTGAATCAAAGTTGTTCACTACAGTGCATGACAGAGCATTTTGAAGGCCATCTGTAAATGAAGAGTTTGCTCCTCTATCAGTGTGTGCTGGTTTTGAAACATACAGCAATAGGGAAACAGGAGTCCAGACTATGCCCTTGGACTCCTTGTTACAGCCAGTAGTTCATCTTATTTTCCGTGTGATTGTCATTAAGTCCACATCAACTAGAAGAATTTTCTGTAACTCTGTGAATTCTGTGAAAAGAAATCATTAGATAGGAGGGAGCGAGGAGCTGTCTGCTTTAAATACCTTTCCAGAACACAGAACAATCCTTTCTCAAAATCCCCCAAATCACTAATCAGCCTTTTATTACATCTAGTTTTAAATTCAATTTTATGAATGATTTATTAGATATGTACCATAATTTAATTTTGTCCATAATGCTTTATAAGCCACACAATCTAATGCCCTTGTATAGTCAGTAAAACTCAGGCTATCACTGCTGATGTCGGATGGATCCTGACTGAAATCAGAGAATACCAGAAGGCACAGGTGAACTTCTTTTTGGTATTCTCCACTTTCAGCCAACTTCCGCTTGACGTCAGAAATGATCTGTTGTATTTTATTGACTGTGCAAAGGCGTTGGACTGTGTAAATCATAACAAATCATGGATAACATCATGAAGAGTGGGAATTCCAGAACACTTAGTTGTGCTCATGAGGAACCTATACAAAAATCAAGAGTCAAGCATTCAGACACAACAAGACACAACAAGAGGATGCTGCATGGTTTGAAGTCGGAAAAGCTGTGTGTCAATTTTGTATCCTTTTACCCTACATACTCAATCTGTATGCTGAACAAATAATCTGAGAAGCTGGACTATGTGAAGAAGAATGGGGCATCAGGATTAGAGGAGGCCTCATTAAAAACTGTGTTATGCAGATAACACAATTTTGCTTGGTGAAAATGGGGAAGATTTGAAGTGCTTACTTGATAAAAATCAAATACTGGAGATCAAATAATCTCATTTGCCACATGGATTATACCACAACATAAAGAAAACACAGATTCTCACAAGTGGAGTGACCAATTGGCAACATTATAATAAACAGGGAAAAGTTTGAAGTTGTCAAAGATTTCATTTTACTTGGATCCACAATCAACATCCTTGGAAGCACCAATCAAGAAATCAAAACACACATTATATTGGGCAAATCTGCCATAAAAGACCTACCTAAAGTGTTAAAAAGCAAAGATGTCACCTGAAGACTAAGGTTCACCTGACCCAAGCCATGGTGTTTACTATCTCTTATGCATATGACATCTGGACAATGAATAAATAAGAACAAAGAAAAAGACATTTTTGAATTGGCAAAGAATGTTGAATGCATCATGGATAGCCAAAAGAAGTTACATATCAGTCTTGGAAAAAGTACAACCTGAATGTTTCTTAGAAGCAAGGGTGACAAGACTTCATCTCAATGTACGTAGAGTGTGTCATCAGGAGGACATCAGCGAAAAAGAGGAGGAACCTGAATAAGATGGCTTGATGCCATCATGGGCACAAGCATGACAGCGATCATGAGGTTTAGCACAGGGCCACGCATGATTTTGTTCTGTTGTCCATAGGGTCACTATGAGTTGGAACCCACTCTATGGAACTGAAAAGCAAAACATACATTTGTCAAGTACTCTGAAAAATATAAAGGAAGTAGGTGATAAATTTTATGTCTTTAAAAAAGTTCAGTGTCTAAACGAATGGAATTAACTGAGCAGTAGTACAAAATAATTTCCCACCCTTTCTTTGTGTACAGTTATTTACATCATCTTCTGTAGGTGGGACCAGCTTTAAACTGCTCCATATTTGCATAATGGCTTTCCGTGTGTTCCGTCTGTTGTTCCAAGTAATTGCTTGCCTATAGCATTTTATGACTCTCTGATGAGTGCCCCTCCCTTATGTAAAATGTAGGTAATCTAATTTTTCCAAAGCTCAATACTTCATTAATTCCTGGAAGATGAATATAGTATCAAGATCCTTGGACACCAGAGAAGAAAAAACTCAAGAAGGAAGCAAGACATATCCATTCTTGCCTTTGTCAAAACAGAGAATCATAACAAGCCAACCACAGACATTCACTGACCTCTATTTAAGATGAGATTGTAATAGTGGTAACTTTTCAATTAAAACCAAACCAAACCTACTGCTGTGAAGTCTGACTGATAGTGATTCTATAGGACAGAGTAAAACTGCCCCTTAGAGTTTTCAAGGAGTACCTGGTAGATTCAAACTGAACTGTTGGTTAGCAACTACACCGCTAGGGTTTCCTCACTTTTTGATTAGGGAATAACTAAGGTGCTGCATCCTTGTATCACTTCTTACCAGCATTGTGATATAAGAGCAATTGGAATGTTCCTCAGAAGCAAGATGGAAGGACTTTGTCTCATATATTTTGGACATATTATCAGGAACCATCAGCCCCTGGAGAAGGACATCATGCTTGGTAAAACAGAAAGTAAGCAAAAATGAGTAAGGTCCTCACAATGAGATGGATTGACACAGTGGCTCCAACAGTGGCCTCAGGTATAATGATTGTGGGGATGGCACAGGACCAGGCAATGTTCCATTCTCTCGTAGATGGCTCAAGGCACCTAACAACAACAATCAGTCTTCCCATGAAAATAGTGTTTATAAAATAACAGTTCACTCTAAAACACAGCTTCTAGTCAGACTCTTCCTCAAAAGAACATAGTGCCTAGACAAAAAAGATCTTACTAATTAACAGTTCTATAGAGTCACTCCATCAGTCATCATCTTACCATGGTGGCTTGCTTGCTGCTATGATGATGGGAGTTATGCCACCAGTATTTCAAATACCAACAGCGTTATCCATGGTAGATACGTTTCAGCAAAGTTTGTAGTCTAAGTTAGACAGGAAGAAGGACCTGATAGTCTACTTCTGAAAAAAATTGGCTAGAGAGAACTAGTCAACAGCAGAACACTGCTGATATCGTGCTGGAAAATGAGCCTCTCAAATTGGAAGACATTCAAAATACAATAGGAAAAGAGCAACCTCCTGAAAGTAGAGTTGGCCTTGATGACGTGGATGACATAAAAACTTTGGAGCCTTTCTTTGCTGATGTGGCACAACTTAAAATGAGAAGTAACAGCTGCAGACATCCAATAATAATCATAATGTGGAATGTTTGACATTTAAATAGGTCTTTTAAAATGCAACTTGGAAATGAGAATGGATGAGACTATGACTCACATTCTTTAGACATGTTGTCAATAGGGACCAGTCCCTGGGGAAGAGCATGATGCTTGGAAAAGTAAAGGATCAGTGACAAAAATGAATACCCTGAACAAGATGGATTGACACAGTCATTATAACAATGGCCTTGAAAGTAGCAACGATTATGAGAATAGTGCAGGACACAGCAGTGATTTGTTCTGTTGTACGTAGGATCACTGAGAGTCCGAACTGACTTCATCTCATCTAACAACAGCATCATAGCATCACTGTCAATTGAAATGCAACAGACTTATTGTCTGACTTAAAGGTGACTTTTAGAAACAGTTATTTCAAGCCAAAGTTTCTAAAACTCTATAGACTCCAGAAATCTGGATTCCAGGAACATTAAAACTTCTTTTTACCTCTTTTCTTCAGATAGTGCTGTTCTGAGTTGGAATTGACTCAGCGACGATGGGTTTCAGCTTTTCGATTTGGAGATGCAGATGAACAAGGCAAATTTAGAAGACTATTGTATAAAATGTTTTAGTATTGAGTGGCAGGCTTTCCATCATGAACACCATCAAGTCAAAAAGTCCCCTGATTCTTTAATCCAATCAGACTATGTGTCCTGTAAATTATTCAGTGATCTAGACAGCTGTAACATGGGTCCTGACACTTGCTTTTTAAAGTCTGTCTTTTAAAGACATAAGGAGTCCCTAGATGCAACTGGTTAATGGGCTCAGCTGCTTAGTGGTGCTTCAGGAGAAAGGCCAGTCCATCTACTTCTGAAAAATCAGCCATTAAAAACCCTACAGAGCACATTTCTAGCCTGATACTCAGACAATTACCAGGAGTCAGAACGGACTTGACAGCGACAGGCTGTCCATCTGTGTATCAGATACTCCAATCCTAATTTTTTGTCTTAATGGACTTGTTCATTCAAATACAGTCATATACATTTTGAGAGAATAGCTTTTTAAAAAGAAAGACTTTGCATTATAGAACATTTTCCAGCTTACATTGATCTTCATACATTATTAGGTATTATAATCCATGATGCAAATAAGAACCTAAATGGTTATATTCTATCTACTTTCTAGGATGCCCAAAGAAAAATTGATTGTGTGCTTCTCTACTGGCTCTTACCAGAGGGCCAGTAACCAAAATATAAAAATATAAAAATCAAACCAGTTGCCACCAAGTCATATTCCAACTCATAGCGACTCTATAGGATAGATTAGAACTTGCCCCTCAGGGTTTCTATGGGGCATCTTGTGGATTCAAACTGCTGACCTTTCAGCAGCCAAACATGTATCCACTGCATCAACAGGGTTCCACAGGGCCAGTACTGGGTGACCATTGTCTGTTAGGGAAGGTTTAATCAGGCAGAACACAAAAGCCAGGAGGATAGTTATACTTACAAATGCTTAGAAAACCAAGAAGGGATAAATTAACAGTTGTAGAAAAAAAAACCTAAGCTATAGAGTAAGTAGAGCTGCAGGTGTAACCTAGCCAAAGTTCAACAAGCCAGAAAGGAGGCCTGGCAGTAGGTTAAGAGCTGGTACTAGCCCTAGATGCTGATGGTACTTCAAACTTCACTAGTGGCTCTGAGGAAGAAAGGTGTGAGATCTGCTTCTGTAGAGACTGTAGTCTAGGCAACCCTATGAGGCAGTTCTTCTCTGTCACATGGAGTCCATGTGAGTTGGAATCAACTCAATGGCACCTAACACAGCAGAAAGCCAGAGTTTGCTTTGATGATCTATTAGAACCCACAAGAGGTATAGGCTCATCCTCTGTATCCCTGCCATTTCCTTTTAAAAATGATTGGGGCCTTTGGCCAATTCTTAGAGTGATGGAAGATATCTTTCTTTCTTTCTTTTTCCTCCAGACGTAGCTTCAAAAGCAGCCTAGTACTTTTGTTTCCCATTTTGTCTCTCAGTGGGATACTCTGAGAGACAACATAGCATGGTGTATAAGAGCATAGCCTTTGGACCAGATGTGTGTTGAAAGATGTATCCATTATTCAACACAAGAGAAGAAAAAAATGGACCCAGGGTTTCCAGGAGCTGAGGAGAGAGGAAGTGGCCTTCAAATAGGGGTTGGAATAGGAAGACCAGGTGCCTGTGAGGAGGTGGCCACTTGCAACCCTATGAGAAGGGATCAGCTACGAATCCCTGTCAGCATGGAGAGCAGGACATAATTTTATAAGACTTCCATTTACCTGAGGACTCTTCTGCCCAACTTATCTTTATCATTTCCATTATCTATCAAGTTGGAAAATTTGATTTTACATGGAAGGAGAGTATTTTCATTCACTGGAGTGAGAATGTATTGATAATGTAAATAAGATAACAAAGCTTTCTACTACCACTGACAGAAAATTCATAAGCTCCTCTAAGTTTTCCTCTGCAAGACAGGAAGAAATTTCCCAAGTTGAGTACATTTCATGGGGAGAGGGGATACAAAGCAAGTTGCTTTTTGATAATACATCATGAATCAAGCTGGTTCACTAGCCATATTACAAATATAAAGCACTTAGAATAGTGCCATAATAAACACTGAATAAGTGTGACATTTCTTTTTGTTTTGTTTGAATGATTCTACGTACAGATCTCTCCCTGAACCTCACCCATGGAAGCAACAGTCAAGAAATCAAAAGACGTATGGCTCTGGGAAAATCCGCTGCAATGGACCTCCTTGAAGTGTTGAAAAATAAAGCTGTCACCTTGAATACTAAGGTGTGACTGACCCAACCTGTGATATTTTCAGTCTCATCATATGCATGTGAAAGACGAACAGTGAAGAAGGAAGACAGAGGACAAATTGATGCCATTGAATTGTGTTGATGGAGAAAAATATTGAATGTACTGAAGACCGCCAAAAGAAAAGACATGTGTTCTGGAAGAAGTACAACCAGAGTGCTCCTTGGAAGCAAGGACTGCATCTTACATACTTTGAACACGTTATGAGGACTCAGTCCCTGGAGAAGGACATCATGCTTGGTAGAGAGTCAGCAAAAAAAAAAAAAAAAAGACCCTCAAGAGGATGGATTGACCAAGTGGCTGCAACAATGGGCTTACGGTAACAATGATCATGGGTGTGGTGCAGGACCAGGCAGTGTGTCATTTCATTGTGCATAAAGTCACTGTGAACCTTCTCAATGGCACCTAACGATAACAACAACAACCGGAAACTCTGCAGATAACCGTGTCTATAGATTCCTTCCAACTTTTGAATAAAGAGGGTAAAAACTAACTTGACAAGATCAGGTGTTTCTTCCATTTTAAAGGTCTTTTCTTTAGCTTCTTGCTTCCTTTGCTCTGTCTTTTCATGTCCTGTAAATATTTACCTTATTTGAAGTTTTGAAGTATCACTTTGCTTTATTCCGTTGTGTCATTGTGCCTTCCATTTGCCAGACTAGTTTGTGATTTACTCCAGTGTTGAGTGTTGGTGGATTTCTGGACTTATTGGTTGACCACGTGTGCTGTTTGGTACTTCTACATGGGGACCTGGCTGCTCACTGTCACAGCCATTCTGAATAACCACTTTAATCATACAGGGGTCTGGTCCCCCCCCCAGGGATTGTTAGTTACTTAATAAAGGACACCTTTCGGTAGAAATGACACATCTATGTTTTTCCTGTTTAAAAACAAACACAAAAAATTCCTGTCAAGCTGATCCTAACTCATATCAGAGTAGAATTGTACTCCACAGGATTTTCAATGGTTGATACTCAAAATGAGATTCTAGGTCTTTCTTCCTAAGGGCTTCTGGGTAGACCCAAAACTTCAGTTAGTAGCTGAGTATGTTTTTCTTGTGACAGTAACATAATTCCGGCACAAGTGAATATACAAAGATTCATACAAAGTTTTCTGTATGAGAACATGTATATGTTGTTTTACACTACGACAACTATGCTTGTCTCTTCCACGTGTATATCCGCAACAGCTAGTAATGGAAGAAAACTCATTGTGTTACTAATAGAAATTCAGCTATGACTCGTATTCTTCATCTTGGAAAATTTAATACACCATTCAGGAGGGAGAAGGGCACAAGATTTGGAGGCACAAAGCATATAAATTGTAGTCTTGACTTCCTGTAGAAACACAGAACAAAATAAAACTCTTCTTCTTCCATTAGAAAGATGAGAAGATGAATGTTCTTTCCCTCATATGAATTGCTATACAGAGAGTGCCCTAGAATCACAGTTTAGAGCATACACAACAGCAATCAAAGTATGTGCTTCTCTTGCTCTGAAAGAGCTGCTTTAATCAAAAGGAATGGGGAAGACGTGGAGCTAAGGATATGATACAGGATGATATAATTACTGCTGTCTTGAGTACTACATATTTATAATGTGACTGGTAGTGACTCCCTTTGGGTCAGTTGTTTTCTGAGCCCGTAGATTTTATCCACGCTCACAGGAGCACTGCTGATAAGCTATATGTGGGTCATCAAATATTTACTCCTTATTGAATTGATATAACACCTCTCCTCTAAAGAGCTTACTGTGTTCAACAGGAAACTTTTCAATTGTACAGCTAACTTGAGATAAGTCCTTGCCTATAGAAACAGTAAAGCAGCACAGAAGCCTGGGTAAGAGGAAGGCAGGGCTAGCACCTGTTTACTGCTAACCTTGGCCCAGCCAAGCACTAAATGAAAGAATGCAAGGGATCTTCAGGTGAAATTTTAGCCTCATTAGGAACCTCCTCTCTAATCTACTTGAAGGCGACAGTTAAGAATTCAACAAAGCCTAGATCTGGTGGCACAGTGGTTAAACATTCAGCTACTAACCAAAAGATCTGCAGTTTGTTATCTACCAGCCGCTCCTTTGGAATCCTGCAGGGCAGCTCTACTACGTCCTACAGAGTTGCTGTGAGTTGCAATCAGCTCAGTGGCAATGCGCTTGTTTTTCTTGTCATTGTTGTTTGTTTAATCCCCGGTGACTCGTAAGTCACTGAGTCACAATCAATTTGACAGCAACAGGTTTAGTTTCTCATTTAGTCCCCGTTGAAGGAGTCTGGTGTCGCAGTGGTTGAGAGCTCAGCTGCTAAACAAAGGTTTGTCATGTCCAACCCTTCAGCAGGAAAAAGATGAGGCACTCTGTTTCTGGAGAGATTATAGCCTTGGAAACCACGAGGCAGGTCTGCATTGTCCTGTGCTGTTACAGTGAGCTGGACTTGATCAGACTGAATGGATTTCTCTTGACTCTTTTAGTTCCCAATGGACTCCTAGATAGATTAGTATGTTGTGCTTCTAACCAAAAGTTTAGAGATTCCATCCCAGTCTGAGGTACCTCTAAAGAAAGACCTGTCAATCTACTTAAAAGATCAGCTGCTGAAAACCCTATGCTGCACAATTCCACTCTGACACACATAGGTTGTCATGAGTCAGAATCTACTCAGTAACAACTGGTTACTGGTTCACGTGAAAAGCACACTAACATAACCACTGCTCAGAATTCTGCTAAAATTGCTCAGGGCTTGGTGCTAGGCAATTACAAGGAAATCTTTTTCCTCATCTCCTTTTATTTCCCTTCCTAGCAATGCAACCCCAAAGCAACTTTTAAGGCACCAGTGCTCAATTATTTTTTCATTGTGATTTATCTTGGTCCCTCTCAGCTGCCCAGACTTGAAGTTAGTGCCCAAACCACCAGCCCCAAAATGTGTTCTCCTCAGTTTCATTATGAAAACAGCACTCAGCATAGCAGGGAAGGAGGAAGGAAAGAATAGATAAAATCTTTTATAATTCTCTGTAAACCACCTAAACAAGACAAATCAGTCTGAGCAGTTAAGACCTCAGCACCTAATCAGATGGTCAGCAATTTGAATCCATCAGCCATTCCTTGGAAATTCTAGAGGGCAGTTCTACTCTGTCCTACAGGGTTGTTATGAGTGAGAATGTGACTGAATGGCATTTTTTTTTTTTAATTCTGTGATAGTCTTAACCCGGTAGGCAGCAGTTAGGAGTATGTTATTTATTTCCCTGTCTCCCGGAGATGGATGGTGTCTTCTTGCTTGCAGTTCTATTCAGTGGTGGCTCTTAAAGGTTCCTCTGGCAGGGAATGGCAGTCCTCCAAGTCTAAGTGGGTTTGGCAGCTGCCAGGCTAATGGATATAAAAATAGTGGTGAAGGTGGCCCAGGTAAAAACATAAAAGGAACATATCAATACTGACAACTTGAAGAAATCTTTCTTGTTTCCAGATGGTGCCTGGCATGTAATAGAGCTTAACAAATATTTGTTGACTAATGTGAATATATGTGTTTATACACACCCCAGTACTAATTCAGTCCCTTTTATTATCTCTTTCCTCTGAATCTCACTTCTACAGATGCTTTGTGTCAAATTTTTGTTTTGTGTAATAATCTAAACAGTACAGAAAAAAAGAAGAAAAGAAAATTTAGGCTTCTGTCTGGTTCTGGGGTGGAATAGTTAAAAGCAGTTGGCTGCTAACTGAAAGGTCAGCTGGTAGAACCTATCAGGTACTCTACAGGAGAAGGATGTGATATTCTGCTCCTTGAAAGACAGATTACAGCCTTGGGAACACTGTGGGGCAGAGTTTCGACTTGTCTTACAGAATCACACCACGAGTCAGGATTGACTTGATGGCAATAGTTTTTTTATGTTTTGTCTTTTTGATGATATCACCAGGAAAGGGTAGTATTGGTTTAGTGGCAGAATTCTAGCCTTATACAGAGGAAACACAGAAACCCTAGTGGGAAGTGGTTAAGAGCTCAGCTACTAACAAAAAGGTGAGCAGTTCCCAATCCACCAGCCACTCCTTAGAAATTCTATAGGGCAGGTCTACTCTGTCCTATAAGGTTGCTATGAGTTGGAATCAGCTAAAGGGTGACTTTTTTTTTTAATACTGGAAATGCTGGTTTAATTCATGGTCAATATATCTCTTGTGTAGCCACTACTCGTCTGTCTTTGGAGACATGTGTATTGCTGTGATCTGGTACAGGTTTCAATGGCACTTCTAGGCTAGGATGGACCAGGGAGAAAGACCTAGTGATCTACTTTCAGAAGTCAGCCAATGAATACCCTATGGAATGAAATGTTTCAGTCTACTACTGAACATGGGACAGGAATGGGCAGCATTTCTTTCATTTGTTCATGGTGTTGCCATGAGTTGAGCCAATTTCATGGCAGCTAACATCACAGGTCATGAGACTTCTTTTTGTTGACCATAACAATGTGTTTTGTTGATCATGTTGGCTCTGTGGATGGCTTTCCCAGCACATCCTTTCCCTGACTGCATTTTGTCAAAATAGCTATCACAATAAGATAATGTTGTTTAACCCTTTGCCTCCAAAAAGTAAATGAAACTTCTAGCAATTCTGAATCATCTGAATATGAAATTTAGTGTTCAAGGATCTAGGGAAATGTTAGATCTTTGGTATCAGTACCTGCATACACTTATTTAAATTTAGATTTCATCATGGTTTTGCTCAGCAGAAGAAAAATGGCTCCCTAACTCCTATAGGACAATGCACACTCTCCTAAACTTAGCATTTGGCTTCTCCCCTCTTAACTCCTAGAAATGTCTCATGATTGCTTTAGAAATCCCATCATTCTCTGAGTGTTACAAGCTATATTTTACTGGTGGATGCATAAATTTAATAATGACAGGAGTTATTTTATTCATCTGTCATGACTTATAAAACATTATAAAGTTATTAATACTTATATTAATAAAAATAAAACCATACATATATAAGCCTGTATTTTAGGAGAAAAGATTGAAAAACTTAGGAATAGTTTTTCCAGTAGTTACTGTTGTCCTTAACACTGATTGCAGGAAAAGTCAGTACCAACTTCAAGAAGGAAAAAAAAAAAAAAAAAACAGGGCTTAAAGGTGGTCCTTGAAGGTGGGTAAGGTAAATGAGTGTGGAGGGCATTTCAAGAGATATATGCAAAGGCAAAGAAGCCAGAACATGTCCAATTTAAAGTTGTTAATAGTTTTAGTGGAAATATATAATTTTAATGAAAAAAAAAAAAAAGATTTCCGAACTTAATAGGAACTTAATGTACTTGGGGAAAAACTGGTCATCTCTATAAATTACATGAAAGTTTCTTTCATCCATTCTTGCTAAATTGGCTGTAGAACAAAAACTTCCTCAGCATATTCCTACTATGTTAGCTGATAGTTAAACAGCAAAAAGACTTCAAGCTCTGGCTCTGATGAATTTTGTAGGATTATTTTCTATGTCACTCACAATATCTTTGATTACTAGTTGAAAGTGTAATTTTAAATACAAACTTATCTCTCAGTCTATTTCTGAAGCATCTTTACAAATTGGTTTCTTTAATCCCAGTCATATTTGCAGATACTTGTGGTGACATTCATTTTAATGCAAGAAAATTAATTTTCCTTGTAGGTAAAAATCATTTTTTTCAGCATAAACGTGTTTTGTGTAATGATTGCAAAATTTACATTTTATATTGGTCCATTACTTTTATTTTTATTACTGTATTATTTATCAAAATTTAGGATGTTTCATAATTTAGTGACATACCAAATAAATTGTGTGAATTAAGAAATAGTCCCACAGAGTTTAAATGTACTTTAAAAACCACAAAGGTTTTCAGAAACAATTCATTTTTTGAATAAGTGATAAAGGCTTTCTTAAAAAAGAAAAAAAAAAAGCCAGAGGGCAGAGCCAAGGTGGCAGAATAGACATGTGTCTCTTCAATTCCTTCTGAAAACTAAGGCCTGGATTGATAATTGAATGAAACCCTTTCTGATACCCAGGAAGCCCTAGGATATGCCATGGGTTTGTCAGGTTGGACTACATGCCACTAAA
This sequence comes from Heterohyrax brucei, assembly GCA_028571685.1. Taxonomy (NCBI): domain Eukaryota; kingdom Metazoa; phylum Chordata; class Mammalia; order Hyracoidea; family Procaviidae; genus Heterohyrax; species Heterohyrax brucei. The sequence continues at coordinate 80,523,635 of CM053144.1, forward strand.
TGGGAAACTACTTGTCTCTGACGAGGCAGAGTGCACTGAACCCCACTCCTGCTGACTCACCACTTGGACAGACTGCAGGTACTGATGCTTTTTTCCTTTTTCTTTATCCAGAAGGTGAGGGATGACATGAGCCAGCAAATAAGCTGAACTGCAGTGCTAAGGTAAACAGTGTATAGCACAACAGAGATACAGTGTATGTGATAGCCACACTTTGAGAGCCCATCTCCTGACGTAGGGCACCACTGCCTCCTCCCTTCCCCTTTCCTGAGCTCCACCATAGATTCTGCTGTTTGGTGACAGGAAGGAAAACTCAGCCAGGATGCCATCTTGGTCAGCTGGGAGGCAGAGTCACCCAATTGGAGGCTTCAGCAGGGAATAATTCCCAAGATGAGAAGGAGTGCCACTCCAGAAAATGCTTTTCTAGCAGAAAGATTTTGTTTAGCACAGTATTACCTTATGGGTAGGGTACAGCTGAGGATGGCAGCAAGGCTGTAACCCATCTCTACTTTGAACTACGTTATAGCATCTGGGGATGGCCAAAGAGGTGCTTCCATTGTCAGCTGGAAGGTGTAATCTGCCACACCTGATGGCCTGACTGATTTTGGCAGCTGTTGAACAGCTCCTGAATTTTTAAAATAAGGCTGCCTGGAGAAATAACAGCTGAGTGGCCCTACGGCATCTCTCCCAGCCTTTACTGACCCACATCATAGGGTTGGTTGATGGCGCACTAGTACTAAATAAGTAGGACACCATCTTTGCCCAATAGGAGGTGTAGCCTGCCACCCCAGAGAGTCCACTGGGGCCAGTCACTAGAGTACACAGAGGTGGCTGGGGACCAACTCACCCCTCAGAAGTAAGCCTCAGCTCCTGTTGAGATGACACCAGAGAGACTAAACAGTCTCTAGGTGGCCCAAAGGCAACAATCCATCTCTAAGCATTTAAAGAAAACAACTCACCATGGCTCCAGAAAACTCCCACAATAAAGAATCAAAAAACTTCCCAGACAAAGAAGCCTTTCTGAAACTATCAGAAGTTGACTACAAAATAATTATATATAGAACTCTCCTAGAGATTAAACATAATGCAGCAGAGCAAAGTGAAAAATTAAGCAAGCTGTTTGAACTGATGAGACATCAACAACATGAAATCCAGCAGATCAGTGACAAAATTACAGAATTAGATAATTCAATCCAAAGCCAAAGAGCAGAACTGAGGAGATAGAATCAGACTCAGTGATCTTGAAGGTAGAGCAAATGACACCATCATTTATGAGGAAAAATCAGAGAAAAGAAATTAAAAAGATGAAGAAACATTAATAAATATGTGGGACTCTATCAAGAGGAACAATGTATGATTAATTTGAGTTGATGAACAGGGAAGGATAGCTGAAAAGACAGAGTATTGTTGTTGAGTTGCTGACAGAAAACTTACCTGAAATTATGAAAGAAGATAACATAGATATCCAAGATATGTATCAAATGCCAAAAAACCAGACCCCAAAAGAAAGACATCAAGACATATTATAACCAAGCTTAACAAAATAAAACTTAAACAGATTCTCTTAAAGGTGGCAAGGCTCAAAGCAAAGCTAACATTCAGAAGAAACCCTGTAGGCTTTCATCTGGCTACTTGGCAGAAATGATGTTGGCAAGAAAGCTGTGAGATGACACATTCAAAGCCATGAAGGAGGAAAGCTTCCAGCTAAGAATTCTACATCCTGCAAAACTGTCTCACAAATATGAAGATGAAATTAAGACATTTGCAGATAAATGGAAGCTTGGAGACTTTGTAAAACCAAACCCAAACTTCCAGAAATACTGAAAGAAGCTCTTTGCTTAGAAAAACAAAACAATTAAGTGTATATTTAAGGAAGCAATGGAGGACACAGCACCCATAAACCTACTCACTTAGGGAAATCACAAAACTCAATCAAAGCTACAATATTAAAAGAAGGCAACAGTGATTATATCATGAAAACTCTGACACTATCACACTGAAAAGAGGGATATACTACAGCAGTTATAGTGCTTTCAGATGTAGAGGAAGTTAAAAAGATATACAGAAGTTAAAATCGGGTTTAACCTTAGAATATTAAGGGGAATCATAGGAGTAGCTTTAAAGCACAATAACAGTGCAACACATCAAAGCAAGAAATGTAATACAGGAGTCTCAACAACCACAAAACCAACACTGAAAAAGATGTAAAGTCAACCTGTAAAGAATGACCCAGAACAGAATACTAAGAACAGCATGGAAAACACTAACCCCAAAACAAATACATCAAAACGACAGCACTAAACACATACCTATCGATAATTGCATTGAATGTAAACAGACTGAATGCTTCAATAAAGAGACAATGAGTGGTATCCTTGATCAAAAGACGTGACCTATCCATACTTTGCTTAACAAGAAACACACCTTAGACTTGAAGATATGAACGAATTGAAAAATAAAGGGTGGAATAATATGTACAAGCTAACAATATACTAGGAAGAGCAGGTATGGCAATACTAACCTTAGGTAAAATAGATTTTAACGTAAAATCCACCATTACAGACAAGGATTGTCACTATTTATTGCTGAAAGCTTCAATACTCAAGCAGGACTTAGCAATAGTGAGTATCTGTGCATCTGATACCAGAGCATCTAAATACACCAAACAAACAAAGACTGAAATAAAACTGTTACCATCAGTCAATTCTGACTCATAGTAATCCTATAGGATGGAGTAGAACAGAGTTGGCAAGTAGTGTGTGATGGACTTGAGCTGCTGACCTTTTTATTAGTAACCGTAGGACTTAACCACTATGGCACCAGGATTCCCATGATGTAGGGAGTACACAAGTTATGATATATTTGAGTTGCTATGAGCCCTACAAACGAACATCTGTCTTAGACATCTGGTACTGCTATAAGAGAAGTATCAAAAATAGATGGCTTTAACAAAGAGAAGTTTATGCTTGAAGAGTCCAGTAGGCTACAAGTCTGAATTCAGTGAGTTAGATTCAGAGAATGCACACTCTCTCTCTCTGAACAAAGGTCCTTGTGTTGCATCAGTCTTTCTTTGGTCTGAGAGCATCTTGGCTCATGAACCTCAGTTCCTATTTGTTTTGCTCTCACTGCTACTTTCTTATTGGTATGAGGTCCCCAACACTCTGGTTGCTTTGCTTTCCTTTTATCTCTTGTACGATAAAAGGATAAAAGATGGTGTGAGCCACATTCCGGGGACACTCCCTTTACACTGGAAAAAGAAGGTGACTTTAGGAAGAGTGTTATAGTCCTACCCTAATCCTCTTTAACATAATCCAGTCTATTAACCACAGCACAGGAAAATCACAAAATAGAGGACAATCACTCATGGCCCGGCCAAACTGCTACACATATGGGGGGGGGGCATAATTCAATCCATAACACCATCCATGGTTTGTTGGCTTTTGTTTTGTTTTGGGGCATCTCATTGTCAGTAAATTTTCAGTGAAAAGATTAGCTGAAGATTTTTTTGTAAGCTAAATCAGGGGCTTCAGTTGCTCAAAAACAAGGACCCAAATGCTGCTTGCTTTGCTAAAGGTGATAGGTAGACTTAAAAAGCAATGAGATGTTACAGTGAAACAATAAGAACTAAAAAAAAAAAAAAAGACCATATAGACAACTCACAAGTTTTCTGACTGGAAACATCATTCACATCCCCAGGGATTATCTAGATGATAGAGAACCTTCCACAAGTAGAATTATTATTGCAACTGACAAAATGCTGCAGCCACCTAACTCTTCTTCACTACCTGAGTAAATTTTTATGATTTTTTAAAATGTATATGTTAGAGTATATCTGTAAATTTATATGTTTCCAACCTCCCAAAACAAATGATTGCATTTATAAGGATATACTAATGAAAGACAATAATAATGAAAACTTAAAAGAATGAGGTATTCCACTTAAGTCAAAACTGACTTCAGGTGAAGTCGTTGGAACAAAAACTTGTCATGAATTAAGAACTATCTGCAATCAAACCTTAAAAAAAATAAAAATAAAAAAATAAAGTTTTATTTTACTAGTGCACAGCCCTATCCCTTAGCCATCCATAGTTTATCCCACAAACATTCTAGGAGCATACAGGAATTTGTCTGCATATGCTGTGTGTGTGTGCAACTATGTTCTGTATTCCTATGAGGGAACTGTATTTCTGTGTATATCCTTTTCTTGATTTAAAATATGTATCCTAGAGGAACTTACATGTTAATATTTCTAGTCTAAATTCTGGAACTGAAATTTCAGGATCAAATTTGAAATTTATTAGATATTAGCAAATTGCTCTCTGAAGAGCTATATTAATTTTATTCTTACAACCATATATGAAGATGTTTCCCCTTATTCTTATCAAGATAGTGTGTTAACAAAGTTCCTAAGTAGTATCATTTTGTAGTCTTATTGTATTTTTCTATTGTGAAGGTTAAGTGTATTTCCATTTATTTAACACCCATGTTTATTTTTTGTTCTCTGAATCATTCATTCATTTATTTTGCCATTTTCCATTGTTCCTTTTTCTTGTTAATTTATGGGAACTCTACATATTAAGGAAACTAGGCCATTATTGTGATGAGTTGTAAACACTTTTCTTCTTCAGTCTAAGTTTCCTTAACTTTGCCTGTCGTCATTTTTCTACATTTTTTCTTTATGTAATAAAAAGTATATTTTTTTCACAGTTTTATTGAGATACAGTCGACATAAAAATGTAGTAAATATTTGGACTTTTAAAACAGGTTTATGAGGCATAACTCACCTTCAATAATCTGCACAGTATTAAAGTACATCGTCTGTTAAATTCTGACATATGAATACAACTGTGACACCATCACCTTGATTGGGCAGTGAATAGATTCATCACTCCCAAAGTTTCCTTCTGTTCACTTGTAATCCCTTTAAGCCTCATGAAATCTCTGCCATGTTGTGCTTTCATCTTCATTCAGTTAAAAAATGATTTCTAGCAGTACCTTTAGAGAAACTAAGGGCTGCTCAGTTTGTTTCTCCCTTCCAGGGATCAGTGTCGTTTGTTGCCTTAATTCCAATATCCTAAAACCTCCTGTTTAATGTTTTCCATTTGGATTTTCTGACTGTTTGAGGTGGGAGGCTAAATTCAGTCCCTGTTAGTCCACATCTTGAATGGAATTCTGTGTAATCACATTTAACAGTCTTTTCGGTTACAGCATCTGGTATTTGGTGTTTCGCTTAGAAAGGCCTCCAACTCTCAGAGTTGTTTTTCTGCTTGTTCTTCAAGTTGTCTTCTAGCTTTTTTCTTTTTTTCTGCTCTATACCACCTTCTGCTTCCTAAAACTAAACCCATTGTGAGTTGATTCTGACTTATAGAGACCCTACAGAACAGAGTAGAACTGCCCCATCATTTCCAAGGAGAGCCTGGCCGATACACACTGCTGACTTTTCTGTTAGCAGACATAGTAGCACTTAACCACTGTGCCATCGCGGTTTCCAGTTTCCCTTAGTAGCTGGTAAACCAACCCTAGCATGCCTCCAGTTATCAGAATATTTTATATTGAATAATATAGCTTTTTGTTACATCCTGAATTCCAGTATCATTGGCATGTATTTCTGGACTCCTTTTTATCCAGTTGGCCTGTTCTCTATTCATGAGCCAGTTTCACACTGTTCTAATTTTTCTAACCATATAAAATATACTGATACTGGATATGATTAGTCCCTCTATGTCATTCTTACTTTTCAGAATTTCTCAATCTAATATTGCTTGCTTTTCTATGTAAATTTTAGAAAGAGTTTATCAGTTAAAAAAAATCTGCTTGAAATTATGCCAAATTTATACAGTGTAGCAGAAAGAATTGACATATGTAATAAAACCATGGTAACAACAGTAACAAAAACCCTTTTTCACTGAGTCAATTCTGATGCACAGTGACCCTATTTATCAGAGAAAAACTGCCCTAGACAGCTTCCATGGCTGTAATCTTGACTGAAGCAGATTGCTGTAACTTTCTCCCAAAGAATGGTGGGTTTGAATCACCAACATTTTGGTTAAGATCCAAGCACTTAAACTTCTGTGCCACCAGGGCTCTTTAAAACCATGATGGTCATTTCTGATTCAATTTATGTTCTTTGATATATTTTAAGCTATTTAGTTTTTTCATATTTCTTAAGATTAGATGTTTTGCACTGTGTTAATTTTGTTAATATAATCTTCATCTTTCATTAATTTTTCTGACTAGTTGTTTAGTTATTCGCAGTATTTATTTTGAGGGTGGCACAGAAGAAGTTAAGTGCTAGGCTGCTAACCAAAAAGCTGACACTTCAAATCCACCAACTACTCCACAGAAACCTTTTAGGGCCATTGTAGTTTGTCTGACAGGGTCACTATGGATCAGAATCAACTCGATGGCAATGGGATTATTATGAAGGCAAACTCTGTAGGTTGATATTCCCAACTATCCCTTCTCACTCACTTATTTTATTTGTTTATTTATTTTTGCCTACTTCTGCTAGAAAGTCCTTACAGAATAGGTCTTGGAGTTCTCAGCCTCAATTGCAGGAATAATCATAGCTTTATTTGTAGTAGTCATCTTGTGATCTTGAGGGAAAGGTCTAGAAAACATGAAGAACTTCGGCAATGCTGCTGTAGGGTCATTAATACAACACCAGCAAACAACTCCCCTTGGCCCTAACCTCACAATTTTGAATTTAAGAAAAATAAATATGTAAACTGCTTAGAAGACTTTGAAAAATTTTGTGATTAATATGAACATTTTTATAATTAATATACGTAAATATTTTTTTCCAAAATACATGAGCTATTATCCAGAAAATACTATGGAGACTAACAAGTATTAAAATCAGAATAATCCTGCTAATGCTCTTTATGCAATATATGGAAACCCTGGTGGTGTAGATGCAATATATGTTTTTCACTGAATTGAAAATAGAGTATTAAAATGCTATTCTTATAGTAAAGTATCTATTATTAACATTTTAAAGGAACTTTTCTGGAGCAGCTAAAATGCTATATTCTTTTTATTTAAATAACCTCAACCTGTCAAAACAGATAGTTATAAAAATCTTAGTCAAGGAATGAGAATGTTTCCCCAGAATTTTAATTGGATGATTATTTCACAGAAGCTAAACTTAACGGCAAAATTAATATCAAACATAATAGATGACATTTGAGAGTATTTATAAGAAATGTCAGTCTTCATTAACAAAGCTTCACTCTTAATATTTTACCAAGAAAATGCATGATTATGACCTAGTTGTCATAAAGAGGCCAAAGTCATCAGGGTAGAAGGTGTTGACCTCCTGAAAAAAGTTGTCTATGGCCTTACCTGAAGGAAGACATCCAGAGTACAGGAAAATGGCTATGGGAATCATATCATCTGGGGAGGAATAATTTATCTTTGTGGTTTATTACTGATACATTGCAACAACATTTTGTCAAGTGTTTGCAGCATTAGTTTCTTATTTTCATTTAAGAATTTGGAGAGATCACCCTGAAAAACAGTACAGTGGTTAAAATTATGTGTGTAAGCAGATATAGTGACCATTACATGTCATGATTGCATTTGGAATTGAAAAGGCAGTATGGCTGTAAAACTTGAGACATTTATAGAACAAATTTTAGAAGTCTCAGCTGCTCGTATCTCCAGAGCAGTAAAGCTTTCATTCAGATACAGCCTTCCAGATACTACTGCCCTTGCATTTGGCAGTACACTTAAAAGTGCTTTTATCTGCCAATAAAATTTTCCTTTATAAAAACCAAATTGGATTCATCAAATAAGAAATGCAGCTGCTTCACTGCATCTGTATCATAGTGGTAGTGATAAGGTATTTTTAACGTGATAAAATCATCTTTTCACAGATTTGTCGGTAATAAAGCCATTATAGCGAGATGCTTGGACAATGAAACTATCCTTGCCAATTAAGTAAGGAAGAGTCCAATTTACCGAGGGCAATGAGAAGAGGGTTTTCTTTTTCTTTCCTCCTTATCCTCTTTAACGTTTGACTACGTTTTCCGTCTGCATCTAACACCTTGTACTTTCTGCGGGATTTATATGCTACTAGAAATTTCCTCTGTCAGCCCAGGAGGAAGGTTGGTAATAGTTTTATTCCTATTTAAACAAGTACGGAGTGTGACAGGATGTCACAAAATATTAGTTTTAGCTGGCTCCTGAAGGGAGAGAGAGGCATGCGAGACATCAGAGCTAAGTTAAGTTTAGAAGGAGGGTGAGGGTGGGAACGGGCAAGAAAAACCCAAGGAGCAGCCTTGCGCTTAGTGGCGGTAAAGGCAGCTGTTTCACACCATTGCCAAGAACCTTAGCTAGCCCATTCATTTAACACTCTTCAGAACTTCCTCTTTAGGCTCCCAATTCTGGCCCCAGCCAAGTTCTGCTTCAGGAACTCTACCCCCAGCTCAACTGCCCTTGGTAATGGGGGGTAGGCCATTTGGACTCCATGTTTGGAGTATTGGTGCCTAAAAAATTGTTAATAAACATCAGTGTAGTGGAAATTCAGAGATACTCTGCAGCCAAAGGGAAGTTTTTCATGTAATGGCTGCCACTCTGAAACACAGGCCACAACCTAAGATTTGAAGGCTTCTGTAACCAGATCTCACATCATCTATTGTCCATTCATCTTCAGCACTGAGGATGAGTGGAGATTCTCCTCTCTGTAACTTTTACTTGAACTGTGCCTTTAAAATGAAAATAGGATGTTTGTTACTGCCTCGAGTGATTAGGAATTCAATTCTTCTATAGATCCGACTCACGGCACTTGGCATGGTATACTTAAATATCATCTAAAAAAGATCTCCTATTTTGGTTTATCTTGTTCAAAATGTGCTGCTGAGTCCAACGACCAAGATTTTAAAATAATATATATGACCAAGTGTATAAAAGAGAGCAGAAATGACAAAAATTATGTCAAGTTAGAACTGAAAGCCAAAAGTATTCAGAGGCATAAATAGTGAAGACATCAAAGCCTGGAACTTGATGTATGAAATAACACTTTGTCTTAATCATCTAGTGCTGCTCAACAGAAATACCACAAGTGGATGGCTTTAAAAAGGAACAAAAAATTATTTTGTCACAATTCAGTAGGTTAAATGTCCAAGCTCTGGGTGTCAGTTCCAGGGGAAGGCTTTCTCTGCTGCCTCTGGAGGAAGGTCCTTCTCACCAATCTTCCCCTGGACTGGGAGCTTGTGATGCCATAGGGAACCTGGGTGCTTCCCAAAGGATGCACTCAGCTCCTGGCACTACTTCTTGATGGTACAAGGTCCCCAAATCTCTCTATTGGCTTCTTTGTATCTCAGGAGACTGTCTCAAAGCACGTAACAGTCTCACACAGTGAGTCCTGCCCCACCCACACGGTGGCTGCCCGTCCTCCCTTGGTAACATCATAGAGGCAGGATTTACAACACAGAAAAGCATCACACAGTACCAGGAATCACGGCTCAGGCAAACTATCAGAGACATTTTTGGGGAGTGCAATTCAATTCTTGACACACTTAATGAAAAAATAATATGTAAAGCAATCATAGAAATATAAGGTAAAATTGCCAGAAATGTAATTGTCTTAGGCTGGGTTTTCTAGGGAAGCAAAACCAGTAACACGTGTAGGTACAAGGAAAGATTTATAATATATATATAGACAGCTAGATAGATACAAATATAGGAAACAGCTCCCGTAGTCACAGAAGCTGAATGTCCCAAGCTCTGGCACAAGCCTCACGTGTTCACAGAAGCTGAGGAACCCAAGGTCAGCAAGTCAGAGACCACAGTTGCAGATCACTGGTTGTGTAGGTCAGTGGATCCCAAGCTGGTGGCGAGATGAAGCAACAGAGGCTGGAGGTCGGTGGATCCCAAGCTGGTGGCCAGACAAAGTGACAGAGACTGGCGAACCCAGGATCGGCAGGTCAGGGAGCAGGACTCTCAAGTGCAGACTGTAAGGACTGATGAGCCCAACAGCTGCTAGCTCAAGTCCTGGAACCAGATGCTGGAAGAAGAGAGCAGGAGCTCCTGGCCACGTGAGCGATCAGCAGCCGTAGTCCAGGGTCACGAGATGAGAGCCGAGTGGCAGGGAGCCACCACAAACCCCGCCCTGCCACTTAATACAGCGGCCAAACAGGTAGTAGCCAAGTTGACATAATCCTGACCACCACAGTAATTGACCCAGGAAATCTGAAAACAGTCTTTTTCCTTTTTTTTTTGGTAAGAAATCAACTAACCTATAATGGGTGTATGAAAATGGAGAATCTGAATAACATTAAGAAGGCTGATATAAGAGATATATTCAAAGCTTTATACCCAGAATAAAAAATAAGATACATTATTTTGAAATGTCCATGGAACATCTTAAAAAATGTAGCCTTTAAAAATACAAAAAATGAAATACAGAATTTATGTTAACTACATTCTCTAACTGCCAGGAAATAATATAGACATGAATAACAAAAATATATGGAGAATAAAATCCTGAAGCCTAGGGCTAACCAATCTTGATTCTAGAAAAAGATAAGAGACTATGATTTTTGAGAAAAATTATTTCAGAAAAAAGCAAATCAAACATTTATTGAATCAATAGTAAATTTATAGCCTTGGAAGCATTTATGTGATGGAGAAAATGTGAAAATAAATGTGCTAGGCATTGAATTTAAAGAGGTAGAACAAAAATAACAGAGCAAATATAAAAACAGTTTATAGAAGGAAATAATAAAGATAATGGCAGGAAAAAAGTAATTTGAATGGAAACAATACAGTTGTTATTAGGTATTGTTGAGCTGGTGCAGACTCACAGTGATCCTGTGTGCAAGAGAACAACCACTGCCTGGTCCTGTGCCGTCGTCTCTGTGTTATAATGCGTGAGCTCGTTCTTATAGGCACTGTATAACTCCGTTTCATTGATGGTTTTCCTCCTTGTTCACTGAGTCTCTACTTTTTGCAACCACATTGTCCTTCTCAAAAGACTGATCCCTCCCTCTACAACATATATCTTCACTTCTAAGAAGCATCCTGACTGTTCTTCTTCCAAAACATGTTGATTCGTACTTGGGCAGTCCACAGTCAAAAATCTTCACCAACACGTAATTCAAAGGTACCAATTCTTCTTTGGTCTTCCTTATTCATTGTCCAGTTTTCACATGCACTGAGGTGATTGAAAATACCATGGCTTGTATTAGGCCCATCTTAGTCCTCAAAGTGACATGTTTGCTTTTGAATAGTTTAAAGAAGTCTTTTGATTTCTTTTTCTCCTCCTTTTTTTTTTTTTTTTTTTTTAGCTTTAACAAAGAAGTTTGTTTTCTTATAGTAAAGTAGGTGAAGAGTCCAAATTCAGGGCATTAACTCTAAGGGAAGTCTTTATGTGTTGACTCTGGAGGAAAGTCTTTGTTGTCTATCTTCCCTTGGACTGGGAGCTTCTGAGGTGCAGGGACTCTGGGTCCAAAGATGCACTCTGCTCCCAGCACTGTTTCTTTTCGGCTAGTATAAGGTCTCCAAATCTCTCTGCTAGCTTCTTTTGGTATATTCCAAGAGATTTCCTCAAAGCATAATACACTTACATAGACTGAGTCCTGCTCATCATCACAACAGCCTCCCATCCTCATGCATTAATGTCACAGAGGCAGGATTTATAACGTATAGGAACATCTCACAATACCAGGAATCATGGCCTAGCCAAATAGCTACACACATCTTGGGGGGGGCGGGGGGGAAACAACTGAGTCCATGTTAGTAGGTAACCATAAATGCTGAACTGAATTGAATTTTGCCTTGAATCTTGTGACAAAGGCATCATTCCATTCCTAAAACCATAATTTTCTGCTCTGTCTATGACAGTGACTTCACTTTTCTCTTAAGAGTAATTCTACTTCCCAGCAAGCATTCTGAGGCAATCCAGGTAAAATAAAGTGAGAAGTTTGTCCCATGGACTGCCCACTTCGTTGTCCAGCAATCCCTCAACTCCTCCTCCAGACCATTCTCTGAAGTTCTCTTGCTGGAATTCCCTTCCCAGGTGGTAAATATGGGTGCCTAAGGCTGTGTTCTCTAGAGAAGCAAAACTAGTCAAGCTTATGTACTTGTAGAGTGTAGAGTGTCTGGCTAGTCTCAGGTCTGTGGTTCAGGCACTCTTGATTTCTTAATTGCTGCTTCCATGGGCGTTGATTATTGATCCAAGTAAGATGAAATTCTTGATAACTTCAAACTTTTTTTATTTTTCAAAATAGTGCTTAGTGGTCCAGTTGTGAGGACTTTTGTTTTCTCTGTGTTGAGGTACAATCCATAATGAAGGTTGATGTCTTTGATCTTCATCAGTAAGTACTTTAAATCCTCTTTACTTTCAGCAAGCAGGATTGTGTCATCTGCAAAATGCATATTGATAATGAGTTTTCCTCCAATCGCAATGCTGTGTATTTCTTCATACAATCTGGCTTCTCAGATTATTTGTTCAGGATACAGACTAAATAAGTATAGTGAAAGGATACAACTCTGACAAACTTTTCCCGACTTTAAACCATACAACATTGCCTTGTTCTGTTCAAATGACTGCCTCTTGGTCTCCACACAAGTTCCTTAGGAACACAAGTAAGTGTTCTGGCATTTCCATGCTTTACGATGTTATATACAATTTGTTATGATCCACCCACTTGAATGGTCTTTGCATAGCCAATAAAACACAGGTAAACATCTTTCTGGTACTCTAAGCAATCATCCAAGATCCATTAAACATTAGCAACAGTATCCCTTGTTCCACATCTTCTTCTGAATGCAGCTGGTACTTCCAGCAGTTTCTTTTCAAAGTGCTGATGGAAACATTATTGAATTATCTTCAGCAAAATTACACCTACATGTGATATAAATGATATTGTTTGATACCTTCTACATTCCGTCAGGTTGTCTTCCTTGGTATGAGCACAAATATGAATCTGTTTCAGTTGGTTGGCCAAGTAGCTGTCTTCTGAATTTCTTGTCACAGATGAGCAAGCACCTTCAGTGCTGTATCCACTTATTAAAATTTCTTTATTGGTGTCTGTCAGTTCCTCAAAGATTGTCCTTCAACAGTGCCTTCAGTGCCAGTTAAACTTCTTCTTTCAGTACCGTTGGTTTTTGGTTACATACTGTTTTCTGAAACATTTGATGGTTAACTGTTTTTGCTAGAGTGACTGTTTATTCCTTACATCTTCTTTTGATGATTCCTGCTTCACTCAATTTTTTGTGCATAGAATCCTTCAGAATTACAACTCAAGGCTCGAATTTTCTTTTCATTTCTTTCAGCTTGAGAAACGTCCAGCATTTTCTTCTCCTTTTGTTCTCTAATTCTGAGTCTTTGCACATTCCCTTATGCTACTTTGTCCTCTTGAATTGCTCTTTGAAATCTTCTGTTCAGTGCTTTCACCTGATCATTGCCTCCTTTTGCTTTAGCTACTTGATGTTCAAGAGGAAGTCTTAGAGTCTCTCTGACATCTGTTTTGGTCTTTTCTTTCTTTATTGTCTTTTAATTATTTATTTTAAATATTTTATTGTGCTACAAGTGAAAGCTTACCATCTAAGTCAATTTACCATACAAAACCTTGCACACACACTGCTGTGTAACTCCAGCTACTCTCCCCATCCTGTGACAGCACACGCATCCTGCCCTCCCTGTATTTCCTGTGTCTATTAAGCCAGTGTCTGTCCGCTTCCACCCTCTCAGCTAGCTTCTGGACAGAAGCTACTCAGTTAGCCTCGTGATAAATATACTTAAGCCAAGAAACACACTCTTTGCCAGTGAAATTTTACATTTTACAGTCTATTCCAATCTTTGTCTGAAGATTTGGTTTCGGACCGTGTCTTCTGGGGACCCTTCAGTCTCTCAGACCGTCAGGTATGGTCTTTTTAATAGAGATCTAGTTCTGCATGCCCATTTCGTTCCTGCTATGTCAAGAACTCTATATACTTCGTGTCAGGGCATTCATTAGTAGTAACCAGGCACCAAACAGTTCTGGTCTCATGGTGATATTGTCTCTGGATTATGTGGCCTTTTCTGTGCCTTGTGCTCATATTTTCCTTTTGTGTTTGATGACCTTCCTTGTCCTCTGCTCCAGATGGGTTAGGACAAATGATGCTACTTGGATGGCCGTTTGCTAGCTTCTAAGAGCCCAGACACCACTCACCAAAGTAGGATGCAGAACATTTTCTTAAAAAACTTTGTTATGCCAGTTGACCTAGAGGTCCCCTGAAACCATAGCCTTTGCTTCTCTGTCCTTTGATGTGTTAGATTGTATTTAGGAAATCTCTTAGCTTTTGGTTTAGTGCAGCTGTGCTGACCTCCCTTCTACTTCATGCTGTCATACCCTTCACCTAACCCAATTCCTATCTATTATCTAATCAATAAATGTCCCCTCTCTCCCTCTCTGCCTTTGTACCCATCAAAGGGTGTTTGTGTGTGTGTGTTTTTAAACTTTTTCTTGAGTGATTATAAGTGGTCTCATACAATATTTGTCATTTTGCAACTGCCTAATTTCACTCAACATAATGTCTTTCAGATGACTCCATGATATCAGATATTTGACAAGATCATCATTATTCTTTATCATTGCAGAGTATTCCGTTGTGTGACTATACCGTAGTTGGTTTATTCATTCGTCTGTTGATGGGTACCTAGGGTTCTTCCATCTTCTTGCTATTACGGGCAGTGCTGCAATAAACATTAGTGTGCTTGTGTCTATTCCTGTGACAGCCTTTATTTTTCCAGGATATACTCCAGGAAGTCGGGTTGCTGAATCGTATGGTACTTCTATTTCTAGCTTTTTAAGAAAGTGTCAATTTCCAGAGTGGTTGTACCATTTAAGCTCCCACCAAGAGTGTGGGATGGTTCCCATCTGTCCACAGCTTCCCCAATATTTATTATTTTGTAGATTATGCCAGCTTTGTTGGAGCAAGATGGTATTTCACTGTAGTTTTGATTTGGATTTCTCTAATGACTGATGATTGTGAGCATTTCCTCATGTATCTGTTAGCTGCTTGGGTGTTTTCTTTGGTGAAGTACCTGTTCATGTCCTTTGTCCATTTTTTAATTAGGTGATTTGTCTTGTTGAGGTTTTGCAGTATTTTACAGATTATGGAGATTAGACACTGATCAGATTTGTGGTAGCCATTTTTTTTTTCTATTTGGTAGGTTGCCATGCTACTGTTCTGGTGAAGTCTTTGGATGAGTGTAAGTATTTGATTGTTAGGAGTTACTAGTTACTGAAACACTATTTTCCCTTATGGTTTTTGTGCATTGTTAGTAATGTTTTGTGGTCTGTTTATGCTATGTACTAAGGCTTCAGCTTGTCCCTATTATTGCTTCCATGATCTTTACTTTTTTAGATTTTATGTTTAGGTCTTTGATCCATCTTGAGTTAGTTTTAGTGCATGGTATGAGATATGGATCTTGCTTCATTTTTTTGAAGATGGTTATCCAGTTATGCCAATACCATTTTTTAAAGAGAGTGTCTTTTCCCCAGCTTATGGACTTTGGGCCTTTGTCAAATATCAGCTGCTTGTAGGTGGATGATGTTGTGTGTAGAACCAGTACCAGGATATTTTGACTACTGTGGCAGTGCAATAGATTCTAAAGTCGGATAACATGAGGCTTCTCACTTTGTTCTTCTTCTTCAGTAGTGCTTCTCTTATCCAGAGCTTCTTTCCTTTCCATATGAAGTTGGTGATTTGTTTCTCCACCGCATTAAAAAATGCCTTTGGAACTATATCTATAGATCACTTTGGGTAAAATAGGTATTTTCATGATGTTAAATCTTCGTATTCATGAACAAGCTAGGTGTCTCCATTTATGTAGGTCTCTTGGTTTCTTGCAGTGGAGTCTTATATATTTTTTTTTTGTGTGTGTGTCTTCTATATCTCCAGTTAGATTTATTCCTAATCATTTTATCTTCTTGGAGGCTATTGTAAATGGTACTGATTCAGTCATCTCCTCTGTGATGCTCTCTTTTTCCTGTCTTTTTAATGACCTTCAGTTTTCTTCATTATGATGTCCTCAGTGTCATTCTACAACTCCTCTGGTCTTGAGTCATTAGCATTCAGTGTTTCAATTCTTTTCTTGAGGTGTTCTCCAATTGCAAGTGGGATACCCTCAAGGTCATATTTTGGTTTTGTGGACTTTCTTTTTTAATTGAGCTTCAACCAAAACTTGCACATGAGCAATTAATGGTCTGTACTGCCCGTGGTCTCTGGCCTTCTGACTCATGATATTGAACTTTTCCATTCAGCCTTTCCACAGATGCAGTCTCTTTGAATCCTGTGTTTTCTATTAAGTTCTACATGTAAAATCACCATTTATGTGGTTGAAAAAAAGATCCTAGTGACAGAGTCTTTGTTCTTGAAAATTCTATCATATGATCTCCAGTGTTTGTTTCTATCACTAAGGCCATGTTTTCCATCTACTGATTCATTGTTTCCAACTTGTGCAATGCAATCATCAGTAATTATCAATGCATCCTGATTACACGTTTGATTAATTTCAGATGTCAGAAGTTGGTGACAACCTTCAATTTCATCTTTGTGATTAGTGGCTGTGCATAAATTTGGGTAATGGTGGTATAAACTGGTCTTCCTTGTAGGCATGTAGATATTATTCTGTCACAGATAAAGTTGTACTTCAGGAGTGATCTTGAAATATTCTTTTTGATGTTCAATATGATGCCATTCCTCGTCATTTCTGGCAGCGTATGCAATGTGATGATCTGTTTCAAAACAGCCAAAGCCAGTTCATTTCAGTTCACTAATGCCTAGGATGTCAATCTTTATGTATTCTGTTTCATTTTTGAAGACTTTCCAGTTTTCCTAGATTCATATTTTTTATACTTGATGTTGTAATTATTAATGAATGTCTGCAGCTGTTTCTTCTCATTTTGAGTTCTGCTACATTGGTAAATGAAAGTCCCAAAAGCTTTACTCAATTTATGTCATTTAATTCGACTCTACCTTGAGGAGGTAACTCTTCCCCAGTCATATATGAATGTCTTCCAGTTTGAGAGGCTCACTATGTAATACCGTATCAGATCGTGTTCCCTTGCTATGCCTAAGGTTTTCATTAGCCAGTGCTTTCAGAACATAGATCACTCAGTCTTTCTTCTCAGTCTGTCTTAGTCTGGAAGCTGTGCCAAAATTGGTCCTCCGTGGGTGACCCTGCTGTTATTTTATTTTTGATACTGGAGTCACAGCTTCCGGTATCACGGCAACATGAAAGCCACCACAGAATGGCAAACTAGTGTGAAGGAAAAATGTAGAACTGATAAATCCAGGAGTTCTTTTTGTTTGTTTGTGTTTCAGAAAGTAATACATGAAGATGAGTCTAGTAGTCTGCTGCAGGAAAAGAATGATAAAAATAATAATGTACAAATAAATGCAGTAGATGTTAAAAATAAAATTACATAGTTCTGGGAAAACAGAAACGATGTTGACTCACAATAAAGTATAATATCTAAATAGATATTAAACTAGACAATATACTTAGAGTTCAAAATGCCACTGATAAAATGACTCACAGAATAGGTAGTTTAATAGGTGAATCCCTTCAAATGTTAAAGAATAAAATTCCTATATCATACAAAATCTTCTGTAATTTTGAAGAGGAAAGAGGAGAGCTTCTTTTTACACTCATATAAAGCTAACATAACATTTGTAATCTGACAAAGACAAAGGCTTCATATTCTTTATGATAATTACTATGTAAGCTGGTTTTTGGCTGGGCTTTTTAGAAGTACAGAAATAGATTTAAAACTCAAAGATATATATGGTTGCATATTTGTGATTGTCATTTCTTTGGTTCTAATTCCTTCTAAATCTCATTTTACATTATAATTTATTGTATGAATACTGTATAATTATAATTTTGTGTGCATTTTTGCTGTAAGTCTTCTCAAATCTTTTATAGAATGAGATTTGGGCAACATTGATTATGTTCTAGAAAAAAATTCGTTTATTTAAAATAAATTTCAAGTCCAAAAAACAGTGAGACCAGTGTCTTAGTCAGCTAGTGCTACTTTAAAGATGTACCACAGATGGCTTTAAAAAGAGAAATTTTATTTGTCACAGTCCAGTAAGCTAAAAGTCCAAATCCAGGGTCAGGCTTTCTCTGCTGGTTCTAGAAGAAGTTCCTTATTACTAATCTCCACCTGGACTGAAAGGTTCTGAGGTGCAGGGACTCAGTCCTTTCCAAAAGGTATGCTCAGCTTCCAGTACTGCTTCCTTTCTTTATGGTATGAAGTGCCCAATTGTCTCTGTTAACTTCTTTCTTCTATATCTCAAGAAACTGCCTCAAAAAATAGAACAACCTTACACACTGAGCCCTGCCCCACCAACACAACTGCTGCCTGTCCTGCCTTGTTAATGTTGTAGGAACAGGGCTTACAACATAAAGGAACATCATACAATACCAGAAATCATGGTCCAGCCAAACAATCACATACATTTTTGGTGCAACACAACTCAATCCATAACAACTAGTGAAATGAACTTACTGTACCTTTTATCTAGACTCACTTATTGTTAATATTTAGCCACATTTGCACATACCTCCATTCATGGGGTAAACCTTAATTAGTCTTAGATTTATAAGTTACTGTGAATAATTTTTGTGGTGTTCTAAATTGAATTGTGTCCGTCTAAAATATGTATTGGAATCCTAACCCCCATAACTGTATGTGTAATTCTGTTTGGAAATAGGATTTACTTTGTTAGGTTAATGAGACTATATCAGTGTAGGGCATGTCCTAAGTGTAATGACTTCTGAGGAAATACTGGTACCACTGTGGTTAGGAGTTATGGTTGTCAACCAAAAGGTTGACAATTCAGATCCACTAGGTACTCCTCAGAAACCACATGGGAGGGTTCTACTCTGTCCTGCAGGGTTGCTATGGGTCAAAATCAACTCTATGGTAATGGGTTTGGTTTGGCTTAGAATCACTTCTGAGTTATAAAAAGAGCAAATTAGGAAAGAATCAATATAGCAAAGACTCTGGTTTGGATTTCTAGCCTCCAGAACCATGGGAAAGTAAATCCGCATTCTTTAAAGTCTCCTGCTTACAGTATTTCTCTTACAGCAGCTCTAGGAAACTAAGACATACATTGTTGGGTTTGATTTGATAACATTTTGTTAAGAATTTTTGTATTTGTCTTATGAGAGCTATTGGCTTTCAGATTTCTTTTTCTTGTAATGACCTCATCTGGTTTTACTGCTGGTGATTTAGTGGCCTTCTAAATGACTTGAGAAGTTTCCTACTCGTTCTGATTTTCCAAATAATTTGTTTTGGATTGCAATCATTTCTTTCTTTAATGTTTGTCAGAATTCATCAGTGAATCCACTTAGATCTAGAATTTTCTTTGTAGGAATTTATTTTGTTACAAATTCAATTTCTGTAATGAATATGAGACTATTTTATAATTCTTGTGTCAGTTTTGGTAAGTTTTATCTTCTTAGAAATTTGTCTATTTTGTAAGTTATAGAATTAATTGGAATGATACTGTTTGTAATACCACCCATTATTTTTGAGGATCAATTAATTTTTACAATATCAGTATCAGAGTATAATCGGTCCTATCATTAACAAAAAAAAACTCATGTAACGTGTTATTTTAATCTCCTGACAATTTTGAGGATTTAGCTAAACAGCTAAACAGTTTTTAAAGATTTTATGGAAAATCTATTGTTTTCATATTGTTATGTTTATTTTTTGGCAAGCAAACAATTTATTCTCTCACTGTTATGAAAGGAAAGAAATTAGCAAAATTTGAAATTATTTTAAAATATACTTCTGTGCTCACCTAGGAATATATTTTAAAGAATTTAAAATATGCTGCTAGTTGAAAATTTCTTTCCAGTTCTTTCAGACCTAATTCAAATAGCTGCCATAGACCCATATTTACTATGATCTTTGTACCATAAAGAAAAGTTTGTGTGTATGTGTATGTGTGTGTGTGACAGAGAGAGAGAGAGAGAGATGACACTAGCATATTATTTATTATTTTAGAATTGCACTTTCTGATCGTATGTTGTCATGTTCAGGAAAAAATTACTTAACAACTTCAATATTCAGTTTGAAAATTTCAAATCTTTCATAGTCTTTAGAGTAGAAATCAAAGAGAAATAGTTATTTCTCAGCTTAAAAAAATTATAAACTGAATGATTTCATGATCATACGAATAGCAATAAAAATCTTTGTTTTGGAGCCAAAAATTTGTAATTATGCTTCCAATATATTCCTGTCTATAGCAGCCAATATCACCTTTAATTTACTATGTAATACACTTATGTCAGACTTTTATAGAACGAGAAATAATAGAATTGATTTGATAACATACTATTGAATAATACTATTCTAATTTTATTGGAATATTTTTGCTTATAATAATATTAAATATTGTTATATGATGTGTGTTATTAATCAATATTCAGTAATGTTTTTTCAAGTGAAAACAGTTCTCTTGTTAATACTTTTTTACTATAAGCTATCACAGGTTCAGTGACATGGACATTTAATTATAATGATGCTGAAACTTTATTAACTTAATTATTGACTAGTTTTCTCAAAATTTTTGCCATGTGCTTGAATTGTAATGGTGTGAAAGACGAATTGAAGGGGAGAATAACCTGAAGGGAAGAATCCTTCTTTCTGTAGTTCAGGCCAGAAACCCTTAGGGCCTGACCAACTAAAACATGGATGATGAGAGTAATGTTGAGAACAAAAACGTGCGTAAGAGGTAGAACAAATGATGTTTTGAAACTGGATTGAGATTACTGCAAACGACAAAATTAAGAATAAATTAAAATGGTATAGAGGTTTCTGAGGGATGGTGTTACCACTAGAAAAACATGGAGAATGTAAATATTAGCAGCTGATTTAGATAATATGTGACTTATGACAGCCATTCTCCCATTTCTTCATTACTAGTTGACCAGATATCTATGAAAGATGCTAAAAAAGCCAGGTACTCACTTTCTCAGTGTCATGGATTGAGTTGTGTCCCCCTCAAAATATGTGTAGCAGTGTGGCTGGGCCATGATTGCCAGTATCCTGTGACTGTCCTCCATTCTGTGGTTTTCCTATGCTGTATGTTAAAGGATGAGGGTGGGACTGCAAATTCCTTTACAAGATCACCTCCCTGCTCCACTGTAAAGGGAGTTTCCTTGGAGGACGGCTTGCCCCACCCTTAATCCTTTCATCCTTCAAGAGATAAAAGGAAAGAGAAGCAGGCAGAGACCTGGGAACCTCTTACCATCAAGAAAGCAGCACCGGGACAAGAGCGCATCCTTCAGACCTGAGGTTCCTGCGCCAAGATGCTCCCTGGACAAAGACTGATGCAATACCGGACTTTCCTCCAGAGCTGACAAGGGGGAAAATCTTCCCCTGGAGTGGACATCCTGAATTTGAACCTGTAGCCTATCAGACTGTGTAAGAATAAACCTTTCTTTGTTAAAGCCATCCCTCTGTGGTATTTCTGGTAGAGCAGCCCTAGCTGACTAAAACACTCAGTGTCACTTACAACCAGAAGCAGACATGAGATCCAGTTCTGACCATTTATTTATTTCAAAGTCTGTTGGGGTTTTTCCAGCTAACAGTATTCTGTTTAAAAAGAAAGATGTACAAGGTGAATCTCTCTTTTCCACATCTTTCTTTCTGTTATTACTAGACATGGCTGTGTGAGGATATAAGATGTTAGTCATCTGGGAGTGCAGGGGTGCAGACAGGTGGATTCTAGGGACATCTGTGTATAGTGGTAGCCATGTCACGGCAAGTGACAGATGCCTCCAGCTGGGCAGGTAAGTCATCCTGGCAGACACTGATTGCCGTGGCAGCAGAGAGCAGCACCAAAGCGTGGCTGGAGGGGGCACGGGCAAAGGCTTTCTGGAGCAGCTCAAGTCCTGCACAGTTTGATCTTGAACATATCTCTGGACCCTGGGGCATGATCCCCTCCGACAGTGTCATCCTATGTAGTCCACACACTCCCCCCAGCTCCCTAGAGATGCCGTTGGTGCTTCCTGGGACTCATGCCCACGGGCAAGTACCCCCTTCTACCCATGCAGCCTTGAAAATACTAACAATGCATTTTAAAACCTCTGGAAATTCCTTATAATGTGAAAAAATAAACCACTATTGTTTAAATCAACTGAGTCAAATTACTTGCAGATGGAAGACAGTATCTTAAGCAATATAGTGTCAAGCATTTCATTTTAGAATTTCTCAACTGAAATGCCTAAGAAGCATCCTGGTATAGATGTCTAACTCATAGCTGTACTGTTTTAAGGGGAAGGAGAAAAATTTGGTCAGTTCACTTTGCTAGGCAATGTTAGGAAAATAAGAGGAATTGGGTCTTACTTCAAGAAGTGTAAGTATTAAATGTCAGAAAACATTGATAACATGTTATGATTTCCATACTATATTTTGTACAATATCTCAGAGACCTTTAATTCCTCTCACAATGTCTGTTTTCCCTATACAGCATTGGCAGTATGGTGCTTAAGAAAGTAGGCTGCTAACCAAAAAAGTTAGTGGTTTGAATCCACCAGAAGCTCCTTGGAAACCCTATCAGGGCAGTTCTACTCTGTCCAATAGAGTCACTATGAGTCAGAATCAACTCCAAGGCAATGGGTAATTTTCCCTGTAACTGGAAACATGATCAATCAGAATAATAACTGCAGTTCCCAGCCTTGCTTTCTGCTAGGTGAGTGGGCTGGGAAACTCCTGGTAACTATTTTTACAGAGAGGATATATGCCTTTGTCTTTCCTTTTCACTCTTGCTAACTAGAATATGAAAGTAAGGCATGGAGATTTGGTATTGTTGTTAGCTGCCTTCCCGTAGGTCTCAGCTGACGGCTAGCCCATGCGCAAAGGAATGAAACACTTGCCAGATCCTGCATCTTTCCCGCATAGTTGCTGGTTAGACTGTTGCTTATCAGAAGTAGTCTGTCTGAGTCTGGAGGCTCTGCTGAAACTTGATTAGAAGTATAGCAGCAGTGTGACAGATAGTGGGGCTGCACATGAAGTGCCTTTGCCGGCAATCTAAACCTTACTCTCACTTAAAACAGAAACAAAAAACCCTTTGCCTTCAAGTCAATTCTGACCTACAGAGATCTTATAGGACAGAGTAGGACCACCTCAAACCCTTCAAGGATGCTGGAGCTCCCTTCACAAATTCCTTCTTCCCGGTTGTAGTAAAAGATGTGTCTTCTGGGCACTCCATGTGTGGCTTGTGGTTATAGCCTGACAAATCCACTGTGGCATGCCAGTTTCCCCAGGTCTGTGTATACCTTCTATAGGATACCAAGGCCGGTCTGGTACTTTAACTTAATCTAGTATAGACCTCCTCATAATCCATGCTTCAGCAATCCAACCAAATATTAGATCCTTCCCTAATTTCTCAAACTAAAACACTGAATAAAGAATAGGGCTTTAGGGGACCCCTATCAATAAATTCAGACTGACTTATAATTATGTTTCTTGCACCAATATCTCACAGCCTTAATAACCACCATCACAGATATTCCCCAGGTTCTGTTTGTACGTATTAGAAAATTCTTTTAGTGTATAATGTACTCCTCCTGGGTCACATTTTGTACTTTACCTTTTAGGGTCATTGGGAGTTAAATCTAGTTGTAGGTCCAAAAACCAGAATACAGGTGGTGTGGAATTGTTTTGAGAGCATAAAGCATTGTATTGTAAAACATCTGCTTCTGGCGATGCCCCAGGCAACGGCCCAGGTAAGGGCTCATCAGAGGAGCTAAATTAGAGCTAATCTTACTAGACAGAAGTGGAGGGGCTAATGGCATTTCTGGGCAGGGAGGTGATAGGAGCAGATACAGACGCTGTTTGGAGTCTCTGACAGACCTCCATTGGTGAATCACAGTGCAGACTCTTAGGATTTGGGAACAAATCCATGCTTTTCTCTGCATGTAACTGTTCTTTTGAAAAGCAGCTTTTGGCTTGTTACTGGGACTTAAAAGAGACTGAACATTTTACCATAGTACAGAAAGTCACCATGCAGTCTGAGTTACCCATCACAGACAGGATGCTGTTGACCCATAAAGTAAAAAAGTTGGACATGTACAACAGTACTTCTTCAGTAAGTGGAAATGGTATATAAGAGATGGGGCCTGAGCAGGAGCTGAAGGCACAGTAATTTACAAGAGGAAGTGGCCCAGATATTCATGTTCTCCATTCCTGTCACATTATCGTCCATCTCCCAGTCTGTACCTATAGCTTCACGTGGAGTTCCTTATGACCAGCTGACTGGTGAAAAACTCATGCCTGGTTTACATAGGATTCTGTGTGAGACATAGGCACCACTTGAAAGTGGGCAGCAGCAACACTATAGACCCTTTTTCAGACCTGCCAGAAGGACAATGGTGAAGGTAAATCCTCCCTACGAGTAGAACTTCAAGCTTGTACCTGGTTGTTCACTTTGCATGGAAGAAGAAATAGTCAGATACGTGACTGGATACTGACTCATGGACCGTGGCTAATGATTTGGCTGGATGGTCAGAGACTTGGAAGTAACATAATTAGAAATAGAGACAGGGATTTGTGGAGAAGAAGTATGTGGATAGATCTCCAAATGACTCAAAGAAGTGAAGATATCTGTGTCTCGTTTGAAAGCTCACCAGAGCGACCTTAGCAGGGGGTGATTCTTGGAACCATGAATCCTAGCTATGGGAGAAAGAGGACTATATATTGGGCACCAGTTTAGAGCCTTCTGGAGAACACTATCCCAACCCTGCAAAGCACTGCCACCTAGCTAGCACCTGGCTACGTAAGACCAATGACGTGTGTGCACCACCTGAAAGTGGACAGTGGCATACTGTGTTCTGTGGAAACCAGCCATGCTCCTTCCCTAGCTATTCTCTTCATTGTTCAATGGGCTCATGAACAAAGTGACCGTGCAGGGATGGAGGTTATGCACGGGCTCAGGAACGCGGACTTCCACTCACCAAAGCCGAGTTGACTACAGCCACTGCAGAGTGCCTAATCTACCAGTAGCAGAAACCAAATCTGATTCTCTGACACGCCACCATCCCTTGAGCCTGCAACATGGTAGCAAGTTAATTTACATTAGGCCACTTTCAGAGCAGCATTTTGTCCTTACTCTAGTAGACACTCTACATATAGATTTCCCTTCCATGCATACAATGCTTATGCCAAAACTGTCTGTAGACTTAGAGAATGTCTTAATCTACCATCATGATATCCTATATGGCATTGCAACAGATCAAGGGGCTCAGCTTCACAGCAAATGAAGTGCAGAGGTGGGACCATGCTCATGGAATTCACAGGTCTTACCATGTTCCCCATCATCCTGAAGCAGCTGGCTTGATAGAGCGATGGAACGGCCTTCTAAAGGCACAGTTATGGTGCTAGCTAGGTGGCGGTACCTTGCAGGGTTGGGATAGTGGTTTCCACAGGAGGCTCTAAACCAGTGTCCAATATATGGTGTTCTTTCCCCCACAGCCAAGATTCATGTGTCAAAGAATCAAGGGGTGAAAATGGGAGTGGTCACTCACTGTTACCCCTAGGGACCTACTGCAAAATTTTTGCTTCCTGTCCCCGTGATGTTATGCTCTGCATGTCAACATATATTAGTTTCAAAGGAAGCAACACTCCTACCTGAAGACAGCACTGATTCCGTTACACTGGAAGCTAAGACTGCCATCCTTATGCCTCTAGATCAACAGGAAAAGAATGGAGTTACCATACTGGCTGGTGTGATTGAACCTGACTACTAAGAGGAAATTGGATATTACATAATGGAAGTAAAGAAGAGTGTGTCTGCAACGCAAGAGATCGTTTACGGTGCCTCTTAGTAACACCATTTTCTCTGATTGAAGTTGATGGAAAACTATAGCAACTCAATTCCAACATGACTACTAACAGCCCAGACCCTTGAGGAATGAAATTTGGGTACCCCCACCAGGCCAGGAATTATGACCAGCTGAGGTGCTCCCTGAGGGCAAAGGGGATACGTGATGGGTGATGGAAAAGGTAGTTCTAATTAGTAGTTGTGGCCACATGACCAATTAGAGAAATGAGGACTGTAATTATTGTGAGTATTTCCACCTTGTATGTGTGCGTCAAATAGTTTTGTTTTCTTCACTTATGTAAGAGGTGGTAAACAGGCTAGTGTGTTTTCAGCTGTGTGTAGATTTGTTAGATTGTGTTAGGCACAAGTGTGATTTTATAATTTTCTTTATTCAGAGACTATGTATGAGTTTGAGATGTGTACCTCGGCTACGCTGACAGGTGGTGGACTGTGATGGTTAAGATTGCATGTTGACTTGGCTGGGCCATAATTCACAGAGTTTATGTGTGACCACTGTCGTGATTGTATCTGCTGTCAGTAGCCGAACATTTTACAGTGAGTTTCCTTGGAGACGGGGCCTATATCCATACGTAAGCAGACTTCCTGGCTATCTGCTTGCTGTGGATCCTGCAGGGGGCCCTTGCTCATCTGACCTGTGGTTCTTGGGCCTTGAGCTACCAACTTAATCTGCATGTCTTTGAATTCATCAATCATCACAGCCTGAGAGTGGGAGCTCTGCTCTCTGATCTGCTGATTTTGGGTTCACCAGTCCCTGTGGCTACATGAATCAAGAGAAGCCTCCAGCTTAATCTGCAGACTCCAGACATTCCAGCTTCTGCAATCACAGGAGCCATTTCCTTGATGTAAATTTCTGTCTATATATACTTATACATTTTCCTGGTTTTGTTATCTGGAACCCAGCCTAAGACAGTACCAGGTATCATTTAAAAACAACAACAACAACTTTTTGTTATGTTTTATGTTTATGAAATCTTTTAAGCAAATTTTAAATCACTTAAAAGTTTTTCTTTTCATATTTACATTTACATTTTGGATTTTTCCTCTGTTGCTGTGTAAATTTAAACAAAATTCATGGATTTTTTTGGAAGTCTTTTTCATTTCTTTCATGGAAAAATGAGTAATATAATGTAGAAATTACAATTCACAAGGTTTTCATGGAGCATACAAAAGAGTTGCTGCAAAATAACTCTAAATGCAATGTTATCTACACAATACTAACTGTTCTTACTTAAAAGCCATGTGAGTTTGTTCCTGGAACTATCTTTAATCCAGTACATAAAAGGGTGTTGAAAAAAATAGCCTTCCAAAAGTAGATAAATCATTATACGGAACCAGGCTCTGTTAAAGGGCCTCAAAAATATGAAATACAGAAAAATGACACTTCATCATTTATAAGCCGTCATCCAGTGATGAAAGCATTTTACACTGTCACAAAATTCAAAGAATAACAATTCAGTGGAGATGACTACTTTCATGATGATTGGATACAAGGAAACCTTGAAATTATAATTTTAGCACAAAATAACTACAGCTTTGGAGAGGCTATTTCACATTTCAGAGCCACCTTCTTATTCTGCAAGATGAGAGACTAGAAAAGACGGGTTGTAAATCCTTTCCCAGGCTTTATATGTACCGTCACACCTTATAACAATGAATAATCATTGTGGTGACTCTCAACCATTATAAACTTCTGAAATGCCCTTGAGTAATCGAAAAAAAAAATGTTGAAAATAATTTTTGTTGTGGACCTTGACTATTTTTGCCTACCAGCATCTATTTTTCCTTTCTTGGGAAAAATGCTAAAACATTTGTTTGGACATTCATCTCGTCTACAAGTAGCTCAATTGCTTCAGGGATGATGCAGGGAATTTAAGATTAAAATTACTGATATAATCCTATTTGGCTGATCACAGTGATTCGTTTGGGTATGGAAATGATCAGTTGTTTTAATCAGACACAAGCCCAGTTCTCTTGTTTGGAAATTAGTGAAATTTATTTCTGTGCTGGTCATGAACGAGAAAGTATGGCACCCTGGGAACTCTTGGTAGCCTCCTTGGACCACAAAGAGAAAGCATGCAGATAATAGACCCCAAACTGAGAAAGAGCCCAAAAAAGGAAGACCAAAAAGCTGGCCACTGTCACCTTGTCTGCGCTTCCAAATCCAGCCTTGCCAGAGGAAACCAAAAGCTTCAGATTTTTCAGTTACTTCAGTTCTTTTGTACTCAAAGCTAGTTTGGTTTGTAATGAAAAACATTCTGCTGATATTCATTGAGAAAATGCTTTGTTTTGAAGTGTAACCAGACTGTCTTCAAGGAGCATTTGTCTCTGCATGTGTCTCTGGGTGTGTGTTTGTCCCAATATCAGTATATTGTCCCTAGATGTGGTTCAGAGTTCATCTGCACATCAAAAGGTCAGAAGTTCAAATCCACTAGCAGCTCCTTGGAAACCCATAGTGCAGTTCTACTGTGTTCCACAGGGTTACTGTGAGTCAGAGTCGACTCAAAGGCAGCAGGTTTGGTGTGAATTAAGAATGTATTTAGTGGTGATTTTCTCTTCTGCTCAGTACTTTCGCATACACCCTCTTTGTGAAACAGATCCATTTCCTTTGAGAATGTCTTCCGTGTTTTCCATCTCATTTCTTCTGGTATCAACTCTCATTTTTCTTAGGAGAACTTTTTAGTTCTACTAGATAGTTCTGATGGTCCTGGAAATGACAGTGTCCAATCTCTTTTCTCAAGTTGGGGCAAAATGAAGAGTCCAGTATTCCTGACAGAGGCACTAGTGCAAGTCTGTACATACGACATTAGTCATCTAATGCTACTCTAACAGAAGTGCATATGCAGTGGGACAGAAAGAAGCCAGCCCAGAAAGAGGCAATATGGGAAAGAGGGAGATCCCCAAAGACAGCACTCAGGACCAGCGTTCCTGCCGTTCACGAAGCTAGCGGCACCCTTGAACTCCTCTGTTTTTTGGTTAGTAATCCTACTTGGAAGCTAAGCTAACAAGAGTAGAGCTTCTACACTTCTCAGGTGCTGCCTAATACCTAAGAAAAACCTGTTCTCATTTCTTTGGGCAAAAATATACCTGCTGACTATTTTAGCAGCACACCAGCTCATCATACTTTTTCTTCACTATTATTTATTCTCTGTTTTTTCAACATTTGATGCTTTTACCGTGTTGGTGAAACCGCCAGCACTCTAGTTCCCAGCCCACCCACTTTCTGTGCTGCTTGTGGCTCTGCTGACAGTGGGTCTCCTAATGAGGAAACAGCCACGACTGGCTTTCTGAAACATGGTTTGGGTCTTAGATAAACTAGACGGCGCAGACACTGCTTTTGCAACTGTCAAA
Source organism: Heterohyrax brucei (assembly GCA_028571685.1). Lineage (NCBI taxonomy): Eukaryota > Metazoa > Chordata > Mammalia > Hyracoidea > Procaviidae > Heterohyrax > Heterohyrax brucei. Next base: position 80,552,840 of record CM053144.1, read on the forward strand.
TCAAATATACTGGTTTGCATGGTAATTGATTAACTTCAATCTCTCTATGATTTTACTAGCCAGCGGCAGTCCACTGGTGCTAGGGAGACTTAGAAGAGACAGCATCTCTGTCTTTCTCTCTCTCTTCAGTGGATTTCTGGACAGAGCTAGCCACGAGAGCACAGCCCCAGACCAAAAGCAATACCTGACCTCAATTATTACCTGAATAAGTCTAGCTTGAATACTACATTTGGTTCTTATTTTTGTTGTTATTTAAAGGAAAACTTGCATTTTGTTTTTTGACTTTTAGATAATCTTAAATTATCATGGATGACCCAAGTTCCTTAACCTGAAGTCAGTCTAATGTAGTCCTAGGTTGGTGAACTACAGTTCAGGTTAAAGGAATCATATTTTTTGTTTAATAGATTGTGGTACTTTATTCACTAACAGATTAGTTAACTCTCAAATTGTCATTGGTTACAGTATATATATTAAACTGTCCCCACCCCTTTTCTTGAGTTTATGTCTCAACTGCTCTTACAGTTTTTCCTGCGGACACCTAGAAGATATACCAAAAACAAACAAAAAAGACATGTTGCCATCAAGTAGATTGCTACTCCTAGTGAGTGTATTGCAACCTGTATCAGTTTGAATAATCAATATCTCCTTTGCAGAAGGTAGTCTACACCGCTGATATTGGTCATTGGTATCGGGTGTGCATAAAACTAATTTTAGACATTGCTTCTCTTCTTGCATTCAAACTCACACTTAAGAAACAATTGCAGATAATAAGCTTATTTCATTTTATGTCATCAGTGTTTCTTTTATTTAATCTGTGAGTATTATTAAGTATATTTCCTGAACCAGACACCATGGTGAACAAGAAAAACCCCATCCTGTCATCTGATTAAGCTGGCTGACACAAGATGAACAGGGGAGATATTAGTTTCATTTAGTCGTGTCCACTTGTCAGGATTTTAGAAGCACAGTCTCAATTATGAGTTATATAATTACTATTTATACTTGCTATGTGAATTAGGGAGCTCTGGTGGTGCAATGGTTAAGAACTTGGCTATAAAACTATGTGAAAAGATAAGTGATTGTGTCAATAATTCTAAAAGTAACCACAAGATAAAGAGGGCATTTGTTCAACTGACATTTGTTTTGTATTCTCTTTTCTTTTCCTGTCTTCCCTTTCTCTGCTTTTGAAGTTGTACACATATAGCAAAAGCTGAAATTTCTTTTAAAAACTCTAATTATTGTTATACTGCCTGAAGACACGAGCACGATCATCTGTGGATCACTATGATTTCAACGAGGAAACTCCACGCTTACACTCAGGTACAATATTTAAAAACTTTGAGGCTTTGCAGATAGTTCAGGCCTAGAAATATCTCTCAAAGAGAGTGGGAGCTATTGAAAGATGTCCTAAGGGACAGCTTGCCTTACGTGTTCACCACCTGAATATGCTCCTGCAGTAACCCAAAGCCAAAAAACTCCTTGCTGTGGAGTTGATTCCAACCCATAGTGACCCTATACAGCAAAATAGAACTGCCCCGCCAAGGAGCCCCAGGTGGATTAAAACTGCTGACCTTTTGGTTACCAGTCGTGGCCTTCACCACTACACAACCAGGGTTAGTAAACAAGAAGCATACTTATGTGACAGCAACTAAGCTCTAATTTTATTTTCCCTGAATTTTCTCATTAAATAGCATTTTATTTTTTTAGTGCAGGAGTGTCTTAGGAATATATGACCTGAAAAGCACTATTAAGTAGCTATATCATTCATTCATATAGATGAAAAGTAACTGCCTCCCACTGCTGTCAAGTCAGTTCTGACTCACAGTGAATTTAGCGGTTAAGTGCTATGTCTGCTAACCAAAAGGTTGGCAGTTCAAATCTGCCAGGCGCTACTTGGAAACTAGGGAGCAGTTCTACTTTGTCCTACAGGGTCACTATGAGGATGAGATGAAAAGTACTCATTATTTTTTAACCATTGAGATATATTTGGCAACAAACTAAGAACTGAGTCAGACAGAGTTAAAGGGAGTGATGCCTTCCCATCCTAGGGGTGGGTGATACTCAAAGTGTGCTAGTTGCCTCAGGGATTTGGTCTTGAAAGAAGCAAAATTTGTACATGCTAGGAAATAATCTTTTCAGTTGCATTTTGTCTGGAGTTCTACTTTCCTGACACTTGACTATAGATAATCCTTCCCATGTTTCCTAGGGGCACTAAAGTCAGTCCCAAACACAGACAGTGCAAGGAGGCAACTTTATTGTACGCTCTCAAATTCCCAAATGTTCACCAGCTTGAAAATAGTTCCACTGTCACAACAGAAAACCCACAATTGGATACACACCATTCTGGATAAGGTTAAGGCATTGTGTACCCAAGAAATACCACTCACAATAGAAACAAAGCTCCTGTTTACCCTATTAACATTTTTTTTCCTCCTTCCCTCCCTCCTTCCCCCCTCCCTCCCTCTCTCCCTCCCTCCTTTCTTCCCTCCCTCCCTTCTTGCCTTCTTTTCTCTCTCTCCTTTCTCTCTCTCTCTTCTGCACCTCTCTCACCCTCCCCTCCCCTCCCTTCCTAATGTTCCTGGATTAGTTATTTTAGCCACAGGACAGGCTGGGATCTTGAAAACTACATTGTGATAGTGGAAAAAGTTGGGGATTTTCTTAATCATCTAGTAATACTCTAACAGAAATACCACAAGTGGATGGCTTTAACAGGAAAAGTTTGTTCTTCCACAGTTCAGTAGGCTAGAAGCTCTAATTCAAGATACTCGCTCCAGGGGAATATACTCTCTGTGGATTCTGAAGGAAAGTCCTTGTGTTGCATCAGTCTTTCTTCAGACTGAGAGCATCTCAGTAAAGTAAGCTTGTTCTATTAACACAGGCAGGGATTAGCATTTACAGCATAGGAAAATCATAAAAGGGACGGCAATCACACAGTATTGGAAATCACTGACCAGCCAAACTGCTTCATACATGTTTTGGGGTAACACAATTTAATCCACAACAGGGATTATTAATAGTATGGAACATTTGTCCTATGTAGAATTTCTTGATACAGATCAAGTTCTCCAGAAAGTTATGGACATTCCAAAACTAGACTAATAGAGAAAATAGAAATTTTAAGATAAACTTAATATTTACAACAGAACAGAGCCTCCACAGTGCCAACACTTAACTTTTTCCTCTTTATTTGCTGCCATCTGACATAGTATGTGTACTGTTTTCTTCCATTTATAGTGTCTCTCCTCTCACAGACTGTAAACTTCTAGATGGGGAGAATTTTCCTTTTACTGTGTTAAGCGATGTTGTTTTTCTAGGTTTTAGAATATTGTGTTTATAGGTAATTTATGGAATCAAGATACAAATAACCAATCACTATGGAAACTAAGGAGAAAACCAATTAAAACCTTCTCAAGATTGTCAGTCATATTGACAAATAAGGAAAAGAGTTTTAATATACAATATTGGAAGGATATAGAGAAGTAAATATTCTTGGTGGGGTTTTAAATGAAAGAGAGACTTAGGGAAGCAATTTTTAGAATTCTTGATTGGCATTTAAAATGTATAAACCTTTGAATATGAAATTTTGTTTCTGTGAACAGGTTCTAAGAAATACTTTCCCATGTGTACAAAGCTATCTCAGCAAGCGTATTTGCTTGGAGATTTTGTTTCCAGTAGCAGAAAAACTAGAACTAAATCTAATTGTCCCTCTATGTGAAGCATACATGTCCATACAAACATGGAAAAATATGTAAGATATATGATTAAATTTTAAATAGTTACAGGACAATGCTTGAAATATTATCTCTTTTATGTAGACACACACACATATAGTGAAAGAGAAGAAGATTGAAAAGACTTCAAACTTTTACTAATGAATTAATTACTTCTAGGGAGACATTGAGTGTTGAAGGATTACTTTGAAACTCTTGTATGTATACTTCTTTACCTTAAAACAGAAATTATTTTGTGCGTTTCTTGTGTAAATCTAAGAAAACACAATGATGAGTAGTGGGATGCTCTAAGAGGTGAATGCAAGAATTTTCTCGAAGTTCACTGAAAAATCTCTTTTTTCTTTCAAAACTAAACTACCTTGAAACATAACATTCTTACCGAAGCACTAAAGGCATTTTGAAAAGTTCAAGAGGAATAATGTATAATCTTTCTGTCTACCATTCCAATGTACCTGTTTGTGATATTTGTGGCTATTTTTCCAAGGTTGTTTCTAATTAAAATAAAGTTCAAGTCTTTGCAATTATTTTTGGTTTCAAGTTCTTAAAGTCTTTACATTACATAGACTATAGGCTTCACAGTTACTTGTGGAAGAGACGTGCTTTTCTGATACTCTGAAGGCAGATCCCTAATCCATCCAACTAGGAAAGTGTTAATAAGTTGACTGGTTTTAAGTCATCTTGGACTGTTCTAAGGAACCAAACCAAAACCCGTTGTAGTTGCAGCAATTCTAACTCATAGTGATCCTATAGACAGCATAGAACTCCCCCATAGAGTTTCTAAGGAGCAGTTGGCAGAGCTGAACTGACAGATTTGAACTATCAGCCTTCTGGTTAGCAGCCATAATACTTATCAACTACACCAAGCAAGAGACATGGAAATAACCCTCAGGAAGGCCTAGGTGGTGCAAAAGTTTAAGATGTTTTCAGTCCACTCAGTGGGTCCTTGGAAGAAAGCCTTGGCAACCTACTTCAAAAAACCTGCTGATGGGAACTCTGCGGAGCATAGTACTGCTCTGGCCTACGTGGGGTGGCCTGTGAGCTGAAGTCAACTAGACAGCAACTGATTAAATAATCTGAAAATCGAGGAGAATGCTAGTGAATCTCCAGCCAGTTCCAGCAGTGAAAAGCAAATTAATATGCTGTAAATAGTTTTTCTCATAACACCAATTTTCCTGGATGTTACAGTTCAAACACTTTAAGAACAAAAATCTTCAGAACACAATGGCTACTCTGTTTTCCCATTAAGAGTTCACAAGTTATAATGAAAGTTCTAGGGGAAAAACAAAACAAAACAAACTTATTTAGTGTGGCCTGAAAAGGAGCCCTGGTGGGTACTGTGGTTAAGAGGCCAGGCTGCTAACCAAAAGTTCAGCTAAGTTCACCAACTGCTCCTTAGAAACCCTACGGGGCAGTTCTACTCCATCCTACAGAGTTGCTGTGAGTCGAACTAGGATTTTATTGTTTCAAAAGATATCCCTTCATGTATTTGACAATTCCACTGAGTTTCCATTGCTTGTGTACCAAACTACTCCGAAGTTTAGCAGCTTAAAGCAATAAAAATTTGTTAGTTTCTGTGGCTCAGGAATTTGGAAGCAACTTGGCGAGGAGTTTCTGTGTCATTGTCTGCCCTGGGTCTGCAGTCAAGACTCTGAGGTTATCTGAAGGGTTAACTGGCCCTTGCTCAAGTATTCACAGTTGTCCACTTCTTACACTATGCCTTGTTATGACCTCCCTGTAGGTCCCTGAACTCTGCTTGCCCAGAAGCCAGAGCAAGCAATAAAAAACACCATCGAAATGTCTCTCTCTCTTTTTCTTTCTTTAGTAAATATCTAGATAGGTTTAGGAAACATTCCTAAAGCCAAAAAAACAGGCTATTTCCATCAAGTCAATTCCAATTCATAGTGACTTTGCAGGTCAGATTAGAACTGCTGCATAGAGTTTCCAAGGAGCACCAGGCAGGTTTGAACTGTCAATTCCTTGATTAGCAGACATAGCATTTAACCACTGCACCACCAGGGTTTCCAAACATGCCTAAGTGTTTCAAAATTGTCTTGTGATTCAGAGTTTTGTTCATAATAGCCAGGAAGAAAGATTCATGACCTTATTACTAGCACCCTAGCCATACTCCAAGGAGAATTTCGATTACAGAGAAAGAAGAGACTTCTTCTGTGTTCCGTTAGTGATCTTTTAGAGATCTACTTGCTTCTCAATTCCTTAGTCAGATGTCTCTGTACTTTCCTGTGTCTATCAGTGTTTCATGAACACCTCGAAAACAATCTAAAATATGTAGAATGTAACACAGTCTGTCCATTATATGTTGGGGCTCAATGGGTGACATTTGATTGAATGAAAGATTCAGTGGATGAATAAACGAATAACCGGATGAATGAAGGAAGGTTGAGTGGGCATTGGAGGAGGGGGCAATGGAAGTGAGAGGTGATTCTCACTCTGGTCTTGAGTCACTCCTGTCCTGGCAATGCCTTTGCATTTCTCACTGGCTGTGGAGCTCTCAGGGGTGGCGGCAAGCTCTGGACATCGCAGCTGTACATTGCGGTACATGAAAACCAGCATATACTTCAGCAAGGCCAGCAAGGCACAGCACCTCCTCTCTGTTGAGGAACTGCAGATTAGAAAAAGTCACGTGCTTCTATCACCTTCTGGGAGCAAGATTTCCGATCCACTCTGTCTTTATAGCCTTAGCATTACCGTTATTCACTATCACATTACCCCCTTACCCACACATGTAACAATCTAGAATGTACCTGTTTGCCCATTTGTTTAACATGTCTTTTAACTTTCCCCCATATGAGTCAGACCTGATTTGATGGCAGTGGATTTGTAAGTGTTGTGAGGACAGGAGTCTTCCTGGCCTTACTTCCTACTATAATGTCTCTACCCAAAATGGGATCTGGCCCTTAATATTTTCTCAATAAACATTTCTTGGAAATATAATATTTGTTAATGTAAATTTTACAAGAGCTTTTTGTCAAAATTTAATAGACTCAGAACGTTTGGGACCTCAGGAATCAACCCATTGCATCTATTTCCTTCATTTTCCACATCAAGCAGCTGGGACATAAAAAGATTGCATTAGTTGTGTAAAATCACAAGTACTAATTATTATATCACTTAGATGACGAACCAACTCTCTAGCCTGACAGACTATGGCATTTCTGACGCAGCATTTCTGACCATGTTTTACTGTGTCTTTCTATAATCTCTATAATCTGTTTTTCTTCAACTAGAAGAAACTCTTAGTGTTTATTTTTTACTGTATTAATTTTAAGTCAAGATTTTCTTTGACTTTTGTGTTTCAGAGAATAAGAGGGAAGCTGTTACTGCATATCCCAAGGAATTGCCACTATGAGAGATTCTGGTTTCCTAGAGAGATAAGTAGTTTAAATGATTTCCCTTGAACTTGTAGAAAAATCAGCAGCAGTACTTGGGGTCTTTGAGTCAAGCAAGTTATCGGATGATGTTTCTGCATTTCTCTGTCTTCCAGAGGAAATGACCCATCTTAACAGATTCATTATCTCAAACAAGGCAACAGAGGTGGCTGGCAACATCAAAATGAACATCAATGATATGAAATCGAGCAGATCAATAATAAAATTACACAATTAGTGTCCCTGTGGCAACGTGAGAAAAAGAGGGGTACAGCTCAAGAACTCTTTTAAAAGACCACAACTGATGGTCTGATTGTCTGATAGTCTGGAGGATCACGTGGGAATATGTGATTCATTATCTCAAACAAAATAATCTAGACAATTTACAGTCTAGTTTATTCATATTCAAACTAGAACTTTAACTCAGAAATGCTTGACATGTAAGAACACATTATTTCATATATTTTTTTAAATTGTGATTAAGTGAAAGTGCAAAATCCAAATTGATTTTGCTTGCTTACCTGTCTATGGCTTTTTCTGCTCTCCTTGTCCCACAACACCACACGCCTCCTTTTTATTCCATACTTGTCATATCCTCTTAACAATCTCCTGTTCCATCCTCTCCATATAGCAAGAGACTAGTACAGCCTCCTATAAATGCATAGAACCACAAAATACACACACCGTATGGTCACACTGTGTCCCTGAGTCCAGTCCTTTTCTGTCTGAAAAGTTGACCTCTATAGTGTTTTCTGGTCAGGGGCAGCAGCAGGTCTAGGGGCCATGTTCCCACGTGATCCTCCAGACCATCAGACCATCAGTTGTGGTCTTTTAGAAGAGTTCTTGAGCTGTACCCCTCTTTTTCTCACATTGCCACAGGGACACTAATTGTGTAATTTTATTATTGACCTGCTCGATTTCATATCATTGATGCTCTGTCAGTTCAAATAGCTTACTTAATTTTTCATTTTGTTCTTCTGCATTTTGTTTAATCTCTAGGAGAGCTCTCTATATAATTATTTTATACTCTACCTCTGATCTAAGAAAGGCTTTTTCATCTGGGAAGTTTTTGATTCTTTATTTTGGGAGTTTTCCAGAGCCATGGTGGTCTTCTTCTTTAACTGATTGTCTTCACACAGTCAAGGAGCTGTTCGCTTTCTCTGGTGCTACCCCAACAGGAGCCGAAACATAGTTCTAAGAGGGGAGTAAGTGCACTACTAAATTTGTTTACCAGCCACCTCTGTTGCCTAGTGACTGGCCCCAGGTCAGCTCTCTGAGGTGCCAGGCCCCACCTGCCAGCTGCTAAAGGTGGCAGTTACTTGTTGCAACTCTGACATTACACCAGCCGAGCCTATGTTGTAGCTGAGGGAAAGGAGGAGAGACAGATGCCACCCTACTCAGCTGCCCCAGAATGCTACACTCTGTAGGTGTGTTTAGCTTAAAAGTTGCTTATTTGCTGAGGGGATCACTTTGGAGTGTCCACTGAAAGCAGCTGGGCCCTCAGGGGTGGCAGTCTCCACCTTCTGGCTAGGAAAGATGGTGCCATATTTATTGAGTCACCGGGGGTCTATCAGCCCACGCTATGGCATGGATCAGTGAAGTGCAATGGAGATACCACCACCCCACTGAGTGGCCAATTCTTCAGGTGGTTTTGTTTTAAAGAGATGCTTTACTGCTGAACGAGCTGCCAAAATCAGTCAGGCCCTCAGATAGGGTGGGCCTTGCCTTCTGGCTGACAACTAAAGCACCTCATAGGCCATCCCCAGACTCTGTAACGTGGTTCAAAGAAGAGAAGGGTTAGGGCTTTACTGTCTGCATCTGCCAGACCCAACCCGTAAATCTAGGCATGTTCATCTTAAACACAGCTTTTCTGTTGGAGAAGCACTATCCATGCAGGGACTGCTGCTCAGCATGAGAATTAGCCACAACTGAGACCTCCAGGGAGGCTGACTCCACCTCTCAGCTGGCTAAGATGGCATCCCACCCCAGCTGGCTTCCTGCTGTGGGTCAGCAGTATCTATGGTGCAGCTCAGAGAAGAGAGGGTTGAGGGCCACTGGTGCCCTCAGCTATAGCCAGGTTCTCAACATACAGCTACCCCAAGCACAGAACAGTCTCTCTGCTGCACTATATGATGTTTACTTAAGCACTGCCATTCAGCATACCAGTCAGCTCGTGCCCAGTTCCTGCTTCCTGGGTGGCAAAAAAGGTGTTAGTATGTGCAGTCCACCCAAACGATGCATCAGCAGATGTGGTACTCAGCGTGCCACTGTCTTGTCTTTGAGAGAGGTAGTTTCCCCTTTACTGGCACCTAGTCCAATCCGACAACTCTACACCAGATTGTAGGACTCCCAGGATGTCCATGCTGCTCCATTCAATTATCATTCCAGGCCTTAGTTTTCAGAGGGAATCCAGAAGATGTGTGTCTAGTCTTCCATCTAAGCCCTACCACTCTCATTCAGTTATTTTTCAACAGTGTCATTATCCCCATTTTAGATATGAGAGACAGTGGTTCCTAAGTGACAGTTTGTCCACAGTCACACATGAGCAGTAAAACCAGGATTTCATACCACTCTTCTGTGTTTGTCCACTAAACATGTGGAGGCCTTTATTTCTTGTCATTGTCCATGGGTGTGGGAAAATTGGATGGGATTTAAATTTGGGTAATAACACAGATGCTCAGGTTGGGTCACCTGTTAGATCTGCCTGCTTTAATGATTATCAAACTGGATCTACAATTTACCATTTTTTTCAATTTCCTTGACAGGGATATCAATGCTTCCAGAGATTTCTTAGTGTGACAATATTGATTCACTGCAAGATAAAATAATTTTATCTTTTTTTTCTTCTTGGATTAAATGTAATGTTTTAGTCTGTGCAATAATAATACATCTGTCTTTCCAATGTCTTCTTGTTCAGTCTTTCAGGGCAGGAGTTAAAACATTTTGACTGTTAATGATATCTGGGCTACATCAGGCTCAGATCCAAAAGAATGAGCCTAAGTCAGGTTCAAGGGCATTATGATCTTATTCGTGGTAAAACAGCTGAATCCCTCAAATGCTAGATCTACAAATTTATCACTACATCAACTTGAAAAGGAATAAAGATCAATAGAAATTTCCCCCTCATCTCAGTAACATTAGTGAAGTTGTATTACAATTCAATTTCTTCTCCCTTTTAGACCTAAAATCTTGTCAGTGGTAATGATCAGGTAGGAGACCCATGTCTGGTCCAGATTTCTCTTATTCCAGAGCAGTGAGATGGTATCCACTTGGGCCTTTAGCACTCTTATTGTAGATCAAGGCGTATCATGAGCAACAGAGTCTTTTATTGTCTTCAGAAAGTAGAAAGAAGTTTTTGCTTTATTTTAAAATCTTGTGCTACACAGTAGCATCTATTTTGCTTGAGTGCTACAAGCTCTCCCGAGACAAGGGCAGCCTTGGTTTAGATCTTAGCAGTCTGGTGAACCTGAGAAAGGTAACGCTAAGGAACCTCAGTTTTCTCATCTTCAAAATGGACATAATAACTATTATAACGAAGATAGTGATGGTGCTCCTTCCTTTTTGTAATCTGTTCATTTGTATTCCCAAATCAAGATACTCTGGCCCTGGGTTTGCCTTTTCCTTGGGGAATCACTGCATCCCAGGATGCTATTGACTAATAATATTCTCAAGCATTACCTACCTGAGAAGGAAATCAGAAACACAGTACACACCTCTGCTTGGGTTTTTTGTTATTGTTCCTTCTTCAACACCACTTATAATGTTAGTTGAGTAAGTTCAAAGTTAACTCATCCATACATGTCATAAAAGAACATTATGGATGTCCCAGGTGTATTTTAAAAGGTAACAGTCATTTTTTGCTTGAAATGTCATTTTCTGTTTCTGTTAGGATTCCGAGTCCCGAGTTGAATGGGTTGTGGTTCTGTCTGTCCTGCAAGCAAATACTTACATTTCTGTCTTTCATGAACAGCAATAGAAGCATCAGTGAACATCAGTGGGTATAACAGGGTAAGAGTTGAATTTCAAAATATTTAAGACTTAAAAATGTGACCTAACTTACTGTTCGCTTTAAAATACACTAAAGCCTCCCTGATTCGAAAGCTTTTATGGAAGATTAGGACTCATGGTTATAACACTCTTTTAGTATTTCATTCTGGATTCAGTGTGGTGTTGAGGGAAGGAATTAGACGGAAAGATGGAGTGGAATGATGTTATGCTAAGAATATTACAGCAAAATTTTCGTTACACAATAAAAAAGTATGTACAAAGTGCTGTTGCTTTCTAACCTATCTGTAAACTCATTGCTGATTCTGTGTTACATAGTAGAATTGTGCCATAGAGTTTTCAGGGCTATGATCTTTAAGGCCACTGATTGCCAGACCTTTCTTCCTCAGCACTGCTATGTGAGTTCAAACTACCAACCTTTAGGATAGTCCAAATCAAAACTAAACTCACTGCTGCTGAGTTGATTTCAACTCACAGCAATCCTAAAGGACAGAGTAGAACTTAAACCATAGAGTCTCCAAAGAGTGTGTGTTGGATTTGAACTGCCCATTTTTTGGTTAGCAGCCATAGTTTTTAACCAGTATTCACTATAATTTTCTTATAGTCAAGTATAAATCATTTGTGCTTTACCTAGGGACCTATTCATAACATATACTCTTTTTTTAACATAATGTTGTGGTTGATGAAGTAATCTAGTTAATATGCCTGATTTAATAAAGTGGATCTCTGGCATTTGCTAAGGCTAAATATGAATGATAAGCTAACATATATTGAACACGTGCAATATCATCTGTTACTTTATTTTCTTTGCTTGGTCCTTAAAACACTACTGAGAGGTGTACTAGTCTATGTACAGAGGTCAAAGCCCTGTAAGGTCCCCATGGCCAGCTGATATCAGGCCATGCCAGCTCCCTCCACTCCCAAGTAGGTGTTCTTCCCGGACATACTGACGTAAGTGGAGAAAAGTTTAAAACATTCCCCAAAATTCACTTTTGTTACTCCATTTCTAAGGTTGCTTAGACCATCGATGAATATTTTAAGTCCTAGGGACAACTTATTTTATTGGCTAGCTGTTTGTGCGTGTGTGTTTTAAAGTCTGCAGACCATTGGAGAAGACAGCCACAACTAAGAGCAAATTGAGAGCAATTCAAAACAAGTGAAATGGAAATGCAAATATGAATGCAAAGTAATTAAGTAATTTCAGCAGAAATAATTGGACTACTGGATTTTAAAAATGTATTAGAAATTATAATTAGATACAGGAGGTCCATAGTGCATGTTGATCAGATGGTTTATGGTGGCCTCCGCTTCAGAAAAATGATTCTGAAGGATTTGAGAGCTCGTGATTGAGCAGCAATAAGGAGTTAGCCACAAAAAATGTCGTGAGCTGGTCCCAGTAACTGGAACGGCAGAAAAGATCATCCAAGGAAGTGGCTTCTGGAGAAAACATTGCAGGGTCATGGAGGTTTGCGGTGGGAATACCTGGGTCTGTTCTGTTCAAACACTGCTGACACAAGAGACAAATCCCTGGGACTACTGGGTGTGCTTGTTGCAAAACTTAACTATTATTAAACGTATTTAATAAAGGGGTGCACCCTGAGATCTCCAGTAAAAGACCTCAATTGATGGTCCAGCGGTTTCAGGGTTCCCCTGAGAGCATGGCCCCTGGCCCTGATGCTGCCCTTGCCCATAAATCATGATGAAGGTCCACTCTTTGGACACAAATGGATTGGACTTGGTGATGCAGAGTGACCATATATTGGATGCACTTTATGGTTTTATGCATCTATAGGATATCAACCTGCTGACCTCTGACTGGAAGAAGGGGAGTGGATGGAGAGGAGGGAAAAGGAGACTGTTGGGAGGATAAGACATGTATGGAGCAGAGAGGAATATTGTGCTGTCACCGGGCAGGGAGAGCAGTGGAAGCTGCATACATGTGGGCATGTAAATTTATATGGGAAAGTACATTTTCACTCAGTCACAATAAAAAAAAAATAAAAAATAATTCTGGCAAAGCCAAGAATGCAAATCCATTGCTGTCAAGTAGATTCTAACTCATAAACCCAAATAATGCAAACCCATTGAGATGGAGTTGATTCCAACTCACAGCAACCCAGTAGACAGAGTAGAACTGCACCATGGTTTCCAAGAAGTGCCCAGTGCATTTGAACTGCCTACCTCTTGGTTAGCAGCCATGGCTCTTAATTACTATGGGTAATTATGGCAAAGTCTAAACTAGATTGGAATTTTGAGTGAGATAACCAACAGCAGTAGAACATGGCAAGTATTGTTCAAAGTGATTTGTAGCTATTATAGTTTTGATTCAACAACGCTTGCACAAGTAAACTCCCATGTGAGAGATGGGGATTCATACTGCAAAATGACCAACTGTGTTTAAAATTTAGATATCTTTAATCCTCAAATTCACCAAATTTAGTTCAGTTAATCCTGCCCTGACCTGTTGCCACAGAGTCTCTTCGGACTCACAGTGACATCATAGGGCAGAACAGGACTGCCCCACGAGTTTCTGAAGAGTGCCTGGAGGATTTGAACACTGGGCCTTTCTTGGTTAGCAGCCATAGCACTTGACCATGAAACCGCAGAGGTGACCCAGTTAATCTCAGGCATTACAGAAACAAACAAGTAAAGCAATGAGAGAAGGGGGCGGGCGCGGAGAGAAGACTGCGCTGCTCCAGGAAAGGGAAAACACTGTCTTCCAAGTTCTGCTGAGGACTACGGCATAAAACAACAGACAAAAATCTCTGCTCTCGTGGCGTTTACATACTAATAGGGTGAAGCAACGATAAACGGACAAAGAAAAGGATAGACTAAGACATTAAAGAAGGAGTTATGCATGATAAAAAGAAGTAGGATGAGCTACATATTTGTCAGTAGAGACTCACTGAAAGAGCTCCCACCCAGGATGGCCAGGTGTATCTCAGAATGCTTATACACATTAAGAACAGCAATTGTCTTTCTAATAAAAGTAATGTGAAAATTATATTTCAAAATTATTTTCAAAATCATCCTTCTCCCTGAAAATGGGTAGTGCTGCACCTGGTCTAAACAATAATCCATGCATAATGATAACCTGGGAGCCCTGTGGTATAGCGGTTAAGCATTTGACTGCTAACCAAAAAGTCAGGAGTTCAAATCCACTAGCCACTCCCTCGAAACCCTATGGGGCAATGGGTTTAATGACAGATTAATTACAGGGAATGGATATTTTTGCTTAACTATAAGATCTTCATGTAGAAAAGGCTATTTCCCAAAGATGACTTACAGTACTACTGTTGGTAAACGAGTAGGTTGAAAATAATATCTCACACATGGTGGAGTCTAGATTGATTGACTGAAGAGCATCTGCAGGAAAGGTTAGCCCTTAAAACTCACATTACTGCTGCTTGTTATATCTTCCTCTTCAGGTTCAAATTCCTTCCTACTTACAGAAAAAAATCACCACCTTTGTCGTGAGAGTAATTTGATATGAAACTTGATGAAAATCAAGGAAAGAATAGGAAAATAAATGATAAATTTGATCTAAAGTAGTCTTAATTGTCTTGGAAAAGATGGCAATTTGGGCCAAGAGTTATGATTTATTGTTCACATTCTGGTATTACACAGTATTGTTAGAGATCCAAAGATTTAAAAAAGAAAACAAAAAAACTTGAGATGAAGTTCTCTAATTGTTTCTAGGGAATGTGTGGAGATTAATGATTACCTAGTGTCTAGACATAAGCAAACACTTCATACAAATTCAATTTTATTTGTGCTGTTGTAAGTTATTAACATTCATTTAGACACTTTTTTTGTTAAATTACTTTACTTAATGAAGTGTGCCATGAACATGATATTGCTGACACTAGATACTCAAAATAGATTAAAAAAAAATCAGAGTCTTCTTCAGTTAATAAGCCTTCAGAACAAAATAAATTAGCATTTTTCTTAATTTGTATTTTTAGCATTTAATTCTAATCACATCTTTGGCTGCCTAACATATCAAAATCAATGTGGCTTATAAGATATTGGAATGTTATAAAGCATTGCTGCAACAAAATAATCAGAGGTAATTACTTTAATAATAGATACCATTTTAGAAAGAAGATTATCAAAGTAAGATGATGGCTGAGACAATGAGAGATAATCTGGATCAAAGCACAGCCATCCTTCAAAATCAAAACTCAGAGTACATATAGACAGTCACACTAATCATTCAGAAAGCTGAAATTAATGGATTCTCCATGAGTCAGGCTTTCAATTCCAGGTAGATGGGCCCATAGAGACATCACAATTTAAAGTATAATATGGACTTAGTTTTAATGTTTCTTACTTTCAGGTAAAACTCAACAACAACACTTATCTAGCTACAACAGTTATATTTTTACTTACATTTTGAAATTCCAGTATCCCAATTATTTCTGCTGAAATTGCTTAACTGCTTGGCATCTCAATCTACATTCTCATTTCTCTTGTTTTGAGTTATCCTACACTGGCACTTAGGTAGTTTTAGTTGTGCTCTTTTCCCAGGTTTCTAAACACCTTAAAACGAGAGCGCACATACACATACACACACACACACACACATAAACAGCTAGTCAATAAAATAACTTGTCCCTGGGATTTAAAATATTCATCCTTACACTAGTGGTCTTACCAGTCAGACATAGAGTAATAACAGTGATTTAGCTTAAATTTGTTCCTCACCCCTCCATGTAATTCTTCCTCACCCCCGTAAGCCAAAACTCATTGCCACCTAGTCAATTCTGACCCACTGAACCCCCAAGTAGTCAATTTTGCTAATTTCTCATTTATTTAGTCAGCGACTCTTTGTCCAAATAGACACAAAGGGTCTATGTCGTTAGTACTGTCATATGTAACTCTAATTGAAACTACTCACATGTATTTTCTTTACACAGTTCCTCTGCTGAAAAGGAAAATATATAGTGAGTGACTGCAGTGTGCTATTGGAGAGGTTGGAAACAAAGAGGGTAGAGTGGTTAAGAGCTATGTCTGCCAACCAATCCACCAGGCACTCCTTGAAAACTCTGTAGGGGCTGTTCTGTTCTGACCTATAGGTTTGCTATGAATCTGAATCTACTTGATGGCTTAGCAGTGGGTTTGGTTTTCTGATTTTATTAGGTGGGTAGCACACCTTCTGGAACTAGGCTAACTTGAATTAAAGTTCTGGCATGCCACTTACGAGGTATGTGACTGAACTTAGTCTATGTCTTGCTAAATTTCATAGTTGCAAATTGAAAACAATAACATTCACCTCTTAGATATGGAATCAGATGTAGACCAAAACTAAACCCACTGCTGTCAAGTCAGGTTTGACTCATAACAACCCTAGAGGTCAGATCAGAATGACCCCATAGAGTTGCCAGGGAGCACCCGGTGGATTTGAACTGTCAACCTTTTGGTTAGCAGATGTAGCACATAACCCGCTATACACCAGGGTTTCCAAAATGAGATATAGTGATTGAAAGTCTTGCCACTTAGTTCTTCTTTCAAGAAAATCTACTGCAAGGAGTAGTTGGGAAACAGTCACTACCAGCTACACTTTCAGACTCAACATTCGTGCAGAGACCATGTTTTCTGCATGCTACTTCAAACCAAAAACTGTGCTCTGAAGGGCAACAAAGCTGGACCATTCTTGCCCAGGACAGGAGTTTGTTGAATTTTTTTGTAGACTTTCCATAATCACTTGCTGTGACTTTCACTCATGGCAATCCAGAGGAGAATTGTGGTCCACAGAGTTTTCAGGGATTAATTTTTCAAGAGCAGATTGCCAGAACTTTCTGCTAAAGTGCCTCTGGATAGACTCAAGCTGCCAACTCTTCAGTTTACTGCCAGTCGCTCAGCCCTTAACTGCCACCAGGGACTTTGCCTTTCCATAGCGATGACTAAAATCCTGTCTCAGAGCCGCACTGCTCTGATGCTCCTGCTATCTTATCACTCTTCCTTCCTCACTCCTTTTAAGGTACCTGCATTACACAAAGAATTCACTCTCCCCTACTCTTGCTCCTTCTTGTTTTTATCTTTCATGGGTGTTTCTCCAATAAATCTCTCGCACATCTACTTTTGTCTTGATGTCTGCTTCTAATAGAACCTGAACTGCTACATTCAGAAAACAGAAGTGATTTGAGAAGGGATGTGGCAAGATGTGGTTTGGGAGACTGGACTGCTTGCCACCCAGCTGGCAAGGGGACATTAAGCTACGTAGGATGTGGGACACAGGTAGTCTCTGGCACAAGGTTGAGGCCTAATTGCTGAAGATGTCTCTGATGGTAACCATGCTGATGGAGCAAAATTATCTTGCAAGTGTGATGATTCAGGCCTCTGAAAGGTATAGAGAAAACAAGACCTACAGGGACAGGGGAGTTTTCCAGATGTTACTAAGATGTAGTGACTCCTGTAGAAGGATAATAAGAAACTGATTGTGGTCAATAAAGAATTAATGCCTATGTATTGGAAGTCAGAGGGCCTTTTTCATAATTGATAAAGAGGCTCTTATCTCCTTCCATGAAAGAGCAGACACAGCTGAGTAGCAGGCTGGACTTCCAGTGGTTAGAATAGCTGACTGCCAACAAACAAACAAAAAAGAATCATTGCTGTCAAGTCGATTCTGACTCATAGCTGACCCTGTAGGACAGAGTAGAATTGCCCTTTAGAACGTCCAAGGAGCACCGGGTAGGTATGAACTGCTGACTTTTTGGCTAGCAGCCACAGAACTTAACTACTATACCACTAGGATTTCTATTAAGAGCTTCAGAGACATTTAAATGCTCAGTGAAGGCAGGTCCATTACACTAAGTTCAGGGCCTGGCTGGAAAAATTTGGTTCACTGAAATATTGGAAGCCTTAGAAAATACTACAAAATATTTTGACCCTTGTAATGAACATATCCTAAGATGATTCCCCAACGATCCACACCCTTGTATAATTCATCCTCCTTGAGTGTGGTTGTACCCCTGACTTGCTTTTAGCCACAGTAGAATATTGCAAAAGTGATGAAATGCTGCTTCCTTGATTAAGCTACTGTATATCACAAAGGTGATGGTTCTCACTACTGTGGTTACATTGCATGGTGTATTAGGTTCCATTTTTGGCTGGCTTGAGGAGACTAGAGATAGAGATTTTTCTGTTGCCTTGAAAATGCAAAGAGCCATGCTTAAATTGCTTTCAGAGTAGACCATATGGTGGGGAACTTTGGGAAAATGTAAGGGCCTGAGGGTAGTTTCTACTTGACAGCCAGTAAGAAGTTGGGGACCTTAAGTTAACAGCCACAAGGATAAAATTTTATCAACAACCTAAATGAGCTTGAAAGCAGATTATTCTCCAGTTGAACCTTCAAAATAAGAGCATAGTTCAAAGACACCTTGACTGTAGCCTCCTGATAGCATAAGCTGGGCACCTAGCTAGGCTGTACTCAGACCTCTGGGTTACAAAAACTTTGAAATGATAAATGTACATACTGTTTTAAGCCACTGTGTTTATGGCAATTTGTTACATAGCATTAAAAAGTATAAAACTTTGTATACTCCTTTAAACCCTAGTTGCTTATAAAAGTGTCCACTCCTTCTTTATTAAGAACTAGCGCTTTCCCATCAGTGAAAACACAGTAAAGGCTGCAGGTGGCCTCCCTTTCTTTTCCTGGCATTCAGGCCGATAACAGGGGTTCAGTCTCAGTGTAACCCTGCTGGAGGTAGCTGAGCCTGACAACAGAGGAAAGAAATTATATTCAAAAGTGCTGCAAAAGTGAGCTAGTTTCTACCAGTTAAATTCAAGGCAATACCCGTGTGATAGAATTTTGAGGTTGCTTGATCAACTACTGCAGAATGTACATTTGGATAAGTAAGAATGATTTGACTAGAGTGCCCTTTTTTGGAGAAAGATTTAACATTCTACCAAGAACACTAGGGGACAGGGCAAACACCTTGTTACATTTCTTTTAGAAAGCTGGAGAAAGTGACAGCCTGTGCCAAACAAAGTAGAAATGCCTAACTTCCTTTGACAGATGACTGAGGGAAAACAATTGTTCAGAGAAGTGTGCAGGCTGGAATACGTACATCATGGGATACCAGTAGACCCACTGGAGGATTTTGTTGCATTGGAGAGCCCAGAGGACACGCCATTCATTAAGGTCATCACCAATGTGCTAGTGGTAGAGATGTTACCATCAACAAGAACTTCAACAGTGGCTTTCTTCTGCAGATCAAGTCTGATGGCTGAAATGCTCACAGACCTGGGCTCTTTGACAGTGAGGGAAGTGACAGACCCTGAGCCTATTAGGAAGTGCTTACTTGACAGAATCTAGAGACTTAGCATATGCACACAGAGGGCAAATGAGAATGTACAGGAGTCTGATAAAAAGTCATGAATGCTTGCTCAGTTCCTGGATCTACTTTTCCAAAATAAAACCCATTGACTAAAGACATGTGGTTTCCAGGAGGAAGAACACTGCCACAATGAAACAAGCAGTGACTGCAAGTATTCCACAGACCTGCCGCAGGTCCTATAGTATCAGAGATGTCAGTGACGATGTAGCTTGGAGTTTATAAGCTCTAGTGGAAAAATCATGACACAGGCTGCTGGGGTTCTGCAGCAAGGTGATACCATCTGTAACAGAGCTTTGTGTGCCTTCTGAGAAATCATTCCTGATGTGTTACTGGGGCCTTAATAGAAACAGAACTCTTGTCGATGGTTAACAAGTGACCACACATTTGGAAATGTACCTTGTAAACTAGGTTCTGTTGGACCTGCTAAGTCAAAAAGGTGAATAGGCCCAGTAGTAGTCTAGTCTAAGATAGAAATGGTATACGCTGGATGAAGCCTTAGCAGGATCAGAGGGCATGAGTAAGATGCATGACCAGGTATCCCAAATCCCAGTCTCACCCACCCTAGTTGTACCAGTGCCCTTTGCCCACCTTGCATACAGCCTCTTAGGGAGTCCCTCATGTTGCTGGCTGAGATGAGGAGAAAGCTTGAATCTAGCTTATGGATAGGTGAATTTGATATTTCACACTTGCTTATCTACTTTGTGTGGAAGGAAGATGGCTGGAGGCGAAAATATATAAAGACTCTTAGTAACAAGGGGCTTAACCAAAACAAAATAAAAATAAAAAACAAACTCATTGCTATGGAATTGCTTCTGACTCATAGTGACCCTATAGGACAGCGTAGAACTGCCCCCATAGAGTTTGCAAGGAGTGTCTGGTGGTTTCAAACTGCTGACCTTTTGGTTAGCAGCCATAGCACTTAACCACTACACCACCAAGGTTTCCAAGATGTGGCTTAGAACCAGAAAACAAAAAGGGATGGGGTGTAGGGTTGGCGACTACAGTATTGAAGATCAGGCAATCTGAAGTAGAAGCAAGGACCTATGGGATAGGACACAAAGTTTGAAGATTTTTACATCATGCATCAATGCTTACCAGAAAACATCTATCACTGAAGGAGTATTGAATAACCCAGCATTCAGAAGTGGCAGTCAGTGCTTAGGGCCTATGTGTGTCTTCCATCTTTGCTTACATGCCCGTCATGACAGCACTGGGGTAGGTGACACTACGGGCTAGCTACTCTCAATTGAGGCTAAAAGTCTGAATTGTGAGTGTCAACAGGGACATATTCTCTTTCTGTCAGCTGTAGACTCTATAAGAAGATCTTCCTTTGTCTCTTCTTCTAGCTTCTAGCAGCTCTTCTTGTTCCTTGGGTCATAGACAGAAACCCCCATGCTATCTCCCCTTGCATGTAACTCTATCTCCCCGGTTGTTCTCCTCTTTTATAAGACACTACTTAGAAGAGATTAGAGTTAGGACCCACTCTACTCTGGTATAACTTAGTTTAATTTAACAAAAGAAGTGCACTGTTTCCAAGCAAGGTCACTTTCACCTGTACAAAGTTTAAGACTTCAGCATACCTTTTTGAGAGGCACAATGCAATCCATAACACCAGGTAAGAAAGGCAAATCTGCAGTTTGGCCAAAAGACTAACTGCATGTACAGAACTTTAATGTGCTCTGCTAATCTCCCTCTTCTAAAATTATCCTCAGGAAGGAAGACGCACAACAAGGAAAATCCTGAAAATGTGTATATGAGAGGATTTATGAGACATACAGAATGGACTATGGTGGCTACAGAAGTGTGCCACCAACACCTCCCTCCAAAAGAAAGGTAACTGGTAGACAAATAGCTTCTGGTTGTTGTACCTTTGAGATCCCCCAGTGTTTGTGTAAAATCCACATTCTCATTGGCCCATCCCCAGTTCATAACCTAGGAGGTACTAACCAAAACAACAACAAAAATCAACCCTGTTGCCAATCAAGTAAATTCTGACTCTTACCAATCCTAAAAAACAGAGTAGAAAATGAACAGGCTGGCAGTTTGAATCTACCAGGTGCTCCTTGGAAACTCTATGGGGTAGTTCTACTCCACAGGGTTGTTGCCAGTCAGAATCAGCTCGATGGCAGTGGATTTGGTTTTGGATTTTTGGTAATCTTGATGGAAACAAACTGCTGAATCTTTTTCCCATAGAGCAGCTGCTGCATTTGAACCACCGACTTTTCACTTAGCAGCTGAGCACTTCATCACTGTGCCACTAGGGTTCCAAGTGGGGACTAGAGATAGACAAGTCTAGTTCAATGCAGTGCTCTGGGTAGTCTTTGCTTTGGTAGTCTTTGCTAACCAAGAGGCTGGCAGTTCGAATCCACCAGGTACTCCTTGGAAATTCTTTGGGACAGTTCTTCTCCGTCCTATAGGATTGCTATGAGTCAGAATTGACTCTGCCCTCACAGATGTCAGACCTGCATCAGAATCAGAAGGTTCTTTGTGCTCTCAGTCCTTCTCTTTTTCCTTAACAGGCATTTCCCCCAGGAAATCTTTTGTGTCTCTAATTCTGTCTCAGCATCTACTTCTCACAGTATTTAAATGGATAGATAATGCCTATGGAAAGCCTAAGCATTACGATTAAAGCTAAGCACTTAAAAATGTTTTGAAAAATAGTCCTTTTCAGTCAACATGGTTTAATATTTATAGAAATTGCTTATTTCTTAAGGCAATCTTTGATGGCTCCTAACCATGGAACTATAAAAATAGTTTGTGTTAGAGATTTTTGGATGTGAAAGGTTTATCTAGTTTAAATTATGCCATGAAAGGAGACCAGGGAGAGACCAAGAGAGAAAGAGAGAGAAAAAGTTTATTTGCGTCCCAGGCGGCTTTACAGAGTTCCTGGGAGGGAGTCTGCAAAACTGCGCGTTGGCTCGGGGGTTGGGGCTTTATAAAGGGGGCGAGCGGACCTTGTTGAGGACAGTGCTGAAAACAGCGCCCCAGATGATGAGAACGGTGTCCATGGCAAGTAGCCTATGGGGTTGTGGACCATTAGAGTTACTGAACTAACATAAGAGGGTTTCATTTCAGTGCAGTTGAGCCTATGGGAAAGAAGTGATAGCGAGTCGCCCCGGACAACTATTCTCATTTGAATGGGCTTTCTGTAATAGCTGGCAGATAAAACATTTTGACTTGGGCCGTTCAGGGAATGGTTTGGGGGAGGGGGCTTGGGTTTCAGCCTAACATTCCGGCCTTTTTGGTGATAATGGATGAAGAATTCAGTCATTATCTACTTCCTGCTGGACATGGGCATTGTCAGATTACAGGCCGGAGTTGGGGAGGGGCAGACCCATCGAGCACAGGGATTGAGTAATAACTGGTTTGTGGTGACTCTGGACATCTCTTTCATGTGGTCTTTTAGGAACCTGAGGAAGCAAGGGGCAAAGAGA
Organism: Heterohyrax brucei; assembly: GCA_028571685.1. Classification (NCBI taxonomy): domain Eukaryota; kingdom Metazoa; phylum Chordata; class Mammalia; order Hyracoidea; family Procaviidae; genus Heterohyrax; species Heterohyrax brucei. The sequence goes on from CM053144.1 coordinate 80,575,738, forward strand.
AAATAAGAGGCTTATTAGTATTAGGGGCTCGATAAACGGGGTAAGCCACGCCATTAATGGTGACTGGAACCAATCTAGTGGGAATGTTTTGACTTGATGCCTCCTCTTCAGCTCTTCACTTAGGTGAGTTAAAGTATTGAGGTTCTGTTCTATTCGGCCCATTTTGTTGATGTAGTAACAGCATTCTTTTCTCAGGAAGAGGCAGATTCCTCCTTTTTCAGCTGTAAGTAGGTCCAAGGCTCTCTGATTCTGTAAAGTGACTTGGGCCAGAGAGGTTAGTTGTTGCTGTAGGGAAGCTAAGGAGTCAGCGGTGGTATCAAGGGCTATTTGTAGGTTGTTTTGGAAATTTTGTGCTGTGATTATACTGTGTCCCAGAGCTCCGCCTGCCAGTCTGGTGGCTGAGACTGCAGATGTAAAGATGAGGCCTATCATGATGGGTAGAAATGTAGCTCTTTTCTTCTGGGGTGTAGGCATTAGCCAGGCTAGTTCAGATTCTGTGTATAGGGTTAGTGGGGGCACTATTATGACTGCAAAGCAGGGTCCCGTGGTGGTGGAGTTCAGGCACTTTTGAAAAGTTCCATTGCACCAAAAATAGGTACCCTGTGTTGGGCCTGCCTGGTTTTGAGTGGTAATATTTTGGATGTAATTCAGTGCTGTGATTATAGTGTTGCTGGTTATGAGGCAGATTTGGGGAGGTTGTGTCTGATTATTGATTGTAGGCTCCCAGAGGGGTACCTGTAGTGTAGGAATGGGTGTTTGAGGAGGTATGGGCTGGCTGGGAGTAGCTGAGAGGGACCACTGCAAGCAGGGGTCGCTGAAGTGAAGTACACAGAAAGCAGTCGGTGGTATTGGGTAGTGTCTGAGAATGATTAAAAAATGATAAAGTGTGTTCGATGATCTGTGTCCAGGACGACAGCTGTGCTGTGTGTGGTTTGTTTAAGATTCAGTTTTCTAGGACCTGTTCTGTTTGGGTAAAATTTTTGAACACTTGTGTTAGAGTTGGAGTTAATTGTTTTGAGAGATATGTAACCAGGGTGAGTGTGGGGCCTAGGGGTTGGGTGAGGACTCTTAGGCAATTCACTTCTGTTCAGCAGTAAACAGGGGAAGGGTTTGTTGGGGTTAGGAAGATGTACGGGAGGTGACTGCAGGAGGCTGTTGAGAAGGTTGTGAAAGGCCTATTTTATTATCTGTGGTGACTGCAAGGAACCCACTGGAGTGTTTTTTGCAGCTTCGTATAACGGCCTTCTTTACTGGGGCCTGTCCTTACCAGTCTCCTCTTCTTTTTCCTCTGAATGATCCCAGAACGAGGCCAGTGGATGAGCCTCTCTCTTCAGAGCCCCCTCTTTCTTTCTTTGTTTTTTTTAGTCTGTTTTCTTTCTTTTCTGCATTTTCTTTTTGTCTTCTTTTCAATTTTCTCTAGCTCTCTAGTCTTTCATCTTCTCTTTCTACATCCTCTTTACTTTCTTTCACTTGCTTATTCTTTCTTTATATTCTCTTCATATTTGTCACACTTGGGATCCCGCAGATAACTGTATACATCACAAAATAGTCACAAGAAACTCTAGTCAGGTTGTTTATGTCAGACAAAGATAAGACTTAGGAGAAAAATTCTCAGCTAATGAAACTAGTCTGCCAAGTTCACTCTGACAGAGCTAAGGAGCAAGAAAGCAAATTGTGGGTACACAAAATGCCAAGTAGCCTTCCTAGCTTCTGTTTTCCGGGCTGAAGGCCATCTCTTAGGAGACTAAAGAACAGGAGGGAGACCAGGGTTACCGGAGCCAATCTGCTGGCCAGTCATTTTCCTGCTCACCCTGACCTTGCCTGTGTTTAGATGAGAACTTGTTTTGAGGATGGCAAAAACCTGGCAAAAGTCCTTGAGACAAATTTAGTCTCGGTGGACTGGAAAACCAGGAGGTGCTGAAAACAGCATTTACTGAGACTAGCTCAAGGACTGTCCCTTTTCCTCCTCCCTGGGAATGCCTGTTTTCCTTGTGAAGTAAAGAACACTGATAAGATGCCTTTTTCACTGTTCCAGCAAAAAACTTGTTTACTTTGCTGCCATGTATTCTGCAGGAGTGGTAAAGATACCACAATATGTTTCAGGTCACCACCTGTACCGATTTTCTGTTTGGTCGAAGAGGAAGCAAATGTATAAGAAATCGGAACCTGGAGTGATTTTAACTGTAATAGGAGAGCAGAAACCCTGTGGGTTGCGGTTACCAGAGCCTATAAGGTGAGTTATGGTGGTTTCCCCTGTAGAATAGGTTTCTTGGATTTTAAATTTCCAGGCATAGCCTGTGGAGGTTTCAGCTCTTACTGGAGTAGTGAGGATTAGTCACGCGACTAAAATGAAGAGGGGTAGGGCCCGCGGGTTGGCAGGTGCGTGAGTCATGATCGCCTGGCGTTCTCTTTACCCGTGAGAGGTGGTGCCAGGACGGGTCTCCCAGGAGTTTTACTGCTGTGGGGATAGTTAGAATGACAGTATGTGGGCCTGTCCACTGGGGTTGTAGAGGTTTGGGATGTAAACTTTTTAGAAATACCACGTTTCCTGGGTGTAGGTGGTCAGTTGCCTGTGTTAACAGGTAGAGGCTGTGGAAGGTGCATGTCTGCGGGTTCTCGCAGGAGCTGTCTGAGAAGAGAAAGCTAAGGGAGGGAATCGGCCAAAGGGGGACTGCTGCTTTATTGATTAGGTGCAGATTTTGTACTAGCCTGTGGCCTCAGACTTTTTTACCAGCAGGATAGAGGTGTTGTATGGTGAGTGGGTGTGTATTAAGAGACCCTTTGTGAGTAGTCTCTGGATGACGGGTTCTGGTCCTGTCTGTGAGTGGGAGAGATGGAAAATTGTGGTCTGGACGGGAAGTGTGAGAGGTCTGCCGAGGAGTGGAGTGGGGCAGGAGGACATTATTAGGAAGGAGTGTGTTAGGATTTTATTGTCTAACAGGCATGAAATGGGTCCCACTGTTGGTGGGTTAGAGGGCTGTCTGTCAGCTCCCATAACTGAGATTGGGGAAGAATAAGTTTGGCCCGAGTAGGAGGGGAGAACAGAATAGATAGTCCCTGTGTCAATTAAAAGCGATACTGACTTACCTGCTACCTTGAGAGTTACCCTGGGCTCAGCGAGAGTGATCGGGGTCGATGAGGTGGGGCTCCTTCAGTCCTCAGCTGCCAGTCCCAGGACTGGGGATGGAGAGAGTGGCCCCCCATGGTCCTTCACAGAGGGACAGTCACTCTTCCAATGGCCCCACTGACCACATGCCGGGCACAGAGTGGTGGGTGGCCAAGGTTGTGGACAGAGTTTGGCCCAGTGTCCTTCTTTGACGCATTTGAAACACGCTCCTGGTGGAGTGTGGCTTGGAGTGTTCTTCTTTCTCTCATTTGCTGGCCTCAGGGCTGCCACCTAGGCTTGGGCCTGTAAGTGTGCCTTCCGGCAAGTGTGGGTTTCCTGATCTGCTTCTGAGTGCTCCTCTTGGGTGTTAAAGACTTTAAAGGCCATATTAAACAGATCTTGTATGGGAGTTTGGGGACCATCCTCAGTCTTTTTTAGTTTTTTTCTGATTTCTGGGGCAGATTGTGTTATGAAGTGGGTTGCTAAGACTGTAGCTCCTGCTAGGGAGGTAGGACATAGGCGGGAATACTGGGTAAGTGCTTCGGCGAGGTGGTTGAGAAAGGCCGCAGGGTTTTCATCTGCGTAGGGTAGAAGAGAGAAGGCCCCACAGGTCGTGTCAAGTTAGCTCATAGGCCTGTGTAAGGTAATGGAATTCTTTTATGTAATTGGTAGGGTCATTTGAGAAGGAGCCCAACCTCTTTTCAATTTGGGAAATGTCTGTTAGAGAGAAAGGGGCCCTCACTTCCTGCCACTTCGTGTAGGGGACAAAGGAGAGGCTGGCTTTGTGTAGGCTGGCTCTGCTGTTGGGAATGGGTATGGCTACTGACTGGGGAGGGTAAAGAAGGACTGGGTATGGTGGTGTCTGGGGATGTGGGTGGAGGTGATGTGGGGAGCCGTTGGGTGTGTCGGCTCAGGGTAGGGTGGGGGTCTCTGGGGGGGGAGGTGAGAGTGACTCTGGGGAGTCAGAGAATGAAGAGATTAGGTCAAGTGAGGGGTTGGGATCCATTTGGTCTGTGCCTTTGTTAGCTTGGGTGGAGGTTTCTTTGGCTAAGAGGATTTGAGTGGTATTACACACGGAGAAGAGTGAAGGACGGGAGCACAAATAGAGAAAGGCTTGGACATAGGGACATAGGGAGCTTCTGGCCATTTGCCTGTGCGCCGACAGAAGTTGTTGAGGTCTATTAGAATTCCATAATCAAAGGTTCGTGTTCAGGCCATTTAGACTCATTATCTAGTGGGTACTGAGGCCAGGCGGTGGTGCGATAAAAGATGAGGCACTTAGAGTGCAGGTCTTGAGCTATCCCCAGAGCCTGGAAGTTATGCAAGAGGCAGCCCAAAGGAGTGGACAGGTCGGGCTTCGAGTTCTGGTTTCCCATGTTTCTGGACCCCGTGGAAAGAGCCTTCTGAAGAGAGTGATGTCTCACTCGTTCAGAAAGGGTCTTGTGGACGGCCGGTCTCAGAGGTCACATGGGACGTCTCCCAACTGTGTTTTTCTGAGACCCAAGCCTAACGGCCGTGGAGCTAACCCTGACATGGTACCACGGTTTTCTGGACAGTCAGGGGGCGGAGACACTGGAAGGGTGGAAATTCGGTGGACCAGAACTCGCCCAGGATCAGACTGGAGTGAGACGAGTTTAGGAGGGTGAGTTGCGGAGGGGATAAGTCTGGTTGACGGGACTGGTTACTTACCCTAAGTGGTGAGTGGAGGAGGCCGGAGGTTCCTGGTTCCTCCGGGGAAAGATAGGTCAGGAGAGAGCGAGACAAAGGGTGAGGAGTAGGCACGTGGCCACAGCCCCTCCTGGGTGTCAGCACCAAATGTTAGAGATTTTTGGATGTGAAAGGTTTTATTTAGTTTAAATTATGCCATGAAAGGAGATCAGGGAAAGAGAGAAAGAGAGAAAAAGTTTATTTGTATCCCAGGCGGCTTTACAGAGTTCCTGGGAGGGAGTCTGCAAAACCCCGTGCTGGCTCAGGGGTTGGGGGCTTATAAAGGGGGCGAGCGGACCCTGTTGAGGACAGTGCTGAAAACAGCGCCCGTGAGGATGGCAAGTAGCCTATGGCGTTGTGGACGATTCGCGTTACTTAATTAACACGAGGGGGTTTCATTTCAGTGGAGCTGAGCCTATGGGAAAGAAGGGATAGCCAGTCAGCCTCGGACAGCTGGTCTCATTTGAATGGGCTTTCCGGAATAGCTGGCAGATAAAACATTTTGACTTGGGCTGCTCTGGGTATGGTTGGGGGAGGGAGCCTGGGTTTCAGCTTAACAGTTTGCATACACATAACGTCTCATTATATAACCAAGAGGTGTTTTATGTATTAACCTGAAATTACAGGAACTTTTGTCTATAACATTTAGCATATGTCTGCTATAAAAGTATACAGAAGCAAAATTCAAATGCATCTTATTATGTAAAGAAATATGGTGCTTCTCTTTAGAGATACCATATTTAAAAGAAGGCATTTGGAGTCTATTTCTGATCATTCAAAAGTTGAACAATAAAAAAATCCAAGTGAAAAAATATTTTGTATAGTTCTCAGTTGCACCACAATCACTTCCAAGAGAAAAAAGTATTTTTCATTTGTATGAAATCATCTTCAAAGCAAATACATGCAGATACTGGTGTAGGCGCAAAAGGGTGTGTTTATTGGTCTTCTCTTCTGAGCTGACAACTGGAGTAACCTGTGACAATGAATTGAATGAGAACCTGTCATCATACAGTGATTATGGTTAGGTATATACTGGTACACAATGCAGAAAACATAGGAAGCATTCACAATGCTAATGTCACAGCTTTTGCAATTGCCTAGCAATAAAGAGGTATTTAATTTAGATGTTGTGTCCATATTGGAGTTAAATATATATTTTTTTGAGTTGTGCTTTCTATCTGCTTATAAAGCATATGGGTTTCAGGCATCTGTTTAAGAAAGAAGATCCATACAAGAGTTGTTTCTATTTAAGAGAAAGTTTGTATCAGGCTAGGAGTTGATTTCTTTAGAAAAATATATTGTCCATGTTTGGATTGCTTTTTTCCATACATGGTCTCTTGTCAAGGACTCGACCCACAAACCACAGTCCTAGCTGAGTGGCTATGTGTACTGAGAGATACCATGTGACTGTTCACTTTGTGATCAAATCCACATCTCTGGTTTCTTTTCTTTTTTTACCTTACATTGGTGTTTCAACTGTCTGCTAGATATTTCACCTGAAAGAGTCTAGATTTATCTCACATTTATTCTTTAACCCCTAAAATATGATCTCACCCAGAGCCAACCAGCTTTATCCGCTGAAATTTCTATCTGTCTTTCTGGAGTTTGGTGGGTAGGGAGAAGTCCAAACTTAGGTAGGAAGAGGCTTTATTTGAAAGAATTATGGCAAGGGGGAAAGAGACTGTTGAATAATGAGAATATTACCATAACACCAGCAAGCATCTCAACAAATATGTGTGTGGGGATGTTTCCTCTTATATTAGGTCCCTTCAAGAAGAGTGTGACTTTTTAGAAGCAAGCTTGTCTTCAGAAGTCTTCTGGGTGGCTCAGACCATTAACTTTTCAGATAGTAGTAAAGTACTTAACCATCTCACCATACAGAAACATCTTTCAAAGAGAGGAGAATAAGGGAGATGAAGTGTGGCAAGAGAGCCTCAGTGGTCTAAGGTGAAGTGCTCATCTGGCAACTGAAAAGTGGCTTGAACCTACCAGTAGCTCTGTGGGGGAAAACACCTGGTAATTTGCTTATTGTCTTGGAGTACATTCTGACTCACAATGACTCTATAGGACAGAGCTCTACTGACCCATAATGCTTCCAAGTAAAGATCTGTAGCCTTGGAAACCCAATGGGAAAGAGTTCTATTCTGTACTGTAAATCCCAACAGCATTCAGCCTATTGTAACTCATAGCAACCCTATAAGGCAGAATAGAACTGCCCCATAGAGCTTCTAAGGAGTGCCTGGATGATTTGAACTTTCAGCGTTTTAGTTGGCAGCCTTAGCACTTAACCACTATGGCACTCTGTCTTATATAGGGTCCCTTTGAATTGGAAATGATTTGATGGCAATGGGTTTGGTCTGGGTTATCAAATCCTTATCGAAGCAGAGTGTCATGTCTTTCTTCGGAGGAGGAGCTGGTAGGCTCAAACTACAGACTTCACGTTAGCAGTCAAGTGCTTAACCACTGTATCACCAGGGCACATTTCCCTTTGCAAACCCTGTACGGCAATTTGTCTCTGTCCTATAGGGTCCCTATGAGTTGCAGTCAACCCAACTGTACACAACAACAGGTACGACAAAGTGGGATAAGACTGGTACGATCAGACAGTAAATCAAAGTGTTTTACCCTGAGACAGGACTATGTTCAGGAGAAACTACTAAGGAGGTATTGTACATTGGCTCAGCCAGAAGGTGAGCTAAAGTTTAGGGATTTAGGGGGTAGAGGAAAACTTAACCAAAGTTTGGCTAAGGAGCATTTCATTTTGATTGATCAGCAAGGACAGTTAGCTAATAGTCCATGAGGCAAAGAACAGGAATTTGGAGAGTCAGTGTCATAGGTAAAAAAAAAAAAAAAGGCTTTGTCATAGTAAACACATGATATCTTTGAATGTTATCCACATCATGGAAAAATGGTTCTTTGCAATAAGCTGCTTTCCAAAACACAGAAGGATGGTGTGTGGTGGGATGGTGCTAGTGATAGTTTCTAATTGTTTGTTTTCCAAGATCACAGGATTCAGATAAAATTCAACACTGGCATCACACTGTCAGATACTCAGTCTTCCTTCATAACGTCTCTCACGGGGATCTCCTTCAATTCATCACATACGTACCTCTTGTGCTGGTTAATCCTTATTGCAGTCCATTCTGTATTGTCTAGTCAAAATCACCTTTTGTCCCCTTTCCCCTCCAAGTTCAAATACCTGCTTCAAGGATCATTCTCCAGCACACAATGCAGCACCTTGCAGGTAACAGGCTTTCATTTACTTATTTAATAAATGTACTCTCACTGTCCAAACTCTGTAGTTTCAAGGATCTACAAGTTGGTTCTTACATTCTTCAACCCTGTCTTTTCTTACTTCGATAAGTGAGTCCTTAATTCGCTGTTTCCCAAACCAACCGTATGGGCTCATCTCCATACCATTGAGCAAACTGCATGTAAAAAATGGTCTCTGTTTCCTTCTGCATTTATCTAAACTTTACCCCCTCTGTGAGCCTTCTTGGACTTCCCTATTCCTCAGGATCGCTCACTCTGGATTCTTGTGGCGTGTGTTATATACACATTGTATGACTTGTATGTGGTTCTCATATGAATCCTAATCTAAACTACCTGGAATTTTACTTATTTTATATTATTTCTGTCCTCTCAAAAACTATACCATGGTCTTTTGAAAACAGGACATGTCATACAATTTTTGGGTATGTGTGATCCCAAGGACTAATGTGTACAAAAGTTTTATTAACGTTTCACTTTTGCTACAGATTTTCTTTTAAACTATGTGCTCACCACAGCCCAGTCTGTTGAGTAAAACCAAAAAGATGAGAAAAACTAACTTAGTCACTAATTCTTAAGGTTTTCTAGTCAACCAAATATACTTAAACGTCCTTGAAATTGTGTTAGTGTTGTCCATATGGAGTCTCTGGGTTGTGCAAACAATTAACACAACTTAGCTGTTAACTGAAAGCTTGGAGGTTTGAGTCCACCCAGAGGTCCCTGAAAGCAAGGAATGATGACCTACTTCCAAAAAATCAGCCACAGAAAACTTGATGGAGCACAGTATTGTTCTGAAACACACAGGGTCACCATTAGTTGAAACTGACTTGATGCCGATTGGTTATTGTCCATATTGTTCTGTCTGTAGCCAGAATTAGAGAAATTGCTATTCACTTTCTGTCTTTCAATAGGGAGTCTGTGAATGCTCATTTACTTGTCTTAAGCGAAGCTTTCTTTACTTCCTTCTCTAGTCAACAGTGGCTCACATCTCTTACCATAAAAATAAGCAAAATTGTCCTAGTCAACATAGCGGGTGGCCCTTGCCCTTTCCAGATGGGGAAGGAACCATGCTCTAAACATTACTGTAGTTGAAAAATGATAGAATAAAATGTGCAATTTTGTGGTTTTCCAATCCTTTATTTGGCATAACTTCTTACACTACCTGTATGTCCACATACATCTAGAGACTTAATATTGACATTCTGTGTGTTTCTCATTTTGTAGTGGACAGGAAAAAAAATAAGACTCTGGTCTCACAAATGAAGCAGGGTGCACAGTTCAGTATTCGTTTCATAGAGACATGCCTTGGGCAGAAATGGAAATGGTCTTTTCGTGAAAAAACTTTTTTCTCAAACATGGAAGTGACTGCTGGGAAATGAACAACCCTTTTGGGCAAAAGATTTTGGGGGCATTAGGGCTACGTTTGTTTTAAAGAGGTTTATACACTCCAGGCTTGACTGACCAAGAATAATACTGAAAAAGTAGGACGTTATATAGCTGAATTTTAAAGTGCAGAACACCTAATCTGTGAATAAAGATGAACGTCTTCAGAAAAAAAAGATGAAGGCAATAGGGAAAACTTACTTCACTGCAAAGCTTTATCTGATGAATTTCAAATTCCTTGTAAGATTCCACATTATTTTTACTTAACTGTCAATGGAAATATATTTTTATAGATCTTGCTACGCCAAATTCAATCTTGTAGCAGTTCCATAGTCCTACACCTGAGTTAATCTCTCAATAGTACTTTCAACCATTTACGGGTTTGTGGGTCAATACCAATTTTTAAATGCTGAGCAGAAAAATTTTAAATTGACTCTAATCAACTTAAAAGGATAGTAAAAATGCACGCTGATACTAACAGTCTCTGAAATGACAGTGACTGAAAAGTCCAATTCTTTTTACTTATTCCTGTCTCTTGAATTTGTTGCTGGATATTATATCAAGCTGGTAAGAAATGAGATTAGTAGAAAGAAAGAAGACATGAACGTACTTTAAATACTTGTTTATTTTAAAATTTGACAGATATATCCTAGAGTCTGGTAACTGAAGATTGTAGTTGAATTCAGGATTCAGCCAATGAACATTTTTCTATAGTAGAGCGAAAGCATGGAAGAATGACTGTTTTCTTGGTCAAGGGCCCCGACTGCAGCCACTGGAGGTCTCAAGGTCTTCCTTGCTGAACAGGATTGCCTGTGAAAGAAAGTATCTAGAAACAAAATAGAGGTAGGCATACCGAGAAACACTTCTTGGAAAATTTATCACATGCAATAAAGTGTTATATTACGGCAGCAGTACACTGTATACTTACAGAGCAGAGGGAGTTCAGAAAAGATACCAGAAATGAGAACATGTACAGTAGTTACCATTGGAGGGCTTTTTGTTTCTTTTTTCCATTTTAAGGGTTCCGAGACAAGAGACGTGAGTGGCCAGGAGGCAGTAACAAAAGCAACCAGGACTCTAAACAAAGGGAATTTATACTGTTCCTCTTGGTGTTGTGTGTCTCTAGGGCTGAGGTGAGTGGTGAACCATCACACTGGGATTTTATGACTCTTTAGGCCTCTTAGTGAGAAGTAGGTTTGCTTTAGAAATGAGCTGCTACACATCTTGGTTTGCGAGCCTGATGAGCACACAACTATTTCCAAAAAGATTAAATTTGACTCAAGTTTTGGAGTGGAAAGAGGCATGAAGAAAAAGAAAGTGGGAGAAGTAGCGTTTTAGCCAGTGCTCTGTTGCAGGTGCAGTAAGTTTGTGACATCAGAAACATAATACCTAATTCAGGAAATGTCCCTTAGTCAACAATTACATTATGAGCATTTTCTAAATGTGAATTATCTGTTAGGTATTAAAGTCACAAACACAGATAGAACGTGGTTTCTGCCCTCAAACAGTTTACAGCACAATATGGAACATAGGAAAAGTTTTAAAAAATAATACAGCATGTTACATACACTAATGGAAATGTTCGAGGTACTCTGGGAGGGGAAGAGAGGGGAACCTAATCCCTGTGAGGGACAACAACGAGTGTCAGAAAATATTTTCAAAGAAGGCGTGCTACAGCAAAGTCAATGTGGCAAATAATCAGTGGCATTTCAGTGGCATTCAAAGATGATCACTGCCATGGCTGCTGACAGAAAGGCTGGCACTTCAGAACTACCAGGCACCCCTTGGAAACTCTGGGGGTGATTCTACTCTGTCCTATAGGGTCGCTGTGCATCAGAATTGACTAGAAGGCAATGGGTTTGGGTTTTTGGTTTGTTTATTCAGAGATGAGCTAGTATTGGGTCTTGAATGTCCAACTGGGGAAGTTGGATTTGATGAAATTGGGAAATAACCTAAATTCTTCAACTGGATGCCACAGTTTTAGAGAAGTTCTTCTAGGCCATCAGATGAAAGAAGACTGGAAACAGGGTAAACTAGTAGTTTCTTTTGTTGACAACTTAACTTTGAGGCAATAGAGAACTGAATCTAGGACAATAGTTATGGAGAGAAGCACACATGTTCAGGATGTGAGACTGAACTCTGACTTTCTTTCAAATGTTTTCTCCTCAGGAATGGTCATCAGACTGGATCTAGAAGAGAGAAGAAAGGCACAAATCAGTTAGCAAGAACACCTGAATGGTAACTGATTCAAAAACTTTTTTTTGGAAATGCCCTTAAGATGTAACTACGGGTTTTGAAGGCGACATGGAAATAGTGCTCTCAAGTTGATTTGGACTTACAGTGATCCTATAAGACAGAATAGAACTGTCCTATAAGGAAACTCTCGTGACACAGTGGTTGTTAACCTAAAGGTCAGCAGTGCAAATCTGTTTAGCACTCTTTGGAAACTCTATGGGTTGCTATGAGTCAGAACTGACTCGACAGTAATGGATTTATAGGGTTTCCAAGTGGGGGAGGTGGTGAATTCAAACTGCCGTCCTTCTGGTTAACAGGTATAACTCTTAACCACTGTGCCGCCAGGGCTCCAGTAACCCTATAGAAGGAGGTCAAGTCTGGTTTCCCCGTAAAGGTACTAGTTAGTGTCCACATACATGTCCATTTATGTCTTTGTTTGAAAGTTTTATTTTTTCAACATCATGATAATGCTGTAAGACAGAAATGACTGTAAAAAGATTGGCACCAAGGAATGAGGGTATGACCAAGAGAAACTGGTCAGTTAAAATCATTCTTAATGCACCAAGCAATAGGTAAAACTCTGGTGACGTGCTGATTGCTAACCAAAAGTTCAGCAGTTCAAATCCACGAAGCATGCCTTACAAATTCTATGAAGAAGTTGCTATTTCCATACTAAGTATTCTTTAGAAAAATGTGTCATGTAGCACTTAGTCCTATTATGAGAATTTAATCAACTTGAAAAATTTATCAGGCTGAAAGTTGTGGAGAAAAGAAGGAAAAAAACATTTAGTGAGAACCTATGATGTACCAGGTGCTTTACTAGAACAAATGTATTTCCTGAATTAGAACATGGTACATTTCACATTTCGCCATTTTAGCTATCATAGAACATATAATATTGAAAAAATAATTTTAAGTTTAACAGGCGAATGTTGAGAAACAATGAAAAAATTGTAGCCAATTGGGTTGTAAATGGCATATTCTTGATTATATGCATTTTCTACCTTTATGTTTTGTTGTATTTTTTGACACCTTTGCTCTAGGTTCAGGCCCTACGAAGATGGTCAGTTTTGATCTCCCTGTTGTTAGAAGCTACATTCTGGCAGGCCATTTGCATATTTTTCTCGGGGATGTATCTCCAATCCATCACTGCCACAAGAAAATTAACAAAACAGACACTACGGATCTCAGGTCGCAGTACTCAGCTCCACATGTGAAGGGTAGCACGCAGTTGCAAAAATATGAGTGAAAACCAATATTCTCCTTCCTTAAATATTCTAATTTATCTCTGAGTTGTCTTTTTTGAAGTAGTAATGATTTGAGGTTAACAAATGACATGAGCTGAGTGGAAAGCTACTTATGACAAAATAAATTACCCTTTGATATCCAGTGCAGCAACCGAGTGTTTGAGGAAAAAAAGAACTCCACAAAAGCTTAATATATTCAGAATTTCACAAAGTGTGACCCATTTACTGAAGCAGAAAATGCACCACAGGTTTTCAGTGTTTTGTTTTTTTCATTCCTTCCACCAGCAGATAAATCATATTTACTGACCAAAGAGCTGCTCCTGGATGTTCTCATTTAGGGAAACAGAGGGAAAAAAAATAGACAAAAGTGAGAGTTTTGACTCAGATACTTCCAAAATAAAATGTGGTGGCTTTTAAAGTATTTTGTAGCAATGTCAAAATATAGGATACATTAAATAAATATATGTAAAGGAAGATAGTAGGCTCCTTAAGGCCCCTTACATACTGTGAAGATAAGGGTATGGAATAGTTTGTAGGAGTCGTGTGTTCATGCTGCCATTTTTCATAGAAAATTTCCAAGATTTTTGTCAGGATTTTAAATATACTGAAAAAAGAGTATGCAACAGTAAAATCCAGAACCCTTAATGCTGGAATGGGTATTTTAAATGTTTATCTTTATGGTAAGTTTTTCTTCTCTACCAGGACATCAACTCCGTGAAAATGGAGAACACGCTTCTGCACGTGGTCGTGCCCTAGTCCCATATACTATACATAACACTTAATGAATCAGCAAATGTTTGCTGAATGAAAGACTGAGAAAACACAATTGGAGAGCACACAGACAACTCATTTTAAAATAGTATATATTAATGTATAGATTGAGAATTTTTCTGTTTGTTTTTTATGTCAAGCACTTAAAATAAACTAACATGTTCACTGATTATATTTGAATATCTTATGCTTCTAAAAAAGAGACATAAAAGAAATTCATTTGTATCATTTAATTGTTTCATAAAATACCACAAAAACATTTCATTATAATTATTATCTTATAAACACCAGGTGGTGAGGGTTACATTGATAAACCAGGGGAATGACTGAAATATGTCACCTCTCAAAGACATTTTTAGATGGCACACTACTTCTCTTGTCTTTAGGATTTTCTGAGTTAGCTGTTTAACTCAGAAAAGTCTGTCATCTTGGTAAGACTGAGTAATTACTAGCAAAATTCTGTCCACCATTCTTAATGCAATTTATTTTAGGAATATATCCCCAAATAGTGAATCAACTTGAAATAAGTAAAGTCTAGTAAATATAGGAATAAAGGGCTCAAGACAAAAAAAATGGGCATTGAGCTAGATTAATCATTTTATTAATATTCAATAGCATCATTTCCATTTCTGTAGTCACTGTCCTAGTTCAAATAAGCATTAATTTGTATCTAATAAAGTGTCATTAATACTGAGACTTTAAAATTGACTTTGATAAATGAACAACATCTGGATTATTATAGCAGCCTATTACTTTGTCTTGCATATTCAAGTTTATTCTGATTCTTCTCTATTTCTGACAGGAAAAATAAAAAACCTCTCTAGATTTTCCACTGTATTCAGAGTTTGCTTATTTTTAAAAATTTCTTGTTTTTGAGGCTAAATATTTTCTACCAAGTTCCCTGGATTCTCATCTCTTACTATCTAGTTAATTTCTTATTACTTCACAGTATTTGTATTTTTCAAAAAGTTCATATAAATATTTTGGGGTCTACAAAATGTATTCATAAACTGTATTTAAAATATAATTTTTAAATTTAAATTTTACTTAACATGTAGGTTTAAGGTTTTGTAAAATAAATATAAGATCCCATTGTTAGAAAAATAGAAATGTTGATTTCAGAAAACATCCCTCTCCTGCATCCAATTCAGATGCAGTTGAACAAAAGAGGAGGGATAAAGAGGAAGAGGTATGACTGGCAGAGCCTTTCTCTTTGACAGCTGCTTCCCCTTCTACTTTCAATAATATATCATCTGTGTACAGACATTTCAGTATTCAAAGAGATAATAAATCTTTTCAGAGCAAAACAACGTTGCAGTTACTGACCAAGAAAAAATTTACTAATTGTACAGTTTAGCCCTTAGATGGTGTTCTGTGGAGTTCTAGTATTGTCTTTGTGGATATTTCATGTTGCCAACGTGGAAATGAACGTGAACTTAGGTCAGAATTCCAAAAATGTAGGGGAGACATGGGAAGACTTTCAAAAGGCTCCTAGGTAGAAAGACATGGCAGTCTGCTCCCCCTAAAGACTGTTGTTGTTGTTATTATACGTGCCCTTAAAGGTGACAGTCTAGGGAACTCTGGGGAGAAGTTCTCCTGTCTTAAGGATTTCTATGAGTTGGAACTCATGTTTAGGTGGTAAGAACCTCAGTGTGAAGAAGCATTAATTTTAGCAATCTTCATTCAACAGAGGAGTTCCCTGCCAAGTCTCAAAATTGAAATTTACCATCTTTTATAAAAAAGATTATTTAAAAGCTTAGATTTATAGCTTCTGTGTCACTGGGAAATTATTATTAGGAAAAATGCTGTATTTGGCTTCACAATTTTGCTACTTTGTTTAAAACTGTCCACTTCATGGATCTCCAGAGAACCAGTGACCAGTCAGCTCAATCATAGGTCAACTTTATTACGAGAAAACAATTTGAAAAAACAATGTACAAGGTCAAACACAGAAATGAGTAAAAGGTTTACTTTTCCATTTGTTCTTCCTTTCCCATTCCATGTTGAGAAGCACAAATCTTATAAACACATTCCTCTAATTCCTACTAAAGCCAAGTGCTGTCCAGTTGGATCCGACTCATGGCGACCACTTTATTTTCCTCAAATCCTTTTGCCCAGAACTGCCATATGAAGATTTCAAAAATGATACTTTAGTCATTTCACCTGCGTGGTCAAACAGCTTCTTTACAAAATAAAGAAGACATTCTCTATTTGATATTCAAGGATCATGGACTGTCAAAAAATGAACAAATCGGTGTTGGTAGAAGTACAGCCAAAAATGCTCCTTAGAAGAGTCTTACATACTTCGGACATGTTGTCAGGAGAGATCAGTCCTTGAAGACAAGACTTCATGCTTGGTAGAGTAAAGGGTCAGAGAAAAAGAGAAATATCCTCAAGGAGATGGCCTGGCATGGTGGCTTCAACAATGGGCTCAAGCATAAACAACAAATGTGAGATGTCACAGGACAGGCAGTGTTTTCTTGTGATGCACAGGGTTGCTATGTGCTGGGTCATTTCATGGCATCTAACAACTGTAATTTGTTTGCTTTTTTACTCTCTCAGGCATTTCTCTACTAACCATCTTCTATATAGTGAAAGCTCTGTGACCCCTGAACCTAATTTATATGTATTAACTTGCCTTCCCATCTCTCATCTAACCACTTTATATTGTCTGCTCCTGAAATAGTCTCCTCTTCTTCATCATTCAGACTATTTCAGTACTGCACATATCAGTAACCTTCTTCCCCCACCTACCCCATGTACTTTCCTTGATTTTCCCACCTGAAAATTATCTCCATAAGTCAAATGTTTATAGGGTTTTACATTTCATGCAGTGGTTCAAAACTGGAGAAATTTTGACTCCAATTCCCAGGGTACATTTGGCAATATCTGGAGATATTTTTCGTTGTCATGACTGGGGAGGTGCTGTTGACATCTAGTGGGTAGAGGCCAGGGATGCTATTTAATGCCACAATGTACAAGAAAACTCCCCACACCTAAGAGCTAGTCAGGTCAAAATTTTAGCATAGTTATCACTGGAAGTACTCATCAAATCCAACCTGACCCCTTTATTCCAATCCTGCCCATTATCTCAGTTCTAGAAGTGTGTGTTCAACCACCTGTACTAGAACACAAAAGGATCCCTGCTAGTACAGTGGTTAAGTGCTTTCCAGTTAAACAAATCAGAGGTTCAAACCCACCAAAGGCTCCTAGGTAGAAAGACATGGCAGTCTGCTCCCCCTAAAGACTGTTGTTGTTGTTATTATACGTGCCCTTAAAGGTGACAGTCTAGGGAACTCTGTGGAGAAGTTCTCCTGTCTTAAGGATTTCTATCAGTTGGAACTCAGTGGCATAAAACAACAGGAATCCCACCCCCTGGACTATCAGGACAGCATCTTACATACAATTTTACCCCTCAGTGCCTAGCACAACATCTGGAACATGTGTACACTTAAAACTACTTAAAAAAAAACTATGTAGTATGGATTACCTGGTGTTATAGATTGAATTATGTCCCTGAAGTGTGTGTTGCAAATCCTGAGCCCTACACCTGTGGACATAATCCCATCTGGGAATGTGCTTTCTTGTTATGCTATTTTAATGAGGAGGTATTATGTCTTGAGTCAGTCTCTTCTGAGACATAGAGGGGGCACGTTTAGCAGGGAAACAGACCTAGAAGGAGGACAAATGATGGGCCACATGAAGATCACAACAGAGTCAAGGAATAGAAGCTGAAGAGACAAGGACCTCCCCTGAGCACTGCCAGAGAAGCTTTCCCCTAGAGCCAGTACTTTGAATTTGGATTTCTAGTTTCCTGAGCTGTATGTAGCAGCACTAGATAACTAAGACATCTGGGCTACCATTTATCAAAGAATAAGCATGCAAGAAGAAAAATCTTACCAACAAAGCTACACTAAGTTCATTTTCTTTGATGACTTTGATAATGTGGCTGCCACTAAATTAGTATTGTGCTGATAAAGAGAGAATGTATTGGTCAATAGATATTTGTAGTTAATAGGCAGAAAAACAAATACATTACAAACATCACTGTATTTTCCATGTAGATGAAAGCCTTAGAATTGGGAGGTTTATAGGGCCAGTATGTTTTATCCCTAACAAAGTCCTCTCATCTGTCCAAAGATGAATTGTTGTTGTTTTATAATGTGACACAAACAGTTAATCCTTCCTTTATGAAGGTCTCTCAGCTGCTGTGTAGTGAGTGCTGGTTAAATCAGCTCCAATTTGTTTTGATTCCTCTAAGTAGGGCATCTAGCTGTTGGGCAAAATAAAACATTAAATCATCTTGCCAATTTGCTATACATATTTGAAAATGATTGCTATTGCAAAACATAAACAATTTTTTCAATTCCCTTACAAAATGAGCTGAGGCATTTTGCTTACCAATGGCATCTCTGTGTTTATATAAACTAGTGGCTCCCCCCACTAGAGGTTGACATTCACGTTGTTTAGTCTGCCATTTGGTAGCTTCCCAAACCTGCCCATTCTCACCTTTTAGACTTAGCCCTCTCACCAGTGTCCTGCCTCAGCTTCATGATGCTATTTATGACCCCTTGAATATGTCTCTCATGTCCCCCACTGGTTTTTATGTCTCTCTCCCCCCCAAAAAAACGTTTAATCCTAGAATTTACTTTCTCTTTGTACCTGTTGCAAAACCAATTGCCTCATAAAACATTGGCCATTCTACACTTACTTTGTCTCACTTGTTGACTCGTCCAGGAAGACTTCGCGTTTCATCCAAACCATGCTTCTGCCTTTGAAATGATAGCACTTTGTCACTTAACTAACTTTTACTGGCATGTCATTGTACTTATATTGGTGCATTATTACTATTTCTGCAGATTATGTATTCCTGGAAATGAGGGCAGTGACATATGTGTGTCTTTGAATTATACTCAGCATCTAGTATACTGGCTTGCACACAATAATTGCTTACTATGTGGTAGTTTGCTAAATGCTGAATGACTTATGATTTTGCTTTAGAAGTAGAAAATTGTATGGTAATCTGCTTCTAAAATATGAAATTTGTTTTTCTGATAAATAAACACCAAGAGATAAATGGATGGACTGTTACAGAATAAAAGCAACTTAAAAGACATTATAACTAAAAACCATGTGTTGACTTTGGTTTGAATCCAGATTTGAACACACTCACTGTAAAGAGGCACTTTTAAAACAATAAAAGAAATTTGTGAAGTGGACGATAGATGACAAGACTTCACGGTCTGACAGACTGGAGGGTCCCTGGAAGACATGGCCCCCGGTTGCACAGTTAGCCTAGAGCTGAAACCATTCTCAAAGCTACCTTTTCAGATAAAGATTGGACTGGACTACAAGACATAAAATGATACTGGCAAAGAGTGTGTTTCTTGGCTGAAGTGGATACATGAGGCTAACTGGGCGGCTCCTGTCCAGAGGCAGGATGAGAGGGTGGAGGGGCACAGGAGCTGGTTGAATGGACATGGGAAGTACAAAAGGGAAAGGAGGAGGATGCTGTCACAGTGTGGGGAGAGCAGCTAGAGTTACACAGCAGTGTGTTTAAGTTTTTAATGACAAATTGAGTTGGATTGGAAACTGTCACTTAAAAACACAAGAAAATATTTTGTTTTAAAGAAATTCATTTAGGACAATGGTGTGATAATTATGTCAAAATAGTTCTTATCAGATAAAGATGTATACCTAGTTATTTAGAAATGATATAATGTTTGGTATTTGTTTAAAGTATTCCAATACAGAAAAGTATTAGGGATAATCAAACAGATGGCGACATTTGGCAAAATACTGTTAATTATTGAAGCAGAGTTAAGGGCACATGGTGTTCATTATACCATACATCCCAGCTTCTGTTTTTCCCTGTTTTCATAAAAAAGTTTGTTATATATGTATACACACATATGTACATATATACATGCACATATGTATTTACATGTGTATACACATACACACATGTGTATGTGCAAGTGTATGTATGTGTATATATGTGTATACATATATGTGGAAACGCTGGCGGCATAGTGGTTAAGTGCTATGTCTGCTGTTAGAGTGACAGTTCGAATCCACCAGGCACTCCCTGGAAACTCTGTGGGTCAGTTCTACTCTGATCTATAGAATCACTAAGGGTTGGAGTTGACTCAATGATAGTATATGTGGTTTTATATATACATATAAAGATTTCACCACAGTCACAATCAGATCTCACTTAAATCACCTTGATTTCACCTAAATCACAATTGAAAAAAGAAAAAAAAAGAAAACAGTCTACCTAAAGCCAAAGCTACCACTGTCCAGTCAATTCTAACTCATAGGGACCTTAGGGATCCCCATAGAGTTTCCAGGGACTGGAAAATTTAAACTGCCAAGCTTTTCGGTCACCAGGGCTTCCTAATCCACTGAAACCAACCCCCAAAAAGAATTGAAAAAGTTATTTGGGTAATCTATGGCTCCCCAAGGTGGACCCATAAAAGAAAGCAATACTCAATTGAATGTATAAATGCAAATGTGTGTGTATGTGTATGTATGTATTGAAATTTCTATTTTCACAGTTATATCTTACATCATAAATATCAACTAACTGCTATATTATCAGAAATTTCAAAGAATATGAAAAGAGGTATTTCCTCTGAGGACAGGAAATAGGAAAGTTTTCATGAAGGAGGTGTATTTGAGCAGTCCCTGAAGCTTTAGTGCCAATTGATGGATAACCTAAGGATAGTCCGGGTCAGAAGTTCCCAAAGCTTTCCCTGAACTGCCCTGCAAGATGCTATTATCTGCGGGAGCTTAGGGCTACAGAGAATTTAGAAAGCTACAAGTCCTCTTAGATACTTAGGGAACATAACAGCACATTAAAGACTCAAGTATTTATTGGGAGGAGAATGTTGAACTTGAACTTCATGTCTTCAACTTATCTGATAATGACTCTCCCTTGTTTTCTTTTAACTAGCCTTTAATAACAACCCCAATTTGAAATTATTTTTCAGTTTAAGTAGAATGTTCGCATTAGGTTGCTTATTGTAACAGTGGCTAAAAACAAAACAAAGTAGTGTTGCCAGGAAGACTATTCCAGTTCATGGCAACTCCACAGGACAGGACAGAACTGCACGCTACTCTGTAATCTTTCACAGATGCAAATTGCTACATTTTTCTTCCTGGGAGCAGTGATGGAGGTAGCATCCTTCATATTCCTTCCAGTGAACATACACATTAACGGGCCTTGAACAGTGCTTTTTCCAGCACTGCTCAGAATATGTGCCTGTGCTCTTATTTCCTTTATAATTTACAGATTGTATAATTACTGCTAGTTGTTTATTCTCTAAGCCCCACTCTCCTTATTTATAACATATGGACAAAGTGATATCTATTGATGAGATGAAGAATTTTTTTAAGGTAGAATACTCTTAACCTGGTGGTGCAGTGGGTAAGAGCTGTGACTGCAAACCAAAACATCTGCAGTTTGAGTCCACCAGGAACTCCTTGGGAACCCTACAGGGGCAGCTCTGTTCTGTATGATAGGGTCTCCGTGAGCTACAATCGACGGGATGACAATAGGATTTTTATTTTATTTTATTTGTATGTAAGTTTATTTGAGAGGATTAAAAGAGCTACAAAGTGCATAGAGCAATGTTTAGTCAGTCAGTGATGTGATCCTGGACAAACTGTAAAACAACAAGAAAATATTTGTTTCCTCCCAGTGCCAATCTTTCCTTGTGATGGCTTTATTTGATATTAGTTTACCATGGGAAAGAAAGCAAATCTAAAGATGGTAAAAAAAACAAAAAAACAAAAAAAAAAAAAAAAAAACAAAAAAAGAAAAACCAGGAATATATCAGAGCCACAGTGCTGTAAATGAAGGTATTTTTTTCTACCAAACCCAAACCAAACCCAACCCAGTGCCATCAAGTTGACTCTGACTCATAGTGACCCTATATGACAGAGTAGAAGTGCCCCATAGGGTTTCCAAGGAGAGCTTGGTGGATTCAAATTGTAGACCTTTTGTTTAGCAGCCCAAGTTCTCAACCAGTATGCCACCAGGGTTTCCATTTCTTTTTACGATGGGCACTAAAAATGTTCCCAGAGAACCAAAGGCCTTGATGTCTAGAGCCCGTGGCTGCCAGGCCTTCAGGAGAAGTCAGATGCCAGCAGACCAGTTATACACGGTATGTGTTGTCTCCTTAGAGGCAACTATTAGTCTTCCCTCTATGTTGCTTTTGTGTGTGTGTTTTCCTTCTGGTGAAAAAAAAATACATGAACACTTTATCATCTTTAGATGGTAATTTATTACACAAGAAAACAAGCAAGCAAAAATGTATATGGGTTTTGTATCAGTTATGGAAAAAATATAGCATTAGGAATCAAGGAAAGATGCTTCAATATATATCATATTAATGATTTCCCCATTACTAAGAAGATAGTCATTATTCTGGTTTCTTACAAAGTTGTGAAGAATATGACCCTTGAATTTTGCTTTTATACTTATTTAGAAAGCTGCTTATGATTCCTTTTATACCCATGACACCACTTTACCCCCAGGGAGGGGGAAAAATTGACAGTTTTTAATACTCCATAGTGGAAACCCTAGTGTGTAGTAGGGTAAGTGCTATGTCTGCTAACCAAAAAGTCAGCCATACCAACCTGCCAGGTGCTTCTTGGAAATTCTATGGGGCGGTTCTACTCAGACCTTCAGGGTCGCTAGGAGTCAGACCCAACTTGATGGCAATGAATTTAATACTTCATAGTAACTACCAATATACAAGTTTACATGCGTTCATCTAACCCACCAGCTATTACTGACTAGAAAGGTTTAATTTTTTTTTCCACATTAGAAGGTTTATCTTGTTTGTTTTTTGGGGTTTTGACTCCTAGGACCTGAATTAGAGGAAATTAAATGCACGGAAAGAGCCCAGAACTTCAAATGAACTTGTAGAATGTTAGGCAAACGCAAGTCTAACAAACATAAACCACGTTTATACAAGTGTCTACTCAAAATGAGGAACCTGTTGGAGCGGGTAGCTTGCAATAGACTGCTAGTCCAAAGGCTAGCAGTTCAAACCCATCTACCGGCACCTTAGCGAAAAGGCCCGGCAAGTGGCTTCCGTAAAGATTACAGCCAAGGAAACCATGCAGAGCAGTTCTGCTTTGTAACACAAGGGGGTCACCACGAGTCAGAATTACCTTGATGGCAAACAACAACATACTCTGTATTTTAAGATGACTTTTATTTTTCCAAAGGACTTTTAGAATGATACCGCTGCCACAGCATATTTAGAATGCCGAGCCCAGGTTCAAAATGGTTAAGGCTTGCTGCTAACCAAAAGGCCGGTAGTTCGAAAACAGCAGTGGCTGTGCTGGAGAGAAGGCCTGGTGATCTGCCCCTGCAAGGATTACAGCCTGGGCACCCCCACCCAGCACAGGTCTACTCTGTCCCACAAGATCACAGGGATCTGGAATTGCCTGGAAGGTGTAACACAGCAACACATTGTTGCCACGCACCTGCACACCCAGAAAGGTTTGTTAAGCATTTGGACTCTTTGTAACCTAGCATTTTATCGGGAAATAACAAGCAGAAAACAAATCTTTGTGGTAGGAATTTAAGTAAACAACACCATCGTCCCAGTAACCTTTACTGATACAAGGATAAAATGAGCTCACGGAAGAATGGTTGTGGATGTGATCTGTGAGTGATAAATCGTCAGAAAAGCATGTTTACTGATCAGAATAATAAACTGGTGTGTGGGGACTTTCAGACTCATGTTTATAATTTTGCTGGTGTGATATCTCAAAGATAGGACTAACCTAAGTCAATATTTTCACAAGCGGATGTCAAGTCAATAAAACATAATGCTTATGCAAGTTAATGTGTAATTATCTATAGTCTGAGAATCGACTCCATAGCAGATTTAGGGATTCATAATTAATATATAAATATAAAATGCTAAAATGTTTGTTAACCATTTCTTTCTGCCTAGAAGTTTTGTTCAGTATTTACCATAGTTTATGAAAATAACACTTGGTTTTTCTGTTTTGGCATAGTGTGCAACCTCCTCTAGTGTTATTTTCTTAAAATGCCCTGTACTAATATTTTTTCACCTATTGCTGACTTTCATTTTTTTTGCCCAGCAGATGTAATATTAAGTATTTTCCTTGGAGGCTGTTGAAAAGTCTTGGTTCCCAGCACCAGAACCTCACCAGCCTAACCTGGAGTTTCCAAATCCCTCTCCAGGCAAAAGCCCTTCTTCACTCTGCAACCTGCTTTATTCCATGCGGGAAGAAATCACTTTTTCTGCCCAGAAATAGCCCTAGCTAGGGCCACCAACCTCAGTCCAGGTGATGCACGGGTCTCATACCCCTCCCATCTTACCACCGCCCCCCCTCCTGCCCCGGCTGGAAAGGTTTCTCAGGTGGGCAAAGCTGGTGTCACAACTCGGTCCATTCTGGTTGGCCATTGAGATGGCTGGCTACCAAGTTCTAGCTGTCCACACAGACACCACGGGAGCAGGCGTGAGAGCCATAGGGCACAGAGAGGCCACACATTTTAGCTCGGCAGTGAACTGGTGCCGACTAGCAGCCCCAAACCCCTAAGTGCTGGGGCAGTGAGGGCCCACACTGACACTGTCCTCCCTTCCAGCTTCAGGGCTGGCACCCGGGGACCTTGCATTCTGTGGGAATGTCGCCCACCATTCCGAGGGACCAGCCCAAGCTCGGGCTGTGGGCCCTGGCATGAAGATCCTGGGTGCAGCTAGAACATAGAAACTTCCACTTCTCTGGGCCCAGCTGTGAAGTACCCTAAACGAAATACAGCTTCAGCTGCTTATTTTCTGATTACTGGGGTACTGTGAGAATTGACTTACAGAGGGGGAGCAGAGATGGGGATACTACCAAACTGGATCTATGACTTCTTGACCATGCTTTATACTTTTATTATAAAATTTGACCAAAAGTAACATTTTAAAACCACTGAATGAGAGTAAATGCGGCTGAAATCCACTTCTGGTAATGACACCAGACATGCCGGAGCTTTTTATGTAAATTCATGATTTCTGCATTTTACATTTGTTTGTGTGTTATTTATGCAGGCACACTATTTTTGAAAAAATATTGTAGTTGTGACAGTTTTGTTGTGGTTTTCTTTTAACCAATTCTTAGCTGCATTTATTAAATTTTAAAATTTTGAAACCATGATGCTGCTTATGATCAATATCCAAAAGTATCCTGATTATTTACCTTTTATAGTGAAAAAACAGCTCTCATTAAATATATGGTACGCTATATCTTACAACCAATTTTGTCTGTTATTGAAGTAGAGAATATTTGACTACTGCATGTCTAGAGATCTTGTGTGGATACAATACTCAAGTATCTTGTTTCAGTTATTTTTTGCTCTGAAGTATTTATGAATGCTTGTTCTACCCTAGCTATTAAACTGCCATGGAGTAGATGTCACAGACTTCTCTAATGTTAGTCAGTTTTGTTTTCAAAGGCTAAATTGTGAATATGAACATATGTCTGATTATATATATATGGAGGCATATATGATATATATGTATATATATATATATATGGAAGTAGTGATTAAACTCACCCGTTGTACACTTAGAGCAAATAAGCTCTCAAATGAAAATCAGACAAAAGGTAACAGCATTGAAGTCATGGAAGGGGGTGCTATAAAGAATAGGAAATTGTCTCAGAGATGACTCAGATTTGTCTCTTAACTTGACCTCTGATGGTATTAGCATTTTTTTCTTTATTTTTAATTTTTTCTAAAAGAGTGAAACCAAATTAATACAATAATAAATTATACTTTGAACTGCTTATGCCTTCTAGAGTTTTTAGGGAACTAGCTGCATTCCTAATTACTTCAAATATTTTCAGATGGCAACCATTGTCTATGCATATGGTTTCTCTGTAGGGGGAGGGGAATCAGTGAGTTGACATTCCGTGTCCCTTTAGTTCCAGTGTGAGTGCAATCTAACTTCTGATTGAGAAAGAGCAACAGAATATATTCTAACCTTCCCCAGCCACCTGAAGTCCTCCATTACATTACCATCACTGCCTTTTCCTCCATCCATTGCAATAAGATCAGGCTGTTTAATTAATTCATTTTCATTCATTCATTCAGAAAATCTACTGCACTCTGTGACAGATGCTGTGATAGATCTCATGAATTCAGAGATGAACATATGTTTGCCTTCAAGAACAGCCTCCAGTGGAGACAGACACATAACCAGATGCTTTCAATAACATGTAGCATAGCAATAATAGAGAAAAATCACAGGAATAGAGGGTGTTGTTCTAATGTAGTCTGGATGGGTAGAGAAGAGGGAGGTGGGTGGTGTCCCACAGGAGCCAGCGTCTGGTCTGCTGGGATGCTGTAAGTGGGAAATGACTAAGAGGTTATATTTGCGTGCCTTCCAATTTTGTAACTCCTTTGGGTGGTGCAATTGGCTCAAGTGATCTGCAGGTAACTAAAAGATTGATACCAGTCCACCTAGAGGTACCTTGGGGGAAAATCCTGGTGATCTACTTCCAAAAAATCAGTCACTGGTAATCTTCTGGAGCACAGCTGTGCTCTGCAACACACAGAGTCACTGTCAGTCAGAGCTGAGTCCACAGCCTCTGGTTTGGTTACAGAGGAGACAGGCTCCCCTGGCTTGTCGCTCTGCAGTCCTTCCTAACTAGTTCTTTCTATTCTCGTGACCTTACTTCCATCTTTATGCTACTTATTTCCAGATGGACATCTCCAGGGCAAACCTTTTCTTTAAGCTTTGCATCAGCATAGTCAGTGTCTATTTAATGTCTCCATTGGGGTCTGACAGAAATATCTTGAACTTAACCTATCAAGAAAGAATTCCTGGTACTTTCACTTTTCAGTAAATGGAATGTCAATCCAATAATGGAAGCAGAAGCCTTAATAGTCGCACATAGTTCTTCCTTTTCCCTTAGACATCCAGTCTAATGCATCATCAAATTCTGTCAGCTCTAATTCCTAAGCATCTCTTCCTATCCAGCTCTCTAACCTCCACTGTCAAATCTCCAGAACAAACTGCAAGTTATCTCTTGCTTGGTTATCTTCTTATTTTACTCATGCCCATGTCCTATAAATTCTGCACACAGCAACCAGGGTTATCTTTGAAATATGTATTAGATTGTGATAACTCTGTCATTAAATATCATTCAACAGGGTCCTATTTCACATAAGGAATGCTGGAGGCACAGTGGTTAAAAGCTTGGCTGCTAACCAAAAAATTGGCAGTTCAAATCCATGAGCTGTTTCTTGGAAACCCTTTGGAGCCACTCTACTCTGTTTTACAGGCTCGCTATGAGCCAGTGTACTGGTTAAATGCTACAGCTGCTAATCAAAAGTTCAGAAGTTCAAGTCCAGCAGATGCTCCTTGGAAACTATATGGGCAGTTCTACTCTGTCCTATAGGGTTGCTGTGAGTTGACCTACACCTGCCCCTCCAACCTCTTCTCACCCCATTCTCCCCATCTCTCATCAGTGTCCAGCTACAGACACAGTGATTCACGCAGGCCCTTTTCCGAACCAATGCCTGCATTCTCCTTTCTGTGGAAATACGTCCCTCTCTTAGCTCTTTGAATGCCTGGATTCTTTTCTTTAAGTGCTGCATATAATGCCTCTTCCTCAGAAAGGCCTTCTGCAATTAGTCTAACACAGATCTCAATGCCTCTATTCCCAACCCTGCTATGTCTGAACCCTCCATTTATATCCAGTATAACAATTATCTCAGTTTATCAGTATTTTAAATAAAGTGTTTTTTGTTTATTGTCCCCAGCACTTAACTCAAACCTGCATGAAAACAGATTTTGTTTTGTTCAGCTTTTTTAAAAATTTTTATTTATGTGGTCTCTAGCAGTTTGTGGCTCACAGTCAAAACCAAGTCAATATGTGTTAAGTGAAACATACACACATGAACGAACATACATACATACATACATACATACATACATCAAGGACCAATAAACAAGGAGGGATGCAATCAGGTGAGGAATGTATCTTTTCTCTTTTTTGCAGGGAGAGGGTTAAAGATGTTGCTGTATTATGTTGTACATCTAAAGAATATGGAAAACTTAATGCCTTTCTTATTAAAGTGGGGCAAAGCAATTTAAATTACTGGGGAATATGATTAGCCTTTGAAAGAATAAATTAAAAAATTATTGACTTAAAACCATTTATATTCCTTAGCAAGGAGATGAGTAACTTGAGGGTTATTAAACAGTGGATTTTAAATAACTTCTCTATTTTATTTTAGAAAACAGAAGGTTAAACAAGAGAAAGCTCTATCATTGGCTGTTTAAAACATAACTGAAGGACATTTTCTATCAGAAGTAAGAATTAAAGAAAAAAATGAGTGTTTTGTAAGAGACTGTAACAAAAATCTTAGAATCCTGATTTTCAGTCATGCCTTTTTACATTTCTAATGCATCTATGGCTATATTCCCTTTTTATTATTGCTATTCTTTATTTATACTTTCTATCTCTTTTATTTCCTTGATCAGTCTTCAAAGAAATTTATTCATTCCATAAAAAGTCAATCTGCCTTAATTTGAGGATGGCAAAAGATATGGCTTTAAAAACAAAATAAAATGTGAAAATTTCTTGTGTATTATGTCCTAAACATTATTCTGCAGGTGTTTCCTAAGTTATTTAATCCTAATAAGAAGTTAGGTTCTATTATGATCTTCACTTTACAGATGAGCCCACAGAAGCAAAGCAATACCCTACAGCTTGCCCAAAGTCTCATAGTCAGAAACCATTGGAGTCAGGACTCAAAACCAGGCAGTCTGGATCACAGTCCTTGAAATCAGGCAATCTGGGTTTATAATCTTTGTTGTCAACTCCCTGTTGACTCCTATAATTTTGTCCTCCTCTTTCATTTTAGTCATTAGAATTTTTATTTAGAAGGAGTGCATATATCTGTCCATAGACCTATAGATATTAGGATTATGCTGGTAGAAAAGAAAAAAAAATGTAGCAAAAATAAATACAGCACTGGCCAATTAATGTTTTCAATATGTTTTCTGCTACAGTTTTATTAATGGGTATTTACTAACAGAGAACAGCAGAAACTTTCTCATCTTCCCTTCTCTCTAGGTAAAAACAAATGGAAAAATCAGAGAGTCTTTCTCTAGAGTGAGAGATTATAAAGCTATGAAATTTTGGAGTAGAGGAAAACATTAAGGTGTCCTTTCAGCTAAACAACAGATTGACTTATAAAGTAAGGATTAGTGAGTAATAAACTCCTTTAAAAAATCATCTATAGGAGCTCAAATGGTTGAAAACACTCTCAAGCAGAGACAGAATGGTAAGGGCATGGAATCCTGAGTGCTGAACTGAACATGGTGTGACCAGAATGGAAAGAATGACAATGATGACACATACTAAAAAATGCAACCAATACCACTGAATATGTGCTGTGGAAATTGCTAAATAGGAACCTAATTTGCTGCGTAAAATTTCATCTTAAACGCAATAAGATATCAAACAAACAAAGCAACAGACATTAACTCTCAGCTTCTGGTTGCTCAATTTTTCAGTTGGTAACATTTAAGACTGGCTATAAATACTAACTGGGGAGAATTCTTTGTTCTCTTAGATTCATTCATTCACATATTACTTAGTCAACAAATATTTCTGAGTGCCTGCTCTGTGCCATAAGGAGCCCAGGTGGCACAGTTGTTAACCTCTTAGCTGCTAACTGAAAGGTCATCTGTTCACACCCACTAACTGCTCCGAAGGAGAAAGATGTGGCCGTATCCTTCTGTAAAGAGCTATAGCCTTGGAAACCCTACGAGGCAGTTCTACTCTGTCCTGCATAGGGTTGCTATGAGTCAGAATCAACTCCACTGCAGTGGATTTACAATGTGCCGTGCTCTGTGTGAGCTGGGGTGTTTGGTGGTGAAGCAAGTGATGGCAAAGATCTGTGGAGGGGAAGAGAAAATACATAAATCAGACACTTGCACATTCACGCACTCACACATATGGATGTTTTGTGCATACTGCTATACATGTACATACATATACTTTATATCTACTATATATTTTATGCATTATATAAATTTTAACTATTTACTTTAAAGGGACCCTGGTGGCACAGTGACTAAGCACTCAGGCTGCTGGCCAAAATGGTCACCAGTTCCTTGGACAGTTCCAACCACTCCTTGGAAACCCTATGGGGCAATGCTAGGATTGGTATGAGTTGAAATAGACTCGACAGTAATGCTTTTTATTTTTTAAAACTTTGTTTATGTATACTTTGTATATGTCTATAATTAATTATACCTTATTGTATGTTCTATGAAGGAAATGAAGAGGTTCAGTGACAGAGGATCAATGATCAGTGGTAGGAACAGCTACAGGGTCCATCGTGAATCCTCAGGAACAGGAAAACAAAGGAGAAGCTGTTTAGGAATATTCTTAGCTTTCAGGAAAAGAGGCAAAAAGGTCTTAAAATCATCATGCTGCCTCATCTAACCCACAGAAACTCTGGTCTGAAATAATGGATCCAAGAGCAGTGCCTGGCATCTGTCACCAAACGCCTCTGCATCTAGCCACTGAGTACACACTCCAGTGTATTCACTTGACAAAAAGTGCTGGCATGGAGTTGATTCCAACTCAAGTGACGCTAAAGGACAAAGTAGAATTGTCCCCTACAGGGTTTCCCCAAAGCTTTCAAATCTTTGTGGAAGCTGAATGCCGTATCTTTCCCCCACAGAGCCACTGGTACATGCTTCACTGACCTTTAGGTTAGCAGTCTAGCTCGTTAACTACTCCACCACCAGGGTATCTTTTCTTTCCACGAGGAACTAAAAATACCAGCATAAATACTGGTGAAATCTAGAAAACATCAGTTCACAAGCCTATGCTGTGAACATGCTGTGAAGAGATATAAAAGAAAAAGTACCTCTGACCACAGAGTGTTGAGTCTAATTGGGTAGAATAAACAGATGCAGGAAAAATGACACTGGACGCAATGGACCAAAATGTGCAAAGAGACTCATTATAAATGGAATAAACAGAGCATGGTTGAACTCATCCTTTTTAAAGGAAGTGAGTTAGAGACATGGCATTTACTTAATTGATGAAGGAGGCAGTGAGAATATATTTAGATGGACACTGAAAATAAGGCCTTAAATTTAGGAAGACAAACACAGAAAGAGAATGTAACTTCTAGTGAAAGAGAATACTAAAAAGGTACAGATCTGAGAAATTTTGTTTTAAGTTCATTAAAATGCTATTGCTCCTCTTAGGTATCTATTTCTCTACTTATAAACATTGTTCAACAGAGGTATAGGTACCTTTCCATACAGAAGAGTGAGCTCTGGTTACACAGT
Source organism: Heterohyrax brucei (assembly GCA_028571685.1). Taxonomy (NCBI): domain Eukaryota; kingdom Metazoa; phylum Chordata; class Mammalia; order Hyracoidea; family Procaviidae; genus Heterohyrax; species Heterohyrax brucei. The sequence goes on from CM053144.1 coordinate 80,606,820, forward strand.
GATTAAAACACTCACTTGCTAACCAAAAGGTCAGTGCTTCTATCCCACTAGCTTCTCCATAAGAGCAATGTGACAGTCTGCTTCTGTAAAGATTTACAGCCTTGGAAACCTTATGGTGCAGTTCTACTGTCCTATAGGCTTGATATAGGGTTGTCCTATTGGTTACCCTATAGGGTTGGAATAGACTCCATAGGGTGGATTTATTTTTAGGTGCAGAAGACAAATACCATGCACGCTGTGAAATAACCACGTCTGCTCTGTGATGGAGTTACTAGGTGGTGCAAAAGGTTACTGTGTTTGGCTGATAACTGAAAGGTTGGAAGTTCAAGTCTGTGCAGTGGTACCTTGGAATACTCAATGATCTGCTTCTGACAAATTATTCATGGAACAGCCTATAGAGCACAGTCCCACTATGACATACACGGGGTCCCCATGAGTCAGTTTTGACTTCAGGGAAGCTGGTTACATGTGAGTACTATATTCTTAACACTAAGCAAAATACAAATAAACTCACTTTCCTGTCCAAGATTCTACTTTTAATTTTTATCAGTTATGGAGGTCTTGGAACTTCATGAGTATTGTTGCAAAACATATTAACAAATTAGTTTGAAATTATTCCGAAGGGCTAAGGAAGTCACCAGGTACTAAGATTGCAAGGATGAAAGATACTCTTTTCAGCTTCTTACAACATAATACGGAGGCACGAAGAGGTGCTCGGGCACTGCCTCGGATACAGAGTAGGAGATGATGGGGAATGCTTCTAAAATGGGAGTTATTTGCTGGGAATTCATAACACGATAACCACCACACCAAAAAAAAAAAAAAAAAAAGAGAAAAGAAAAAGATGATTCTTGCTGAAAAGGGGAGCAGCATAAGGAGTATAATCATGAAATGTGAACAATCTTTATGAAATATTACTATTAGAAACTGAGCGATGTACTTTTCAATCAGTCCAAAATAAGTTTCGCAAATGCATGGGACTCCACAGTCCTAGCGTGATATCTTTGGGCTATCAGTAGAACTCAGTTTAACCTATAACCACTAGTTTTATAGCACAAATTTCCTTCTTTGGAAGGAATGCTGAAGGAATGAAATCACAGAATTGTGAGCGCTCACATACCTCAACCCTGCCATTCACTTACATGGAACTGGATTTCAGCGCCCTGCAGCCCTTGGTGATCTTCTACGACGGACACTACTGTTTGCTAGACCCACCATCCAGCTGTGAAGCTGAGGGATGTGGTGTGAAGAAGAGGCTGGATGAACAACGCAGTGTAACAGTGGCGTGTCTGTGACACTAGCATTAGCAGAAACAAAGAGAAATACATTTTCTCTGTCTCCATCTCAGGCACCTGGCACAGACAGTCTAGTCATTTAACCAAAAGAGAATCACTGGGAAGGGAAGAGTGATTGCAAGAGTTCATTCTCCAGAGGGCCCCGAGACCCTTGTAAAGAGTAGGGAAGAGCTGCATTTTCGACAGTTTTCGTTTGCCAGAGAATTCAGTAGGAGCAGGTGGCCTGTGCTAGACCTCAGCTCACTCAGTGTTCAATCAGGGAAACAGAAACCACTTGGAATAGCTAACTAGTGGAGACACGATGCAGGGAACTGGCCGAAGCAGGAAACAGGCTAACGAAGGAGGCAGCAGCAGCCAACTAGAGAGAAATAAGGCAACACAGACACTAGCAAGCAGAGAAGGCCATATCCAGCCCCAGGGTGGAGTGGGGGCGGGTGGGTAGGTGGGACTGTAACACAGGCTAGGGTGACTCTGTGGGAAATGGAACCTTAGCAGGCCCAAGGGGTGGGAGCAGAACAAGGAAGAGGTGGCAGCTGCTTCTGGAGACAGTGTTGCTGCTGCTGGAGACAGAGCAAATGTGGGCGAAATACCCTGGCTTCTCTCTACATTTCAGTTTCCATATACGGTACTTCCCTCCTACTCTCCATTCTTAAAGCTTGCTGGAACCTAGCTGAGACAGCTGTCTGAGAAAAGAAGTCACAGTGTTATATTTCTCTTTCTCCACTGGATCACAGAAGGGCAAAGAATGAATCCAAGCGCTAACAGGCCCAGAACCATCACAGAGCCCAATAAATAGAGTTAAGTTACAGAAATCACAGGACAATCTCCTTGAAAAAAAACCAAAGGGAGTCGTTGGCTGGCAAAACGATTAAGTGCTCAGCTGCTAACCAAAAGGTTGGCGGTTTCAGTCCCTCAAGTGGCATCTGGTAAGAAAAACTGGCAAAGTTTTTCCAAAGAATCACAGCCTTGTAACCCCTAAGGAGCTTTCACTGTGCACACACAAGATTATCGTGAGTTGGAGCTGGAGTTGACTCAACAGTAACTGGCTTCTTTTTTGGGTTTCACTTCAAGGTTGGTTTCTTAGGAAGTTTGGGTACAGCCAAAAGATCTTGAAGACACATCTTCTCTTTCTCAGCTTCTCTAAGCCAGAAGGTCAACGAGAAATGAAAATATCTGCATATACACCCAACAAAATAGTTTTCATTTGGCTGGAAATTTTTATCAGAAAAGACAAATTGATTTTTTTTTCCTCTGGATCTTAATAATATCCTACTTTGTAAACTTAGCTTGAGTGTAAGATTTTGTTTGTTGTGCTAGTACATTTTACACACCACAAAATCCTTGAATTATCTGCAAAAGCTTATTTGCCTAAATTATCATGCTGGCCTGACACTGAGATTTGCGTTTGTTTGAATCTTTGTGCATTTAGTGACCTGTGGTATTTTGATAAATGCCATTGCCTGCAACTATTCAGTAGGAAGTTTGGGCACCATCTGTGTTTGTTTCTATAGGAGCAGTAACTGCCTAGAGAAAAATCTGACGCTCATTTCAAAGATGCAGTATAAACAAAATTCAAGATGATGCCTTTAACATAATTTTCCACCTTTCATTTACATAGTGCTCTATGCATTTCAAAGTGATCTGATGTGCTTTCATCTAATGGATCCTCACAAAGTTTGTGGGGGCTAGGCATAAGCTTCTAAAAGATATAAAAACTCAAACAACAAAAAAATGAAACACCTTGCCACTGAGTTGACTGTGACTCATAGCGACACTATAGGACAGGGTAGAACTGCCCCATAGAGTTGCAAGAGGCAGCAGGTGGATTTGAACTACTGACCTTTTGTCTAGCAGCCAAACATTTAACTATTATTTCCTCAGGGCTCCTCAACAAGGAAAACAACACTGAAATCACATAGTCTTTTAGAAGAAAACTAAATAACCATATAGTCTCATCCACTGCTAATACTAATAGAAAATATCTACCCTCTCTGTGTCAGAAACGTTTCTAAGTGCATTATATATATTAACTCATTCAATCATCAGGACAATATTATGAGGTAGGTATCATTATATTCCCATTCTAGAAACAATTGAGACTAAGGCACAGTGAGGTTAATGGACAGCTAATCAAAGATTTGTGCATAGGTAGTCTTAGCAATAAACAGTCTCTTTCAAGCAACATCTTTAAGTATTTACCTAAGCGGCCAACACTCCTGTTAATTTTGCCAACACTCCTGTTAATTTTGCCAACACTCCTGTTAATTTTGCTATCAAACAAAAAAACCTACTGTTGTTGCCATTCTGACTCCTAGCGACCCTATAGACTAAGTAGAACTGCCCCATAGAGTTTCTAAGTAGTGCCTGATAGATTTGAACTACCAACCTTTTTGGTTAACAGGAATAGTACTTAACCACTATACCACCAGGGTTTCTATCCCCTTAGTTACAAAGACATGTATGTATTAGCCAAGCCAAGTGCCGTCGAGTCCCTAGAAAATACAAATAGCAAATATGCTTGACTACTGACCAAAAGATTTGTTTTTCCAAGTCTACCTAGAGATGCCATGGAAGAAAAGCCTGGTGATTTGCTCCAGAAAAATCAATGTAGGCCTACTCTGACACACCTTGGGTCACTGTGAGGAGGGGCTAACTGGATCGTAAATTTTCTTACAGTTACACTGGGTCTTTTTCTTACTCTAAATGTCTATGTAATTCAGTGGTATGCTGTAAATCGGCTTTCTGAGAAAGAAAAACTAAGACCTGATTGGTGGCATTTGTCAACTACTATGGTGTTCGTGGTTCCACCAGGGTCCACTCAGGCTGCCAAATTAAAGACATTGAATGCAGGACTGAAAAGAGATGCATAGGAGCTGCTCTCCAGAGCTGCAGAAGTGATCCCCAGGACTGCTGGCTAGCTGACTCAAGGTGGACTCAAGATGCCCTAGACTTGAAGAGTGTAGTGATCCATTTTTCAATATTCTTAAAGTGCTATTTTAGGTTTTCAGCTGTTTAATGTAATCCAGTGTGAATTAAACTGTTTTGCATGTATTCATGTTCAATCACTGCTTGTAAGCATGCTTACATGACTATGTAGTAATATTTATTTGTGGTATGTTTATTGCTGATGAGAATTAGGCTTAATCTGGGGTAAAACAATTATCTTGGATCTCAGGAAGGGACCAAAACCAAAACAACCCATTACCATTGAATGGATTCTGACTCATAGTGACTCTAAATTCATAGAGAAGCTAAACTCATCTGATGATCAGTTAATAACACCCTGAGCCAGATGTAACACATTTCCCAGCCACAGCTTCCTAGGTTTGTTATTTTGTAGCCAATATGGTTACTAAGATTCTAATCTGGAGTTTGGAGGTCTTGGGATTTGTTCCAATTGAGAATTTCAAATGTACGTAATAGAACGAAACTATCACCTGAGGGTTTATAGGATGTAGTCCTTTAGAGAGGCATGGTCACTCGTTTAAGCCCCCCTTACCATCTGGGGTGCTTTATGGATTGCTATTAAGCTGGAAACTATGCCACCACTCACACTTCAAATACTAGCAAGGTCACCCGTGGTGATCGGGTTTGGGCAGAGGTACTAGAGTAAGCCAGACTCGGAAGAGCTCCTTCTGAAAATCTGCCCGTGAAAACCAATATTGTTTTCATTGACTACAAAAAGTGAATATTTCATAGAATATTGTCTAGCAGAGATCTGGAAGACGAGCCCTTTAAGTTGTGCATGTCAACAATGGTGAAGATAACCTAGGCAACAATTTATTCTGCTGCGCATGGGGTCAGCACGAGTCAACGCCAATTCCATGGCAACTAACAAACTAGAGGCAGGGCGACTGATCAGAATGTACCAGTGGGGGTGGGCAATGGGGAGCCTCTTGGGTGCCTCCAAGGCTGGGCTCATGGGCAGAGGCCGCTGCTGCTTCTGCAGCTCCATCTTCTGGATGTCAAGGCCTCTGCACTGACACAAAAGTAAGTGGCTGTCTTCATGACAAAGCTCTCTCACACTGAAAACATTTGACAAATGCATGTCACAGAAAAACTACTTCCAGAACTGAACACTACATGATATCTTTCACATCGCCTCCTGTTCTCCAAAGCACTGAAAATATAATGAATAAAACTAAAGCTATCATCAACTCAGCAAACTCTTTTCCCTTCTGTGTATCATTTTCTTTTCAGTATTTCTTCCTTTTATGCTTTTCCCCCTATGAAACTGTTTCTAAGCGTATTATAGAGTTTTATTAGGAAGATATAAATATCTTTTAAATTATCCTTCCTTAAAAATAATAAAAGCTGGAAAACTTAGTGTGGCGTGTGCTCATGTGGAGGCCTAATGCAGAGTAAGATTCAGATTCTTAGTGATTTCTTTCGTCCATCATGCACTTATTTATTTTAATTAATTAGTTTCTCATTGTGTTCTAACTGAAAGTTTATGATTTGGGTCAGTTTCTCACACAAAAACTTACGCACACTTTGTCACGTGACCATAGCTGTTTTTCCCACACTGTGACAATACACTCCTACCCATCCCACATTTCCCATGTCCATTCCGCCAGCTCCTGTTCCCTTCTGTCTTCTCATGATGCCTCTGAGCAGGAACTACCCAGTTAGTCTCCTCTGTCTACTTAAGCCAAGTAGCACACTCTTCACCAGTACCATTTTGTGACTTACAGACCAATTCAGTCTTTGAGGAGTTGGCTTAAGAAACAGTTTCAGTTCTGGGCTAATAGAGAGTCTAGAGGCTCTGTTTTTCAGGGACTCTGCAGTCTGTCAGACCATCAAGTCTGGGTAGAGTTCAAGTTCTGCATGCCACATTTCTCCTGTTCCATCAAGGACTCTTTGCTGAGCCCCCGGTCACGACAGTCATTGGCAGTAGCTGGGTACCATCTTGCTCTAGTCTCATGCTGATACAGCCTCTGGTTTACGGGGCCTCTTCTGTCTCTTGGGCTCATATTTTCTTTACGTCTTTGCTGCTCTTCATTCTCCTTTGCTCCAGGTGAGTTAGGACCAACGGACACTTCTTAGATGTCAGCCACCATGCATTTGAAACTATTAACAATCAAAATAATAATGACAATAATGAAAAAAACAAACAAAAAAATAACCCAGCTCTGCAAAAACAAGGGTCAGCAGTTACAGTCTGAAAAACCTCATGAAGATTTGCTCCTTCCTATGCAAAGACTGGATGGCTTTGCCTGCTCCTGCCTCTGGAGCAATTGCTCTGAGAAGGGAGGTTACTAGCTATTCTGGGCATAAGTTTGGATGAAATCTCTTGTTCTTGAGATGCTTGCAACTCCTTTGTCTTTGACACCTTTTTCTTTTCTGTTCAGTCTTTTTCTTGGAAAGAAAAGGCCTATCAGTTCATACCACCTCTACCACTGGCTGTCAAGTCTACTCTGACTCTTGACAGGATGTCTGTCAGAAGAACTGTGCTGTATATGGTTTTCTGTGACTGTTTTTTTCAGAAGCAGATTAGCAAGACTTTCATCTGGGGTGACTCTGGGTAGACTTGAACCTCTACCCTTTCTGTTAGCAGCCAAGAGCAGTAATTATTTGCACCACCCAGGAACTTGACTCCAAAACTAAATGATTGCTGAAGTCTTTGCTGATTCATTGGTCCCAGCTTTGGTTTTATTCATTATATTTTCAGTGCTTTGGAGAACAGAAGGCGATGTGAAAGATATCATGTAGTGTTCAGTTCTGGAAGTAGTTTTTCTGTGACATACATTTGTCAAATGTTTTCAGTGTGAGAGGGCTTTGTCATGAAGACAGCCACTTACTTTTGTGTCAGTGCAGAGGCCTTGACATCCAGAAGATGGAGCTGCAGAAGCAGCAGCGGCCTCTGCCCATGAGCCCAGCCTTGGAGGCACCCAAGAGGCTCCCCATTGCCCACCCCCACTGGTACATTCTGATCAGTCGCCCTGGCTCTAGTTTGTTAGTTGCCATGGAATTGGGTCCCAAACAAACAAACAAACCTCCATAGGTAACATACTTGATCCTTCACATGGAGACCACTGAAATCTGCCCCAGCAACAAGATAGAATGAATAAATCTAGTAAACCCAAGTATCTTATTCATTCAACAAAGATGTATTGCACATATTTTAGAGGCCAATTCCTTTGCTAAACAGCTAAGAATACAAATTTGGATAAAACACAGATCTTGCCCTTTGGCAGTTTGCTATCTAATTGTATTTACTAAGTGTGATTAAGTTTCTTGATTATGAATGTTAATATTTTTAATATATTACCTTTCCAACAAGATTTTACATTTTACCTTCATGTATCAATATCATGTACATATTAAAAGATAATTGAACACTTGCAGATACACATTGTTAAAATTTTATTATCTATGTTAGACAAGTTCAATCAGAATCAAAATGCAGAAAGAAACTTAAAGGCAAGATTTTATTTTGAGCTAAAAAATCAAAGGAAAAACAAAGTGATATTTCTCCTATCTTCTGTCCTTATCAGTCCTTTTATTCAAATGATGACATCCTTTAAAGTTCATTCCAAATTAATATCTTCTTTTTAATCTGCATAATCACTTTGTTAATTAAAATGACTCCATGTATCTTAATCCAATGGCTGTTCCTCATAATGCACTTTATGATCACCAGTGGAGTTTAAAAAAATATCCAGTTCCAGGCTACATCTGAAAAACTGCTTTAGTCACTGTTGGTAAGTAGGTTCCTGGCATCTGTATTTTCAACACATACCTTAATAACACCATACACCTCCACTTAAGAACTACTGTTCAAATTATACTATATGATTTGCCAAGTGCCGTCGAGTCGATTTAGCATATTAGTATTACAGCACATAGCCATACTTAGGCACTTATATTCTTGTATCCCCAGTGAATTGTAATTATCTTTTGGGTATAGACACTGACTTACACTGCTTTGCTCTCTGTAGCACAGAACAGAATATATTATACTAGTGACAATTTTCATACTTTGTTGCAAAATAAAATGACAAAAAATGGCCAGGAGTTCCTTTCAACAATCCCTACATAATACTACCACATCTGTTTTCTAATTCATAGTCTTTACATTGTGGTGGAACACATATGACTCTAAGAAAATATCATTTATTCTCCTCTACTTAATGTTACTTTTTAGAAACCTAGCTAAACTATAACAACACCTGGAGAGCTGCTGAGAAGGATGGTATCTGTCATAGAGTAGAATTAGACTTATGTTGTGTCCAAAATTGAAGTTCTTGTCTTATTTCGGCTATTGTGAAGGAAAAAAAAACATAAAATTACATAACTCCATGGGTCTCAGTAAGCACTCAATTTATGATATTTAATATAAATGTTTTCCCAGTGCTGTTGAGTCAATTCTGACTCACGGAGCATCTGGTAGATTCAAACTGCTGACCTTTTGATTAGCAGTCACAGCACTTATCCACTATGCCACCAGGATTTCCAATATAAATGTGAAAGAGATCCATATTTATGCTTATTCCAAAGAAAACTGATACAACTGAAAGCAGAAAGTATTGAATAATACTATTACCACAGGCAAGTAAAATTTTGCTGAAGATCATTTAAAAGCAATTGCAATAGTACACATCAACAAGGAACTGCCAAAAATTCAAGCCATATTCAGATGAGGGAGTGGAACCAGGGATATCACTGGTAATGTGAGATGGATCTTGGCTGAAAGCAAAGAATACCATACAGATATTTTTCTATGTCTTATTGACTGTGCAAAGGCACTCAACTATGTGGATCATAACTAATTGTACATAACATTGTGAAGAATAGGAATTCCAGAACACTAAATTGTGTTCCAGAGGAATCTACTTAGCACAAGAGGCAGAAGTCTGAACAGAACAAGAGTATACTGCATGGTTTAATGTCAGACAATGTGTATGTCAGGTTTATAGCCTTTCAGCATGCCTATTCAATCTGTATGCTGGGCAAATAAGCTGACAAACAGGACTATCTGGAAAAGAATGGGGCATTAGGATTAATAAAGACTCAACGACACAACCCCGCTTGCTAAAAGTGAAGAGAGCTTGAAGCACCTGATGGTGAAGATCAAAAATTACAGTCTTTAGTACAGATTACACTTGAGCTTCAGGAAAACAACAATGCTTATCACTGAATCAATAAACAACATCGTGATAAATGGAGAAAGACTGAAATTGTCAAGTATTTCATTTCACTTAGATTCACAATCAACACCTGTGGAAGCAGCAGTCAGGAACTAAAAGACAATTCACTGGGGAAATCTGCTGCGAAAGACCTCTTTAAAAATTATTTAGAAGCAAAGACATCACTTTAAGTTGTGCCTGACTCATACCACATATTTTCAATCACTTCATATTCATGTGAAAGCTGGGCAACGAATAAGAACGACCAAAGGAAAATTGATGCCTCTGAGTTATTGTGTTGGCCATGAATATTGAATATAGTGTGGACTCCCAAAACAAATTAACAATTCTGTCATGGAGGAAATACAGCCAGAATGCTCCTTAGAAGCAAAGATGGTAAGATGTTATCTCACGTATTTCGGACATGTATTCAGAAGGGATCAATCCCTGGAAAGGACATCATACTTGGCAAAGTAGAGGGTCAGTGAAAAAGAGGAAGAACCTCAATCAGATTGTTTTAGCTACCTGCTACTGCTCTAACAGAAAATACCGTGGGTGGATGGCTTCATGAAGACAAACTTTACTGATGCAGTTGAGTAAAGTGAAAATCCATTTGTGAGTTACAAGTCCATTCAACAGGAGAAATTGTCACAGTCCAATAGGCTGAGTCCAAATTCAACAAGAACATCTCAACACAGGAACCTCAGGTCCAAAGGATGTGCTCTGCTCTCAGTCTTGGTGGTATGAAACTCTCAACTCCCTATGCTCACTTCTCTTCCTTATATCCCACTTGAGTCCTGCCTCACCAGCACAACAGCTGCCTGTTCTCCATCATCAATAGCACAGAGGCAGGTTCACAACACGTGGGAGGATGTGTACCATATTGGGACTCACAGCCACGTCAAATCAATACACACATTTTTGAGGGGACACAATGCAATCTGTATGACACTCTACCCTTTGTCAAGCCAAGTGCCATCAATTAGGATCTAACCCTTTGAGCCCCCCAAAATCACATCATTAGAATGTGCAAAATATGTTCATTTATATGATAGCAAAGGTCGTAAGTCCAAAATCCATAAATTTCTTTCCAACTGTGACATCCAGAACATGTGTTATCTTCGCAAAATACAGTGGTAGAAAAGGCAGGCACAAATTACACATTTTCATTATAAATAGAGAAATTGCAGGGAAAGAAAGCATTACTAGGCAACAAACAAGCCCGCAGAACACATTACAATAGCTCTCAAAACTGAAAATAATCCTCTGCTCTCTGAGACATTTTAGACAATAGCTTTGCCCTCCAGACTCTAGGTAGTGGCCACTCTTTCTGGATTCTGAGCGGAGACCCACGGTCCTCTGCTACAATTCTGCTTTCAAGGCTCACTTGGACAGCAACTCTGCCCCCTTGGCTTTAGGTGTACTCTAAGCTCAACTGAGTGGCGACTCCACCCTTGCAAACACAGGATACCACGGCACCACCCTATCAAACCTCTGAGGTCATTGCCATACCTTTGAGACTGAGGCAACTCAGCTTTTCCTCAACTTTGTCTCTTCAGATTTCGTGGCCTCCTGGCCTGGGCCTCAAGCCTGGAGTTCCACAGCTCTGCAGGGTCACTGACTCGAGTGCCTTGAGGTGCCCCGCTCTAACAGGAAGCCCCTGCACACAGGCACGCAGCCAGGCATGCAGTGCTCTTGTTCTGTGAGTCAGCAAACCTTGCCCCACCAATTCCAGTGCCCAGAAGGCACCCCACACTGCCAGGAAAACTCTGTGTGCAGGCACTCACCTCTCTTGCTCCATGGGTCTGCTGGTGCCAGTTCACTGCTGTGGCTGCTGCTTCTTTTCACCATCTGCTGCCCTCTCAGGTGTCACCATTTCTTTGGGGATTCCTTCTTCCATACATTTCAGAGTTTAAAAAAAAAAAAAGTCTTTCACATTTTAGGTATTTGTTACAGCAGTATCTCACTCCTGGTACCAAATTCTGTTTTAGTCACCTGGTACTATTCTAACAAAAAATACCATGGGTGGATGGTTTCATGAAGACAAACTTTATTGACACAGTCGAGTAAGGTGAAAATCCATTTATGAGTTACAAGTCTATTCAATAGGAGAAACTGTCACAGTTCAGTCGGCTGAGTCCAAATTCAAGAGGAACATCTCAGCACAGGAACCTCAGGTCCAAAGGACGTGCTCTGCTCTCAGTCTTGGTGGTATGAGACTCCCAACCCTCTATGCGCACTTCTGTTCCTTATATTCCACAGCTGGCAACTTGAGTCCTGCCTCACCAGTACAACTGCTGCTCATTCTCCATCATCAATAGCACAGAGGCAGGTTCGCAACACACGGGAGGAAGTGTACCATATTGGGACTCACAGCCAAGTCAAATCAATACACACATTTTTGAGGGGACACAATGCGATCCAAGGCAGAGGTGGACGGACAGTGGCTGCAGCAATGGGCTCAAGCGTTGACAGTGATTGTGATGACTGCACAGGACTGGGCAGTGTTTCCGTCTGATGTATAAAGAGTTGCTAGGAATCAGAACCTACTCAACGGTACCTAACAACAACAAAAACATAAATGCGAGGTATTTGGGAAGTCTCTCTGTCCCCAAGAATTTTCCTTAACATTGAACGTCTATGTCTTATACTCTGATAATTGACTAGTCCCAGAGACATCTAGTCATAGAATGACAAAGAGCTGGAGAGGTCAGCTGGAATGATTTAATACTCCAATCTTCATTTTCCAGCCTATGAACCAATCTAGGCCTAATTAGCCAAGGCGATTCACTCACATTAGTGGAGTTCACAAGCATTTTACCTCACAGAGCTGTTTTAAGTGTCAGTGAGGTAATCTGGAGGGAAATCTCAGTACAGTGTTCGGCACAGACTCAACAAATCATACTGCTATTATCATTAGCCAAGTGCCGTCCAATCATTAAGGTAACAATATTAATGTCCTGAATTACAACCCAGTTCTGCTACCTTTTAGCTCACTCAGTGCTCTCGTCTTGCCTGTTAAAATGCAGAGTTCTTATAAAATGGTTGTTATGACAACTGGGAAGATTAACAAATTAGACCTATTGATAATACTTAAATGTATTAATTAAAACCAAATTAATCACACCAACCAGTCAATGGGAAGGTAGTATATCATCTTCTGGTATAGATTATTATAGAGCTGGGCCTACATCTGGATTTTATTTCACTCACCATGTGCACAGGTCATGTTATTTAGTCTCTTTAACCTTTACTTTTCTCATTGTGTAATGAGGACAATACCATACCTGACTGATAACGTTACTATGAAGAATTAACTACACATAAAAACATATCAAAGTCTGAAAAATAGCAATTTTTCAATAAATTTTGTTTCTTATTATCATCCTATAATTGTTTATAAATAAGCTTACCATAATTTGTCATCCATGCCAGGATACTTCTGAGAGTAAAAAGGTAGTGATATTACTAATTACACTGGAACAGCAAGGGTAAGCCACAACATGTGATCATGCTGAATGCAATATATTTTCTGTAAGAAAACAGATTCCTAAGGAAGCATTAATATTGTGCAAGAGGGTTTACATACAAAACTTGGAAAGATGTTAAGTGTGACTCAGATTCAAGGTGGACACAAAAGCAGTGTGGTGCTACCTTCTTCCCAAGACAAGGAAGTGTGAGGTTCCCATAGCATTTATACCTTAACTGTTATCTTTCCTAAGGTCATGTCCTGGGAAATACACTTCCATTAAAAAATTTAATTAGAACCTTTTAATAGACTACCTTCAAGGAAAAATTATGAAACATACAATTTTTGGCCTCATTAAACATATAAATTATAATTTATAGTCTAAACTACTTATTTTTTTAGTATATGGAAGTACAAAGAAAAGAGATACTTGTCTTTTGAGTCATACATATGGCTGACATTCACTTCTCTTACTGTTTTTGAAAGAATTTTAGGAAGAAACAAATGGTTGTGGCCAATTATATGTGTTCTGTTCCCACTCTGCCCTATTCTACCCTGCTCCATTCCAAAAAGATTTATTGGAAGCCCACTATATGTTCGTCCTCTGTCCCATACAACTAAACTTTTCTTGTAACACGAAATGGTGATAACTTGAGACGGGCTTACTATAGTAATTCTTTACCAAACCAACCAACCAATCAACAAACCAACCAACAAGCAAACCAACCTCATTGCCATGGAGTTAATTCTGACTCAGAGATCCTAAAGGAGAGGATAGAAATGCCCTATAGCATTTCCAAGGAGCACCTGGTGTATTCGAACTGCTGACCTTTTGATTAGCAGCTGTAGCTCTTAGCCACTATATCATCAAGGTTTATAGGAACTCTTTAAACAAAAACTATTTTAAAATCCAACATATATGGTGGACAATATTTCCTCTCCATAAAAACTTTCCCCCAACCTCCTTATTATCAGCAATAGTAATATATATATAACTACTGTAAAATATATTTGAAACAATATTTGCCAATTCAACATTTTTCATATGTGCAATAGTCATACCAATTATAACAATATGAATATTGATTCATTACAAACATGCAACAAAATCTATTTCCTTATTTGTAGATTTTTTTGCTTTGCTTCAGTTTTTTTTTATTATTTTTTACTTTACATGACAGGAGTCCATAACCTCAAGTTGTGGTGACAGAAGATATATGAGAAGCATATGCATATGAATCGATATACTTCTTCCATGCTGCTACAGCATAGTATAAACCCCAAATGGTTTCTCACTTGTGTGACATCTATTTAGTGTCCCAGTTGGCTTTTATCTGATGTAAAAAGCTGTTTCATCTATTTAAGCTTTTCTGTTTGAGCCTCTAATAAAGTGTTCTGTGCCTGTCATATAAGCAGAGTTCATAAGCGAAATCATAAACAGATGAAAGGACTCACCTCCATTGTTAAAAACATTGAACCTCCCAACAGCCAATGTCAGATTTATTCCAACTTCCATTTCTTCTATCATGCGTCTTCACCTACAGTCCCGGAGGAGCAGAACAACTTTGAAGCATTATTCACTCACACATATAGGCATCTGTAAGGCATTCCCACATGGAATATGAATTCAGCTCATGGCAAATTTAACAACAGCAGCACTTGTCAAACGTATTCCAAACAAAATAAATTATCTGTCCAACCTTTTATACTTAAGTGCTTTTAATATTCTGCTTTCGGAAAACAGTTTAACTTTAAGCAGTATTCTAGTTATGATCAGTCTCTCCTGAGGAAGTTTTTTATGAGATTGAAGGGAGATAATGACAACCATTAGTCATTTCCATTAGCATAAGGCAATATTTATAAGCAGCTAAGACATGAAAGTGAAAATATGACTTCTATAACTCCGGCAGGCTTCTGACTACTTCTGACTGCTATTATGTAAAGCGAAGCTGGCGTAAGTCTGGAAGTAGTATATTTAATAGCATGTTCATCATAAGACCTCATTGTTTTCCACCACAGGGTGCGAAGCTTTATGTCCTCTCTCAACCAAAAACAAACAGTCATACTGTTTAATGACTGTTCAATTAATGTTTATGTGCTACTTTTACACCCTGAATTATTTGATGAATAAACTCTAAGAAGTCATTTGAGAATGAAGTTTAGTGGAACCTCAAATGTTACTAAAAATTCCCAGAATTCTTATAGTATCTAAAACTACCAGCTAGGGAATATAGAACATGCATTTATGATCATTTATCTACTCTCCTGTAAGAATGAATGAAAAATCTAACATGTGGAAGGATATAATCCATGCAGTTTCAGCTTTATTGCCTTGAAATTGATCAAAATAAGGTTAAAATAGAAACGACTGAGTAAGGCTAACTCAAATACGGTGAAACTTGGTTTATTACTTGAAAGGCTCAGCCGTAGCATTTCAATCGCCTTCTTAATTTGTGACTTCACACTTGTTCACAGTTCTGCTTTCCTTACAGAAAACAACACTTTTAAAGTGATAGTTGACTGGATGTGTTAATTCAACATCCTTCCTGTCACAGAAGTTTTGTAAAATCATTAAGGTATATATTTTCTCTGCAAGGTAGAGTTTTGGAAACAGGGAGAAAAATAATTTCTAGCTTTTTTAGTTATCTGGATGTTTGTTGTTGTTGTTGTTAGGTGCCACTGAGTGAGCTCTGATTTATAGTGACCTTAGGTACTACGGGTTAAGGGCTATGTTTGCTAACCCAAAGGTCAGCAGTTCAAATGCACCAGGTGCTCTTTGGAAACTCTATGGAGCAGTTCTGCTCTGACCTCTAGGGTTGCTGTGAGTCAGACACGACTCAATGGCAGTTGGTTTATGTACAACAAAGCAAAAGGGTTGCCCAGCCCTGTGCCATTCTCGTGATAGCAGGTATGTCTGAGGCCACTGTTGCGGCCACCGTGTCTATCTCATTGAAGGACTCTCTCTTTTTCATGGACCCTGTACTTTACTAAGCATAATGTTCTTCTCTAGTGATTAGTCACTTCTGATGACATGTAAGTAAGCTAGGTGACAAAGTAAGCTAGATAGTCTCACCATCTTTGCTTCTAAGGAGCTAATCTGGCTGTACTCATCCAAGACTGATTGGTTTATTCTTCCGGCAGTTCATGTGCCAGAATCACAGTTCAAATGTTCTGTGATCTTTCTTTTTCATTGTCCAGGTTTCACATGCATATGAAGCACACAGTGATATTGTATGTATCCAGTGCTTTCCATTCTAATACAAGAACTCTGATGTCTCCAACACCAGGGCAATTAAATAATAATACCTTTTGTTGTCCTCATGAAAGTTCACACCATTAGGCATAGGAGAAAGAAAGAAAAAAGCAACAAGAACTAAAGAAATGAGGCATGGTGATCTTTTCATATCATGCACAGTAATGGAAAATGCTGATGTGTATATTTTAACAGAACTGTGACTATCTTTTTTCTCTCCTATGGTTTAACACATCAACATGTGGTTTAGAAAACAGGCTGAATGAAATGGTAAATGTGAGAGATGTCAAACCTTCTTGACATCCTCCCACCACGAAGCACCACTGAGAGACGACTAACTTATCACATGGCTGGTTGAAGAAGTTCAAAGCTGAATGCTTTCGATTATAAGGCAATGAGCCTTTCATTTTTCAGTTCATTTTGCATCTCTTAAACACCTTTCCACTGGAAAGCATGCATTTGAAGTCAATTACTTGAGCATGCTGGTTTTATAATTTGTAATAGAGCAATGTGGCTCTATGGTGTTTCAGCACATTAAGCATTTTAGCAAAGCAACTAATCTATTTTTATTATAATACTTAATGTATCATTACTTGACATTAACCTTTCATGACTTAATTATTTTTTCCTTTTAATTTTTTGTTGTTGCTATATGCTTTCAGTAATGGAGGGCTGAATCATTGTGTCTGCATTTTCAACAGGTAACATAGCTTCGGTTTCATGCCTCCTTCCACAAATTCCACAGATCCTACATTTGATGCCCAGAGGTACGCATGTGTACTCCTTGTAAACACAAATTCTACTGCCAGCATCAAGAGGGATACACAAATGATCCTTACCAAAAGTAAATGATTCACCACTGTCTCATCTAACACCCTGTAAGCACAGTCATTTGTGGCACACATTTTTTTGTTTAGTTTGTTTTGAACTGATCTACAGGGCCTGCTTGTATGGGACAGCAGCTTCCCAATGAACCCCCGAGTTATAAAAATCAAGCAGCAGCTATGTATATCACCATTCCTGAAAGGAATTAGAACTTCACTGGATACACTTTCTCTAATATTTAAGATAATATTTCCTATTCTAATTCATATTTTAAAATACTATTTAAAGCAGCTCCAGTGGTACAGTGGTTACCTGTTAAACCAAAAGGGAAGTGGTTCACACCGATCAGCTGCTCCATGGGAAAAAGACAAGGCAGTCAGTTCCTGCAAAGATTAGAGCCTTGGAAACCCTATGGAACAGTTCTACTCTGTCTTCTAGGGTCTCTATGATAAGCTGGACTTGACTTGACGGTAGTGGTTTTTTTTTTTTAGGTACTGTTTCATATTCTAATTTTTGTCTAGGCTGTATCTGAAGCTACTAACAAGTGACAAATTTACATGTGTTGGAAGGACATTTGATAGAAAGATTGGTTAAAAATGAAATGATAAATCCTCATTCTTACTTTCCATTAAAAATCTGGCAAGTATGTCTCCCAGTTATTCTACAGCCAATTTTCATATGTCAAAAATTAGAGAAGAAGTAAGGCTTACAACAAGAATAATTTTACATACTGTGTTATATAATGAAACATTTTAGGAACAAAAGTATGAAGAACAGGTTTTGAGTTTTATTATGCTAATATCAGACATAAATCAGTGATGTGAAATGTAGTCCAAACTACTTAGAAACATTTGTGTCTTATGTTATACTTTTTTTTTTTTCATTCCTATTAATTTCACTACATGGGTACCTTCTAAAATGTAAGACGAATTGCACTGAGTATAATTCATACTTAGATTTATGCTCCACTAAGGGAAAGTGGAAGAGAGGCAACAATTTGTTGGGTAATTTTGGCAAATGTCCTAACTGGGGTTGATTATAAACTCAGTAAACCCCAAACCAAATCCATAACCATCGAGTTGATTCTGACTCACTGCTGCCCTTATATATGCTCAATAGATAATATTTATTTCTTAATTTTACTGTTTTAAGGTAGGAAAAAAAAAAACTTTCAAAATTGCCTGAACAGCAGCAAATTTGAAGGCTGGGTAAGTATATGGAAAGTAGAAAGTTTATAAACACAATGTTCTATGAAAGTCTAAAAAAACACATCATTCATTTACTGAAGTTCTGGTAAGATCTGAGTATCTTTCTAAAAGAACAAATATATGCAGTATTAAAGACAACCTAAAATTGATATTCTATGGCATAGAAACAAGACTTTATTGTGTTTTTATTTTTAATTATAAAGATTATTCTGCTTATTTTTAACTACAATATCTTCATTTTTCAATTTAAGTCTATGATAACACAGTCATCAACAAATTAATATTGTGCCTGTCTTGAAAACTTCTGTTCTCAACTTAAAATTCTGCTGTCTTGTCTTTTAATTAATTGAATGCAAAGAAGGAAGAAGATAACCTAATAAAACAATTACTATATTTAGAAACCTATAGACTGACAAGCTGAATAATTTTATTTTGATGCTGTCTACAGCCTAACTGAGAATAAAGACTACCACAAGTTATTTTAGAATTGATGTATGTGTCATTTCCATGACTTGGTAAATCTACTACAGTAAAAATGAAGTTTAATTAGAAAATCAATAAAATAAAAAGGAAAATACTAATAGTATATTTTCATATTTCTAGAAACAAATTCAGCCTCAGAAGAGGAAGAAATAATGTCTTTTACCAAATATCATTACCAAATAATGTATCTTTAATAATAAGCACATGCTCTAGAAACACCCTAAAGGATATCAAAATCTTTCATTTTCTTTTTTGGTACAGACATTGTAGACATAATTAATGTTCATTTTTATTGATACTGTGTTTTTAGACCCTTCCGTCCTCTGCATCAGAGTCACGGCTCAGGGGCAATCGTCTATCACCAAACACATACATTTACTTGTAATACTATTTGAAAGTTAGATGCTGTATTTTATTCCTATTCTATGACAAAATTTTAATTAGACACTGATGTTTAATAGACAAGTACATTTCCTTTTGCTGTGTGTTTGTTGCACAAAGGTACAGACATTAACCAGGCATCTGTGTAGTTCTGAGAACACAAAAAGGTCAAGTGTTTAGCACAGAAGGGCACTCTGATCACATGAATAAGAATTTGAGAACTCAGGTCAAATGCAGGAATGAGATTCCACCTAGAAACTAAACAAGCTAATGACTCCCAAGAGTGCTTTTTATTTTTTTTTTCCCAATTCTAGAAAAGGAAATACTCTGTTTTCTGTACGGTGTAATATAGCAGATTAATTGTGAAATCAATATTGATTTGTTATGTATTGCCACAACAATTGGCTTGAACCCAATGAGTATTTTGGGGTCCTTGCAATGTACTTTACCAATAAAGGTGGACAGGGGTAAACTGGAACAAATAGAATCCTTCCCGATGACTATAATCATATGGAAGAAGCCCAAGTCTCTGTTAGCACTGAATGAAATTGTTTAGCAAATTAAATTAAGGTCAACTGCTGATCTATTTAATTCAGACTCAAGTACTGTGAGATCTTTTCCTCAAAAGCCAGGTGCTTGCTTTGCAATTTGGAAATTACTTTGACTTTTTTGGGGGGAGGATATGGGGGTTGCAAATAGAGCCAAAATCAGACTTCAAAATTCACAGAGATTTCAAAATCTCAATTATCTTACAATTTTTTTTTTTTATGTTGTTGTTTTAAGATGGAAGAGCTAATGTTTTGGGAAAACGTAAGTTTTCCCTTTGTAAACAGGTGAACCATCCAATTTCTTTCTTTTGAAGTTCTTCTAATCTTAGTAGCTAAAAAACAAAAATAAAGCTGCTCGTATTTTGATATACTATAAATCAAAATTAGAATGATTCCAATTATTCTTAGTGTCTTAGTTTTTTAGCTAATTAATTTATTTTAATATTTTCATTGCTGTAGACAGAGCTCTGCAGCCTGGTGTTAACCATTCGGTGGTCAACTAGCGGCTCCACGGGAGAAAGGATGCTCAGTCAGCTTCTGTGAAGAGCACGGCTGAGCGGAGAACTGTGTGAGGCAGTGCTACTCTACACCAGGGTTCCTATGAGCAGGAAGCTGACTCAGAGTCAACAAGCTGTTTATTGTTGTTAAAAATTGTTTAATTAATTTTAATCCTACTGT
The DNA here is from genome assembly GCA_028571685.1 of Heterohyrax brucei. Classification (NCBI taxonomy): domain Eukaryota; kingdom Metazoa; phylum Chordata; class Mammalia; order Hyracoidea; family Procaviidae; genus Heterohyrax; species Heterohyrax brucei. The sequence continues at coordinate 80,627,089 of CM053144.1, forward strand.
CTTCCAGCGAAAATCATAAAAATCATTAGTTACTATATTATGAGCTTAGTATACATTTTTGTAATCATTATATTCTTGATTTTGATTGGCCAAGCCAAGAGCCGTCTGATCACATGTATATCTGATATCAGTATGCTATTATTGAAAGTACTAATATTATAGCACACTTTTAGCAGGCATCTAAATATTAATGGTTAAAGTTACAAGTAAGTGTGTGTACATGGGTAAAAATAAATCTCAATATATTTGGTTAACCTTGAATGTGCTTGATTAAATGGTGCTTAATAATTACTGCACAAAATAGTTTTATTTCTCATACACCAATGATTGATCCCTCTTCCACCACTATATAGTCTCTATTATTTATTATAATGAGATAGATAAGTATCTTAGAGAAGCTATAGTTCAGGACCAAGTTTTATTGTTTAGAATTCATGTAACTTTGGATAAAAGTCTTGTAATCTCCTGAAATTGTTTCCTCATCTTTAAAATGAAAATAAGAAATTTTGCTGTTTTTCTACAGAGCTGTTATGATAATTAAATAAAATATTATCTTAAAAGTCAAAAAAATTATCACAGCATATATACATATTGTCCTGGTTTGAATTATGTCTCCCCCCCTGAAAAAAAATATGAGTTTGGCTGGGGTGATTCCCAGTACTGCATAATTGTCTGCCATTTTGTCATTTGATGGGATTTTCCTACATGTTGTAAATTCTATCACTATGATTTAATGAGATGGCTTATTGGCAGGTACACTGACAAAGTCAACAAGATTGGATGGTGTCTTAAGCCAACCTCTTTTGAGATATAAAAAATAGAAGTGACCAGAGGGCCATGGAGAACTCATACCATCAAGAAAATCATGCCTGGAGGGGAGAGTGTACATTGGACCTGAGGTTTCCACACAGAGACACTCCCAGACCAAGACAGGATAAAATGAGGAATCTCAGGGACCTTCCTCCAGAGCCCACAGAGCAAGAATACTTGTCCCTGGAGCAGATGTCATGCAGCCTGCTGGACTGTGAGAGAATACCTTTCTCTTTGTTGAAGTTATCCACTTGTGGTATTTCTGTTAGAGCACCACTAGATGACTAGGACATCCAGCTATACACATACATACGTGTGTATATACATATATGTGTGCGTGTACGTATCTATATATATCACACCTCATATGAGCATCTTCCAGACAAATACATTTTACATATATCATAAATGTTCGTGTGCTACTGAGTTGATTCTGACTCATACAAACCCTATAGGATAGAGTAGAACTCATGTGGTTTCCTAGGCTTCTACCTTTCTGGGAGCAGAGCTGTGGAATTTCTGGGTGCCTTCCATGTGCTGACCTTCAGGTTAGCAGCCCAGCACTCACCCACTGTGTCAACACGGCTGGTTCCTATCATAAACAGTACATAAGACACATTAGAAGACAAGCAGGATGACAGAGCCCAATAGATACTCATTCATGCAGCTGTGGTTCTCATCAATCTGGACCAATACACTAGTTGAGACACAGTAAGTCAAGCACTTTCTCAAGAAGGGTCCAATTTTTGCTATTAAAAAGGTAAAGCCTGGCTGTTCATTTCCAAGATATTCTTGGCCATCTTCAAAACACAATACCGTATTTCCTGATGTGACAGCTAGCAATGTGTCTAACTCAGCACATTGTTTGAGATCCACTGAATATGTTTAAGCTGTAAGTTGCCATGAGGTCAAATGCTCTCTTTGGACCTGCTTTATTCAGACACAGGCTGTCATTTCCAGTCTCATTTAGGAGTTAAAGTATTTCCTTGGGATGATACAAAGAACTGGTAGAATGAGTCATGGAAAACTATGTGGATGCAGTTAATCTTTTGGATGTTGCTTAAAATAGACAAAAACCTGGTAGTTGAATTCTGATGGAATTAATTAACCAGTCCTCCCCTACATCTAAGAAATCAAATCTGTTCATTGGCACATTTTAGGTATTAGTAATTAACCTTTTGTGATAGTCAATGGTAGACATGTACTTCATAATCTAAAACCAACAAGTAAATGCTTATTGGGAACATTTATACAACTAATGAGGAGCCACGATAGTATAGTGGATAAGTATTAGGCTGCTAACCAAAAAGTCTGACTGTTCAAACCCACACAGTGGGAGAAATATGCAGCAGTCTGCTTCCGTGAGGATTTACAACCTTAGATATGCTATGGAGCAGTTCTACTCTGTCCTACATGGTTGCTATGAGTCAGAATCAACTCCCTGACAATGAGTTTTGGCTTATAGAATTAACTATTTTTCCTCCACAGTATATAGAATACCAAACTATAAGACTGTCAAAATATAGTTAAGGGATGGTGTCTCTCAAATATCAATACGCTTATAAGGCAGTTTGATAACATTACTTTTGTATACCGTTAACATTCACGGATCTATCATTCCTAGTTTGTGTTATCTCTGAACAGTTCCGAAGGCACATGGCATTCAGCAACTTCCAGTTTTCTAAAAGCACAAATTGAATTAATATATGCTGTGATAGGCTGGTATGAATTTTTGTTGTTTGCTCAATACTGGACACATAGAAATTTTCCAAAATGAAGAAAAAGAAAAATCGATTAGTGGAAGTGAAGGGAAAGTGCAGCAGTCTGTGAAAGTGATTGTTCCGAGTCCAGCAACAGAATTTCAGATACATTCAATAGTGGAATGTTCTGTATTTGTTGTAAAGTAAATGCACATTTTAAAATTTCTAAATTCATTACCTGTGTGATATACTACTGCACATGATGGTGATTTTTGAGAATGTATAGAAGATTCCAGGAAAACATGTCTTCAAAATGTAAGGACGGTCTAGCTTTGGTTCTTCATATTGCTATCTGTTTAATTCCAACATTTCTACTGCATCATTATTAGCCTTCTATCCGCACTCCTCTTTCTTTTCACATCTATTGTTTTCCCTTGTTCTCATGTTCCACTTCATTCTTCTACTCTATTATTAAGTATAAAAATTGATTTCAGCAATGTGCTTCGTCTACATAGAAAAAGCCATAACAAGTGGAAAAGCCCATTTTATGTTTTGCAGTCTCACAAATTACTGTGAATCAGTACAACAGAGCATGTTAGAAATAAACAAGTAATGATGACTATTTTTCATCAAACATAATTTTCCACTTTGTTTTCATTTTTCTTTGAAGATTTATGTTATTTTGTTATTTAGAATATCTCACCCCCTCCCCAAATGCTAAATTCTATAGTTAGATACATGCAGCCCATTTAAGTGCTATGTTTGCTAACCAAAAGGTCAGCAGTTAAAATGTGCTAGGTTCTTTGGAAACTCTATGGGGCAGTTCTACTCTGGCCTACAGGGTTTCAATGAGCTGGAATCAACTGGATGGCAACAGGTTTGGTTTTTGTTTGTTTGTTTATGTTTGGAATGGACTTGACAGCAATCGGTATTAGTATTGGTAAATTGGCAAATACATATAGTGAGGCATCATATAACCGGAATGAAAGGTCATTGTTTACAACTTAGTTTTTAAATAGCTTGAGAAAGTAAGAGACTGAATATTTTAGTGTATACATATAAGGATATTTAAAAGTGTATCACTGGAGTCTGAAGTTACTAATGACCTCAGCAACATTTTAAGAAATTTCACTCTAATTCCTTTTGTTAGGCTTAAGAATACAAGTCCAAATGTTTATTTCCTCTCAAATTTAGTTTACTAAAAACTTCTTATCAAAATCATAAGAGACAGCAAACCATGGGGATGAAGAGTGAAATTGCCCGTTGTGATTGACTGTCCAGTTTAAGAGTCCACTTCACTGCCCAGCAATGTGACTGAGGTCAGTTACTTCTCTCTTGACCTTGATTTTCTCACTTACCTACTGGGGATACAGTAAAACTTACAGGATTACTGGGAAAATAAATTAAGTAAATCCAAAAAACACTTACTGGCGTACTTGATATATCCTGTACTCTACAATGGCAAAGCCCTCTTTTTTTACATCAGTATTATTATTACTGAAATAATTTTATCAAATTGCTAGCTTTATTTCCTGTTTTAGCCGATTTTTTAACGTGAACAATATATGTGCATTATTATATATAAATATATCTTATAACACCTTGCATATTTATAGACTCCCAATAAATGCTTGCTTATGAATATAATGATGACTACTTTATAACTGTTCTAAAATACAGATTAGCTGAACATTCTAGACTAGAATATTTTTAAAATTTTAAATTACAAATAGATTTGGATTATATGAGCATAGCCATAGATTAAAAACACCTTTTATTTGCAAATTAGTTTCTCATTAAACAATGAATACGTATATTGTTTTGTGACGCTGGTTGCCTGCACTGTGATGTGGCAGCACTCTCCCCTTCCTGATCTTGGGTTCTTTACAGTAGCATCCCTCTTCATTTCTGCCTTCTCACCCTCACCCCTAGGCTGCCGTGCCCACTGAGTCTCATCCTGTTTGACGAGTGTGTCTAATCTTTGATTGAAGGCTGGACATCAGCACTGACTTCAGCGCTAAGTGAAAAGTGTCTCAAGGGCCATACTCTCAGGGTTTTTCCAGTCTCTGTCCTATCAGAAGGCATCTTAAAGTTAAAATTTTTAGCCAAATGAAGATAACCAATATGGGGGAGGATAAACACCCAGTTCTATGATTTTACTTTATACATCTCAAAACTATAAGAGTAGGAGTTATCATTACCTATAAGAAAACTGAGGCTTGGAAAAGTAGAAGTAACTTTGATCACATTGTAGAGCACTTCTTTCGATGAGTTCATTAATGGAGTAATACAATTCTGTCTGTCACACAGAATTCAAATTTGTGGTAAATGTAAGCTCACCTTTTGACAATGAAACAAATTACAGCAGCTGGAAACCCTGGTGGTGTCGTGGTTAAGTGCCACAACTGCTAAGCAAAAGTTCAGCAGCTCGGATCTGCCAGGCAATCCTTGGAAACTCTATAGGGCAGTTCTACTTTGTTCTATAGGGTTGCTATGAGTCAGAGTTGATCAGAAGGCAGTGGATTTGGGGTTTTATACACAGAAATCCCATTCCGAATGCCTAAGTAAACAATGAACAGCTGAGGAAATGAGAAAGGAAGAAAATAATAAAGGACTGAAAAAGAAAACTAGAAGGAATATGAACTGCTCCATCAGCAGAGTTACTTATCTCTGGGGAGGAGGATTACAGAATTTCAACTTTTACATTCTTCTATTTACATTATACATTTTCCTTAGGTATCCAGTGCTGCCACAAATGGATGGCTTTAACAAACAAAAATTGATAGTCTCACAGTTAGGGAGGTTAGAAGTCTGAATTCAGGGCGTTTGTTCCAAGGGAAGGTGTTCCCTCTCTGTTGGCTCCAGAGGAAGTTCTTTGCCAGGAATCTTTCTGTGGGTTTAGGACTTTCTCAGCGCCCGTCCAAAGGACATGCTCCATTTCCTGTTCTTTTTCTTGGTTGTAGGATTCCCTTTCTCTCTCCGTTTGCTTTTCTCTTTCATGTCTCATATGAGACTGACTCAAGATACAGCCTAGTCCTGTAGATTGAGTCCTGCCTCATTAACACAGCTGCCTCTAACCTGCCTCATTAACATCGTAGAAGTTAGGATTTACAACACGTAGGATAATTACATCAGATCACAAAACAGAGGACAACTGCACACTGAAGCAAATTATAGCCTTGCCTAGTTGACATGTACTTTGGTGGACACAATTTAATCCATAACGTTCCACTCTCTGGCCTTCCAATCTTGTGACCTGTTGTTGTAGATGAATGCTAACTGTAGTCACATCTTGATTTTAATCAAATGTGACTTCTTTCTTCTTTAAAGGTTTTTTAATTTATAATGAACATATACTGTTTCCATAATTAGCAAAAATAAACATTCCTTGATGTTTTGTAGCTTGGACTACTCTCCTTTCCACATAGCCATCAACCACCCCCCCTCTTTGTCTTCTTAGCCTCCTTGGCACATTTCGGACAATGATAGAAGACCCTGCAACGGGAGGGGCATGACTGTTCTAGAGAAGTTGAAAATGTTCCTGATGCCAAAGGACGCATGCTACGTGGGTAGAAAATAATAACAAATGTAAGGACAGACAGAGAGACAGGGGAGAGGGAAGATTTTCATACTGACCAAAGCCATCCTGAGCTGCACCAGAGAGATGGAAAACCTTGGTTTGGTGCTGATGACATTTACTTCCAGAGGTGAGAACCCAATAGTTTCCAAACTTCTTGTGGAAGAAAAATCATTAACTATGTGCCGCTGTGACTTATGAAACACAGTGGAACAGAAACGAGCAAAATTAGTAACTAATTTTTAAGATATTTCAATATATTGTTTATACATTTTTTAGGATAGGGGGTTAAAAAAAATGGATAAGTTGCTATTAAGGCAGCAAATAGTATATGAATGAGACAATTTCCTCTCCCATTCTCTCAATTCTCTCACAGTCAGGTAAAACAGCATATCAAGTAGAATGACATTTTCTCCCTCACTGTACATAATCTTCCGAATGCCAGTCAACATATTCTGCATAATGAGACTAGGAAAATCAATCTTCATGATGGATAAGAAAGATTGGTGGCTGTCAGTTTACAAAACAGCCATCTTATTCCTAACTAAGGTATTTTAATAGAAAACTAAACTGTTGAGACAAATTCTATACACTATATTACCAGGAATGCTTTGCTTTTAAATATTAAACATTTAATGGTACCCTTTAGTTTCTGTGCTTAGCACATGGCTGCCTGGTTTATACAAAGATATTTCTGTTTTGAAATTGACCCTTAGTCTTTAAAGCAAAGTTCCAATTTATAGATTGAAGAATAAAAGCTTGGAATTGCTTTTATGCTTATTTAATGATGTGAATGTTGTTTTTTTTCTTAATGTCAAAATGGAATTCAGAGTATCAATGGACTCATTTGTTCTACAAAAGACTGTAGTCATGCTTTGTGACAAATGTGGGGTGCTTTCATCTACATTTTTCTATGATGGAATCAGAACTTTTAAAAGAATGATTTGGGAAAAGATCAAAGTAAAGTTGTACTTCTACTTAAAATACTTTATTGTAATTTTTTAAAAAAATTAATATTCTTCCTTTGCTACAGAATAGAAAGTATGTTAGGTCTATCTGGATTCTTTAGATGCTCTTTTCAATCAAGTTTCGTCAAAGTTGAGTATTAATACAGCGTTTTGGAAAATGTGTGGATTATCAAAATTTGTTTTAAATATCATCTTTGCTACATAGTAGCAGGGTAGCCAAGCAAGCGAGTACTTACTATTAATTAAATCATTGAATTGCAATTTCCTTATCTGTAAAATGGGTTTAATTATACTTTCTTTGAACAGTTCTCTAAGATTTCAGATGTTTTCCCTAAAAATTTTATTACTTTGTCTGGTATGTATTCTTAAAAAATAGTAGATCACATAATAATCATCATCATCAACACTATAACTTTCATACCAATAACAGATCATGTGATTAATTTAGTGGACTACCATAAAATTGAGTATTTTCAGTAAATCACTACAGAAAATTTTTATTGTGGCTAAGTGAAAGTATACAACCCAGATCGATTCCACATGTCCACCTATCTGCAGCTCCATCTGTTCTCCTCGCCCTGTGACAGCACATTCCTCCTTTTCACTCTGCACTTCTAGTATCCTCTTAAGGAGCACTAGTACCCTCTAGTATCCCCTTATCTCCACCTTCTTCTCTCTCATTTAGAAAAAACCCAGTAGGATAGCCTCCTCTAAGTGTATAAACTTATAAAGTACAGACACCATGTGCTCCCGCTGTGTCCCTGAGTCTAGTTCATTCTTGTCTGAAGACATGACCTCAGCACTCGTGTCAGTTCACGGCCAGCAGCAAGTCTAGGGCCTATGTTCCCAGGGGACCCTGCAGGCTGTCAGAACATCAATTATGGTTTTTTAGAAGAGTTCTTGATCTGTACATCAATTTTGCTCATATTACCCCAGGGACACTATATTGTGTCCCCATCACGACTGCCTTTGGTGGGGGCCGGGCACCATCTGGCTCTGCTGGTCTCACGCTGATGCAGTCTCCCATTCATGGGTCCTTCTGCTTCTTGAGCTCATTTTTCCTGGCATTTTTGACGTTCTCGGTTGTCATCTACTCCAGATGGTGGGACCATTTGGTGTACCTCAGATAGCAGCTTGCTAGCTTTTAAGACCCCAGATGTCACTCACCAACGTGTGGTGTAGAAGAGTCTCTTAGCTAAAGACTAGCTATACCAATTGTCCTCGATATCCCCTGAAAAAGTGGTTGCCAGACCCCTGTCCCAGCTACTCTATCCTTTGAAACATTGGATTGAGTTTAGAAACCTTTCCATTTATGGCGTAGTCCAGTTATGTTGGTCTGTCCTCTACTGCAACCTGTTGCTCCCTTTGCCTAACCAAACTCCTATCAACTGCTTAACCTATGAACATCTCTCTCCATCCCTCTTCACTCTTGTAGCCATCAGAGTCTTTTCTTCCGTACTGAAGTCCATTTTTAAGTCCTTATAATAGAGATCTCATACAATACTTGTCCTTTTGCAGCTGGCTGGTTTCCTTCAGCATAATGTCTTCTAGTTGAAATCATGTTATCAGATGCTTCCTAAAATCACCACTGTTCTTTATCACTGAATAGTGTTCCATAGGGAAACACTGGTGGTGTAGTGGTGAAGTGGTACATCTGCTAACAAAAAGGTCAGCTGTCAAATCCACCAGGCACTCCTTGGAAATTCTATGGAGCAGTTCCACTCTGTCCTATAGGGTTGCTATGAGTCAGAACAGACTCAATGACAGTGGGTTTTTGTTTTTGTTTTTCAATGTTCCATTGTGTATGTGTACTATGCTATGTTTATCCATTTATCTGTTGATGGGCACTGAGGTTGATTCTATCTTTTTGCTATTGTGGACAGTGCTGCAATAAATATTCATGCGCATGTGTCCTTTCACGTGACTGCCTTTGTTTCTGTAGGATATATGCAGAGCAGTGGAGTAGCTCGATCATATGATATTTGTATTTCTAGCTTTTTAAGGAAGCATCGAATTGCTTTCCAAAGAGATCGTACCACTTTGCATTCCTACCAGCAGTGTAGGAGAGTTGCAATCTCTCCACAGCCTATCCAGCATTTGTTGTTTTGTGTTTTGGGGACTATTGCCAGCCTTGTTGGAATGAGATGGTATCTCACTGTTTACTACAGGATTTTTTACTGTGACAATTAAACCTTACTAGAGAGAGAAGGGAAACCCTGGTGGCGTAGTGGTTAAGTGCTACAGCTGCTAGCCAAAATGTTGACAGTTTCAGTCTACCGGGTACCCCTTGGAAACTCTATGGGGCAGTTCCACTCTCTCTTGGGTTGCTATGAGTCAGCGTCCACTAGATGGCAGTGCATTTGTTTTTTTGTTTAGAGTGGCAAGTGGGCAAGCTCTCAATAACAGATGCTAGATACTGAAATCATCTCAGCCAACTCAGATTATCGATCACTATTCTCTAGCTCTTTTTCTCCACAAACCCCAAAAACTTTTGTATTACTTAACCAAGACAGAGACAGAGAGATGAGAGGAAGAGAGCGAGACACAGAAAGAAAATGCTGTAGTTAAAGTTATGTTTTTAAAGGACATTTGTTTTTCAAATTAGAAACCTATACTTTTAAAATGAAGAAGGGACAAAAGTAATATTTTAATAGTATAGTTTAAAACATAATTTATTTTTTAAAATAGTTGAAGACCCTTAATATGTAATTATCTGCCAAGTGTATTCAAAACCTTTTAGTGCCTTGATTGTTATAAAGATAATGGACTCAGCTCCATTAATACACTGAAAGTGAAAATTATCTAAATATTAGAAACATGAGTAAAAAGTACTATTCAGTGTTTTAAATGGCATCAAATTTATTTGATCATACTTGAATGTACTAAAATTTATTGTGGGACAAGTATTAGCAAAAGTCATTCTTATTTACTAATCTGAATCCTATTTCTCTTTCTAGTTTGTCTTAAAAGTGTATTGCCAAGAAACTGTTAGAAATTCAAGCTGGATTCAGAACAGGACATGGAACCAGGGATATCATCATTGACGTCAGATGGATCTTGGCTGAAAGCAGAGAATACCATAAAGATGTTTACCTGTGTTTCACTGACTATGCAAAGGCATTCATTCAACGGTGTGGATCATAATAAATTATGGCTAATATTGTGAAGAATGAGAATTCCAGAACACCTAATTGTGCTTTTAAGGAATCTGTGTATGTGAGACCAGAGCAAGGGGACACTGCATGGTTTAAAGTCAGGAAAAGTGTGCGTCAGGGTTGTATCCTTTCACCATACATTTTTAATCTGTAGCTGAGCAAATAATCCAAGAAGCTGGATTCTATGAGGAAGAAAGAGGCACCAGGATTGGAAGACAACTCATTAACAACCTGAGTTACGCAGATGATACCACCTTACTCACTGGAATGAGGAAGATTTGAAACATGGATAAAGATCAAGGACCACAGCCTTCAGTATGGATTTTACCTCAACAGCAAGAAAACAAAAACCCTTACAACTGGACCAGTGAGCAACACTGTCCTAAGTGGAGAAAGTATTGAGGTTGTCAAAAGCCATTTCATTTTACTTGATTCCATAATCAATGACTATGGAAGCAGCAGGCAAGAAATCAAAAGACACCTTGCATTGGGAAAATCTGCTACAAAGGATCTTTTTAAAGTATTTGTAAGCAAAGACGTCACCTTGAAAACTAAGGCATGCCTGACCTAAGCCATGGTATTTTCAGTCACATCATATGCACGCAAAAGCCAGACAATGAACAAAGAAGACAGAAAAAGAATTGATGCCTTTGAACTGTGGTACTGAAGAAGAATGTTGAATGTACTATGGACTGCCAAAAGAACAAACAGATTTGTTCTGGAAGAAGTGCAATCACAGTGCACCTTGGAAGCAAAGATGGAAAGACTGCATCTTACATACTTTGGACGTTTTGTCAGGAAGGATCAGTCCCCGGCGAAGGACATCAAGCTTGGTGGAGTGGAGGGTCAGCAAAAAAGAGGAAGAGCCACTATGAGATGGATTGACACAGTTGCCACAACAGTGGGCTTAAGCATATAAACAATTGTGGACATGGCACAAGACCAGGCAGTGTTTCGCTCTGTTGTTTGTAGGGTCACTATAAACTGACTGGACGGCACCGAACAACAACAACAGTTTCTTTTGAACATATTGTCTTTTTGGAGGAAGTTTACACAGCAAATTAGATTCTCACTTAACAATTTCTATATATATTGTTCAGTGAAATGGGTTCCATTTTGGGGGATGTATCATCTTTCTTGTTATTTGCATCCTGGTTGTTCTGCATTTTTCATTAGTCCAGCTTCCTTGCCCTCACCCCTGTCCCTTATCTTCTCATCTTTGGTCTACAGTAAATGTTTACCATTTAGATGATTATTTAGGGGAACACAATACTCATGGATTATATTATTTACTTGATAGGCCGATCAGTCATTTGGATGAAAGGTGGCCTCTGAGAGTGGTTTGAGGTCCCAATATAAAGGACATCCCAGGGTAATAGTCTCAGGGATTCCTTCTGTCTACCAGTCTGAACAGCCTGCCTTTTTTTTTGTTTTCTTTTTTAAGAATATGAGTTTTGTTCTACATTTCTCCTCCCTATCAGGGACCATCTATTGTGTCCCTGGTTGGATGGTCAGCAGTGGTAGCCAGCATCATCTAGCTCTGTCCTCAGAGGAGGCGAGGCTGTGGTTCAGGTAGACTATTAATCCTGTAGACTAGTTTCTTCTCAGAGCCTTTGGTTTCTATCTTTCCCTTTTGCTCCAGACAATAGAAGACCAATATTGTACCTTAAATAGCTGCTTGCTAGACCTCAGATGCTAATCACCCAATTAAGATATGGAACAATGTCTTTATGAACTATACTGTGCCAATTGATGGACGTGCCTTATAAGACTATAATCCTAAATTCCCAAACTCTATAAACCAATCTAACAAGTTGTTTACTTATATCTAGAAGTGTCCATAACTGTGCTCCCATGTTTTATTTTATATATGAATATATACACAGCACACACAAACATATATACATATATATGCCAACAACCTTATACATGCACATCCATATATTCACATGTTCCATCCCATACATACCTATAAATACACACCTATGTAATCAGAGGCATTATTTTTAATTATTATTATTATTATTATAGATGTTATAGCATTTACAAATTTATCCCTTATTCTTGTATACTTCCTAGGTGGTGTCATCATTTACCTGGATCAAGTTGTGCTGACTTCACCCTATTTGGTGTTGCCTTTTGCTGTTTGTATTATTTAAAAAAAAAAATTAATGCTCAGGCTTGTTTTTTTTTTTTTTTTGGTTCTTCAGTGAGTTTTCACTTATTACAGGACCATCAATATATCTAAATGAATATAAGGAAGATTCATACAGATTACTTCAAAATACAGCTAAAAATTCATTTTTTAACCAGAAATTGTTTCAGTTGTTAAAGAAAATAGAATGCATTTTAATTTACAAACCTTAATTTGTCATTCAAGATTGTATGATTTATACAAAGTGAATGTCAGATATGAGAACCTGTTCTACTGTCACTTTGAAATGAGGAAAAGTGGACATGCATAAACAGATGTGAGTGGGACCCAGCATCACTTATGATGCTCAGAAGAGAACCAGGCTTCCTCTGACTGGTTAGGCTGACAAGTCAGGGCCCCTGGCTGGAAGGCATCCATTCTAACCAAAGTTTCCACTGAAAGGCCACTAATAGAGAAATTCTCATTTCCTGTTAATGGAAAAAATCTATTGATTATTTTAACAGTCAGGCAAGGTATAGTAAGTGGCTCTGCAGTATATACATATATATTTGTAATTACATAATTACAAAACAGGAAATTTCATTTTTCTATACTTCAGTCTCAAGTTCCGATTCAGTCAAGCAGGGAAACGTAACTTCCATTAGTTCAGATTAATTTTGGTCAGGAGTTCCTCTATCTTCATCCCCTCCCCCCATTTTTTCTTGGTTGCCTTTAGCTCTGAAGCATTGGTGGCAGAAATAGCTCTTTTTTTTTTTAACTTTCCATGTTATATTCACTGACATGGCTGCATCTTGGCCAGTATGGGTTCATGCCAATACTACCACACCTTCCGTGCCTTCCTGTCCAGCTTTGCATGAGTAGCTAGCTCCCTTGTTCACATCTGCTCCATTCTTGTCAGCACAGGGAAACATCGTGTGGCTACTTTTGCAGAATTGCTCCTGGAACTCACTGGTGTGGAGGTAATTCTACAAAGCTTGCTGCCTCTGTGTTGGAGGCCTGCCTGAGGCTTTTATTGGATAACTGCCACTGTGCGGAAACCTGGCAGCATAGTGGTTAAATGCTGTGTCTACTAACCAGAGAGTTTGCAGTTCACATCCCCCAGGCATTCCTTGCAAATGCTATGGGGCAGCTCTACTCTGCCCTATAGGATTGCCATGACTTGATGGCAATGGATTTGTTTTTTTGTTTTTGGTTTTACCGCTGTGTAGAGAAATCATGGAGAGGGACTTGAACCACGTAAGATGGGTCCTTCCCTCCTAGAACTGTGGGAGAGAACTAGAGTACTTTACTGAACAGTGACCTAGGCCAGGAGAAAACATGCCTAATGCCTGACTTCATCAATTGAAACTTATTGACTAGTACAAAAATAACTCTATTAATTAGTACAAAAACAAACTCATTCCTCATAGATTATGTGTTTTTACTGTTTCCCTGCATGTAGTCACTTTGTTCTTTCTACCTGCCGACAGTATATACACCCACACTTCACACTGCCCTGAGGGGGCCCAGAGGCGGATAACTTGGACTTCTGCTGTCTAGTGTAGGAATCTTGGTGCTGACCTCTTTGTGTAAGCCCCTGAGGAAAGCCGGATACGATCAACCTGAATTTTTCCACCTTTTTTCTCAGAATCTGGCCTGTGGCTCTGACTCTTAACCTGTATGCTACCAGGGTTTCCTTAGCACCTGGAACGGCTCCCTGTTGCTTCTCCGATGCTACAGGTCCAGTGACATGGACACCATACACAAGGCCATTCTAATATTTTAGACATCACTGCCTCTTTGTTCCTTTATCCTTTAGGAATAACTCTCATTATGCCATTCCTTACTTCAGCATCTATAACTCATTGTTGTCAAGCTGATTTTGACTCATGGTGACCCTATGGGACAGAGTAGGACTGTCCCATAGAGTTTCCAAGGAGTGCCTGGTGAATTCAAACTGCTGACCTTTTGGGCTAACAATAGCCTCTTAACCAATATCCTACCAGGGTTTCCTCAGTACCTATAATGGTTCCCTGTTGTTTATCCCATAAAGCCCAACAATTTGAGACAGTACCTAAGGATGGCCCTGATCTCACTTGAACGTCTTTTTAGGCCTTGCCTTCATGAATGAGCTTCAGAGCTCATTTCATATCTGCTTTCCTCTCAAACACCTTCTGAACTTTTCAAACTCCAAGAACTGACAAAGCCTATGTCTCTGGATGATATAGTTAATGTGCTTGGCTGCTAACAGAAAAGCTGGAGGTTTAAGTGCACCTATGGGAACCATGGGAGAAAGACCTGGTGATCCGCTTCTGGAAAATCACCTCTTGAAAGCCGTATGGAGCACAGTTCTCCTCTAAGACATGTGGGGTCATCACAAGTCAGAACTGACCCTACGGCGCCTGGTGGTAGATTCTCTTCATGAGAATGTACTCCATTCTCACTGACAAACAGTTGATTCCCTTCATTTAAGTCTAACCTTGATGGCTCCCTCAGCCCCTTTCAAAGTCACAGGTAACAATACACTGAATCGCTTGGTCTCTCTCATCTCCACTCAAGCAACACTTCTGAAACACTAAACTGTATTTAGATTTGTGTAGTATCACAGTCTTCAGTATGGATTGTACCTCAACATCAAAGAAAAAAAAATCCTGACAAGTGGACCAGTAAGCACATCATGATAAAAGGAGAAAAGACTGAGGTTGTAAAGGATTTTGTTGACTGGGTTCCACAGTCAACTTCCATGGAAGCAGCAGTCAAGAAATCAAAGGATGCATTCAGAAAATCTGCGGCAAAACACCTCTTCAAAATGTTAAAAAGTAAAGACGTCATCTTGAAAACTAGGTGTTCCTGACTCAAGCCGTGGTATTTTCAGTCCCATTATATGCATGCAAAACTGGACAATAAATAAGGATGACAGAAGGAGAATTGATGCCTTTGAACTGTGGTGTTGGAGAAGAATATGGACTGTACCATGGACCGCCAAAAGAACCAACAGATCTGTTCTGGAATAGTATAACCGGAGTGCTCCTTGGAAGGAAAGCTGGCAAGACTATCTCTTTTTTCTTTGGACATGTTTTCAGGAAGATTCAATTCCTGGGGAAGGAGATCATGCTTGGCAAAGTCGATGGTTAGTGAAAAAGGGGAAGACACTCAAGGAGGACTGACACAGTGACTAAGGATTGGCTTAAGCATAATAATGAATGTGGGCATGGCACACAACCAGGCAGTGTTTCATTCTGTTGTGCATGGAGTCGCTGAGTCAGAACCAACTCGATGGCACTTAACAACATAGTAACAACGGATGAAGAAAGAAAAAAAGGGCTTTTAAACCCCATTTCAACCAAACTGGTAAGGCTAACTCCATTCTTTGCGAGGATTCCTAATTGTCCCTGCATGGTTTTCAGTGTTAGGTTTATCTGACTACAGTTTTCAACTTCTTGTGTATAAAAATCAAGCTGCAACTTCCATTAGTGCTTTGTACTCTGCAAATATTTACTAAATCAAATAGAATTAGAATGGCATATGGAAACAAGAAGTGTACTGATGAAAACAGTGACATAAATGGGGAAACTGACGGGAACGGATAGCCATTGTATTTGACTCTCATTGACAAGACAGGCAAGTGTTGGGGGTTCCATTCCTCTTGACTTTCGCCAACAGCTGTGGTTTCTTCCTTCTATATATTCAGACTGAAAGTTGTAGCATTCCTTATTTACAAAATTAAAGTGATGGAGCGTATAGCTTATAGTGAAGAAAAGGACTTCAGATTAACTATTAATTAACAATTCATTTGATGAGGTTCCAAATAAACCCTGTCAGGTAAATATGGTTTTATTGCAACAAAAATAAAAAGTCTCAATTCCTTGACAAGAATTTAAACCTTTTCAATATTTCAACCAGCAGTATTTGGTATTTTAGCTCACTGCTATGTCTTCATGTTGGTGAAAATTATCTTATTCATTTCAAAGAAGACAAAAAACAAGCTTACCTCCATCCTTCTTAACATCTGTTATTCAGTTATGTGCTCCTTGCTTGCAGCCACCTGAAACGGCGAGAAAGAATAAAAAAATAATAATTAAATATAACTCAACAGCATTTTATGAAGGCAAATATTTACAATTTTAATTGATGACAGACACACACTTCATAAAACTATTAGCATGCAACTCCAGCTGAAAAAACTCAACAGCAATATGCCTAAGCTGGTTAGAAGCAAAAAAGTAAACCAATCACATCGACAAAAAGCCACCATAAACAAAAAAACTGTATTTAAAGGGCTAACAGTTTTGGCTTTCATCCCTACCATCAGGTCTTTCGTTTTTGTTTTTTTTTTTTCCCATCAAAATTTAGCTTACGTTTGATGTTAGCAAGAGTTGCATTACTATTATTGTTAATTTTAGTTCTGTTTATTACCTTGAGGGTTATATATTGTAAAATAATTTTGGTGCCTCTAGTTAATGTTAATTAGTTGTTTTAATAACCTATAGACCTATTTGTTATGTTTTTGTAGGTTTACTTTTTTAACTATCAGGAACTTAATAACTGAGAATATTTAACATTTCTGTTGCATATGCAAAATTACAGAGTCACTATTAGTGTTACCTGTTTAACGTTTAGTCATCCTTTGAGTCCTGCGACATATTTCCTTAATAATCATCAGCCATCAAGTCTGATAGTCTCAAAACAAATATCAGCCCTCTAAACTGCCTTCAAGGGCGGTGATATTTAGCACTGAAAATTACAAATAAAGTTTTTGAGGTTGAAGAGCAACAACTGGCCAGTGACACTGACGATTTGTTTGTCAAAACAAATTGTTATAAACTACGCAAATGAAGTCCACACACTCCTTTGAGTGAAAACAATAAAGTGAATCTACGCAATGCTTACATGTTAAATGGGATATTTAATGTGCGGGGAAACTCAAAGGTTGAAGAACTAGGCATTTAGACAGTGGTAAGTGGTAATCTTACCTCTTTATACTCCATTACTCTTTCTCACGAGAGACATGCTAATGCAAACAAGTCAATCAGAGTTTGTGTTTAGCAAGATAAAGCTTAGAGGATAGTTTAAAATCCATTTATTCTTCTAAATCCAGTTTTTTCCATTAACATATTATACATTAGTGTTGACTAACCATGATTCATGTAACAGTTTAGTTTGTTAACTTTTAAATTATTTAACAACCATAAGTTATTAATACATTTTTTAAGTATTACACAAATATCTTAAAACAGGCTTGGGTTCATTTTTGTAATTTTTAAATAGAAAACATTTTAGGCATCTCTTGAAGAAGAAATAAAGCAGGCATTTAAAACTAGAAAACAAGTAATTCCAAATTTAGTTTTTACAAAAGTTTTCAGCTTTATTGACAAATTATGGCAAACATATTTGACAAATTGTGGTTTCCTATTTAGAGAAGCTTACACATGGAACTTTATGTGTGTTTTTTTTCTCTTTGTTTTTAAACAAATACAGGTTAAAACACTGAACAAATTCAGTTAGCTACATACATACAGTAGCTGCTTGTTTTCAACCCCATTGAAACAGCATTTAAAATTAAATTTACAAACTTAATATTGAACATCTTAATCTAACTAACATATTAAAAGACAGGTTAAAACATCTTATCTACAACTTTATTATCAGCTAGTTCAAAAATCATATTACAGTCTTTTAGCAACCCTAAACAAAATTTTTGCTAGTTGGTTGAGACTCAAAATCTTTGAACAGATTCATGCTTTTTCATTTAAAAAAAAAAAAAAAAAATTACACACACAGTGAAAAACAACCAAGAGAATATCATCCTACTGAATGGGTCATAGACAATTCTTGCCAGAGTCTTTTTAAGTCCGTTTTGTGAACTAAGACTAGTGTCAATGTTACGCCAACAATATAAGGGGAAGTACAAGAAATATGTGGTAGTAATCATGAGTAGTCATCCCTAGAATAGGAGGAAAAAAAAAAAGGACTATTACTTGTCTTTTTGCTGTTTATGTGGAGACCACAGGTTATGAAATGTCTTTGAGATGAGGTCACAGTTGAGGAAGACCTTCAATATCTACCATAGGGGTGTTCCCGGTATCCCCCTCTGGCTGACCTTGGTGGTGGTGCTTTCAGGTTGGAGCGGGTTGTGGCCCATTCTTCTGGTGCTATGAACAAGAGAAAGATGGTAACGTACACAGGGCTTCACAGTTACCAGAAATACTCACCTAAGACACAATAGTGGACCAAGGAGAACACTTTCTCCACGTGGTGAGATGGATTCAAAAAAGGATACATTCAAATGCAGCTACTTTGAATTAAATCTGCCAGACATTTCTCAAAGAAGAGCAAGTTCAAGTCTTTAGATAAATTCATATTTATTATATAAATCCTGATGCCACAGAGTAGAACATCAGTGGCCACCACTCTTCATTTAATCTTTTATACAGCCATCTAAAAGAAATTACATAGAGTAAACCAGTGGTTCTTAACCTTCAGTTAACATCAGACTCATCTGGGAATCTTAAAAATATATATATTAATGCCTGCTCAACTACATCTCTTTACCTACTGACCAACTGATCAGAAGACTCTAGCGGGTAGGATCTACGGTTTAGTATTTTTCCAAGCCCAGGGCTGAGATCTATTGTGTGAATCTGTGCTGGACAAATGTAGTGAGTAAAAGGCACGACAAGGAGCAGAGTGAACTTTAAGCAGCAAAGCCATTTAAAGAAAAAAAGAGAAATTCTCATATCAGTTTTTCTACATAAATGCATTAGAAAATAAAGAGATATTAGAACAGGTGGAAGAAGTTCTCATTTGCCTGTCACTGTGATGCCTAATAACCTCAATATTTTAGAATGTAGCCTCAAACCAGAAACAAGCAATTGGGAATTTGATTATTGTGAAAAACAGCAATTACAACGTTTCTGTCCCCAAAAGAAAAATACCACCTTCCTTCAAAGTACCAGGAACTTAATATTTCGTTTATGGTGACATTTTATGCAAGTTTACAAATGAGGTTTTCTGAGCCTTTCAACCAAAAGTCAGGATCCTTTATGCTTCTATAGAAAGCAGAAGAACCAAGTGTGGACACAGGAACGGGGATTGCTAGAAAGAGACGTACTGATACTTATAGCTAACGTGAGAGTTGGTGGTCATGGAAATTCCAACTGGAAAAGCACTGTGGACTGAGGCCAGCTGTTGAAAGGAATATATCTGGGTGCCTCAAGTGACCCTAAACAGATCTGTACAATAGTTCTGAGGAGACTAAGAAAAAAGTTGCAAAAGCCCTAGTGGTGATGTGGTGAAGAGCTACAGCTGCTAACAAAGAGGTTGGCAGTTCAATTCCATCAGTTGCTCCTTGTAAGTCTTATGGGGCAGTTCAAGTCCGTCCTAGAGGGTCGCTAGGAGTCAGATTTCTAGGGGAAAGCCAAACTGCCTGGATGTTTCAGCATAGACATTTTGGTGAAGGATGCTATGCCAGTACTTGAATGGAGGCATCCCTGGGTGGTGCAAACGGTCAACACCTTCATCTGCTAACCAAAGAGGTGGGGGTTTCAGTCAATCCAGAGGCACCTCATGAGAGCTGCTTAGTGATCTGCTTCTGAAAACTCAGCCATTAAAAACCCTGTCAAGTCCGCGTCTACTTTGATACACACGAGATTAACTTGAGTGGGGATCAACCAGAGAGCAACTGGTATTTCACTGGAATTAAATAAAAGTTTGTTGTAATCTTTCTTGGATGTGTTAAAAGGGAAAACTTGGCCAGCTTGAAAGTGCTTTCTCAGCCTTAGGGATTACAAATATTTTTATCTTGTCTATGGCATCATCAAGAATGTGTCAATGTCCTTACTGTCTAAGAAAAAATACACTGCTTTTTGTTCTCAGTTGTTCTAGAAGGTTAGAAATTCTTGGGTGGTACTCTATGGGATTTAGGAATGACATAACAGAGGCTCTGAGCTTTCTTAGGGAGTAGAAATCCTGGGTCCTTTCTTAGATTCTGAATCACTCTGAAAGTGTCTTGTAGTTTATGCAAAACAGCTGAACAACCTTAAGCAAGATGAAAAAAAACCAAACTCATTGCATTTGAGTAGATTCAGACTCACAGCTACCCTACAGGACAGAGTAGAACTGTCCCAAGACCAAAGTGGCTGCCACAACTGACTTCCAGAATTGCTAGAACATTTAAACTGTCATAATCTTGAAGACTTCGAATAGAGGACACATGTGTTTAATAAAAACTCATTGACTTTGCTTTACTTGACTTTATCTGTTCTATGGCATCTTATTGAGGGACTACAACCTTTTGTTTTCTACTTATTGTCCAATACTAGAATGAGCAGTGTCACTTTTTACTGCCGCATGCTTAAGCTCAAAAACCCAATCCGCTGCTGTCCAGTTGATTCCAACTCATGATGACCCTACAGAACAGGGTGGAACTGCCTTTCATGGCTTCCAATGTAAGTCTTTACAGATGCAGACTGCCACATCTCTCTCCCACAGAGTAGCAGATAGGTTCTGTTTTAGTCAGCCAGTGCTGCTCTAACAGAAAATACCACAGAGTGGATGACTTTAACAAAGGAAAGTTTATTCTTACACAGTCCGGTAGGTTACAAGTCCAAATTCAGGATGTCTGCTCCAGGGGAAGGCTTTCCCCCTTGTTGGCTCTGGAGGAAAGTCTGGTATTGCATGAGTCTATGTCCAGGCAATGTCTTAGAGCAGGTACCTCAGGTCTGAAGGATGCGCTCTTCTCCCGGTGCTGCTTTCTTGATGGTATGAGGTTCCCAATTCTCTGCTTGCTTCTCTTTCCTTTTATCTCTTCTAGGATGAAAGGATTAAGGGTGGGGCAAGCCATACTCCAGGGAAACTCCCTTTACAGTGGAGCAGGGAGGTGATCTTATAAAGGGATCTATAGTCCCACCCTAATCTTTAACATACAGCATAGGAAAATCACAAAATGAAGGACAATCACAAGATACTGGGAATCATGGCCCAGCCACATTTCTACACATATTTCTGGGGGTAAACAGTTAAATTCACAACAGGTTCCAACTGCCAACTGAACAGTTAGCAGCTGAGCAGTCAAGCACTGAGCCACCAGGGCCTGGAAAAAATGCAGTTGCTTAGTAAGGTTTGAATGCATTAAAAAGGGCATGAACTAAAGCATGAATGAATGAACACATGTAGGAACGATCATGCAGGAAGTCCTTTATTGATGGATCCAACAGAATAACCATTGATGAACTCATTATAAAAAAGTACAAAAGCTTTATATTTCATTGTGTAAAAATAGGCTTTTAAAATTCTCTACTTGTATATGAATTAACCTACTTTTTTCCCCCTTTGCCAAAGGCTGGTAAAACAGGGCCTTCATAGCACTCTCACAGTGCTATAATTACAGCACCAGAAAGGTAAATATCCCACAACAAACCCATTGTTGTTCAGTTGATTCCAACTTGTAGCAACCTCGTGGAACAGGGCAGAACTGCCCCTATAGGGTTTCTGAGAAGTGGGTGGTGGATTAGAATTGCTGATATTTTGGTCGGCAGCTAAGCACCTAACCACTCTGCACCAGGTATTCAAAAAGGTAAATAGGCAACCAAACATATTCTTACCTGCACAAAAGTGAGTTTTAGATTTTGCAAGATTCCTCACCATTAGCAGAGGAAACCATGAATTGTTTTTTGCTAAATTCAGGTTTTTGATTCCATTGTTTATTGTTTTTTCTAATATTAGTGAATCAAGATTAGAAAAAGCATTGTTTCTAATTGTAGCAAGTTTCCTTGATCTATAGTTTTCAAATGTCAGAGTGTTTATCTAAAACCATACATTTATAATAGCCATACGATAGTACAAGCCAATTCTTCTCAGTGAAGCTGCATTTTTTGAATCTGGCCTGGAAAACACGGACCCAGTGAACATTTCCTCACTGTCATCACGTAGTGTGTCATTGAGCCTTACACAGTCAGCCAACCCCTTCTTTTCTCACCAGTGATATTGAGGTTCTTGGATTCCCTTACTCAAAGAATCAGAGAAAGAAATGATTCTTCAAAATTCAAGGGGATTTTAATCACCATGGAATGTTGAACATGGAAAAGACTGAAGCACAAGAGAGACAAATTATAATCAGATCCCATGTGATGTGATTGCTCTAAAATACAAAGTTACAGATACCCAGGAACGGTTAGAGAATTTATCTCCTGTCTTGGGATTCCATGATTTAGCAGAAAAGGTAGAATTTAAAATCACTTGAGTAATTTTAGGGTCTTGGCCAACAGTTTCTAGTCTCATCATGTCATCTAGGATATCATTTTAAAAATTCATTGCAAGCAATTTAGAGACAGATAATCTTTCTTTGTCTTGCTTGAAAATAAGAGAAACAAGGAATTAAGATGCTCTCAACATCAGGGTCCTTGTCACATGAGAAACACTAACTAGTCCATGAATGTGAATAAAGCAAATAAATAACAAATTACCCTCTGCTAAATTGAAATTCCCGGAATAGGTTACAGGATTTTGGACCTAAAATAGCAAATGAGGATATGAGAAACAGAGCTGAAGTGACTTGATCTAATTCCCACAGTTTCTTGGAGTCTTGGGGGTGCAGTGGTTAAGTGTTTGGCTGCTAACAAAACATCAGCAGTTGAATCCAGCAGCTGCTGCTTAGAAACTCTATGTGGCAGCTCTGCTCTGTCCTATAGGGTCACTATAAACTGGAAATGACTCAATGGCAATGTGCTCATTTTGGGGGGGGCAGGTTTATATAGTATATGATATAAGGAGAGGGCAAAAAATTAAGTAAATGTTAACTGAGTATTTCCAAAGTCTTGCATATGAGGATGGTTTAAAGAGCCTTAGGAAAAAACTAACATGGGATTCCTATGATTACAACCCATTTACGTTTCTTATTTGAAGAAAATTCTGAGAAACACAAAGGGGAAGGAGAAACTGTCTTTCATTATTCAGTTGATTTAGGTTGGAAGTTTACATTTAATCATCTTAAAGAATGGCATTTCTGAATAAATACACAGCATAAATAGGAACTCATAGGCTATTAAACCTATTTAAGAGATTAAAGACTTCCCTATATTAATTATTTTGTATCTTTGGAGCTTGTTTCTTAAACTGGATACTAAAGTCTGTCAGAGAAAACAAAAATCCTCACAACTGGACCAGTAAGCAACATTGTCATAAATTGAGAAAGGACTGAGGTTGTCAAAGATTTCATTTTACTTGAGTTCATAATCAACAATCATGGAAGCAGCAGTCAAGAAATCAGAAGACTCATTGCAGTGGGAAAATCTACTGCAAAGAATCTCTTCAAAGTATTCAAAATTAAAGACATCACCTTGAAGACTGAAATGCGCCTGACCCAAGTCATGGTATTTTCAATCGCATCATATGTGTGTGAAAGCTGGACTATGAACAAAGAAGACAGAAGAATAGATGCCTTTGAATTGTGGTGTTGGAGAAGAAAGGTGAATATATGATAGATCACTAAAAGAACCAACAGATCTGTTCTGGAAGAAGTACAACCAGAGTGCTCCTTGGAAGCAAAGATGGCATGACTGTGTCTACACGCTTTGCACACATTGTCAGGAAAGATCAGTCCCTGGAGAAGGACATCATGCTGGGTGGAGTGGAGGGTCAGTGAAAAAGAAGAAGACCCTTGATGAGGTGGATCGACACAGAGGTTGCAACAATGGGCTTAAGCATAAAAATAATTGTGGACACGGCACCTAACAACAACAAAGTCTGTCAGTGGTGAGAATCTTCTACAATGGCAGACACATAGTAAGCACATTGTAATTATTTGTAAGCTAATGTAAATACATGTTGTTACTAAATAAAGTGATTTTTAAAAAAAATTAATTACACAAAGTTAAATACAATAGGACTTCTATTAAGCAATACCTTGTTTGCAATTAGGTTGTTACGTTGCACATATTTGAAATACATCAACATTTTTCTTAAAAATTATGGCACGTCTAATTTTTTTTGTTAAGCCAAGATGGATTTTCGCGGATCCGACTCGACGGCACTTGGCAAGATGGATTTTCACCCAGTGAGTCAAGTTTTATAAGCATATCTCCATTACATGCTAACAAGCATCAAGGGACATATCGCTTTGATAAAGCAGTATAAACTCCCCAGGTAACTCGTCCCTGTGTGTTAATGTTCCCCAAACTCATTGCCATTGAGTCAGTTCCAATTTAAAGACACTCTAGGACTGAATAGAACTGTCCCATGTGGTTTCCAAGGAGTCTGGTGGATATGGACTGTCAACCTTTTGGTTAGCAGCCGTAGTTCTTAAGCAGTACCTGACCAGGGTTTCCAGTGTTACTCTAGTGATTTAAAAAGCTTATGCAGCTCAGTCAGATATTTGGCTTGCAGCAGAATCAGGGCTATTAAACTTGTGAATTTCTCCATGTGCTCTCTTTGCTGCAATGGCACTCAATAAGAGATATTTCAAAAGTGGCCAAACTAGATTCTCAGATTGCTTCAGACACACTTTAAACATTGGGATTGTTGGAAAAAAGAAAAACTTACGGACAAAGGAACAGTGTTTGAAAATGTTGGCACTGTTTCAGTGCCCAGAAGGTAAACTTATAATGTTTGTCTTCCCAGAAATGCTACCTTTAGAGAAAATTAATTTCAATGATCAGTTCAGGGAGGATACATGATGCCACTGAGATTACTGAGGTCATGGCTATTGTGCCCACACTTTGCTAGGCTTAGATAGTGCTTTTTTATTTGTGAAATGTGAAAAAGAATTCTAAAACAAATAATGTATAACGGGAAAAGGGCAGTTTGTGCTATTTATTTTTAGTATACTATAAGGCAATAGGCAAAAACCACAACAAAAGAAGGATACCTAAATGAATCTCATTAAAAGCCCCTGGATGAACCCTGGTAGCACAGTGGTGAAAGCTCTTGGCTGCTAACCAGGAGGTTGGACCCACTAGCTGCTATGTGGGGGCAAGATGGGGCAGTCTGCTTCTGCAAAGATGTACAGTCCTGGAAACCCTATGAGACAGTTCTGCTCTCTCCTATAGGGTATCTACAAAACGGAATCAATTGTGGCAATAAGTTCAATTTTTTTTATTTTTATTATAAACGTCCAATGTCTGGTTTGACAATCATATAACAGCACTACAGCACAGGTGATTAAAATTCATTCTGACTCTGAGCACTGAGTTTGTTGCTCTAAGTTAGGTGTCTGATCTGCATAAGGAATATCATCCCGATTTAAAAAAGTACATGTATTTAAGGGCTATTTATGGCTGTGGAGCAGTTCTACTCTGTCCTATAGTGTCGCTATAAGTTGGAATAGACTCAACGGCAGGGGGATTGGTTTGGGGGTATGGCTATTTATTCCTAAAGAGTAGAGAGAAGTCAGATGTTCGGATGTTTTGTAACTCTCTATGGTAACAACTTCTACTTCATTTATTTATTTGTTAGATAGCTATTCTATTCAAAAGAAAAAAAGCTGAAGACACTCTATACTGTCTAATCATTTTTGTGTGTTATTCCTGGAAAAGAGTTACCAATGTTGTTGTTTTTTTTTTTTTTTTTAAATTCAGAAGGTTTAGTTGCTTGGACGACCCAGATTTTGATCTGTTAACTGCCTCACCATCTTTCTCCTATCCCTTTCAGCTGAAATAAATTTCTGATTTCTGATCTCTTTTTTTCTTTATTTCTCCTAGAACACAAGGCTAAATTTATTGTACTCCTCTTGGGTTACATAATGATTAGTGATCTCAATAAAAAAACAATTAATTAGTTAAGTGAGTGAGATGGAACTTTTAATTTTCTTCACAAGAACGTGACCTGCTTCAGCTGACTTTGCTAAGCTGCATGTCTAGGTGTTCATTCATTCAGAGAGCGGGGCAAGGTTATTTATTCTTCTCTGTGCATTGAGAAATATTAATGAGATTTTAGAACCAAATGGCTCAACAATCCTGTCTGCATCATCTGTAACTCTACTATTTGTAATTGCAGAGTTGATTGTTTAAGATGCAGAGAGTAAAACAGAATAGCACTGCAGGAGAAACATGGATGACCAGCATCTGTTTTCCCAAACAAACATCATGAATTTAGTTCTGAGAAGGGTTGTTAACTTTCCATTCACCATCAGTTATGCTCTCAGGAAATGCAGTCAGCTTCTGGTGAGCATTTACAGCTTTTATTGCTCTTTCAAATATTTAATTAGATATTCTCTGTTAGGAAAAAAGTAATACTTGGATAATTCACTCAGAGAGTGACAAAGGGCCAGGCTTTCTAAGTACTCTATTCACATCTCTAGAATCTTATGATGCACATGGCAGGCCTCTGGTAATTATTTATTGAATAAATTAATTAGATTTAATATTTTACATCTTCATTTTGTATCCGTAAAAGGAGGCACAGTCTTCCCTCAGATGAATCTCTTCTCTTTGAATGGGGATCCCAGGAGTCTCAAAGTCAGGTCTGCATCTCAATAGCAGTTCTGCCGCTTTCTTATCAAAGACTCCTTTGGCATGTCCCTAGGCTACATACTGATGACACATTTTAATTGTCACCAACTGTTCTGTGCTCTGGACTGCATACCCGAATGCCTATGGGACATCTCTTCAGGCATCTCAGAGACAACTTTTTCTGAAATTAAACTCATCTTTTTCTCCATTCTACTTAACACACTCCTCCCAAGTTCCCTATTTTATTGAATATTGTGATTTCCAAATTCCAAGACTCCTGGAATTGTCCTAACCCCCTCTGTCTCTTGCCTAATCAACCTGAGCAATCAGCAAGCCTTGCCTCTTCTGCCTGAATGTGTATCTGTTGTTGTTGTCAGCTGCCACTGAGTTGCCCTCCCAACTCTTGGGGAACCCACGCACAATGGAGCAAAATAGTTGCTCCCCACTGCAGCATCCACATGATCAGTTATCAGGTGGACCACTGTGATCCATCCACTTGTCACAGACTGATTTTCAGAAACAGATCACCAGATCTTTCTTCTCAGTCTGTCTTCATCTGCAAGTGTGCTGACACTTGTTCAGCATCAAAGCGTCATGCAAGTGCCCATGGGCAGACTTGTGGTGGCTGCACATCAAGCGCACTGGCCAGGAGTCAAATCTGGGTCTCCAGCACGGAAGGAAAGAATTCCACCACTGAACTGCTAATGCTTCATAATGTATATTTAAGCATTTCATTTCATCTCATCCCCGTGGACTTGATTCCACTGGAAATCACTATCATATCTGCCCAGAAAATTTAGTTGTCTTTCTTTTGTCTATGGTCTCTCTGTGTGCGTGTAAGTGTGTGTGTGTGTGTGTGTGTCCTTACTCTACTTACTTTTTGATTACCTTCCAGCTAGAAGGTTCCAAGTGCAATTAATTAAACCTGTTCAATGAGTCTCGCAGCACACTGAGGACAAAGTCCGAATTCCTTACAAGGGATTCCATATAAGACCTAGTATGATTTGATCTTGAATTTGATTTCAAACAAGTTTTTTGTGAATAACTATGTGTCTGTCTTCTTATTTTGGAGTTAAAAGTGTCCTTTGTGTAAGACCGAGACCAAGAAGTTAGTTGAAGAACAGATATTGATGACTTTTTTAATCACCTAAAGTGTAGGCTAAAGTGTAGGTACTGTGTTGTATTCAATGAAAACATTTCTAGGGCAGTTAAATACAAGTGGTGATGTCTGTAAAGTTAAGATTTTATAACTGCTTCCTCAAAAGGAGGATGATCTTATTGCTACATAGATGAATTTACACAAATTAGAAGAGGGTCCAGGAGAATAATTTAGCTTAAGGTTTTAAATGCAAAAGACACAAACTTTACATACCCGCTAAATGTCAGCAACCGAATGATTCTCTTTGCTTAACATACTAAGTAAAAGCTTATATTTTCCCTTAACAATTAGTAAATCTACAGATTAGGATTTTGGTAATCTATTTTGATTCACCTTAAGAATGTTAATGACGATTTGTGGGTAGAGGTCCCACAAATGAGTAACGGACTGATGTGGGGGTCTTCTGAAGAGTCTACCTTGGCTACTGTGACTACTTGTCCCCGACACCAAAATTTTCCTAAAAAGCAGTCAGATCCATTTTAGTTTCTGAAAAGATGAAGTCCTTAGATAGCTTTTTAAAGTTCTGCCACATGAAAAAGCAAGGGTTTCTAACTGACCTACCTGGACCATGAAACAGATAAATAACTAACACCCAAATGCAACTTTATATATAAAACAATAAAGATGATTTTTTTTAATATACTACATATTTAAAGTTGAAGTGGGTAATTTAGGAAGGTATTTGATACATATATGAATAATCCCTCATAAAGTAAGTTTTATTAACTTTTGAGAGTAAAATCCTGAAATATATCCTTCACACAACTAGCTCGTAGGTGGTATTTTTCTATTAACTTAAATTTGGACTCAGTGAGATATGTGCGTGTAGTCATGGCTGAGTTTTGTAACTCCTGTGCCGAAGCTTAACATAGGTTGTTCTGTATTATTGCTACTGTATGCTGCAGATGGGTTTTAAAAAAAAAAAGGATGACGTTTCAGGCTGCACCAAAAAGGGCTTTCCCAGGTAGTTTAAATCATCTTCTCTGTCTTATTCCCTGCTTTATACAGTTTACACACAATCTTACTAACAAGTTTATTCTCTTGGTATCATTTCATTTCAATTTTCAATCCATTACTGACTGACAAATTAAGTAATGTAGGTATAACTTAAACTCATGTTGTATTCTTGACCCTGATATATAGTATCATACATAACTATAAAACAATACAGGTCAATGGTTCTTAATAAATAACTGTGTGACTGTCTTTCCCCTGGTGATTGTAGTCGTTAAGTGCTGTGGCTGCTCACCAAAAAGGTAGGCAGTTCAAATCCACCAAGTGCTTCTTGGGACCTCTATGGGGCAGTTCTATTCTGTCCTATAGGGTCACTATAAGTTGGAATAGACTTGAAGGCAATGGGTATTTTTGGTTTTGTCATCCTGTTTTGGAATTCAGATGTCATTTATGTAAAAAGGAGACCAAGACAGCAGTTGGAAAGCAGAGTTCCAAAATGGAAGCTACAGAAAAAAATGGTAGGGGTTTTAGATACAATGTGGAAGCTTGCCCTGGTTTGAGTCTAAAAACTGTATCTAATTTTGTTAAATAGCATCTTGATTCTATCAAAGATCTGAAGAATTCTTCCATAGCTTTTTTACAGTTGTTGTTGGGGGGGGGGAGAACATACATAAGGAGTTAATGAGAAATAATGAGAGAAAGAATAAGAATGCAAGCAATACTATATACTAATAAGTGATCAGCCCCTCTTGTCCTTCAGTGGCAGCTTACTTGTTGCTGTGACGCTTACAGCTATGCCACTGGTATTGATCCCACTCGACGGCACTTAGCTTGGCTTGGCTAGAGTCATCCATGGTAGATAGATTTCAGCTGAGCTTCCAGACTAAGACAGATCAGGAGAAGAAGTACCTGGTAGTCTACTGAAAACAATTAGCCATGGAAAACCTTATGAATAGCAGCCGAACATTGTCAGATATAGTGCTGTAAAATGACCCCCGCCCCCCAGGTGGTCTCAGAAGGCGCTCAGAAGATGACTAGAGAAGAGCTGCCGCCTCAAAGCAGAGTCGACGTTAATGATGTGGATAGAGTAAAGCCTTCGGGATCTCCATTTGCTGATGTTGCATGACTGAAAATGAGAAGAAACAGCTGCAAGCATCCATTAATAACTGGAACATGGAATCTCAGAAAATTGGAAATCTTCAAAAATGAAATGGAACACAAAAACATTAATATCCTAGGCATTGGTGAGCTGAATGGACCGGTATATTGGCCATTTAGAATTTGACAACTGTATGGTCTACACCACCGGGAACGAAAACTTGAAGAGGAACAGTGCTGCATTCATCATCGAAAAGAGCATTTCAAGATCTGTTCTGAAGTACAACGCCATCAATGATAAGATAATATCCACAGGCTCACAAGGAAGGTCAGTTAATACGACTATTATTTAAATTTGTGCACCAACCACTATGGCCAAATATGAAGAGACCAAAAATTTGTACCAGTTTCTGCAGTCTGAAATTGATCGAACATGCAGTCAGGCTGCACCGACAATTACCGGTGACTGGAATGAAAAAGTTAGAAACAGAGAAGGAGGGTGTGTAGTTGGAAAATATGGCCTTGGGGACAGAAATAATGCCAGAGATTGCATGATAGAATTTTGCAAGACTAATAACTTCATCATTGCTAATACCTTTTTTAACTAGCACAAATGGAAACTTTACACATGGACCTCACCAGATGGAGTACACAGGAATCAAATCAACTACATCTGTGGAAAAAGGCAATGGAAAAGCTCCGTATCAGCAGTCAGAACGAGACCAGGTGCTGACTGTGGCACAGATCATCAACTGCTCACATGCAAATTCAAATTGAAACTGAAGAAAATTAGACAAGTCCATGAGAGCCAAAGTATGACCTTGAGTGTATCCCTCCTGAGTTTAAACACCATCTCAAGAACAGATTGGATGCGTTGTCCACTAGTGACCCAAACCAGAAGAATTGTGAAATGACATCAAAGACATCTTCCATGAAGAGATCAAGAGGTCACTAAAAAGACAGAAAAACAAAAAAGACCAAGCTAGATGTCAGAAGAGACTCTGAAACTTGTGCTCAAACATCAAGCAGCTGAATCAAAAGGAAGGAATGATGAAGTAAAAGACCCAAACAGAAGATTTCAAAGGGCAGCTTGTATCATAATGACATGTGCAAGGAGCTGCAAACGGAAAACCAGAAGGGAAGAACACAGTCTGCATTTCACACGCTGAAAGAACTGAAGAAAAAATTCAAGCCTCTAGTTGCAATAGTGAAGGATTCTCCAGGGGAAATATTAAATGACTCAGGGGGCATCCAAAAAACCTGGAAGGAATACATAGAGTCATTATACCAGAAAGAACTGGCCGATGTTCAGCCATCTGAAGAGGAGCAGATGATCAAGAACTGATGGTACCATAGGAAGAAGTTGAAGGCTCCAGGAATGGATGGAATACCAACGGAGATATTTCAAGAAACAGATGCAGCACTGGAAGTGCTCATTCATCCACGCCAAGAAATTTGGAGGACAGCTACCTGGTCAACTGAATGGAAGAGATCTAAATTTATGCCCATTCCAAAAACAGTGATCCAACCAAATTTGGAAATTACCGAATAGTATCACAAATATCACATACAAGTAAAATTTTGCTCAAGATTGTTCAAAAGTGACTGCACAGTATATTGACAAGGAACTGTCAGAAATTAAAGCTGGATTCAGAAGAGGATGTGGAACCAGTGATATCACTGCTTATCTCAGATGGATTTTGGCTGAAAGCGAGAATATCAGAAAGATGTTTGCCTGTGTTTCATTGACTATGCCAAGGCATTCAACTGTGCGGATCATAACACATTATGGCTAACATTGTGTAAAATGAGAATTCCAGAACACTCAGTTGTGCTCTTAAGGAATCTGTGTATGGATCAAGAGGTAGTCATGTGAACGGAACAAGGGGACACTGCATGGTACAAAGTCAGGACAGGTGTGCATCAGGGCTGCATCCTTTTAGCATACCTTTTCACTCTGTATGCTGAGCAAATAATCTGAGAAGCTGTGTTATATGAAGAAGAAAGAGGCACCTGTCTTATAAACACCACCACCTTACTTGCTGGAAGTGAAGATGCTTTGAGACACCTAGTGATGAAGATCAAGGACCACAGTCTTCAACACAGATTTCACCTCAACAGCAAGAAAACAAAACTCGTCATAACTGGACCAGTAAGCAATGTCATAACAAATGGAGAAAGGACTGAGGTTGTCAAGGATTTCATTTTACTTGGGTCCACAAGGAACATCTGTGGAAGCAGCAGTCAAGAAATTAAAAGATGAATTGCATTGGGAAAATCTGTTGCCAAGGATCTCTTTAAAGTATTGAAAACTAAAGATGTCACTAAAGACTGAAGACTAAAGTGTGCCTGACTCAAGCCACGGTATTTTCAGTCACATCATATGCATGTGAAATCTGGACAACAAACAAAGAAGACAGAAGAACAACTGATGCCTTTAAATTGTGGCATTGGAGAAGCATGTTGAATGTACCATGGACCGCCAGAAGGACAAATAGATCTGTTCTGTAAGAAGTACGACCAGAGTGCTCCTTAGAAGTGAAGAAGGAGCCTCGTCATCTGACTGTGTCTCACATACTTTGGACATGTTGTCAGGAAAGATCAGTCCCTGCAGAAGGATATCATGCTTGGTAAAGTGGAGGGTCAGTGAAAAAGAGGAAGACCCTCGAGGAGATGGACTGACACAGTGGCCACAACAATGGGCTTAAGCATAAAAACAATTGTGGACATGGTGCAAGACCAGGTAGTTTGTTTTTGTTCTGTTGTGCATAGGGTCGCTATGAGTCCAAAGTGACTTGATGGCACCTAACAACAACAATAATAATATTTTATAATTATCCATTCAAAGAATTCCTTAAGAACTCTGCACTGAATTTCTTCAGTTTTGTGAAGAAAAGTCGATTTGGTGATACAGTTACACAGATAAACACACTACACTGTAGTCACAAGCTTGTCTCCCTTGTCCACATCCCTCACTCTTATACTTGAGAACAGAAATGAGGCCAGTTTGTAGACTCAGACCAACCCTGAGTTATGAGAGTAAGGAAAAAACCACCAACCAAATTATTGGGCCACGAGCAAGAAACCGTTAGCCTTGTCATTTGACTGGCTCTAACTCCTGTGCTTTGTGCATGTGCCCGCCAGCATCCTGTCCCTCTGTTGGGCAATGGCACTTGACTCACCCTTCTACAAAGTCCCTTTGTTTGCTTCCCCCAGTATTTGCAGCATCCTGAATTTTAGCCATTTGCTCATGACTGGGCTAACTTTTCCAGAAGCCTCCTCGGTTATCTGTCTATTGCCTGGTCCTGTACTCCTTTGAGCACGATGGCACTTATTCTGGGTGCTTCCAGAACAACTGTATCATTCTAATTATTTGAGTTTTTCTTTTTTTCTGGCATATTTTGTTACCAATTGAGATAAAGGGTTTACAGTGTATCAGTAAAGCATTTCTTCATTACAAAATGATAATTATAAATCAATAATTTGATTCTATTTTCAATTGGCACAGTTTTCTTGTTTTTCTACTACATACAGTATAGTAGAATAAACATGCACTTTAGTGAATTAGTGAATATTCCATGGGAACTCTATATATGTTATATATGTTCATTAAATTATGACATATGAGATAAATGAAGTGTAGCATACTTTATTTCAGAATAGTGTGCCTTAACCTTTTTTTTTTAACCTATCACCTCTTTCAACAAACATGAAAATCTCCCCAAATTACAAATTTATGTAGAAATCCCTAGGAAAACACATTTCCTAGATACATATTTCTTAACTGCTGTAACTACAAGTAGGTGTTATGGGCTGAATTGTGTCCCCTCAAAATACGTGTTATAAATCCTAACCTTTATAAATCAAACCAAACGCCCTGCTCTGGAGTCAATTTTGCTCCAAGTGACCCTGTAAGGGCAGAGGAGAAAGCCCCATAGAGTTTCCAAGGAGCGCCTAGTGTATGTGAATTGCCTACCTTTAGGTTAGCAGACAAGTGCTTGACCACTGTGTCACCAGGGTTTCCCTTACTCCTGTGGTTATAATCCCATTTGGGAATGTGTTGTCTCTGTTATGTGGATGATGCTGGATTAGCATAGCGTGTATCTTGAGTAGATATCTTTTGAGATGTAAAAGAAACTAAACAAACAAGTAAAAGCGGCAAAGATAGACAGGAACTAGATTTGTTAAAGTCATCCGTTTGTGGTTTTCTGTTACAGCAGCACTAAATAACTAACAGTGGGCAGAAATATTTTTCCAGTTTTACATTTTGTATTCTGCACTGTGTTTTGAAAAAACATTTCTATTTTCTAAATATAAATTCATATTACATTGAGTACAGTTTTTGACTCTACATGATCTGTTTATCCTAACATTCTGACAATAAATCGCTGAAATCTCATTTTCCTCTCAGTTCAAACGACACTGCCATTAACTCTGCAGAAAATGATAAGATGAAAGAACATTCCGATAGCTTGTTTGATTGTCTCTAAAAGAGTTGTTTAGAATCATGTGGACTATAATTTTTTGCTGAACTGTCTGTTGGGTAAATTTTAGGGAAAATCAAGTTTGAGATTTAACTCTTTGACGCAAAATTACTCAAAGACAGAATAAATTATATTTTCCATTACTTAAACTTAGAGAGTTTGTTTTTTTTTTTTTTAAAGTGGATTTAACATGCGAGGTTCTGTAACTCAGTATTTGCTTACAAAATACCCAGTATTATCAAAGTGGTCTACACATAAATTGCAAGCTACATTCAACAATGGAAATGCTTGGCACAGCTTTAATCATTCACCCTTTCGGTAGCCAAGAGAAGCTGACACTGAAGAGTGGCTTTGAAGAATAATTTAGTTATAATACTGTGAGAGAAAGTACAAAAAAATTACCAAAGTTTGGATAATACTAAGATTATAGGCTACTTTTCTTTTCTTGTGCCCATGTATGTATTTATCTAAAACTTATTCTTAACTTTCCCTTACAGTAGAATCAATCACTCAGAAAGATTTGTAATACCTTTGATGTCCATCTTCTTCTCCAAAAGAACTAATGAACTGAGCTGGGATGGAAATTGGGCATCAACATTTATTCAGAGCTCTCCAGCTGATTCCACATGCATAACCAAAGCTAAGAATCTTGGATATAAAATAGTTCAATGCAAGTTCCAGCTTTGCCTAAAACAGTTGAATTCAGGAGTGTATAATTCACAACAAAATTGAGATTATAGATGCATGTAACCTAAAATTAGCAATGCAAGCAATGAAATGATGGCACACGGCTCCTGTTACCTATGCAACATGGTCTGCATTTATCACCAAGCTCGGGCGGCTTCGACAGCCATCTGCTTGTAATCTCTGATGGTGAGTGAGCAAATAAAAAGCTAAATATAAAATTAGTTTCAATAACTGAATTTTAAAATATTTTCGATGAGGAATTTCATCAGGCCTTCTTACTTTTACTAAAAAATAAAATTTAGAAACCTGTAGTAAAAGTGAATAAGCCTCAGTTATATTTTTCTCAGTAGTCTAACATATCAGAATGTCAATATTGGTAAATCACAGGAAAAATAGTTTGCATACATTATCTTTTAAAATGACTGAGAAATTTTTGCCTACATTAAAGAAACTGTCAACACTGTGAAATAAATTTCCCCCACTTTATACACATTTTTCCTATTAAAAATGGACCGTCTTTGTGTTTCTATTGTGGCTCTCATGGTTGGCATGAATGCCATTGGCATCATATCCTTTGCTGTTTTCACAGATTAATCAATGCAGGACTTATTTTCACACTGGGATAATAATCATTCTGGCTCCTCAAAACAAAATGAATATGTTCGTGTTCTGCAATTGACTTTAAGAGAGGCACTCAAATGCCCTAGAAAAAGGCACAAAAACTCTTTTTGTTTTTATTCATTTCAAGACAGTGTATTAATATTATCTGCCTTGCTTCCACACAGCTGTCATCTAAAATGCCACTAAAGAATGGATGCATAATTAGCTCTTCAGTTCATACATTAAATACGTTTTAATAAACAGCCCCTTTCTCTAAGATGAATATTGCTGTCCATTCTTAGCTGTCAGTCTCAGTGGGAATTTAGGGGGTGTTTCTTATGTGAAGCATTGGTTAGCCAAGCTATGTGCTGTATTTAAAGAGTACCCTTATTTAATTTGGAGCTATTCAGACTTATTCAAAATAATTATAATGACTCTCATGAATTAGGAAAAATCTAGAAATACAAAAATTAACTTGAAATTCCTGTAATTTGAATAGTCATGTTCCAAAAATAAAATTCCAGTTATTGATCACCAGACACTTAATACTTGCATTGTTGTAAGAAACATAGTTTAAAATTTGATATTAAGTTGCCTTGTAAGTATCTTGAATAATTCAGTGGTGATGAATCCTGTATTGTCATTTGAAAAGTAAAATACAAGCCCAAAAGAGACAAACACTGTTTGAATCTTAAAGCAGACAAATTCACAACCACATGAGGGTTCAGGATAAAAGTGAATACTGAATAATTAGATTTTGATACCTAATGGAAGTCTAAATGTGGGATGCTATCTGTGAATCATATGAAGCTAGAATCCAGTTATCATCCTCTTTCCTCTTTCAATGCCTCCTTTCTACTATAGGGTTGCCATGAGTCGGATCCGACACGATGGCACTGGCTTTTTCTACTATATAGAATTCTTTCTGCCTACCTGACCTAGAGAGGAGGGAGCCTGAAACAACTCATTGTGAGCCTGATCACATAACTTTCAAAGTCTGGGGTATTGCCAGGAATGCAAACATTGGGATTATTCATTTCCGACTCGAGGGCACTTGGCTTGGCCAAAAAAAAAGCATTCCATTGGGCTTTAGTATCTGCACCCATGAAACAAAGTGAAACACACAGAACTTACTAATTCAGAATGAAAGAAAAAGAATAAGTGGATAGTCAAGATTTACATATTGGATTAAGTGTTTTTTTATTCTCAAACACTGCATAGATCATGAAAGATAAGCTACAAATAGATACTAATAATTGTGGGAGGTGTGGAAAACTAATAAAAATATCAGCTTATATTTGACAAGAGTGAGATCACAAGTCACAGCTTCACATATCTATTTAAATTTTGTCATAAGCCTATTGGGTATCATAGGATCAGCAACCTATGAGCAAGAAGTCTATCTAAAGCCCCACTACCTAATGCTAATATGTGTATTAATTGATAATATGTGTATTAATTATTGGCATATTAATACACTAAAATGTGTATTAATTTGATTAGGTTTCAAAACTACACTGCTGATCTTTTACTATTTTTTATCACTGGACCTGTCTTGTCTTCTCTTTTCTATATAGAATATGAGAGCAGGAGAATTCTCAAAATTTAACTCTCACAACTACTTAAGTTGACATGTAAGCATTATTTTTATTTCATGATTATACAAAAGAGGAAATCTGTTCCTTAAAGTGTACATATTAATGGTTAATTCTTTTTTTTATTAGATTGAATGAAAATGTGCATTCCCATATAAATCTGCATGTCCACTTATATGCGGTTCCCACTGCTCTCCCTGCCTAGTGACAGCACACTCTTCCTCACTGCTCCATACATGACTTATCCTCCCAACAATCTCCTATCCCCTTCTCTCTACCCACTCCCCTTTCTCCAGTAAGAAGTCAGCAGCATAGAATCATAAAGTGCACACATGATATGCTCACTCTGTGTCACCAAGTCCAATCCATTCCTGTTGAAGGAGTTGACCTCCATTTTGATTTATGGACAAGGGCAGCATCAAGGCCAGGCGCCATGCTCCCAGGGGAACCCCGAAGCCCCTGGACCTTCAATTGCAGTCTTTTAGTGGCGATCTCAAGGTGCACCCCTATTTATTCTTGTGTTGCCAGTGAGACTCAACTTAGTGACCTCCATCACGGCTATCGCTGGTGGTGGCCGGGCACCATCTGGTTCCTCCGGTCTCAAGTTGATGTAGTCACCTACTCACGGGGGTCTCTCTGTCTTTTGGGTTCTCCTTCCCCCATGCTATTTTGGTCCTTGGTGATCATCCATTCCTGCTCAGTTGGGACCACTTGCTGTACCCTCAGATGGCAACTTGGCAGCTTTTAAGACCCCAGACGTCACTCACCAATATGAGGCGCAGAAGTCTCTCTCAGCACAATGGTAGTTGTGCCAATTTGCCTCGATTTCCCCTGAGAGCATAGTCCCCGGCCCTGTGCCCCAGCTACTCTGTCCTTGCAACGGTTAAGATGGGAAGAGTAATCATGTTACGTTGAAGTCCAGTTAATATTGATCTTCTTTCTAATGTGTGCTGTCACAGATTCACCCAACCAAATTTCTATAAACC
The DNA here is from genome assembly GCA_028571685.1 of Heterohyrax brucei. NCBI lineage: Eukaryota > Metazoa > Chordata > Mammalia > Hyracoidea > Procaviidae > Heterohyrax > Heterohyrax brucei. Next base: position 80,665,440 of record CM053144.1, read on the forward strand.
ATGTAATCTAAACTCTCCTCCCAGCTCTTCCTCCTCCATACCCTTGCAGCCATCCAAGAGTCTTTTCTTTTATGCTTGAGTCTGTTTTTAAGTTCTTATCATAGGGGTCTCCTTTTGTAGCTGACTGCTTTCACTTAGGATAATATCCTTCAATTGAAATATGAGATGTTTCCCCAAATCATCATTGCACAGTGTTCCATTGAGTATATATACCTTAATGGCTAATTCTGATGGTATATATGAAAATATACTGAACTATTCATTTTGTCAAAGTATAATCCTGATAATTGAGAAGTGAAAATAATTTTTTGCTATTTATGCTAATATAAAAATTATAAGTGAAATTTCTATTTAAAAGTCTGTGTTGTGTTTGGTTTGTAAATAGAATGTGCAAAGGAATACAAAAAATTCCAACACCTTTACAATAAAAAGATAATCCAGGGGAAAGGAAAAGAACAGATATTTCTACAAAGAAGACATTCAAGCTGTGAAGACACATAAGGACATGCTCATGATCATTGGCCATTAGAGAAATGCAAATCAATACCACAATGAGATACCGTCTCACTCTGCTATTACTGGCATGAATCAAGAAAACAAAAAATAATGAAGACTGGAGAGGCTACCGGAAGTTTATAATTCTTCTGCACTGTTGATGGAAATGCAAAATGGTACAACCATTTTGGGTAGTGATACAGCACTTCTTTACAAAGCTAGAAGTAGAGTACTGTCTGGTCCAGTAATTCCACTCCTAGGCGTATATCCTAGAGAAATAAGACATGTAGACTCAAATAGACATATTCAGACTCATGTTCACTACAGCATTGTTCACAATACCAAAAAGATGGAAACAACTTAGATGTCCATCAACAGATGAACAGATACACAAACTAAGGTAAATACACACAATGGAGTACTGTGCCATGATAAAGAGCAATGTTATATCTTCTGGGCTTCTCATACGTGAATCAATCTAAATGGCATTATGCTGAGTGATAGCCCAAAGCCAAGCCAAGTGCCTTCAAGTCAGATCCAAAGCCAATCATAAAGGACAAATATTATAGGAGGCTACTACTATAAAAATTTATGAAATGGTTTATACATAAAAAGAAGCAATGTTGATGGTTATGAAGGAGAGGAGTGGAGATGGAAAAACATTAAATAGACAATAGATAAGGGATAACTTTGGTAAAGGATAAGATAGTATACAACACTGGGAAAGCTAACACAAATTATCAAAGGCAAAGCCATGGAAACCCCACAGGCACAGCCAAATACCCTACGAGACTCAATTACTAGGCTGACGGATGTGGAGACTATGGTCTTGGAGAACACCAAGGCCATTGGCATAACGTACTTTATGAAACAGATAATGTTCTACATTCCACTTTGGTGAGTAGCATCTGGGCTCTTAAAAGCTTGTGAGTGGCCATCTAAGGTAATCTATGGTCTTACTCCATCTGGTGCAACAGAGAATGAAGAAAACCAAAGACCCAAGGGAAAGGTTAGTCCAAAGGACGTGAGGGACCATGAACACTACAGCTTCTGCCAGACCGAGTCTAGAGCAGCCAGAGGTGCTTGGCTACCACCGCCAACTGTTCTGACAGTAATCACACTGGAGGGTCCCAGACAGAGTGGAATAAAAATGTATGTCAAGACTGTAACTCACAAAAAAATAAATGACCAGACTTACAGGTCCTACAGAGACTGGCGAGATTCCGAGAATATGGTTCTTGGATACTATTTTAGCTCAGTAATGCAGTCACTCCTGAAGTTCACTTTTCAACCAAAGATTAGTTAGGCCCATCAAACAAAACGGGGGGCATGGACTAGAAGGCAAGAGGGGACAGGAAAGCTGGTAATAGGGTTGAGACGCAGAGAGTGTTGACGTGTTGTCAGATTGGCAACAAATGCACAAAACAATATGTGTAATTTTTTAATGAGAAGCTAGTTCATTGCATAAACTTTTATCTAAAGTACAATGATAAAAAAAGAGAAGAAATGTATAAAGAAATACGTGAAAGGATAGATATGAACGAAAAGCAGAGAATGAACGAATGCAGAAGTATAAGTCCAGGGGATTTACATTGCTTTCTTTTTGTTACTTATATTTTCTGCAATATATGTGTGTTAGTTTTGGAATAAGAAAAAGAAAACTTGTATTAAATCAGACATATTTATGTGCTGACGTTACTGAGAATTTGCGGCAAAAAAGGAATTCTTAAAGAATAAAATTGTTTTCAGGTGTGGGTCATTTAAAATGTAAATGGCTTTGACCAACACATCTATGGTCAACTGATTTTTGACAAGGGTGCTACATCAATTTAATGGAAAAAGAAGTGGCTGTTCAACAAACAGTGCTAAGAAGATGATTTCCACATACAGAAAAATGAAACAGGGTTCATGTCTCATAACACATACAAAAAATAAATTAAAACTGGATTAAAGACATAAACAAATACTATCAAAATCTTAGAAGAAAAAGCAGTGGCAATACTTCCAGATCTAGCTTTCAACAATGGATTATCTAACATAATATTAAAATCACAAAGAGCAAAAGAAAAATAAATGAGAGCTCATATAAACTAAAAATTTTTGTTCATCAAAAGATGTTACCAAAAAAGTGAAAAGACAGGTTACTGACTGGGAAAATATCTTCAGACACTATGTATTAAGCAACAATCTAAAAATCAATATATATATATATATATATATATACACATACACAAAATATCAACAACTTAACCCAATCATATAATACACAAGACCTGTACAGATATTTTCTCCAAAGAGGACAACCGAATAGCCATCAAACACATGAAAAGATGATCTTTATCATTAGCCATCATCACAGAGACACAAATCAAAACCACAATTAAGTCCATGAACTGAATTGCTCTAATTGCTACATACTTCATTGATGAATATCACTACAGTCACCTCTGAAATACTCTCATTGGGAAGCTATGCACTGATACCAGCACCTAGTCTACCCTTCAAAGCAATTTTGGAACCCTTTGTGGAATGGCCATTGCACATGGTGGCACAGTGGTAAGTTAGAGAACTTAATGGTATAGTTGTCTGTGAGGGAGTTTTTAGCCAGTGAACAAATAACTATATTGGAACACCCCCCCTACTCATCTGATTTGGCCCCCAGTGACTTTTTTTCTTTACTCAGAAATAAAGGAAATACCAAAAGGAAGACATTTGGATGACATTGAGGACATAGAGGGTAATACAATGACAGCTCTGATGGCCGTTCCATGAAGAGTTCCAAAATTGCTTTGAAGGATGAACTAGGTGCTTCCCAAGGGGAATACTTTGAAGGTAACCACAGTGATATTCAACAGCGAGGTATGTAGTACTTTTTCTGAGATGAGTTCATGAACTTAACTGGCAGTCCTCAGAATGGGGTAATGCACAGTCAGTAGGAGAGATGAAGTCTTGATACGTGCAGCACTAGGGTTGGATCTTGAAGACATTAAAAAAAAAAAAAAGAAAAAAGCAAACAAGCTGTTGCCATTGAGTTGATTCCAACTCATAACAGCCCTATAGGTCAGAGTAGAACTGTCCCATAGGGCTTCCAAGAAGTGCCTTTTGAATTCAAACTGCTAACTTTTTGGTTAGCAGCCATAGCTCTTAACCACGGTGCCATCAGGATTTCCATTCAGAGGCATTATGCTGACTGAAATGTCAGTGACAAAAGGACAAATATTGTATGACCTCACTTATATAAAAAGGCAAATGTAGAGACCAAAGCTTATTAGTGCTCATCAAAAGCAAGAAGGAGAAGGGTTTAACAGTGATGGAAATAGCACTTTTATTAAGGGTAGGGTTGTACACTTGCTTACTGTAATAGCTGTCAATAAGTCATACACCTGTTGAAAGTTGAACTGGCAAAAGTAGTGTGATAAATATATTTACTACAATGACCAACAAAAAAAAAAAAAAAAGAGTAGCTTCTGAGGCTGCTTATTTACAACCAAATCATGGTATTTAGTTCTTTGGTTTGGAATTTCAAGGTCATGTTTTCATGGGACATCTCAGTTACTTGGCCTACTGACATGTTTAGCACTCTTGTGTTCTGCATCCTACTTCATTTTGCAGTACCTGGGTTCTTAAAGGCTTGCAAGTGCCACCCAAGGGACAACAATTGGTTTCTACTCACCTGGAGCAACAGAGGAAGGAGAGTCAGGAATAGGAGGAGAATATGGAATGTGTGGTATTTGCCTCAATGAAACCTACCTCATTTGCCATGAGACCATGAGAATTGGATGGTGCCTGGCTACTGTTACTGAACTATTTGATTAAAGATTTCATAGGAAACAGTTGATCAGTGTAAAACAAAATTTCAAATTCTTATGGATGCCAGATTTCCTGGAGTCGAGAAGGCTGGATGAACCCCTGAAATACTGCCATAATCTTTAAACCTTAAACCAAAAATATTCCCTGTAATCTCCAAACCATAATTCAATTTACCTAGTGAAAAATGTCTGCCTTAAGCATTACGCTCTTGTAAGAGCTCTTTCTGCAGAATCAAATTGATAACAGAAACTCAAAAGATTAGATGGGAACTTTAGAGGGCAGTGAGTACATGTTAACCAGGGAGGAAGAATTTAGAAAAGGAGACTGAGAATGCTTACACAACCCACAGACTGTAATCAGTGTCATTAAACTGTATATGAAGAAACTGTTGAATCGGTGTACTTTTTGTTGTGTATAATCTTAACAACAAAATTAATGAATTTTTAAAAAAAGAAGAGTAGGCATTTTTGTTCAGAGGTGCCAGCACCTGTTCATCTGGGCCACAGGTAGACTTTAGAACTGCCTGGAGGATTATGGGAGCAGGATGGGTCTCACTGCAGTGAGAATCTGAACTCCCGGGTAGCTTCCTTTCACAACTCCTGTGTGTTGCCTATATTTCATTTTCTTCTATGAGCTCTGTCAGATGAAATAGTTTGCAAAGTATTAGTAAAATTTCTTTGCATCAGTCCTTGACTCTTACAAAGTATATAAATTCTGTCCTGAACAATTATTGTTCTGACATGAAAATCAAGCAACATTTCCCAGATTAGAATGCACAGAAGGCTGACATATCTACATTTTCAAACAAGAGTAAAAACACCTTCAGTGGGAGGTGTATTCTGGAACTACAACTCAGTAATGTTAGAAAAAGGCAGCCAATCCGAATGCTTTAAAAAATAAAAATAAAAAGTATCTTGGTCTTAGAGTACTGGCTGTTTTTAGCATATCTTTGTCTAGTCTTTCAACAACACAGCATATGGCCAGGTTAGCTAAATCAGAAAAATAGGTAAGTAAAAATTGCTGTCTAACTTATGTCTTCCTTGCTTTGTCCAGATTGTCAAATCCTTTTTAGTATTTTCCTCACTACTTAAGGACGTATCAGTAGTTTCCTGTGCTCACACAATTAATTGTTGGTAAATGGTAATTTGACCCAGAATAAAACACCGTGTTTAGCGACAGAGGCAGCTTCTAAAGTAAAACGGATGGTTTTTCTTTAGCACTTGAGAATAAGAGAAGCAGACAACCAGGAGGTGATGCAAGACCCACGGCGTTACCGCATCGCGCTCCTCAGTCTCTTGCCCCTGGATCTCCATTAGAAGTTCAGAGAAGTAATAGTTTGTATTCACACATATTTACCTATTGACTTACATGGTATTGACATCTTAAAATAACAATTATTGAGAAATCTCATCACATCTCTTATCACCAAATATCCAGTCAAATACAAAATTCACCCCTGCTATCGATTTCAGTACATGCAATTTCAGAAGTAAAGCTCATAAGTGTGATTTTCCTCATATTGATGTCACGGGTAAAAACCAATGAATGCATTTTTCAATTGGAAATTCCATTTTTTTATGAGTGATTTATAAATAGTAACACATTCTCTCATTAGAATGTAAGCTCCAAGACACTGCTCACCTACAGCAGCTCCAGGACTGAGAAGGATGGCTTCCATGAGTTAGTCATTTGTTAGACGAGTAATGGTCTCTGTATTTTTTGGCTTTTTGTATCAGGTGATTTATACCCTGGAGCAATTGTTTTATACGCAGACACATGTCTGTCTGCAGTACACAGAGGAGCCAAGGAGGGACCCTGTGTACCTCACATTCTCAGAGTTAGCAACGTCTATGTGCAGAAAACAGGACACATTAAAGGACCAGACTGCATCTTATTCATCTGTCATGCTTAGTAAATAATCACACAAGGCATGTGGTTTGTTTCTTGTTTGATTACAAATGCACTTAGGACAACAGAAATATCACTGTGTGGAACACAGAGAAGACTGCCGCATCAAGTATGGATGTTCTGAGATGTCAGGTAACCTCTTTTCCCTGGGTTGGCTGGCTTACTGATTGATGTGGCTTTGGAGCTGCTCAAGCTGTATATTCATTGCCAGCTTGCCAACCAAGCCAGAACTGTGCCTACTTCTCTATCACTCTATGTTTTTCTATGCAATAGTTTCTGAAAATCCACTTTCTCTCTCTGTTTTTGAGAGTATTCCTATTTCCTATAACAGCAAAATTTGACTGTTAGTGGCCAATATGACTTGTGCTGGGGGAAAGCTGATGCTTGGGAAAGAATGAGCCTGGTGATCTCTTTGAGTTAATACCCTGTGCTTTTCATTCTGAAAAATACTACCAAAGATCTCTCTACTCCTTAAAATAGTGGGACATTTTGAAGGATTTAGGGAAACCTCAGTAAGCTTAGCATCCTTCACTTTAAACAAACTCAGGTTTAAAATACCCAGTCCTCTTGTTTGTCCCAGGGTCCGCTGAACAGTGCCTCCCCTCACTTACCAAACAACAAAACCAAGTAGATACACTTAAATTCAAATTCCTGCATTACCACTTGCTAATGTTGAACTAAGGCAAGTTACTTAATGCTCTGGGCTTAAATTCCTTATAATACAAATGATGACATGTATATGTACCTTGCAGAATTCTAATGGGAATTAGATTATACAGATACACATCTGTAATTTCTAATGAGGATTATTTCTATAATCTCTAATCCTCATTATAAATTGTCTAGTACAGGCCCACATTAAGTGTTCAATGTGTGGTAGTAATTATTTTTAATAATTCAGACCTTGATGGGAATATAAAAGCACAAGCCAACGCTTAACAGTTGAACTCATGTTGATTCCTGTTTATTGGTTTCCTCAGCATGAAACGCACATAAAAATACTTACTATTTGGATTTGTTATAAAGAAATACATGACAAAATATATGCAAGCAATCAGTATATGTATGGCAATGGTGATAACAGCTTATGGTTCCACTTGGAGCCTCGGCCTCATGATACTCCACCAGCTTGATGGCTGGTTCCAAGGAAGACACGCTTCCTCTTTCCCTCCCAACATCTGTGCCTGAGAGCGCAGTATGGCTTTGTCATGTGGAGACCCAAACACAGAGTCAGTATCCACTGTCTCCTCACTGCTCCTCATAATGAGAAACAGAGTGGCTTGGCAATATTTTAATAAGAACCCAGGACTGTAAACATGGAAATGAGCATCCCTTTTCAAGGCGGTCAACTTGCTGCATTTGTGTTTTAAAGAACCAGAAATAATCTCTCAAAAGTAAAGTGCTGTGTTGCTGTATCCTAGGCTTTCAGTGAATCTTTACTGAACTGAATTCCAATTAATTTTAAATGGTATTTTAATTAAACAGTGTATTTTTGAAATTAATTAATTTTATAGATTGGTAGGCTTATTAACTATTCAGTGTAATGAACCAGAATCTTTTTTTTTGACACCTTTATGTATGACTTTTGTTGATATCATTTGTCACTGATTCCATTTTGACATCTGATGACCCTATGTGTGCAGAGTTTTCAAGGCCGTGACCTTTCAGAAGCAGATCACTAGGCCTGTCTTCTGACATACTTCTGGGCAGGTTCCAAAGACCAACCTTATACCTGTTAGTTGAGCACTTACCCGTTTGCACCACCCAGAGACCTTTTAAGATCTATGTACATAGAAAAAGTAGCCTAAAACCTGCCATTTCAGCCCTTCACAATCTGAAAATATTTTCCATGTATTTTATTCTGATGATTTATGTGAGAGCAGAAAAAGACACAGCATGGTTGTCAAATCAATGATTGGGACAAAGAAACACAGTGAAACATTTAAGACAACACTCAGAATGCTCACTGTTGCCAGAGCAATCGGTCTCGGTTGTGATTAATTGCTTTTGAAATTTTGATCAAAATTGATCTGTTCAATTTTCTGGCACCGACTCTGTAAGTCAGATCTTACCCTGGTGTTACACAAATCAATTTAGCCTGGACTTGGATGAAAAAAGACTGGGTGAGAAAGAAAGAAGTAATTTTTGAGTTGGGCGGTGACTGACGGATATTCTGATTTCACAGTTTTAGTAAAGAAAAGGTCTTACCGTAGCTGTCATAGGCATCCTCACTTACTCCATGACCATAGTCATAGTATTCAGGTACACTGCAACAGATTTAGACAGCAATCAATGTTACCATAATCAGGAAGAAGCAAGCCTGAAACTTATATGGAATTTGAAGGCAAAATGTGTGCTAAGGTACTATCCTGTGAAACTCTAGGCACGACACACAATCTTAAAGACATATTTAGTCAGAAAAATACAGGTTGTCAACAAGGAGTGCTATGATTTTTCTCATCTCATCTCAGTACTTCTTTTTCTATATCCTGTGGTTCTAAAAATCAAATTTTCTCTAACACACAAGTATAACACTTCTGAATCTGTCAAATGTTAAAAAAGTACTATATAAGACTATAATCCGCCCAGTCTTATATGGCTCTTAACGCAATTACCTTAAGAAATATGCATCAGTTTCACTTCACTTCTCAACACTGGCATGCTATATATAGGACCCTCTATCCCTTCCAGAATACACCACTATTTCACTTCTCTCAGTATTTTGCTAGATGCTTCCACATTTCAACAAGTCAGACAAAAAGTTGTTCTTCCATTACTTCTTGCTCTGAAGTTTTTTGATGTCTTTTCCCCCTACAGTTGTCCTTGCTTTGTCTTGCAGCATCCACTTTCCCCTTTCAGAGAAAGTTGATTGGTATCCAGATGGCCTATATATCTCCCATCCTTAAAGGTAGTCCGCATCTCCTTCCAGGTACTCTCTCTTTCTCTGCCCTGTTACAGAAAAATTTCTTGGAAAATCAGTGACTCTACTTATTGTCACTCGTCTCCTTCCACATGCTCTCGAACACTTTCCACTCAGGTGATTTATTCCCACTGCTCCACTGACACAGCTCTTGTCAAGTGTTCAACCTTTTCAAGTCCAAAGGTCAAGTCTGGGTCATTTAACTCAATCTATTAGCTCCACTTCATACACGGCTTCTGACATCTCTCTCCGAGTCTCTTAGCACATTTCGTTTCCCCATTCTTCTGTTAGTGCCTCCTCCTTTTCCCACCCACTTAACCCTGGGGCCATGTAGACTCAGTTATTAGAATTTTTCTCTTTTCTATTTATATTTCTAAGGCTGGAGATACCAACTTTGAAGACAGAAGAATAGAGATGGCACTAAAGCCATAGGATCGGATGAGGTTGCCTGACAGGTTTTTTTTTTTTTTTCCCCCAGCCAGCAGGCAATCTTATCTGATCCTGTTCTGGGGTCCTCCAAATTATAACCCCAGCCTTGGCACATCCCCTCGACTCTGGTCTCACACATCCAACTGCCTACTAGGCAGTTCCACTTGAGTGTCAATGTTAGTATACAAAATACAATTGATGTTCCTTCTCCCTCAAACCTTTTATTTTTGCATTCTTCGTGTTTTCATAAATGATCACACCTTACATTAGTGTTGCTCAAATCAAAACCTCAGAGTCTTCTTTCTCTCACAACTAATGTTCAATCCAACAGCAAATTATCTTCCACTGATTGTAAGATCTGTATAAAAACTTGAATATTTCTAAATGGCTCCATTGCCTTTAGGAGTAACAAAACTCTCAAAGTCTTACAGTGCCTACACAATCTTGTCCCCTGATATTTCCCTGATCTCACCCTTACCACTTTCCCTTTGCTCACTCTGCTCACAGTTCACTGTTCTTCTAGCTGATCCCTAAATATGCCAAAGGTGTTATCATCTCAAGGCCTTTTCATTTGCTGTGCCAGTTTCCTAGAATATGCGTTTCCTATACATCTAGTTCTACCCTGGCCCCTAGGGTCGCCATGAGTCGGCTCCGACTCGATGGCACTTGGCTATACATCTAGTTGCTCTTCTTTTAGAACTCAGTCAAATGTCCCTTAGAAGGATTTTCTCTTTCATAATTTATTTCAACTAGCTGTTAATCAGTTGGAAACCCTGGTGGAGTAGTGGTCAAGTGCTATAGCTGCTTACCAGAAGGTAGGTAGTTCAAATCCACCAGGTGCCTCTTGGAAACTCTATGAGGCAGTTCTACTCTGTCCCTAGGGTTGCTATCAGTCAGAACGAACTTGACGGCAGTGGGTTTGGCTTGGTTTTTTTGTTACTCAGTTAGGAGACCTATACTGGTACAATGGTTAAGTGCTTGGCTGCTAACCAAAAGGTTGGTGGTTTCAGTCCTCCAGCCAGTTTGCAGGAGAAATATGTTGCATTCAGCTTCCATGAAGCAGAACTGCCTTGGAAACTCTACAGGTCAGTTCTGCTATGTCTCATCGGATTGCTGTGAGTTAGAATTGACTGGATGGCAATGGAGGTTTTGATTATTAATCAATTAAATAGATTTACAACCTAGTTAAACTTGTACTCACCTACCTTACTTCATTCATCTCAGCTTTTATTATTCCTTGGTATACTATTACATTAACAGGCACACAAATACAAATTTGTTTATTCACTTATTGACTCTTTTCCACTTCTAGAACATAAGTTCCTTCAAACAGGAACTTAGTATCCTTATTCAGTTGATTTTGTATTTCCAGGCTGATTGTTCTGTAACAGTGCTTAGCACATGGTAGTTGCTCAATAAATACTTGTAGAATAAAAGACTGTCTTGCTAAAAGGAAGATTAAATGTCATTTAAACAAGCAATCTACTACAATGAAGTCACAATTTTTTTGGAATATTATGCAAAAATGAAAATTATTTTAATTTAACTTAATATTTGGCTAAAGAAGTCATTTTTTATGTCTCACTTTGGGATCTATGAATTTTTTTTAATAAATTGTATTTTTTTAATCAAAATAAATTCTATTGTTCAAAGGTAGATGCCAATCATTGTCCTCCATCTAAATCCTAATTTATAAATTATCTCAAGATTACAAATTTCTTTTAAGTACATACAAATGTGACAAAAATATGGTTTACTATCAGATATCAAATTTTATGGATGCCAAAGAGTTGGGTCAGAACAAAAGAAAGAAAAACTAAAATTTTATGTTTCTCTCAATATGACTGTCATTATCCCTCCAGTTATCCCACAGGTGTCATTATACGAAGTACTTGCTTGAGATTTCATTGATAGTATGGAAAGAAAAGCAGAAATGAGAAGGTAAAAGCATATATATTGGAGATGAAAGGAGTTAGGGGCATTGGGAAGTTTGGTAATTTTTACTGTCCTGGGCAACAAAATATGCAATTTTGGTATAAAAAAGCTGTAAAAATTGTTACCTGGCCTTCCATTAACTACTGAAGATATTCACATACAAACTGTTTAGGATAAAAGTAGGGTAAGATGTTTCCCTCCCCAACCTCCTAATTACTTTAGATTGTAGAAACTTAATAGCATTGGCTAGTGGCTGGGCATTTTTCTCTTCTTTGATGAGTTGCAACTTACTCGATGGCACTGGGGTTTCTAGGTTGATGTACGTATATAACAGAAGTGATGCAATCTGATACAGAACCCTTATGTAGGTAAACCACATTCCTGCAAATTGTTACATTGATTCCCTAGATTATCAAGAAGTTGAGTGGCAGTCATGAGATTATGCAATATGATTTAACAAGCAGCAATTTTAAAGTTAGGGGAAGGAGAGAAAAATGCTGGTATTTTCCCTGCCTTTGTCACAATCAACAATTTTCTGTGAGTGAGCCTCTTGTCATACTTCCCAAAGCATCTGTGTGAAGACCAGTAGCACAGAACACTATCTGGTGGCATTACTATGTTTCTCATTGGATTCCAATTTTAATTTTATTTGATGATTATAAGGGAGAGCAAAAGAACAGCAGTAAGAGAGACCATAGTAAAGAAACTTCAGTCATGATCTATCGTAAATGATAGATACACATTGTCATGGGTTGAACTGTGTCCCTCCAAAAAACGTGTGCTGCGGTTTGGCTAGGTCATGATTCCTGGTATTGCGATATTCCTTATCTTGAAAACTGCCTCTTTGATACTAATGAGGGAGGATGGGCAGCAGTTGTATTGGTGAGGCAGGACTCAGTGTGTAAGATTTATACTGTGCCTTGAGGCAGTCTCTTGGGATATAAAAGAAAGGGATACGTGCAGAAAGTTGGGGACCTCACGCCACCAAGAGGCAGTGTCAGGAGAGGAGTGCATCCTTTAGAATGAACACGGATGCCTGTGCATCAGAAGCTCCTAATCCAGGGGAAGACTGATGACAAGGACATTTCCATGGAGCCTTCCGCTAGAGCATCCTGAGTTGGGACTTTAGCCTACTGGACTGTGACAAAATAACATTTTTCTTTTGAAAGTCATTCACTTGTGGTATTTCTGTTATAGTAGCACTAGATGACTAAGACATACACCAAGAGGGACTTTTAACTTTCCAAACTGTAAAAACAGGAATGTGGGATATAATACATTTACCTATGATTTGGAAAAATAATAGATGATAATAATAGAGTCCGTCAGAGCCCATACATTTGATTAGCCAATTACTACTTCACATTTCTCCCAAAGAAAAAATATTTTACTTATAAAAGATGGCTTCTCAGACAGTGAATACATCCCCCAGATACCCTTGCAGTTAGCTGTGACATCTCGTGATGCAAACAGAAGTAAAGTCAACAACCTCAAGGTCATTTCCAAGTCAAGAATAAGCTAAGCATCTTGGACTTGTGTATCTTCCTTTCCTGAACTGGTGAAATATATATAGACATAGTGATGATTTAGCATCCATCAGTGCAAACACAGATGATGCTCTAAGCAGTCATGGAACAGTACCATGGCAAGAATTTCTATCTCTAAATGGAGCCGACTTTCTTACTTATTCCACGCTGCTGACTGCTTTTGGAATTGTTAAGTGAGAAAAATACATTGCTGTCTTATTTGAGTTACTGAACAGGCTAATCTAACACACACACACACACACACAACAAAAACCCCCCACCAAACCCACTACTATCAAGTCAATTCTGACTCATAGCAATCCTATACGACAAAGTAGGACTGTCCCACAGAGTTTCCAAGGAGCACCTGGCAGATTCAAACTGCTGACTTTTTTGGTTAGCAGGCATCACACTTAACCACTATATAGAAGGGTGGAGCTTCCGTTAAAATAATTAAAAAAAAAAAAAAAAAAGTGGCACTAGCTTGGCAGCAGAGTGGGCATACAATGAAAATGAATAATGCACTCTGGTCATGTGATTGCATTATATCACTGCCAGTGGTGAACTGGAAGGCAAGTAACAGGCCTATATATCCTGTGGCACTAGGGAGAATACTGGAAGAAGACTGAATGCTTCCTTGCTGCTTTCAGAACAGTTTACAAGTAATATAAGCTCAAATAAGAACTGTGATGTAAAAAGAAAAGAAGAAAAGAAAGCCTCCTTTTCAGAGAGGCTATCTGTGTCTGGTTTATGTTGTGTGGTTTAAATTGATACACGGCCAGGGATTTAGGACTTCAAAGAATTAGGAAAGACATTTACTTCTGTACTCCAAAGAGCACACAATAAAGAGTGTTGTTCAATCCCATCCTCAAACCCTTCCCCCTAAACTTCACTATCACTTGTTTTCCCTGGAGCAATCCTCAAGTTCCTGAGCAGGCCTCAGCAGGAAGCACGCTACAAAAGCCTCCCTGGAAGCTATGCTCACCTAATTCACATATGGCTGCTGAGGATATAGAATAAACAAGAATCTTAAAGTTAATCCAAGGTAACTCCCAGAAAAGTGGACTAATGTGGCCAGACATACTAGCCGAGAATCGTATTTCACTGCTGTTGCAAGGTGTCTTTATAATTTCAGCAGAGCAGGATTTTGTAACTGCTCTTGCCCATTGAACCCTCAGTGTTCCTTTCTTCCCACTGTCCTGAAGGCTGTTCCTCTTGCAGATGTTCTTTCATTTCTCACCATCTTTATTAAGTGTATTGTATAGGGGATCGAGGACCGAGAACGAGAAAGATAACCTATCTACCTGTTTAAGGGTTTCCGAACTGTGGAGAATCACATCAAGATCTAACGAAGTCAAACAACAGACAAGCCCATAAAATAGGCAATAACACCTGAGATGAATGTTCTCCTTAGACCAGTTACTTATAGGAGATCAAAAGAGCAATACCTGCCAAAAACTAAAGATGAGAAGGCAGGAAGAGGCAGAAAACCAGGGCTAAAGAAAACAGGGAATTCAAGGCAGAAGTGGGGACAAGTCTGACACATTATGGGAAATAAAATCAAAGTCATGAAAGAAAATACTTTTTTGTACAAATTATCAAATGGGAGACTAATTTTCTTCTGTAAACATTGACTTAACGCACAATTAAAAAAAAAAAGATCTAATGGAGAGGTCTTCGTATTTCCCAGAGATTCTGGATTTAAGCTGATTGCAGTAACACAGAGTGAACTTGAATTTACTCTGCTGGGGAGAAGGTAGGTATTTCCCCCCCTCCCCCCACCCCCGCAGTGGGGCAGGACTCAATCTACAAGATTAGGTTGTATCTTGAGCTGATGTATTCATTCCTGTTTGAGTAATTTGTGGGTTGGGCTAGGGAAGACTTCAGGTTGCCACAAATTTATTTGTATTTTTTTCCAAAAAAAAGGCTGACTACCTGAAGAATATATTTTCCAGTCCCCCTTTCTCTTGAGCGTTATCATGTATAGAAGTAATGTATGTAAAATCTTCCTGATTTGATTAAAAGTAAATTCTGTCCTCCATTTTCTTTCAGTCCCTGTTTTAAGTATCTAGTTATTATAGATATCTATAATAGAAATGCCATAAGCAGATGACTTTAATGAAGAGAAATTTCTGTTTTATAATCTAAAAGACTAGGAGTCCAGATTGAGGGTGCCAGCTCCAGCGGAAGGCTTTCTCTCACTGTTGGCCATGGGTGAGAAATCCTTGTCATCAAACTTTCCCTGGGCTAGAAGCTTCTCAGTGCAGGTACTCTGAGTTCAAAGGATGCCAGCTCTTCTTTCTTGGTGGTAAGAGGTAGCTCTCTTTCTTCTTGCTTGCTTCTTTCTTTTGCATCTCAAAGAGATAAACTCAAGATAAACAACCTAATCTTGTAGAGGAGTCCTGCCTTATTAACATAACTATCTCTAGCCCTGCACCATTAACATTAGAGAGGTAAGATTTACAACACACAGGAAAATCACATGGTGGACAATTACATGATACTGGGAATCATGGTCTAGCCAATTTCACACGCATTTTGTGAGGATACAGTTCAGTTTCATAACAGCCCTCATTACTACGGCTAGAAATGGCAGTGACCAGATCACTTTAGAAGACTCATGTTAATGATGGCGCCTCGCTAGCCTGGATCCCTGAATGGCGTTATGGAGCAGGGTATACTACCAGTGCTAGTGTATAATGTGTAAGAATGATACATTTAGATAAAAGGCATTCAGAAAATAATTATTAAATGAATACATGATTGAATAAAAGAAGATAATTCAAAGGAAAGACAACTGTATTTGACCATGAACTATCTTAGAAAATTTTGGTATAAATGTCTATATAGCACTTGGTGTATGCTTCAGTGTAAGTCAATCCACTTACATTGACTCATTCACGTTCTGGCATAAACAAATCCCTCATCAAACCTCATCAATCACTTATTCAATTTATGACACAAATTAAATTCAGGTTAAAAGTTTAAAAATAATGCAACTGACCCAAACATGTATGATTTCTATGTTGTTATATTCCTTTTTAACTTTAAAAGCATGCGTGTTTTTAAACATTGGTTAGAGAAAGCAGACTGTTGTACAAACTCTATGGTCATCATTTCATTATTTCAGAAAACTATTATTTTATTACATTTGATTAATTTTTAGCAAACTGACTCGACAGCACTTGGCTTGGCTTTAGCAAACTGAAATATTAGTAAAAGTTGTCAAATGAATTTAACATAAATACAACCTGGCTATTTAATTTTCAGTTCATTATTATTTTACCTCCTTTTAGAACACAGAGTAATCAAGGTTTCTAAACACACTGTTACAAATATAGAGGTGTTAATTAAAATTATGACAAGTATTAGTGATTTGGAACTTAATCATTCTAGTGGTTACAGCAGATATAATTTACCTAAGAACTGACACACACATATATCAGGATATAACATATTAGCTGGTTTGGCTCATTAAATAATGTCTAATTATTAGTAAAATTTTATAGAGTATTTTGGCTACTTTATATCAGGACCTTAAACAAAACCAGAAAAAACAAAACCTGTTGCCACTGAGTTGATTACAACTCACAGCGACCCTCTGAGACAGAGTAGAGGTGTTCCACCTGGTTTCCAAGGAGCCGCTGTAGATTCAGACCGCCAAGCTCTTGATTGACAGCTGAGCTCTTAACCTCTGCGCCACCAGGGCTCCACTTACAATTAGGAGTTTTTTAAAAAATTATTTTGTCTATGTCTTCTAGAGCAATCAATGCCTTCTCACAGAAACTAGCTACATGTATCTTTCTTCCCTTATTTTCCTCAAGGTATTCTTTCACTTTATTTACTGCTTGCTAAACAAAATAATGGAAGCCCCGATGGTGTAATGAGTAAGTGCTGTGGCTGCTACCGGAAAGGTTAGTGGTTCAAATCCACTAGGTGTAACCTGGATACTCTACGGGGCTGTTCTACTCTGTCCTACAGGGTCGTTAACTCAGCATCCACTCAGGGGCAGTTCGACTCTCTCTTACAGGGTCGTTATGAGTCAGTCAACTCAGTGGCAGTGTATTTATTTTAAATAAAATAAGGGAAACCCTGGTAGCATAGTGGTTAAGAGATACAGCTGCTAAAGCAAAAGGTCAGCGCTTCCCATCCACCCAGTGCTCCTTGGAAAGCCGATGCGGGCAGTTCTACTCTGTCTTACAGGGTTGCTATGGGCTGTAATTGATTCAACAGCAATGGGTAAACAAAATAATAATATAATAAACATAAAAAATAACCCAGCAAAACTACCTATGGATACATTTAGTCTGTTAAAGATCAAAAAGGACTTACCAAACCTCACGAAACTGCAGTTAAGCAGAAAAGCCACTGAACGAGTGATAAACAGTGATCTATTTAACCGTTTTTTCTTTTTAATTTATCAAATTCTGAAATTTTAAAATAAGTCAGAATCGCCCAGGTATGATGGAGTAAGGAAGCATTACAAGGCAGGAGATGAGCCCCCGACAAGGCTTGGAGATAACAGAAAGTGCAGCAGCAGCGGCTGCTCCCCCAGGATAACCAAGGGATTAGCACAGGGAGAAACAGACTCAACGCCGCATCTCAAGGAAGAAGCAGGGACTAGATCTTGAGGGACTATGCCTTAGTCCTGCAGTAATGCATTCAGATTTCCCCTGAGAGTTTTTGAAGGCAGGAGAGACATGATCACGTTTTGCTTTAAACAGATCACTCTGTTGGTGTGCGTAGTCTTTCTGCATAGTCTTTCTTTTTTCACTGCTGCGTCATGGACATCTGTCACAGTATCTGTCACAGTTATCTGCTGCTACTGTAATGCTAATAATACAAAACCGAGAATTTATTTTCTCACACTTGAAACTAGTAGCCCCAATGCAGGATGCGGTCTGAAGGGCAAGGCTTCCCTTGACAATAGCCCCTGAGGTCCTTGGCCTCCCTTGGTGTTTATCTTCTCCCTCTGTGTGTCTCTGTTTCCACTGTGCCTTTTTTATAATTCAGAGGTTTAGGACCACCCTGTACAGTTATGACTCCATTAACTTAACAAAAGAAAAACCTCTATCTAAACAAGTTCATCTTGACAAGTACAGAGGATAGAATTTCAATACATAATTTTTGTGTACACAATTCAATAAATGAACCCATTCACTGCCACCGACTTGACTCTGACTCACTGTGACCCTGTAGGAGAGTTTCCAAGGGAATAAATATTTATTGGATAAATTGTTAAGTAAAAACCTGCAAAATGAATACTT
The DNA here is from genome assembly GCA_028571685.1 of Heterohyrax brucei. Taxonomy (NCBI): domain Eukaryota; kingdom Metazoa; phylum Chordata; class Mammalia; order Hyracoidea; family Procaviidae; genus Heterohyrax; species Heterohyrax brucei. The sequence continues at coordinate 80,683,730 of CM053144.1, forward strand.
CTTTTTACAATTGCTGTTTATGTTTTTTATATCTCTATTTCTTTTGTAACCCAGGAAACTGGGCTTTTTCCAAATAAATTGTAAGTGAGAAAATTTGCATATTGGGATAAATTATCTGTGAAGATAACTGACAATTACTTCATTTTCATTAGAGGTTGCTTATAGGATCTGCATTTTGAACTGCTAAATGTATTTTCTTTTATAACTTCACAGATTAAAAGTCAGATAAAAAAGATAAGTGAGGATAATTCTAGACTAACTTCAGTCAGCAATTCAAAAAAGCATTTTGAAAAATTTTGAGGATATTAAGAACAGTTTGTCAATTAATTCTGATGTTTTGCATGCTAGACCTCCAAAGTGTGGACAATAAAGAAATAGTATGTTTTAGTTTTCTCTTTACTAACATTGTAATTAAATCTGCACTGAAAAACAGAATCAACATCTTTTAAATGTCATTTCCTTATTGATTTGACTTTTTCTTCCCTTTGTGCTCGAAGATGCTCCACTACCTGATGTTTATAACTGTGAAGTTTACAATGGGAAGGGGCCTTAGAGAAGAAATTAAATTATTTGTCTCTGTGAAATGTTTCCCTTTCCTCTTCCCTCCTAGAAACAATAATAACCATAAAAGTAAATATTTAATACTTCTCTAGCACTTGTTATCCCGTTGGTACAGTAGTTAAGACCTTGGCTGCTAAATAAAAAGCTGGCAGTTCTATGCTGGAGCTAGGATTTAGAAATATGGTTTAACTGATGATAAATGGACAACTCACAGCTTATCTAGTCCATTAAACAACCCACCGCTGTTGAGTCGATTCCAATTCATAGGACAGAGTAGAACTGTTCCATAGTGTTTCCAAGGAGCTCCTGGCGGATTTGAACTGCTGACCTTTTAGTTAGGAGATGTAGCACTTAACCACTATACCATCCGATCCATTACAAGTATTTAAATAATCACTTTCAGTTTAGCTGCATAATACTACACAAAAGACAAGAAAAACAATGTCCTTAAAGTCATTATGATCCTGGGTTAGTTATGAATAGAAAGGTCAAAACATCTGTGATCTGTCCTCTATGTTTACTTACCCTCCTCCTCCCTCTCAGAGAAACCACAGCCACCACCGAGACCTGAGGTCTGGTCTAAGCACATAAAATTCTCAACTCCTTCTCATCCTGTCTTCAGTTATTTCCTCCTCCAAGAAGCCTTCTCAGATCCCAAAGAGCCATGTGATGTGTTCTCACAATGCTACACACCTCTCATAATATCAGTGTTGTTATTGCAGTCTCACTTTTGTATGCTATTATGTGTTCAGCAGCTAACCGAAAGATCAGTAATTTGAATTCACCAGCTGCTCCTAGGAAACACGATGGGGCAGTTCACTACGTCCTACAAAGTTGCTATGAGTTGAAATCACTCTATGGCAATAAGTTTGGTTAGACTTTATCTTTGAAATTTAAGTATGGTTTGCATGAGTTCATAACAATTTCCCTTGTCATTGGTTTTCTAGGGCCCAACACAGAGTAGTTGCTAAAAATCACTGACCAAATGAATGAAGTCATGGAAATGCTGAGCTTTACATCCATTCCAATGCTAAACAGCTACCTTCTAACCTACAGGCATCATTCATTGATCACCATTCAGAAATCCCTAAGTGCCCTGCCTCTTCCTCTTCAAATAGAAATTTGAGGAGCCCAACATTATCTCCTTTCATGGTGGCTTTACTATTTAGTTTTACTTGGAAGAAGCTCCCCAACTTCCTTCACTAATTTCCTTGACTCTTTCATTACTTAGCTTCAACAAGAGCCAACCCACTAACTAGCCAAATATGCATTAGAAATATATGAGATAGTGGAAAATTATATCAGTATAAATAGAAATGAAGTCTACAATGGATGACCCTTGAAAACACTATGCTAAGTAAAATAAGTCCGTCACAAAAGGTCAAATAGTATTATGATCTGACATGTGAAATAGACAAATGTATAGAGACTGAAATTTATTAGTGGATATCAGGGATGGGAGGGGAAAAGGAAAAAGTCCTTGCTTAGAGGGCACAGACTTTATGTTAATGGTGATGGAATAATTCAGAAATAGATAATGAATGTAATCAATCTCACTCAATTGTACATGTAAAAAACTTTGATTATATAAGTATTTTGTTACATATATATTTTGCTTCCACAATAGCCAAGCCAAGTGCTGTCGAATTGGATCCGACTCAAGAATAAAATATTTAAAAAAACCATACAGTATACTGTCTGACAAATGTAAGCCAGCAACAAAAATTTCAGCTACTATTTTACATAAGCAAAGAACATAATCTGTCAAAAAAGTCCATTGGGGAATCCAAAAGTTTTGAGATATTTGCATCAGGAAAAGTTGATTCAGCATTTAGTTAGACATCTCTTTAGGTGACAAAAAAAAAAAAAAAGAAAAAGTGCTGCTCACCTATGGAAGAGCAGGGTACTGGCTGGAAGAGATAAGGACAACATTTTTAAACTATGCCAAGTAGTTTGAGGCTTGGGACATTTTGAGATTATTATTCTCCTTTTCTATTACCCATGGAACTGAGGATCACAATATCTGCCTTCTATATATGTAAAGAATTGTGACCATGTTAAATCGTTCAATGAATGTTTACTGAGTACCAGTACCATCTGGGGATGCAAGGAGAAATACATATATTAACATACATTAAAATATAATTTAGATACGTTGTAATAAAAATGTAAGTGTTGAAAGATAAGTGTGAGCAGATAAAGATTGTGAATGTTTTTACAGTATGTCTCTCCATTTAGCCAACAAAAATTTATTGACCACCTGCTGTGTGCTGAACACTATTCTAGGTGCCAGTGGTACAGCAATGAACAAAACAGACAAAGCCTAGCCTCATGGAGTTCACGTGTAAATGAACAAAGAATAAAAGAAAGAGCCCTTTAGTGCTGCAACTGGTTAATACACTTGGATGCTAAATGAAGGTTGTTTGTTTTGAGTCCAGCCACGGCCACAGTGGGTTAATCAACCACTCAAATCTCAATGGCTCATGGTTCTGCTCTGACACACATGGGATCATCATGAGTCAAAACTGACTCCACTGCAACTGGTTAAGGTACATAAATAAAATGTAGACTAAGTGACAAAAGCTACAGGAAGCAAAAAAAGCATAAAGCTAGAAGAGAACATGAGGCTGGATAAAGAAACTAACCAAATTCATTGCCATCTAGTTGATTCCCACTCATAACAACCCCACAGGACAGGGAAGAACTGCTCTATAGAGTTTCCAAGGAGCACCCGCTGGATTCAAACTGCTGACCTTTTGGTTAGCACTCATAGCACTTTATCACCACACCACTGGGGTTTTCCATGAATTTGGATAGGGGTAAAGATTATACCTAAAGTGGTCTAGAAAGGCTTTATTTGATAACACAATATTGAATAAAGACTTGACAGAGATAAAGGAACAAGCATTAGAAATTTAGGGGATGAGCATTCCAAGCAAATGGCACAGAAACACAGAAACTTGGAGTAGGGTAGTGTGCTTAGGGTATTCAAGTAATGACAAGGAAGCCAGTGTTTTAGGGCAGAGGTAGCAATGGGGGAGAGCTGCAGGATGCTCCATCAAGAGAAGGGTGGGACCAGATTCTTCGGCTTGCCTAACCCTAAGAACCCAAATCCATTGCTGTTGAATCAGTTCTGACCCATAAGGTTTTCAAGAAGTGCCTGGTGGATTTGAATGGCTGACCTTCTGGTTAGCAGCCAGTAGTATTTAACTATGGTGCCACCAGGGTTTCACTCTAAGGACAGTCTTTCCCAAAGGTGTATTTTGAGTCACTTCTTGCTTTCTCTACATTTTTCACCTTTACCATCAGAGATCTACTCCCAAGGCTTCAGTGGTCACAGATTATCTAACTTCTTTGAAAAAAATTTGCAACATAAACATATAATTACTGCTTCAAAGTATCAGTTATAATATTGTCAAGGTTAAAAAAATGTGCATTTTTTCATCCAAATATTAAAGTTAATTATTTTAGATAAAGGCATAGTAAGATAGTGATGTAGATGAAGTGCTAATTTATTTGAAAGCAACCTAATGTTCCTGATTTTGAAAACTAAGTTGTATAAATGAGCAGTGGCTTCAGAATCCACTCTGATGATTAATACTGTAAACAGATAGCAGTGGAGAGTCATATATCTCCCGGGCTGCCACTGATTAATTTTAAGACTTTCAAAGTGAAATACTCTGAATCATTAGAAACAAATGAGTATGAAACACAAATATGATACATCCAGTTACAAGCGGAAAGCACAGGAAAGAAAATACCCTCAGCATGCAAGTGCTAATTACCGGTGAATGCAAGTGTATTTCAAAATTCTTAACTAATCTCATACGTTTAGACTAAAACCATAAGTAACGGTAATTGGAATGAATAAGAGATTTAAATAAGCAAAAGAATAGCTAAAAATGTTTACACATCATTATACCTAGTTGTTTTATATGTTCCCTTTTTCATTCTGAAGACAATAAAATACTGAATCACAAATTGTTTTCTGACATTTAAATATCAGTGTTCATACATAAAATGAGAATTTGCTAGCACTGCAGTCACGTTGTTAGTAAATAAAAACAACGAAAACCCAGAAGATGAAAATAAACCACATCAAACCCTTAAAGTTTTCAGGGCAGGTTCTATTTTAATAGATTTCTTTGGGCTTTAGGTGAAAATGTCAGCCCATAAACAAAACCTGTTGTCCTCAAGGTGATGAATAGCTAATGAATTTGCACTGTCAATCTTTTGATCACCAGACAAGTGCTTATCCACTGCTCTGCCTGGGCTACTTATAACTTTTGCTTTTAACATTTAGGTACAGAAATCACCCAAAGAGGTAGTAAGACATGAACTCTCTTAAAATATTTTATTCAAAATTAAAACATGGTGACTATTTTGTGTGTCTGTTCAAAACTATGACTATGTTGTCCTTTTGTGTGTATGTTTCAATCAAAAATCATATACCCTTCACTATGCTTAATATCTGGTTTTAACAAAGCTCTAACAAGGGAAAAGATTAATGTTTTAAATAATGTAACATAGCCCTAAAGTAGTTTTGAAATTCCAAGATTGTAAAATTAGTTTTAAAATATATCTGTAATTTTATGGGCTGCATTCAATCAACACAGTCTCACAGATAGCATCATGTTCTAGAGCAGTCATGTTTATCTATCGTTAGAGTACAAATTTGAGTTTTCCAAAATTAACTGACAACCAAAATACAATATCCAAAAGCCCACTGCTGCTGAGTAGATTCAGACTCATAGTGACGCTACAGACAGAGTAGTACTGCCCCAAAGAGTTTCCAAGGAGTACCTGGTGGATTTGAACTGCTGACTTTTTTTGGTTACCAGCCATAGCACTTAACCATCATGTCACCAAAAAGAAAAAAAAAAGTAAAACAAAACAAACCAAAAAACTGCCATCGAGTCAGGTCCAACTCATAGCAACCCTACAGGTCAGAGTAGAACTGTGTCATAGAGTTTCCAAGGAACACTTGGCAGATTTGAACTGGCACTTTTTGGTTAGCAGACTTAGCACTTAACCCACTATGCCACTATGGTTGCCAGGGTTTCCTAAATACACTAGATATTGATAAATGTACAGACACATTTTAAAGAGATACATAAATGATGCAACAACTTATTGCATTGTTTTCCTGGCCAGCTTGGCTTTAAATAAATTAAAAAATGCAAACCTCCGCCTCAGAGGTAACACATGTACAGCTGAAAAAGTTCCAGAGTCTCGAGTGCAGGGCAGTATGGTCTCTTTTTTCTGATCCATTTGGAGAAAAATCACATTTCTGCTAAAACATGATCCATAGAACACAGGAAGGGAAAAAAATAAAGTTAAGTGAACTTACAACAAAAGGCTGCTATCTGGTGAGTCTGTGAGCATTTCACTAAGGAAAAATCAATTTATCTGACCTCCAGTTTCTTCACCTTCATAAGGCAACAATAACATCTACCTAGAGTGTTAATGAGACAACTTATCACACCACCATGATAAGTGCCTAGTACATAGCAGGCACTCAATAAATATTAATAATATGCCATCATCCAATCAATGAAGGTAGACATAAAGCTTCTCTTTTCCATAGTCATGAAGGTTTCAATGCTGACAGAGATTTCATCTTCTTGAAATAGTCTAAAGCATGAAACAACCATACATGACCTCTTAAGTTTCAGTGTGTGGTGTTTAATGTTCACAGGATGACATACAGGGTGATTATTCACCAGTGGAGTGACATGTTTGTTCTGCTCATAGATTAAGGATCAAGATAGATGATCTATAAAAGGCATCTAGGGCAGAATTATGATCAGCTTTGCAATGATCCTCTTTACAGAAAATGGATGTTTTGAGAATGTAACCTCAAGCTCCCAATGAGACAGAAATACAATTGGATACGTTTTTGTTCTCTGGATTTAACACCGTACATGCATTTCTGAAAACAGTCTCCTTTTCTAGACATTCTTTAATCATTGATCTACAATTCAGCTTGTATTTTTTTTTTTTTTGCTTACTTTGACCCTTTATTACATAAATGAGGGGTGAACAATTTTATAACAAAAACATTAATCTTCTGTTTTACTGTGTGGAATTATCATCAGAAAACAGCAATTATTTTCTATAAATAAGTCCTTCAACTGACTGATTAATTAGGCTCAGTGGTACATGACAGTATTAAATGAACTGTTACATGGCTTTGATACAATTACACAAAAGTTATTGAACCCAATTTTGAAATGGACACAATTTTAACTGTATACACATATTTCCTTGGATGAGTCATAATTTATGTGTAACAGTAAGATTTCAGTGCTATGAACGTCAGCATTATTTTTCATTATTTCAATACTGTAATCTAGTTGACTTCAAGTCTGAATTCATTGGTGCGAGGTGAACTATGGCTACATGTTAACAGTGATTTATATTCTTCCTCATTCAAAACACAAATAGAATCTCACCTGTGTTTGCAATTGTTCTGAAATCACTCATTGCTTGTTAAAGGGTTATTATCATGCACCAGACTTTGGAAATATGAATAAATATAACCAAGTTTGAGAAAAGAATATGTCAGTTGATAACAATTATTCCATTTTAACAAGTATACTCCCTGTTTGAGAAAACTAGGCCAGATTCATCCAGGGCTGCTCAGCATGTAACTTAACTTCTGGAAAAGTTTTAGCTACTTTATGCTGGGAAGCATTAAGGAAGTCTGCTATGTCTCAACTTGAATGGTGCTGGAATTCCACAAAGAGAAAGAAGATTCAGATTCTAGCTGTTTGTCTCTACTCACCATCATTGTGACACATCTGAAATGAATTGTAATTCCTCATTTACGTATCTCTCCTTTCTTTATTCTTCCGACTGTGAGTGGCAGTTCCTTTGCACAGCACACAAATCCTTTTGCAGGCTACTTTTAATAACTTATCCTGCCTTCCTCCCATCACTTCTCTCACCTGCTCCGTACCTAGGCAGAGTGGTTTGTCTCTGAATGACACCAGTTCTGTCATGACCCCACGCTCCCGTGCCTGGTAATCCTCCTGTTTGGATGGAATGCCCTTTCCTTCTTCACCTCGCATGTGTTTCACCTAGAAAATCACTGTCCTAGAGTCCAGCTCTGACCTCCTCATACAAAGTGTCATACCTACACTTGTCCTTTATAAAGACTTCACCTAAATCTTCATATAAAACTCCTCTCACTGTGCCAGAACTGTCTTTTTACATTTCCGTTTCTGTCTTTTGCAGAATGGTTTTCAAAACTTAGTGTATGCAAGCAAGTATCTCAAGGGTACTATACGAAAAATGTAGGTTTCTGATTCTCAGCCTTCAGATTTGGATTCAGCTGTCCTCAGGTGGGGCCCAGAAATCTGCAATTTCATTTGCAGGTATTTCTGAGGAAGTCCAGTGTCCCACTTTGTAAACAAGCTGCATTAGACCATGAATAAATCAAAGTCTGGGCTAGGTTTTAATCACTTCTCAATATACAGGCCCAAAATAGTGATACTTAATGACAGTTGAATAAATGAATGAATAGCTTTAAAACACTATATACATTTTTATGAATAATTTATAAATCGCCTGACAGTAGAGCCATGTAGCTTTTTGGTTGTATCTACAGTTGTTCTCATAGAACTTTAACTAGAGGTCAACGCCAATTCAAAGACTGCTACTGTACTTTGTACTTTGGTCCTAGTGCTCTATAATTTTCCAACATTTTTTTCTCAAGATTACTTGAATAAAGAAATATAAGATGGGCTAATGAAAACTTACATAAAGCAGGACATACAACTAATAAACTGCTTTCAAGAATTAGAATTCAAAAAGGTAGCTCAAAATAAACACTAAAAGGCCGAAATAACAAGGTAAAATGTCACAGAGATAAATGTACTTTTCTACATTTAGACCAAAAAAAAAAAAAAATCAATTGTAAAGTTGCAAGACAGTGTTAGAACTGACTCGACAGCAGTTCATTGAGAAACAACCGAAGTTTTCAGTTGAAAACAAGTTCAGTAAATCCCAGTAATGGGACCCACATACTTAAGAAAACGACATAGTCAGAGTACACTGAAGGGCTTTGAGGCAAGGACCAGAAGGCACAACAGCACTAGGCAACTCCCATCTGATAGATCTCATTACTATTTTTCCAAGTTTTAACATGGACATTTGGACAAATGCATTGTTTTGGAGGAGAGCTAGCATGTTTGATAAAATGAGAATCACGCTATGTGTAAAAAAGTTGAAGGAAACCATGTGTATGAGGTCTGACAATTATGTCCATGGACTTAACTGTTCTAAGTACTACATATCTTATTGCTGAATATCACTACGGTCACCTTTGAAGTATTCCCCTTGGAAAGCTATGCTCTGATACCAGTGCCTAGTCCATTCTTCACGACAATTTTGGAACTCTTTCTGGAATGGCCATTGTGCATGGTAGCATAGTGACAAATTCATGAACTTAAATGTATGGTTGTCTGTAGGGAGGTTATACTCAGCTGTTAAATAAACTATATCAGAACACCCTACCTACTCATCTGATCAAGCCCCCAGTGAGTTTTGTCTTTACCCAGAGATAAAGGAGATATTGAAAGAGAGACATTTTGATGACAGCTCTGATGGCCACTGCAGGAAAAAAGTTCCAAAACTGCTTTGTAGGGTGGACTAGGTGCTGGCATCCACACATAGCTTCCCAAGGGGAGTAGTTTGAAGCTGACCCTAGTGATATTCAGCAGGGAGGTATGTTGCACGTTTTCTGGGATGAGTTTGCAAGCTGCACTGTCAGTACTCGTATGTAGGTATCTGAGGTGGGTAGCAGTTTATTATTCCGACAGTAATGCTGCATAGCAAACAACAACCAATTATCATCAGCATAAAACAAGAAACAATTATTTAGTTAAAATATTTTCATGCTGGTGGGAAGTTGTTTGATACAGGCTGGCTTGTTCAGTGTTCTCTTCCAAGCTATGGATGAAGTGGGGCTTGTGATAATATGGTTTGGGATTCCCATGTGTGTTCATTTTGGTGCCCAAACTAAGGAGACAGAAGCCACCTAGAGGAAGCTTTCCTCAGGGTGAATGGTGAGGGCAAGAGGACAAGTGAGAAACACACAGACTTTTTAATTCCTAGGCTAAGAAACAGCACATAGATACTTCCTCGCTATTTGACTGGTCAAAGCAAAACAGCAGAAGTCAGGAAAACATACCCTGCCCCTTTAGCTGGAGGGGCTGATAATCACACAGGAGAAGTTTTGAACACAGGGAAGAGTAAAGAACTGTAGCCAAGAATGCATTCTACCACACTCTGGGGTGGCTATTGATAGAGGGACAATGTCTTCTTCAAGAAAAGTCGATAATATGGGAGAAAAAAAAGCAAGCTAGATAGGCTACCTGTGTTCCTTCACAGGGCAGATTAGAGACTGACATATGCAGATGGAGCACATAGGGAAGCAGGTGTTATTCAATTTAAGAGTTTTCTAACTGAGTAAAGTATTTTGGAAACACTAGGGTATTAGACAATAGGGCCCTGTAATCAGCATTTGGCAGGAATCAGTTTAAAGCTTAGACCTGCTAGTTGTTAGATACAAAACCTAGCAAAGTAAACAACATTAATCTTAGTTTATCTGAAAAGTGAGAGACAGCTGTCTCATGTGAAGTCTGTGAAGTGCCTAGTGTAGCTATCTGACACATAGAAAATGTTCTAAACCCAAAACACTTGTTTTGCATCAGTTGTTTCTGACTCACAGTAACCCCATAGGACAGAGCAGAACTGTCCCACAGGGTTCCTAAGGCTGTAAATCTTGAAGGGAGCAGACTACTAGATCTTTCTTCCTCGGAGTAGCTGGTGGGTTTGAACCACCTACCTTTCAGTTAGCAGCTGAGCGCTTGACTTTTGTGCTACCAAGGCTCCGTAGAAAATATTCAGCTCTGTGCACATCACTGTTATGCTTGCTACCCTCAGAAGTATGTGTTCCCTACTCAGTCCTTTGGGCCCCTCTAGTTCCTCTTTCACCTGTTTCCTACAATTCAGTCTTAGTGAGTATTACATTGCACAGGTCCATAACAGCTTATTCTCGAATTCCAAAATCAAAAAAAACTCTTCAATTGGGAGTCTGAATTTACTGGCAACAAAACCTGACCTAAGGTTTTCTGTCTTTATTTATCCCACTTAGTGTGGTAGTTTGTGTATTTCATTTGAGTAACATCAACATATTTTTTGGCTCAAATGACTTTCTAAAATTCAAACAATTTTGGATGTAAAACATCTCATTGTGAACTTACACTTTAGGTCATGAACTTGACAATATGGAGTTGTGAACTTGTAATGTACCGTATTTGTTCTCCAATCTATTTCTAAAGTCTAGGAAATAACAAGCCTTTAATAAACACCAATGTAATGAAACAGTGAAATAATATGTTGAGAATATAAAAAATGAGATCTAATTATGGGAAGTTAATAACATCTATATCTCATTTACATAATTTATATATGATGAAAGGCTACACAAGTTGCAGAATGACATCAAGAACATCATATGTGAAGAAAGTAAAAGGTCATTACAAGGACAAGAAGGAAAGAAAAGACCAAGAAGGATGACAGAAGAGACTCTGAAAGTTGCTAAAGTAAATGGGAATAAATGATGAGGTAAAAGAGCTGAACAGATTTCAAAGGGCTGCTCAGAAAGATGAAGTATCATAGTGACTGTTTTAGTCAGCTAGGCTGCTCTAACAGAAATACCACAGAGTGGATGGCTTTAACAAAGGAAGGTTTATTCTTACACAGTCCAGTAGGTTGCAAGTCCATATTCAGGGTGTCCGCTCCAGGGAAAGACTTTCCCCTTGACGGCTCTGGAGGAAAGTCCGGTATTGCATCAGTCTTTGTCCAGGGAGCATCCTAACGCAAGAACCTCTGGTCTGAATGATGCGCTCTGCTCCCGGTGCTGCTTGCTTGATGGTAGCGAGGTTCTCAAATTGTCCTTGGTTCTTTTTCCTTTTATTCCTTGCAAGCTAAAAGCATTAAGGGTGGGGCAAGCCATACTCCAGGGAAACTTCCCCCATAGCAGGAATTCACAGCCCCACCCTAATCCTTTAACATACAGGTTAGCAAAACCACACAATGGAGGACATTTCCAAGATACTGGGAACCATATCCCAGCCACATGGCTGCACACATTTTTGGGGGGACACAATTCAAACCATGACAGTGACACACACAAAGACCTGGACACAGAAAACCAAAACTGAAACACTAGGCGTATCTCAAGCTGAAAGAACTAAAGAAAAAATTCAAGCCCCATGTTGTAGTATGGGAGTTCCACAGGGAAAATACACAATGGAGCAGGAAACATCAAAAGAGGGAAGGAACACACAGCCACTGTAAGAAAAAGAATTGGTAGACATTCAACCATTTCAGGAAATAGCGTTTGATCAAGAACCGATGATAGTGGAAGGAGACTAAGCTGAATCAAAATTATTACCAAAACAATAAGCTTCAGAATTTAACAGACTATACCAATTAAAATACTGAAACAAATGAATACAGCACTGTCTATGCCAAGAAACTTGAAAGATAACTACCTGGCCTACTGACTAGAAGAGAACTATATTTGTACCTATTCTAAAAACAGTGACCCAGAAGAAAGCTAAAGTTATCTAACAGCATCATTACTACAACACAGAAGTGGAATTGTGCTGAACTGAAGATCATGCAAAAGTAGTTGCAGCAGCACATTGACAGGGAATTTCCAGAAATGTAACCCAAACGGAGAAGAGAGCTCAGAATAAGGGATACCCCTGAAGATGTCAAATGGATCTTGACTGAAAGCACCAAATACCAGAAAGATGTTTATCTGTGTTTTATTAAATGTGTAAAAGCATTCAACTGTGTGGATCATGTCAAATTACGGATAGTCACTAAGAAGAATGTGAATTCCAGAAAATTTAATTGTGCTCCAAAGGAACCTGTACTTAGACCAAAAAGCAGTTATTCAAAGAGAACAAGGGGATGCAGTGTGGTTTAAAGTCAGGAGAGGTATGTGTCAGGGTTGTATCCTTTCACCATAGTTATTCACTGCACATCCTGAGCAGTAATGTGTATGTTGAGCAAATAATCCAAGAAGCTGGATTGTATAAAGAATAACACAGCATGGGGATTGCGGGAAGGCTTATTAACAACCTGCAATATGTAGATGATACAACCTTGCTTGTTGAAGGTAAAGAGAACTGAACTTCAGCATGGATTACACCTCAATATAAAGAAAGCAAAGTTCCTCACAACTGTAGGAAAGAATTTTTGGCTACTATGAATCTGATCAACATCTAATTTCTATAATCTACAAAGTGCTACAAAACCTCAAGAAGAAAAAGAAAAAAAAAAAAAACAGTTAAATAATGGGCAAAGTATATAAACAAGCACTTCACCAAAGAAGACAACCAAGGCTCCAACAGATACATGAGGAAATGCTCATGATCCTTACTAGCTATTAAAGAAATTCAAATCAAGACTACAATCTCACCCCAACAAGGTTAGCATTAATCCAAAAAACACAAAATAGTAAATGCTGGAGAAGCTGTTGAACAATTGGAACTCTTCTACAATGCTGGTGGAAATGCAAAATGGCACAACCACTTTAGAAATCAACCTGGCACTTTTGTAAAGAGCTAAAAACAGAAATACATATGATCCAGCAACCCTGCTGCTTGAAATGTATCCTAGAGAAATGAGGGCTGTCACAGGAACAGATCTATGTGTACCAGTGTTTACTGCAGCCCTGTCCACAAGAGCAAAAAGATGGAATCAACCTAGGTGCCCATCAACAAAGAACAGGTAAGCAAATTGTGGTATGTTCACATGATGGAATATTATGCAATGATAAAGAATAATGACGATCTTAGGAAACATCTCATAAAACAGTCATTTGGAAGACATGCTGTGTGAAATGAGGAAGACAGAAAAGGACAAATATTTTATAGATCACTGTTATAAGGACTTAAAAAAAGGTTTAAACATAGAAGAAAATAATCTTTGATGGTTACAGGTATGGAGAGGGAGGCAGGTGGTATTCATATGTTAGATAACAGATAGGAAATTGGTTAGGTGAAGGAAATGACAGCACGCAGTCGAATGGACATTAGTAGTGTCAGACAACACCAAAAGCTAAAAAGGTTTTCTATCGACGGCACTTGGCTACTTGGCAAATACAACTCAACATTTTAAAGCAACAGAGTAACAGGGACAGAGGTCTAGGGACCATGATTTCAGGGAACATCTAGGCTAACTGGCAAAACTAAGTTTTCCTTTTTTTCAGAAAATGTTCCGCATACCAGTTTAGCGAGTGAGGTGTCTGGGGTCTTAAAAGCTAGCAGGTGCCCACCGAATTTTCATCAATTGGTCCCAATCTACCTGGAGCACAGGAGAATGAAGAACACCAAAGACATGAGGCAAACATGAGCCCAGAAGAAATAAGGTGCTATATGATCCAGAGACTACTCCATCACGAAATCAGAAGAACTAGATGGTGCCAGGCCACCACCAATGACTACCCTGACAGGGAACACAGTGTAGAATCCCTGATGTAGTGGGAGAAAAAATGTGTGTGCAGAACTAGAATTCTATTAAAAGACCAGACTTAACGGTCTGTCAGACTAGAAAGTCCCCTGAGAACATGGCTCCTGGACTCTCTGTTAGCCCAGAGCTGAAACCAGTACTCAAGCCAACTCTTCAGACAAAGATTCGACTGGACTATAAGACACAGAGTGATGGTGGTGAAGAATATGCTTCTTGGCTTCAATATACACAGGAGGATGTCCAAGCAGGTCATGTCCAGAGGCGAGATGTGAGTGTGAAGGGGGAGTGTGCCTCACAGTATGGGGAGAGCCACTAGGGTCACATAACAATGTGGGTGAGATTTTGTATGAAGAACTGACTAGAATTGTAAACTTTCACTTAAAACGCTCATAAAACTTCAATGGTATGCTTTTTAGAAATACACTATTTAGGCAAGTATAGTTATCAAAAATCAGTAACAAACACAATGAGTATATGATGATTAATTCAAGGAAACACGGTTTCTGTCATAACATTAATTTTGGTTATCCTAATTTTCTGAAATAGATGAGGATTAAAGATGAGTGATTGTACTTAACTGAAGCAAAGTTTCCATTCTGTTGAAATGAATTCAAACAATATCAAATCTACTGTTTATGCAGCAGAGGGCAAGAAAATACACTTAACTTGTAGAATCCCTATGAGAAGGTATCCCCAAACCAATAACCTTCCCTAAATTCAATCTCAACCTTGACTATCTTACTGAGACATAACAGAATTAAATTACAAAACGAGGGTGAGTCACGTCATAGCAAATAGTGCCAATTAAATGAGTAGGACAAAATGTTATATGTTTAATATTATAACTTTTATTACATTACTGAGTAACTACAGTGCCTTACAAATAATTTTTCATTAGACAGAGTTCTGCAGACAATACTAAATACATTAAAACCTGCAAAGCTGGAACCAGTGCAGGGAACAAGCCTGCCACATCAGGTCTGACAATTAAGTCAGTGAACTTAAATTTTCTAAGTGCTACGTATCTCATTGCTGAGTATCACTATGGTTACCGTCAAAGTACTCCTTTTGGGAAGTTTATACACCAACATTGGCTTCTAGTCCATCCTTCAAAGCAATTTTGGAACTGTTTTTGGAATGGCCATTGTGCATGGTGGCAAGGGGGCAAGTTTGTGGACTTAATTACGCAGTTCTCCGTGAGGGAGCTTTTATCCAGTAAGCAAATAACTGTATTGGAACAGAACACCCTACCTACTCACCCAATCTGGCCCCCCTGACTTCTTTTTTTACCTGAAGATAAAGGAAATACTGAAAGGGAAGGCATTTTGATGCCATTCAGGACATCAAGGGTAATAGGACAATAGCTCTGATAGCCGTTCCAGAAAGAGTTCTAAAATTGCTTTGGAGGATGGACTACGCACCGGGGTTAGTGCACAGCTTCCCAAAGGGAATACTTAGAAGGTGACCTTACTGATATTCAGCAAAGAGGTATGTAGCACTTTTTCTAGGATGAGTATGTTCTTGATTGTCAGACTTCATAGAAGGAAAACTCAAATATTTTTCACTAACACAAAAAAGAAGGAAAACTTGCCAGACCTGGAAAAAAAAAGTCCTGTTGAGTTCCAGGTCTGACTGATGTCACTGTACAAGGGTACAAGGGTTCACATCAAACTGACAGTCTAAAAACAGCAGTTGGATAATTGAAGTTTTTTTTCATGCTGAGAGGTATCCTTTGGTTAGACCATTTGAAAATCAGGGAAATAATTCCCTACATTCTTTTTTTTTTTTAATTTAATATGACTGCGTGAAAATGTACATTCCCGTATAAATTTACACGTCCACCTCTATGCAGCTTCCACTGCTCTCCCTGTCCGGTGACAGCACGCTATTCCTCTCTGCTGCATACATGTCTCATCCTCCCAACAGTCTCCTTTCCCCTCCTCTCCACCCACTCTCCTTCCTCCAGCCAGAGGTCAGCAGGATGATGTCCTATAGACGTAACATATAAAAACAAACAAAAAACCCAAACACACTGACGCTGAGTCAATTCGGAGTTATGGCAACCCTGTAGTAAACTCATATTCCCTCTGTCCTATACTGTTAGATAATGGATGTCTGTTGAATTGAATTTCAGGGGGTTAGTATTTATGTGACATAGTGGTTAGGTGCTACAACGGCTAACTAAAGGTAGCAGTTCAAGTCTGCAAGGTACTCCTTGAAAGTTCTGTGGGGCATTTCTACTTACTGTGTATAGGGTTGCTATGAGTCCGAATTGACTGAAGAGCAGTGGGTTTGGTTTTGGTTCAGTATTTATTAGTTTCTGTGTCTAAACCCTCTTAAGTGAGCAGATATGGATTCAAACCCTACCTTTACTACTTGAATGAACTTAGATTGGAATGCCTACATTTTAATTTTTCTCTGCATAAAATGGAGATAAAATAGTACCTGCTTGTCCTGGACTGAATGGTGTTCCCCCCAAATCTGTAGCAATTTAGCTAGGCTGTGATTCCTGGTATTGTGTGAGGGTCCTTCAAACTGTTAAATCCTGCTTTTAGGATGTTAATATGGGTGGAGGGAGGCAGCTGTGCTGCTTGGGCAGGACTCCGAGTGTAAGATTGCTTTGTGCCTTGAGGCAGTCTCCTGAGCTATAAAGGAAAGAAGCTTACAGACAGTTTTGGGGACCTCACACCACCAAGAAAGCAAGCAATACCAGGAACTGAGCACATTCTTTGGAAAGAACCTGGGTCTCTGCACTTCTGGAGCTTCCCATTAAAGGGAAGATTGACAAGGACTTTCCTCAAGATTCAGGAAATAAAGCCTTGCCCTATAGCCGACTCCCTGAATTTGGACTTTCAGCTTCCTGGGAAGTGCCAAAATAAAATTTCTGTTTTTAAAGCCATCCACTTATGGTAATTCTGTTAAAGCAGCACTAGTTGACTAAGATGCTGCCTCAAGTACTGTTGGGATGATTTAGTGAGATAAAGTGTCCCCAAAACATAGCAACTGGTACAAACTTAAGGCTAGCTATAGAAAACCCTGGTAGCATAATTGTTAAGACCTATGGCTGCTAACCAAAAGTTTGGCAGTTCAAAGCCATCAGGAACTCCTTGGAAACCCTAAGGGACAGTTCCACTCTGTCCTATATGGTCGCTATGAATGTGAGCTGGAATCAACTTGCTGGCAATGGGTTTGGTTTTGGTTGGTTATCCTGAACTGTTAGTTCCAAGTAGTTCCTGAACAACAGGGCAGAGATTCCCATCCTACGGATTCTTACTTTTGAGGAACAATGGAATTGCACAAGGAATCTGAGAATTCATTGGTTTACCAAGCCCTCATAAAGTATAATCTGACTTTTTTCTGAGTATACAGATGCTTTCCTCATTAATAAAATTTAATTTAAAAGAAATATCGTTTCTACAGTAATTTCATGTCATTATTTATATCTTCAAACAATTGATACTAATAACTATAATTACTATGTATGGAGGTGTAGTGAAAAAAATTGGAATGTTGGGTTGGGTGTCTTCCATTTGCCTTTTCACATCCACTCTGCCCTCCAGCGGGTTCTAATTCCCAGGGCTGACTCATGGGAACTGCATCTTCTGGATCTCTTGTTCTCTGCCTCTGCAAAGGTCTGCCAATAGGAAGCAACACTAAAATACCAGGGCAGAGCTAAGGTCAGGCATCAACTTCCTGAACTTCCTCCTGTGGGGTGGCCAACCTGGGCATTGTCAAACAAAGGTCACAGCTCCTGTCAGATGATGTCCAATTTCTGTTTCTGTTTCATTCTCAGTTTTGATGGCAGCATACCTTGCCATAGGGGCGCTTACCTCAGGGGACTGCACTGTGTCCTGTGGTTTCTCTGTATTTTGTCACCAAAAACAGTCTTCTTGTTAAACTATCCTCAAATTATTGTAATATCAGGGTCTCACTTTCTTCCTACTGTTTAGATCCTCACAACTACAAATAGCTAAAAGGGGCTTTTATTTTAGAAAACTTCAGTATAACTACTGCCTTACATATCAGGAGATATATCTTTGCACTCAAGGTACCTTCCTTAATTAACTTGCAGAACCCAAAACAAACAAACAAAAAACAACAAAAAGAAAAAAAGAAAAACTCACTGCTGTCGAGTTGATTCTGACTCATAGTAACCCTATAGGTCAGAGTACAACTGCCCCATAGTTTCCGAGGAGCACCTGGAAGATGCGAACTGCCATCCTTTTGGTTGACAGACGGAAAGGAGGTGCCTTTTCCTAGGCTGAGTGAATTTCTCCCTTGATTCATGCTTCAAGAAAAACAAAGGCTTCCATTCAGAATACTATGCCTATGATGCCACTCTGCAGCTAAAACCTGACACTGAAAAATGATAGATTCTTAACACTGTACCTCCAAGTTAAATTTCTGTTAGAGCCAGCAATCAGAATTGTGTTTTTGACTTCCACTTGTAATATCATTATTTGAATTTAAGTAAATGAGAATCAAGAAGTTCTAGTGACACAATGTTTAAGCTGCTGGTAGCTAACCTAAACATCAGCTGTTCTAACCCAGTTGCCCCTCTACAGGAAAGCAGACCTGGTAATCTGCTGCACAAAGACTACAGCCCAGTAAACCCTATGGAGGTAGTTTTACTCCATCCTATATGGCCACTATGAGTTGGAATCAACGTGATGGCCCAAAACAACACCAACAAATTACAGTTACATTAGAGTACATTCTTCTGCATCTCCAATTTGGTTGCTACAGATACTTGCTTAAAATGTGGACACTGCAAGTGCTGGCAAGATCCTGTGAATTTACATGATTTCAGAAGACTGATCTCTGAAAATGTTAATGGTGTTAAGGAGTGCATAAAAAAATGAGGCATCAGAACATGGATGGAATTTAAACGTTTGGCCCAATTAAATGTGTTAATCATTGGATGTAATTTGTCTTAAGCCAAAGACTTCAAGGAATTAAGTTCCCCTGAAAACTACAATACTAGTCCTGCAATTGGAAGCTTGCATAATAAAATCATCAATCTATTTCCTTACTTTTTCCCCTAACAGACATGGAGCAAGAGAAAAAGGTGGCTGGAGAATCACATGTCCATTGTCATCTTTATCCATCATTAATATGGCATTCAGTTGAATTACCTCCTGAGAACTTTTTAGAGAAGTCTCTTTTTCTTCCATTTGAAATTTCCCAGAACTAATGATACCTTACAAGACAACTGGGGATTCATTAAGGTTGTTATAGCTTCTGAACTCCAGATGAACCTCTGTAGTGTTCTTACCTTGTGAATTACCCCAGAATCTTTATTGAGGGTGATATAATTATTCCATTTAGGCATCCAATTTTTACTTTAAAATCTCCACGAATTCTGTACTCAGCTGTGCTGACTAATGAGTCAATTAAAGAATACTTTCCTCTACAGATTTGATCTTTTACCTCAGTTTTGCTAAATCACACATATTCTATTGTTTTATCTTCAAGATTCCAAAGCAGCCTTCCTTCTGATTTTGACTGCAACACAGTTAGCCAATTGCAAAATAATATTCACACGGTTTGGAGATGCTATAGCTTTATGTTCATATGTTTTTCTTTATCCCATTTCTTAGAATAATTTCTCCATTTTGCCCTACCAATCCAAATCTTACTTTTCAAAGACCAATTAAAGAGACATCCTTTAAAAAAGAAAATTCTAGACAATTCACATAGAAGAGGAGCTTCCTCTCACTCTTAATTCCTAAGTACTTGATTCTCCTCCAGTTGTTGTACTTGTAATACATACATTTAAATATATACACAGCTTGCAAACATCACCTCATCAAACAAATTGTTAATAGCAAATATTCAACATACAAATACTGTCTCTGTTAGATTAGTGTACTACTTGGCCCACATAGCTACTCAGTAAAAGCGTTCATTTAACTAATTGTTAATCTTAACTTCTGTTGGCATAGTTAGACCTGAAAAATATCTAGACAGAGACTTAACACTATCTATTAAATTCTCATGGTGCCTATCAATTTATATACAAATTTTTATTAAAAAATTTCTCTATATAGTTTCCCAGAATAATCATTGTGATTTTATTTATTCATTAATGCATGCATTCATTTATTAAATAAATCTTCATTGAGAATTTCTAGTGTGCTGCACAGTATACTAGTATTGGGGAGATGAATTTGACTAAAATCTCAGCCCACTGCCATCAAGTCAGGTCCTACTCCTAGCAACCCTAGAGGTTGGAGTAGAACTGCCCCACAGAGCATTCAAGGACTGTCTGGTGAATTTGCACTGCCGACCTCTTGGTTAGCAGATGTAGCACTAAACCCACTGCACCACCACGGTTTCCTTACTATATATTATTAAAACTAATTTCATGGCAGGCTTTCCTTGTTTCTGCTGGGTTTAACACTAAAGTACCTGAAAACCACATAAATACTTCACCTGTAAATATGATACATATAAGATTGCAGATGGTATTCTCCGTGAGGGATGAGGCTGTGATTTGGTGTTCCCATGATGTAGGTACAGGTTAGGTCTCACATTCATGTATTCAACAACCATTATTCAGCACACGTTGTTGTTGTTATGTGCCACTCAGTTGGCTCTGACTCACAGCAACCCTAAGCACAACAGAATGTAACATTGCTGGGTCCTACACCATACACACAATTGTTTTTTATGCTTAAGCCCACTGTTGCAGCCACGGTGTAAATCCACCTTGTTAAGGGTCTTCTTTTTTGTTGACCCTCCACTTTGCCAAGCATGATGTCCTCCAGGGATTGATTCCCTGCTGACAACATGTCCAAAGTATGTAAGATGCAGTCTCGCCACCAAGGGAACACTCTGATCATGCTTCTTCCAGTACAGATCTGTTTGGTCTTTTGGCAGTCCATGGTATATTCAAAATTCTCCAATACTACAATTTAAAGGCATCAATTCTTCTGTCTTCCTTATTATTTGTTCAGCTTTCATATGCCTCTGACATGATAGAAAATACCATGGCTTGGGTCAGGTGCACCATGGTCTTCAAGGTAACATCATTACTTTTCAACACTTTAAAGAGGTTTTTTCAGCAGATTTTCCCCGTGTAGCGTGTCTTTTCATTTCTTGATTGCTGTTTCCATTGACACTGATTGTGGAAGAAGGTAAAATGAAACCCTTGAAAACCTCAATCTTTTGTCAATTTAATCATGATGTTGCTTACTGGTCCAGATGTGAGTATTTTTGTTTTTTTGATGTTGGGGAGAAAGCCATACTGAAACTGGTGGTCTTAGATCTTCATCAGTAAGTGGTCAAATCCTTTTCACTCTCAGCAAGCAAGGCTGTGTCATCTACATATCATAGCTTGTTAATGAGTAGTCCGCCAATCCTGGTGCCTCATTCTTCTTCATGTGGTCCAGCTTCTCAGGTTATTTGCTCGACATACAGATTGAAAAGGTATGGTGGAAGGCTACAACCTTGACACACACCTTTCCTGATACTTATCCTTACAGTGGCCCCTTGGTACATGTTAGCACTACTACCTCCTGATCCACATACAGATTCCTCATGAATTAACTGAGTGTTCTGGAATTCCCATTTTCTGCAATGTTGTCCGTAGTTTGCTGTGATTCACACATTCCAATGCCTCTGCACAGTCAATAAAACATAGGCAAACAACTTACTGGTATTCTGTGCTTTCAGCCAACATCCATCTGACATCAGCAATGCTGTCCCGGGTTCCACATCCTCTTCTGAATCTGGCTTGAATTGCGGACAGTTCCCTGTCAATATACTGTTGCAGTCACTTTTGAATGATCTTTAGCAAAATTTTACTTGTGTTTGATATTAATGATATCATCAGATAATTTCCACATTTGGTTGGATCCATTTTCTTGGAAATAGGTATAAATATTGATCACTTCCAGTTGATATTGGACAGGTAGCTGTCTTTCAAATTTCTTGGCATAGATGAGTAAGCATCTGGCAAAATTAACACACTCACAGATGAGTAAGCATCTCAGAAGCATTCTGGGTACACTTCTTCCAAGATAGATTTGTTTGCTCCTTTTGCAGTCCATTGTATATTCAATATTCTTTGTCACCCCCATAATTCAAAGGATTAGTTCTGTCTTTCTTATTCATTTTCCAGCTTTTGCAGGCATATGGGACAGCTGAAAACTCCATGGCCTGGGACAGGTGTACCTTAGTCCTTAGAGTCACATCTTTGCTTTTGAACACTTCAAAGAGGTATTTTGCTGCAGATTTGCCCAATGCAGTGCATTACTGGATTTATGTCTGTGTTTGAAGGGTGTGATGATTGTGCTTTCTATCAAAAGGTTTTAGAAACAAGTTATAAATCATTATTATAATTTTTTATGTACTAATGTATAATAATGAGGTAGAAATTTGAGTGAGGTAGAAATCTGAGTGAAATCAGATGTTATAAATATGTAGCCAAATTGCATACAATACTTTACTCAGTGCCTAAGATGTGATGCAAAACTTTCCTTCATTATCCTAGATAACTGTGTTCATTGTTTTCCAATACAAATGGGGCAATTCAGGTATTATTCGAAGTAGAAGTTCTTGGCAAATGACGGCTTTACTACTTAAACTCTTACTAAATATTCAAAGTCAAAGATGGGTATTTCAATTATAATAACATAAGTTTAAAAGTTACCCATTTACATTTATCTTTTATTCTCAGTTGCCCATAGTATTTTCTCTAAAGAGAGTATTTCTTCAGCCCTTTCACTACAGAGCCCATCAGGTCATGGGAAATCAACACTTAACACAGTGCAAACCGATGTTCTCTACTCCATAAATGACTTTTAAGTTGTTCTTATCTTTTTCATTCCCTTTATCCCTAAGGCCTGAGGGTGGGAGGAGGAGCTCATTATTAAGGGCCATAAAGAAATGTTCTTGGTTGATGAAAATGTTCTATCTCTTGACTTTTATGATGGTATGCATTTGCCAAACTCATACAATTTGACACTAATTTTACTATATTTAAATAATGCATCAGTAAGTCTGACTCTAAAATCCTAAAAAAAATGCATTTATATTAAAAATTTTGGGTCAATAATAGAGCTACATATATTCAATGATTTTAAATAAATCCATTAAGAAAGGAAAGGAATTCCTTAAAATGTTTTAAGAATTCACCTCTTTTCAGAGTACCAACAGGATTTGCTAATTGTTTTTTTTTCTATTATACAAACAAAAATTATGTTAGGGGAAAAAAGTTAAAACGAACAAGTGCCTTGATTTCACTGTTGTCTGAGTTACTCCAAAAACCAGAAACTATTGCTACTGAGTCCATTCTAATTTATACAGACACTATAGGGTGGAATAGAATTTCCCCACAGGGATTCCAGCCAAGCATTTAACCACTGCACCACCAGAGCTCTTTGTCTGAATTATTAAATCACCAAAAGTAACAGGAGCAGTTACTTAAGTACAAGCTTGTTGATGACTTGCTTGGTTATACAGCTCTTTACAATCACCCAGTCTTAACATAATACAGTACTATTTCATTAGCAGCCACTGCAAGATTATTCTTTTACTTCCCATGGTTAGCAACTTGATAATTCGGAAGGATAATGGTGAAGACGCATTGCTAGAAACTCTCACATAAGATAACTGATATTCCCATTCAAGAAAACAAAATACCAGGACTAGAGACAATCTTTGGAAGGATGCTTCAAACAGCAAATGTCTTACCTTTGTGTTTGGGTAGCATAGCTGTTATTATAGGCCTCATAGGTCTGGTCATCGTATTCACCCCCATAGCCATCATCATATCCCTATGATGGAAAATAATAAAGACCTATTAGCAATTCACTTGATGAATTTTGATCTGTTTTTTGTTAATAGCATTTTGTACAATAGGATACTGGCTTAGTTTTCTGTTTTATAAATATTATGCACTGCATTTTACTACAATAATAATTCTCATATAAACATGACTAATATTTTATGGATCAGGTATTCATGTTTGTTAACTAAACTCAGTATGTCACTGAAATAGCAATACCTGCTCTGGGATTTATTTCAGATTTTGATAGATACTCATGAAGACCATTTAAGAAAACAATTTTTTTTTTCTTGGAAATATTATGAGTAGACAAGAACTGTGATAACCTAATGAAAGTGTAGAGACTGGTGGCATGGTGGTTGAGAGCTACAGAAGCTAAACAAAAGGTTGGCAGTTTAAGTCCACTAGATGCTCTGTGGAAACCTTTTGGGACAGTTCTCTGTCAAACAGGGTCATTATGAGTCAGAACTGACTTGACAACAACAGGGTATTTTTTTTTTTTTTTAATGAATAGTGTTAACATATTTATCTTGTAATCTCATTCGGAGTTGTTTTCATTCTTCTAATAAAGATCAATACAAAGATTGAAACTATGAATTTCAGTATATCCAAATTGTGGCCAATTTTCAAAAAAGATGATGCAGTTACTACTGCCAAAAAAAAAAAAAAAAGATAAAAGGAAACTAAAAGAAGAAAGGAATGCATGAGTTAAATAGCCTTTATTTTGTTGTTCATTCTATGAGTTTTAAATCTTTTAAACAATATAATATTATGTTGTGAGTCTGACTACTCAACTAAGTAACCTAATAAAACTAGTACAGATTTATCAATGCAGAATATTGAAGCATGCTAGCAACTACACACTTCCTCTATAAATCAATCTTTAAATAATTTAGCTTTGTTTCTCTTTGTGGCCATTGACTTCTTGCTAAACTTTGGCTGTCCATCTTGAATACTCCCCACTTTTGACCTAATCTTTAGATTTCTGCCTCTGGATCTTTGCTGGTGCCTTTCTTTGAAATACACTTTCCCTCTCACTCCAGCAATCCATAACTTCATTTAAGCCTGGAAGGTTATAAATCTCTTTCTTTATCCTGTTCAGAAATTTAAAAACAAAATGAACAGGTATGAAAATTTGTATAGTGTCTTGCCATTGAGTTTGAAGAATAAAATTTTTCATTAACCCAAGGAAGCTTTTTATTTTCCTTTCTATTACTTCTTTATTACTTTCTTCTCCATCTGCTTTTTTTACCTTACAAATAAGTCTACTATTTATGTACTAGGTTTTCTGAGTATGTCTTCCATGTTTGTCTTCTATTTTTTCATTAATAATTTCCATTCTGTCACATGTTTGTTCCACAGTATAAGATAGTTTTCCCGTTTGGTCACTGAACGTGCTAATTTGATTTTGAAGTGTGATTCCTATGCAATATGACCATTTTTTAATACACCTACTCCTCACTTATCTACCTTCTCATTATCCGACATTTCACATTTCCTAAAATAGTGAAAAACCTACCACTTGACTATTTCATGCTTTAACAATGCATACCCGGTAGTAAACAACGCCGACGTGCAGGGCTGTAACGGCCAAGGTTATGTGTAAGCTCAGAGGTTCCGTAACTATGTAATGGCGTAATCTGGCAATTATGTAATGATGTAGTTATCCATTTTTGTATAATGATGGTTTTCATATAACAACCCTGTCTTCAGAACCTAACCATGCTGGTAAGTGAAGAGTGGTTGTATCTTACAGTTGATTATAATACTGTATTAAATTATTATAATATTATACAGTATTCATGCTGATTATATAAAAATAATAGTAAATGGTTTATGTCCCTAAAATAGCATCTCACGTTCTTGTCCTTCTCCAACCTCCAGTTCTGTTTTGGAATTTTTACCTAATATTTACTCTATCTTTGAACTTTTAAGTAATAATAGCTAAATTAATATTGTTTTATTTTTGAAATGTAGTCATTAACTACTGACTGGATATTAGGGTGCTATGGATTTAATTCTATTATAGAAACTTTTCCATATATCTCCCTACATGTGCTTTCCTGATATAGTTTCATCGTAATTTTTTTTGTTAGTCATATGTTTACATTATTAATAACTAATAATATGCAATTTATTTCTTCTGGTTCAATTAGATCAACACAATTCTAATTTTATTCTCATACAATCTTTTGTTTCCCCTGAAGTTAAGAATTGCTAATTCACTTCATGATTTTCTTGGTTTTCACTATTTGTCTCCAATTGATACCTCCAAATTATATTAAGTTAGCAATAATATTCTCAAAGATTCTAAAATGTCAGGTAACCTATCACTCTTTTTGTGTTACGTGGAGACCTCTCTCTTGCAGAAATATATCATTACACTGTAGTCTAGATAGATAGGTTTCTAGGTCTAACGGCCAAGTTGTTTCTCTAAGACGTACCTCACCCTTCTGTTGATTGACTTTTAACAAACAGCAACTATTTTTTTGTTGCTGTCATTTCTATTTCTTGCTGAAACATCTCTTTCGGTTGTCTCACATGAAGAAGTACATTGGAGACAAATATTTTGATTCTCTTTCTAACTGGTCACTCTCTCCTTTTTCTATCTTTTGGGTTTAAAAATTCAATCAAGCAGAAAAATTGAAATAACAGGACAATGGACACTCATCAGTGTTTCACTTAGATTCCATAACTGGTGATATTTTATTCCATTCACATGATCTCTCTTTACACATGTTGTTTCTAAACCATTTGCAAGTCAGTTGCAGAAATTATGACATTTTCTCCATAAATACATCAACTTGTATCTTCTGAGTATAACATTCTCCTACACAAATACAGTATTGTTAGTATTCTTTAAAAAATCTCAGCTAAAAATATTTCCATAATGTTATCTACTATAAAGCCCATATATCAACATTCAGCAATTATCCTAAACATTTTCTTTATAACTACTCAAAAAAAAAAAAAAATTGAAAACCAAACAAGACTGATGAATTGTATTTGGTCATATATCTGATTAAGTCTTTTTAAAACTAGTATTATACTCCATACTTTTATTGTTTTCTATAATATTGACTTTTTTTGAAGGATCCTGAGGAGCTGTTTTATAAACTGTCATATATTCTCAATTTGGTTATTTTCATAATTATATTAAAATTCATGTTTGAAAGAATTTACATATGTTACACTGTATAGAATGCTTACGTGTGTGAATTTTTTTTCTGCTACCCCTACACTTGATGTGAGAAACTTTGTTCTGAGCTAGACAATATTTTTCATATACAGGAAGAATATTGCATTCTATTCCCAAACGTGAAGGCCATAGGCATAACACATTTCTTAAGTTAAATCTGCATTATTGATATTTTCTACATACCTTTCTTAAGTCTAATACCAAAAACCAAACCCACTGCTGCTGAGTCCATTCCAACTTATAGCAACCCTATAAGACGTAGTAGAACTGCCCCATAGAGTTTCTAAAAATCGCCTAGTGGATTTGAACTGCTGACCTTTCAGTTAGCAACCATAGGACTTAGCCATTATACTACCAGGTTTCCATCTTAAGTCTAAATAATTGTTTTATCCAGCTAGTGCTGTTCTAAAAGAAATACTATACAAGTGGATAGCTTTAAAAAGAGAAATTTTGTCACATTCTAATAGGCTAAAAGTCCAAAATAAGGGTCTAAGCTCTAGAAGGCTTTCTTTGCTGGATCTGGAGGAATGTCCTTGTCATCAATCTTAGCCTTGACTGAAAGCCACATGAACCCCTGTCCTTTCCAAAGGATGCGCTCAGCTTCTGGCATAGCTTCTGCTAGTATAAGGTCCCCAACTCTCTCTGCTACCTTCTTTTCTTTATACCTCAAGAGACTGCCTCAAGGCACAAAACAATATTACACATTGAGTCCTGCCTCATGAATACAACTACCACCCATCTACCCTCATTAACATCACAGAGGCAGGAGCTATAGACAGGAGGTACATATCACAATACCAGAAATCACAGCCTAGCCAAACTGCCACATACAGTTTTGGTGAAACACAATTCCATCTATGACATTCCATCTTTTTTTCCCTAAAATAATCACAGCCTTGTAGCACATAAGAATATATTCATGCCATTGTAGCTAAAGTCTCAAGTCTAAGACGAAAATCCAGAAAATCCTCTTCAATTGTGAAATCTAGAATGCATTGTTTCCAAAATACAGTGGCAGAACAGGCAAACACACGTTAGACATTGCCATTACAAATGGGAGAAGGAAGGCACACAGGCAACAAATAAGTTACCCAAATACAGTAACCCTCAAAACTACAAAAATAATACTCCATTCTTTGAGATATTTTACACAATGGCCCTGCCCCCCAGACTCTAGGTGTCAGCCACACTTTCCAGATTCTTAGTGGAAGCTCTCCAGCCCCGTGCTACAGCTCTGCCCTTAGGCTCAGTGGGGATGGGACATCAACTCTGGTCATTTGGCTTTAGGAGCACCCTGAGCCCAAGTGAGTGGCAATATCACCCTTAGAAACACAGGAAACCATGATTCTACCCTTTCAAATCTCTGAGGTCATGGATATATCTTTTGAGACTGAGGCAGCTCAGCTTCTCATGCCCTTTGTCTGTTTAGCTTCTGCTTCCTATGTCCTCATGGCATAGGCCTCAGGCCCACATTTGCCCTGCCTGGGCAAGTGTTCCAAAGCTCTCTAACTCTACTGATTTCAGTGTGCTAGGCACTTGACTCCACCAAGAAGAAGTCTCTTGTACACAGACACTCAGCGGTCTTCCTCCATGGGATAGCAAGCCTAGCTCCACCAATCTGAGTCCCCAGAGTCACCACATTCTGCCAAC
Source organism: Heterohyrax brucei (assembly GCA_028571685.1). NCBI lineage: Eukaryota > Metazoa > Chordata > Mammalia > Hyracoidea > Procaviidae > Heterohyrax > Heterohyrax brucei. Next base: position 80,712,490 of record CM053144.1, read on the forward strand.
ATGCTTCTGGGACACAGTATTCAGCTCTCTTATTCCACCAGGTGGCTCCAGTGCTGTCTCCTTCTGGTCTGGTTCTGCTGTTGCCTGTTTGTGGCTGCTGCCACTGGTCCTCTGCTGCTCACTTATCATCATCTGTGCCTTTACTGGTATTAATGCTTCCCTTTGGTTCCTTCTGAGTCTTCTATCCACAGTTTCGAAACCACCTCCACACTTTAGGTATTTGTTAGAGCAGCACCCTACTCTTCATACCAAATTCTGTTTTAGTCATCTAGTGGTGTTTTAACAGAAATCTCACAAATGGATGGCTTTAAAAGGAGACATTTTATTTCATTAAAGTTCAGTAGGTTAAAAGTTCAATTTCAGGGTGTCACCTCCAGGGGAAGAATTTGTCTGCTAGTTTTGGAGGAAGGTCCTTCTTGTCAATCTTCCCCTCAACTGGAAGATTCTGAGACACAAGGACCCTGGTCCTTTCTAAAAGATATGCTCAGCTTCCAGCACAGTTTCTTGGTGGTACGAGGTCCACAACTGTCTCTGCTAGCTCTTACTTTTGTACAAGAAGCTGCCTCAAGGCACAAAATAATATTGTACACTGAGTCCTGCACCACCAGCATGACTGCTGCACATCCACACTCATTAACATCATAGAGCCTGGAGTCCCCAAACATAGCACAATACCAGAAATCATGGCCTGGCCAAATACTTTTGGGGGATCACAATTCAAACCATGATGATCATCAACATAACAATAAATCAAGTTCTGGATCACAGTATTTGCCATTTTTTGTGGTGCAAATACTCTCATTAAGGACAACTACAAGCCATGCCTTGTGAGCATGATGTTAATAAGTGCAGTTTGGGAATAGATGAGCGAAAGCATTATATTATTTATACAATACAAACACAGCAGACATAAATTACTGGAAAAATATACAATGTAATAAAATAATTAGGTAATGATGAGTTTTTTCATGTTTTATTCTCTTTGTCTTTAATTCAGTTTTAAATTTATATAATTAAAGTTTTAATAGCGGCTGTGAATAGCCAACTTAAAAACTCCTAAAATTTTTATAATGGGCTTTCATTGAACCAGCAAGATTCAACTTTCATAATCTCAAACCAAACCAAATCCTTCACCACTGAGTTGATTCTGACTCAAAGCACCCTACGAGACAGAGTAGAACTACCCCATGGAGTTTCTAGGGAGCACCTGGTAGACTTGAACTATCAACCTTTGGTTAGCAGCTATAGCACTTAACCACTATGCCACCAGGGTTTCCTCAGCACATCTACAAATGTCTAAACCATACAATTACCAGTGGAAAGTACTTTAACAAAATTCCAGAAAGACTGTTTTCCTGGCAAGCAATTAAAATGTCAGCAAGATGACTGAGATACCATTTAGGGTTAGTTTTAGGCAACTGTATTTAAGGAATTGAAACTTAGAAAATCTGAGCTACCAGTCAAAAAAGAAAACCAAAGCAAACCCATTGCCTTCTAGTTGATGCCAACTCATAGCAACCCTACAGAAGAGAGTGAAACTGCTTCACAGAGTTTCCAAGGAGTACCTGGTGGATTTACATTGCAGGCCTTTTGGTCAGTAATCACAGCACTTAGCCACTAGGCCATCAGTGTTTCCAGTTGGTCTTTATTTTACTAGGACATGAAGACACAAGTGTCAGCTACAATCATATTTTCCATAGGAAGACCACACTATACAAAGAAAATCAGCATTAAATTATCTGAAAGATCCCATTTTTTGAAAACATCTTTTGCTATGAAATCCCTAGGTCAGTGTTTTCTTCTTAACATAGCCTATAAGAACTTCTGGTTATCCTGATGTGTCCGTTACTAATGCATGGACAAAAAAAAAAAAAAATCTAAAAATTCTGACAGCTATAAAAACATAAACAGAATATATATTAGATTTCCTGTATACATATTTTGGAGTTTTTCTAATCATCACTAATTTACTGAGGTAATGGCTTTGAAGAGCTCTAGTAACTCAGAAAAGGTGTTCATCACACAAAGTATTTTAGAAACTACCTCTTATCATATACTTCGGAAAATAAACATGCTTCCAAAATATTATTTTGGTTTGGTTAATAGTTTGCTAAATCAAACTTACCTATTTAAAAAGTTAAGTTATATCATAGGAAATGGCTATTTTTATGTCAAATGTTGGCAATATTGTATGGTTCAATCTAATGCTAGCTAATATTAACCATAAAACGGACATGTTTTTGTCTTCAACAGAGGTCAAAATGTCTAGTGATGCCAGGAAGTTATTGTGACTTCCAGAAAAAACATTTGAGAATTTAAATGATAGGAAACATCATCTTCACTTTGTTATATACTCACACTCACTTCAAAGATGTTTAAATTTAACAGGCCTTGGTGACAGATTTATTATTCGGTCATTACCCTCATTTTGGATTTTATTTTCTGTAAAAGGTCAGTGGATATTAGAAGAAAATATGTAGATTAAAAAAATATATATATAGATTTTCCTAATACAATTGAGAGAAACTGAAAATAAAATCAAGTGTGTAATAATAATCAAGAACCATAAAACATTCTAGACTTAATTTAATTACTAGGGTCAAAATCATAAATTTGTCAGCAAACACTAAAATGCTAGGTACAGAAGCAATTTGCAAAGGCTGCCCTTTAATGTTATTGAATATAATTAGCAGGTCAGATAGGAACTTGACATTTAAGTTACTTTATGAAGTATAGTTAATTATTAAACATATGTTCCCTTAATCATTGAAACCATAAAATGCATAGACTGACCACTTCATATACTATCTCTTGTTGCTACAAAAACACTCATGATAGCAATTCAAATTATACCATGAAATATTATCAAAACAAAAACTAAACACGTAATGCCAATATTTTAAAAGTTATTATTCCCTTTGGATATCAAAAGATGTATATGTTAAGGGCCCTCTTGTCTTGCTTTGCTCCTATTATGTAGAATTGGTTTCTTTTGTTAAAAGTTCTATTTTTAGACGAATTTGTGCCTACATTTTTATCATACAGCCTCTGCTTGATATAGTGCAGAAGAGTTCCTAGTAAATTTAACTGAATTGAGTGTTTTCTACCTTTCTATCCACAGTGCAAGAAGGGTGGTCTATTACGGCACGGCTGGCTGAGTTGGAATAGCACAGCTATGGGTTCTCCCCCTGCCCCTCTGCGTGTAGCTATTGTAGATGATGCAGTAGGTAAGTTCACTGGCTGTGCGGAGTCACTACATGCTCAAAGGCATCCTACCACACAACAGTTCCCAGAGTCAGTGGGAAGTTAGTACACATTAGGGTCTCGCTCTCCTGTTACGAAATACTGGACTTATGAAATCAGTGAATTGGTGCTAACAACAACAACAAAACCAAACACATTTCAGTCATTTCATTTCTAAATCATAGTGACCCCATAGAGGAGAACTGCCCTGTGGAGTTTATAAGGAGCAGCTAGTGGATTTGAACTGGTCACCTTTCAGTTAGCAGCTGTAGCACTTAAGCGCTATACCACCAGAGTTTACTCTTAATGACAAGGTATCTCTTAGACCCTTGTACCTGATGTACACTGCAGTCATTAAACAACTTCACCATATGTGTGTATACTCCATTTGAAAGCTAGCAATTCTGAGATCTAGCTGCTTTGGAAATTAAATGCTTAAAGAACCCAGAAGGCCATCTCTGATAGTCATGCATATGGAACCTGATATTCTAACTAGAAAATTAATCTCTGAGGAGGCTAATACAAACTTTTAAATTTCTCCAGCAAAAATGAGTAATAAACCTGTGCAGAGGCTTGGGGAAGCTATGCATATTTAAATATGAAATTAATATATACAAGTGAAGGACATTAAGATTCATATACAACAAGCATTTATTGGGAGACCACGGAGGTCCAAGCAGTATGAGATGTGTTTATATACACCATATGTCATTAAATACCTACACTGACTCCATAAAGTATGTTCTGTATTATTATAACTATCTTACAGATTAGGAGACTGAGTTAAATAATTTTCAAGCAGCTACAGACCTCTTGCAAATTGTTGGAATTTCAAACCAGTTCTTTCACACTGCTTAATCCTGAATTTGCTTTTCTCTAGTCATTTTACTAAAGGCCTAATATCAATAGTAGAATTTAATTGTCATGACTATTTTAAAATATTTTGAGTTATGTACATTTTTAATAAAAGCACCATTGGAAGTTTTAGCTTTTATACCACCCTCTCAGGGAAATGTTTAAAAAAAAATTAGAGTTAATAATTTTATTGTTGTTTATTTTGAAAAGTAGTGTATTATCATGACTAAAACCCACCAAATCCACCGCCATAGAGTTAGGCCCAACTCATATTGACCCTACAGGTCAGAGTAGAACTGCCCCATAGTATTTCTCTAAGTAGTATCTGCCAGATTTCAACTGCCAACCGTTTTGTTAGCAGACCACTTAACCCACTATGCCACCAGGGTTTCCATTATCATTACTAGGTGTGGTTAAAATAATAAAATGTTCACTAAAAAGTTACCCAGTTTATTTTCTAGAAATTAAATGAAACATAGTATTTTTACTTTGTCCAACTGAAACAAAGACACCAGGAATATGGGACCTGAAGTCAGAAAACTGAAATATTAAACTTGATTGTTCCATTCATAAATCATATTGTCTTAGCTTTCAATGGGGAGGTTAGTTTAAGACACTGAATAAATATGCACATGAAACTGAACTGGTTGAGAAGATTTAGCTAAAAAAATTGAACGTCCAGATGGAATGATACTTTAGTTCTGGTGAGGAAAATTTCTCACAGTGACCACTGTCTAGAAGGATTTAGTGGAAACTATATCCCAGACACAGGGTGAATGGTGGAAATGAGGCTTTGTAAAGTACAGAAAAATGATGAATTTTAAAATAATGCCATCTAAAATATATCTAGCTCTTAGTACATGTCAGACATTTAATGTATATATTTTGTACATTTTTAAGCTATCCTCAAATCACTGAATTGTACAGACGAGGAAACTGTGACATACGGTGGTTAAGTTACTTCTTTAAGTGGGTCTCCTTGCAGTGAAGATCAAGTTTAAAGCAAGCAAAGTCCAGATTTGAGTACCTATAAAGCTTGAGAGAAACTACAGAGATCCTTTGCTATTTATATGTAGAAAGACAGCCATTACACCTTTTTAGGCTCAACAGAAGAAATATTTGAGATACAAGAAGTAATTCAAAAGAGATAGTCTGATGATTTTGTCGGGGTAACATCCAGTACCTTCAGGCACTAATTCCAGAGAATAGTAACTCTGTAAATAAGTAAAGGAAGGGAACCCCTGGTACTGTCAGTTTCCCTTCAGTGTCTATAAATTAAAACATGTGTATAGGTTTATAGGCAGGGAGGCTGAGCCCATATTTGGGATAGATTAAATATTAATGATGAAAAGGTGGAAATATTCTGATGGCTCAAAATAATAGCAGTTATTTAGGAAATGTAAGCAATGGTATTGCTATGTCTATGTAGCAGTCTTGACCACAAAAGGTTTTATGACACTATAATGACACTTGCTGATACGTTATATGGCAACACTGGTGGCATTGTGGTTAAGGTGGTAGCTAACCAAATGGCTAGCAGTTCCTTGGAAATCCTATGGAACAGCTTTACTTGGTCCTATAGGGTTGCTATGAGTCAGAAGTAAGTCAATGACAACGGCGTTTTTAAATGTGTTCTACATCCAACAAATATATTGTCAAAATGAAATAACTAATTTCACATATACCAGTTAAATAATCTTCAGTTTTTAAGGAGATTTCTTTTTCCTGCTATATGGTACCAAGTATACCAAAAATCACATTATTTTATCTAAATCCTGAGAGGAAAGAATTTCTAATCTTTTCCTACTTTCTTGGGATGTTGTTTTCTGCTTCATTAGTGTTAAATTTCATGGAAAAAGTGTAAATATACAAGTTAATTCAAAGTTCATGTATCTTAAAATAACTACTATATAGAAGCTGTCTAGTTCTTGGGTGCTGCAATCGGTTTGTGCTTGGCTACTACCCAGAATGTTGCCAGTTTGGATGCACTAAGTTTTTTGTTTGTTTCCTTCTTCAGTTCAAAGATGAAAACGGCAAAGGACTTAGATTTTATAAACGAATTTTTGATTGAAAAAGTTGTTTTTTTTATCCCATTGTCCCTTTCCCCTTATCTTTCCCTACTCAATGGTAGAAATTACTCTCAATATTCTCCTTTGTGATTTTTGAGGGCAGGTTTGCTTTCAATAAGTGAAACTGGAAACTTGGATAATGGGTTTTATCTGGTTTAATTCTTTGGAAGTTTTCACAACATAAACTGAAGAAACTACTAATGACAATCTATGATATTTCTAAGAAAATTATGATATGAAAATACCCAAACAACAAAAAGAAATGAGTTTAGGGAATATGAAAAATGCTTCTTGACTCTGCACTTAACCTTCCTGTCATCATTTTAAAGAATCAACAACAGAGTTAAGAAACAGACTCATGTGTCCAAATCTTTGATGATTTACACACTTCCAAATAGGGTCATGTCGACGGCACTTGGCTTAAATAGGGTCATTATGAATTGGAATTGATGGCAGTGGTTTCAGTTCATACAACTGCTATAAATTGGAATCAACTTGACAGTAACAGGTTTTGTTTCTAATTATTTTCAAGTAGAATCTTAAATGGTCAGTTTTGCTGCATTCTTTATTTCTTATTTTTAAACAAGTAGCTTGGCCTCTGGGTTTTATGCTTATAGAGGCTTTCAACACTTTCTAAACTGATAATGAGGAGTTGTTTTTAAAACACGTAAGATTACTGTGTTGAAACAGGTAGAAGATATCAGAAATATTTGTTAATGTAGACCATGTTGCTTTATATCTTCAACAATGTCAAAACAACATTCTTGCCACAAGGAGCATCTTAAGTACAAAAAGAAGAAAATAAAGTTTGAAAAGAACCACAAAAGAGATAGATGTCTCAGTCATCTAGTGATGCTCTAACAGAAATACCACAAGTGGATGGCTTTAACAAAGCTAAGTTTATTCCTTCACAGTCTAGTAGGCTAAAAGTCCAAAATCAGGGCATCAGCTGCAAGGCAAGGCTTTCCCTGTCAGCCCTGGAGGAAAGTCCTTGCCATCAGTCTTCCCCTGGACTAGGAGCTTCTCCTCCCAGGACCCTGGGTCCAAAGGATGTGCTCTGCTCCCAGCACTGCTTTCTTGGTGACATTGGGGTCCCTCTGCCCCCGTCTCTCTGCTAGCTTCTCTCTTTTATATCTCAAAGAGATTGCCTCAAGACACAATCCAGTCTTGCAGATGGAATTCAAACTCATTAACACAACTGTCATTCATCCCACCTCATCAACCTCACAGAGGCAGGATTTATAAGACACAGGAAAGTCACAGCTGGTGACACAATAGCAAACAACCACACAACATTGGGAATCATGGCCTAGCTAAATTGATACATGATTTTGGGGGACACAACTCAATCTACTATAAGAGTTTTTTTTTTTTTATTTTTTAAGGCTGTGATATGCACAAACTGGAGACTACTGCATAAAAGATTATTTTTATTCCAGTGACAAATGGCAAAGGAAATGAATGAAGCAGAATGATGAATAACGACTCAGGCAGTGATGGATAAATATAGGGAATAACAAAGGGAACTAGTCAACCCACTCTAAGGAGTTTAGCCTGTTAGAGGCTGGATTCTGTTAAGTCTCCTGATTTAGACTTCTGGCCACCTAGCAGAAACACTGGTGGTGTAGTGTTTAAGTGCTACAGCTGCTAACCAAAAAGGCTGGCAGTTCAAATCTGCCAGGCACTCCTTGGAAACTCTATGGGGCAGTTCTACTCTGTCCTATACAGTTGCTATGAGGTGGAATCAACTAGAACAGAAGCAGGCTTGGTTTGGGTCTGGGCCACTCGCACACACTGGGCTTTGCCTCTGTGAACTTCTGCTTTTCTTTTTGTGCATACCACATTCTTGACTCTCATGCTCAGACACTGCCAGTCATGTCTCTTCAGCTTGGTAACCTACCAGTGGTGTTTCACTTACTGCCTATAACTAACCCTTTCAAGATATGTTATTTTATGTTTTGAATTTTTTTTTTAGGGAAGCATGCTGAGTCACAGGCTGTACTTACATTTTGGATTGGTAATACGGATTTTGCCATTCTAGGGTGCAGTGGTTAAGAGCTCAGGCTGCTAACCAAAAGGCAAACAATTCAAATCTTCCAGCTGCTTCTATGAAACCCTATAGGGCAGTTCTACTCTGTCCTGTAGGGTTGCTATAAGTCAGAATTCACTTGATGGAGACCAGAAATTTGAATTTTGAGAAACATTTTTTAAGAATACATGGTTCGCACAAAACTCAGCAACTTCTTGGTCACCATATTGGTGAGTGTCCATGTGTCCTACTGGTCATGGGTAGTAGGATATATAGTGAGGCATCTTCTTTTAAGTTATAGAGGACACATTTGGTTTTCCAAATATGATGTGCAAAAAAAAAAAAAAAAAAAGAGAGAGAGAGAAAGAAGAAAAAGCAAACTTACCAGATCTCCCTAATTATCGCACAGGAAATTATAAATATGCCTTATTTAGGTGTACAAAAGATAAGAGATAAAAGTTTTACCCAATTACAGTTCCTGGATGCACTATATTTGAACCTGCTATCCCAGCTATTTTACTTCAACGAATGTTTCTTTCACCTTTCCCTATATGTTCAGTGTGAAAAGTGGAAGTCTCCAATTACTGAAAGCCCAAACAATGGGTGGAGTATCCCATATTTCAAGGATCCTCAGAGGCTAACTGCTCCCCAGAGGATCCTACCTGCTGAGTCTATGCCTCTTCATCTCATTGCCCTCTCTTTTATTTTGTTGTTTATCGAGCAAGTAACATCCTCCTATGTTATATATGAATAATACAAAACAAAAAAAGAACTAACTAAACCAAACCAGAACCACTGCTGTTGAGTAGATTTTGACTTATAGTGGCCCTATAGGACAAAGCAGAACTGCCTCATAGGATTTCCAAGGAGTACTTCATGGATTTAAAGTACTGACTTTTTGATTAGTAGCTGTAGCTCTTAGCCACTACACCACCAGGGATTCAAAAAAACAAAACAAAACAAAACAAAAATTAGGAGGCAATAAATCATTACATGAGTAGTCAAAATAAAAACGTGACATATGTTACTGTCCATTCCAAGGACTGAATTACTATATTTATCTTGTGTAGCGCTATGTCTATATCAAAGTAAACAATAATTGTTTCCATAATTATCACAGCATTGCTATTATTACCGTATATCACAGAAATATATGATCTTATATTATATTGTGCCAAAATGATACAGTTTCAAAAGCTGAGTTAAATATTAAATTCTGGGATCTGTGCTAAACACTGTAACAGATTATTTAATTTATTGCTAGAAGTCTGCTATTTTTACTATCCTCATCTTAAAAATGAGGATGTCCTTGTATGATTTCCAAAGTAAAATCATAAACAACTAAAGAACTAGTGACTTAACTTTTGGAGCTCTTGAATATATTCCATATTTTCTATTTTTCCAAAATTTACAGTTAATTTTCTAACTGGTATGATAACTATTAACGGCTTCCACTTATTGATTATTAAATAATCAATAACATGTATGCATTTTGATTCATCTGAATTCCAGGAGGCTGGGGACAGGTTAAGTGCTATGTCTGCTAACCAAAAGATTGGCAGTTTGAATCCACCAGGTGCTCCTTGGAAACTCTATGGAGCAGTTCTACTCTGCACTGTAGCATCACTATGAGCCAGAATCAGCTTGATGGCAATGAGTTTGGTTTTGGTTTAGGGAAAGTCAGCCAATCTGGCCTAGAGGTTTATTCATGGGGAAAGAAAACAAACAAACAAACAAACAAAAAAACAGTAAGATTTGGGGATTAAATATGCTTCTCAAGTGGTCACTCAGCAGAGTATGTATCATACTGCAGGACTGAAACTTTACAATGTGATAGAAAAATGGGAAACATGCCCAGAGACCATGGAGACAGGGCCATCAGGTGAATGACAAAAAGCTGAACTGTTCATTACCTAATTCCACTTTAAAGCCCTTCATATTTTTGCTAAAATTAATATAACACCTAAAGGATGAGTGGTGTTGGATTTTCTCTAGAAAAGCATGAAAAACCCATTGCCATGGAGTTCATCCTGATTCAAAGTGACACCACATAGAGTAGAACTGCCCCATAGGGTTTCCAAGGAGCAGATGGTATATTTGAACTGCTGACTTTTTGGGTTGCAGCTGAGCTCTTAACCATTACGCCACGATAAAATCCACTGTCATTGAGTCAGATTTGATTCATAGCGACCCCAGAAGTCAGAGTAGAACAGCTCCATAGAGTTTCCAAGGAGTGCCTGGTAGATTTGAACTGCCAACCTTTTGGTTAGCAGATGTAGAACTCAACCCACTACATCACCAGGGTTTCCATTACTATGCTACCAGAGGGCTCTGGAAAAGCATGAAAGAGCTACTAGTTTAATAATTCCAAGGATTAATCCAACTGGCACATTCCAAAGGAGAGTTCTGTTGGCTCTAGGGGAAGCTAGGGGAAGTATGGTCTGAGGAAGGAAAGCAAGGGTAAGAAAGACCTGAGATGTCACAGGTCACGGGATGGGGTGCTAGGAAAGTCCACAGACATCCTCATGGGTTGAGGATTCCCAGGAGATATTTTGCTTGCCATTTTGATTATTCTGCAAGATGAAGATTACATTTCTCACTTTATAGGCGAGATTTGACCTATCTTTATCTGATACTAAATACTTGTCTTCACAATAAACTATGCTACTAAATCTGTGTTTCTATAACCCCAAACATCCAACAGTTATAAGTAAATAAAAAATGTAGGCTATTCAATTATATTATTTATCAACATGTATTCCATTAGATTTATCTAATATTTCAATTTTGATTACAGACTTTCAACAGCTGAAAGCCTAATTCTTGCTCTTTAAAATACAGTTTGAATTTCTGCCATGTGCCAAACACTACTCCATGTGACTGTGATGTGTGAATGAGTAAAACAGAAACCTCTGCCTGCACTGAGCTCCCATTTTAGCTGGGAGTGGGGGTAGTAAAAACAGAACAAATAAGACACAGATGATGACACATAACACTGTATGGAGATAGGCACTACGCAAGAATAAACAGTGCTGAGTTTTGAGGAAGGAAGGAAGGAATTGCTAATCTTAATAAGATAGAGAAGGCTTCCCTGGGAAGTTGATATTCATATACTGTTTGAATGAAAAAATGAATTACAGTTTCAATAATAGAAACAATAATTTAAAAGGAAGACTTAAAGAATTCCACGGAACCCAAGCTCTGAGATGACTTTCACTGAGTACTGTATTCATGACCATAAGTGTCAAAAACCCAAGTGAGTCAGACATCACTGGTAAATGGGATTTACTCTACTTGTCTGATTCATGGACTGGCAGGAAGGACAACTCTAGGGACTCAAGAAACACGTGATTGGCTTGAGTGTGGCTCTTGATGTGGCCGATCTTTACTCTCCCCTTCTCTTTTGCTCTTTTCTTTTTCTCACTTCTGTTTGCCTTACAGGCATTTTCTCTCAGTAGGGACCATAGCTACCAGTCACTCTGTAGTCATATTATTCAACGGCTAAACAAAGAAAGATTCTCAGTGTCAGTTTTTGAATTCCCAAAGCAAGACTTTTACCAGCTTATGTTGCACGTTACCTTTTGTACCTATCATTATACCCGGTAGTGAGGGATCATGACTTTGATTGGTTTGGCATCCACAAACTATAAGAGTTCTTTTCAGAAAGAAGAGGCTGATGTCCTAGGAAGATAAAAAGTCACTCTCCAGTAGAATAGACACAAGCATGTATGTATCTTTAAGCAGTGACAGTATTATAAATAATGGTCAGTTCCACTGGGTGAACCAACAAGGGTTATTCTAAACACATCTTGTATCTTTTGTTCATATGTGTGTAGCACTGGGATTTCCACCCCCCGCCCCCTTCCCCAGGATTCTATGAAAAAGTGTTAACTATGAAGGCCGGGGACACAGAAATGGTTTCAACATTGTTACCTGTCTTTATAAATACTGTGTAATTATAATGATTGTAAGATGTTGTGGTAGGCTGATAATGACTCTCAATGATGAGTCCACACTGTAAACCCATGAAGATGTGACTGTTACCTTATTTGGAAAAAAAAAACTCTTTGCAGATGTAATTACACTAAAGACACTGAAATGAGATTACACTAAAATAAAATATCTGATTGGTCTCTAAGTGCCATCAAAAGTGTCCTTATAAGAGAGAGGCAGAGGGAGGCTAACAGACACAAAGATGAGAAGATGATGTGAAGACTGAGGCAGACACTGGAGGGATTCAGGCACAAGTCAAGGAATGTTGTCTTTAGAGGTCGGAAGACGCAAGGAACAAATTCTCCTCCAGAGCCTCGTTAAGGAGTGTGGCTGTGTGTGCACCTTGACTTCAGACTTCTGGTCTCAAAAACTGTCAGAATATACATTTCTGTTGCTTTAAGCCATTGTATTTGTGGTCATTTGTTATAGCAGCCACAGGAAACTGATACAGATGGGGAAGTATAAAAATGCAGCAATTAAACTGAAGTTATTAGCAAGCTGAGAACTTACAAGCTACATGCATTACTATGAAGCAACTAAGTCAGGACATCCGGTGGGGCCCCAGGAATGGACGGATGGCTCCTACCATCATTTATGACTGTGGAGCAAGAGAACCCAGAGATACTCAGTCTTATGAACTCTGTAAATGTAATGTTCAATAGGTATGCAAGTAAGTCTATTATTACTTCCAGGTACATTTGTTTCTGTATAAATTGTGGTACACATTTGAGAACTGGGGTAATTAACCTGGAGGATGTTTACAGCCATGAAAAGCAGGATTTCATGAACTGTTAGAAGTGACTGTCTTCAAGGGTGCTTCTTGAGATCATCCCTTCCACTTGATGCAACACTTTACACAGAGCTGTGCCCATGGTTTTTACAAATCTTTGTAATGGATTTTTTGAAGAAAATACTGTGTTGACTGTGGAGGCTACTTATGGACTTTGAAATGGATGTAAGCCAAAGAACGATAGAAAGAAGACAAAAGTTATGAGTGCCTAAAGAAATCAGTAACAAATATGCATAAACTTAGGAAAACGTTTCTTAAACTGTAACTCTGGAGGGTAGACCAATGTGTTGCTCATTTTAAACAGAAATAACAGCGATGGTTTTCAATGCAGAGAGCTGATAGAACGTTTTCCATGTCAAGCTTTTCCTCCACAAATTTTCATTACAATTTTGATGTCAAGACTAAATTTACCATAAAATCTAGTACAACATAATATCAGCTTAGCTCAAGTAATTACACTTACCTCTTAAGCATATAACAAGTCACTATGTCATAGAATTATGTGGAGGTTTACTTTCACGTATCCCCTTCCTGAGCGAGTCTGACGGGCATGAGATTATTCATTTCTGAATGCAGGGATATGTGGAAGTAAAACACCGATGTTGTTTTTGCTAAGTTCCTTCTAGCTGGTCCCCATTCAGGGTGACCCTGTGTACAGCATAACAAAATACTGCCCTGTCCCACACCATCCTCACAATCACTGTTCTGCTTGAGCCCACTGATGTAGCCACCGTGTCAACTCACCATTGATGTTCTTCCTCTTTTTTGGTGATACTCTATTTTTCCAAGCATGATGTCTGTCATGGATTGAATTGTGTCCCCCTAAAACGTATGTGTTGATCTGACTTGGTTAGGAGTTCCGATATAGTGCTATTGCTCCTATGTGTTGTGAATCCTGCCTCTGTGCTATTGATGATGGAGAATGGTCTGCAGTTGTGTTAGTGAGGCAGGATTCAAGCTACCAGCTCGTGGAATATAAGGGAGAGAAGTTAGCTGAGGAAGTAGGAATCTCATACCACCGAGAGAGAAGCACTGAGAACAGAGCACATCCTTTGGATATGAGGTTCCTGTGCTGTGATGCTGTCACTGAATTTGGACTTATCCTGCCGGACTGTGATAAATTCTGTTACTGAATGGACTTACAATTTATAAATGGATCTGCGGCTTACTGGATTGTGACAATAAAAGCTTCACTTCATGAAAACTTCCACGCTTGGTATTTTCTGTTACAACAGTAGCAGGTGACTAAGACAATGCCCTTCTCCAGAGACTGGTCCCTCCTGATAATATGTCCAAACTACTAAGACTAAATCTTGCTACCTTTGCTTCCAAAGAGCTTTCTGGGTATACTTCTTCCAAGGCAGATTTGTTCTTCTAGCAGTTGATGGCATATTCAATAGTCTTTGCCAATGCTATAATTTAAAGGCATCAATTCTTGTTGCCTTTCTCACTCACTGTCCAGCTTTCACACATGTATAAGGTGACTGAAAATACCGTGGTTTGGGTCAGGTACACCTTAGTCTTCACAGTGACATGAGCACATCAATAGAGATTAACCATAAAGTATTTTGTAAACAAATGCTTAAGAAATTAAATACCTTAGTAAATTATTTAGTGGAATTTCTTGTATGCTGCCTGGTCACTATCTCAGAGATTCTGATTTAATTAGTCTGTAGTGAGAATAGGTGCTGGCAAATTTTTACAATATCCCAGATTATATTAATGAACACCCAGCTTTGAGAATCACTGCTTTGGAGCAGAATACAGAGAACAATTTGAGGCTAAGAATGCCCCAAATCTAGTTTATGAAAAACCAGAGCTTATACAAAAATTAAACCACCATGAAAATCTAGGATATTAGAAATCATTAATCTGAATACATGCATAAAAATCAGTAGCTTTAAAAAATTATTATTATTCATTCTTTACTGTAATACTAGTTGTATTGAATGAGGGAAGAGCTTTGGTCCGAAAAAGACTTACAGGGCCAGTAGAAGGAGTAAGGGACCATTAGCGCTGAGACTTTAAAACTATACTTTGTACTGAAGACTTTCATTTTTTAGCTGCTAAGGTACATCTTCTGGTTAATGCTTTGCCATGAGGAACAGCATTGGTAAGAGTGACAAATTAACAAGAATACAGTCCCTAACATACCAGCATCACTATTCACTAGCATATTATAGTGGTTTGGGGCAGGGAAAGTTTATTGAGTGAGCCATTTTCTAAATCAGACGCATAGTTGTAACAAGTATGGATAGACTTATGGAGCAAATGGAACACAGTTAGTGAATTACGGACTAATTTTCATTCATTATTTACAAATCTCTGTTTATCAGCTGCATTATGACTCTTACATAGCTCGGTTTGATGTATGATTACTAGCCCTGGCCACCATTCATTAGAAATCACTTATATCTTAAAAAGCTGGGCAAGAAGTAAACAATGATGCACTTTATTTAAATGCGAACATTTAAAAAATAATATCTATTAAATAGTTATCCACTCTTCCTCTTCCTCCTAGATCTAGTTACTTGAATTTTTTTTTTTTAATTGTGATTGAGTGCAAGTGTACAATCCAGTTTAAATTAGCATGCCTGCCTACCTGCAGCTCCTTCTGCTCTCCTTGCTGGTGACGGCACACTCCTTCTTTTCGCTCTTTACAGGTCATATCCTCTTAACAATCTCCTGTCCCCTTGTCCCCACCCTTCCCACATCCCCTCTAGTCAGAGGCCAGTAGGACAACATCCCACAGATGCATAGAACCATAAAGTCCACAAATGTTATGGTCACCTTGTGTTGCCGAGTCCAATCCATTCCTGCCTGAAGAGTTGACCTCAGTAATAATTACGGCAAGGGGCAGTATCAGGTCTAGGGGCCATGCTCCCAGGGGAAACCCAGGTCTTCGGACCATCAATTGCTGTCTTTTAGTGGAGTTTTCAGGGTGCACCCCTTTTTATTCTCATGTTGCCACTGGAACTCAACATTATGAGCCCTATCATGGCTGTCATTGGTGGTGGCCAGGCACCATCTGGTTCTTCTGGTCACAAGGGTCTTTCTGTCTTCTGGGTTGTCTTTCTGCCATGTCATTGTTGTCTTTGGTGGTCATCTGTTCCAGCTGAGTTGGGACAATTTGGTGTACTTCAGATGACAGCTTGCTAGCATTAAAGACCCCAGATGCCACTCACCAATATTGGTGCAGAAGACTCTTTTAGCAATAGGGTAGTTATGCCAATTGACCTTGATGCCCATTGACAGCATGGTCCACCAACCCCTGCCCCTGCTACTTTGTCCTTGCAATATTGGGTTAAGATTGGAAGAGTATTCAAGTTATGTTGAAGTACAGTTACACTGATCTTCTTTCTAATGTGTGCAGTCACTGATTTCACCCAACCAAATTTCCATCAACTATCTAACCTATAACCAATCCTTTCCCTCTCTCTCTGCACTCCCTTGCAGCCATCAAAGAGTCTTTTCTTCTGTATATGAGTCTGTTTTTAAGTCCTTATAGTAGGGGTCTCATGCAATATTTGTCCTTGTGCCGCTGACTAATTTCACTCAACATATTGTCTTTCAATTGAAAGCAGGTTATGAGATGGTTCCTAAAGTCATCAGTGTTCTTTATCCTTGCATAGTGTTCCATTGAGTACATATACCATAGTTTATTTACCCATTCATTTGTTGTTGGGCATCTGGGTTGATTCCATCTTTTTGCTATTGTGGACTGTGTTGCAGTACACATCCGTGTGCATCTATCTGTTTGTGTGACTGCCTTGGGTATACTCCAAGTAGTCGGACTACTGGGTCAAATGGTGTATCTACTTCCAGCTTTTTAAGGAAGTGCCAGATTGCTTCCCAAAGAGGTTGTACAATTTTGCAATCCTACCAGCAGTGTAGGAGAGTTCCAATTTCTCCACAGCCTCTCCAGCATGTGTTGTTCTGTGTTTTTTGGATCATGGCCAACTTTGTTGGGGTGAGATGGTATCTCACCATGTTTTGATTTGAATTGCTTTAATAGCTAATGACCATGAGCATTTCTGCATGTGTCTTTTGCCTGCCTGGATATCCTCTCTAGAGAAGTGTCTGTCCATCTCTTTGCCCAGCACTTAATTGGGTTATTTATCCTTTTCTTGTTGATATTTTGCAGTACCATGTACATTTTGGAGATCAGAAGTTGGTCTGACATAAAGTTGCCAAATATTTTTTCCCATTCTGTAGGTGGTCTTTTAATTCTTTTGATAAAGTCTTTGGATGAGCAAAAGTGTTTGATTCTTAGTAGTTCCCATTTATCTATCTTCTCTTCTGTTGATCGTACTTTGTCAGAATTTGAAATCTGTCTAAGTTGTGCATTAAAACTTGTTGATGCTATTTTTTCCTGAATGATCTTTATCATTTTAGGTGTGACATTTAGGTCTTTTATTCAGTTTGAGTTGGTTTTTGTGTAAGGTGTAAGATACTCATCTTGTTTCAATTTTTGGCAGATGGATATCCAATTTTGCCAGCAACATTCGTTAAAGAGATTGTTTTTACCCCATTTTACATTCTTAGGCCTTTGTCAAATATCAACTGTTCATAAGAGGATGGTGGTATCTCTGGGGTCTCAACTCTATTCCATTGGCCTATATGTTACTTTTTGTACCAGTACCAGGCAGTTTTGACTATCGTGGCAGTATAATAGGTTCTAAAGTTGGGTAGCGTTCTTCTTCTTCAGTAGTGCTTTGCTTATCTGGGGTTTCTTCCCCTTCCACACAAAGTTGGTGATTTGTTTCTCTTTTTCATTGAAAAGTGTCACTGGAATTTGTATTGCATTGTATATGTAGATGGCTTTGGGCAAAAAGGACATTTTCACAATGTTAAGTCTTCCTATCCACGAGCAAGGTAGGTTTCTCCATTTATGTAAGTCTCTTTTCGTTTCTTATAGTAAGGACTTGTAATGATCTTGAATGATCTCTTTGAATGATCTCTTTGTTATTATAAATGAATCATACTGATTTTGTTATGTTTATTTTATAACCTGATAGATACTTCGCTGAATTCTTCTATCAGTTTGAGTAGTTTACTCATGGATTCTTTAGGAGTCTCTGCATATACAACAATATCATCATAATAAATAGGGAGATTTTTACTTCTTCTTTGCTGATGTAGATGCCTTTTATTTATTTGTCTTGTCTAATTGCTCTGGCCAGAACTTCTAGTACAATGTTGAATAGGAGAGGTGAAAGTGGGCATCCTTGTCTAGTTCCCGCAGTTACCTGAATTTTTTATCAGCTTTAGTCAACCATTACTAACATACAGTAAACTGTAAATATATATTTATAGAATACAATCTGATGAGCTTTGACACAGATGTGCAAGTGAAACTATCACCACAATTAAGGTGATGAACATATCCAACACTCCCTGTCCCTATCTTCAGGTAACCACTGATTTGATTGCTATTACTATAGATAAATTGGTATTTTCTAGAATTTCAAGTAAATAGAATTGTGCAGTAGGCACTATTTTTCATTTGCCTTTCTTCATTTAGCATAGTTATTTTGAGATTCATCTATGTTTCGGTGTACATAAAAATCATTTATTTTTATTTTCAAATAGTATTATTTCATGGATTTGTCCTAGTTTTTTCCCTCACTAGGTAATATTAATGCAATGATTCTGCATATAGAAAGTCTGAGGTTAAAAGGGACTATAGTCCTTTCAAAGAATTCAATGGAAAAAGCATTAGTGAATCACCATTTCTTTGTTCAAAAGAGAAAACACAATATTCTTCACTAGACATCCCCTGTGTGTAGTATTTTGTGTATACACAGTAATGTTGACTTCTATGACAGATATCAACTCATGATTTATCTAAAAGTACTACTCCAAAAGCATTTATACTCCTATGTTGATTTAACCATGCTTTTTTGTTTGTTTGTTTGTTTCTATTATCTGGTCCTTTAGGTACCTCTTAAGAACAAAAAAATGAAAACTTTCTGCTGAAAGTGTATGTTGTAGTGGTTGTTGTTAGGTGTCTTTGAGTCAGTTCTGACTCATAGTGTTCCTGTGCACAGCAGAATGAAACCCTGCCTAGTCCTGCATGTGCCCACAACTGTTTCCATGCTTACGCTCATGGTTGCAGCCGCTGAGTCAATCCATTTTTTTTTGAGTCTTCCTCTTTTTTCCATCCTCCACTCTATCTAGCATAATGTCCTCCTCCAGGGACTGATCCCTCCTGACAACATGTCCAAAGTATGTGAAACACAGTCTCTCAATCTTTGCTTCCAGGGAGTGCTCTGGTTGTGCTTCTTCCAGAAAAGATCCTTTGTTCTTATGGCAGTCCATAGTGCATTCAGTATTCTTCTCCAGTACCACTTCAAAGGCATCAATTCTTCCATGTTCCTTATTTATTATTCATCTTTTACATGCGTATAATGTAACAGAAAATCCCATGGCTTGGGTCAGGCAAACCTTAGTCTTCAAGGTGACATATTTACTTTTTAACACTTTAAAGAAGTCCTGTACAGCAGATTTTCCCAGCAGTGTATGATGGCCCAGATTTATTATTGGTTACCAGGAATTGGCGGGAGGGAGATATAAAGGGTGACCCACTGCTTGGTGGACCACGAGCTTCTGTTAATAGTAATGGAAAAATCTGTAAATAGGTAATGGTAAAAGTTGAATGACATGATAAACATAATTAATATCAGTGAATTGTGTACATCAGAATGCTGATATGGTAAATACTTTGTTAGATACAATTTACCACAATTAAGTAAAAGAGAGAGGAAAGAAACCCTATGTCCCTTTTTTTTGCCTATGACCAGTTGCCATCAAGTTGATTCTGATTCATAGTGACCGTACAGGACAGCACTGAGCTGCCTCACAGTTTCCAAGGAGTACCTGGTGGATTTGAACTGTCGATCTTTTGGATAGCCGCTGTAGCTCTTAACCACTGCACCACCCGCATTTCTTTTATAGTATACTATGCCACCAGGCTTTCTCCCATAGTATCTTTTCAAAAGCATCAAAATAGTTTTAATACTAACTATGAATATTCCTGCACCTCATAATTTAAAGCATCATGAAAGAATTATTAAAATATACTTATTATTCTTAATTCTGACTATTCTAGAAGGTTTTTTGGGGGGTGGGAGGACATTAGTTTAGTCTGCTAGATTTCGGGGGTATCAAGTTAACCAGCTCTTCTATGGATGGAATGAAGTTCCCTAAGCCACATGCTGCCAGTGGGTAACTCATTCCTTGTCATTTGAAAACACCAAACTCTTCGGGAAAACACCTTGCTTCCATTATCATGCTTCATTCCCTGTTACAGTGAACTGGCGAGCTATCTGACAGAATCGGTGTATGTCATAATGGTAAGATTTGGCTAATCAACCTAAATTGAATGAACTCCAACAGCCTCAAAGAACCAGAATGTGCACAGTGGATTGGTGCTTCAGCTTTAATTAACTTTTGTCTTTGCCCACAACATGCTATCTTTTAAGCCTGGCCAAACTTTTTAAAGGTATGAGCCTTTGGGCAAGCATTAAATGGCAAATTAGATTTACTAGAGAATTCTGCTCACTTGTCCTTGCTTACTTATTCACAAAATAATTTGAAAAAACCCCAAAACAAAAAAACATATACTTCAATTAAAAAAAAACTTAATGTTGAACCTTATCTATAAAAACATGAGTCACTTAAACTATATATTGTTTTTATTTGAGTGATTCAGTTATACATGAATTCCTAAATATTCTGAAGACATTATGCCATTATTTACTACGTTTAAGCAGATTTTGACTCATCGTTACCCTATAGGACAGAGTAGAATTACCCCAGAGTTTCCAAGGACTGTTTGGTGGATTTGAACTTCTGATCTTTTGGTTAGCAGCCACAGCATTTAACCACTATATCACTGTATCATCTACCAAAGATGTTATAGGTAGTAGAAATTCAACAAATTAAAAAAAAAAAAATTAAGATCATTCATATTGTTCCTTAGTAAAGTTGTGTAAGCTTCAGTGGAAACAACAGAACAAGGTCCCAAATTGTTCCTGATACCAGAAGACCAAGTCAGGCTCTGGAAAGAATCATTTTCAGAAGAAAAGCAATTACCAATAAAAGAAAGAATCAATTTCAGGAATATTTTATGATACTCCTGATTTTAACTTCTTTGAAATGGAAATGAAGAATCATTGAAACCCCAAACCAAACCCATTGCCACTGAGTCAAATCCAATTCCTAATAACCCTATAGGACAGAGTAGAAATGCCCTATAGAGTTTCCAAGCAGTGCCTGGTGAATCTGAACTGCCAGTGTTTTGGTTAGCAGGCATAGCACTTAACCACTACATAATCAAAGTTTCCAGAATTCCTGAATCTGCAGAAAATCAATAATTTAGCAGATGTACTTCATACTAGGTATAAAATCTGAAACAGGCTTATTACACAACACTTAGGACACTTCATGAATAAATACCTGAGTAGCTCTGAAAGTTCCTTCAATAATCGAGAGGCAAAGATTATTATTTTTATTATACATTTTTATTATTAACATTCAAGATATTTTTAATGGTGACGTTCAGGTAAATAGTCAGGATCAAAGGTATTAAAAGCAAAATTTGCAACTTTGCTCTCAGAATATTTTCCCAACAGCATTTTTAGTGGGCACTTTCACATATTATAAGAACAGCTATTTCTGTTATATTTTAGATAAGATTTTCCAGAGAAACTATTTTTAAGCTTTAAAATATATGGTCAGTGAAAAGATGGAATGTCTGTATTATGCAAATAAGGATGCAGATTAGAGAAATATGATGTCAATCACAAAAGCTGGCTTCCTTTAGAATTAATCAGAATGGCTGGCTTTGAATTTAACTCACACTTGACTGTTACATATTTTGGAAAACAAGTACATCTGCTTGGCAATTCCCATAAACACTGATTTGATTTTGTGCCACTGACATCCAGCGCTTGTTTACGTTCTTCATTATAATAATAACACGCTAGTCATATCAGCTTATAAAATTCTAATGGTTCATTTTAATCTAGAAGATTTTGTATACACAAACTAATATGCCCCTGAATATTTACAAAATGGAATTGTGGACCATTACATTAAGGCACTTGGTACTATTCATCTGGTGACTAGGACCATAAATGTCAAATAAAGATCACCTAGCACAGGTTCTTTAAGCCTACTGATGAAAATTCCATGAAATAAATACAAATATACTAAGTGGAACTGCTATTACATATGCAGGTTGCATAAAGTTTGGGAGACATAATGTGATGCAGTAGAAACCTACAGACTGGGAAATCAGATAAACTCCTGTGTGGATTTAGCTTTAACACTTGCATATTTTTTAAAATGGTGACACTAATTTATAATTTGTAGTTTTGGGGGGGGCTAGATTTAAGTTAATCAGCACAACTGAATATGAATCCCCTGATACTATTACAATTTTTCAGAGCCATGTTTTTACTACATTTATGTTGTCCTGTTAAACCAAAATCAAACATATTGCTGTCAAGTCAATTCTGACCATAGCAACCATACAGGACACAGCAGAATTGCCCCACAGAGTTTCCAAGAAGCACCTGGTAGATCTGAACTGCTGATCTTGTGGTTAGCGGATATAGCACTTCACCACTACAGCACCAGGGTTTGTCCTATCAGGCTTTAATTTTTTTCTTTAATATCTATTATCACTCACAAAAAATATAAGATCCAACACAATATCAAATAACAGAAATATAACATCATAAAAATAAACATGAATTTCCCTTAGTATAGGGAAACTACACAGATGAAAATCTCTTGGTATTCTTCATTCTAACTGAGCAATTTGTAGAATCCAATGCAAAATGACTTAAACTGGCAAAGGGATGATTTTAACCAGTTATGTTTCATAAAGCTCAGTAACCAGCCTAGTATAAATCAAGCACATAATCTATAAAGAGAGAGGAAATGGAGTGTTTTGGTGAAAGGCCCTAGATAGATGAAATTCTGCTCAGCCTCTCCATAACCATTTTTCACATATAGGTGAGGAAAAATTGATCACTTTTTCCATCCTCAGATTTTTTGTCCTATGAAGAGTTCTCTGTGAGTTCTAAACTAAACAGGGCTTACCCTTAGTCAGTCTCAGTATGGTTTACAGAGAGTCAAGCACAAATTCAACACCAATCATCCTGAACAACAATGTTGTTGCTGGCTGCGATGGAGCTGAGTCTTAAAAGACACCATTAACAATGGAAGAAAGCACTGCTCAGTCCCGTGCTATCACCAAGGCTAGTTAGGGATTGGATTGTTGTGTTTCCTAGCAGTTTCACTGGCTAATTTTACAAAGCAGATCACCAGGCCTTTCTTCCTAGTCTTAGTCTAGAAACTCCCCTGAAATCTTTTCACCATCACAGCAACACACAAGTTTCCCTGAGAGCTGGATGGTTTCTATGCTTCAGGTACAGTGGTCAGGAAGTACCAATACAGTTATCAAACAACAGAAGACATCTAAAATCTCTCAAGTAGGTACCAATGAGGGCTCTAACATGGAGTAGAAGATCCTCTCAGCTTACTTGTCTACTTCTTTTCACAAAACTCTTAAATGATAAGATAGCCTGACCTTCCTTCCCTTCCCCAAACTCTTAAAACATTCAAGCTAGGTGCAGGGTTAGGGGTTGGGAAGGGGTGGCTTCACTCTTTGCTTCTTTGGCTTTTATTGCCACTTTCTGCCTCCACATTCTGTCTTTGGAACCTAGTCTATCCACTCCTCTGTGAGTAATTTCATGTGCTTTCTAACATATATACAGGTAACCTTTTCCAATTTCCCTCATCATCCCTGGCTTCATTGAGAACAGAAGAACACCTGAGAGCCAAACAGAGAAGCCCAAGGAATCTCCTAGATGCAGGGAGTAGAAATGAGAGTGGAGGCTTCAGGACAGCAGAGGGGTTTGTTTCATTCACGAATATATTCTCCTGTACCTGCATCACTGTCTGGTACATTAGGTGGACACGAAAAATACCTGAAGAATAAAAAAGTAATTAGGTAAGTGTTTACATATTAACATTTCCATTCTCGACACTCTTGTCTCCCTAACTGCTCCATAGTAGAGTTAGTATATGTAAATTTCTCATATTTTATTGTGGAGAATTTGAAGCACTGTCTGAACAGAGATGGGAGAGAGGAATAAAATTCAAGGCCGGCATTTCCTGCAGGGCTTGTGCTGGCCAACAGTCAGTATGAGCCACAGGTTCAAATGTGAGATCATGAGGAATGAAGTATGAGCTGATTAGAAGCCCTTTCTCTATTGAAAATGGGACAAGTCTGCTGTATCTATTTTTATAAAATGAAAACACACAATGAGTCATACAATATTGAAGTCACACCAAGAATAATGGAGAGTCACACTTGATTAAAAAAGTGTGTGTGAGGCAAAGATGATAACCACTACACCATGGAAATTTAACTGGACTTCAACATAACATGAACACTCTTCCAATCTTAACCCAATATTGCAAGGACAGACTAGCAGGGGCACATCGAGGCCAAGTGGCATAACTAGCCTATTGCTAAGAGAGTCTTCTGCACCCCATATTGGTGAGTGGCGTCTGGGGTCTTAAAAGCTGGCAAGCTGCCATCTGCGGTATACCAAATGGTCCCAACTCAGCAAGAACAGATAATCACCAAGGACCGAAACAGCAGAGGGGAAAGAGAACCCAGAAGACAGACAGACCGAGGTGAATGGCTGACTACATCGACATATGACTGGAGGAACCAGATAGTCCCAGTCGCCATCAATGACAGTCATGGTGGGACTCACAAAGTTGAGTCTCAGTGGCAACATGAGAATAAAAAGGGGTGCACCCTGAGAACTCCACTAAAAGACCAGAACTGATGGTCCAGGGTCCCCTGGTCCTGATGCTGCCTCTGTCCATTAATCATTACTGAGGTCATCTCTTTGGACAGGTATGGAGTGGACTCAGTGACACACAAAATGACCTTATTGTGTGCACTTTATGGTTCTACTAATCTATAGGATGTAGGCCTACTGGTGTCTTACTAGAGAGGCATGACAAGGTGGAGAGGAGGGGACAGGAGATTTTTAAGAGGATACAACATGTATAGAACAGATAGGAGGAGTGTGCGGTCACTAGGTAAGAAGAGCAGTAGGGACTGTACACAGGCGGGCACGCAAATTTAAACTGGATTGTACACTTTCACTTAATCACCATAAAAAAAGTGTGTGGAGACTACTCATCATTTTAGACGTATAGAGAAAACATGAATGTCCTTCCAAGATGAGTGAAGATTATACATTTCTTAAGCTCAAGTGGGCAGACAGGGACTACTTTTTGGTTCATATTTCTACCTCATATTTCTAGTGTGCCTTAATTTACATTTTAAAATATTTTCAAAAGCTTGAAAACCTATATTCAATTAAATATTCATAAGCTTTCACATCTAGATTGATAAAATTAAGGTCATTAGAGGCAGTTATTTCTCATTTGTCCAAAACTGGCACAAAGAACTTAGAATAACGAATTAATTAGTTTTAAAATTTGATTAAACAGCCAGAGCCTTTAGGAGGAACCTATCCTTTTTCACTTCAAAGTGTTTCTATGAATGAAAGGGATCGTATTGCTGGCCCTCTCTGAGTTATAGCCTGTCTTCAGTTATTTTTTAATAGGATGCTTTGTGTAACCACTTTTATATTTTGATAATCTGAATTTTAGGCAATGTTAAGTAAGGGTCACCTAAAAACAGTAATGATTAAAAGATTTACAATCAGTTTGATAAAATTTAAACTTCCAGTTTTATTCACAGAAGAGAACTCAAATTAAAGGAGGAAGGAAGTGTACTTTGCCTTGCTGGGCTATTAAATCCTCTAACAGGAGGTGGCAACATTAGAGGCTGTAGCCAACGTGGGACAAGAGTAATGAAGTTATTTTACTTGTCATCTGCAAATAAACACTGAGACAGAGAATACCAAGAAGCCCTGGGAAAATGCTTAAGAAACAACAACAAAAAATCATTCTAACTGTTACTTACTCAACTGAGAAAGAACAGGGTGGAATTATAGAGTGACATAACAATGAAAGCATCCAGAAAGATCTACGTGCGAAATAAAAACAAATAAACTAAAGCCAGAATGTCTATTTTCTTCGGTGATTGAAATCTCAATCAAAATACCCTCTTTAATTTGGGAAAGAACATAGCAATATATGGTTGGTATCCTTCCAGGATTCCAGCACTTTTATCTTCAGGGTATGAAATATCACAAAACTATAAAAAGAAATATTGTAAGATTTTAGTGTTGTATCAGCTATCATACTGTCAAATAAAAATCATTTACTGGACTGTCCTGAGACAATGAGAAACTACTAAAACTACTTGCCAACTCCAAGGGTCAGACCTTCAAGGATTTATTTAACTCCATGGACTAATGTAGTACCTGGCATTAAGGTATCTGGGTTGAATTAGAAGTGCCCATTATGCCCGGGTCTGTGCTAGATGCTTTCTCATTCTTGAATTTATGTGTAATCCCTTACCAGAACTTGATGAAACAAGCAGATCTCTCTTAAATTACAGCTGAAGAAATTTATAGAGGTGATGCTAATTTACCCAAGAACACACAACTCACTTACCAGACAGCAAACTCAGATAACACATAGGTCTCCAAACCAATTGCTGAACAGTTGATTCCAACTCTTGGCAACCCAGTGTGTATCTGAGTAGAACTGTGCTCCATGGAGTTTTCGGTAGCTGAGTTTTAGGAAGTAGACCAAGAAGCCTCTGGGTAGACTGGAACCTCCAACTGTTCAGGTTTCAGCTGAGTACAGTAATCATCTGAACCACCCAGGGACCCCTCTCCAGAGGACCCTCTAAATATACTACAAATGACATGCCAAGCCAAGTGCCGTCGAGTCGGACACAGAGGCCAATATTATGAACAAGCAGTTAAAAAATAAAAGATAAAAAGATTTTAAGGACGGCTACTCTATGGGGCAATTCTACTCTGTCCTATAGGGTCACTATGAGTTGGAGTAAAGAGAGAGTGGGCAGCCCCTACTTGTCTGTCAGTGGAGACTTGCTTGTTGCTGTGGTGCTGGAAGCTATGCCACTGGTACTTAGGTACCAGCAGGGTCACCCATGATAGACAGGTCTCAGCTGAGATTCCAGAATAAGGCAGACTAGGAAGGACTTGATAGTCTATTTCTGAAAAGAATCATCCATGGAAAACCTTATGAACAGCAGTATGATGTTGTCAGATATGGTGGCAAAAAGTGAGCCTCCCACATTGGAAGGCGCTTGGAAGACAACGGGGAAGAACTGCCTTCTCAAAGAAGAGTCGACCTTAAGGACATGGATAGAGTAAAGCCTTTGGGATCTTCGTTTGCTGATGTGGTATGAGTCAAAATGAGAAGAAATAGCTTCAAGCATACATTAATAATTGGAACATGGAACGCACGAAGTCTGAATCTAGGAAAATTATAAATAGTCTAAAATGAAATGAAATGCATAAACATTGATATCCTAGGTATTAGTGAGCTGAAATGGACTGGTACTGGCCATTTTGAATCTGAAAAATCATATAGTCTACTATACTAGGAAAGAAAACTTGAAGAGGAACAGTGTAGCTTTCATCATCAAAAAGAATATTTCAAGATCTGCCCTAAAGTACAATGTTGTCAGTGATGAGATGACATCCATACACCTACAAGAAGGCCAGTGAATCTGATTATTACTGTAGTTTATGCACCAACCACTAAGACCAAAGATGAAGAAATCGAAGGGTTTTACAAGCTTTTACAGTCCAAAATTGATTAAATATGCAATCAGGAAGCATTGATAATTACTAGTAACTTGAATGCAAAAGTTGGAAACAAAGAAGAAGGATCAGTAGCTGGAAAATACAGCCTTGGTTATAAAAATAATGCCAGAGATTACCTGACAGAATTTCACAAGACTAGTGAGTTCTTCATTGCAAATATCTCCTTTAACCAACACGAACGGTGACTGTACACATGTACCTCACCAGATGGAATACACAGGAACCAAACTGACTACATTGTGGAAAAAGACAATGGAAAAGCTCCATATCAGTAGTCAGAACAAGATCAGGAGCTGACTGTGACACAGATCATCAATTGCTCATATGCAAATTCAAACTGAAACTAAAGAAAATTAGAAGAAACCCAGAAGAGCCAAAGTATGACCCTGAGTATATCCATCCTGAGTTTAAAGACCACTAATGACTGAAGACCAGACGAATTGTGGAATGACATCAAAAACATCATTCGTGAAGAGGGCAAGATGTCATTAAAAAGATAGGAAAGAAAGAAAAGACCAAACTGGATGTCAGAAGAGATTCTGAAACTTGCTCTTGAATGCCAGGCAGCTAAAGCAAAAGGATGGAATGGCAAAGACCTAAATAGAAGATATCAAGGGGCAGCTCAATAAGACAAAAGAAAGTGTTATAATGACTTGTACAAAGAGCTGCAAATGGAAAACCAGAAGGCAAGAACTGAAGAAAAATTTCAAGCCTCGAATCACAATAGAGGATTCTACAGGGAAAATATTAAATAACTCAGTGACTATCAAAAGAAGATGGAAAGAACAAACAGAGTCATTATACTAGACAGAACTGATTGATGTTTAGCCATTTGAAGAGACAGCATATGAACAGGAGTCAATGGTACTGAAGGAAGAAGGTGAAGCTGCATTGAAGATACTGGCTAAAAGCAAGATCCCAGGAATTGATGGAATATCAGTTGACATATTTCAACAAAAAGATGCAGCGCTGGATGTGCTCACTTGTCTATGCCAACAAATTTGGAGGATGGCTACCTGGCCAACTGACTGGAAGAGATCCATATTTATGCCCATTCCAAAGAAAGGTGATCCAACCAACTGTGGAAATTACTGAACAATATCATTTGTGTCACATGCAAGTTCAATTTTGCTCAAGATCGTTAAAAGCAACTCTGACAGTATATTGACAAGGAATTTCCAGAAATTCAAGTTGCATTCAGAAAAGGATGTGGAATCAGGCATATCATTGCTGATGTCAGATGGATCTTAGCTGAAAGCAGAGAATACCAGAAAGATGTTTACCTGTGTTTTATTGACCATGCAAAGACATTCGAATATGTGGATCATAGCAAATTATGGCTAACATTGTGTAAAATGAGAATTCAGAACACTTAATTGTGCTCTTGAGGAATCTGTGTATGGATCAAAAGGCAGTCACGCACAAGGGGACATTGCACGGTTAAAGTCAGGAAAGGTGTGCATCAGGTTTCATCCTTTCACCATATGTGGTGGTCAGGATTATGTCAACTTGGCTACTACATATTTGGCTGCTGTATTAAGTGGCAGGGCGGGGTTTGTGGTGGCTCCCTGCCCCTCAGCTCTCATCTCGTGACCTTTTAGTACGGCGGATGGTCGCTCACGTGGCCAGGAGCTCCTGCTCTCTTTTCCAGTGTCTGGTTCCAGGACTTGAACTAGCAGCTGTTGGACTCATAAGTCCTTACACTCGGCACTTGAGAGTCCTGCTCCCTGACCTGCTGATCCTGGTTTTGCCAGCCTCTGTCGCTTCGTCTCACCACTAGCTTGGCATCCACTGATCTACACAACCGGTGATCTAGAACTCTGGTCTCTGATTTGCTGACTTTCGGTTCCTCAGCTTCCGTGACGACATGAGGCTTGTGCCAGAGCTTGGGACATTCAGCTTCTGTGATTACGTGAGCTGTTTCCTATATCTGTATCTATCTATCTATCTATATATTATAAATCTTTCCTTGTACCTACACCTGTTACTGGTTTTGCTTCCCTAGAAAACCCAGCCTAAGACACTATACCTTTTCAGTCTGTCTGCTGAGCAAATAATCCAAGAAGCTGGATTCTGTGAAGAACAATTGATGCCTTTAAATCGTGGTGTTGGAGAAGCGTGTTGAATGTACCATGGACTGCCAAAAGAACAAACAGATCTGTTCCAGAAGAAGTACAACCAGAGTGCTCCTTGGAAGCAAAGATGGCAAGATTGTGTCTTACATACTTTGGGCATGTTGTCAGGAAGGCTCAGTCCCGGGGGAAATACATAATGCTTGGTAGAGTGGACGGTCAGCAAAAAACAGGGAGACCCTCAATGAGATGGATTGCCACAGCAGCTGCAACAATGGGCTTATGCATAAAAACGATTGTGGACATGGCTCAAGATCAGGCAGTGATTCATTCCATTGTTCATAGGGTCGCTATGAGTCAGAACTGACCGGACAGCACCTAACAACAACATAGTAACATGGATAGAAGTGTCACTTGCTAGCATGATGGACAGTTTTCTAAGAGCGAAGCACAGAGGATTTCTCTTTGCTGAGGCAACAGTAACACCATGCCACCAGTGTTTTTTTTTTCCCCTTTAGGCATCTTCCTTTATTCTGATAGACCCCAACCCTGCTTAATAACCATTAGATTATCATTTTGATTTCTTTGTTCGGTAAATTTAAAGGACAATGTATCAGAAACAATGGGCTGACTATTGACTGGAGGTAGAACTTTTCTGCCTTGATGCCAGATCTTTAACTATTCGCTCCTGTTCACTTCTATAACCTTGTCTCCCGGTACATTTGTTCACCAACAGTCTACTCATGGTTTCTTACCTAACCCCTGTCAGTGTGACATGAATTTCTACACTGGCCTTTCCTTTCTGTCTATCAAGCTCATTGCCCAAAGGTACTCAAGTTTCTAATTGCTTTATAGACGGGAAAGAGAACACTTTGCTTACTTGGCAACTGGGGATACTGGTAGATATTTTCTCAACCTTAATTTCAGCTTTTAAACTAAATATCCTCTATCCTGTTATCAAGATATTCAATAATACTACTGAATATGATCTATTTAATATACTTAATATTTAATACTACTGAATATGATCCATTTAATAATACTAATTTAAGTACATAAATGTAATATAGTAAATATTCCATATCAATTTTTATTTAATTTAGTGAAATCAAAATATTTACATAATCTTTTCTTCAGTGCACGTCCATTCACCCCTTTTTTCTGCTACTATCTGAAGTTCCTTAACTCAGAACTCTCTTCCCAGTGGGATTTTAAGCAACATACACCCTAGAGTTCCTATGGGGTGGGATAATACAATAATAAAAGCAAGGCATTTGTCTTGAGAGTGGCAATCATATAAGGATGAAGACAGCATGAGAAAAGTTGGATTAAAAGGATTTTTTGGAACATGTGGTTCAATAAATTTTTAAATAGCATCACAAAAAGAAAAATGGAGAGTGATCTTTAGAAGCTACCAGCAAATGTATTTCTGTAGAATGGATTAAGTTGGGCAAGAAATTAAAGAGTAATAGAGAACATTTGACCTTAAAGGGCATAGAATGCTTTATTTTTAAACTGCTCATTCAGCTAACAAACCAGTCGAAAAATATGGCTGTGGAAAAAATGAGCAGGTTAGACTTGAAAGTTTTATTAGTTCCAATAATAACTACCATTCAATGATCATGATGTTCCAGCACTGTGATACTTATTTTTATAGTAATCATCCCAATTTATTTTGATTATAACAGTTTGAAGTAGGTACTATTCACCCTTATTTTATGACGAGAAAACTGAGATGAGTTCAACAGCACACAGCCAGTATATGTCCAGGCTAGGAGTTAAGTAAACATTATTTGATTCTAAAGGCTCATTGCTTAATACTAAAAAAACAAACAAACAAAAAAAAAAAGTATAACATTATGAAATACTGACTAAATAAGAGGAACTCACCAAATTGAACACCAGAATAAATTTGAGTACAAGAATGCTCTCAGTACAAGTTCATTACAAGAGCAATGGGGAATTGTTACATATGTGAGGTGCTTTTGAATATATGAAGTAGCCGGTCTCACTCATCTAGGGCTGCCGTAACAGAAGTAGTGCGAATGGCTATGAGAAGCAGAAATATATTCTCTCACAGACTGATAGGCTAGAAGT
Source organism: Heterohyrax brucei (assembly GCA_028571685.1). Taxonomy (NCBI): domain Eukaryota; kingdom Metazoa; phylum Chordata; class Mammalia; order Hyracoidea; family Procaviidae; genus Heterohyrax; species Heterohyrax brucei. Next base: position 80,744,451 of record CM053144.1, read on the forward strand.
CCAAATACAGGATATCAGCTCCAGAGGAAATCTTTCTGTGTTGGTTCTGGGGGAAAGTCCTTGTCATCAGTCTTTCCCTAGACAAGGAGCTTCTCCTTGCAAGGAATCTGAGCCCAAAGGATGAGCTCTGCTCCTGGCACTGCTTTTTTGGTGGTATGAGGTTATCTACTCTTTGCTATTTCTCTTTTCTTTTATCTCAGCCTACACCTCAGGGAAATTCTCTTTACATTGGTTAAGGGACATGATCTTAATACAGGTGCTACAATCCCACCCTAATCCTCTTTAACATAGTTTAATCTTGCTTTATTAACCAAAGGCAGAGATTAGGATTTGCCATGCATGGGGAAATGACAATTAAAAATTGGAGGAGAACCACACAATATGAGAATCATGGCCTACCCAAGATGACACATTTTGGGGAGACACAATTCATAACACAGGTTCCGCTTATTTCTATTCATGAAACATGAACAACAACATTAATCAAAAACATTGCTGTTGAGTTGCTTTTGTTTCATAAGGACCCTACAGGCCAGCATAGAACTGCCCATAGAGTTTCCAAGAAAACCTGGTGGATTCCAGATGTTGACATTTTGGTTAGCAGATACAGCTCTTAACCACTATGCAACCAGGGTTTACCTGAAACATATCAATCACTTCATCTAGTAACTGACTTAAAAGTGATCCTCTAAGTGATTACATTCAGTTATAATTATGGCCATTTTTGGACTAAAATTTGAGAAAAATAAATCTTCATTACAAAAATGCAAACCATCTCTTGACTTTAGAAAATCTGTGACATATTTTACCGCCTGTGCCTAATATTCCTGCTGTTGAATTTACTGAATACACTGAGGTTCATTTTTATCTTCCAACAAATCCAGCCATGTCTCTCTAGTAATTTCCTTCTAACATAAAGTATTCATCTTAATCTAACTGTAAATCTTCTTCCTGCAATCTGCATTTCAGCTATTTGGGGGGGGGGGGGAGGATCCAAACAAAACCAAACCAAAACACATTTATAATACATGAATATTTGTTGTTATCTGTTCACCACTGCCCATGTGAGAAACAGCTCACCAGCAATCATAGTCTATGCCCACGTGGGCTTCCTTGGGGGCTTCTAATCAAAAGCAGATTGCGTTTTCTCAGTCTCCTTTCATCCATATGCGGCATCTGTTCTGGTTAGCAGGCAGACGAGCCTCTCTGTGTACCTTAGCTCTACTCATTGTAGACGCCAGCCATAGACATCGAGGTGGCTGGTAAAGTTCCTAAAGCGATGTAAGCCACTAACCAAGATTTTAAATCAGAACATCTCAAAGATAGGAGCCAATCAATGTTACACGATGCAGTCAGTTAGAGAAATTTAATTTCTTTTATATAGATTAATTAACACTCCCATCATTCTGTCTGTAGGCATCAGAGTGATATTATTTTACTAATGTGTCTATAATTTCCCAACTTTCAACTTCATGTTTGTATGGAACAATTTTCTAGAATAAAGGACTGATAAAATGTAGATGATATTCCCATTGTAGCTGAATTCCCACTTTAAAACAGAAATCAATTTTTTAAAAAAATTCAAACTTCTGAACTCAGGGTAACATTTACCTGTAAGTTTCTTTTTGAAAATGACATTAAATGTAGATGCCTCGATGCGATCAATGACAACTATTTTATAAAACAAAGTAAGTAGATAAATACAAGCAAAAGTAGCATTTCCCATATTAGAAATTTCCAAGCTTCTTGATTTCTCAGCCTTTAGAACAAGACAGCAGATGCTGCTGATAGAAATGCAGACAGAGAAAGAAGGAATTCTCTTATATGCCTTGCCCACCTCTTTAGAATCTCAAACTGAAAGCATTCACGCAACAGGAAGATGCATCAGTTACATTGAGGGAGTACAAGCCTCACTGAGATATGCCCTGTTACATTACCATCCACTCTTCTCCTCGAGACCACTTTTAGCAGGACAGCTAGCCAGAAAAAAAAAAGTCCTGACCAATGCATGAATTGCTAACAGATGTGCACAGACACCGCTACAGGAACAGAAAGAGTAAATGAGGATACCGGAGTTTGGCTTCTAAGAGGAGGAGGCATGTGCCCATAATATTAAAGAGAGTTCTTTCCTAGGAGAAGGGCATTCTCAGGAAAGCAAAGGGAAACTCTAGTACTTTTTTATGACCAACATTTGGAGAACTAGCAGGAGATAAAGCAGTAAAGACCACCAATACAAAGAAAAGACCTTCACAACTCTCAGAGCACTACAATAACAACATGTAATGTCCTTTGTTAAGCACCTACGTCATGGAGGAGCTCTAGGCAATAGTTCCAATGTGTCAGATTAAGAATTCTGGACAAAAGCTAGGGTAGTCGGGGTGGAGGGTGGGGTGTACTGAAGGATATATCACCAGAAAGAGAAATTGGAATGGGTTTTTCTATTTGCATTTATTTATTTATTAGCTCCTTTTAAGAGTGGAAAACTCAGAGTATGTATCACATGTTAGGAAGTCAATTGTCTCTGGCTACTTGTAAATGTATTGATTAGCTATGACATTTGGCTGATTGGTCAGGTGTTGTGTAGACAATGAGCTGCCTGTGCTTTTTTTTTTCTTTCTATGAAATTGTCTTGCTATATAAATGAGTTATCTGTATTTGAATCATTCTTTTTGTAGGATTCAGATTTGTACCCCTGTCTTCAGATTGGATGAACATGCCAGGACTGATCACCTCCATGGGTTTAAGACTGATCAATTGACTTGACTTGCTAGTTTTATGCCCCTGCTATAAACTATGTTGTGCCATTTTTCAAGGACTCATGTATATTCCTGCTCTAGTATCTTGGTTTCTTTTTACAGTTTCGGGGGAATTTTGTGAGGGTTTGATATGGTATATATGTAAATTCATGTAAATCTAGTTTTCCAAAAATGTAAACCTATTTACAGATGAACTAAAGTTCTTCCTCCATTCAATAAATTTCCACTGACCATCACTACGACAGCATTTATACTCAAAATAGCTTATTAGTTACATATTACTGCATAACAAACAGCGTAAAATGGCGTTATGTAGTGACATACCACAAGAAACGTGTTTTTCATTCATGCTTCTATGGGATGTCTGGAATTGGGCTAATCTGCGCTGGACTTGGCCAACCTGACTGCAAAATGAGAGTTGGGTCCACATGTCTTTCATCCTTCTCGGAGTAGATGGTTGCTTGTGTCATATCCTTCTCACGGCATGCCAGAGGCAGAGGAAGACTCAAGCACTTTTCATGTCTCTTCCTGTTGGTTTTCATGCATTCAATAAGCAACTGCACACAAAATGGGTCAGTGTTCAGCTGATCACTGAAGGGTTGGCATTTCAAACCTATCCAGAAGCTCTGCAGGAGAAAAACCTAGCAATTTACACCTGTAAGGATTGCAGCCTACAAACCCCTATGGGGCAGTTCTATTCTGCCACATGGGGTCCCTACGAGTTGAAAAGTCAACTCAGCATCACAGAATAACACAGCCAACACAAGTACATGACCAAGCCTACAGTACAGGGTGAGGAATGTACACCCTGAGAACCATGAGGTCAAATTTTGCAAGTATAATACTTGCAAATACTTTGCAAGTATAATACCACCTGTGAGTGTAGAATTGAGGGCAGTACTTGAAACTACCACGGTTTACGAGACAAAGAGGAAAATTTAAAAACAGTAAATCACATTGTTGAAAGACCAGTGATTTTCAGCTTTTATGTCCATGCAATTTATTTATAATCTACTGCTGCCTATCATTCATTTCCTGTTCATTCTCACCATTCTTTCTTCTCCTAGAACACCTTGTTCTACTGTCTTTACCTGATACATATCCATCCATCATACAAGCTCAGTCTAAGGATCAGAATATAGGAAGAATATTCTGACAGCTATCATTTGGGTCAGAACCACATGCATACCCCATGTATTAACTTCCTAGGGCTACTGTAGATCAAAGTGCCACAAAATGAGTGACTTATGACAAGAGATGCTTATTGCCTGACAGTTCTGGAGGCTGAGAGTCCAAATTCAGGGTGTTTTAGGACCATGTCCTCTCTGAAGTCCCTAGGGGAAGATCCATTCTTGTCTCTCTTAGCATTTGGCAGACTCAGACATTCCATGGCTTGAAGCTGCAACATGACTGTGTGTCAGTCACATGGCCATCTTCCTCTTTCTGTCTCTGTGTGTCTCTTCTCCCTTATGAGGATCTCACTTATAATGCTTTGGAACCTATCCTATTTTGGCATAATCTTATCTTTGTTATCCAGGGCTGCTATGCAGCAATTCCGTGAGTGGATGATTTTGGCAAAAATAAATTTATTTTCTCACAATTTAGAAGGTTAGAAGTCTAAATTCAGGTCACTAGCTCTAAAGGAGGGCTTTATCTGCTGGCGCTGGGGGCATTTCCTGTCACTAACCTTCCCCTGGTCTGGGAGTTTCTCAGCACAATGACCCTGGGTCCAAAAGGACCCACTTTGCTCGCAGTACTTCTTTCTTCATGGCATGAAGTTCCTATTTTCTCTGCTCAATTTTCTCTTTTATATCTCAACAGTTATTGATTCATATACAGTGATTCCTATACATTGACTCCTGCCTCATTATTATAACTGCTTCTAATCTTACCTGATTAATGCCATGAAAACCAAAAGCCAAACCAACTCATAGTAGCACCATAGGACAGGGTAGAATGGCCCCATAGAGTGTCCAAGGACTGCCTGGCAGATTCAAATTGTCAACCTTTTAGTTAGCAGCCATAGCACTTAAGCATTATGCCACCAGAGTTTTCCATTAACACTATCGAGGTAGGATTTATAACACATAAGATAAAGACATCAAGTCACAAACTGTTGGACAACACACAGTATCAGGAATCATGGCCCAGCCAAGTTGACATATATTTTGGGGTGGGGAGGTGCATAATTCAGTCCATAACAGACCTCATGCTAACAATGTCATACTCACAAGCACAGAAGATTAGAACTTCTATATATCTTTCAAGGTGACATAAATCCATACCACCTCCCCAGCCCAGCACTTTTCTTGTTGCACTGTAATTATCTGTATGTCAGTCTCACCTGATGACCGAGAATACCTTTGAATCTCTTGTTTATAGGTCTACTTCTAACATGTAGAAACTGCTCATTATGTATTTATTGAAGGAGTTAAAACAAAGAAAAAGAGATGTGGTCCCTGCCTCCAAGACTCAAATTTCATACATTAAAAATACATATCTGCTCAATAGTTTTATACACATGAATTTGAATTATAAGTTCAAAGTGATTTTCTTGCTGAAGTAAAATCTGTTAACTCTGTAGATGATCCATTTAAAAAATTTAGTAGCCTGTTACCTCCTTTAAAACAATGTAACATGTACTTGTTTCCTAATTACATTTTTATTTTACACAGAAACATAAAATGTGTAGGAAATTAATAAGAGTAATCATTACCTATACAAGCTTGGGCTTTGTTATTAATCGTATGTAAACTGTTGAACTGTTGGCTGTAGAAGGAAAATAAAACATTTAATCATTACAAATGGTTGTTAAGTCTTACTTGATAATAGTAGGCATCACCCTTTTAAATTACAAAATGTGAATCACTGGAGGAATTAAACTGCAGCCCTCAGATTTCATTAAAGAAGTATGGAAAAAAACCTTCACGTTTCTATCAAGAGTTTTCTTTTATTCAGTTAAAAAATAGCTTGAAATTAAATCTAGCAATAATCATAGACATTTCAGGTAGAAATGATTTTTGAAAACAGTAATCTAAAACACCATTACTTTAATATTTGGTCCCAAGAATTTATTAAAATATTAATTATTTAATTTGAAAATGCATGCAAATACCTAAAGATTTTTAGTGTTTTAGCAATCTTTGACTTATGTTCTGGATAATCTGAAAAATTATTTATAAATATAATGATTATAGTTATTGATAATAAAGCTATGGATTACAGCTTTACAAAACTGTTTCATGTTATGAGTTTGTCAAGAAATGTATTTTGTTATGAAATGACTCGATTAAGATTATTTTTTCAACTATTCTCAAAATGGTAAATAACTGCCATCTTTTTAAAGAATATAGTATGTTTGAGAAGCAAAACAAAATTTGAATAAAAGTGCCATCTTCCAGAAACTGATCTTTTTTGTCATGTACTAATTTCATATTAAAAATTAATTAAATTTAGAAATTAGCATGAAATGTGTTATATCCATTCAGTAATAAATTGTGTACATTTAATACAATTAACTGCACAAATAAATGAACAGTGTTAAGGTGAAATAGTTAATAACTTCTGGTGAATATACTGGGCTCAACCAAATGACACGGACAATATTGATTGATTTTCTTAACCTATAAAACAGGTATTTTACATGAGTCAACCTAATAGCCAAGCCAAGATAAATAATTATTAACAGAACCCTACATATGGATGGGTATGCATAAATGAATATTTGTACTTCTCTTTTCAATTAACAATGTTAGAATTTTGTGTCATAAATATAATATTAAAAAAATACATGAGTGAACAGATACTAAGAAAGAAAAAGATGTCAAACCAGAATTCTGCTACTCACTATTTCTAATATTTAGTGAGAGATTTTTAAAATGAGACACTTGCTTTTTCTTATCTTTCACATTAACAAAAATTGTGAACCATCAGTATTATTCAGAATTTAGGAAAAAGGATACTTTTATTCTTGGGTTATGGAAATGCAGTTTAGTCCAACTGTTTTGAAGGGTAACTGGACATTTATCAAAATTTAAGAATGTGTATATTTTATAACCTAGTGATTTATTTCTAGGAATCTATTCTCACAAAAATACTAAGTTGAAAGTGTAGTTAGATCTCTTAGGGAGAAAATATGTGCAAGTCTCTGCAGGTGTACGAAAATATGAAAGACTAAAACTTTGCTAACAATCATTGTCTTTGAGGAATGTGATAGCTGAGAGAGTGCTTTTCAAAATTATGTATTTCATTCACAAGAGAAAGTATTGGGATTATTTAGCTTTTACTTTCCATAATTGTGTTTTAAAACACTATTCTTAATATAAATTGCTCTAGAACATATTTTTAAAGTTATTTCTTGTACACACTCCTTCAAAAAGGAAAAAAAAGTGTAAACATTTTCTGTGTAATAATAATAAATGAATTTTCACTGTCATATGGTTAACTCTTTCTCTGTTTTTATTCCACTGTTTCTCAGTATAACTTAGCTGGGGATGTATACCCAGCAATCATTCATGTCTGGTTTCCCACTGAGTAAATCCTTAGTTAAAAGCATGTATGTGTGTACTCCCTTGGCTGTTGCAAAGAGTTAAAATTCTTGGCTGTTAACCGAAAGGTGGAGGTTTGAATCCAACCAGAGGTGCCTGGAAGAGAGATCTGGTGATCTACTTTCAAAAAATCAGCTATTGACAACTCCATGAAGCACAGTTCTAGTCTGATATCCTGCTACAGATTGACTTACGACTCCTGAAAATGTGTTTCAACTTGGCTGGGCCATGATTCCCGGTACTGTGTGGCTGTCCACCATTCTGTTACCTGATGCATTTAGCCTATGTGTTGTAAATTCAGATCCGACTCGACGGTACTTGGCATTATTAATAAATCTGGACTCAGCATACGGGATTAGGTTGTTATCTTGAATCAATCACTTTTGAGATATAAAAGAGAAAAGAGAGCAGAGAGGAGAAGGACTTTATGCCACCAAGAAAGAAGAAGCGCTGGCAGCAGAGTACACCTATTGGACCTGGGCTCCCTGTGCTGAAAAGCTCTTAGAACAGGGGCAGACTGATGACAAGGACCTTCCCTCGGCTCTGACAGAGAGAAACAGCCTTTCTCTGAAGCTCATGCCTTGAATTCAGACTTCTAGTCACCAATACTGTGAGAGAATAAATTCCTCTTTGTTACAGCCATCCATTTATGGTATTTCTGTTGCAGGAGCACTAGATTAACTAAGACATTATTAATGAAATAGACTCTTTGTGTCTACTTGCCTCAAGAGTCAGTGACAGAGTAAATGAGAAGTCAGTAAAATTGAGGAGGACTGACGTAGAACATCAGAAACAAATTTAATTGGAAAAAAAATTAAAAACATTCAAGAAGCCTTCCCAGGAAGCTGGTGTCCTGAATTCAAATCTAGTCTTTAAGACTGTGAAAGAATACATTTCTGTTTGTTAAAGCCATTCACGTATGGTATTTCTGTTATATAGCAGCAGTAGGTAACTAGCACACATGCATAGGGTCTCCGTGAATCAGAACTGACCCAATGTCAGCTGGTTTACACAACATTTTACAAATATAATAATATAATATATAATATTTTACAAATAATAGATTTTATTTACACATATAATACATACATGTAATTTATATATTACAGATATAAATATAATGCTAATATTATACATAAGTAACATTCCTTAGTCTTGCAGATTCTTGAAAGTATGCTATTTTGGTACATATAGTCATGATATAGTTACACATGCACAAATGATTTATCTTGCCAGACTCCATTTATTAGACACTTAATTTTTTCTCGACATTTGGTTATTACAAATAACGCTACAATGAACATCTGTTTGTATAAATCTTTGACCTGTTCTCTCATTGTCTCCCTAGGTCATATTCCTAGAAATAAAATTAATTGCCAAGAGATATCCATCTCTATTTAATATAAAATTATGACTGAAATTATTTATGACTTTACCATGGTCACAATTTCAATCTTCTTGTTATTTCTGAGATTATATGACAGATGCTGTTACAGATAGTGAATAATTCACACGGTTTAACTCTTGGGATTTTTCATTACTGAAGAAAACCATGGAATCATTTTCTTTAGAAAATGATTACTCAGCCTTTCCTACGGCTTTCAGGAAAAAAATTCAAAGGTATCGTATTTAGCACTCTCTCCTTTTTTAAAAACTTTTACAAGTGTTCTGACTCATTATCATTTTAGAAAACCCTGGTATTCCTTTCTAATGTCAAGGTCTTAACCTATGTTCTGGCCCAATGCCAATATGAGTAATTGCATGCTTCCTGCTTTGCTTAAAGAATCACATTCATTTGGGAAAGTTATTTTCTTCTCAGAAATGACTTTGTAATACTACTTTTACAAATGAGTTTTTAAAAGCAGAATGGAATTTTGCAGCAGTGGTGTATGTACCATGATGCCAGTTGAGCTCAGGAAACCTGCTCCAAGATCCTATGTTTCTGCTGAGTTATTTTGTTTCTGAATTACAACACATTATGAACGAGACATGTACCATTGTTAGCTTTGTTACTATTTGTACACACCCCTGGTGATGCAGTGGTTAAGAGCTACAAGTGCTTACCAACAGGTTAGCAGTTCAAATCCACCAAGTGAACCTTGGAAATCCTATGGAGTTTCTAACTTGTCTTACAGGGTCACTACAAGTTGGAACTGACTCAACAACAATGGGGCACTTGTGCGTACAGTTAAGGTAAGCTTTGAGGTAGAGGCCCCACTCAGATGGACTAGGTGATGGCACTACCCAAATGCAAGGGAGCTGAGCTGCAGTCCCTGTGGGCCTGGAAGGTAGAGCTGAAGTCCAAGGATAAGGAGCCTCCACCCAGAACCCAGAGAGTGTGGCCAATGCTCAAATCGGGAGGGCAAGACCCTTGCCTAAATGGTCACAGAGATTATTTTCAAGCCTTGGGAGATAGTGTAATGCATTCTGCTGACTTGCTTTGTTCCTTTTATCTCTTCTTTCTCCCCAGATTCTCTTATTTAGGTAATTCAAATTTCTACTTTATGTCTGCTACATCACTATTCTTTGGAATAAAAGTTACCTTGTATTCTAGATTCCAAAGATGAAGAAAAATTTTGCCCTAGGAAATTCTAGACCTACAGTTGATTTAAGACTTTTACTAGGGTACAATGCAGTGAATGTGTTTTACATGTGGCAAAGATATGAATTCTGGAGGAGCATAGTGTGAATTGTGACAGATTGAACTCTGTTCCCCCCACAGGTGTGCCAACTTGGATATGCCACGATTCCCAGTACCATGTGGTTGTTCAGCATCTTGTGATTCAGTGTGATTATCCTACCGTAAATTTTAACCTCTATCAAGTTAACGAGTATTAGAGGCATGTCAGTGAGGCAAGATTCAATCTACAGGATTAGGTTCTATCTTGCCTCAATCCTTTTTGAGACACACAAGACTGAAGCCAGCACCCAGCATAGGGATCTCCAAGTGTGAAGAACTATGAGGGAAGTGTATCTTTTGGACCTGAGGTCCCTGCAGTGAGAAGCTTCTAGATGGAGACAGACTGATGACAAAGGCCTTTCCCCAGGCTGACAGAGACAGAAAGCCTTCTCCCCATGGAGCTAGCATCCTGAGTTTAGATTTGTGGCCTACTAGACTGTGAAAGAAAACATTTTTCTTTGTTAAAGTCATTCACTTTTGGTATTTCTGTTTTAGCAGCACTAAATAACTAAGAATTTCTAAAATTTGTAAATTTAGAAATTACTAAAAAAAAGAACAAAATAAATGAGAGAATTTGTAGATAAAATTTCTAACATTTTGTTTCTATGTACAAAGGATAGTGTTTATACACTGCTTATAGGAATGGTGCTGGCTTCACCATAATTTCTTTGACATATGTTGTAGCCAGGAAAGTGATTTTCAAGATACCTTTTTGATTCGGAAATAAATTAATGGGTGTGTGATCATATCTATACTTGGAATCAGTGAAAATCTACCAAAGTACTTTTACTGTGACAGATGAGCCACCCAGGGACATACTTTTTTGTCCTCAAAAGTTACTTACAGTATTTCTGCTCTGATACAAAAACGTGTGTTACCAGTCAATCTTCAAACCATTTTTTACAAATCTATGGAGAACTCGCTAAGTTTTGCTGAATATCATTCAAAAGTGACTGCAACCGTGTACTGACAAGGAACTGCCGGAAATCCAAGCTGCATTCAGAAGAGGATGAAGAACCAGGGATACACTGCTGATGTCAGATGGATCTTGGCTGAAAACAGACAACACCAGGAAGATGTCCACCTGTGTTTTACTGATGATGCAAAGGCATCCACGGTATGGATCATAGCAAATTACAAATAATGATGTGGAGAATGGGAATTCCACAATACTCAACTGTCCTCTTAAGGAATCTGTACATGGATCAAGAGGCAGTTGTTCAAACAAAACACAGGGGCACTGCATGGTTTAAAGTGAGAAGAGGTATATACCAAGCAAATAATCTGAGAAGCTGGACTACATGAAGAAGAATAAGGCATCAGGATTGGAGAATGACTCATTAACAACCTGTGTTACACAGATGACATGACTTTCCTTACTGAAAGTGAAGAGGATTTGAAACACTTACTGATGAAGATCAAAGACCACAGACTACAGTATGGTCTGCACCTCAACATCAGTAAAACAAAAATCCTCACAACTGGACCACTAAGCAACATCATGATAAATGGGGGAAGGACTGAGGTTGGCAGGGTTTTCATTTACTTGGCTCCACAGTCAATCCCCACAGAAGCAGCCATAAAGAAATCAAAAAATGCACTGCCTCAGCAAAATCCACTGCAAAAGAACTCTTTAAAATTTTGAAAAGTAAAGATGTCACCTTGAAGACTAAGGTGCCCCCGATCCAAGTCATGGTATTTTCAATGTCATCCTATGCACGTGAAAGCTGGACAATGAACGAGGAAGACAGAAGAACAGTTGACGCCTTTCAACTGTGGTGTTAGAGAAGAATACGGAATATACCATGAACTGCCAACAGAACAAACAGACCTGTCCTGGGATAAGTATAAGCAGAGTGCTCCTCAGAAGTAAGGACTGCATCCTACATACCTGGAACCTGTTGTCAGGAGAGATCAATCCCTAGAGAAGAGGACATGCTTGGTGAAGTAAAGGGTCAGTGAAAAAGAGGAAGACCTTCAACAAGCTGGACTGACACGCAGGCTTCAACAATGGGCTGAATCATAAAAACTGTTGTGGGCATCGTGCAGCTGTGGGCAGTGTTCTGTTCTGTTGTACAGAGGGTCATCAGGAGTCAGAACTGACTAGGAGTCAGAACTGGTACCTAACAACCACAACATAGAGAACTTGCATGCTGGACTGAAGAAAATCTAGACTTTTTCAGGGAAAGATATGAACAATTCCATGGCATATCTGTATACGCTAGGCAGTGTTTCTGGCACTGGACATACACTTAGCTCATCCACTCTTCACAAGAATTCAGTAAAGACACAAGTAGACTTACTTAGTTTTTGAAAAAACAAACTTAGGTGTGTTCAAAGTCCTACAACTTATAAATGACAAAGGGAATTATTTGAAGTTCTACCTGCTGACATCTAAGCTCATCCTTTTGCCTGGATTTCACACTGTCCTGATAAAACTGACAACAGAGATACCCAGTAGTATACAAAATAAAGGAAATTAGAAAAAGAATGATAAAAGGAAAACATTTAGATTTTAACACTATCAACTTGAAACAAAAGCTAGATATTTAAAAAAGCAGGCAATGAAGTCACATTAGTTTTCAAGCTCCAAGATGACAGTGCTAAAAGCAAACAAAAGCTGACAAAATATTCTAGTAATTATTCTACTTTCATACAACAAAAGAGTGAGCTCCATGAGAACTGTAAAATTTTATGGGATTATTATTACAGAGTTGGTTGAAGTTCTTGGGAAATGGTGTCTTGTAAAGAAGGAATATAAACAGTCTATTATGCATGATGATTTGGAAGCTACTGAACTGATTCAAGCGCATAACCACTTATAAAATCAATGGCATTTTATAACCAGAACAAGACTATAGATTATGCTGACCAAAATGAGAAATGCACTTTCCATGATAGGGGTGTTTTTCAAAAATGCCTTTGTTAGAAAGAAAGTAGAAATCCTTGCACAAGTAAAGGACCACCAGGATTTCCTCATTAGGTGCTCATCAGATGCTCTTCTACTTTTCCTGTTTTTCTTTTTTTTTGAAGTATTTGCCTTTCTGTTTCATCAAAATTTCCAAACCATTAGATTTGAAAGATGCTTAAGTGAGTGCAATTTAAAGCAGCAATTGCTGAAGAAATTAATCAAATCTCTCATAATATGCTTTACTTGGAATCTTTTCAAAAACAATAGCAGAGGCAGACAACAGCATCCTAAACCAGCAAGAATATTTCCTTGTCAGTAGTTCGACTTAAAAGCTTCATCCTTTCACCTGGTGCTCAAATTAACTCAAAGTTAATCATTTGTTCTCTATGTTAATCTTTTCATAGGTTGAGTCCATTCACCATTTCTCAAATTAGCGCCTCCTTGGGATAAAAACAGAAACCCTGGTGGTGTAGCTGGTTAAGTGCTATGTCTGCTAACCCAAAGGTCCACAGTTCAAATCCACCACGTGCTCCTTGGAAACTCTATGAGGAAGTTCTAGCCTGACCTGTAGGGTCGCTATGAGTCAGACTTTACTTGATAGCCGTGGGTTTGGTTTTTTTGTTTTCTGAGTTAAATATAACTTGTCCATAGTGCACTTTCTTTTGTTAAATTATAATTATTCATTGCTCAATACAGTTTGCTAAAACTTTGTTTAGGATTTTTGCCTTCATGCTCATGAGTGATATTATGGTATTCAGCTCACTCACTGTCATTGTCAGGCTCTGGTGTTCACATTATGTAGCTTCAAAGAATGAAGAATTTATTTATAATATACTCTATTTTAAAGTCTGAGGTTAGGTCTCATAATATTTAAGATTTGGTAGTCTGTGTGTCTTTCTCTTTTTTTCTTGATAATTAAAAATCAGAGGTTTGCCAAATTTATTATTTATTTTTCCTTCAATGAATCAACTAATGAGGCTTTTGTGAGCCTCTGCTGAATATTTGCTCCTATTTAATTAATTCTAGATATTATTTTCTTCCATTTTAGATGTTATTTTGTTTTCTTTTCCCTGGTTTCTTAAAATATTTGCTTGGCTTATCAAATTCCAGCCTAGCTTTACTAATACATATTTAAGGCTGCAAATTTATTTGTAATTATTGCTTTAACCACATTTCCTGTTTTTTTTTTTAAAATATGTCTGAGTGAAAATGTACATTCCCGTATAAATTTACACGCCCACCTATACACTGCTTCCACTGCTCTCCCTGTCCGGTGACAGCACACTATTCCTCTCTGCTCCATACATGTCTCATCCTCCCAACAGTCTCCTTTCCCCTCCTCTCCAACCAGTTTCATGATCACTGACTTATAAATATTTTATAATTTCCATTATGTTTTTCCTCTAATGCACTGATTATATAAAGAGTTTCTCATTGCTTTGTAGATTAAATATACAAAATTTAGAGATGATTTCCTGTATGATCGTGGTTCTTTCACATGATAGATTTTCTTTCTAGTTTTTTTTAATGATAAATTTTTATAAAAATTTTCTGTATGTGCTGGCATGTTTAAAAGAACGTGATTTCTGTGGTTGTTGGGTGAAGTGCATAGGATTTTTAAGTGCTTACAAATATACTGAAGCTTTTCTTATTATGCAGTTACATTCTGTCCCAGGTAGAGTTTTTTGTTTGTTTGTTTGTTTTTGGCCTTATCGTCATTTTTATCAGACACCAACATAACTAAATGTATTTTATTTTTTCATTTGTATATTTTTCATTCTTTGTCTTTTTCTTTCAATTTAGTCCATTCACAATTATTGTAATTACTGATACATTTGAATTTAACTCCTGACAGCTTTTTTTTCCCCTCTATGTTCTATGTCTTTTTTCTTTTGAAAAACTATTTTCTTATTTAATTTTCTCTCCTCTGCTAGTCTGAACATCATATCCTCAGTGACTGGTATCTTAAGTCTTGGGTAAACCTGGCAGGACTATGTCCCTTTGAACTTACAAGAGATGACCTAGTTTTAACTGATTAGAGGAAGATGTATTGTGTTTGCAGTGGGTATCAGAATAAGAGGAAACCCTGATGGTGAGGTGGTTAAGTACTATTGCTTCTAGCCAAAAGGTTGACAGTTTGAATCTACTCAGTGCTCCTTGGAAATTCTATGCAGCAGTTCTATTCTGTCCTATAGGGTTGCTGTGAGTTAGAATTGACTCGATGGCCATAGGTTTATCAGAAATGGAGGTTAATTAAAGGGACTTGATTCCTGTAGGCATATAGTTCTAGATTAAACTTTTTATTTTGACACTTTGAAAATATCAGTCACATCACCTGGTATCCATTGTCCCTAATAGTAAGTCAGAATGACAACAGCTAATTAGAAAAGAAATAAATTTATAAGAAGATAAGTAAAAGTAAAAAGATTTCCATTCTAACACCTAAAATTTAGCTAGAAGTAATAAAAATATGAAAAAGAGTTAGACAGAATACTTTGGAGAAATATGTCAGGTTCATATGTCAGAAAATTCAGTGTCATGAAGATGTCAATCTTCCCTAAATTAATCTATAAATAAAATATAATTTCAATTACATTCTAAAAGATTTCTGTTCATACGTGTATGAACTAACGAAACTCACAGAGAAGCATAAACATGAAAAAAAGGCCATGAAATTTTTGAAGAATAAGGATTAGTGTGGAGTTTACGGAATAGTGAGAGTTATTACAAAGCTTTGGTTATGGATAACTTTAAATTTACATAACCCACTCCCGTTTAGTCAAGCCTGACTGACAGTAGTGCCACAGAGTCTCCAAGGAGCGCCTGGTGGATTTCAACTGCCAACCTTTCAGTTAGCAGACATAGCACTTAACCCCCTATGCCACCAGGGTTTCCTTGAATTTACATAGGAATTAAAAAACAAAACAAAACAAAAACACTGTTGTGAAGTTGATTTTGACTCATAGTGACTGTCATGGATTGAATTCTGTCCCCCTCAAAATAGGTGTAGCCATGTGGCTGGGCCATGACTCCCAGTATCTTGTGACTGTCCTCCATTGTGTGGTTTTCCTATGCTGTAGGTTAAAGGATTAGGGTGGGACTGTAAATCCCTTTATAAGATCACCTCCCTGCTCTACTGTAAAGGGAGTTTCCCTGGAGGAGGCTTGCCCCACCCTTAATCCTTTCATCCTGCAAAAGATAAAAGGACAGAGAAGCAGGCAGAGAATTAGGAACTTTGTACCATCAAGAAAGCAGCACTGGGAGAAAAGTATGTCCTTCAGACCTGGGGTTCCTGCACCAAGATGCTCCTGGGACAAAGACTGATGCAATACTGGACTTTCCTCCAGAGCCAACAAGGCAGAAAACCTTCCCCCAGAGTGGACGTCCTGAATATAGACTTGTAGCCTACCAGCCTATGCAAGGCCATTCATTCTGTGGTAATTCTGTTACAGCAGCGCTAGCTGACTAAAACAGTGACCTATAGAGTAAACTAGAACTGCCCCATACAGTTTCTGAGAAGTGCCTAGTGGATCTGAACTGCTGACCTTTTGGTTAGCAACTGCGGCTCTTAAGTACACTACCGGGGTTTCCTATATAAGGATAAACACACAAAAAAGCTCAGAAACAAAATCAGTGACAGCACATATTAGAAACAAGGTCACTTTAACTGGTTTTCAACATAACCTGAAAACTCTTCCAATCTTAACCCAATATTGTAAGGATAGAGTAGTGGGGGTGGGGGTCTGGGGACCATGCTCTGAGGACATTGAAGCCAAATGGCATAATTAGCCTAGTGCTAGGAGAGTCTTCTCCATCTCATACTAGTGAGTGGTGTCTGGGGTCTTAAAAGCTAGCAAGCTGCCATCTGAGTTACACCAAATGCTGCCAACTCAGCGGCAACAGATGATCACCAAAGACCCGAACAACGTGGAGGAAAGAGAACCCAGAAGACAGAAAAACCCACGTGAATGGGTGACTAGATCAACATGTGACCAGAAGAACCAGATGGTGCCTGGCCACCACCAGTGACAGCCATGATGGGGCTCACAAAGTTGAATCCCAGTGGCAATATGAGAATAAAAAGGGGTATATCCTGAGAACTCTACTAAAAGGCTGCAACTGATGGTCCAAAGGCCTTGGGGTTTCCCTGGGAGCATGGCCCCTAGATCTGATGCTGCCCGTGTTCATAAATCATTACTCAGGCCAACTTTTCTGACAGGAATGGAATGGACTCGGTAGCACAGAGTGACCATATCATGTGTGCACTTCATGGTTCTATGCATCTACAGGATGTCATCTTAATGGCGTTTTACTAGAGGGGAGTGGAGAGGGTGGAGAAGAGGGGGAAGGAGATTGTTAAGAGAGTCTGACATGTATAGAACAGAAAGGAGGAGTGTGCTGCCACCGGGCAAGGAGAGCAGAAGGAACTGCACATCAGCAGGCATGAAAATTTAAACTGGATTGTACACTTTCACTCAATCACAATAAAAAAAAAAACAGCTCAGAAACGGATTCATGTTTATATGCAAAATTGATATACGACAGTGCAATCATTATAAGTCACTGAGCAAACAGTACTGTTTAATATGTGTGCTAGAGCAAAAAGTCTGAAAGAACTAACACGGGAACTAAACCCTCACAACCTTTACAAAATAAATTTTAGATAAAAGTCTAAATCTAAAAAGTTGAATGTGCAAGTTTTAAGAAATAACTATGGAATAATTTATGATGTCATGTCTCCCCCTCCTCCCCCCCAAAATGAACCTACTGATATCAAGTCAATTTTATTTCATAGCAACCATATAGGTCAGAGTAGAACTGCCCCATCGAGTGTCCAAGGAGCACTGAGCAGATTTGAACTGTTGACCTTGTGGGTAGCAGACATAGCACCTAACCACTATACCACCACTGCTTCCATGTCATGTATAGGACCAGATATTTTAAGTAAGACAAAACATGCATTAATCATTTCAGATAAAAGGATCACAGGAGCATATAAAAGTATAATAATACAAACCCAAAATCACTGACTTAGGCAAACAGATTACCTCCAAGGAGGGAAATAGGGTAAAAGACAGTGGAAGGGGAGCTTCAACAAGCCACTAATGTTTCTCATCTTTAAAACAAATGAGCTAAGACAAATGCTGTAGAATGTCAATATTAGTTATACAGAGCTGTGTTACTTTTCTCTGTTATCTTTCAATTTATTAAAATAATTCATGATTTTAAGAAGTAGACTCAGATCTGTTTTACAAATTGTACCAGATGCCACAAACTAAATCAATTATTTTGTGATGGTTACGTGCATACAATGTTTTTATTCCTATTGCACTCACTCTGATTTTTCCAGATGTTACCTCATAAAAAGATGTTAATCATCAACAGCTGTAACATTACCTTTGAATTATGAGGGTGTTAATATTACATGTTGTAATAATAACAGTTCATAGAGATATGACAATTTTCCTAAATGATGACAATTTCATTACTGCTTTATGATTCAAGTTTGCCATGCCATGTAGAGAGTAACACTAATTTAGTATTTTCTGAGTCATAAATGTGTTAACTACATGAAACAAACAAAAACAAACAAAAAAACAGCTCGTGCAAAACAAGAATAATTAAGGTTGTAGTACAATGAAGACACACTACACGTCAATCTACTGAGCCTTTGCTATGTGCTGAAGCACAGTGCCAAGCATTTTACAGACATTATACCACTGAATAATTACAATAACTATTAAAAACAACAACAACAACAACCCAAATTCACTGCCATTGGGTCAGGTCTAACTCTAACAACCCTAGAGGTCAGAGTAGAACTGCCCCACAGAGTTTCCAAGGAGCACCTGGTGGAATTGAACTGTGGACCTTTTGGTTAGCAGATGTAGCACTTAACCTGCTTTGCCACTAGGGTTTCCAGAATAGCTATAAGCCAAGTCGCCAAGTACTGTCGAGTCGGACCCGACTCATGGCGACCCTAGGGGCCAGGGTAGAACTGACCCTCAGAGTATTCAAGGAGTGCCTGGTGGATTTGAATAGCTATAGAGATACAATTATTACCCCTCTCACTGATGATTAAACCACAGTTTAGTGTTTCCTAATGCACGCAAAATCACAGAGTAAGCAGCAGAGCCAAGCAAATGAAGCCTAGCCTTGTTCCAAAATTCTGACCACTTTATAATTACCAGCTAACTTTTCTCCAGAAAAAAAAAAAGTTATTTCCCACAGAATGTCAGTCAGATGCATTTCAAGCTATTAAGGCATTTGAGCATTTTAATGGTGTCCATTTTTTATCTAGCATCAAGTTTTAAAAGGATCAGTTTAATACTGTGTGTGTATATTTATTTATTTGATTAAACCAAAAACTAAACTCTTTGCCATCGAACTCATTCTGACTCTGAGCAAACCTGTAGGATAGAGTAGAACTGCCTCATAGATTTTTCAGGAAGGAGCTAGTGGTTTTGAACTGCTGGTCTTTTGGTTAGCAGCCATCACACTTAATCACCATACCACCAGTGTTTCCTTTACTTGATTACATGAGAATAAATACATGAAGCATTTTTTTAAAAGA
The DNA here is from genome assembly GCA_028571685.1 of Heterohyrax brucei. NCBI lineage: Eukaryota > Metazoa > Chordata > Mammalia > Hyracoidea > Procaviidae > Heterohyrax > Heterohyrax brucei. Next base: position 80,763,919 of record CM053144.1, read on the forward strand.
GATCAACTTTTTTTAGATCAGAAATTATCAAAAACGTCATCAAATGATACAAAAAAGAGCAAGGAATTACAATGGCAGATCTTTTGCAAATTGTTAAACCAGAGAATATAAAATACGGCAGAGTTTCAGCATAAAGTACCGAGCAGAGTAAATCAGTACAGGTTTTAGAAATCTTTAGTAGCCACAAATACACACTTTTTTAAAAAAAGTATGTCACTGAAGAATGTGTAAAGACAATTTTGATAAATCTGACAAATTTCTAAGAATCCAAGGGAAAAAATGTAAGTTGTCTTTGGCTGGTATATTCTCTGTCCTAGCTTTTAATAACTTATATACGTCTTCTTATCTATATACTAGAAATGCTGAACTCAAAATACTGAGGGCTCACTCTTAAGAATTGCTGGAGAAAGAGCAAATAACTGGACACAGTTTACAATTCTGCAGAAATTCAGCAATGGCAATAAAAAAAAGAAGAAAAACAAAAACACTAAAATGGAAGCATGCCAACTTACACCCAAATTAAACTTCCTGCTGAAAAATACTTCTCAAAAAGTACCTTGATGGAAACTCAATCCTATACTTTGCATACACAAATAGTTGCACATCTTTACAAACTGCTTTAGTTGAGGCCCAGTTCACAGTGATCAAGAGCTCAGCTGCTAACCAAAGGACTAGCAGCTGGAATTCTCCAGTACTCCTTCAAACCTTACAGAGCAATTCTACTCCATGCTATAGGATCACTGTGAGTTGAAATAGACTCACCAGCAGTTTTTTTTTTTTTTTTTAAGTTTAGTGTGAGCTAGTCTTGCTCAATACACTGATATAAATTCTACTGAAAAAAAAATGGTCACTCACATAAAAATGCCACTTTTGTTCTAATTTTATTTTTCTTCCTTTAGTTTTATGCAGGTTTTATTTGCAGTAATTTCCCCCTGTGTGCAGGCCCTCTACAGATCAATATAATCTGTAAATTTCTTCTTCTTCTGAAGGGCATCTTTAGAGTTTACCTCTCTCTTCTTATGTTAGAGTATATATCTGAGCAACTGAAACTATCTTATATTTTTTAGTTTATTTGCTCTCCTCTACTTCAATCACTTTGTCTTCTAGCACATCTGCATACTCTTTTTCTTGAAATAGTGAGGGTACTGGCATACAGCCCCTGAATTTTAAAGCTTTCAGAGAGAAGTGAAGGAAAAAAGAATAGATTATACTGACTAGTGGTTACGAAAGGAGCCCTGGTGGTACAGTGGTTAGGGCTTTGGTTGCTAACCAAATGTCAGCTCTTTGAGTCTCCTGGCTACTCAGAAACCCTATGGGGCAGTTCCACTGTGTGTAGGGTCACTGAGAGTTGGAACTGACTCAGTGGCAATGGTTTTTTTGGTTAGTGGTTAAGAACATGGAATTTGCACACAGAGTGAGATGAGTCTCAGTTTTGTCCCTTTTAGCTGTGAGAGCTCAGAAGATTTTGGTTCCTCAGTTGTGAAATGAGGATAATAATAAGATTGTTCTAAGATTAAAAGAGATCTAAAATTTCACTGTCTGGAACACAGAAAATAACTGTTCTTTCATTACTTGTCTTACAGAATGAGACTTTCATAATTTGGCTTTGTTATTATTTTAAGATGAATGTAAGAAGAGGAAGAAGTTTCAAACACATTCACCTATTTGCTGTTAAGGTAAATGAGAATTGGCTTTCTTTGAAGAGACTGAAGAATTTCAAAGCATGTAATAATTTTTGATAGATGATCTACAGAACTCAACATGTCTTCCAGCATTTTCTTTATTCACAAAATTATTACCTGAGTGCCTATTATCTGTTGCATATGGTTTAAGAGAGAAAATTTAGCATTAAAGAAAACAAATATAACCTCATATTCATAAACCTCACTTTTTCATTGATTTCTCTTAAAGGTTATATTAACGGTTTTGTTTCTATAGTTAGATAATTGAGATTATTAATTATATTGTTCATAATGACAAAGGAATTTATACAAATGTTGAAGGAATTTGAAAATTATATATCTAGCATGGCTGTAGTAATTAAAAAGTATATTGCATGTATTTCTAAGAAACTATGTACCTGATTGTGACACACTGTCAAAGGATGTAATCTGACCCTGTATATTGTATGATGCAGCAATAGTTTATAGAACATATGGTTTCATTTGAAAATATATCATGGTATATGAAGACTGCCCACTATTTAATGAGAACTCTTTATTACTCTATAAAATGCAGATAATAAACTGGCGATCCTGAGCTATCTGTATTTTACGTTTCCAAGAAAAATATTCAGAAAAACATCACCTCAATCTTCTAATTATGTAAGTGAAAATAAAGAATAAAAGTGAACATCCCAGTCTTTTATGGACACAAGCTTCTGGTCTAACACAGCATCTCTATCTGTATTCTGAAACAATTTATTTCTACATAAAAAGAAACAAAACAACTAAATAACACTGAACATACCTACCCAAAGATTTTTAACCATAAAAGGATGAAGAAAAAATAAGGATCCTGTTGTGTATAGCAGCCACGAGGGAAACTGAGTAAAGGACGGAATGTTTGTTGATCACGACGTGGCACAGTATACCAAATGCCATGCTGTGCTACGTGATTGTCCAGCCTCGCGTTACAGTACTCTTAGAGTACCTAAGTTGTCTTTGAGGCATATCTTATTTCAGTTAGTTCTCATCGTAACCCATAGGGCTGATATTTATATCTCCTTCTTCATCACAAAGGATTACAAGCTTTAACTGGCAAGAGTTGAGAGAAACATGAGCCTGTCTGGTTATAAGAGAAAACGGTAATCTATTTTCCAGATTCAGTCATTTTCATGTCTGGAACATTTCATTAAGCACTCACTAAGTACTGGGTACCCTCCTAAGTCTATCAGTGTCCTCCGCCTTCCTCTGCGGGCCTCTGGGCTGGCACAGCCTCTCTAGGAAATCCCACCAAGTTCCACCTTCATTTGCCGGACCTGCATTCAGTAAGTCCACATTCCCTCATTTTAACATAAATATTTCCTAAAGGTAGCTTACGTTGCTATTATCTGCTGTCGCGTCACCCCCTAACTCTTGTAGACCATATGCACATGGGATCAGACAGTTTCACTGAATGATTTTTGGAAGTAGGCAGGCCTATTTCTGTGGCCTATGTTAAGCTGAAAACTCTGCTAAAACCCATTCAGTAATACAGCAACATGCAAACCTCCACTGAAATGGGCTTCAGGTGCACTGGTTAAAACCAAACACAAACCTCCTAAATGGAATGCAAGAATTCTACCACAGAACCACTCCTGCCCTCAGGGTAACTCACAGACCTCACAAAATAGCCTGATGACAGCTTGTCTAGGACTGTGTACACACTACGACTTCAGATAAAAACACATGTGTTGTAACAGGGCCTTTGGTCTTTTGACTCCAAGGATAAATATCTCATTCAAAAATTGTCAAAGAGTATCTTCAGGCAGAGTGATAATTTTGATGTTGTTCCGGTCACGCAACAGAGACAAGACGCACATTAACTGTGCATATGAGTAGACACAGTAGCATAGGAAAAATCCTCTTCAATGTGAATTATTTCATTTTAATGATCTTGAGAATGAAGATGCCTAATCTGTGTTCTTACAGCTAAAGCAACAAATAAGATTTGAGACTACTTTCTGTACAAATGACATTTATTTAAAACAATTTAACACCATAAAAACAAACAAACAAAAGTAACCTTGCTGTCATACAGGGATTCCAACTCCTAGTGACCCTACAGGACAGGGGAGAACTGCCCCACAGGGATTCCAGCGAGTTCCTGGTAGACTTGAACCGCTCACCATTTGGTTAGCTGCCAGAGCTCTTAGTCAAGTCACCGCCACCACAGTTTCCTTAATATCTTAGAGAAGACCAAGTAGTCATGCTTAGTTTGGTTAAAGAACACTACAGAGATTTTGTAAGTATAGGAGACAAAATGTTTTTCAGTACATATGGATTTTACAATGTTAAAGTATTCTAAAAAAAAAAAATGACATACTTTTAAGATGTTAGAATGAGTTCTAAATGATAAGTTTTACAGTTATTTCACCACCACAATCATCATAAAAGCAAACAGTTATCTTTTACTTCTTATTATACTCATGTCTTGGCTAATGAGATAGTTTATTTAATATTTAAGAAGGAAAATTGGAAACTATTGTTTTTATGTATTCCAGCAATATTATTCTGCAGTGTTTTTCTTTTAGATGAATAAAAACCTATAGATTTTTATAGTAGAAAATACACACACACACACACCAGCCCCAAGATCCAACAATTAAGTCCATGAACTTAATTGATCTAAGTGCTACCTACCTCATTGCTGAATATCACTATGGTCACTTTCAGAGTACTCCCCTTGGGAAGCTATGCACTGATGCCAGTGCCTAGTCTACCCTTCAGAACGGTTTTGGAACTCTTTCTGGAATGACCATTCCACACAGTGGCAAGGTGGCAAGTTAGCAAATTTAGTTGTATAGTTGTCTGTAAGGGAGTTTTTAGCCAGTATATAAACAACGCTATTGAAAAACCCTCCCTACTGACCTGATCCGGCCCGTCACGGATTGAACTTCATCTCCCTAAAAATGTGTACAGCAGTTTGACTTGGCCATAATTCCCAATAGTTTGTGATTTTCCTGCGCTATATATCCTAAGGAAATTCTGGTGGCATAGTGAGTTAAATGCTATGTCTGGTAACCAAAGTGTTGGCAGTTCAAATCTACCAGGCACTCCTTGGAAACTCTATGGGGAAGTTCTACGCTGATCTCTAAGGTTGCCAGGAGTTGGACTGGACTCAGCAGTAGTCAGTTTTTTTTTTTTTTTTTTTTTTTTCTGTATAGATCCTAATCTCTGTCTGTGGCTGATAGATAGGATGATTATGTTAAAAGAGGATTAGAATGAGATTGCAACACTCTTGTTAAGGGAGTTTCCCTGGATTGTGGCTTGTACCACCATTTATCCTTTCATCCTATGGGAGATAAAAAGAGAGAGAAACAAGCAGAGAATTGGGAACCTTATATCATGAAGAAAGCAGAACTAGGAGAAGAGCGTATCCTTCAGACCTAAGGTCCTTGTGCCAAGATGCTCCCTGACCAAAGACTGATGCAACACAAGAACTTTCCTCCAGAGCTGACAGAGGGAAAGCCTTCCCCTGGAGCAGACACCCTGAATTCTGACTTGTAGCCAACTGGACTGCGTAAGAACAAACTTTCATTTGTTAAAGCCATCCACCTTGTGAAATTTCTGTTAGAGCAGCACTGACTGACTAAAATATGGCCCCCAATGACTTTTTTCTTTACTCAAAGGAAATATTGGAAGACATTTTGATGACATTCAGTACATCAAGAGTACTACAATGACAGCTCTGCTGGCTGTTTCAAAAAGAGTTCCAAAATTGCTTTGAAGGGTGGACTAGAGGCTGTGGTCAGTGCATAGCTTCCCAAAGGGAGTACTTTGAAGGTAACCATAGCGATATTCAGAGATGAGGTATGTAGTACTTTTTGTAGGATGAGTTTGTGAACTTAACTGGCAGTCGTCACATACAAACATATGAAAGCCAAAGCCACTGCTGTCAAGCTGATTCCGATTCACATCAACCCTATAGTGTACCATACATTTATGCAAATAATGTGCACGTTCTGTTTGTTTATTAGCCACCTCCACCTTCTCCACCCTCTGCCTGGACCTCCTCACAAAGGCCTCCATGTCAATCTTTTTCCATATGTTGCTGTAAAAAGAATAATACAGTATGCTTACAAAAATACCTCACTGGTATTTTCCACAGTGTATATTAAAACATGTATGAGAAAAATGACTACAAAAGCTTTCAATATATCCAACTTTTGTACCAGTTTTATAATTACAATGTTAAGTTGTTAAAATACATTGTAAATGAATGAAAAATGAAGATATCTGATGATGAAAACTGTTACTTTAGCCATGATTTTTTTGTGGAATATTTGATACATATGAAAAAGAAGCCAAAGGAACAAATTAAAAAAAAAGAGAGACCTTACTTGAAATATCTCCTATGAGGCTTTCTGTTCTTTCATGAATTTTGCAGCATTGATCATGAATTAGAACAGTAATAAGTATGAAAAAAAAGGTTACAATAATGTTTGTCCCCAATGTGTCTATTCCATGACATTATACTTCCTTTTTCAAGAATTAAATTAGCAGCTAGAGAGACAAGCATGCAGGGATATAAGCTATATGACTGGCCTCTTTTTCTTTATCATTTTGAATATTTGGAGGACTTTTTATTGCAGATTCCTATTGGTCTAACTTAGAAAAAAAATCTATTCTAATTTCTAAGCTTGCTAAGACTTTCTTTACATGGTTCAAGGTTTTGTGAACAATGCATATCTTCAAGAAAAAAATAGATATCATTATGGCACCTTAATGAAATAAAATGATGACAGCTTTGCAACATGAAATCAAAACCGTTTAAAGCATGTAAACACCTTTTCTGAAAGGTTACTTTTCAGTTAGTTCCCTTCCAGTTGGTGTTGTTATGCTCTGCTGAACTGGTTCTGACTCATAGTGACTCTGTGCAACAGAAGGAAACATTGCCTGGTCCTGTGCCATCTGCCTAATCTCTGCTATGTTTGAGCCCACTGATGTGGGTACGGTGTCAATCAGTCTCCTGGAGGGTCTTCCTCTTTTTCACTGACTTCCTACTTTACCAAGCATGATGTCATTCTCCAGGGAATGGTCTTTCTTGATAATACTTATTTTTTCTTAAAGTAGATGAGATGAAGTCTCACCGTCCTTGCTTCTTAGCAGTCTTCTGGCTGACTCTTCTCAAGACACATTTGTTGTTATTCTGGCAGTCCATAATATATCCAATATTCCTCATCAACACCATGTTCCAAAGACATCAGTTTTTCTCTGGTCTTTCTTATTCATTGTTCAGCTTTCGCACACATATGAGGTGACTGAAAATACCATGGCTTCAGTCATCAACACTTTAATGCTCAAAGCGACATCTTTTTTTTTGTTTTTTTAACACCTTAAAGAGGTCTTTTGAAGATTTGCCAAACCTAACACATGATTTGATTTTTAAACTGCTTCTCCACAGGCTTCGATGTAGAGCCAAGCACAATGAAGTCCCTGACAACGTCAATCTTTTCTCTGTTTATGCTGATGTTGCTTATTGGTCTATCTGAGGATTTTTGTTTTTACATTGGGTATAATCCATACTGAAGGCTATAGTCTTTGATGTTCACTAGTCGGTATTTCAAGCTCTTTTTCTGTTCAGCAACTACAGCTGTGTCATCTGCATACTGGAGGTTGTTAACGAGTCGCCCTCTAATCCTGATATCACCTTGTTTTTCATATAGTCCAGGTTTCAGATTATTTGCTCAGCACATAGACTAAGTATGGTAAAAAAGATGCAACCCTGACAAACACTTTCCCTGATTTTACACCACACAGCATCTGCCGTCCTATTCAAATGACTGTCTCCTTGTCTATGTAGAGGTTCTACATGAGCACAATTAAGAGTTCTGAAATTTCCATTCTTTGAAATGTTATCCATAAATTGCTATGATTCATACAGTTAAATGCCTTTGCATAGTCAATAAAACACAGATAAAAATCTTGTTAGTGTTCTCTGCTTTCAGCCAAGATCCATCTTACACTGGTAATGGTATTATTTGATATGTATCCTTCTCTGAATCTGGCTTGAATTTCTGGAAGATCCTTGTGGATGTACTGCTATGATTGCTTTTGAATGATGTTTAGCAAAATTTTACCTGTGTGTGCTACTAATATTGTTAATAATTTCCTTATTTGCTTGGATCATCTTTCTTTTAAGTGGGCATAAATACATATTTCTTCTAGTTAGTTGCTCAGGTAGTTGTCTTCCAAATTTCTTGGCATAGACAAATAAGCACTTCCCACACTGCATCCACTTGCTGAAATATTTCAGTTCATATTTCATTAATGTGTCACACAACTGTCTAAAACTAATACAATCCTCCTGCTCGTCTATATTGGTCACATCATTTTAGATTTTAAGATGTGAAAATGAAGCTTAAGGACTTTATCTACTTTGGTAATTTTTGCTATGTGTCAGTATGGTTGGCAATGAACAACACAGAATTTCTTCAACATTGTGAAGACAATATTTTAATGTTGTACCAGTTTTATCTTGGATATCATGGATTTTCATTCTTGCCTATTAATCTGTGCACAAAAATTTACAAAATCTAGTTCTGAACACAGACAAAACAAGGAAAAATGTTTCTAGTGTCCCTAAGTACATAAGGAAATATGTTGATGTTGCTCTAAACTTCATTTTAAGCAGGGAGTTAAAAATTTCCTTTCCTAGGATTTAAACCAAAGAATTAACCCTACAACTCAATCAAGTAGAAAGAGAACAGCAAAAGAACCCTTTGGGCACCAGAAGAAAACAGATAATAAAAACTATAGTGGAATTCAGTGACTTAGAGAACAGAAAAACAATTGAAAAAAGTTAACAGATCCAAGATCTGGTTTTCTGAAGAGATCCACAAAATTGATAAACTATTAGCTAAACTCACAAAAGAAAATCAGGAGAGGAAATAAGTAACCCAAATAAGAAATGAGACAGGAGATGTCACTACAGACCAAACCAAAATGACAAGGATCATACAGAATATTATGAAAAATTGTACTCTAACAGAGTTGAAAAAACTAGAGGAAACAGACAAATTTCTAGATTTACGTCACCTACCAAAACTATCACAAAGAAAAGTTAGTACAACTCAATAAACTCATCACAAAAGAAGAAATTGAAAAAGTAATCAAAAAACTACTAACCAAAAAGAGTCCCGGCTCAGATGGTTTCACCAGAGAATTCTCCTAAACTTTTGGAAAGGAGTTCATTCCAGTACTACTGAAGTTATTTCACAACACAGAAAAGGAGGGAACATTCTCAAATTCATTTTATGAAGCCGGCATAACCCTGATGCCAAAACTGGGTAAAGGTCTCACAGAAACAAACAAATAAATAAATAAATAAAAATTACAGACCAATGTCACTCATGAACCTCAATGCAAAAATCTTCAACAAAATCCTAGCCAATAGAGCTCAACAACATATCAAAGAAATAATTCCTCATGACCAAGTAGGATTTATATCAGGGATGGATGCAGGGTTGGTTCAGCATCAGAAAAACAACTAATATGATCAACCACATAAATAACACAAAGGATAAGAACCACTTGATTTTACCAGTTGATGCAGAAAAGGCATCTGACAAAGTCCAACACCTATTCATGTTAAAAACTCCCAGAAAAATAGGAGTAGAAGGGCAATTCTTCAATACAACAAGGGACATCTATGCAAAACCAACTGTCAGCATCATCCTGAATGGAGATAGACTGTAAGAATTCCCCTGAGAATGTGAACTAGACATGGATGCTCCCATCACCACTTCTATTTAACATTGTACTAGAGGTTCTCGCCAGAGCAATCAGACAAGACAAAGAAATAAAGGGCATCCACATCAGTAAAAGAAGTAAAAGCATCCCTATTTGCAGATGATATGACAGAATACAAGAAAACCCTAAAGAACACATAAATAAACTACTGGAACTGATAAAAAAGTTCAGCAAAGTATCAGGATATAAGATAAACATAAATAAATCAGTAGGATTCCTTTATACAAAGAGATCACCAAAGAGGATATCACTAAATTAAGACCATTTACAGTAGCTCCCATGATGATAAAATATTTAGAAATAAGAAGTCCTAATAAGATACCTATACAGAGAAAATTACAAGACCCTACAGCAAGAAGCAAAAAGAGACTTATATAAGTGGAGGAACCTGCCTTGCTCATGGATAAGGAGACTTAATATTGTGAAAATATCTATTCTACCCAAAGTGATCTACATATAAGTAGCAGTCCCAATACAAATTCCAATGTCATTTTCTTAATGAGATGGAGAAACAAATCAACTTTGTTTGGAAAAGGAAAAAGCTCTGTATAAGTAAAGCACTACTGAAGAAGAAGGACACAGCGGGAGGCCTCATACTAGCTGACTTTAGAATATATCACACTGCCATAGTGGTCAAAGCAGCCTGGTACTGGTACAAAAACAGATACACAGACCAATGTTGACACAATAGAGAATCTAGAAATATCATCATCCTTCTATGAACAATTGTAAATGGTAACTTACTGTGGTTTTAATCTGCATTCCTTCTGATATTAATAATGTTGCTCATATTTTTATGTGCTTTCTGACCCTTTGTATGTATTTTTATTTGAAATACTTGCTTAGAATTTGACAGAATTCTAATTCTTAGAGTTAGAAGTTGGTGCTGGACAAAGGCCCAGAGGTTGTAAACTGGGGCAAAAATAGCCTCTTTAACCAACGGCAAAATTGGATATCCATCTGCAAAAAACTGAAACAAGACCCATATCTCACACCTTACACAAAAACTAAATCAAAATGAATCAAAGACTTAAATATCAAACCTAAAATGATAAAGATTGTGGAAGAAAGAAATAGGAAGAAGTTCTAATACATGTCTTAGACTACAAAATCTTACCAATAATGCACAAATAACAGAAAATAGATAAATGGAAACTACTAAAAATCAAACACTTATGCTCATCCAAAGACTTTATCAAGAGAGTTAAAACACCACCCACAGAATCAGAAAAAAGATTTAGCAACCATGTATGGGATTGATGTCTAATTTCCATAATCTACAAGGTATATCAACAAGAAAAATACAAACAACCCAATTAAACAATAGGTGAAGGACATGGACAGACACTTCACCAAGGAAGACATCCAGGCAGCTAAAAGACACATGAGGAAATGCTCATGTGTTATTAGAGAAATGATCATTAGCTATTAGAGAAATCCAAATCAAAACTACAATGAGATACCCTCTCATCCCAGTGAAGTTGGCAGTAATCCAAAAATTATAAAACAACAAATGCTGGAGAGGCTGTGGGGAGACTGGAACTCTCCTACACTGCTGGTGGGAATGCAAAATGGTACAAAACAACCTCTTTGGAAACCACTTTGGTGCTTTGTTAAAAAGCTAGAAGTACCATATGATCTAACAATCCCACTGCTTGTCACATGAACAGATACACGCACATGAATGTTTACTGCAGCACTGCCCACAATAGAAAAAGATGGAATCAACCTAGATGCCCATTAATAGGTGAATGTATAAACAAACTATGGCATATATACGGAATGGAACACTACACTATCATAGAGAACAATGATGATTTTTGGAAGCATCTCATAACCTGGTATCAATTAGAAGAGATCATGTTGCACGAAATCAGTCAGCTGCAAAAGGACAAGTATTATATGAGACCACTACTATGTGGACTTATAAAAGGACTTACGCACAGAAGAAAAGACTCTGTGATGGCTACGAGTGTGGGGAGGGAGGAAGAGAGTTGTTTATAGATCAGATAACCCACTGCCATTGAGTCGGGTCTGACTCACAGTGACCTTAGAGGTCAGAGTAGGTGGCAGGAACTCGGTTAGATGAAGGGTGTGACAGCACTCCGTAGAAGGCAGATCAACATAACTGGACTATGCCACAAACAAAAAGGTTTTCTAAAGTCAATCCAACATCTCAAATGATAGCATAGCAGGGGCAGGGATCTGCGGACTGTTTCCAGGGGACACCACAGTCAACTGGCCTATCCAACCTTTTGCTAAAAGAGTCTTCTGCATCCCTTATTGGTGAGTGGCATCTGGGTTTTTTTAAGCTAGCAAGCTGCCACCTGATGAACATCAATTGGTCCCAATCTTCCTGGGACAGATGATGGCTGAAACCATAAAAGACATGAGGAAAAATGAGTGCAGAAGACAGAAGGACTCATATGACTGGAAGACTACATCAGCATGAGACCAGAAGAACCACACGGAGCCCAGCCACCACCAGAGACAGCCTTGATAGGGGAGACAACGCAGAGTCCCTGACGTAGCACGTGAAAAAGAGATGTGCAGACCAAGAACTCTACTAAAGGACCAGAAGTGATGGTCTGACAGCTTGGAGGGTCCCCTGGGAACATGCCCCCTCGACTTGCTGCTAGCTCAGACCTGGAACCAGCACTGAGGTCAACACTTCAGACAGAAAGTAAACTGGACTTGGTGACACAGAATGAGCATGGAGTATGTGTACTTTATGGTTTCACACATTTAGAGATGACTGTCCTACTGGTTTTTGTTCCAGAGGGGAGAGGAGAGGGTGGAAAGGAGGGGACAAATGTTTATTAAGAGGACATTAGAAGAGTGAAAAAGAGGAGAGTGCTGTCACAGGATGCGGAGAGCAGCTAGAGCTGCAGAGGCAGGCAAAACTGACTTAGACTGCCCACTTCCACTTAGTCATAGTTAAAAAGAGAGAAAGAAAATCCCTTTCCTAAGTATCTTGCCTATGCTTCTATGTAATTCTCTAAGTACAATTTGTAACTTTGGATTCCATAAGGCGTTGGCAGATCTTTCCTCTCAACTAAGGCCCAGATGGGTCACTGAAGAGAAGCTTCCACCTCCCTCAACTTGGAATGCCAGAAAGATGTACAAGAGGTGGTGAAACAGATTAAACAATTCTGGCTGTGTGTGTGTGTGTATGTGGAGGGAGAGAGAGGGAAAGAGAGAGAATGGTAAAGAGACAGAATAGCTATCCATACCTGATAAGAAATAGTAAAAGAATTAAGGCAATTTGTCCTCCTACATATGAAGGATAACAGTAGGGGAAATACAGAGGTTTCTTGGCCTAACCTTTTTGCCTACTACATTGATTTAATTTAAATCTTCACTTTGTTTTCACAGATTGAACATTGACGTACTGAACCACAGACTGAATCATCTTGTCCTGCTTCCTCTTCCTCCCCCTCTTAGTTCTTGGGTTGTTCAATGACTATGAACTGGGAACAAAACAACTTAGCAGTTGTTTGCAGACACAGAGGCAAAATTCTTTTACAAGCAGCCCTGTTGCCTATGGAAACAATGCTTACTAAGAAGCAGAAGAACCAAGGTCATTTCTGGAACCTCTTTCTGGCAGGTACTAGTGGATTGAACGGCCACGGGGATCTTTTCAAGAAACAGATATTAAAAGCCTACTGACCGTGAAACTGCAGTGGTAATACAGACGCATTCCTGCTTTTGAGACTCTCAGACTCATACATCTCCCACTATTTTAAAATGTACTTGGACAAGTGCAACTTAATAAGGTCTCTAGCACTGCTCAAAAAACTTTTATCCATGCCATGCCATGTCACCCCATTTAATCCTCATAACAATAGTATAGAATAGGAATCAACATTATCTTTCCTTCAGAGATGAGAACATTGAGAAACAGAGTGGTAAGTATTTTGTCCAAGTCACATAACCATTTAGTGGTGGAGTTGACACATGAACTTAAGCAATCAGGCTTGAGAATCTGTGTCTCTAACTATTCACATTGTTGCCAGCTGTATTTTTTGAACACATATGCAACAGTATTTCAAATCTGACCTATTTTTCTTACTACGTGACACAGATACTTTTCCTCTTGAGAGGTAAGAGGTCTATGTTTCTGCTTTCTGAATCTGGGTGAAACTAACGGAAAATGATTCTACATGATGTTTAAGGCTGGGTCATAAGAGATGATACCATTTCTACAGCTGAGATAGTAGCTTTTGGAGTCTTGAGTCGTAATGGAAGCAGTCTGACATCCCGGAGGACACTATCGTGTGAGGAAGCTCAAAACAATCCCTAAGAAAAAAGCACACGCAAGCCCTGGAAATTACATGAAGATCTAGAGATGCCCCGGTAGCCCCAAGCTCCTTCAGTGTCCCCTATTCTAGCTCCAGTCAACATCTAACTTCAACCACATGAGAGGCTGGAGTTTAAAACTGTATAACCAAGTCAATCTAAAATTTCTGACCCACAGAAATCATGAAGAAAATGAAATGATAGCTGGTGGTTTAAGCCACCAAAGGTGGGGGTGACACAATATGTAGCAATAGGTAATAGGGAGACGCTGTCTACAAGACACAAACAGATTCAGTGAAAAGTGGAGTTCATACAATTACTAGATTTACTAATTAAAACCTGTTTATGTCAATATTTTGGTATACATACCTATTTCCCTTCCAAAAAATATTCTCCTTATTATGCTTTTATGGTTGAATCTCTAAAATTGGTTTAATCCAATTGCCAGTCTTGTATTCTTTAACCTCTAAGGATGCTAAATTTCTATTGAAACTGGATGAACTAGATTCTAAACCTTCTAATTTTGTATCAGTATAATTTATTTATTGTTTTTCTTATGTCAAACAATTTCTTCAGGATAAAAATAATGCAGATCCCTGCAAAGTATCTTGTGTGTCAAACATATTCTACTTTGTGAATAAGAAAACATAGCCAAGCCTATAAATAATCTCACCAGAAGACCATTACTGGATAACAATATTAAATTAACTGTCATGTTAGGAAGAGATTTGAAGAACAAATTAAATTCCCATTCAGTCACTCAAATAAAGGGACTGCTTGAATGCTCACCCAGTAGGCACCACCTTATCAACTCTGAGGGCATTTTATTTGAGAAGGAATGGTCCCATTGGCAATTTATTTACTTCATGATTTTAAGTACATATGTTGAGTAAAAATGTGAGCAGTTAAGTTCAACTACCATTAGTAGTCAAAATTTATAAAATTAATTCATCTTAAATATTCGAGGGTAGAATTCTTTCTAGAGGACAATCACATTAAATACTGTTTCTATATATGGCCACCATTTAGGATCATACAACAACTGATACTAATTTATTGATATAAATTTTAAATACTAAAATATCCCCCAAAACATAAAACTTGTACTTTACATGCTGTTATAAACATGAAGCTATATCTAGAATTCTAGTTGTAGTTCCATTAAACAAGTTTTTAACCTGAAGCCAGTATAATTACAGTGAAATTGAGCTTCAGCATTAGGTTTCTGAAAAAGTATTGACCAAAGGGCAAATGTGATTTCTCTCGGTGACACGATCTATTTTCTGCGAACTGTAACTTTGTAAAATGATACGAAAGGAATCATTGCCGGAGTCACATCTTTAGAGTATATGCTCATTAAGGATAAAACATCACAAAATGGATAAAGAGAAATGTATTCTTTGTAGGTTTTTTTTTTTTTTAGGTTGAAATAGATTACAGTTTAAATTTCTGTATTTCAGTTACAGCAAATACAAGAAAAATAGAACATAGATCTGACTCGATGGCACTTGGCTTAAATGAGGTGAGAGATTACAAAAATTTAAAATATATATTCAGATTGACATTTCCTATAATTTTTGGCTGATTTAAAAGTTAAACTCAGATTTTCTTTTTTTCTCTCAGTTATATCTGTATTGGCTGAAGCAACATATCAATACCATTTCCTTAAAAGGAAAGATGGGAAAAGGCAAAGTAGAAAATGAAATGAACTTCAGCATAAAAATATGTTTAAAGCAAATTATTAAATGCAACAGCTATTTCTTAATTTCTAGGACTTAAAAAAAAAATACAATGATTTCCCCGAATACAAGCTTCCCACCTAAACTTTAATAGTGAAGTTTACTGGGGGTGTAGAGGGAGAGGAGAAAAGGTACAATCTCAAGCAATGATGCCACATTTAAGCACTAGCTTTCTTTTACTATATTTGCAGAATTCAAAATGTACTAATATTAGTCAAATACTTTGAAGTCCATTCATGTAGATGGTGCCAGGGCAGGCATAATAAATCAATAGAACAAATTGTCAGACCAGTAATGTGGCTTCAGTTGTTCTGCTTCTCATTAAAGGCAGTGGCAATTGAAGAAAAGCTATTACTACATTCAGAATTCTTAATAGGATTTGCTACCAATTAGTTTACTGTCCAACTATATGCTTTGACATTTGGTTAGCCAGTAACCTGGGCACCTTTTCACACAAACGGATGTTACTACACACAAACATGAAATGCTTAGCTAGTCTAATGTCTGAGCCAGTTACTAGAAAAGATACTTGAAAAATACCTTAAGAAATCACTGACCTTCAAACTGCTGCTTTGTTCTGAGCTGATGTCAAATCAATAGAGAAACCTAAAGCCAATGTTTTATTGATACCTGAACTAATGTGGTTTGCAAAATCTTTTTATTAAGCTTTGCAAACCAATGTCAGGTGAAACTATTGTGCCCAGAAAATGTCAGCCTCAAAAAAACTGTCTGACAAAAGTGATGGAGCTTCTCTGACACATTCTTATCAAGACCCTACTCTGACATCCTCTTCTTTTCAATCATTTCAAGGCTATGAATAATACTGCCAACAATTTTTGTGCTCTAGGATTTAGACATATAAATCATAAAAGAAATACTGGTATAGCCGTCAGTGAATATTTTTAGATTTTTGTAAAAAATGATTCATAATATAAAGAATACTTGGTAAAATGTCACAGGAGAAAATATTCTTGCATCATAGGATGCCAAGAAAAATAATGCTTAAAAGAATACTACCACAATATACATAGGATAATTTGGTCAAATTAGAAGTGTGTGTACATATATATAGATATTGTGTAATATATGTTTAAAGATAAAAATTTAATGGAAAAAGACTTGACAGATAAGAAACTATTATAAAAATGAAGTCAAATCTAAGACCAAATACAGAACTTAAAGTCAAAGAGGCATTGTGGTATTATCAAATGACAGAGGAGAAAAGGAGCCAAGGTACGAGATGAGAAGATTCAGGTCAAGTTAATCAGATGGATGACTGAGTTTTGGGACAGTGTGAAAATATTGTGCATGCAACTCTTCTTACTATTATTATTATTATTAATGTCCACTAACCACCATGACACTCAAAGACTGTGAGATCTCATAGGCAGGAAATCATTGACTTTGTAAACTTGGGAATTACTGGAAACAAGTGAGTCTGTGAAATGTCACTGTGGTCAATGATATGAAAAGAATTTGAATTTAGATACTTGTCTTGCATGCTATCATTTAGTACAGTTATCTATTTTGCGAAAGCTAAAGCCGTTTTGTGAGCTGTGGTTTCTATTTGAAATCTCAGTTCCCTGCTTATTATCTAGCTCATAGTAGAATTTTTTCATTTAACCAATATCAATGTAGTCAAATCTCGTAGGAGATAAATGAAATTAACTGATGTACAGTAATGAACTTGACAGTATCTAATTATAACCAAGACAGATTTTCATTCCTCCTTGCTGACCTCCCAGTTTATAAGGTAGTACTATGGCACACATTAGAAACTACATTTCTATTATTGCTTCCTGCTTTTCCTCATGTTTCAAGGCAGTCTGACCTCTTCCGAACCAACCTGTCCACCTTCCATGTTTGTAACAAAGGGCTCAGACCTGGTTGTAATCTGGTACAGCTCCAGGGAGATTAATGAATAAAATCAGTGAAATTATTCATTCCTTTATGGAGCTCTGTCTGAAGATTTACACTACTTGAACTCACAGTTCCATTCAGATAGGTCTACGATTCTTCCATGGCTTGGCAAAGTGAAGCCAAATAGATTCTTTAGGGTGAAACACTGTTTATTTCTTCAAAAGAAATCAGAACTTGAGCTGCTTTTGCTTTATAAAGTAAGAGTCTGCTATGACTGAAATAAACACAAAAGAACACAATCCAGCCTACGAACTAAGGTAAATAAATGAGCACTATTAAAAATCACATGCACAGTTCTAATATGGTTTAGAATTTGAAATTATTTGAGATTGTCTGGGCTCAAGACAGAATGGTGGGGGTTGACATAAATGTAACATAAAAATAATATTTTTTCCTTCCAAATGCCATTACATGCCCATAAGTAGCTGGACTGCTGTTGTTGGGTGTTGCTGAGTTGCTTTCAACTTACAGTGACCCTGCACACAACAGAAGGAAACACTGCCAGGTCCTGCACCAGCTAAGCAATCATTGCTATATTTGAGCCCATTGTTTCAGCCACTGAGCCAGTCCATCTCTTCATGATGAGTCTTTCTCTTTACCTCTGATCCTTTACCAAGAACGATGTCCTTCTCCAGGACTGGTCCCTCTGATAGTATGCCCCAAACACGTGAGATAAGCCCCACCATCCTCACTCTCAAAGCGTACTCTGGCTATACTTCTTGCAAGGCATAGTTGCTTATTCTGCTCATGTTCCATGGTATGCATAATATTCTTCACCAACACCACAACTAAAAGGCATCCATTTGTCTTTGGTCTTCCTTATTCATAGTCCAGCTTTTGTATATATATATATATATATATATATATATATGAGGTGACTGAAAACAATATGGCTTGGGTCAGGCAGGCTGTGGTCCTCAAAATAATATATTTTGCTCTCTAACATCTTAAAGAGGTCTTTTGCAGCAGATTTGCCCAGTGCAACATATAGTTTGATATCTTGACGTGCTTCCATGGCCAATGATTATGGATCCAAGTAAAATGATATCCTTAACAACATCTATCTTTTCTGTATTTATCATGATGTCACATACTAGTTCAGTTGTGAGGACCTTTGTTTTATGCTGAGGTGTAACCCCCACTGAAAGCGTTGGTTTTTGATCTTCATCAGTAAGTGCTTGAAGTCCTTTTCCCTTTCAGGGAGGAAGATTGTATTATATGGAAACCATAGTTTACTAATATGTCTTTCTCTAATCCTGATGCCATATTCATATGTAGCCCGGATTTTTGGACTATTTGTTCATCATAAACCAAAAACCAAACCCACTTCCACTGTATCAATTCTGATTCATAGTGACCCTCTAGGACACAGTAGAACTACTTCATCGAATTTCCAAGGAGTGTCTGTTAGATTTGAACTGCTGACCTTTTGGTTAGCAGATGTAGCACTTATCCACTACAGCACCAGGGTTCAGCTTAGAGACAGAGTAAGTACAGTGAAAGGTTGTAACACTGAGAGACATCTTTCCTGATTTTAAATCATGCAGCATCCCCTTGTTCTGTTCAAATGATGGCCTTTGGATCTGTGTACAAGTTCTGCATAAACATATTTAAGTGTTCTAGCCAAGCCAAGTGCTGGTGAGTCAGATCCAACTCATGGCATTCTAGAATTTCCATTTTTCAAAATGTTTGTCTATAGTTTGTTACGATCCACACAGTCAAATGACTCTTTACATAGTCAATAAAACAGAGATAGATATCTTTTTAGTATTCTTCGCTTATTATCAAGAGTCATCTGACATCTGCAATGATACTTCTTGTCCCAGGTCCTTTTCTGGATCTGATTTGAATTTCTGTCAGTTCCCTGTCGATGTGCTGTTGCAACAACTTTTCAGCTATCTTCAGCAATGTTTTACTTGTATGTGATACTAATAATGTTGTTCAATAATTTCTGCATTCTGTTGGATCATTTTTCTTTGGAATGGGCACATGTATGGCTCTCTTCCACTAGGTTGGCCAGGTAAATATCTTTGAAATTTCTTGGCATAAACAAGTGACTACTGCCAGTGCTGCGTCTGTCTATTGAAACATCTCAATCAATATTCCATCAATTCCTTGAGGCTTATTATTTGCCAATGTCTAAAGTGCAGTGTGGACTTCTTCCTTCAATATCATCAGCTTTTGATCATATGCTACCTTTTGAAATACTTGAATGTTGATCAGCTTCTTCTGGTACAGTGACTGTATTCCTTCCATCTTCTTTTGATGCTTTTTGCATCATTCAGTATTCTGTCCTTAGAATCTTTCAAGTAAATAGGTATATAGTTTAATTTATAGTTCTAACAACAGGTTTTTCTGAGGTACTTCTACATTTACCTGGTGACTGACTCTACATTTGCCAAAAGCTTGAAAAATCTTATCCTTAAGATCAATAGCATGGACCTAAGAGAGAGAAGTTAGATCACAAGGTGTCTAACTCTATGATCTTGCTACCATCAGACTGCCAAAGGCATGGCTTGTGTTTTATTATAGGAAGGAATTTCAATCAACTGTGTTATTGTTAGTGGTTGTGCAGTTGGCCCCAACTCATGGCAACCCTATGTGTCATGGAGTACAACTACTTCAAAGAGTCTTCTTGGCTGTAATCTTTACAAAAATCTTTACAGTTCATCAATCCTTTGTTCCAAAGAGCTCCTGGGTGGGTTCAAACTGCCAATCTTTTGGTTGGCAGCTGACTGCAAACTACTTACTCTAAAACACCATATTGCTCATCTAAACAGAGCTCTCATAAATATCAAAAGTTCCTTAATGAATTATATCTCACCCCTCCACATTAAAAGATGGACTGGTTTAGAGATGGAATAATGCATCTGTCAGACTTGTCATTTGCTAAAACAGTAAGTGGCTTTAAGGTTAATAATTACACATAATGCTTATAAAAATACTTCCATAAGACAGAGTTATCTAATTTTAAATTCATCTTGCCAAAGGCAGGTTAGTTTACTCTTGAAAATAAATCTACTAAAGTGGAATGCCATGATGTTATGTAATGAAACAATTAACTTGCTATTGTCATTTAAGGTGACATTTAGAACCTCTTTTTTTTATACTAATATTTTTCTGTGCAAAATAGTCTTCTTTAATCTATGGGAGTTGTCCTAATTTAAATTACATTTTCTGCAATTGATGCAGTAGCTAGAAGTTAGCCTATTTCTATTTTGCTGCTGAAATTTAACACAGTTCACCTGATACTTCTGCCACAGTCTCCAGAAACAAGGAACGTGGTGGCAGCTGCTGAAACATTAACAGAAGCACTGTGGTATGAAATCAGTTTATTTATATGGTTAATATGCAGCTTTTCTGAAAACATTTCCCAAACACAAACTGAATTCTCTTGTTTTTCTATAGAGAATGTAAATGCTGTGCCCTAAATGATGACTGTACTGCACAGTGATGATATTTCTCAAGAAATACATTTAACAATAATGAAAACCAACAATACCGATGATGGTTTTCAAGTTAAAAGACAAACTGCACTCATTTCGGAAAATGATAAGAAAATCACTGCCTTGTGATTTTCTTGTGCCCATGCAGGAGTCCAGACATATCCAGTACACATTAACTTTCTCTGTTTAGTCTTCCATTTGTCTCTTACGGTGTTCAAGGATCATATGAAGTGTATTACTGTACCATGAAAGAGTGCTGATTACAGAAATGCTGCACACTGTGGTAGAAACTGCACTGTATTCTAGATATGCTCTCATACATACTTAAAAAAATCTATAATAAAGATCTCAATATTTCTTCCTAAAGCAAAACTAAATAAATCTGATTTTAAAACTAAAGTGTCATGTTTTTAGTGGCTTTTAAAAATATTTTTGGTTTGAGGGAGATTTTCAGTTCATAAAATTCCTATCTATTTTTTACCAGCAATTGTGGCTTTGGAAATTTATTGGTTATTAGCTATATTAGTAACACATCAAAGATGTGGTCTTGTAAACAGTGCCCTGAAATCTCACCCTACTAACCTTTACATAGACTTACAAGTCACTGGTGCATAATGAGTATAGCCTCCACTTAATGAAGCTAGATCTTTATATTTTTAACTCTCATTTGGAAAACCAATTAGCTCTGGTTCTATTGAACAAATTGAACAGGAAATAAATCAAGTGTTAAAACATTTGTGACGAGCCAGACTTTCTGTAATTAGGGTGCTGTTACGCCCAAGGCCGTCTATGTGGAGTTCTCTATTTTGATTTACAACTTCCACAGATTAAAGTCATTAAATTTTTAATATGTTCCCCATTCTCTCATCTCAAAACCTAGAGACTTGAGTCACAAGGCAAATCCCTAAGCATATCACACAATTAACAAAAGGAATTTCAGTTACTATTTCATATACAAGTTGGTAAGATAATATCTACTCCGATAAATAAGATGCAACTTGACTGTGCTTCGCATCAGCTCCAGCTTGAAAAGGATATTTTGATATATGCCTCTGAAGCCTTTTCCATTGTTAGAATGAGAATATTAGGCAAGCAAAGCATCCTGAAGTGAAAGAATAGGGCAGACAGGATTAGGGGAGAAAAACGAGAGAAAGAGGTATGCTAGTCATATTTAAGAGGTTACTGAAGTTCTGCATAATAAGCTACAGTGATGGGAAGAAGGAGTGCTTAAAGGAGAGCTGGGAGATCTACCAGAAAGGTAGGAATATTAATGTGGCACTCTCTCTGAGAGACTGAGAGACGTGAATGGAAGCCTCTAGTATCAGGAAAAGTATATTGGGTTTAGGGCAGAGAAAACTCATATGGGTTTACCAAGGGCTACATGAAATACAAGGAGTCCTGATAGTGCAATGGTTAAGCACGTGGCTGCTAACCAAAAGTTGGAGGTTTGAATCCGCTAGCTGTTCCACATGAGAAAAGACCTGGTGAGCTGCTCCTGTAGAGATTTACAGCCCAGGAGAGTCTGTAACGCAGTTCTAGTCTGTCCTGTCCTGCAGGGTCATTGTGAGTAGGGATCAACTTGAGGGTACACAGTAGCAACAATGGACGGAATGCAAAGAGTTCTGGTGGCACTCAGCCAGTGACAGAAAGGTTGGTGGTCTGAACCCACCAGTTATTATGCAAGCGAAAGATCTCCTGTAAAGATGACAGCTTAAGAAAATCTGTGGGACAGTTCTATTCTGTCCTATAGTCATTCTGAACTGGAATCTACCGGATGGCATACAGCAATAAGAAGAAATATATTTCAAGGTTATATATCTTATTTTGCTGTTGTTCCTTATTTGACAGATGGTTTTGGCACTGGACAATAGAAATGATGAGAGAAAGTCACTGGAAACGGGTGCCTCCTTTTGTAAAATGGAAACCTTGGTGGCAGAGTGGGTAAGAGCTGTGGCTGCCAATCACAAAGTCAGCACTCAGAATCCAGTAGGTGATCCTTGGAAACTCTATGGACAGCTCTACCCTGTCCTAGGGTTGCTATAAGTGGCAACTGGTTTCATGGCTTTTTTTTTTTTTTTTTTTTTTTTGATAAATTGTTAAAATGATACTGTGTCACCCCCATTCATTTCCTGTGGATTTGGTTATTGTAATTCATTCCTTAAGAACCTGGTAAGTGTAGAAATGCAGCAAAATTGGGTTTCTAGGCTCATAAAATAAGTATTACCTTCCTCTAACAATGTTTATTATTTTTCTTTTTCTAGGAAACATTCTCAGTAGTCTGATTAGCCAAAGAAAATATACACCTTTATGTATTTCACTATGAATTGCTTCACTGAACTCAAAAAGGATTAGGAAAACCTACAATATTCTTGGTAGTGTATTTAGTACTTACTTGAGACAAATTTCCTTTCTCTCTTTCTTCTAAACTTTTCCCAATTTTTTAAACACATTTATTTTAGCTGCAATATTTTAATACATTTTAACAATTTTTTTTAAACTCTCATTTTCTTAAGGCAAGCCAAGCTAAGCCAAGCCAAGTGCCGTCGAGTCGGATCCAACTCATGGTAAGGAATATTCAATTTATAAAGTATAAAATAGTGATTTTATTCACACAAATCATCTTAAATAAGTTAAATATGATAAGGAGAGAACAAAGGGAGGTGAATTATAAAGTAACAAAGGATTAAATACAGTTTTTTTCTGTCCATTTTTAGTGGATAATTTAGATGTAATTTATTTAATTTATGTAATTTATTTAATCCAAAATTTTACTAAGGTAATAAAACAAAATGCTGAAGCCTACTTTGTGCTTGCTTTGATTATCTTTTCCTCTATGAGAGATTAAAAAACCAAAAAACAAAAAAAAAAACACTCATTAGTTGTTTTATATCATTTCTGTCCATGTTTTCATGCTGAATGCAGCTTTACCTTTATGAACAGTGTCAATCTTGTGTTTTCAACATTTTGTTTCTTGTTCTACTGATTAGTTACTGAGGGCGCTGTCTTTCCTGAGAATAAATGAGATTCACAAATACTGATTTTGCTTTTTTTCCAAATAGGACCTTATATTAAATTTAATTAACTATTGAGAGACGCTCATCTTGATGTTAGGGAAAGAGTAGTAGGCAGGACAGGCAGGACACCTGTTCATGTTAAAAATTATGAAGAAAATATCCAGGCTAATGAAAGAAGATATTTTCAAGGAGATGAGAAGTATTTGACCAAGCTAAGGGTTGGGAAAGAACAGTCCAGGTGGAAGCACCAATAGGCACTAGGTGAAAAATAAACAATAAACAGTGTGAACTGTTCAACAGAGAACATCCAGAGCACCCTCTGAAGTATATGGCACTTTATGTGTAATTTTTTGATAAGGCACAGGAAGGTTAATTAAGTTGTTGAAGAGGGCGAGTGGTAAGGCTGAGACTGGACAGACCTTTCTTTCACAGTGGCATTGAGTGTGCTCAAATGGCCAACCTTTCAGGTAAGCTGTCCAGTACAAACTGTTGTGCCACCCAGAGACCCAAGTACTAATTACTGTGTAACATCTAGTTGATTCCACCTCATAGCTACCACACAGGACAGAGCAGAACTTCCCCCTTAGGGTTTCCTATGATCAAGTCTTTACTAGAGCAGACTGTCAGGTCTTTTCTCCTGTGGAGTGGCTGGTGGTTATAGAGTACTGAACACTGGAGTTAGCAGCAAAGTGCTTAACCACTGTACCAGCAGGGCTTCTTCAAGCACTGGTAATGACCTGTGTATTTCCTTATCAATTAAATGAGACCACTAGTCAATAACCTGAATCACTCTTGTCTTGGGATATTTGACTTCCAATGTTTCCCTACTGTAAAGGTTTTCAGCATGCACTTTGTGGACCGCCCCTGTCAGGGTCTGTTAGGGTGCTGATTAACCTCTTAAGTCAAAAAGTCTCGATTTAAGGCTTGGAAAGCTTAATTTTTAATAAGCTCCCAAGATGACTTTGTTTTTGATAAAATGTGAAAACAACTATTCTTACTTATCTGTAGAATTTGTGCAGTTATATTGCCTGATGGATGCAAGATATAATAAATAAGGACCAAACCATCTGCAAACATTTAATGCTAGTGGACAGGCATCAATAACCCAAAATTGGTGACAGCATGAAAAAGAAAAAATGAAACTCTAAGATCAACTATCTCTGACTTAAAGGTGCTAGTTTACTTTTCCCTCCAAGCTTACTTGCCAGCCTTACTTTTCCCTTCCCTCCCTGCTTAATTATGCTCCCACTGTCCCTTCACGGGTTACGGCAAGTGGACCTGTTTGTACTGTGATAATGAGGTTTTTTGTCTCATTGCTCTGTTTCTTATTTCTACTTACAAACGTCAGAAAAATAAATTTCTCTTAGCCAGCATTTGGATGTTCTATAGAGTGATTCCATTAGTAGCAGGCATTCTATTACTGATTTTTTTTCTCTTTCTTTCTTCTTTTTTTAATAATGCCATGTACCACCACTATAAGGTCAGGAAAGTGGATTTTGATATAGAAAGTATTCACCACAGTCCAGTTATACTAGAATAGTGTAGTCTCTGAGTGTTGGAGTGGTTAACATAATAGGCTGTTAACCAAAAGTCTGGAGGCACCTCAGAAGAAAGGTCTTGTGATGTACTTCCAAAAATCAGCCACTGAAAATCCTATGGAGCACAGTTCTACTCTGACACATACGGAGTCACCATGAATTGGAATTGGCTGTATGGCAACTAGTAGACTGATTGATGGTAATCTCAAGTTTAAATGTGCTGGTAAGCTGACTGTACATCAATCTTCTGCCTTTTATGTAATTAAGAAGACATAGTAGAACCACTGGATCCAATTCTCCCAATAATTTCCACTAATTCTCTTGAATGCTTTTATTGTTTGAGGTTGTTTTTTTCTTTATATACTTTCAGAATCAAGATGATCTCATCCATTTAAATGACTTTATCTGTCATCTCCATGGATAAATTCCAATAGACAGCCCCAAACCAGCTTTCTCTGATGAAGTTTAGACTCATGTATCCACTGCCAAATGAACATCTTTTCTTGACTGTTCTACGGGCTTCTGCAAATCAATATGTTCAAAACTGAATTTATATTCCTTCCCAAACTTGCTGTTATCCTCTACAGCCTATCTCAGTGAAGGCTACCAACAGTTACTCAATTGTCCAAGTTAGAAAGCCAGGTGTCATCCTTGAATTATCTGTCCTCACCTCTTTCTGCATCGCACTAAGTCCTGTCGATTTTATCTTTTAAATGTCTCATGAATCTGTTCACTTGTCTTCACGTCCACTACCATTAGCCTATATTCATTACCATTTTCTGTCATCCTAATCCTTTCCTGAGGTTCCTAATGTGATTAGTCTCTTCTTATGACTAATTTTCCATACAAGTCTGAAGTCTCATTATAAAACATAGAAATAAACTTAAAGTAAACTGAAATACATACAAAATATAGTCTTTACTATATTTAAAACTTTAAATGTTTTGTGCTACTCTTTGGATAAAGTTTAAGTTTTTAAAACATCCTACAGATTTCTAGTTTATGTGGCCCCTGATTGATCCCTGAGCCTAATCTCTGTCCATTCACACTTCATAGCTTACTATTCAGTCCTTTGAACACCCCAGGTCAGTACTGTGGTTTTATAGCAGTGTTCTCTTCTCCTCAGACTCTAGATACACTGCCTTAGTCATATAGTGCGGCCACAACAGAAATACAAGTGGATGGCTTTAAAAGAAAAGAGAAATTTTATTCTGTCATAGTCCAAACACAGTGCCGTTGAGTCAATTCCAATTCATACTGACCCTGCAGGACAGAGTAGAACTACCCCATAGAGTTTTCAAGGAGCCCTGGCAGATTTGAACTGCCAACCCTCTGGTCAGCAGCTCTAGCACTTAACCACCATGCCAACCACCACGCCACAAAGGTTTCCTGTCATAGTAGTCCAGTAGGCTATAAATCCAAATTCAGGGTGTCAGATCCAGGGGAAAGCCTTCTCTGTTGGCTCTATAGGAAGGTCCGTGTTGTCAATCTTCTCCTGGACTGGGAACTTTAGAAGCACCAGGACCCTGGGTCCCTTCCTAAGATGCTTCTCCAAGACAACTGCCACTCATCCTCCCTCATTACATCACAGAGGCAGGATTTACAGCCTATAGGAATATCGTCAATACCAGGAATCATAGCCTAGCCAAACTGCTACACACATTTCAATCATTCAATTCAATCAATGGCATACATCCTCCAGCCCGTCACGTGAGCTTTAATCCTTACCTCTAAGGTAGCCTCACTTTCCTAGCCCTTTAACCAGAGACAGGGCCTCTTTTTTTTTTTATACACATGAGAGCTGATATTAATTCTACCAAAATCCTTGAAACAGTTTATTATAATTAGCTATTTGTGTAACTATGTATTCTAGTAGTTGGTTCATTCTGTAAGAATAAATTCTTTTTTTTTCCCATTGTTGGATCTCCAGTGGCTGATACAATATCTAGCTTATGACAAATACGCAGAATGAATGCACTGTGGTAACTCCGGTAACTGTTGGTTCTTTGAATTACTGAGTTGAGGCTGATTCTAAGCCCATGAGTGGATTCATCAGCAACGGGGCCCTGAGGATAGATTCTCCTTATCTACCACAGTCAAGAAGGCACAACTGGTGAGACGTACACCACACTGTTGCATCACTTAACTCTGAGAGTTTCTAGTGCTTTAGGGAGGTAAAATTAAGTTTACATCAGAACACTTTATAGAAGTTGAACATAATTTTTTTTATATTAGCTAAAAATATTTAAATACATTTTCTTCTCATAAAGCAACTGATTTAAGCATATTGTTGCAAATCATTACTCTATTCTTAAAAATTCTCATTGAAAGAACACTTTTTTTAGATGCAGAGACTGGACAGAAGTTATTTGAGAGTTGTAGATAACAGCACCCCATGTGAGCAAACTCAGAAATTGAACATCCTTTCCAGAATGCTGGGTTATTCTCTAAGAATGTGATGCACATTATAAGCAAACCAGTTTGTTTTCAGGATTCTATCCATTTGTGGGGTCATTGCATTAAAATGGCTCTCCATTATTTCTGTTCCTTACTATGGAGAGGTATCAATCAGTAGTTATTACCAACTATTCAGCTATTGAGGATTTATCTGTGTTTAGAATGATTCTGTGCTGAGAATAAATGCCGTTCAACTTACAGTTTTCAAAAATGTCTGAGTATTTCAAATTCTGGAGATTACAGAATTAATAAAACTGAGAAAGTAGGGACTACTAAAACATGGGTCTGGATCTCCTAACGAAGAAATAGTGCCTGAAATAACATCTTACAAAATATCAGATACGCGATACAAGTTAAATCATGTAGAAGGGTTTACTATCAATCCTTTCTTAAGTTAAAAGCCAGCCAAGTGCGATTGACTCGGATCCGACTCATGATTTCCTAAGTTAGTGATATGAAAAAAAATAACAAACAAAAAACATTTAGCTTTATCGCTGGAGTTTTCCTGGAAGAGGTTTTTTTGTTTTGTTTTTTGAGTAAAATAAGAAACATCTGACTTTAAAAGTTCAAGCAGAAGCGTAGATCATGAAGCACTTGTGTTTAAGATAGACAAAACTCTACTGAGTGAAGTTTATCCTTCTATTTTTGTCTATATGGTCTGTTGTTGTTATTAGGTACTGCTGAGTTGATTTGAACTCATAGGGACAGACATGTGACAGACAGAGCAGAATTGCCCCACAGGGGATTCTAGGCTGTGATCTCTACTGGACCAGACCACCAAGTATTTCTCCCTGAGAGAGGTGTCTGGGTGGGTTTGCAACACCAATCTTTTGCTTAACACTCAAATGCTAACCACTGTAGGACTAGAGTTCCTTCCTTTTGTCTAGTCAATGTCTATTGAAAGCACAGGACACTATTTCACCCTGAAATCTCGGCACTGGAAGACATGCATTTTAGAACTTCCAATCTTAATACCTCTGGAAAATAGAAGCACCTTGAAAACATACCTGTTGTACAACACACACAACTGGAAAAGAGGCTTTGTTTTTGTTTTAATGAAAAACAAAAACAAAAAAAACACTGCCATCAAGTCGATTCTGACTCATAAAGACCCTACAATTCAGAGTAGAACTCACAGAGTTTCTAAGGAGCACCTGGTGAATTTGAACTGCTGACCTTTTGGCTACCAGACATAGCACTTCACTACTGTGCCACCAGGGTTTCATTGTTTTAATAATAAGACCTTAAATCCTTTCTGTGTGGTTTAGACGTTACTACGATGGGGCTAGGAGTCAGAATTGAGTCGATGACAATGGGTTTGGTTTTTTGGTTTGGCTTTGACAGGGCTCAAATATGGTTTTGAAATAGACAGAAAACATCTGTGTATGTATAATTGGCAGACATTTATTGGGAATCTGAATTCTAAAATTCAAATTCATTACGTATTTCTTAAATGATATTGTTGTTAGGTGTCGTCAAGTCAGTTCCAACTCATAGCAACCCTATGCACAACAAAACAAAACACTGCCTGGTCTTGTGCGATGTCCACAATTGTTTTTATGCTTAAGTCCATCATTGCTTAAATGATAGCAGCACATTAATTATTCTTTTGCCATTCATATAGATGCTATCCATTTTGCCAGTTGTTTGTTATTACTAAAATTGGGTAGATTCACTATGCTAGGAGTTTTTATAAATCTATACTTTCACATTTTATCTGAAAAAATTTCATAGATATCTCTTCATTACATATTTAGTTCAATATTCATTTTAATATCCATTTTATTTTAGTTGAAATCAAGGGATAAATTATTTCACTAGACCAAAGCATGTGAAAAAGAATATAATTTGGATTCTGTAAATGGGACTCATTTATGTTAAAAGGGTATTTTTATAAAATGATATTCTGTCTTTTAGCTATTATATTTGTCAAAGAATTCTCATCTGACAGTGTACACATTTTTATTTACTGTGAAAGTAAAATGAATTATCAGTTTAAAATAGTGCTTCCACAGGGAAAAGCACATTCTGAATCTTTGGAATTGATGACAGACATACTGAATTTCATCATATAAATAGCTGCCATAATTCTGCAGCATCCAATCACACTTAATCCCCTGAAGTACCTCTAAATCTCTCGTTCTGACAAATAGCACCCCAACCTGCATGTACTTACATCAAAATTATCGTCAATGCTTTTGGTAGTTGCTTTGATTGTGACTACAAAACTCATCTTCTTTAAAAGTTGTACAAGCTAGGTTATTATAGGTAAGAGATGTAAAAATTTATGGGAAAAAATCAACATTCTTGTTATGCTGGCAAGATAGCATCTTGACGTTTATTTGTGCCTAGAGCTATGGTCATCTAACAAGGCTCCCCACATTGTACAAGAAGTGGCACATGGCAGTGGCTACACTCAGAGACAAGGGAGCCCAAGAACCTGGATACAGATATTGGCTCAGTCACCTTCTGTGTGTGCAAACTGTGACAGCAAGTCACTTCAGCTCTTTGAGTGTCAGTTTCCTCATCTGCCAAGTGGGGAGGACAAGAATAGACAAAAAAATACTTCATAGCACTGAAAGATGATTATATTAGATTAATCAGTATTTGTTAATTTTTTAGTGATCTACCTGGCACATACTAAGTATGATAAAACTGATTACTAAATAACACTTGCTAGACTAGAATGTCATCAATTAAAATATTTCTGTCATTTCTGAAAATAGGACATCTCTCTGACAAAATAAATGCAAGTTTACTTTGAGTTGCAAATAATATATTTCAGTTGTAGAATGTTATTTTTCAGAGTTTGTTCTGAAATGTGGCTGTTTTTTGCTCCTTGTGTTCTGTTTCTTTTGCCTTATACACCTCTGTTCTCACTGCAGCAGGCTGAGCTCTCCTCTTCATGTCACTCAGACTGCCTGGCCAACTGCCTTTCTCTTGGGTCAGGCCAAGGAGGCAGTGTTAGGAACTGGAGGGCAGAAGAGAAAGAGGTGAGGATGCTTGTCACTTACTGCCACCTCTTCTCTCTTCTGTTGGCCAAGGTTTAATGGTGGCTCCTGTAGGCCGATCACTCTCTCACTGCCACCTGCTTTCTCAGATTCAGTGCCTCTGCTTGCCCATTCAGGGAAAGGTTTCAAGTTCTTTCTGCTGTAGCTAGTCCCTGGCTGTGTCACCATCCTTGTCTGAAATGGTCCTTACACTGAATACTCCTCAATTACTCCTGAGTGTACTATTCATTTAATGTTAGCAATCTGGCTCCTACAGGAAGTATTCATTAAGTAGTTATAAATTTGTACCTCTAGGCCTTAAACAAACTGCTGACAAATTTCCAAAATAGTAGATAATATACTGTTTTCCAATCATCTATGCAACACTGATTTACATAAAATTTGGCACGTTTTTTAGAAGCATAGTTCTTTCATATTTTTTCTAGTCTAAGTCATAGAATCCAAAGTAACATCAAAGTGAACCTATAACATGATATAGAAAAAGTGAACACCAGCTAGAAGGCACCAAAGCCTGAGTCCTTTTCTTCAATTACCCTAAATCTACTGTAACAGTTTCATAAAAGAAGTAGTTGGGCCTACATAATATCAAACCTTTTACTTCCTTAGAAAGTGAAAGGCAAGCAGTTCAAGGATGAATTGCCAAGTTTTTGAAAGAAAGTATGCCTCTTCAAACTTTAAAGGGGCATATTTAAAGCAAACAAATAAAAGGTACAGTTTTATACATCAGTTAATAAGCATTGTGAATTCATTCTTTCCATCAGTATCTCTGTGCTAGGCAATGTGCAAAGCATCTGGTAAATAAAAGGGACAAAGTCCTTGTCCTCATCAAGTTTATAACTTGGGAGGAAAGTGTTAAAGCACATGGCCTGTGCCCCCACTCCTTGCTCTGCAAGTGTTGGTGTTGGCCATGGGTGAAAGAAAACATGAAGGTACCTGTTTTATTCTAATTCTACTGGACCTCAACTAAGCTGACATATATTTACTGGGATAAAAGGATCTTATCTATTGAAAGGACTAGGGTTAAGAGATTCCTTATAGTAGGTATATCCAGAATCTAGGATAAGTGAGGCATGGTTTCCTAGAGAACGTCATATAATTTAGACAAATCTCTGAGGGCAGAAAAAGGAGATGTTTCATACTTTAAATGTTCCCTACTCTATGAGGTAATTCTAGGAACTGACCTTAAAGACCTTATGTGTCTGAGGCTAAAAGGAAGAACCTAGGAGCTGCCTGCAGTGTCCCAGATCCTTTTATCACTTGTCTGAGCCTCTGGATTGCCTGTATCTTTTTTCTTAGTACAGCTGCCTGCCTAGGTACAATCTCTGACTCACAGATCCAATTTGTCAGTCTAATCTGGACTGTTGGCTCCACCTTCCAGTGAGGATACACTGCAAGGTAAGCATACAAATAACATCTAATAATAAATCAAGATAAAGGCTATGAAGGAAAGGTGCAGAGTATCTTAAGAGTATACCACATAGGACCAAATTTAGGTTTGGGTGTCAAAGAAGGTTTCTCTGAAAAAATTAAGAACTGAGCCCTTGCCCATAAATCATAATGAAGGTCCACTCTTTGGACACGAATGGATTGGACTTGGTGATGTAGAGTGACCATATATTGGATGCACTTTATGGTTCTATACATCTATAGGATATCATCCTGCTGACCTCTGGTTGGAGAAAGGAGAGTGGGTGGAGAGGAGCGGAAGGGAGGCCTTTGAGAGGATGAGACATGTAAGGAGCAGAGAGGAATAGTGTGCTGTCACCAGACAGGGACAGCAGTGGAAGCTGCATATAGGTAGGCATGTAAATTTATATGGGAATGTACATTTTCACTCAGTCATATTAAATGAATAAGTAAATAAAAGACTCAATTAAAACAGGAAAAAAAAACAAAAAAAAGAACTGAGCGCCAAAAAATTCAGACTAGCAAAGAGGATTACAGCCTAGTGAGATGAAGGGTTTTTGTTTGTAACTTCCCTTTGATCATTCTTTGCATGATTTGTTTATATCAATTTTCTTTATTAACTTAGCATTTAATAAAACGTAGAGAGTTAATCATAACTAATGATTTAGTCTCTGGAAGTATCACTCCTTCCTTCACATTTTAGCTCAAAGTTTCTCCTCTCTTTGCTTCATGTTTTTCTCATGAATGGGGTTAGATGGTAACTTTTCCATACTTCAGTATGCCATTCCATTTTGCTCTGCCCTGTTATACACCTCTGCTATTGCCCTACTGTACTGAGTGTCTGCCTCGTTGATCATCTGTAGGATGTTTGAAGGGATGTGCTATCTTTTATTTATCTTTGTTTATATTTGCTATCTTCCCTTTTTCTTTGTGTATGTTTATTTAACTTTGTTTATCTTCTACACTCGGGACATATGCAATGCTCAGCAGATATTTAACAAATAAATGAACCATAGGTTGTGAGTGTAGAAATTATTTAGCTTTATTAGAACGGAGTGGATAGGGATTATTAATTTATCCTGAGAACAGTCAACTGCAAGTAAAACGCCTGCTGAAAACTTTAGTTTCTCACTTCAGAAAGTTGTATAGGACTATTTACTATTTTCATTGATATGACAATATTTCTTAATATAATACTGAGGTATTATTAGTATGCATGTATATGTATATGTAATTGAAATTATGTATAGCTATGTGTATGTGTATATAATTGAGACTGAAGCTTTTCTTTTTACATTGATTTCACTTAGAAATTAAACCGAAATAAGAAAACATAAACCAAGAAACTTAGAAAAGCCAATAACTCATTTTCCTAGAGTTGATTCAGACTCATAGTGACTCTATATGACAGAGTAGAACTGCCTGAGAGTTTTCAAGGAACGCCTGGAGAATTCAAATTGCCAACCTTCTGTTTTGCAGTCATAGCACTCAACCGCTATACTATTAGGGTTTCCAGAAAATCAAATAGGATCTAATAAGAGAAAATATAATAATCGTATAATCATATGTATAATAATCATATTAAAAGTATTTATCCAATTGCAACAGTGAGATAACACTAAATACTTACTGTTGTTTGATGCCATCAAGTTGCTTCTACTTTGTAGCAACATTATGCACAACAGAAAAAAACACTGCCCAGTAAGAATAACTGAAACCAAAACATTGATAACAGCAAATGCTGAAAATGATACGAAGCAAGAGGAGCTCTCATTGATTGCTGTTTGGAATGTAAAGTGGTAAAGCCACCAGAGATGACTTGCTTGGCAACTTCTTACAAAACAAAACATAGGTTTACCATACCATTCAGCAACCATGCTCTTGGATATTTACTCAAATAATTTGAAACTTTATGTTCACATGTAATAGAAGCACCTAATTTGTCTTTCAATAGGCAAACAGATAAACTTCAGTAATGGGATAGTATTCAGTGAAAAAAAGGAACTATCAAGCCATGAAAATGTATAGAGGAACCCTAAACACATATTGCCAAGTGAAAGTAGACAGTGTGAAAAGACTACATATTGGCTGATTTCAATTATATGACATTCTGGTAAAGGAAAAGCTACGTTGTTGGTGGTGGTGCCATTTATTTAGTTCTGACTCATATTGACTGGACCCTGTACACAACAGAACTAAATGCTGCCCAGTCCTGCGTCATTCTCACAGTCATCGCTGTTTGGGCTCATGACTGCAGTCATTGTGTCACTCTATCTCCTGGAAGGTCTTCTCTATTTCACTGGCCCTCTACCTTACAAAGTATGATGTCCTTCTACAGACACTAGTCCCTTCTGACACATGTTAACAATATGTCAGAAGTTTCACCAGCTATGCATCTAAGGAGGATTTTGACTGTTCATCCCTCAAGACAGATTTGCTCATTCTTCTGGTATTACATGGTGCATTCAATATTCTTCACCAACACTGTAATTCAAAGGCATCAATTCTCTTTCGGTCTTCCTAACTCATTGTCTAGCTTTTGCATACACATCAGCCAATTGGAAATACCATGACTTGGGTCAGGCACACCTTAACCACGGAGGTAACATCTTCACTACTTACTAATGGTATTGTGCAGCAGATTTGCCTGCTGCAATGTCCCTTGCTGCTACCATGGGCGTTGATGACACATCCAAGTAAACCGAAATCTCTGACAACTTCAATCTTTTCTTTGCTTATCATGATGCTCCCTATTGGTTTGGCTGTGAAGATTTTATTTTCTTTATTCTGAGGTGCAATCCATCTCAAAGGCTGCAGCTTTTGATTTTCATCAGTTTAGTAAGTGCTTAAAGTCCTGTTTGCTTTCACAAGCAAGATGTGTTATCTGCATACTGCCAGTATTTAATGAGTCCTCCTCCAATTCTGATGCTATGTTCTTCCTTATACAATTCTGCTACTTGAGTTGTTCGCTCAGTAAACAGATTAAGTATGGTTAAAGGAAACAATCCTGATGAACACTTTCCCTGATTTTAAACCATGTAGCGTCCCCTTTTTCTGTTCCACCTATTGCATCTTGGTGCAGTTTCTGCATGAGCACAGTTAAGTCTTCTGGAATTGTCCTTCTCAGAATGTTATCCATAATTGGTTATAATATACACAGTCAAATACCTTTGCATTGTTAATAAAACATAGGTAAACATCTTTCCGGTAGTCTCTGCTTTTAGCTAAGATCTCTCTGACATCAGCAGCGATATCCCTTAATTTATTTTCTCTTCAGAATTTAACTTGAATTTCAGGCAGCTTCTTGTTGAGGTACTATTGCTATTCTTTTGAATGATCTTCCACAAACATTTACTTGCACGTGACATTAATGATGCTGTTTATTTCTGTATTCAGCTGGACCCCCTTCTTTGGGATGGGCACAAATATGGATCTCTTTCTGAAGGTTGGCAGGTAACTGTCATCCAAATTTCATAGCACAGATGAGTGAGCACTTCCTGCACTGCATCTGTTGTAGAAGCATCTGAATTGGTATTCCATCAATTCCTGTCGGATCCAACTTGAGGGCACTTGGCTTGGCTGTTTTTCTCTAAAGCCTGCAGGGCATCTTGAACTTCACCTTTCAGTACCAACGGTTTTTAATCATGTGCTACCTCCAGAAAGACTGAATATCAGCCAGCTCTTTTGGGTATAGCGATGTAACTGAATTCCTTTTATCTTGATGTTTTCTGTGTTATTCAATACTGTGCCCACAGAATCCTTTAATATTGCAACTCATGGCCTGAATTTCTCCATTTCTTTCAGCTTGAGAAATGCCTAACATGTTCTTCCTTTTTGATTTTCAAACTCCAGACCCTTTGTACATTCCAACTGCATATTTTGTCTTCTCTAAGCTCTCTTTGAAGTTTCTGTTTAGGATTTTATCTCATCATTTCTTCCATTTTCTTCAGTTGTTGAAGAGCAACTTCCAGGGTCTCTTCTGACACCCATTTTGATCTTTTCTTTCTTTCCTCTCTTTTTAAGGACCTTTTGCTTTCCTCATGTACTGTATTCTTTATGTCATCCCACAGCTTGTCTTGTCTTTGGTCACTAGTGTTCTATCCAGAATCATATTGTGGCCAAACTACAGAGACAGTGAAATGCACCACTAGTTGCTAGTGACTCAGGAAGAGAGACAAGGAGTGAATAGGTTAAGAAAAGATAAGTTTAGGGCAGTAAAACTATTCTACATGATGTTGTACCAGTGGACACATGACATTATGCATTTGTCAAAATCCATACAACTGTACAGCAGAAAGAATGACTTCTAATGGATTTTAGTTAACAACAATACATCAGTACTGGTTCATTAAGTGTAACGAGTGTACCACAGCAATGCAAGATGTTAACAGTGCTGTTTGTGGAGGGAGAGGGGGTGATACACATGGGAACTCTGCACTTTCTGCACAATTTTTTTAAAAAAAACTTTAAAAATAGGTCTATTAAGATAGAATAAAAACAAAAAATATAAAACACTGGGAAATGTTATAGGAAATTGCAGAAATTGAATATAAATTATTTTAGCAACCTCAGGTGTTACAGTACTTAAATAAAACCAATGTAACGTCACCAATGAATGAAACAAAGTCAATCTATATATCTACATGTCTATTAAGCACAGTAAGAAACATGGTTACAAATTTCATTACAGGTAAGGTCACTAGTAAAGTAAAAAATAATTACCACAGTCATGTACCAAATGATTTTCATAACAGCCAACAGCAATATAAAAATTTAAAAATAGTGATACATAACATTCTGTCTTTAATGTAGGTTAAATGGACAGCACAAAGATAGGTCCTCTAATCTGGGACCTAAAAAGAGCTCATTGAGAGTGAGAGAACACAAGCTAGATGAACCCAGGGAACGCAGCATGGAGATTAAGAACGAGATTTTACAATCTACTTTTATTTTTAACCATGTTCATTTATAAACATTCCAGAATAATTACAAAAGACTTCCTTACAACTCCTACTCAGGATTTTACTATTCTGAATCTCTTCTGGGGTAAGTTCAACAACAACAACAAAATCAAGTCTTCAGAAACCTGAAGAAGATGAAATGCAGACTATTTAAAATGGGACTCCACACTTCCCATCATGTCTCATTGAGTACAGAATACAAGATGACTGAGGGTATACTCTTGTGTATGGACCCACTTCTTAGGTTAGAGGAAAATGGACTCACATTCATTCTCCACAGGTTTTGAGTGATTTGTTTGATGTCCTTTTCTGTTTATGGACAATCCAGAGTAAAGAAAGGAATGATAAATGAAAGCTATACATTCAAGAGTTTTTTTTTTTTTTTATTTAACATGACTGAGTGAAAATGTACATTCCCATATAAATTTACATGCCAACCTATATGCAGCTTCCACTGCTCTCCCTGTCCGGTGACAGCACACTATTCCTCTCTGCTCCATACATGTCTCATCCTCCCAACAGTCTCCTTTCCCCTCCTTTCCACCCACTCTCCTTCCTCCGGCCATAGGTCAGCAGGATGATATCCTATAGATGTATAGTCAAGAGTTGTTTTTAGAGATGTGTTTTCTCTAATCCCCATTCAAGTCTTTAAAATTATCCTCTCTCAATTCACTGTCTATGGGAAGAAACTGGAAAGAATCTTTGGCAGCTTATCTGCAATTTTTTCCAAAGAGGTGGAGAGAAATGAATATTAAAATCTTCATTTATTCTCTAACTTGCATTTCTGCATGCCTGATACAGAATTGAGTTTTTGAAGTTTTTTAATTCCCTTTCCTCTATCTTTTCCTTGCCAAAAAAGCTGGCAATTGAACCTTTTTTCATTAGTCTGTCTGCTTTAACTTGGCACTTGTGTCTTTGGCTTCTCATTTGTAGGTCTAATGCCATGGCCAATGTCCCAGTAAAAGCTAGCTTGCCTTTCAATCTTGCGCCAAAGATTAAGTAAAGGTTGGTGCACATGCTTGAGTTTATTGGTAACAATACCTTCTAAAGCTTTAGATTAATCCTCATTAAAATAGAATATAGCAAAATAGAAATGAAAGTTGTAGATAATCTGGACATGTGTAACATTTTATTTTGTCAAATCTAAGATTATTATAGGACAGAAAATTATTTTCTGTACTATTAAGGGGCAAAACAATGCTTCCAAATAAATTCTTGACTACTATGTAGCTCTTTTTCTGAAAATGTGCGAAAAATTGCAGTCAGACTATTTTCTCTCTGAATATATTTAAAGATGCCTTGAATACAGTGACAGGGCAGAGGCTCAACAATTTTTCTGCCTAAAGTTAACAAATTTCTGCTATTAGCATTAACGATCCTTAAGTCTTTTCAAGACATATTCAGTAGTTTCTCTATCAAAGGCACTCTCAGACTTAAACAATATCTATTGATACATTTCTGAAGTTTTCATTTTGGAATTTTATTGATTATTGCATTATTGAACTAATGTATTATTGCTAATATCTTGTTACATTACATTATAGACAAAATAAATAAATAAATAAAATATCTATTTACCCTTAGTATAGGACGAACACATTTCTGAAAGCACAAAGGGAAAAATTTGAGGGTGTACGTGAGTATATGTTGCATTTTTTGTTCATTTGTTTTGTCTCACACTTTAGGTAAAAGTTTACAGAGCAAATCAGTTTCCCATTCAATGGTTTTCACATAAACTATTTCATGACCTTGGTTTCATCCCCTGCAGTGTGTCAGCACTCTCTGCTTTGCTGCCTTGGTCTCCCTGTTTCCTTTTGTCCTGGTTATGTACCCCTTTCTGCCTTCTCATCTGACACTGACTGTTCTAAGGAGTATGTTCCTCTTGGGTGTTATTGTTTATCTTACGAAATGAGTTAGAGTATTTTTTTTTTTTTTAAACAGGTTTTATCTCTTGTTTGACTGGGAGGTGGTCTTCAGGAATGGCTTCATTTTCAGGTCAGAAGGATGTCTTCAGACCATGGTCTCGTGGCTTCTCACAGTCTCTGTCAGACCAGCAAGTCTGGTCTCCCTTTGCAATTATTTTTTTGATTACTATGTTCTCCCATTCTGCCCAGGAAGTTCTGCTGTGATCCTAGTCAGAGAAGTTGGTAGTGGCAGCCATGCATCATTTAGTTCTTCTGGTTTGGGGGTCCTACAGGCTTTGATATAAGTGGCCCATGAGTCCTTTGGACTAACTGTTCTCTTAAGCCTTTGGTTTCTTTTACCCTTCCTTGCTCTAGATGGGCTGAAACCAATAGTTGCATCTTAGATAGCTGCTTGAAAGTGTTTAAGACCCCAGATGCTGCTACTCACAGTTGAGGAACATTGTCCTTACGTATTATGCTGTGCTGATGTCCTTACACGTCCCCTGAGTCTGTGGTCCTTTGTCTTCTAGCCTGGTAGCATCATCCCATGAGGTGTCTGGTTATGTCTAAGAGATCTTCCTGGCTTTTCTGCTTGTGTGCTCTGTAAAGAGCTACACCAACAAATCCTGAGGTATCCTATTTGCTGTTTCACAAATTATTGTTTGTTAATATTGTTGTTACAGGACTGTTTAAGCTACAGTAGTTAACTGCAGTTGCCATTTATTCTGTGTCCTCTCTGTGCCTTCTCTTGACTAAGTCATGTTGCACTGACTTCTTTCATATTATGTATTGCCTTATTGATCACTCATGTCTTCTACCTAATTGGTAGATTTTTTTCCCTTTCTCTCATCTATTTCAGATATCTTAGGCTGGGCTTTCTAGGTAAGCAAAACCAGTAACATGCATACGTACAAGGGAAGATTTATATGAAGGGAACAGCTCATGCAGTTGTAGAAACTGAAAGTCCCAAGTCCTGGCACAAGTCTCATGTGGCCATGGGAGCTGGTGAACCCAAGGTCAGCAGGTCAGAGATGAGAGTTCTAGATCACCAGCTGTGTAGGTGAGTGATCCCAAGCTGGAGCGAGACTGCATGATCTGTGCTGACTCACGGGGCTGCAGGGCCTGACAAACCCAAGATCTGCCAGTCAGGGAACAGGACTCTCACTTCCCGGCTGTAAGAGTTGATGAACCCAACAGTTACTAGTTCAGGTCCAGGAACCAGATGCAAAAGAGAGCAGGAGCTGCTGGCAACGTAACCCGACAGGATGTAGGTGGTAGAAGTTGGAGAATCAAGAGCTGAGGGGCTGGAAGCCACCACAGACCCTGCCTCACCATTTAAGTTTTTTTTCCCTCTTTTTTATTTCCTGTGTGTAAAACTTTTGTTGGTACTTTATAGTAGCAGTTTTACACAGTATTTGTCCTTTTGTGATTGACTTAGCCAGCATAGCATCTTCCACATTCATCAAAGTTTTGAGATGTTTCACAGATTCATCATTTTTCCTTATCTCTGTGTCATGTTCCACTGTATGTATGTACCAACTTGTTGATAATCTGCTGATGGGCACTTAGGCTGGTTCTATATTTTGGTATTATGAATAATGATGCAATGAACATAGTGGTGTATATGGCTATTTGTGTCACAGTTTATACCTAGGAGTAGGATTGCTAGATCACATGGTCTATCTATTTCCAGCTTTGTGAGGAAGTGCTATATTGTCTCCAAAGTGATTGTATCATTTTACATTCCAATCAAGAGCATATAAAAGTTCCAGTCTCTCCAAAACCTTGACAACACTTACTATTT
Source organism: Heterohyrax brucei (assembly GCA_028571685.1). Lineage (NCBI taxonomy): Eukaryota > Metazoa > Chordata > Mammalia > Hyracoidea > Procaviidae > Heterohyrax > Heterohyrax brucei. The sequence continues at coordinate 80,804,874 of CM053144.1, forward strand.
TCTGTTTTATTATTTTTTAAATTAATGCCAGTAATGTTGAGTTGAGATGTACCTCACTATAGTTTTGATTTGCAGCTCTTTAACAGGGTCAGTATGAGTCTGAACCTATGGCAATGAGGTTTTTGTAGGGGGGGGGTGTAGCTTATGATTGTGAGGAAAACTTGGTGTAATTCAAATCCACCAGGTGCTCCTTGGAAACTCTATAGGCAGTTCTACTCTGTCCTAGAGGCTTGTTACGAGTTGGAATTGACTCAATGGCAGCATGATTTGTTTATTCAGCTAATGCTTATGAGTGTCACTTCTTATGTTTGTTAGCTGCCTGACGGTCTTTTTTGGTGAAGTGTTTGTTCACATCCTTTAACCACTTTTTAATTAGATTGCTGGTCTTCTTGTTGTTAAGATGTTTAAGTTTTCTACAAAGTTTAGAAATCTGTTTCTTGTCTGATATGTTGTTGGCAAATATTTTTTCCTAGTCTGTAGGTTCTGTTTTGATTTTCAGAGAAATCTTTTGATTTTGTGAGTTTTAGGAAGTTCCATTTGTCTAATTAATCTTGTGCTGTGTGTGCATTTTGAGTTACATTGGGTACTCTTGGCTGGTATTTTTTCTTTCATTATCTTTATAATTGATCAAATTTGAATTAGTTTTAGTGTGTTTTGTATTCTTGTGTTTAGACTTTATAATGTGCCATTAGTTTTAATAATAAAATGTTGTTTGTATTAAGAACTATTATTACTTACGTTTCCGTCACCTATCAAAAAAGTTGATTCAGACACATAACAACATCATGATTTAAACAGACTTTTGAAGAGTATCTGAATTCTTAGTATACTAATAACATTAATTTCCTGAGGACAAAAAAATCCTAAGCAACTGACTAAAATTTGAGCCTCAAAATACAATCCACCCCAAAGTGGTGGGTTTCCAGTGTTTTTATAAATGTGATGAATATTCAGCAGACATTATTGTATAGAATGTGACCAATGGATTTACCTATAATTCTTCAAATATATTCTTAAAACTTATATTGATGATGTATCACTAAAAATCATTTACTGATCAACAAAATCAGTTATCTAGTTACTCAAACTATAACAATATAAAATAACTTGAATAACAATTGCATAATAATTTTCTGTAACAATTCCCAAGGATGATCCTAGCTACAAAAAACTATAACCATAATCTAAGCATAATCTGAGAAATTAAGTAATTAATACAAAGTGAATGTATTTGTACATTAATAAAACTGGGAAATATCTAATGCACTAAATTATTTCTAAATATTTGAATGAACAGATATTCCACTTAGAGCTATTTTATAAATATGGACACTTAAATCATCATTTGATCTGCGCCCTGCATATTTTTTTATTTGAAAATCTCTTCCTCAATGTCTTCCAGGTGTTTTTCAGATACCTCCAAAAGTGTTAATATGATAAAGTAAATGAAGGTTGCAACTGGACATCAGAAAACCTAACTCAGCTACCATTGCTGTTTTGGGAGATCCCTGGCCTTGTTTCCTTCAAAGAGATAATGTGATTAAACCATGTAATTCCAAGGATTACTGAGAGGGATAAATGATAAATGTTTGCATGCAATGACACAGTCTGCAGTTAGCACTTATTAGGGATTAGGGGCCGCTGGTAAATAATTCAAGGATCCCTGATGGCGCAGCGGTTAAGCCCTCAGCTGCTAAATGAATGGTTGGTTTTTGGAATCTGCCAGCTGCTCAAGGGGAGAAAGATTTGGCAGTAGACTTCTGTAAAGATTCGCAACCTTGAAAACCCCTGCAAATTTGGCCTAACCTTGAGGGATAAGTAGAGTTTTGACTTGAAATTGAAATGATAAATTGGAACTAACTAGACTTCTCAAAACTCATACTATCTAAATTAAGATGATGAAAAACCCAGTGAAGTTGTGGCAGTTCTGAGTCTGAGACTCTATGGGACAGAACTGCCTCGTTGGGTTTTCTAGGTTGCAGTCTTTAAGTAACAGACAGCCACATCTTCCTCCCGCAGTGTTGCTGGTGGGCTCCAAGTGCCAACCTTCTGGTTAGCAGCCAAGTGCTTAACCATTTTGCCAACAGAGCTTCCTAAATGAAGACATATAGGAGAAAAAAATGAAAAGCTATGAGATTTGTTGAAGCCATGACAAAGGACACGAAAAAGAAAATGATAGTGGCTACAAACAAACATAATCAACTCCTGTTTGTATCACATTGAGTAGATGCCATCCAGGAACCAGAAGCACGTGTATTTTAAGGCATTATTATATATACAGGAGCCATGGTGTCACTGTGGTTAAGCACTTGGCTGCTAACCAAAAGGTCAGTTGTTTAGCTCTACCAATGCCTGCATGGGAGAAAGATGTGGCAGTCTGCTTCTCTAAAGATTTACAGACTTGGAGATCCTATGAGGTGGTTCTACTCTGTCCTATAGTGTTGCTGTGAGTTCGAATAGATTCAATGGTAACAGGCTTTTTTTTTTTTTTTTTTAATTTTTGGTTGACTGACAATCCAGCTCCTAAAGAATGGTTTAAATGGAGAAACAAAGCAGTTGGATGCCAGGCATGATTTGGCTGCTGATAACCTTTGGCATACCTAAACTAAAAAATGAAATTCACTGCTTTTGAGTCAATGCTGACTCATAGCAATGCCATAGGACAGAGTAGAACTGCTCTACAGAGCTTCCAAGGAATGCCTGGTAGATTTGAACTGCTGACCTTTTGGTTAGCAGTTATATCACTTAACCACTATGTCACTAGGATTTCCTAAAAATACATAGGAATCAAGGACTGAAAATCTTTTGTGTTTAAATAAACGGGTATTGATTGCATTGTGACTGTATTTGTGGACTACAGATTTGTAGAAAATGAACAGATTTAGATTCCACATTTTAACCTTCAGAAACACAGTAAGTTGATTGAAATTAATTTTCAGGAAAATCTTAACATTATAAATATTTTTCAGGAATATACATATATAATTTATTCTAATTCTTACCTCACACTAGTGATAACTGGACAATTTTTTTGTTACAATTTTTCTATAAAACATTTAAAAAATGTAGCTCAATGGATTTCCCAGAACAGATGCTTAAAGGACAAAAAAGTAGGCTGTTTACATTAGATATCTATCGGTATATCTATGAGATTACAGTTTGCAGAGCCATTATTGACATTGGTATGAATGATGCCTGTAGCACAGAGTCATGACAATTTATTAGTAATGATTTCTGGCCTGAGTGACATTTTTCACATTACCTACACTCTTTGTCCTGGAGTATTTTCAAAGCTCTTGCTGTTGATTAAATTCTAGGCCAGGCAATTGCTAACATCTCCAAAATGTGGTATTTTTGAAATAGCTTTGAAAATGCTATTTGATTTACACATTCTGGAAGAGTTTCTTTTCCTATATAATACCATATGTTCAGTTTCTATCGTATATTCCCAATTCAAAAAACCGTCTGTCTTATGATGTGTTGCATCAATCAACAAGGTGTTTATTTGGAAGACATTTGGTCATGAGCTATAACATTCCTTTCTGGTACAAATTATTTGAAACCCCAGCATACAGTTTTCCATCATTCATCATTCGAGGTAGTTGGAAAAGGCAGGCTTTAATGACTTGGAAAGCTCTTCCAAGGGCAAGTGCAGTGGCAGACATTCTGGTGAGAATAACACTATGGTTATACGAAATTTATGTCCAGTTTCTCTCTAGTAAAATGCATTTCCGATACTATTTAGGAAAACCTACCTAAAGAACACAATAGCCCTGAGTAATTCTATCCATTGTTTTAAAATACAAACATTTAATCTTATTCTTTGTTTATCTCTACTGTTCCTCCCCCTCTACATTATTTCATCTACCTTTCATTTTAATCTTTCTCAAATGACTCTGTTACAAGCATTTCTACACAACAACCAGAGTTAAACTACAGGCTCTATATAAATACTGCAGAATTGGTTTACATCTGCTGTTACATTTTCAAAATAGAATATCATTTACCTTTCATTTTTCATGCAAAGTCTCCACCTGTACTTTCATTAACCTCAGAAGTAGTCTGTTCTGCTTTTCTTTCTGGCCATATGTATGGTACTAAACATCAGTAGCTTCTAAGAAAGAAATGTTATTAGTTAAAATTCATCAAATCAAAAGAACTATTTCTAGCAACCAAATGTATTTTCCTAATTTTTGGAACTCAAAGACAAAAGGTTTCCCCTTCCTCTACTTTCTTCAATATTGCTAATTAAAAGCCAAAATATCTGTTTAATCAGCATTTGAAATATCAGGTACAATGAAACTACATAATTAAGTAAATGTGTAAATGTAATCACTTAGCATTCTAAAACTAATTAACAACAGAGAGGATGAATTCTTTCACCTTTGGTAGTTCTGCTTCTGGTTTAATTTTCTTTATCATAATTGGAATAAAGAATGGTCTCAAAAGCTAATTTGTTTGGTTTAAAGGTATTTACGAGCATTTTTTTAAAAAATGTTTGTTCCTCTAGAAGGCAATTCAAAGATGTCACTGTGCCAATAAATTTATGGATATGATTCAATGGGAGACGTTTTGTTGCCTTCTTGGGTTTTTTTTGGAGGGTTCATCCCTAGCTTTTTGTTTAGGAAGGGTCCTGTCCTAGTTTGCTACTGCTGCAGTAACACAAATAGCATAAACGGGTAGCTTCAAAGAAGAGAGATTTATTTTCTTACAGTTTCAGAGGCTAAAAGACCAAACCAGAGTGTCAGATGTGTTAATTCCTTCCTGGATGACAGCCTGGGGCATTTCTTGGTGATCCTTACCTGGCATCTATCTTTGTCCCTTTTTGTATGTATCTAAACTGGTCTTTTTATCATTCAGAAGTGATTAAATTTAGAACCCACCTAATTTGTGTATGATCTAATATAATAAGGAAAAACCTGTTTCCAACTAGGTTTGCATCCCAGGCCTACAGATCAGAATTCCAACACAGTGTTGGAGAACACAACTTGATCTAAAACTAGTTCACTGAAAGTAAGTCTCATCTTTCTAAGAGAGAAATCTAAAGCAGATCATTGGCTATCTTTTGTAAAAGGACAATTTAATAGAAAATAGCACAGTTCTCTTTCATGTATACTTAAAACTATGTGTCCTATTTACTTATCACAATGTTTATTAAAATAAGGTAATTCACTATTTTTTACTATGATTGAATGAAAATGTACATTCCTATATAAAGTCACATGCTCACCTATATGCAGCTCCCACTGCTCTCCCTGCATGATGACAGCACATTCTTCCTCTCTGCTCCATACATGTCCTATCCTCCAATAGTCTCCTATCTTCTCCTCTCTACCCATTCCCCTTCCTGAAGTATGAGGTCAACAGGACGATATCTATAGATGCCTAAAATCATAAAGTACCCACAAAGTATTGTCACTCTGCATCACCAGTACAATCCATTGCTGTCCAAAAAGTTGACCTTCATTATGATTTTGGACAGGAGCAGCATCAGGGCCAGAGGCCATGCTCCCAGGGGAACTCCAAAGCCCCTGGACCATCAATTGTCATTTTTTAGTGGAGATCTCAGGGTGCACCCCTATTTATTCTTGTGTTGCCAGACTCAACTTTGTGGGCTCCATCGTGGCTATCATTTGTGGTGGCTATCATTTGTGGTGGCTATCATTTGTGGTCACAAGTCATGTAGAACCCCACTCACATGGGTCTCTTTGTCTTCTGGATTCTCTTTCCTCCATGTCTTTATGGACCTTGGTGATCATCCGTTCCTGCTAAGGTGGGACCATTCGCTGTACCCTCAGATGGCAGCTTTTAAGACCCCAGACACCACTCACCAATGTGAGGTGCTGAGAGTCCACATTAGCGAAACACTAGTTGTGCCAATTGGCCTTGATTTACCCTGAAAGCATGGTCTCTGGCCCCCTGCCCCAGCTAGCTACTCTGTCCTTGCAATATTGGGTTAAAATGGGAGGAGCACACATTGTGTTGAAGTCCAGTTAATATTGATCTTCTTACTAATGTGTGCTGTTACCAATTTCACCAAGCCAAATTTCTAACAACTATCTAATGTAAAACATCTCCCCTCTCCCTCCTGCCCTCCCCAGCCTTGCAGCCATCAAAGAGTCTTTTCTGTTATGCATGAGTCTGCTTTTAAGTTTTTATCATAGGGGTCTCATACAATATTTGTCCTTCTGTCACTGACTACTTTCACTCAACATAATGTCCTCCATTTGAAACCAGGTTAAGAGATGTTTCCTGCTATCATTGTTGTTCTTTATCATTGCATAGTGTTCCAATGGGTATATGTACCATAGTTTACTCATCCATTCTTCTGTTGTTGGGCATCTGGGTTGATTTCATCTTTTTGCTATTGTGGACTGTGCTGCAATGAACATTCATGTGCATGTATCAGTTGGTGTAGATGGCCTTGATTCTGTAGGATATATTCCAAGCAGTGGAATTACTGGGTCAAATGGTATATCTATATCCTTTATTTTAAGGTAGTGCCAGATTGCTTTCCAAAGACGTTGCACCATTTTGCAATCCCACCAACCATTTAGGAGAGTTCCAGTCTCTCCAAAGTCTCTCCAGCATCTAGTGTTTTGCATTTTTTGGATCATGGCCAAACTTGTTGGGGTGAGATTGTATCTCTTTGTCATTTTGATTTGAGTTTCTTTAATAGCTAACGATCATGAACACGTCTGCATGTATTTTTTGGCTGCCTGGATTTCCTCTTTAGAGAAGTGTCTGTCCCATTGCTTAGTTGGATGATTTATCTTTTTCTTATTGATGTTTTGTAGTACCTTAGCAATTATGGAGATAAGGCGTCGGTCTGACATAGGGTTGCCAAATATTTTTTCCCATTCTGTAGGTTGCCTTTTAATTCTATTAACAAAGTCATTGGATGAGCAAAAGTGATTGATTCTTGGTAGTTCCCATTTATCTATTTTCTCTTCTGTTGTTTGTGGTGTATTTGACAGAATTTGAAGTTTGTCTATGTTGTGTATTAAACCTTCCATTGTTGTTGGTAATTCATTTTTTTAAATTACAAAATACAGCAAATGATGTATTGCTAGAAAATATTTCATATGATTTAACTCATTTTAGTTTTCATTCCTGCCATCCTTCTTTCCTCCTGCTCTTCTTTCCTTTTGTTTTTCCTTCTTTCCTTAGTTCATGTAACTGTAGTGTTGTCTTTCCCTCTTTCTACCATCAGCCACCACGAGTAAAGCAAAGGGATTATAATTCATTGCTGTCCAGTCAATTCCTACTCATGCTGACCACGTAGGACAGATTAGAACTACCCTGTATAGTTTCCAAGGGATGCCTGGTGGATTTCAACAGCCAGCCTTTCAGTTAGCATCCATAGCTCTTAACCACTACATTACAAAGCAAAGAGATGGAAAGTGCATTTTTCTGGTCTCTCTCTCTCTCATCAGAATGACAACTCTCTTATCATAGATCTTACTGTCATCATTGTCTGTTTGCCAATTTAATTAGCAAAGTTGTACAGATGTAGCCAAAATCTGCTGCTAGAAGTTTGCCTAATGGATATGGAGATGACAACTTCAGACTGTAAAAGTTGCAGCAGGATCCCTAAAAACATTTTTCTCATGCATATGTAGTATTTGTGTTTCTTACAGATGCCTTTTAATTATAATAACCAAACCAAAAAACCCACTACTGTCAAGTCAATTTTGACCCATAGGGACACTATAGGATAGGACAGGGTAGAACTGCTCCATACAGTTTCCAAGGATGCCTAGCAGATTTGAACTACTAACCTTTTGGTTAGCAGCTACAGCATGTAGCCACTATCCCACCACAGTTTCCAATAACAGTGAGATATATAAAGAACATAGGCCTATACGTCAGCAAGCCTTTCACTCATCAGTCGTGTTGTGTGATCTCTGGATACAGCTAATTAATCATAGTACTTCCTTCCTCTCTTTCATATCATAGGGATAATGCCATCAGCAAGCAACATCTCGGTGTACTGTTGCCAGGATCTACTAAAATAATGAACCTGAAACAGCTTGGACTAGTCCAGGGTACTGGAGAAAAGCAAAGAACCAGGTTGCATATAATGCCTTCCCAAATATTTGATGGACTTAATTTTCAACTTTAGAACTAAAAAGCCTTCCATCTACATTATTTTTGGACTCTAATAATATAGATGTAAATGTATAGCAAGTCACTGCACATGATACCTAAGACACTTCTCAAGATGAAATTCAACAGTAATAGTTAAGATACTAGCAAAATTAAGAATATGATGCAGTCTTTTTTTATATTATGATTGAGTGAAAATGTACATTCCCACATAAATTTGCATGCCCACCTACATGCAGCTTCCACTGCTCTCCCTGCCCCGTGACAGCACACTCTTCCTCTCCATTCTATACATGCCATATCCTCCTAACAATCTCCTATCCCCTCCTTTCAAGCCACTCCCACACTTCCAGTAAGAGGTCAGAAGGACAACATCCTAGAGATGCACAGAACCATAAAGCACACACGCGATACTGTCACTCTGTGTTGCCAAGTCCAATCCATTCCTGTATGAAGAGTTGACCTTCATTATGATTTATGGACAGGGGCAGCATCAGGGCCAGGCACCAAGCTCCAAGGCAAAGTCTGAGGCCCCTGGACCATCAATTGAGGTCTTTTAGTGGAGATCTCAGAGTGCATCCCTTTTTATTCTTGTGTTGCCAGTGAAACTCAATTTTGTGAGCCCCACATGGCTATCACTGGCAATGGCTGGGCGTCATCCATGTGAGTGTAGTCACCCACTCACGTGGATCTCTCTGTCTTCCAGGTTCTTTTTCCCTCATATCATTTTGGTCCTTGGTGATCATTTGTTCCTGCTGAGTTGGGACCATTTGGTGTACCTCAGATGGCAGCTCGGTAGCTTCTAAGACCCCAGACACCAGTGACCAATGTGGGGTGCAGAAGGCTCTCTTAGCAAAATACTAGATGTGCCAATTGGCTGTGATTTCGCCTGAGAGCATGGTCTCCAATTCCCTGCCCCAGTTACTCTGTACTTGCAATATTGGGTTAAGATGGGAGAAGTAATCATGTTATATTTACGTCCAGTTAAAACTGATCTTCCTTTTAATGTGTGCTGTCGTAGATTTCACCCAACCAGAATAGTCTCATACAATATTTGTCCTTTTGTCACTGACTACTTTCACTCAACATAATGCCCTCCAATTGAAACCAGGTGATAAGATATTTCCTAAAATCATCATTCTTTATCATTGCATAACATTTTATTGAGTATATACACCATAACTTACCTTTGTTGTTGGGCATCTGGGTTGTTTCCACCTTTTTGCTATTGCAGATTGTGCTGCAATAATCATTCACGTGCAGTATCAGTTGGTGTGAATGGCCTTGATTCTGTAGGATATGTTCCAAGCAGTGGAATTACTGGGTCAAATGATATATCTATTTCCAGCTATCTAAGGAAGTGCCAGATTGTCTTCCAAAGAGGTTGCACTATTTTGCAAACCGACCAGCAGTGTAGGAGAGTTCCAATTTCTCCATAGCCTCTCCAGCATTTGTTGTTTTGAGTTTTTTGGATCATGGCCAACGTTTTTGGGGTGAGATTGTATCTCATTGCAGTTTTGATTTGAATTTCTTTAATAGCTAATGATCGTGAACATGTCTGCATGTATTTTTTGGCTGCCTGGATTCCCTCTTTAGAGAAGTGTCTGTCCATCTCCTTTGCCCATAGCTTAATTGGATGATTTATCTTTTTTTTATTGATATTTTGTAGTACAGATTACAGTCTGACATATAGTTGCCAAATATTTTTTCCCATTCAGCAGGTGGTCTTTTAATTCTTTTGATGAAGTCTTTGAATGAACAAAAGTGTTTGCTACTTAGTAGTTTCCATTTGCCTGTTTTCTCTTCTGTTGATTGTGGTTTGTCAGATTTTGAAGTCTGTCTATGTTGTGTATTAAAACTTCCATTATTGATCCTATTTTTTCTTCAATGAGCTTTATCATTTTAGATTTGATATTTAGGTCTTTATCCAGTTTGAGTTGCTTTTTGTATAACGTGTGAGATATGGGTCTTGTTTCAATTTTTACAGATGAGTATCCAAGTTTGACAGCACCATTTGTTGAAGAGATTGCTTTTACCTGAGCTTACTGTCTTATGGCCTTTGTTGAATATCAACTGTTCATAGGAGGATGATGTTATTTCTGGGATCTCAACTGTGTTCCACTGATCTGTCTCTTTTTATAACAGTACCAGGATGTTTTGAAAATTGTTGCAGTGTAAGTTTCTAAAGTTGGATAGTGAGAGATGTCCCAGTGTGTTCTTCTTCAGTAGTACTTTACTTATCCAGGGCTTCTTCTCTTTCCAAAGTTGGTGATTTGTTTCTCCATCTCATTAAAAAATGTCACTGGAATTTGTATTGGGATTGCATTATATAAGTAGATTGCTTTGCACAAAATAGACATTTTCACAATGTTAAGTATTCCTATCCATGAGCAGGGTAGGTTTTTCCATTTATGTAAGTGTCCCTTAGTTTCTTGTAGTTCTCTTTGTAAAGGTCTGTTATTTCTCTGGTTAGATTTACTCCTAGGTATTTTATCTTCTTGAGGGCTATAGAAAATGGTACTGATTTGGTGATTTCTTCCTTAATAATCTCACTGTTGGTATAAAAGAATCCTACTGATTTACTTATGTGTATCTTGTATCCTGAGACTTTGCTGAACTCTTCTATCAGTTTAAGTAGTTTACTTACGGATTCTTTAGGATTCTCTGTGTATACAATCATATAATCTGCAAAAGGTGAGATTTTTACTTTCTCTTTGCTGATGCAGATGCCATTTATTTCTTGGTCCTGTCTCATTGCTCTGGAGGGAAATTCTAGTACAATGTTGAATAGGAGAGGGGAGAGTGAGCATCCTTGTCTAGTTCCTGTGCTCAAGGAAAACTGTTTCAGTCTCTCTCCATTCAGGATGACATAGGCAGTTGGCTTTGTATAAATGGCCCTTATTGTATTGAAGAATTGGCCATCTATTCCTATTTTGCTGAGAGATTTTAGCATGAACGGGTGTTGAACTTTATCAAATGCCTTTTCTGCATCAGTAGACAAGATCAGGTGATTCTTGTCTTTTGTGGTATTTATGTGGTTGATCACATTAATTGTTTTTCTGATGTTGAACCAGCCTTGCATCCCTGGTATGAATTCAACTTGGTCATGATGGATTACTTTTTGGATATGTTGTTGTATTCTATTGGCAAGAATTTTGTTGAAGATTTTTGCATCTAGATTCATGAGTGATATTGGTCTGTAGTTCTCCTTTTTTGTTGGGTCTTTCCCTGGTTTTGGTATCAGGGTTATGCTGGTTTCATGGAATGAATTTGGGAGTATTCCATCCCTTTCTATACTGTGAAATAGTCTCAGTAGTATTGGAGATAACTTTTCTCTAAAAGCTTGGTAGAATTCTGCGGTGAAGCCTTCCAGGCTAGGGCTTTCCTTAGTTGGTAGGTTTTTTTGAAGACTTTTTCAATTTCTTCCTTTGTGATGGGTTTATTAAGCTGTTCTGGTTCACCTTGTGACAATTTTGGTAGGTGATGTGAATCTAGGAATTGTCCATTTCCTCTAGGTTTTCAAATTTGTTTGAGTACAGTCTTTCATAGTATTCAGCTATGATACTTTTGATTTCTGTTGGATCTGTTGTGATAACTCCCCTCCTATTTCTTTTTTGGGTTATTTGTTTCCTTTCCTGCTTTTGTTTAGTAAGTTTAGTCACTGGTTTGTCAGTTTTGTTCATCTTTTATGATCTTTTCAGTTTTTTCAATTGTTCTTCTATCCTGCAGTTGGTTTAGTTCTGCTCTAATCATTATGATCTGTTTTCTTCCTGTGCCTGTGGAGTTCCTCTGTTGCTCTCTCTCTACTTGCTCAAAGTGTAGGGTTAGTTCTTTGGTTTAGGTTCTTTCTTCCTTCTGGATGTGTACATTTATAGCGATAAACTGACCACTGAGCAGTGCATTGGCTGGTATCCCATAGGTTCTGGTAGGAAGTGTTTTCATTCTCAGTGGAATTCATAAATTTCTTTTATTTCATCTTTAATTTCTTCTATAACCAATGGATTTTTGAGCAAGATATTCTGTTTCCATGAGTTCCAATTTCTATGTTATTTCTGCTATTGATTTTGACTTTTATGGCTTTATGGTATGAGAAGATGCTTTGCAATAATTCAGTGGTGTGGATTTTGTTGAGATTTGCTCTATGTCCCTAACACATAGTCTATTTTGGAAAATGTTTCATGTGCACTGGAGAAGAAAGTATAGTTGTCTGCTGATAGATAGAAAGTTCTGTATACATCAATGAGGTCTAGTTGGTTAATTATGGCAATAGATCTTTTGTGTCTTTATTTAAGCTTTTTTTCTAGGCAATCTGTCCAATATTGAGAGTGGAGTGTCAAAGTCTCCCACTATTATTGTGGAGTGATCTATTTCACTTTTGAATGTAGTCAGCATTTCTTTGATGTATTTAGATGCTCTAGTATTGGGTACATAAATACTTAACATTGTTAAGTCCTGCGTGTGAAGTGAACCTTATGGTAATAAATAGTGTCTATCCTTATGCATGATGGTGGATTTTACATTAAAATCTATTGTATCTGAGATTAGTATTGCCACCCCTGCTCTTCTTTGTGTATTGTTGTCTTGATACATATTCTTCCATCCTTTAATTTTCAGTTTGTTCATATCTTTAAGTCTAAGGTGAGTTTCTTGTAAGCAATATATGGATGGGTTGTGTCTTTTGGTCCAAGATGTCACTCATTGTCTCTTTACTGGACCGTTCAGTCCATTCACATTCAATGCAATTATTGACAGGTATGTGTTCAGTGCAGTCATTGTGATGTATTTATTTTTGTGTTGATGTTTTCCCTGTTGTTCTTACTATTTTGTTCTGGGACATTCTTCTTTATGAGTTGACTTTTCACCTTTTTCAGCATTGGTTTTGTGGTTGTTGAGACTTCTGTATTACGTTTCTCTTTTCTTTTTTCTGATTTCTCCTCATAGATCCTGGAGTCAGTAGCTCTGTCTTCCAAGGCAGAAAGTCTATTTTCTGTTTGTTTCATTCCGTTTTCTTGGCTTTGAACTGAAGTTTCTATGTCTTTGATTTTGTTATTGATCTGTTGAATTTCAGAATACTGGTGTTCCATCAGATCGAACAGCTTGCTTAATTTTTCATTTTGCTCTGCTGCATTTCATATGATGTCTAGGACGGCTGTATATATAATCCTTTTGTACTCACCCTCTGATAGTTTCAAAAAGGCTTCTTCATCTGGGAAGTTCTTGCTTTTTTTCATTTGGAGGCCTTCTGAAGCCATAGATGAGTTCTTCTTTACATTTTTATCCAAAGTTTGTTGCTTTTTGGGCATCTGGAGGTTGTTTTGTTTCTGTCTTGTTACCTTACCAGGATCTAAAGCTTAGTCTGAAAAGGAAGGTAATCACCAGACACCTCTATGTACTCCAGTTACTGGGCTCAGTGGAAGCTCTGGGGCACTAGGCTCCACCTCTTGATTGGCAAAGACACAGCCCTACCTATAGCGTCACGTGGGAGCTGTTGGCTGACCCTATAATGTGAGTCAATAAAGGCTGGAAGAGATGCCATCAGGATGCACCACAGTTATTTTTCTAGGCAGTCTTATACTGAAAGGTAAGAGGTATGTGACGGCTTCCAAAGTCAGTCAGGTTTTCAGGTGTAGGAGTCCCTCTTCCCAGGTGGCAAAGTAAGCACCTCTATATCCAACCCCAGATGCTGCAAGTGAGTTCAAAACATGGGAAGGCTACTGCCCTGCTGTCATCTGCTGCCGATCCCCACCCATAGGCCATGCTGTGCAAAATACTGCTTTTCTACTGGAAAAGTGCTCTCCTCTGGGCAGGCACTGGCTCCCACTTTGGGAATTAGGTCCAGCTGAGGCCTCCTTATGGGTATTTCCACCTCCCAGCCAAACAAGATGGCATCCTGCACAAGCTCCCCCACCTGCCTCGGAACAGGCTACTTAATGGTTGAGGCTCGCAGAGAGAGGCCACAGGTGCTGAGGTGCACAGAGTCCAAAGCCGGGCTCCCAAAATGTAGAGATTCCACCTGCAGATCCCACCAGCAATGTGTTTGAGCTTAGGAGCTAGTCAAGCCCAAGCTCCACCTGCTGGCTAAGACAGAGGAAAACAGTTAAAATGGTCAGTTACCTTCTGACTGTGAGAGCTGGCACTCAACAGGGGCAGGGATCGGCGAAAGAGAAGAAGTTTCATGCTCAGTGGTATGTATTCCAAATTCATAGCCCTGTACCATATCCTAAGGCTCACTAGATGTTGAGAAGCCTCTGCTTAATTATCAAGTCAGGTCTTAGTTTCCAGAGGGATTTAGGGAGATGTGTGTTTAGTCTGCCATCTTGACTCCACCCCGCACTAAAGACCAATGCCGTCTTATTAACAAATTAAACAATCAGTTTTGCAAATTTGATATCATTATTTATTTCCTCAGCTTCTCATGCACATATAGAAAAATTGTGGTTCATATTATCAATTCTTAACTTGGACATATTTTGCAGGATGACAAACTTTGTCAGTAACCAATTAAATCATTTCTGCTAAACTGCTCTGCTTAAGGTGAAAAGCCTGAGAAGTTCAAAAAGAATTAAGCACTACACTCAAGGTCACCCAACTCAGGAGGAGCACAGCTGGAATGACAATGCCTTCTGATTCTCAGTCTAGTTTCCCTCTACTGTCCACTACACACAATCAGAACTGTTTTTGGGAATTTATGCATCTGTCCATTAGAAAAAACAAAATAGTTATTGTCTCACTTTTGTCACTGTTTACTTTTGTTGTCCTTCAGTGGCTGTTCAAACTCTTCCGGACTGCTTTTTCTGCCTAAGTGGCTCTATTTTGAATTGATGCAGTAGCCTTAGTTCATGAATTCTATATGTGTTTCTAAATTTCCCTTATGCATAGACTTCATGTAAGGCTGTGCCTTTTGTTTTTTGTCTCCATATGAAAGATACATGCATCATGGGATGGAGTTGAGAAGCTGTCAAAATGACAGGAAGATCTGCACCCTGCCTTTTCTTTTTTACTTTATGAAATTCTTCATGTTTTATTATCTATCTACTTCGATAAAATGAGGTGGGACACATTTTTAATGCTTCCAATAAATAAAAGAAATGTGCCTGCAGCATGAAAAATCCTTTGACTGCCTTGTGCTATTTGCAACAGATGAATCTAATTTACATTCAGACATCAGTGCTGCAACTAACTAGAGAAATGAAATGGATGTCTATGACCTCTCTTCAATTATTTAGTAAGCATGAGGTATGAATTGGCTAAAAGTAGTGACACAGTAATGTCAATTGGCTAAAATAATGACATAGTATACTTAGTATACTTTAGTATACTTAGTGTTATAGCTATTAGATAGGAGTTCAAGATGGAATGTATACACATACATATGATAAATTAAAAACACTGGAGGTTAAGCAACACAAAATCACTGTACCACTTCTAGGAGACCATAGTATTACACTTTAATTAGCTGTGTTGTTAAGGGGCTAAACAACTTCTATTATATTGTGCAAATAGAATACTATTTTTTTTTCCTTTAAGCATTTATATTAGAGAATAAATTATCTGAATTAGCTGAAATATAAGCATTTATTGGTAGTAGCAGAATTCACTCATCCTAAGACAGTATTCTTTGATCAGGCAGAATATCAAGTAAGGTATATGAAGGACTACTATGAGTTTAACCTTAAATGATCTTACGTTAATATAAGTGTAAGTTTTCAAAATCAATAAGAAACTATAATTCACAAATCAGAACACACTCATTCTGCTGCTTACTCAATACAAAGCTTTACTATTTCAATGCCACATGGCTATTCAAAGTATATACTCTTAATCTGCATTTTAGTAGCCACTGAAATAACAGTACATAGGATAACATTTTAACACATGATTCTGTATGCTTTCATGTGTGTGTTGTCAGTGATTTTCTTCATTCTGGAGACCATCCCTTCCTTAGGCACCAACAGCTAAAAATGTGTCAACTGTTGTTTTGGTGGAAGAAAGGGTCACTATGAACAAAATATCAAAGGCAATGGACTCATGAACATGAAGCAAAAAAGCAGCCAGTGCTAGTATAGGATGGAAACTTCCAAATGTTTAGTTTCAGAGTAGACATTCCTGCTCAGTTTCCTCTTGCACCCAATTCATGACATGATGGATGGAATAGGTACACAGCACCTGACTTAAAGAGTACTGTAGTAAAAGACTTCTTGTAATTTTTGACAATATTAAGAACCATATGGAAACTGAGTTTATGACCAATTATTATTCATGCTTATTTTTGGTCCAGGAGAGACAACTGATTAACACTATGCACTAGATCATTGCCTTATGTACAGGAACACTCATTCTGACCAATCTCAATAGCTCTGGAAACCTCTATCATCTGCCTATTACCATCCAGCTCAGACATGGAGGTGAAGCTCTACATCCATAGGAATAATGTGAAGCAGATGTCCCTTTAGCTGGCCAAGGAGGGAAAATAGACACCTGAGAACTTCCATTAAGCCTTGAAAATGACCAAAAAAACAAAATGAAACAAAAACTCAAACAGAACAAAAAAACAAGCAAAAACAAAAACAAATACACACATCTTATAGCACAAAAACCCTTATAGATATTAAACACAATAAACTTCTATTTGAGGAACCCTGGTACAGTAGTTAAGGTTAGCAGTGTGACCCAACCAGCCACACTGCAGAAAACACTTGGCAGTCTGCATACACAAACATTACAGAGTTGGGTCATGGAAGATAAACAGGCATATCTAAACTCCCCCAGGTAACTGAATTACTGAGCTGGGTGCTATGGCAGCCATGGTCTCACGGAACATCTAACTCAACTGGCATAATACAGTATCTTAGTCATGTAGTGCTGCTGTAACAGAAATACCACAAAAGGATGGCTTTAAGAAACAGAAATTTTATCTCTCACAGTCTAGTAGTCTAGGAGTCCAAATTCAGAGTGTCAGCTCCAATGGAAGCTTTCTCTTTGTATTGGCTCTGCAGGAAGGTACTTGTCGTCATTCTTCCCCTGGTCTAGGTGCTTCTTTGCATAGGAACCCCATGTCCACATGATGAGCTCTGCTCCTGGTGATCCGTTATTAGTGGTACGAGGTCTTCTACTCACCTCTTGCTTCCCTTTCGTCTCTTAGAAGATAATATGTGGTGCTGGCTACACCCTAAGGAAACTCCCTTTAAACCTGAACAAGGATGTTATGTCCTGCCCTAATCTCTTTTTCCAAGGGAGAGATTAGGATTCATAACACATAGGAAAATAACATATATGAAAAATTAAAGGCTCTCATTCTGTCACTTAATTCATGTATATTTTATCTTCCTACAAATGAAAGATGTGTTAATATTTGTATTATTATTCTTAAAAATTTTATTTTGTTGTTGCTGTTGTTGAAAACACACACAGCAAAAACCAATCAACCAATCAACAAAAAAATTCCACTGCCACTGAGTTGATTTGTGAAATGGGTGGATAAACAGCTAAGTAGATCGATAGGGAAGCGAACAGACAGAGACCAAGGCTAACATCCAAGCAGGAGAAAGTGTTCAATAGCCAAGTTTGTACA
The DNA here is from genome assembly GCA_028571685.1 of Heterohyrax brucei. NCBI lineage: Eukaryota > Metazoa > Chordata > Mammalia > Hyracoidea > Procaviidae > Heterohyrax > Heterohyrax brucei. Next base: position 80,822,554 of record CM053144.1, read on the forward strand.
GTCCATTGTAGAACTGCTCCAGAGTTTCCAAGGAGCACCTGGCAGATTCAAACTGCTAACCTTTCAGTTAACCACTACACCAGCAGGGTTTCCATACACAGCCAAACATACAGTAAGTCAACAGTTTCTATGTGTTATATTCTTCAAATTGTGCAACCATTCCCCTTTCTTTTCTGAGTTGTTCTTCCCACATTAACACACACACACTTCCCCAGGGTCTTATTTTTCCTTTGGAGTTTTGGATGTCTCATATAGACAGTTCTCAAAAGAGTATAATGTTCAAGGCAAACACTTTTTACTGGTTAAGATAAACTACTGTTTGGTTCTAACAAAACTTCAGGGGATATTTTTGGTTTAAGGTTGAAAGATTATCACAGCTTCAGGAGTTCTTCCAGCCTCCATGGCTCCCGAATGTCTGGAATCCATGAAAATGTGAAATTCTGTTATTTGTTTTCCCTGTTTTGATGAGGATTCCTCTATAGAATCTTTGGTCAAAATGTTCACTAATGGTAGTTCCTCTGGTATCATGGCATAGGTGACAGTTGCTCATATGGGAAATTATCCACGCATTCCATATCTTCTTCCTATTCTGAGTTCTCCTTCTTTTTCTCTTTCTCCACACAAAGACTAGTTGTTGTATCTGGGATGGTTGCTTGAGCTTTTACGATCCCAATCAACCAACCAATCAAACTGTGGTATTGCACAGGTACTGTGCAATAATTACTTAACTTATATTATTCTTAATATTATTTAATGTATTTTGGAACTATTTCTTCTAAATACAATTTACCTCAAAAATTTTTGTGTGTATCATTGTATACAACAGTGAAAATGCCTTACTGCTTCTTTTAGAAAGTTCCTTAACTTACACTGTCTTCTTCATCCTCTCTGTAATATAATATATGAGAAAGATATAAAGGAGACATAAAACTCAGGAAGGATTTGTGATTTATCCAAGCTCCTGTGCTTGACTGTAAATAGAAATATACCTTGAATCTATTTATTTTCAGAAATCACATAGTAAGGTAGGACACTACAATCTTTCAGCTGGATTAATAAAATGGATTCTTAACTGGTCTCTATTTCTTCACTTCCTTAGTTCCACTTCAATCTCTACACTAAATTAAAGTGAGCTTCTAGAACTACAAATGTGGTCATGTAATTGCTTTGTTAAAAACTTCAGATAGTTCATATTCCACAAAATAAAAATTAAAAAAAAAAATCACCCATAGACTAAATTCTGCTACATAATCTGTACCTTCCTATCTCTCCAGAGTCATTGCCACAGCTGCCTTCTAGACTCAAAATTCCCCAGAGATTCCAGATTTCTATTAATGGGTCAACATTTTATTCACCTCAAGAACTCCACAGATGTTCTTTGCTTTGGCTGGAATGCTGTCTCCTCTGTTACACTGGGCTAACTTTGCCTGCTCTACAGATCTCGTCTTAAAGCCCATCCCACTGACCTAAAATAGTTGCTAAAATAATACCATGTGATAGAAAACTTTCCTTTTCTTATTTTTTCACATATCTGCTGGATTGCAATTTATAATGGAACATCTGTTCCTGTGACCCTCTGTGTAATTTTTATATCATCCTACCCCACTCCATGACTATTTTTAGTTGTGTTGCATTGAATTCTCTAGAAAGGGTATAGCCAGCAGTGGTTAGTAAATAATAAATATTTGTGAAAAGAGTGGATAAATGGCTGAGTAGATCAATAGGTAAATGAATAGATAGAGCCAAGCCAAGTGCCGTCGAGTCGGATCCGAGACCAAGGCTAAAATCCAAGCAGGAAAAAGTGTTCAATAGTCACGTTTGCAGAGTCCATTGTTGGCTAGCTCTAATTCCCAAACTTTTGTTCTTGTTTTTCACTTTATATTTTTGATTTTGCTGTACTGGCGAAGTTGAAATTATTTATAAGATAAAGACATTAGCAGAGGGGTAAAATTTTGAAAGACAGTACGATAAACTAATTGTTAACAAGTTACTGAAAGTGAGTAGTAGATCAAGAACACAAGTATTTGGATAGTCTTGCATTAGAAAGAAGCAGAAATGTTTCCTGAAAGGAGGAGACACACTGTCATATTAATATTGAATAAAGAAGGAAGGAGGGAGGATCAGGAAATGTGGAGGAATAAATGAGAAATGTAGCAATCCATGACTGATGGATTCTAATTCTGTCATTTCTTCCCCATTGAGCGAACTTGGCTTTGGCTCTAATATCCACAAATTGTTTGTGCATTAAGCTTAAATAGCATGTGTTCAGTGAAATAATCTGTTCAGAATTTTTTTGAACCTTTATATAAAAATATTTCTCCTAAATTATTACTAGGGCAAAAACAAAACAAACAACAAAAAAAATAAAATAAAGAAATTTGCATGCATAAAAAGAAAGGGCCATTTCCTAAGAATTTTCAAAAAAATTTTACATTATATTTAATTCAAGTGGATAGAAACTTGTACCAAAACATGACATTATAAAATATTGAAACTGCACATATTTTAAATATATAATTTTGCCTCTGTCAAACTAGTAACATGAGATATTTTTTCCTAAGTCTTATGACTTTTTCATCTTGAAAAAGTGAATAATATAAATACAATTTTGCTTTGTAGCTGCCAATATCTCATGCATATGTTGTAGGATTCAGTTATAACATACAACTCGATACCTTCAAATAATAACTTTTTAAATAATCAATCAGTATAAATAATAGTTAAAGTCGCTCACAGGTCTTTGAAAGGTTGCTTCCTAAAAACAAACAAGTATAAAAAAATAAATAAATACAGCTTAAAATTTTCCACAACGAAGATGTCATAAGAAAGAAAGGACTAGCTTATACTAGATAGCTCCCTCTTAGAAATCCATCACACACAAAAACAACTAAGGGTACCTACTGAGATACACCGATAGCCAATGCAGCATGTGGCACACGGCAGTTCAGGACATAACTGGGTTCCCTGCTCCAGCAGCAGTGTATCCTCAGTGTTGGCATCCAGACTGAGCTCATTACTGCTCAGAGGCCTGAGCCATAGTTTTGAAGGTTTGGTTTTGGTTCTAATGAATTTCCAGACAATGCTAATACTCTTATTATGGACCAACTCTGACAACCACTAACTGAGCTGTGGGTTCTCAAAAATTATTATACATAAGAATCCCTTGGAGCTCTTGTTAAAATCTAGGTTCTGATTCAGTACATCAGGGTGGAAATGCAAATTCTCAGGGATTCAAACCAGAACAAGCTAGTTTGAAGTGCTGGCTTGAACCAAAAGCCCCAAATTTGTTGCCATAGAATTGACTCTGTCTCATAGCAAACCCTTGAAGACAGCAGAGAACTGCCCCATAGGGTTTCCAAGCAGTGCAAGGTGGATTCTAGCTACAGACATTTGGGTTGGCAGTTATCACACTTAACTACTGTGCCACTGGGGCTCCAAGGAGAGCTGAAATTCTAACCCTGCTTTTATGTGGGAAGAGCACAAATAGCTAACTCCTTCTATGTTGTCATTTTTCATTCCCTGATCACACAAGACATTATCTTCATAAAACAAAACAGAGACACACAGCCCAAATAACAGGCCTCTGTGACCACTGGGAGCCATCTGTTTCATGCCAGTTTATTAGCCTCTGGAATTAAATTTTAGAGTTCACATTTTTATCAAAAGAAATCTGAATTTATAGCTTTATAGTGACCCTTAAAACTACTTATGGTTCTATAATCTTAGGTATTTGAGTTCTGCCAGGACTTAGCAAAAGAAATGGTAGCTTCCTTATTATTTTTCTTTCCAAAGGTAACAAAGCATCTAACAAGCTCTAAGTGGGATTAAGCAGCCACAGTTTAAGCATTCAGCTTACTCACCTTAAAACCCCCCAAACCAAACCCACTGCTGTTGACTTGATTCCAACTCACAGTGACCCTATAAAATCAAAAGCAAACCACCTCATAGCGAAGGTATGAAACCAAAATCAAGTCCAGTGCCATCGGGTCAATTCTGACTCATAGCAACCTGAAAAGACAGAGTAAAACTGCTCCGTAGAGTTTCCAAGGAGCGCCTGGTAAATTTGAACTGCCAACCCTTTCGGTCAACAGCCACAGCACTCAGCCATTAGAGTTTCCTTACTCTCTCTGCTGCTTCTTACGTACTGTGAAAACAGGTAAGAAGATCAATACAATCAACATTGCCCTGACTAGTCTTTTAGACTGCAAACTCTCTGAGGTCAGGTTCCATGCGCTTAAGTTCATCTCTACTCTTCCAGCAGTCTTTTACATATGGAAAAAGTTCAGCAAATTCTTCCTGAGTCCATTTACGATGTGAAAGAATTCAGCCATTTAGGATTTCATCATTATGATTAAAATAAGGCGATAAAGTAAACAAGATCCAGAAGATTAATTTGGCTTTACAAAGATTAATGTTACCTTCTGATTTTATTAGCAGCCTCATTAATAAATATTTATTGTGTTCTTGCTGATGATATGACACTTTTCTGGTACTGTGGATCAAGCACTTGTTATCTACGTGCACTCTGCTAAGACAGGATTGACTGTATCTTCCCAAATGAGCCCCACAATTACATCTTCCTGGGAACAGTATGAATCATTTACAACAGTTAGTACTGAAAGGCACCGTGGATGTCGTAGCATTTATTATAAAACATACTCATTTGAAGCAGTAATTGTTCTGCTACCAGGGCACAACCCTTTATAACATCCCTTAAACAGTTTTTTTATGAAGATGGAACTTTAATTTTTTCAGTAGCTACCAAGTGTAATGCTTGAGTACCTCTCCTCATTTGTTTTTCATCATGTATCACTACCCAGAGGCAATCATTAGCTAATTCGCTGATTTATGGTTGCAGTTTATGAGCTTTAAACAATGCTAAACCATTTTTTGCTCCTTCCTGAGTGTGCTGGCAGATGAAGAATGTCTGTCTTTTACATTCATAGCTGTGTAAAGAAAATGCACCTCACCCTATGTGTTCTTGGCTTCTATGACATTCCAAATCGCCGCCTTATTACTTTCCTGCTGGATCTTAACTGAAAGCAATGTTTACTTAGATACCCAATCTGAAAACTGCGAAGGTTCCTTGTGCTGCCACCTAAGACAAAACAAGATTAGAACAGCAGTGCTGCACTGGAGTCTAACCAGCTATGACTTATGCAGCATTCCACTGACATAGACGCTGAAGAGCAAAACTGGTTACTGCCGTGCATGCTGACAGGGCCTGGCATCCCAGGCAGTGCAAACAGTTCACGAGCTCAGCTACTACTGTAAAGGTTGGAAGTTGAGTCTACCCACCAGGGCCTTGGAAGAAAGGCCTAGCAATCTATGTCCAAACACTCACAGTCACTGAAAACTCTATGCGTACAGTTCTACGTTGATGCACATGCAGTTGCCATCAGTCAGAACCAACTCTATCAACCGGTTAATAAAAATACCTGATCCAAAGCTTGGTGCACAGGTCCAATTCTCAATATAGCTCATTTACTCTTTTAAAAAACTCCTTTGACATTCGCTTTTCAACCAACCCTAAGCTACTATTTTTATCTAAATCCTACACCTGTAGTTGTTAGCTGCTACTAAGTTGATTCCTACTCATGGTGACTCCATGTATGTAGAATAGAACTGCTTCACAGTGTTTTCCTGTGACATTTTGGAAACAGGTATCAGGCCTCTATTCTGAGCAAACCACCAGGACTATATTCTGAGGCAACTGTAGATGTCTTCAAATCACCAACTTCTCAGCTGGTGGTGGAATGCTTAACAGTCTGCCCCACTCAGGGACTCTTTAGAAAATACATGAGAAAAAATAATCACTCACTTTTGTGTCATCAGAAAATAATAGTGTTTATCGTAAGTATATAATCATCAAGGAGAAAATTACTTGTGACAAGTTATTTTATGCCAGGTTGAAGAGTTTCATTAATGTTTTCAGTTTATCTAATCATGTGATACAGATTCAATATATGAAGAGGCTTTTAAATAATTTATTTAAATTTATACCAGTACAATTTTCACAGAGGATTCTAACACATTCTTTGGGAAGTTTGGAGTCACCTGTATGGGTCATTTGACATAAAATTCATGTAAACACACACAGAGGTCTTTTCTATTAAAAACAGAATGAATGCAAGCAATTTCAGGCAGTATTCTGATTTTAAATTTTCAGCTACCTAGCACCAAGCACCTGTCACCTAGCTCAGATGACTGCTGAGGGGAGGTCGAAGCACAGCTTTGAAGGCAGTGATAGTGGCAGGGATGCGGGCCTAAGAGAGGCAACAGGACAACAGGGAGATTTCACAGCCCTGCATCTCCCCTCTACAGTCCTCCTCCCTCAGTAATCATGGCTGTAACAAGCCACCGTAACCAAAGGGATACATCCTCCACGTCTGTTCTATTTGCGATAAGGTTATAAATCACTAGTCTGGGAAACAGAAAACAACTCCTAGGTGACCCTCTCGCCCACTGCAGCATGGTTAAGAAATCCCATGTTTCTCACCAGGGCTTGTTGTCGCAGCAGTTTTCCAGCTGGTTGCGACACCTCCGGTTTTTCTTAGACCAAGACAACCTACCACAATGTTGTCAGGATTCTCTTCCTCTGAACGCATCAAATTATTTCATTTTCTTGCTTAAAAAGCTCTACTGAAAAAAAAAAGGTCAAATAGCATACCCCACAAACTTGAATACAATTGAAATCATAGCTTTTGGATGTTTATTCCTTTTGTAATACATGACCAAATCAAACCAAACCCACTGCCTTCTAGTGGATTCCACCTCATAGCAACCTACAGGGCAGAGTGGAATTGTTCCATAGCATTTCCAAGGAGCAACTGGAAGATTTGAACTGTCTTCTTTTGGTTAGCAGATGTAGCACTTAACCACTATGCCACCAGGGTTTCCTTGTAATACAGAAAAAGAAAGGATATTAATACAGTAAATCAACATACTAATTAGAATATAACTCTGGAAACATTTTATTTTCAATATTAACCACAGAAATGTAAACCAGAATAGCAGTGTACATCATAGTGACCCTATAGGACTGAGCAGAACCTCCCACAGGGTTTCCAAGGAGTGGCTGGCGAATTTGAACTGTGGACCCCTTGGTTAGCAGCTGAGCTCTTTACTGCTGGTGCAACAAGGGCTCATGTGTTGTATCTACCATGTATAAAGTTTTTGTGTGTGTGTACTATCAATTATTTATGATTTTAGTCACTGAGATTAAACAAGACCATATCTATCATTGGTGACAGTCTTATTTGCTCTAAAGGATTAGGGAATTTTTGTAAAGAGACTTGAAAAAAACAAACAAGAAAATTTGTAGAAAGTCAGAAATTCTGCTTCTAATACCTTATAATGTGGAAATAATGTGAAAACACTGAATATGTGTGTATTATGTTGATTTTCTACAGTGAAGTATCATTTATAGTGGTGAAAAAATAGAAACGACCTATATATGTAACAGAAAACCTGGTGGCTTAGAGATTAATAACTATAGCTGCTAACCAAAAAGCTGGAAGTTCAAATCTACCAGTCACTCCTTGGAAACCTTATGGCACCGTTCTACCCTGTCCTATAGGGTCACTATGAGTTGGAACTGGCTCGACAGCAACGGGTTTGGTTTCTCTGGTATATATATAAAATGACAGCCTACTAAGAATCACTATAATCTTAAATCTGGCCAGTATACCTAATCACTTAAACCAGAACAACTAAACACAGAACCCTTAAACTAGAACAGCTAAACATCTGAAACAAGATTTTGTACCCTCCATTCTTGTGAGTCGGTGTTTTTTTCTGATACAGATCTTTTGCCATAGCATCCTGCCCCTGTGCTGTGAACTCTTGGCAAGGATTACATTCCTCCACCTTTGGCCTTTCCAGTTTCAGTATTTGATTCTTTGACTTTCATTGGCTTTAGATTCAGCCCTCCTTTATGGACTCTGCTTTAGTGTCTTCTGCTTTTTTGGCCCATGTTGTTTCACAGGGGAGTTTTTGCTTAAGTAACAGCACTTGATAGCCTATCTCCAAATTCATTCACTGAACTTGTGGTTAACAAGGCTATCCGCAGGCCCCAATCTGACACTTTACAGCCATTAAATATTCATGGCATGTAAATTAACAAATTAAGGCCATTAAACGTTGTTTATTAACATGATGTGATATATAGAAATAACTACAATTTAAAAGTGCTTAGATATAATTACAGTTATGCAACTAAAATCTTAGACACAGAAAAAAAGACTAGAAGGAAACTCACTAAAATATTAACCAGGCCCCCTTTTCTCTTCTTTCTTCTTTTACGTTGCTAATACTGCAGAATATGCTGAATATTAAAGTGCATTGGAAAGTAAAGTTCCATTAAACAGTACATATCATTTGAAACTTCATCTGCAACAATAGTAGCAACATATTACATTTGCTGAATTTTGTCTTTGTATCTAGGATGACTACATTTAGGGGTAGGAAACATAAAACCTTAAACAAAATAGCTTAAGTAAGATGAAATTTTATTTCTCTTTTATGAAGAATTTAAGTAGATGGTTCAGAGCTGATGTGGATCAGCAAATGTCAGATTTTTCTATTATTGGTGTTCTATCCTGCACGATTTAGACCACTAAATCCACGGTGGTGGCATCTGCTTTTCAGGAGTGTGGATGGAGAGGTAGTACGAGGTAAAGGGCCTGCTATACTGTCTCTTGAAGTCCCTGGGTGGCACAAACAGTTTATATTTAATCATCAACCTAAAGGTTGGCAGTTTAAACCCATCTAGTTATACCACAAAAGAAAGACCTGGCAATCTGCTTCTGTAAACATCACAGCCAAGAAAATTCTATTGAGCAGTTCTACTCTGTAACATATGAGGTTGCTATAAGTTGGAATGACTTGATAGCAGTGGATTTTTTTTTTTTAATATCTTAAAATTGTCATAGAATGTCTTCCACTGGCCAGAATGTAGTCACATGTCCCCACCTAACTGCAAGTGAGGTCAGGAAATTATGGTCTCTACTCTGGATTTCCATGGTCACAGCTAAGTATCTATTTCTGGAAGTGGGTTCAAGACAGCAGAGTAGTCAGATGCTTCTTGTGGTCCCTCTTACAACAAAGACCCCCCAAAACAAGTGAATTCATTATATATGACCATCTAGGAGCCCTGAACATCTGAGACAAAGCTGAGCAAGCAAAACAAGCAACAAGGGGAAGGAGAGAGGGTTCAGCAGGTGTGTGAGGTGAGGCAAGTAGTGGTGCTTGGGATACATCTTTCACATCAGGAGAGACTGTGGGATGCAGACTAAGCACACACCTACAGAATCAGCTAGAAATGGCATTCAACTGGTGAAAAGTACAAGAGTCTAACCTGCTGTGCAGATCTCTCCCACTTACTCCCTCCCTACTTTGCTCCGGATCCTGGTCTGGCTTCAGCTGTTTGCTGCACCCCCTAGGTGGGAAGCAGAACACAATGCATACCTTGAGCCATTCTCCATGCTTTGAGAGAGAACAAATTAGCAAATCGGGAATAGTAATTTGCCAGCTCTCCAAAGCTGAGGACCCTGGGCAGACACAGCCCTGTTGGTTAGGCACAGGCACAAGGGGTCCATGGACTCTGAACACCTTTCATCCTTGCATAGACCGATGTGGTCCCACATCAACAGGGTAAGCCTTGATTAGCACAGTACAACAGTGTATATACCTAAAGACTATTTTCAACTGTAACAGCTATGAGGGTGTGGTAGATTCATGACACTTGATACCTTCTTGTGCATTAAGCAGGGCTGTCACCTACTCACATCAGGTGCCTGAGGACTGGTGACTCCACACACTTCAGTAAGCCACCCTTGACAGGGGTCCAAGAATAAGTAGTGATTCCAGTCCTTATAACCAATAGTATTGCTTGCTCATAGTCTGGCTGTAAAGCTCACTCACCTATACATTCTCAGGAACAGAGAGATGTCTTACACCCAAACACTCGAGGGTAGTATTCAGCCCCAAGCCTTGACCAGTACATGACCTCTTGCTTCAGCCAGATACCTGTGCCTACTACCATTACTCCTCCCCATCTAGGACAGTAAGTGACAGCCTCTTCCACACAACTGGTAACTGATGATCTGGACACTATGTTATATCCACACAAGAAAAGTAAATGGACTACTGGGCTTACATACTTAGTATCATCTTTAGCCACCTGGAGATAGGATGTGACAGCTTCAAAGAAGCCAATAAGCAAATGAGCTCACATGACCAGTCTAGCTGGGCACATCAAAATAAAGGAAATCAAGAAGCTAGGACACAGTAAGCAAACATAAAATAAATATAATAACTGATAGCTCAGACACAACAGCCAATATCAAATCACATAAAGAAGCAGTCCATGAAGGCTTCAGAAATCTATCAAAACACAGAACCAAGAAATCTTCCAGAGGAAAAGAACTTTTTGGAATTACAGCAGGCAGAATCCCAACGACTAAAATACAGAACACTTAAAGACATCAGGAAGGTCAGGCAAAAATGCAGAACAAACAAAGAACACACAGACAAGCCAATAGAGAAACTTAAGAAGATTATATGAAAGCATAGTAACAATTTAACAGGCTGCGAGAATCCACTGAGAGATAGCAAATAGAAAACCAAAGATAAATAATAAAATTTCAGAATTAGACAACTTAATAGAAAGTCATTAATACAGAATTAAGGAAACAGAAGTCAGAATTAATGAGACCGAAGATAAAGCACTTGACACAAGCTTCTTTCAGGAAAAATCAGAGACAAGAATTTAAAAAAAGAAAATGAAGAAACTCAGAAGAGGAATAACCTATGAGTGATTAGAATACCAAAAAGGGGGTAGGGAAGGGAGGTTAATAGAGAATAGAGAGAGAATTTTAAACATTTGTTGTCATAAAATTTCTCTGATATCATGAAAGATGAGAACATATTTATCCAAGATGCTCATCAAAGTCCACATGAGGCAGATTTCCCCCCAAAAGTCACCAAGACGTATAATAATCAAACTTGCAGAAATCAGAGATTAAAAAGAGAACTTTAGGAGCAGCTAAGAATGAGCAAAAAGTCATTTACAAAGAAGAGTCAACAATACCAAAGTCTGACTATTCAACAGAAACTGTGAAGACAAGAGAACAATGGGATAACATATATAAAGCTTTGAAGGCAGTTAAAATTGCCAGCCAAGAATTGTATATTCAGAAAAACTGTCTCTCAAATATGATGATCAAATTAGTACATTTCCAGATAAAGAGAAGTTTAAGGAATATTTAAAAACCAAACCAAATTAGAAGAAATACTAAAGGGAGTCCCCTGGTTAGAAAATCATTAACATCAGATAACAATCCAAGACTAGAACACAAAACAGAGCTACCAAATATTAACTCAGATAGGAAAGTCACAAAGACAGACGAAAGCTAAAACACTGAAAATAGGGAGAGATGTCAATGTGTAAAGGATGTCAATATAGGGATTAAAAATGTAGTCATAGATGGAGCAGTAGTCAAGCTGATACAAATAAAGGATTAGCTTAAACTTAGAAAAATAAGGGTAAATATTAAGGTAACTTCAAGGAGACTAACAATTCTACCCACCAAAATAAAAAACAAAGACATAAAAGCACAGCAGAAACAAAATCAATAATAATGAAAAAGCTAGAAGGAAAATACATAGAGAAAAAAGCTCAGCACAGAAGAGTAAATAGGACAAAGAAACTGTCAAAAAAATCAAAATAACAGCACTAAACATATCTATCAAAAAACACATTGAACAGAAATGGACTAAGTGCACCAGTGAAGAGACACAGAGTGGCAGAATTAATAATAATAATAAAAAATAATCCATCTATACACTGACTACAAGAGATATACCTTAGATTTACAGACACAAACAGAAACTCAAAGTATGAAAAAATAAGTATCTATTCCCAAGAGAACTATAGGAAGTGTTATTGAAAACTCATCACTTCTGCCACAGCATTGAAAGTTCTGCAAACTTTGAAATACACTTGCAGAATTCAAGTGCAGGAATTTTGTTTTTTTCTATGACAATGTTACTATACACTCTCAATTTTCCTTTTGCCTCCTTCTTTTGTCAGCATCTCCTTTGGCTTGTATCATCTTGATTTACACTTCTTAATTGTTTCAGGATTTTATTCATTTTCTTCTCTCCTTTTATAACTTCATATTTGCTCCAAACCAGAACATGATTCATCTTACAGACCCTTGCACACCTAAGTGAACTTAAAATATGCACAGCTTAAAAGACCTTTTTGTTACTTACTTTTATAACAATCTATTCCACTGACAATAATCTTAAAGATAAAGAGCATGAGTTCTTAATGCTCTGAAATCAGCACAGCCAAGCCAAGGGCCATCGAGTCGGATCCGACTCATGGCGACCCTAGGGGCTTGAAATCAGTATAAATGATTAAAAAAAAAACTGAGCAAAAATTAAGCTTGATGAAAATAAGAATATTCTTTTCTTTTAAATCATTCACATCTCACTCACTCACTCTCATAACTTGTTTAAATCAAAACTTGATTTTCTTCCTTTTAAAAACTTGTGGATTTACACGTTGAGATTTAAAGAACAATACCAAAGTTGTTTAGAGAATTACTTGTTTTTCAAGACGAAGTCAGAATAAAATAAGCTATGAGAATGTATACTGAGAAACATAATTCCTCTTCATAAAATGAAACATGTAAAATATATTAACCAAGTATCTGAAGATCATTATTATCTCATACAAAATTGATAAGCTATGTAATCTACTTACACACATCAAACTGACTTAGAGCTAGGTCTCTTCTGATGCTTCATTGTAAGTTGGTTTCTACGTAAGTCAAAAATCCTTTTTTTTTTTTTTTAAAGTTTTCATTATTCCTGCCTTTTGTTATCCGGTATCCTTATAAATTTGACCTCATCTGTCTTTCAAACCATTATATATAAACTTATGGATATATTTTAATATTGCATATAGTAATATATTATCAATGATAAAACTAAAATAAAACCAAAAACTAACCAACTAAACAAACAAACAAAAAAATCCACCAGTCCTAAGTGCAGTTCATCATAACTGAAATACATCTTAAGCTGACTACTAGTAGTGGGTTTTTGATTTAATGGTACAACAGAGCTTGGAATGCAATGTGCCTTGTATGCTGTAAACGTGAATGGAAAACAAGTTACCAAAGCAATGGCTCCCCTACTAATTAACTTGTATTTGCATGTAGAACTGACAAAAATCCCCAAAGCAATGACAATCATTTTCATCTCCACTAATCTTCAAACTCCTTAAGAGTAAATATAAAAAACCTTCTATTAACAAGCCTGAATAAATGAAATGCTTGGTTTCTTTTCATATAATGACTGTCTTATGGCAGGGAGACTCACTCTCTTTCTCTCCCAGCTTGAACATACTACCAGAGATTATTAGAAGATACACTGTTTCCCTGAGTAACTGAAGACTAACCACATAAGCAGTCCTTTGCTTAAATTTACACAATGGTTGTCTATTAAGATATTAGGATCATTTGATTTTGGTCAGTTTTTGAAGGGCAAGTTATCACATAAAGCATGAGTGCAGAGACTCTGGAAACAGACTATTTTAGTTCAAATCCCAGCTGTGCCAGTTACTAGCTGTTTTATTTCTGACAGTTTACTTATTTATATATCTTAGTTTCCTCAGCTGTAAACTGCAGACAATAGCACTATGTGCCCCACGGGGTTCCTCTGAGGATTATGTGTGCACATGTGTAGGTGAATGTGTATGGACACATATGCATTTATATAAATCAGACATATATCGCATATGACAGCAGTTCATGGATAAATGCCCCAGTCTCCCTGTCCACTGCCGAGACAATTCTGAGGTTCCTTAGGTGGCTCCCAATCTTTCCCAAAGCTCCTTAGAGGGGTCCCAATGAGGCTGGGCCCCTGTTTCCCAAGTGGTTACCAGCTCAGTAACATAGACTTTATTAGCTTTCTTCTTTTCTCTGTTGCACTCAGATCTCTCCTTAAATGCTGGTTCAAGGATTTTCCACTTAAATAAATTATGTGTGACCAAATCCTTGCATCAGGACAATAACTAAGACAGATACTACTACTATGGTGTAAAACCAAATCAAAACCCAAACCCTTTGCCATCAAGTCGATTTTGACTCATAGCAACCCTAGAGGACTGAGTAGATCCACTTCATAGAGTTTTCAAGGAGCAGCTGGTGGAGGTGAACTGCTGATCTTTTGATTAGCGGCTTTAGCATTTGACCATTACACCACCAGGGCTTTTGCACACCACCTTGGAGTCTCATCTCTGTAGTCACCCTGTGACACAAACCGCCTTCCTGTTTCATTTTCTGTGTAGCGCTTTAACTTCTCTGTATCTCCTCTCCCTTCTGCTCCCCCTACTGTGACCATTATCAACACTGGGACACTAACCTGTGTCTGTGCATCTTATTGTCTAAGTTTCACAGCTGGTGTAGCGGAAAACAGATACCACTGATTTGTCTAAAAGCTGCTGGCTAATGTACTCACCTAATAGCAGAAACAAAGCCTTCTTTATTTTTACTTCTTTGGAAGAATCATTTGTTTATTTTTACCTAAGGCAGATGGCTGAGTTTGAAGGAAGTTCCCCAAATCTTTATAAACCCATTTAAATGTCTCATGTTTTTTAATTTATCAGAAAATAGAACAGAGCTGCTGGATATGATGAAAAGCTCATGCGTGCTTTCTTTATTTCAAAAGATAACTGTGAAGTATTTCTTCCATGAGGGGTACTTTGACATGTTTCTTGTATTTAGGTTTTGGAAGAAGGTAGATTTTAGGTTTCTTCTTGGGTTATTGGATCTGTGCTGTTGTGTTTTGTAGAACTCTCATTTTTTTCCCTCTGTTTTTCCTCAGGTGTATTACCCCTGTGAGGAGACTTGGTGGCATAATGGTTAAGCACTTAGCTGCTAACTGAAAGACTGGCAGCCATTTGGTGAGTGAAAGGGAGATAGACATGACAGTCTGCTTCTGCAAAGACTGCAATCTTGTAAACTCATGTGGGACAGTTCTACTCTGTCCCACGTGGTTGCTACGAGGCAGAATCAACTTGATGGCTGTGGGCTTATGGGTATTTCCCTGCTAAGACTTCAACAACAGTGACTTTAAAGATGTTAAAGCACTCAAAGAGATCCAGCCACACTCCTGGGGTTGCTGGAGGTTGAGTGGAACCAACCCTCTAGGGCAACAGTTTTGTTACACATAGTGTTTGTACACATAGAGCTAGATGGAACACCTTAGGAAGAAACAATTTCCCTGCCAGGAATACTAGATCAAGTCCAAGAGGTTATGATTCTTAAAATATTGTACTGTCAAGTGCAGCTCTAATGTACAGAGTTGCTCTAAGGAAAGTATTCTTGCTTTGGGGCACACTTAATCCTGAAATATTATAAGCCTTCCTGCACATCGTTTTTTTCTTTTAAAACTTATAGATCCCAGTAATTACAGTAGTAATTAGATTACTACTAAAGTCAATAATTTACTACAAGTAGTAAATAGATTCTAGTAATTAATTTCTTTTAAAACTCATAGGTTCCAGAAATATATATACTAGTCTTCCTGCACATTGTTTTTTCTTTTAAAACTCATAGATTCCAGTAATTACTAGAATTACATATTTCAGAAAGAAATAGAAAAACTGTATGTCAAAGAGATCTTTGATATAATCTTATACTACCATATTATCTATATAACAAAAGGAAGTTCAGGACATAAGTTTCATTGTGTTAAGTTCAAAGAATAATTCAATCTCCCTCTTAAACTTCTTTGAGTTTATTATGATGGTCCTTTTTATGTAAGTCATCTACTTCACTTTAACTAGAGGTTAAAAATTGTCACAAATGATCTACTAGCATTCAAAAGTAATAGACATGTACAGTGAATAAACATAAAACCAAAAAAAGAAACAAACAAAAAAATAAGATTGACCTAAGAGCTCTGTTTCTTTCTCATGTCTCTTCAAAATAACATTCTCCAGATTATGATAGAATCTATGATCAATGTTCCCACACAGAACAGAAAACATGATTATTTATTACATATTCAAAATACAGTAGAAATTGCCAAATATCTTTAAGAAAAAGCCATGCTAGCTACATGTGGACATTGTTGGCAGAGTGAGCTCTTGAAACCTATAAACACAGAGCCACCCCTTTCAGCTTTTGGAATTGATTGAACAGTATGATCTCATAAACCTCAGGCTGGGCAATGCTGATGTGATTATAAATCATTCGTGGCAATCCTTGTTGTCTGTAAAGCTTGAAATTCATGGTCTCCAATAACCTCCTACACTGAAAGACAGAATACCACATGATGAGGATTTTTCACTGAAACTGGTACTGTTCTGTGTACAAGACAAATCTCTGCAACTTGCTGAATCTATTATTTATTATACATTATGCTATGACATAAACCAAAAGCTAGCCTACTACCATCAACTCAATTTGGACTCATAACAACCCTATAGGATGGAGAGCAACTACCTGTCAATCTGTTGATTGGCAGCCATTTAACCACGTATTATATTTTAATTGTATGGCATCTGAAATATTTTGGAATCAACACACACTCATAGGTCAAGAAATATGGATTTACTCCGAATAATGAAACATAGTCAAGATTAGTATCATAATATGAGTTTAAATTAGCCATACTGTCAAATGATCATATTTATTTGGTTGTTTTCTATCTTTGACATGACCAAGTTAGGCCTTCAGAAGCACTGAATTCCTACTCTGCATTCTGTAATCCTTTTAATACGTATTTTTACGTATTAAGAGTCTCAATATTTTACTTCTAAACATCTTCCCTGAAATTAAATGTGTGTATACATATATAATATATATAAGACATACATATATAATAGACATGTTTATGTGTCTATTGTGAGATGCATATATACAATAGACATATATGTATCTATTATATACATATGTACACATATATATAAAATAGACATTGGAATTAAAGCATTCTGAGTCCATAAGCGTGTTATTCAGGAGGTTTAAATACACAGGTAGGTTGCATATTTTGCTAAGTTAATTGTTGTATGTGAAAGTGTAAATTTATGACTGTGAAAAAAGAGTATACAGCTTTCTAATTAGTACAAAAGAAAGCAAATATGAACACTTATAAAATTTTCAATTCATCAGAAGGATACAAAACTTTTGTTTCTGTACATCTGGTTAGTCTAAAATACATTAAGAAAAACTGGCAGACTACTACTAAAACTGAGGGATTTTTAACACAATCTTTAGTATAGTAATTAGTACATCAAGCAAGCATAAAATCAGTAAAGTTTTAACAAATTTCAATATATATTTTTCAAGCACATGAAACATTTATAAAAACTGACCATCTACAGGTTACCAGAGTGGACTGTAAGAGTCTTTCAACTTTTCTTTGTTTGAAATTCTAAGAAAAATTGGAAAAAACTGACCACACCTCAGGGCACAAAACACATCTTAACAAATTTAAATAACAGTGTCTTACAAAGTAAATACATATGTACAACATCATATTAAAAATCGATAAGATAAAAAACTCATGTACATAAAAAATTAAAAACATTTCTTCATGAATTATGCATCAAAATAAATTATAATGGAATTGATACATATTAAAAAAACTAAACGATTATATAAATGTCATACACTATAACTTGAGAGGCTGTTAAATGATAATTTAATACAAATATATGTTTTAATGATTAGAAGGCTTTTAAAAGACTGAAAATATTGTATGATGATGTTGAATCTAGGATGATGTACACTTTAAGAAGTCAGATGAGCAAAACAAAGTAGAAGAAAGGAAGCAGTAACTGAGCAGTAGGTAATGAAATATACAAGAACGTTTCAGTGAAGAGGACTAACAAATATAAAGACAGTTTTTAGAAAAGATTAATAAAATATGGAAGCCTTTGGCAAGAATTATCAGTAGAAAAATACAGAAAGCAAAAATGAACATTAGGTTAGATAAGGGAACATACTACACAGGCAGCCAAGAATAAAATAGAGTAATATAAAAAAAATTTATGTAAATAAATATTGAAATTTGGATTAAAAACCATAAAGATTCCTGGAAATAATTTCCTAAGAAACCTTTTTAATATTGCCGGGGATGGCTAATTTTCTGTGGCAACTGGGTTAGGGCTTAATATCCAGAATATATTTAAAAGTTTTACAATTTAACAATAACAACAAAATAATCCAATTAGGAAGCAGGCAAAGGAACTGAACAGACATTTCACCGAGGAGAGTATCCAAAAGGCCAGCAATCACATGAAGGGATCCGTAGATGGGATTGGCATTTACAGCCCATTAACTTTTTAAAGAGATTTCCTACATCCTCAGCTGAAGGCCTTTAAAACAAAAACTGAAGTCTCAGGGCAAAGAAGCAATTCAGCTGCAAATGTTTAACAGAGATCTTGCCTGAATTTCTTATTTGCCAGCCTGCCCTACAGCTTTCACATTCAAGAACGTAACATCGACTCCTTCCTGAGTTTCCAGCCCATTGACTGGCCCTCCCATATATACACACACACATACACACACACATACACACACACATACACACACACACACACACACATATATTTCAAAAAGATACATATACACACATATTTCAAAAAGATATACATATACACATAAATATATATATTTCAAAAAGATATATATAAAACAAAGATACACACATACATATAATTAAATAAATTTATCACCATCAAGTCAATTATGACTCATAGAGTCCTCACATGACACAGTAGAATTGCCTGCCCCACGTGGATTCTGATCCTGCAGATGTTTAAGAGACTGACAGCCGCATCTTTCTCCTGCAGAGGAGCTGAGGTCTTTGAACCACCTGCTTTTGGTTAATAGCCAAAAGGCTGGCCCTGGTGACACAGCGATTAAGCATTCAGCTGCTTAACTGAAAACTTGGCAATACGAGTCTATTGGCTGCTTCTTGGAAACCCGCTAGAGCAGTTCTAGTCTGCCTTATAGGATCACTATGATGGTGATACATTTTGGTTTACACTACACCACACACAGACACACACACACACACGAGGCCTGACAATAAGTTCATGAACTGAATTGCTCTCAGTGCCACATGTATCACTGCTGAATATCAACTATGGTCAGTGTTGAATTACTCCCTTTGGGAAGCTATGCACACACCAGTGCCTATCACCCTTTAAAGCAATTTTAGAACTTTTTCTGGAATGGCCACTGTGCAGGGTGGCACACCGGCAAGTTTGCAAATTTAATTGTACAGTTGTCTGTGAGGGAGTTTTTAGAATAACTATATTGGAACACTCTCCTTGCTCACCTGATCTGGCCCCCAGTGGAGTTTTTCCTTTCCCAAAGATAAAGTAAATACTGAAAGGAAGACATTTTAATGACATTCAGCACATCAAGGGTAATACAACGACAGCCCTTATGGCCATTCAAGAAAAAGAGTTCCAAAATCACTTTGAAGGGTGGACTAAGCACTGGTGTTGGTGCATGGCTTCCCAATGCGTGTACTTTGAAGGTGACTGTAGTGATATTCAGCAATGAGGCATGTATCTCTTCTTTAGGATGAGTTTTCAAGTTTGTCAGTCTTTGTATATGTGTGTGTATGTGTGTATTATATATTTAATATATATTATACATAATATATATACTTACATATTTATACACATTATATATGTGGGTGTATGTATTATATATAAATATATATTACATATTATATATTATATATTATGCATGAATTATATATATTTAATATATAAGATATATTATATGCATTATATACCATGAGTCAGATCTGACTCAATGGCACTTGGCTGGCTTGGCTACAAGTATTATATAATATATATTTATATATAATACATACACACGTCCATAACACATACATATATGCATGCCAAGCCAAGTGCCATTGAGTCGGGTATGTGTAATATACACTACATACATGCATGTACACATATATATTTTTTGAAGAATATAAAATTGGTCACAAATTAAGGGCCCAAACTCTTCAGACAAATTGTTAGCATTAGTAAGAAACTGTAGCAATACTGCTGGAAGTTATTTGATATACAAAATTAAGTAATGGGCTATATGACAAAGGAAACTCCGGTGGCATAGTGGCTAACAGCTACATCCACTAACCAAAAGGTTGACAGTTCAAATCCACCAAGTACTGCCTGGGAACCGTGTGGGGCAGTTCTACTCTGTAGGGTTACTATGAGTTGGAATCAACTTGAAGGCAGCAAGTTTCTTCCTTTCTCCTTTAATATGTCAAAAACAAATACTTAGAGTAATTCAGTTAATAATTTTAAAAGTTGCTTTGTATTAAAGCCACAACAACAAGAAAAATATGACAGTAGATATAAAAACTGAAAGACCTGTGAGGCTTTATCAAAGAGAAATAAGCAAAAGTTAAATAAAGTAAGAGGTATGTCCTATGCAGGAATAGAGAAACTCAACTACCATGATGATGTTACCTCTGTCATAAATAACACATGAATTTGACTTCCACAAAGGAACACAGGACCAAGGGGAATCGACACATTTCTGAGGAGGGGGAGGAATCAACAAGTCTCATACAATCAGACATTAAGATCCAGAATAAAAACCATGAAAATGAGTTTGGTGTTATATTGCACAAAGAAAAATACAGACCAGAGAGCTTACATACATATTAGTACACATATATAAAAAAGAGCTTTTATATAAAAAAGAGCTGGCACTGCACATCTATGAGGAAAAAGTAGCATATTCAATATATTGTGAGATGCAATTGATACTCTGTGTGGTAAAAAGACTGAAACTTAAATCTATTCTGCATACCATACATATAATCAGTTACAGATGGCTTAATGTAGAAGGAAAAACAGTAAGAACTTAAGAAACTATTTTTATGACTTCAGATTAGAAATAGATTTCATAAATGAGGGGAAAAACTACATTTTGCAAAAGGAAAACTGATAAATTCTGCCATATTCAAATAAATAATTTCTATCAACCAAACATCCTAAAAAGGGTGAAAAGATGAACTATAAGCCAGTGGATTATCTTAAAAACACATATAATTGCCAAAGAATTAATATCTATAATATATACAGACCTCTTAGAAATGAACGCAGAAAACAAACATGCCCAGAGAAAAACAAACAAAAGATGCTCAAGCATTTCCCAGAAGAATTAGAAATAACCAATAAATACACGAAAACACAATGAATCTCTTTGAAAATCAGAAAATACAAATTAAAAACACAATAAAACTTGATTTCACATTTAATTAGTTGGCAACAATGTGGAATAACAGAAACTACAAGGCATAATACTCATATACTAGGTAATTAAGTGTATCCACTTAGAAAAAATTTTCTAAAAAAAATTCACCATTCTCATTGTCTGTGACCCAGTATGAGGAAACATGCACACAACCATTCATGGCAGTATTACTCATTCATGAATGAAAAAATGAGAACATATTCAAATGTCTATCCACAACAAAATGGCTTTTAAAATTCTGATATGTTCAATCATTACTTAAAATGAACAAACCACAGCTACATGAATCAATATGAATAAACCTTAAAATTAATAATATAGTCTGAATCCTTTTTTATAAAGGTCAAAATGGAACAAATGAAACAAAATTAGGGATACACATGTAAACCACAAAATTAAAAGAAAGGCAAGGTGATGCTTATGACTGTCTTCAGGATATCCTATCTGAAGGATACTGAGCAGCAGATAATTGGAAAAGGAGTATAGAGAACAGAGGCTTTCCGGCTTGCAATGTTGTATTTTTTATTTTATATATTTTATGCATGCTTACTTTACAAATATTAAAAAAAAAAAAAAGTTGCCATTGAGTCAGGTCCAACTCATTGCAACTCTAGAGGTCAGAGCAGAACCGCCTCCTAGAGTTTCCAAGGAGTGCCTGGCAGATTTGAATTGCTGACTTTTTGGTTAGCAGAGGTGGCGCTTAACCCACTATGCCACCCCTGTTTTCTTGCAAATATTAGTATAGTTAAAATTGTGCACATGAATTATATAAACTCATAGACATATAAACTCATATAATTATATAAACTCATGTGTTTCTCATAGTAATAAAGAAAAATTAAAAGCAACTATTAGAATAATGGAAACCCTGTAGGATAGTGGTTAAGTGCTATGGCTACTAACCATAAGGTTGGAAGTTCAAATCCACTAGGTGCTCCTCAGAAACTCTGTGGGACAGTTCTACTCTGCCTATAGGGTCAGTGTGAATAAGAATCAACTCAGTGGCAGTGGGTTTGGCTTGATTTACTAAAATAACAGGCTTACTGCATTTTTAATCTTTTTAAAATCCTCTTTGGTTGTATTATATTGCTTGAGTATTAAATAGTAGAGGACCTGATTCATCTGCAGACAATTTTTTCCAGTAAAAGTAAGTCATTATACACATACACAAAAGGTAATTTTATTAATAAATGTCTTTACCAAAAATAAATGGTGAGGATTGAAATTTTTTTAAGACATTATGTATTTCACACTTTTTTGCCCAGAAAATACCTCATTCATAAAATTTATTAATATTGCATAAGACTGTATACTGATTAAAGAGAATCAGCACGAAAGTAGTAATTTAGACCACAAATCAATCAATGCAATTCAGTTTCCTCCTACATAATGTTTATATAAATTTTTCACATTCTCCGCCAAAGCAGCAATTATTACTAAGCAAATATTTTTTTTACCTAATCAGTGGTTCAAAATATACTTTGGTACCATTTTAATCTTTGTGTCTCCATGGCAATGCTGACCCTGGTATAGAAAGTTGTTTTACAAGAAGACTCTGCTCAACCCGTGTTATAAGCACCACATTTTAATATTTCTGGAAAATCTCAGTAATGAGAATCAAATAAATCTAAACTAAGGAGACCAGGTTGGGGGGTGAGCAGGGATGAACCTAAGATGTCTGTGGGACAGCTTTCTTTCCCACCTATTACGACCCTTATCTCAGGCTGGGAGTCAACAGTCACAATTCCAGATGCCATGATTTAAAAGTTTCTCCATACTTCTTAAATCATTCCACGTAAGTGTTCCACATTTCTTTTGAACTTGCTGACTAGACTGAAAGAAGTCATTCATTTAATAGATTATTTTATTTTATTTTTATTTAATTCTGGCTGGAGGAAGGAGAGTGGGTGGAGAGGAGGGAAAAAAGAGACTGTTGGGAGGATTAGACATGTATGGAGCAGAGAGGAATAGTGTGCTGTCACCGGGCAGGGAGAGCAGTGGAAGCTGCATATAGGTGGGCATGTAAATTTATATGGGAATGTACACTTTCACTCATTTCATAGATTTTTATTTGTCTACTCAGTATGTTTAAAACAGTTTAGGGAATAAAGAAAGTAAGTACGAAGCTGTCTTCGTTGGTGCTTACAATCTAGCAGAACAGATAGAGGACTGTGGAGCTAACTACACTGAAGGCAGGCTGAGACAGGCTTAGCCTGAAAAGTCAGCACAGATTATGATTTGGGGACCTGAAAGTCTGAATAGATCCTGTGAAAGCTGGGTTTATGGAATCCAGATGGAGGGGAAAAGAACAGGAAGTCAAGTTTGTTCACAAAAGTCCAGTTCTGGCGTGGGGGTAGGGGGAACATCTTCACAAGCATGTTTCAGGGGCAATAAATGAAGTTCTCTTAACCAGCTTCCCATAGACCAAACTCTTGCCTGGAAGTGATGCTCTTCAAGAAGCTGTACCATCTGACTACACTGTCAGGACTGATTCAGGTTTAATGCTGCAAAATAGGTTAAATTCTATCTCTTTAACTGCCTGCCCTTTACAGACCAGAGGAAACTTTGAACAAGGCCCTTCCTGCATTTTCATTGAAGTAATATACCTACTAATGAATTCTGTCACAGTTGTAACCAAACCCATTGTTGTTGGCTTGAGTCCCACTCGCACTGATCCTAAATGACAGAGTAGAACTACCCTATAGGGTTTCCAAGGTGTGCCCGGTGGAATCACACTGCTGACATTTGCGTTAGCAGCTGTAGCACTTACCCACCGTGACACCAGAGTTTACCATGATTATAACACAGGTCATTAAAATCTAGCTTCTAACAGGCATCAATCTACCAAGACAATTTTTCACCCTTTCTTATCAATTTGGTAATTTTTTTTATTTTGGTAATTATTTTAATTTCCATGCCCCTCATAGTTAATAGATTAGTCTATGGAGAAAGATATCATGCATGGTAAAAGATGGACTGACACAGCGGCTGCAACAAGGCGCGCGAGCTCAACACTTCTGAGAACAGTGCCGGATCCGGTTGGGTTTCGTCCTGTTACTCACAGACAGCGTCACTACGAGTTGGAACTGACTGGAAGAAAAGCACCACCACTACCAACAACAACGCAGCAGTTAAGAGCTCAGGCTGACAACCAAAAGGTCAGCACTTTGCCTGCGGGACAACTCTACTGCCCTAGAGGGTTATCATCAGTCAAATCAACTCAATGGGATTTTTTTTTTTTTAGTAGTTAATTTAGGACCCTGGTGGTACAGTGGTAAACAGCTCAGGCTGCTAACCAAAAGATCAGCAGTTTGAATCCACCGGCCTCTCTTTGGAAACTTTATAGGGTAGCTCTACTTTGTTAGAAAGGGTCATTATGAACTGAAATGGACTTGATGGCAACAGGTTTAATAGTTAATTCTAGATTATTACTTTGCTTCTAGGGTCAACCTAGCAGATTTAGTCATAATTCTCTAATTAAATTTAATCATAATTACTTTACTACATCTTTTTATTTCACACTTTTATTGATAGTGCCATTGGCTGCATGATTCTGATGTTTCCTACTGATCCCTGTAAAAGTTGGAGTAATCTTAAAAGACTTGGGCTGATTCTCCCCAGGGATAAAAAAGGCAAGATAGGAAAACATTATTTATTTATTTGTATACAAGAAGTATCCTGCAGCAGGAGTAGCTGACAAATAAATGACCAGCTTGAAAGATTAGGCTTTGTGACATGTTCCAATTTCTCACTTTATGGCCTCCAAGCCATTACCTTGAAATTCAGTTGTTCCCTCTCTGCCTTACTGATTGCTGAAGTCTCTAAGTGGCCTTAATGTCAAATCTAAGGTGCTAAATTTTATAACAAGATCAATTTCCACAACATTTTTACTGCCAAATACATTTTTTAAAGGATGCATTAAATTTGAGTCTGTCCAAAGCATGATGGCTAACAGGTTCTTCGAGAAGAAAACAAGTAGCGTACTTGTGTGAATATTTATCTGACAGTAGCTCACAATACTAGATGATTACAAATGGCAGCGACACTGCTCTACCAGTGAGGTGACACAGGAGAATTCATCATCAGAAGTAGCTGGCTTTATAGAATATTGGTATTACTGTAGCTACATTCTTCAAAAAAATATGAGGATCCAAGTTCATTTATCATTTAGCAAGACACTCACCTGCACGGTCTCTTCCTCACTCAGCCTCCAGAGGCTCTGCTGAAAATGAGATTTTTTTTTTTTCTCCCTTTGAAAGTATTCAGCTGTTGTAGCAATCAATTTCACTGTATGGCATACCTATCTTTCAATTAAAAGGGCAGGTAAGATTTGATATGAAAAAATTCTATGTAAACTGCCATCTCTGAGAACTGATAGGGTAAAATCAACATGCTTTTATGTAATGTTTTACCTCTCCTCTTTGATACATAGCTCCGTGAGAAAAGGAAATAAGTGGCCTCAGAAAACTTACAGAATTTAAAATCCAGGGACTTCTTTATGCCAAGATTGTAAAAATAAGTCTCTTGTAAATTTGATTCTGGTATGTCATGAGGTTAAAACACAGTAGGTGCCATATATTAAACCAACAGTCAGCAAGCCGCTGTCTTTGGGCCAAATTCGGCCCTGCCACCTGTTTTTGTAAATCAGGTTTTATTGTAATAGAGTTGCTCTCAATCCGTCATGGGTTGTCTGTGGCTGCTTTCACGGTCATAGCTAAGTAGCAGTGATAGAAGCTGTATTGTCCACACAGCCAAAAATGTTTACTCTCTGTACTGTACAGGAAAGTCTGCTGGCCCCTTTATTGGATCAGTTGTGTACTCCGTAGGAGCCCTGATTCTAACCCGACTGAAGGACTTGAAGGGGCAGGAAGAAAGGTAAGACGCCAGAAAGGATAAAATAGTCTAGACAATATACTGGGTTAAAAACAATTACAAAGTTCTTACAGAAGAGTCATTTAAATGTTTTTCTGGGAATCAAAATAGAAAATTCAGTGACAGATTAATAAAAGAGGAAGAGGATCTTTCTTAACAATCAGAAAGTTCTGGTTTTTTCTTGCCCTTTGCCTTTCTTACATTGCATATGGGCCATTTTCTATCTTGCTTTGGCTCAGCCTGCAGTATTTCCTTCAAGGTAATAACTGCATACAGACCCTGTTCTTCCTCTGAGGGGCTGCAGAGGTTCTACAAACAGGGAAGTCATTTCTGAGAAAGAATAAAAATGTAAGCTACTTAAAAAAAAAGTCTGTTCCTTGCTATTATGCAACTAGAACAGGGGCTAAAACTGCCTTTGACAGATGGGTGCCACTAAAAGCAAAATGTCTAAAAACCACTGTGTTATAGTTTTTGGTGATATTATGTTTAAAACATCTTTTAAGAAAGTTCTTCCAATATTTAAGTATAAAGAAATTTAGTCAGTTTCCTCACTGATGGCAGATAAACTGAGAAAGATTTGCAGTAAAAAGAAATGTGATAAAGAAATATTTAAAAAAATATTTTTAGATTACCTAAAATGTTTGACACAATAACTGAAATGCTGAAATTAATTCTAGAAGTTATTCCAGTTACTTTGCTGTGTCTTCCCCAGCGTGTCCTTCTGTGCTATCTCCTCTATTTCATTCCTACTTAGATTATTATATAAATGTTCAGCAGTTCTTCCTGCCTCCGTCTTCTACTTGCCTGTCCCTGTTGCTGTGAGTAGCCACATTAATCTTCATGAAGCATAGCTTTCCTCCACCCTCGCAGAAACACCTGACTGCTGCCCACTGCCAACTAATGTAATTATTAAACTCTTTTCCATCCATTTTTTCCTACAACTCTTTTTATTACTTTTGCCCCCATTCATCTTTCCAGACTTTCATCCCAGGAAACCCTTGTTTCTATTTCTTCACTAGAGCCCAGAGTGGAGCCCTCAAGGAGCAGTGGTTTAGCATTTGGTCCCTGACCAAAAGAATGGCAGTTCAAATCCACCAGCCGCTCCTTGGAAACCCTATGTGGCAATTCTACAGTATGCTGCAGGGTGGCTATGAGTCAGAACTGACTCAAGGGCGTCTGGTTTGGTCTGGTCTAGTCCAGGCACATTTACTAAATGATTCCTTGAAGTGTTTCACTTCTTCATTGATATAATCTGCAAATGACTACCTGAATGATTCTTTTAATATTTTCAGAGTAGGGCAGATTAGAGCCAGAGTGTGCAGGTTTAAATTCCTGCTCTGTTGCTAATTACTTGAATGATGTTGGCTGAGCTTTTGATCCCTCTGTAGATAAACTTCCTTATTTGTAAAATGGGAATAAGGATGATAGTAATGGCACTTAACTCTTAGAAGTGCCAAGAAGAAAACTTGACTCGATATGTGCAAAGAGCTTAGACAAACTCCTGCCAAGTCTTAGGTAATATACTGTGACAGCTTAGGGGCTCTGAGTATTGCTTGTGAAATCAAACCTTAAGAATACTTGGCTTTGCTACTTACCGGCTCAGTAATTTTAGATATGTTAATTTCTTTAAATCTCAGTTGCCTCAGCTGTAAAATGGGAAAAAGTATCAATATAATAAGGTTGTTGTAAAATTAAATGTTGAAGGTAAAGAACTCTACATGGCATCTGACTCCTAAGGAAACCAAAAAAACCTACTGCTGTCAAGTCGATTCTGACTCAGTCCTATGGAATAGAGTAGAACTTCCCCACCAAGTGTCCAAGGAGCATCTGGGGGCTTTGAACTGCCAAATTTTGGTTAGCAGACATTAGCACTTAACCATTATGCCATCAGGATTTGTCAATTAATACAAGCTGTTTCTGTTATTAGTGCTGTTATTACTATTATTATTATTGTTTTATTTACTACCTTTCATATTTAAGGTTTCCAGATAATCTGCATTTACATTTAACTGTTTGGCTCTTTCCTATCCTGACTACAGAAACTTAAAGCTTACTGATTGCTTTCACCCAAATGTCTTATTTTTTTATATTAAACTGGTAGCCATGAACCTACTCAGCTCTTCACTTTTTCTGAATGAAAACAAAGCCAGTCAAGAACCCACAGAAGTGCATGCTTTCACAGGATTTCCAGCTGCTGCCATTACTACTTAACATCCAGTTTGTGAGGTTAGTTCAGAGAAGTATCAGCATACATGTAACAGTTAACTCTGGAGTTCATTCTCACAAATTATATACTGTCCGGTACATTGGAGCTTTGTTTTCTCCAGGTGTCTTACCTGTTGCTATTTTAATGCCAGGGAATTTGATTTCTACATTCTTATATCCAACAAGTTGTTAACTTTGAAAACAGACTTATCTGGCTTTGTTATCAGACACATGGCAGATACACTTATCTAGGCCTTTGAGCCCTAAATTTTTTAATATGAAAACAAGGATTATACTTCTTACCCTTTACTGCTATTGTGAGATTATGGAGGTAAAAGGACTAGCATATAACACACACAAAAATGCGACAACTCTTTTCTCTCCTATTTCCTCTAGCTGTGGAAATTAACACGATGAAGTATAGGCATTCAATAATTATGAAATTGAATAAAATAAAATCATGTCATACATTTCAATAAACTACAAACTATAATCTTGCTACTAACTGCATTTGCTATATAAATTTAAGAATTTCCTCTTGTTCATCACCTTTTATTCTTGTCAAAATTTTATTTGAGAATGAAACACATTTGTTAATAGTAAACTCTGAAAAGTAAACTATCTTCCATAAGATCATGTATGTAAAACTAAGATGCTAGAATTTTATCCTGTACCTAATCAGCAGTTATCTTTTTTCCTTTAACAATAGGATAATGAGTTTAACATTTCAGAAAAGTTTACCTGAATTTAGTGTTTGAAGCAAAGCAAAGAAAGAAGAGATGAATTAATTCTTGAAGTTCAGCTAAACAGAAGTAGGCAAGTCAGGATGGAAGCCTGATTTGAAAGGTGCTTGATGAAGTCAGGTTTAGACTCATAGGAAGTAAGAAGAAAGGCGCTCTGCATGTGGGAAAGTCCACAAATAAGTGCAGACTCTGAAACACACCATAAGTCAATAGAGGGGTCAGAATATCAGGTAGTTGTGGAGATGAAATTGTGTTGGTGTTACAGTTGCCTGGTAAGGATCTTAGAACAGAAAAATAAAGTATAGTTAGAGAAATTTAGTAGTTTGAGAAAAAAAATTAAGTTTTAATGGAGATTTTTCTGGTGAGAAAGGGCTTTGGTAGAATTATTTAGGAGTGATATTTGTTGCTTAAGTTACTTATGAAATCTATCATATTCTATTATCTAAAATTGAGAGTATATCTTACATAAAAGATATGAATGTATTTGTGTCTATATCTATATCTGTATCTATATCTATCTGTGGAGTAGATAGATACCTCTATCTATCTATATCATCTACATTTATATCTGTATCTGTATCTATATCTATATATCTAACTATCCTGGTGGTGCGCAGGTTAAGTGTTTGGCTGTAAACTGAATTGTCAGCAGTTGAAAATCACCAGTGTCTCTGTAGGAGTAGACACTTGATAATTTTTTTTCCCATGAAGATTATAGACTAGAAAACCCTATGAGGCAGTTCTACTTTGTTACATAAGGTCACATTAAGAAGGAATAGACTTGATGGCACCCAATGATGTGTATATGTGTGTGCATAAGTATATATATATATCTGTTTATATATTGTATATATATGTGTGTACGTGTATATATTCATATATAAAACAAAGCATCTTAAAGATAACTAGATAGGAAGTTAAATATATTTTTGTCTCCTTATCCTTTCACCTTCACATGTAATTCTGTTAGCAAACATATTGCTTAAAAACAAATGTACACTTGGAATATAAAAAAGAATAGATACGCATGCCAAGATTCTGATTTAAACACACATAGAGTTGGTTCTTGTTTAATGAGTATCTGTTTTTGTACCTACTAAATCACCAGTTTTTTCCTAAAACCTTTTACTACCTCCATGATACATGTTTGTCACATTATAGTAAATGCTACTCCTGCCTTCCCAATTGTAACTCTTCACCTTTAGAAGAGCCTTTCAGAGAAGCAAGTAGAAAGAAAGTGGGAGAAGGACATACTTGCAAGATTTCCCTAAGTCTTGTCTAAGAAGTATCTACTGTGATAAATAAATGAAAAGTAGAGCTGCTCTCTTTCATTCACGCTTTTGTCAAACATTTGTTTCCTTAGGAACAGAGGTAACTAAAAAAGAGAAATAGGAAAGGTACATATGATACTAGAAGGTTGTCAGGTCTCTAACAAGGGCATACAAAATAGCAAACAAATTTTGGGACAGGCCTCAGAGAGAGATCTCTTTGGAATGAGGGTTCATATCTCCTCATGTGTCATGTTCTTATCCTGTAAATTTTACAGAAGTTTGAAACTCAGCTCCATATGGGTACCAGATGATAAGTGTGGTTACTTTGAACACACTTGAATAAGAGCATTTGCTTTTCCTCCCTTTGTATCTATTAGAATGTAGCAGAGAATGTCAGGAAAGCCATGACTGGCATTACCAGTTATAAGACTTTAGTTCAGTCACTTGCTCTCTAGACTTCAATTTCTTCAACTTTAAAATACAGTAGTGTACTGGATAATGCCCTTTTGTAACACCTAAAATACGTGATGCTCTTCTGCATTCAGAAGGTTCTGCGGAAACAACAGAGCAAAGAAGGTCATGATCATGAAATAATGTCCAACTATCTCTACAGGTGTGGGACAGACAATGCCCAGGAATGAGAGCCTGGTGAAGCCCACCAGAGTACGGAGAATTTGGAAGTTGCAGACGCATCAGCTCTAACTGTGGCCACAAGAGGTTTGGTGCTGCACACTCATCCAGCTTGGACAACAGCCCCAATGGCTTGACTCAGGAAAACTTCACTGTCTTTAGTTTAGTTGAACTGACTTGTCTATTCATAACAATTTGTTATCCTATATTGTTACTACAATTGCAACATAAAAATGGTACAGTATTTAGCAATCAGTATGGTTTAGGCACCAACAAACCGGCTCTGAGATTTGACAGGGAAGAATGGGTACCAGCGAGTGCTCTGTACTCATGCTGACTACATAAGCTGTGGGCACAAGTTACTATGTTGACTGGTTACTTATCATCCTGCAAGGCATAAATTTTATCTATATTACTTAATCAAAAAACACTGAACTGTATGTGACTGCCAGAAATGACAGTGTATAGCACAAGAGCATTAGCTTCCATTATTCAGCAATTTACACCATCAATAGTGTTGCACAGAAAAGGAAGCATGACATTAAAAGTTAAATATCTAAAATTCTCTATGGCACATAATCCCTGTGATTCATATCACGTGAAGATTTTTTTTTCCCCTACAACATGAATGGGAAAAACAAGTGTAGTTTCAGATTTTTTGGAAAGGTTGAGAAGAGAAAAAGATCATCTGAAAGGAACAGAAGGCCATCTTTGAGCATCCTCAGCCTTCTTCCTGGTACTCACACCAGCTGCATCTGCAGCTCTCTGGCTCTGTTAGTATCCACAACAGTGTAAAGTAGAGAACACCCCACTTCACATGGATATTTATGTCTGTGGTACTGCAGAAGAACGAATGTCTAAAAAAATAAGCCTATCAGTAGTATGGGGCCCTGGTGACACAACGGTGAAGAGCTTGGGTGTTAACCAAAAGGCAGTTTGGCTCTACCAGCCACTCCTTAGAAACCCTATGAGGCAGTTCTACTCTGTCCTACTGTGTATCATGAGTTGGAATCAACTTGACAGGAAGGGGTTGTTTGGTTTTGGTTTTGGTATCAGTGGTGTGTTCTGTATTTGCTTCTTCTGTGAAATTGATCCATGATAGTTTTACATAAAGGAAAGTATACTTTTTTTTTTTTAATTTTTGACAATTAAAAGAAATGAGGAATAGTCAACTCAAGCCTTGAATTTGTTGCAAGTTATGGCATAGAATATTTGTAACTACCCTGTAAAAGTTTTTGGCTCCTGAGATACAACAGGAAACAATCACAGAGACTCACGTCTGACAGAAAACTTCAGTAGGCTCAGTTTCCCACTGAATGAGAAATTTATAATGGAAGGGGGCCAACATACAGACAAGGACTGAATCTTATTTAACTATTCCTATTTGGCTATCTGCAAAAGCCAGTGACAACTTAACTACCCTGGCAATTTGTCTTTAATTAACTTTCTCTTGCCAATAAAATAATAAAGGTGACATTAGCAAAAAAATGTTTTCAGCCAGCAAAAAAGAAGGTGCATGTTAAATTCTTAGGTATGATTGGCTACCCCATCCCACCCACTGCCACTGAGTCAGTTCCAACTCACAGCAACCCTATAGACAAGGAGTGCCTGGTGGATTCGAACAGCCAATCTTCTGGTTAGCAGCTGTAGCACTCAACCACAACCTCACCTGGTTTTCCCACCACCCCACTGAGGGAGTGGAAACCAAACCTGTTGCCTCTGAGTCAATTTCAATTTATAGCAATCCTACAGAAGAGATTAGAAATGTCCCTTAGAGTTTCCCAGGAGAGCTTGGTGGATTCAAACTGCCAATCTATTGGTTAGCAGCTGTAGCAGGTAAACACTATACAACCAAGGTTTGAAATTCAGTGGAGTAAGTTTTCAGAGGGGACACTTTTCTCAAAACTAGAATCTAGGGGTGGGGGGAGGACATGTGACACAAAAATTACTAATTTTTACCCTGTATTGCCATTTAAAACATATCTATAGAAAAAGGTATGTTCAAAAGATGTTCTAAGCTTAACTTACTTTGAATACTAATTCTTAAGTCATGCATATGAACCAGGGATTGAAAAGAATATAATCTGATTCTGTGAAAAGCAAAAGAATGGTGGAGCTCTCTAAGGCTGAGATGGCAGCTGGTGACACTCTTGCCACCACTCTCCTCCTCATGTCTGTAACAGAAACTGCAAAAAGACTATGATTTTTTTTTCCAGAAAAAGCTAAAGGAAACTTAAAAATGCTTTATGAGATAATTCTTCCCAGTAGCTATCTCAAAAAAGCCCAAAGTAGGAACGTATTTTCATCCTTGTAAGTGTTACAAAAGCCGTTAGTCATCACGGTAATTATAAGGTATAGGTTTGGATACAATCCTGCGTGTTGTGGCCAACAGAAGAATCTGCATCTGTTCCAAAATGACTTGAAAATCAAAAACATGTTGTGAGAAGAAGGGCAATTTATTCAAATTTTAACTTCAGAGAAAAACACACAATTATAAAAATGTCATCTTAAATTATTTTTGGAAATAATTTAATATTTTAATAGTGCTTAAATATTATTCACTTCCTATAAACATCTGAACGAACTAGTATTACAGCCACCCTACAGTTGCACAACACATTTCATTAACCTCACATGTTCGGGTTATTTTAAACATTAGTTACATTTCAATAAACAAAACTTTGCAATGCATTCTGGTAAATTACTCTCTTACTAAGTGGAGACTAGAGCATGAAACTCAAACAAGAATTTTTAACGGAATACAAATATCCAGTCCAGAAACTCTAATAAAACTCTCCCGTCTTTGGGTGATAGCTCTTGGCTATTACACAGAAAGCCACAGCACATGGTGCCCTCAAAATGCATTATAGATCAAGCTCATAATCTTCCCTTCCACAAAAATGGCACAAGAATTGATTTCAATTATCATTTAATACTTATTTCCCTCTCCTGTCAAAAAACGTTCCATACACATGAAACTGAAGGTTGGCAGCCTGAATTCATTTATAGAACTTTTAAGGACTATTGATTTACACAGTGAATTTTCTAGTTCTCTCATTGTTACTGGAAGGAGGCCTCCGAGTCTGAACTGGATGATAGAATGGGCTGGAATGCTGATAGGCTTAGTTAAGACTGATGAAAAGAAAAGCTCCTCAAAAATTTGTCAAAATGACTGTTATAAATTAGGTTAACATGATTGATTACACTGGGACAAAATTTCTCATGTAGCCTTGAACTGAATTTTAATTACACCTCTTCTTACATTGTTGGAATGAAGTATATGTCACTGATGTTTGGTGTTAACTGTAGGAGAGAATATCAGGTAATTTAAAAATAAATTGGACTTAGGTCTTTGGGAAGTAGAAACTGCTTTGTGTACCTGTGGGTTTTTTTTTTTTTTTCCCTGTGTTGTTTTTTATTATTACTTTGAGCTACAAGAACATATGAGTTACAAGAGAGTGTTTAGGTAAGTTCTTCCTTTCTTCCTCCCTCCAACCCTGTAACTAAATACTCTAATTTTTATGTATCTGCTCATTCCATGTAAGTGAGATATTACAATATCTGTCCTTTTACGACTGACCACATAATATAAACTCACAAAATACAATATAAACTCACAGAATCCAGAGAGACAACATGTCTTGTTCACTAACTCCTTGATCATCCATGTTTTATTTTTTCCTATTTTTTGAGGCATAATCTTTGATCACCTAACATGACAACGATTTTACAATGTTTTTTAAAGACAGGGGAGGAATTGAGACCTTTTGGCTTTGGCTCCCTCTCTAAGGTGGCTGATAGAAAAGATGTTGCAATTGATAACTCTGAAATGTTTCTTTTAGTTTGACAACTCATTACTGGTTATATTACTAGCTGTTAGTATTGTTTGTCAATTGACAGACTGGGGAAACCTCTATGAAGTTTCCTTTATAGCTCCGCTAAATGATATGGAACAGTGTTGCACAGACTAGATTTGGGCCTTATAATTCAATCATAATTTC
Organism: Heterohyrax brucei; assembly: GCA_028571685.1. Taxonomy (NCBI): domain Eukaryota; kingdom Metazoa; phylum Chordata; class Mammalia; order Hyracoidea; family Procaviidae; genus Heterohyrax; species Heterohyrax brucei. Next base: position 80,857,602 of record CM053144.1, read on the forward strand.
TCCTCCACTAACCAGACACTAAAACCCTGGTGGCATAGTGACTAAGTGCTCTCTATGTCTGCTAACCAAAAGGTCACTGTTCAAATTTGACAGGTGCTCCTTGGAAGCTATATGGAGCAGGTCTCCTGTCCTATAGTGCTGTGGTTACGAGCAGAATTAACTCAAAGGCAGCAGGTTTGGGTTCAGATACCAGTGCTGCAGTTCACAACTAAATAGCACCAAGATGTTGACCATAAATACTTGCATCACTATATTGACATGGTAAGAAGATTCCTAGAATCATTACTATTGCGCAATGCTGCTGTTGTTAGTTGCCCCCAAGTCAATTCTCACAGGTATGCAGAGCAGAACTGCTCACAGGGCTTTCAAAGTTGTCATCTTTCAGAAGAAGAGCATAGGCCTGTCTTCTGAGGCATGTTCAGGTGTGTTCAAACCACTAACCTTTTGGACAGTAGTGGGGTGTTTAAAGGTTCTCACCATCCAGGAACATAAATTACACGCATTAAAATACTTTAATACATCTAAATGAAATGAACCTCTAACACAAACTCCGCTTAGCACAATCATATGAAGAGCTATAGCACCGTCTCAGCTACCCCATGCTCCTGTAACAACAATAAAAACACAAGCGGATGGCCTTAACAAACACTTATTTTCTCGCGGTTCTGGGGGCTAGAAGTCTACGATCAGGGTGCCCCGATAGCAGAGATTCTTCCTTGTTTGTAGTTCCCAGAGGTCCCTGGCATCTGTCTTCCTCTGGCATGTGTCTCTGTGCCTATTCTGGTCTTTTTATAACTCAGAAGTGATTCTGTTTAGAACCAAGTCTCCTTGGGTATGAACTCACTAACATAAAGAAAAACCAATTTCCAAACAGAATCACCTTCACAGGTCTGTATTCACCAGGGCAAGGCTTCGAATATTTTTTGGTGGGACACAATATAATCCATAACCTGCACTCTGACACCACCTGACACGAGGGAAAGTGTGATGTGGGGAATATGAGAATGCAAAGAGGCCGATGGCAGTCAACATATCATGCTTTTACAACAAAGATAGATGACCACGTGAACACGTTTTTAAGGTTCCTCCCAGAGCCTTGGAAAGAAGCTACCTCAGGTTTGAGTTTAGTATTTCACTGCCTGCCTGCCTTTCTTTCTACAGCCCTTGCTTCTTCCATGTCCCACTCGCACCCCAATACCCAAACTTACACCCTTGAGTGAGTCACAGCTACCTTTTCTTACTTCACTACTTTCACAGATGGTGGTGTAGCGGTTAAGTGCTAGGACTGCTAATCAAAAGTCTGGCACTCAGTTGCTCCTGGAAACTCTATGGGGAAGTGCTACTCCATCCTGTAGGGTTACTAGCAGTCGGCAGCAACTTAATGGCAGTGGGACTGGCTTGGTTTCGTGGTTTTCCACATCCACTTGTCATCAAACTCTATTGTTTTAATCTTTAATACTATCTTCAATGATAATTTCTAATCCCACTGTTCTCCTCATAGCTAAAATCACATCTGGATAAGCCTCAACCTTTTTTAATGCCACAAATCGTCTCCCCTTTCTTTACTCTCTTATTCAATCTTTCCTAGACAAATGAGTTTTATAAAATTTTCTGAAACATTGTCTTCTACTCAAATACCTTCCGCTAGCCTTTTATGATAGTAAGTAAAGGGATAACATCAGCCTCTGAGGTCATTTGTAACCTCACTATTTCTCTGTTCTACATTTTTTTTTTCTCATGAATTTTCTGTTTCACCAAATTATTCCCCCCGACTCTTCAGATCTGCCTTGAAATGTCATGTTTTTTGCATTTGCTCTTCTTATCTGTCTAACATAGCATTTCTTTCCTCTTGTCCCCACTACTCAGTTACACCTGCTCAGCCTGGCCTGCTGTGGATGTTTTCCTTCTCAGCTCAGAGCTTTTTATGAAATATTCATAGCCATCAGTGATACTTCCCGTTTCGGTAGCACATACAATCTCTATCTGGCACTTAATATATGCTGTTTTCTATTTTAATTCATTTACTGTTTATATAAAATTTGTATATGTATGTGAGTGTGTGTATGTGTGATGTCATTTCAACAATATCACCAGTAGGTTCAATTTAACTGCCATTAACTAAGCACTTTCCTAAGAAGCTGAAAGAAGAAAATAAATTTATGCAACACTTTCTGCCTTCAAGGTGCATGACACATTGTTTAACTGGGAGAAGATAAAAGCAAAAATGACTTACAACAGAGTAAGGTAAGTGCCCTATATAGTTAGGTGTTGCATGTTTATTATCTGATGTACTCTTTGTCTTCTCCACTAGAGGGCCTGCTTTTGAGAGTAGAGACAGTTCTAAACATTGCTGAGAGGATTCAAACGTGGACTAGTCATCTAACAGGAGGTAGGAAGCAAAAATGATCTCTATCTACTTGTGTGAATTCTCTGAGACACGAGGACTATCTAGGATATAATAATAGGGTTCTTTAGCGAGAGGAGGAAACCCTGGTGGCATAAGAGGTTAAGAGCTATGGCTGCTAACCAAGAAGTCAGCAGTTCTAACCTACCACATCTTCCCTGAAAACCCTATGGGGCCTCTAAGTGTCAAAACTGACTGGACAGCAAAGCCTTGGTGTGCGGGTTTTTACTGAAAGGAAGCAAACTGTAATAAAGACAGAGGATTTGAGTTAGAAAACTGGCTGCAAGTCTCAATTTCAAGTTTCATTTTCCTCATCTACTAAAACATTTAAATCAACAACTAGTTTGTACCATTACTTAGGATTAAATGGATTAGTATCTAGCAAGAATTCAAACATTTTTAGTTTCAGGTTATTTTCTTTTAATGTATCAACCAATGGTAGAGGTGTTAAGTTTAACCTTTTGTCACATGGGAGGTTTTTTGAAATCTACTTCAATCATGATCACGGATCTATAAAATGTATATGTACTCTTCTTAGCAGAAGGTCAGTGAAGACAAGCTTTAAAATATTAAAGCCTGGATGAGAATGTGTAACAATTACATTAAAATTCACCTTTTTAAAAAACTTTAGACTCAGCTAACACTAAACAGCAATCTCATTTACAGTAAGTAAGCTGTTCCTTGTCAGGTAAGCTGCAAGGAGTGGATTTGATTACCTATACATGTCCTATGTGGTCAGAAATGTAATGCTGAGCCTCAGCAGGGAGAAAGAGAAGCCTGGAGAGTGAATTGGCTCCCAGTGTCATTTATAATAAAGAAAACCTTTTCTAAGAAGTTTTTCCTCCAAGTAAAGAACTCCATTGAGGTTTCTGCCATCAACTCAGCATGGCGCTATTATTTTGTTATTGAGATACTTAAACTTTTGTTTTTCTTACCCCTTCCAGAGGAATCAATAACCTAAAATTACAGCAGAGAGGAGCAGTTCTTGAGAGTTAATCGGGGCTTAGTACTGCCTGCTTAAGACTGCTGCTAGCAGTATAGCAGAAATATATTAAACTCTACATGCTTTTGTTGAAAAAACTAATCAAAATATGTTATATCTTTGACTTGGCTTGGCTTGAATAAAATATAGCATAACAGAGTTTTTAAAGTGAGTGTCTGTACAGCTTTTCGCCATACAGCAGATAAAATCTGGGATATCTGCCAAGCTCTTAGTTCCTCAGGTTGTACAAAGGAGTTGGTCTTGGCTATCGACAGAAAGGTTGGTAGTTCGAACCCACCAGAAGTAAAGCAGAAGAGAGGCATGGCAATCTCTTTCCATAAAGACTGTAAGCAAGAAGCTGCAGAGAGCTCAGTTCAGAGCTCAGTTCCACTCTAACACATGGGGTTGTAATGAGTTGCAATCAACTTGATGGTGGTGGATTTAGTTTGGTCTGGTTTGCCAAGCTTATATTATTTTCTCCTTCTGTGGACACTGGTGTCTTCACACTTTACTTTTAGAGTCAAGTTCCCAATAACCATGTTTGTATCATGTAGCCTTTCCTCTTACCCTGTTCCCCACCACTGGTGGCTGACAGTGGTAAGTTTCAGACCTAATCTCAAGTGACTCCTGATGTATAGCCATAAGTGACTAATTAGTGCTGGACACCTGACAAGTCTGGGGACTGACAGTCAGCCAGCCAGTTAGTATCTGCAGTTGGTCAGACCCAGTCCACATAAAGTCGGCTGTTCCCAAACAGACATATTCCATCATCTGTTCAGCCATGTTGATCAAAGCCAAAAAACCCAGTCTGCAGATAAAAATCAAATACAGGAAAAGAGGTGACGTATAGGAAAAGATTCCTGAGTTTTTATTTCCTTGGTCCAGCCATTTCTTAAGGCCTGATAACATTTCTGTCACTGGATTTCATGACCTCTTCTATAACATGGAAACGTAGCCAGTGTAGCAGTTAAGAGTTCAGCTGCTAACCTAAAGGTTGGTGGTTCAGATCCTTCAGGTGCTCCTTGGAAATTCTATGGGACAGTTCTACTCTGTCCTATAGCGTTGCTATAAGTTGGCACTGACTTGACAGTGATGGGTTTGGTTTTTTCTTTTTTTGGTCCTACAGCAGAGCCCATGGATGGTGGAAGTAGTCAAGTGTCTGCCTACTAGTCAAAAAGCTGGTGGAGGCACTTCAGACGACAGTCCTGTTCATGTGTTTCTAAAAAGTCACAGCCTAGAAAACTGGGTGGAGTAGTTCTGCTCTGCAGGCATGGGCTCGCTATGAGTTGGAATCAACTTGATGGCAACTAACAGCAACAATTTTCATATAATATCCCCCCAATCTTTTTTTTTCTTTGATTTTACTATGTGAAGTTCAAATGGATTGGTATCTGCAATCAGTTAATGCCTCATTAATTCACAAAAGCAGGCAAAAACATCTGTTACTCCAAAGGATTTATAATTCATTCTGGGCAGATTAAAGAAATACATGTGCTCATTTTCATGTAATAGTTACCATTTATTTAATGCCTACAATGTTCTTGGTGTTTATGCGTGTATCTGTTTTAAGTGCTTAATGCCTATTTGTTTCTAATCTTCAATATCATCTTGTAAGGCTGAAATTATTACCATCATTACACAGCACACAAATCCTCACTTCAAAGTGTTCATAAAGTTATACCATTAGTGACAGAGCTGGAATTCAAGTCTGGGGATGCTTTCATCTCCTACCAAGTCCACATCTGGTCCAGTCAGCCACACAGCATATTTGTCCAAAGGTCTAAGACCTTCAATAAGATCTTAAACTGAACTTTCAATTTCTCCCATGGTGGTCCCCATTTTCATAGAAGATTTCTCAAATCTACCCAGCTATTTGGTCAAAAATGTTGAAATTATCCTCCACTGCACTCTTTCTCAGAAACCCTAGTGGTATAGTGGTTAAGTGCTACGTCTGCTAACCAAAAAAAGATTGGCAGTTTGAATCCACCAGGTGAGCTCTGGAAACTCTATAGGGCAGATCAACTCACCATGAGTTGGAATCATCTCAACGGCACTGGGTTTGTGTTTTTGTTTTTGGCTGTTTCTCATACATTCCACACCTGTTCCATCATCAAATCCTTATAGACCTCTCTTCTTGGCAAACGAGAATCTGACCTTCTCATCCCTTCCACCTGGTGGATTCAAACTGCCAATCTTTTTTTGGTTAGCAGACGTAGCACTTAACCACTATACCACTAGGGTTTCTGAGAAAGAGTGCAGTGGAGGATAATTTCAACATTTTTGACCAAATAGCTGGGTAGATTTGAGAAATCTTTTATGAAAATGGGGACCACCATGGGAGAAATTGAAAGTTCAGTTTAAGATCTTATTGAAGGTCTTAGACCTTTGGACAAATATGCTGTGTGGCTGACTGGACTGTGTCCTGGGAAATACTTCAATGAGTCATTCAGAGATCTCCCTGCACATGTGGTTGAGTCTACCTCACATAGTCTATTACCATGAAGATAAACTTGACTGTGCCACTTGACTGCTCAGAATCTTCCAACAGTGACGTGAAGCATCTATCCCTCTGACTTTATCTGCTATCTCCCCATCACACATTCTGTTCCAGGTTGAGTATCCTCCTCACTGTTACCCAAATATTGTAAGCATGTTCCTCTTCATGTTATTGCCTCTTCATAGTATTGCACCTGATGTTTCTTCTACCAGAAACGCTCTTTACAGAGATAGTCCTTGGCCTACTCCTTCATGCCAATCAGCCTTTGCTTAAGAGTCTAGATTTCAGAGAGACTTTCCCTAGCTGCCCATTTCCCAGCAGTACCTTCCATCCATTTCTCTTCAGGGCACCTACTTCTACTGGACATTACTTAACTCATTTATCTATATGAATTTTTATTGTTTCTTGACTCCTCCAACTGAAATATAATCTCTATGAAAGCAGGTCCTTGGTCTGTTTTGTCGCATCAGTTTCCCCCAGAGCTTTAGCTTGGTGCCTGAGATGGGACAGAGGCTCAAAAAATGATTTAATGAATGAGTAAATGCCATATTTTAAAATTTAAGTCAAAATTTTAGATTACATGGTGTAACAGCTAATTTTATGTGTCAATTTGGCTAGACTATGGTGCCCAGTTGTTCGGTCAGAGAGGAGTCTAGCTAGATTCTATTATGTGGTACCCTATTTTTATGCAAATAATGTGTGCATTATACATTTTTTACCAACTCTCTTACATATTATTTCCCTACTTGCACTATGCCTTTTGTATGTGTGAGTATATTATATGTGTGTGTGTTATTTGAGAAAAGCATGGTAGATAAATGGAATTAAATCAGTTACTCTTAATTTAAGTAAATCCAATTAACTTCCGTAATATGAGTGGACCTCACCCAACCAGATGAAAGCCTTACAAGAAAAGGGGAGGCTTCCCTAGGGTACATTTTGCCTCCAGACCATGAACAGACACTATGCCAGAGCTCCTTCACTCTTTACTCTTTCTGTTGTCTGCCCTATGGATTTTGGGACAGGACTGAAAGAACTTCCAGTCTGTAGTCTGACGTATGGATTTTGGATTTGCAAGTCTCCCTACAATATTATGAGCCAATTCTTTAAAATTATCTATCTACGTAAATATCCACCCATTTATTCATTTATTTATCTGTCTAGGAGCAAGAAATCATCTATCTATGTCTATCTTACCGGTTCTATTTCTCTAGCGAACCCTAAGACACGTGGTTTCAAATATTTTTGTCTGAGAACCATCTCCTTCTAGATTTACCCATTCAGAATATAACTATTTATTACATGTTCTTATAAACTTTCATCCTTCTGTAGCTCTTACTCTTATTTGGTCCATATTCCAGTGATTTATTTGCTATGAACTGGAATGCATGTGAAGGACTACAATTCTCCCCTTCCCTTTTCTTTCAAAATGCTGTATGCATCCTTTGATTTAAAACAATGTTAACACAATTACGTGAATTTTTATTTTCTTTTTCAGTTTTTTTAAAAATTATTTTTAAATTATTTGGATGCTTATACTTCTCTTAGGATGTCAGAAAATGCCATAGCAATGATGTACCCATAAAGACTGTGGAGTTAGCAGGGTCCTCAGAAGCTCAAAAAAAAAAAGATGCCCATCATCCCTGTTGTGAATTTTTCATTTATTCTTTCAAATACCTATTTTGCAGATATTGTATCTATCTCAGGTAACAAAGATTTCAAATCATTTCCCTAAAGTCATCAGGAAATGACAGCAGAACCAAGCCTGGGTCCTATGCTTCCTGGCTTGAAGACTTGTTTACAGGGTAACATATACCTTTTATTACTATTTCATTTTTTTTTTTTTTTTGTTCCTGACTTGGCAAATTTCAGGTTTTCTAAGATTTTAAATACGAGTACTTTAATGCTATATAAAATACACTTCAGAGGTATATGTGTTACCTTTTCCAGGGGAAATGAATTACATGCATCATAATTTTTCTTCATTCTTACAGAGCTTGGTCAGTGTTTCACATTTAAGCAATAATATCTTTGCCATTATAAGGAACCCTGCTGGACTAGTGGTTAAGCACCCAAACGCTAACCAAAAGGTGAGTGGTTTAAGTCTACTAGTCACTCTGTAGGAGAACAATGTGGCAGTCTGCTTCTGTACAGATTTCAGCCTTGGAAACCCTACAGAGGCAGTTCTACTTTATCTTGTAGGATCGACTCTACAGCAACAGGTTTGCTTTTTATCTTTCCCTTAGTGAGATGAATTGACACAGTAGCTGCAACAGTGGATTCAAACATATCAATGATCATGAAGATGGCACAGCGCAGGACAATGTTTCAGTCTGTTATACATAACATGAGTCAGAGCTAATTCAACAGCAATGAACGATTTTTTTTTCTAAAAAACGTATTGTAAGCGTTAAGCTATTCTTAATGATATCTCTCAACTATACATATTTTATTTTAAGAATAAGTTTTGCTTGGTTATTAAGGCAACCAGGCCATAAAACTTTTTGAGTTCCCAGCATGTAGTAGTATATGCCCTTGAAGAGCTTATAATTTAATGAGTAATAATTCACAGAGGACATTTAAGAGGACAGTAAAATAAGTTGTGGATGGTTTAGTGAAGGAAAGCCTAGAGTAGGATAACTGAGTCTGTTTCCTAAGAGGATGACCTCACTTTCATCATTTTAAATTAACAAACATTTACAGAAGCTATCACAGGGTTATGCAAGTGAATATAAACTGTCATTTTTTACAAGTTTTCACAATCTAGTAGGGGAAAAGACATACTGGCTCTAACAAAGGCAGTGGAATGGTAACAACTTAAATGGAAGAGCAAAGGGTGCTCAGAAATACAAAACACTCAAGAGGTCTAGTAGGTGAGAAGGGAGTGGGGATGCTTAGAGAAAATGCATTTCTTATGTGATTTATGTGATTACAGGTATATAATATAAATCTTTATGGAACTAACCAATCTGGAAGCAGCAGTCAAGAAATAGAAAGTGACATTGCATTGGAAAGATCTGCTGCAAAAGATCTCTTTAAAGTGTTGGAAAGTAAAGATGTCACCTTGAACCCTAAGGTGTGCCTGACCCAAGCATGGTATTTTCAGTTGTATCATATTCATGTGAAAGCTGAACAATGAATAAGTAACACAAACGAAGAATCTGATGCCTCTGAATTGTGGCATTGGAGAAGAACATTGAATCGACCATGGACTGCCAAAAGAACAAACACATCTGTTTTGGAAGAAGCACAACTGGAGTGCTCCTTGGATACAAAGACGGCAAGACTGTATCTTACATCCTTTGGACATATTGTCAGGAGCACATCAAGCTTGGTAAAGTACAGGGTCAGTGGAAATGATAAAGACCTTCAACAAAATGGGTTGCCCCAGTGGCTGCAACAACGAGCTTAAGCGTAAAAATGATTATGGGTATGGCACAAGACGGGAGCGTTTCATTTTGTTGTGCACAGAGTCACTGTGGTTTACAACCAATTCATCGGCAAATAACAACAACAAAACCAAACCCAATACAGTATAGTTGCTTCTTACTCATAGAGACCCTATAGGATGGAAGAGAACTGCTCCATATGGTTTCCAAGGAGCAGCTCTTGTGTTTGAACTGCCAACCTTTTGCTTAGCAGCTGAGTGTTAACCACTGCAAAACGAGGTCTCACATACATATCTATAGATATATGAGGTCTGACAATTAAGTTTATGAACTCATCCTAGAAAAAGTGCTACATACCGCACTGCTGAATTTCACTACAGTTGCCTTTGAAGTACTCCCCTTGGGAAGCAATGCACCGATGTCGGTGCCAGTTTTGCAACTCTTGCTCTGGAATGGCCATCAGAGCTTTCATCATGCTACCCTTGATGTCCTGAAGTCATCAGAATGTTTTCCTTTCAACATTTCCTTTATCTTCAGGTAAAGAAAAAAGTCCTTGGGGCCAGATTAGGTGAGTAGAGAAGGTGTTTTAATACAGCTATTTGTTCACTGGCTAAAAACTCCCTTACAGACAACTATATAACTAAGTTTGCACACTTGCAAACCTTGCACAGTGGCCATTCCAAAAAAATTCCAAAATTGCTTTGAAGAGTAGACTAGGCACTGGTGTGGGTGCACAGCTTCCCAAGAGGTGTACTTTGAAGGTGATGGTAGTGATACTCAGCAATGAGGATATGTTGCACTTAGAACAATTAAGATCCTGGACTCAGCTGTCAAATCTCATTTATCTATGTACAGAGAGACAGAGAAAGCGAGGGAGAGGGAAAAGGAGAGAGAGAGTGAGAACTGACAATCCCAGATCTTTCAGTAGTGAAAGAGAAAATTCTGATAGTTAAATGAAATGGCCACATTGCCTCAGTTTATAACATAACCACATTATATTCATCACACATTTCTGAGGGAATTTCATACTAGTCTTTAGCATGTCCTAGGAGAATCTTCTGAATTACACATTTATAATCATTTATTTTGAAATCTAATCATGTTTTCTAAAGATAAGAAAATCTCAGTACAGTTTGATTCTTAAATGCAAGCAATTTCACTGGTGCTAACAACATCTGAGAAGTGACAAATCTGCCTCCAAATGCTTCACTTTAAATGCACTACTTTAAGTCAGTTGCATTTGTTGTTCTTTGTAACAAAACATTGTCTTCTATATTCACAGTAAATGAATATCTTTCTGATTCGCTTGTTAAGCAGGAAGTGTAACTCCTTCTAAGGACTGACTTTTTGATGGTACTTACATACTCTTCATAAGCCTCATGGGCTGGAGGAGGAGGTGCCCTGTATCCTGGTACTGTTGGTGCCCCCCGTGCTCTTGGGGTGGGGACACCTCTTGCTACAGGGGGCACTGGAAGAGCTGCACGGGTCACAGTGGTCCCTCGAGGGGTGAGGACACCTCTTCCAGGTGGTGGGGGAGGAGGAATGGCACCTCCACGACCCCTAGGAGAGACAAGTCATATAGAAATATGAAACAAGTGAAGACAGCAAAGGGTCTCTAACTGACAAAGCTCTCATCTCACATACACTGGGAAGGGATCCAAATTTATTTAGGCACATGTGTATTTAATTGTGATTATTTGGAATGTAAAGTGTTTGGGCCTTCACAGCCAAATAAAGTTTGTAATTACTAACTGTGATTTGCCATTTGCTGTGTTGCTGCCAAGGAGATTCTGATTCATAGTGACCCTGTAGGACAGAGAAGAACTAATTGCCCCATAGAGTTTCCAAGGAGCACCTGGTAGATCTGAACTGCTGACTTTTGGTTAGCAGACACAGCACTTAACCACTTTGCCACCAGAGTCTCCAACTATGAATTAGTTATCAGGAAAATTGTCAAGTATTTCAAAATTTTCATTAAACTAATTAATTCTGCGTTAAACTAACACAAAAAATAAACACAGTGATTACGCTCTAGATTTGCCAAGAAAATCTGTTATCTTCTGATACATGACTCACGGGATGATCTGTGAACTGAGTTGTTACATGTCTTTGTCTCCTCAGTCCTGGGGGTAATTGACAGTGATGTACAATGTTGTCATTTATTAAAAAAAAAAATTTGTCTGCACTTTAATAAGATGTGGTACTCTAGCCATGGGGATTTCATTCGGTTTATTATTGTGGCTTAAGCTTGAGGTCACTTTAAATCACAGTTCACTGTCACCGATTTATTGTCATGTATATAACCCTGTGAGCTGGCACAGTGCCCAATATATTTTCCTCTGGTAACTATGGCTGTAGTGGAATATGTTAGTACTCCGCAGAAGAAAGAACAGACTGAATACTCAGTACTGCAGTGCTAGCTAGACACAAAAGTCACTTGCCTGAAAGCATAAGATCAAATGGTTTCAGCCAACTTTTATGGTATTCCGAGGCCTTTGGAAAGGCTGAGTATTTGTCTGAAGTCTGTGGGCAATGGCACAATTATTTCACTTTTTATTATGTCTGAAAGGTTGGCCTCCAGAAAGCACTGCTTTCAGCAGGAACACTAAAGCTTTGAGAGAAAATGATGATTATTGGATGTCAACAATCATACTTTCTGGCTGTACCCACATATGGGGGATGTAGGTTATGCTTCCTGCTATGAATAGCAGTCAGCTGGTTCTTTACTGCTTGCAGAAAATGAGGTTTTTTGAGTGAACAGTAAGAATGCTGGTAAAGCTTTAGAAAGTTTTAAATAGTTTATGGAGCTGATGAATAGAGAGATTTCAGAGACCTATTCACTGTGAACTTATTGTGAGTCTAATGTATACAGACGCTCTTCTAGGTTGGGATAAGATGAAATACAAAAGACCCCAAAGGCCCACTGCTTGCTTCAAGTATAACACATAAATATAATATTTTATACTATTACAATAATATACAAACATTATCTCTGGAAAGGGAAAAAAAAAACATAAAAGCCAATTTTACCCTCACAGGGCCTCCTAGAGCCTATCTATTTGCTTGTAAGTAGAATGAACATATGTCCAGGTTTGCTCAGGATTCTTCTGGTTTAAAACTGTTGTTCTAACTCCCTCTTTGGTTTATTATCTTAGCACCCTTAGAAGTGTCCATGCATGGATAATAAATTATAAGGTCACTCTCCTTTATTCTAGCTGTCACAAGTTCCAGTTGTACCAATGAATAATTATGGGTATTAAAATTGCCTAGGCCTGAGGTAGGTTTTAAGTTTGTTTCTTTTTCCTAAACGGTAAAAGCAGATTTATAAATATTTTAGAATTCCAGAATTCTTCTGCTCTAAAATTATACCATCCACACATCAAATCTAGTTTTTCATCCTGTCCCTTCATTAAGTCACACCCAGACACAGCCCATTAAGTCTATCTCCTGAACGGAAGTCATCACTTTCTACATTCTATGTCTTTTCCCCAGGATTTTCACCCCATTACACCTTCCATTCACCTCAAGTCTCGCTTCATTGCTTTAGAATACTGTCCTGACCAATTTACCACAGCACTCTTTCCTCTAGGTTTTTGATTTCTTGAAAGAATATTTTTCTTCTTTATTTTTTCACCTCTTACATTCTTCAACTGAATGTGACCTAGAGCTTGTGCCTCTCTGTTTTAAATACTCTTGGTGACATCACCAGGGGCCTACCAATTTCCAAACCCAATGGTTTCTTTTACAGCCCTTATTTGACTCCAAGGAGCCCTGGTGGTGCAATGGTTAAGTGCACAGCTCCTAACTAAAATGTTGGCTCTTCAAATCCACCCAGCATCTCCACGGGAGAAAGTCCCAGTGATCTCCTCCCATAAAGAATAAATGAAACACACTGTTGCTAAGTTAATTCTGACTCATAGTTACCTTGTAGGACAGAATGGAATTGCCTCTAGGTTTTCCAAAGGTATAATCCATGGAAGCCGACTTCCACATCTTTCTCCCACAAAGCAAGTAGGGCTCAAACCAGTGACCTTTCAGTTTGTAGCCAAGTGCTTGACCACTGTACCACAAAGAATCTTCCCATAAAGATTACAGCTGAGAAAAATTCAGGAGGCAGTCTGTTCCATCACATGACATCACAATGAGCGGAAATGAACTGGACAGCACACAAGAACAATATTCAACTCCACCTCTCCTGTTACATCAAACAACATGGACTATGTCCACATCTGGAAGACTTCTTCTTTGGGGTTATGACTTCTCTTTCTTCCTTTTTTAAAATCTCTTCAGTGCCCTTCCTTGGATTCTATTCATTAATCCACTTTGGAATGAGGATGTCCACAATTTTTGTCTTGGTCTTTTCCCTATTTTCATGGTTGTACACTGAGGTCCCTACCTTTAATGAAGAGCCGTTATCTGTGGGCATTCTAGCAAGTGCCATCTCCTGGATTATGTGTCTTATACCAAAGTTCACTAAGTCATCTACACATTAGGGTCACCTGAGTATCTTTGAAAACATGTCAACATTCAGGTCACATTCTAAATGTCTAAAACCGAAATAAAACAAACAACAAAAATTACCCATTGCTGTCAAAATGATTTCTACTCACAGCTTATAGGACAGAGAACTGTCCTTTAGGGTTACCAAGGCTGTCATTGTTATAGAAATAGACTGCCACATCTTTCTCCTGTGGAATGGCTGGTGAGTTGGAATCATCACCTTTTTGATTACACTCTAGATAAATTTAGTCCCAATCTCTGGAAAAGGGATAGAAGTATCAGTAGCCCCAGGGGATTCGAGTGTGCAAGTTTGGGAACCACTGCTTATATGCATCACCTAATTAAAAAATCTGGACAATACACTGTATAGGCAATTCCAAGCTATTAGATAGGTTAAGAAAACAAGGCACAGAAACTAGAGGTCACCTGCCCAAGGTCACACTGGTAATCTACGCAACTAGAATTAAAGAATAATTACTTTATTCATTTAAATTGAAACTTCATCTAATCATAGTTGACGACATTGTCAATTCCTTAACAGGCTAGACACCAGAGAGTTCTCTTTTTATCCAGCCACTCTTTTTGCTGCAACTTCTAATTGAGCACTAATTCCTATACATTTCAATCTCTCATCTATCCCTACCTCTCTACTCTAAGTGTGTCTCTGTTTACCTTGGGTAATGGACTTGGCTTTTCTTGTCTTGCTTGCCATGTCTCTCTCTTGCTTGAAAGCTTGAATTCTTTTCTGTGTCCCACAGTGACAATTTAGAGGATTTTCTTTGACTTAAATACTTAAATGATTACTTCTATCTTTAATAAACTATATTAGCTCTACAGATTAGGTTTTCAACATCTGCCCTCAATGCTTTACTTCACACCATTTCCTCTCACTGTGACATGCTTGCAGTATGACATGTATTAGCTATTTTATGTATTTTAATTATTAAATTACATAATATAAATTATTATGATGCATAGATTTAATGTTTTATTCTCTAGTATATATTATCATTGGGAGATTAGACAGTTATCAGAGATATACTGACTGAAATTTAAATTTCTTCAATATTTTTCAAAAAATTATTATAGAGGATTTAAAATATTCCAGAGACCATTATTTCTTTAACATGTGTAATTAAATAATGAAATGAAATCCTATTTTAGAAGTTTTATGTAGAAACTGGTATCCATTCAATCATATTCTCAAAAACCTTCTGATCAATATGATTTTCTGTTTTCTGAAGCTTTTTCCTTATTCCCTAGTAAAAGTGGACACATTCCATCACATCGTTTGAAGTAAAAGAGACAGTATTCTCCACTTACTTCCCATTAATGTTAATTCCATTAACGATATCAATACAGCATTAAAAGTGAGATCTGATTTTCAATCTTAAATTTCCTTTCTTTTTGCTAGACGTGCAATAGCATATGAGTTTTATGTATCGAATATTAAAACTAAAAGCTTTTGATCAATTTTTTCGTCTAAGAAGATATTTAAAATGTGGACTGTAATTAACTGTTGTTTACTAAATTATTAATAAGGAAACCCCGGTGGCGAAGTAGGTTAAATTGTTATACCTGCTAACCAAAAGGTTACAGTTCAAATCCTCTGGGTGCTCCTTGGAAACTATGGGGCAGTTCTACTCTGACCTCTAGGGTTGCTGTGAGTCAGGCTCAACTTGAAGGCAGTGCGTTGATTAAATTATAAAACAGATTAAATATTTAAGTAAAAGCTTTACTGAAATTTTACATGGTCCATTCAAATATGGCAAATGTAATGTTGTATTACAGAACCATTAAAAACCAAGAAAAATATACTAATATGATGACTGTACATTCTCAAAAGCAGGAAAACACATTCTTGGGAAACAACTAGTATAAAGTCCAAGAAATACAGAAGAAATTTATTTACTCTGTAGGCATCCTAAATACTGGCATAAATTTATGTCACACCATACCAAACTGCCAAAATTGGCCAGTTTTGAACCGTAAGACTGGCCATTTCCTATTATTTAAACCACATGATTTAATCCCTTAAAGACTGCCTGCAATGATACCATCTCACAACTGATTACAATACTGTTAGGGATGTACAGGATTTCATAAAAGACTGATTCCATGAAAATATATGGCCATAAAACAATGCTGTGTTATGTCACATTAATTCTTAGCAATAAACAGTTGACCCTTAATAGCATCAGAAAGCTTTAGTTCATATTTTTAAAGGTAAAATGCAAAAATAAAATCTAAAGCATTTTCAGAAGCTTTTTCTTTAGTCAAATCTAATTTCTAGAACTGATACATTCTATCTGTAGATAGTTATTTCCTTGATAATTCATTTGGATTTTATCATTCTTAACTTTTTATTTTGCCAAGTGTGGAATTTTCTGAGGTGGTTATGATTTAATGATAAAAATAGTGGCATTTTGACAGAGATAGCTGAAAATATTTCAGACATAATTCAAAAATCAAACTGAATCTGAAAAGCATCTGAGCATCTGCTAACACGATTTATACACAATACATGAAATAATACCATAGATCTAGGTCCTTTTTGAAGATGCAAAAGCCAACTGAAATTAGGTGAAGAGAATAAGAGAATCATATAGGTGAAGACTGTATTTTTTACTTTTATGTGTACTATGATTTGTTGAAAACCTGACAAATCTGGAATCCTACAAAGCAATTTCAACATAGAAATATTCCAATTTCTTTGCAAAATCAACAAAATCAAATCTGTGATTTCCACATTCATCACCAATGATATTTTAATATTGAATGTATCTGAAATTTAAATACCTTTATCATCAGTTATGAAAGAAATATACTTCTGGTTTTTTGGTTTGCTGGCATGTATATTACATCTCTTCTTCTCTTTATCATCTATCTGTTATGAATTCAGGGTCACGTAAGGCACAAACAAAATTTTTAGCTTCTTGGAAGGTCATTCTGGTTCAGTGAGGCCAAATACTATATCATTTGTGTGATCGAGTCCTTGGGACAGACTGGAAAAGAAGGTAGTCTCAGGTTTCTTGCTCTTATTTTCCTAGGGAAGTTGCTAAGACCTCAAACTAAGAAGTCAGAATTTCATAGTCAGACACTTTGTGTGACCTTAGGCAAATTCCTTGTAGTTTTCTGTACCTCAGCTTCTTACTTGTAAGCAATACTTACCTCCAAGTTAGCTGTGAGAATTAAATGAGTTAATATATTTAAAGTTTTCAGATGCTGCTCAGGTATTCAACATTACTGCATTGTGGTTATCATTGGTAATATTGTTCTTTATTCCTAGCTGCAATCCTGACATACAGTAACATGGCAAAGACTGGTTATCATTGTTTGCTGTTAATTTACAGTAAGAACTAATGTACCTTGAAGGAGCTGTGGTAGATATTCTGATCCCTCTTCCTCTAATACCTCTGCCACGACCAGAGTCCTCTGAGCCATTTAAGTAAGATAATTCACGTAGTTGTTCCTGACGAATTTCATCATTGTAATCCTAGAAGGAAAAATAAGTCCTAATGAGATAAAATGGAACATGCGGTTCTTGGGATTGAAGCAATTCAAATAAGGAAGAAATCTTTTGATCTATTTTTTGTAGTCTGGCATACAAAAATCTAAAATGGTGTAAAAATGTATATATTCTCTTTTAATATAGAGAAACTGAAATTGCTTCCTTTATCACCGAAGTACTCATCAGGAAACAGATTAGGTTTCTTAGGGTAACACTTGATGTGTTAGCCACAAAGGAGCACACAGCAGTAAGGAATAAGAATTTGGAATATACCAAGGTTATGACTGTAATATTAAGGTTATGGAAAAAAAGACTTCACTGAGATAAATAGGTGCAGATTATCAATGACTGCAGAAAACCTAAACAGCTCCTGATGCAAAAACTGCAAAGGAGCCTGCTCAAGGCTCGGCAGACACTGAGCTCCTGCTAAAACTACAATGGAGCACAAATGATATGGTGCAACTTCCAAACAACCAGGAAGCTGTGGAAAACAAACAAATAACCAAATGAGCAACAGACAAAAACAGGGAATCTTCTATGTGTACCAACTCTGTGCTGATGGAAAGTGACAGCCAGAGAAGATGGCAACTTTCACAGTAATAACCAAAGTCAAGGGCCTAGCTTTACCATCATTGGTGTGGAAATATAGCAGCCATTTTAATAGGACAAACGAGTGGATTTGATTACAAAAGTTAAATGCCACTTTCAAAAAGAAAGCAACAGCTTTATCTATTACTTCTTTTACTAACACATGCAGCAGCACATGGGGCATGCACGCTCACATGTGTTTGTCTGTGCATGCACATGCACACACACACACACGCCTGCAAACACACATCTGGTGGAACAGTATAAAAGCAAGTAATTGATTATTTTTGCCAAAGGGTAGATATGATCATTTTTTTCTAAAAATACTAGTTTCAGCAACTAAGTTCGCAAACTTAATTGTCCTAAGTGCCAAATACCTCATTTCTGAGTATCAATAAAGTCACCTTTGAAGTTCTCCCCTTGGGAAGCTATGCACCCAAGCCAGTGCCTACTCTACTCTTCAAAGCAATTTTGGAATTCCTTCTGGAATGGCCATTGTGCAAGGTCACACAAGGTGGCAAGTTAACAAAGTTACTTGTGTAGTTGTCTGTGAGGAATTTTATAGCCAGTGAACAAATAACTGTATTGGAACACTCTCCCTACTCAGCTGATCTGGCCATCACTTTTTTTTTTTTTTTACCTGAGGATAAAGGAAATATTGAAAGGAAGACATCTTGATGATATTCAGGACATCAAGTATAATAATCATATTACAGCTCTGATGGCCATTTCAGAAAAACAGTTCCAAAATTGCTTTAATGGGTAGACTAGGCACTGGCATCAGTACATAGCTTCCCAAGCAGAGTACTTTGAAGGTGACCATAGTATTGTTCAGCAGTGAGGTATGTGGTACTTTTTCTGGGATGAGTTTGTGAACTTAATTGTCAGAACTCGTATATGTCAGTGAAATTAATCAGTTGAATCAGGCATCATGAAGTATACTTAATTTTGTTACAAAGTTAGTTGTACCAAGCGTGATGAGCATCTTTCATACAGACCCTGTAAACTGTATTCTCTGGTAACTCACTTAATTGTGAATATTGATTTTAATATGTAGAATAGCCAAGATCTCTGTTACTGGAAAAATCACTTAAGTTCATTATACAATTGGCTATTTCTGAATGTCATGGATTGAACCATGTTTCCCCAAAAGTACGTGTAGCCATGTGGCTGGGCCATGATTCCCAATATTTTATGATTGTCCTCCACTTTGTGATTTTTCTGTGTTGTATGTTAAAGGACTAGAGTAGGGCTGTAAGTCCCTTCACAGGGTCACCACCCGGCTCCACGGTAAAGGGTGTTTCCTGGTAGTACAGCTTGAGCAATCCTTTGCACTTTCAGCCTACAAGAGATAAAAGGAAAGGGAAGCAAGCACAGTTGGGAACCTCACATCATCAAGAAAGTAGCACTGGGAGAAGAATGTGTCCTTCAGACCTGAGGTTCCTGTGCCAAGACACTTCCCCTGGAGTAGACAGACTGAATTTGGACTTGTAGCCTACCAGATTGCATAAGAATAAACCTTCCTTTGTTAAAGCCATCCACTCGTGGTATTTCTGTTAGAGCAGCACTAGCTGACTAAAACACTGGACAAAATAATGAATCCCTCCCTCCCTCCCTCCCTCCCTCCCTCCCTCCCTCCCTCCCTCCCTCCCTCCCTCCCTCTCTCCCTCCCTCTCTCCCTCCCTCTCTCCCTCTCTCCCTCCCTCCCTCTTGCCTAATCATTGTGATGCATTTTAGCGATATCTAAAAAGCAAAAAAGACTCATTGCTTGGCCTTGTAGATCTGAATCTTTATGGCTATTATGAAGGTGACTGAAGTGGTTATAATTTAAAGCCTGAAAGAATTGGTTCTTTTTTAATGATTGAAAACATAGTTTCATATAAATTATGACAGAGCTTGTTGTTACGTGCTATCAAGTTAGCTCCTACTCATAGCGATTCAATACACAATAGAAAGAAACACTACCCGTTCCTGCACCATCCTCGCAATCATTGTTTTTCCTGAGCCCATTGTTAGGTGACTATGTCAATCCATCTCATTGAGGGTTTTCCTCCTTTTCATTGACCTCTACTTTACCAAGCGTGATGTCCCTCTCCAGGGACAGTTGCCTCCTGCTAACATGTCTTAAACACCTGAGTTGTAGTCATCCAAAAATTTTTGTTTTTAGAGCTTTCTGGTTTTACATCTTCCAAGACAGATTTGTACATCTGATGATAGGTTAAGTACTTCAGAGTGTCAGAGTTCTAAAAGAATGCTTAAAGGGAACTTAACATATTCTATAGGTCTAGGAGATCCTCCCTAAGAATATTTAAACTGAGAAATGAGAAGGCTAGGAGAGAAGTATGTACTTGGATAATATTCTGAACAGAGAGAAAAATTCTTGATATGAGTTAGATAAGTAGGGAAAAATTATGTTGGCTTTGTAGGTCATAATAAAGAGCCTGCATTATTTTCTAAGGACAAATATATGACCCTGAAGGGGACAGATGGATAATTGCAATAATCTGCCTTGTTCTTTAGAAGGTGACTTTGGTTGGAATTGCTGAATGGATTGGAGAGGATCAAATGAGTTTGTGAGGAAGATATTTATACCATGACATACAAATTGCCCCTTGTATAACAAGTAATGCATGAAGGAAAGGAGGATGGCATTCCTTTATTGTAACAAAGAAAACAAAAAATACAGTCTAAGTGATTCATCATGCATAAGACTATTTATGGAATATTTATGATTACTAGATTTTTTTTTTTTTTAATCAGAAATGGAGTCAGTACTACCCTGGAGAGTGAGTGGTTCATCTTTGCAACACAGTTATTTGTTGTACAAGAAAATGCAAAACTGACAGCTTGAAGAACAAATATTTGTGCTTCCTGTCTATTCTTTTCACTAGGTAATCACACAGGATAAAACATGTGACTGGTGTTGTATTAGACAACAGGAGTATAAAGAATCAGAAGACAGACCTCCATCCTCAAGAAGTTTACATTATCTTGGAGAAGAGAGATATGTAAGTGTTGACTTTAAATTGCTTGTAATTTGTCAATGAAGCACTGGTATGTAAAAGTCTGGTGCTTAAGAGACAACGTACTCTAGAGTTATATCCAGGGATTTCTAAAGTAGGAGATCCAGTGCAAGTCATGGGCATAGATACACATATTACAGATACGGTGTGAGGACAGACAAGAGAACACCAAGAATGAGATATGATTTCAACATCACAACCAGGTGCTCCTATACTTGGAGATAGAATGAATTCCATGAAATCTACTCAGAAAGGGTAATAAAATTTTGAGTGTTACCTTAATGAGAAAATTTATATTCTGAAAGCAAGCCTCAAAGAAGTCTATAATCTAATAAAAAAAAAAAATTGAATGAACCAAGGATGGGTTGGTATATTTCTGCCACTCATATTCTTAGTATAAATCATATGGCTAAACATTAGATGTGGAAAAATAAAGGATGAAAATATTCTTTGGTTCACTTAAATAGGGCCAAAATGTTGTTATAGGAAAAAAAAAAGTATTGTTTTTAAAGATACCGTGTAATCATTTAAAAAAAAATCTTTGGTTATACAGTAATAAAACATGTATTAAAGAAATTCACCATTCCCAGTTATGATTTTAAGGCCAAAACTGATATGCTATAGACCTAGATGGTCTTTAAATTATGCTAATTTTAAAAAGAATACGAGAGTTGGGCAAGTGCACACCTATTATGAAAAAACATGAAAACATATCAATGTTTTTTAGTCCTTGAAATTACTTCCTTAGGATGGAGTCTTTCCTTCCTTCCTTCCTCCCTCTGTCCCTCCAAATCATACACGTGCTATAGTAATAATTAAGCAACGACTGTAAACACTCAGCCACACATCTATATCTAGAAAATGGAAGAGGTTCTTCTGGTCTATACTGATGTTTCTACCACAGAACTTCATGTTTCAGAAACTGCCTTGATTACAAACAAAAACACAAGTCACTCTAAAGCATTTATCTTCTTATTTTTAACCCTGTGCTTTCAGATTCATCCTGTTCAGCAGCCAATTACTGATTATAGTAACAATAGGTTTAATACAGAAAAGCCATACAGCAGAAAACTATAATTTCTAACAAGTCATATTATTCAATTTCTACCATCTAATTTTTATATTCAAGTAACAACTAAAGACTAAACATGTTTATTATTTATTCAAATAAGGGGTACCATAAATTTTTACCTTTGTATGAACTGACCCATCAGTATCAAAATAAAAATTCAGTCCCATAATTTTCCCATGTAATATTACCAAGTTGAAAGTGGATCTTCTGACCTGAAGAAAACTTGTTGACATTCTGGATCCTTATAACTTATAAAAATTGCGGAATCGTAGTTATAGGCAACACTTGAGGGTTGAACTAAGAATCAACAAATTGCAGATGAAACAGGACATATGTAAAAGCGGAGTTCTTGTGTGCTACAAGTGGTTAATGCATTCATCTGTTAAGCAAAAGTTGTTTGCTCAAGTCTACCTAGAGATACCTGGAAAAGGACTCGGCAATCTCCTGAAAAATTAGCCACTGAAAATCCTACGGAGCACAGCATTACTGTGACAGACATGCAACCCATGAGTCAGAGGCAACTTGACAGTAACTGGTTTTTTAAAAATGTGCTTTATCATACTAGGAACCTTAGTGGCACAGTGCTCTGCTGCTAACTGAAAGATCTGTGGTAGAAATCCACAGCCGCTCTATGAGGGAAAGATGTGGCTGTCCGTTTTTATAATGATTACAGCTTTGGAAACTCTGTGGGCCAGTTCTAGTCTGTAACACAGGGTCCCTATGCATTGGACAGACTCAATAGCAGTGGGTTTGTTTTTTATCATCAATATTTTTTACGGCAGAATCAGAAAAAGTAAAGCACAGATGTGGCCTTATTCACTATATAATTATTACAAAAAAGAAGCAAAAGTAGAAGGAGCAGGAGGAGAAGGAGAAGGGCAGAGAACATACTAACTGGATGATTTGCTAGGATGGGAAAAGCTGGTGGCGTACTAGTTAAGTCGTGCGTCTGCTACGTCTGAATCCACCAGGTGCTCCTTGGAAATTCTATGAGAGCAGTTCTATTCTGTCCTGTAGGGTCAGTATGAATCAGAATCCACTCAAAAGTAGACGGTTTAGTTTAGTTTAGCTTAGGGTGCTAGTAATGACTCCCAATTTGTTCAGGTTTACCTATCTGCATGTTCTTGGATAGACCATAACACATTGACTCTGGGCTTGAACAAGTGATCTGCCTTAGCCCATAATCCAACAAAGTAGACATAAGCAGAGACTTAAAAACTGCTTGCTTATTGAGATTTGCCCTTTCTTGTCACCAGAAATCCTTATGCCACCACATGAAAATGCTCTAGTTAGCCTCCCAGAGGATGAGAGGTCACATGGAGAGAAACTCCAGTCATCACACCGTTTAGGCCATACCATCTGTGCTTCTAGGCACTTAAGTGAGGCCATCCAACTCCAGTGAAGGACAGAAGAATCATATAGTCAACCTTAGAAGCAGGAAACAAAAATAATAAATCGGTGCTTTAAGCTACTGAGTCCTGAGGTGTTTATTTTTGGTGTGAAAGCTAACTAATACAGAATGCATTTATTGGCATGGAATACAAGACACAGAATCAGACAGGAATACTTTGGCAATAAAAAATCTCTAGCCCTGCCCAGTGGGGAGGGTGCTCTGGCTCAGATGGGACCTCTATGCTTTGGGGGCAGGTATAACATAGTATACAGGTAGAACTAATAGGGTGTCACAGAATAGTGTCATTAATGGTTTCCGTTGCCTACTAGAGAAGAACCTGATGCTTTGTAAAGCACAGGATCAGAGTAAAAGAGGAAGACCCTCAACAAGACGGACTGACACAGCAACCACAATAATGGACTCAAGCACAATATGATTATGTGGATAGTGAAGGACTGAGCAGTGTTTCTATTTACTGTACATAGGGTTGCAGTGAGTCAAAACAGACTGGATGGCATCTCACAACAGCAAAAACAACACCGTCTACTGAAATCTCGTTTTTCAGACTGCAAGCTCACCACCCCAACTACAGATTGGGATTCAGTCTGTATTTGCCAACAAGGAAACTACCTGTCAACCGTATCAACATGAATATTTGCAACTGGAGGTTAGCTTAGTTCTTAGTTTAAGTGAAACAACTGCTGTGCACAAATGATGAAGTTGTTTTTAAGCACAGTTAGAGAGCCCTCATCTAAAAAAAAAAAATGTGGCCAGGAGAAGGCAGACTTCTGACTACAGGAGTCATTGAACAAGAACCCCATTTGCTGTGCTCTGAAATGCATTGTTTCCCTACTGCTCCTGAGGCTAAGCCAACCACTATGCAAGGATGAGATGCCACCGCAGGCCCAGTCCTGGGAGACACACAACTCCCCAGACAGTGCCTCAAGGGCTCCTCAACAGCAGTGCTGAATCTTCCTTTAACTCCACCAGGGCTTGTAAAGGGCGCTTCTCCTTAGTTTCCTGGAGCCAAATTAAATTGCTGAGTGGAGGGACTCCAGCTTCCCCTGTCTCCCTCCCTATTGTTCATCACAAAAGCATTTCCCCTAGGAAAACTCTTACACGTTTAATACTGTTTGGGTGTGTTTTTCAGAAGACCAGACTAACATAGATTCCTGACAAAAAAAGTTCTTAAAAGTCACAAAGCTGACAGCTTTGTTGAATCCACTGACATTATGCTGATGGAACCTACACTTTCCAGTGATCAAGGGGCCCTGCGGCCAAGGAGTTACTTGCTCAGCTAATTGAATGATTGATGGTTTGAACTCACCAGCTGCCTAGCAGGGGCAGACGTGGTAGTCTGCTTCCATACAGGTTATAGCCTTGGAAGCCCTAGGGGCCAGTCTACCGTGTCCCTATAGGGTCCTTATGAGTTGGAATCAATTTTAAGGCAATGAGTTTGGTTTAACATACACTGATGAGGGTGTACTACTTGCTGTTTCCTCAGCCGAAAATGGTTACACATAGGTTAAATGTGAAACAGATTACTGATTACCCAAAAGAATAGTAATCAATATTTTTTAGAGAAATAAATTACATCTTGTCCAACTTTGGATAATATTGATTAAAAGATAAAGTCTGTTGTTGTTTACTAAAATTCAGGATAAATGTTCAAAAGGACAAATTATAAGTTAATGAAAAACATCCACGTATAACACCAAGAGTATCATCCATTCAGCTAATCTAAAATATATTTATAGGTATTCATCTATATGGATAAAGGGTGCTGACAGTGACTCAAAGATGAATAAAGGGTACTGGTATTTGTAGAATATAGCCAAGAAGTGAGACAATGCCTCATATAAAATCAACTAATAAGAAAACATGACAAAGTTATAGATGTGGCCAGCACAAACTATATTCAGGCCAGATATTAGAACAATTTGCTTTGCTTAAAGGAATTGCGGTAACAATGAAAAGTCTAGTGTGTTTGTGTAAGGGGTATGTAGCACTGGTAGACTACACGCAACCACAAGAAGTCGAAGAGTATGCTAGTGGGAAGTTTTATGGTATGAATGCAGTAAGTAGGAACAAAAGAGGTTTTTAGGTATAGAAATGACTAAGGGTACAACGTCATGAACCAGAGAAGTGAAGAAATCAAGGAAAAAAACATTTTCGGACGGAGAATTTATAGTTGGTGTCTTGATCTAATTTTTTTTTTTTGTTGCTGTTACTATTTTTTAAACAATCCAAAGCCTTGATTTGACACAGAATGCAACACAGCTGCATGAATGGCAAATTGAAAAGAGCCGGTCTTATGTAATAATTAATTTGAAGGCAAGTCATGAAATGAATAACAAAACGTTAAGCTTCATAGAAGAGTTTACTATTTCTAGTGTCCATAACAAAGTCAGAGAGACTTTTTTTTCAGATTTGGGTTTGAGGAGCAGTAAATTTGTGTGTCATTTGCATATAACTGTGATAACTGATGGACAGAGATTGTATAAAAGAATATCACAACAGGGCACTGTGACAGAAAATTTCTCTCATGTTTTAATGAAAATGTGTATAATTCAAGATAAGCAGAAAATAGTTGACTTATTTATCACAAAATTTCTACCATTGAATGTTCAATGACCAGGTCTCTAAAAACGAGGCTTTTCTAATTAGACACTGCCCAAACAAAATGTATATGCCACCATCTGTATACTAAATAAATGTCACTAGATAATTTAAAAGTACATTCAAATGGATGAAGAGTGAAACTTTAAATATGATCTGTACTGAATATATCCTGTATAGTTTGTTACAAGATAAGTATAATTTTTTAATCCCCAAAGTCAAAATTTTAGTATAGTGCTTACTTCTATTCACTCATTAGGTATGGTCCTAATTATTAATTAACCTTTCTTCACTGATATATGGCTTTAGGAAAAGTAGGATATCCTGCTGAATATTTAATTGCTACATGTTTTGGTGATACTCCTGTGATACACAATTGTAAATATACAAGTAAATAAAATGGTCCAGACATAACTTGAAAATTTTGACTTATCAAAAATATATTGCTAGAAGACTCTGGAGTCATGTGGTAGCCTTACGAGATGAGTTATCAAGTTGCTATAAAAGTACTGATTGCTTTGATACTCAGTTTTGGTTTCAGACAAAAAAACAGCCAAGTAAGTAATAGTCCAACTTGAAGTGAGTCTATCAAGGTTTAAATTATATATGAATATTATGCACAGACATTTTTACAATCAATCAGAATTTAAGTTTTCCTATTAATGTCTACATATTTTGCTTTATTGCTACCAGAGACAGTTATAAAAATGTCATTTAAAAATAATAGCAAAGATATTCACAATATTTGTTGTATATTCTTCTTGCTCATGAATGTGGCTTATAAAAAAAATTCCATGAAATTCATGATTCATGAGTGTTGCTTTTTGCCTTTCCCATAAAGCTTTCATCTGTGATTATGTATGGTATAACCAACAGATACAAAAACTTGAGGGTAGCAAGATGTTTGAATGTTCCCAGGAAAGAATCATGCTCATAGTCTATATATTTAATGTAAATGTATAATTGCCCAGTTATATTTACTCATGGCCATCTGTTATGATGGTATTTTGCCTGAATACAAATGGTGATTATTTGACTTGTGTATAGATGCCAGGTAACGACAGGTGTAGACAGGCTAGCTTGGGCTGTAGTAAAGGACCATTTTTCTGCCAAAGTCTCTCGTTATAGACTCCAGTGGGCACTGGTGCTGCACATTTAAAACTGTGAATATACTCACTGGTACCATGCAAACATACCAGTTGGCTCTCCCAATACCAAGAAATTCAGATATCAGGAGAGAATCAAACTGACAGTAACCCTTCTCAGCAATGTAAAAGACAAGTGGGATTTCCTCAACTCTTCTACACAGTTAGGTTGGGACACTGCAAATAGAGAAATAAGCAACAATATGCAAGAGGTAATGCATACTGTGTCAATGTCGGATCTGAAACAGAGTTTGGGTGGGTAGGGAGCTACTTTTGTGCTGGATATTATTTAACAGAATAACTTATGCTCTGTTAGATAGACAGCATCTCTTATTCCATACAGAGTGAGCTGTAATCAGCTCAGGCTTGGGACCAGAAAAACTCAGTAACAGAATGTGGTCAAAGAACAGTCAATTAAGATTTACTAAGGATCTGCTCAGTGCATGATTCTGCATATGGTCCCCATAAAGGCTTTCCAAAGTTTATTTATTAAAGAAGATTGAGGGCCATGAAGTCAAAATGTCATGAGCTTCTTATCTTGACCTGTTGATGATAAGGATGCTTTCTTTAATTTGTCCCCTCAATATTTAAAAGTCACATTGCCTGCTCTGCCAAAATCATCAGAGAATAAGACAGTATTTATGGCAGATATTATGTATTTTATAGGATTCTTGAGAAGGTCTATTTTCTACCATGTTTTATTTTATCTTATTAAATATTGGCCACTGATATACAAGATCTAAAAGGCAAATAAGCACCAAAGAACTTGTGTATTTGGTCTTATAGCTTTCACCAGCCTAGTCTTAAAAAAAAAAAAAAGGAAATCAGCCATGAGCTCAGGGAAAGCTCAGGGTAGTAGATAAATATTTCAGTAACACCAAATGACAGATTTGAGCTATTATTCTAAATATACCAAGCCCCATTTGTCTAGGCAGAGGCAAAATGAATACATTTTCTCTACTAAATTTTCTTGGCAACATACTGTACATATTATTCAGCAGCTCTACTTGCATTTTAACTCAAAATAGGTTATTAATTTAAAACTTTGGCATATTATATATACCTAATTGACAACTACATAAAACAAACTCC
This sequence comes from Heterohyrax brucei, assembly GCA_028571685.1. Lineage (NCBI taxonomy): Eukaryota > Metazoa > Chordata > Mammalia > Hyracoidea > Procaviidae > Heterohyrax > Heterohyrax brucei. The sequence continues at coordinate 80,885,817 of CM053144.1, forward strand.
TGATTAACACAGAATTGATGAAGGTTGACGATAAACTGATCCCATTGGCTCAAACTCCTCTTAAGGAATTACCATAATAAGGATATATTCAAAGTAGACTGAGAAACTTCTGTGTGGATAATTTTAGTCAATAACCTTGCAGTTCCACACCTTTCCTGAGACATGGAAAATTTATATATTCAAAATAGTAGTGCATCTAACCAGCCAGATTTTTTAAAGTACCTAAAAGAGTTCTGCAAATAGTAATCATCCTTTCACTTAATGTATTTTTGGGCAGCAAGTAAGTGCCAAACATTAATTTAGGGGCAAGGATACAATGGAGAAAACCTCTGAATCAATAGAACTTTTATACATGTGACTAGATTCCTACCCTAGATGATAAAAGATGATATCCAGCAAAAATTCAAGCAGTATTTCTATAAAATATCTTGGCAAGGATAGAAGCTATCTTAATATTCTCTGAATCAATGCATGCTTGATTCAACTTTGATTCTTTTGGTTGGTATAAAAAATGTTTACTGTATTGCTAACATCACATTGACATTTTCAGTACTTGCTTTTGTTTGGTTTTGCTATTAAAATGCTGAACTCATATTTCCGTTTTACAAAGAAAGGTATTAACTGCCTTCTGAATGTTCTCCTTTGCCCTCTCCTCCATGAAAATGTGATGATTCATTATGATTATATTTTTTAAGCAGGACCAAAAGTCACTTTGTTATGATAACTCAATTGAAGTTCTTTGAAAAGAGTATATAATTTTCTGTCCTGGACTCTTTTTTAAAGTTTTTCTTGTATTACGCATGCAACTTATATTTCTCTCCAAATTTCTTTCCTCACATTTAAATGTGGGGAAACAGATTTAAAAATAAAATTAAAAACAAACAAACAAACAAAGAAATAAACTACTTTCAGACAGAGATAATGCTGTGAAACAAAGGAACAGAGCAACATGACTGGAGGATGGAGCAGATGGTAGAGGTGAGAAATCTATAGTCTATGGCCTCTCTGAAGAGCTAATATGTGAACTGAGACCCAAATGAAAAATCATGCAAAGCCCTGGATCACGAAACTTCCAGGTAAAAAGAGTACAAAGGCACTGAACCTGGAAGGAGGCAAACCTCTTTAAGAAGCAGAAAGAATTCCAGTAGATATGTATCAATAACTTAGTAAGCAAGGGAAATAGTGACAACAGATCAGATGAGGAGGTATGGGTTACACGGGTGGCTTTTCTTTGCTGTATTCTAAACACAGGTAGTCCCTGACTTACAGTGCATTTGAGTGGCCATGTACTGTACTTACGACTCTTTTTTTTCCTGTAAATCTTAATGTTATAATATACATACTACGTACTGCGTTGCAGTGTGTAATTTGTTGATGTTATCAGTGCTAACCTCCAAAGACAAATAAAGATCAGATTTATAAAGATACAGATAATAAAAGGCACTAGTGATGAACAATAAAATTAACAAATGAAGTTTTCGACATGTCAGAACTGACTTACGATGGAGTCACCTGAACAGATCCCAGCTGTAAGTCAGAAGACTATCTGTAGAATAGACAGTGCAGGGATTATTTGAGTTGGGCGGTGACATAACTGTTTTTATGTCTTAAAAATAGTATTCTGTCAGCTATAAGGAAAAGGGATTAAAATGAGGCAAGAGAGAAAAACAAGAGGGTGGAGATGGCACTGTGGCACTATAGGCCTCAGCCACTGCAGTGGACCCCACTGCTACCACAGACAGTGATGGAAAGGAGACACTGTAGAATAATTCTGCATATACTAGGAGGCAGGACCAGCAGTTATTGCTGAAATTACTGATAAATGGAAAGAATGAAAAAAGTACATTCAAAAATAACTCCTAGGATTTTCAGCTTGTACAACTGATTCAATGGTGATGCCATCAGTGAGTGAGATTTTGGATTGTTCTCTTGCCTCTCTCTATTCTTAAAAAACAAAGCAAATACGATGTGAAAACAATAAGCCTTTCCAATTTGGAACTTTTCATGTGTTACATGATTCTCTTTCCTGTGTGGCCTGTTGTCCAGGTAGGCATACAAATCTAAGAAAACTGCTTAACAGAAAGGCAAAATATAAAGTCTACTATTGGCTGGAAATATTAAAAAGCAAAATAAGGCACTTTACATGAAAGTAACAGGATATTAAAAAGATAGTTGGGCATTTTTCTATTAGAGGTGAGAAAGAAAAATCCAAGCAGATTTCTATGGGTAAAGTCACAGAGGCATGATAGAAATATGACATAGTTGAGAAATAGTTAATAATCCAAATTTTAGGTGGATAGTAGGTAGGTGTTTGGAAAGAATGCTTGTAGGGAGACTGGGGCCATATGTTCTCAAGAAAATTAGTACTCACAGGGCAGCATAGTAGTGCATCGGCTTTGGAAGGTCATTTTGTCAGGGATGTGGAAGAAGGTTGGGGGTTGGGAGACCTCACTCAGTTCTCTCACACAGAGTACCACAGAAAAATATTGTGGAAGTTAAGATGAGAGATAATGAAGGTTGAAACCAGGACTGTTATTCAGGATCTGCTAATTATTGTGTCCATTTGAACAAACTACTTCTAGACTCATTTTCATGTCTGGAAAACGAAAAGGTGATCTTAAGTGATCTAGCTAAATAATTCCCAAGTTGTCTTCACAAGGATCCCTTATAATGAAAAATGCTGCTGTAGAAATCAAGAGGAGAAAAGATTATTAAAATTTTACTTTTGTACTATAAAATGGAAACAGAAATGATTAGAGTGCTATGTACACACGGAAATGTGGCTTATGCCTGTCTAATTATATAACAATCTCTTCACAAAACCCACTCAAACTTGCAAGCCAGTTTGTTTTGCATAATTATTTGCTACAAAGTCACTGAAAAAAAAAATGATAAAAAATTAGGAGAGTATCAGCAAACTCTCTTCAATAGAATGTTTTTGAAAGAAATTGATGCTTTGGTTGGTTGTAACAAGTTTAATGCTGGTCTAGAATATGAATCAGGATTTAAGTATTAAGAATCTAGTGACAGTAAAGGGCTTTTGTGGTTATTAAACATCTCGACTCAGGCATTTAGCAAACCACAAAAGTCATTAATTTGCTATCTTCTCCACTGTCATGGATATTGCTTCCAAAACATCCATAAGTTACAGATCTATGGTTCTCTTTCCTCTCTCACACTTCAGGTAGTTTACAGATTAGAAATACATACCCAGATTTTTCTTTTATAATTGAGAAAAGCATTCTTTCGGGAGATTTGATTTTCATAGGTTTCTAAAACAAACTGAATTCTAAACTTAATTCTCTCTATGCTTGCAAGTCAATCATTGTGAAGCTTGGAACTCTGTTTTTGGTATTTTCATTTGACCTCCTGAAAAACTAAAAATATATCTGTAAAATCCTATTGGCCTACAAGCTTCTATTATCTGAAATTATTGCTCTTAATACAGGTAGAGATATGCCAGTGGAGGCTGAGAATTTAACTCTCACCAAATCAGCTGTTCCTCTGAATCAGAAATAGTTTGTTGGCAAATGCCAACTACAACAATATTCCTCTAAATTATGTGTAACACAACTAGAGTTTTGGTACTCCACCCAAACTTTCTAGAAATCCCAGTCTCTATTTCATTCCTACTTAGAACTGTATATCTATATATACAAATTATTGGAGAAAAATATCAAGCCTTGCCTATCCAGGCCTCAGAAAAAAACTTGATGTTCACCATCAGTAACAATGTAAATGTTGACAGCTAAAAAACAATCTGTAAACAAGTGGTAAAATAACATAGAATAAATCAGAAAATTAATCAGGGTACAATATTGATAGCATCCTACTACCTGACAAAGAACATTTTCATCAAGTTCAAACAACCTAGTCAAAAAAAAAAAATAATAATTATCATGGTGCTGAACAAGCACTTCGCACATCCTCGAAGACAGGTCCAACGCGGCTTCCTCCATCTGCCCGGCCCACTGCTGAAGAGCCCCAAGTGCGTCACGAGCAGCTGAACTCATCTTTATGGTACCTCACTGAATGATGAGGGTTGGAAGGTTATCATCCACATTTATAGACTCTGAGGTTAAATGATGAATGTGAGGCAAATCACTAGCTGGGATTAGGTGGTAGAAAACATTCTAAATGACTTATATTTTCTCATTTTTATCCAGTTAGAGTTACTGCTTTTTTATTTTCCTCTTGTTCTGAGATCCTGTTAGTCTAGACCTATTCATAAATTCAACAAACTGGCATCAAAAGACAATAGATTCCTGAGTCAGAGCTCAAAGTCCCTTCCTCCGTATACATCATTAGGGGCTATATGAACGAATGTGTGCTTCCTGAGCACAGAAAAGGCAATTAAAGAGTCTTCCCTGCTGCTCAACCAGTATAGCTGTCATTGTTGGTGCTGGTGTATTTATGTCTGACTTGTAAAATGTGTGTATTTTAGGAGTTTCATGAATTAACTGAAACTAGGCAAGCAAACGATATAAATGCAGAATCAGGTAGGCTGCTTTGTAGACTGCATTCGTTTGCAGTCTGACTGTGTGGCACTACAAAATGTCCCCTTTCTTCTCCGTGCCACTTATTTTCTTAACACTAAATGGAGTTAAATAAAATGTGAGCTCACTTTTAGAGATCTGAAGACAACTCAAACTATACTAATTGATCAACCGTGAGCCTCTAGGTAGTCACACTTTATTCTCGCAAAGTTACGTTTACATGCAAGTGTCTGTGTTGTACACATCGCTGTGTATCTGACTGCACAACAGTACGTTAGAAAGACAATGAAAACTGAGGACAAGGATCAGGCTGACAGAAAAGTTACACACGCAGCAGACCAGGGTTTGTATGAAATGCGTGACTGGGCAAAAAATGAAAAAAAAAAAAGACAAAGATTCAGAAAAGGGTTAGCAAGAGCAACAGATGTGTGACTAAGGGCATGAGAGAAATGGGGCTGAGTAGCTAACATTATAACAAAATGGGCAATAAATGACAACACAGTCATTTGTTGGTATGTTGGAAATCAACTGTACAGAGCTTGATGAGATCTAAATTCGCAGCACGATTAGATGAAACTGTTATATAAAAATTATTCATGTAAACCAGCTGGCTCATAAGACCATTTTTTCTTTCAGTTCTGATATATTGGCTTTTTTATTTTTTACATAACATCTATTTGAAGGAAAATGACTGCATAGTCTTTCACTTAGAATTTCTTTTCTGAAATGTATTCTTTTACTTAACTTCCTAAGTTTCAATTATTTCTGGCGATGTTTGAAAGCCACTGGACACTTACAGAGCTTCCCTTTATGGGGAGCTGTTGTGGCAGTTGACAGCTGCCATTGAGTTAGACCTCGACTAGTGGCGACCTCATTCACAGCAGGACATACCCCCTTGTCCTGTGCCATTCCTGTGACTGGCTGCAGATTGGACTGTTGTGATCCATTAGCTGATTTTTGAAGGAGATCCTCCGGTTTTCCTCAGCCAGGAAGATCTCCGGAGACCTGTTCAACAGCACAGCAATACACAACCCTACAATGACTGGTGGGTAGTGGCTAAACGTGAGGAGAACCGGCTGGAAATTTAACCTGAGTATCCCACATGGAAGGCAAGAATTGTGTCAGGCACCCATTGTCATAGGTTGAATTGTGTCCCCACAAACATGTGTGTAGCCATGTGTCTGGGTCATGATTCCCAATATTTTATGATTGTCCTCCATTTTGTGATGTTCCTATGTTGTACGTCAGAGGATTAGGGTGGTACTGTAAATCCCTCCATAACATCATTTCCCTGCTCCACTGTAAAGGGAGTTTCCCTGGAGGATGGTTTGCACCACTCTTTATCCTTTCATCCTACAAGAGATAAAAGGAAGGGGAAGCAAGCAGAGAACTGGAAACCTTAACCATCAAGAAAGCAGTACCTGGAGTACAGCATGTCCTACAGACCTGAGGTTCCTGTGCCAAGATGTTCCCTGACCAAAGACTGATGCAACACAAGGACTTTCCCCCAGAGCTGACATAGGGAAAGCCTTCCCTTGTAGTGGACACTCTGAACTTGGACTTGTAGCCTATCAGACTGTGAAAGAATAAACTTGCCTTTATTAAAGCCATCCACTCTGTGGTATTTCTGTTAGAGCACTGGCTGACTAAAACCCTCATAAAAACAAAAGAAGAAAAAAAAACACTGCTATCAAGTTGATTTTGACTCATAGTGACCCTAGAGGACAGAGCAGAACTGCCCCAAAGAGTTTCCAAGGCACACATGGCAGACTCAAACTGCTGACCTTTTGGGTATCAGCTATGGCACTACTAGCCACTGGCAGCTATAGCTAACAAAGCTATAATAGCTATGGGTTTAACAAAGGAAAGTTTATTCTTACACAGTCTGGCAGGCTACAAGTCTAAGTTCGGAGTGTCCACTACAAGTGAAGGCTTTCCCTATGTCAGCTCTGGGGGAAAGTCCTTGTGTCGCATCAGTCTTTGGTCAGGCAACTACGAACCACTAACAGCTACAGCACTACTATCTACTATTCCATCAGAATTTCCTGGGGAAACCATAAAATCTGGTATTCTGTATGCAGGGCCTTTGTCACTGGAGGAAACCCTTGTGGCATAGTGGTTAAGTGCTATGGCTGCTAACCAAAAGGTGAGCAGTTTGATTCTACCCAGCACTCCTTGGAAACTCTATGGGGCAGTTCTACTCTGTCCTCTAGTGTCACTATGAGTTGGTATCAACTCCACAGCACCGGGTTCAGTTTAGGTTTTGTTACAGGACACTTCAGAAGCACATGGGAGTGGAATGTCACTTCTGTATTTTTTTTCTTCCCTTCTATAATTCTAAAAGTGGTATCCAAACATCTATTTTTATATATTTAGAGTTGCAATAAAAATCAATTTTTATAAAAAGAATGACACACAATCCCAAGAACTTACAGGTGATAAAAGACACAGTGATAGCATTACAGTATAATAGTGGCATTTGGGTTTCTTATCTCACAAAAAAAATGTTTGTCAGTGTCATGCTAATTTGCAGAATAGTTAAGTTTTTAAATTGTGTGCTAAAAATAAAATTATTTGCTGGGTCCAGAGAGATAGTATGGTGCATTAATTTTGAATATGACTGGGTCACATGAAGGAATTGACACTTATCTGTAATCTAAAATTTCTTATCTATAAAATGAGATAAATAATAGTAATAAGGTAGCACAGCTGTCTTAAGGATTGCAAAAACAAACATGTATAATGCTTAAGATAGTTTCTGGGACACAATAAGCACTTGACAAACATTAGATATTATTTTTTCCCCAGGGGATTATACATTTGGATGAATTCTCTACTCTTATATACCACCCATTCAAAATTGTTAGGCAAGTATGATAGATCCTCCTTATTTTGTTTCTTTGAAGATTTTTTTGCTAAAAAAGGGAAACCCTGAAGTACTCAATGTATGTGGATATATTTGTCTAATGTGATGGAGCATCCGAGGACCACAATAAATTATGAAACATGAAAAAAAGTTGTTTTTGGCTATTTATTCTGGAAAGTTTAAGGTCATGGATGAGAATGTGTTACAGGCAAACCATGCTTTGATGAATTCTGGAAGATTTATAGCTGTGGATCTGTCTAAGGCTGCTGCTCTGTACAGTACATTTAACCAACAGCCAAGTCTGAAGCTATTCTTGACTGAGGAGCCGGAAAGAGTCCAAACCTAAAAGTGTCTGAAGTCAAGGCACATTCAGATTTAGTGATCATTATTTCACCGGTATGAAATGGTGAAGGTCTAAGGAAGACCACTAAAACAAAAATAGTGACTTTTAAAAGGTTTTGTAGACATGCAGCTAGAAAGAAAGCAGATGAAATGTAAGCAGACTCATGAAAATCACTCCATAAAAATAGAAATTAGTAAAAGGGCAACATAAGTCAGAACAGTTAGTTATTCAGGAACAGGGGTAGGGATATTGCCCATCTCAAAAACAGGTAATTTATAATAATCAGAAAACTTAAAAACAAAAATATGAAAAACAAAAAACAGACCAAAGCCTGTTGTGGCCACCGTGAGCTGCCATCCAATCTGTTCCTATTTGGGTTGATCCCATGTGCGCTGAGGGGAGCTTTTTCACCCTTTCCAAGGCTGTGGCCTTTTGGAAGCAGGTCAGCAGGCCTGTATTCTGACGTGCCTCTGGATGTGTTTGAGTCACCAACTTTTCGGCTAGTAGCCTAGCACTTAACTGTTTATGCCACCCAGGAACTGCCAAGAAAAGTTTAAAGCAAAGGAAATACTCAAGCCAGAAAATTTTAACATTCAATCCATTTAGAACTGTGCCAGCAACTGAAAGGGTAAAACATCAGTTCATTATTTTAAATCAGTAGTCTCACTTTAAATCACATGGTATATTGGTGAGTGGCATTTGGAGTCTTAAAAGTTAGCAAGCTGCCATCTGAGGTACACCAAATGGTGTACCAACTCAGCAACAACAGATGATCACCAAGGACCAAAACAACATGGGAGAAGGAGAACCCAGGAGACAGAAAGACCCACATGAATGGGTGACTACATCAACATGTGACCGGAAGAATCAGATAGTGCCTGGCCTCTACCAATGACAGCTGTTATGGGCCTCACAATGCTGAATCCCAGTGGCAACATGAGAAAAAAAGGGATGCACCCTGAGAACTCCACTGAAAGACCTCAGTTGATAGTCTGAAGGCCCGGGGGTTCCCCTGAGAGCACGGCCCCTAGACCTGATGCTACCCCTGATCATAAATCATTACTGAGGTCAACTCTTCAGACAGGAATGGATTGGACTCAGGGACACAGAGTGACCATGTCATCTGTGCACTGTATGGTTCTATGCATCTACAGGATGGTGTCCTACTGGCCTCTTGCTAGATGGGAGTGGAGAGGGTGAAGAGGAGGGGACAGAAGATTGTTAAGACGATATGACATGTATAGAACAGAAAGGAAGATTGTGCTGTCACCAGGCAAGGAGAGCAGAAGGAGCTGCAGATCCATGGGCATGCAAACTTAAACTGGATTGTACACTTTCACTCAATCACAACTGAAAAAAAAGTGAGGAGGAATTGTCTGGCAATTTCCTTGGGCAGTGAGAAATACAGGTAAAGTTACAGGACATGACAAAATATTTTTTAAATGCTTTTGTCCTTTCTAGTGCCTTGTTTCAGAGTAAAGGACCAAATGGCAAGTGATCTTACTTACTAAGTAAGTACTTACTAAGTAAGTAAGATCACTCACTTACTAAGCGACTTTTCTTGCAACTTTACTGATTTTCTTTTAAACATCAAAAGTTTTCATGTGATGGCACTTGGCTATTCTAGAGAACTGTATTAGACTCCTGTGAAGAACATTTTTTGGATTTTAAAGTTTTTACACTGAAAAAATTATGAAAGCAATACCTGCTTAGTATAACAGATAATGCTATACAATAAATGGAAAAAAACCTATTCTTTCCTTGACACTTCTCTAAATCACTACATATTTATTCTTACATTTTTCCTAAGTTACATTTTTCCAACTTTTTAAAAAACACAAAATTTTTATTATACTATATATGTTTCTTTGAGGAGCTCTGGAGGCACCGGGGTTAAGAGTTGGCTGCTAACCAAAGGATCTGCAGTTTGAATCTACCAGCCAGTGCTTGAAATTCTGGGGGCAGTTCTGCTCAGTCCCATAGGAATGCTTTTAGTACAAATCACCTCCACAGTAAAGGGTACCTTTCTTTGCAAGTTGGTCTTCCAATCAAAGAATGTATCACGGTCACTTTGCTAAGTCAATGGAACTGTCAATTTTACTGTTTTCAGTTGCTAACTCTAAAAGCCCTGGTGGCTCAGTGATTAAAGTACTCAGTTGCTAACCTAAAAAAAAAAAAAAAAAAATCCAGTGGTTCAAATCCACCAGTCGTTTTACAAGAGAAAGATACGGTAGTCTGCTTCTGTAAAGATTATTTCTCATCTACTTTGAACATGTTGTCAGGAGGGACCAGTCCCTGGACAAAGACATTATGGTCAGTAAAGTGCAGAGACAGGGAAAAATAGTAAGACCCTCAACAAGACGAACTGATACAGGGACTATCAATATGGCCTCAAGTATAACAATTACGGTGACAGTGTAGAGTTGGGCAGTATTTCGTTCTGCTGTACACAAGGTGGCCATGAGTCTGAACCGACAGGAGAGCACCTAACAATAACAAAAACAACAAAGCCTATTCAGATAAATTTGTCTGCTCTTTTACTTATTGCATCTAGAATTCACTTATTGGATCTAGAATTCCTAGAGTTCATAAACATACTGGTAAAGACTAAGGCTATGCAAATATTCTTTCGTATTCATTTAGTACCATTTAGGTGTGAGAAGCAAAATCAAGTCGATGGCTGTGGCTTGGTGTTTGCGCTTTGGGCTTCCGTTCATTCCGGAGTCCATCTCTAGGTGGTGCACATGGTTGTATGCTAGGCCTGTAATCGGGTGGTTCCACCCACCCAGGGGTGCCTCAAAAGAAAGTCTTAGCAATTTGCTTCTCAAAGGTCACAGTCCTGAGAACCTTATAGAAGGCCGTTCTGCTTTGAAGCACATAGGGTCACTATGACTGGGAATTGACTCAATGGCAGGAAGTTTGGTGTTATTTATTTATTTGTATGTTCACTTATGGAGGGAGCAGTGGTGGTCCGGGGGTAGAATTTTTGTCTTTCATCTTTCATGTGGGAGACTGAGTTTGATTCTTCACCCGTGCACCATCCAGGCAGCCATTCTTCTTCTGTCAGTGGAACTGTATGTCCTACTATAAACGCTGAATAGGTTTCAGCAGAGTTTCTAGAATAAGACAGGCTAGGAAAAAAAGGACTGGAGATTCACTTCCAAAATAGCTACTGGAAACATCTGGGCGTGGAGCATCATGAATAGCTGGCTCACTTGATGGCAGCTAACAACAGTAGCCATTCAGACTGTATTCAGTTTGGAGTTTGTCGGTTTATTATTATCAAATAAAGATATATTATCTTAATATGGTACTATTACTAATGGATATACAGACATATATAACACTTAAATGCATGATAAAACTTGGAAAATGATAGTTAAAGTCTATTTTTCTTGTGTTTCCTTTTTATTGATTAGGTAATTCATTCAGTATTTACAGAATGCCTAAAATGCATCCAGGAGCCCTGGTGACAGAGTGGGTTAAGTGTTGTGTTGCCAGCCAAAAGGTTAGTAGTTCAAATTCAACAGTGCTCCTAGGAAACCCTGCAGGGTAGTTGTACTCTATCCTAGCGCGTCCCTGTGAGTCAGAACTGCATGAGAAGGGGTTTGGGTTTTTGTTACAATGCATCAGCACTAGAGCTTCAGAGATGAACCAAACTGACAAAAAGTCTTGCCTCAATTGCCCTAAAATTTTAGTGGTGGGACAGTGATAGCTAACATACAGAAAAGAACAAAAAATATATCAGGAGATAATATGTGTTATTTCAAAAGTATAAGAATGAAAGAAAACAGAAGATGCTGGAGAAGGCGAAGACCATTTGTATTTTAAATAGAGGAGAATCAGCAAAGTTCTCATCAGGCAAGACTTAAAGACTTTACAGCAGGCGAACTGAGAGGTTTAGGAGAAGGGTTTGTGGTCAGAGCGTGTCTGACATGTTTGTGAAATACCACTGAGGCCCATATGGCTGAGGCAGCTTTTGGTCACTGAGAAGTGAGTTAGAACTCACTGGGGAGTTTAGAACAGAGGGGAAACAGGATGCCATGCCCAGTTTAAAAGTATCACCCATGTTCTACCACTGTGTTGCAAACTGGTTGTGGACAAGCAGAGCACGCAAAGCAAGAAGAGCAACTACTAGGCAGTTGTAATAACCTGTTCATTTTTTGTCCTAGCAACATGCTGCTCAGGCAAATCAAAACACATGGGAAATAATACATGTGTTATAACATATGGAGAAGAATTTCTATGTATTCAATAACTTCATTTTTTTGTTTGTTTTTTAGACTACTCTCATTAGCTCTGTACTGGTAACGTGGTAGGGTGGTCAGACTTAGGCAATGAGTTAATTAAGAGCAAAGGCATAGTACAGGTTTGGATTTACAACTGTTACTCCTAGTGCTAAACCATTTAATTCTTTGACTTTAATGAATGTTGTTTTCACACTGTGTTGCCTTAAACAATACATAGTCTCAAAATTGAACTAGTTATAATACATACCTGCACAGTTAAACTGTTAGAATAGTCAACACTAAGATTTCCAATGAAAAGCAAAATAGTTCAATCACTGTTCTGTTTTATAGGCACGCGCTGTGTACAGTGGTTTACAAAAATGTTGCATCACCAAGCATAGCAATTACATTATCCAATTGACATCTTTACACGTTTATACAAACTTTTTAATTTTAATTGATTTTTCATTTTGTTGTGGTAAAATATGCACAAAAACTGTCATTTTAATCACATTAAGTGTATAATTCAGCAATAATTACAGTCACCATGTTGTACAACCATGACATGTATTTCCAAAAGTTTCTTATTACCCTAAATAAAATTCAGCTCCCCTGAAGCAATAACCTGTTTATGATCCCCTCCCTACAATCCCCAGTAACTACAAAGAACTTTTTATCTCTATGCATTTGCCTATTCTAGATGTTTCATACAAGTGGGATCAGACAGTATTCACCCTCTGTGTCTGACTTTTTCTCACTCAGCAGAACGCTTTCAAGTTTCTTCCACGTTCCGTCACACATCAGAACTTCATTTCTTTTTAAGGCTGAATAGCACGCCACTGGATGTGTATACCCCATTTACCCATTTATCTGCTGATGGCCACTTGCATTGTTCCCAGCTTTTGGCTGTAGTGAATAATTCTGCAACGGACTTCGGTGTGCAAGTCTTTGATCGAGTCCCCGCTTTCAAGTCTTTTTGGTATACACCTAGGAGGGAAATGCCTGAGCCATATGGTACTTCTATGTTTAACTTTTTGAAGAACTGTTAAAATTGTTTTTCACAGTGGCTATAACATTTTCCATTCCACTAGGAAAGCACAAATGTTTCATTTTTTTTATATCTTCACCACAACTTGTTACTGTCTATCTTTGTGATAATGGGTATCTTAGTAAAGGGGATGTGTTGTGTCACTGTAGTTCTGATTTGCATTTCCCAAATAACTAATGATGTTGGACATCTTTTCATACACTTATTGTATGTATTCTTTGGAAAAATGTCTAGGTTCCTTGTGCATTTTCAAATTGGATTGCTTGTCTTTTTGTGACTGAGTTTTTAAAAGTTCTTTATATATTCTGGACATTAAACTTGTTAGTAATATGATTTCCAAACATCTTTTCCGTTTTGTAGGTTGTCATCTTTCTTGATAAAGTTTTTTGACGCATAAATGTTTCTTTTTCCCCCTTCCCCCACCGCCCTTGCGTTACTGCTCTTGTTAAAAATTCCAGGTGGTCAATGTTGAAAAGCAGTGATGAGAGAGGGCACCATTGTCTAGTTCCTTACTTTAGAATCAAAGTTTTCATTATCTTACCATTGAGTAAGACACTCATTATAGGTTTTTATAAATGCCGTTTATCATGTTGAGGAATTTTCCTTCTAGAGCTAGTTTGTCGAGTACTTTTAACATGAAAGAGTGTTGGATTTTTATTAAATATCTTTTCTGTGTCACTGAAATAATCATATGGTTCTTTTCCTTTGTTTTATTGATGTCTGTGGTTCATTACACTTAGCTTTCTTATGCTGAATCCTTCATTCTTGTTATAAATCCCATTTGCTCACAGCATATAATTCTTTTAACTTGCTATTAGATTTGGTTTTACAGTATTTTGTTGAGGATTTTTGCATCTATATTCATAAATTATCCACATTTTCTTGAATTTAAAAGCTAGATTCACAATTGGAGCCCTAGTTGCATAGTTGTTAAGAGGTATGGCTGCTAACCAAAAGGCTGGAAGTTTGAATCCACCAGCTGCACTTAAAAACCCTATGAGGCACTTCTACTCTACGAATCAAAATCAGCTAGAGGGCAACAGTTTTTGTTTTGTTTTGTTTTCTGCGGGAGGAAGACTTCTCTGGTAGGTTACAAAGATAAATAAAACATTACTTTTCTTCAAGAAATTCATCATTTTGTAGAGCAATAAAATTTCTGTTAAACACATTAGTATATTTTGTCTTAGACATTCTGCTTTGCATGTTCTTGTGATTCTGATATTCACCATGTCTATAAAGCAGGTAGTAATATTATTGTCATTTTAGAACTATGGAACTGACATGTAAATACTAGCTGTACAATTACACAGAATATAAATAATTATAAAAGCACCTTAAAAACATCTTAGTGTTACAGAAAAAGTGCTGTGGCATTACAGAGGAATTCTGACAACATGTAAGAAATGCATTTCAGGAAAAAGCATGGGAGACAGAAAAGAGGCAGAAGGATATGACTAGCAGAAGCATTGTATGTGCAAAGAGAAAAGGTATTTTAAAAAACACACTATATAAGAAGCATTAATCACAGCTAGATGGTGTGGCAGTAGGTGAGCTTAGAAGGGGAAGGAAATGAGCTTGGTAAAGTAGACACAGATTGTGAAAATATCATACTCAAGAGCCAGAAATCGATCTTGTAGCCAAGGGAGTTACTAAGGTTTCTCAGTCAAGTTTAAATGCTTTAAAAGGAAAGAAAACAGATTAAAAGTTCATAGAATTCTATCCTAAGGCAGTAATTGTGAGACATATTAAAAGGTGGAAAGCAAGCCAGCTACAGTTGAGAGTACAAATTTGCATACACTAAACCAGGGAAGCATAGTGGCCTACAGGCAGGGTCTTGCAGATCTCAAGGGAATCTCAGGTGTCATCTGGACCAGTGACGACCTTTGAAGGGTTTTAGTGAAGCAGCAGGGACCCAGGATTATTGGTCATGGGATATTCTCGGTACCAAGCAGCATTAGGATAAGTATTGAGACTGTGGGTTTGGAACTTAGGAAAGAGAATGAGATAAGATTGTTTGGTGTCATCAGCAAGTTACTGAGAACCACGACCAGGAGAGCCAGAAGAGTGAAGCACGTGTTCCTGAAAGAAAAGCTTGAGATACAAGGGCACTACAGACTGAACCCCATTTCCTGGGCTCATTTTCTTCTTTATGTGTGTGTGTGTTCACTCATGTGTGTGTATAACTAAAAACTGGGGGAAAGGGTTTCTAGGAAGTCTCTAGTGTCCTGATCATTTACCGCCTTCATCATCCCTAGCAATCACTGTCTAGAGATTTTTCTAAGAGTAGTCTCTGGGCTGACACAGTTTAGCTCAGCAAAAACTGCCTACAGTTTAAAATATGACAGACACTTTAAATTACTGGCTTTTTCAATTAATAGAAAGCTAAATAGGAAAATTTACTTAAATTTCAAGATGACAATGGTAACATTACAGTAACAGTAGCAATAATAATAACAATAGCATCTACTTTATAGCATTATGTGAATAAGTGATAAATTTAAAGCACTAGGTTAGCACATTCTAAGATAAAATTTATTTTGCAAGAAAAAAATTACAGACTACAGAATATAATAAATACTGTACACAAAATATGGCGGTATTATGATAATCATATCATTCTTTTTTAACCCTAAGAGGCATAAAAATCTTAATTATAAATTGTCTACAAACTATAAAGCCCTCCCAGTGTTAGTTGTTACCACTTGAAAGGATACTCTCAGCTTAAGAAGGCTTGATAGCATAACAGTTAAGAATTCAGGGGCTAACCAAAGGTTTAGTACACTTTATCTTCCCTCACTGAGCTCTGCCTAATCTTGGATATTATCTGTCCTTGAAGTGTCTTCCAGTTGTCACAGGCAATACTGGTCAAGTTCTATCTTCAGATTGCACTGGTAAGCAAAGGCTGGTGGTTTGGACCCATCAGTACCTCCAAAGACCTGAAAATCCACTCCCACAAATATTACAGTCTAAAAGACCCTGTGAGGGCAGTTCTGTTGTGTCACATGAGGTCATCACAAGTAGATACTGATTTGATGGCACCTAACAACAACACTCTCAACTTGTGGTCAGCTGTCACTGACTTGGCCTTCAGCCCATGGTGACTTCATGAACGAGAGAGCTTTTCTCTGAGTCCAGAAGCAACCCTAAAAGCTGCTGAGTATCATGACAAGGTGTGCGGCAGCTGTGTACGACGTACCCTGGACAAAAACGGAATTCAAGTCTCCCACAGGAAAGGGAAGGATTCTATCACTGAATCAAACTCTCCAGTAGGTCTTCACAATTTCAGACGGGTGGTTGTTACTGAGACCATTACAGAGACTAGAAACACAGCCCTTCTAAATTTCCAAACCAATGGTCTTGGGGCAATCACTCATTTTTTAAATAAAAAGAATAGCACTCTCCCACCCCTTTCACCGCAGAAGTATATTTTTCTTAAGTTCATAAAGAATCAATTGCTCAAACTCCTCAAACTTCCCCTTGGACACCCTAACAATTAGGTGGCCGTAGGAAGTAGTATGATTAAATTCCTAATCCATCAGCCTGAAATGCAAGTTGGGTCAATTTAAAATACATGGATAAGAGTATGTTATAATTCATAATACTATATAATGTGTATCTGTTGCATACAAGTGGAAAAATACAAAGATTTATTTTAAATATTAAAGCTGAAATTTTCAGTCAGCTATAACATTATAGCTTGTGAAAGGTTTGTATCTACATATAAAAGAGGTCATGGGAGGAGATAATTATTGAAGTTTGTTTTACAGATGTAGAGATTGACACTGGTTATCTTTTCTCACTAGTCTGCCTAATCTTGGTATTCTCTACCCTTGAAGGGTCTTTCAGTTGTCTGAGGAAACGGTGGTTAAGTTCTATCCACTGATTGTGCTGGTAAGTAAATAGTATTCATGTGTTTATCTCATTACACAAAATGCTAAGAACTCCCAATGCTAAGAACTTCCTTTAGAAAACAATGTGATTGTCATGATCTACATTTTGATTGTCTACTCAAATTCATTATCTAATACTGCAATTCTTTTTGGTTTGTACATTCAAATTTATACTTTCTTAGTAATTGTAGTCACTGGAACTTAGTGTAAAGTGCTACATGAAAGCTGAATGAATTCAAGAGGAAATCGTTCCTTATTCCACTTCCTTATTTACAGTTCCACAATATGCAAAGGAGCAAAATACTATTTTTTTTTTATTTAACATGACTGAGTGAAAATGTACATTCCTGTATAAATTTACATGCCCACCTATATGCAGCTTCCACTGCTCTCCTTGTCTGGTGACAGCACACTGTTCCTCTCTGCTCCATATATGTCTCATCCTCCCAACAGCCTCCTTTCCCCTCTTCTCCACCCGCTCTCCTTCCTCCAGCCAGAGGTCAGCAGGATGAATATCCTATAGATGTATAGAACTATAAAATGCAAGCAATATATGGTCACTCGGCATTGCCAAGTCCAATCCATTCCTGTCCAAAGAGTGGACCTTTGTTATAATTTATGTGGTTAATCACATTGATTGTTTTTCTGATGTTGAAACAGCCTTGCATCCCTGGTATGAATCCCACTTGCTCATGATGGATTATTTTCTTGATATGTCATTGTATTCTACTGGCAAGAATTTTGTTGAAGATTTTTGTATCTAGATTCATGAGTGATATCAGTCTGTAGTTCTCTTTCTTTGTTGGGTCTTTCCCTGGCTTAGGTATCACAGTTATGCTGGCTTCATAGAACGAGTTTGGGAGTACCCCATCCCTTTCTACACCGTGAAATAGTCTCAGTAGTATTGGAGATAACTCTTCTCTAAATGTTTGGTAGAATTCTGCCGTGAAGCCATCTGGGCCCGGACTTTTTTTGGTTGGCAGTGTTTTGATGACATTTTCAATCTCCTCCTTTGTGATAGGTTTATTAAGTCGTTCTGCTTCACGTTGTGATAATCTGGGTAGGTGGTATAAGTCAAGGAATTTGTCTATTTCCCCTAGGTTTTCAAATTTGTTGCAGTGCAGTTTTTCATAGTATTCTGTTATGATATTTTGAGTTCTGTTGCTTCTGTGGTGACAGCTCCCCTCTCATTTCTAATTTGGGTTATTTGTTTCCTTTCCTGCTTTTCTTTAGTAAGTTTAGCCAGTGGTTTCTCAATTTGGTTGATCTTTTAAAAAAAATAGCTTTTGGTCTTTTCAATTTTTTTAATTGTTTTTCTATTCTCTAATTCATTTACCTCTGTTCTAATCTTTATGATCTCATTTCTTCTAGTGCCTGAGGGGTTCCTGTGTTGTTGTTTCTACTTGTTCAAGCTGTAGAGTTAGTTCCTTGATTTGGTTTCTTTCTTCCTTCCAGATGTGTGCATTTATGGAGATAAACAGACCTCTGAGCACTGCTTTGGCTGTATCCCATAGGTTCTGGTTGGATGTGTTTTCATTCTCATTGGAAGCCATGAATTTCTTTATTTCATCCTTGATTTCCTCTATAACCCATGTTTTTTTGAGCAAGATGTTGCCCAGTTTCCAAGAGTTCCACTTTGTATCTATGTTTTTCCTGCTATTGATTTCAACTTTGATGGCTTTATGATCTGAGAAGATGCTTTGCAGAAATTCAATGGTATGGATTTTGTTGAGCATTGCATTATGGCCTATCGCATGGTCCATTCGAGAGAATGTTCCATGTGCACTGGAGAAGAAAGTGTAGTTGTCTGCTGATGGGTGGAATGTTCTGTATATATCAATCAGGTTTATGAGTCGAATCTGACTCCACGGCACTTGGCTTGGCTTAGTTGGTTAATTGTGGCAATGAGATCTTCTGTATCTTTACTGAGCTTTTTTCTAGATGATCTGTCTAGTAATGAGAGTGGAGTGTTAAAGTCTCCCACTATTACTGTGGAGTCATCTAACTCTCTTTTGAGCATAGTCCGTGTTTCTTCGACGTATTTAGGTGCTCTGATATTAGGTGCATAAATATTTAATATAGTTAAGTCTTGCTTGTATACTGAACCTTTCAGCAATAGTGTCCATCTTTGTCCATGATGGTGGATTTGACATTAAAATTGATTTTGTCTGAGACTAGAAATGCCACCCCTGCTCTTCTTTGTTCATTGTTAGCTTGATATATATTCTTCCATACTTTAATTTTCAGTTTGTTCCTGTCTTTAGGTCTCAAGTGAGTTTCTTGTAGACAACATATGAATGGGTCAAGTCTTTTGATCCAAGATGACACTCAATGTCTCTTTACTGGAGCATTCAGTCCACTCACATACAATGTAATTATTGATAGGTATGTGTTCACTGCTGCCATTGCGATATGTTTATTTTTATGTTGATGTTTTCTCTGTTGTTCTTATTAGTCTGTTCTGGGACATTCTTTTTTGTGAGTTGATTTTTCACCTTTTTCTGAGGTGGTTTTGTAGTTGTTGAGACTCATGTGTTACATTTCTTGAAATGGTATGATACATCTTCGTTGTGCTTTACAGCTGCCCCTATGATCCCCCTTAATAAACTATGTATAAACCTAATTTTAATTACTACCAGTCTTGTCATCTTCCTCTCCATCTGGAAGGACTGTGACAACTGTAGTACATCCCTCTTTTTATTATGATGACACCATAGTTTTCATGATGATCACTGGATTGCTTCTTTCCATATCAAAGCTGTGACTGACTTTGGAGCCTTCCCTAAAAGAGTAGAGTATTGAGTAGTGTGTCGTTCTAAAATATAAAGTTAGTGGTTTTGTTCTTCTAAGCCAGAGCCAAGAACTTCTTTCAGTATTTCTTGTAGTTTGGGTTTGGTTTTTACAAAGTCTCTGAGTTTCTGTTTATCTGGGAATGTCTTAATTTCATTTTTGTATTTGAAAGATAGTTTTGCAGGATATATAATTCTTGGTTGGAAGTTCTTCTCCTTCAAGGCTTTGAATATGTCATGCCACTGTCTCCATGCCAGCATGGCTTCTGCTGAGAAATCTGACGAGAGCCTACAGGGTTTCCCTCTGAATGTTAGCTTTGCTTTGAGTCTTGCCGGTTTTAAGAGTTGCTGCTTATGTTTCATTTTGTTAAGCTTGATTAGAATAGGTCTTGGAGTCTTTCTTTTGAGATCTATATTGGGTGGTCTACGATATGCATCTGAGATGTCTATATTCTCTTCATGATTTCTGGGAAGTTTTCTTTCAGCAGCTCAGCAACGATACTCTCTGTGTTCTCAGATGTCTCACCCTTTTCAGGGACTCCAATTAATTGAAGGTTATTCCTCTTAAGAGAGTCCCACATGCTTCTTAATGTTTCTTCATTTTTCTTCTTTCTTTTTTCTGATTTCTGCTCATGGATGCTGGCATCAGTAGCTCTGTCTTCCAAGTCAGAAATTCTTTTTTCTATTTGTTCCATTCTGCTTTCTTGGCTTTGCATGGAACTTTCTATGTCTTTGATTTTGTTCTTGATGTGTTGGATTTCAGAGTACTGGTGTTCGATCAGATCGAACAGCTTGCTTAATTTTTCATTTTGTTTTGCTGCATTTTGTATAAGGTCTAAAAGGGCTCTGTATATAATCATTTTGTATTCACTTCCTGATGCTTTCATACAAGTTTCTTCATCTGGAAAACTCCTTAGTTGTTTTGTTTGGGAGCCTTCTGAAGCCATGGGTGATTTCTTGTATGCCACAATTGTCTGTTGCTTTTTGGGTCCCAGGTGAGTAAGTAGAGGCTTCCGTCCACGTGAGCCAGGGCTAGCCAGGAGCGGGAGTCAGTGAAAGAGAGGAGGCCCTTCGCTCGGTGGTATGAAGTCCCAATTAATAGCCCTGTGCCGTGTCCTGAGGTTGATTAGGTGATCAGAAGGCTCTGTTTGATTATCAATTCAGGTCTTGGTTTCCAGAGGGACACAAGGAGATGTGTGCTTAGTCCGCCATCTTGACTCCATCCCCAAAATACTATTTCCATGGTAAAATTATTCATTTGCTGTGTGAAAACAGGTTAGTGAAGAGGAAATATGCCTCTATTATTTGCATAATTCCCATCCTCTTGAAGCATGAGTGTTTTCTGTTCTAAATTATTCATAGTGTTATTTACAATGACCAAATTTGTCATACAATTGCTTTATTTATTTAATTTACCTCTACTCACAATACAGTTTCCAGAATATTTTAAAATGATATAAACACAACAAATAAGTATTTTAATTGTGTGGTTTATTTAAAACACACTTATTGCTGTCCAGTCAATTCCAACTCATAGGGATCCTATAGGACAGATCGGAACTGTCCCATGGAGTTTCCAAGGAGCAACTGGTAGATTCTAACTGCTGACCTTTTGGTTAGCAGCTGTAGCACTCTTACCATGATGTCACCAGGGTTCCACGCTCTATATACATAGTATTAAAACAAAACTATAGTCTGATCATTATTCTCAATAAAAAAACAAAAAAAAAACAAAAAAAAAACTGTTTGTTGAAAGCACTTTTTGGAGGGGTTTTACCATACTTGGAATTTCTACTTATACATTTAAGGCAAAGATAATTTATGATCTCCGACTCGATGGCACTTGGCTTGGCATCATATTTTTGGCTGAAAAATTACATTTAATGATGTTTTAGAAAGATAATGAAAACAAGATTGTTTATTGGGCCATAAAATTTATTTATTTCTCGTCCCCTGTTTTATTATTATCATTGCATTTTAAAGACTACTGGAAGCTTTTCATAGTAGTTTGAAAGTAAATAGCATTGCTTATTCTTCGACATCATTTTTTAACAATTAAGTAAAAGTTACAAGCCTTTCATGTACACATTCCCTTACTCTAAAACTGGCTGACAGAGTGCCTCAATTAGGTAAGGAGGCACAATATCATTCTATGGAAAGCTGAATGTGGCACAGTTTTTCTCTTCTGTGATCTCAGAAATCACCAGAAAAGAGTGAAGAGAAGTGCTAATATCAGAAACCAAGAAGCAATAATCACTGGGGACTAGAGATGAGAACTCAGCATTGTATCATTTTGCCAGAGTAACAAGTGCCAACTCTGGGCTTGAGTAAGTAACAATGTCGCCATCTATCATCACATTATGGATCGCTATGAGTCGAGCCAATTCAATGGCAGTGGGTTATCATCAAATTACACTTTAGTGAACAGTAATATTTAATTGTATGTAGTTATAATAAACCCACCCAATGCCATTTAGTTAATTCTAACACATAGTAACCCTACAGGACAGAGTAGAATTGCCCTATACAGTTTTCAAGCAGTGGCTAGTGGATTTAAACTGCTGGCTTTTTGGTTAGCAGGTTATCTCTTAACCACTATACCACTGCGGAAGCTTCGCTTAAAAACTTAATCTAAAAGCAGTCGCTAACATTAAATCTTTTTCGGGGGGCAGGTATCAGTAGATGACTATTATAAAAAACTTTCCTGAATATTAGTACCCGATCCATCTTCACTAAATTAAACTTCTATATAGTGATGCAAATGCTAATTATGAATAACATTTATTTTTCTTTGTTGTTTGCATGCCATATTCTTCATACTGCAATTTCCAACAGCATTTGACATTTTTAAAATTGTTAAAGCTAAGCATTTGAAACAACTTTTAATGTTAAAAGAAATGCATCCAACTGATACCATATTCTACCTGGGTCCGATGACTGTGGACTCTTTTTAAGTAACAACCAGGAAAACAACTAAGGAGGGAGATTCTAATTTTACTGATGGTTGTATATTCAAAGCAAAATCTTCAGATTGATTCCTTTTGCTGTCTTGAACATGTGTGAGTGTAAGCCAAAATCAAAGTGAATATTCTACTGTCTGCATGAATTTGGCTTAAGGAACATTTTCTACAATACCTAATTTCCATCACTTTGTTATCTTAATAGCAATATAATATTAGCCTGCCTAAAGGCCATTTTCTACCATCTGGATACCTATGGATTATTAAGACTGCCTCAATCACTTGTACTGGACTTACCGTGAAGGGCGGGGTGGGAGGAGGGTGATATCCAGAGACACAGGGAGGGTTTTATCAATTTGCAATGTATCACAGTGAGAGACAAAATTGCTCAGTAAAAATGGATTAATTTAGCAGGACTCCTTGCTGTTATTAAGCCCTTTCCATTATCATGAAATATAAGGAAAACCACACTATGAATCTGAATTCAATCATAAGCAGAAAACTAGCTAAAAGGATATAATAGCATTTTGACAAATCTTTAACAGAGTAAAGTTAATCCATACCAAACTATAGATAGATACATTATATTCTCAATATTGTTGAATAAAGAACCTAAGCAGATCATCTGTGTAGGCTTTCCTCAATCATCTCATCCATTAAATAAAAAGTCATAACTGGTTTATTTCTTACTCTGCTGTCCTTCCAAATCTAACATTTTTGTCTTTGATACTTTTAAAGGCAATGAAAACAGTAGTTTTGAGAATAGAATAAGTTTTTATAATTGGCAATTCTAATATGAAATGTTAAAGGACAGTAATTTCCAGTTATCATTATGTACCTATGGTGAACTTTGTGAATGAACTGGCAGGTGATATCAGACTCACAAATCCCCTAAAGAATGATGACCAGTGATGGTAACTTTAAATAAGACTACATACAGAATGAAAAAAAGTAGAATCATAATTAAGACAAAAACTAGTAAACTGAAGGTAGAACCCCTCAAGTAAGCCAGTTCAGGAGCTGCCTGGAGGAAGCTATGTATAAGGCTTCAGCATAATTTTATTTCTTTTCAGTGTCAAATCTAGTAACCCACTCTTTACTCAAAAGGACAGCGTTTAACACATGTAATTTTTTTCCTCAGGTGGAATGACAATCTGCTGGCAATTTGGATTTCAAGCATGCAACTCTTTTGCATATTTGAACCCCACTGTTTTGCATAATAATTTGAATCAACAAATAGTTTAATTGTATTCAATATACATAATCAAATATTTTTCAACAGATTTCTTTAATGAGAAAATATGTATATTCATATTTTAATAATAACGTAAGACTTGTGCTTAATATAGAACATTATCGCCCCAAATATATCTTTAATGAATTTCATTATAAGAAACCATGGTTTGACTCCTATATGTATTATCATACAGTAAAAGATTTAAAAATTGATCTAGAATATATGGTCATATATCCCTAAGCCTCTGATAGTCACTGAAACTTTGACACAAGTGGACTTTATTTTTATAAAGTTTAGAAACTTTATCTAGGCTGAAACAATGATACTACAAAAATGAAACAAAAAAGTAAAACAATGGATTTAAAAAATGCTATTTAGGGTCAATACGAGTTGCATCGACTTGATGGCAGTGGGTTTGGGTTTTTTTTTGTTTATGTACTTAGAATTTCAAGGAGATAAGCATAATGAGAATATTTTATTTTAAATAATTTCATATGCTTTTTTTTTAGTAACAAAGAATTTTAAATGTTGGTATTTCATGCTTTTGAGAAAGTGCTGAAGACTAGCCAATTCTTGAAACTAGGAGAAAAGTGGGATATCTCATTAGTACAAGCCATGGTAGTGCCTTGTCACAAGTGCTTCTTGAAAGTACACAGAAATATACCATTAGGTACTATCAAGTTAAAGCATGTGGTATCCCTACTCTTCGGTGAAAGACAAGTTATCTTTTCACTCTAAATTGTGCATTCCTGTATAGTATGAATATATGAGGTCTGATAATCAGGTTCACCTACTCATCCTAGAAAAAGTACTACATACCTCATTGCTGAATATCACGATGATTATCTTCTAAGTACTCCTCCTGGGAAGCTATGTACTGATTCCAGCACCTAGTCTACCTTTAGAAGCAATTGTAGAACTCTTTTGCTGGAATGGCCATCAGAGCTATCACTGTATTACCCTTGATGTCCCGAATGTCATCAAAATGTCCCCCTTTCAACATTTCCTTTGTCTTTGGGTAAATAAAAAAGTCACTGGGGGCCAAATTAGGTAAGTTGGAAGGTGTTCCAGTACAATAATTTGTTTACAGGCAAAAAACTCCCTCACAGACAGTGAGTGCCTTGTGAGCTGATGCACTGTCATTATGCAAGAGCCATGAGTTGTTGGTGAAAAGTTCAGGTTTACTGCATCTTTTTCATACAGTCTTTTCAGCACTTCCAAATAGTAAACTTGGTTAACTGTTCAACTGGTACTAATTCATAATGAGCGATCCCTTTGATATCAAGAAAGTTTAGCAACGTATTTCTGACTCTTGATTCTGGAGTGATGGAACTTCTTTGGTTCTGGAGAATTGGCTGACTTCCATTGTGTACTCTGACACTTAGTTTCAAGGTTGTATTAGCACACCCATGTTTCATCACCTGATGAAACCTGAGGACAACAGACTTCATCACCTGAGACAACAGCCGAAAACATCGCTTTGCCTCTCCAAAAGCTCTTGGCTAACTTGGACTCGTCTTTGCTTTTATTCATTGGTGAGCTCCTTCAGGACCATTTCTGCACACATTTTTCTCATGCCAAGGTTTTCTTGTTTTTCTATTGATGTTTACTTGGTTTGCTATGGTTTTCATAGTTAGCTGATGATTTTGATGCACAATTTGACAAATTTTTGTAACTTTTTTTCAGTTCTGCTCATTACTGGCTGCCCAGATCTCTCTTTATCAGTGACACTCTCTCCCCTCAGAAAAGCATTTAATCCATTTGTACACTGACATTTTCTTCATGGCATTATCCCCATAATCTTGGACTAACACGTTGCTGACTTCACTTCCACTCTGACCAAGTTAAACAAGAAATCTAGTGTTGGTTCACTGCTCTAATTTAAGCCCCGACATTCTTGTAACAGGACACAAAAACACACAATAATGAACGCCACTCAGCTAGACATCACCACACACTGACATGAGCCATGAGACAGCAATATACCAAGGTTATGAAACCTTACTGAGTTGTTTGTACAGTGCTACCACCATAAGCACATAAGTGGAAAGTTCGTGAACTCAATTGCCAGACCTTGTAGCTACTGAAATCTTAATGCTGACTTTAAAAAGTCAGTTTCCTTGATAACAGAAAACTGGTTAGGAGTGCCAGAATTTGTATTCAAAGCTTCAAGAAATTTCCAGGGCTGCAAATCTTTATAGAAGCACACTGCACTAGTTTTCTTCCACAGAGCCACTGGTGATTTCAAACTGCCCACCTCTCACTTAGCAGCTGAGTGTTTTAACCACCGACATACCAATGTTTCTCAGCACAACCTGCTGATTTTGAAGCTGATGAATTTTGAGTATCAGTAAATGCCGTGGATTGAATTGTGTCCCACCCAAAATATGTGTAGAAATTTGGTTGGGTCGTGACTACCCTTATTGTGTGATTGCCCTCCATTCTGCGATTTTTCCTAAACTGTATGTTAAGGCAGATTAGGGTGGGGCTATAAATCCCTTCGTAATTTTACTTCTCTTCTCCATTGTAAAGGCAGTTTCCCTGGAATGTGGCTTGCACCACCTTTTATCCTACAAAGGATAAAAGGAAAGGGAAGCAAGCAGACTGGGAACCACACACATCAAGAAAGCAGCACCGGCAATACAGAGCATCCTTCAGACCTGAGGTTCCTGTACCAAGATGCTCCCTGACCCAAGACTGATGCAACACAAGGACTTTCCTCCAGAGCTGATAAGGGAGAAAGCCTTCCCCTGGAGCGGACATCCTGAATTTGGACTTGTAATCTACTGGATTGTGTTAAGAATAAACTTTTCTTTGTTAAAGCTATCCACTTGCGGGATTTCTGTCAGAGCAGTACCAGATGACTAAAGCAGTAATGTCAAAAGCTGTTTTCTAGATACAGGAGATAGAACAGAAATTAATGGCTTCTTGCTCCCATCTTCAATTTTGGAAATGCAACTTAAGTACAAGGAACTTAGAATCCTTTAATACCCAGCCATACTGATTTCAGTATAGTTCATATAATTAACAATGTTAAAGCTGAAAATTCCAGTTTTGCTAATTCTATCTACTTCTTCCTTTTCTAGAGGTAAGTCACGTATGCTTCCTTTCAACCTTTATTTTTAAATTTTTAATGTATTGTCTGTCATCAGACTATGCACACATAAATAGAAAATAACACATACTCTGATTTTTTTTTGCAACTTGCTGCTTTCAATCAACAGTGTTTTTAGATATCTACCTATATTGATACACACTATTACAGTATGTACATAACTTTTTTTTCCTTTGCTCTGCCCCCTTTTCTTTTTTGCCTTCTACTAGATACCAACAAACCAACCAACAAAACCTAGTGCCACTGAGTTGATTCTGACTCATAGTGACTCTGTAGCTCAGAGTAAAACTGCCCCATAGAGTTTCCAAGGAGGGCCTGGAGGGCTTGAAGTTTTGACCTCTTGGTTAGCATCTGCAGCACTTAAACATTACACCATCAGGGTTTCCTTCTACTGGATAGATCAAGTTTATTTTTTGCCCTGTAATAATTTGGATACTGTGTATTAATTATGTTCTTCAAATAGGCAAACTGAATTTAAAATGTTCCAGTAAAGTGTGACATTTATGAGTGTCTGCAGCCTGCCCCATAGGGCACAGCTCTACTCCATGGCTCTCTCTCCAAGTTTGGATTTCACTTACTAACACAGTCTAATTTTGTATTTCTCAGTTTACTGTTCTTCAATATTTTAACCATTCCCCACAATAGCATCACTACTATTTGTTCAAGTCAGTAATTTCTAGATCCAACTAGCATGTTTTATCAATTTTGAATTCACCTTTGTGTCTGGCATTCCATTATTTTGTATTTACTTTCAGCTAAAGTATATATTTTTGGTAGCTCTTTCAGTAAAGATCTGTCACTGGTAAAGTCTTGCTGCTTCTATGTCTAGTAACAGTCAAGTCCCTTTCAGATTCCTCTAATATCTATGATTTCTTGGGTTCTGTTCCCACAACTCCACCGAAGTCACTTCTGATATAAATCAAGTGTTTCATTTTGGGGTTTGCTTTATAAGTTTTCCTTATAGAGCCAGTCCCCAGATTACTAAAGAGACCTGTTCCTAATTCTGTCTTTAAGTCAAATTTGTTGACAAGTTGGAGCAAGTCTGTATGGTCCTTATGTAGCAGCAGTTAGTCAAATGTTTCTCCTAGTACGCAGCACACAACAGCCCCAACTTTCAACAGTTTGAATGAAACGCTTAGGAGCTATTTCTAAACTTTGCACGTTCTCTTGAGCAGCACACAGCAGAGTATGTGTTTGTTACTATGAATAACTGTATCTACCTCAAACTTTTAATATGAGACACTTAAAAATGGCAGTCAATTCTTACACATAATTTAGCCATCCCTTCAGACATGTGTAACGTAAGGACTGTCTATACTGCTTTTCTTGTCACTTTCTTCACAAATCTGATCTTTACTTGTCTTCAGGGCTTGGAATCTTTACATCTGAGAACTAAACATAAGAAGATTGTGCATTGCAACACTGTATGTATTACTAACCATAAAATGTACTTTTTAAAAAAGGATAGTTGTAAGTACAATTCATCATAGCTCATGTATGATGGAAGTTGGGGACTCTGTAATCTTGATAGTCATTGGATTTCCTATTTGTTTGCTTTGTAATATTTTCTTGCTGATTTATCTTTGTTCTGATGTGATTTATGTTCCTTGAACTTATGGAGAATGCCTTTTTACATATACATATATATAGTACTTCAGATGAAGGTTTATCGCTTGGCTGGCTGACAGAACAAGTTTCTCATTAAATGTTTAGTACACATATTGTCTTATAGCATTGGTTAACAACCTCACAACATGTCAACATTCTCCCTCCTCAATCGTGGGTTCCCTATTAGCAGCTTTCCTGGCCCCTCCTGTCTTCTAGCCCTTGCCCCTGGGCTGGCATGTCCCTTTAGTCTCACTTTGTTTTACACACCTGTCCAATTTGGGCTCAAGGGTGAACCTCAGGAGGGACTTCACTACTGAGCTGAGTTAGAATTCTGTTCTTTACTTTCCCCAGCTCTGTCCATGACCCTCTGTTGTGATCCCTGTCAGAGGAGTCAGTGATGGTAGCCGGGCTCCGACTGGTTGGACTGGATTAAACCTTGTAGACGCTGTTGGCGATGTGGTTCACAGTTCTTTGGACTAATCTTTGCCTGGTATCTTTAGTGTTCTTCATTCTTCCTAATCACTGAAGGACTGACATCAATTGAGTATCCTCGACAGTGAGAGAACTCCAGTTTTGGAAGAGATTACATTAATTTCTTCTTTGGGAATGCCTTCTGTATGAATTTAGGCCACACACATATGTGTGTTTTAAGGCTAGAAATCATAGCTTTTCCATTTGACTTGGTATTCACAGTGTTGGTCCAATAGGTTAAAGTTTCCCATCTGGACTTCTTTTGCCTTGTAACTTTATTTATAAAAAGAACTCAGCTTCAGTAATTATTAAATACCAGAGGCCTATAGTCTTCATTCTTATCCCCAAATGAAGTAAATACAATCTCCTGAGGCTTAAACAAGAACAGTTTTAAACCCACGAGTTACATGGGCCCACTCCAAGATTCTGCTAAAAATTTTCTGTTAATTTCTTGCACCTGAAGATTTCACTGTTTCACGTTCAATTTTATATTACCTTCATTTTTTACCATCTAGCACACCTATATGAAAGGAGTTGTTTCCTGCAGGAGCTGTCATCTTCTCATCCAGAAGTTCTCCAGTGCACTTTCTTTAACCACAATCAATCCAGATCACTGTTTATCGCATGTCTCCTGTGTTTACAGAACTTTGGTTGTTTGTTAGTCACCATCCAGTTGTCTTTGACTCACGGAGACCCCACAGACAATAGAACAAAATGCTGCTTTGTCACACGTCATCTTCTTGATCTCTGCCACATTTTTGAGACCAATGTTGTCGTCCAACTTGGGAGGCTCATCTTTCAGCTCTATATTGAGGAATGTTCTGTCATGATGTAAAAAAAATTCATTGGATGAGTTTTGGAAGTAGATCACTAGGCTGTTCTTCCTCCTCTGTAAGTCTGGAATTTCTGCTGAAACCTATCCACAATGGATGTTCTCGGGTATCTGAAATAACAGTGGCCTCACTTCCACTACCCAGCAACATGTAAGCCACCACAACATGCTGACTGACGAGCAGGTGGTGTTACAGCTCTGCAGTCTGTGAAACGGTGCATAAAAGTTAATGAAGTTTCCTGTCTCTCTTAAATGAGTTTCTAATCTGAAGGTGTGTGTTAGATTGAATTGTGGACTGCCTCCTTGCCTCTCCCATAGGTATCAACTTGGTTAGTCCATGATTATGTGGTTATCCTACATTTTGTGGTTTTCCTATATATTATAAATCATTGTCCCGAAACCTATTTGATTGTCACAAGGGGGGAGGAGGCAGTGCTACTATTATCCAGCGGGCAGAGGCTACGGATCTTTCTAGACATCCTACAATACACTGAAAATCACTCACAACAGGAAACGATCCAGCCCCAAATGTCGATAGGGCTGACACTGAGGACCGCTAATGAACACTGATGGATGGACTGAGTCGTCACAGTTGTTCCTCAGAGAAATAGAAAGTAGGGTTCTTCTGATCCTTTTCTTGAGATACAACCACTGAATACAATTTGAAGAAGATTAAACACAGTCCTATGAGTGGAATACCCAATTCACCATAACTTATTTCTTTTGTCATACTTATCAAAGTCAAAATTTCTTACTCTCCTGTCAAATTCAGAGCATCTGCATTACTTTTATTTTCTGTCTTCCTCCCATCCCTAGCAATTGCTGGCATACAAACTTCATCAGTTCAAGGATCTTTGTAAGTTTGCTCACAGATACTTCCCATCACCAATGCTTGGTCCAGAGTACAAGCTTCATAAATACTTTCTGCATAAAGGAGTGTTTAATACCAGTAAAAAATATACATATTTCATGTACCCTAACGTCATTAACAGAAACTAAGACACTTAGAGGAGGTGAGAGAAGGTATGATTATAACTGATCTTTCCAACACCTTAATTTCTCCTTTTGTACTGTTAAAAAAGTGGAGTTTAAGATTCCAAGATTATCTTTTTTAAGAAGAGCCAATGTGATGGAATTCCTTAGTGTTGACTAGGAAACTCTGGGAAAGGATTAAAGAATACAACAGCTTACTAGCTATTAGAAGGAAGACAAGCCCCAAAGTACATATAGCTATCAAAATGGCTCTATAAAATTTTAGAGCTATAAAATTATGAGTCTACTACTAATACAGAAGTTTCCTATATTTTTCCTAGAAGGAAAACATTAGCAGAACACTTTCTTTTTTGGTATTCAACTTACAATGAGATCCACATATTCCGCCCTCGCATTAGTATTGTTTTCTGAAAGTAGTCATATTCTTAGTTATACATGATACTGTTCGTGATCATATTAAGTCAACATATAAAATTAAGTCATATTATCACTAAAAATTTATATTCACATATTCAAATTTATAAGACTAAGTTAAACTACATTAACTTCATTCTATAGTAGACAAAAAAAATATCAATTAAAGTAGATTTAATTGAGCAAGAAAAGTATGTGACATTAGAAATATACTTTCATTAGAAAGGTCTTTGATAATAGGATAATAATAAATGAGGATTCCCCCAAATAAGCCTGTCACCCACCATAAAGAACCTATACGGAATGGGGTAAATTATGAAATACATATTCAAGAAGACTCTGGCTAAAGTTTTTTTTTAGTAGTCATATTGTGTTAATAACAAGAAATACTCTAATATCTCAATACTTTAAAACTATGTTTTTTAAGGTGAGTTAAATTCTATGAAATTTAAACAGAAGAACCTTATTTGGAAGATACTTTGTTAAAATTTGTATAAAGTTACCATTTTCACAGGCAAATAACTATGTTCAAGTATTTATTTTACCAAACAACATGCTACGTGTAGCCTGAGGCAGAATACCTTACTATTGCTTCTCCCTACCAGCTTCTCCATCCCGCATCCCTTTGTATTTTCTAACAGGATACCAAAGACATTGGAGCCTCACCTGTAATTTTCAATGACTTTATCACCCAAGTTCATTAAAAAATATTTCCATTTAAAGTTTTTATTTAAAAGCATTTTTTTTCCCAACATGTTCCTCTGTTCCTAGGAAATCAAATTTCCCTGCAGTTAGTTTTCATTTCCTTGATTAGATTTTTTTTTTTTGTGGTTGTTTCTACATAAAATCAAGCCAAGTAAGACCTTTTACAGGAAGTGGAAATGTATTAAATATAAATAAACAAAATCAGATTATCAAGCAAAAAGCACAACAACCAACAGACAGGGTTCCTAAAATAGTTACATCAATACACGAAATCCATTTATGATTTACTAATAACAAGTACTTATGGGTTTATTCATACAAAAATGAGCCCCCATTTGGAAACAGCATCAAAAATACACATAGACAGCCATGATCCAGGTCAGTTAAGAACTGGTAAATTTGGATTTTATAAATCACATTAATGTTTCATCCTTCTGTAACTATGTATCCGTGTGTACTTATGTATATGTGCACATGTACACACAGTGTGCGGGGAGCAGAAAGAGGAGACTGGAGGGGAGCGGATGGAAAGAGAAGGAAGGGACGGGAGTAGGAGGGGTGGTATAAATCAAAAACTAAACCTGTTGCAAGTGTGTCAGTTCTGATAACTAACTGTATAGGACAGAGTAGACCTGCCCCATAGAGTTTCTGAGATGCACCTGGTGGATATAAACTGCCGACCTTTTGGTTAGCAACTGTAACACTTAACCACTATGCCACCAGGGTTTCCATTGGTAGTATAGACTAATTCTCTTAATTACAAGTATTAGGAATTAAACTGGGTAGTTACAGGCACAAGGTGTAGCTATCAGATGTGATTTAGACATCTACTCACAGATCACAGAATCAAGGTACTCCACAGCACTTAAACAACCAGACTTTGTGTACATGCTTATGCACAACTTCCATATCTTTCATCATGACTTAGGTCCACATTGATGCCAATTAATCATTCAGGTGAGATTCCTTTAGTAATATCATAACGTAAAAATACCACATGTAAAAATATACCAAATCTACCTTCGAAAAACTACTTCGCCCTTTCTTTGCCTTTCAAGTTTTAAGATAATACAATAAAGAGACAAAGAGGTTCTTAAAAACAAAATGGGTTAATGCCTCAGGTCATCTCACTACCTTTTTGCTTGCTGCCTGTTCTACAGGCAGAATATAGTGTTCTACAAGGTCTGACAGTTAGGGTCACAAACTCATCCTAGAAAAAGTGCTACATACCTCATTGCTGAATATCAGCATGGTCACCTTCATATCATCCCCCTTGGGAAGCTATGCACTGATGCCAGTGCCTAGTTCACCCTTCAAAGCAGTTTTGGAACTCTTTTTCTGAAACGGCCTTCAGAGCTGTTACTGTATTACCCTTGATGTCCTGAATGTCATCCAAATGTCTTCCTTTCAATATTTCCTTTCTCTTCAGGTAGAGAAAAGTCATTGGGGGATACATCAGGTGAGTAGGGAGCGTGTATCAATACACTTATTTGTTTATTGGCTAAACGCTCCCTCACAGACAACTATACAATTAAGTTTGTGAACATCCTACCTTCATACCGTGCACAATGGCCATTCCAGGAGGAGTTCCAAAACTGCTTTAAAGCATAGACTAGGGACTGGCATCAGAGCCTAGCTTCCTATGGGGAGTGCTTTGACGGTGACTGCAGTGATATTCAGCAGGAGATATGTAGCACTTAAGAACTATTAAGTTCATCAACTTAATTGTCAGAACTCTGTATTCCTTAACTGTTTCCAAACAGTACAGAAGACCAGTCAAGTTTATCCTAAAATGTCTTAAATCTATTATTATTACTATTATATAAGGTAGACAGAAAGAACACCAAGTCAGTCCCTATTCTGGAAAGAATAAAAGTTCATCCCAATGGTTCAAATGAACAGATTCTATGGAAGGGCCAACTTCGAGAAGTGCTGGCAGAAGATGAAAAGCAATTCTAAATTCAGTGGTGTGTCAGGACATGACCATCATAGGTACTGAAGAGATACAGGGAGGAAACAGATACTGGGGTCCTAGAAACAAAGAGGGGGGAACATCCAGTGGACATTCAGTCCAGAGGAAATACAGCTACTGCTACAGATATGACACCGCAGCAAGGAGGATACATGGATGAAACACTAAGGCTTCTCTGTCTCTCTTCCCACTGTCTAAACCCTGTTGTTTCTTGTTGGCCAAACTCAAGCACCCCACCTGAGCCAGTGGTCTAGGAAGCAAGTAAGGTGTGGCAATCAGAGGTCAACCTTTCTGGTCTAAGTGCAGTGAATAAAAGGGAGAAAAATGGATCTAGGGGTGAGCAAATGAACAAAAATTCTATAGAGTCTTTTCAAGGTCTAGTCTTATTTTCAAATTATATATGGGAGGTATGGCACATGGCTATTGGCTTTATCAAATTTAGGGAGCAAGATTCAAGAAGGAAGATTTGACCAAAGCCTCTATCTATAACTTTATGTCAATTTTGTCTTTTACATTTCATTCATTGGCATCAAGCAGCTGACAATCATCCATTACCTGTACCTGTGACCATTATTATAAGACATCTGAAGAACTGAGGTAAGTACTCATTAGTTAGTTAATGTGGACTGGCAAAGGCAAAATTCTAACACAGCACAATAGCCCCTAAATAACAAGGTAGAAAAAACAGAACAAGGTAATCCAGTTTCATTGTTAAAAACACTGACTGACTGATCACACAATTCCAGAGTATTTATATTTCTACTTTTGGCACAGTCCTAACAAACACATTTAAACCTCCCTGAATATTTGCTGAAATGAATTCGATAGAATGAGGCAGAGACACTATTTAAAAAAATGAGCTCTAAAACAGAAGAGAGAAAAAACAGGAAGGCTAAAGAGTCTCTGAGAGAGAAACTAAAAACTGTGGTCTAGAACAGAGGTAGTCATCAGTTACTAGTGGTTTCCCACATTGTTTAGCAAGTCCTAAAAACTATTGTTTTAAACAAAGAAATGGAAAAAAGAAGTATAAATTTTCAGTGCACAGTGCAAGAAGGACATATATTGTGAAACTTGCTTCATGTTTGAGGATACTAAATCACAATATAAAATATGTATCTTGTATTGGCTCTCTATTCAAAATTTTTGAAAACCACTTACTGGCCTATGGCAGCCAAATGCTGAAGTGGCTTTAGCAGGGCTTGCAGAGTAAGACAGACTGGGAAGGAAGGCCTAGTGGTCTACTTCTGAAAAACTATCCAGTGAAAAACCCATGGATTACAACTTCTGGTCTTGTACCTTGGGGTCCACAAATCGGGGCTGAATTGATGGTGATTATACTGGTGCTGCCTTGATTTCAATTAGACATTAAAAAAAAAAAAAATCCCTTCACATCAGCAAGGAAAACCATGATAAAATTGTCTAGTGTTAGCTGCAGAAAAATAAACAAGCAGACATAACAGTAGCTAAAGCAAACACAGCTTGCTAATAATTAACCCAAGATTATTTGTAACCTAAAACTGAAGAAGGATGAAACTTTAGTCTATTTCCATACTACAAAGATGGTTGAGAATTATTATTCTGGGAAGGCAAATGATGCAAAGAAATGCACGTTACACAAAAACCAAGACCCAACCCCCCAAAAACCTAGTGCCATGTACAGATACGTGACATAGAGTTGTTTTCAGGTGCAATGGAGTATGGAGACACTGGTCAGGTAGTGGTTAAGTGCTACCACTGCTAACTAAAAGGCTGGCAGTTCAAATCTACCAGGTGATCCTTAGAAACCCTATGGGGCAGTTCTACTTTGTCTTACAGGGTTGCTGTAAGTTGGATCGATTCAATGGCACTGGGTTTTTTGGTATGGAGTTGGTTTGGACTCATAGCAACCCATGTACAGTAGAATGAAACAGTGCCCATTCCCATGCCATTGTCACAATCTTTGAGCCTACTGTTGAAGCCACTGTGTTTGGTCTTCGTTTTCACAAACCATTTACTTTCCTAAGCATGACACCCTTTTCCAGGGACTGAGATCTGCTGACAACATATCCAAGTACACGAGATGAAGTCTCTCCATCCTTTCTTCTATGCAGTATTCTGGCTGTGCTTCTTCCATTACAGATTTGTTTGTTCTTCTGGCAGTTCGTGGTCTACTCAGCATTCTCATCCAATGTCATAATTCAAATACGTGAATTCTTCCTCTGTCTTCCCTGCTCATTTTCTAGTTTTCGAATGCACATGAAGTGACTGAAAAAACCACCAGTTGGATCAGGTGCACATTAGTCCTCAAAGGTACATCTTTACTTTTTACCATGCTAAAGAGGTCTTAGGCAGCAGATCTGCTCAGTGCAATATGCTGACTGGTTTCTTGACTGCTGCTTCCATGAACACTGACTGTGGATCCAAGCAAAATGAAATCCTTGACAACTTCCATCTTTTCTCCATTTATCATGATGCTGCTTATTGTTCCTAGTTGTGAGGATTTTCTCTTTAATTTGAGGTGTAATCCATACTAAAGGGTGTACACTTCGATATTCATCGAGTTCTTCAAGTCTTCTTTTCTTTCAACAAGCAAGGTTGTGCCGTCTGCATACCCCAGGTTGTTAACCAATCTTCCTTGAATCTTGATGTAGTGTTTTTCTTCACATAGTCCAGCTTCTTGGTTTATTCGCTCAGCATAAGTGTGGTCAGCATTAGAGTAACTAGGGTGACCCCGACACCATACCACCCAGACACACACCTTCCTGATAAATCATTCAGTGTCCGCTTGTTCTATTCCAATGACTGTGTCTTGGTCTAGGTACATGAGCACAATTGAGTGTTCTGGAATTCCCATCCTCCATGATGTTATGTAAAATTTGTCATGAGAGACACAGTCAAATGTCTTTGTATAGTCAATAAAATACAGGTAAACATCGTTCTGGTATTGACTGCTTTCAGCCAAGATCCATCTGACATCAGAAACGATATCCCTCATTCTATATCCTCTTCTAAATCTGGCTTGAATTTCTGGTAGTTCTCGGAAGATGTACTGTTACAAGTGTTTTTGAATTATCTTCAGAAAATTTTACTCCTGTGCAGTATTAATGATATTGTTTGATAATTTCTTCATTCTGTTGAAGCGCATTTGTGAGCAAAAATATGGATTTTTTTCCAGTCAGTAGGCCAGGTAGCTGTCTTCCATTTTCTTGATATAGATTAGTGAGCACATCCAGCATTGGATCTGTTTGTTGAAGCTTCTGAATTGATACTGATCAAATCCTGGAATCTTGTTTATCACCAGTGACTTTAGTGCAGTTTGGACTTTTTCTTTCAGTACCATTCACTTCCTCTCGAAATAGCTGAACACTGGTCAATTCTTCTTGATATAGTGATTCACTGTGTATTCTTTCCATGTTCTTTTATTGTTTCTTGCACTATTCAACATTTTTCCCACTGACTCCTTCAACGTTGCAACTCGAGGCTTAAATTTTTCATCAGTCCCTTCAGCTTGAGAAACACCATGCATATTCATCCCTTTTGATTTTCTAACTCCAGCTCTTTGCATATCTCATTATAGTACTTTACTTTGTCTTCTTAAGCTGACCTTTCAAATCTTCTGTTCCGCTCTTTTATTTCACCATTTCTTACACTTGCTTTAGCTAATCAATATTCAAGAGACAGTTCCAGAGTCTCCTCTAATACTCATTTTGGTCTTTTCTTTCTTTCTTGTCTTTAATGATCTTTTGTTTTCTTCATGTATGAAGTCCTTCCACAGCTCATCTGGTCTTTACTCGTTAGTGTTCACTAGGTCACATCTACCCTTGACATGGTCTCCAACTCAGATGAAATACACTCAAGTCATACATTAGCTCTTGTAGGGTTGTGTTCACTTTCCTCAACTTCACCTTGTGTCTTCTGGCCTTGTTCTTATTGATGATACTGAGCTTCTCTATCACTTCTTTCCACAGATGTAGTCAATTTAACTCCTGAGTGTTTCCTCTGGTGACGTCTATGTGTACAGTTGCCGGTTATGTTATTGAGAAAGGTATTTCCAACAAATAGGTAGTTGGTTTTGCAAAATTCTTTCATGGATCACCAGTGTCATTTTTACCACCAAGGACATGTTTTCCAACTACTAATTCTTCTTCTTTGTTTTGGCTTTTGCATTCCAATCAACAGTAATTATCAATGCACGTTAACTGTGTAATTGGTGAACTTCAGACTGCAGAAGTTATAAAGATCTTTAGTTTCTTTATCTTTGACACCAGTGGTTGGTGTACAAATTTGAATAACAATAATATTAACTGCTCTTCCTTGTAGGCATATTGATGAGCTATCTAAATGGCCTTTGGGTCTCCCTTCACATTTGTTTTAGTATTTGCTGATGAACACGTCTGTGTGATTTACATTATTGTATTTTATAACCCATAATAATTGCACTGAAAGTGTGATTTAAATTTCAGAGTTCTCTTTTTCAACTGAAAAAAACACTCAATATTAATAAATTAGAGTTTTGCCACTTAATGGCCATTTCTTTAAATTACAGAAGCATTATTCTGGGAATTCCTAAAGGAAAGAGTGTATTATATCTAACCATCTACAAGATTCTGAACAAGTGAATGACTTAACTTCTCTGTCAACCAATTCCATTTTTTTTTTTTTTAAAAAAAAAACACAGATAATTATTTTTGCCATGAAATTTCAAGGCAAGGAACAAATGAGAAATCACACATAGCAACAAGCAGTTCATACTTTATATATTATTGTTATTAGTAGCCGTCAAGATAGGTCCAAACAGAACAACACATTGCCTGGTTCTGTGCCATCTTCATGATTGTTGGTAGGTTTGAATCCATTGTTATGGTCACTGCATCTTTTGAGGATCATCCAATCTAGGGAGCTTACTTTCCAGCATTATGCTGGACACTATTAGGTTGTTATCCACAGTGTTTTCACAGACTATCATACTTGAGAGCCCTGGTGACACAGCAGTTAAGAGCTCCCTACTCTTCAAAAGGATGGCAGTTTGAATTTTCCAGCTGCTTCCTGGAAACCACCTGGGGCAGTTCTACATTGCCTTACAGGGTTGTGATAAGCTGGAATGGACTCAATAGTAATGGGTTTCGTTTTGGTTTTTTATGATTGCCATGTTTACCAGGTCTTCTTCCTTGTCTCTCTTAATCTAGAACTTCCACTGAAATTTATCCACCATGGGTAACCCTGATGATATCTGAAATACTGATAATAAAACTTCTAGTATTACAGTAATATGCAAACTATCACAGTACAGCAAACAAATAGCTGGTGGTCACATATTATAAGCTTTTATAAACTGGTAGCTTTGATGGTATTGTTGATGAAGGGTGGTGAGAATAATGCTGTGGTGGAGGACTGATGTCCTCACTTTTCACATGGAAGAAATTTGTGGAGAAAAATATTCCTGGAGTTTCTACTCACCCACAGAAGGAAGAGTAACTTAGCTGACTTGTGACCAGAAACTGGACTGTCTGACTCAGCTCTTCTTCTCTATACCTCCCACCGGTGGCTTAGTAGGTTAAATACTACATCTCCTAACGAAGAGGTCAGCAGTTCAAATCCGCCAGGCGTTCCTTGGAAACTCTGTGGGGCAGTTCTACTCTGACCTCTAGGGTTGCCATGCGTAGGATCTGACTCAACGGCAGTGGGCTTTCTTCCAGGAGGGTTTTCTTATCTTTCCTTGCTATGGCTATGTAGGGGCAAGCTCTGTCGGGGGGCTCTGTGATTGTCCTGCTGCCCCACTGACTGAGATACAATTCTGTTTAATTACCAGTGAGTGATATCAAGCCCTTTTGACTGAAGATTTAAAGACACTCAGTTTATCTTCAGTAAAGCTAGTAGAATTTTGAACTGTGACTTCATTCTCCATAAGTTTTGAACTCAGGAAGAACAGAAAGTAAAATTTATTTATTAGGATCCTAAATTCCTAACAAGTCACAGTGATTAAAATTTCTCTGCTGTGTTCATTATATATTGCATTATGTACCTTTACAGATCATCCACAGTTAAACAAGTAGACAAGATGTTGAAATCAGTCTGTTAGTGTAAAAATTCTGTGAGAGTGGTGTCTGACCTTCTAGTCTAACTTCTCATTTAACTTCACAAGGGGGAAGGAGAGTAAAGATCAGCAACTAAAGGCTAATTACTATGAGGCAGAGGCCCATGGGTGCCAGCTGAACATGTTCAAACTCAGCCCTTCTTCCCAAAGCTGCACTTCGTCCATTTCCACTCAAGACTAGATCCAGGAGGTCACCACAAATGAGCACACCACGCTGTGTAGTAGCAAGCTCCTTTTCATTTCCAGTCCTAGAATGCGGTTCCATCTGACTGGCAATAACTTTTCCTGCCTCAATGCATTCAATAGCAAACCACTTGCTTGAAATTCAAAAACTAAAACTGTCCCTTTTTTTGCCTCCTTCTGTAGGTTCTTTCTATGTTGACAGGAAACTGACCAAAATTCAAGCCAGATTCAGAAGGGGATATGGAACCAGGCAGATCATTGCTTATGTCAAGTGGACCTTAGCTGAAAGCAGAGAATGCCAGAAAGATGTTTTATTGACCACGTGTTTTATTGACCATGCAGCAGTCAATAAAATGGACTGTGCAACAATCAGTAAAATTGACTATGCAGTAGTCAACAAATTATAGATTACATTGTGGAGAATGGGAATTCCAGAACACTTAACTGTGCTCATGAGGAATCTGTACATGGATCAAGAGACACTCATGTGAACAGAACAAGTGGACATGGCTGGGTTTAAAGTCAGGAAAGGTGTGCCTCAGGGCTGTATCCTTTCACCATACCTATTTAATCTGTGTGCCCAGAAAATAATCTGGGAAATTGGACTAAATGAAGAAGAACAAGGTATCAGGATCGGAGAAAAACTCATTAACAACTGGCGTCATGAAGGTAACACAACCTTGTTTGCTGAAAACAAAAGTTAAGAGTAATGAAGCACTTACTGATGAAGATGAAAGACCACAGCCTTCAGCACAAACTGCACCTCAACATCATGAAAACAAAAATCTTCACAATTCAACTAGTAAGAAATATCTTTTATTATTATTATTATGACTGAGTGAAAATGTACATTCCCGTATAAATTTACATGCCCACCTATATGCTGCTTCCATTGCACTCCCTGCCCGGTGACAGCACACTATTCCTCTCTGCTCCATACATGTCTCATGTTCGCAACAGTTTCTGTTCCCCTCCTCTCCACCCACACCCCTTACTCCAGACAGAGGTCCGCAGGATGATATCCTATAGATGCATAGAACCGTAAAGTGCATCCAATATGTGGTCCCTCTGCATCACCAAGTCCAATCCATTCATGTTTGAAGAGTAGACCTTCATAATGATTTATGGGCAAGGGCAGCATCAGGGCCAGGGGCACTCCAAAGCTGCTGGACCATCAGTTGTGGTCTTTTAGTGGAGATCTCAAGTGCGCCCTTTTTCATTCTTGTGTTGCCAGTGAGATTCAACTTTGTTAGCTCCATCGTGGCATCTCACCCCACCAAGATTGGCCATGATCCAAAAAACACAAAACGACAAATGCTGGAGAGGCTGTGGAGAAAGTGGAACTCTCCTTCACTGTTGGTGGGACTGCAAAATGGTCCAGCCTCTTTGGAAAGCAATCTGGAGCTTCCTTAAAAAAATGGATATAGATATACCATTTGACCCAGTAATTCCACTACTTGGAATATATCCTATAGAATCAAGGACATTCACACCAACAGATACATGCACAAGAGTGTTTATCACAGCACAGTCCATGATAGCAAAAAGATGGAATCAACACAGATGCCCAACAACAGAGGAATAAATAAGTAAACTATGGTAAATATGCTCAGTGGAGCACTATGCAACGATAAAGAACAATGATGATTCCAGGAAACATCATAACCTGGTTTCAACTGGAAGACATTATGTTGAGTGAAAGTAGTCAGAGACAAAAAGACAAATATTGTATGAGACCCCATGATAAAAACTTAAAAACACACTTATGCATAGAAGAAAAGGCTCTTTGACAGAGGGAGGGAGGGGGAGGGAGAGGGTTTAGATTAGATAGTTGGTAGAAATTTGGTTGGGTGAAATCGGTGACAGCACACATTAGAAACAAGAACAATATTAAGTGGACTTCACCAATATCTTGATAAGTGGAGAAAGGATTGAGGTTGCAAAGATTTGTTTTACTTGGTCCCACAAGAGATGTCAATGGAACCAACAGTTAAGAAGTCAAAAGACACATTTCGTTGGGAAAATCTGCTGCAAAACACCTCTTTAAGGTGTTGGAAAGCAAAGGTGTCACCTTGAAGGCTAAGGTGAACCTGACTCAAATCATGATATTTTGAATCACATCACACACATATGAAAGCTGAACAATGAATAAAGAAGACAGAAGAAGAGTTGTCCCTTTTGAATTGTGGTGTTGGAGAAGAATATTAGTGTACAAAAAAAAAAAAAAAAAGAAAAGAAAAAACACCAAAGAGATCTGCCCTGGAATAAGTACATCTAGAGTGTCCCTTAGAAGTAGATGGTGAGACTAGTCTTACATACTTTCGGCCTGTTGTCAGGAGGTTATCAGTCCCTACACCTAGGAGGACATCATGCTTGGCAAAGTAGAAGGTCAGTGAGAAAGAGGAAGTATTCCAAAAAGATGGGATGACACAGT
This sequence comes from Heterohyrax brucei, assembly GCA_028571685.1. Classification (NCBI taxonomy): domain Eukaryota; kingdom Metazoa; phylum Chordata; class Mammalia; order Hyracoidea; family Procaviidae; genus Heterohyrax; species Heterohyrax brucei. The sequence goes on from CM053144.1 coordinate 80,928,475, forward strand.
GGCTACAAAAATGAGCTTATGCATAAATACAATTGTGGGCCTTGAGGAAGACCTGGCAGTGTTTACTTCTGTTGTGACTCAGAGGGACTGGATGGTACCTAACAACAACAACAAGTCCTTCCTTCAAATGCAAATCTTCTGTTGTCTCAGCAGTTCTAGGTGGTTCTATATGTCTTTTCAAAATTCAATTTCTTCATTCCAGAATGTTTCCTGTGGGGCTCAGGTATACAAAGGATTACTGCATTCAGACAGCCTGCATTTCTTAGGGCAAATTTTAGTTTCCTGCTTAGCAAATCCAATCAAGTGTTAGTTGAAAGTGGAGTTACATATTCCCTGTAATCTATAACATACCCCATATTTCTGTCTAGCATACATTTAAGTCTGCTGTATAACACTAGGTAGCAGAAAATTCAGTATCTATAGCGCATTCAAGTAAACACACAATGCTAAATATACAACCCTTTTTAAATCATTCCAGTTTTATCTTCTCCACCTCGTGATTATCTTCCCATTTATTTGTATATGGACTTTGGTCTCTGGCTATGCAGAACCAGTAGACCCTGAGCCCCTAGCAATCATACCATTCAGCCAGGATACTACAGATGCAGCCTAAGTTTTCTTTCAGCTATTATAGGTAACAACCACCCAAGTCACCATCTAAGAATAAAAACTTTCATTTCCCAGGTCACTTTCTAGTTTCTCTTACAAAATCTCATTCTTCCAGAAGTCTGGAATCATTGGAAAGAATACCACTTCTTACACCAACTGTAAAAATGTTGTGGGGGTAGTGCCTGACCTTCTCTAACACAACAGACAAGAAGGTCAAGACCAGTGTCCCAAACCTGATTCCCATGAGATTGTGATCAGAGGAGTTCCTTTCTTTGCCGTTTCTCCTGATACTCATCAAGCGTTATAAAGCTCTTCTAATCCTGCCAATAAATGCCCAGAGGCACTCCACTCTGCCAATAAGCCTAGGCCAAAAGGTATTTAGTTTCCTAGCTCCACAGAGAAGCAGCACCCTGTGCCATCTCATGCCAGTCTTTCCTGCTAGTCTCTCCTGCCTTTCCTGTTTCTCTGCCAATGCTCTTGGCTGTCTTCATTGTTACAGCTTTCTCTGTCTTTTTCTGTCTCCTAGTTCCAGAAGATTCTCAGCTCGGGGATTCTGGGACCAAAGGACAAGCTTTGCTCTTGGCTAACTTTTCTTGGGGGTGGTGGGATCCTCTCTCTGCTCTGGAATTGACTCTATTTTTAGCCTAGCAGAAAATCCTTGTGGCACAGTGGTTAAGCACTACAGCCACTAACCAAAAAGTTGGTAGTTTGAATCCAACAGCTACTCCTTGGAAACTCTATGGGATGGTTCCACTTTGTTCTATAGGGTTACTACAAGTTGGGATAAACATGGTTTAAGTCTATAGAGATGGCAAAATTGATCAGTTCCCATGATGGGCCACAATACCTTTATCTGAACAATTATCAAGTGATTCGGGTGAGAGCTGTAAGACCACCCTAAGAAGAGCCACACAAAAGTGATACGTCACGCTAGAGTCAGGAAGTTATAGAGTATATTGCACAATTACGCATTTCTGCATATACAAAGCCTATGTAAGCAGTGTTCAAGAAATCAAATGACATATTGCATGGAGTAAATCTACTGCAAAAGATTTCTTTAAAATGTCAAAAAGTAAAAAGTCATTATGAGGACTATGGTGAGATTGGCTCATGCCGTGGTAATTTCAGTTGCCTCATAAACATTGACAAACTGCAGCATGAGTAGAAAAGGCTGAAAAAAAAATGATGCCTTTGAATTATGGTGTGGGTGAAGAATACTGAACATTTCATGGACTGCCAAAAGAATCAACAAGTCTGTCTTGGAAGGAGTGCAACCAGAATACTCCTTAGAAGGGAAGATGGCAAGACTGTTCTCACATACCTTGGACATGTAAACAGGAAGACACCATGGTTGGTAGACAGCAAAAAGAGGAAGACCCTTGATTAGATGGACTGACACAGTGACTGCAGCCATGCCCTCAGACACAGCAGTGTTTGTGAGAATGGTGCATGACTGAGCACTGTTTCTGTTTTATATAGGGTTGCTGAGTCAGAACTGACTCAGTGGCACCCAACATCAACAACATAGATTCTATAACTCAAATGACACTCATCCCTGTTTATAGTATCATACATTCTCTATAACTTTAATGCAAAATGTATTTTGAAAAAGTATCATACTTCCAACAATGTATTTATATTCTCAGATAGCATAAATATATTTTCAATATTCTCAGATAGTATAAATATACTTTCTAACAGCAAAAATATAGATAGTTTTGTTTATCTACTATTTTCTTTTATCTCATGTTCTAAATGTGAAATGCAAATAAATATCACCTACAGCAAACTTAACTGAAAATAAGTTTTTCTTGTGTGAGCAGAAATTTTATCAGTGCCACAGGTAGGCAAAAATGAGGTATTGTATTTAGCTGAAAGCTTGGAAAGCTATCAAATACTCTGGTTGTTGTTGATGCCATTACTTCTTTCAAAAAAATACTAATAACAGAATCAACAGGAAGGTGGGTGGTGGCTATGTGACTGAAAATTCAGCATGTTGGGAAATTGCAGTCTTTGGCAAGCTTATTGGTGACAGCTGATATACTGTTAGAAAGGGCTCTGTGAGAAGCTACTATTTTGTTGCATCTTAATTCTCTTCCCTTGGATGCAGTACAGCTCCAAGACTTGAATGGCTTGCTATTTAACAGTAAGTGCTGATGTTGAAAATTCAATATATTACTTTGGTGTAAACGATTGTATAGTAATCACCACTGATATCACCAACTTCCTTCAGAAACAGATGCTAGGAAATGAATTTCCTGAATTAAGATAGTAGAGTATTGAAATGCTAGCTAAAAGTTAACATTCCAGATGTTCCCATACTGTTTCAGTCCCAGATTATTTTTTCTTTTTCTTCATATAGATAAAGTTACCGTCTGTTTCTCTGATCAGCCAATGATTCTGATGTGATTCTGACTTCTGTGGTAATGTACTTCACATTGAGTATTACAAAAATTATATTTTCTAGGTAATTCTCTTATCTTATTTGTTTCAACCATACTAGTTTTCATTTATTGTCCTCCCTGAAGAAGAACTGTCTTTACAAGATTTAGAATGTGTAGGACAAGCTATACCTTGAGAATTTTAAGTGACATTTTCCTTTAAGTTAATTTGCTTTGATGTAAGACTGAATGTCAAGCTTCCCTTCAAAGAAAGAAGTGATCTGAGTATCACTGACACTTTTTTGGTGGCTGAGTTCTTTGCTTATATGTATAGAATGCTGTGGGCTCAAATTAATTCTAGTGATGTTTACAGTAATAATAATCTCACTGATATTTTTTTTCAAGATTGAGGAATAACTATTAACCTGGGACATTTACCAGTATTGTGAGCATAGATAAGCTGTCGATGTCTTTTGGATTTCTTCCCCAGTAGAAGAAAGAGACATGAGGTGACATGGAAATTGGTTGCCAGTTCCATACTATCACTGCTCTGTTTTGTGTTTCTTTTCTCTGAAACTATAAAACAAAACTTCACTCAAAATTAGGAATAAAGGTACAGAAGAGAAACTTTTCTTCATATCAATGAAGCCACACTGGGTTTATTATATGGAGATGATTTCTATAGACAAGATGCTTTTGCTGCTCTAAAATGGTCATCTCCATTTGGAAGCAGGTAGCGAGTTTCCTTTGAAGAAGATGTTAATAAGAGTGAATTTAGAGAGGTCTTCAAGTGTAGAAGTTGTTATGCAGTTTGGATGGCTTGCTTTTTATTACTAGCCTAACATTTGGTGGCTTGAGGTAACCCAGTGGCACCACAGAAAAAAGACCTTGCAATCTGTCTAGCTAAAGACCACTATCAAGAAAATCCTGTGGAGCTCAGTTCTCTGTAACACATAGTCTTGCTATGAGTTGGAATCAACTTGACATAAACAGGTTTGTTTTTTGTTTTCAAGTATATTGGGGGTCAAGAAGTGGCTGCATAGTGTAGAGTTAGCAATCTACCAATCATTTACTAAGTGAGATACAACATAGCATATTTTAGCTTTTAAAAAGTAATTTTTGGGGGGAGCAGAGTCAAGATGATGGACTAAACACATGTCTTCCTAAGTCCCTCTGGAAACCAAGACCTGAAATGATAACTGAATGCAGCCTTCTGGGCACCTAGCGAGTTCTATGAAGTGGCATAGGGCTGTTAACGTGGCCTTTATACCACTGAATGCAAAACCTCCTCTCTTTTGCTGACCTTATTCTTGGTGTGCACTGGCTCACACGAACCGAAGGTAACCCACCACTTTAACTTTTTTTTCTCTGTCTTAGCTGGCAGGCACCGCTGGGACTTCACTAGCAGCTAACCTCAGGAGGATCACTGGGATCAGCAGGTTCAATTGCCATATTTTGAGAGCCTGGCTTTGGAATTGTGCATCTTGGCACCTTTGGCCTCTCTTTGTACCTCCACCATAGAGTAGTTGGTTCTAAGACAGGTGGAGAGCTTGATCCACTGGAAGGCAGATGCACCCATACAGAGGTCCCAGCTGGACTTAGTTCCTAGGTGGGAAGGCAATGTCTGCCCAGAAGAGAGTGCTTTTCCAGCAGAAAAGCAGTATTTTACACAGTGTAGCCTATAGCTGGGGCCCAGCGACAGAGGCTGTGGGCTCTGTACATCTTGACACTTTTGGCCTCTCTTTCTGCCTCTGCAATAGAGTAGCTGGTACCCAGGTAGGCAGCAAGACTGTGCAGGATATCACCTTGTTCCATTGGGAGGTGGAGATATTAGGTCCCTCAGAGGGACCTAATGCCTGGGCTGGGAGGCAGTGCCTCCTCTGGAGGAGAGTGCTTTTCTGGGAGAAAAGCAGTATTCTACACAGTGTCACCTACAGCTGAGGCCTGGCAGCCGATGCCAGCAGGGCAGCAGGGCAGTAGCCTTTCTGTATTTTAAGCCAGTTTATAACACCTGGGATTCAATGTAGAGGTGATTACTTGGCCAGCTGGGAAGAGGGACCCATACACCTGAAAATCTGACTGACTTTGTAAGTTGCCAGATACTTGTCACCTCTCATGCTAAGACAGCCTACAGAAACAACTGTGGTCCATCCTCACAGCATCTCTCCCTGCTATTGACTCACATGATGCCCCAAAAGCAACAAACTCTAGAGAAAAAAATATAATCAAAAAATTACCCATGGATTTAGAAGGCCCCCAAAAGGAAGCACCACAAAACTTCCCAGACAAAGAAGCTTTTTAAAAACTGTTGAGAAGGTGGATACAAAAGGATTATACATAGAGTCTTCCTAGACTTTATAAAAATGCAGCAGAGCAACATGAAAAATTAAGCAAGTTGTTTGACCTGATAGAACACCAGTACTCTGAAATCCAGCAGATCAAGAAAAAAAATCAAAGACATAGAAACTTGGTTCAAAGCCAAGAAAACAGAATGAACAAATGGAAAATAGACTTTCTGATTTGGAAGACAAAGTTACTGACTTGAGCATCTATAAGGAGAAATCAGAAAAAAGAAAAAAAAAAACAAGAAAAATGAAGATGCATTAAGAAGCATGTCGGACTCTAATAAGAGGAACGACCTATGATTAAGTGAAGTTCCTGAACAGGGTGAGACACATGAAGACACAGAGATTACTGTTGCTGAGCTGCTGACAGAAGAATTACTAGATATTATGAAAGAAGACAATATAGATATGCGGGATACATACTGAATGCCATTCAATACAGATCTCAAAAGAAAGACCCCAAAACACATTATAGTGAAGCTTAACATAATGAAACATAAGCAGAAACTCTTAAAGGCAGCAGGACTCAAAGCAAAGCTTACATTCAGAGTGAAATGCTGTAGGTTTTCGTCCAATTTCTCAGCAGAAACAACGCTGGCATGGAGACAGTGGCATGGCATATTCAAAGTCTTGAAGGAGAAGAGCTTCCATCCAAGAATCATATATCCTGTAGAACTATCTTTCAAATATGAAAATGAAATTAAGACATTCACAGATAAGCACAAACTCAGAACCTTTGTAAAAACCAATCCAAAGCTACAAGAAATATTGACAGAATCTCTTGGCTTAGAACAACAAAACCATTAACTTTACGTTTTAGACGAAAATACAGGACACACTGCCTATAATCCTACTCAGTAGGGAAAGCTCCAAACTCAATTAAAGCTATAATAGTGAAAGAAATAAAACAGTGATCATATCATGAAAACTATAATGCCATCATGTTAAAAAGAGGGATGTACTACGGTTGCTATAGCCCTTCCAAATGGAGAGGAAGTGGATAAGAATGTTAGTAACTGAAATTCAGTTTATATACAGTTTATTAAGGGGGATCATAGGGGCAGCTGTAAGCACAAAGAAGATGCAAGGTATCAAATCAAGAAATGTAACACAGGAGTCTCAACAACCACAAAACCAACCCTGAAAAAAGTGAATAATCAACTCACAAAGAAGAATGTCCCAGAACAGATTAATAAGAACAACAGAGAAAATATCAACACAAAAATAAACATTTCACAATGGTAGCAGTGAACAAATACCTATCGATAATTACATTGAATGTGAATGGACTGAATGTTCCAGTAAAAAGACACTGAGTGACATCTTGGATCAAAAGACATGACCCATCCATATGTTGCCTACAAGAAATTCACCTTACACTTAAAGATAGAAACAAACTGAAAATTAAAGGATGGAAGAATATACATCAAGCTAACAATGAACAAAGAAGAGCAGGGGTGGCAATTCTAATCTCAGATACAATAGATTTTAATACAAAATCCACTATTGTGGACAAGGATGGACATTATTTATCACTGAAAGGTTCAATATACAAGCGGGACTTAACAATATTAAATATTTATGGACCTAAAATAAGAGCACCTAAATATGTCAAACACACACTGACTGCACTCAAAAATGAGATAGATAACTCCACAATAATAGTGGGAGACTTCAACACTCCACTCTCAATGCTGAACAGATTGTCTAGAAAAAAGCTCAATAAAGACACAGAAGACCTTATTGCCACAATTAATGAACTAGACCTCACGGACATATATAGAACTTTCTATCCATCAGCAGACAACTACACCTTATTCTCCAGGGGCAGAATAGACCATCTGTTAGGACATAAAGCAATTCACAACAAAATCCATACCACTGAATTAATGCAAAGCATCTTCTCAGATCATAAAGCCATAAAAATCAAAATTAATAGCAGAAAAAAAATAGCTAGAAAGTAGAACTCTTGGAAACTGAATAATATCTTGCTAAAAAATCCATGGGTTATAGAAGAAATCAAGGACAAAATAAAGAACTTCATGGATTCCAATTAGAATGAAAATACTTCCTACCAGAACCTATGGGATACAGCTAAAGCAGTGCTAAGAGGTCAGTTTATCTTCATAAATGCACACATCTGTAAGGAAGAAAGAAATCAAAGAACTAACCCTGCAGCTTAAACAAGTAGGCACAACAAGAGAGGAACTCCTCAAGTAGAAAATAGATCATAAAGATTAGAGCAAAGCTGAACAAATTAGAGAAAAAAAGAACAATTCAAAAAATCAAAGTGACCAAAAGCTGGTTTTTTGAAAAGATCAACAAAACTGACAAACCATTGGCTAAACTTACTAAAGAAAAACAGGAAACAAATAACCCAAAGAAGAAATGAGAGGGGAGTCATCACAACAGATCCAACAGAAATCAAAAATATCACAACAGAATACTATGAAAGACTGTACTCTAAGAAATTTGAAAACCTAGAGGAAATGGACAAATTCCTTGCTTCACATAACTTACCAAAATTACTGCAGGGTGAAGCACAACAGCTTAATAAACCCATCACAAAGGAAAATGAAAAGAGTCATCCAAAAACTACCAACCAAAAAAAAAGGCTGGCCCAGATGGCTTCACCACAGAATTCTACCAAGCTTTTAGAGAAGAGTTATCACCATAACTACTGAGAATATTTCACAGTATAGAGAGGGGTACCAATACTCTCAAATTCATTCTATGAAGACAGTATAACTCTGGTACCAAAGCCAGGGAAAGACCCAACAAAAAAGGAGAACTACAGACCAATATCACTCATAAATCCAGATGCAAAAATCTTCAACAAAATTCTAGCCAATAGAATACAGCAACATATCCTAAAATAATCTATCATGACCAAGTTGGATTCATACCAGGGATGCAAGGCTAGTTCACCATCAAAAAAACAATCAATGTGATCAACCACATAACACAAAAGAATTACCTGATTTTGTCTACTGATGCAGAAAAGGCATTTGATAAAGTCCAACAATCATTCATGCTAAAAACTCTCAGCAAACTAGGAATAGATGGCAAGTTCCTCAGTGCAATAAGGGCCATTTATACAAAGCCAACTGCCTACATCATCCTGAATGGAGAGAGACTGAAACAGTTTCCCTCGACAACAGGAACTAGAAAAGGATGCCCACTCTCATGTCTCCTATTCAACATTGTACTAGAAGTTCTAGCCAGAGCAATTAGACAAGACCAAGAAATAAAGTACACCCGCATCTGCAAAGAAGTGAAAATCTCCCTATTTGCAGGTGGTATGATTGTATACACAGAAAATCTTAAAGAATTGATAAGTAAATACTCAAACTGATAGAAGAGTTCAGCAAAGTCTCAGGATACAAGATAAACATAAGTAAATCAGTAGGATTTTTTTATACCAACAACGAGAATATTAAGGAAGAAATCACCAAATCAACATCACTTACTACAGCCCTAAGAAGATAAAATACCTAGGAATAAATCTAACCAGAGAAATAATAGACCTTTACAAAAAGAACTACAGGTCCTTACTACAGGAAACTAACAGACACATAATGGAGAAAACTACCCTGCTCATAGATAGGAAGACTTAACATTGTGAAAATGTCTATTTTGCCCAATGTAATCTACTTACATAATGCAATTCCAGTACAAAGTCTAGTGACTATTTTTTAATGAGATGGAGAAACAAATCACCAACTTTGTTTGGAAAGGGAAGAAGCCCTAGATAAGCAAAGGACTATTCAAGAAGAACACACTGGGAGGCCTCTCACTACCCGACTTTAGAACCTGTTACACTTCCACAGTAGTCAAAACACCCTGGCAGTGTTACAAAAAGAGGGAGTTAGATCAAAGGAACAGAATTGAGACCCCAGAGATGACACCATCTGCCTAAGAATAGTTGATATTCAACAAAAGCCCTAAGACATTAAACTGGGGTAAAAACAATCTCTTCAACAATGGTGCTGGCAAAATTGAACATCCATCTGCAATAAACTGAAAAAGACTCACATCTTACACCTTTTACAAAAACCAACTCAAAGCGGATAAAAGACCTAAATGTCAAATCTAAAACAATAAAGCTCATCCAAGAAAAAGCAGGAACAATAATGGAAGTTTTAATACAAAACGTAGACAGACTTCCACATCTGTCAAACGAACTACAAACAACAGAGGAGAAAATAGATAAATGGGACCTATTAAGAATCAAACACTTTTGCTCATCCAAAGACTTTATTAATAGAATTAAAAGGTCACCTACAAAATGGGAAAAAAATATTTGGCAACCATATGTCAGACCAATGCCTGATCTCCATAGTCTATAAGGTACTACAAAACATGAATAAGAAAAAGATAAGTCATCCAATTAAATGAAGGGCAAAGGAGGTGGACAGACACTTCTCTAAAGAGGAGATCTAGGCAGCCAAACAACATATGTGGACGAGCCCACGATCATTAGCTATTAAAGAAATTCAAGTCAAAAATACAGTGAGATGCTATCTCACTCCAATGAGGTTGGGCATGATCCAAAAACACAAAACAGCAAATGCTGAAGAGGTTTTGGAGAAGCTGGAACTCTCCTATATTGTTGGTGGGACTGCAAAATGGTGCAACTTCTTTGGAAAGCAATCTGGCACTTCCATAAAAAGCTGGATCTAGATATACAATTTGACCCAGTAATTCCACTGCTCTGAATATATTATACAGAATCCTGGCCATTCACATCAACTGATGCATGCACACAAATGTTTATCACAGCACATTCCACAATAGCAAAAAGATGGAATCAACCCAGATACCCATGAACAGAGGAATGGATAGATAAACTATGGTATATATATTCAATGGAACACTATGCAATGATAAAGAACAACAATGATTTTAGGAAACATATCATAACCTGGTTTCAATTGGAGGGCATTATGTTGAGTGAAAGTAGTCAGCAACAAAAGGACAAATATTGTATGGGACCCCTACGACAAGAACTTAAAAACAGACTGAGGCATATAAGAAAAGACTCCTGGATGGCTGCAAGGGTGGGGTGGGAAGTAGTGCAAGGGGGAGGGTTTAGCTTAGACAGTTGATAGAAATTTGGTTGAGAGAAATCTGTGACAGCACAGATTAGAAAGAAGATAGCTAGACTTTAACATAACATGATTACTCCTTCCACTTTAACCCAGTATTGAAAAGACAGAGTAACTGTGGTGGGGGGCTGGGGACTGTGCCCACATGGGAAATAGAGGCCAAATGGCACAACTAGTGTTTTGCTAAGAGAGCCCTCTACACCTCACACTGGAGAGTGGCGTCTGGAGTCTTAAAAGTTGCCAAGTTGCCATGTAAGCATACAGCAAATTGTCCCAACTCAGTAGGAATGGATGATCACCAAGGACCAAAACAACATAGGGAAAAGAGAACCCAGAAGACAGACAGACCCACGTGAGTGGGTGACTACATTGACTTGTGACCAGAAGAACCAGATGGTGTCCAGCCACCAACAATGATAGCCTTGATGGAGCTCACGAAGCTGAGTCTCACCGGCAACACAAGAATAAAAAGGAGTGCAACCTGAGATCTCCGCTATAAGACCGAAGTTGATGGTCCAGGGGCCTGGAGTTCCCCTGGGAGCATGGCCCTTGGCCCTGATGCTGTTCCTGTCCATAAATCATAAAGGAGGTCAACTCTTCGGACAGGAATGGACTGGAGTTGGTGACACAGAGTAACCATATCATGTGTGCACTTTATGGTTCTTTGCATCTATAGGATGTCGTCCTGCTGACCTCTTACTGGAGGAAGGGGAGTGAGTGGAGAGGAGGCGATAGGATATTGATGGTAGGATAAGACACGTATGGAGCAGAGAAGAAGAGTGTGCTATCACTGGGCAGGGAGAGTAGTAGGGGCAGCATATAGGTGGGCATACAAATTTATATGGAAATTTACATTTTCACTCAATCATAATAAAAAATAATTTTTTTTTCTGTACTAATGTTATACTAGACACAGTTTAGTGTTGTTGCAACCTTTTTTTTTATCACAAGCATTTCTTGTGAAGATACTTGCAAATCTCCTCCTAACATAATGGCCAACAATGTAGGATGTCTGTTCAATACCCCGCCTTCATAATACGTTGTGACTACTCACTTATCAGGCTCTTTAAATACAGTAGCCTGACTAGAAAGGTACGTTAAATATTGAGAGTACAAGATTAGAAAAAACAGCATAGAGTGTAAATTACTGAACCCTTTTATAGGATGCATATTGGAGTAGTAGCCATAAAGTGACCTTGACAGAGCTATTTATAGCTAGGTTTAAAAAGCACAATTTAACGTGAAATGAATAAAAGGTGTTTATCACATCATTATCTGCATATGTAATCCCTCACTCTCTTGTTGAGGATTTTTTTGTTGTTGTTGGCATTGTCAAAAAATTTCAAAAAACACATTACAGAAGTTCTACAATTACAGCCATTTACTTGAAATAGCCTTGCTGACCTGAAGTAAAACCTCTCTACAATCACCGACTCCTTGGACCAGGAACCAAATTGTTTACTAGAATTCTGTAATTCTACTCAATATATTTAATTGGGGGATAGCACTATAACTTCCATGAGTAATACTGTATATATTCCACAGTCACATATTAGGGCAAAAGGTATAAAATGAAATAAACACGCTCCAGTGTATTTTTATTTACTTGCCAAGCATGAAAATATACAGGAGAACACTGCATTCCATTTTCCACTTCTGAGTGATGATTTAAAACTATTTTTATAGGATTGGTTAAGAGAGCTTTGCAGCTAAAAACCTCTATGTTGAAAAAGCAAACGTGGAGGTACATGAGTCCCAGAAGCATTATAGTCAAGGTGACCTGATCAGGGCAACGACTTTGTCATCAGTACACCACTGATTTTCAACAAGGCTGGGATTACAAAATACTTCTAGATCTGTTTAACTTTTTTTCCCCCTATAATCTTATCATGCCAGCTAAGTGCCGTCGACTTGATGGCACTTGGCTATAATCTTATCATAGTAATGTTTTATTTTCCCATTTTGGACTTTTAAAACTATTCATTACTAGACAAAACATAATCATAATTATTAAATATCACAGGGAACCTTTTTTTTTAATGAACTCTTAGGTTATCCCAAGACTCACATCTGTCTCCCATATTTTACACACAATATCTTCCAACCAAGTACAGTCGTCCATAAAACAGCACTAACTCTGAAGGTTTTATAGCCATTATCGTAGACTAAGGAGCCCTGGTGGTGCAGTGGTTAAGTTCTTAGCTCCTGGAGAAAGGCTGGTAGTTCAAACCAACTAGCAGCTCCATAGGAGAGAGACTTGGCCTTCTGCTCTTGTAAAAATTACCCTAGAAGAACCTGTGGGGCAATTTTACACTGTCACTTGGGGTAACTGTGTTGAAATTGATTGGACAGTACATAATGATAGAACACTGTAGACTAACGTACCAAGTACACTACACTTGTTCCCAGAGTGTCATGATGACTTACAATTGTCATTCACAAAATTGAATAAAATAAAGACATCAAAACCTTTAGCCCTCTATCAACAGTTTGTCACGTTTCAGCTCACAACCTCCATGTGGATATTTTGCCGTCTTTTCGATTCATGCACTGTCTGGGGGAAGGGTTTTGCGGTAAGATTGTTTCCATGTATTTAAAAGTTACTTCTTTATATTAGATCTGTAAATATTTGAACGTGTGAATGGCACTGACTCAAAGTGAAAGTAATTCAAAGCCAAGCCAAGTGCCGTCGAGTCGAATCCAACTCATGGCGACCGTATTCATATTTTATGCAATTTAGATAATTCCCAAAATGTGTTACCTATTTCATTAATAATGATACCTTCTATTATACAGTACATCTAGGATTTTAAAAGCACTCTCAAGTATGTGAGGTGATTGGAGTCTCACAGTGACATTCTGAAAGATGAGGGAAATATTGTCATTTCTGTTTTAAAGAATAAGAAATCAGAGTTTAAATAATAGTGCTCAGACCACATATAATAAGCCACCAACTAACTCAGTGGGACTGACTTATCAAGCAATGTAATGTATTTAAAAAATAATAGTAAGTCTTCTGCATGCACACTGATAAGCACTAAAAAATGAAACATTAGAATAGGAAGTTATTTGCAATTGCCCCCTCCCTGTTCCATTCAGGCACTAACACATATGAGACTTGGAACTACCTATATTAGTTTCCTAGGACTGCCATAACAAGCTACCACCAATTGGGTGGCTTAAACAATAGACATTTATTGTCTCTCCATCTGGAGTCCAAAAGTTTGAATTCAGAGTATTGGCAGGGCAGTGCTTTTTGAAAGCTCTAGGGGAAGACCCTTCCCTGCCTTTCTCAGTTTCTGGTAGCTGCAGAAGTCATTGTCTGAATTCCAACTTCTGCCTCCATTTCTACATGGCCGTCTTCCCTGTGTGTCTGCATGTCTTTTTATAAAGACATTAGTCACACTGGTTTAGAATGACTTTATTCCAGTATGACCTCGTGTTAACTGAGTATATCTGCAAAAACTCTATTTCAAAACAAGGTCACATTCACAGGTACTGGAAGAAAATACTTCAACATATCTTTTTAGGGGACATAAAAATCAACCACTGACATTGAGTTGATTCCTACTCACAGGGACCCTATAGACATAGTTGAACCCATGACAGCCCATCTCAACTGAAAAAGGTAAATCAAATTTAGAAATATCATACAATTCTTAAAATGTAGTTGTCTGAGGATAACTCTTGCCATGCCACCTGAGCTTTATAGAGGTGCAGAATTCCACTTACAGTTGCTAGCTTTTTGACATAGCTTTTGTGTCTCGTGACAACGTCATTCAGCCACCAACTGCAAAAGCAGGCTGTTAGAATGATTAAGAACTGCTCTCAGCCACAGAGTTGTAAAAAACAATGACAATCTCTCCTCTATGTTCATAAAATTCTTTCTTCTACAGGAAAACAAAAAGCATATGACCCATCCATGCTCTAGACATCAAAGCAATTTGGTGATACTGTTGGAGAGCTACAGTGCCATGACCTCTCTGTCTACTTAGCAGATACAAGCGCTGCTTGAGACAGAACAAATTTAGAGGCTTACTCAGAAAGAATACGAAGGCAGCCATCATCCACAAGCAAGGAAAACCAAAACAAGATCTTATGGTTAACTCTGCAGCTGGCATACAAAAGTTGCAAGCAACTGAAAGAAGACCTCTGACAAGTTTTTAGACTGGGGGCGGGGAGGGGGAAGAGTCAGGGAAAAGAAACAGATGGTGATGGAAACACCACCAATGAATAAACAAGACATGAGGACAAAGCTGTCACAAAATCAAGGTCTGTCAAATAGTAGCAGAGAAACGTTTTGGCAGAGGAAGGCTCCATAGGCATTTCAGAGCACCAGCAGGTATAACACTGAGAAACGGGCTTTAGTGGCACGTCACTGCTCTGGCAGCACCTGCTGAACGCTGGCACTGTCGTCAGTGCTTACTTGCTAGCACATGAGAGTCACACATGTATGTGTGCTTTTACATATCTGTTCACACATGTGTGTGGCTGTTGGTAAGAGTGTAAGAATTTTAGTATTAATCACTGGAATTTACTGGGAGCCCTGTGTTGTGTATTGGTAAACAACCTGGCTGCTAACCAAAGAGTGTCAGTTCAAATCCACCGGCTGCTACTTGGAAATCCTATGAGGGAGTTCTACTCTATCCAGCAGAGTCACTAGGAGTCAAAATCACTCAGTGGCAACATACTGGGATAGTGTTTACTGAGTACTTTTAAGTGCTAGTCGTCTATATAAATACTCAGAAAGACTTTATGAGGTCAGTACTGTAATTATACAAAGTGAAGGCACAGAGTAGTTAACCTTGCCCAGTCATAGTAAGAAAAGAAGGGGGGATTTAAACGTTGGTATTCTGGCTCTAGATTTCACATGTTTCCTATGTTCATAGCATAGCACATCAATATGCATGACTTTTCCAGCATATGTAATTATGATTCCTATGAAATTAGGTCATTGACTTCTTCTCTGTGCCATCAACAAGTACATTTAGAGGAAAACATAGGCTATAAACTGCTAAATAGAAAAACACTGATGACGTAGGAATCAAAACAGTTTGTCTCACACAAAAACTAACTTAAAATGGACAAGCACCTAACATAAAATTCTAAAACGACAAAGATCATGGAAGAAAAAATAGGGACAACGCTGAGGCCAAATATATGGCATAAATAGTATACAAACGATAACTAGCAATGCATACACACCAGAAGAAAAACCAGGTAACTGGGACCTTCTAAAAATTAAGCATTTATGCTCTTGAAAGCATCACCAAAAGTTTAAAAAGAGAATCTATGGATAGGGAAACAATTTTTGGCTGGCATATTCATTAAGGTTCTAATCTCTAAAATCTATAAGATACTGCAACACCACCATAGGGGGGAAAATAATCCAATTACAAAGTGGGCAAAGTATATGAACAGAGACTTCACCCAAGAAGACATTTAGGTGACTAACAGACACATGATGAAATGTTCACGATCATTAGCCATGAGAGAAAGGCAAATTGAAACTACAATGAGATATCATCTCTTCCCAACAAGGCTGGCACTGATCCAAAAAACACAAAATAACAAATGTTAGAGAGACTATAGAGAGATTGGAACCCTTATGCTTTCCTGGTGGGAATGTTCAGTGGTACAACCACTATGGAAAATGATTTAGCACTTCCTTAAAAAAGCTAGAAATAGAAATATAATATGATCTAGCAATTCCACTCCTAGCAATATACTCAAGGGAAATAAGAGCCATCACATGAAATGAAGCATGCACACCCATGTTCACAACAGCAGAAAGACAGAAATAATGTAAATGCCCATCAACCGACAAACAGATACACATAGTGTAGTACATACACTAGAAACTCTCACTGCACTGTGGTTACGTGGCTAAGTGGTTAAATGGCTGCTAACCAGAAGGTTGGCAGTTCAAATCCACCAGACACTCCTTGGAAACTCTATGGGGGAAGTTCTACCTCTATAAGGAAGTTGATATGAGTCTGAAATGACTTGAAGGCAGCGGGTTTGGTTTTCGGTTATAGTACATGCACACAAAGGAATACTACACAAAGATTCATAATAATGATGAATCTGTCAAATACCTCACAACACCAATGAATCTGGAGGTTATTATGCTGAGTAAAACAAATGAGTTACAAAAGGGCAAACACTGTACGAGACCACTATTACAAGAACTCAGGAAAAGGTTTAAACATGGAAAAAAGCATTCTTTGATGGTTATAAGGATGCAGAGGGAGAGGGAAAACCACTGTCTAGATAGCAGACAAGTATCAACTTCAGTGAAGATAAGGACAACACACAATACTTATGAATTCAGCAAAACTGGACCAAAGTAAAAGCTAAGAACTTTTCTGGACTCACTGAAATACTTTGAGGGACTGAGTAGCTGGGTCCGGCAACTGGTGGCCATAGTTTTGGGGAACATCTAAGTCAACTGACATAACAAAATTTATTAAGAAAATGCTCTACATTCCACTTTGGTGAGTGGTATTTGGCATCTTAAAAGCTTGTGAGCAGTCATCTAAGACACATCAGTTGGTCTCACACCACTTGGAGCAAACAGAATGAAGAAAACAAAGAAGTACAAAGAAAATATTAGCCCAAAGGGTTGATGGAGCACAGGAACCAGAGACTCTGCTAGCCTGAGGCCAGAAGAACTAGCTAGTGCCTGCTTACCACGAATGACAGCCCTCACAGGTAACACAGCAGACAGTCCCAGACAGAGCAGGAGAAAAATGTAGAACAGACCTCAAATTCTCATCAAAAGACCAGACTTCACGGTCTGACAAAGACAGGAGGTTCCCTTAAAACTATGGCTCCAGATGCACTGCCAACCCCAAATGAAACCATTCCTGATACCCACCCTATAGACCAAGATTAGACAGAAGTATAAAGCAAAACATAATACATGTGAGGAATGTGCTTCTTAGTTCCATCAGATAAGAGATCAAATGGGCAGTTCTTGTCCAAAAGCAGAATGAGGAGGCAGGAAGGGACAGGAATTGGTCAAACGGAAGAAGAGAGAGAAAGAGGGACGAGTTTATTTCCTTCTATTGCCTGTCTTTCATGGGTCACAGGTGCAGCTTTTTTACGTAGTCAGCTCCAGCATTTTCAATCTGTATATCCTCTGCTACTTCTCCTATAGTGACAAGGCAGGCTGCAGCCACTTTCAGAGACACAGTGAGTGGCCAGGGAACAGATCACAGAACTCCACCTCCTCTCATTGCAGCCTTGTAATGCATACACAGGGAAAAGTCCACCAGAGGTTAACAAGGCTAGCGTTCACTATTTTCTACACATCCCTGCATCCTTGGTCCCTAAAGAAAAACCCCAGTCTTCCCAGCTTTGTGGCTGTAAGACTGTGATTTCGTCTACCCACATGTTTTAATCTCTCGATTTTGTAGTCCGGGTTAAGTTCCCTAGCACAGTACTTTATGCTAGCATGCATTCAACAGTAATTGGTTTGCATCATCAGCATCAAAATTACTATCACCCACCTTTACCCTCATTTTTATTCCTAATGTTCTCATTTTCATAGCCCTGAATGTAGGCTCTGCACTTCCTACTCTGTCTGCACTCATATTCAGAGTCTAAGAAAAGATGAAAGCAAACAAAATCTATATTTTCTAACCCTTGGTGAGCAAAATTTTACTCTGTTAACTGAAGCCTAGCTCTCACTTCTCTGGCAGGCTGTTTCTATGTACCCCACATCTGTCAAGGTCAAAAGGGGAATAGGTTTCCTCTCCTCTCATCAATATCCTTCTAAACCACTACTTGCCTATTTTGGGGTTAAAAACAATGTCTGCACCACAGAAGATCAGGCCTTTAACCTCCCTTTTTCATACTATAAACTGTGGAGGCATGACCCAGTCATTTGTGACTGTAACATGTCATTTATTCTAACAAACCGATTCACTTTCGCAAGGGACTTCAAATAGCCACATGGAGAGCTCGTCTGTTTCCCTAGCCCCAACAGTAGTGTGGTATTGACTCCTATTTCACTTCAGTGACTCATTCCAATGGTCACACTCTCAACACCTGCATTTGCTCAAATTGTTTCACCTCAGAAATACTTCAGTTAAGATAATCCTTGTCAGCGACTTTGTTCTTGCTCTATCTTAGGTATTCTTACTTCTCCATTGCTTATTATCTTTTCAGTACCTGCCATGGATTGAATTGTGTCCCCCCCCAAAATGTGTGTAACCATGCGGCTGGGCCATGATTCCCAGTAATTTGTGATTGCTTTCCATTTTGTGATTTTCCAATGCTGTGAATCCTAAAATCTGCCTGTGGCTAATAGATTGGATTATGTTAAAGAAGATTAGAGTGGGAATGTCACACCACCTTCTTAAGGTCACCTCTCTGCTCCAGTGTAAACGGAGTTTCAGTGGAGTAGGCCTTGCATGACATTCCATCCAAAAAAGAGATAAAAGGAAAAGGAAGCAAGCAAGCAGAGATTTGGGGATCTCATGCCATCAAGACACTACAAACTTAGGGCACAGCACATCATTCAAGAACCAAGGTTCCTGTGCCAAGATGCTCTCAGACCAAAGAAAGACTGATGCAACACAAGGACCTTCCCCCAGAGCCGACAGAGAAAGACCGTACTTTCCCCTGGAGCTGATATCTAGAATTCGGACTTCCAGCGTACTGGACTGTGTAAGAATAAACTTCTTTGCTAAATCCATCCACTACCAGACGACGAAGATTGTAACCTTATTCCATCTAATTTCTCCTTTTTACCAGGGTCCTCTGTTGTTCATGTTCAATTGTTTCTCTTTTGCACTTACAGCCCGTAAACTACTATTTGAACCATGACCTTTACAATGCCTTCAATTCTCTTGGGCTTTTGTCCCAATAATAAAGCCCTTCTGACATAAACCCTACTCTGGGTCAATCTAAATCTCTTTTATCATCCTTGTTCAGCTTTCTGTAGACAGCTGGAGGCAGAGGCAACGCTGAGGAATATTGCGCTTCAGCATAAACATACTTGTCATGGATTGAATGGTGTTCCCCCCAAATGTGTGTCAATTTGGTTAGGCCTCGATTCCCAATACTGTGTGAGTGTCGAGCATTTTATCATCTGATGTGATTTTCTTCTGTGTTAGAAATCCAACCTCTATGATATTAACGATGCAGGATCACTGGCCATTATATCAGTGAGGCAGGACTCAATTTATAAGATTAAACTGTGGTCAAGCCAATTTCTTTTGAGATAAAAAAGAAAGAAGGGGACAGGGAGATGTGGGGACCTTAGACCACCAAGAAAACAGTGCCAGGAGAATAGCAAGCTCCTTGTACTCAGGGTCCCTGCACTGAGACACTCTTAGTCCAGAAGAAGATAAATGATAAAGACCTTCCTCCAGTGTGAACAGAAGGAAAAAGCCTTCCTCTGGAACTGATACCCAGAATTTGGACTTTGAGACTCCTAGACTGTAAGAGAATAAATTCTCTTTGCTAAAGCCATCCACACATGGCATTTCTGTTATAGTGGCACTAGATGACTGAGACAGTATTATCCCAACCACAGCTGATGTCCTTTCAACAGCAGCTGCTTCTTCACACTTCGTTTTTGGTTTGCCTAGTCTCTTCTATTATCTACACTTACTGAAAACATTTTCTATCTTCTCAGCCTTCTGACTGAGCTCTTCTACCTTTGCTCTTTTCAAGTCATATTGCCTCCTACTTTACAGAGAAGCTATGAGATCATTAAGAACATAAAATGTTGGTTGAAGTTGAAAATTACAGCATACTCTTAGTATCCATAGCCCTGACCTGGGTTTTCAGTGACATCTATTTAAAGATGGAGCTCTGGGGGCACAGTGGTTAACAGCCCACTGCCAATCAAAACTCTGGCAGTTTGAATCCAACACTATTCCTTGGAAAGCCTATGGAGCCATTCTACTCTGTCCTGTAGAGTTGTTATGAGTTGGAATTAACGTAACAGCAATGGTTTTTTTTAAAGATATTTAAAGACTGCTCATTGAACATAAAGATAGATTTAAACTTATTAGTTTAAGAGGTAGTCTTTATGAAAAAAAATACTTTGTGGTGTTTTTGGAGAAAACATATAGCAAATTAAGTTCTTGTTTAACAGTTTCTATACATATTATTCAGTGACATTTATTACACTTTTCCACAATAGGTCAGCATTTTCATTATTTCCTTTCTTGTTGTACTGTTTCCATTATTCTAGTTTCCTTATCCCCTCTTACCTTCTCATTTTTGGTCTACAGCAGACGTTGACTTTTCGGTCTCATTTATATGAGGTATTATGGTTAAGTCCATGAGTTTAATTGTTCTAAGTGCTACATATCTCATTGCTAAATATCACTACGATTACCTTTGAAGTACTCCCCATGAGAAGCTATGCACTGACATCAGAACTTAGTCCACTCTTCAAAGCAATCTTGGAGCTCTTTTCACACGGTGGCAAGGTGGCAAGTTCACAAACTTAACTGATAGTTGTATGTGTGAGAATTTTTAGCCAGCAAACAAATAACTGTATTGGAACACCCTCTCTACTCACTTGATCTGATCCCAATGACTTTTTTCTTTACCCAAAGATTAAGGAAATATTGAAAGGAAGATATTCTGATGACATTTAGGACACCAAGGGTGATACAATGACAGCTCTGATGGCTATATCAAAAAAGAGTTCCAAAATGGCTCCGAAGGGTAGACTAGGCACTGGTGTTGGTGCATAGCTTCCCAAGGGGGTTACTTTGATGGGGACTGCAGTGATATTCAGCAATGGGATATGTAGCACTTTTTCTAGGAGGAGTTTACAAATTCAGCTGACAGTCCTCATATGATTATTCCAGGAAACACAATACTCACGAGTGATATTATTTGTTTTATGAACCACCATGCCTTTTGGCTGATGGGTGCCAACAGAAGTGCTGTGAGTTCTCAGCTTCGAAGTTACCCAGGGCAATAGTCTCAGGGCTCCTCTAGTCTCTGCAGGTCCAGTGAGTCCAGCCTCTTTTAAGAATTTCAGCTATGTTCTACATTTTTCTCTTTTCTTCAGGGTACAACCATCTGTTGTATCCCTGGTCAGAACAGTCAGTAATGGTAGCCAGACACCGTGAAGTTATGGTTTTAAGGTGGGTAAGGCTGTGATTCATGTATATTATTAGTCCTGTACATTAGTGTCTTCTTTAAGTCTTTGGTTTTCTTCTTTCTGTTTTGCTTCAGACATATAAAGATTAATAGTTGTATCTTAGACGTCCCCTCATAAGTTTTTAAAACCTCAGATGCTACTCATCAAACTGGTATGCATGATATTATCTCTTTGAAACTGTGTTACTCCAGTTGACTGAATTGCCCCCCAAGACTGTGGTCCTAACCCCTCAAACCACATCACAATCCATAACATGCTCTCAATATGATTTTTTAAAATATGAATATACATAGCATCATAAACATGTATATACATTTGGCTACAGAAACACCTTATACATGCACACCTATGTTATTCATATGTGTTTATCTGTACATATATAAGCATAGTGAAGAATTTAACCTTAGACACTATGACATTTCAGTTAATGCAAATGGAAAACACTGATTTGTGAAACTTCTTGAATGTAAATTTTATGGGTACATCAGACATAGTAAATCAAGTCTGGTAGCTCTTAATAAAGTCAGAGAATAAATTAAATGGAAAAACACACACATTTCAGCCAGATTTCTTTTGGCATTAACAGGCAGTAAAATGATCCACCACACACTGCCAAGCTGCAGAGTTTTGCAGACCAATTCTGAATTGCAGTATGCAGTTTGTGGGAACCATCTGCTGAAATCTCCTTACTTCCTGTCATTTGGCTCACATGAAATTAAAATATCGATAGACACAATTTCTGCAGGGAAATTGGAAAAGTTAATAGGAAAGTCAATTAGAGGTTTCACGAGATTATACAGTCTAGTTCCTTGATACTTCTACTATCCTTAATTATATAGCAGGACTAAGACTAAAATATAAAATGTAATAGAAAGTACATCTCACCAAATGCAAGCAAAAATATGAAGATAGTTATGAGTTAGAGAATATGAAATACAATGTGAGATTCATCACAACAGTCAAGTGTGTATTCAGCCGCAGCCATATTTGTAGAAAAATTCTAATTACCATTCCCTAAAAGAAAAAAAAAAAATAGTTCTAAAAGGAAATAGTTGCTTATCTGCAACTAACTGCTTGGCTTCCTGATTTTCTATTTTTCTACTGCAGGTAACTTTATATTTTTTCCTTTTTAATTGACTCATAACTTAGTTCTGATATTCTTAAAAAAAAAAAAGATTTCTTGCCTTAGAAAACATTATACTGCTACCAAGATTAGTTGATGAACAGTAAAGTCTAGAATTTGTGCTTTGTTTCTTGGTCCTTGCTGTCAAATATTTTGCTGCATTCTTCAGGCATCTATCCTGAGTTCATCATTCTTTGTGATGATCCCTACAGCTTAGAATGCATCTTCTTCAAAATCTCTTAATAGTGAACTTTCAACTTGAGTTGGTCCCTTGGACTCCGCAGACTGCTTCCCCACCTAGGATTAGGGTACTTACTGTCTTTCCCTTTCTCTGGTAATCTTTACTGGGCATAAACAAAGCAAAAACCAAAACCACTGCCATTGAGTCAATTCTGACTCATAAAGACCCTACAGACAGAGGAAAACTACCCCCATAATGTTTCCAAAGAGCATCTGGTGGATCTGAACTTCTGATCTTATGGTTAGCAGCTTCAGTACTTTATGTTAAGATGTCTCTCATTTCTGCAAGCCTTGGATATCTTCCTGTTCCCCTACTGTCTCCCAACCTGTCTCCTATTATTGATACAGCTAGCAAGAACTACTCGATTCCAGGAAGAATTAATGGCAGCTTTACTTAAAACATGTTGCAGGAACCCAAAATAAACATCAATTAAATTTTACATTAGGGTAAGACAAGAAGTTTGTAACTTAGAATTATGTTTTTTAGTTCATCACAAGGCTAACTGAAACTATTTATTTTCATTAAGTCATCAAATTTCCAGAATAATGAAAATGTATTTAGTTTCCTTTTTGAATTGCACAGATAGAATCTAGGCTCAGGTGACATTTTCAAATACTCTACACTTCAACTCACACAAACTTTCAGGCAAATTGGTGAAAACAATTCAGACTGATAAAAATAGTACTGTTTAGAACAATTAGTTTAACTAATTTGTTAATTTTTTTTTTTTCACCTTTCAAACACAGGACATATGAATCAACATTCTAGGAGATGGTCTTTATAATTGTGAAAATATTTAACTCTTTTAAAGTCCAATTCAGAGTCCAAATAACCTGGATATAAATTGTCATGGATTGAATTGTGTCCCTCCAAAAATATGTGTAGCCAGGTGGCTGGGCCACGATTCCCAGTATCTTGTGACTGTCCTCCATTTTGTGGTTTTCTTATGCTGCATGTTAAAGGATTTGGGTGGGACTGTAAATCCCTTCATAGGATCACCTCCCTGCTCCACTGTAAAGGGAATTTCCCTGGAGGATGGCTTGCCCACCCTTAATCATTTCGTTCTAGGAGATATAAAAGGACAGAGAAGCGGGCAGAGAGTTGGGAACCTCGTACCATCAAGAAAGCAGCACCGGGAGAAGAGTGCGTCCTTCAGACCTGAGGTTCCTGCGCCAAGATGCTCCCTGGGCAAAGACTGATGCAATACTGGACTTTCCTCCAGAGCCGACAAGGGGAAAGCCTCCCCCTGGAGTGGACACACTGAATATGGACTTGCTGCCTACCAGAGTGTGTAAGAATAAACCTTCCTTGTTACAGTCATCCACTTTGTGGTATTTCTGTTAGAGCAGCCCTAGCTGACTAAAACATAAGTTTTCTGTATGTGTTTTTTAAAAGAAACAATTTAGGTACACAGTTTTTAAACAACTTGAGATCTTTAAGAGAATGATATTTACTGACAAAACTCAAACTGAAGTTGCATGGTTATCTTTATGTCCCAAAATGATACAATAAAAAGAAAAAAAGTAGAACCTGTGGAAATTAGCTGTGATTAAAGTGTTAAAGATGGAATATTTAAGGAATATTTAAAAGACTGCTGATACCCTTCTAATGAGTTTTGGAAATACCATAAATCATAAAGATTAAAACACTTTTTGTGAAGCAGCAAAGGAGAAAACTGTATTCAGTGGGGAAGACATTTTTAGCTCAAACTGTTAACAATCACAATTAGGCATGATTTCATGTTTTCCCCAATACTGTGGCCAAAATAAAATATGATACTTTAGAAGCAATAGACACACTGAACCACAGACCAATAAAAACATGACTAGCTTACAATTGATGGGTTTTATAAAATAAACACAAAAAGTCATAAATGCAACATTTCAACAGTGGATCTCCACTTAAGAAATCAGCAATTCTGCTACAGATAAACTACTCTGAGCATTTTAATAAATTTGTTCTATGAAGATGATAATTTTATTCTCTCTAAATAATTTTTTTATTGTAATTCTATACATTTGACAGCAATTAAGTGGAAAGGCTGAATCTTATGTGCTATTGAGTAGGATAAACACTTGAGGAAGTTTTGGTTCAAGTTAAGATGGACTGAATACACTGTATGCTGTTTCACTAAATGTATGAGTAGCATGCTTGCACCTGTTATTCAAGGTGTCCGAATAGGAGTTCCGGTGGCATGATGGTTAAGTACTTACCTGCTAACCCATAGCTTAGTGGTTTGAATCCACCAACCAGTCCACAGGAGGAAAGATTCTGAGATCTGCTCTTGTAAAGATTACAGCTTAGGAAATCCTATTGGGCTGTTCTACTCTGTCATACACAGTTCTTATGAGTTGGAATCAACTCTACAAAACCCAATAACAAAAAAGTTAAAAGCAGCAGACAGATTGGACAGTAAGACCAGAATTAAAAATACCCTTTTAAGTACTATTTTGTTCCTTCCTGAATCTTCTGGCAGTCCATAATCTTGAAAGGACAGCAGTATGGAGAGAGAACAATCTGAGAAAAATTTTCCCTGTAAGTTTTCAAGAATATTCATTAGGAAGCAACAACAGCTCCTCAGCTTCCATCCACTGGTTTATACAACATTTATTTATTGAATGCATACTATGTATCGGGTAACCTGTTGGCTGTAATGATGGACATATACATGAATAAAACAAGAGATCCCTGGATCTTATATTCTAGTAGGGTAGATAGACTAGAAAAAAATAAACTGGAAAAATTACCACATTATATAGTGCTTTACATGATATCAAATCTTTTTTTCTTTTTTTTATTATGATTGAATGAAAACGTAAATTCTCATATAAATTTGCATGCCCACCTATATGGAGTTTGAACTGCTCTCCCTGCCCGGTGACAGCACACTCTTCCTCTGTGCTCCATACAAGTCTTATCCTCCCAACAACCTTCTATCACCTCCTATCCACTCACTCCCCCGCCTCCAGTAAAAGGTCAGCAGGACGACATCCTATAGATGCATAAAATCATAAAGTGCACACATGATATAATTACTCTGTGTCACCAAGTCCAATCCATTCCTGTCTGAGACCTCCATTATGATTTATGGACAGGGGCACCATCACTCTTGCAGCCATTAAAGAGTATTTTCTTCTATGCATGAGTCTGTTTTTAAGTTCTTATCGTAGGGGTCTCATACAATATTTATTCTTTTGTCATTGGCTACTATCACTTAGCATAATGTCCTCCAATTGAAATCAGGTTATGAGATGTTTCCTAAAATCATCATTGTTCTTTATCATTGCATAGTGATCCACTGAGTATATGTACCATAGTTTACCTTTCAATTCCTCTGTTGTGGGGCATCTGGGTTGATTTCATTGTGGACTGTGCTGCGATAAACATTCGTGTCCATGTGTCAGTTCATGTGAATGGCCTGAATTCTGTAGGATATACTCTGAGCAGTGGAATTACTTGGTCAAATGGTATATCTAGATCTAGCTTTTTAAGGAAGCACCGGATTGCTTTCCAGAGAGGTTGCACCATTTTGCAATCCCACCAACAGTGCAGAAGAGTTCCAATTTCTCCACAACCTCTCCAGCATTTGCTGTTTTATATTTTTTTGGATCATGGCCAACCTTGTTGGGGTGGGATGGTATCTCATTGTAGTTTTGATTTGAATTTTTTTAATAGCTAATGATCGTGAGCTTGTCCACATGTATTTTGTGGCTGCCTGTATCTTGTCTTTAGAGAAGTGTCTGTCAATCTCCTTTGCCCATTGCTTAATTGCATGATTTATCCTTGTTTTTTTTAATAGATGTTTCGTAGGACCTTATAGATTGTGGAGACTAGACGTCGATCTGACATATAGTTGCCAAATATTTTTTCCCGTTCTGTAGGTGGCCTTTTATTGTATGAATAAAGTCTTTGGATGAGCTAAAAATGTTTGATTCTTAACAGTTCCCATTTATATATTTTCTCTTCTGTTTGTGGTTTGTTTGATAGATTTGGAAGACTGTCTATTTTGTGTATTAAAATTTCATTGTTCTTCCTACTTTTTCTTGGATGAGCTTTATCGTTTTAGATTAGACATTTAAATCTTTTATCCACTTTGAGTTGGTTTTTGTAAAAAGTGTAAAATACGAGTCTTGTTTCAATTTATTGCAGATGGATATCCAATTTTGTCAGCACCATTTTTTGAAGAGATTGTCTTTACCCCAGTTTAATGTCTTAGGGCCTTTGTCAAATATCAGCTTTTCATAGGAAGATGGTGTCATCTCTGGGGTCTCAATTCTGTTCCTTTGATCTATCTGCCTCTTTTTGTAACATTGCCAGGGTTTTGACTACTGTGGAAGTGTAATAGTTTCTAAAGTCGGGTAGTGAGATGTCTTCCAGTATGTTCTTCTTCTTCAGTAGTACTTTGCTTATCTGGGGCTTCTTCTCTTTCCAAACAAAGTTGGTGATTTGTTTCTCCATCTCATTAAAAAATGTCACCGGAATTTGTATTGGAATTGTATTATATAAGTAGTTTGCTTTGGGTAAAATACACATTTTCACAGTGTTAAATTTTCCTATCCATGAGCAGGGTAGGTTTCTCCATTTATGTATGTATCTCTTAGTTTCTTGTAGTAAGGATTTGTAGTTCTCTTTGTAAAGGTCTGTTGTTTCTCTGGTTAGATTTATTCCTAGGTACTTTATCCTCTTAGGGGCTATAGTAAATGGTATTGATTTGGTGATTTCTTCTTTAATAATCTCATTGTTGGTATAAAGGAATCCTACTGATTTACTTATGTTTATCTTGTATCCTGAGACTTTGCTGAACTCTTCTATCAGTTTGAGTAGTTTACTTATAGATTCTTTAGGATTCTCTGCCTATACAATGATATCATCTGCAAATAGGGAGATTTTTAGCTCTTCTTTTCCTATGCAGATGCCCTTTATTTCTTGGTCTTGTCTAATTGCTCTGGCTAGAACTTCCAGTACAATGTTGAATAGGAGGTGAGAGTGGGTATCCTTGTCTAGTTCTGTTCTCAAGGGAAACTGTTTCAGTCTCTCTCCATTCAGGATGATGTAGACAGTTGGCTTTGTATAAACGGCGCTTCTTGCATTAAGGAATTTGCCATCTATTCCTATTTTACTGAGAGTTTTTAGCATGAATGGGTGTTAGACTTTATCACATGTTTTTTTCTGCATCAATAGACAAAATAAGGTGATTCATGTCTTTTGTATTATTTGTGTAGTTGAGTACATTAACTGTTTTTCTGATGTTGAATCAGCCTTGTATCCCTGGTACGAATCCAACTTGGATTATTTTTTGGATATGTTGTTGTATTCTCTTGGCCAGAATTTTGTTGAAGATTTTTGAAAATAGAGTCATGAGTGACATTGGTCTGTAGTTCTTCTTTTTTGTTGGGTCTCTCCCTGGCTTTGAGAGCATTCCATTTCTTTTTATACTGTGAAATAGTCTCAGTAGTAACGGCGATAACTCTTCTCTAAAAGCTTGGTAGAATTCTGCAGTGAAGCTATCTGGGCCTAGGCTTTTTTTTATTGGTAGCTTTTGGATGACTTTTTCAATCTTTTCCTTTGTGATGGGTTTATTACGTTGTTCTGCTTCACCTTGTGATAATTTTGGTAGGTGATAGGAATCAAGGAATTTTTCCACTTCCTCTAGGTTTTCAAATTTGTTAGTTTCTCATAGTATCCTGTTATGGTCTTTTTGATTTCTGTTGGATCTGTTATGACAACTCCCCTCTCATTTCTTCTTTAGGTTATTTGTTTCCTTTCCTGTTTTTCTTTAGTAAGTTTAGCCAATGGTTTGTCAATTTTGTTGACCTTTTCAAAAAAACAGCTTGTGGTCTTTTCAATTTTTTCAGTTGTTCTTCTATTCTCTAATTTGTTTAGTTCTTCTCTAATCTTTATGACCTGTTTTCTTCTGGTGCCTGATGGGTTCCTCTGTTGTTCTCTACTTCTTCAAGCTGTAGAGTTAGTTCTTTGGTTTGGTTTCTTTCTTCCTCCAGATGTGTGCATTTATAGAGATAAACCGACCTCTGAGCACTGCTCTGGCTGTATCCCATAGGTTCTAGGAAGAAGTATTTTCATTCTCATTGGAATCCATAAATTTATTTATTTCATCCTTGATTTTGTCTATAACCCATGGCTTTTTGAACAAGCTGTTTTTCCATTTCCATGAGCTCCACTTTCTATCTGTTTTTTCTGTTATTGATTTCAACTTTTATGGCTTTGTGATCTGAGAAGATGCTTTGTATTAATTCAATAGTATGGATTTTGTTGAGAATTGCTCTATGTCCTAACACATGGTCTATTCTGGAGAATGTTCCATAAGCTCTGGAGAAGAAGATGTAGCTGTCTGCTGATGGATAGAAAGTTCTGTATATATTGGTGGGGTCTAGTAGGTTAATTGTGACAGTAAGTTCTCCTGTGTCTTTATTAAGCTTTTTTTCTAGAGGATCTGTCCAGCACTGAGAGTGGAGTCCTGAAGTCTCCCACTATCATTGTGAAGTGATCTGTCACATTTTTGAGTGTAGCCAGTGTTTCTTCAATGTGTTTAGGTGCTCTAATATTAGCCAAAAGCCAAGTGCCATCGAGTCTGATCTGACTCATTGCTCTAGTAGTAGATGCATAAATATTTAATATTAAATCCTGCTTGTGTATTGAACCTTTCAGCAATAGTCTCCATTCTTGTCCATGATGGTGGATTTTATATTAAAATCTGTTTTATATGAGATTAAAATTGCCACACCTGCTCTTCTTCGTTCATTGTTGATATCAAGTCTTTATAAAAAATAACACAATACAACAGGGTAAAGGGGATGAGGATTGCTGACAGGAGAAATAATGTTACATTATTTTGGGAAGGACTTATTGGGGAAAAAATGACAGCGGGATAAAGATTTGGAAAAGGTGATGAAGTCAGCAATACTGACTTTAAGGTAGGAAGCATTTTAAGAGACATCATCAGGGTTGATGTCATCCACTGTGGTAACTCATGGTGCCATTGTTCCCTATTCCTTTACCATGGACCTCCTCCCACACCAGATCATAAAGAATACTTAGGAAAGTTTTTTGTGCTAATATTACTCATAAATCATAATTCCTGTATATGACTTCTTCTTTTCCTTTAATTACTATTTCTTTCTCAAAAAAGTTACTGAAACAATTTCACAAATACTAATTACTCCAATATTGTAGATGAAGAATTATAAAATTTGAAAAATCAGCAAGTGTAAAACCACTGACAGCAAACGAAAACAATAGCAGGTGCTTGTGGTGGATGCAGATGAAACACATGATTTGAAGTGTCATTGAAACTGGGTAGTAATGACAGCTGACTGAATTGCATTAGAAACCATTGCCTTCAAGTTGATTCTGTCTCCTAGTGATCCCACAGAACAGAGGAGAACTGTCCTGTAAGGTTTCCAAGGAGTGGTTGGTGGATTCACACTGCTAATGTTTTGGTTAGTAGCTGAGTTCTTAACCACTGCATCCTCAAGGCCGCAGGGAGTGCACGAGAAGGCTCGTGGTAAAGGAATAGGGAACAATGGCACCATGAGTTACCACAGTGGGTGACATCAACCCTGATGATGTCTCTTAAAATGCTTCCTACCTTAGATTCAGTATTGCTGAATTTAACATTGAGTTTTAGCCTTGTAGGTATACCGACACATTAAGCTGGGCTTATGAAAAGTGTTTTTTTTAATTGTTATAACTACAAGGATATATCTTTTTTAGAACAGTTATTGTGATGTTACTTCCTCTGACAGTGCCAATTGGTAGGTCCAGAACTCCCCCCTCCCCTGTCCTCCCTGAGTGACGTTGCTGACTGTTCACAGAGAGGAGCAACCTCTTTAAATGTCTTAAGGTGGAAAGAAGCCTGATGTGTCCAAGGTAAAGAAAGAAAGTTGAAGTGGCTGAGACAGAAAGAACTATGGGACAAGTCACAGGGTATGCGTTCAACAGGAAATTGTAGCGAGGGCATATAATGTAGATTCTTGAAAGCCATGGTAAGTTCTTTAGTTTTTATTCAGAATGAAGCAGGGAGCCATCACTGGGTTTGGAGAACAGGATTAATTTGCCTTACAGTTTAAAAAAGACCATTCTGTTGTTGCAAGTGGAGTGTGCACAGCACAATAAATACAACAGTACATTTTATATGGATATTTAAAAAATAATTGGGACAATGTGATTGTACACAAATACATGTGTATGTATGTATGTGTATGTAGATACATATGTATGTGTTTATATTTAATTACTTATAGATGAACATGTGGATAAACATGTAGATTGGTTGAACAATTCTCTGGTGGCTTGATTACAGGACTAAATTTAGAATATTTAGAATATTAGTACAAAATTTCTCACACTGTGTTTCTGGAGCACTGTGTAGCTCTGTCAAACAAGTTTGAGTAAAAATGGATTAAAACAACAACTATCCAATTCCTTTATTGTAGGACCACAATGAGTCTATTACGTGCTGCTGTGTATATGAAGGAAACCCTGGTGGTGTAATGGTTAAATGCTATGACTGCTAACCAAAACACTGGCAATTTGACCAGGTGCTCCTTGCAAACTCTATGGAGCAGTTCCACTCTGTCCTATAGGGTTGCTATGTACCGGAATTGACTCATCAGCAGTGGGTAGGTGTATATGAAACCTCCAGAGAGCCTTAAAATATAAAGCATTTCCAAAAACATACTTAGATTTAGAGATTTTACCATTTTTGTTGCTGCTGTAATTTTTCTCTTTTCCTAGCAGAGAATCTACCAGGATTCATGAAACATATTCTAGGAAGCACACATCTAAAGGCAAGCATATCTTATAGGTAATCTTCAATAAACATTATGTTCACAACTAAGCTTTGATATGAATTGGGCAGCTGAGTGTCTGAGTTTGTAATCTCTGGCAAGAATCTAAAGGGCAGATGCATTGTGTTGTCAGTCAAAGGAGTAACTCCAGGCTTCAAAAGTTTACAGTAAATTCAAAAGAGCTGATCTTCAGACTGACAGGCACAGGATACATTTGGTTGTCACTGATTTACAGAACAAGTGGTGGGAATGATAAATGGTAGTAAAAATAAATTAGAGGTCTGCATAGGATGCCTGACCTGGTAGAAATAAATGTGACTTATTTTCTCCATCTGCTTGTGATGAGACAGGAACTGCATGTACATCCCAGACTATCCAAAGCAACTGTTCAGGTTTGTCCCAGATCTCAGAGAGCTCAGTTTATGCGGCCCTGTTCCTGAGCTCCAGAGTAGTCGTTCCCAATCTGTGGACTGCTGTGGTGTGATAGATCGCTCTTCTGTGGCCTTTCTAGTCATCCCACCCAAGTGTCTGAGCAAGACTGTGCAAATAAAAGAATTTTGACTGATCAGGAGATTGGTCAGTTTGCAACCCACTACCCTTGAAATGAGCCACCCCAGAAGCAAGAAGGAGAAATCCTGTCACCGCAAAGGAAGAACAGCCAGGAGCTTCTCATCCTTTGGAACCAGAAATAGACAGCTCAAGCAGAGTGACAGCACACACACAGAGGCAGAGCAGTGGTGACAGAGAAGTAGCAGCAGCAGCAGAAACTGGCAGGTTTTCCATAGTTTAAGAAACCCAAGTGCCTCTGGGCCACAGAGGGGTGTGTTTTCACCCACAGCTGAGAAGTGGCTGTTCAGATGAACTGAACAGCATCCTGAGAATTCCAGAACCCAAACTGCAACCTGTTACTTCCCTAATGGACTGTATAATTTTATCCTTCGAGTTCTGTGTGGCCACTGCAATGAAGTAGTGGAGCCGGCAGAGAAGTAGACAGCGCATGCTACGGGAGAGGAGGTTGACGTCAGAACTGGTAAAGACAGCTGAAAGGAGGCATGTCTGGCCTCTGCCTCATAGGAATCAGCTTCCACTTCTTGATCTCGATTGTCCCTGCCCCTTGTCAAGTCAGAGAAGATCAGTTACTGCCTCCATGCCATTTTTTTTTTAGTAACCTCAGACACTGAACAGTCAGATGTTGGGGTCTAAGAGACATGACTTTACAAAGGTGCCTTTTTATCTAGATTTGCAGGTGAATTTTACTTTTCACATAATATAAAAGAACAACTAGTGCGTTGTAAAGGATTCATTAACTTTCCCAATATCAAACATGCTTAACATTTGGGGCTGTCGTGGGTCTGAGTCAACATGATGGCAACTAATAACTATCTTACAGTCAGAGAAAGGCCGCCATCAGTCTATTACAGTCAATAAATTTGGAGGACAACTGAAAGAAAAGATGGTTTTGGTTACTGATTTTCATGTTTCTTTTCAGAATAACAAAAGAGGAAACTCAGGTAGGTAGGCCAGCTAACTCTTAGTTGGTTAATATAGAGTATTATGCAAATTTTATGCAATTCAGATGTATAACATATACCACGTCTGCCCTTCATGTAGGATACTGGCTCTGGAAGCCCAGATTTTCCATTTATTGAGGGGAAACAAATTGACATTTTAAAAGTAATATCACATATGTCACTATGTCTGTTCTTTGGGAGGGAAGTATAACTATAGAAAAGACTCTGAAGGCGAAGCATGTTTTCTGATCATCTTGTTCTTCTTTCTCAGAAAGATAACACCAGGCTTACTACTTATCAAATACCATGGGAATCAGGTGCTATTTTGTAGTGAAATAAAACATTGAGGGAGTTGGTATATTCATACAGATATGCAAAATCATAAATGTACGTTTAACGTAAATCTAGGTACCTACTACTGTGTTGTGAGGATAAGAAGAAGTCCTGGTTTAAGGTAATTATAAACTGTGACATTTAATATTAAGTAAAATGCTATAAAAAACTAAACAACTGTATTTAAGTCATCTTAGAGAACATCTCGATTACAAGAATAATTTTAGGAGGTGACGACCACTGCATTAGTAGCTACATAACCTGAAATCTTGCTGTCACATAATGTTTTCCAAACTGAGAGAGAATGATAATAAGCAATTCTTGGAAAAATGGATGTATTAGCAAGTAAGTATTGCAGAAATTGGGTTATAAGGTTAATTTAGATTCTTTATTTCAGGATAGTTCAGTGGTAACCAGTACTGTAAATCTCTAAGAATGAAATATTAAAGGCAGCATTTCGCAAACTTAATTGACCACACAAATACTTTCTCTCCGTAGACCTTTATGTGGAATACATTGAAAAACAATGCTCTAAGCCAATCAAAATTAAACAAAGCCCCCTAATGCAGCCTGATGGTACACACAGCTTGTAAAATTTGTGGGTTCACCTTAACCCCCATTTTCATGTGGAAGCCTGTATATGGTCCCTGATAAACCCAAGTGAAAGGTTTCTTCTTGTAGTCTGTATCTGGGGTCTTTAAATTATAATCACTTCTTGGCAATATCTGAAACTATAACACTGAGGAAAATTTTGTTTCTTCCATTAGACTGGTTTCTCGATTAAAAAGACGTTATTTTAAGAATCCCATAGTGTGGCCTGTGGAATAGCCAGTTTTAATTTTGCTTTCTAGTTAACTTTATGAAATATAACAATGCCTAGAAGGCTGTAGATCCATAAATATACTCTTTTCTTTCTGAATATACTGCAATACAAAATACTGAACCTCTTTGTAACTTTGCTCATTACCATGTGAATTCACTTAAAGGAAAAACCGACATGGCATCAAACTGAAAGCTTTGCCACTTCAAGTTTAGCAGATACAAATTGGTGCTATAGAGATACAATGTTGCCCTTGGGAAACCCACAGCATATCATATTATATCATACATACACATACATGCAATAGCTGAAGAGCTTCTGGCAAGGGTAAACAAATTCAGTCAAACATGTTTAACCTTATCATGGTGAAAGAGGCTACTTTCATCAATCAATACTATTGAGGCTGACAGGATATGCAGTACTATCAGGCAGCTCGGGATTTATAATGTATAATGTCACTCTGATTTTTTACTTCAAGGAGCTGGGTTTCATGAGGGAGGCTGGGTAGACACGTGCAAATAGCAAATCCACTCTCAATTCATACTTCTCTCCAGCAAATTAGATTTCCACTAGCATAAAATCAATATGTATATATATGTATGTATACATATCTATATATTTATGTCTGAAGACAGACTGACTATTTCTAAAAGATAAAGCATTTTTCTCCTCCTTAAAATTAACCACCTATTACTATTTGCAATGACAGGATTTTTACACTTTTTTAAAAAAGTAATTTCTGATAAATTTAATTATCTAATGTGATCCACAGTCACTGAGTTTTGAAAAAAATAAATTAAGGCTCCATTGTCTTGGTCTGGCTTCCAACTGATTCCGACATTCGAGACGTAACGCAAATAACAGATGAAGGAGCCAAACAGTGGTGACAGAAATGTGCTTCTAAAGAAAACCACTTAAGCAGATTTCCACACAGGTGTTTAGGCAAAAATAGAGCCTGTAAAAAATCTTTAGTCAAGTATCTGTACATTTTGTTCTACACAGGATAAACATCTGGATACCTAGAACTATCTGGATATTTTAACATTTCACTTAATATTTCATTTACCTAGAGTATATGTATATCAATGTACAGGGTGAAATTTGTTAGTTCTAGCACTTGAATGAACATAGCTAAGTTTTGCTGCTTTATGGAAAAGGCTTGATGTTAGTTTCCTAAAGTTTAAGTGGAAGGAATAAAGAAAAAGACTGAAATCAAGTTAGGACCTCAGAGGGTTTTCTGCTCCCCTCTCTAGAGGCCTTGGGCCTTATGATGTGCCAGTGGCCAGTTTCAAAGCCTTTGAAATACTGACCTGCAGAATCAATAGTAGCCTTTACAGATCTGGAACCTGAAGGTCCTTAAAGAGTCAAAGGTGGCCCACATTCCAGACTGCTGGAGGAACGGCCCAGGACCTAGGCTAGGAGGAAGGCAGGAGAGAGTCAGGCATCCTGCCCTTTCCTGATCTCTGCTTGTTTGCTCAGGTAATAGAAATCAAGTGAGATTTGGAGAGGTGTTTTGCTCTTGTGTCAACACTATTTTCTACAGTTACTTTTTTTTTATTTCTATAACCTCTTGTTAACAGTAGGCAAGTGGGGAGTGCAAAACTAGAGACAATCAATATTTTCCAGAGTGGCTGGGTATGAGGTAGTGGAGAATCTCACATCCTGAAAACAGTCATTCTGGAGACCAATAGTATCTTTTCCACTATAATATAGAAATATTTTTCATTCTCACGGAATACAACACATACGGATATTTTAAAACATGGATATTCTAAATGGCATCAAGTTTTCCTGTGTTAGAGGATAAATGAAATCATTTTCCTGTCAGAGACTATACAGAGCAATGGAACTACTGATATTTTGATTGCTAATGTTTAGAGAGTCAGTTCAACTGGAAGTAGAAGTTTGAGTGACTGCAATAAATTAGTCTAAAAATATAACAGGCAGCCAATAGTCAAGTTTCTTCACCCTTGAGTATACATTTTATAATGAGTTATATTTCCTGACTTTAATACTTAGATAAGAAGTTATAGGGTCAGTCAGCAATAGACATTAAAGCCTCATATTTATTCAGAGTGTACAGACTCTTATTCTGCTCCATCAGACCAAATCTTATGACTGGTATTAGGGAGAAAGGAAACCTCCGGATGAAACACATTCTAAATGTACTGTAATTGATATGGCATCTGTATCAAGCTTAAAATGAAATTTAGAGGTGAGAATTATGCTGAAAACTAATGAATTACAATTTGGTGGTAAAATTACTTCATCGTAAGATAAAATACGCATTCATTTAAGAAGATAACTGTAAGAAAACCTACTTTTCTATTATAACTCTCCTCAGTTAGTTTGAGGCAAAATGACCTATGCTTTTCAATATAGATCATTTAATTTTCTAATATAGAATAAATTTAGCATTTTAATGCAGTTTCAGTCATGCATTTTTATATTTCCTTCTCTCATACCAAGAGTTTAATGTTTCCAGTGGAAAATTCTTTACTTTGCAATCCATGAACATGAATTCCCTGGACTTTTGTGTAAAATGCTTACATGACTGTGCTTTTCTCTGAGCAGAGTATCCAAATGTTTCATCTGATTTTCAAAGCAATCAGTAGTCTTACAAGTGACAAACTGTGATCTGGTAGTAGAAAATAAGAATGACAGATTGCCTCAAAAAGCCAAGGTCCTTGTACTGTAGCATGATGCTTAATTCCTAACACTGGTGCCACCAGCCACATAGTATTCAGTGGTACCCCATAACTATTCTTACTCTAACTCCACTTTTGGAAGGTGAATTTTGAGAGTACACGAAACCACTGGAATAAAGGGGAATATTTCTAGCTCAGATCTTTTCTTCCCTCCAGTAATGTTACATACAAAACAACAAAAAAACTCTAAACTGTAGCATAAGCAGAAACGTTCATTTATTTTTTAAATATCAAGTGAATATAAGCAACATAAGAATATATTTGAGCAATTTATTAGACTATCTCAAGTGCACATTTATTAAATAGAAGGAATAGTATCATACATTAAAAAAAAAAAAAACAGTGTATCAGTGAAGTTTTAGTTGCAAAAGAATCAGAGTCATTTGAAAACGCTCTGAAATACCTGGCCAATTTTCCAAGCAATTTATTTGAATCAGTAATCAAAGATAAATACAAGAATGAGAAGAAGAGGAAACAGTGGGAGTTGTAGGAGAAATGAGAGCCCTAGAGAGGCCATAAAGGGAAGAAGGCGCATGGATGCAGTCAGAGAAAGTTAGGAGTCATAAAGCATGAGCAAAGTGACAACTGGGAAGCAGACAGAACAAGAATGGTGAGTAAGGAAGCCACTTAGGAAGACGTGGAGACATGAACAGAGAGGTGGATCATTTTCATGTTGAAGCGGGAGGTTAATAACTACTCAGCGTATTCTGTGCGCTTACTAGGATGCACGATGCTGTTGCTTGTGAGGCCCTGTCTTACTACCGGAGCCCGGATGGTGCAGTGGTTAACTGCTCAGCTGCTAACCGAAAGTCAGCAGTTTGAATTCACCATCTGCTTCTTGGAAACCTATTGGACAGCTCCACTCTGTCCTGAAGTGTTGTTTGGCTCAATTCTACTGCAATGGGATTTAGTCTTACTATTTTTCCTGGTCTGAAAATTTCCATCAGTTGGTCTCTTTCCTCTCTCTTAGCCCGGTTTTCCTCCCTCCTTCCTTTTGTCCCTCTCTTTCTTCCTCTCACTCCTTCTTTTCTCTCCCATTCTCTCTCCCCATATGTATTTCCCTTTTCCTTACACAAGATTTAACATTCTAGTCTTAATGATTCACTTTACAGTGTAACCAAAAGAGCTGTAATAAAACAGAACAGCTCCAAAATGTGTGGGATACTACAGAACCAGGTAAGCGGACCCTGAAACTCAGAATGATAATTTCAAATCTGTAGTATTTTTTTTATTCCTGAGAATATCAATGGTATGTTTGTTATTGTGCCTGTTTTTACTGTTTAGTGAAGCTCCTAAATATATTTTAGTGCATATATTATTAATTATTTACTGCTAGATGTGAAAATGATCACACTATCATCTAAGAGGCCTCAGTTTGCTTTTAGAGATGCCATAGTATTCCTTACAGTGTCTGGTAATAGATAATTTCAAAATATTCCATTTTAATGTTTTCAGTGAAGCCATAGAAGCCTGTAAAACACCCCTTACCTTTGCTTAAAGAAAAAAAAAAAAAAACTGTGACGTGCTTCCACCTAAGGGTATATCACATTTGTGCAATGAAAATAAGAATATGAAGGATATGAAGGGCAGGGTGAAGATGGTAGACTGGAGATGTGTCTCCTCAATTCCCTCTGAGAACTAAGGCCTGGATGATAATTGAACAGAGCAGTATGGACATCTGGGGAAGCCTAGGATCTGGCACTGTGTGGTCAGATTGGACTATGCACCAGAAATGGGATAACTACTTCTCTCACAGATGGAGCAGCATCACACACAGGCCTGCTTCTTCTGACTCATCATTTGGGAGGAGTGCAGGTATTGACACCTTCTTTGTTATTCAGGAGGTAAGGATTGGGCATGAGCTGGCTAATATGGTGAACTGCAGTGCTTAAGTAAACAGCATATAGTGCAGCAGAGAAACTGTGCCTGGCATAGCCACACATTGAAAGCCTGCCTGCCAACTGAGGGCATCACTACCCCTCCACTCTTTCTTATCTGAATTGTGCTACAGAGTCTGCTGTTTCATGGCAGGAAGGGAAGCTTGGGCTGAGGTACAATCTTGGTCAGTTGGGAGGCAGAATTACTCACCTGGATGTGTTAGCTGGGGTTAATTTTCACATCAGCCCTTGCCTGGAAAGTGCTTCTGCACCAGAAAAGCTGTGTGTAGGATGATAATGCCTAGAGTTACAGGTGGGACCTGGAAGATGATGACAGCAAGGCTGTATATAACCCCTCCCCACTTTGAACCAGTGATAGCATCTGTGGACAGCCTATGAGATGTTTTTGTTGTTAGTCAGAATGCAAGGCCTGCCATGCCTGAGGGCCTGACTGATTTTGGCAGCTGTTGGACAGCTCCTCCCTTAGCGATAAAGTACATTATAAAATAAGACCACCTGGAGAAGCATCTGTTGAGCAGCCAGGCAGCATCTCCTTCACCCTTCACTGATCCACATCATAGCATCAGCTGATGGTCCCCCAGTGACTCCACAAGTGGCACGCCATCTCTGCCAGTCAGACAGTCCACCTGGATCCGGTCACTTAGAGTACAGAGATGTGACCAATTCCCCTGTTAGAACTACACCTCAGCTCTTGTTGAGGTAACATCAGAGAAACCAAGCAGCCTCTAGATGGTACAAAGGCAACTATCAATAGCCAAACCATTTAAAGAAACAGTTCATTGTGGCTCCAGAAAACTTCCAAAATAAAGAATCAAAAACCTTCGCAGATGAAGAAGCCTTTCTGAAGCTATCAGAGGTCAAGCACAAAAGAATTATATATGGAGCCCTCCTAGAGATTAAACAAAATGCAGCATGGCAAAATGAAAAATTAACCAAGCTATTTGAACTCATGGAACATCACTGTTCTGAAGTCAATAATAAACTTACAGATTTAGAGAATTCAATCCAAACCCAAAAGTGCACAATTAAGGTGTTGGAAGCCAGAAAGTGAGCTTGAGGCTAGAGCAACTAACACCAGCATTTATGAGGAAAAATCAAAGAACTGAGAAAAATAAAAGAAGCATTAAGAAACATGTGGGACCCCATTAAGAAGAATAATTTACAAGTTACTGGAGTTCCTAAACCGGGAGGGAGAGGCAGCTGAAAATACAGACAGTATTGTTGTAGACTTGCTGACAGAAAACTTCCCTGAAGTTCTGAATGAGAATGTAGAGTGTATCCAAAAACACAAAAACTAGACCCTGACAGAGAGACACCAAGCCATATTATAATCAAGCTTAATAAAATGAAACATAAACAGAGACTCTTAAAGGCAATGAAGCTGAAAGCAAAGCTAACGTTCAGAGGAAAGCTCTGCAGGCTTTTGTCTGACTTCCTGGCAGAAACACTGTTGGCAAGGAGGCAGTGGGATGATACATTGAAACCCTTGAAGGAGAAAAACTTCCAACCAAGAATTATATTCCCTGCAAAACTATCTCTCAAATACGAGGGTGAAATGAAAACATTTGCAGATACACAGAAGCTTAGAGACCTTCTGAAAACCAAAGCAAAGCTACAAGAAATACCAAAAGAAGCTCTTTGCTCAGTAAAACAAAAACATCAAGTGTATACTTAAGGAGGCAAAGCAGGACACAGCATCCAGAATACTACACACTTAAGGAAGTCACAAAGCTCAGTCAAAGTTACAATATTAAGATAAGAGAACCAATGATCATATCACAAAAACTGACACCATCACACTAAAACTGTGGATAAGTTACAATAGTTATAACTTTTTCAGATGGAGAGGAAATTAAAAAGATATGCAGAAGTTAAAGCCTGGTTTAATTAGATTTGTAAGGGGCATGATAAGGGTAGTCATAAACAAAATAACAATGTGATATATCAAAACAAGAAACATAATTCAGGAGTCTCAGCAAACACAAAACCAACACTAAAAAGACGAAAAGTGAATCTGTAAAGAATGACCCAGAACAGACATAATATTAAGAGCAACACAGAACACATCAACAACACAAAAATAAATGCATCACAGTGACAGCACTAAACACCTGTCAATAACTATACTGAATGTAAATGGACTGAACTCTCCAATAAAGAAACAGCAAGTGACATCCTGGATCAAAAGACATGACCTGTCTGTATGTTGCTTACCAGATACACACCTTAGACTCAAAGATATGAACACAGTGAAATTTAAATGATGGAAAAATATACACCAAGCTAACAACATTCAAAGAAGAGCAGGAGGGGCAATACTAATCTCAGATAAAATAGACATTCATGTAAGGTCAACTTTTTGGACAAAAATGGACTGGACTTGGGGACACAATGTGACTATAAGGTATGTGTACTTTATGCATTTATAGAATGCTTTCCTACTCGTCTCTTTACAGATAGGAGAGAAAAGCATGGAAAGGAGGGGACAGTAGGTTATGGAGAGGCTACAGCAAGTCTAGGATGAAAAGGAGGAGTGTGGTATCACTGGTCAAGGACAGCAGAAGGAGCTACAGATAGGCAGACATGCAAAATTCATTTTGATTGTATACTTTCACTTACTCACAATTAAAAAAAAAAGAACATGAAAGCATAAAAGAGGTCCCCAAGCAGAAGAAACTTATGAGGATATTATTGAATTAATGAGTGTCTAAGAACAAGCAGAAAAAATTTAACTGTCTTATCTCTAAAAATAACATTGGCAGAAGCTTACTCAATTATAAGAAGTCCAGAGTTGTCTGTGTGATGAGAAATAGTCATTACATGATGCTCTAAATAGGGAGGATCATAATACTAATTACATAATCATCATTACCTGCAGGTGACGTGCTTAGTTCTCCCAGTATAGCACAAGAGATGTTATAACTTTTGGGAATGCATGTTTTTCTAATTTTCCTAATGAAAAGGACTATGCTTCATTCCACTTTAGCTGACTGACCTCAGGTGTTTCAGGTCACCACTCTGACCTTTAGTTTTCTCACTGGTGAAAGGAGAGTTGAATTCCATTAGTGGTTTTTAAACTACTCTCTGACTCTGGAACTCTATGACTCTGAAACTTCTTTAGGGATTCACAAAACAATGAAACACTTTCAAGTATTTTCTTCCCATCTGTTAATATTTAAATTGCCTTAGAAATCTATTAATTGTTCTGAGCTTAAAAATCCCTTCCAGCTCTACAGTTATAAGAATGAGTCTATATATGTTTGGGGATAAAAATTTTAACATAGAAATTGTTCTTCATGACAAAGAGAGCTGGATTTAATGCCAGGGTAGCAGGGTACTCACAATTATCTTTGCTCATTGAGCTATGAAGTTTGATACCGTCATTTTTACAGGTGTTATATGTGCTTTGCCAACCAAAAAGAAAACCAAAGGAAAAAAAGGCAAACCTACTGCCGTTGAATCAATGCCTGTTCATAGCTACACTGTAAGACAGAGTAGAACTGCTCCATAGTTTCCAAGAAGCACCTGGCAGATACGAACCGTATGCACTTTGCCATATTTTAATAAAACCCACCCACTGCCGTGGAGTGGATTCTGACTCATAGCAATGCTAGAGGATGTAGTAGAATTGTCTCACAGAGTTTCCAAGGAGCACCTGGTTGATTCAAACTGCTGAACTTTTTGGCTAGTATCCATAGCTCTTAATTACCACAATACCAGTGTTTAATGTACCACCAGAGATATTTAAATTAAGACATAAAGGACTAAAAAATGAAAGCTATGAGATCTGTTTAAGTTATTGCCAAAGGACAAGAAGAAAGACAATGACAGTGGCTATAAACAAACCATCTCCTTTGTACCATGTTGGGTGCAGGCCATCCAAGAACTGGTTGCACTTGGACTTTAAGGCATGATTGTATGTGCATTCTTAAGTAACTACCTAGAGAGGGTGGGAAGGACAAAACAGGAAGACTAAAAATAAGAATTAGAAATGAGATTTAAGGCATGTTTCTTGGAGGGTTTAGGGATTCTTACAAACTCCACGGATATTTAATTTGTGTTAATGTCTGGAGAGAACAATACATTTTACTGGGTATAATGCTGAAAGGAGCTTCACAACAGTAATGAGATCAGTTAATCAAATAATGGAATTTTAAAATAAGTACATTGTATGTTCTGTAGCTACAAAACTAGCTATTTAAAAAGTAAGTATTAATTGTTAGAAGTTGAAGAAGAGAAGTCTTCATCACCTTTAAGAAGCTGATCAAAAATCTGTCTCCCCTTCTCCCATTTCCCATCTCTCCTTCTACACCCTTCCCCTTTTGGTTTTCTTTAGTTAATACTGCTGAGTTTATCATCACCTTTATTTAACCGCACCATATTATTATCCAATTTGATATTTCATTTACAACATCTCTTAAATATTTCTCTATGTCTTTATTTTCTAAATCTTAAAGACAGATAGCATACTATACTAGGGCAGTGACTTATGCAAAATAAGTCTCTAGAAAAATGTCTGGGACATACTTGTCAACATGAATTGAAATAAATCTTTCCCCTTATGTCAATTAGTGTTCATTATTTTCCTTAATCCAAATTCTTAGTTCAAAAACATATATTTTTAAAAGAAGAGATTCTGATTACTGAATAACTTTTCTACCGTTGGTTTCTTTCTTGTACTCTACTCTTCAATAATGACATTTTTGTTTGTTTACTCACTTCATGTACAAAGATATTTGCAGGCAAATGTTGCTATATATTTATCAAATGTTATATGTGAAAGTATAAAATTAATACTCAATGAATATTTCAATATAGTACAAAATTTCCATTTCATTATCTAAGACATATCTTACATTTAAGAGGTGAGCTTCTTGTCTTGAAGATCAAATCTGTATTCTTAGGACCCTGAAATTTCTGACATCACACACAATTTTTTAGTAATGCCATGAAGCCTGCATGCCACTAAGACTGTATGTGAACTGCAGAATCAGTTCCTTTGATTATAATGTCAGCTAATGGGGAAGAAATAACTTATCAAGGAGAAATCAACGTGCTGATAGGAACAAGAAAATAATGCTTTGTATCTAAAAAGTAATAAAAGCTCATGACAAGAGTAGCATTTGAGAATTCAGAACTCAGGCATCAAATGAGATCAGAGATTCCATGATAACTGGTGCAAAATTGTTCCTTAAGATAGAAAGCAGATGGCCACATTCTGATGCTGCAGTCAAATAGTGCCCCTGTAATATTTAGAGCAGTGATTATCTGCACTGGTGTTGAGAAGAAAGACACTTTCATGAGGGTTTGCAGAAAATTCATACTCAAATACTACTCAGACTGCTCATTTTATCAGTCTCTCAAGTTATGTCAATCAACAATGCCAAAGTGGTCTTGCAGTCCAATCATGTAATACTGTAAGAACAATAAACATTATTATTCACTCAGTACTTGTAGTCCCATTCTACGTAATAAACATGCTGCCATGGAGTCAATTCTGACTCATACTAACACTAGAAGACAGGGTAGAACTGGCCCATAGGACTTC
Organism: Heterohyrax brucei; assembly: GCA_028571685.1. Classification (NCBI taxonomy): domain Eukaryota; kingdom Metazoa; phylum Chordata; class Mammalia; order Hyracoidea; family Procaviidae; genus Heterohyrax; species Heterohyrax brucei. Next base: position 80,973,047 of record CM053144.1, read on the forward strand.
CAAGGAGCACCTGGTGGATTTGTACCACTGCCCTTTTATTTTGTAGCTGCAGCTCTTAACCAGTATGCCACCACGGTTTCCCTGCTACATGATAAGCATGCATTATTTGCTGCAACTTATCAAAAGGAAGGAATACTCAATAACAGAAGTTTATATATTTCTCCAATAAAACCTACATATGATCACAGCCCTATAATAGCAATACAGGAAACATTTCTGAGCCAGAAATCCTTGCATAAATTCATGTGGCTTTGTGCTTACTCCCAGTAGCTACCACACTATTACAGCATGGTTAATTGTAGGAAAGAATAGGGAATGAATTGGTTTTGAAGATAACAGTACGAGGGAGCTGCTGACAACATTTTAGTAACCACCATAACAAAGGAATAACATCCAGGTTGTGGATTCTGCTTCTTTCTTAGCATTAACACTCACCCTGTCTCCCTTTTTTTCCTGTAAATGTTCCTTCTCTTGCTTGTCGGAAGCTGTTGCTAAAAATGCTGAACTGTACCTTAAGTCTGCCGAAATGTACCTATCATTGCCTGCCTTTTAGGTCTTGCTATTTGTCAGTCACTGCTTTTACAGGCAGGTTTTTGTTTAATGCATCATTTTAGTACATACCCACTTGCATGATCAAATACGCACCTTTTCTTTAAAAATCCTATGAATTTCATGAATTTGTTTTTGTATTTATTCTCTTTGAGTAGCTTCATAAAGTTTTCTTTTCAGTGCATCAAAGTCTAGTTCCTCTTCCATTTTGTTGATTGAAAATATCCAGCTTTTCTTTTCTTACATCTACTTACTTTCATGTGTCATTTCTATTACTCGTCTGTCTCATTTTCCCATTTCAGGGCTAGAATTACACTTTGAAGAAGAGAAGGCAACACTGTCTTTTATCTGCTTTTACCATAAAGAAGAAAAGGATTATATTTCTCTATAGTCAGACTCTTGGTATGTTTTCTACACGTGTTTCTAGTACCTCAAGCTTCATATGATACAGTATGATCTAATTACCTCTACTTCAAGAGTAATAGCTGTCATCAGAGAAATATTATATCTAATGCATGAATGAAATAAACTACCTCGGTGGTTCATGTTCTTTCTGAGTTGAATTGATTTAAATTTTTACTCATGAGACATTAATGAAAGCAAGGTTCCATGAAATGATGGAACACCAACTGAGATGTTTTAGTACATGGATGCAGCACTGGAAGTGTTCATTTGTCTATGCCAAGACAGTCAGAAGACAGCTACCATTAACATTATTGAAGCATATATTAAACCAGAAAAAGTCCAAAATCCACTGCCTAGGAGTTGATTCTGACTCATAGTGACTGGATAGGATAGAGCAGAACTGCCCCATAGAGTTTTCAAGGAACCCCTGGCAGATGTGAATGGCCAATCTTCCGGTTAGCAGCCATGGCACCAGTGGCCACCAGTGTTTCTGAAGCATACATTAGATTATAATTTTATATCCCCCTGTCATTATTATAATAATTTACACTCCAAATATACAGTCCCTGGGTGGTAAAAACATTTAAGTGCTTAACTGCTAGATGATAGGTTGGCAGTTCAAATCTACCCAGAGAAGCCTGGCAAGATAAACCTGGCAAGATAAACCTGGCAATGTGCCTCCAAATGATCACAGCCTTGAAAACTCTATGAAGTGCAGTCCTATTCTGACACACATGTGGTCACCGTGAGTTGGAATTGACTTAATAGCAGCTAACAATTGGTAATATTAAGGTCTGCCATCCAGGTATTAACTGATTTAAAATCAGTTATGGTCAAATGAATGATGTTTCAGTGACTAGCCACTGTACAAAATGCAACCTCAGTGGTTTGTCTCGGTTAAGACTGTAATGGCTGAAAGAATTCCAGCAGCCTGAAAATTTTTTTTTCAGGGCCATACTAATCCTTTTGCCTTCAACAATTCACTGAAAGCATTAGAAATGTGTTGCTTTCCTATATTCTACAGCAATTACAGATTACACGAGGAGTTGTAGATTTTAATGTCTATGATCTTAGACATACAAGCCTTGGACAGAGCGTTGGATTACATACAGAGGGAGGAAAGAGGTAAAATGATCTAACCATGAACTGACCCTGTGCTGTGTGGGGGAAACAGATATTTCAGTGTCATTCCAGAGTCCCATTCTATACTAGCCTGCTTCTGCACTGTTCTGGCATGCCACTATCTGTCCACAGTTCTTTACCTATGATGGCTGTAAATGCCAACGTCCAGTTATATTAACATCTCCACTGGGCTGTAATATAAAATGTCAAAAGAAGCCTGGACTATAAAAAAGGATTTCCTTATACTCATAGCTTTAGACACTTTTTTATCTTGTGACTTAAGGAAAATGATTTTTAGCAGTAGTGGCTGTGCATCACGTTAACTATAATCTCTGATCACCAAAAAGAATGCTTTACATGTACTTACGTATATTTTTGTGTTTAAAACTCCAAGTAAAATCATGGATGATATTTTAATAATATGCAGCTAGACCTAAAGGCTAACCTAAATATGTCTCAAATATAATAAACTACCACTATCTGCCAGCCAAGCTGCCACTATTTGCAGTCATTCATTTAACAAATATTAAATAAGCATCTAGAATCACTGTGAATCTTAAATCCACCCAATGGCATTTCATTTTCCTAATGCTAGTGCCTGTTCTAAATTTTAGGGATACAGTTACGAATAACACAGTGCTAATCCTCGTCTTTACGGAGTTTTACTTTCATAGGGAAGAAAGAAAATCGGCAAAATAAATAAGACGTATGTTAGGACAAGTTAAATGGTTAAAAAAGTAGATAAAAATTAAACTGGATGGGAGTTTAATTTTTATCAACAGCATTGTCAGAAAAGCTGTGTTCATAACTATACTCTTTACGGAAGAGGCTCTCTAGGGTTTCTTCCCATAGAGCCACTGGATGGGTTTGAACCACAAATCTTTTGGTTAGCAGCTAAGCACTTGATTGTTTGCACCACCAGAGCACCTTGATTGTTGGGTCTAAAACTCAAACTTAAACCATTGCCTCTGAGACAATTCTGACTCATAGTAACCCTGCATGGCAGAGTAGAACTAACTGTCCCAGAGAGCTTCCAAGGCTATAATCTGAAAGCAGATTACCAAAATCTCAGAGAGTCACTGGTGGGTTCAAACAGTTAACCTTTCCATCTGTTAGTAGGCACTTAACCACTGTGCCACTACGGCTCATACACCTGAACCACATACCCCTCTGCATACCTCCTGGTGCCTTTAGCCAATCCTTTCAGCAGTCAGACTGCCAAATGCTCACTATGCCAGGCACCAGGCTAAATGATGGGGTACAGTGCTGAACAGGAGAGACACAGTAAACGCTGCCCACACTCAGCATATATTTCAGTGGAGAGATACAGATAAAATGAATGTAAGTATCTCGAGGTCTAAGAAAGGAATAAATGAGATGTATTTTTGGCATTTACAATGAAGGAGAATTAACCTAGATCAGGGCACAGGTCCAACATTATGCAACAATGAAATATTATTTTGTGTTACATATTATCCATCTAAAAAGTCATTCCAATAATCTTTCTCCTACTGTAACACAAAAATACATTTGAAAAACCCATTTATATAGTGCTTGAAAATTTTCTAAGTGCTTTCATATGCATTACCCCATTTAATATTCACAATAACTGTGATAGAAGTTAGTCAATTATAATTAAATTCATTTTAAAGATGAATAAGCAGAAGCTCTGAGAATTTAAATGACTTATCTACAGTCAGGAAATGAGTTAGTAATGTAGGCAGTCCTACAGGTCTGCTCTGAGCTAAATATAGTCAAACTCTACCCAGTAGCATGATACATTTAGCTTGGGCACAAAGGAAGAGAGAACATAATATCCTCATTCTTAAGAAATACAGAATCTGTTTAAGGAGGTGTTTAGATAATCACCAGATAATAAATTGTGGAGAAATTTTATGTGCATATGAAGTTATGGCATAATCAGAAGGGTATAGGATTCTTCAAGAAAACTGTCTTGACAGAAGTTAATTTTAAACTAGCCCTAGTAGCACAGTGATTAAGGACTCAGCTGCTAACCAAAAGGTTGGCAGTTTGAATCCACAGCCCTCCTTGGAAACGCTATGGGCAGTTACATTCTGTCACAGGGGAACTATGAGTTGGAATCGACTTTATGGCAACAGGTTCGAAATTTTTATCTATAAATAGATTGTGTCCAGATTATAATGTTTTTTATAGCTTGGAATGTCTCTGAATTTGTTTTTCTGTTCCCATTCTCAAAGTCACTACAAATTAAAAACTTTTGGCCAGTCAAAGAATTTTCTTTGAGTTCATTGCTGAGTTTTGGTACGTATAGTGTTTCCTCACTGCGTACATTAATGCCAGCTAATCTTTCTCTCTCCTCAGTGCCCAAGATTTCTGTGTGGCAGTCCAGAAAATTTTAGTCATCCTTCGTTTCTTATTATCTTATTCCCAGCTCTGAGACTGGTGTCAAAAGTTCTATTTAAATGATCTCTTCCTAGAATTCTTATTGTTCACATTTAGGAAAGCTTTATTCATTCAGCATTTCCCTATTTCTAAGACAATTGGTAGAGGATTATACTCAGTACAAAACTCTGACTTTTCTGCCTTATGAAATGAGTAGTCTCTGCCACTCGTGTACAGTGCAGTCATTGATTTTTCCAATCTTTGTTTCATGTGGTCAGAAGTTTGGCTCTACTAATACTGCTTATTTTATACTAAATTTATTAAAACCACCTGGCATACCATCACATAAAATATATTTCATATTTTTAAAAGACTAGCATTATCTTATTATAAATGTAACTTTAACCTCTTTATCCACCCACAGTACTTGCAAATGATTTCTCTATTAGTGATAAATTGCTACTTATATATGTCAACTATAAAGTAATTAAGATACAAGGAAAAAAGTATACAGCTTCATTTATTTACAGTTATAGGGTATATTATCTTTTGCTTCATGGCTATGAACTGGAACAAGTCATTTATTGTTCTAAAGACACAGACTACCGTCAAACCATCATTATGTGACAGCACCCTAGGTTCCATGCAAAGTATTTTGGAATTGAATTTTCTTTTATCTTCATTTCAACCCTATAAATAGACAGTAACTTTGTCATATGTGTTCCTCTGAAAGTCCAGTCAAGGTCTAAGTCATATATATACATATTTCTTTAAATAGAATTGATGAGAAACATATTTGTAAAAGTGTAAAGCACTTACCGGAACCAGGAATTTTTTAATCTCTTCTAATGCATGACTCATACGTGAATAAGCTTCCCCAGGCGGAGCAAACACTTCAATTAATACATGAAGTTCGTCACTCAAGTGCGCATATTTGGCTTCCCCACTCTTCCTTAGTTCTTCTTCCTGTGAAAGAGGCTAATTTTAGAAATACAAATCCACTCATTTTGCATTGATTTAACATTTACAGAGAATATGACAAAAAGGCATAATTTAAGCAAATTCCCCTCAGTAGAAAACCTTTGAGAAATAAAACTCTGGCACAAGCCATTTAATGATTTTAAAATCAATTCTCAGTGTTTGAGTTAAAAAAAAAAAAACCAAAACCCTGAATTACCATCTACAACAAGTTATAACCAGCAAAACAAAAGAGGTAAAAGTTACAGAAATGTCATGAAGGTGGAGGACATTACTACAGTGTGAAAGAAAAAGTGTTCTTGTGTCTGATGAGTAATATTTTCCAGACAATAAACCAAAGATTATTACTGTGTTCTTTAAGAAAACTAAGACTTTCTAGCTACTTTTTGAGAAGGTGTGAAAAAGTCACTTGTTGCTAACAAGAAGAGAGAGAATTATGCAAAACCAAGGCTTATCCTCCCAGTCCCTGTCCCCGATGGGTGACTGAGCCTCATACCACATCCTTCTGCCTCCTTCTGGTCAACAGGGGTGCCCTTCAGGGCTGGTCATTAAACATAATGTTACCATTGATTCTTCATGGCCTACACATCTTCTGCTTAGCCACCAACACATTTACACTGAATTAGTTTTTCCATAGTATTTTGCTCAAGTCATTACTGAATCCTGATATACCGTAGAGCTATATACATACACTGTGGTAATGCATGCTACACATATTTCTGATCTCACAACCTTGGGTAATACTCGTATTTCAGACAAGATGAAATGAGGTGAAACGGTTTCAGCAATGCTGAGAGTCATATCCAGCTCATTCTGATTCCAAAGCCTGTGCCTTTTACTTGCCACCAGAATTATATTTGATAGGGTTTCAAGGTAACAAAACGTGGTTAAAAAAGATAATACAAATGCTTTTAATGTTTTACCGTTCTTGCTCCCCTCCTTTTCAAATAAACCAACAGTTGTTTCACTAAATTGCAAAATATTAAAAGAAATATTTATCAGATTAATATGGTGATTTAGTGGAGAAGTAATGTGACTAGATACATCTAACATGGATAAACCAAAGTAAACATGCAATTGATTTTATATGGGTCAACTGCCTGACCCATACTAATATGTGTGTGTACCTGATTAGCAATGCCCTACATTCCAAAACACCAAGGTCCATGAGAGTAAGAGAACAGGAAGTGTTCATGTTTTCCTACACATCCCTCACCTACTCAAATCTCTCTAATAGCAGCACCTGTCAACAGAGTATTCATTCTTTACTTTTCAAACGTACGTTCTATCTCTAACTGGGACTCTTTACTTAAAAGAGCTTTTCTTAGGGCCCAATTTTCAGATTTGGGAGGAGAAGCAGCATGTGGCTTAACTAAATGCACCCATGGGGTAGAGTAAACATTTCTTTCCTCTTTAGATCCTGCTGGGTTACAAGCTGCTTATTAAATCCGGGGCCAGCTTCTTTGGGCAAAGTGCTAAGGTAGCTAAATCAGAGGATTCCTGGTTACTGTCCCTTCCCATTACTTTCTCAGCAGATTTCCAGCTGGTTATTGTAGGCCACTTGATGGTCCACCGAATAGGATGGGTAGAGTCCAATTAAAGAATGCAAACACTGATTTTGAAGGTTCTCAAATGAAAGAGCCTGATTCAGCATCTGGAATTGAGCCAAAGGGCTGATGTGTATACAAGTACATTTTGTCCTTTTAAGACACATTCCCCTTTTCCCGTCATCCTTTAAATAACCACTTCCACACTGTGGTGGAGGAGCCATAACTAAAAAAAGGCTGTGTACATATATGACACTTTCTACATTTTTTCTCCCTTAAAAATAAAGTATCAGGATGACAGAGTTAACACCAGCATGTTTCATGGGCTATTAAAACAACAAAAGCACATAGTATGTCACACTGAGGCAACCTACATTAGAAGTCTCTGATCCAGGGTGAGAGGTTTAAAAAGGAAAGAGGTCTCCAGGATTAATGCGGTAAAAAGGTGGCTACAGTAGTTTGGAGGGTCAATAGAACTGTTCTTATAACTAATATTTGGAAAGCAGAGACTCTTGCTATAGAGAGTTTTCAGTATTTTTTAACCCTTCTAAAGATTCACATCACTATTGCTTTGCTACTCCCTCCAAAGAATAAAGCTGTTTACTCCAGAGTATTTAGTAAGTTCTAATAGTTATTTTTTGGATCCAACTCGACGGCACTTGGCTTGGCAATACTTATTTGCTGTAGCAGATCAACCATTCCATCTCAGTGCCTTAACATGTAAGTGTGTTTCTTGCCCAGGTGCACTTCTGCACAGGTGTTTACAATATCTGGATAACTGTCTTTCACTCAGCAATGTAGGTATCCAGGCTTTCCCCATGCTTGGGCTCCGCCATGTTCACCAAGTTGTTGACATCTCACACCACCAACAGAAACTAAAGAATATGGTAGACAAGCTGGGGGAGCATTCTAACAGCCAGGCCCAACGGGAGCACACAGCCACCTCAACTACATACTGCCTACACATTTACACAAGGCTGGTAAATGTTACCCAGCTTTGTGCTCAGGAAAAAGATGACATGGGCCCACCTTATGGCTAACCGATTTGCTACATGACATACGCAGTGTTTCCAGTAATGTTCTAGGATAACTTGGTCTAGTGAATATATAATGAGACCCAAGTTAAGAGTTTTAGTTGCTACATTAAAGAAGATACAATTTTAATAATAATTTTAATAACATATCTTAATAGTATATCTGAAATATGTTACTTAAACATGCAATCAATATAAAAATTATTGTGATTTTTAAATTACTTTTATTTAGCTAACTCATTAAAATCCAGTGTGTTTTGTAATTACAACACATTTCAGTTTTACTAACCACATTTCACATGCTGAGCAGTCACACGTGGATAGTGGCTAATGTATCGGGCAGCACATCCTTGTATTTTTCAGTGATAATAGAGCCAAGATTTATGAACTTCAGGAGTTTATGGTAAGTTTGGGGTGTTATACTCAACACATTAAAAATAATTTTAAGAATAAGTAAGTAGACCTCATTACATCACGAACAGGCAGTAACAGAAAACACCCTAATATTTAAAAGAGAGAAATTACTTTTTAGAAATGACCGAAGCATCTCATTTTTAGAAAAGGAAACTGAGGCCCTCAGGGATGAAGAAATTTGATAGAGGTCACAGAATTAGTTAGGATTAGAGCCGGGACTCAGCTGTGTGTTAAGTGGCAACACTAATAAAGACTCTGAAAAAGAAAAGTCAACATAATCAAAACTTTCATTAGTTTGTTTTTAAAACTAGAGTTTATATATTCACATATATTTTATATTTGAACACATTTACTGAGGTAATTTCTAACAGGAAAATTTCCAGCTTATTTTTTTCATCTGTGAAATAAAAATAGCAGCATTTGCTTCACAGAGTTTTTATGAGCATAAGTAAAACTGAAAAACATTTTGTAAAGTGGAAAATGTTATACAGTGATATTAATAATAGTATAATTCAGTATATCAACAATGTTATTCTACATAATATTTATTAATATCATTATTATTAAGTATTATATCTTAAAAACCCTACTGAGCACAGTTCTACTCTGACACACAAGGGGTTTTCCATGACTTAGAATCGACTCAGTGGCAACTAGGCGTTGATTTCTTTTAAAAAATATTTTTTTGTGGTTTAAATGAAAGTTTACAAACCAAGTCAGTTTGCCATACAAATACCTGGACACACACTGTTATGTGATTCTCCCTGTTCTCCCTACAGTATGACAGCACACTCCTCTTTCCACTCTGTATTTCCCATGTCTATTCAATTAACTTCCGTCCCCCTCTGCCCTCAAATCCCTCCTCTTGACTGGAGCTGCCCAGTTAGTCTCATTCATCTACTTCAGCCAAGAAGCACACTTTTTGCCAGTGTCATTTTGTCTCATAGTCCAGTCTAATTCTTATCTGAAAAGTTGGCTTCAAGAATGGTTTCAGTTCTAGGCTAACAGTCTGGGGCCCGTGTCTTCTGGGGACCCTCCAGTCTGTCAGACTGTCAAGTCTGGCCTTTGTAATAGGATTTGAGTTCTGCATCCATTTTTCTTCTGCTTGGTCAGGAACTCTTTGTTGTGTTCCTTGTCAGGGAAATTGGTGGTTGTAGCCAGGCACTATCTACTTCGTCTGGTCTCACATTGATGTAGTCTCTGGATTATGTGGCCCTTTCTGTCTCTTGGGTTCATATTTTCCTTGTGACTTTGATGTTCCTCATTCTCCTCTGTTCCAGGTGTGTTGTGACCAATTGATGCTTCTTGGATGGCTGCTTGCTAGCTTTTAATACCAAATGTGACTCACCAAAGTGAGTTGTAGAACATTTTCTTAAAAATTTTTATGTTAATTGACCTAGATGTTCCCTGAAACCATGGTCCCCAGAACCCTGCCCCTGTTACCATGTCCTTCAAACAGTTAGGTTATACTTCCGAAACTTTTTAGCTTTTAGTTTAGTACACCTGCGCTGACTTCTCCACTGTGTGTTGTATCTCCCTTCATCTAACTTAATTCTTATCTACTATCTAATTAATGAATGTCCTTTTCTCTTCCTCCCCACCCTTCTAACCGTCAAAGACTGTTTTCTTCTGTGTTTAGACCATTTCTTGAGTCCTTATAATAGTGGTCTCATTCAATATTTTTCCTTATGCAACTAATTTCATTCAGTATAATGCCTTCCAGATTCCTCCATGTTACGAGATTTTTCCCAAGTTCATCACTGTTCTTCTTCATTGTATAGTATTTCATTGCATGAATATAACATAGTTTATCCATTTGTCAAAAGATTAGCATCTTTCGATTCCATCTTTTTGCTACTGTGGATAGCACTGCAATAAACATTGATGTGCATGTATCTATTCATGTGACAACCCTTATTTCTCTGAGAAAAATTTCAAGAAGTGGGATTTCTAGATCATAAATCATACAGTATTTCTGTTTCTAGCTTTTGAAGGGCCAAATCAATTTCCAAAGTGGTTGTACTATTTTACATCCCCACCAACAGTAACTGTTCCAGTCTCTCCACAGCAACTCCAACATTTATTATTTCCTGTTTTTTTGGATTAATGCTGGCTTTGTTGGGGTGATTTGGACTTTTCTAATGGCTGATGATTGTGAGCAATTCCTCACATACCTGTTAGTTGCCTGAATGTCTCTTTTGATGAAGTGCCTGTTCATATTCTTTGCCCATTTTAAAACATTAGGTTGTCTTTTCGTTGTTGATGTTTTACAGTATTGTATAGATTTTGGAGATTAGACACTAACTGGATTTGTTGGATCCAAAAATTTTTTGCAACTCAGATTTTTTTTTGTGTCATTTTGTTATTGTACTATTACAAAGATGATGTTTGGCTGTTTCAACTGAGATCAAAATAAATACAGCCTCAGTAAGCAGAAGAGCTATTTTTCTCATAAGTGAAATTTCAAGAGGTAGGTTCCTATAGAAGAGGACTCTTCTCTAGATGATGTTCCCTAATCCAAGAACCCAAGTACCTTCTTGCTTTTAGCTTGGGCAGCCCCAGGGATGTTGCTTTCATTTATGCTGATGAAGAAGGCTGCTCATTATCACTTCTGAATTCCATTCCACGGCAAGGGGAAAGAAAAAGTAAAAGATAGACTTCTTTTCAAGGATACATATTGGAGGTTAAATATATAATTTTTGCTCACATTCTTAAGCCAAAGCACAGTCATAATGCTCTCCTGGTGCAAGGGAGGCCCAGACTGTGTTCGAAAACACAACATCCATGAATCTATCTAGAACACGGGTCTTCCACTACTGTCTACAAAAAGGGATAATGGACAGTAGGTGACATTGAGCTGTCTTTGCTATTAAGTCTTCATTCAGTGTGCTAGTTGAAATAACACTTGGTTATAGAACCTAATTTTGAGGTATTAAGTGTCTGCTAAAATGTCCAGGTTTTATTTTCAAAAGTAAGACTATATCATTCAGTTAGACTTATTACACTGAGCTCCATGGTTAATTTGAGTATGTCCAGAAGTGTGGCCATCCCCCCCAAAACTCAATGATACATCGCCATTGAGTTGATTCAAACTCATATTAATCTTATAGGAAAGTGTAGAACTGCCCCATAGGTTTTCCAAGGAGCAGCAACGGCTTCAAACTATCAATTTTTTGGTTAGCATCCAAGTTCTCAACCACTATACCTCCAGGGATCAGTAAGTGTCTTTATATGAATAATTCAATCTCAAGTTATATTTTAGAGAGTTCCAAATATATTGTGGGAGAAAAAAGTTCACCTTGGCAATAAATGCATTCTCTAATACCTGATTTTGAATGTGGCAGTAGTGTTTTAATGTATTTCCTTGGCATTAAAAATAAAACTTTAAATTTTTGTATGTTTTATAATAAAGGCTGTAGTTCCCTGAAAGACCAGATAGAGGACGTAATAGCAAGAAAAGTAAATGAAAAGTTTCATAAAATTAGGAATGTTAGAGAAATCTCATATGTAGATTGATACGAATAGTCTCAAAGTCTATGTTACTTAAAGTAATAATTCCATCTAATATAGTCAAGGAAAAGGAGACAGGTAGCAAACCAAAAGAATGCAAAATGACATACTGAAAGCTGACTATATTTGAGATGATACAAAATTTTGTTTGCATTACTGCACAATCAGTTGATATTATTTAATCTGATATGGGTATTTCATTGAGACTATTTTAACCACCGAGACATAGGAAAATGGTTCGTGGTGATCTGGTACTAGAAAGTGAAAGGAATGAGAGGCTGTTTTAATTCAAGTAAAATTATTATTATATATCAGAGATTCTAAATGAAATCATTGAGAAATCTCAAATCTGCCTTTGCATATTTCCAAATACTCAACCCCAGGGTTAAGCACTGAGGAAAACTATGTCAATTTTTTTTTAAGATTTTTTTTTCTTAATTTACTTACTGTGATTGGGTGAAAATGTACAATACAGTTTAAATTTGCATGCCTGCCTATCTGCAGCTCCCTCTGCTCTCCTTACCCAGTAACAGCACACTTCTCCTTTCCATTCCATACATGTCATACCCTCTTAGCAATCTCTTGTGCCCTCTTCTCCACCCTTTCCATTTCCATCTAATAAGAGGCCAGTAGGACATCATCTTATAGATGCATAGAACCATAAAGTGCACACATGATATGGTGACTCTGGCTGAATCCAATCCATTTCTGTTAGAGGAGTTGACCTCACTAATGATTTACGAACAGGGGTAGCATCAGGTCTAGGGTCCATGTTCCCACGGGAACCCACAGGTCTTTGGACCATCACTTGTGGTCTTTTAGTGGAGTTCTCAGGGTGTATCCCTTTATAATTAATGGTTGCCACTGGGACTCAACTTTGTGAGACCCATCACTGCTGTCACTGGTGGTGGCCAGGCACCATCTGGTTCTTCTGGTCATATGTTGATGTAGATACCCATTCACGTGGGTCTTTCTGTCTTCTGGGTTTTCTTTCCACCATGCTGTTTTGGTCCTTGGTGATCATGTGTTGCTGCTGAGTTAGCACCATTTGTTGTACCTCGAATGGCAGCTTGCTAGCTTTTAAGACTTCACATACCACTCACCAACATGGGGTTCAGAAGATTCTCTTAGCAATAGGCTAGTTATGCCAATTGGCCTCGATGTCTCATGAAAGCATGGCCCCCAGACCCCTGCCCCTGCTACTCTGTCCTTGACATATTGGGTTAAAATTTGAAGAGTTTTCAGGTTATGCTGAAGTCCAGCTAAACTGATCTTCTTTCCAATGTGTGCAGTCACTGATTTCAACCAACCAAATTTCTATCAACTATCTAAATTATAACCAGGTTATAAGATGCTTCCTAAAAATCATCATTGTTCTTTATCATTGCATAGTGTTCCATTGAGTATATATACCATAATTTATTTATCCATTCATCTATTGTTGGGCATCTGGGTTGATTCCATCTTATTGCTACTGTGGACTATGCTGCAACAAACATTTGCGTGCATGTATCTGTTCGTGTGACTGCCCTTGATTCTGTAGGATATATTGCAAGCAGTGGAATTACTGAGTCAAATGGTATATCTATTTCCAGCTTTTTAAGGAAGCACCAGATTGCTTTCCAAAGAGGCTGGACCATTTTGCAATCCTACCAACAGTGTAGGACAGTTCCAATTTCTCCACAGCCTCTCCAGCATTTGTTGTTTTGTTTTACTTTTTTTGGATCATGGTCAACTTTATTGGGGTGAGATATTTCATCATAGTTTTGATTTGCATTTCTTAAATAGCTTATGATTAGGAGCATTTACATATGTGTCTTTTGGCTGGATGCCCTCTTTAGAGAAGTGTCTGTCCATCTCCTTCACCCATGACTTAACTGGATTATTTATTCTTTTCTTGTTGATATTTTGTAGTACCTCACAAGATATGGAAATCAGATGTTAGTCTGACATATAGCTGCCAAATATATTTTCCCATTCTGTAGGTAGTATTTTAATTCTTTTGATAAAGTCTTTGGATTAGCAAAAGTGCTTGATTCTTAGTAGTTCCCATTGATCTATTTTCTGCTGATCGTGCTTTGTCAGTTTTTGAAGTCTGTCTGCATTGTGTATTAAAATTTCCATTGTTGATCCTATTTTTTCTTGGATGAGATTTATTGTTTTAGATTTGATATTTAGGTCTTTCATGCAACTTGAGTTGCTTTTTGTATAAGGTGTGCAATATGGGTCTTGTTTCAATTTTTTAAAGATGTATATCTAATTTTGGCAGCATCATTTATTAAAGAGACTGCTTTTACCCTAGTTTAAAATCTTAGCATCTTTGTCAAATATCAACTGTTCATAGGAGGATGGAGGCATCTCTGGGGCCTCAACTCTGTTCCATTGGTCTATATGTCTCTTTTTGTACCAGTACCAGCCTATTTTGACTACTGTGACAGCATAACAGTTTCTAAAGTCAGGTAGTGAGAGGCCTGCCAGTGTGTTCTTCTTTTTCAGGAGTGCATTACTTATCCAGGGTTTCTTCCCTTTCCAAAAAAGTTGGTTATTTGTTTCTCCATCTGATTAAAAAAATGTCACTGGAATTTGTATTGGGATTGCACTGTACATACAGATTGCTTTGGGTAAAACAGACCTTTTCAGAATGTTTAGTCTTCCAATCCATGAGCATTGTAGGTTTCTCCATTTACGTAAGTCTCTCTCAGTTTCTTGAAGTCAAGTCTTGTAATTCTCTTTGCAAAGTTCTCTTATTTCTCTAGTTAGATTTATTCTTAGGTATTTTATCTTCTTGGGGGCTACAGTACATGGTATTGATTTTGTGATTTCTTCTTGAATGATCTCTTTGTTGGTATAAAGGAATCCTACTGATTTACTTATGTTTATCCTATATCCTGAGTCTCTGCTGAACTCTTCTATCAGTTTGAGTAGTTTACTTACGGATTCTTTAGGATTCTCTTGTATACAATCATATCATCTGCAGACACGGAGGTTTTTACTTCTTCTTTGCCGATGTGGATGTCCCTTATTTCTTTGTCTTGTCTAATTGCTCTGGACAAAATTCTAGTACAATGTTGAACCAGAGAGGTGAGAGTGGGTACCCTTGTCTAGTTCCCATTCTCAACGGGAATTGTTTCAGTCCCTCCCTAGGTGGTTGGCTTTGTATATATGGCTCTATTGCATTGAGGAATTTGCAATCTATTCCTATTTTGCTGAGAGTTTTTAGCATGAATGAATGTTGGACTTTATCAAATGCCTTTTCTGCATCAATTGACAAAATCAGGTGATTCTTATCTTTTCTGTTGTTTATGTGATTTGTCACATTAGCTGTTTTTCTGATGTTGAACCAGACTTGCATCCCTGGTGTGAATCCAACTTAGTCATGATGGATTATTTTTTGGATATGTTGTTGAATTCTGTTGGCAAGAATTTTGTTGAAGATTTTTACATCTAGATTCATGAGTGATATTGGTCTGTAGCTCTCCTTTTTTGTTGGATCTTTCCTTGGCTTTGGTATTAGGTTATGTTGCTTAATTTGGGAATTAATTTGAGATGACTTTATGCTGTCAAAGAGTTTCAGAGGTATTGGAGTTAACTCTTCTCTAAAAGTCTGCTAGAATTCTGTGGTGAAGCCATCTGGGTCCAGGTTATTTTGGTTGGTAGTTTTTGGATAACTTTTACAGTCTCTTCCTTTGTGATGGGTTTATTCAGTTGTTTTGCTTCACTTTTGAGATAATTTTGGTAGGTTACATGAATCTAGGAATTTGTCCATTTCCTTTAGGTTTCCTACTCTGTTAGAGTACAGTCTTTCATATTCTGTTATGATATTTTTGATTTATGTTGGATCTGTTGTGGCATCTCCCCTCTAACTTCATATTTGGGTTATTGGTTTCTTTCCTGTTTTTCTTTAGTAAGTGTAGCCATTTGTCAATTTTGTTGATCTTTTCAAAAAACCGGCTTTTGCTCTTTCCAATTTTCTCAATTGTTCTTCTGTTCTCTAAATCATCTAGTTCTGGTCTAATCTTTATGATCTGTTTTATTCTGGTGTCTGAAGAATTTCTCTATTGCTCTCTTTCTACTTGTTCGGGCTGTCAGGTTAATTCCTTGGTTTGGGTTCTTTCTTCCTTCCAGATGTGTGCATTTATAAACTGACCTCTGAGCACTGCTTTGGCTGTATCCCAGAGGTTCTGGTAGGAAGAGTTTTCATTCTCATTGGAATCCATAAATTTCTTTATTTCATCCTTGATTTCTTCTCTAACCCATGACTTTTTGTGCTAGATGTTTTTCAATTTCCTTGAGTTCCAATTTCTATCAATTTTTTTCTGTTATTCATTTCAACTTCTATGGTTTTTTATGCAGTAATTCAATGGTTTAGACTTTGTTGAGATTAGCTTTATGTGCTAACACATGGTCTATTCTGGAAAATGTTCCATGTGCACTACAGAAGAAGGTGTAATTATCTGCTAATGAATAGAAAGTCCTGTATATGTCGATGAGGTCTAGTTGGTTAACTGTCACAATAATATCTTCTGTGTCTTCACTGAGCTTTTTTCTAGAAGATCTGTCCAATACTGAAAGTGGAGTGTTGAAGTCTCCCACTATTACTGTGGAGTGATCTATCCCATTTTTCAATGCAGGCAGTGTTTCTTCAGTATATATAGATGCTTTAGTATTGGGTGTGTAAGTATTTAATATTGTAAAGTCCTGTTCATGTATTGAACATTTCAGCAATAAATAGTGTCCATCCTTGTCCACGATGGTGGACTTTACATTAAAATCTATTTTATCTGAGATTAATATTGCCACACCTGCTCTTCTTTGCATATTGTTAGCTTGGTATATGTACTTCCATTCTTTAATTCTCAGTTTGTTCATATCTTTAAGTCTAAAGTGAGTTTCTTGTAAGCAACATATAGATGGGTCATGTCTTTTGATCCAAGATGTCACTGGTTGTCTGTTTACTGTAGCATTCAGTCCATTTACATTCAATGTAAGTATTGACAGGTATGTGTTTAGTGCCATCATTTTGATGTATTTACTTTTGTGTTTATGTTTTCTCTGCTGCTCTTATTCTGTTCTGGGACATTCTTCTTTTATCTGTTGATTTTTTATCCTTTTCAGAGTTGGTTTTGCATTTGCTGAGAGTCCTGTATTGCTTTTCTTGTTTTGATATGTCATATCGTTATTGTGCTTTGCAGCTACCCCTATGATCCACCTTAATGATTTACGTTTAAATCCAATTTTAACTTCTATGTATCTTATTAACTTCTTCTCCCTATGGAAGGATTATAACTACTATAGTATATCCCTCTTTTTAATGTGGTAGTATCAGAGTTTTCATGATATGATCACTAAATCACTTCTTTTAATACAATAGCTTTGGTTGGGTTTTGTGTCTTCCCTAACAGAGTAGGTTTCTAGATGATGTGACCTGTATTGTCTCCTAAACTACAGAATTAATAGTTTTGTTTTTCTAAGCCAAGAGCTTCTTTCAGTATTTCTTGTAGCTTTGGTTTGATTTTTACAAAGTCTCTGAATTGCTGTTTATCTGCAAATGTCTTAATTTCGTTTTTGTATTTGAAAGACAGTTTTGCAGGATATGTAATTCTTGGTTGGAAGTTTTTCTCCTTCAAGGCTTTGAACGTGCCATCCCACTGCCTCCATGCTACCACCGTTTCTGCCAAGAAGTCTGACGAAAGCCTGTAGGGCTTCCCTTTGAATGTTAGCTTTGCTTTGAGTCTTGCAGCCTTTAAGAGTTTCTGCTTATGTTTCATTTTGATAAGCTTGATTATAATATGTCTTGGTGTCTTCCTTTTGAGGTCTACATTGTGTGGCGATCAACATGCATCTTGGATATTTATGTTCTCTTCTTTCATAATTTTGGGAAGTTTTCTGTCAGCAAGTCAACAACAATACTCTCTGTGTTTTCAGGTGTCCCTTCCTGTTCAGGAACTTCAATTAATTGTAGATTGTTCCTCTTGATAGCATCCCCTGTGTTTCTTAATGCTTCTTCATTTTTCTTATTTCTTTTCTTTGATTTCTCCTCATAAGCGCTTGTGTCAGTAGCTCTGTCTTCCAAGTCAAAAAGTCTATTTTCGATTTGTTCCATTCTGTTCTCTTGGCTTTGAATTGTGTTTTCTGATTCTTTAATTTTCCTATTGATCTGCTAGATTTCAGAATGCTAGTGTTCCATCAGTTTGAGCAGCTTGCTTAGTGTTTAATTTTGCTCTGCTGCATTTTGTATAAGGTCTAGGAAGTCTCTCTGTATTCCTTTTGTACTTGACTTCCAAAAGCTTCAGAAAGGCTTCTTTACCTAGGAAGTTCTTTGGTTCTTTTTTTTTTTTTTTTTTTCTGAGAGCTTTCTGGAACCATGGGTGGAGTTTTCTTTAACTGTCTGGATGAGTTCTGTTGTTTTTTCAGCATCTAGAGATTGTTTAGTCTCCCTGGTGTTGGCTTAACAGGAGCTAAAGTTGATCACCAGTCACCTTAATGTACTCCAGTGACTGGGCTCAGTGGAATCTCTGGAGTAGCAGACTCCACCTCTGGGCTGACAAAGACTTGGTTCTACTTATGGGGTCACTGGGAGGCCATCAGCTGACACTGCTGTGGGTCAGTCAAGACTGGAAGAGATGCCATCAGGCTGCACTACAGTTATTTCTCTAGGAAGTCTTATTTGAAAGGTAAAAGCTATCTGGCAGCTTCCCCAAACAGTCAGGCTGTTAGGTGTGCAAGCTCCTCTTTCTAGCTAGCAATGGAGGCAGCTCTATATCTGTCCCCAGATGCTGTGATCTAGTTCAAAGTACAGAAAGGCTACTGTCCTGCTGTTGTACACTTCCAGGCTTCACCTGTAACGCTACATTGTATTAAACACAGCTTTCCTTCTGGGAAAGCACTCCCCAGGCTGGTATTGCCTACCAGCCTAGGAATTAGCCCCTGTTGAGGCCTCTTTTTGGGTAACTCCACCTTCCAGTTGATCAAGATGGCATCCTGCACAAGCTGTCTGGCCCGCTGCTAAACATCTGAATCAATGGTGGAAGTTCAGGAAGGGGGGGTGGAGGGGCCATGGTGTTCTATGTCCAGAGCCATGCTCTTGGAAGTATAGCTATGCCATCCACTGATCATGTCAGCAATGCGGCTGAGCTTTGCTGCCAGTTAAGCCTAGTTGCTGCTGCCAGCTAACTAAAAGGAAAAAAAGTTAAAAACAGCAGTTACCTTCAGTGTGCAAGAGCTGTCCACTCAACAACGGCAGGGGTCAGAGAAAGAGAAGAAGTTTCCCATTCAGTGGCATGTAGTCCAATTTGACAGACCTAGGGCTCACTGGGTGTCCAGAAGGCTCTATTTAATTATCAACCCAGGCCTTAGTTTTCAGAGGGAATTAAGGAGACACATGTCTAGTCACCATCTTGACTCTGCCCCATCAACTTTTATTTTTATTATCAGTTATTTTATTGAAAATAGCATGGCATTGAACAAAACGTATTTTGCATTGTGTTCACGGCTTTGATTTTTGGATCCCTGGCGGTACAGTGGTTAAGAATTCAGCTGCTAACCAAAAAGCTGGTAGTGTGAATCCACAGTCTGCTGCTTAGAAACTCTATAGGACAGTTCTGTTTCATCCTGTAGGTTTGCTGTGAGCTAAGATTGACTCAATGGAAATGGATATGGTATAGGTGTTTGATTTTAAAGGGGTTTTGTTTAAGGATCTTCTCCTTAGAAATCTTCACTTTCTAACTTATGATCTACAAAAGAATGTTTTTGACTTGGAAACAATTAGTGAATTGCCTCTTTAACACAAAATGGCATATTCAGTGACAAAAAATTGAGAATAAACCCTAGTACAAATATTAAAAAAAAAATCATAAGCACAGTTTGAAATACCCACTGTAAACATTTGTCATGGACTGAAGTGTGTGTCCCAAAATATGTGTAGCCATGTGGCTGGGTTATGATTCCCAATATTTTATGATTGTCCTTAATCTTGTGATTTTCCTATGCTGCATGTTAAGATTTGGGTGGGACTGTAAATCCCTTTATAAGATCACCTCCCTGCTTGACTGCAAAGGGAGTTTCTCTGGAGTATGGCTTGCCCCACCCTTAATTCTTTCATCCTACAAGAGATAAAAGGAAAAGGAAGCAAGCCGACAATTGGGAACTTCATACCACCAAGAAAGGAGCACCGGGAGAAGAGAGCGTCCTTCAGATCTGGGGTTCCTGTGCCAAGATGCTCCCTAGACAAAGACTGATGCAATAGTGGACTTTCCTCCAGAACTGACAAGGGGGATAGCCTCCCCCTGGAGTGGACATCCTAAATTTGGACTTGTAGCCTACCAGACTGTGTGAGAATAAACCTTCCTTTGTTAAAGCCATCCACTCTGGTACTTCTGTTAGAGTAGCACTAGCTGACTAAAACAACAATTTTATCTATTCTATTCAAAATATTTTTATAATAAAAATAATAGTGAAATGGAAGTTATAATCTTGCAATTTCTTTGATGACAAGCACATGAAGTAGTTCCCATGGATTATTTCATTTTTCTGCACAACTGTATTGCATAGCAGATCATGTTATTTTCTTCATCTGTAAGATCTACAAGATAAAGTATCTCATCCAAAATTACTTAGATTATAATTCACAGAATTGTATTAGAATTCTGATAACCTCCTCCTATAGGTCAATCTTCTAATCACTATGGGTATGTTGCCATATGGTGAGAATGTTTTTTGCTTTTTTTTTTAATTGTGGCTGAGTGAAAGTTTACAATACAATTCAAATTTGCCTGCCTGTCTGTCTGCACCTCCGTCTGCTCTCCTTGACCCATGACACCATACTCCTCCTTTCCGTTCCATTCATGTCATATCCTCTTAACAATCTCCTGTCCCCTCCTCTCCACTCTCTCCACCCCACTCTAGTAAGAGGACAGCAGGACAACATCCTATAGAGTATGCACATCATATGGTCATTCTGTGTCCCCGAGTCCAACCCATTCCTATCCAAAGAGTTGAGCTCACTAATGATCTATGATCAGGGGCAGCATCAAGTCCAGAGGCCATGCTCCCAGGTGAACTCCCAGGCCTTCAAACCATCAGCTGCAGTCTTTAAGTGGAGATCTTAGGGTGCACCCCTCTTGTTCTCTTGTGCTGATGAGAATTTGTATCATGTACTTTGAACACATTATCAGGAGGGACGAGTTCCTGGATCAGAGAAAGAGAGGATGAGTTGACATAGTGGCTGCAATGACTGGCTCAAACATAGCAATGCTCATGAGGATGGTGCAAGTCTAGGCTGTATTTCATTCCATTGTGTATAGCATCACTATGAGTTTGGAAATGACTTGAGGATACCTAACAAAAAAAACTTTTTATCCATCTAGAATTTGCCAAGGATATCTACAGTTTCTGAAAGACCTTAGGCCAGTGGTTTCCTAGTATCCTGTTCCATGTCACATTGCAGCCTCCAGGGCCTTCCGTAGCAGAAAGGTCTCCATCTATCAAGAATATCAGTCATGAAATTCCTTTCTCCTCCTCCAAAAAGTTCTGATTCTTAACTAGCCATCGTGTGCACATAAATACTGAATTAAACTATCAGTTTCAAGTTTTTCACATACCTACTACATTGCATGCAATCTTGTGTTCCAAACAGGGAATACAAGTTTCCCATAGTTTTTGAGGTTTGTGCTCTCAGTAGTTTGTACTTTCTCTCAGATGCTCAAGTTCTATTCTCAAAACAATTATGCTTTGTCCAGGGCCATTCTCTTATCCCTTGTACAGTTTATCTACTTGTGGAGGCAGTTATGATTAAGAGCCCTTCCACACAATTCTGTCCTGGAATAGAAACTCAGATTAGATCATGACTGGGTATTTCATCTAAGTTTAGATAATTGAAGACAAGCCTCTCAATGCGGCATAGGATCACAGTTATTATACTCTGGTTTCTGAGTCCAGTCATTCAGTTCCTGGATTTGTCAACTGTCACTTAGAAGATAAAACTCAAAATTTCTTAAAATACCCCCAAAGACCTATTCACACAAACTTATTTATAAGTGATATAGACTTTATTTAAAATCTAATAAGGGCACAAAGCAAGGAAGTTACATTGATAACTTCATATTACAAACACCTGAAAAAAAAGTCTTAACTATCTTCTCTGAAAGATCTCCTCTGCTTCATTACCACATTTTAATTTTTTCTCTCGGTCCCTAATTTTCACATTGTTCTGTTGCCTTGCCTGGAATTTCTTAGGTAATTTCAAATTTTTTCCACCTCTATTACACTGAGTAATTTAGTTATTCAGTGCCAATACTCAGGCTCCCCTGACCAGCTCACTACAAAGCTCAGCAAAATAAGGGGGACACCAGCTAATTGGACTTTAGAAGACTATCATTTTCTGCTTGGAATAATCCTTTGGAATAACATCTCTTTCTTTAAGCAGTATGTCCAAAATTTTGTAAACACACACACACACACACACAGGGGGGGGGGGGGGGGAGAGAGAGAGAGAGAAATTTAATGTTCTTTATAGAATAACTATAGTAAATAATGTTTCTAGTTTGTCAAATTAAGAATATCAGCTAACTGCTTTGGGTGTTTTCAAAAATAATACGTCATGAAACATTCATAATGCTCTATAAACATGAGTTCTTCCTTGTGCTACTCTAGCTTCTGATACTTTATCCTTCTAGATTTTCCTGTGAGGTACCACTCCTCTTACTACCACCATCAGAAGGAAATGCCGACAAATTCCATTTGGTGCCATACTTACCATATTTTAAACACCTACATGTTAATCTAGATGTATCCATAATTCAGGCTAAAATATACGTGCTATGTTGATGGAAATAAAAACAACACGTACGCTAGGTAGGCTTCTTAAACATATAATTACAATAAAAGTATTATTTACTTATGGCTGTTAACTGAATAATAAGATTAACAAAATATTTATCTGTCTTATAAAATATCCAAATAATGTCTAAAACAACCTGACTGCTCAAATTAGCAGATTATGCTTTCACATATTCACAGGCTTCAGCTCTCATCACTTAAAATGTATAAACCAAGAGCCCATGGTGTATGTTCTCAAACCTGTTTCTGCCAGTTACTTTTGTTACTGTCATTTCATTTTATTTGCTATTGCATTTTATTATGCTTCATAATTCCACTTTCAATTCTTTTTTTTATCCAATATGTTCAAGACACAAGTCACATAAGTTATGGCAGGTTTTATTATACTTTATCCATAATTTGTATTTTTAAGTTATATTAAGAACTCCATATTTTTTCAAAATATTTTTTCAAAATATTTTTCCTAAATCTATTCAAACTATTTAGTGATTCTATCCTTTTACCTCCGGCTCATCATTTTCTCAATCCCCAAATTATCCCCTTTATATCAGTGTATCTAGTAAGACATATAGAAGATGTTCAGTACATTCTTAGATAATTATTTAAAAGTGAAGTTCATGCTGTAATTTCTCTCATCAAATCATATTTTAACCCTACTGGTTATGCTAATGATTTCTTGAAATGTTCAACCACTGGAATGAAATAAGCTATGCTTAATAATACACAGGTCTGACAAGTTCTCAAACTCTTTCTAGAAAAGTACTACATACCTCACTGCTGAGTATCATTATGGTCACCTTCAAAGTATTCGCCTTGGGAAGCTACTCACCTATGCCAGTACCTAGTCCACTCTTCAAAGCTATTTTGGAAATCTTTTTTCTTGAATGGCCATCAGAGCTGTCAGCATATTACTCCTGAATGTCATCAAAATACCTTCTTTTCAATATTTCCTTTATCTTAAGGTAAAGAAAAAAGTCACTGGGGACCAGATCAGGTGAGTAAGGAGGGTATTCCAATATAGTTATTTGTTTATTGCCTAAAAACTCCATCCCAGACAACTATACAGCTAAATTTGCAGACTTGCCACCATGTACAATGGCTATTCTAGAAACAGTTCCAAAGTTGTTTTGAAGGGTGGACAAGGCATTGCCATCAGTGGATAGCTTCCCAAGGGGAGTTCTTTCAAGGTGACTGTAGTGATATTCAGCAATGAGATATGTAGCACACAGGACAATTAAGTTCGTAGGCTTAATTGTTTGACCTTGTAATTTTTTTCGTTTAAAAAAAGTTTCCAAATTATTAGTACATTTAGTATGTCTCCCATTAAATGAGAAGAACATATATATTTAAAATATATGCATGCATATTCAATAATTCACTTTGTAATCAAGATAACTAAATATAATTTTTACCACATCAAGTATATGTCCTGCAATTGTAAGTGCAGTTATGTAAGTAAACAAAACATCAGAAGCTTGTAACCCAATTTAAGAGAGAACATTTTCACAACAGTCCAGACATTTGTCCTTCCTATGTTTGTTGCCTTACTGGACAATGGGACAGACAGTTACATCAGTTCTTAATAAGCTAGTCCAATTTCAGTATATTCCATAGACATATAACAATAATTCTTTGTACCTAGGAATGAAACTTAGAAGCCCTTGAAGTTCAGAAAAAAAGTTCCAATGACTGGAAACTTGACTATAACCAGTTAGCAAGAAACAACACTATCCTAAAGTCCGAAATAATTTTTTTTATTATTATTACAATTGAATGAAAATGTACATTTCCATATCAATTTGCATACCCACCTATATGCAGCTCCTACTGCTCTCCCTGACTGGTGACAGTACACTCTTCCTCTCTGCTCCATACATGTCTTATCCTCCCAACAATCTCCTATCCCCTCCTCTCCACCCACACTCTTCTTCCTCCAGTAAGAGGTAAGTAGGACGACATCCTATAGATGCATACAACTATAGCGTGCACACATGATACGGTCACTCTATATTGCCAAGTCCAATCCATTCCTGTCCCAGAACTGACCTCCATTACAATTTATGGAGGTTGGCAGCATCAGGGCCTGGGGCCAGAACCCAGGGGAACTTCAAGGCCCATGGACCATCAACTGCAGTCTTTTAATGGAGATTTTGGGGTGCACTCCTTTTTATTCTTATGTCTCCATTGAGACTCAACTTTGTGAGTTCCATTACAGCTATTACTGGTGGTGGCTGGGCACCATCTGGTTCTTCTGGTCACAAGTCGATGTAGTCACCCACTCAAGTGGGTTTGTCTGTCTTGTGGGTTCTCTTTCACCCATGTTGTTGGGACGATTTGCTGTACCCTCAGATGACAGCTTGGCAGCTTTTAAGATCCCAGATGCCACTGACCAATGTGGGGTGCAGAAGGCTCTCTTAGCAAAATGCTAGTTGTGCTAGTTGGCCTTGGTTTCTCATGATAGCATGGTCTCCAGTCCCCCACCCCAGCTACTCTTCCTTGTAATATTTGATTAAAATGGGAGGAGTAATCATGTTATGTTGAAGTCCAGTTAATATTGATCTTCTTTCTAATGTGTGCTGTCCCAGATTTAACCCAACCGAATTTGTATTAACTATCTAATCTAAAACCTCCCCTGCTTGCCTTCCAGGCCTCCCCACCCTTGCAGCCATCCAAGAGTCTTTTCTACTATGCATGAGTCTGTTTTTAAGTTCTTATCATACAGGTCTCATACAGTATTTGTCCTTTTGTTGCTGACTACTTTCACTTATCATAATGTCCTCTAACTGAAACCTGGTTATGAGGTGTTTCCTGAAATCACTGTAGTTCTTTAATACTGCATAGTGTTACACTCAGTATATATACCATAGTTTACCAACCCATTTCTCTGTTGTTGGGCATCTGGTTTGATTCCATCTTTTTGCTACTGTGGACTGGGCTGTGATAAACATTCCTGTGTATGTATCAGTTGGTGTGAATGGCCTCGATTCTGTAGGATATATTCCGAGCAGTGCAATTACTGGGTCAAATGGTATATCTAGATCCCGCTTTTTAAGGAAGCACCAGATTGCTTTCCAAACAGGTTGCAGCATTTTGCAATCCCATCAAAGTGTAGGAGAGTTCCAGTTTCTCCACAGCCTCTCCAGCATTTGTTGTTTTGCATTTTTTGGATCATGGCCAACCTTGTTGGGGTGAGATGGTATCTCATTGTTGTTTTGATTTGAATTTCTTTGATAGCTTGTGATCGTGAGAATGTCTGCATGTGTTTTCTGGCTGCCTGGATCTCCTCTTTACAGAAGTGTCAGACCACCTCTTTTGCCCATTGTGTAATTGGATGATTTATCTTTTTCTTATTCATATTGTGTAGTACCTTAGAGATTATGGAGATCAGGCGTCAGTCTGATATATAGTTGTCAAATATTTTTTCCCACTCTGTAGGTGGCCTTTTAATTCTATTAATGAAGTCTTTGGATGAGCAAAAGTGTTTGATTACTAATAGTTCCCATTTATCTATTTTCTCTTCTGTTGTTTGTGGTTTGTTTGACAGATTTTGAAGTCTGTCTACATTGTGTATTAAAACTTCCATTGTTGTTCCTACTTTTTCTTGGATGAGCTTTATCATTTTAGATTTGATATTCAGGTCTTTTATCCAGTTTGAGTTGGTTTTTGCATAAGGTGCAAGATATGGGTCTTGTTTCAATTTATTGCAGATGAATATCCAATTTTGCCAGCAGTGTTTCTTGAAGAGATTGTTTTTACCCCAGTTTAATGTCTTAGGGACTCTATCAAATATCACCTGTTCATAGGCAGATAATGTCATCTCTGGTGTCTCGATTCTGTTCCATTGATCTGTCTGTCTGTTTCTGTACCAGTACCAGGCTGTTTTGACTACTGTGGCAGTGCAATAGGTTCTAAAGTCAGGTAATGAGAGGCCTCCCAGGGTATTGTTCTTCTTCAGTAGCACATTACTTATCCGGGGCTTCTTCCCTTTCCAAAGTTGGTGATTTGTTTCTCCATCTCATTAAAAAATATCACTAGAATTTGTATTAGGATTGCATTACATAAGTAGATTGCTTTGTGCAAAATAGACATTTTCACTATGCTAAGTCTTCCTATTGATGAGCAGGGTAGGTTTCTCCATTTATGTAAGTGTCTCTTAGTTTCTTGTGTAAGGTCAGTCTTGTAGTTCCCCTTGTAAAGGTCTGTTATTTCTCTGATTAGATTTACTCCAAGGTACTTTATTTTCCTAGAGGCTATAGTAAACGGTATTGATCTGCTGATTTCTTCATTAATCATCTCATTGTAGATATAAAGGAATCCTACTGATTTACTTATGTTTATCTTGTATCCTGAGGCTTTTCTGAAGTCTTCTATCCTTGAGTAGTTTACTTATGGATTCTGTAGGATTCTCTGCATACACAGTCATATCATCTGCAAACAGGGAGATTTTTACTTCTTTGCCAATGCAGATACCCTTTATTTCTTGGTCTTATCTAATTCTTCTGGCCAGAGCTTCTAGTACAATGCTGAACCAGAGAGGCAACAGTGGGCATCCTTGTCTCATTCCTGTTCTCAAGGATGTCCTGTTTCAGTATTTCTCCATTCAAGATGATGTAGGCAGTTGGCTTTGTGTAAATGGCCCTTATTGCACAGAGTAATTTGCTATCTATTCCTATTTTGATGAGTGTTTTTAGCATGAATGGGTGTTGGACTTCATCAAATGCCTTTTTTGCATCAACAGACAAAATCAGGCGATTCTTATCTTTCGTGCTAGTTATGTAGTTGATCACAGTAACTGTTTTTCTGATGTTGAACGAGCCTTGCATCCCTAGTATGAATCCAATTTGGTCATGATGGATTATTTTTTGGATATGTTGTTGTATTCTATTGGCAAGAATTTTGTTGAAGAGTTTTGCATCTAGATTCATGAGTGATATCGGTCTGTAGTTCTCCTTTTCTTGTTGGGTCTTTCCCTGTCTTTGGTACCAGAGTTATGCTGGCTTCATAGAACAAATTAGGGAGTACTCCATCCCTTTCTATACTATGAAATAGTCTCAGTAGTACTGGAGATAACTCTTCTCTAAAAGCTTAGTAGAATTCTGCAGTGAAGCCATCTGCGCCTGGCCTGTTTTTCATTGGTAGTTTTTGGATGACTTTTTCAATCTCTTCCTTTGTGATGGGTTTATTAAGTTGTTCTCCTTCACCTTGTGATAATTTGGTAGGTGATATGAATCAAGGAATTTGTCCATTTCCTCTAGGTTTTCAAATTTGTTAGAGTACAGTCTTTCATAGCATTCTATTATGATATTTTTTATTTCTGTTGGATCTCTTAGGACTACTCCCCTCTCATTTCTTCTTTTGGTTATTTGTTTCCTTTCTTGTTTTTCTTTAGGAAGTTTAGCCAGTGGTTTGTCAATTTTGTTGATCTTTTAAAAAAACTAGTTTTTGGTCTTTTCAATTTTTTCAATTGTTCTTCTATTCTCTGATTTGTTTAGTTCTCCTCTGATCTTCATGATCTGTTTTCTTGTGGTGCCTGAGGGGTTCTTCTGTTGTTCTCTCTCTACTTCTTCAAGCTGTAGGGTTAGTTCTTTGGTTTGGTTTCTTCCTTCCTTCCAGATGTGTGCATTTATGGAGATAAACTGACCTCTGAGCACTGCTTTGGCTGTATCCCATAGGCTCTGGTAGGAAGTGTTTTTGTTCTCGTTGGAATCCATAAACTTTATTTCATCCTTGATTTCTTCTATAAGCCATAGTTTTGGAGCAAGATGTTGTTCAGTTTCCACGAGTTCCACTTTCTATCTGTGTTTTTACTGCTATTGATTTTGACTTTTAATGGCTTTATGATCTGAGAAGATGCTTGGCATGGATTTTGTTGAGAATTGCTTTAGGTCCTAACACATGGTTTATCTGGGAGAATGTTCCATGTGCACTGGAGAAAGTGTAGTTGTCCGTTGATGGAAAGTTCTGTATATGTCGATGAGGTCTTGTTGGTTAATTGTGGTAATGAGTCTTCTGTGTCTTTACTGAGCTTTTTTCTAGATGAACTGTGAAATATTGAGAGAGGAGTGCTGAAGTCTCCCGCTGTTATTGTGGAGCGATCTGTCTCATTTCTGAGTGTAGTCAGTGTTTCTTTAATGTACTTAGGTATTCTAATATTAGATGCATAAATATTGAATATTGTTAAGTCCTGTTTGGCTCACCATGAATCGGATCCGACTCGACGGCACTTGGCTGGCTGGCTGTTTGTGTACTGAACCTTTCAGCAATAGTGTCCATCCTTGTCCACAATGGTGGATTTTACATTAAAATCTATTTTATCTGAGAGTAGAATTGCCATACCTGCTCTTCTTTGTTCATTGTTAGGTTGACATTTATTCTTCCATCCTTTAATTTTCTTTTTGTTTCTATCTTTAAGTCTAAGGTGAGTTTCTTGTAGGCAACATATAGATGGGTCATGTCTTTTGATCCAAGATGTCACCTGATGTCTTTTTACCAGTGCATTCAATCCATTCACATTCAAGTTGGATCATTCACAGGTATGTGTTCGGTGCTGTCATTGTCATATGTTTATTTTTGTGTTGATGTTTTCTCTGTTCTTATTGATCTGTTCTGGGACTGTCTTCTTTGTGAGTTGATTTTGACCTTTTTCTGGGTTAGTTTTGTGGTTGTTGAGATTCCTGTATTACGTTTATTGATTTGATATGTTGCATCTTTATTGTGCTTTACGGCCACCCCGAAGATCACCATTAATAAACTACATATAAACCAAATTTCAACTAATACCGTTTGTATTAACTTCCTCTACATCTGGAGGGCTATAATGAATGTAATACATCCCTGTTTTTAATATGATGGAATCATAGTTTTTATTTCTTTTCCTAGTATAGCTTTAACTGAGTTTGAGGCTTCCCTAACTGAGTTGGATTCTGGGTGATGTGTTCTGTATTTGCCTCTAAAATATAAAGCTAGTGGTTTTGTTCTTCTAAGCCAAAACCAAGAGATTTTTTCAGTATTTCTTGTAGCCTTGGTTTGGTTTTTGGCTTGGCTGGTTTGGTTTTTACAA
Source organism: Heterohyrax brucei (assembly GCA_028571685.1). Classification (NCBI taxonomy): domain Eukaryota; kingdom Metazoa; phylum Chordata; class Mammalia; order Hyracoidea; family Procaviidae; genus Heterohyrax; species Heterohyrax brucei. The sequence continues at coordinate 81,002,866 of CM053144.1, forward strand.
AGTCTCTGAGTTTCTGTTTATCTATGAAGGTCTTAATTTCATTTTCATATTTGAAAGATAGTTTTGCAAGATATATAATTCTTGGTTGGAAGTTCTTCTTCAAGGCTTTTAATATGTCATGCCACTGTCTCCGTGCCAGCATTGTTTCTGCTGAGAAAACCGACAACAGCCTACAGGGTTTCTCTCTGAATGTTTGCTTTGCTTTGAGTCTTGCTGCCTTTATGAGTTTCTGCTTATGTTTCAATTGTTAAGCTTGATTATAGTATGTTTCAGAGTCTTTCTTTTGAGATATATTGAGTGGTGTTTGGTATGCATCTAGGATATCTATATTCTTTTCCAATTTCTGGGAAGTTTTCTGTCAGCACCTCAGCAGCTGTTCTGTGTTCTCAGGTGTCTTGCCCTTTTCATGGACTCCAATTAATTCATAGGTTGTTCCTCTTTAATAGAGTCCCACATGCTTCTTAATACTTCTTCATTTTTCTTGTTTCTTTTTTCTGATTTGTCCTTATACATGCTGGAGTCAGTAGCTCTGCCTTCCAAACCAGAAATTCTCCTTTCTATTTGTTCCAATCTGTTTTCTTGGCTTTGAAGTTTCTGCCTTTGATTTTGTTCTTGATCTGTTGGATTTCAGAGTACTGGTGTTACATCAGTGTGAACAGTCTGCTTAATTTTTCATTTTTCTCTGCTGCATTTTGTATAAGGTCTAGGAAGGCTCTCTACATAATCATTTTGTATTCACCTTCCAACAGTTTCAGAAAAGCTTCTTTTTCTGGGAAGTTGTGAGATGCTTTCTTTTGGGGGCCTTCTGAACCCATGGGTGACTTATTGGTTACGATTTTCTCCAGAGTTTGTTGCTTTTTGTGTATCATGTGAGTCAAGAGAGGCGTGGAGAGATGTTGCGAGGATGGACCACAGTTTTTTTCTCTAGGCCATCTTAAAATGAAAGGTAAAATTTCTGATAACTTCCAAAGTCAGTCAGGTTTTCAGGTGCATAGGTCCTTCTTCCCAGCTGTCAAAGTAAGTACCTCTATATCGAATCCCACATGTTATAAACTAGCACAAAATACAGAAAGGCTACTGCCCTACTGGCCTTCACTGTCAGGCCCCAGCTGTAGGTTACATTTCGTAGAATCTCACATTTCTGCTGGAAAAGCACTCTCTTCCGGGCAGGCGCTGCCTCCAGCCCAGGAATTAGATCCACCTGAGGCTTATGTATGGGTATATCCACATCCCAGTGGAACAAGATGGTGTCCCACACAAGCTTGCCACCTGGCTGGGACCAAAAGAGAGGCCAAAGGTGCCAAGATCACAGAGTCCACAGCGTCTGTTGCAAGGCTCCAGTTGTAGGTGACAATGTGTCAAATACTGCTTTTCTGCAGGAAAAGCATTCTTCCCAGGCAGGCACTGCCTCCCAGCCTAGGAACTAAGTCCAGCTGGGGCCTCTGTATGGGTGAATTTGTCTCCCAATGGAACAAGATGGTGTCCTGCACAAGCTTCCCACTGCCTCGCTACTGGCTACTATACAGCAGAGGCAGAGAGGTCAAAGGTGTTGAGATGCACAGAGTCCAAAGCCAGGCTCTCAAAATATGGCAATTTTGCTTCCTGATCCCACCAGCAGTGTGCCTGAGATTAGCAGCTAGTCAAGTCCCAGCTCTGCCCACTGGCTAAGACAGAGAAAAAAAAAATTAAAATGGTGAGTTACCTTTGGTTTGTGCAAGCCTGTGCCCACCAAGAGTGAGGTCAGTGAAAGAGAGGAGGTTTTGCATTCAGTGGTATTAAATACAAATTACTAGACCTATGCCGTATCCTAGGGCTCACCAGGTGTCCAGAAGGCTCTGTTTACTTATCAATTCAGGTCTTGGTTTCCAGAGGGATTTAGAGAGATGTGTGTTTAGTCCACCATCTTGACTCTGCCTCCTGAAATAATTTTTTGTGTTTCTATCTATGTATTGTAATAAATGGGGGCTGTGGTGGTACAGGGATTAACTGTTTGCTGCTAATTGAAAGGTTGTTGGTTCCAGCCCATCAACAGGTCCACAAGAAAAAAAAAAAAAAAAAAAAACATATCGATCTGGTCCTAAAATGATTACAACCTTGCCAATACATCAGGCTGTTCTACTCTGCTAGAAGTGTTGCTATAAGTTTGAGAGCAAACTCTGGTTGTGTAGTACTTAAGCACTATGGCTGCTAAACAAAAGGTTGGCAGTTCACATCCACCAGGTGCTCCTTGGAAACTCTACAGGGCAGTTGTATTTTGTGGTATAGGGCCACTATAAGTCAGAATCAACTTGATGGGAATGGGTGTGGATTTTTGGCTTGGGTATGAGTTAGAATAGACTCAACAGAAATGGTTTTACAGAAACAAATATTTCAAAGCCATATAATCAAATACGGAGCAATGTTTTCCTGTAGATACTCTTACATAGCCTGAGGTCCAGAAAAGAATCACAGACTAAGATTTAGGAGATGGCAATATTGCCAGCCAAGTGCCGTAGAGTCAGATGGCTCTTGAATCATGTCTCCACTATTAACCAGCTGTGCAAACTGTTGCACATTGTTTTGCTCTGATAGCCCTCAGCTTCTTCAAATGCAAAAGGAGAGGACACATCTAAAGAAATACTTTTTGAATGGTGCTCTTTTGAGCTACAGAGTTACAGAAAGGTATACAAGAACCACTGTCAAGTAAGAGACCTGGCTACCTCAGTTCAACTACATCAGCTCAACTTGGACCTCATTATGCATTAAAATTTCAGATAAGAGGATGTTGTTACAAGAACTCAATAAAGTACAAATGATAGAGTACAGTACATATGATTATGTCTAATGATTGTCATAACTTTAGAATGTTATGGTTCATCATGTGACTTTCCTTCACAAACATTCTATAATTTAGAATTTCAGTATTAGAAAATTGTACTTTCTAAACAAGTGTCCTCTAAGATTTATTATCTGGAAAATTAAAAATAAATGGATACTTCTCTTGTAATTGCTGAGCACCTACAATGAAGTAGATAAATTACACACAGTATAAGGTGCAATCAGTACGGAAACCTTTGGTGAATTTTGAAAGAAGCCAGAATGTAGCAAAAGGAAAACAAAAGGATTTGAGTCAAAGAAATCCATAATGAATTAACAGTTCTGGTATTTATTATTCATGGTATTTGTGGTAAGCTATTTAATTTATTTCAGCATTAGATTCTTAAGCTACAAAATGGGAAATTCTAGATCCCTTATGTAAAGACGAAATGAAGCAATGTGTACAGATCACAAGCACAGTGCCTGCATATTTTGTACAAATGCTCAGAAAAAGTTAAAGGTTTTTTTCTTAGAGGAACTAAATAACTTGGTTGTGTTTAGTCAGTTGGTAAGGCATGTTGATCCTGTCTGGCTGACTCTATAGCTACTCCCATAAATGAAAAGGTGCTTGTTGTGAATGTTAAATTCACTTGAGACAATATAATTACACGTTTCAGGTTAAGTGTTCCTTTGATGTAACTAAGAGTGTATTAGTTCTACATTAGCCAAGCCAAGTGCCGTCGAGTTGGATCTGACTCATGTTAGTTGAGTTATTATTAAGTTAATTTAAATGTGTAACTTTACACTAGGAAAACATATACACTTAGTCCCTGACTTAGGATGGGTTTCCATTCCTACTATTCTGTCGACCTAATGAAGGTCTGATACCACTTTTTCTCTCTTTTTGAATACTTACATTATTGTTGCCTTTATTTTCAGTACCTTCATAAATCTGATGTTTTTCTTTGTGGGTTGGAAATATGACATAGAAAACTACAGATATATTTTAACATTGTATGTAGTACACATTATTAATAAGATGTACAAAAAAAAGAAAATACAGTTTTAAGTGCAGTTTGTCATTATTCAAATAACTCCTAAGTTACGGACTACCAGTCCTTGAAAACTATTATAAACAAAAAAGCTCAAGTCTTTTAGAAAGATAAGTAAAAAATTAAGACTACTTTTGCAAATTCTTGAATATGTAACTTTCAGAGGAACCACAAGTTTATTGTGTATAGTATATCTCTTGGACAAATAACATTAAAAGACCACATACTATGGTGGTTAACAGCACAGGTTCTGTTTCATGATGGACAAGGTAAAAATTCCAGCTCTTCCACTAAATAGTGTGAAAACTTGGTCAAGTGACTTCACTATTTTGCACTTCACGGTAAGCACTAACCAAATAGTAACATCACTAAATATTATTACAGTTTAGTATGCATTGGGTATTCAAAACAACATACTAAACTATACAAAAACTAAAATAACTGGGTCTGACTCATAGCAACCCCATGCATAACCAAATGAAGCACTGCCCAGTCCCCAAAACCATTGCTACGCTGGAGCCTATTGCAGCTACGGTGTCAATCCATCTCACTGAGGGTCTTCTTTTTTTGCTAACCCTCTGCTTTATCAAGTATATGCCCTGCTCCAGGGACTGATCCTTCTTGACAACACATCCAAAGTATGTAAAACATATTTTTGCAATCTTTGCTTCCAAGGAGCATTCTGGTTGTACTTCTTCTAGAATGCATCTGTTTGTTCTTTTGGCATTTCATGGTACATTACCATTCTCCAACACCACAATTCAAAGGTATTAATTCTTCCCTCTTCTTTGTTCACTGTCCAGCTTTCGCATGCATATGACGCAAATTACAAATACTATGGCTTGGGTCAGGCACACTTTAGTCTTCAAGGTGACAACTTTATTGAAGGCTGAAGGCTGTTGTCTTTGATTTTCATCACTAAGTGCATGAAGTCATATTCACTTTCAGCAAGCAGGGTTATGTTTTCTGCATATCACAGATTGTGTATGACTGTTCTCCAATCCTGTGCCACATTCTCCTTCATATAATCTGGCCTCTTGTACTACTTGTTCAGCGTACAGGTTGAATAAGTATGGAAGGATATAACCCCAATGCGAACCATTCCTAATTTTAAGCCATGCAGTATCCCTTTGTTCTGTTCAAACAACAGCCGTGTGGTCACAATTAAGTGTTGGAACACAATTAAGTGCTCTGGAATTCCCATTTGTCACAGTGTTATCCATAGCTTGTTATGATATATGCAGACAAATGCCTCTGCATAGTTAAACAAGCATAGATAAACATCTCTCTGGTATTCTCTGCCTTCAACCAGTATCTATTTGATGTTAGTAACGACATCCATTGTTCTACATTCTCTTCTGAATTCAGTTTGAATTTCTGGTAGCTCTGTGTCCAGGTACTGCTGCAAACACTTTTTATTATCTTCAACAAAATTTTACTTGTGTGTGATATTAATGATACTGCTTGATGATTTGTACATTCTATTCACTTAACTTTCTTAGAAATGGTTATAAATATAGATCTCTCCAAGTCAGGTGGCCACATAGCTGTTTTCCAAATTTCTTGGGATATGAGATATATGAGCATTTCTAGTGTTGCATTTGTTCACCAAAACATCTTAGTTGCTATTCCATCAATTCCTGGAGCCTTGTTTTTCACCAACACCTTCAGGGCAGGTTGGGCTTCTACATTCAGTACCATCAGTTCTTAATTATATACTGTCTTCTGAAATAATTTAATGTTGATCAATTTTTTTTGGTACACTGACTCTTTTTTATTTTTTTTTCATTTCTTCCATCATCTCTTGATGCTTCCTATGTTGTTTAATGTTTTTCCCATAACATCCTTTAAAATTTCAACTTGAGGCTTGAATTATTTTCTTTAGTTTTCCTGCTTGATAAATGTCAAGTGGGTTCTTCCTTTTTGATTTTCTAGCTCCAGGTGTTTTTTACATTTAATTATAATACTTAACCTTTTTGAGCTGCCCTTTTAAATGTTCTGTTTAGCTCTTTTATTTCATACTTTCTTTCATGTGTTTTAGCTATCCTACATTCAAAAACAAGTTTCAGAGTCTCTTCTGACATCATTTTGGTCGTTTCTTTTCAGTCTTTTTACTGAACTACTGCTTTCTTCATGTATGGTATCCTTGGTGTTATATTACACACAATCTGTCTGGTCTTTGGTCATCAGTGTTCAATGTGTCAAATATATTCTTGACCCCAAACAAAAACAAACCCACTGCAGTCAAGTTGATTCTGACTCACAGTGACCCCTATAACTGCCTTTAAACTCAGGTGGAGTACATTCAAGATCATACTTCAGCTCTCATGGACTTGTTTTATTTTTCTTCAGCTTTAATTTGAAGGTGCATATGAACAATTGATGGTGTGTTTCATTGTCAGTCCCTGGCCTTGCTTCGACTGGTAATACTGAGCTTCTCTCTCACTTCTTTCCACAGACGTAGTCATCTCACTCCTGTGTTTTCCATCTGGCAAGACCCGTGTCACCACATATATAGTTGAAAAAAGGAATTTGTAATCAATAAGTCACTGTTCTCACAAAATTCTACCATTTTTTCAACTATCGATCTTTCTTTGTTTCAAGCTTTTGTCCAATCACCAGTAATTATCAATGTATCTTTACTGGAAATTTGATCTATCTCAGATTTCAGAAATTGGTAAAAATCTTCAATTTCTTCATCTTTGATATCAGTGGCTGCTGTATAAGTCTGAATAACAGTTGTCTTAACTAGTATTCTTGCAGACCTATGGATATAATCCTATCACTGGCAGTGTTGTACTTCATAATAGATCTCAAAGTGTTCCTTTTGACAATGCAAGTGACATCATTCCTCTTCGTCACTTTTAGCACAGTAGATCATATGATTGTCCAGTTCAAAATGACCAACAGTAATTCATTTCAGAACCCTAATACTTAGGATTTTGATGCTTAAGCATTCCATTTCATTTTTAACAACTTTCAGTTTTCTTAGATCCATACTTTGTACATTGTTATGTTCGAATTACTAATGGACGTCTGCAGCAATTTCTCATCATTTTGAGTTGTGCCATATCAGCAAATGAAGTTCCCAAATGCTTGACTCTGTCATTAAGCTCAGCACTACTTTGAGAAGACATTTCTCCTCCAGTCATATTTCGAGTAGCTTCCAACTTGAGAGGTTCATCTCCTGGCAGGGTATCAGTTATATTATGTTTCTATTCATATTTTTGCTGACCAGTTTTTTCAGAAGTAGATGCAATCTGCTTTAGCTTTGAAGCTCCACTGAATACTGTCCTCTGAGGCTGATACTGCTGGTACAGGAAATATAAATGGCATGGTTTCCAGTATCACAACAACACACAAGCCACCACAGTATAAGAAATTAATAGATCAGTAGTGTATTAAAAGAACCCTATAAATCTCCCAGGAGTAGCTCTTCCAGTGACAGGAGTAAAATAAATAATGGAAAAGTTGAGAAATCATAACATACATATATGCAAGTTTTATATGGTTTCTACTTTGGCAATTATTATCCTCATATTTTAGCTTAGAGTTATAATTTGCTAGAGTGCTTTTTGCAGGCTTGTTCTCTTAATGCCCCAGGAGATTTTCTTTTAACATAAATACTCTCCAGAAATAAACAAATCCATCATCTGCACAGCTTTCACTATCATGAAATTCAAGTAAATAGACATTTATTATTTATACCTTGGCCTGAATGGGATTGTCAGAATCTTCGATTTAAGAACATGTGTTTTCGATAGGCTTTTGTAGAAATTCTTTTTGCCAGCACAAACCAGTTGAACTAAATTTATCCACATGAGTGACATTTTGTTTAAATAGATGGATATAAATGCATGATAGATCCTAACAAGTGCCTAAGGCTTTTAACACCTTTACTTTAAAATTCTCCCACTCTTGATCTGAATGTGGCAAAAGGTTGTCCTGGTTATGGCCTACCATAACCCAGTGGTGAATAATGGGAGAAGACTTTCACTGCTGCCCACACATTCTAACAGTAGCTAGATTCTTGAAGAGCACAGTACCAGGTGCACCAATACAGCCAAGAATCATATTTAAAAAAGTAGTTGACAAGTACTTATCCTTGAGTTTGGAGGTTCAAAATTTACAATGGGCCTCAATTCAGGACAATCAAATAATAACACTTTAGGCTATGTTAAAGGAGTCCAGGTGGCACAATTATTAAGCTCTTGGCTGCTAACCAAAAAGTCAGAACCCACTAGTAACTCCCAAGAAGAAAAGACCCAGCTACCTGCTCCTGTAAACATCTGTTGTTGTTGTCATATGCCACTGAATAAATTCCTACTTATAGTGAACCCTTGTGACAGTGCAGCGTTGTCCCATGAGGTTCCCTAGGCTTTAATCTTATGGAAAGAGCTCTTGGTGGCACAATGGCTACGTACCTGTCTGCTAACCAAAGGGTTCTTTGCTGTGACCCACCAGCAACCCCATGGGAAAAAGAACAAAGAGTCTGCTCCTGTACTGTAGCCTATGGGACAGCTCTACTCTGCCCACTGGGTTGCTATAAGCCAGAACTAACTAAAGGGCAAAAAACAACAAGCTGTTATTAAGTATGGACTAACTCCTCAAAAAAAGTGTTGCCTGACAAAATGAAGAGTGTTTTAATATAGTAGAAAGGCTATTTCATTATTCAAGGGAAAAAAAAATTCCCTGGGTAACACAAACATTTACATACTAAAATGTTAACCTAATGCTTGACAGTTCAAACCCACCCAGACAAAAGAGTCTCCTCTGAAGACAGACCTGGTGAACTGTTTCTCAAAGGTCCCATGTGTGGTTGTCACCAGTCCGAACTGAGTGAGCATTGGCTCATGACAACCTACAATAAACAAAATTTAGACGGGATAGCATTTTCAGGAAGGTTTATAGGTCATCTTTCCATGAGTTAACATACAAAAGACTTGCATCACTGCATTCTATTTAACAACAAGTTGCTTAGTAGTTAGGATGCTCATGAACACTTGTATCGGGAAGACAGAATAATCTAGAAACACAATTATCTGAATGTGGTTTTCTAAACTCTTTTCCCCAGTTCCAACAGAAGTAAATAGAGCTTTTGCTTTGGTTCAGTAGGCAGAACTGGCAAGGGGTTGGGAAAGCACGGGAGTAACAGTCTTGGGGATCTATTGTGAGACAGAGGAAAAGCGTGAATCCTAGAAGAACCTGGCACTCAGAGACCTGCAGACTTCTAGGAGGAAGCTGTGCAAAAACACTGGGTCTTCCTGACTTCAAAAGCTGAGAAGAGACCAAGAAGTATGTTCAGTGTTCCTTGCCTTTCAGACTGGTAGAAATTAGAGAGCAGCGGTGTCAGGAAGCCTATTACAGGCGCAGAGGTTTGAGAATCTTTCTGCTTTCCACTGTTTAAAGGATTTCATGTTTTTTATGTTTCAATAATCATGTCCCAACTGTCAAATAAAGTTAACAATCAGTCTCAGTAGCCATAGAGAAGAGTATTAGGTAGAACAGTTAAACTCAAGCTCAGTAAAACTGAACTGCAGGAAGAAAAGGTGAACACTTGAAAATCAAAGCGTTTTAGGAAGTAGTTGAGGAGACAAACAACAAAACTCTTAAAGTGTTAAAAACATGATTTCTCACTTAAACAAATGAGAACATAAGCTGCTGATGGCCTGCCAACATCTCTGTGCCGGTTTACTACCCCCTGCAACTAGCACTCAGTTATCATCGTGCCTGAGGGCACGTAGGATAGACCTGCCCCCTGTACCAAATCTAAATCAAAACATCTAGCCAATTAAGTCAATTTCAACTCAGAGCTACAAAGTAGAATGGCCCCATAGGGTTTCAGGGTTGTAATCTTTATGGAAGCAGATTGCCACACCATCCCCACAGCTGATGAGTTCAAACTGACAACTTTCAGTTAGCAGAAGGCAATTAATTTGGTTTTACTTAAACCAAACCAAAACCTGTTGCCCATCAAGCTGACTCTGACTCTTAGCCACCCACCCTATATGACAGGGTAGAATTGCCCTATAGAGTTTTTCCAAGGAGTTCTGGTTGTGCACTTGTTAAGCGTTCATTTGCCAACCAGAAATGTTTGAACCCACGACTGTTCTGTGGGAGTCAGAGGTGGGAGTCTGCTTCTCTAAAGATTATTCCACACTCCTAACTGTCACGTTGATTCTGACTCATAGCAACCCCATAGGATACAGGCCTTCCAAGGCTGTAATCTTTGTGGAAGCAGACTGGCACATCTTTCTCCCCAGGAGTCACCGGTGGATTTAAATCATTGACATTTTGGTTATTAGTTGAGCATTTATCCTTTTGCACTACATGGACTCCTTAGAAACCCAATGGACTCCTTAGAAACCCCTTAGTTCTATTCTGTTTTATAGAATTGCTATGTGTTAGAATCCACTCGAGACAACAGGTTTAGTGGCTGGGGAGAGTTGGTGTATAAATACACCAGCTCTCTCAACCTTTTGGTGAGCTAACTTGTCTATATGCCTTTTTCAGTGTGCTTCAGTGGGATTAAGCTCCAGCTGTCCACAGCTGTAAACTGTTAGAGAATGTACATTTCATCAGTGTCCTTAATTATACTTCTCTACTCCTCTAACAGGGCAATAAGACATCTTCTTCCAAATAAATTTCATACAACTAAATCTTTTCAGTGTCATGAGGGAATGCAAATAAAAACCACAATTCAGTAAGTCACATCAAGGAGATGATCAAAATCAAAATTTTTTTGAGGGGGACGGGAAAAATGAAGGCTAAATGCAAAGTAAAACATATGGATAAATAAAGAACAGGAAGGAAATATTAGAGACTTGGAGGAAAGATCCAGGGAAGCTAATATACAAACAGAATTTCACAGGGAGAAAACAGAAAGGCCAAAAAGAGGTAACAGAAGAAAAATGTGCCTATTCTTTAAAATAGCTCACCTAATTCCATTCTAAATTGAAAAGGAAATACCCACACTGGGGTATATATCAATAAAATCCCTGAATACTCATACACACACAGACACAGACACACAGACACAGACACACACAAAAGAAACAAACCTTACAATCTTCTAGAAAGCTTGTATTTACAAGTGACAAATATCTGATTGCCGTTAGACATCTTACCTACAAAATTCTGAGTTTGGTAAGAAGGATAACCAATAACATATACTAATTTCTGACCAGGCCCTGTGCTGATGCCATAAACACATAGTGTTATTTACTACTTCAGCAATCACATGAAACATCTGACAGTCCTTCCAAAGCCCTGAGAACTGTATGACTTCAGAGATCTCAGTGTAGTGTCTATTTATGACCCAGGAAAGTGGTATTTCATTATGTCAACAATTCCATTGTCAATCATGGCATTTAGAAAGGCTTCCCCCGCAGTCTTTAGATTACATGGAAGTGTGTTGAAATTTTTTTCATTAATGCCAAAAGTCAAGGCCCACATCACAGAAGGCTCAGTAACTTAGAATTAACAAGGATTTAAAATACTCAGGCTAATGCTGCCAGCTAAAGCAACAAGCAAAACCAAAAAAGATGTTTGGCAAGAAAAATGGTAAAGATGGAAAGTACTTTATAAATCACTACACTAAGCATGCTGATTCTTAGGGTAACTGGATATTTTTCACTTCAACAGAGAGCATCCTTAGGGAAGAAAACACTTACTGAAGCCTGAGACAGGCAATTTTGAGTTTGGAATAGAGCCCTGGAAGAAATGTGTGCTGAAAGAAACCTATAAACCAATTAAGGAGTGGAAAAAGCTAGTGAGTTGGGTCAGGGGAGATCAGTAATGTAATCTTTAACCTAATAGATATTGCCAGAATTGTGCCTGAGCCTCAAGCCATTGAAAGGTGAAGTCGTCACTACCAACCAATAACAGAAAAGCAAACACTAGTGAATCCCAGTGGGCAGGGAACAGTAGACCAAACACCAATTTTTGAAATAAAATTTAGAGGTAGAGTATCAATTTCAGTGAGGACATTTTGCACAACCAGGCATACTTGCAGAAGAGACAGCAGCAATATACCCAAACAGGGTATATTGTGACCTAGGGTGACCGAGGGTACTGAAGTGGAGTGGCTATAGGCAGATAACAGAGGGTCAAGTACATAGCCAGGCTACACAGGCTGATGAAGTTCCCACAGAGTTACATAGTTGCTGTTCCTGGGGACCCAATGACAGCAGACAGATCAATGTGGCCCCTGGTGATGTGATATGAGTGCTTCGCTTTGAAAAAATACATTATGTTGTTCATCAGGCAACCAGACTGAGAAGAAAACACCATTAAAACCTATAATGTGGCTAACCACTGACTAAGATGGTACACCTCGTATCAGTGTGAAAGGGTATACAAATTTACAGCCTGGATTCAAGGTCAATTGATGCTGTGAGAAGAAGACTACCACACAACACTACTGCCACTTTTAGCTTTCTGATTATTAAATTCGAGCATATTAGTTTCTTCTTACAAACCTCAGGCTGACATTCTAATTATCTAACATTCAACAACTGCAACACAGCATTCAAGAACATTTGTGCTGAAACTGGCTTACTCACCAGTTTCATCTATCACATCTTTTACAGATACCATTTCTCAATTATGGGAAATTTCTCTCCTTTCTCTGAAGTTACCATTCAGATCCTGTGGACCTTTGTTCTTCTTCTATTTCTCAGAAATATTTAGCTACATCCTACACTGGGAGGGAGAAATGACTGCTTGATAGAATCTTTTTTTTTTTTTTTTAAATTGTCATTGTAGAGAATGTACACAGCAAAACATGCACGAATCAAACAGTTTCTATATAAAAAAATCAGTGAAACTGATTACATTCTACAGGCTGTGTACTCTTTTTGCTGAGTTATTCTTCCTCTATTAACAAAAACTCACTGCCCTCTAAGATTCCTATCTAATCTTTCAAATTGCTGTTATCAACTTCATCCCAAATTGATAGGTCATTTAAGAATACAAGGCTCAATACAAACATTCTATACTAGTTAAGCTAAACTACTGCTTGGTTTTAAAGTTGTGTTCTATATTTACAATAAGAGCAACAAAACAGCAGTAGCTGATGCTGCTTATGTACAACAGGACACTTCGTGGGATTTGGTTTGGAGGTTCATCATCATAGTCTCATGGACATCCTAGTTATTTGGCCTAGTAATGCATTTAGACTTCTATTCTACCTCGTACTTTGTTATTTAGTTCCTAGGCTCTGAAAACCTTGAAAATGGTCATGTAAAGCACAACAATAGGTCTGTAGATGCCTGGAGCAACAGAGGAAGACAGCACACGCAACCAGCCTATTTGGACACTTCAAAACAAAACTAAAAAAAGAAGCTAGAACACACAAAGTGAAGGGGATACCAAGAAATCAAAGACTGGTTTATACTGAGAAAAGTAAGGGTAAATATTAAGGCAACTACAAAGGAAATTATCAGCCTGCTGACCTCTGGTTGGAGGAAGGAGAGTGGTTGGAGAGAAGGGGAAAGGAGACTGTTGGGAGGATGAGACATGTATGGAGCAGAGAGGAATAGTGTGCTGTCACCGGACAGGGAGAGCAGTGGAAGCTGCATAGAGGTGGGCATGTAAATTTATACGGGAATGTACATTTTCACTCAGTCATATCAAATAAAAAAAAAATAAAAAAAAAAAGACTCACACGCATCAAAATAAAAATCACAAAAAATATGAAATCTCAATAGATAGAAAATCAACAACAGCAAAAAAGATAAAAAGAAAACACAAAGAAAAATGACTCATAGACATAGAAAATTAAGTAGAAGAAAGGAATCATCTACAATGCACAACAACAGACATCAAAATGACAACATTAAACTCTGACCTATCAATAATTATGAATGTAAATGGATTAAATTCAGCAGTATAGAGATGCAGAGTAGTAGACTGGATGAAATAAAAAAAAGTCAATCTACATGTTGCCTATAGCAGCTACACCTTAAACTTAAACATATAAACAAACTAAAACTCAAATGATAGGAAAAAATATATCAAGCAAACAACATTCAAAAAGAGAAGGAGTCACAATATTAATTCCTGATGGAAATCTTGGTGGTGTAGAGGTTAAATGTTAACCAAAAGGTTGGCAGTCCTATTCCACCACATTTCCACATTTGATACAGCCAAGCCAAGTGCCAAGGATACTATATAATAATTAAAGGGTCAATACTCCAGGAGGACATAACTGTATTAACTATTTGTGTACCCAATGACAGGGTTCCAAAATACATAAAACAAATTTTAACTGCACTGAAAAAAAGGAAATAGTTCCACAATAATGGAAGACTCAACAAACCACTTTCACTGAAGGTCAGAACACCAGGAAAAATATCGATACTTTTACTTTTGAGGGTTTCCAATAGCCCCTGAGAAGATAAAATACTTAGGAATAAACCTAACCATAGAAGTAAAAGATCTATACAATGAAAACTACAAGTCACTACCGCAAGAAACCAAAAAGACCTGCACAAAATGGAGAAACCAACCTGTCTCATAGACAGGAAGGTTCAACATTGTAAAAATATCTATTCTACCCAAAGTAATCTACAGATATAATGTCATTTTTTTAATGAGATGGAGAAACAAAGCAACAGCTTTATACAGAAAAGGAAGAAGGCCTGGATAAAGCAAAGCATTACTGAAGAAAAAGAACAAAGTCGGAGGCCTCACGCTACCTGACTTTAGAACCTATTACACTGCCACGGTAGTCAAAATACCTTGGTACTGACACACGAAACTAAATTGAGAATCCAGATATAAAATCATCCACTTATGAACAGGTTATATTTGACAAAAGCCCTAAGTACATAAGTTGAGCAAAAGACAGTCTCTGTAACAAATGGTGTTGGCATAACTGGATATGCATCTGCAAAAACATAAAACAAGACCTATATCTCACACCATGCACAAAAACCAACACAAAATGTATAAAATGTTCATACATAAATATAAATATAAAAACATAAGGATCATAGGACAAAAGTATAGGGACAATGTTGTGAGCCTTAACACACAGCATTAAACAGCATACAAAACATTACTCACAAAGCACAAACACCAGAAAAGAAAATAGACAACTAGGAAATCATGAAAATCAAACACTTATGCTCATCCAGACTTCACCAGAAGAACAAAATGAAAACCTACAGATTTGGAATTTTATTTTTATTTTTTGTTTTGGCTATGACAAATTTGACTAGTGTCTCTTCATAATCTACAAAATATTGCAAAATGTCAACAATAAAAGACACATGATCCAATTAAAAAATGGGCAAAGGATATGAGCAGGCATTTCACCATAAAACACATTTAGGCATTTATCAGATACATGAGTAAATGCTCACAATCATTAGTCATTAGAGAAATACAAATCAAAACCATAATGAAATACTATCTCACAGCAGCAAGGATGGAATTAGACCAAAAAACAAAAAATAATAAATGTTGGAGATGCTGTGGAGAAAATGGAAAACTTATACACTGCTGAAGGTAACGTAAAATGGTACAACAACTTTGATTTGTCATTTTATAAAAAAGCTAAAAAAGAAAAGACTGTCATAAGATTCAGCAATCCTACTTCTTGGGATGTATCCTAGAGAAATAAAGGCTGTCACACAAATAGATACATGCACATCAATGTTTACTGCAGCACTGTCCATAATAGCAAAAAGATGGAACCAACCTAGGCAGCTATCAATGGATGTATGGGTAAAGACCAAGTAAAGCCAAACTCAAGTAAAGCCTTCAAATCTATTCTGACTCATGATGACCCTATAGGACAGAGTAGAACTGTTCCATAGAGTTTCTAAGAAGTGCCTGGTGGATCTGAACTGCCAACTTTTGGTTAGCAGACATAGCACTTAACCACTACACTACTAGGGTTTCTGAATGGAAAAAGATATTAATGATATAGTCACACAATGGAATACTATGCCATGATAAAGAACAATCATGAACTTGGCAAATACCTTAACCTGGAACAATCTGGAAGGCATTATGCTGAATGAAATTAGTCAGTTGCTAAAGGACAAATATTGGATGAGACCACTGTTATAAGGACTCAAGAAAATCTTTAAGCACAAAATAAAATAATCTTTGATAGTTACAAGTGTAGGGAGTGGTATCATTAATTAGGTCGTAGATATGAATTAAGTTAGGTAAAGCGATGAGCAATACACAGTAGAGGAGAAGTTAGCACAAGAGTAATAAACTGATAAACCAAACCAAAGCAAACCCATTACCGTCAAGTCGATTCTGACTCATACATAGTGACCCTATAGGACAAAGAAAAACTGCCCTATAGAATTTCCAATGAGTGCCTGGTGGATCTGAACTGCCATCCATTTGGTAAGCATATTAACACTTAACCACTATGCCACCAGGGTTTCCACTAAAACAATGGCTAGCAAATTTCCAAAATATAGTCCATCACTTCAAAGGACAGAATAATCAGGGGCAGGTGTTTGGGAATCATGGTTTCAGGGGAAATCTAAGACAATTCTCACAACAAAGCTCTTTAAGCAAATGTTCTGCATCCCACTTTGGTGAGTGGAATCCGTGAAATTAAAAGCTAGCAAGTGGCAATCTAAGTAGCCTCAAGTTGTTTCAACCCATGTGAAGCAGTGGTAAAGGAAGGACAACAAAGAGAAAAGCAAAACGTGAGCACAAGAGATAGAATGGGCCGTATAATCTACAGACTGCATCAGCAGGAGACCAGATGAAGTAGATGGTGCCTGGCAACCACCAAAGACTGCCCTGACAGGGAGTGCAGTACACAGCACCAGAAAAATGTGTGTGCAGAATTCAAAGTCTATTAAAAAAAAACAGACTTGATGGTTTTACAGACTGGAGGGTCCCCAGAAGACATGCCCCCCCCCCCTGAAGTTATAGTCTCTGTTACCCCAGAATTGAAGCTACTTCTGTAGCCAAATTTTCAGACAATGAATGGACTGGACTTTGAGAATGTGCTTCTTGGTTTAAGTATACGCATGAGGCTAACTGGGCAGTGCCTGTCTGAAAGAGAGATGAGAGGACAAAGCAGGACAAGAGCTGACTGAATAGACATGGAAAATACAGAGCGGACAGAAGAAACATGCTGTCATTGGATGAGGAAAGCAGCTAAAGTTACATAGTGATGTGTATAAGTTTTTGCAAGACAAATTGACTTGGACTTAAAGTACAATGATTTTTTTAAAGAAAGTATTTTTTATTATTATTTTTATTTTTTTATTTGATATGAGTGAGTGAAAATGTAAATTTCTATATAAATTTACATGCCCACCTATATGCAGCTTCCACTGCTCTCCCTGTCTGGTGACAGCACACTATTCCTCTCTGCTCCATACATGTCTCATCCTCCCAACAGTCTCCTTTCCCCTCCTCTCCAACCACTCTCCTTCCTCCAGCCAGAGGTCAGCAGGATGATACCTTATAGATGTATAGAACCATAAAGTGCATACAATATATGGTAACTCTGCATTGCCAAGTCCAATCCATTCGTGTCCAAAGAGTATTTTTTGAAATGAATTTTTCTTTTACAGGGAAAGAGTCAGCTGGAGTAGGGAGGACAGCTGAGGTCCTGGAATTGGTCTCTTTGGAGCACACTTATTTGCTGGTGTGCAACTTGCTTTATATGGCCCAGGAAAGGTCTTTTTCGTAGGGAAACTCCCGGGGCTAACCCTGAGAAGTCCTCCTATTTTCGTGACACTACCTAAAAAATCTTGTATCACTACCCACCTAACGTCACATAAGGCTTAGACTCAATTCCTCATCTCTGCAGTTTTGGGTGTCATATAAATAGAAGAAAAAAGTATAACCATGATAGTTTAAGGTAACAGGTACGTTTTGTCTACAACATTGCATAATTAGGGGACACAAAAATTTTAATAGAGCAAGTAAAGTTCTAATCTATCTTCTTATCAGCATATCCCTCTCAAGTGTGTCCATGGTCATAGTCAGTCACCAGTGACCAATATGACTGGAGAATAAAAGTCCAGGACAAGAGGACTATGACTGCCCTATATTCCTTTAACTCTATAGAAACATATATACAGATTTTAGATGTGAGCAGGCATTAAGCTGTTTGTCCTTGTGCCAACATTGCTAGTTAAACCTCTAAGACGAAAATTTAACATATGTCAACTATCAACAGTATGCTAGAAGTATTCAAGAAATTTTGTTACTCATGATCTTGTTAAAACCTCATAATGGGCTGATATAAATTCCATTATAAATGTTACAGAAACCAAAAATTATTTGAAAAAGCCAGATGAAATTTTAGCAAGTGAACTGACTCAATCATGATAACTGCTGTCAACTCCATAGGTGAGAATCATACCTTTACATCATATCACAAAAATAGAGACTAAAGTCAGCCCCTAGCCTGGATTCTGAACTGCTGGGTATTTTGCTGTTTACCTCATTGACAGCTATTTGAGTAGCTATATGGGGTGAATACAGTGGATTTTTCTGCACACAAAACTCTTCCTAGTGAGCTAAATATAACAGTTACAAGTTCTTTGTTCTCCACAGTTACAAGAATTTTAATAAGGATTTGATTTTCAGGAGAGGATTTCTGCAAAGAGGAGTAAGCCAAGGGTACAGCTTCCTCAGTTTTAAAGACCCTGTATGCTAGGAGAGCAGGCATTGTGATAGAACTCACATCTACAATTATATCTTTCTGGTTCAGCCTGGATTGACAGTGGGTTGGTTCCATTCCAAAGGCAATTCCGATAAGAGGAAATTTATTCATTTATTTAAGAATCCTCCATAATTTCCTTTTGAGCCAACCTGGATCTGACTGAAAAATAAGTATCTGAAAAGGCTCCATTGATGGTTCTGCTCCATATAGTTACCAACTTAACATGTTAAACTCTTTGTACATGCGCATTTAAGTCCACTTTCCTATGAAGACTGTGGTTTGTTTTGGGAGCAGACCCTGGATCAGAGTGCTCATCTTCTACATAGAGAAAGAAGGCATATATAATGAATTATGACAGGTGATACGTGTCAGAAGAAAAGTGACTCACAGGCTCATGTATTCATTCAGCAAATACTGAGCTTTTTCTCTGGTTCAACAGAGGGGTACAGCAGTAACCAAGGCCACTCTCCCTTCCACATAGCAGTGGAAGCAGACAAATACCAAAGGACACAAAATTAAATATATGCTTACACATTTTTTCACATCATTATAAGTACAGTAAAAGAAACACAGAATGATACATTCCTACTTGGAGAGGCTTATCTAAGCTGAGTGCTAAGGAGTGAGAAAGTACTTACTTGCACAGAGATTAGGGGAAGAAAATTTCAAGCTAAGCTAAAAACAGGAGCAAATATCTTAAGGCATGGGGGAAGAAAACAATGCTTGAGGAACAGAAAGAGAGCCAGTGTGGCTAGAACATACAAAATAAAGTAGAAAGCAGAGGCAGATGAGGTCTAAAGAAGATGTATAATAGTAGTATAGGTTCAAGAATTCAAAAATAGGAGAAACTTTTTCTGTTTTACATATATATATATATAGTCATCAAGTTTATTCTGACTCATAGAGACCCTATAGGACAAAGTAGAACTCCTCCATAGGGTTTCCAAGGAGTGGCTCATAGATTTGAACTGACAACCTTTTGGTTAGTAGCCAAACTCTTAAGCACTGTAGTAGTTTTAGGTTTATCAAAAAATTGTACAGAAAGTAAAACAGAGTTTCCATATACCTCTCTTTATGCATTCTTGTCCTCTTATCATTAACATCTGCATTGTGATGGTACATTGGTTATTATAGATAAACCAGTACAGATACACCATTCATTAACTATAGTCCATAGTATGTACTACAGTTCAGTCTTTGTGTTGTGCAGTCCTATGGGTTTTTACACACCGATAATGTCATGTATCTACCATTGGAGTATCTTATAGAATAGCTCTACAGCAAAAGTTCTGTGTGCTCCACCTAGTCAGCCCTGACCACCCCGAACCCCTGTTAATCCCTGATCTTTCCATTGTAGTTTAGTCTTTTCCAGAAAGTCATGTAGATGGAACCATACAGTATACAGCTTTATCTGACTAACTTCTGTCACTTGGTTATACGTATGTAAGTTTTCTCTATGTCTTCTATTAACTTGATAGCTTATTTCTTTTTATTAGCAATAATACTCCATTGTCTGTGTTTTAGAGTTCTTTGGAGAAACAGAGATCGAAAGACAGATGAAAGATGGATGGACAGACAGACAGACACACAGATAGATATATTTATTTTTGAGGAATTGGTTCACACAATTTAGGAACTGAGAAGTCCAAAAATCTGAAGGTAAGAGTGACACACGGGAATTTATGGCTGTTTTGTGTCCCAATATCAGTAGGTCAGGGGGTGGGATAATTTTGGTCAAGTGTTCATTTAAAGTCTAGGGACAGAGTACTCCCTAGAGGAACTCCCTTTCAGCTCATAAGGCCTTCAATTGATTGGATAAGGTCCACTAACACCATGCAGGATAATCTGATTTACTGAAGGTCAACTGATTTAATCACATGTAACTCTGTAACAGAATCGAAACTAATATTTGACCAAACAACCTGGCATCAGACCCTACCCAAATGGACACATCAAATTAACCATCACAATGGAAATCTCACCATTTGTTTATTCATTCACCCATTTAAAGGCATCTTGGCTGCTTCCAATTTTGGCAACTATGGATAAAAGTGCTACAAATATGTGTACGCATAAATATGTTTTTTCATCTTATGTGGCTGAATAACTAGGGTAAATAACTAGGAGCACAATTACAGAATCATATAATAAGTCTGTATTTAGCTTTGTAAACAACTGCCAGAATTGTTTTCCACAGTGGCTGTACAGTTTTGCATTCCCACCATGTTGGCTTAAATCCAAAATACTAATAACACCAAATGTTCCACATCCTCACAACCATTTGGTCCTATCACTGTTTTGGATTTAAGCCATTCTAATAGGTATGCACTGGTATCTTATTGCTTTTATTTGAAATTTCCTACTGACTTATAATGTTTTTTTTACATATGTTTATTTTCTATGTGTATTATATTTTCTGATGTGGTTTATGTTCAGATCTCATGTCAAGTTTGTAACTGAGCTATTTGCTTTAAGTGTTTTTAAATACTTCGGATATAATTCCTTCATCAGATATGCATTACACAAAATTTTTCTTCCATTCTGTAGCTTGATGTTTTGTTCTATTAATTATATCTTTCACTGAGCAGGAATTGTTCATTTTATTGAAATTCAACTTAACGTGTTTTCCTTTTATGAAAAGTGCTTTCAGTGGTGGCCACCTAGATTTTTCCTATGTCATCTTCTAGAAATTGTATAATTTTGCATTTTACATTTAGAACTATGATCCATTCTGAGTTAATTTTTCTGAAGCCTACATAGATGTAGGCTCTGTGTTTTGATTCAGTGTTTCAGTTGTTCCAGCTTCACTTGCTGAAAGACTATCATTTCTTTACCAAATTTAACTTCTCCTTTCATCAAAGACCAGGTGACTGTACTTGCGTGGGTTTACCTCTGTGTTCTCTACTCTTTACCATGGACCTATTTGTCTACGCCTTTGGCAAGTGCCACTGTCCTGATTAATGTATGGCTATGGCTTGGTTCTCTAGAGAAGCAAAAGTAGTGATGCATACAAATATATGCATAGAGATTTCTATCACGGAAATGGCTCAACAAGAGGAAGAGTCCGGAAGGTCTCAAAGTCTATGGGTCAGGCTGACTTCACCTGTCTCACGTGGCTACAGAGGCTGGTGAAATCAAGATCTTCAGGTCAGACAGCAGGCCTCTGACTCACAGGCTGAGAAGGCCAATGAATCCCAAGATTGGCAATTAAGATGGCAGATAATCTGCTAGCACAAATCCTATGAACTGGAAGTCAGATGAACAGGATCCAGCTGCAGGACCCAGAGGAACTGAAAGCCCACAAGCTTTGTCCAAAAGTCCACCTATAGCAGATTCAGGCCACACACCACAGGAAAAGCCCTTTCAGCTGACTGACCACTCTTAAGGGACCTCATCATGGAGGTGACTACAGTATATAAGCTTTCATTATGGAAGTGATTACATCCTTCTACAGCTGCCAAACTACAAAGCTGACACCAGTCTACCTTTGTCCACTTGGCACCAATATCAATCTCTGAAGACAATTATAAACTCATACTTGTGCCTAACACAATACAACTAACACGTGGACAAGTGAAAATGGACTAGTCCTGTTCACAGTTTATATTCTGCAAGTGAAGAAAACAAAAATAGGTGACAAACACATAAAAGGAAGGAATACAACAATTAAGAGTCCTCATTTCTGCAAATGGTCCCATGGCTGTAGCTGGAATTTAACACTACCTTTTTTAACCACTCATTCCAAATTCCCTTTACCCTCAGCAAGCATTTCAGCTGGTCATGGTTCTCTGCTTGGTGGGGTGACCCAAACCTTCCATTCCTAAAACATCTCTGCCATTAGCAGTCTTATCATAATCGGGTTGTTGTAGTTTTCCATTGACTTTAGTTACAACATTCAGTAGTATTAAAGATATCTTAAGGGCTCTCTCACATTATAGACATATCCTTCATTACCTGTATTATGTGAAATCAATCCAGTTTCCTCTTGGTAATCTGGATCAATCACACCAGCCAATATAGTAACTCCCTTCTAAGGAGAAGTACCAAGCCAAAAACAAAAGTTGTTCAGATCAAGTCAATATTTACTAGACTTCCTATCTATTTCACAACTAGGGACATAATGGCCAAGTAATCAAAGCTGTAAATCTCTAAGTATGAATATTTTGATTCCTGCTTTGACTCCATTGTCCATTA
The DNA here is from genome assembly GCA_028571685.1 of Heterohyrax brucei. Taxonomy (NCBI): domain Eukaryota; kingdom Metazoa; phylum Chordata; class Mammalia; order Hyracoidea; family Procaviidae; genus Heterohyrax; species Heterohyrax brucei. The sequence goes on from CM053144.1 coordinate 81,025,573, forward strand.
CAGTAACCATGCCCACCAAGTCTTCGTTAAGTGCTGCCACTTGGAACCTACGACCATGGCGCTCAGTTAGCCCCATTGTAGTCAGGTGTCTTAATTCAGCTACAGCAGCTCCTACCATCAAATCTGACTTACATAAAAAGATAATCAGAGCAGTCTTCAATGATGCTGGGGCTCACTTCACAAAATGGCATCTCACCATTGTGGTAAAACATGCACCCTCAGGGCACTTCATGTATGGTTCTGTACGTCTAACTTGATAAACATACTCTGACATGCCAACTTCCCTAAGTCTTTCAACTATTTTCTGCAGTGTACCAAGGCACGTCTGGAATTTTAACCTGATTGAATGGGGGCCACTGGGTAATTTATGTGTCAGCAAACAAACCAAATAAACTATTACATCATTTTTTATATGTCTCCATCCCAAGTTTCAGGACCCTATTTATTCCCAGTCAGTATCCTCATCTTAACTTCAGATACCACTGGATACTGGAAATTCAACTGGCATTGTAATTTATCTACTCCTATAACTCTGAGGTTGGTTTTCAGCCATATTATCTTTGTTAGTAAAAGAAATAAGGCTTCCCTTCAAAGCACAAGTAGAAACTTTGAAGTCATGTATGTGACACTTGAGCTGTGACTCTGAAGCCTTGAGCCCACTTTTTTCTTTCATCATTTTGTGTAACAAAAGTATGACCAGCCCACCAGCTTCCTTTTACCTCTTCTTCTGACAAAACTATAGAAAAGTTATCAAACATGCTATTACCCAGAGTTCCACAAGTACCTGATCCACTAGTGGTGATATTTTATGTATTTCTAATCGGATCCGACTCGACGGCACTTGGCCTTGGCAATGCCACCTCATGTCATGAATTAGCAGTGTCATCACTAGTGGAAGCAGAGTTATCAACATCTTTAAGACAAGTCAGATTTGAGAACCAATTTAGAAAACTCCTTCTTACAATTTTGTTTCTCTGGAATTACTCCCAATAGCAAATTTCTTAAGCTAGGTTCTCTATAGAAGAAAAACCAGCATATCAAAACAAACAAACAAACAAAATCGACTGTTTACCTAGTTGATTGTAACTCACAGCAACCACACAGGACATAGCAGAACTGCTCCCATAGGGTTTCAAGAGAGCAGCTGGCAGACTCAAATTGTTGACATTTTGGTTAGCATAGAGTTTTCAGCCACCTCACCACCAGCGATCCATTGATATATACAGTGAAATACATTAAGGAAATGGCTCATTTGGTTGTAAAGCCTGGAAGGGCCCAAATATGTAGATCAGGCTGCAGGCTTCTTCTATCATGTAGCTGCAGGAGCTGGAGAACCCAAGTTTGTCAGATCAGACAGCAGACCTCTGGCTCACAGGCTCAGGAGGCCAACAAACCCCAAGATCAATAGTTAAGATGGTAGGTAAGCTGCTAGCTCAAGTCCCAAGGATCAAAGGTCATTGGAACAGGAACCAGCTACAGGATCCAGAGCAAGCAAATGCTCATTAGGTTTCCCCAGAAATTCCACCTATAATAGATCTAGGCCACAATCTCAAGGACATTCTTTTACAACTGATTGGCTGCTCATAAGATGCCTCATCACAGAAATGACTGTGTTATCTCAGATGTCATTATGGAGGTGATAACATTATTACATAGCTACCAAACTAAATTATAACTGACCAGTCACTGAGAACTATGGCCCATCCAATTTGAGATACAACCTTAATCATCACCCTTCCCTTTAAATGAATCTTGATGTTAGGCAGCATTAGTCCTCCAAATCAATTCTTCAGTAGTGTGGTGCCTATTCTGGAGAGATGTTTCTGAAGTGGGCATGTGTATGATGTTTATCTGGGGAGACAACCCTTTTTCCTGAATTTTGTATAAGGGCAGGATATACTGCAAAAGAAACAAGCAACTGAGAAGAGTGAAATGGTAAGTATTGTCTAGTTTTTAAAGGATATAACTGCTAATACATTTCAAAATAGAATATTTCAAGCTAGAAGTGACTATTTTTGCCTTCCTTTTCAATATACTTATTAGCATTATAGAAGAGGTATGGCTTGGAATCGACTCATACCACACATCAACAATGGTTAAACTGGGCTTTGAAGGACAATTGAAATTTGAAAATGAAAAAGTGGGTAAGAAAGAAGGAAGATCATGAATGTCAGGTCACCTATCTGTTTGCTTTGGAGAGTTGAGATTTGTACCTTTCTCTTGGCTCAATTATTACAAGTACTAGTTTCACTCTCAAAGGTGTACATGTTTTGATAGTAAGACCGCAAGCCTTAATCATGAGACAAAGTCACGGAAATAATAGGTTAGACTTGTATTGCGAAGAGGGAAAAAATAAAAGCTCCCACGTAGATTTGTAGGGAAGGTGTGCAAGGGTGCAGTGTGATCTAACATAAGAGAGTCAGGCTGAATCTGAGTGTGGGGGCCCTGAGGTCATTACTGGGAAAGTGGACTATAGTTCTCTAACCCTGGGATGGGAGGGGAAGGTAGTTGAGATACACGTGGAGGGAAGACAAAACAACCCTGCTGACACTGAACTGATTCCAACACATAGCAGCGCTATAGAAAAGAGTAGAACTGCCCCATAGGGTGTCTAAGGAGCACCTGGTAGACACAAACTTCTGGCCTTGTGTTCAGCAGCTGTAACTCTCAACCATTATGTCACTAGGGTTTCCTGGTGAGGAGAGTAATTTTAAATAGTACCAGGTTTCTGAAGGGGGGAGGGAGAGTCCATTATCAGTTTATGAAATCCTGTATCTATCTGATTGTAAGTTGATTCACTGTCTTCCCCAATTATCTATCTGCGAATACAAAAACAAACAAACAACTCCTCACATCGATTCCAACTCATAGAGACCCTGCAGGACAGAGCAGAATTGCCCCCATAGAGTTTCCAAGTAGGGCCTGATGGCTTAGAACTGCCAGTCTTGGAGTTATAAACCACAGCACTTGACTACCCTACCATCAGGGTTTCTACTGACAAAGAGCATATAACATGAAACTTTGAAAGATAAAAAGTTAAGACATCTGTATTTACTTACTTTATCTGAGGTTTTTTTTTTTTTTTAGTAAATACAGATAAATTTATATCTTTCAAAGCCTCATTTTACAAAGCTTTTATCCTTTGCTTAATTTTAAATAAAAATATTTATGGATAATATAGAAGTCTATAAATACTCCTATTAACATGTGATAGTTTGAGATACTTACAGATAATCTAATAATATTGTTTACAAAAAAAAGACCAAAAACTGAACATAAATATATTTATATCCAAGAATATGACCTTACAATCAGCTATATAAAGGGTCATTTAAAGATTACTTTAAAAAATCAATACTGTCACAGTTTAACTGCTGATAGGGCAAATGCTGAAAATGTTTTAAAGTTGGATAAAAATGTTATCTGTGACTCCAATGAGATTTACACTTAGAACTTGTATCAAGCCTGTTGCCAATAAGATTATTCTGGCTTATAAAAACCATACAGGAGAGTAGAATTACCCCATAGAGACTTCAAGGTGTAGCCAGTGGACTCAAACTTCATAACTTTTTGGTTAGTAGTCACAGTACACTGTAGTTCTTAACCACTACATTACCTGGGTTCCACAGCACTGTGTGTAAAATGAACCAAGTGATGTATCACAAACAACTGACAGGAAGATAAAAATGCATCATGGAAAGCTTTGAGATAATACAAAGATTGCCTAATGATGATGACAGGGACAAAGACATCAAGACTTTTATGAAGACACTAAACTAATTAGCAGGAAAAAGTACTATTTAAATATTTAAGAGTATCTAAATTTGTTAATATTATAAGTGAATATTTGGTTATTATATTCATGAGTGTAAGACTCTATAAACAAGTTTGCTAAACAATAAAACATTTCCTGGAACATCTCATCAGGAAACAAGGCATTTTCTTTATATTACAGATTGTATTCTATCTGGAGTATTATCAGCAGATGGCAAGATGAAGATGCTTCCTCTTTCAATAAACAAACCATTCCATCTCTGGATACTCCTATTTCCTATAAAGCTCTCTATACTAAGCTGAAATCTAGAACTGTTAAATTCTGACTATTGCTTTTTTCCCCTCTCTTGAGTTACCTAGAACTTTAATTTCTCTTCACTATGGTAGCTTTTTAAATATGAAATAAACATATTTTAAAGCAAAAATATTTTGCATTGCTTGCTTTCTGGGATGAACTACATTTATGCACCACTATCCTGAGTGGGTTTCTGCGTCGACTTGATGGTCAATTAGTTCATCCAGGACTCATCTGTTTTGTTGTACTACAGTTTACTAATGCTCCCCCCTCAAAGTGTAGCTTTTAAAACTGATGGCAAGTTACTCTGCATTATTTTTCCTTTTTATTATAGCAAAGAGAAAGATAATTATCATCCTATTGGTTTGACTGAAAAGCTATATTAACAACAGTTAAGATAGGGTATCCCACCTGTGACTCATTCATAGTAAAAAAGACCTCCAGACTATTTCACAAGTATTTCTGAGTGACAACAGGTAGCATCACTGACCTTTGGGAATCAGCTAATCAAATTTTTAATGTAAACATCCAGTTTAATGCAGCCCACTATCTATCTACATGTGCACTGCAAAAATTTCTCTCCAAGTTCTCTTTGACTTTGAAAATTTTGAAAGCATGCTATTGACTTTCCTATCTAAGTCCACTGATGAAATAATCTTGCCTCAATTTAGAACTTTCTTCCAATTTATCTCTAATCCATTAAATTAGCACTTTTAGGGTTCATCCAGGTATAAATTCTCCTCATCCTCAAAAAAACCCTTTAGGATACAAAGACAGACATCTGACCAGGAGTTTTCCCTTATGAACATCTTCCCAACTAATTCCCAGCCCAGATTATATATGCTTTACCTAAGCTTGGATGGAACTTATTTGCCATGCTTCAAAGGACTGAATGAGCAGAATTATAGAAAGAAATGACAAGATGTTTAAAAATGATTTGACCATAGAAGTTAGAGTCTAGTATCAACTGTAATTCACATATTTGGTTTACTGTTCTACACAGTAACTGAAATGTTTAGAAATATAATGATTATAATGATTATATTCTAAAACTTGAATTATAGGTGTAAGTTAACTTCAAATAGTTTAATTGTTGAGTATGTCAAGAATTCGAAATGGAATATACTTTCTCTTCAATATATTTAAATTCAAAGTATCAATAAGACTTACTGCAAATTTTCTGAAAGATCATTAATGAAATAAATTCATTAAAGCAGTTCAGTTAAGGCAATTTCAAAGAATGAAAGCCAATGGGAGTAATTCATTGAGCAAGCAATTCAATCAACCAACTTTCAATCATCCTTCATTGACAGAATTTGGCACCTGATATTAATAGTTGTTATTTCTTACACTTCTGAAAAACTCTAGTACTTAGTTTTTGGAACACATCCAATTAACTCTAGAAAAAAATAGTTACTTTGTTAGTGTTTGTTTATCTTAGAGATTTACATTTTTTTCTTCCATAATAATTTCTTCTTTATCTTATGAACAAAGATCATAACATTTCTTTCCCAAAAGTAAAAAATGAATTTCTTTCTTGACCTTCATTTTCTGAGATCATAGTATTAAACCAACCTACATATATAGAATGCCCATAAAATACTGTTCTAGTCTTCTTAACATTGATACTCAGTTATGCTGTGTATTAAAAGAAACAGTTTTCTATAAAAAATAGCATGAGAAACAATTTACCTGACATTTTCATTTTTATGAAAGCAACAACATATTTAGATGTACATTTTTTTTTAAAACCACAGTTTGGGTTTGCCAAACTGTAGGTCAAAACCCATTACAAGCCAAGGGAAACAAATTTAGTAGGCTTCATTTGGCACTTCAATAAGTAAAAAAGAATGAAATATGGCATAATAAAAATACCAAAAAGCATGCCATATAGTTAAGTTAAATTGTTTGATAAAAAATTGTTTCAAATATGTATTGTTGCATTAATTTACCATTTCTGTTACAACACATTACCATGAATTTAGTGGCTTAAAACAACACAAACTTACTCTTACAGTTATGCAAGTCAGAAGTCTAAAATCAATATGTCAGTAGGGCTATATTCTGTTGGAAGGTTTCAAGGAAGAAACCCATTTTATTGCCTTTTCCAGCTTCTAGAACCTGCATTTATTCTTCAGTCTTCAAACCACATCATTCCAATTTCTGAAGTCATTTTCACATTTCTTTTCTCTAGTGCTGATCTTTCTGCCTCCCTCCTATAAGGATTCCTGTAATTACACTGAGTCTGCCTTGATATTCCAGGATAACCTCCCCATCTCAAAACATTAATGACATCTGTCAAATCTCTTTTACCATTGAAAATAATAGTACTCACAGATTCTGGGGACTATGACATGGATATATCTGGGGGCCTACCACAAGTGTGTGGGGTGTGTGTGTGTGTGTGTGTGTGTCCATACGCCTGTGCATGCAGGTGCGCACATGCATCTGTGTGTGTGCTGGTTATGGCTAAAAATCCAAAATACCTAGATTCCATGATAACATAATGTGCTACTGTCTCTCCAGTTACATAGCCATGGTAAACATTACTGATTCACTCGCTTTTTTTCTTCTAAGCCCTGATACAAACTTAGAATCTTTGTCAACACAGATCACAACTAAACATCAGGTGGTTGGATTTGGAATGTATATGGAAAATTTACAGAGTTTTTAAATAGTTGTTAAAAGATCAGACAACAATGCGGTTGTTGTTAGGTGCCGTAAGTTTGGTTGTGACTCATAGGGACTCTGTAAATCAGAATGAAATACAACCCTGTCCTGTGCCACGCCCACAATTGTTTTCATGCTTAACCCCATTGTTGCAGCCCTTGTGTCTATCCATCTCCTTGGGTCTCCCTCTTTTTCACTGACACTATACTTTACCAACTATAAAGTCTTTCTCCCAAGATTGATCCTTCCTGACAAGATGTCCAAAGCATGGAAGATGCAGGCTCACTATGTTTGCTTCCAAGGAGCACTCTGGTTGTATTTCTTCCAGAACAGATCTGTTTGTTCTTTTGGCACTCCACGGTATGTTCAACATTTTCCAGCACTACAATTCAAAGGCTTCAATTTTTCTTCTGTCTTCCTTATTCATTCTCTAGCTTTTTGCATACATATGATGTTACTGAAAATAACATGGCTTGAGTCAGGAGCATTTTACTCTTTACTTTTCAACACTTTTGCAGCAGATTTTCTCAATGCAATGCATCTTTTGATTTCCTCACTGCTGGTTCCATGGGTATTGATTGTGGAACCAAGTGAAATGAAATTCATCACAACCTTAACCTTTTCTCCATTTGTCATGATATTGCTTACTGGACCACTTGTGAGGATTTTTGCTATCTTGATGTTGAGGTACAACTCCTACTAAAAGCTGTAGTCTTTGATCTTCATTAGCAAGTGTCAAATCCTTTTCACTTTCAACAACTGAAATTGTGTCATCCAGAAAACGCAGGTTATTAATGAGTCTTCCTGAAATTCTGATGCCTCACTGTTCCTCATATAATCCAGTTTATCAGACTATTTGCTCAGCATACAGACTGAAAAGGTATGGTAAAAGGACACAGCCCTGATGCACATCTATCCAGACTTTATAAACAGTACAGTGTCCCCGTGTTATGCTCACATGACTGCCTCTTGATCCATGTACAGATTCCTTGTGAGTATAATTAAGTGTCCTGGAATTACCATTTTCCACAAAGTTACCCCTAATTTGTTATAATCCACACAGTTGAATGCCTTTGGATAGTCAATGAAACACAGGTAAGTATCTTTCTGGTATTATCTTTTTTAGCCAAAATCCATCTGACAGCAGCAACGATCTCCCTGGTTTCCGGCTGTCTTCTAAATCTGGCTTGAATTTCTGGAAGTTTCTTGTCAATATACTGTGGCAGTCACTTTTGTGTGATCTTTAGCCAAATGTTACTTGCCTGTGATATTAGTATTGTTCAAAAATTTATGAATTTGGTTGGGTCACATTTCTTGGGAATTGGCCAGGTGTCTGTCTTCCAAATTTCTTGGCATAGATGAATGCGCAGTTCCAGTGCTGTATCTGTCAAAACATGTCAACTGATATTCCATCAATTCTTAGCCAATACCTTCAGTGCAGCTTTGATTTCTTCCTTCAGCATCATCAGTACCTGATCATACGCTACCTCTTGAAATGACTGGAATCAACCTGTTCTTTCTGGTATAATGACCCTATGTATTTCTGCCATCTTCTGATGCTTAATGAGTTGTTCAATATTTTCCTGTGGAGTCCTGGACTTCTGCAACTCATCTTCTAATTCTGCAACTTGAATTTTTTCTTCAGTCCTTTCAGTTTGAAAAATGTACAACATGTTCCTCTCTTTTGGTTTTCTATCTTCAGCTCTTTGTATGCATCGTTATAATACATTGTCTTCTCGAGCTACCTTTTGAAATCTTCTGTTCAGTTCTTTTACTTCGTCACTTCTTCCTTATGCTTTAGGTACTTGATGTTCAGAAGCAAGTTACAGAGTGTCCTCTGACATTCAACTTGGTCTTTTCTTTCTTTCCTATCTTTTCAATGGCCTCTGCTTTCTTCATGTATGATGTCATTCCACAACTTGTCTGGTTCAGTCATTAGTGTTTATGTATCAAATCTGTTCTTGAGATGGTCTCTAAACTCAGGTGGGATATACTCAAGGTACATACTTTGGCTGTCACAGACGTCTTCTAATTCTCTTCAGTTTCCATTTGAGCTTGCATATGAGCAATTCATAATCGATGCCACAATTAGCACCTGGTCTTGTTCTGACTGATGATATTGAGTTTTTCTTATCATATCTTTCCACAGATTTAGTTGACTTGATTCCTGTGTATTCCTTCTGGCAAGGTCTACATGTATAGCTGTCATTTATGTTGGCAAAAATAGGTACTTGCAATGAGAAGACTTGCAAAACTCTATCATGTGATCTCCAACATTATTTCTATAATCAAGGCCACTTTTTTTCCAACTACTGATCATTCTTCGCTTCTAACTTCTCTATTCCAATTACCAGGAATTATCAATGTATCCAATGGCATGTTCCATCAATTTCCAACTGCAGAAGCTGATAGAAATCTTCAATTTCTAATTTCTTCATCTTTGGTCTTAGTGGTCAATGTGTAAATTTGAAGAATAGCTGTATTAACTGTCCTTCTTTATAGGTATATAGACATTATCCAGTCAGTGAAAGCATTGACAATGATAGGTTCTAGCATTAGTTGAAAGATTGCCAAGCCAAGTGTCGACTCATGGTAAATTTGGTATTGAGCAACGGACAGATACAAAGATAGGCAAATTCAAAGTGAACCCATTGCCACTAGGTCAGTTCTAACTCACAGTGACCCTGTCAGGCAGAGCAGATCTTCCTCCATGTAGTTTTCAAGCAGCACCTGGTAGATTTAAACTGTTGAACCTTTGGCTAATAGCTGTAGCTCTTAACCACCACAACACCAGGGTTTCTAGACACAAAGATAGGGAAGAGAAACTACCAAAAGAAACGTCCTACAGATAAGTGAAATTTAATCATTATTCTTGCAGCTGATCAAGTACAGGCTTAAAGTAATTGCCACATGATTCAAAATTGGGAAAGTATGGTCTTTCAATAGCAAAATTAAAAACAAACAAGGTTATTATATAAAAAAAGAAAAAACATTGTTGTTATTTCAGCCAGAAAACTGGCAGAAGGGCAATTAATATACAATAAAATGATCTGATTCAATGGCACTGGGCTGTGCAAAATGAGCCAAAATTTAAAAAATAAAACTAATAATACAAATACAAGCTGCAAAATGAACATGGAGTCTCTTTGAAAGAGCTACTACTACACGTGAGAGAAGCAGCTCTTACATTCTGCATCAATCAGGATATTACTGTAGTAGTTTATTTTGGTAACCTTACTTAAGAAGGACAATTTAAATGATTAGTGAAATGTAAAAGTACATGAGCAACTCAAGGGCAAAGTCTATTTAAGGAACATGTAAATTAGTGTTCAGCTTAAATCATGGGGCTAATGGGTTAGTAATCACTGTTTTAAAGTTTAAAAACCATCAGACATACCCAGTTTCATAAACAAATTAGGCAACAAACTATTTTCTGTGCATAAAGGATCACTACAAAAATCTATTTTGTAAGCTGATAATTTAAAATGTATAGAATTGAAGGCCTTTTTTTTCCCTTTAGAAATGGTCTCTTAAATTGTGATACTATGTTAAAAAGACTGACTATATTTAAAAACAGAATATTACAGTTTTGAAGATTGTGAAATGCTTATTTGAAACTCCAAAGAGTGGAAGAAAAATTACAGCAAACCAAGAACTACAGCAGTAATCACAGGTAAACAGCAGTAACAACAGATAAACAACAGCAGCAACAGGTAAACTTTAATAATAGCAGGGACCATAATCTTAGTAAGATTAAGATTTTGAGACTCGATAAATACATCCAGTTTTGAATGTGAATGGAAGTCATTCACAGACTCTGTTGGTATTACTTTTTCAGTTTACTGAATTTCAGTGGAACAACTTGGTCTTTCCATGAAACATGACTGTCAGAGTTGGTGCCAATACTAATGACATACACAAAAGATGAACTAAAACAATGCTGGAGTGAACAAACCTCAGTGGTGAAAGGTTATTGGATTTCTGTTTCAATTTCCTTTGTGTTTACCACTGAGACATCTATTTTACCTGTAGATTGAGGAGAAATGGATTCTCTTGCAGGGCTTTTACAGGAAAAAAAAGTTTATTTTAAGAAATTATTTGAAAGAAGCAAGTGAACTTGCAAAGCAGATGAAAGGGAAGATTAAATTTAAGCACATTTTGACAGTCTACTCACTTTAGATGAAGCATAAAAGGTGTAAGACCCCTCACTTATGTAGTGCTTTCATTGAATAGCTATTTTCCTTGAATAATCAGAAAGCGAATGCTATTGAAGCTACTCAGTTTTCTATTTTCAGCTTCCTTTACTACAGGCTTTAAAAATCACCATAGCCATCCCCGCCCCCTTTTCCAATTCAACTGAAGATGTTTGATATTTTTCTTAATGGGTCTACAAACTGTTCTATTTTTACATATTGATCATGTATCCAGGAAAATGATCCTACTGAATATACATGCTTACCTTGTCACATTGCTATTGCTAGAAACAATAAATAAAATAGGAACTGTTTCCTTCTTTAGTATGCATATGCTAATCTGCTGGCATTGTGAAACTTTTCTGATAAAATGATTCTTCCAGTCCTGTTTATTAAATATCACTATTATCTCTTGGCTGGCTTTTTATCATCTCTCTTACCAAGAAGTTTGGAAGACAACTACCTGTCCGGTTGACAGGAAAAGATACATATTTACACCTATTCCCAAGAAAGGTTATCCTACTGAATGCAGAAATTACTGAACGGCATCATTAATATCACACATAAGTAAAATTTTGCTAAAGATTATTTAAAAGTGACTGCAACAGTATATTGACAGAGAACTGCTAGAAATTAAGCCAGATTCAGAAGAGGATGTGGAACCAGGGATATCATTGCTCATGTCAGATGGATCTCTGCTGAAAGCAAAGTATACCAGAAAGATATTTTCCTGTGTTTCATTAACTGTGCAAAAGCATTCAACTGTATGTATCATAACAAATTATGGATAACACTGTACAGAATGGGTGCTTCTAAACACTTAATTTTGCTCACGAGGAAGCTGTACATGGATCAAGAGGCGGTCATGTGAATATAACAAGGGCACATTGCATGGTTTAAAGTCAGGAAGGGTGGGCATCAAGGCTGTATCCTTTCACTATACCTTTTGCATCTGTATGCTGAATAAACAATCTGAGAAGCTGAACTGTACAAATAAGAGGTACATTAATCACAGAATGACGACTATTATGACCTCACTTAAATAAAAAGAAAAGGCAAATGTATGGAGGCCAAAGTTGATTAGCGGTTACCCGGAGTGAAAGGGAGTAGAAAAGAGGGGTTTACTACCTAAGGAGAACTGAGTTTCAGTTTACAGTGATAGAAAAATCACATTGATTAAGGGTACAGTTGGGTGGCAGAGCTGTAATTGGGGGTGCTGTCTATAAGTTGCACACTTGCACAAAGCTGAATTTACAACAGTGACTTTAAAAGAGAGAGAGAGAGAGCTACTGAGGCTGCTTATGCCCACTATAAAGCTTGGAGTCATAGTTTCATAAAACATCCCATTTAATTGGCCAAATAAGATGTTTTCTACTTTCTATTTTGTTGTAAAGTTCTTGGGGACTTAAAAGCTTGTGAGCGCCATCCAAAGTAAAACAACTGGTCTACCTGCCTGGATCAAGAGAGGAAGAAGTCATGAACAGGGGAGGAAATGGAATGTGTGTCCAACTGCCTCCTTGAACAGCTGCCTCTTCGGCCATGACACTAGAACTAGATGGTGCCTGGCTACAATTACTAAAAATTTTGATCAAAGATTCTATAAAAGAATTTTAGTCAAAGGGAGAAAATGCAGAACAGAATCTCAAACTGTCATGAATCCCAGACTCTCTGAAGCTATGGAAGCTGGATAAACCCTTGAGATTATTGCTCTGGGATAATCTTTAAACCTTAAATGCAAAATATTCTTTGAAGTCTTCTTGAAATCAAACAATAGTATAGCTAAACTAGCAAAAAATGTCTGCCTTAAGCAGTATGCGGTTTTGAAAACAGTTTGTATTGGGACCAAATAAACAACGGTAGCTTGAAGGATTAGACAGGAACCTTATGGGACAGTGAGCTTATGTTAATAGGGAAGGAACAATTCAGAAAAGAAGGATTAGAATGGGGGCACAACTCCAAAAATGTAATCAGTGTTACTGAATAATTTCTGTAGGAACTAATCAATTGGTGTATATTTTGCTGTGTACATGCCCAGCAAAGACAACAACACAAGAAATAGAAATAAAAATAACAGTGTCTACCTGCTAAACCCATTACTGTCGAGTCAGTTCTGACTCATAGTGACCCAATAGACAGAGTAGAACTGCCCCATAGAGTTTCCAAGGAGCACCTGGCAGATTCGAACTGCTGACCTTTCGGTTAGTATTCACAGCATTTAACCATATGCCACCAAGGTTTTCATTTACATGGTAGGTCCTTTCAAATGTATGTTGAATGAGTTTGTAAAATGTATCAAAAATACTAAAGTACAACAACATCAAAAACAAAACAAACTTAAAGAAGAAACTGCCCAATCCTGTAGGAACAAAAGGATCAAGAAAATTAACGTGACAGAAACTCTGATCATTTTGTAAGGGGACTTGCCTTTTTCTTCAATATACTGTCATTTTTAACTAATCTTTAAATGTTAAAGCATTCCCTTACTGTACGATATTAAGGGTAACAGACTAATTGAACCCAGAATTTCACACTAGAGATAAATATAATGTTTCCAGATGTTGTCAGTACTAAAAATTATAGTTTGGCATATTTACAGAGTTAGCATTCATAGTTATATATATTGATTATCTAGGATCTCTTCATAGCACTAGCCCTGGTAGAAAGAACTCCATTTTCTCTACCATAGCGACATTATATTAAGATCGCTCATGCAATTATGGCAATAGAGGTAATGCATAGCTTTGATTTTAAATAACCCATCAATAAGTAAAGTACACATTAACACTGAGTAAACATTTATGGAATTAATGCTTTCCAAACCTCTTCAATTTATAACAATTCATTGGTTGTTACACATAGTATTCATTGTAGTAGAATACATTACTAATTGTTCCTAAAATGTAATCCTATTACATCTGGGTTAAATCAACACTACAAAGTAGAATCATTATGAACTTTATGTAAAATACAGCTATATTCAACTCAGTTAATAAAATTCATACTCACATAAATGGATTATATACTGTTGGCAAAATCATCTCTCCAATGAGAATATAACTCTTGACAGCGAAACTAAAATAAGCCAAGAGTAGGAACACTTTCAATACCATAGTAGAAAAATGTCTCTCATTTGTTTTAATATAGTCAAAAGCAAACATTCATTTTCAAAGTTCACAGATTTGAAAGTCTGATTACAATTTCTTGATATTCTTTGCATATAAATTTTTCATTAACAGTCATTAAACAGTATGATACATGTGTAATAAATATGATACACTGCTTCTCAATACACTTGTTATAATCAACAAAGCAACATCTGCAAAACGGCTACTTCATGAGGGAGAATAAGTAATATACGCAAACACAAATGACACACACTGACACTGTTGTTATTAACCTTGTCATTTTTATTTCTATTTCTATTGCTGCTATCAATATCTTGATGATTTTGATTTTGAAGGACTATCTCTCTAACATGTGAATATGACTTGCCCTCATAAATTACAACACACATAGTTTTCAACATATTTCTGGGCTTACTAGAAAAATGAAAATCTTGAAGGACCAAAAACATTAGCAGATATTTACGGGAAGAAGTTGACTGAGTTTGGAAAAAATAAACACACATGTATATACATACATAGACACACAAACACATGCAGACTTTACTCTTTATGTCTTGAAATATTATAATAAAAAGTTGTATATAATATTTTTAATATAGCCAGCCAAAATTCTAGAAACATGAAATAAAAATAAATCATAATAGAGAACTTTTAAAATTAAATTAGTGATATTCAAAACTCAACAGCTGGAAATATCCAGAAATTAGACACAGTTTAAGAGATAACTGTAAACAAAAGAAATTATCCTAAATGCTACCAGAAATACAAGGAGATACATGGAAAATTTATGTAAGTAAGGGAAATGGAGTATAGAGTGAGAAGGTAAGTGTCTGTGCAATTGGAAAATAGAATAGATGAGAAGAAATATCCTAAAAGATGCAAATTTCTGAGAACTGGCTCAGGAATAAAACAAATCACACAACAGGATAAGTAAAATACATTCATCCTGAATGTAGCGAAACTGTGAAGAGCAAAAACTGACAAGATCCGAAAAGCAGCCAGAGCAGAATGATAGGTTACCTACGCAAGAACTATAGTTAGACTGACACCGAATTCTTATAAGCATCTACGAACATCAGAAACAAGTGTTAATAGCAATGGGAAATTCTGTAACTAAATCACTGTCAATCTAAATTTTTTACAAATTTTGTGTGGGAAGGTTATTGTTCAAGAATAAGTGCAAGATAAATATCTTTTCAGGCAAGAGAAAACTAAGTTTCCACCAAATATGTTTTCCAAACAATTTGCTAAAAGCTGTACTTCAAAAGGAAACCCTAGTGGTGTAGTTAAAGGCTACAGCTGCTGACCAAAAAAGTCAGCAGTTTGAATCCAAGTCACTCCTTACAAATTCTGTGGGGCAGTTCTGCTCTGTCCTTACAGTTGCTATGAGTTAGAATCTACTCCATGGCAGTGGGTTTGGTTTTTTGAGTGGTACTTCCAAGAAGAGGAGATAGTCTTAAAAGAAATGCCTCAGAGATACAAGGAGGAATGAGCGAACATATATACTTTTAAATCTAATCAAACACTGCTCATATAAATAAATAGTAAAGTAAAATAAAAGTTTAACAATAATAATACCTAAAGCCTGACTCATAAAACACACACAGAGAACTTCGACACTGGAAAACAGAAAGTATACATTCAGCAGCATAAGACGGAAGGTCCTTAATTATTTCAATTTCTTGTGGGTGAAGTTAAAATTCTGTTTAAATTTTTTGTTTAAGTGGGCATCCCAAATATTTCAAAGGTAGCATAATACATTCAACTTAACACATATAATAAATATTTAATCAATTTAAAAGACAAAACTGAAATGCAATAAAGCAAAACAAGCCAAGATAACTAAAAATGGTGATAGAAACAAGTTTAAACCTGCCAATAAACATAAATAATCACAAGTTCCAAGTTATGAGTCAGAATTTGTTGGTTTGAATTAAAAAAAAAAAAAGGATCAGCTTTTTACTATTAACAAAAAAACCGAAATAAATCTCACAGAAATTCTGTAAGGCAGGGCAAGATTACCCCACAGAATTTCCAAGGAGTGGCTTGTGGAATTAAACTGCTGACCATGAGTCGGCTCAGACTCGACGGCACTTGGTTTGGCTGTAGTTAGCTGCCAACCTCTTACCCACTGTGACATCACAGTCCAATTAAAACATAAGTATATTAAAAACTTGAGAGAAAAAATAAAGAACATTAAAAAAGATATGACAAGGAACATTAACCAAAATAAATCTTGCATAGTTATGTTAATACAAGACAAAACAGAACATGCTTCCTTGATTTGGTAAGGGCAGTTTTATGCTACCATTTCTTCATTGTAGCCATGAGGACTGGGAAGCCTTCCCTCTTCTAGTTGCAGTTTTTCGTGTGTGTATTTTACATTGTCTTATGCTTATTTCTAGATACTTTCCAGGGCCTTTAATCATATTTAGTCTGTGCTGACTTCCCCTATACTGTGTATTCCCTTTCCCTTCCTCAAAGTCAACATAGTCATAGTTCTAGTTCATAGTTTTCCCTTCTCTCCATGGTAACCATCAAAGATTGTTCGTGTTAACCTTTTTTTGAGTTGATAAAAATAGAATCTTCACACAATTTGTGTTCTTTTGTGATTTACTTATTTCATTTAGCATGATGCCCTCTAGGTCCATCCATACTGTGAAATGTTTTATGGATTTCAGCATTTTTCTGTCTTGTAGCATTGTGTCCCATTGTGTGCATGTACCATAATTTGCTTCCCCATTCATCTCTCTGTGGGTACTCAGGTTGTTTCCATCCTTTGGCTGTCGCTGCAGTGAATGCAAGTGTGCCTATGTCTACTTCTGTGATAGCTCTTATTTCTCTCGAGTAGATTCCTAGGAATGAGATTGCTGGGTCATATGGTATCTCTACTTCTAGCTTTTTAAATAAGTGCCCTATTGTTTAGTAGTGGCTGTGGCAGATTACATTCCCACCAGCCATGCATGAGAGGTCTCCCTGTAACCTTGCCAGCATTTATTGTTTTTGTTTATTTTTCTTTTCCTAAATCAGTGCCTTTCCTGCAGGGTAAGACCTTGTTTTTTTGTAAATATCTGGAGAATCTTTTCATTTTGACAACCTGACTGTTCTCTTTGAAAAAGTGTTTTTTCAAATCCTTTGCTTATTTTGTGATTGGACGGTTTGACTTTGTTTTTGAGTTGTTAATGTTTTCTACATATTTTAGAGATCAGACCTTTGTCAACAAGTCATTGCCAAAAATTTTCTTCCCCAGTGTCTCGGTCATCTAGCGTTGCTGTCACAGAAATACCATAGATGGATAGCTCTAACACAGAGAATTTTATTCTATCACAGTACACCAGCTGAAAGCCCGGATTCAGGTTGCCAGCTCCAGGACTAGGCTTTGTCTCTGTCAGCTCTGGAGGAAGGTCCTTATCTTCAATCTTCTCTTGGTTCGGGAAAATCTCACTACAGTTGCCTCAGGCCCAAGGGGTAAGTTCTGCTCCTGGCACTGCTTTCTGGATGGTATGAAGTTCTCAACTCTCTGATTACTTCCTTTTCCTTTATACCTCAAAACATTGTCTCAAGACACAACATAGTCTTGTAGATTGTAGATTGTAGATCACTAATATAACTACTGCCTCTACTCCCTCATTAATATCTTAGAGGCAGAATTTACAATATAAAGGAGTACCCTGGAATCCCAGGGATCATGGGCCAGCCAAACTGATATACACATTTCTTGAGGGATACAATTCAAACGGTGATATCCAATCTGTAGGTTCTCTTTTTAATCTTTGGGAGAAGTCTTCAGATCACTGTAAGTATTTATTTTTAGGAGATCCCAGTCATCAAGTTTACCTTCTGGATTTTATGCATCACTAGTTATGCTTAATATTTTATTTATGGTATAAATTAGGGCCCTTAGCCTTGTCTCTATGTTTTCTTTCACAATCTTCATAATTTCAGGTTTCACATTTACTTTTTAAAAATACTTTGTGCAAATTTTATTAGTGATATTCATGGAAGGTTCTCAAACTACTTTACTCTGACACCATCCTTAAAAAGTGCTGAGGGAGTTCTTTCAAGTTCTTTTACTTTTTAATCATCATATCTAGCTTTTCTGTTTTTTTAAAAAAGTATGAATTTACTTCTCTAACTCATGAGATGTATAAAAATTGATGCCAAGATTACAGTTTATTTATGTTTACATTCTCATGCAAATATTAATTTGTTGAATTAATTTTTACCTTTCAAAAACAGAAAACAAAACTTAAAATATAATTAAAATTCTGAAGAAACTGGCTAAACTTACACCTGTGATACTATGCAACAAACATACCTCCCCACCTCCACCCTCTAAGGGATGTAAACTGCATTTCACTATAAGAAGGTTTGATGTCTGTAAAGCATCATTTATGTGGAAGTTTCTCTTTACATTAAACAATAAACCACCTAGGCTTAAAAAATCTGCTCTTTCATACCTTCATGTCTATGCAATACTTTTAAAGTATATGTGACGATAGAGAAACAACAAAACGAGTACATGTGCTATAGTAACTGTGCTACACAATGACAAAAACAAGGAAAGAAAACCTGAAAAAGTAAATACCAAACCTAAGTGAATTTTTCATTTTGTATATTGAATGTGCCAAGCACTGACAATATGTAGACGTGGAACTAGACCTTCAAATGAAGAAACTGAAAAAGTAAAAAACAAAACAAAACAAAAAAGCAAACAAAAAACATGATTGAAATGACATATAAATTCTCATGAAAATTTTCATTTAGGACAAAACAATGCTTATCTTCAGGGTCATCTAAGATAAATAAAATATAGACTATTCTCTAGTACAGTTTGCCTCAGCAAGGTATAAATATAAAATGCATTATGTTTTGCCACTTCAGAGGTCTGATAAAAGACTGAAACAAAAGGAAACTAAATAGCAAATTGATACCATAAACAATTTAAAAGCAGGAAGTCAGTACAAACCTGTTACACCAGAGTTCATTGCCACATTATTCAAGGTAGCCAAAAGGTGAAGACCATTCAACTGACCATCAAAAGATGAATAGATAAGCAAAATGTGGTATGTGTATACAATGGAAAATTATGTAGCTATGAAGAGAAATGAAGTTCCGATACATGCTACATGTGCGAATCCTACAAATATCATAAGCAAAATAAGTCAGAACAAAAGACCAAGCAGTACATGTTTCCACTTACATGAAATAGAACAGAAAAATATATACAGACCAAAGTTCCTTAGTGGTTAGCAGGTATTGGAGGGGAAGGAAAGGGTGATGAGAAACATCTGAAAATGGATACTGGTAATAAGAGCTGTACAACACGGTGCATGTCATTATAGCACTAAATTGTATATTTAAGAATGGATAGAATTTTAAAACATTTGGGTATACATATTTTTCACAACAAAATTCAAATAAATATTGAACTTGGTAAGTTGGACAAGGCTTAAAACAGGATATGAGAAACTGCAGTTGTTTGGAAGAGCTGTTATGGAAGAATTTCAGACAAAGGGAAGGGGATGAAGACCAAAACATATCTATTCTTGAACTTTCACCTGCCAAGCCATTAATCTGAAGACTTATGACTCCACATATTTTTTCCTCAAAAATTCAGAAAATTTAGTTCAGAAAATTTATATAAACCTCTATACATTAAGATAAACTATATGGCTTCAGTATAACAAGGAAGTAGAATTTTTTTAAACCTGATATATACTTAACTTATCATGATATTTAGAAATGTTTTCACTAAAGAATTAATTCTATTAATCCATGAGTTTTAGTTAAAGAATTACTTCTATTAATACATGACTTTTAAATGGATTATATGATGGATATTCAAAATGTTTACTCTTTAGATATCCATCTTCTAAAAAATAAAGAGGAAATCCTATGGATAACAACAACAAAATGAGGACTAAACACACTACCTCCATTATTCCAAAAATGAACAAATTTGTTCCTCTTATTTCAGATTATCACTTTTATAGTGCTTTTTTGTTTTACCCACACAGGTCTTTCACTTTGTGGTTTCTAATCAAGAGCTGATTATTAAATAATAAGCAGATACATAATGATAGCAACATTTTGATAACTTACACTTCCTCTAAAAATGTACAACCAGGCTGGTATGAAGAAAATTATTAGAATTATCTCATCAGGATTCTGCCATCTGTTCAGAATTCCAAATGCTGAAGTCAAGGGTGCATGTGATGCAGAATGGATCAGTTAGAACTGAGCTTTCTAATTCCTCCTAGACTGACGACAAATGTGTCATAAAATCAAAATCAAGTGACGTTATTTACAAACATGAACACTATACTAAGAATCAACCTTGCAAAGCACAAAAAATGAAAGTAAACAGTTACATAGCTATCTTAGTCAACTAGTGCAGCTTTAACAGAAATACCATAAAAGGATGGTTTTACAAAAAGAAATTTTATTATCACCATCCACTAAGCTGCAAGGTCAAATTCAGTATGAGAGCATCTCAGCACAGGACGCTCAAGTCCAAAGGAAGTGCTCTGCTCTCAGTGCTGCTTTCTTGGTGGCTTGAGGTTTCCAACTCTTTCTGCTCACTTTTTTTCTTCTATAGCCCACAAGCTTGTAGAGAGAGTCCCACCTCACCAACACAATTGCTTCCCATTTTCTCTCATCAACATCACAGAGGCAGGATTCACAACACATGGGAAAAACCTTTCAACATGAGGAATCATGGCCCAGCCAAATTGATCACATTTTTAGGGGGACACAATGTAATCTTTGACAGTACCTTAGTGAAATTCGACCAGTGATGAACACTTCAGTATACAGAGTCCCTTTTTTACCAGTTTTTCAGATGCAAAGTAATTTTATTTCTATTCATATTTAAGCTTCAGGTTCAATAAATGGTATCTTGAAATAATTAAAATAAATTTCTCAGCTAGTGTTCAAAATTCTCTTCCTAATCCTTACTCCATTATGATATATATTAAAAGCTGATGAAATAAGGGCTGGTGATAATGAGAAAGATGTGAAAATGAATTAATAATAAATTATTTTGCCATGTAGATAGAGGTTGGGTAATATTTACGAGCTAATAGCATACAGGTCACAGCACTAGGTCTAATTAATCCACTGATATATAGATGAAGCCTTGGTGGTTCAGTGGTTAAGAGCTTAGCTGCTAGCCAAAAGGATGGCGGTTTCAACCCACCAGTCACTCCAGTAGAGAAAGATGTGGCTGTCTGTTTTTGTAAAAATTATAACCTTGGAAATTTTGGGGCAGTTGTACTCTCTCCTGTACAGTTGCTGTGAGTCAGGATCAACTTGAAGGCAATAGGCCTGGTTTTCTGCCTTTCAGAGGATGAAACAGACACAGAAACCTATAGATTCTAAGTAAGTTTTTAAAATGATGCAATTATGTACTTCTATATAATCTAAAAAAAAATGCCACAAAGTCAACTACAAAGTAGTGCTTCGTTGCATTAGAAAGAAGATCAATTTAACTGGACTTCAACATAACCTGAAAATTCTTCCAATCTTAACCCAATATTGCAAAGACAGAGTAGTAGGGTCATGGGTTTGGGGACCATACTCCCAGGGGTATCGAGTCCAACTGGCATAACTAGCCTATTACTAAGAGTCTTCTGAACCCCATACTGGTGAGTGGAATCTGAGGTCTTATAAGCAAGCAAGCTGCCATCTGAGGTACACAACATGGGCCCAACTCACCTGGAATAGATGATCACCAAGGATAATGACATGAGGGAAACAGAGCCCAGAAGACAGAAAGACTCACATGAATGGGTGACTATATCAACATGTGACCAGAAGAATCAGATGGTGCCCAGCCACCATCAATGACAGCTGCCGTGATGGGGCTCACAGTGTTGAGTCCCAGTGGCAACACAAGGAAAAAGGGGGTACCCCCTAAGAACTCCACTAAAAGACCACGATTGATGGCCTGAAGGCCTGGGGGTTCCCCTGGGAGCATGGCCCCTAGACCTGATGCTGCCCCTGATCACAAATCTTTACTGAGGTTAACTCTGGACAGGAATGGATTGGACTCAGGGACACAGAGTGACTATATCGTGTGCGTACTTGATGGTTCTATGCATCTATAGGAGTCTTCCTACCAGCCTCTGACTAGAGGGGAGTGGAGACGGTGGAGAGGAGGGGACAGGAGATTGTTAGAAGTTAAGAAGTGTGCCATCACTGGGCAAGGAGAGCAGTAGGTGCTGCATATTGTTGGGCATGCAAATTTAAACTGGGTTATACTTCACTCAATCACAATTGAAAAAAATAGTGCTTTCTTTTCTTTCAGAGTCATTTTATATTACTGACAGAGTTTTTTAAACACTTAACTGAATAGACTTTTTATTATATAACTCTCATGCATGTATTTGAAAAAAAAATTATCATAGTAAATTGGTGCAGGTATTCCTATTCCTAAACCTTCTTTATAGTCAGAGCACAAATCATCTGAATAACTTTTCACCTTTGAGTCAGAGAGGTCTTTTCCCCCTCATAAGGATCCATCAGGCTTGCCTGAAAAACAACATATAGCGCAAAACTCAGCAGCACAAAACAATAAACATTTATTAACCACGTATATGTAGTTCTGATACCAAAAGTTTGGCAGTTCATATCCACCAAGTGCTCCTTAGAAGTTCTATGGGGCAGTTCTACTCTGTTACACAGGGTCGCAGTGAGTCAGTACTGACTTGACGGCAACAGATTTGGTTTGCTGTATATAGTTAGCTGGAGACCGGGCACATAACTCTGTTGATATTGTTAGGTTTACATACATAAATAGGGGTTGGCCGGCTTATAGCTGATCAAAGCCGGCTTTTACCATGTGTCTTGTCTCCACGTGTCTTATCTTCCAGCAGGCTTACCCAGGAACGTGCTCATATTGATGGCACATATGAAAAAGAACAAGCAGCTTTTCAAAGCTCTGCTTACATTATGTCTACTAATTCCTCATCTACTAACTTCTCATGAGGTCCAAAAAGGGGCCAGCATCAAGAAGAAGGTACAGAAACAGACCCACTGCAGTGAGGACTGCAACATGTTGCAAACAGAGGCAATAGAGAGAGGAGTAAAGTACTGGGCCATCAGTGCACTCACTCACATACAAGAGTGGGCCCGGTGTCATCAAGATTTGATAAAACAGCATTTCTTAAAAGACTGCTCCATAGTTTTTTTTTCTTTTTTCCCCTAAGCTGCTAACAAACATTCTGTAAATTTCAGTGCCCCAGGAAGGCAATGACAACTGTGTCATGGCTATGGCTTGGTTTCTCTGGATTGTAATATTCATCATGATTCCATGATATGGAGAAAGAAGCAGCATTGCTCATGTTAAAACCAATGAAATACATCAATACAGGCAAATCTTGCAATTCAGTACACTTTAGATAGTACCCCAAGTGAGAAAATCCTCTCAGATTACAGCTCAAAGAAATATTTTTCTCCTTGAAGAACTACCGTGATTTCTTCTTCTAACCACAAAACTGTACCAAAGTAGCTAGAAAACTCAGTTTCACATTGGGTTCAATGACAATAAGAACATTAACACTCTTGATAACGTACATGCTTTTATTTTCCTCTCCACATTATTGATGTCTTTGTTTATCAGAAATTTTTTTTTATGATTATTGTGATGATTATATATGATAGCAGCCTTCTCAAAGAACTCATATATTAAGTGTTCAGTAAATGTTGTTGTAGACACTAGGTCCCATCAAACTGATTTCAACTCATAGGACCCCATAGAACAGAGTGGAATTAACTGCCCCGTAGGGTTTCCAAGGAGTAGCTGGGGGAATTGAACTGCAGACCTTTTGTTTCAGTAGCTGAGCTCTTTACCACTACGCCACCAGGGCTCTCTGTTGATGCTGCTGATAGGTTCTGTCAAGTCAGTTCCAACTCATAGTGACCCTATGAACAACAGAATGAAACACTGCCCAGTCTCACACCATGTCCGCAATTGTTTTTATGCTTAAGCCCATTGTTACAGCCACTATGTCAGTCCATCTCCTCAAGAGTCTTCCTTTTTTTCACTGCCCCTTCACTCTACCAAGCATGATATCCTTCTCCAGGGACTGATCCTTCCTGACAACACGTCCAAACAGTCACCATCTTTGCTTCCAAAGAGCACTCTGATTGTACTTCTTCCAGAACATTTGATCTTTTGGCAGTCCATGGTAAATTCAACATTCTTCTCCAACACCACAATTCAAAGGCATCAGTTCTTCTTCTGTCTTTTTCCATTGTCCAATTTTGCATGCATATAATGCAATTGAAAATACCATGGCTTGGGTCAGGCACACTTCAGTCTTCAAGGTGACATCTTTATTATTCAATACTGAAAGAGGTCCTTGGCATCAGATTTTCCCAGTGCAGTGCACCTTTTGATTTCTTGACTACTGCTTCCATGGGCATTGATTGTGGATCCAAGTAAAATGAAATCCTTGACAGTCTCAATCGTTTCTCCACTATGGCTATGCTGCTTACTGGTCCAGCTGTGAGGATTTTTTTTTTTCTTGATGTGGGGGTACAGTCCACACTGAAGGCTATGGTCCTTGGTCTTTCTCAGTAAGTGTTTCAAATTTTCTTCATTTCCAGTAAGTAAGGTGGTATCCTCTGTGTAACACAGGTTGTTAATGAGTTATCATCCATTCCTGATGCCTCATTCTTCTTGGTATAATCTAGCTTCTCAGATTATTTGCTCAGCATACAGATTAAAAAGGTATGGTGAAAGGATGCAACCCTGATGCACACTTTTCCCGACTTTAAATCATGCAGTGTTGCCTTGTTCTGTTCACACAACTGCCTCTTGATCCATATACAGATTCCTTAAGAGCACAATTAGGTATTCTGGAATTCCCATTCTCTGCAATGTAAGCCATAATTCATTATGATCCACGAGTCAAATGCTTTTGTACAGTTCATGACACACAAGTAAACATCTTTCAATAAGGGCTAGCTATGTGTAATTATTCCAAGATCTCTCCTGAAGTAAAACACTGTCAGTGATGGGACAATATCCATATACCTACAAGGAAGACCATTTAACAAGACTAATATTCAAATTAACCCACCCTCCTCTAAAGTCAAAGACGAGGATATTGAAGATTTTTATCAGATTCTACAGTGTGAAATTGATTAAATATGCAAGCAAGATTCATTGATAAATACTGGTGATTGGAATGCAAGAGCTGGAAACAAAGAGGGAGGATCAATAGTTGGAAAATTAGTCTTGGTGATAGAAATGATGCCAGAGATTACACGACAGAATTTTACAACACAAATGACTTAAATACTGCAAATATCTTTTTCCAACAACATAAATGGTGACTATAAACATGGACCTCAAGGGGTGGAAAACACAGGAATCATACTGACCATAACTGTAGAGACAATAAAAAAAGAGTATACTATCAGTCAGAAGACAAGGGTACAAATGCAAAACAGAGCACCAGTTGTTCATGTGTAAGTTCAAGCTGAAGCTGAAGAAAAGTAAAACAAGTCCAGAAAAGACAAAATAACAAACTTGAATGCATTCTGCCTGAATTTTGAGATCACCTCAGGAACAGATTTGACTCACGAACACTAATGACTGATCAAATGAGTTGTACAATGTCGTGGAGGACACTGTACATGAAGAAAGCAAAAAGTCATTTAAAAAAAAAAAAAAGAAAAGAAAAGAAAGAGAAGACCAATAGGGATATAAGAAGATACTCTGAAACTTGCTCCCAAACATAGAATAGCTAAAGCAAAAGGAAGAAACGATGAAATAAAAGAGCTAGATTGAAGGTTTCAAAGAGTAGCTCCAGAAGACAAAGTAAAACATTGCAATAAAATTTGAAATGATCTGGAGATAGAGAAAAACAGAGAGAGAGAGAGAGAGAGAGAGAGATAACAACACATTCAGCATTTTTCAAGTTGAAAGGAATGAAGAAAACATTTCAGCCTCAAGTTGCAATACTGAAGCATTCTATGGGCAACATACTGCACAACACAGCTAGCTTCAAAAGAAGACAGAAGGAAGTCACAGAATCACTGTACCCAAAAGAATTGAAGTTTAGCCATTTCAGAAGATGGCATATGAAAAAGACTGAAGTATTAATTAATTAATTGGAATCACTGTACCCAAAAGAATTGAAGTTTAGCCATTTCAGAAGATGGCATATGAAAAAGATTGAAGTATTAATTAATTAATTGATTGACTGACTGACTGATTGATTGATTGATTAACTGGTGAAAAACAAAGCTCCCAGAATTAATGGAACACCAATTGAGATGTTCTAATAAATGGATGCAGTGCTTGAGATGCTCACAAGAAATCTGAAAGACATCTACCTCACAAACCAAGTGGTAGAGATTCACATTTACACCCAGTCCAAAGAAAAGTGATACAACAGAATGTGGAAAGTATTGATTAATATCATTACTGTCACACGCAAGTAAAATTTTCCTAAGGGCATTCAAAAACGGTTCCGGCAGTACCTTGACAAGGAATTGCCAGAAAGTCAAGCTTAGTACAGAAGATGGTGTGGCAAAAGGGTATCACCACTGATTTCAGATGGATCTTGGCTGAAAGCAAGGCATACAAGAAAAATGTTTAACTGTGTTTCATTGACTATGCAAAGACATGAACTCTGTGGACCATAACAAATTATGGATAACATTCCAAAGAATGGGTATTCCAGAGCACTTAACTATGCAAATAAGGACCCTCTGTATGGATGAAGAAGCAGTCATATGAACAGAACAAAGGGTTACTGCATCGTTTCAAGTCAAGAAAAGTATGTTTTAAGGTTGCATCCTTTCACCATACTTATTCAACCTGTATGCTGGGCAAATAGTCCAAGAAGTTGCACTATATGAAGAAGGTGGTATTAGGATTGGTGAAAGACTCATTAACAATCTGTGATATGCAGATGATACAACCTTGCTTGCTGAAAATACAGATGACTTGAGGCACTTACTGAGGAAGATGGATGACTACAGCCTTGTCTTAAAGTGGACAGCTTTAACAAATTTATACTCACCCAGTTTAGGATATTAGAAGTTCTGGATGCCAGGTCTAGGGAAGGCTTCCTTTGTCAGTGGGCTCTGGAGGAAACACCTTGTCATCAATCTTTCTCTGATCTAGGACCTTCTCTGCACTAGAACACTGGGTCCAAAAGATACATTCTGCTTCTGACACTGAATTGTTGATGGTATGAGGTCCGTATAGCTCTCTTCTCTTCTCTCTTCTATATCTCAAAAGAGATGTGTTTAAGACATCATTTAATCTTGTAGATGGTGTCTTGCCTTATTAATATAACTGCTCTCAATCCTGTCTTATTAACATCGTAGAGGTGCCATGTATAACACATAGGATAATCGCCTCTGATGAGAAAATGGTGGAAATCCCCATTATAGTGAGAATATGACCTAGCCAAGCTGACAGATACATTTGAAGTACATAATTCAATCCATAACATATCTCAATATTAAGAAAACAAAAGTCCTCACATCTGGAACAATGAGCAACATGATAAATGGAGAAAATACTTAAAACGTCAGGCCAACGTCAAGGAATTAATTTTCTTGGATCCACAAACATTATCCATGGAAAAATCAGGAAATGAAATGACACATAAAATTAGGCAAATCCCCTGCAAAAGACCTCTTTAACGTGCTGAAAAGCAAAGATGTCACTTTGAGGATTAAGGTGAACTTGACACAAGCCAGGGTACTGCCAGTTGTCTCATATGCATGTGAAAACTTGACAATGAATAAGGAATATCAAAAAAGAACCAGTGCATTTGAATTATGATGGTGGCAAAGAATAGTGAATATACCACGTACTCTCAAAAGAATGAAGAGATCTGTCTTGGAAGAGTACAACCAGAGTATTCCTTGGATGAAAGTATGGTGAAAGGCTACAACCTTGCAGCATATGTGTCTTGACTTTAAGCCATGTAGCAGCCATTGCTCTGTTTGAACAACTGCCTCTTGATCTATGCACAGCTCGCTTATGAGCACAATCAAGACTTCTGCAATTCCCATTCTTCACAGTATTATCCATGACTTGTTATGATCTATTTCTAGATGACTTAAAAAGTACACTACATTTAAAAGCACTTTTAACAACTTTAACTATACTGCTGAATTCATTTTTATATCATACATTTAAAAGTTTTATAATAAAGGAAGTGTAAGGAAAAAGTCTAAAAATAGTAGTAATTATATATTATTATTAGGTGCCATTTAGTCATTTCCAATTTATAGTGACCCTGTGTACAATGCAATGGATACTGCTCAGTCCTGTGCCAACCTTACAGTTTGTGTTATGTTTGAGTTCACTGTTCCAGCCACTGTGTCAATCCATCTCATTGAGGATCTTCCTCTTTTTCTCGGTTCTCTGCCTTACCAAGCATGATGTTCTTCTCCCCATGCTGGTTCCTTCTGATAAGATGTCAAATGTGCAGGAACAAATTGAGGAGCATATTTACATAAACATGACGGAAAAAAGTGGCAAGAGCTTTTACACAAACAAAAAGGCAAATGAATAATGTGATAATGGCAACTGATGATTTCTATTTGCTTATCTCTTTTACTTGCACTGGTGAACTTCTTCCCATATCCTCAGATGCAAGGCACGTAAACCTAAATTCTAACAGGATAGCTCTGCTTAGCAGATATTGTTCACATATATTTTAGTGGTGTTGGAATAATTGGAAAACACATGATAGTGATGGTTGTACAACATGATACATCTGATCAATGCACTGAATTGTGTATATAAAAATGTAGACTTTGAAAAAATACTTAAATGGAAAATGCTATTTTAAATATATTTTATCACAGTAAAACAACAAACAATAAAAAAATTAAGAAAATGCACCCAAAACAAATAGCCATATTCTAAAACTATCCACTTCTCCCTGTCACTTCCTTAGCCCAAACCACCAGCATATCTTGTTTGACCATTGTAACATCTTCATATTTCATTTACCCACAGTACACTTTTGCTGAAAAGAGACTTATGTTTTTAAAATAAAATCAGATTATTTTTTCTTATTTCACTTACAATGAAACTCAAGATCTCCTTTCTCACTGAAATGGCTTACTTGATCTAGACTTTTTTGAACATCCCTAATTTTGTGACACTTCTTCTCTACCAAATAACTACGTTCAGGGAAAATGTAGTTAAGTGTCTCAAAAACACTAAGCAGAGCATTTATCCTTCTGTCCATCTTTGCATTAGCTCTTCCCTCTACCTGGAATGATCTTTTCCTGACCCTCATGTGTCTGGCCACTTCTTATTACTCAGCTTATTATTTCAGCTTCAGTGGTACTGCCTCACAGATGTTTGTTTTCAACACCCTATCCAGAGTAAGCAATAGGGTATTCCCATCATGTCACCTAATTTAATTACCTAAGTAGCATTCAGTAATCAAATTTTGGTGTTGCCAATCAATATGGAATATATCATGTACTGACAGAAGTATAAACATATTAGTCTTGGAAGAAATACAACAAGAATGTTCCTTAGAAGCAACGAAGGTGAGATTTCACCTAGTTTTCTTTGGATATATCACTAGGAAAGACAAGTTACCAGAAAATCATAACATATTTGGCAAAGAAATAGCAAAATTGAGGCAAATCCTTCATGAGATAGATTGACAGAGAGTCATAACAATGAACTCTAACATGAAGATGGCATAGAACTAGGCAGTGCTTCATTCTGTTACACATGAAGTTGGCAAGAGTCTCAGTCAACTTGAAGACAACTACCATCAACAATATAGCATTTAGCACAATCTGTTATGTTTTGTTTACTTGCTCACTTATCTATTTTCATTCTTATCCACTTCACTCCCAAACTGGAATTTAAATTCAGTGAAAGCAGAGAACTTGTTTGTCATTTCAGGCAATATTTGTAACATTAAGATTCTATAGCAGTGATGAGGCTTGGCCAGTCATTGAGGAATAATTCTTGAAAGAATAAATGGGTGGTAAGGTAAAAGAAGTAACATAAACTGAGAAACACTAACAGGGGGAATCATGGCATGAACTGTTTTGCAAGAGGTTTAATAGCTTCTTGATTTTAAAAAATAAATTTGGTGCAGCACTGAAAGGCAAGATTTAATCTCTAATACTCAAAAGAGTATGTGGAATCTTAAACATGGAAACAAAACTAAAACTCAAAGGATGGAAAAATATATCAAGCAAATAACATTCAAAAAGGCCAGGAATCTCAATATTAATTTCTAATAAAATATACTTTAAAGTAGGATCTGCCACAATGGATAAAGAAGGACACTATGTAATGATTAGAGGTTCAATACACCAGGAGGACAAAACCACATTACCTATTTATGTATCTAATGATAGGACTCCTAAATACATAAAACAAACATTAAAAACACTGAAAAGAGAAATAGCTCCACCATAATACTAGGAGACTTCAACACATTATTTTCAATGAGGAACAGAACATCCAGAGAAAAGCTCAATAAAGACACGGAAGATCCAAATGCCACAATCAACAGACTTGACCCCCATATAGAGAACTCTCTACCTAATAGCAGTCAAAAACATTTTTTTTTTCCTCTAATGCACACAGAACATTCTCCAGAACAGACCAAATGCCAGGCCATAAAGCAAGCCTTCACAAAACTGAAAGCACTGAAATATTGCACAGCATCTTTTCAGACCATAAAGCCATGGAATTAGAAATGAATAACTGAAAAAGCAAGTGAAAAAAATCAAACACATGGAAACTGAACAACTGCTAGCCAAGTCAACTGCCGTCGACAACAACTATTTGCTCAAAAACTACTGGGTTATAGAAGAAATCAAAGACAAAATAAAGAAATTCAGAGAATCAAATGATAACAAAAATATATCCCATCAGAACTTTGGAACACAGCAAAGACACTGCTCATAGGTCAACTTATTTCAATAAATACACACATCTAAAAAGAAAAAATGGCACAAACCAAAGCATTAACAATACAATTTCAACAAATAGAAAGACAGCAGTAAAGAACCCCTCAGGCACCAGAAGAAAGCAAATGATAAGACTTAGAGCAGACCTAAAAGAATTAGAGAATACAAAAATGGTGAGTGTTCACTTTGGCAACATATTAAAACTGGAATAATACAGAGAAGATTAGCATGGCCCCTGAGCAAGGATAATATGCAGATTTGTGAAGAATTCTAAATTTTTTTGTTTGGATTGCATACCTTCCCTTAATTACAATAATAATAATAATAATCATAAAACGATTGAAAGAATTCACAAATCCAAAAGCTGATTCTTCGAAAATATCAACAAAATTGATAAACCACTGGGAAAACTGATGAAAGGAAAACAGGAGAGGAAGCAGATAACCTAAGAATGGAGATGGCAACATTACAACAGACCCACTTGAAGTTAAAACAATCATAACAGAATACCATGAAAAACTGTAAATCAATGAATCAATACAATTTACAATAGCCCCAAGACAAAATACTTAGCAATAAATCATACAGAGACACAAAAGACTATACAAAGGCAACTGCAGATACTACTGCAAGAAACCAAGAGACCTAAATAAATGGAGAAGCCTACCTTGCTCATGGATAGGAAGACTAGACACTGTGAAAGGGACTATTCTGCCCAAAGCAATCTATAGATACCACTCAATCCCTATCCAAATCCCAGTGGCATTATTTAATGAGATGGAGAAACAAATTTCTAACTTCATGTGGAAAAGGAAAAAAAACCTTGGATAGGCACAGTATTTCTAAAAAAGAACAAAGTGGGAAGACTTATGCTGCCTGACTTTAGAATCTATGACAACACCACTGTAGTCAATGCAGCCTGGTACTGTTACAACTACAGATGAATATACCAATTCAACAGAATTGAGAATTCGTACATAAAATCATCAATTTATGAACAGCTGATACTTGACAAAGGCCCACAGTCCATAAATTGGGGAAAAGATGCTCTTTTTAACAAATGGTGTTGCATAGATATCCATCTGCAAAAAGTAAAAAAAAAGAAAGAAGAAACAAGATCCATATCTCTCACCATGAACAAAAACTCACTCAAAATGAATAAAAGATAGCTGGTATCCCAGAACTGAAACCAGTACCAAAGACAATATTTCAGGCAAAGAATGGACTGGACTTTGGGACACAGAATGACGCATGTGGTATGTGTACTTTATGGTTTCATAAATATATTAAGCTGTGCTACCAGTTTCTGTTTAGATCAGAGGAGAGAGGGCAGAGAGGAAGGGACAGAGTTGGTCGAGTGGACACAGGAAGTAAAGAGTGAAAAAGAAGAGTGTGCTCTCACAGGCTGAGTAGAGCAGATAAGAGTTGCAGAGATGTGGGTACTCAGGGTTTTACATGGAAAACTGACTTAGATTGTAAACTTTCATTTAATCATAATAAAAAAAAATGATGAGATCAGGGCAGTGGCTACCTCTAAGGAGGAAGCAAGAGTACCTGTCATAGAAACAATCTAGAGTATCAGTCATATTCTCTTTCTTGACCTGTGAGATGGTTATAGGATGTGTTCTCTTTATGATGATGCATTGATCACCACATTTTTATTCTTTGCCCACTTCCCTATGTAGAATTTCAACAAAATTTCATTTTAAAGAATTAAAAAAAAGATCAAAGGCCTAAATATCAAATCTAAAATGATAACAATCATGGAGGAAAAAAAATAGGAACAATGATAGAAGCCCCAATACATGGCATAAACAGAATACAAAACATTACTAACAAAGCAAAACACCAGAGGAGAATACAGATAACTGGAAACTCTTACAAATCAAAAACTGATGCTCATCCAAAGACTTCACCAGAAGAGTAAAAACATATCCTATACACTGGGAAATAAATGTTGGCTACTACAAATCAATCAGCATCTAATCTTCATATTCTAGAAGATACTGCAAAACCTCAACAACCAAAAGATAAATAACTGAGCTAAAAAATGGGCAAAGAATATGAAGTGGCACTTCACCAAAAAAGACATCCAGGGGCTA
Organism: Heterohyrax brucei; assembly: GCA_028571685.1. Taxonomy (NCBI): domain Eukaryota; kingdom Metazoa; phylum Chordata; class Mammalia; order Hyracoidea; family Procaviidae; genus Heterohyrax; species Heterohyrax brucei. Next base: position 81,058,670 of record CM053144.1, read on the forward strand.
AGAGATACATGAGGAAATTGCTCGCTATCATTAGCCATTAGAGAAATCCAAATCAAAACTACAATGAGATACCACCTCACCTAACAAGACTTTGGAGAGACTAAAATATTTCTACAGTGCCAGTGGGAATATAAAACGATATAATCACTTTGGAAATTATTCTAGCACTTTTTTAAAAAGCTGGAAAGAGAAACACCACACAATTCAGCAGTCCTACTTCTCTCACAACATGAAGGATTCTGAAAGGCATTATGCTGAGTGAAATTAATCCATTGCAAAAGGACAAATACTGTATGAGGCCACTCTTATAAGGACTCAAGAAAAGGCTTAAACACAGAAGAGAACAATCTGTCGGTTTAGAGTGGCAAGGGAGGCACAGGAGTATGTATTAAACACTAATAATAAAAAGAACTGGAGAAAAAAAGAATGTGTGGAGTTAATTTAAATGATAATGTTTCTAAGGGCACTTTGACCGTTAAATCTATACATCAGCTTGTCTGGGCTATAATTCTCAGTGGTTTGGCTGTTATGTAATGATATAATTTGGCAGTTATGTAGTGACTCTTCACTCTCCATGACATGACCAGCCAATCAGTCATAAGGGGAATCTCCTTAGGAGTATGGCCTGCATCCAATTCACATATGGATTTTCTGGCAAAGGTTACTTGCTTGCTCTGGATCCTGTATCTGGCTCATCATCATCTGACCTCCAGTTCTTAGTTTCTGAATCAGAAGCCTGCCACATTTACCTGCAGATCTTGGGATTCATCAGGCTCTGCATCTTGTGATCCAACAATCTGCCATTTTATCTGCCAAACTTAGAATTATCAGCCTGTGAGCCAATGGCCTAACCATCTGATTTGCCAATACTAGATTCATCAGCCATTCCAGTTTAGGCCATCACCTGCAACTATATTAACCAGGAGAAGCCTCTAGCCTGACGCCTAAATGACAGATCTAAGAATTGCCAGCCTTTACAACTGCATGAGCTATTTTCTTGAGATCTTTCTCTTTGCTTCACTGATTTTGCTTCTTTAGAGAACACAGCCTAATACATTTGCTATTCAGTACCCCCTATGGGGCAGGAATTGTCCTACTTTTGGGGACTGCCACATATGAGGCTGACCACATCTTTGTTCCCAAATTATAGTCCATTTGGAAGTCACAAATTTGAAACTGATTATCTACCAATAACCAGGTGGAGTTCTATGATGCAGGATTCTTAGGTACTCTGAACGTGTACAGCAGAAACAAAGTTTGAATACCACTGAGGCAGAGCCACTAAAAAAGAGAAAGAACACCTTCTAGTCAAGGGAACAGCCTGTGTGAGGCCCTCGAGACAAAAAAGTTCTGAGGGGGTTCACAGTGGATATTGTGTTTCCAGGGTTAGAGAACTGTGATTCAGTGCAAGAGAAGAAGTTTGAGAAAATAAATGGTTGTACATACTGTTATTCCTTGAGGTCACAGTTCTCTGTCCCGTGGATAAACAATTTGAAAGGTTTCAACTCATTTTTAACATAAAATTTCCCTTTCTCTCATCTTCCTAATTTCTGATTCAATAGTTGTCATGCTTTTTTGCCTGCTTCCAAGTTTAGGTTCAAACTGGGCCCTTGGAACTGAGAAATGTCAGCAGTTATGTCACACAAGGGTTACTGGAAGCGCTGGTGCTCACTCAGATCCCAACTGCTCTTTGGAAAGGTTTGACAATCTGGGTTCTCATGTAACCTGAGATACCGAATTATTCATAGTTCCTTCTACATCAAAGTTCCCAACATTATCTTGGAACATCATCTCTAAATAGGAGGCGGGAAAAATATCTTGCAGGTGACTATTTTTTTTGGTTCATCTTCTTCCAACTATGATGAAATGGGAATATAGGAGGAATAGGCTTTCCTTAAGAATCTAGGTAAAGATGGGGGGAAAATCCAGTTGGAGTGATGGCTGCTGGGCAGCAAGAGGTTGATATCCTCTGGAAAAAAAGGACCACAAGGAATTGCTGAGGCTTTCTCATGAAAAAAACTTCCTGTCAATTAGTAGACAATAATAATCTGTAAGGTGAACAGTGCCTGAGTCAACTATAGAATTCTACTGTGATCTGAGAGGTTTTCTGGAACAGAAGAAAACAAGCCACTTAATTGCTGACATCTGTGAATTCTCCTTCTTTTGTTAGTTGTATCATGTTAGACTCATGTATGACTTTATAATTTATTTGAATATTTTATATGGCTTAAGGAGGTGTGTACAAGTTTCAAGTAGACAAGGGATGGATTGTGATGGTTAAGGTTGTAGTTCAACTTGATTCTAAGTGGTTTGGCAATTACGTAATGACATAACTTGGCAGTTATGTAGTGATGTAGTCATTCTCCATGATGTGATCTGATGTGATCAGCCAACTGGTTTCAAAGGAGTTTCCTTAGGGGTAAGATCTGTGTCCACTATATTTATGAACAGTTTGGCAAAGCTTCCTTGCTCTGGATCCTGCATCTGGCTAATTATCATCTGATCTTTGGTTCTTGGACTCAAGACAGTGGCTTGATATATTCCTCCTTGTTGGTCTTGGGATTTCTCAATGTCTACAGCCTGTGAGCCACTGGACTGCTGTTTGATCTGCCAATCTTAGGTTCATCAGCCCCTTCAACTGTATAAGTATGGAGAAGCTTCTAGTCGATGCGTGACAGACAGCTTCTACAATTGTGTTTAGCATTTCCTCAGGTTAAATCTCTCTCTCTCACTCTCTCTGTCCCCCATCTCCCTGTCTCCCCCTCTCTCCCTTTCCATCTTCCTCTCCCTCTCTCTTGCTGTGTGTAGACACACACACAAATACATATACATGCTTTACCGGTTTTGTTCCTCTAGAGAACCCAGCTTACGACAGGCATTTCATTAAGTATAAGGTAATCGGCATGTTAATCGCATCTCTCAATGCCCAGAGGGAGAGCTAAAAGATAGAAACCTAAATGCATTAATCTAATCAACTGATTCAATTTGATGAACCTGCAAGACATGTTATTTTAAGTTATGAAAAATTTAACCCCATTACAATTTAAAATCATAACAGCCAACTTTTATCAAAACTGTATTCACTATTATATTATCCGAACATTATCTGCTCTAGAATTTACTAGTTGGTAATTATGGTTAACATTTTTGACTTTTTAAGACTTACTTTCCACATCTGTAATTTAGAGACTTTTTACAAATTAAATTAGATTACATATACAGATAGCAGTTGACACATAATAAATACTTCATGTTGTTACAATTGTTAGTTATCAGCAAGTTGACTTCTGAATCACGGTGACCTCATGTTACAGACTAAAACTGCTCCACAGTGTTTTCTAGTCTGCTCTCTTTATAGAAGGAGATAACCAGTTTTTTTTCTTCTGCAGAATTGCTTGGTGGGTTCAGACTCCCAATCTTTTTGTTAGCAGTTGATTGTAAACCACTTGTGCCAACCAGACTCTTAAATAAAATCTAGCTAAAATTTTTATTAACAGTCCTGAGTAGTCAAAACAGTCAATGTAGTCAGCTGCTAACCAAAAGTTGGAAATTCCAGTCTGTCCACAGGTGTCTCAGAAGAAAGTCTTGGCGATTTAGTCCCCCAAAACAGGTCACTGAAAATGTATGGATCACAGTTCAACCTGACAAACATTGGTTAACATGAGTTAGACTCAATTCCACAGCAACCTTTTTTTCCCCCACAGGATTACTATTATATTAACGAATAGCTTTAATTAAGCATTAATGTAATAGACTTGTTTTTATAAAACATAATAAATTGATAACTTATTTAAATATGAACATATACCCAACTAGTTTTGAGAGTCAAAGATATTATTTTATATAATCTGAACAATTCACTTAAAAACAAATATCCATTGCCACTGAGTGGATTCTGAATCCTTTTGAACCACAGCAACCCTGTATGATAGACTAAAACTTCCCCATAGGGTTTCCTATGCTGTAACCTTTAACAGAACATGGAGCAGCTGGTGGATTTGAAGCTGCAATCTTTTGCTCCCACCTCAGGTTCCCTATTTCTATCTGTATATTTACCTACATCTATGTTTACATAAAAGTCAGCCAACTTTGCTATCAAAGTTGCAAGTGGTTTATGGAGAATGGGATTACTAAATCATCAGGTAGTTTAATGGCCAGAAAAATCAGTGATTAACCTGAAGCCAGAACAAGTACCAGCAGTGCCACACAACTGTTCTGGTGAAACATCTGCCCTCACAATACCGAGCCTTGACCACACTCTGAAGCGTTGCCAGAAGCTCTTCCACAGCCACCTCCTAAAATTTGGGTCTACCACACCGACACTTGCCAGAGCATGAGCCTGTATCCCTACAGCTCCCTCAGTCTGAGCTCCTGCGGTGTGATGTGGGCTCACAAACTTCCTCCAAGCTGTGTGAGAGTCTCTAAAAAACAGGTTAGCTTCCCGACCTCCAGAGCTGAAGGAACTTGAGACGAGTGTAGAGTGGGCCAGCACTATCACTATGTTGTGTCTTTCAATCTGCTTTTTTAAAAGCAATCTTCATACTGACATTGCTAATCATCTCTGCTTTTGGCTACACTTACTCCTACAAGATTGCTGAGGCTCCTCTTGCAAAATGTTTTCCTATTTCCCCACCAAAATATTTCTGAGTTCCAGGAGACCCATCACATTTCTAACAGTTTTTTTTTTTTTTTCCTCTTTATTCAAAGATGCAACTCAGGAAGTTGCTTGGAATAATTTTTAAGCCTGTCCCTGATGACAGCATGTCACATCTCCTGCCCTGGCTACTTCCAGGGTTCCAACTTTTCAGGATGACAATGAGGACATCATCAACAATGACACAACACTGTGAACCTACAACTGGCCAGACACTGTTCTATGGATTTTCACAAATTTTATCTTCAGTAGATCTTCTAATAACTCAGGGAGGTTGGTACTATCTGGTGACAGTAAACTGACTGACACAAGGGTGCCATATACATGTGTTACCATACTATTAGTACCTTCGTTTTTATGAGCTCAAAGATACTAAACATGTTACTAAAGACCTCTGAAATAGAGACAGAGCAGCCACAGGGATGTTAGTCAATATGAGAAGGAGAGACATATTTCCCACTCCTTCATTTTGCAATACCCATTTCCTAGGATACACACTGTAGGGTTTCGGCTGATGGCAACTAAGTGTATTGTTGCAATATGATATTAATGTTACCATTGATTAACATTCTACTGTTATTATTAATATATTACTGTTAATATTGATTAATACTACTATTGTTACTATTGACTAACATTAATGCTACTATAAATTACTGTTGTTGCAGTACGATATTAATGTTACTATTGGTAAATATCATTAATACATGGTATTAAATGCTTGGCGTCTGTTCTAAAACCAAATCTTTTCATATACATTAAGTATTGATTATTTTTCCATCTAGTTCTTCACTAAGATCTCTATTCTCAGTAAGTTCATACTCATTTTTCCCCAGTTTTCAATATATTAATTTCATAGACACTTGATAAGAATCAATTATATTTACTTTGGTTTCTCTTAGATTCTCCTAAATAAAGATAAATGTGTTGAAGATCTTTCCTCTTGCCCTCCCAAAGTAAGAAGGATGTTTTCTACCTAGCTTTTTTTTTATTTACCTAATTTGTCCCTAGGGTCGCCATGAGTCGGATCCGACTTCGACAGCACTTGGCTAATTTGTTCATTAAAGTGTAAATTCTATCAATGAAGCCCACATTTTGCCAAAACTCATGTTTCAAATCATTTTGTGAATAAGAGACACTTATCTTGAATTCTAGGCACAGCAAATTGCTGCATTTCTTTTTCTTCAAGCATTTTATAACATTATTGGCCACAGAGAGTGTGAGTGACAGAAGATGAAAGAAAAAGATAATTTAATCCATATTAGCAATTATTAGCAATATTAGCATATTAGCAATATTTCAATAAGCAACATGAAATCCACCTAATTTTACTTGCATAACAAAGATTAACAGAAGAACGTCTCATTTTTAAATAACATTCAACACTTGAGCTGGGCTCTAAAATGACTTCTTTCCTGAACTGCAAAATCTTAGATTTTGGTTCTGTCTAGTTATACAATACTAGAAATATTTCCATTTAAATATAATTATTTTTGACAACTGGTCATAAAACTGTCATGTATTTAATAAATTGTATAAATCACATTATACTAGAAAGCAATAAGAATCTGGCTTCATTTAGTAAGATTCTTAATAATACACAAAATATATATCTAGGAATCTATTCACTTCTCATTTCCTAACAATGGCCTTATTACTGTGGCTGTCTTGCCTTGGCAAAGCACACCTAGAATGTATTCAAGAAAAAGCTGGAAGCATTTATGAAGACAAATCATAATAATGGCATGGTTTTAAAGAGGGACATGTTTGACGCAACAGCAACAAGGAATACATTTCAATGCCATATCTGTTTTATGTTTTACCTTTCAAACTTACATAATTGCATAGTTACTGTATTTCCTGATACTGTGAGCTGCTATAATTATAGATTAACATACACTGAGCACATATGGAAAAAATAGAGAGAGGTAGGATTTTCTATTTATACAATTTGACTTTTAAAGATAAAGAAACTAAAGACTAGCAATATAAAGATTTACTAAAGATATCCTGAGATAGTTAGAGCTCACCTCCAAACTACTTCTTGCTCCTAGCTCTGTCTCAGTCATATAGTGCTACTGTAACAGAAAATAGCATAAGTGGATACTTTAACAAACAGAAATACCCTTCTTCATAGAAAAGGTGGCTGAAAGTCCAAATTCAGAGTGGCAGCTCCAGGGTGTCTTTCTTAGCTCTGGAGGAAAGTTTGTGTCTTCAAGGTCCCCCTTGGTCATAGAGTTTCTCAGATGCAGGGACCTTGGGTCCAAAGGATTACTCTGTTCCTGGCACCGCATTCTTGGGTGTACAAAGTTCCCAATGCTCTTCTTGCTTCCCTTTACTTTTACCGCCAGAGATTGTCTTAAGGCACAATACAGTCTTACAGACTGAATCCTTCCTCACCACGGAACTGCCACTCATCCTCCTTCACTAACATCATAGATGAGAATTTACAACATACCAGGAATAATGGCCCAGCCAAATTTATACACATACTTTGGAGGGAACGCAATCCACAACACTAAGGTTTGCTCAATACAAGGAAAAGTGCTGGGGAACTAGGTACATGTTCATGTCTTCTACAGTGCTTTCTCAGGGCAGCCACTGTTTCTCTTACTCATTAGCATACAATTCTGCCTTCTACCAAATTAAAAAAAAGAAAAAACAACGTATTATCATCAGTTTATAGTGTCTGACCATCCTTTCATCCAAAGGTTGAAATATTCTTTTTTGAATCCTATAGATCCCTGGTAGCACATTGGTTAAAAGCTGGACTGCTAACCAAAAAGTAAGCAGGTTAAATCTACCAGGCCCTCCTGGGAAACCCTATGGGGCAGTTTTATTCTGTCATATAGGGTCACTATGGGTTGGAGACTGTAAGTCTCTACTATGAGTCATCTCCACAGCAATGGGTTTAGCCTTTGTAGACGACAGGGAGAACTACTATTCACTGATAAGAAAATCACATTTAATGACATTTATGAATGTCTCAGTATAAATAAATGAGCATTCTCTCTGGAATCATGAAGCCTAAATTGTTTGAGAATTTTTCTTCTTGCTTGGATGACTTCAATAATCTTACTCCAGTGTCAACACAGATAAATGGTGCCACTAATGTATAGAGTCATTAGCCTTTCTTTTTGAACTCAAGATGGTTTATCCCTCTTCCGGGTTTAATTTTTCAAGTAAAGCTGTTTAATCAAGAAGTCAGACCCAGAAAGAAGGAACATAAATAGTGACAATCAAGTTAGCCCAAAACCTGCTGTTCAGTTGATTCAGACTTATAGAGACCCTACAGGAAAAGTCGAGCTTTCGGACAGTTTCAAGGAAGAGTTGGTATAGTGGAACTGGTGACCTTAGGTTAGCAGCTGAGTGCTTAATGACTTTACCATCAGGCTCTGTCAATCAAGACATTCTTCACAAAAAGGCTCTTTTCTTTTTCTTTCACTTTTTTCCCTTTCCCATAGAAGTTTAAGTTTCCAGTGGTTCTATGAGCTCATATACTTGGGGATTTTAGCTTTCAAACCAAGGATCTATTTATTGATAGAATAAGGAGAGGTGACCAAATTCAATCAACCTAAAGAGTTTGGTCACACCTAATAATTTACAGAAATTAGTTGCGAGGTTGAATTGCATACACCTCTGTGCTAGTGTTGAAAATTTGACCCTAGTCATACTAGCAAAAATAAAAGTGCATTCAGCGCAGTACTGACTAAATAATACGTACTGAGAAAATACTTGATGACTGACAGCTTTGGTAAAGGCCTAATAAAAAATTGTTTGTGTGAGAAGGAAATACACACATGTATATTCACACTGAAGTCCTATTTTTATATATTATATATGTATATTATAGAAATGTATGGCATTTATATTACATATAGTAAATAGCCAACCTATACATACATAAATATTCAAATTCAGAGGAAGATTTATCAAGTTCATGTAACACAGCTGGCAATTATCTGATCACATGTGACATTTAAAGTACTAGAGAATCAATACAGCATGTGTATCTATCAACCGGCAATGTGTACTGATCAGTGATGAACACTGAACACATGTTCCTGGGAATTTGGCAATCAAAAGCTGTCCATAACTTCATTTTTATTAAATATTAGTGACAGTATGGTGTTACAACTTCTAAGACAGTATCCCTCATCTCATCAGATATGGCCTGTGAGAAAGCTTTTGTTTCACTGATGGAAATTTTACCACTTAAGAGAACATGCCTCACTATGCAATTTCTGAGAAATTACAACTGAACAACCATATGTTGGAAGTTTTAACTAATTTTCTTTCTCTAATCTTTTCTCGCTTTCTTGTCACTAGCTCCCACTTTTACAAGGTACGCCAAATAAATCAAACTAACACAAAAGAACAAAACTCTAAAAGATAAACTAGTTTCCATGTTCCTAATCTTTCAGCTGATAGGACAACACAAATAAGAAGCCGCTGGACTGATGAAAACGGTGATTTCCATTAGTACCTAAAACTGGACAGGAACTGACTTAACGACAGTCAAAGCAGGGTAATCAGACTTGTCACCAAAACACGATAAAATGCTACAAATACAATGAATACGTTTCACAACATGCTAAATGCATAAACAGTGCTCATGGCTGAAATGTGAAACTGAAAGAGAACATGTTTTTCTATTTTTTCATCAATCCTCAGATTTCAAACTAGTAGGGTTGTCACATGAGAACAAAAAGCCAAATCTACTTGTCTGTCATCTCTGAACTGCCTCTTCAAAAACTCTGAAGAAGACGTTTTTTTCTATGCAGGGGGTGTGGATGTCTTACAAAATGCACTCTATCAACACGAGTGGCACACACACATACAAAAATCTACTAACACATGATGTTACTGTTTTTACCAAAAGGAAAATCTATAGACATTAGTATTGAAATTTATATATAGCAATGTTCAAAGATCTTGACAATAACTCAAAAATTTAGAATACCAAATGTAGATAACAAATTAGATTGTGACCTTTTTCTTTCCAAAGGTTAAAAAAATAAGTGGGAAAATAGAAAACATGTCCAAAGTATAAGCATGTTCAGAACACTGGTATGAGTTATATAGAGAGGGTGAAGTCATAGCTATTTTTAATATATCAGCTTGCATTTTATAAATCTAATGTAAAAATTTCTTTCCCCACTGCAAGTTACTGAAAAGGTACAATTTTATTCCAGTAATTATTAATCCTAAAACATGAATCTATCTCAAGTTCTAATGCTCAGTTCCACTAGAAATATCAGAGTTATAGCAACTGAAATAAATGGATATAATAGTAGTATCTTCAATGCCTAATATGTGATTTACATGAAAATGAATTTTTATTTGTTACTGCCTATTTAATATCAATTACCTTATTATGTTTCTATCTTTGGAGTTCAGCAATGTCAGAAATAAAATATTATTTTCAATTTTTGAAAATAGTAAATATAGTTGACTATGAATATTAGAAAATAAAGCAAAAATGGTTAAAAAATTATACCAGCAATCTAACAAGTATCTTAATAAAACCATCATTAGATCACAACAATTTAACTGCATTTTAACACAAGCCTTTCAGTGTGTAGTACATAATAGGCAAATTATGAGTGACATAGAATATTTTTAATAATGAAAAAGTTTTAAAGTAATCTGAAAACCAAAAACCAAAGCAAGCCTGTTGCCATTGAGTCAATTCCAATTCACAGCAACCTCACAGGACAGAGCAGTATTGCCCCATAGAGAAATCTTAAAGCTAGTAACTCATTCTTATCTCTAACTTTGTGTCTCCCAATCTTTTAGTTGGTATCTTGGAAAAGTCTGGCTTCCTTCATCTTTATGATAATAACAGAAATAGTAGTAATAACAACAGTAATATACACAAAAAGACTACTATGTACTGGCCAGTTTTTCAAATGCATTATATATACATTAACTCATCTTATGTTTTCAATAACACTGTGAAGTTGATACTACTATTATATCTGTTTTATAGCTTGAGAAACTGTGGCACCAACAGCTTTGGTGATCTGCTCAAATTTACAAAGCCAGTCAGTTGGAAATGTAGAATACAAAGTGAGAAAATCTAGCTTCAAAGTGCATACTTTTAATATCAACATGTCGGTGACATGAAGTTTATTTAAATTTTATGTCTTTGAAGTGAAGTCTAAAATAGAGACTTAAGCCTTCTTAGTTACTGATGATAAAAATGATCTGTTTGTCTGATCTTTGTAACTACAGGGATATATGTGTTGAAATAAGGTAATGCTAAACCCTCTAGCTTTATTCTTTTTCAAAATATTTTTTTCTATTCTAGGTCCTTTGCATTTCCGTATAAATTGCAGAATCAACCTGTCATTCTCTACAATGAAATATTTCCGGGATTTTGACGGGGATTGTGTTGAATCTATGAGGAAAATACAAACTTTAACAATAATTTGTTTTCCTATCCATAAATAAAGTGGACTTCTTGATTTTATTTAGGTTTTCTTTAATCTCTCTCAATGATATTTCCTAATTTTCCTTATACGAGTTATTTTAATTTTTGGTTACATTTACCCCTAAGTATTTTTCATATATGATGTTAAATTTTTCCAATTTAAATATCCGAATATTTTTGAAAATGTACAGAAGACATTTTTTGTATGTTATCTTGTAATCTTGCTAAACTCACTGATTACCATTTTTTTAATTCTCAAGATTCCAAAGGACTCTACACAGCCTATTACATCAGCAAGCACAGTTCTGCTTCTTCTATTCCAATCCAGATATCTTTTATTTAACAGTTATGCTTTGTTGCAGTGACTAGAATGTTCTGGACAATGCTGAAAAGAAAAGGTGGGAGTAAACAGTTTATCTTGTTCATAAACAATGAGGGAAATATCAGTCTTTCAGGATTTAACAAAATGATAACTGCAGGTTTTTCATTATCTTTATAAAATTGAACAACTTTCCTTATAGTCCAAGTTTACTGAGAGTTATTATTTTTTTAATTAGGAATAGATACTGGCTTTTGTCAAATACTTTTTATACACCTATTCATATCATTATATACATTTTCTTTCTTTTTCATTATGTGTCTTGTAATGTCTGTGTTTGATTCTGATACCAAGTAATACTGACCTCAGAATGGATTGGAAACTATTCTTTCACTTTCAATAATCTGACAGGTTTCGTCTAAAATTTGTATCTTGATCATCTTGCATTGCTATAAATGAGATGCTAGAAGTAGATGGCTTCAAAAGGAAAAGTTTATTCACTCACAGTCTAGCAAGCTACAAGTCTAGATTCAGGGCATTAGCTCCAGCTGAAGACATTCTCGCTCCGTAGGTTCTCATCAGTCTTCCCTTGTTCTGGAGCAATCTCAGCACAGGAGTCTCAGGTCCAAAGGACGCACTCTGCTCTCAGCACTGCTTTCTTGATAGGACTGAGGTTCCCAACTCTATGCGTGCTTCTCTTTCATCTCTTGTAGAATAAAAGTTGTGCAAGTCATACCCCACGCAAACTCCTTTTACAATGGATTAAGGAGGTGACTTTTAGTATGAGTGACACAGTCCCACCTAATCCTCTTTAACATAATCTAATTTTGCTCCATTAACCACAGGCAGAGGTTAGGATTTACAACATAGGAAAATCACAGAATGGAGGATAAACACACACTACTGGGAATCTTGGCCCAGCCAAATTGTTACAAACATTTGGGGCGGGGGGCACATAATTCAATCCATGACAAATTCATATTACTATTTTTTTTTTTTTTTTCTATTCTTCTTTGATTGGTAGAATTCACAACTGAAGTCAAGACTCAGTTTTCTTCGGGAAGGTTTTTTTAGTAACTCAGGTTTTTTTTGTTTTGTTTTTTATAGAGATAAAGGACTATCATGTTATCTGTTTTTTCCTTCAGTGAACTTCTGAGGTCTGTATCTATTAAAGAATCTGTCTACTCTTTTAAGCTGTAGAATTTATCAGAAATATTATTCATGATACTTTTTTGTTGTCCAATTGATATCTGTTAAGTATCGATGCAATATCACCTTTGTTATTCAAAACAATTGATAAGAATCATTGACAATTGTCTCTTCAACATTTTTCCCCATTATAATACAAGTTTCTCACCTACATAGATTTTCTCAAACACTTTGTTACACATATTACTTTTTGTCATTTTTTCCCTTGTATTTCATTGGTTTCCACTCTGATCTTTATTCTTTGTTGCTTTCCTTTTACTTATATATTTATTTGCTTTTCTTTTTCTACTTTTTAAGGTGGAAGCTGATGGTATTACCTCTTTCTGTTAGCTGCTGTTAGTTGTGCTGAGTTGAGTCTGACCATGTTGACCCTATGTGTGAGGTGTAAAAGTGCCCGATAGAGTTTTCAAGGCTGTGTGACCTTTCCAAAGCAGTCTGCCAGGCCTGTCTCCCAAAGTACCTCTGGATGGGTATGAACCATCATGCTTTTGGCTAGTAGTCTAGTGGTGCAACTGTCTGTGGGACCCAGGATACTCCTTTCTCATAGTATCTAGGTGTTTAATCTCATACATTTCTATCTGAGGATTGAGTCAGTGGTATTGCACACATTGTGATATGTTGTGTGTTCACTTTCATTTAGTTCAAAATACTCTAATATCTTTCCTTAGTTCTTTTTTGTTTCACAGGTTATTTAGAGATGTGCTATTCAGTTGCCAATTATATGGGGATTTTCTCAAAGATATTTCTGTTATTAATTGCATATTTAGTGCCCCTGTGTTCAAAGAACAACTTTTTAATACTTGAATGGCTGCATACTTGTTAAGACTTGTTTTATGGCTCAGAATGTGAAGTATCTTGATAAATTTTCTGTGTTCACTTATAGAGCATGTATATTCTCCCACTGTTATGAGGAGTATGTATAAATGTCAGTTTTGTCAATTTGGTTGATAACATTCAACTCTTCTGTATACTTATTATCTACAGGTTCTATAAATTATTAAGGGAGGTATGTCTCAACTACAAAAGCGGATGGGTCTATTTTATAGTCTCCCAAGCACTTTTATTAATGTTATCATGGTTTACCTTTTCTCATTGTTTATTCTTTATGTAAACAACATATAGTTGGACTTGTGCTTTTATCTAACCTGATAAACACTGCCTTTTAACTGAAAAGTTCAGACTAATTATGTTCAGTGTGAACATTGATACGGTTAGATTTATTTCTTTTTTCTTAATAGCTTCTGTTTGTCACATCTGTTATTTATTGCCTTTTACCTCTTTTTCTTCTTAAAAGTTGAGTTAAATGAATATTTGCTTTATTATTCTATTTCTATGGTTGACTTATTAGTCCTAATTGTTGTGTTATTTTATTTTATTTTATTTTTATTTAACATGACTGAGTGAAAATGTACATTCACGTATAAATTTATGTACCCACCTATATGCAGCTTCCACTGCTCTCCCTGTCTGGTGATAGCACACTATTCCTCTCTGTTCCATACATGTCTCATCCTCCCAACAGCCTCCTTTCCCTTCCTCTCCACCCACTCTCCTTCTGCCAGCCAGAGGTCAGTAGGATGATATCCTATAGATGTATAGAACCATAAAGTGCATCCAATATATGGTCACTCTGCATTGCCAAGTCCAATCCATTCCTGTCCAAAGAGTGGACCTTCATTATAATTTATGGGTAAGGGCAGCATCAGGGCCAGGGGCCATGCTCTCAGGGGAACCCCAAAACCGCTGGACCATCAATTGAGGTCTTTTAGTGGAGATCTCAGGATGCACCCCTTTTTATTCTTGTGTTGCCAGTGAGACTCATCTCTGTGAACTCCATCGTGGCTATCACTGGTGGTGGTCAGACACCATCCGGTTCTTCCGGTCCCAGGTCGATGTAGGCAGCCACTCTTACAGGTCTCTCTATCTTCTAGGTTGTCTTTACCGCATGTCATTTTGGTCCTCGGTGAGCATCTGTTCCTGCTGAGTTGGGACCATTTCCTGTGTCCTCGGATGGCATCTTGGCAGCTTTTAAGACCCCAGACGCCACTCACCAATGTGGAGTGCAGAGAGTTCTCTTAGCAAAATGCTAGTTGTGCCAACTGGCCTCGATTTCGCCTAAGAGCATGGTCCCCTGCCCCCTGCCCCCGCTACTCTGTCCTTGCATTATTGGGTTAAGACAGAAGGAGTACTCAAGTTATGCTGAAGTCCACTTAATGTTGTTAATGTTGTTCTTATTTCTAATGTGTGCTATCACCGCTTTCTCCTAACCAGATTTCTAGCAAGTATCTAAACTAAACTCTCCCTTCTCACCTTTCCTCCCTCCCTTCCCTTGCAGCTGTCAAAGAGTGTTTTCTTCTATACACAAGTCTGTTTTTGAGATCTTATCGTAGAGGTCTCATACAGTATCTGTCTGTTGTGTTATTTTATTTTTTCTTCATGAATAAATTTGTGATAAACCTTGAAGCAATCACTATAATGTCAAAGCACAGTTAGGACCACTATGAGTCAAAATTAACACACTGGCAGTGATTTTCTTATTCTTTCCTTTTTTGGTTTTAGGATTTATAGAATTCATCTGAGGAGCCCTGGTGGCACAGTGGTTAAGTGCTAAAGTTGTTCATCAAAATATCAGCAGTTTGAATTCATCAGCCATTCCTTGTACACTATTGACAGCTCTACTCTGTCCTATAGGATTGCTGTATGTTGGAATTGACTTTAAGGCAACAGGTTTTTAGTACACATCTGTCATGGTTTGAACCGTGTTCTCCTAAAAATGCATGTAGCCATTTGGCTGGGCCATCATTCCCAACATTTTGTGGTGTGCCTATGCTATAAATCCTAATCTTTGCCTGTGGCTAATAGAGAGGATGATTATGTTAAAAGAGGATTAGGGTGGGACTGAAACAGCCTTGCTAAGAGAATTTTCCTGAAGTGTGGCTTGCACCAACTTTTAGCCTTTCATCCTATTGCAGATAAAAAGAGAAGGAAGCAATCAGAGAGTTGTGAACCTCATCTCCTCAAGAAAGCAGCACAGGAAGTAGAGCGCATCCCTCAGACCTGAGCTTCCTGTGCCAAGATGCTCCCCAACCAAAGACTGATGCAACACAAGGACTTTCCTCCAGAGCCAACAAAGAGGGAAAGCCTTCCTCTGGAGCAAACATCCCAAATTTGGACTTGTCTACTGGACTGTGTAAGAATAAACTTTTCCCTGTTAAAGCCATCCACTTGTGGTATTTCTGTTAGAGTGGTACTAGATGACTGAAACAGAGTCTCAATTATATCCTTTCACACATGGTATTAATGTCTTAATGATATTTTTCCACTCTTAGTTTTGTGCCATTGCTATCATACATTTTTTTACTTCTACATTCTAACTCACTAGATTATTATTTACACTTAATTATCTGTCGACTCGACGGCACTTGGCTGGCTATCTGTTAAATACATTAATGTAATAATAAGCTATATTTGCCCATTTAGATACCATCTCTGATAGTTTTTATTCCTTTGCATAAATCTACACTTCTATTTGCTATTAATTTTCCTTTGGTCTGAACCATTTCCGCTGATGTTCTTAGTATGAGTCTATTAATGATCAAGTCTTTGAACTTTTATCAGTTTGAAGAAAAAAAAAACTTCATTTTGCTTTACATTTTTATGTTTTTTTTTTTTTTTTCTTGGTATGGACATTCAGGTTTTTCTGTTTTTTATAAATGATGCTCCACTATCTTTTATTTTTCATAATTTCCAAACTGAAATGTGTTTTCATCTTATATCTATTTCCATCTTATATACAGTGTTTTATTTCTCTGTTTGTTTATTCAGATTTTTTTCTCTATCACTGGTTTTCAGTAATTTGACTACAATGTGATTTGAGTACTTGGGGTTCTTTGAGTTTGTTGAATTTTTGAGATTTTTTTTAAAAAAAGTCAAATTATAAAATTTTAGTTATTCTTTCCAACAAGTTATTTTTCTGTCCCCTATCTTCTTTTTCTCTTTTACTTTGGGAACTTCAATTATTTCTATGTTTGGTCTCTTTATGCTGTTCTATAGCTTTGAATTTTTTTCTTTTTAAAAATTATGTTTTCATTGTATGTTTTATTTGGGATACCTCCTATTGCTATGCTTTCAAGTTCACTTACACGTTTCCTTTGTTATGTCTCATTTTCCATTAATCTCATACCACTTATTTTGTTTATCACAGATACAACAGCTTCAGTCTCTATAGCTTTTTTGATATCTTCTATCACTCTACTTGTTTTTTTAAATATATGGAATTCAGTGATAATAACTGTTGTTTATCTTTGTGTTCTATCATCTATAAGAGTTATGGCTCAGTTTTGATATTTTAATTTTTCCTCTCATCATGGATTTTATTTCCTGCTATTTTGCAGGCCCATTAACTTTGGATTGAACATCAGACATTATAAATTTTACCATGTTGTGTGCTGGGAATATCTTTATTCATATATCTGTGGCTACTGATAAAGATTTTTGTTATTATTTTAAATGCAATTAGATTACTTAAAAACACTTGAATAGTTTGTAATGTATTGAAATTACACTACTGTCTTCAAGTCTAGAGGTAATTATGTATGACTACTAAGGCAAGTCTCTTCTGATTACTCTATGCAGTATTCTCCTAGGGAAAGGAGAGTTTCTAGAGAAAAACAAACAAATCATGCCCCCATTCCTACAGGAAGAGGCCTCACTGACAATAGACTTTAGAAAGAAGTGGGGAAGAAGGAATCTCACTATGAATACAGATCACTGATTAATATATTGGATGAGGTGCTTTTAATATGTAAATCAAGAATGTGCCTTAGATTTTCAAATATGTAAAACATGCAGAAGATTTCATTCAGCTACAAGGCAACTGCTTGCCCCACTGAATACATTTTAAAAAGAAAGAAGAAAATAAAATTTGTAAAGGGTTACACCTTACAAATAGAGTTTATTCGGTATACCTCTTATATATAAAAAGAACTTTCCATATAGGTAAGCTAAAGAAAAAATACAAGAAACAGTAATCAGTAAAATAATTTAAAAACAGCCACTGCCATTGAGTCAGTTCTGACTCATAGTGACTCTGTAGGTGAGAGCAGAACTGCACCACAGAATTTCGAAGGAGCATCCGGTGTATTCAAACTGCTGACCTTTTGGTTAGCAGATGTAGCAATTAACCACTATGCCACCAACAGTAGTCAATAATAGAATGCAAGAGAGAGGTACTACCAATATCAATCTCTGTTCCTTTCCACTCATCTTTTGTTTATTCCATTTTAAACCAACAGATTTATAGAACTGGAATCAATGCGTTCAGAAAAACAGGATTCAGGGTAATCTTCAGCACTTGAGAAAATTTAGTGAAATACACAGTGGCCACAATTAAGTAAGGAACTAATGGATTATTAAAAAGGTGGGGGGTGGGGGGGCGATTAGCACTCAACGGTACATATTCAAGTAACATCACTGAGTCCATAATTTTCTAAATACACACCCATACAAACTACTGATGTGCAGATATATACCTGCCTTTAAAAAATGAGTAAGGCATTATCTAGCATCACTGATCTCAGGTAGTTGCCTAGATGCTTAATGGTATCCCTGGTATAGTTAGTGGCTTAGTACATCAACTACTTAACTGTTTTAACAAACTGAAGATTGGCAGAGTAAACTATTTACATTTTCTTGAAATCACAGTAATTTATAAGAGCAAACTTTTCAGACCTTCCAACTCTACTCTTTAAGCCTACATATCAGGAAACTATAATCCAATGATGTTAAATAACCTATTTAATGCCACATAGTTATTGTTATGCTAAAACTGAGGCCCAGAACTTTTGACTCTGCTTAGTGCTTCTTTGTTAAGGTGTGAAAGAACATTGTGTTTCTCTTACAAGGGCTCCTAACATTTTATCTTCAAACGCATATCTTTCTTCCTTCTGTTGATTTAACACGCAGCAACATATTTGAAAAATTGTTTTTGTAATAACAAGGCCATTTGAAAATGTTTCTGGATTGCTGTGTCTGTTACATTGTTAGGTGTCATTGAATCAGTTGTGATTCACAATGACTGCATAATTTACAACCTAACTAAGCACTGCGGGGTCCTGTACCACCCTCAGAATCCTTATGCCTGAGCCCATTGCTGCAGGCAGTGTGTCAGCCTATCTCGTTGACAGTCTTCCTCTTTTCTGCTCACCCTCTCTCTACTCTACCACGCACGATGTCCTTCTCCAAGTACTGATCCCTTGCATTATGATGTCTGACAACCAAGTTCACAAACTCATCCTAGAGAAAGTGCTACACATTTCAGGGCTGAATCTCGCTAGAGTCATCTCCAAAGTACTCTCCTTGGGAAGCCATGCACTGACGCCAGTGCCTAGTCCATCCTGCAAAGCGATTTTGGAACTCTTTCCCTGAAATGGCCATCAGAGCTGTCATCCTTTTACTCTTTACATCCTGAATGTCATCCACATGTCTTCCTTTAAATATTTCCTTTATCTCTGGGTAAAGGAATAAGTTATTGGGAGTCAGATCAGGTGAGTAGGGGTTCGAATACAGCTATTTGTTTACTGGCTAAAAACTCCCTTACAGAGACAGTGGTGTGTGGGTTGGTACACTGTCGTGATCCAAGAGCCATTAGCTGTTCAGGTTGTTTTCATCTAACTTTTTCAAGTAGCCTTTTCAGCATTTCCAAATAGTAAACTTGGTTAACTGTCCAGTTGGCACAAATTCACAATGAACAATCCCCCTGATATCAAAAAAAGGTTAGCAACAATGTTTTGACTCTTGATTTGGACTGACAGAACGATTTTGGTTATAGACAATTGGCTGATTTCCACTGGGCCCTTTGATGCTTTGTTTCAGGGTCATATTGGTACACTGTGTTTCATCACCAGTGATGACATGGCCCCAAACATCTTCTTGCCTCTCCAAAATGTCTTGGCAAACTGATTCTCTTTTGCTTTTGTTCATTGGTGAGTTTCTGCAGGAACATTTTTGTACATACCTTTCTCATGCCAAAGTTTTCAGTTGAAATGTTTACTTGGTCTGCTATGCTTCTTACAGTCAGCTGATGATTTTGATGGACAAGTCAATGAATTTTTGAAATGTTTTCATCAGTTCCGCTCATCACTGGCTGTCCTGACCTCTCATCATCAGTGATGATTTCTCTCCCCCTCTCCCCTCAGAAAAATGTTCAATCCATTCATACATTGCCGTTTTCTTCATGGCATTACCCTCATAAACTTGGACTAACATATCCCTGATTTCATCCACTCTTGCCAAGTTTAACAATAAACTTAATGTTCGTTTGTTGCTCTAATTCAAGCTCCAACACTCTCATGATGGCACACAAAATCATGCAACAGCAATAATGAATGCCACTCAGCCATATACTGACACATGTAGACACAAATACAACTGTGAGACACTGATCTGCCAAGGTTATGAAACCTTACCAAGTTGTGTGTACAGTGCTGCCAATGTAAGCACATGGTGGCCAGTTCACAAACGTAATTGACAGACCTTGTGTATCCAAAGTATATGAGATGAAATCTCAACATCTTTGCTAATAAGCAGCATTCTGACTGTAAAACATTCTGACTATACTTCTTCTAAGACAGACTTGTTCATTCTTCTGACAGTCCATGGTATATTCAACATTCTTCACCAACATCATAATTAAAAGGCATCAATACTGGGTGTGACACTTACTGTGACATATACATAAACTGACTAAAACTGTAGGTTTTTGTTTGTCATGCTCCAAGCAAACTGGAATGCAAGGGGAAAGAGATGAAGCTGGAATAATTCCTGCCCTGTTAGTTCCAACTTCTCCTGTCAGCCTGCTGCAAGTGCCTCTTATCAGAAGTATATATATACATATAGGATATGCTGTAGTATTCTGATGTTTCTGCTTATTCTCTTTTCCTCTAATTCTTTTCTGTAAGCAGTAGCTTCAAATTTCATTCTTATCATCCATTATTTTATGTCCGACTTTCATATTTAAGTCATATAACTAAATATCAAACAGAAGTGACCTGAATTTTTATGAGCATTACCAGTTCAGGCACACAAATTGTTGCCTTTGAGATTGTAAATTCGACAGTAACTTCTTCCAAATACAACATTACTTATCTAAACTGAATTGAGACTAAATGTTTCAGTAACACATAAATTTGATAGTGTAACACAAAATTGGTTTAGGGACCACAGAGAGGGTGATTAATACTTATTAATGTTGATGTTTGTTGAACATGTCACATCAAAATATCCTAACCTCTGTAATACTGTCAGTCAATTAAATGATTTCATACATGATCTCCATGAAATTATTTTCAAACTTCATATGAATTTTTTACTCATTCCATGAATGTCACCATATGGACTGAAGTAGATTACAGATGAGTGTGTATAATTAGAAGGAATATTCATAAAAAATAAAATAGATGAAGGATAATATATTTCCCCTTAGCAAAATCTTCTCTTTTATTACTTCTGATCACAGAACTAAAAACTTTTACTGCAGGAATGTATCTCTATATATTTTTAGCCATGGTTTCAGTAGCACATATAAATATGATTTTATGAAGAGTGTTTATGAGTGTATTAATGCTTCAAATAAAGACATGTATTGCTGTTGTTGTCAGGTGCCATTTCATTGGTTCCAATTCTCAGTGACCTTAAGTACGACAGAATGAAATACTGTCCGGTCCAGCGCCATCCTTACAACCACTGTTATGCCCATTGTTCCAGCCACTGCATCAGTGCATCTCATTGAAGGTCTTTCTCTTTTTTGCTGACCTTCTATTTTACCAATCATGATGTCCTTCTCCCGGGGTGGCTCCCTCGTGACAGTGTGTCCAAAGTATGTGGGCAAAGTTTTACCACCTTTGCTTATAAGGAGCTTCATAATTCTCCCAATGCAGATTTGCACATTATTTTGGCAGTCCACAGTATACAGAATATTCTTTGATAACACCACAGTTCCAAGGTGCCAGTTCTTCTTTGGTCTTCCTTATTCATCATCTGGCTTTTGCATGACTATGAGGCCACCTAAATAGCATCGCCTAGGTCAGGCATTCCTCTGTCTTCAGAGTGACATCTTTGCTTTTGAATACTTTAAAGAGGCCTTTTGCAGCAGACTTGCCCAGTGCAGTGTGTCTTGATTTCCTAACTGCTGTTTCCATTGGTGTTGATTGTGGATCCAAGTAAAATGAAATCAGTATTTTTTTTTCTTTTATTATGATGCTTCTTATTGATCCAGTTGTATGATTTTTTTTCTTTACACTCAGATGTAACCCACACTGAAGGCTGTGGTCTTTGATTTTCATCACGGTGTGCTTCAACTACTCTTCCCTTTCAGCAAGCAAAGTTGTGTCATCTGTATATCACCGGTTATTAATGAGTCTTCCTTCAATCCTGATATCCTAATACTATTCATAGAATCCAGCATCTTGGACTATTCGCTCAGAATACAGATTGAACAATGTTGTTGTTAGGTGCCATCAAGTCAGTGCCAACTCACAGCAACCCTGTGTACAACAGAAGGAAACGCAGCCTGGTCCAGCACTATCCTCACAATCATTGCTATGCTTGAGCCCACTGTTGTAGCCACTGTGTCAGTCCATCTTGTTGAGGGTCTTAACTATTTATCACTGGCCCTGTATTCTACCAAATGTGATGTCTCTCTTTAGGGGCTGATCGCTCACAGGTTGAACAGGCATGGTGAAAGGATACAGTCCTGACTTAGCTGCTATTTTTCAACTGAAAGTTCAGGACAGAATCTGAAGATATGGGCAATGTAGAATACGAGGATAAATTTACCTTTGTGTTAATGAAATTTAACGGCTATTCACAACGTAAGTGGTGACACATATCTTTGTGCTTCTACTGATGTTTTTATACTCACCAGGTCTTTTGGCACAACCACCAGAGGTTGTGTCCAGATGACACAGGTGAACTTACTCCATGTAGTTCCTGGAAGATGCTAAACCCATCGGCAGTGCTTATTTTAACATCTAATTTGCTTATAGTCGCAAAGGCAGGCATTTGCTTATGTTGTCTTCTGGCTATTCTGAATCATATTCTTAAAGGTGAAATTTTCCCTTTGTAACTTGCCCAGAATAGTAAAAGCTCTTTTACCAGCATTTCCAAATATGGGTTTATGAATACAGTAATGTGTATATTAAAAAACAATCCTTCATTTTTACATGTCCCTTACTGTTTAAAAACAAAATTCACACAATGTATTTCCACTGAAATCTGGGCCTAATTAATTTGAATTAATTTCTAAAGGGATTGATTGTTTCTGTTTTCAAAATTAGAAGATGTAACAATAAATATGCTTCATGAAAAGCACTATAAGAATATGAATCATATGAAAATATACAACTCACCCTGACATTACCCACTACTTCCAAGTAATCTAATTAAAAAAAGAAAAGAATATACCTCACTAATACACAAAGAGGAAGAATTATGATATACACTGTGTACACCTTAAAACTTAACCATGAAAAATAGCATCATACAACTTACAATAATCAATAAAATGGAACATTAAGAATATATGATTTGCATTATATGTATATATATTCAGCATATGAGAGGTTCTCAGTCTGCTGAAATAGCAAGTCTATGACAGGATAAGGAGTCATGACCAATAGCAATCATCAACTTGTCAGCCAAGGGCACAATTATACTTTATAATGTGACAAAAGTGATGTCATCCTAAATACATTAACTTTTAAATCAAAAGTTAAAATATGGATGTAAACAACATATATTACTGTTTCTTTTCTCTGGAGAACCCAGATAAATAAAAAGAGACCAATACAATATTTTAGAATTTATGTAGTGATTTGCATATTTAAGAATGGTACCAGACTATTTTCTGAAGTTTTTGAACATGTACTTCCACCAGTATAATTTGCTAAGCATGCATTCCTAACATAAGACAATGTATGTATAAATTACATATATGTACAATATACATATACAGATGCACTGTTAATGTTACTTAAGTAAATTTCAATAATCTTCACATAAAAATTACAAACAGAATTAAGAATATTTATTTGACTTCCACATCACTCACTGATCACTGCATAACTCAAGTTCTACACACCTGCAGTGAACATTACTGTAACAAACAAGTAATGGCCATGGATTGTAAAAAAAAAAAAAACAAAGGAAGTTAATCTTAATGTAGAAATAAAAGCAAGATAACCAAATCAATATTGTTTAACAATTTATCAACACTACTCTTTTAAAACACATACATGAAACACAGACATTTTAGTTTTGTAAAATTATATTTCTTCCATTATAACATAATTAATATAATAGTATTTCTAATAAGACTCAAGACAGCTGAAGTGCAGGCTGTAAAATCTGCTTTATTTTTCTGCAGAAAACCATAAATTACTGCAGTTTTTTGTCACATCTAAAACTAAAGACACAACTTTAAAATTACAACAATTCACTCTAGATATACACTAAAGGGAAAATCTGCTACTAAAGCAATTTATCAAAATCAGATAATTTACAGACTTTTAATATCTTTAAAAGAGAATCATTAATCTTTGATGGTGATATTACAAACAAAAGGATTCTGTTTAGTTATCTAAATTCCGTTTATCATTTTCATGAATTGCTTTATCAAGGAATTTAATTTCTCTGGGTTCCAAAGAATTGTTGCTTAGAGCTTTTATTTTTTCATCATTCTATTTAATTGTATGCCCTGTAATTTAATGTAAATGCTGTCTCTATTGTGCCAGTGGAAAAGTCTTTGTAACAGTAACCCATTAAAGTATATTAAAAGTATTTATCATGATCTTCATGAGTATCAACAATACAACAAATAGAAAACAGGGATACATAATTGGTACGAATAATTCAGAATAATCTCTATTTGTCTCATGTAAAACAGACATAAGAATAACAATTAAACTAAAGAGTAAAATAAAAACTCATTCTTGCATAAGTCAAAAAAGAATTCAAACAATTTCTAGATCAAAAAAGTGAAAGAAAATTACACCAATGAACAGCTAATGACTTGAAACTAAAATTTAATATTGATGAGTGTTGTCCTACTTTCACATTCAAAGGGACAATGTGCAATAGTATACCTTTCTTCTAAAAATATTAAAGGTAATTTGACTGATACTTTCATGGACATTGACTGTAAATCCAAGTAAAATGAAATACTTTAACTTCAATCTTTTCTCCATTTGTCATGACATTGCTTACTGGTGTACTTGTCAGGATTTTTGTTTTCAATATGTTGAAGTGTAGTCCACAATGAAGGCTGTAATCTTTGATCTTCATCAAGAAGGGCTTCGAGTCCTCATCACTTTCAGCCAAGCTGTGTCATCTGTACATAATAGGTTGTGAGTTGTCTACCAATCCTGATGCCACGTTCTTCTTTATACAGTCCAGCTTTTCTAACTACTTGCCCAGCATACAGCTTGAATAAGTATGATGAAATAATACAAAACTGACACAGTTCCTCCCTGATTTTAAGTGGCGAGGTACCTTTTTGTTCTGTTTGAACAAATGCTTCTTGGTCACAGGTTCCACATAAGCACAATTAAGGATTCTGGAATTCCTTATCTTTGCAATACTAGCCATAGATTTTTATGATTCACACAGTCACATGACTCCGCGTAGTCAATAAAACAAACCTAAACATTTTTCTGGTACTCTCTGCTTTCACTCAACTTCCTTCTAATATTAGCAATGATACTTTTCATTTCACCTCCTTTTCTGAATCTGATTTGAACATCTGGCAGTGTCCTTTCCATGTACTGCTCCAATAGTTTTTGAATGACCTTTGGCAAAACTACACTTGTGTGCTGTCATTTGATACTGTTCAGTAATTTTAACATTCTGTTGTATCACCTCTCTTTGGAAAGTGATTTCCTCCAGTTGTTTGGCCAGATAGCTGTTTGACAATTTTCTTGGAATAGACAAGTGAAGATCTCCAGCACTCTATCATTTGTTGAAACATCTCATTTGGTACTCTGTCAGTTCCTACAGCCTTGTTTATTTCCAGTGCCTTCAGCAAAGCTTGGACTTCTTCCTTTAGTACCAGCAATTCTAATCATACAGAATCTCCTGAACTGTTTTTTTTTTTTTTTGTCCCGTGATTCCATGTATTCCTCCTATATTCTTCTCCTTTTTTTCTTTATTATGACTGAATGAAAATGCACCTTCCCATATAAATTTGCATGCCCACCTACATGCAGCTCCCATTGCTCTCCCTGCCCAGTGACAGCACACTCTTCCTCTCTGCTCCATGCATGTCTTATCCTCCCAGCAATCTCCTATCCCCTCGTCTCCACCCACTCCTCTTCCTCCAGTAAGAGGTAAGCCAGAGGATATCCTATAGATGCATAGAACTATAAAGTGCACACATGATACGGTTACTCTGTGTCACCATGTCCAATCCATTCCTATTTGAAGAGGTGACATCCATTATGATTTATGGACAAGGGAATCATCAGGGCCAGGGGCCAGGCTCCCAGAGGAACTCCAAGGCCTCCGAACCATCATTTGTGGTCTTTTAGTGGAGATCTCAGGGTGCACCCCTTTTTATTCTTGTGTTGCCAGTAAGACTCAACTTTGTGAGGTCCATCACAGCTATCACTGGTGGTGGACGGGCACCATCCAGTTCTTCCGGTCACAAGTCGATGTAGTCACCCACCCACATAGGTCTCTTTGTCTTCTGTGTTCTTTCCCCCATGTGGTTTTGGTCCTCGGTGACCATCCAAACTTGCTGAGTTGGAACCATTTGCTGTACCCTTAGATGGCAGCTTGGCAGCTTTTAAGATCCCAAACGCCACTTACCAATGTGGGGTGCAGAGGGTTCTCCTAGCAACACGCTAGTTGTGCCAATTGGCCTCAATTTTCCTGAGTGCACGGCCCCTGGTCCCCCACCCCAGCTACTCTGTCCTTGCAATATTGGGTTAAGATGGGAGGAGTAAACATGTTATTTTTAAGTTCAGTTAATATAGATTTTCTTTCTAATGTGTGCTGACACAGATTTCACCAAGCCAGATTTCAATCAACTAACCTACACTCTCTCCACCTCACCTTTGTTCCCTCCCAACCCTTGTAGCCATCAAAGAGTCTTTTCTTCCATGCATGAGTCTGTTTTTAAGTTCTTATCATAGGAGTCCAACACAATATTTATCCTTCTGTCACTGACTACTTTCACTCAACATAATGTCCTCCAATTGAAACCAGGTTATGAGCTGTTTCCTAAAATTATCATTGTTCTGGAGTGGTATTTGATATGTATCTTAGATATCTACATTCTCTTCTTTCATAATTTCTGGGAAGTTCTCTGTCAGCAGTTGAGCAACAGTACTCTCTGTGTTCTCAGGTATCTCACACTGTTCAGGAACTCCAGTTAACTGTAGATTGTTCCTTTTAATAGAGACCACATGCTTCCTAATGCTTCTTCATTTTTCTTGTCTCTTTTTTCCAATTTCTCCTCATAGATGCTGGAGTTAGCAGCTTTGTCTTCCAAATCGGAAAGTCTATATTCCATTTGTTTCATTCTGTTTTCTTGGCTTTGACTTGAAGTTTCTATGTCTTTGATTTTGTTCTTGATCTGTTTAATTTCAGAGTACTGGTGTTCCATAAGATTAAACAGCTTGCATAATTTTTCATTTTGCTCTGTTGCATTCTGTATAAGGTCTAGGAGGTCTCTATCTATAATGCTTTTGTATTCACCTTCTGATAGTTTCCGAAAATCTTCTTTGTCTGGGAAGTTCCGACGTGGTTTCTTTTGGGGGCCTTCTGATGCCACAGGAGTGATTTCTTGGCTACAGTTTTTTACGGTTTTCTCCAGAGTTTGTTGCTTTTGGGGCTTCATGTGGCTCAATAGAGGCTGGGAGAGATGCTGTGAGGATGGACTGCAGTTGTTTCTCTAGACCGTCTTAAAATGAGAAGTAAAAAGTATCTGACAACTTCCAAAATCAATCAGCTTTTCAGGTCCCTCTTCCCAGCTGGCAAAGTAAGGACCTCTAAATTGAACCCCAGATGTTATAAACTAGCTCAAAATACAGAAAAGCTACTGTCCTGCTAGACTCTGCTGTCAAGCCCCAGCTGTAGGTGATACTGTGTAGAATTCTGCTTTTCTGCTGGAAAAGCATTCTCTTCTGGACAGGCACTGCCTCCCAGTCCAGGAATCAGGTTCAGCTGAGGTTTTGGTATGGGTATCCCTGCCTGCAGTGGAAGAAGGTGGTAACCAGCACAAGCTCACCATCTGTCTGGGACAAGGCTACTGGTGGAAAAAGAGGCCAAAAGTGCCGAGATGTCCAGAGTCCACAAACTCTGTTGCCATGTCCCAGCCCCAGGTGACACCGTGCAAAAGACAGCCTCTCTGCCAGAAAAGCAATCTCCCACCAGCAAGCACCACCTCCGAGCCCAGGAACCAAGTCCAGTCAGGGCCTCTGCCTGGGTGTCTCCACCTCCCAATGGATCAAGATGGTGTCCCACACAAGCTCATCACCACATCCATACAGCTACCACACCACATCCATACAGCTACCATAAGGCAGAGACAGAAAGATAGGCCAAGGGAGCTGAGAAGCACAGAGTCCAAAGCTGGGCACTCAGAATATGACAACTGCATTTGCCAAACCCACCAGCAGTGTGTCCAACACCATCAGCCAGTTAAGTCTCTGCTCCACCCACTGGCCAATACACAGAAAAAAAAATCAAAATGGTGAGTTACCTTCTGTCCGTGCAAGCCCGCGCTCACCGAGAGTGGGGTCAGCGAAAGACAGGAGGTTTTGTGTTCAGTGGTATGAAGTCCAAATTAACAGCCCTATGCCGTGTCCTAGGGCTAACTAGGTGTCCAGAAGGCTCTGTTTAATTATCAATTCAGGTCTTGGTTTCCAGAGGGATTTAGCCCACCATCTTGACTCCGCTCCCATCGTTGTTCTTTACCATTGCAGTGATCCACTGAGTATATATACCATAGTTTACCTATCCATTCCTCTGTTGTTGGCTATCTGGGTTGAATCCATCTTTTTGATACTGTAGACTGTGCTGCGATAAACATTATGTGAATGCATCAGTTGGTGTGAATGGCATTGATTCTGTAGGATATATTCTGAGCAGTGGCATTACTGGGTCAAATGGTATACCTAGATCCAGCATTTTAAGGAAGTGTCAGATTGTTTTCCACAGAGTTTGCACCAGTTTGCAATCCCACCAACAATATAGGAGAGTTTAAGTCTCTTCACAGCCTCTCCAGCATTTGTTGTTTTATGCTTTGGGGATCACAGACAACCTTGTTGGGGTGAGATGGTATCTCATTGTAGTTTTGATTTGCATTTCTTTAATAGTTAATGGTCGTGAGCATGTCTGCATGTGTCTTTTGGCTGCCTGGATCTCCTCTTTAGAGAAGTATCTGTTCATCTCCTTTGCCCATCTTTTAATTGGATGATTTATATTTTTCTTATTGATATTGTGTAGTTGCTTAATAGATTATGGAGATCAGGCGTCAGTCTAACATATATTTGCCAAATAATGTTTCCCATTCTGTAGGTGGCCTTTTAATCTATTAATAAAGTCTTTGAGTGAGCAAAAGTGTTTGCTTCTTAATAGTTCCCATTTATCTGTTTTCTCTTCTGTTGATTGTGGTTGGTTTGACAGATTTTGCAGTCTGTCTACACTGTGTATTAAACCTTCCATTGTTGTTCCTACGTTTTCTTGGATGAGCTTTGTTGTTTTAGATTTGATATTTAGGTCTTTTGTATAAGGTGTACGATATGAGTCTTGTTTCAATTTATTGCAGTTGGATATCCAATTTTGCCAGCACCATTTGTTGAAGAGACTGTTTTTTACCCCAGTTTAATGTCTTAGGGCCTTTGTTGAATATCAGCTCTTCATAGGAAGATATAAGGTGTCATCTCTGGGGTCTCAATTCTGTTCCATTGATCTATCTGTCTCTTTTTGTACCAGTACAAGGCTGTTTTGATTACTGTGGCAGTGGAATAGGTTCTAAAGTCGAGTAATGAGAGGCCTCCTTTGCTTCAGTAGTGTCTTACTTACCCGGGGCTTCTTCCCTTTCCAAACAAAGTTGGTGATTTGTTTCTCCATCTCATTAAAAAGCGTCATTGGAATTTGTATTGGGATTGCATTCTATAAGTAGATTGGTTTAGGCAAAACAAACATTTTCACAGTGTTAAATCTTCCTATCCATGAGCTGGGAAGATTTCTCCATTTATGTAAGTCTCTCTTAGTTTCTTGTAGTAAGGACTTGTAGTTCTCTTTGTAATGATCTGTTATTTCTCTCATTAGATTTATTCCTAGGTACTTTATCTTCTTAGGGGTTATAGCAAATGGTATTGATTTGGTAATTTTTTCCTTAATGATCTTGTTGCTGATATGAAAGAATCCTGCTGACTTACTTATGTTTATATTGTATCCTGAGACTTTGCTGAACTCTTCTATCAGTTTGAGTAGTTTATTTACAGATTCTTTAGGATCATCTGCAGATAGGGATATTTTTACTTCTTCTTTGCCAGTGCAGATGCCCTTTATTCCTTGGTCTTGCCTAATTGCCCTGGTGAGTACTTCTAGTACAATGTTGAATAGGAGAGGTGAGAGTGGGCATCCTTGTCTAGTTCCTATTGTCAAGGGAAACTGTTTCAGTCTCTCTTCAATCAGGATGATGCAGGCAGTTGGCTTTGTATAAATGGTCCTCATTGCATTGAAGAATTTGCTGTCTATTCCTATTTTGCTGAGAGTTTTTAGCATGAATGGTTGTTGGACTTTATCAAATGCCTTTTCTGCATCAATAGACAAAATCAGATGATTTTTGTCTTTTATGTTATTTATGTGGTTGACTACATTAATTGATTTTCTAATGTTGAACCAGTCTTGCATCCCTGGTATACATCCAACTTGGTCCTGATGAATTATATTTTTGATGTGTTGTATTCTATTGCAAGAATTTTGTTGAAGATTTTTGCATCTAGATTCATGAGTTATAATGTTCTGTAGTTGTCCTTTTTTGTTGGGTCTTTCCCTCACTTTGGTATCAGGGTTATGCTGGCTTCATAGAATGAATTTGGGAGTATTCTATCCCTTTCTATGCTGTGAAATAGTTTCAGAAGTACTGGAGATAACCCTTCTCTAAAAGCTTAGTAGAATTCTGCAGTAAAGCCATCTGTGCCTGGGCTTTTTTTCCTTGGTAGTTTTTTGATGACCTTTACAACCCCTTCCTTTGTGATGGGTTTATTAAGTTGTTCTCCTTTACATTGTGATAATTTGGTAGGTGATATGAATCAAGGAATTTGTCCGTTTAGTATAGGTTTTCAAATTTTTTAGAGTATACTCTTTCATAGTATTGTGTTATGGTACTTTGGATTTCTGATGGATCTGATGTGACAACTTCCCTCTCTTTTTTTATTTGGGTTATTTGTTTCCTTTCCTGGTTGTCTTTGTAAGTTTAGTTAATGGTTTGTCAGTTTTGTTGATCTTTTCAAAAAATCAGTTTTTGGTCTTTTCAATTTTTTCAATTGTTCTTCTATACTCTAATTTGTTTCGTTCTGCTCTAATCTTTACAGTCTGTTTTCTTCTGGTGCCTGAGGGCTTCCGCTGTTGTTCTCTCTCTACTTTTTCAAGCTGTAGGGTTAGTTCTTTGATTTGGTTTCTTTTTTCCTTCCAGATGTGTGCATTGACGTAGATAAACTGACCACTTAACACTGCTTTTGCTGTATCCCATAGGTTCTAGAAGGCAGTGTTTTCATTCTCATTTGAATGCATAAACTTCTTTATTTCATCCTTGATTTCTTCTATAGCCCATGTTTGTTTGAGCAAGATGTTGTTCAGTTTCCACGAGTTCCACCTTCTATCTATATTTTTCTGCTACTGATTTCAACTTTATGGCTTTATGATCTGAGAAGATGCTTTACATTATTTCAATATCATAGATTTTGTTAAGAATTGCCTTATGCCCCAATACATGATCTATTCTGGAGAATGTTCCATGTACACTGGAGAACAAGATGTAGTTTTCCGCTGATGGGTAGAAAGTTCTGTGAGTGTCGACAAGGTCTTGTTGATTAACTGTAGCAATGACATCTTCTTTGTCTTTACTGAGCATTTTTCTAGACTTTCTGTCCAATATTGAGAGTGGAGTGTTGAAGTCTCCCACTACTATTGTCTCATTTTTGAGTGCAGTCAGTGTTTGTTTGACATATTTAGGTGCTCTAATATTAAAGCCAGCCAAGTGCCATCAAGTCGGATCGCTGTAATATTAGGTGCATAAATATTTAATATTGTTAAGTCCTGCTTGTATTGAACCTTTCAGCAACAGTGTCCATCCTTGTCCATGATGGTGGATTTCACATTAAAATCTATTTTATCTGAGATTAGAATTGCCACTCCTGCTCTTCTTTGTTCATTGTTAGCATCATATATATTCTTCCATCCTTTAATTTTCAGTTTGTTTCTTATAGGCAACATACAGATGGGTCATGTCTTTTGATCCAATATGTCACTCAATGTCTTTTTACTGGAGCATTCAGTCCACTCATATTCAATGTAATTATTGATAGGTATGTGCTCATTGCTGCCATTGTGATATGTTTATTTTGGTGTTGATGTTTTCTCTGTTGTTCTTTATTACTCTGTTCTGGGACATTCTTCTTTGTGAGTTGATTTTTCACCTTTTTCAGGGTTGGTTTTGGGGTTGTTGATACTCCCTTATAATGTTTCTTGATTTGATATGTTGCAACTTGATTGTACTTTATGGCTGCCCTGTGATCCCCCTTAATAAACTATATATAAACCCAATTTCAATTACTACCATTCTTACTTTTTCTCCATCTAGAAGGACAATAAAGGCTGTAGTATATCCCTCTTTTTAATATGATGGCATCATATTTTTTTCTTTCATTATTATAACTTTGATTGAGTTTGGAGCCCTCCTTAACTTAGTAGGATTCTAGGTGATGTGTTCTGTACTTGCTTCTAAAATATAAAGTTAGTGATTTTGTTCTTCTAACCAACAGATTCTTCCAGTATTTCTTGTAGCTTTGGTTTGTTTTTTACGAAGTTTCTGAGTTTCTGTTTATCTGCAAAGGTCTTAATTTCATTTTCATATCTGAAAGATAGTTTTGCAGGACATATAATTCTTGGTTGGAAGTTCTTCTCCTTCAAGGATTTGAATATGTCATGCCACTGACTCCATGCCAGCATTGTTTCTGCTGAGAAATCCGATGAAAGCCTATAGGGTTTCCCTCTGAATGTTAGCTTTGCTTTGAGTCCTGCTGCCTTTAAGACTTTGTGTTTATATTTCATTTGTTAAGTTTGATTATAATATGTCTTGGGGTCTTTCTTTTGAGATGTATGTTGACTGGCATTTGATATGTATCTTGGATATCTACATTCTCTTTCATAATTTCTGGGAAGTTCTCTGTCAGCAGTTGAGCAACAATACTCTGTGTTCTCAGGTGTCTCGCCCTGTTCAGGAATTCCAATTAATCATAGATCGTTCCTTTTAATAGATATCACATGCTTCCTAATGCTTCTTCATTTTTCTTGTCTCTTTTTTCTGATTTTGCCTCATAGTTGCTGGAGTCACTAGCTCAGTTTTTCAAATCAGAAAGTGTATTTTCCATTTGTTCCATCTGTTTTCTTGGCTTTCAGTTGAAGTTTCTATGTCTTTGATTTCGTTCTTGATCTGTTGGATTTCAGAGTACTGGTGTTCCATCAGATCAAACAGCTTACTTAATTTTTCATTTTGCTCTGCTGCATTTTGTATAAGGTCTAGGAGGTCTCTATATATAAGCCTTTTGTATTCACCTTCCAATAGTTTCAGAAAAGCTTCTTTGTCTGGAAGGTTTTGCAGTTCTTTCTTCTGGGGGCCTTCTGAAGCCATGGGTGATTTCTTGGTTATGGTTTTCTCCAGAGTTTGTTGCTTTTTGTGCATCATGTGAGTCAGTAGATGTTGACAGAGATGCTGTGAGGATGGTCCACAATTGTTTCTCTACGCCGTCTTAAAACGAGAGGTAAAAAGTATCTCACAACTTCCAAAGTCAGTCAGCTTTCCAGGTGTATAGGTCCCTCTTCCCAGCTGGCAAAGTACCTCTGTATTGAACCCCAGATATTATAAACTAGCTAAAAATACAGAAATGCTACTGTCCTCTGCTGTCAGCAACACTGTGTAGAATACTGCTTTTTCTGCTGGAAAAGCACTCTCCTCCAGGCAGGTGCTGCCTCCCAGCTCAGGAATTAGGTTCAGCTGAGGCTTCCGTATGGGTAACCCACCTCCAAGTGGAACAAGATGATGTCACGCACCATCTCGCCAGCTGCCTGGGTACTGGCTACTCTTTGGTGGAGTTGGAAAGAGAGGCCAAAGTTGCCTAGATGCACAGAGTCCACAGCTCCTGTTGCCGGACCCCAGCCACAGGCAACACTGTGTAAAATACTTCTTTTCTACTGGAAAAGCACGCTCCTCCAGGCAGGCCCTGCCTCCCAGCCTACGAACTGAGTACGGCTGTGGCCTCTTTATGGGTGCCTACGCCTCTCAATGGATAACGATGGTGTCCCGCACAAGCTTGCCACTGCCTCACTTCTGGCTACTCTATGGTGGAGGTGGAAACAGAGGCCAAAGGTGCTGAGATGCCCGGAGTCCAAAGTAGGGCTCTCAAATAATGACAGTTTTGGCTGCCGATCCCACCAGCAGTGTGTCTGAGGTTAGCTGCTAGTCAAGTCCCTGCTCCGCGCACTGGTTAAGACAGACAAAGAAAAAAAAAATTAAAATGGTGAGTTGCCTTTGGTCCATGCAAGTGAGTGTGTGCCAAGAGTAGGGTCAGCAAATGAGAGGTTTTGCATTCAGTGGTATGTAGTCCACATTAACAAACCTATGCTGTGTCATAGGGCTCACTAGGTGTCCAGGAAGCTCCATTTAATTATCAATTCAGGTCTTGGTTTCCAGAGGGATTTAGGGAGACTTATGTTTAGTCTGCCATCTTGACACCGACCCCCCCCCCTTCTACCTTCTTTTGATACTTCCTAGGTCATTCAGTATTCTCCCCACAAAATCCTTCAAAATTTCAACAAGTTGTTTGCATTTTTTTTTCCTTCAACTGTTTCAACTTGAGACACACCACATGTGTTCTTCACTCTTAGTTCTAACTTCAAGTTTTGCACATTTCATTATAGTACTTTGTCTTCTTGAGTTGCCCTTTGAAATTGTCTCTCCAACTCTTTTACCTCATCATTTCTTTCATTTGCTTTAGCTATTCTGCATTCAAGAGCAAGTTTCTCAGTCTCTTCTGATCTCCTTTTTGGTGTCTCCCCTGCCCCCATCTTTTTACTGACCTTTTCCTTTCTTCATGTAAGATGTCACTGAGGTCATTCTACAGCTTGTCTGGTCTTTGGTTACTAATATTCAATGAGTCAAATCTGTTATTGAGATGATCTCCAAATTCAAGCGGGGCATATTCAAGATCCTTTTTGGTTCTCATAGACCTGATTTAATTTTCCTCAGCTTCAAGTTAAATGTACTTATGAGCAACTCACGGGTCTTTTTTGGTTGCTGCTTTTGCTGTTGTTGTTATGTGCTGCTGAGTTGATTCCAACTCACTGCCTAATGCAGCATTGTCCTGATAATTGTTGTTATGTTTGAGCCCACTGTTGTAGCCACTATATCAATCCATCTCATTGAGAGGCTTCCTCCTTTATGCTGACTCTATTTTAATCAAACATGATATCCTTCCCCAGGGACTGGTCCCTTCTAATAACATGTCTAAAGTTTGTGAGATGAAGTGTTATCATCCTTGCTTAAAGTGTTTCATAGCAGTCAAGAAATCAAGCAACATATTAGAAGTATTCTACAAAAGATGTCTCTAAACTGTTAAAAAGCACAGATGTCACTTTGAGGACTAAAGTCTGTCTGACCCAAACTGTGGCATTTTCCATCACCTTATAGACTTGTGAAAGCTGAGCAATGGATAAGCAAGACAGAAAAAAGAACTGACGCCTTTGAATTATAGTGTTGGCAAAGAATACTGAGTATACCATGGACTGTCAGAAGAATGAACAAATGTGTCTTGGAAGAAACATAACCAGAGTGCTCTTTGGATGTGAGAATGGAGATAATTCATCTCATGTACTTAGGCCATGTTATTAGAGGGGATAAATCCCTGTAGAAGGACATCATTCTTGGTAAAGCAGATAGTCAATAAAAAAGAGGAAGATCTTCAATGAGATGGACTAACACAATCACTACAATAATCAGCTAAAACATAGCAACAGTTGTTAGGATGGTACAAGATTGGGAAGCATTTCATTTTGTTGCACACAGGAACACTATGAATACAGATCAACTCAATGGAATCTAACAACAATAGTGATTTAAATATTATTGTTTCAGAACATGGTTTCCACTTTACTATGTTTCTCAGAATCTCTTTCTCAATTTTAATGTTATCATTTCCTTACTAGCATTCATTTTTTAATTTTTGAAGTTACATGAAATTAAGTTTAAAGATACTGATTTTTGATTTTTTTCCATCTTTGGAAGAAGTACCTTATTTATTTATGAATTACTTTACTTCAATCCTATCTAAAGGCTTGGTTTTAAAAAAAAACAGGTATATTTTGTATGTGGGATCACTTGTCTGTATCATGGAATTAAAGCATTTTAATTTATTTCGGTTGATAAGAATTACTGTACTCTTGAATGTTCTGACTGCTCTTGTCTTTAAACAGAGGGAGCCATTCAGGATGGTGCCAGAGATTTTTGGACCTGACTCCAGCAATATTCAATAGCTTTCTGAACTATTTTGACAAGGTGTTTCAAGTTCAAAATGTAACTTAATAATTTAGATTTATACTTACACACATGATACAGTACTATACATCTACCACACTTTGGACACCTAACTGTACACCATGGAGATAATTGTATATGCCCAGTATATCTGGCCTTAGTTCTGCTATGCTGTTATATTAAAGATATTGGTATATAGATACAAATAGATAAGGGCATATACACATATATGCATATGAGGATATGCCTGCATGTGTGTGTATAAATCAAAAGAACAAACAAACTTGTTGTCTTTGAGTTGATCTTGACTCCTAGTGACCCTGTAGGACAGAGTAGAACTACATTATCAGGTCTGAACCACTTATTTGGTGGATTTGAACCACTTCTTTTCTGGTTATCAGGCAAGCTCTTAAACACTGTACAATCAGTGATCCATATATATGTATATATATGTCTGTGTGTATGTATATATTTAAGTACATATATGTGTGTGTATATGTATGTACATATATATACACACACATATGGTTTCCACTTTACTATGTTTCTCAGAATCTCTTTCTCAATTTTAATGCTATCATTTTTGTTTTTTTCCATGGTGTAAACAGTAAGCTCAGTTGCTGACTAAAAGGTTGGCTGTTGGAGTCAACTGAAAGCTGCTTTGGAAGAAAGGCTTGGCAATCTACTTCTGAAAACCAGCCATTGAAAACACCAAACAACCATGGAGCGGAGTTCTACTCTGATAGACATGGGAACACACATGAGGAATGAAATAAGCAATCTGGGATTGACTGGAAGACAGCTAGTTTACTAGTATCAGCCCCTTATATTGTGATACTTATTTTCACAACTACTTAGCAATCGCAGGAAACTCAGAAAACAGATTTTATAATGATTTTATGATACTCAATGATACCATTTTCATGTAGTCTCTCCATTCTCATGCCCTCCATTTTTGCTAGTTTTACTGCACCTATATTAGGAGAACATATACCCATTACATGTAAATTGTCACACTTATTATCATCTAGTCTTAGCTTTATATATACATCTACACTTAATGCTGACTACCAATCCATGTAATTTTTCAATAGTTGTTTGGGTTGTCTGAATCTCTTTCTGTGGTAAATTTCTCAGAAAAGATTAATGGAGGCAGTACAGTATTATCTAAGTTCTTGCATATTAGTAACCATTCAGAGATTTTATATACAAATTGTAATCACTATAAAATTCCTGACTCACCTTATCTCTTTAAACATTTTCTGTATGTTGTATGATTATCTTCTTGCCGAAAGCATTGCTAAGACAGTCTTCTTTTCCCCCACTTATAAATAATTTTAGGATACATGCTGAAATACACATGTGTATATACATATATACATAGTAGTTAATTTATTAGAATAAGTCTAATGGTTTTTAGTCAGTTTCCTTAGTTACATGGTAAGCATTTTCAGTGTGCAGTTTCCAGTTTTGATTGCAATTGCAGGAATTTATTTTTAAATATATTATGGTTTTTAGTATTTATTATACTATCTTTCTTTGGTCTACTTTTTTTTAGAACACCTATTGTACCTATGGTGGATACGCTTTGACTGTCTGTTGTATTAATCACTTTCTCTCAAATCCAACCAACTTTTTCTTCACTTGTATTTGAAATTTTGAATTTCATATCTTTACATCTTCTAAGATCTTACCACTTACACTGAGTTGCTCTATTTCCCCCAAATATGCTTTTTATTTTTGAAGTTAGTTTTTCTGTTATTTCCATTTCAGTACTGTCAGCTGCTTACAAATGTTTGTCTTGTCTAGTTATATGTATAGTTTATCTTTTTCACA
This sequence comes from Heterohyrax brucei, assembly GCA_028571685.1. Classification (NCBI taxonomy): domain Eukaryota; kingdom Metazoa; phylum Chordata; class Mammalia; order Hyracoidea; family Procaviidae; genus Heterohyrax; species Heterohyrax brucei. Next base: position 81,096,942 of record CM053144.1, read on the forward strand.
CCAATGTATCTCAATGAAATGCAAGCTCTAAGTAGGTTTTTTTTTTTCCTTTTTTAAAAATTAACTGCTGTATGACCAGCACATGTGACAACTCTTTTCATATAAAAAAAACAAACCAAACTCATTGCTACTGATTTTATTCTGACTGACAGCAATCCTACCAGACAGAGTAGAATAGCCCTGTAGAGTTACAAAGGAATGTCTGGTGAATTCAAACTGCAACTGTTGACCTTTTGGTTAGCAGCTGTAGTGCTTAACCACTATTCAACTATGATTTCTCCTTTTTCATATGGAAAGTATTAAACATATATTTATAAAAAATGGGTAATAATCTACAATATCAGATACCACAGAAACTCTAAAACACTAGAGCTTACATAACCACTCAATTTGGGAATAAGTTGCTCATGGACTTTTTTTTTAACTCTCTGTTGAAGTTACAATGGAATGAAAGACCCAAATGGGACTGCAGTTATTTGAGTAGGGAAAGCATGTTGAGGAACGTTATAAAGTTCCAAGGAAAAGGAAATATATCATCTGTACTTCTTTTTGCCTTTTTTAAAATAAGTACTTATTTTAAAAATTAAAATAAGTACTTAAAATAAGTACTTATTTTAAAAATTAAGGAAAAATATAAAGCTAAAAGTAAATGCAATGCATACTATTTTAAATACACTGTCATAAACTGCTAACTTCAAACTATTGAAAGGAATTGGGAAAAATGTACACAGGACCTAAGGATAAGTATTAGTTATTTTATAGCATACATTTTAGCATGTATAAAAGTATTTGAAAAGATAGTAGTTTAAGCTGTCATCTATATAAAGGTGGACAGATTCAGTCTTTTTCTGATTTTCTGGCTAAACTGAAAATATTGTTTCCTAAGAATTCCTTCTGTTTATGTACAGAAACTATAATTTTCTTCTAGATTATATATGATTATTTATGCAATGTAAAATGCTTACTTGCTCTAAAGCCAGTCATTTTCACATACACTTACATCTACCACATGCCTCTGGACAAATTTTCCAGCCATACATTTTTGTTCATATTTATTTTCTAGATCAGAAAACATATGCTTGTGCAGGAATTTGTGTGTACTCAATATCATAAACCAGTAATCCACACTAGTAACTAGTTTTTGATAGATATTAGCAAAGTCCCTACTTAAACAAATTATTTTTTTCAATCTCAACTAAAAATTGTGATAGAATTTGAAAATTCACATTCAACATATGGGATGGTACACAATACATCTGGCCTTAGTATATAAACATAGCTTCAAGATAACCAGTACTGAGAAGTGATAAGTTTTGGGTTTTTCTTTTATGTCTTGAAGTGAATTTGTATGATTTACAGCTAGAATTATGCTAAATTATTCAGACAAATAATAATATTTGTAATATTTTTTATGTGTAGATGCATCAGGTAAATTACATCCCCAAGCCAGGAGTCAGACAAGTACTGGAGGAGTTAATTATGCTCATAAATTATCTCAAAAGTTCTCTAAATATGAGTAACAGTCTTTTATATTAGGAATTAAATAATTATCCAAACATAAGTTTGTTAACATATATTTAATATATTTTAAGTTAAAATATGAAAACATAACAAAAATTTTAATTATAGCTGCAGTAATTAATAATAGCAATAACTGTTTTAACATTAGTATGACCAACTGGCATGCATTGCTTGACATTCGCAAGAGGGAATTTTTTTTTTAGATGGGTAATGAAGCAATACCAAACCAATCCATTTACAGTACTGTACCAAACCTTCAAGCACCTTTTAAAAAATGACCAATCTATTTAGCATCCTTCTTGTGAATCTATTTCACAAAATGGTAACTAAACCTATGATATACTGTAAGAAGCCTTGGTGGGACATGGTTAGGACCTTGGAGGCTAACCAAATTTTTGCTGTTGCTAATCTATGAGACACTCTGGAAGAAAGACATGGCAGTCTGTTTCCACACAGATCACTGCCTTGGAAACCCTATGGGGAGATTTTACTGTATTCTATTGGAAACACTGGTTGCATAGTGATTAATAGTACATCGCTAACCAAAAAAAACACCGGCAGGTCAAATCCTCCAGGGGCTCCTTGGAAGCTATGCGGCAGTTCTACTCTGTCCTATAGAGTCGCTATGTGTTGGAATTGACTAGATGGCAGTAGGTTTGGTTTTTGATTTTCACAGGGTCACTAAGAGTTGGGATCAACTCAACAGCAACAGGTCAATGGGTTATTTATTACATTGTACAAAGAATCTGTGAATAAGTATCATGTGCAAGGACCACCCATGTTTTGTAATTACTTTGTAACTCCCATACAATAAGCCCGGACAAACAAGTTCCAGATTAATTATTTCAGCATGTCTACCCCCCACTACATAAAATAGCTGAGTGGTCCATTTGCTTTCAGTACAACTAACAAAAAAAAAAAAATCAGAAATCTAAATGGCAAACATAAAACATAAGTGAGCATGGTATATTAATAGCTGTGTGAATTTTCATAATAAATTCATCTCCATGATTTCTCTCAAGTAATGCAATTATGCAACATGCAAAACACATGGATTACAATGACATGGCATAATTCTATTAATATTACCCACAGTGACTGCAATTTTATTCATTTTTAAGAGAATGCACCTATGTAGATATAAGATCCTTTATCAAGAAATAAAATTTTGATGGTAGGAAAACAGATATTATCTGGAATAAGATCTCTACCTTCTATTAGCAGGAAAAAAAAAAAAAAAGACACCCTAGAGCCCCAATAAAAAAGATATACATTGAATTTGACTAGAGTTTAATTTTACCATAAAGGAGAAAAGAGAACAGAGACATTTTTTTGGAGCAGCCACAACCGATTCACTACTAAACTGTCAGAGCTAAGAAATGGGAAATCTGCTTTAACATCCGATGTGTGGTTGGAGGTGAAGACTTTTAATATCACTACTCCAGTGCACCAGTAATAAAATAGGGATCTTGCAGTATCTGTTCAAAATCTGGTGTAATTCTTTGGTGAGTATTTCCTTAGAACAATATCATTTTCTAAAGTATCAATCCTTGAGTGTGCAATTCTTCAGAGAGGGTTAAATTTTCCTCTTGGTTATAGAGTTTTGAAAATGCTACTGTTAATTGCATAGAAATATTAGACACCTCATGAATCAATTTGTTAGAACTATTTAAACTGATACAGATGGCTTACTTTATCTAAGTGTCTTTATCTAGGCTGTCTGATAGAGAATCAAAATCTCCAGTTTACTTCTGAATTCTGGAATCCACATTTGAGAAATAATTATTTGCTGAATGAACAAATGAACAACTAATATAAAAACCTTTCCTACAATTCGTGCCAAAGTGTAGGGCATAAGCATCTATCCAATACTTTGGGAGAATATTTCAATCTTCTTTTTAACTTTCTTGAAAAGGTATAGTCCTATACTAAATGGAATACATCAGCGTAAAAGATGACATAAATATTTATGCTTTAGCTTTTGGTGAATGATTCTCAAGTTCTATGTTGTGAAAACTTACATCTATTTAGACTTACATGAATCTTCATAGCAGCTTTTTCTTAAAGCAAAAAAAGGAAGCAACATAAGTTGCCATCAAGAGAGGAATGGATAAATGAATTGTGGTATAGCCACAAAATAAAAAACTACCGTGCAATACAAAAGAACAAATTACTGATACATGCAACAACACAGATGACACTCAAATGTGTTATTCTAAAGGAAAGAATCCAAGCATAATTCTATACACTGCATAATGTCATTTATTAAATTTCAGAAAATGGCAAAAGGATAGTAGGTCAATGGTCATTAGAATACAGACATGGAAAAGAGTTTAAAGAGACTTTAAAGGGCAAACAAATATTCTTTATCTTGATGTCACTATGACTGTACTCATCCATACGCTTGAAAGTGGTAGAGTCTTTGTAAGTTGTATGCTAATAAAAATAGTATTAGGAATGTAATGATCTCATCCTGGTGGTTTTAATACAACCATTACCCAGTGCCCTAGAATTGATTCTGACTCATAGCAACAGACAATTTGTACCAGAATGTCATTTTTTATATATAATTGACACAACAGTTTACAGCTATGTGAAAATAATTTCAACTAGATATACAGTTAACTATATTGTGATCTATTTTCCAACCCAGAAACCTATGTAGGCATAAAGATGTAAGACAAACTCTCTTCTCCTACAAGGAAGTTCTGGGAGCTAGCGACACGAGGATTTCCCAGAAGAGCTCATGATACTCCTGGCCTTCACCTAAAGAAGGGACTAGAGTTGTGGTGAAGAGGCTACCCTCACTTCTCTGCCTAGTATCACTAAGTGTTGAGGTCTGCTAGATTCCAGCGCACAGATGACAGACTCAGGCACCCTGAGTACAAGGTGCTTCTTCCTGTTTTTCCTTCAGCATGTGCATCATGACAAACAGGAGAGAAGATGTATCAAGATATTTTCTTAAATAAGTTGTATCTGATGAAGCCATCTGATGAAGAACCATGGCCAATTCAATCTTCTATATCCTATATGTAATTCTGGGAGCCCTGGTGGTACAAGTGGTTAAATGTTTGGCTGCTATGCAAAAAGTCAGAAGTTCAAATCTACCTGTTGCTCTCTGGAAACTCTACAGCACAGTGCTACTGTGTCCTACAGGGTTGTTATGAGTCGGTATCAATCTGACGACAACGGATTTGTTTATTTTTGGTTTGTTTTGTTAGTTTTTATATGCAACTTTATGACTAAACATACACAGTAATTTGGATTCATTTTATACTTCTTTATCTTGGGTTGTAGTAATTCTCAAGAAGTCAAAAGGACAAACACAGTAAATATAATTAATGTCACCAAATTATACATGTAAAGATTACTGAAACAGTCAAATGTTTTGTTACATAAATGTTTACTACAATAGAAAGTAAAAAAGCATTCATAAAACTGGCTATTTTTTTTCTTTTATACCAAATAATTATTTCCTACTAAATTACACAGCAATCTTAAGATTATTGTTTCTTGAATAATGAAAAGCAATGAATTAAGCCAATAATTTTCACCTTTCTTGCCAACTCTAACATTGTGTAAATCAATGTATCATGTGTATGATGATACGGAAGCATATATACCTCAGAATAGTTGGATGAAAATTAACACAACCCCCATATCACCTTCATAATGTTCTACAACAAATGAGGTTTCTTCAAGTTTAATTACAATATATCAGATAATTATGTTAAAGATATAGAGTTGTCCATAGAGCACAGTTTTTCCTTACACAAAAAACAAAATCTTCCCTAAGACAAGTATAAAAATCATAATATAAGTTGTCACATACTTCCTTTTAGATGATAACAATGATGGTGATGGTTACACAGATAAAAGTCTACATATATCAAAGAACTAGAATCCTGAAAATAGTAACTCAGCACAGGATATGTTTGCTCAGTTTACTACTTCCTATCTTCTTATTTATTGTGTTCTCAACTGAAGGAAGTCATTCTTGACTTAGAAGAGTTTGATGTGTAAGGAAACAGGACATTTGTGATGCTGCTGAATAAATAAACATCCCAAACACTGTCTAGCATTATTCAATAAAATAAAAATGAGAGCTATTGAGGGTATTGAGCTCTGGGAAACAATCTGGTTGCTTTCTTTGAAATAAGATGCTTAAGGAGATGAATTTACACAGCAGCTGTAACAGTGGTCACATGGGTAGAACAATTATGAGGACACCATAGGATCAGTCAGTGCTTTATTCTGTTGTACCCAGTGTCACTATGACTTAGAACGAGCTCAGTGCTACTAAAGAACAACAATAGTAATTTTAACTATCAAAAAGCTTAAAAAAGAGCAGAAGGAGTTGCAGCTAGGTGGGCAAGGAAATTTAAACTGGGTTGTACACTTTCACTTGATCAGAATAAAAATAAAAAGTTTAAAGACAAACAGGAAAGGAGGAAATTTAAGAAAAACGGAGTGAAACAGTCCAAAAAAGTGTCTGATGATGAAAACGGGCAGAAAAACACAACAGAAAAAGAAAGCAAATAAAGGGCATTAAACTAATCCAAACCAAACCCACTTCCTGGAGTCAATTCCGGCTCACAGTGACCCTACAGGACAGAGGAGAACTGCTCCAGAGAGTTTCCAAGGAGCACCCTGGTGGATTTGAACCGCCAACCTTTAGGTGAGCAGCCACAGCACTTAACCACTGTGCCGCCAGGGTTTCCACAGGGCATTAAACAACAACAACAAAAACAAACAAACCCACCACTTTCAGGTCAGGTCCAATTTACAATGACCCTAGAGGTCAGAGTAGAGCTGTCAAACAGTTTCCAAGGATCACTTCTGAATTTGAACTGCCGACCTTTAGGTTGGCATATGTAGTATTTAACCCACTATGCCACCGGGGCTTGTGAAGGACATTAGCAGCTTAGAAATGTAAACAATAAAACTTCTAGAGATTTTCCAGATTCCTTAATTAATGCCTACATTGTGTTTGCTCCTTTGCTCTCCCGCAGCGATGCTAGAGTTACAGACGCTAGCACTTGCATGCCTATAGCTTAAAGAACCTTACATCGGGGACAAAAACAAAACACAGGCAAGAATGCTAGCACTGCAATTTCCAGCCCATCTAAAAGCTCTAAGCCTCAAGAAAGTAGAGATGTAAATGTAATGATTTTCAAAATTAAGACAAACATTAAGTTGTAAACCAAAATACTGAAAAAAGTAAATTTCTTTACGGACTGCATTTTAAAAATACATTTATTTAGAAAGATTACCAGTGATTTCTAACACATGCACACTAACAAAAAGTAAACAACTAAGCACATTTTGCTTAAGTACCAGCCTGTTGGATAACTCTGGGGACACCTTTCACATAGAATGCTTGTGGATGTCACCCCGGGAAGTCTACACAATGCTGACTGCAGAAAGTCAAGGGAAACAGTCATTTGGGCTTATACCACAATGTGCTGGTCTTCATTTGTAACCTGAACATCCCATTTGGTGCTTCTGATATCATTCTTGGTGAACCAGTACACACAGAAACAACAGAAAGTGAACTCTGGAATGTTACTGTCCATTTCACTGAGCGACTTCTGACTCTTTCTCTGGGTTCTGTTTAGCGTAGGCACTGTAACTAGAAAATAGCCTTGAGTCAGAATCCACTTGATGTCAACCAACAGTACATTTTTCTCCAACATTGTGAAGAGTTCGAACAAATTTTCTAGTATTCATGACAACTCCTACAGAGCTGGGAAAGATTCAAACATTTAGGACTGATGACACTAGATTTCTGTTCATCTGTGGAATGACTCATGAAATTTAAAAAAGTAAGGAAAAAACAGAACACTAAGTCAAGTATATACCACTACAGCTAATGAAATTCAGAATCTAAATTAGTACTGATGGTGCACTTGAGTTAAGTGCAAGATTTTTCTTGTTATCATTCCTACTCTGGGCCTATTATCCTCTTAACTGTACCCCACATTCCTCAAGGTATGCTAGACAATTTGTCCACATTTTTCCTCAAAGAGCATGGCTTATAGTGGGTCAAGTTTCAACTATTTGTAACAAGCACTTAATGGTATCTCTCCAGAAAACATACAAAACGACAATCCCTTCATCAAAAGCTTTAATAAGAGATTAAATATTATTATTATTATTTCACATTCCAGTTAACTCTTCCCTTTGATTTGACACTAAATTTACTCATAAAATAAAAAAGGCAATAAATCTTACATGAAGCAAAATAAAACAATTTAGTAAATTTTAATGTTGAATGTTAGAACAGTGATGCAATCATCAGTGCCTACTGCTTTGGTTATTAGAGTTGGGAGAAAACACTGAAAAATAAAATACAATTATAAAGAAAATCTTAATATTTACAGGATTAAGCATGCAACATAGAACAAAAGAAGCTACATGTGCTTCATATTTGTTCACCATACAAACATGATGATTTTATGCATTAATCAATGCTTGCTACTGAATTAAATGAAACATTATATTGTGTGAGACTGTGTGTGTGTGTGTATGTGTGTGTGCATGTGTGTGTGTTTATAAAACCTTTTGCTGTCAAGTCAATTCTGACTCACAGAGGTCCTACAGGACACAGCACAACTTGTCCATCAGGTTTCTAAGGAGTGGCTGGTGGATTTGAACTGCTGACATTTTGGTTAGCAGCTGAGCACTTAACTACTGTGCTACCAGGCCACGCTCTTTCTCTAATATGTATACTCATGTCTGTGTGTGACTGTGTATTCTGTATGTATCAATATACATGTATACATATATGTTCTTTAAATAATGAGTCAAAAATTGACTTGATGTCAATGAGATTTTTTTATATCAATAATATAGGAATACACATGAATAAACAGTGTCACCTCAGGATTCTGCTTGAAAATTTGTTCCTAATAAAAGTAACCAATAAAAGGTTATATATAAAATCAGTGGGCAAATAAACTAAAGGTAATCTTATTATAAAGTACTCCTATGTATTAATTCCATCACCCATATAAGAAATGTAAAATATGATTGATGAAGCAACAACACACTGAATTAATGTTGTCAGCACAAAAATGCTATATGATATAGCTTCTCTTGGGCAAGACAAATCTTCAGTGATTTGTCTTGGTCAAAAGGAAGGTAAAGGAAAGACAATTGTCTCAACCCTGTTCAGGGGCAATACTTTCTCTGTGTGGTACAATTTACTTCCCTTCTGAGAACCATCAAAGAATTTTGATAAAATGCCACAGCACCTTTTACATCAGGCTATAAAGAAGTTAAGAAGCCTCACAGAGAAATTAGAATTATCTACCAAGTTTACCTTGAATCTTGGGACATTAAACCAGATATTCACAGGTGTAAATAACTTAAGCCAGTTACACGGCCACACTAGGTCATAACTAGAGTTTTCTATTTTTGATGTCTGGTCGATTTCCCACAAAGGAAGTCTCTACCAAGAAGAAATATTTGAATTTGCTTTCATGGGAAAGAAAATTATTTATCAATCTGAAATAAAATTTTGACATGTGCATCAATCATTTGACTGGAAAATGTGTTTGAAAAGGTTTAAAATAAGCTGCAGTTAAAAAGGGGGTAGAGTGACAATAAATACAGAAATTAGCCAAGTAGTGATTGCCATGAGAAGGCAGTAGAACGGCAAGAAGAGAACAAATCTACTACTTAGACAATTATTTACAATGTTGTTAATCTTTTAGTACATAAAGTATTAGGAATATATTCCAGCTATCTACTGTTGTATAACAAAACACCCTAAATTTAGTGGACTCAAACAATAGTTTTATTATTATAAATATGTATAAGGATTCTGTGAGCCAGGGAATTGAACAGTGTATAATGGGGATGACTTGGATCAGATCCATGATGTCTGGGGCCACAAGTAGGAGAATTCAGCAGACAGGAAGAGGTAAGCAGCTGAGGATCACTCAGATGACTGGGATCTGAGATTAGCAAGGATCTTGACCTGCATCTATAGGGCCTGATCTGAGCTGATTCAAAGGCTGAGCTCAGCCAGGACTGCCCACTGTATCCACGGACTGCACATGTAACTTTAGCTTTCTCAAAGCATGATGGCCTCAGTTTCTTCAGAATTCTTATCAAGTTTCTCAGGGCTTCCAGAGATGGTGGCCCTATAAGCGAGGCAACAGGTGCATGGCCTTTTTGATCTATCCTCAGAAATCATGAAGCATCACTTCTGCATTTTACTGGTTAGACATAAGTCACTAAAACCAGCCAGATCCAAGAGAAAGTAATTAAACTGCATTCACCTCTCTTAAAAGATGTAACAAAGAATTTGTGCCTATGTTTAAATTTCCCACAGAATGTGGAACCTATAAAATTCTCAAGATAAACTTTTTTTTTTTATTGACTATACCTCATTTCCACCACCCATTTGTCTGTGTGTCTTACTAAGGTGGCTTCTGTGTTTTCTGTGTTCTTATGATGTTAGAAGCTAGGCTATCAGTATTCCAAATACCAGAGGGGTCATGTATGATAAAACAGGCTTCAGCGCAGCTTCTAGGCTAAAATAGACTAGAAAGAAAGTCCTGATGATCTTTTTTTTTTAAAAAATAGGCAAAGAACAAAGAATATTGTCCAGCACACAGCAGTGTTTGAAGATAAGCAACTTGTGGTGGAAGGCAATAAATGGTAGCTACAGCACTGGACTCAAACATACCAATGATCATAAGGACGAGCAGGATGTGGTGGTATTTTGTTCTGTTGTACATAAGGGTACCATGAGCCAGAATTTGCTCAATAGCGATTAACAACAACAACGATATATTTTATTTGAATTTTGGTGCTAATATCTTCAGATTATCAGTAAAGCACAGAACAGAAAGGGTGAGGTCTTCTTTGGTAGCAGAAAGGAAGTACACCACTGTAGTTGTAGTCCATAAAATGTTAACTCTGAAATTTCTCAGTTTGCATACATTCTATTTTCTCAATAGCTTAAATATTGGAGAGGCTCTGAATTCATGATTCCTTTATTTCAGTCTTCTTGGAAAACAAGGGTTCAGTCTAAAATAGCTAGTAACAACTTGCAATGGACAAAAAGCTACTTTAACAGCAGCATTTTTTTTCTTTAAATACATAAAGAGTTTGGTTTATGACTACAAGGTTAGATCCCCGAAAGTGCTCAAGCATCAGATCTTAACTGTAAAAATTAACAACTATGTCTGCCAAGCCGACTATATCAGGGGACTTAAATCAGTGATTTAAATAACATGTAACTCTGATCTACAATGCACAAAGGCATCACCATTATGAAGAAATTAACAGGTAGAGATTTAGAGCTTTTTTTTTTCACTTTAGGATCATAGTTCTACTGTGAATGACATATTAAGAAAAGAGATAAAGCTGGTCTTGTTAAAATATTATCTCTTACATGTAAAATGATCGACTTTACTCAGTTTCATAACTAAAAACGAAAAAACCCACTGCCATCAAGTAGTGATCCTATAGGTCAGAGCAGAATTGCCCCATAGACTTTCCAAGGAGTGCCTGGCAGACTTGAACTGTCCACCTTTTGGTTAACACATGTAGCACTTAAGCACTATACCACCAGGTTTTCCTGGTAATTAGTAGTCCAGATATATGATAGGCTGAAATAACCTCCTGTTGGTTAAACAGTGACACACAGGTTTCACTGGGTCATCACAAAACACATACTTGACTTGCAATACAATGTTCTTTGTCACATATGCATTGATCAAGCAGGGAATTTTAGTGTGTTACTCTAACTCCTTAAAATTCAGATCAGAAAATAAATTAATGCAACGTATAAAGCCAAGCCAAGTGCCGTAGATTTGGATCCGACTCATGGCAACCCTAAGGGCCAGAGCAGAACTGACCCCCAGAGTATTCAAGGAGCGCCCAGCGGATGTGAACTGCTGACCTTCTGGTTAGCGTGGTAGCACTTAACCCACTACATGCACAAAACAAACATAAAATACTATCTTTATGAAACACTCCTTAATCTTTGCATACACACAAATGATATTTAAGCAAATTATTGTACTTATTATCTTTACTGTATCTCCATTGGGAAGTCAAGATGCATTATTCACTCTTTTCTACTGAAGGAAAGTCTACAAAGAAATATCACAAAGCTACTATGCAGTTTATCAGGGGCATAGTTAAAGTAAAAGTCAGAGAGTAGGGACTCTCATTTTGTAGAATTAAAAATTGCTTTGGAGCTCAGGAGTTTAAACAGTTGAAACAGGAGTCTACATAACCAGTCATAATCTGACTGACAAGCAAAGAGCATGGCTTCACCCCTTCAGGATTTGAGAGACTGCTGTGCTATTTGATGTTGGGCAAAGCCCAGAAGCCAAATGAGACAAGGGTGACTGGTACAGGATTGACGCCCACTTGCCCAGTAGGCAGTTGTATTACTTTGAAGCTTTTTCCTTGATTTTCTTGTTGATAAAAATCAATCATGCCATGAAATCAGAAAGGATTTACTAAAGTAGCCATCACCAAATACAGAAGATATATTATAAAACAGAAACAGCTCATGATATTAGCACATCAAAGAAAAGTTTGCCTTGAGAATTATCACATTTTCAAATAAAATTCCATCAAAAAGCACTTTACTTTTAACATGTAGTCACTAGCCTGTTTTAAGACCCCATTCCATCATTTCAATCAAATTTATTAATACAAGGCAAAAACCAGTTTTACTACACTACGATTTATATGAAATGCTATGATTTCCATTTAAGGACAAGGGGTACATCTCCAAGAAATCTGCTTTCATGCTCTTCGATTTTCTCACTGGTGTCTCAGAATGTTCATCCATGTTCTGATTTTCTCTCACTTCTTCAGTGTTTTACTTCTGGGGGATAATACATTTGTTCCTCATCCTTTTCAAAGATAAGCCTGCAGAACTACTGTCTCCCTCCGTTCTCTCTCACCAACATCTGCCACCAGCACCACTAAAAATAGCAACACTATCTGAAGCTATGGTAAGTTACTCCCGAAGATTGCTTAGAATCAACTGCTGGTGAATCAGGCAGCTGTGTGGCTATTTAGATCAGACTGGCCATATGGTGCATGAAATACTTAAACTTTAAAGAAATTTTTGAAGTGCCTGAGGTAATGTGAAATCTCATAAACATACTGTATGTTTTGCTTTCTGGATTTTTTTCAAGCACTCCTGGAAAGTTTTAGGAAGACTGTGAGCTCATGTATGCCTGCAGGATCCGACCAATGTAGGGATGAAATCATGAACATAAAGTAGGCTTTTGCTACTGATGTTAACAACTACTGCGTTATACTTTGTTATTTGGCTTTCTTGTCATTTTATAGAGTTACTGTATTATAGGGTCTCTAATGAGTCGCCATTGACTTAATGGCAGTGGGTTTGGTTTGGGAGTTTGTATTGTTGTTGTTGTTAGGTGCAGCTGAGTCAGTTCCAACTCACAGCGACCGTATGAACAACAGAACAAAACATTGCCTGGTCTTGCACCATGTCCACAATCACTTTTATGCTTAAGTGCCTAGTTGCAGTCACTGTGTCAAGCCATCTCGTCGAAGGTCTTCCTCTTTTTCGCAGATGTCCCACTCTGCCAAGCATGATGTTCTTCTCCAGGGACTGATTTTTCCTGACAACATGTCCAAAGTATGTAAGATGTAGAGGGTCTGCACTGGCTAAATATAACTATGCAGAAAAAAGAAATGAATGCTTTTCCATCAACCACCACCAAAAATAAGACAAAACTAAAAAAATAAATTAAAAGGTTAAATTTGTTAATATCTTCTTAAATGCAGATTACTAGAAATACTGTCTCTACTGTTGTTGTCACTTTCAGGTGCCATTAAGTAGATTCTGACTCACAGTGACCAATGTGACAAAGTACAGCTGCCACATAGGGTTTTCCAAGCTGTCATCTTTATGAGAGCAGATCCTCTGGTCTTTCTTCTGCAGAGGTCTTTCCTCTGCAGAGGTGAGTTCAAGTGCTTAACTATTATGCCACCAATGCCCAAACCAAGCAAATTAGCCCCAACTTGATTCCAACTCATAGGGTTCCAATAAGGCAAAGCAGAACTGCCCTATAGGGCTCCAGCAGCAGCTAGCAGATTTGAACAGCTGATTACTTGGTTAGCAGCCCAGTTCTTAAACATTGCACCCCCATGGCAGCTACTGGTTCTTCTTCCTTCTTCTTTTCACAATTAATTTTATTATGGTTTTACAAAAATATCTGAAAAACTCACATTTCCTTATCCATGGATTAAGTACATGATCAGATCTTCAAAAACAAAATTAAACATGTTTGACATCCTCTTTGCCTACTAATCTGCATGACTGAGACTTATGTTTTTTTTTTCAAGATAATGTTAAGTGTACAAGGATGTTTAAATTATAAGCTTTATAAGGGCTTGAGTCATGTCTAATTATTATTTTCTATCCAGCATAAAAGTTAATCTATTATTGAACACACAGAAGATTTGTGGTAAATATTATTTTGTCCTGACTTACACTACTATCCAAAGATCTGTTTTTATCAAGAGATAAAGAGTAGGTAAAGGAGCCTCGGTGACACAGAGGCTAAGTGCTCAGCTGCTAACCAAAAGATTAGTGGTTCAAAGTTACCAAATGCTCTGCAGGAGAAAGACATGGCAGACTGTTTTTGGAAAGATTATTGCCTTGGAAACAAGGGGGTAGTTCTACTCTGTCCTATAGCTTCATTAGGAGTCAATATTGACTCAGTGCCAATCAATCTGGTTTTTAAAAAGTTAAAGACACATTTTGCAGCAACTTTAGACCATATACAACACAGCAAAATAATCTACATTATCAATTCCTAGAGAGGTGACGTGAGCCACTAACTGTACATAAGTTTAATAAATTTTTCTAAAAAGAAGTATGATTATGGGACTCTATGGGGGACTGCTGACCCAGCCTATGGCTGTAGGTATATAAATAGTGCCCAGAAAGGCTTCACTTATTTTTATTCTTATTATTGAATAAATGCATGAAAAATCAGATTTGCAAAGACATGCCAATTTCCTTAATGCACACTGTAATAAACTTTAAATTTATAAACACAGCTAACATTTGTAGGCTTGAGTTACCAGGCAGTGTTCAAGAAATATAAGCTGGTTTTCATTCCATATTTCAATGAGATTTGCTCCTGAACAAACATAAGACAAATGAGAGGTGTCTTGAGACCAGATGCCCTATGTTATGTTCACTAAAACTGGCAAAAGTATCTCTCACAATCTTTTAATTTCTTTCTCTCTTGTATCTCTTTTGTTTGCTTCATTTTTTTCTCTTTGTGTGTGTGGATGTGTGTGTGTGTTTGTGTGTGTATTTATGTATGAGCGTTATTTTTATATACTCAGGCATAACTCATAGACAAGTAAATAAATAAATATATATGCAGGCAATATAATTCATACACATTTCATTTATATATACAATATGTATATGTGCATATGTGTCTATTTGAATATTTTGACTTTCAATGCCTATCAGCTGTCTACATGGATATATTGAGTTAGTTGCATCTAAATAGCTAAATACATAAATCTAAAACTTAAGAAAGATATGCCGTGCTGGCTTCAGTACCTTACAGTTGGCACAAGATCATGAAGCAAAGAAAGAAGTATGCAGACTAAGCCCTGGGCTTGGAGGTCTGCAAGAGAATCCAGCCACAAACACTGAGGATGAAAATGATGAAAGTGAAGGTGAACAATTCATCACAAATAACTTCTTTCAGTGATTTTTGCTATGAAGGTGGTAAAAATATCATGTGGTAGTTGAAAGAAAAATACTTCTAAACAGAGATACGGTTACAGTTGTAATACTACACACACACACACAGTTGTAGATAAAGGTATGTATCCTTGGGTTGGGGCATCAGTGATTAAGCACTTGGCCACTAGCCTAAAGTTTGGTGGTTCAAACTCATCCACAGGTTCCTGGGAAGACAGATCTGGCTTCAGAAAGGTCACAGCCCAGAAAACCCCACAGAACAGTTCTATTCTGTACACCTGAGTCTCCAGGATTGGAAGCTACTTCACACCAGCAAACAGCAACAACACAGGGATTCTCCCTCAATAGCATGCTTTCCCTACTCAAATAACTGCAGTCCAATCTGAGTCCTTCATTCCATTGCAACTTCAACAGAGGGTTAAAAAAAAGTCCTTGAGCTACTTATCTCCAAAGTGAGTGGTTATGTAAGCTCCTGTGTTTTACACCTTTCTGTGGTATGTGACATTGTAGATTTATTACTCATTGTTTTTTACATATATATTTAATACTTGCTATATGAAAAGAGGAAATCATAGTTGGATAGTGGTTAACTACTACAGCTGCTAACCAAAAGGTCAACAGTTGCAGTTGGAATCTACCAGGCACTCTCTGGTAACTCTACAGGGCCACCCTACTGTGTCTGATAGTGTTGCTATCAGTCAGAATCAATTCAGTAGCAATGGGTTTGGTTTGTTTGTTTTTTTAAATGAAAAGAGTTGTCACATGTGCTGGTCATACAGCAGTTAATTTTAAAAAAAGGAAAAAAAAAAACCTACTTAGAGCTTGCATTCCACTGAGATGTGTTGGTGTGAAAAAGATAAACTATATATATATAACTAGACAAAAGAAACATTTGTAAGCAGCTGACAATACTGAAGTAGAAATAAAAGAAAAACTGATTTCAAAAATAAAAAGCATATTTGGGGGAAAATAGATCAACTCAATGTAAGCAGTAAGGTCTTAGAAGATTTAAAGATATGAAATTTAAAATTTCAAATACAAGTGAAGAAAAAGAGTTGGTAAGATTTGAAAGAAAGTGATAAATAAAGCAGACAGTCAAAGCACATCCACCACAGGTACAGTAGGTGTTCTAAAAAAAACAAAACCAAAGAAAGGCAGTAGAATAAATACTAAAAACCATAATATATATAAAAAATCCTGCAACTGCAAGCATTCTCTCTCTAGTCTCTGATCTTACTACTGTAACTTTCTTCTCATCCAATGTTTCACTAGATCACCACCTCAAAATGTTTTCCCCAACTTTAGCCTCTTTTTCTGTTTTTCAACTCATCAAAATTATCAATATCTGAAAATAAAAAAATTGATCTATTCACTTATTTATTGCCTGCATCTTCCCTTTGACTGTGAATCCCAAGACAGTAAAATCTTTGTGTTCATTGCTGTCAATGAGAACTATGAATAGAACACAGCACACACAACAAGTATTGCATTAATTACTGAATGAATATTTATGCAGACACACATATCTGTTTCTACTGCAGAACCAGGTAAGTTTCATTTACTCATTAAAGAAGAAAGTAAAATCATACAAAAAAAATTTCTTTCTTGTTCAGGTCATGTTGCAGAGAGACAAAACAGCAGCACAGTAATTAATAATTTATCACGGTCTTATTTTTATTTTAATCAAGTATTTACTAAGGTAAAATTTTTTCATATTGATGCCTGTGGTCTTATTTTAGCCATGAATGATCACTTTGTTGTTTACACCCAGTCTAGTTTGGAAAAAAAATATTACATAGTGCTATATGTCATCATCATTGTTTTGTTTTCTCTCGTCGTGGAAAGAAAAAATATGAAAACCCTCAAAGCACAGCCATACATGCTATATTGCCCCCAAAGTAATCAATGAAATACTGGATTTGAAAGAATGTGGAAACTGCAGAAAAGCAAATTTCTGTCCCACTAGATTTTCAAATGCTTATGCTAGTCTGACTCGATGGTACTTGGCTTTGGCTTTTTCTATGCTAGTCCAAGGAAACAAGAATCCATTTTAAAACTTTATGAACAAAACTTGGTCAGATAGATGAGACTGGAAAATATACATCCATCTATTTTTTAAAAAAAAGAAAAGTATAGACTACATGGAAGCAACATATTAAGCCCAGGTGTGCAGTGTTAACTAAGAAATTTCTCTATTCCAGATGCCCTTTTAACTCAGTAATAAAGTCACTCCTGAGTTTTACACTTTAGCCAAAGATTAGATAGGCCTTTAAAACAAATGATAACACATATAGTTCAAGCGTGTATATGAGACTACATAGGCATAGTAACTCAGGGGCAAGGATGAGAATGCAAGCCAGCCAAGCCAGGTGCCTTCGAGTTGGATCTGACTCATGGTGACCCTAGGGAGGGGATAGCAAAGCTGGATGAATGGAAATGCAGAACCTAAGGTCAAGAAAAGGAAGTTTTGACACAACATGGGGCTGGCAACCAATGACATACAACAATACATGTATTAGAAAGAAAGAAATTTCTCTGACTTTTGAAAGCTTATAGTTTATTAAGAGAAACATATAAATGGGTAGTTTCAATAAACTGTGTTGATAAGGAGGTTCAGTGTCTTCTAGGGGTTTAAGGAAACTGACAGCAAGGCTATTTCTGAACTGAACCTTAACAAATGCGTAAAAATATAAAAGCACATAATGTGGAGTTTATATTGTGAAAATATGAAAAACCTGGAGAACATACAGCAAACACACTCTTAGGGTCTATTTGAAAGCACAGATATGGATAATTATGTGGCAACTTTTCCTCACATGTCAAGAAACGCTAACCTGGTTCGTGGCAGAATTCAAAGCTTATCTAATGTCTAGATGCTGCTATTACCAGTCTTCAAATACTCATTTCTTCTAAACTTAGTCAAACTGCAGGAAGATTGGCAAGATGGTAGTTATTTCAGAAAATTGAAAACACAATATAGAGTTACCAAGTTATCCAAAATCAAAGGCCAGTAAAAATTATCCCTTGTATAATTTACAGAATTGACTATTGAAGATGTTCTAAGAAAGTACCCATTTAGTGTCCTAGTCAATTTCAAATATAAACACAAATAATATAATATTTTCTGCAAGAGATATTTACCAGTTCAGTGACATCTCTCCCTATAAATTCTTTTGGTCAATATGCATTATTAATAGTTCAAAGAAAGAACTCCTAAGCAATTTTGTAAATACTTTCAGAGCCAGAAATACATGTTCGAGCACTTTATTTTCCATGGTAACCTACCACAGCAAATCAGAAATATGCTCTGGTCAAATGATGCTACATAACACATTCACCCATTGCCAATGAATATGAAAAGAATATGAGCAAATCTCTACAGATGTTATTTCTTTCAAGCTTTGAATGCTAACAGAGAAAATTGCTACCACTTTATAAAATGGGAAATGACATTGTTCAAGCATGAAATAAATCATTTTAAATATCAAATGATACATTTCTTAGCTTATTGGTCTTCTGGAGGTCAGGGGAGTTATTGAATGTCGCTGAAATATTTTTGGAAATAAACATATTATCTTAGATTCGCAGATAAGCATTTGAAATTGCTTTAGTAAGAGGATCCAAGTGAAATAGCACAGAGAGATAAAATAGGGGAATCTTACAATGGATGTGATTAGGTGATATGACTGGAGAGAGGAAAGGGATCCAGCCAGGGGATTAAAGAAAATGAACATAGCCATACAGGAACATCCTATAGAGGATACAAAAGAAAGGGGGGAAAAAAGGCAAAAAGATTTGAAAGCAATCTACACAAAGGACCAAAGCAAATAAAATATAGAATTGTATAATCTGGGAAAAAATGCCAATAAATGACTTTTCTGTAGAGAAAACATCAGAAATTATAGCAACGTGGTTCCAGAGATGAAAAATCACTGGAAATAGCAGAAGAACACTCAAGTGTACTTATAAATTCAGCCATCAATGTTAAACAGGTCACCTTTCGTATATGTTAAATATCAAAGTTCAGTACCTTTGCTTTATCTCTCATTGATCCTTTGCCCAGGATAGACATTTTAGCACCTGTTTCTTCCTGTAGCCTCTTCAGGGAGTTTCCTCTTGGTCCAAGCAATTTCCCCACAAAGTTGAACTAGAAAACAAAATCAGTAGGATCGTTGATTTGAGACAGGGTAAAGAGATGACGCCAAGCGTAATGTAGATGGGTTTCTTCAAACTTCAAACACTGAGAATTAAATAATACCATAAATATATAAATAAATATATTTCATATCTCTAGCATGAAATACATTTATTTTCTGAAGATCTGTTCCTAAGCCCTAAGTGAAATATGAGTGTCATGAAAGGACAAACATAAAACGACCAACTTGATTCTCTGTGGTTCAACAGGCTATCTGTACTAACTCCTAAACATTACTACTAGTAAAATGTAACTAGGATAGGCAGCATTTTGACAGTTTTAAAGCTGGTTTTAACTAAGACCAGCTTTCGTATTCAATACAAAAATGAGAAAAAAATTTATATAAAATTTTGATTTTTATAAACCTTTCAGTACAAAATTAGAAAAATCTAATAAATGACATTTATTAGATAACAAAGTTACGCCTAAATCAACAATGTATTGAACATATCACTTAACAAAATACACAGTAAAAAAATTAATTATAACAAAGGAATTAGGGAAAATCTAGTTTACAAAATTTCAAAGGCATTTTCTCTCCAACTAGATTAAAAAAGATTTTAGCAAAAGTCTAGACAACTTCTTGATATATAAAAAATAATATTTCATATTGATTTTTTTAAATTTTAGTATTTATTTTGTTAAACATTACCTGGGTCCATAACAGTTTTCTCTAAATTTCACAACTGACAACAGGAAACTCAATTTCTTTTCTTTTTTTTTTTTTACATTTTCTGTGTTAAGGAATTATTCTTAGGATAAACAAATAAATTATGTGAAAATATAATTAAAAGTTAAGGCAACAGATACAGCACATAGAAACAACATTTTGTCCAAATAGAAAATTCTGGAAGTGCTTTCAATGTGTGTATTCATCCTGAATGGTGGTTACAAATGAGTGAACTAAGAACAGTTATGAAAGGATGTATGTCAACTACTAAGGAGAATATTACCAAACAAAATGACCCAACTAATTTTTCTTATCATCATTCACTGATTAATAATACAAGGGCTTAGCATGCCAAGAACTATGTTGGGAATTGTAAGCACACAGATAAATAAAATTAGGTCATGTCAGTGGTCTCTAAATCTGGACCTTGTTTTTTTCTTTTTTTAATCACAGATTCCTATTAAAAAATACATCAATACTTACAAGGTGAAAGACTAAATACTTTTCCTCTAAGAATGGGATCTCAAGACAAGGATATCTTTATTCCATCATACCTATTTAATATTGTATTGCAGTGTGGCTTGCCATACATATAGGTAAATGGAGGAGTGGAAGGTTACCAGGTTCAGAAATAGACTATCCTTAGATAGTCAAGTGATTTTCATCAAACTGTCAGGAAAACAAATCAGAGAAGTCAAGTCTTCTCAACAAGTGAGGCAGATAAAAAAGTCTAAGAACAGCTAAAACTTTCAGAAGCAGACTAACTTGATGGTAATTCTTATAAAACACCAAAATTCATGATAAGCCAAAATCTAAATTCATTACCACTGTGAGGGGATTTCAAATGATGTAAAACAGAGTTAAACTTCGCCATAGGGTTCCCAAGGCTGTAATCTTTGTGGAAACAGATTGCCACAGCTTTCTTCCATGGTGCAGCTGATGGATTTGAACCACTGACCTTTTGGTTAGCAGTTGCACACTTAACCACTGCACTACCAGGGCTGCAACAATTATGACTGTGTGGTATCTGTAGTGCCAATGCACAGACCGACAAATGTAACAATGGAATCCAGAATCCAGAAGCAGACTTCTTCATGTGGTAAAGGAGAAATGGTCCAAGCAGCACTACAGATCCTCCTGAGTCAACAGAGAGGGAAAGACTGATGGCATCGATTTGGACTTTTAGCCTCCTTATTGTAAGGAAATAACTTTTTCTTTGCTAAAGCCATCCATTTGTGGTACTTCTGCTATGTCAGCACTAGATAACTAAGACAACATACAGTTGTAGTTTGAATCAAATAAAGAGTATGTGTTCATCAAAATCCCCCGTAAAGAAAATGAAAACCTAAACACCAAGTTTGGAGACTATTTAGTTTACATGTTACCAATAAAGTATTAGTTTACAAACAGAAGAATAAAACTGTGAGGAAAAGACAAATAACTTAATATAAAAATAGATAAAATTTGAATATATCATTAAGGAATAGAAATGGCAAAAAAGTATAAACAGACTGTTATAGGATATATTTTACTCATACTCCTGTTTTAGTCATCTAGTGCTTCTATAACAAAAAAGCCACAAGTAGATGTTTTTTAAAAAAAACAAATTTTATTCTGTCACAGTCCAGTAAGCTAAAGTCCAGATTCAAGGCATTATCTCTTGGAGAAGGTTTTCTGTGTTGGTTTTGGAGGAAAGCCCTCCTTGTCAATCTGTCCCTGCACTGGCAGCTTCTGAGGCACAAGGACCCTGGGTCCTTTCCAAAGAATGAACTCTGCTCCTAGCACTGCTTCTTTCCCGATGGTACGAGGCTCCCTGTCTCTCCCCTAGTTTCCTTTTTTTATAGCTCAAGAAATCACCTCCAGGCACAGTCCAATCTTAGACACTGCGTACTGCTCCCCCAGCATAACTGCCACCCATCTCCCCTCACTAACAGTACAGAGGCAGGGTTTACAGTACATAGGAACATTATACAATACCAGGAATCACGGCATAGCCAGATAGCTACACACATCTTTGGTGGGACACAATTAAATACATGACAACTATGTGGTAAAAATGAAGCAGATAAGCATTAAGCATTGGACAGAATGTAGAACTGTGAGGTCTCTCATACCTTGCTTGTGGAACAAAGATAGATACAACCATTTTGCCATTGTCTTGAAAGTTTGTCTCAGTAATCTTGCTTCCAGATATACAGTCTAGACAAATCTTTGCATATGTGCAAGAATATGCCTAGTGTCACCATTTATAACAGCAAAACGTAATTGGAAGAAATGTGCATCAACACAACAGTGGGTGCTGACAGCTTTAAGTCATCAATCATCAACAGTTTTTTCTATATACTGGAAATCTTTTCCAGGCCCCCTTCCAGATGTCCTTGGTGTTAGATTTCATCAATGAAAGGAAATTGCCCATTGTTTGGCAGGTAGACACGAATGCTGGAGTCCATTACTCTTGACAAAGTGTGGGATCAGACATGGTCACTTCCTAATTTCCACATGAGATTCCATTTCATGAATGCAGGAGCCCCACAGACCTCTTCAGGAGATCTAAATTTTGGATTTGGGCTGGCTCTGTAGATCTCTTGAAGAACTCCTAACTTCTCTGTCTTGAGCAGCTTCATAGGAATGCCTGGAGCTCTGGTTTCTCCCCTGCTCCAACATTTCTGCCCCATACCTTTACTGTCTGTTGGTGGCAACTTGCCCAAGTCCCTTCCCCTAGCTTTTCCAATAGCCATGCTAGCCCCTAATGACAGTTTGTAGCCATTACACTACAGTGGCATCTGTGTTCTGATCAGAACCCTGACTGGCACAAATGAGTACATAAACTGTGACGCAGTCCTATTGGAATGCTACACAGCCATGAACGGGTATTATCCACTGCTGTATGCACTGCCATTGATGAATCTTTAAAATAATGAGTGAAAAATTTAAGTTTCAGATTACAATGCTGTTTTTATAAAACTCAAAACTGAGCAAACTAATGCAATAACTGAACTTATGGGAACACACGTGTGGTAAATCACTTTTCCAGAAAATCAGGAGGGACAATGTTCAGGATCTTGGGAACCTCTGGAAACGGGGAAGTAGGGAATGGGATCAAAGGAAAACTTATGCATAATATCAAAACAACTGGTGATACTTTAGACTTTAGGTTAATCTACAGTTTTATTTATGTTTAGAGTTAATGAGTGCTCATTTATTATTATGTTTTGCACTGAAATAAAAACTACACATATTCTTTGGAATGCACTAAAATAATAATTTAAAAAATAAAGCAATTTGAGTAAAATGTGACCAAATTTCACCACAGTAGAAATACCCTGTTACAGAATTTTCCTGTCTCTTTATCACTGATAGTAAAACATCAAACACCAAGATACCACAGTACTGAAAGTGATGTCTCCACTGGGAATGCTTCTGACTACAAAAGAAGAGGCAGTATTTCATACAGTCCTGGGGTAGCACATGTTATTGACAGAATAAAAACATGGTCCCTGCTCTCAGAATTTTCTCTTCTCTGTCTTGTTTACTGCAACAGATCCATATAGAAGTACTTTTATCTCCATGCAGTAGCTTCATTTCTATCAACAAATTTGAAAAAAAGGACTTTCTTGAAGCTATAAGAGAGAAAGCCACTTTAATTCTTTCACAAGATTCAACAGAATGAAGATGTTGTATAACTAGGGACTAATTTCACACACCAGAAGTATCTTTTTTAACTAAAATTAGTTCTACAACATTATTTTATGAAGCAGTTCTTTCTATGAAGCAGTTGTTCCAATGCTGTTCAAATTTATGAACATACATCACTCACCTTTGTTAACAAATAAGTTTTCACTTACTACAGATTAAGTGTGACTATTTGACTTCATTTTTTTCCCTATTACCTTTGGGAGTTAACATTGCAGAATGGCTCAGAGAACTTTTATCATGAAAATTTAGATGCTGTTTTAGTCAGCTAGTGCCGCTCTAACAGAAATACCACAGAGCAGATGGCTTCAACAAAGGAAGGTTTATTCTTACACAGTCTGGTAGGTTGCAAGTCCATATTCAGGGTGTCTGCTCCAGGGAAAGGCTTTCCCCTTGTCGGCTCTGGAGGAAAGTCCGGTATTGCATCAGTCTTTGTCCAGGGAGCATCTTGGCGCAGGAACCTCAGGTCTGAAGGACGTGCTCTTCTCCCGGTGCAGATTTCTTGATGGTGCGAGGTTCCTGCTTCTCTTTGTTTCTCTTTCCTTTTATCTCTTGCAAGCTGAAAGCATTAAGGGTGGCGCAAGCCACACTCCAGGGAAACTCCCCCTACTGCAGAGCAAGGAAGTAATTCTATGCAGGAATTTACAGCCCCTTTAGTATACAGTTTAGTGAAACCACAGAATGGAGGACAGTCACAAGATGCTGGGAATCATGTCCCAGCCACACGGCTACACATATTTTTGGGGGGACACAATTCAACCCATGACAGATGACAATTCTGTTTGAGACTCAGAACATCAAAAGTAATCAAGAAGTTGCTTATGTGCTTTTGGGTTTATGTTTAGTCTTCAAAAATTTACTTTTCAAATAATCTCTAAAGACGCCCAACATAAAAGCTGCTGTAACAAGACCTACTTTTCTCTGATAATGATGGTACGTGAATGATCAATTCCCTAAAAAGAATTGGTAGAAAATAAATCAACCACTACTGAAATTTCTTCAACGTTCAGTAGTAATTTACTAACTTGAAATCTCTAAGCTCCTTAAGAAAGCACAGCCATGTTTTCAGTTTGTTAAATATCTTCAAATAATTTTAGAGCATTTTATTTTTAAGAAAATGAAATACCCATATGCAATTTTTTTTTTTGCTTAAGTCCTCAAACAGTTGTTTTCTAATAACTTTATGTTCAAAAAATCTTTTGAATGATTTTGATCAGATTTTTAATTAATTGTTACAAGAATGAATATTTAAATTGGGCCCAAAGTAAAATTAGCCGAAAGAACAAATCTCAATGAATTTGAATAGCAACATAACAAAATTTGTTGCAAACGAAATGTATATCAAAAATCTGGTTTGTTTCATTTTAAGGAAAAAAATTAGAAACTTTTTGACATAAAAAAGTTAAGAATAGTCTAAAATTTAGATGAAAACCTTTGATCTTATTGTGTGTATATATTTCAAAACTTACCAATTTATTCTCAAAATAGGATATTTCAGAATGACTTACCTATAGCTCTTCCCTCCCTACCTTCCTACCCTTTATCCATGAACAGTCATCAGCACTTTTTTCTTTTTTCTCATGTGACATTTTTCTGGTCACAAATGACTATAAGCTAACCAACCCCAGAAACACTGCTTTCCATTATAATAACTGAGTTAACCAACCTACTCTTATTTCTGTTTCTGGGCACTTAGATTATATTTGCTCTGTGAATAATGGCCACTCTTGATTACTACTGCTATTTGTGGAAAAAAAAAAAATCTCTAAACTATCTTATTCAGCTGTTTGTCTCATCTCATTCCTCCTTTCATATGACACACTAGACTTGGACTTGCCTTGTTTCCTGATCCTCAGACTCCTCTTGCATTCATACGTGAAAACACTTGAATTCTATACTCATTTCTAAGCCATTCCTGATTTTGGAACCAATCCTCTTCTGATTGGTGGTACATATACACGTCTCCTCTGATTTCCAAAGCATTTAAAATTACATGTATCTCTCTAGGTACTCCTTCAACATAATGGAAAATACATCTTATCAAGCATTTGAAAATGCCTATGTAGTATTACTACAATGACATTATCTGTAGTTTCTAGCAAAGTGATATAAACAATGCTGTTGACTATACATACTTGCATGATGCATGGTTTGCAAAATAACTTGCAGTAATCTTTAAGAACTTTGCAATTCACTCACAACACATAACCCCTTGACACTTTTTATTAAGATAAGATGGCCCAAATATGAATTCCAAGTGACTGACAAATTTAGAAATTTTCTGAAAGTGCCTTGGAATGCTATGATTAACATCACATAGGAATACACAGTTCAAGGACAATGCTATCAGATCTTATTTTGACTGTGTGCATATGTGTGTGTATACATCTGCTCATGTTCATTCCTTTCATTTCATTAAGATACTCAACACATTTTGGATAAAATATCAACAAAATATAGAACACAGTTATATTATCAGACATTGAAGAAGTTTCAATTTTTTAAATTATCAAGCTACATGACTCACAAATATTGAGATTTTAATTTTCTACACCTAGAGAGATTTTATGACAATTTTCTCCCAAAGGTGAGACTGTGGATTATTTAACTTTTTAAAGAAAATCATCTAAATTTATAATTTACTTATCAGTGAGCAGGAAAAATATTACTTCTTTGTGATTATTTATACCATATAAGTCATGACAGATATTGGAAGAAAGAACTACTAAATTCACAAGGGGCATGCATAAAATGTAATAATTATTCTATATCTAGATCTAATATTCTGAAGAAAATTATACCACAGAAAGTACATTTAATGTATCCCAGTTTCTACTTCCGTAGTGTTAAAAGGTTTTAAAGTGCTTTGATACAAAATGGCAAATAACATACTTTAGAAACAATCAATAATTTTTGCATTTGCTCCTAAAAAGGAACATTTGTGTGTGTCACTGTTGGGTGACTTGCTTACAGAGAGTAGTCAGCTACATTTTAAAACAATTTCTTCTCAACATCTTTATCATAATATCTTTATTCTCCATAGGAGAATTGATTTCCAACGGACTTGAAAAGGGATGGCAATCAATGCTGCAAAGTGTACTAGCAAAATTCACTGCAGCAGATCTGAAAACAACTACTTTAAATCGTGCACTAAGCAGAAACTACAATTCACCATAATCTATAACTGTCTGTCCACTCTTGTAACATAGATCTTAGGTTTCTTTGTATAAACATATGTGCTTCATTAGGTTTTTATTTAGTATTCTATCCTTTTTCCCTCTCATTGCAAAAAGAAAGTGCTTATTTGATGATTAACACACTATCATTTTTGTAAAATATCACAATTACAAAAATAAGAATGGTTTAATTCTAATTAATAATCAGCAGACTGTAAGATAGAAGTTAATGTATGTAGCCAGCACACATCTAGCACTATGGCACAGACTAAGATGATGTAACAGTATTTACTAAGAATTAAAAAATTAATTTTTTTGTCAGTACAGAAAATTCTAAGACAAATTTAATGTTCCAAGTGTGACTTTCCAAAAAGATAAACATGATTCCAGAGGAAGAATAGATGCCAAGAGTATCCACTTATCTGTACTCAGTCTAACTTGTGAAACACTGAGGATGTTTGCTCAGCTGGTAACCAAAAGGGTGGTTGTTCAAGTTCACCTAAAAACACCTTAAAAGAAAGATATGGTGATCTACCCTATGGAACACAGTTCTACTTTTATACTCACAGGGTGACCATGAGCCAGAATCAACTCAACAGCATGTGGTTGGTTATGTGGGTATCTCCAAAGAGTGACTATAATGGCCCATTCAGCACATGGAGAATGCAGTACTCACTTAATATTTCCTATCAAATACAATTACTATGAATTGATAGCAAGGATTAAAGAAAAGATACATGAAATTATTCATGCTACACAAATAAAGATGAAAAACATGCTTTCTATAAATAGCTTTAATGAAGTGTTGTGTGGATTCATAATCATGATTCCTCACATTTCTCAAAACATATTCCAGCTAGGTAAAACACAGCCATTACAGTAACTCATTGAATTTATTTCACCCATTATAGAAACATTTTTCATGACAAATTAAAGTACAACTATTTTCTTCTTCATTCAAGAAAGATAAGGGACTTATTTAAATGTGGCATAAGAATCCACATAGAAATTTATGCATCACATGTAAGTGAATACTTCATTGCTGTTAGTTGCCTCGGAGTGAATTCTGGCTCACGGTGACCCCATGTGTGGTGCCAAGCCAAGTGCCATTGAGTCAGATAATTGAAAAAAAACAGTTAAGTATATAAAAGGCAAACTCAGTATCCAGCAATGGAATGGTATCATAAAAGCATCTGCATTATATTAAAATTTCTAGACATTAAAATTTAAATAATACTCTATTCTTAAGATTCTACAGGAGTACACTTCCGTACCTACTCACTGTGATATTATGCACACATTGTATTTGAGATACTAGAAATATGAGGCTGCATAAGAAACAGTCATACTTTTGCAGATACAGATAGTGGTAAGGTTTGTTAGTTAAGATTATGGGAGTCAGACAATTTAAGTTTTGAATTAAGGCGATGAGAAATATGGACGGAAAAAACAAATTCAGTGGACAATGCAACAGGAATATGTTCAGTGAGAAACAGTCATAGCATAGAATGTTGATGGTCGCTAAAACTTGGGAGGTAGTCTTTGGGAGAGAAGACCATTAAAAGGAACTGAAAAAGAGTAGAAAGTATTGCTGACAAAGGAGTAGAGTCTTTCAAAAAAGAAGGAAAAGTCAGTGGAAATAACATCTGCATAAAGTCTCACACTTTTATACCTATATGCAACTGAAATTGCTGAATCTATATAAGTAAACATACAATGTAGTAAGTAAAAGAAACTTGAATTAAGCACAAACAAAATGATTAGAGGAAACAGTACATGGAGCTTAGCTGTTATGTAGAAAATTAGCAGAGATAAAATTAGGAAGAGACTGAGGAATGCATTTTCAGCAGAATGATGAGAGACAAAGGCCTGGCAGCAATGTTTTGAGAATAAATGAAAAATGAAGGCATGGAGAGAGAACAAGAACAAATTATGATTTTAAATGAAAGGCTTCAAGGTCATGAAAAGTTATTACATATTGAAAAATGCAATGCAAGAGGTACATGAAATGCAAATTGAAAGAGAGGGACCAGAGGGAAGAAAGAACTAAAGTCAATAAAGTTAGAACTGGGTAAAAAGAGGTAGTAAGCAATGAACTCTATTTTTCTTTAGAACTAGTGTAAAATGGGATCTGCTAAAACTCAATGGGAATGGCCAGGGAGCTTCTGGAGACTGGTAACAATTTTGAGTGTACTATGGGGGGATTAGAAAGGGTGGTAAAAACAAACAAAGAAACCCCAGTGCCATTGAGTCAGGTTCTACTCACAGTGACCCTTGGGGTCGGAGTAGAACTTCCCCACAGTTTTCAAGGAGCATCTGCAAGATTTGAACAGCCGACCTTTCGTTTAGCAGATGTAACACATAACCTACTAGGCTACCAGGGTTTCCTTGAAAGGGTGGCAAGTGGAGACAAATGAGAGAATTAGCAATGCATGGCATGTTAATAACACAATGTGTAACTTTCAGAAGAATTGGGAAATTTTAAGTCTCTGGATCTATAAAATCAATGTGTCAATCTTCATTGATATTTGGTGATACATGAAAAGAAAAAGAAACATGAAAGTTATATTAACATACAATGCAGGCTCTGTCAGGAACTGTTCAGAAAAAGGACAAAAGGATAACACTACTGATTACTTCAAAGTGACTGATTAATCCCAAGATTCTGACTGAATAGGAAAGGATCCAGAGACTGGAAAAATAGGAATAGGTAGAGCAACTAGTTTTTGAGCAAAAATAGAAAATCTAAAGTTATAGAAAGTATACAGCAGAACACAGAGAAATCCAGACATTGGTTCTTAACAAATACTACATCATAAAAGCAGAGACAGTCACACAACTGCTAAAAGGATCAAATCTGAGTCTGATCAAGTTTCTGGATCCAGCTGCAGTGCACAAAACGGAAGGATCAGAGGAACTCATTAAACTGCCCCAGGAGTAGCTGCCAATTAACCCTAGGTGGCAGGGAACTCGACAATTGAACGGCCTCCCGCAACAGACAAATAGTAAAAGAAGGAGAAGAAAAAAACTACAGGAATGGAAGGAAAGTGAAAAAATGAGCAAAGATAAACTACAATGTTTAGGAATTAACATTTGAAATATAAAACTAAAAAGATTTGTAGGAAAGTGAAAACTATGAAACAAAAATTGTTATAAAAGTCAAGATAACCATTAATTTTGGTATGAGATAGTTGTTTTAGTTGCGATGGGACACTTAAAGAGATTCTGGTAGGGTCCTATTTCTTGAACTTGGCAGTGATTACAAAGTTTCTGTCACACAATCAAACACACACACATACACACACAGGTGCACATGCGTCCGCGGGTGCGCGCATACACACACACACACATACACACCCCACAAAGACAGCCTGTGAGATGAACATCCCATACTTAAGACAACTTATGGGCAACTCATACTTAAGAACAGACTGTCACAAAACCAACTGTATTAAAAATTTGAGTCAACTATAATGTTTTGAGTAATAAATACACATACTACTTTGTGACACTCATGAAACAGTGCATAGTTTGAAAGTACTTAAGTCTTTTATATCCATAAAATGTTAGAACATGTACTGCATACTGAGATGAATATGTAACTGATGCTAAGAACCATATGTACCTGTTGCAACTTACCAATAAATTTGAATTTAAGAGAGATTAAGGAATAGATGAATTTGTAAACTGGTTTCTGCCTATATCTAACATGTTGTTAGTTGTCATGGAGTTAGCTCTGACTGACAATGACCTTATTATAACAGCACAAATCTTGTCCAATGCTGTGCCATTGTCATGATCACTGCTATGTTTGTGCCCATGATTACTGCTCTTGTGCCATCCACCTCATTGAGGGTTTTCCTTGTTTTTGCTGATCTTCCACTGATGCTGACACCTTTTTCTAGTAACTCAGCCTTCCTGACGATGAATCCGCGGTGCATAAATCAGTCTCTCATCTTCACTTCTGAGGAGCATTCTGGTTGTGTTTTTCCCCCTCTGGTTATAATTTTTCTAAGATTGATTTGTTCATTCTTCTCAGTTCACTGTATATTTAATATTCTTCCCCAGTACAGAGTTGGAATGTATCAAGTTGCCTAACTAGTGAAGGTCATGGACCATACAAATCATAGAGTGATACTGGAGGTGAACAGACCTTTAAAAATGTACATGGGGTTGCCTGAGGGACACTTCATTGAAGCAGAGTTGATTGGGTGAGGAGGGCCAGACCTTTATCAAAAGGTCACAGAAAGTTCTGAACAAAAGGGGAAGCATGCTGCCATATCATGGACATGGGGGGTGTTGCTAGAATAGAACCGAACAGAACAGAGCTGAAAGTTCTGGGTGTTATATGGCAACATGATATAGACTATAAAATTATTCTTAATTCACAATTAATAGAAAAAAGGCCTGGTGATCTATTCTGAAATAAATGCCATGGATGACAATGGTTCAAACCACAACTGACAATAGGGATTATCACGGGCTAAATTATGTTCCCTCAAAAATGTGTGTATCAATTTGACTGAACCATGATTCCCACTACTGTATGGTTGTCTTCCATTCTGAGATTGTAATTTTATAGTAAAAAGGATTAGAGTGGGATTGTAACACACTAACCTAGGTCACACCCACGATACAATGTAAAGGGAGCTTCCCTGTGATGTGGTCAGCACCACCTCTGATCTCTCAAGAGATGAAAGAAAAGGGAAGGGGGCAAAGTGTTGGGGACTTCATACCACCAGAAAAGAAGCACCAGGTGCAGAGGAAGTGTATCCCTTGAAGTCTGAGTCCCTGTACATGAGAAGTTCACAGCCCGGGGGAAGATTGAGGACAAGGACCTCCCTCCAGAAACAACAGAGAAAAAGCCTACCCCTAGAGGTGATGCCCTAAATTTGGACTTTTAGCCAACTTAACTGCAAGAAAATACATTTCACTTTGTTAAAGTAAAAAAAAAAAAGTAGTGAAGGTCAAGGAGCTGTGAGTCTGCATGTGGACTGAGGCACCCACACAGATAAAAACATCTCCTAGAAAGATGGTGGACTTTGGAGTGCAGAACAAAATTTCTCTACATGGAGATCTGTCACAGTAAATGTGTAGATGTTGCCTAGTACATGTGTTGTCATCAAGTTCATTCTGGCTCACAAAGGGTTTCCAAGAAGCAGCCACCAGACTCAAACTGCTGACGTTCTGATTAGTAGCCATACCTTTTAACCACCACCAGGCCTCCCTAAAGGCAGCAGATAAAAGTAAAACAGAACAACAACAACAACAAACACCGCTTTGCAGCAAAAACAAAAAACCTAAGAGTAACCAAAGACTGTAGATTAGAAATTTTTTAATGGGCTTAGATATTTCACCTCACAGTTGCTAATTTTAAGGTCTTCAGAGTAAGTGACTCTAAAGACAGACATTGTTCATTTGTCTCAGGTAAGAGGACATTAACAACGATTACCAACCAACATGTATTAGTCAACCATTCTTTGCTCCCACTGTAACTGCATTATACTGGCAGATAATTCAAAGGCAAAGCAAATCCCCTTCTGGTGCATAAATTGTAGAATGGAGCAGGTGCAAAGCTGTATCAGCCAGTAACCCTCAATGGTTTTAGGAGAGCTGCTATCTGACACTTACTGAACACCAGTCATGCGTGATACTCCAAAGAGAACTGAGTATGGTTACGTGCCAGAGAGCACAGAGGTACCATTTTTATTTTCTGAGTCTCTGATTCTAAAAGAAATGGAAATTACTAAAGTGAAATAAATGCACACTAAAAATGCTACCCTGCATTTAAGCACTTTTTTTTTTTCCTCCAAAGAATTCAAAGTTCTACGTTAGTAACTTAAACTGTATTTCTAGCTCTCCTAAATGTAGGAAGAAACATCATTATATTAATGAGGTATATTTAGGTCATGATGTTAGCAAGTCTCCGAAGGAATGTTGCCCAACCAGCTCTTTAAGTGTCACTCAGCAAGGTCAGAGTGCCAGGCCCTCCTATGAGAAATGAAGTTAGCAGAGGCATAGTATCACTCATACAACCTATGGGTGACACAGCAGTTGGGAATGGCAGAACAGTCACATTTTTCATTGCAAGCCAGCTGTTACTCTGCCATGGGGAGTGTCACTGCAATGCAATCAGTGGTTGTTGGGATGACTGGAGAGCACAGCGATCCTCTGAAAGGATAAGCGCTGCCATAAACCTGACCCTGCTGGACAATGCTCTGAAATGATCTGAACAGCAGGAATCTTACTGGTATGAGAACATTATTTTAAGAGTTGGAACAGGTTTTCAAGATCACCAAGTTTACATGCATACCTGTTAGTATTATAATTATATCATAGTACTTCACATTTTTTAGTCAGGCTACGAGGTACACAATTCTGGTTATAAAGAAATGATTATAATATCAATATTTATTTGATTACTGCACTGCTACTCCTAAGGAAAATAGAGGGTAGCGGTAATGCTTTCAAGCCATAATTTCTTTTGCATCTTTAATAGAAAGTTACCATATCAATTGACAACAGTCCTTCTATGGTGATGGAAGATAGTGACATTTTTCATTTTCTTTGTTTTCTCAATTACTTTAAAATCCATATGGTTGCAATTCACAGCACAAGTCAGCTGTCACAATTACCAGTTTGTGACAAATGCCCATTTTTCAGCAGAAACAGTACCAACATTTAAACATCATCTTGTGCTTGTCAGGAATTACAAAATGAGGTGAAAATTACAGATGCTGGAGCTAGAAGGTCTGTTTCCAGTCCCTGCTCTTCTATTCGAGTTCTTGGATCAATCACTTAACTTTCTTAAACCACTGTTTCTTCACCTACTGTAAAGTGAAATTGATAATAACACTATGACTTGTTAGCAGGGTTACATACAGCACATTTACAACACTGTCTAATATTCAATGCATATTAATTACAATTACTACTCAGAATGTGGTTCAGTGACACTTCAGTAAATTAAGTAACCTTTAAATGGACACACAAATATGAATGTGGTTTTTGTAGGGAATACACTGCAAGGACACAAAAATAACCCAGCCAATATACAGGCCTTGACGTTGCTGTTCTCTAGCTACAACAAATACACATTTCCTGAAGTTCTGTTTCATGAGTTCTCCAGGTTTTTTGTCTGCTTCTCTATTTCCAGTACCACTTTAGAGTTCCCAGAAACCTGAGACGCTTGTTCACTCTCCTTCCTGTCACGCTCAGTGATTCGGGGGTCACTGCACTGCACTGTCCTGATGCACTTACCAGGCTACCATAGCAAGGAGACGTATGGTATCATCTTCTTGAGAATGATGTAATAAACAAGACCTGGAAATTGACGATAACTTTAAAGAAACAAACATCAAAACAGGTGTTCAGATTCAAATGTTTTCTCTCAACTCCTGTTGGTATCATAAAGCATGGGCGCTATTGAATCAAAATGTTACAGAGAGCAACTTTACTGGATCCCAAAATGAAACTAGAATTGTAAGAACTAATGTCTAAGTTATCTTATTCTATTCTACCTCTAGTCTCTGTAGACAAAAAATATATATTCTACACTAAGCAGAACTGGCCACCTGAATCAAAGGAAAATATCTCATGGTATCTGCCTTTCCTATTACAGGTTTTTCTAAAAGGTCTTTTCACTCTCTCCAGAATAGATATCTATAAGTGACTTTCATCTTCATCTTCACCTTCATCTTCATCACTCTTCTCTGACTCTCAATTCATTGACAAAACTGAATGACAGGCAATAAAAAGCAAGGTAATCATTTAATTAATGATTGCAGAAAAAAGAAATTCCGCTTTTAAGATGATTAGCAGTTAATTTGTAATTTGTGTGAATCCTGGATAAAGATAAAATAAGGAATGTCCAAGTCCCTAGCTCCAGCTTTCTTTCATTCAAGTGTTAATTTAGATAAAATTTCTTAGGGTTATTAGGCAATTTAATTTTTGAAGAGCTCTCCACATTTGGAGAGTTCTAGACTACTGATTAATATCTGGAAAGGAGTACAAAGAGAAGCCATTTTATTAAAGCACTTATCTTGGTGTAAGTGTACCTTTACATATCTGTACATCCCATTCAATTATAAGCATCTGGCAAATAAAGGCCTCCATCTTGCATTCAGTTAATGACATACATACTCATTTAAAAATTCATAAAGCAGCTTTCACAATATACATAACAACACAGGCCACAAAAATGGAAGCTGACATATTGTCCACACAGTTTAGCTAAATCAAAAAGAGAAAGAGAGAGAGAGAAATAATAACAATACACAAAACAGAACTCTCAGATGACTTCACAAAATTTGAGGGCAAAATTTAGAATTATTACATGAATTACTACATGTCAAGGAACTGTCAGAAATTCAAGCTGGGTTCAGAACAGGATGTGGAACCTGGGCTATCATCTCTGATGTCAGATGAATCTTGGGTGAAAGCAAAGAATACCAGCAAGATGTTTACTTGAGTTTCACTGACTATGTAAAAGCATTTGACTGTGTGAATCATACTAAATTATGGCTAATGTTGTAGAGAATAGGAATTCCAGAACACCTAATTGTGCTCTTAAGAAATCTGTATATGGACCAAGAGGCAGCCATGTGAACAGAACAAGAGGACAACTGCATGGTTTAAAGTCAGGAAAGGCATATGTCTGGGTTGTATTCTTTCACCATGCCTTTTAAATTTGTATGCTGTGCAAATAATCCAAGAAGCTGGATTATACAAAGAAGAACGAGGTATCAGGATTGGAGGACAACTCATTAACAACCCACATTATGCAGACAACACCACCTTATCTGCTAGAAGTGAATAAGATTTGAGACACCTACTGATGAAGATCAAGGACCATAGCCTTCAGTGTGGATTGCACATTAACATCAGGAAAACAAAAATCCTCACAACTGGACCAGTAAGCAACATTGTCATAAACGGAGAAAGGATTGAGGGTGTCAAAGATTTCATTTCACTTGGGTCCATAATCAATGCCCTTGGAAGTAGCAGTCAAGAAATCAAAAGACACATTGCACTGGGAAAATCTCCTGCAAAGTATCTCTTCAAAGTATTCAAAAGTAAGGATGTCATCTTGAAGACTAAAATTCGCATGACCCAAACCATGGTATTTTCAATCACATCATATACATGTGAAAGTTGGAGAATGAACAACGAAGACAGAAGAAGAACTGATGCCTTTGAATTGTGGTGTTGGAGAAGGCTGAATGTACCATGGAACGCCAAAGGAAGAAACAGATCTGCTCTGGAAGTACAACTAGAGTGGTCCTCGGAAGCAAAGATGGGAAGACTGCATCTTACATACTTTGGATATGTTGTCAGGAAAGATCCGTCCCTGGAGAAGGACATCATGCTTGGTAGAGTGGAGGGTCAGGGAAAACAAGGAAGACCCTCGGCAAGATGGATCAACACAGTGGCTGCAACAATGAGCTTAAGCATAAAAACAATTGTGGGCATGGCACAGGACCAGGCAGTGTTTCGTTCTACTGTGCACACAGTTGCTATGAGTCAGAACTGAAGTGGCGGCACCTAACAACAACAACAACAACATGAATGGATAAGCTCCAGGCAATTGTGTATAAATATCATTTCCCCAACTGGGCTTCTGATAGGCATAGAATATCAGCAGTTATACGTTATAACATATGACAAGGTCCAAGCATGCAGAAAGTTTCAGTTACTGATTAAAAGCAGATCCACATTTTTATATAGGACTCCTATAAAAATTACAGCTTAGGAAATCCTATGAAGCATTTCCACTCTGTCCTATAGGGTCAGTGTGAGTCAGCACATAACACCA
This sequence comes from Heterohyrax brucei, assembly GCA_028571685.1. NCBI lineage: Eukaryota > Metazoa > Chordata > Mammalia > Hyracoidea > Procaviidae > Heterohyrax > Heterohyrax brucei. The sequence continues at coordinate 81,133,755 of CM053144.1, forward strand.
TCAGCACCACCAAGAGATAACACGGTTGATATTCCCTTAATAAAAAAAAATATATATCACCCCCACACATCTATGTCATCAGGATCCAAGTTCAATGAGATAACCAGCTAGCTTTGCATAGAAATAAGCAAACTAAGGACGTATCCATTGCAAAGATTCTCAATCCATTTTGATACAGAAATCAATGTGATTGATAATTTCAAATTCTCCACCAGCTCTCACAGTGCATGAAAATAAGAAATGGAATACCTGTGTTTATGTAATCCTTTCTGCCAGAGGGCCAATTGTACATTAAAGCTCATACTGTATTTGTGCCAACAAAACAGCAATACACACACACACACACACACACACACCTGGAACCTATAGTGAAAATGGGTGACTGAAGGAGAGAGATGTTACACTTGATCAGCTCATCAAAATGTAGAGTCAAAGTAGCAAAGTTTGAGCTAAACGAAGACATACTAAAAGATTTGTTTTGAATCTCTGAAAATTTATAATTTTATCTGTACCATCCTCATTCCTCAGCCTCAATTAAAGCAAAACAAAACTGTATATATAAGTTGTGTATAAAAAACAAACCTGTTGCCATCGAGTCAATGCCAACTCACAGAGACACTACAGGACAGAATAGAACTAATAGAACTAATAGAACTAACAGAACAGATCTTGGAAAATGAGAGAAATAATTTAATATTTTAGGAAGCCAAGAGTCTATATTGTATTTGGAGGCCTGGCAGTACAATGGTTAACAGCTTGGCTGTTAATCTAAAGGTCGCCAGCTTAAATCCATCAGCTGCTCCTTGGAATCCCTGTGGGGCAAATCTAATTTGTCCTATAGGGCTGTTATGCACTGGAATTGACTCAATGGCAACAGGTTTTTTTTTTTTTTTATATATCAGGTTTGCACATCTTAGTAAAATACCATTTTCTGTTGATCATACAAGGCCTAAACAAAGTCAGTGAATAACACAAACATGTGAATTTTCTTCTTAAAATACAATCCCGGCAGAAAAAAATACTCCCAGTGTCTGCCTGTCACCTGTCCTTCACATAGGATGTTATTTTGAAAGCCCTGATTTCAAATTCATTGAAAGAAAAATTAACACTTTCAATATAAGATATAAATTAATGCAATACTCCTAATAGAGAGAAAGGACAGTTTAGAAAGTTCTTCTATTTAAAGCAGAATAAAATATACTCTGGGCACTGCCTTGTTTTTTTACTCAATATTAGGTGTTTTACACTATGCCCATAACCTTAAGTACTATCTATGAGTATATGGACTGAATATTGTTCCCCAAAGATACGATGAAGTTCTAATCACTGTACCTGTGAATGTGACTTTGAAGTTTTTTTTCGTTACAAATTAACAGAGGTCATACTAGAGTAGGATGATTCTTCATTCTAATCTCTTCTGAATGGTGCCTTATAAACGGGGAGAACAGATCCAGACACAGACTTAAACGTGGGTTGGGTTGGGGGAGATACACATCATGCTCCTACAAAGGCAGATACATGTATAAGCAGCAAATGAACAGGAAGCTACACAGATACATGTATAAACAGCAAATGAACAGCAATCACCAGAAACTAGGGGGAGGGAATACTTCCTCCTTCAGAACCTTCAGAAGAAATCCACATAGACAACATTGGGACTTTTAGCCTCTTAAATCATGAAAAAAAATATACATTTGTTCTTCAAAGCTACTTACTTTGTGTTTTTTTTTTTATGAAAGTTCTAGGAAACTAAGACAACTCTGAAATTTACATCTTCAGCAGAAGCTTCTACTGGATACTTCAGACATGAATTTCCATCAGCCAATATATCAGTTAAAAGTGATTCCCCTCCAATATCCCCTACTTCAGTAAAAGCCTTTATCCTCCATGTAGCTATTTTGTGGTTAAAAAAATCTAGGATTCTTTCCTGAAATTTCTCTCTATCATAGCCATGTTCAGTCTTGCTGATTTTTTTTTTAAATGCTTCTAATTAGTTAATTTTACACATCCCTACTGCTACCACTCTAATCCAAGAAGCATCATCTCCAGCCTGGGCTACTGCATTGACCTCTAATTTTACTACATTCATTCTTTCTCTTTTGAAATTGGCAGAACACGTGGCTTTCAGAGCTATTTTAATACATACACAGAGAGAAAGAGAGAGAGAGAGAGAGAGAGAGATCACTCCCCTAATAAAATTTTTTAAGCATGTGATTGAACACTTTAACATGACAGAGAAGCAAGGCTAAGATGGTGGAGTAGTCAGACAATTTCTGTGAACCCTCTAACAACAAAGATCCAAGATAACAAAAGAATTGATTATATATGACATTCTAGAAGACCTGAACATAAAAGAGCGAGTTGAGAAATCAGACTGAGCAACAGGCAAGGGAGAGTAGGTAAGGCAAAAATCAGCACTTTTGGGGTAGATTCACAGCAGTCAGACTGATAAGCAGAGGAGTGGTATTCAGAAGTTGTCTTTTTCAGTGGGAGAGACTGAGTGGCAAACAGCTCACTCTCCAGAATCTGTGAAAAAAGCCATTCAATCTGTAAAAGCTAAGCAGCTTTATGTCTAGCCTGCCATTTGCAGATCTAAAATTTCCTTTGGGCTAAACTTCTCTTCCTTTCCCCAGTGATTCCTCCACTCTTTCTAGGTAATGAACTGAGCTTCATAGACTGATACATGACCTGGATCAAAAGTAGAATCCCTTACATATTTTCTGAGCCATTCTCCCAGACTTGGAGAGGGAACAGTTTACCAAGCAGAGAAACAATAAAATCTGCTGACTCCCCTAAGCCAGGAACACAGGGCATAAATAAGTCTTTAGCCTAGGAGCAGACCTAAGAGGTCCCTGAACACTTAAAGCCTTTCAGCATTCATAATCCCACAGCAAAAACAATCTACCCACTCTCATTAAGGAACAGGGACAAGTGTTCCTTACAGAAACCCATGGACTGCCATCAAACTCCTACCTTTCTCAGCATGTGAAACCAGACACTGTGCCTACATCAATCACCCCTGCCTATCTAGGAATGTAGGGAAATGCCTGAACCAAGAACATGAAGACCAACTACCTGGGTACCTGAGCTGAATACATAAAAGAAAGATAAACATGGGCAGAGCCAAGATGGTGGACTAAATACATGTCCTTAATTCCCACTCAAAACTAAGGCATGGATTAATGATTAAATGGAGCTTTCTAGACACCCAGTGAGCTCTAGGGCAAGTCATAGTGCTGTCAGTGTGGACCACATGCCACTGAACAGGAAACTTCTTCTTTTTTTTTTTTTTCTTAAAAAAAAAAAAATTTTATTGAACAGGAAACTTCTTCTCTGGTTTAATTGCCCGGCTCCTGCAGACTGAAGGTAACTGGCATTTGTAACTTTTTTTTTCTTTTTGTTGGCCAGTAGGCAGGGGACAGGCTTAACCAGCAGCATCATTGATCCACAGTGCTAAAGTGCTCAGCAAGTGGAATAGCAACATTTTGAGAGTCTGGCTCCGAACTCCGAGCATCACTGCCCCTCCATGCTCTATTTTCAAACCTCTGCCATACATTCTGCTATTTAGCGGTGTGGGACAACTTGACTGGGGCATCATCTTTGTTTGACTGAGAGATGGAATTACCCAACTAGAGGCCTCAGCAGTGGTTAATTCTCAGGCTGGGAGGTAGTACCAGCACAGGGAGTGCTTTTTCAGCAGAAAAGCTGTGTTTAGCAGAGTGTAGCTTTATGGAGGGGCCTGGAAGGGTGTGACAGCAGACTAGTAGCCTGTCCCTACTTTGAACTATATCACAGCATCTTGGGATAGCTAAAGAGGTGCCTCCATTATCAGCCAGAAGGAGGGGCTTTCACACCTGACAGCCTGACTGATTCTGGAAGCAGTCAGACAACTTTTACCTTTTAAAATAAGACTGCCTAGAAAAGCAACTGCCATGCAGCCTGATGGCATCTCTTCCAGCCTTTACTGATCTACATCATAGAGTTGGCTGACCACTCCACAGTGAGTCCATAAGTACGACCATGTCTTTGCAGCTAGGAGGCAGAGCATGCTACCCTATAGATTCTACTGGGCCCAGTCACTACAGTACATAAGAGGTGGTTGGTGATCAACTTCCTTCACACTCTTCAGCTTCTGTTAACCCAACACTAGAGAAAATAAACAGGCTCTAGATGTCCTGAAAGCAACAACCACTGTTCAAACATTTAAAGAAATACCCACTCATGGCTCCAGAAAACTACCAAAATAAAGAACCAAAGAACTTTCCAGATGAAAAATTCTTATTGAAACAGAGAGCCCTCCTAGACATTATACAATATGCAACACAGCAAAATGAAAACTTAAGCAAGCTGTTCGAACTGATGGAATACCAGCATTCTGAAATCAGACAGCTCAATAACAAAATAACAGAATTAAACAATCTAATTCAAAGCCAAAAGAGCAGAACTGAACAATTGGAAATTAGACTAAGTGGCTCTGAACACAGAGCTACTGACACCAGCATTTATGAGGAGAAACCAGAGAAAAGAAATAAGAAAAATGAAGAAGTATTAAGAAACATGTGGGACTATATCAAGAGGTATAATATGTGATTAATTGGAGCTTCTGAAAAGGGAGGGATACCTGAAAACACAGAGAGTATTATTGTTGAGTTGCTGACAGAAAACTTCCCTAAAATTATGAAACAAGAGAACATAGATATTCAAGACGTGCATTGAACACCACAAAAACAGACCTTAAAAGACACCAAGACATATTATAATCAAACTTAACAAAATCAAACATAAGCAGAAATTCTTACAGGCAGTGAGATGCAGAGCAAAGATAATATTCAGAGAGAAGCCCTATAGGCTTTCATCTGACTTCTCAGCAGAAATGATTTCGGCATGGAGGTAGCAGGAGGGCCCATTCAAAGCCTTGAAGGAGAAAAGCTTCCAACCAAGAATTATATATCCTGCAAAACTGTCTTTCAACTATGAAGATGAAATTAAGACATTCACAGATAAACAGAAACTTAGAAACTCTGTAAAAACCAAACCAAAGCTACAAGAAATACTGAAAGAAGCTCTTAGAGTGGAAAAACAAAACTATTAACTCTGTATTTAAGAAGGCAACACAGGACACAACATCCAGAAACCTACTCAGAGAAGGCACAAAACTCCATCAAATCTACAATATTAAAAGCAGAGATCCAGCGATCATATCAGAAAAACTATGATAGTGTCACATTAAAAAGAGGGATATACCATAGTAGTTATAGTCCTTCCAGAAGGAAAAGAAGTTAATAAGATATGTAGAAGTTAAAATTGGGTTTAAAGTTAGATTACTAAGGGGGATTACAGAGGTAGCCACACAGCACAATAAAGATGCAGCACATCAAAACTAGAAACACAGCACAGGAGCCTCAACAAACACAAAACCAACATTGAAAAATCAACCCATAAAGAAGAATGACCCAGAAGAGAACATTAACAGCAACAGAGAATACACCGAAACAAAAATATATGCATCAAAATGACAGAACTAAACACATACGGGTGTCAGTTCTACCCTGGCCCCTACGGTCAGCCTGTGTTGGATCCTACTCAATGACACTTGGCTTTGGCATCAATAATTAAACTGAATGTAAATGGAGGCCACAAAAGTAAAGAGACAATGAGTGAATCTTGGTTTGAAAGACACAGCCCGTCTATATGGTGCTTATAAGAAATCCACCTTAGACTTAAATATATGAACAAACTGAAAATTAAAAGATGAAAGAATATATACCAAGCTAATAATACACAAAGAAGAGCAGCTGTGCAATAGTAATCTCAGATAAAATAGATTTTAATGTGACATCCACCACTGTGGACAAGGATGGTCACTACATATTACTGAAAGTTTCAACACACAAGCAGGGCTTAACAATATTAAATATTTATGCACCCAATACCATACCATCTAAATACATCGAAGAAACACTGACTATATTGAACAATGAGATAGATCACTCCACAGTAGTAGTGGGAGACTTTAACACTCCACTTTTAGTATCAGACAGATCTAGAAAAAGCTGAGTAAAGACACAGAAGAACTTCTTGCAACAATTAACCATTTAGACCTCACTGACATATGCAGAACTTTTTATCTATCAATAGATAACTACAGCTTCTTCTCCAGTACACACAGATCATTTCCAAATGCATTATGTGTTAGAACATAAAGCAAATCTCAACAAAATCCAAACTACTGAACTATAGCAAAGTATCTTCTCAGATCATAAAGCCATAAATGTTAAAATCAATAGCAGAAAAAACACAGTTGTAAATTGAAACTCATGGAAAATGAACAATGTCTTGCTGAAAAAAGTCATGGGTTATAGAAGAAATCAAGGAAGGAGAAAGGAAATTTGTATGCTCAAATGAGAATGAAAACACTTCCTATCAGAATCTATGTGATACAGCCAAAGCAGTGATCAGAAGTCAATTCATAAATGCACATATACGGAAGGAAGAAAGGACTCAAATCAAAGAATTAACCCTACAGCTTCAGCAAGCAGAAAGAGAGCAACAGAGGAACCACTCAGACACCAGAAGACAACAGACCATAAAGATTAAAGCAGAGCTAAATGAGTTAGAAAACAGAAGAACAACTGAAAAAATTAACAGGACAAAAAGCTGTTTTTTTTGAAATTATTAACAAAATTGCTAAGCTACTGGCCAAATCTACGGAAGAAAAACAGAAAATGAAACAAATAACCTGAGTAAGAAAGGAGGTGGGAGCTGTCACAACAGCCCCAACTGAAATCAAAAGTATCATAGTGAATACTACAAAAGACTGTACTCTAACAGCTTTGAAAACCTAGAGGAAATAGACAAACTTCTAGATTCACATCACCTACCAAAATTATCACAAGGAGAAGCAGAACAAATTAATAAGCCCATCACAAAGAAGCCAGCCAGCCAAGTGCCTGGCATCAAAAAGAAAGAGATTGAAAAAGTCTTCAAAACACTAACCAAAAAAGCCCTGGCCCTGATGGTTTCATCAGAGAATTCTACCAAGCTTTTAGAAAAAGGTTAACTTCAATACTACTGAGACTATTTCACAGCATAGAAAGGGATGGAATACTCCCAAATTCATTCTATGAAGCCAGCATAACCCTGATACCAAAGCCAGGGAAAGATCCCACAAATAAGGAAAATTACAAATTATTATCATTCATGAACCTAGATGCAAAAACCTTCAACAAAATCCTTGCCAAAAGAATTCAACAACATATCAAAAAAATAATTCATCATGACCAAGTTGGATTTATACGAGGGATGCAAGGCTGGTTCAACAACAGAAAAACAATTCATACGAGCAACCACATAAATAACACAAAAGGTTAGAATCACTTGATTTTTTCAACTGATGCAGAAAAGGCATGTGACAAAGTCCAATACCTATTCATGCTAAAAACACTCAGCAAAATAGGAATAAAAGGCAAATTCCACAATGCAATGAGAGCCATCTGTGCAAGGCCAGCCACCTACATCATCCTGAAAGGAGAGAGACTGGAAGAATTCCCCTTGAAAATGAGAACTAGGAAAGCATACCCACCCTCAACAATTCTATTCAACATGGGATTAGAAGTTCTGGCCAGAGCAATTAGATAAGACCAAGAAATAAAGGGCATCTGCATTGGCAAGGAAGAACTAAAAATCTCCCTATTTGCAGATGACATGATTGTATACTCAGAGAATCCTAAAGAATCCATGAGGAAACTACTCAAACTGACAGAAGAGCTCAGCAAAGTATCAGGATAAAAGATAAACGTAAGTAAATCAGTAGGATTCCTTTATACCAACAAAGAGATCATTAAAGAAGAAATCACCAAATCAATACCATTTACTATAGCCCCTAAGAAGATAAAGTACCTAGGAATAAATCTAACCAGAGAAATAACAGACCTTTACAAAGAGAACTACAAACCCTTACTACAAGAAACTAAGAGAGACTTACATAAATGGAGAAAACTACTCTGCTCATGGACAGGAAGAATTAACATTGTGAAAATATCTATTTTATCCAAAGCAATCTACATATACAGTGCAACCCCAAAACAAACTCCAGTGACATGTTTTAATGAGATGGAGAAACAAATCATCAACTTTGTTTGGAAAGGAAAGAAATCCTGGATAAGTAAAGCCCTACTGTAGAAGAAGAAGAACACACTAGGAGATCTCTCACTACCTGACTTTAGAACCTATTATACTGCCACAGTAGTCAAAACAGTCTAGTACTGGTACAAAAAGAGACATACAGATCAACAGAAAGGACTTAAGACCCCAGAGATGCCACCATCCTCCTATGAACAGCTGATATTTGACAAAGCCCCTAAGATTTTAAACTGGGGTAAAAATAGTCTCTTTAACAAATAATGCTGGCAAAATGGGATATCGATCTGCTAAAAATTGAAAGAAGACCCATATCTCATACCTTATACAAAAACCAACTCAAGCTGGGTAAAAGACCTAAATATCAAATCTAAAACAAATAAGGCTCATCCAAGATAAAACAGGATCAACAATGGAAGTTTCAATACACAATGTAGACAGACTTCAAAATCTGACAAACAAAGCACAATCAACAGAAGAGAAAATAGATAAATGGGAACCACTAAGAATCAAACACTTTGGCTCATCCAAAGACTTTATCACAAGAATTAAAAGACCACCTACAGAATGGGAAAAATTATTTGACAATTACGTCAGACCAATGTCTGATCTCCATAATCTACAAGGTACTACAAAATATCAACAAGGATAAATAATCCAATTAAGAGATGGGCAAAAGAAATGGACAGACATTTCTCTAAAGAGGATATCCAAGCAGCCAAAAGACACATGCAGAATTGCTCATGATCGTTAGCTATCAAAGAAATTCAAATGAAAGCTACGATGAGATACCATCTCACTCCAATAAGAAGGGCCATGATCCAAGAAACACAAAACAATGAATGCTGGAGAGGATGTGGAGAAATTAGAACTCTCCTACACTGCTGGTGAAAAAGTAAAATGGTACAGCCTCTTTGGAAAGCAATCTGGTGCTTCCTTAAAAAGCTGGAAATAGGTATACCATTTGACCCAGTAATCCCACTGTCTGGAATATACCCTACAGAAGCAAGTCAGTCATGTGAACAGATACCTGCTCAAAAATGTTTATTTCAGCACAGTCCACAATATCAAGAAGATGGAATCAACCTAGATGCCCAATAACAGAGAAACGGATAAACTATGGTATATATACTTAATGGAACATCACGCAATGATAAAGAACAACGATGACTTTAGAAAGTGTCTCATAACCTGGTTTTTACTGGAAGATACTATGTTGAGTGAAATCAGTCAGCAGCACAAGGACAGATACTGTATGAGACCCCTACTATGAGGACTTAAAAACACACTCATATACAGAAGAAAAGACTATTCGATGGCTGCAAGAAGGGCAGGAAAGGAGAATGAAGGCTGGCTATAGATTAGATAGTTGATAGAAATTTGGTTGGGTGAATCAGTGACAGCTTACATTAGAAAGAAGATCAATTTAACTGGACTTCAACATAACCTGAAAACTCTTCCAATGTTAACCCAATATTGCAATGACAAAGTAGCAGGATCTGGGAACCATGCTCTCATGGGATATTGAGGCCAACTGGCATAACCAGCCTATTACTAAGAGAGTCTTCTGCACCCCATATTGGTGAATGGCATCTGGGGTCTTAAAAGCTAGCAAGCTGCCATCTGACGTACTCCAAATTGTCCCAGTGAAGCAGGAACAGATCATCACCAAGGACCAAAATGACATGGCAGAAAGAGATTCCAGAAGACAAAAAGACCCACATGAATGGGTGACTATATCAACATGTGACCAATAGAACCAGATGGTACCCAGTCACCACCAGTGACAGCTGTGATAGGGCTCACTAAGTTGAGTCTCAGCGGCAACATGAGAATAAAAAGGGGTACACCATGAAAACTTCATTAAAAGACTGCAATTGATGGTCTGAAGGCCTGCTGGTTCCCCTGGGAGCATGGCCCCTAGACCTGATGCTGCCCCTGTTCATAAATCATTACTGAGGTCAACTCCTTGGACTGGAATGGATTAGACTCGGCAACACACAGTGACTATACCTCATGTGCACTTTATGGTTCTATGCACCTATAAGATGTCATTCTACTAGCTTCTTACTAGAGGAGAGTGGAGAGGGTGGAGAAGAGGGGACAGGAGACTGTTAAGAGGACACAACATGTATACATCAGAAATGAGGAGTGTGCTGTCACTGGGCAAGGAAAGTAGTAGGAGCTGCACATAGGCGGGCATGCAAATCTAAACTGGATTGCACCCTTTTCTCTCAATCACAATAAATCAAAGAAAAAAAGTAATATTTAAAAAAAATAATTATGGGAATGTAAATGGCTGAATGAACCAATAAAGAGTAATAGAATAGATTTAAAAAAAAACCCAAAAAACATGATCTAAATGCTGCCTACAAGAAACACACCTTAGAAGTACCCTAAATAAAAGAAAAACTTCAAGGGACAGAGTATCAGGGACCATGGTTCCAGCTGACATCTAGGTCAACTGACAAAGTTTATTAAAATATTCTGTAACTCACTTTGGTGAGTGGGGCCCGGGGTCTAGCTTTTAAGATAGCAACTGGTCATCTAAGAATCATCAGTTGATCTCAACCCACCTGTAGCAGGAAGAAAGAAGAGCATCACAGACACAAGGAAAATATGATCCCATGAGACAAGAAGAACCACATAAACCAGAGAATATATTAGCATGTGACCAGGAGAAGGTGATGGTGCCTAGTCACCTCCAATTGCCCTTCTAGGGAATTGCTCAACGAAGAGTTCCTGATGGGGCAAGAGAAAAATGGAGTATAAAACTCAAACTCCAGTAAAAAGACCAGACTTGAAGTTTTGAAAGACTGGAGGGATCTCAGATGACATGGCCTTCAACTCTGTTAGCCCAGAACTGAAACCATTCCAGAAACCAACTCTTCAGACAAAGATCAAACTGGTATATAGATATAAAAGCCACTGCCATCATGGTGGGTCAGACACATAGTGATCCACAATGAATGCCCATGGAAGCAGCAGTTAAGAAAGCAAACAATGGGCAAATGCGCTGCAAAAGACATCTTTAAAGTAATGAAAAGCAAAGCCGTCACTTTTAGGAATAAGATGCCCCTGTCCAAAGCCAGCATAGTCTGATATGCATGTAAAAGCTGGACAATGAATGAGAAGTCAGAAGAAAAAGTGACTGACTTGAATCATAATGTTGGCAAAGAAGTACCATGGACTGCCAGGAAAACAGACAACTCTGTTTTGGAAGGAAGACAGCCAGCTCACTCCTCAGAAGTGAGTATGGCAAGACTTTATCCCACCTGCTCTGGATATATTATCAGGAGAGATCATTCCCTGGAGAAGGACATCATGCTTAGTTATATAGAGGGTCCATAAAGAGGAAGACCTTTGATAAGATGATTGCCACATTAGCTGCAACAATGGGATCAAACACAGCAGTTACTGTGGGGATGGTGTGGAACTGCAGTGTTTTGTTCTGTTACACAGCAGGTCACTATTCAATGGCATGTAACAACATGTAGCTGTCTGTTCATCTACCTCTTTATCAGTCTGTCTATATAATCGGTCTGTCTGCCTTCCTTAGCTATCCCCTACTGTTACAACAGAGTTACCACAAGAGAATGGCTTCACCAAGAGAATTTCATTTCTCCACAGTTCAGAAGGCCACAGGTCTGAATTCAGGGCTTCGGCACCTAGGGGAGGCCCTCTCTCTCTCTGGCTCCACGGGAAGGTCGCTGCGAAGCTTCAGTCTTCCCTAGGTCTAGGAACATCTCAGCACTGGAATCTCAGGTCCAAAGAACATGCTCTCTTTCTGGCATTGCTTTTTTGTAGTGTGAGGTTTCCATGTCTCTCCACTAGTCTCTCTCTTTTATATCTTGGAGAGATTGGCTTAGACACTATCTAATCTTGACTATCTCATCAGTATAACTGTCACTAATCCATCTTGTTCAATCAGAGTGATGAGATTTACAATACATAGGAAAATCTCATCAAAAGATAAAATGGCAGATGATCATAAAATCGTGAGACTCATGACATAACCAAATTGATATATATATATTTTGGGGGGATACAATTCATTCCATAATACTGTCTATCTATCTACTATCTATCTATCAATCATCTATCTCTAGCCTTTCTCTGAACCACAGTCTCCAGTGCTGCTTCTTTCCACTAGCTTCTACATCATTCCTATCCATTCTCCTGTTTCTGGATTTCCAGTGTCATTTCTGTCTCTCTCACCTGCCTGAGGTTTTGCAGTTACATCCTTCTTGTATTCCAGTCTCAGTTCTAACATCACTTCCTCAAAAGTTATCTGTGACTTTCCAGATCAGACTAGATCTCCCTAACAACTACCTCTCTTGTCTCTTCATCTGTTCAGGAGTTGTTATTAAATATTTATGTAGCTATTTGATTACTATTTTTATCACCTACAAAAATATAAACTATGTAGGGGCACTGTCAAAAATGGCATGGCTGAGTCATTTAATGTCCTGTGACTTCACAAAGGGGAGAAAGGAGAGTAAGCATCAGCCCAGGCTTGATTCCTATGAGGTAGAGGTCAGGAATACCTCCTCTTTACAACCTTTTAATCAATTCTGACATCAGCTGTCCCTTTCCATTGTACTCTCTACTTCTCTATCGAGTTCAGTAATTCATTGCAACAGTCATACAGAACTTGCAGACAATACTAACAATTATGGGGTTTATTAGGAAACTAATATGTTATAATTCAGGCTAAAATTCCTTAATCAAGAGAGCCTCTTTTCAGCCACGCCCACAAGCAGGCCTTTCTTTATCCTTTTGCCACTAGGCTCCTCACGCCTTTTGGGCTGGCTCAGCCTTTGCCCTGCTTGGGCAAGTGTCATAAAGTAATTTTAGCTCTGCAGATAAGTGCCTGGAAGCCCCCCATTCTGCCAGGTAGCCTCTTGCTGGAAGGAGCGCACCTCTCACTCCATGGGTCAGCATACCCACTGTAACTGTCTTGCTCTGTGGCCAGGAGGCTCACTGTGCCATCTCATGGTTCTGCTGCCTCTACAGCTGCTGTTTTTCATCATCTCTTGTTATTTCCAGTGTTATTGCTCTCTCTCTGTCTCCTGCTTCTCAGTTCTCAATGAAAGGATCCAAGGTCTCAAGGATGGGCTTATAACTCTTTATTCTTCATGGCTGTGAGGTCATCTTTTTCCGTCTTTGGGATGGCCCATTTAAAGCCAACTAGGATGGCAAAACTGAACAATGCCCTTATGAGGATTTCATACATCTTATTTGCATGATGTCATTCCCACAAATGGTGCCAGGAATTTCATTTGCATTAATAGAAAGCTATTAAATCCCCTTGGTGCTCTACAAGCACAACATCTGCACAGCCCAGTCATTCAGTGGGAGTTTCAAGATCATGGCAAGAAGGCCACATAAAGTGATCCACTGCACAGCACGCATGATTTTTTGTTTATTTTACTCATCTAGCTTGTATTTCAGTGCCTACCACATAGTAAGAACAAAATAAATCCTTGCAGACGGAGGAAACAGATGAAGGCTATCGTGTCACAGCTGTAGATTTTTACAAAGACTAACAAATTGATGAAGGTGGAAACGCATGGTTCAAAGCAGCCTCCCAATAGTTTTACAGACAGAAAATCCATCTGCAGTGATTGAAAAGGTATGAATTTAAAAACCATTTCTTTTACAGCATGAGGAGAATTATAGATCATTCAAAATGTGCCCTTGAGTTTAAAGATTCAAATAGCTGGTTTTTATTTGTACTGCAAGAAAAATGAAACATAAAAGGTATGAAAACCTGAGTTTCCATAAAAATCACAAAATTAATACCTAAGATATCTTCAAGTGCATCTTTCTAGATGTAATGAACAATGTACAATGCTAGGCTATGTGAAAAATCAACAATCATGTTTTTGATACAATGGCCTCAAAGAGTAGAGTAAACTTACTTTTCCAGGCAGTTACAAGGTTCTGGGCTTTTATGGGGTAAAATAGGGACTATCACGGGTTTTCCACAAAGCCAAGCAAAGGAGGACTTAATACACTCTAAAAGGATCACTTTGGCACTTTATTATACACAGATGTAGGGATCAAAAGAGAGCAGTAAAGAGATAAGTTAAGAGGTCATTGCTAAAATCCAGGTAAGAGAGATGACAGAAGATCAGCCAATGGTGACAGCCATGGAGAAATGGTTAGATTCCAGATGCTGTGCTAACAATAGTGCTGGCAGGATTTTCTGATTTATGAATAAGGGGTGTGGCAGCAAACAGTAATGAAAGTTCTTCTGTCTTGAGTACATGGAAGAAACAAGTTATAATAACGTGACATAAGGAAGACTACTCAAAAAAACAAATTTGGGAGTGGGCAGAAATTCAGGAGTTCTAGTTTAGACACATCAACTGCAGGGATGTTAATTCTCACATATGAAAAGTCATCATTAAGGTTCTAAAATTCAACAAAAGGATCACTTGAACCTTATTCTTTGTCTCAGTATCAGTCTTATTTCCCCTTATTATCTTAAAAATTTCTTTAAAAAAAGAGAAAGTATATTTAAGGGAAAAAAACAACAACAAAAAACAGGATTCTAGCACTCTTCCAAAGGCATATACTAAACATTAAAACTGCACTACAATGTTTACTTATACTAGTGGATTTTTTTCCTGACTCAGTAAGACCCGAAAAGTACACAAATGAACAAGTTATGCCACTGCATATGCAGATACTCAGCAACATTCCTTAATTAGAAAAACTAAATCATTTTTCCCTGTTTGCTTTCCCAATTAAGTTTACAAAACAATAGTTATACTACATATTCTAACAGTAATTACATAATAGGTCCTAGAAATGCAGGATCCTTTAACTACATCAATCAAAAAATTAACAGACTACAAGGATGCTCAAAAACTCACTATAATGCATAAATATTTACAGTTGGTTAGTTAACACATTTATAAATGTTCCTATCTCATTTTTTACTTCTAGAACTTCCATCACTAAAATAATTTTCTAACAGCAAATACGTATTAACTGTTTAGATTCAAACTTTTTCCCAAATACTCAGAAATAATCTTCTGGAAGAAATTATCATCAAGTGAATGTCAGTTAATAGAATACTAAACAAGCACAAAGGTAGAGATAATGCAATACCAACAGACTATTTGAACATTTGAACTAAATTTATCCAATGAATATTTTTCATCTTTTCCAGTGTAGTGTGATGACGTTGTTCACTGAGATGGAGTAGCAATAAAGATGTGTAATCTACAACTAAAAACAAATCTAAAAAATACTAACAATATCTTGTGTGAAAAATTAGTACGTTTACAGAAAATTTGGACTAAATTACTAACACTTTAATCTGATTTTCATCTTTAAAACATTTTGCCCATCAGTAAGATAAGGATATATTCTTTCCACGTGTACAGAGAACGTTTACTAAAGTAAAGTATATTCCGACTAGAAAACAATCTCATTATATTGGTCGTCAGTAACAGAAAGATATTTTGAAAATACTTCCAGGTAGTCTATGGCTCAAACAAAAATCAACATAGAAATTAGAAAGTACTCTAAATTGAAAGAAAATGAAAACTCATTATATTAAAATTTATGGGACAGCACAAAAGCAGTACTCATGAAGAAACTGATGACACTGAATGTATACATTAAAAAAGAATTGTTTCAAATCAATGATCTTAGCTTTCAACATAAGAAACTAGCAAAAGACCAACAAATCAAACCTAAAAGAAGCAGAAAGAAAAAAAAGTTAAATGGAAATCAATGACATAGTATCCAAAGATAATAACAGAGAAAAATCAATGAAACCAAAAGGTGGTTCTAGAAGAAGATGAATAAAATTGATAAACCTCTAGCCAGAGTAATCAGGAGGAGAAAGAAAGAGAGACGGAGAGAGAAAGGAAAAGTTACCAATAGCAGGAATGAAAGAGATAACATCATTACAGATTCCATAAATAAAAGAAAAATATCATGAACAAACTTGTGCCTGTAAATTTGAAAACAAAGAAGAAATGGACATATTCCTTAAAAACCACAAAACAAACTTCCTCATTTCTATACCAATTTAGGAAGTTGAAGTTTTTTTCAAAAATAGTCTCAGAAATGAAAAGCCAAGACAAGATGGCCCCACTAGTAAATCTGATCAAACATTAAAAAGTAAATAACACTAATTCTACACAGCATTTGCAAAGATTGAAGAGGGAAATACTTCCTAGCTCTTTCACTTTGGCCAGCATTTCCCTGTACCATAATCCAAAAACTGTTAAAAGAAAACTGTAGACCAACATCCTTCATGAACATAAATTCAAAAATCCCAAATAAAATTTTAGCCAACAGAAAGCCACCAATATATAAAGACTTATCCAAGTGTAACTTAGCCAAGGAAAATGCTAATGTGTTTGAAAATCAGGAAATGTAATTCATCTGATTAATAATCTAAAACAAAAAATATTTCAATCATCTCATGTGAGATAAACCAACATATATCCTAATGAAAAAAAAAATTATAATTACAACTTTACTTGTGTTCCCCCAGCGTAAATCCCAATCTCTCTACTTGTAGTTATATTTCCATTTATGAATGCTCTTCTTTGTTATATTAATGAGACAGTATTAGTGTGGGACATGTTTTGACTCAGTCTGGTTTGAGATATAAAAAGAGTTGACTAAGCAAAGAAGTAAAGAAGTGGAGACAGGAGGGGATACATCCAATATTACATGATAATCATTAAGGAGCCAAAGAATAGAGTACAAAGATAAGCACCTTTCTCCAGAACCAACAGAGAGAGAAAGTCTTCTTCTAGAGCAGAAGCCCTGAATTTCTAGCCTCCTGAGAAAACACAATGCTATTTGTTAAAGCTGCCTACTTGTGATTATCTCTCTTATAGCAGCACTAAGAAACTAAGACAATTACCAAATAGCAGACAGAAGAAAAAATTTATCATTTTGATAATGGCCATCTTCCAAAATCTGACAGCTAATATCATACATAATAGAGCAAGACACGTTGTACAAGGATTTCCAGAATCACCACTGTACTTATCATTGAACCAGATGTTCTAGCCAGTGAGATCTAGCAACAAGAAAAAAAAGGGGGGGATGGGAGGGAGGTATGCAGACTTTAAAAAGGAATAAAACTGTCTTTATTCATAGATGACATGTGTTATCTGCAGAACCAATCTCACAAATAAGTGAATTTGGCAAGGTTACAGTGCACTGGATGAATTTTTAAATAATCAATTTTATTTCTTAGTAATGAATTTACTGATGAAAATCAAAAACCACAGCCTTCAGTATGGATTGCATCTCAACATCAAGAAAACAAAAATCCTCACAAGTGGAACAGTAAACAACAATATGACAAATGGAGACAGGATTCAGGCAGACAGGGACTTCAATTTACTTCGTTCTACTATCAACATCCATGGAAATAGCAGTCGACAAATCAAAAGACACATTGTGCCGTGGAAATCTGCTGCAAAGGACATCTTTAAACTGTTGAGAAGCCAAGATGTCACTTTGAAAACTACAGTGCACCTGACCCAAGCCATGGTATTTTCAATCACATCATAAGCATGAGGAAAGCTGGACAATGAATAAGAAAGACAGGAGAAGAACTGATGTCTTTGAATTGTGATATTGGATACTGGGACTGCAAAAAGAACAAACCGATCTCTTCAGGAAGAAGTACAATCAGAGGGATCTTTGGGAGCAAAGATAGTGAAACTGCATCTTACATACTTTGGACATGTTGTCAGGAGGGGTCAGTCCCTGGAAGACAAGATGCTTGGTACAATGGAAGGCCAGTAAAAAAGAGGAAGACTATCAAAAAGATGGACTGACATTGCGGTTGCAAAGATTCACTTATGCATAAAAACCATTGTGGTCATGGTGCTGGACCAGCCAGTGTTCCATTCTGTTGTATATAAGATCACTATGAGTTGGTACTGACTCAACTACACCTAACAATAACAACAACGTTCCTTTATAGCAATGAACAATACAAAATAGAAATAAAAAAATATACCATTTGCATAAACATTCACAAACACGAAATCCTTAGGTACAAAATTGACAAAAGATGTACGAAAATACACAATATATGCTGAAGAAAATTAAAGAAGACTTAAGTAATGGACAGGTATACTGTATTTAAGAATACAGAGACCCAGTATTTTAAGATGCCAATTTTCCCAAAATTTATCTACAGATTACATGTAATCACAATTAAAATCCCAATGACTTTTTTTTTTTGTTTCCCTTTTGTAGTTTTTCAGTAGAAATTGGAAAGCATATAACAAAATTCTTAAAAAAAATGCAGGGAGGGGGCGGAGTCAAGCTGGCGGACTAAGCCCACGTCTCCTCATATCCCTCTGGAAACCAAGACCTGAACTCACAATCAAACAGAGCCTTCTGAGCACCTAATCAGCCTCAGGACACGACACAGGGCTGTTAATTGGGACTTCATACCACTTAGCGAAAAACCTCTCTTTCGCGGACTTCCACTCCTGGCTAGCCCCGGCTCTCACGAACGGAAGGTAAACGCACCAGTTTGACTTTTTTTCCTCAGTCTCGGCTGGCGGCTGGACTCAGACGCGCTGCTGGGGGGATAGGCAGGTGAAATTCCCATATTCTGAGAGCCAGGCTCGGACTCTGTTAATCTAGCCACTTTGAGCCTTTCGTTTTATATCTGCGTCAGCAGGGTTTGTACGGATTTCGGCAGCCAGTGTGCGGGACATCATGTTAGTACCCAGATTTTAGTGGGACCTAATTCTTAGCCTGGGAGCCAGCGCCTTCAAACAGGACAGTGCTTCTCAGACAGAAAAGCAGTAATTTTCCCAGTGCCACCTACATTGCAGGACCTGCAACAGAAGCAGAGGAATCACTACCGCTCGGCACCTTTAGCCCCTCTGTCTGCTGCCTGTGTGGAGGACGCCATCTTGGATACGGTGGCCACAGCTGGACCTAATTCTTAGCTTGGGAGCCAGATCCTGCCCACAGGAGAGCGCTTTTCTATCACAAAAGCGGTACTCTACCAGTGCCGCCTAAGGCTAGGCCCTGTAAGCAGAAGCCAACAGGACAGTAGCATTGCTGTATTCTGAACCAGTTTGTTATCATCTGGGGTTGGATATAAAGGCGCTTACTTTGTCAGATGAAAAGAGGGACCTCTACACCTGAAAACCTACCTGACTTGTAAAGTGCTCAGATACCTTTTGCTTTACATTGTAAGACAGCCTAGAGAAACATTTGCAATCCATCCTCACAGTACCTCTGCCAGCCTCTACATACTCACATGGGACCCAAAAAGCAACAGACAATTGTGGCATACAAGAAATCACCCGTGGCTTCAGAAGGGTCCCAAACAAAGCAACCAAGGAGTTTTCCAGATAAAGAAACTTTTATGAAAGCATCAGAAAGTGAATACAAGATGACAATATACAGAGCCCTTCTAGACCTTATACAAAATGCAGCAGAACAAAATGAAAAATTAAGAAAGCTGTTCGATCTGATGGAACACCAGTACTCTGAAATCCAACAGATCAAGAACAAAATCAAAGACATAGAAACTTCCATGCAAAGCCAAGAAAACAGAATGGAACAAAGAGAAAAAAGAATTTCTGACTTGGAAGACAGAGCTACTGATGCTAGTGTCTATAAGCAGAAATCAGAAAAAAGAAAGAAGAAAAATCAAGAAACATTAAGAAGCATGTGAGACTCTATTAAGAGGAACAACCTTCGATTAATTGGAGTCCCTGAACAGGGTGAGACATCTGAGAACACAGAGAGTATCATTGCTGAGCTGCTGAAAGAAAACTTCCCAGAAATCATGAAGGAAGAGAATATAGACATCTCAGATGCATATCATATGCCACCTAATATAGATCTCAAAGAAAGACTCCAAGACATATTCTAATCAAGCTTAACAAAATTAAACATAAGCAGCAACTCTTAAAGGCAGCAAGACTTTTCAAAGCAAAGCTAACATTCAGAGGGAAACCCTGTAGGCTCTCGTCAGATTTCTCAGCAGAAACCCTGCTGGCACGGAGACAGTGGCATGACACATTCAAAGTCTTGAAGGAGAAGAACTTCCAACCAAGAATTATATATCCTGCAAAACTATCTTTCAAATACAAAAATGAAATTAAGACACTCCCAGATAAACACAAATTCAGATACTTTGTAAAAACCAAACTCAAACTACAAGAAATACTGAAAGAAGTTCTTGGCTCTGGCTTAGAAGAACAAAACCACTAACTTTATATTTTAGAATGACACACTACTCAATACTCTACTCTTTTAGGGACGGCTCCAAAGTCAATCACAGCACTGATACAGAAAGAAGCAATCCAGTGATCATCATGACAACTATGGTATCATCATAATAAAAAGAGGGATGTACTACAGTTGTTACAGTCCTTCCAGATGGAGAGGAAGATCACAAGACTAGTAGTAAATAAAATTGGTTTATATATAGTTTACTAAGGGGCATCATAGGGGCAGCTGTAAAGCACAACAAAGATGTATCATACCGTTTCAAGAAATGTAACACACGAGTCTCAACAACTACAAAGCCAGCTCTGAAAAAGGTGAAAAGTCAACTCACAAAAAAGAATGTCCCAGAACAGACTAATAAGAACAACAGAGAAAACATCAACATAAAAATAAATTTATCACAATGACAGCAGTGAACACATACCTATCAATAATTACATTGAATGTGAATGGACTGAACGCTCCAGTAAAGAGACACTGAGTGTCATCTTGGATCAAAAGACATGACCCATCCATATGTTGTCTACAAGAAACTCACTTGAGATCTAAAGATAGGAACAAACTGAAAATTAAAGGATGGAAGAATATATATCAAGCTAACAATGAACAAAGAAGAGCAGGAGTGGCAATTCAAATCTCAGACAAAATCAATTTTAATGTCAAATCCAACATCGTGGACAAAGATGGACACTATTTTATTGCTGAAATGTTCAGTACACAAGCAAGACTTAACTATATTAAATATTTATGCATCTAATACCAGAGCACCTAAATACATCGAAGAAACACTGACTACACTCAAAAGAGAGATGACTCCACAATAATAGTGGGAGACTTTAACACTCCACTCTCATTACTAGACAGAGCATCTAGAAAAAAGCTCAGTAAAGATACAGAAGACATCACTGACACAAATAACCAACTAAACCTCATTGATATATACAGGACACTCCACCCATCAGCAGACAACTACATCTTCTTCTGCATTGTACATGGAACATTCTCCAGAATTGACGATGTGATAGGCCATAATGCAATGCTCAACAAAATCCATACCACTGAATTACTGCAAACCATCTTCTCAGATCATAAAGCCATAAAGGTTGAAATTAATAGCAGAAAAAACATAGACAGAAAGTGGGACTTCTGGAAACTGCACAACATCTTGCTCAAAAAAAAAAACATGGGTTATAGAGGAAATCAAGGATGAAATAAAGAAATTCATGGCTTCCAATGAGAACAAAAACACTTCCTATCAGAACTTACGGGATACAGCCAAAGCAGTGTTCAGAAAAATAAATGCACACATCTGAAAGGAAGAAAGAAACCAAATCAAGGAACTAACTCTACAGCTTGAACAAGTAGAAAGAGAACAACAGAGGAACCCCTCAGGTACCAGAAGAAACGAGATCATAAAGATTAGAGCAGAGCTAAACGAATTGGAGAATAGAAAAACAATTGAAAAAATTGAAAAGACCAAAAGCTGGTTTTTTGAAAAGATCAACAAAATTGAGAAACCACTGGCTAAACTTACTAAAGAAAAGCAGGAAAGGAAACAAATAACCCAAATTAGAAATGAGAGGGGAGTTGTCACCACAGATGCAACAGAAATCGAAAATATCATAACAGAATACTATAAAAAACTGCACTACAACAAATTTGAAAACCTAGGGGAAATGGACAAATTCCTTGATTCATACCACCTACCCAAATTATCACAACGTGAAGCAGAACAACTTAATAAACCCATCACAAAGGAAGAGATTGAAAAGGTCATCAAAACACTGCCAACCAACAAAAGTACGGGCCCAGATGGCTTCTCTGCAGAATTCTATCAAGCATTTAGAGAAGAGTTATCTCCAATACTACCGAGACTATTTCACAGTATAGAAAGGGATGGAGTACTCCCAAACTCATTCTATGAAGCCAGCATAACCCTGATACCTAATCCAGGGAAAGACCCAACAAAGAAGGAGAACTATAGACCTACATCACTCATGAATCTAGACGCAAAAATCTTCAACAAAATTCTTGCCAATAGAATACAACAACATATCAAGAAAATAATCAATCATGACCAAGTGGGATTCATACCAGGGATGAAAGGCTGGTTCAACATCAGAAAAACAATCAATGTGATTGACCACATAAATGACACAAAAGATAAGGATCACCTGATTCTGTCTATTGATGCAGAAAAGGCATCTGATAAAGTCCAACACCATTCACACTAAAAACTCTTAGCAAAATGGGCATAGATGGCAAATTCCTCAACACAATAAGGGCCATTTATACACAGCCAATTGCCCACATCATCCTGAATGGAGAGAGACTGAAAGACTTTCCCTTGAGATCAGGAACTAGACAAGGATGCCCACTCTCACCTCTCCTATTGAACTTTGTGCTAGAAGTTCTAGCCAGAGCAATTAGACAAGACCAAGAAATAAAGGGCATCTGCATCGGCAAAGAGGAAGTTAAAATCTCCCTGTTTGCAGATGATATGATTGTATATGCAGAGAACCCCAAGGAATGTATAGGTAAGCTACTCAAACTGATAGAAGAGTTCAGCAAAGTCTCAGGATACAAGATAAACATAAGTAAATCAGTAGGATTCCTTTATACCAACAACGAGACTGTTAAGGAAGAAATTATCAAATCAATACCATCTACGATAGCCCCTAAGACGATAAGGTACCTAGGAGTTAATCTAACCAGGGAAACAACAGACCTTTACAAAGAGAACTACAAGCCCTTACTACAAGAAACTAAGAGACACTTAGATAAATGGAAAAACCTACCCTGCTCATGGATAGAAAGACTTAGCATTGTGAAAATGTCTACTTTACCCAAAGCAATTTATTTATATAACGCAATCCCAATACAAGTTTCAGCATCATTTTGTAATGAGATGAAGAAACAAATCACCAATTTTGTTTGGAAAGGGAAGAAGTCCCGGATAAGTAAGGTACTACTAAAGAAGAAGAACACACTGGGAGGCCTCTCATTATCCGACTTTAAAACATAGTACACTGCCACAGTGGTCAGAACAGCCTGGTACTGGTACAAGAACAGACAAATGGATCAGTGGAACACAATTCAAACCCCAGAGATGACACCCTCTGCCTATCAACAGTTGATATTCGACAAAGGCCCTAAGACATTAAACTGGGGTTAAAACAGTATCTTTAACAAATGGTGCTGGCAAAATTGGTTATCTATCTGCAATACACTGAATCAAGATCTATATCTTACACCTTACACAAAAAACAACTCCATCTGGATAAAAGACCTAAATATCAAACCTAAAACGATAAAGGTCATCCAAGAAAAGGTAGGAACAACAATGGAAGTTTTAATATACAATGTAGACAGACTCCAAAATCTGTGAAACAAACCACAATCAACAGAAGATAAAATAGATAAATGGGAACTATTAAGAATCAAACACTTTTGCTCATCCAAAGATTTTATTAATAGAATTAAAAGAACACCCACAGAATGGGAAAAAATATTTGGCAACTATATGTCAGATCGACGTCTGATCTACATAATCTATAAGATACTATAAAATATTAATAAGAAGAAGATAAACCATCCAATTAAGTGATGGGCAAAGGAGATGGACAGACATTTCACTAAGGACGAGATCCAGGCAGTAAAAAAACACATGCGGACATGTTCATGATCTTTAGTTATTAAAGAAATTCAAATTAAGACGACAATGAGATACCATCTCACCCCAACAAGATTGGCCATGATCCAGAAAACACAAAAGAACAAATGCTGGAGAGGCTGTGGAGAAAGAGGAACCTGCCTACACTGTTGGTGGGGTTGCAAAATGGTCCAGCCTCTTTGGAAAGCAATCTGGCACTTCCTTAAAAAAATGGACATCAATATACCATTTGACCGAGTAATTCCACTACTTGGAACATATCCTACAGAATCAAGGCCTTTCACACCAATGAACACATGCATGAAAATGGTTATAGCAGCACAGTTCATGATAGCAAAAAGATGAAATCAACCCAGATGCCCAACAACAGAAGAATGGATAGGTAAACTATGGTACATATGCTCAATGGAGCACTAGGCAATGATAAAGAATAACGATGATTCCAAGAAACATCTCCTACCCTGCTTTCAACTGGAAGACATTATGTTGAGTGAAAGTAGTCAGCGACAAAAGGACAAATACTGTATGAGACCTCTACGATAAGATCTCAAAAAGAGACTTGTGTATAGAAGAAAGGACTCTTTGACAGCTGCAAGGGAGGGGAGGAAGGGAGGGTGATGGGGGGAGGGTTTAGTTTAGTTAGCTGCTAGAAATCTGGTTGGGAGAAAGTGGTGATAGCACACATTAGAAACAAGAACAACATTAACTGGACTTTAGCATAATTTGAGTACTCCTTCCATCTTAACTCAGTATTGCAAGGATAGAGTAGCTGGGGCAGGCAGCAGGGGATCATGCTCTTAGGCGAGATCGAGGCCAAATGGCACAACTAGCATTTTGCTAAGAGAGCTCTCTGCACCCCACATTGGCGAGTGGCGTCTGGGGTCTTAGAAGCTGCCAAGCTGCCATCCAAGGACACAGCAAATGGTCCCAACTCAGCAGGAACGGATGCTCACTGAGGACCAAAATGACATGCAGTAAAGACAACTGAGAAGACAGAGAGACCCACAAGAGTGGGTACCTTCGTCGACTTGGGATCAGAAAAACCGGATGGTGCCCAGCCACCACCAGTGATAACCACAATGGAGCTCACTAGGTTGAGTCTCACTGGCAACACAAGAATAAAAAAGGGGTGCATCCTGAGATCTCCACCAAAAGACCTCAATTAATGGTCCAGCGGTTTTGGGGTTCCTCTGAGAGCATGGCCCCCGGCCCTGATGCTGCCCTTACCCATAAATTATAATGAAGGTCCACTCTTTGGAATGGATTGGACTTGGCAATGCAGAGTGACCATATACTGGTTGCAGTTTATGGTTCTATACATCTATAGGATATCATCCTGCTGACCTCTGGCTGGAGGAAGGAGAGTGGGTGGAGAGGTGTGGAAAGGAGGCTGTTGGGAGGATGAGAGATGTATGGAGCAGAGAGGACTAATGTGCTGTCACTGGTCAGGGAGAGCAGTGGAAGCTGCATATAGCTGGGCATGTAAATTTATACGGGAATGTACATTTGCACTCAGTCATGTTAAATACAAAAAATAAAATAAAAAATAGAAAAAGTGCAAAGTACCTAGAACATTTAAGAAAAATTTGAAAAAGTTGAAGGACTAATGCTACTTATTTCAAGGTTTATAAAGCTACTTATAAGCATAGACAAATAAGCTCACAGAAAAGAGAATTCAGAAATAGATACACAGAAATACATACACACACACACAGATTTACAAAAAAGTTTCAAAGACAATTTAGTGAAGAAAGTACTGTCTTCTCCATAAATAATTTTGGAAACATTTGAGACTCATATAAAGAAATAGATGAACTTCTATTGAAACTTCATACCATATACAAAATAAATAGGTTATGTTTTAATATAATACATAAAACTAAAAATTGTTGAGGAGGAAACCTTTGTGAATTTGGATTAAGAAAATATTTTCTAAATAAGAAAACAAAAGCACAATTTACAAAATGAAACACTGATAAGCACACAACCAAAATTACAATTTCTGCTCTTAAAGAGACACTGGTAAGAGGCTAAAAAGGTAAGGCATGAAGTAAGATAAAATATTCTCAAAGTATATATGTAATAGAAGATCTCAATCTAGAATACAAAAAAATTCAACAACACAGTTTTGAAGGGTTGTTACATGAATAGATACATGCACAGCAATGTTTATTTCAGCACTGTCCAGAATAGCAAAAAAAAAATGAAGTCAACCTTGGTGCCCATCAATGGATGAATGGATAAGCAAACTATGGCATATTCACCCAATGGAACTCCATGTAATGATAAAGAACAATGATAAATTTGGGAAACACAACACAGAGGAATCTGGAAGGCATTATGCTGAGAGAAATCGGGAAATTGGTCAGCTGCAAAAGGACAAATAATAGATTAAACCACTATTATAAATATCCAAGAAAAGGTTTAGACATGGAAGAAAACACTCTGTGATGGCTATAAGGGTGGCAAGGGAGAAGGAGGGTTATCATTAATTTCACAATAGATAAGAGTTTAGTTAGCTGAACTGAGGAACAAAACAGTTGAGAAGTCAGCACAACTGGACTAAACCAAAAGCTAAGAAGGTTCTTAAAAATAATGAGCTACTTCAAAGGACAGAGTAGCAGGTACAGGAGTCTGGAGATCATTGTTTCAGAGGCCATCTAGGTCAAATAGCATAACAAAGTGTTTTAGGAAAATGTTCCATATCCCACTTTGGTGAGTTTTTTCTGGCTCTTCTAGCAAGTGGCCATCTAAGAAGCATCAAATGGTCCCAACCTAGTTGGAGCACAGAAGAATGAAATACATCAAAGGTGACATGAGCCCAAGAGACAGACATGGCCACGTGATCTGGATGCTAGATCAGCATGAGCTCAGAAGATCTAGATTGCACTTGGTCACAGCCAGTTGCTACCCTGAGAGAGAATACTACAGTGAATCACTGCTGAAATGAGAGAAAATGGGGTACAGAACTTGAACCCTATTAAAAAGAATAGAACTAATGGTCTGATGGACTAAAGGGTCCCTGGATGACATGGCCCTCAGACTCTCCATTACTACAGAATTGAAACCATTATGGTGGTTGCATGATCAAGTTGGTTTCATTCCAGAGATGCAAGGCTGGTTCAACATCAGAAAAACAATTAATGTAATCAACTATATTAATAACACAAAAGATAAAAATCACCTGATTTTGTCAATTGATGCAGAAAAGGCATTTGACAAAGTTCAACATCCATTCATGCTTAAAACTCTCAGAAAAATAGGAATAAAGGGGAAATTCCTCAATATAATCAGTAGCATCTATGCAAAGCCAACTGCTTTCATCATCCTGAATGGTGAAAGACTGAATTTCCTTTGAGAATGGGAACTAGACAAGGATGTCCACTTTCACCACTTCTATTCAACATTGTGCTAGAAGTTCTAGCCAGAGCAATTAGACAACTCAAAGAAATAAAAGGCATCTGTATTGGCAATGAAGAATGAAAGATTTCTCTTTTTGCAGATGATACGATTGTTTATACAGAGAATCCAACGAAATCCATAAGTAAACTACTGGAGCTAATAGAAGAATTCAGCAAAATATCGGGATGTAAGATAAACATAACTAAATCAGTAGGATTCCTTTATACCAACAGTGAAATTATTAAAGAAGAAATCACCAAATCAATTCCACTTGCTATAGCCCCAAGAAGATAAAACACCTATGGATAAATCTAACTAGAGAAATAAGAGCTCTTTACAGAGAAAACTATAAGACCTTACTACAAGAAACTAGGAGACACTTACATAAGTAATCTGCCCTGCTCATGGATAGGAAGACGCAGTATTGTGAAAATGTTTATTTTACGCAAAGCAATCTACTTTTATAATGCAATCCCAATACAACTTCTATCGACATTTTTTAATGAGATGGAGAAACAGATTATCAGCTTTATTTGGAAAGGGAAGAAACTCTGGATAAGTAAAACACTACTGAAAACAAAGAACACACTGGGAGGCCTTTCACTACCTGACTTTAAAACATATTACACTGCCACAGTAGTCAAAACAGCCTAGTACTGGTACAAAAAGAGACATATAGACCAATGGAACAAAGCAGAGACCCCAGAGATGCCATCATCCTCCTGTGAACAGCTGATATTTGACAAAGGTCCTAAGATTTTAAACTGGGGTAAGAACAGTCTCTTTAACAAATGGTGCTTGCATAATTGGATATCCATCTGTGAAAAACTGAAACAAGAGCCATATCTCACACCTTATACAAAAACCAACTCCAATTGGATAAACGACCTAAATATAAAAGCCAAAACAATAAGGCTCATCCAAGATAAAACAGGGTCAACAATGGACGTTCTAATACACAATATAGACAGACTCAAAATTTGACAAACACAGCACATTCATCAGAAAGTAGATAAATGGGAATTAATAAGAATCAAATACTTTTGCTGAACCAAAGACTTCATCAAAAGAATTAAAAGACCACCTACAAAATGCAAAAAAATATGTGACAACTCTGTCAGACTGACACTTGATCGCCATAATCTATAAGGTACTACAAAATGTCAGTAAGAGAAAGACAAATCATCCAATTAAGCAATGGACAAAGGAGATGGATAGACACTTCTCTAAAGAGGAGATCCAGGAAGCCAAAAAACACATGCGGACATGCTCGGGTTCATTAATTATTAAAGAAATTTAAATCAAAATGACAATGAGATACCATCTCACCCCAACAAGATTGGCCATGATCCAAAAAAGGCAAAACACTAACTGTTGGAGAGGCTGTGGAGAGATTGGAACTCTCTTACACTGTTGGGATTGCAGAATGGTGAAGCCTCTTTGGAAAGCAATCTAGCATTACCTTAAACTAATGGATACAGATACACCATTTGACCCAGTAACTCCTCTGCTTGTAATATATACTACAGAATCAAGGCCATTCACACCAACTGATACATGCACACAAATGTTCATTGCAGCACAGTTTACAATAGCAAAAAGATGGACTCAATGCAGATGCCCAACAACAGAAGAATGGATGGGTCAACTTTGGTATATGTACACAGTGGAGCACTATGCAATGATGAAGAACAAGGATGATAGCAGGAAACATCTCTCAACTTGGTCTCAACTGGAGGACATTATGTTGAGTGAAACTAGCCAGTGACAGAAGGACAATTATTATCTGAGACCCCTACGATAAAAACTTACAAGCAGACTCATACATAACAGAAAAGACTCTTTGACGGCTACAAAGGTAGGGAGGATGGGAAGGCGGGAGGGAGAGGGGCAAGGGTTTAGATTAGATAGTTGTTAGAAATTTGGTTGGGTGAAATTGATGACAATACACATTAGTAAGAAGAGGAATATTAATGGGACTTCAACACAACCTGTGTACTCCTCCCATCTTAACTCAATTTTGTAAGTATGTACATTTTCATTTTTTATTTAATTAAAAAAAAAAAAAAAACAAAACTCAAGTTGGAAAACAAAACCCAGAAGATTATGGAAGCAAACGTTTAAGACAAAGTTTGGACTGTGCTACAAGACATAAAATGATAATCACAAAAAGAATGCTTCTTGGGTTAAGTAGATACATAAGAATAATTGAGCAGCTCTTTTCCAGAGGCAAGATCAGAAGGTAGGTGAGGATATGAGCTAGCTGGCACTCTGATAGAAATATAAAACTGTACAGCCACTATGTGAAACAATTTTTCCCTTTTTTGTTGTTGCCATTGTTTTTGGTGAGAATATACACGGCCAAGTAAACCAAGTGAACAGTTTCTACATGTACAATTCAGTGACATTGATTATAATCTTTCAGTTATGCAATCATTCCTACCCTCCTTTTCTAAATTGTTCCTCCCCCATTAAAAAAAAACCTTACCTTCAGCTAGTGTTCCTGTCTTTATATTCATTGTTGTCAACTTGATCCCATACAGAGAGTTCGTGAACGTGCACAATCCTTAAGGTCAACATTTTTATTAAAACCAAAACTAAATCCAGTGCCATGAAGTTGATGCTGACTCATAGCGACTCTACAGGACAAAGCAGAACGGCCCTACGGAGTTTCCAGAAAGAAATTTTGGAGATGACGAATATGGTCATTACCTTGATTACAGTCACTGCTTGACTGGTGTATGTATGTATGTATGTGTGTGTGTGTGTGTGTGTGTGTGTACATATACATATACTTACATATATGCATGTGTATTTACATATATTTACATAAATACATGTGTATTTACATATATTTGCATAAATATATTTACAAAAAATGAAAAAATTTAACACTTCTATATATATGCATGTAATTGTATGTTAACTTTATCTGAAAAGTTAGATATGAAGCTTAAGAGGCACTGAATTTATGTTGAGATGAACTAATAAGAAAAGAATGGTGAGAATGACAGAACCACTTGAAAAATGTAATGCCAAGTGCCGTCGAGTCGCATCCGACTCATGGAGACAGAAGCCACCAAATCGCACATGCAGAAATACTGCATTGGTATATTCTTCTATGTATACTGTTAATAATTACAGCAAAAAAGTTATAAAAATAATTAAAATACAATAAGTAAATAACATGGTGGCCCTTCAGTTGAACTAAAGTCTAACCTGTGTTAAAATTTAGAACTTCACTCTAACTGTAGAGAATTTTTGTGACGATCCATTAAGTACATGAAATAAAGAACATTTCAAGATCTACTCTGAAGTACGATGCTGTCAGTGATAGGATAACTGATATTTGCCTAAAGACAATCAATTAATATGAATGCTATTCAAATTTACATGCCAACCACAACAGTTAAAAATGAAGAAACTGAAGATTTTTACCAACTTCGTCAGTCTGAAATTGATCAAGCATGGAATCAAAACACATTGATAATTACTAGTGATTGAAATATGAAAGTTAGAATTGGAAAAAAAAGGTAGAGTAGTTGGAAAATACATTAATGATAAAAACACCACAGAAGCTCACATAATAGTTTTTTTCAAGACTTCTTTATTGCAAATAACTTTTTTCAATAACATAAATAGCAAATATGAATGTAGATTTCAGCAGATGAAATCCACAGGAATCAAATCAACTACATCTATGAAAAGAGATAACAGGAAATTTCAATATCATCAGTCAGAAGAAGTACAGGGGCAGAGTGTAAAACAAATTATAATTATCCATATGGAAGGCCTAACTGATGGTGAGGACAATTAAAAGTTCATGAGGCCCAAAGTACAACCTTGAGTCTATCTCACCCAAATTCAGAGACTGTCTCAAGAACAGATTCAACACATTGAACACTATTCTCTTCAGACCAGAGCAGTTGTAGCATGACATCAACAACATCATATACGAAGAAAGCAAGAGGTTGTTAAAAAGACAGGCAAGAAACAGACAAAAATGGATGTCAAAAGAGACTAAGATTTGCTTTTGAACATCAAGTAGCTAAAATGAATGGAAGAAATGATGAGGTAGAAGGGCAGTATAAGAATACAAAATATTACAATGAAATGTGCAAAAATGGGGAGTTAGAAAACCAAAAGGGAAGAACACACCATTTTTCAAAGTGAAAAAACTGAAGAAAAAATTCAAGACTTGAGTTATAAAACTGAAGATGTCTGTGGAAACCCTGGTGGTACAGCAGTTAAGAGCTATGGCTGTTAACCAAAAGGTCAGCAGTTTAAAACTTCCAGGTGCTGCTTGGAAATTCTATGGAGCAGTTCCACTCTGTCATACAGCGTTTCTGTGAGTCAGAATCAACTCAATGGTAGTGGGATTGGTTTAGGGTGGCAGTTATGGGGAAAACATAAACAATACAAGAATCATCAAAAGAAGAAGAATCACTGTAATAACTACAACAAAAAAAATGTCAACTTTCAGACTTTTCATAATGTAGCACATGAGCAAGAACTGGTAATACTGAAGGAAGAAATATAACCCACACTGAAGGCACTGTGGGGTAGAAATGCCTTCAGAAAGACATTGAATACTCATTTCAACAAATGGATGCAGTGCTGGAAGTGCTCACCCAACTCTGCCAAGAAATTTGGAAGATGGGTCCCAGGCCAACGAAATGGAAGAGATCTATATTTCTGCCCATTGCAAAGAAAGGTGATCCAACAGGATGTGAAAATTCACGAACACTGTTATTAATATCACACAAAAATGAAGTTTTACTGAAGATCACTGAAAAGTAGATACAGTAGTATATTGACAAGAAACCGACAGAAATTCCAGCAGGATTCAGAAGACATGGAATGAGAATATTGTTGCTGGTATCAAATGGGTTTTCGCTGTATTGTATCAACTACGTGAAGGCATTCGACTGTGTAGATCATAACAAATTACAGATAACATTGCAAAGAAAGGGAATTCCAGAAAGCTTAATTGTGTTCATGAGGAAGTTGTTACACAGACCAAAAGGCAGTTGTTCAAACAGGGCAATAGGATATTGTATGGTTTAAAATCAGGAAAGGTATGTGTTAGAGTTGCTTTTACCGTAGCAAATAACCCCAGTATTGGACAACAACTCTTTAACAATTGGCAATATGCAGATGACACAACCCTGCTTGCTGAAAGCAAAGAAGCTGCAAAGCACTCACTGATGAAGATCAAAGAGTACAACTTTCAGTATGGATTATACTTTAACATAAAGAAAGAAATACTCCTCACGACAGCAGCAGTAAGAAACATCATGATAAACAGACACAGGGTGAAGTTGCCAAGAGTTCCATTTTACTTTGATCCACAATCAAAATCTCAAACGACATACTGTATTTGGCAAAAGGTCTCTTTAAAGTGTTAAAAAGAAATGATGTCACTTTAAGGACTACGGTACATCTGACCCAACCATGACGTTTTCAGTCACATACATGTGAAAGCTGGATAACGAATAAGGAAGACTGAAGGAGAACTGATGACTTTGAATTTCAGTGCTGGTGAATAAGAACAAACAAACCCATCTCAGAAGTACAGCCTGAGTGCTCCTCAGAAGCACATACTTTGGGCATGTTAACAGGAGCGATCAGTACCTTGAGAAGAAACTTCACACTCAGCAAAGCAGAGAGATGGACTGACACAGTGGGTTCAAGCATAGCAGTGAATGTGAGGACGACACAAGACTGAACAGTGGACTGTTCTGATGTGCATAGTGTCATTCAGGGAGCACCTTGGTGCAGGAACCTCAGGTCTGAATGACACCCTCTTATCCTGGTGCTGCTTTCTTCATGGTGTGAGGTTCCCAAATCCCTCTGTCAGATTTTTCCCTCTATAGCTCACTCAGTGGCACCTAACAACAACATATAAAGTAAATATTTTATTCTTCTTTGATAGCTCAGGAACTAAAACCACTGTTTATAACCTCTGATAACCAAATCCTGAACTAGATCATTTTCTGAAATTACGTTTTTCATAGTATATACATAAGTTTTATGCTTCTTTTAGAAGCTAAAGAATTCACAAAACTCACAAACCCACTGTTGTAGAGTTGATTCCAACTCACAGTGACTCTATAGGATAGAGCAGAACCACCCTATAAAGCTTCCAAAGAGCACCTGATGGATATAAACTGCTAACAATTGGTTAGCAGCCATAGCTCTTAACCACTAGACCACTGCCATGGATTAAATGTCTTCCCTAAAAATCTGTAACCATTTGGCTGTGCCATAATTCCTGGTATGTGTGATGTTCCTCCAAGTTGGAACTCCTGCCTTTATGATGTTAGTAAGGGTGGATGGGCAGCAGTTGTGTTGGTAGAGCAAGATTCAAAGTGTAAGTTTGTTTTGTGCTTCAAGGCCATCTCTTGACCTATAAAGGGAAAAATCTGCCAGAGAGATTTGGCGACCTCATACCATCAAGAAAGCAGCACCAGGATAAGAGGGTGTCATTCAGACCTGAGGTTCCTGCACCAAGATGCTCCCTGAATGAAGACTGATGCAACACAAGGACTTTCTTCCAGAGCCAACAAGGGGAAAAGAAGCCTTCCCTTGGAGCAGACATCCTGAATTTGGACTTCTAGCCTACCAGACTGTGTAAGAACAAACTTTGCTTTTTTGAAGTCCTTCACTAGTGGTATCTCTGTTAGAGCAGCACTAGATGACTAAAACAGCCACCAAGGTTTCCAATAAAACCCACAGTTCAAACTATAGTAGAATTTTAGGGGAAAAACGCAAAATGTATTAGCCCTTCTCTAAAATGTTGATAATAGCATTCAAATACACCACACATTAGATTGATTAAAAA
The DNA here is from genome assembly GCA_028571685.1 of Heterohyrax brucei. Lineage (NCBI taxonomy): Eukaryota > Metazoa > Chordata > Mammalia > Hyracoidea > Procaviidae > Heterohyrax > Heterohyrax brucei. The sequence continues at coordinate 81,168,074 of CM053144.1, forward strand.
AAAATATTTTATTACTATAAGATCTATATGAACTATGTCTACACAGAATCCATTCATTTATTCAACAATTAATTTTGAATGCCTGTTTGACGTGTTGTTCTTCTTATTATAACTTTTATAAAATCATTTGATGATAAATTCTAGCAAATGTTCTGTGGAATTAGTACATTTACACAATTTAGACAGGTCATCAATTTTTAGTCCAAATGAGATCATTTATTACAGTTCATTTCAAACTTCAACATTATCAGAGTCAACTGGAGAATTTCTGATTCAGGAAGTCTGGGTTGGGTTCTGAAAATCTGCCTTCCCAGTAAGTTACTAGGTGCCACTAATTCTGCTGGCAAGTGGAGCATATTTTGAGAGCACTGATTTATTAGAAATTCTTTTTAACAGCCATATGAATAATTAAGATTACAGTTTAAACCTGGCATGTAACGAAGAGTTCTCTTGACCAAAGGAAAAAAAAAATTTACTGAAGAAGAACCGACTATTCACTTTAAATTCCACCTTACATAATATATTTCAATTACAAATGTGGAAGTCTGCAGTTAAACCCATCTGGTACTTTTACAGCTGATGTTTACACTTGCTAACTTTTTTCCACCAGACTGGAAGGAAATTTTTATATTTCCAAATGTTACTGATTTCCTCCATTAAAGGAAGAGCCATATTAGATAAAGCAATTTTGATGGGGCAAATGATTACGTCTGAGCATCTTGTAGCTAGAACTACTTATATTACTACCCGAAGAATGTTACAAACATCATAGTAGAACAGCAGACCTAGAAGAAATCTTTTGGGCAACACTGAGTAAATAGGGTATCTCCTCCAGGATTTATACCCCACAAATCTATTCTCTGAGTTCTTGTATGAGGAAAGTAAAATAGGAGACTGGAACTTAATGGAGAATGGTAATAAAATGAATGTCATAACTTATAAGATGAGCCTTTCTAAAAACAAAAACTGCTACATAATGAAAAGATGGTAGAAAAACCTAATAAAAATGTTAATCTCTAAGCTTCCTCTACATTTTTTTTTATCACTAATATAGCATACTTTGTAGGTTACAAACAATGATGACTGTCAGAGTTTAACGAATTTATGCCATTAGCAAAACTATGTAATGCAAACACTGTTAGAATAACAGGGAAGCTAGTGCATCAAAATTATTTTTAGCTAAGCATCTTCCTTGGAATCCTCATATAAACAGAAATATTTCACAGGAAATCTCAAACATGAGCCGAGACAAAATATAACTGAGAAGAGGTGATTTCCTTGCTTGGATCCATTCTCAAGGGATTGACAAACACAGAGTCTGGAGAAATCCATCGAATTGCAGCAATATATACCAACAAACTATGGATAACAAAATGAAGAATGGAAACTCTAGAAACCTTAATTGTACTCACAAAGAACTCTATGCAAACCAAGAGGCAGTTATCTGAACAGAACAAGAGGACGCGGCGTGCTTTAAAATCATTGTTTTAGTCATCTGCTGCTGTTATAACAAACGTACCACACAGGGACGGTTTTAACAAAGAGAAATATATTTTCTCACAGAAAAATAGGCTAAAAGTCCAAGTTCAAGGCTTTAGCTCCAGGGTAAGACTTGGTCTGTTGCCTCTGGAGGAAGCTCCTCGTCATCAGTCTTCCCCTGAACTACGAGATTCTGATGCATAGGGATCCCAAGCTCAAATGACACATTCTGCTTCTGGTACTTCTTTCTTGGTGGTATGAGGTCCATAACTCTCTCCTTGCTTTCTTTTCCTTTACACTCCAAGTGATTACCTCAAGGCACAACACAATTTTGCAGATTGAGTTCTGACTCACCAATACAACCGCTGCTCATCCTCCTTTATAAGCCTAGAGCTGGGATTTAAAATACTCAGGGAAATCACACAGTGCCAGGAATCACAGCCCAGCCATACTGATACACACATCTTGTGGGGGACACAATTCAATCCACAACAATCAGGAAAGGTATGTGACAGAGCTGTATCCTTTCACAATACTTATTTCATCTGTATGCCAAGTAAATAATAGAAGAAGCCGTACTATATGAAGAACACAACATCAGAATTGGAGGAAGACTCATTAACAATCTACAATATGCAATTACATGGCCTTGTTTCCTGAAAATGACGAGGATTTGAAGCACTAACTGATGAAGACCAAAGACTACGGCCTTCAGTATGCATTACACCTCAACATACAGAAAACAAAAATCCTCACCACTGGATCAACAAGCTGTACTTAATCCTAGTCATACCTTCAATCGCCTCATATGCATAAGAAAGCTGAACTACGAGTGAGGAAGACCAAAGAAGAACTGCTGACTTTGAAGTATGGTGTCGGCAAAGAATACTGAATATAATGTCACCTTCCAGCAGGACAAACAACTCTATCTTAGAAGTGCAGCCCGAATGCTACTTGGAAGAAAGACTGGTGAGACTTCATCTCATGCATTTTTGGACACATTATCAGAAGGGACCAGTCCCTGGAAAAGGACATGTTGCTTGCTAAGGTAAAGGGCCAGTGAAAAAAGAGAAGACCGTCACGGATTGAACTGTGTCCCCCAAAACACGTACAGAGCAGTTTGCCTGAGCCATGATTCCCAGGATTTTGTGATTGCCCTTCATGTTGTGATTTTCCTGTGCTGTAAATCATAATCTCTGCCTGTGGTTAATAGATAGAATTATGTTAAAGGAGGTTTAGGGAGGGACTGCAATACCCTTATTAAAGGAGTATACCTAGAGTGTGGCTTGTACCACTTTTTATATCAAGAGATAAAAGGAAAGGGAAGCCTAGCCTACTGCACGATGTGAGAACAAACTTTTCTTTGTTAAAGCTATCCACTCATGTTATTTCTGTTAGAGCAGTACTAGATGACTATGACAAAGACCCTCAATGAGATGGATTAGTGGCTGCAACAGTTGTCTGAAATATAGCAACAACTAGGAAGTGTTTTGTTCTGTTGTACCTAGGGTTACTATGAGATGGGATCAACTTTCCGGCATCTAACACCAGCAACGCACCAACTCATGGTATGAAACATCTCTCTTTTACTTCTCCCTTAAGTCGAGCTCAGCTCATATATTTCTAGTGTGGGCTAGGTCAACAGCTGACAACCATAAACTCAGTCCTCAGAACTGTACTTCAAATCAGGCAGCTCACTCATCCCTACACTCCTCCAGCAGGTCAACGGGTGCCAAAGGAACATGTCCAAACTCAGCCTATTTGTTCACTGATGCATCTCCCTCACTTCTACTCATCTCGTGGACCCAGGTGGTCATCTCAAGTGAATATAACAGGCTATATACTCACCAAGCTCCATTAACTTGCAGTCCTAGAGGGCAGCTCTTCTAATTGACACTGGCACGTACTATTCAATGCCCTCTTCAGATTCCTAAGGGCTACATCCTACATGAACACCTTTTTTTGTTCATTACCAAGCAGCTCTTTGGTCAATTAAATCTTAGATCATTGTGGTACTCTGAATCAAAGATCAAAATAATCATCTCTCAAATGTGACTCTCCTAATCTTATAAGCTTTTGGTATAAGCCTCATTTATGATTCCCCCTTTTAGCATATTCATCCAGGTCTTGCTGGAAGGGAGGAGTCACATGCTATGTGATTTTGATGATAAGCAATATTCATTTTAATCATACATTCAGTCTTCTTTCACAATACCTGCTACTGAAAACACTCCTTTGTCAAATATAGCACATTCCAATAAATACATAATCATTTTAAACAACTGAATTTCATCTTCCATTTCCCATCGTCTATCTTACTCATTTGTAAGTATTTTGTCTTGGCTTTTTGGCAGTGCTGAACCAGAAGACCCTGACCTCCTATCAATCATCTTGCTTAATTTACTGGGCTTTCATCCCAGTCCACTCCAGATGCAGCTTTCCTATCCATTGCTACAGCATAATATCTCTTAATTTCCTGTTATCCATTAAAGATAGAAGATAACAGTGTAAGATGTTTCTCTTTCAAAATTTCGTATTTCCACAAGTCAGGAGCCACTGCAATGAATCCTACTTCTGACACCAACTGTAAAACAAGACTACTAGTAATAGTAGCATCATAACCTGTTTAACTTTGGGTAGATAATGACCAATATCATCCCAAAGCTGATTTCCTGTGAGTTAGAAGTCAGACAAATCTTCACTCTCTCCCTCTTTTTTTTTAACCAATTCTGACACAAGTTGTCCTTTCCACGGTACTTTCTACTTCTCTTCTGGGTTTGATAATCCATCACAATGGTCACACAAAACTCACAGAAGATTCTTAAAGTTAAGTGGTTGTTTTAGTCACCTGATACTGCTCTAACAGAAAACACCATGAGTGAAAGGCTTTATGAAGAGAAACTATCACAGTCTGGTAAGCCACAAATCCATTTACTAGTCACAAATCCACTCAATGTGAGAAATCATCACAGGTTGGCAGCCCAAGAGTCCAAATTCAGTGAGAACATTTCAGCACAGGAACCTCAGCTCCAAAGGATGTGCTCTACTCTCGGTCTTGCTGGAGTATGGTTCCCAAATCTCTATGCTCACTTCTGTCTCTCATATCCCACAGATGGTAACTTAAAGTCTAGCCTCACCAGCACAGCTCCTGCCCATTCTCCGTCATCAATATCACAGAGGCAGGATTTGTAACACATGGGAGGAACTGTACCATATTGGGTCTCATATCCAAGTCAAATCAATATGTACATTTGGGGGGAGGGGCAACACAATGCAAACCATGACAGTGGTTTATTAAGGAAGAGGATACAGCCAGGATTAGGATCAATAGGCTACAACTCAGGATCAGGAAGCATACGTGCAAAGTGGCCCTTCTGCAGTACAGATATTTCTCTCAGCTGCCCTCAGCCACACAGGCTTCCTCTCAGGCCCCTGAGGACAAGCTCCCCCCAGCACCTTGGGACAATCTTCTCTTGGCCCTATGATTTGTCACCACCAGTTCGGCCACTGGACCTCTTCTGGGCCTGTCACTGCCATCTCTGCTGCTGGGCCTCTTCTAGTCTCTCTCTGTCTTCAGTATCACAGCCCTTGACTTGTGATAGAGCTCTTTTGGGAGACTGCTTACTTCATCTCTCTGCTGCTTCTGTCTTCTTTGTTCCTCTGCTTCTTACCACTGGCTTCTGTTCCTACTTTTTTCTGTTTCTAAAAATCTCTCTGTGGCTGGCTGCTAAACTCCTTGTCAATCTCAAGATGTGACACTTCTACCAGGGCCACAAACTGACCAATTCCCTCTTGGTAGGCCTCAGACATTTCATTTGTCAAGTAGGTATGGAGGGGCTGCAATTCATCTTATTTGCATAGTCTACTGACCAATCCCTATAAGACATATACCAATCACAGGGTAGGATGTTAGGACCAAGCAAAATGTATCAAAACCAAGTTGTTTACAGCTTACCCAGGAAATGTCAATCAACTCAAACAGTAACAAATCCTAGGATAAAGGTAATTCCTCGGGGCTTAGGGAAAAAATCTCTCAAACTGTTTTCCCAAAGAACCCAAACAAAAGAGGCTACAAAACGGAACTCATTTCACTGCATATTTTTGACAAGTTACTAATCCTTTCTGAGCCTGTTTTTGCTTATTTGAAAACTGTGATGGTACCAATGCCATTGGCAGAGCTTAATCAAACCAAATCAAACCCATTGCCATCAAGTCAATTCGAACTCAAAATAGAACTGTACCACACACTTTGCAAATAGCACCTGATGGATGTGAACTGTCAACCTTTTGTTTAGCAGTCATAGCATGTAAATCTTTTCTTAAAAGTCTAAAGAACTGCACAAATATTAGTTGTCACCTACTTTTATTATAATCTAAATGAAGACTGTACATGTTTTAGTATTAACAATGACAATGATAGCTAACATTTAACAGTATCGTGTAAGAGGCATTATTTTAAGAACTTTACCTATGTCTTTTCAGCAGCCCTACTATACCCATTCTACCAACCAGGAAGGAGTGACACTGAACTATGTGTTGGATTAAAAGTCAGAATTTTCAATCATTTCAATTTTATTGATCCTTTTCTTTAAAAAGAAACAAACCTATTTCCATCACGTCAATTACAACTCAAAACAACCCTAAAGGTCAGAGCAGAGCTGCCTCACAGCGTTTTCAAAGAGCATCTGCTAGATTTGAACTGTTGATCTTCTGATTAGTAATCATACCTGTTAACCACTAAGTCACCAGGTTTAAAAAAAAATCTAAAATAAATAAATTCATGTTAATTGAAAAATATAATCATTAAATTTTAAAAAGCATGTTTAAAAGTCTACAGTAATTATATTTTTATCAAAGTTCTTATTTGGTGGGGTCATCTTGAAAAACTAGGGGGAAAAAGTTTTCCTATCGAAGAAACACGACAATACGTGTATATATGTTTTATGTGGATAGAGATGATAGACAGATAGATTAGACAGATGCATAAACATACTTTTTGATTGGAGAACATGGTTTAATTAAAAGCAAAGGTGATTTCAGCAGCTACAGATCTTCTGCATACAGCCTCCTCCCTCCCAAAACGTGCATGCACGCACACACACACAGTTTGCTACACAAAACCAGTTTTCAATGAAGACTCTCCTCCTCCTTCCTCTTGATTTATTCCACACTGAGAATGATGAGACAAGGAACCCTCCCAGAAGAGTCAGAAAACATTCCAAATATCAAATTCTTCTGCAGAAATGGGGCTGTAGATGGGACTTGGGTACCACCTGGGAATCAGATGGGGAACCTGGTTAGCTTGTCTAGACTGCAAACATCAGTGACGGTGAAACAAAGAATACAGCAGCTGCATGAATGCAGAGCTCAGACACGAACTGGTTAAAAATAGGAGGGGAGGAGACACTGACAAATTTAGTAGGTAATTAAAAAAAAAGCTAAGAAAACTTTTATTAACAAATATTTTGTACATAACAAATTTATATCCTATTTTTTAAGTTATCAGTATCAATCTATTTGCAATCACTGTTTAAGAATGGTTCAGTAGGAGTATTAAAATAATTCTGAATTACCAGGAATTTTCACTTCCTTTAAAAAAACACAAAAAAGAATGTAAATTCTCCATTCCAAAATTAATATTCTGACTCTTGTGTCATTTTTGTTAATTTTATCCTTAGAAAGTATGGTTCAAATATAAAGTACAATTAATTTTTGTACTTAGGGTATGCACCACATGAGACCAGAGAGAAGAAAATAAAAAAAGACAGCACATTCACTTCCCACTCAGCATTTTACACACTAATGGTCTATTCTCTCCAGGCTTACTATAACTGATATTAAAATGAAAACATGCTGCTGGATACAGGAGCAACTATTATCTATATTTTACAGACAGAGATTCATTGAAGCTCAGAGAAGTTAAGGGACTTTTCCAACATCACACAGCCAAATGACAAATGATAGCTAACATTTAACAGTGAAAGCTAAATCCGAAACTCTTAAAGCACCTCGATAAACTTAATCTTAACTGTGAAACAGCCTTTCACTAGAATAATGACAGAGTCAATCAGAGGAAAAAATACTGTGACTGTGTACATGTTGACTGGCTCTCTGCAAATGATTGGTAAAGGCACAGCAACTTTCAGAGGTCCAGAGAAATTATTCTTTTCTCATTAGTAAAACTCTCATTTTATAAAGCTATTTTTGTATTCTAGTAATACATTCAATCTGATCTTACTTTTTTACTGAAAGATTCTTAAAACACCTGTGTCAACAGTATAGATGCTGGTATGAATGCATTTTCAACAGAACCAGTCTCCTCAACATCCAACTACTGAGGATATCAGATCATTCAAAACAAACACACAAACAAATAAATGATTTCTCAAATATTCCACAAATGTATTCCATCCCATTTAATCTTTCCTGTTTTTTAAACAGTACAGTTAGATGTCTAATAAGTTAGATATGTTAGTGTTATCATTTCTTATAATACACACCACTCGATAAACTATGTTTGCACAGAAACTGTGCTCAATTTTTTAAAGTGCATTAGATCACAATTAAGAGAATACTTGGAACTTGTCACTCATGGCACAAGTCAATAAGACACATTATAATTGCTTTTGTTTAGGCATGTGAATCCTCTGGTGCTACGTGATATTGCTTACTCTACATCTTGTGGACTTTTATGAACAGTGCTCCTTTTTTGTTCCCTTTATGTTATGTTTTGTTGGCTCATTTGCATTTATCATTTAAAATGCAAACACACGACATATGTGCCTTGTAAAACATTTGCCCTTTTGAGTCTTGATACCATCCTGGGGAGATAAAACAGTATCATTCTGATTCATTGATTTTTTTTCCTTGTACCTGCCCTTTTCAACGTGTATGTTTAAACTGCTTTGGCAAAGGTTACAAGTGACTTCCAAATGGCTAAATTTGATGGACACTTTTCTGTTCTCATCTTACTTGCCTGTTGTGTAAAGGCAAGAAGACACTAAATGTCGATATCCCTAGAGATCCGAGCATGGCCTTTTGGTTCTCCTTGAGTAACCTCATTCACTTCCTTAGCTTCTACTGTCATATGATAAGTATTTACGTCTTACCTCAATCCTGAGCACTAATCTCAGTAATTTACAACCTGCTGCAGGATAGAAGTTCCCATCTCTGCATATTCTATAAGATAAACTGCAAGCTTTTTAGAGATGTATGTATGTTCCTTGCATGTCCTGGCTCTTAACCATTACTCCCTAAAGCCTTCTTCTCACCTTATAAGGACATTGACTCATATGCTGAGGGCCCACAAAAAAATACTTACAGCTTCCTATTATATACAACAGTATCATGTCTTTATTTACATATTTCCCTCTTTCTGGAATATCTTCTTCTTAATCTAATAGAAAATTATTCAATTTAAAGATTATTTCTATTATAGAATCTTTCCTGAACTTTCCATGTAGAAGTGACCATTCTCTCCCAGCTATCCCCACATCATGCTAGATTGCACTTGACAGTTTGCACATTTGTCCTCTTCTTCTAAATCTCATAACTTTGTTAAGGACAAAAATTGGACTTTTATTTTTTCTCATTATCCACTGCTTATTACATATTAAAAAATAAAATGAAACTCTCTACAGTTAAATCAATTCTGACTCCTAGTGATCCCGTATGTTTCAGAGTAGACTTATATACTCCATGAGGTTTTCAATTTCTTCCATCATGCTTGATTCCAACCACCAATGTTTCAGTTAGTGCCTGAGTTCAAATTGTGCCATGTATAAACCTACTGACTACATGTAAATGTTCAATTCCACAATTAATGCCCATAGAAGCAGCTGTCAAGAAATCAAAAACACATTGCATTGAGAAAATCTGCCACAAAGGATCTCTCTAAAATATTCAAGAGTAAAGATGTCACCTGGAAGACTAAAGTGCACCTGACCCAAGCCATGGTTTTTTCAGTCGCATCATATGCATATGAAAGCTGGATGATGGACACAGAAGACAGAAGAATTGATGCCTTTGAATTGTGGTGTTGGAGAATGCTGAATGTACGATGGACTGCCAAAGGAACAAACTGATCAGTTCTGGAAGAAGTCCAAGCAGAGTGCTCCTTGGAAGCAAAGATGGCAACACTGTGTCTTATATACTTTGGACATGTTGTCAGGAAGAATCAGCCCCTGGAGAAGGACATCCTCCTTGGTAGAGTGGAGGAGCAGCAAAAAAGAGAAAGACCCTTAATGATATGGATTGACACAGTGGCCACAACAATGGGCTTAAGGATAAAAACTGTGGACATGGCACAAGACCGGGCAGTGTTTCGTTCTGTTGTTCACAGTGCTGCTATGAATCAGAACCAACTCAACAGTGCCTAACAACAACAAATGTTCAACATTTATTAAAAATGTTTATTATGGTTTATTTTAGCATTGATGTTTCAATCTCATAAAGGGTGATAGCCACAGACTATGAAATCCATGACAAACTTAGTCTGGTTAAAATAGTTTTAGTGAGTCTAATATACTTGTATTACCTATAAATGTGCTTATGCCTCATGATTTCTTTTACATTTCTCTGTGACTTAGATTCATGAACAATTCTATTCCTGATTCAAGAATATTCAGTACTATCCTATCCTTAATAACCAGTTAAGGTACCTTATATTTAATAAACCCACAACTATTTACAGATCTCTGGTATATTTTGCCACCTTCCTGAGGAGAAAACATTTTTTATTTTAAATAGATTTTATTGTGCTTTAAGAACAATTTAACAATCTTTGTCAATTTGCCATATACCACCTGAAACTTTTACAACTACTCTATTCTAAATGCTCTTCTCCTCTCCCCCCTCCCCCCCTCCCCAGTACAACACACTTCCCTCTTCCATCCAAAATTTCCCATGACCCTCTGACCAAGATCTGACTTCCCTCACCCTATCTTCTGGGCTCTGGCAATGAGCCTCTAGAACAAGCCCACACACATATTTAAGTTCAAAGGTTGGTTTGTCACCACTTGTTCTCCATGTTTTCTATACTCCACTCAAGTTTTTGTCAGGACAGCTGGCCCGGGTGCTGGATGCCATTTAGGATTAGAGTGTCTGGAGGCTGTGCTCCCATGGGCCCCTAGTCTGACAAGCCATCAGGTTCAGTCTTTTGGTAGAGTTCTAGCTCTGCCCTCTAATCTTTCTCGGGCCATGTCTAGGACTCTGTACCATGTATCCCCTCTGGGCATTTTTGGTGGTGGCTTGGCATCATCTAGTTCTTCTGATTTCTTTTTGAAGCAGACACTGGCTCATATGGCCCCTTCCACCTGGTGGGCTCCTGTCCTAGAGGTCTACCATTTACTCTGGTTCAGGTAGATTGAAACCAATTGATTGTACTTATAAGGCAGCTTGCTAGCTTTTAAGACCCCAGAAACCACTCACCCAGGTGGTATGCAGAGCATTTTCTTCAGAGAAAGAGAAAAAAAAAAAGCTTGGGTATGCCAATTAGTCTGGACATTCCCTGAAAGTGTGGTCCCCTAACCCCAGACCCTGTTATTCTGTCCTTCCAAAGAGGTGGGCTCCATTTAGGGAAGAGTTTAGTTTTGAAGTAGGACAGTTGTGGGGCTACCTGTTTTCTAGTACATGCTATCATAACCTTAACCCTACTTGAATCCTAAGCACTATCTAATGTGTATAAATTGCTTTCCTTCCATCCCCACTACCATTACTGTGAAAGACTGATTTCTTCTGTGCTTAAATGACTTGTTGCTTTCTTGTAATATTGGTTTCATAAAATATTTGTTCTTTTGCCTAATTTCACTCAAAATAATGTCCTCCAGATGGTTCCACGTTATCAGGTATTTCTCTAAGCTATTATTCTTCTTACCATTGTGCAGTATTCCATTGTATGGAGTTGTAGCTAGATTAACCTTTCGTCTGTTGATAAGCATCTAGGTCGCTTCCCTCTTTTTGCTATTGTGGAAAGAGCAGCAACAAACATCCACAGGGGTGCTTACATCTGCTTGACTGGTGGCCCTTTTTCTCTGGGATATATTCCAAGTAGTGAAACTGCTGGATCATATGGTATTTCTAGTTTTCTAAGAAAGTTTCAATTCAATTTCCATAGTGGTTGTACCATTTTACAGTCCTACAGACAATGTAGAAGGATTCCAATCTCTCCATATCCTCTCCAGCATTTATTATCTTGTGTTTTTTTTTGCATTACTGCCAGCCTTGCTGGGTTGAGATGGTATCTCATTGTAGTTCTGATCTGAATTTCTCTGATGGCTAGTGATCATGAGCATTTCCTCATGTATCTGTTGGCATTCTGTATGTCTTCTTTGGTGAAGTGCCTAGTCATAACCTTCGCCCATTTTTAAATTGGGTTGTTTGCCTTTTTCTTGTTGAGGTTTTGCAGTATCTTGTAGATTAGAGAGATCAGACATTAACCAGAAGAAAGGTAGCCAAAAATTCTTTCCTACTCAGTAGATCATCAATTCTTTTGATAAAGGCACTGGATGAGCATAAGTGTTTGATTTTTAAGAGTTCTCATTTGTCTATTTTCAGCTCCCGTGTTTGAGGGCCATTAGTGATTTTTCTGTAGGCTGTCGGTGCCACGGATTAGGGCTTCCATTATCTTCCCAATTTTTTTCTTCCAAGATCTTTATTGTTTTATGTTTTATATTTAGGTCTTCAATCCACTTTGAGTTAGTTTTGTGCATTGTGTGAGATAAGGATCTTGCTTCAATTTTTTGCAGATAAATATCCAATTATGTCAATAGCACGTGTTGAAGAGACAGTCTTTTCCCCAGATCATGGCCCTTGGGCCTTTATCAAATACCAGTTGCTCATAGGTAGAAATGTTGTATTTGAATTCTTAATTCTGTTCCATTGCTCTATGTGTCTGCTTTTGTGCCAGTACCAGGCTGTCTTGATTACTGTGGCAGTGTAATAGGTTTTAAGATCAGGTGGCATGAGGCCTCCCACTTTGTTTTTCTTCTTTAGTAATGTTTTACTTATCTGTGGCCTCCTGCCTTTCCTTTATGAAGTTGGTGATTTCTTTCTCCATCTCATTAAAGAACATCACTGAGATTTGTATTAGGATTGCATTGTATGTATAGATCACTTTGGGTAGAATAGTCATTTGTACAATGTTGAGTCTTCCTATCCAAGAGCAAGGTAGGTTTCTCCAGTTATGTAAGCCACTTTTAGTCTCTTGCAATAGAGTCTTGTAGTTATCTCTGTATAAGTCTTTTACATCTCTAGCTAGATTGATTCCTAGGTATTTTATCATTTGGGGGGCTACAGTAAGTGGCAATGCTTTAGAGATTCCTCTTGGATTGTCTCTTTGATGGTGTAAAGGAATCCAACTGATTCACATATGTATATCTTATATCCAGTGGAAATCCTGGTGGCATAGTGGTTAAGTGCTACAGATGCTAACCAAAGGTTGGCAGTTCAAATCTATCAGGCAGTTCTGCTCTGCCAATAGGGTTGCTTTGAGTTGGAATCAAGTTGACAGCAGTGGGTTTGTTTTTTTTTATCCTATATCCTGATACTTTTCTGAAGTCTATTAGATCTAAGAACTTTCTAGTGGATTCTTTAAAGTTTCTCTGTATGGGATCAAGTCATCCGCAAAGAGGGATACTTGAACTTCTTCTTTAACGATCTGTATGCCCCATTTCTTTATCGTGTCTGATTCCTCTGGCTAGGACCTCCAGAACAATGTTGAATAGAAGTGGTGACAGTGGTCATCCTTGTCTAGTACCTGTTTTGAAGGAGAACGTTTTCACCTTCTCTCTATTCAGTATGATGTTGACTATTAGTTTTTTGTAGATGCCCCTTAATGTGTTGAGGAATTTACCTTTTATTGTTATGCTGTTGAGAATTTTTAATATGAATGGGTGTTGGACTTTATCAAATGCCTTTTCTGTGCTGATTGATAGAATCAAGTGATTCTTGTCTTTCATTTTCTTCATGTGGTTGATTACACTTATTGTTTTTTTGATGTTGAACAATCACTGCATCCATGGTATGAATCCTGCTTGGTCATGGTGAACTATTTTTTGATGTGTTGTTGAATTCTATTTGCTAGGATTTTGTTGAGGATTTTTGCATCTATATTCATGAGAGATACTGATCTGTAGTTTTCCTTTTCAGTGCTGTCCTTTACACAATTTGCGTATCAGAGTTATACTAACTTCATAGAATGAGTTTGTGATTTTCCATCTTTCTTCTGTGCTCTAGAATACCCTTATTAACAGTGGTGTTAACTTGTCTCTGAATGTTTGGTAAAATTCCCCAGTGAAGCCATCCAGGCCAGGGCTTTTTATGGTTTGGAGTTCTTTTAATTACCATTTCAATCTCTTCTCTTGTGATAGGTTCTATTTAGTTGTTCCGTGTCTGTTTCTGCTACTTTTGGTAGGTAGTGTTTTTCCAGAAAATTGTTTGTTTCTTCTAGGTTTTTTAACTTATTATAGTTTTTCATAGTATTCTGTTATGATTCTTTTAATTTCAGTGGAATCTGTTGTGGTATTACCCATCTCATTTCTTATTTGAGCTACTTGTTTCCTCTCCTGCTTTTCTTTTATCAGTTTGGCTAGTGGCTTGTTAATTTTGTTGACCTTTTCAAAAAACCAGCTTTGTTCTTGTTTACTCTTTCAATCGCTTCTCTATTTTCTATTTCATTTATTATTTCCTTTCTTCTGGAGCTCAGTGTGTTTTTTTGTTGGCTTCTTTCCAGTTGTTCAAGTTGAAGAGTTAGTTCTTTGATTTGTGCTCCTTCTTAGTTTTGTATGTGCACATTTATTGAGATGAACTGACCTCTGAGCACTGCTTTTGCTATGTCCCATAAATTTTGATAAGATGTATTTTCATTCTCATTTGATTCTATGAATTTCTTTATTTCATCTTTGATTTCTTCTACTACCCAGTAGTTATTCAGTAGAATATTGTTCACCCTCCATATTTTGATTTTATTTCCACCCATTTTTCTGTTATTGATTTCCAGTTTTATGGCCTTATTGTCTGAAAACCAGCTTTGTATTATTTCAGTATTTTGTATTTTGTTTAGGATTGCTCTGTGGCTTAATATGTGGTCAATTCTGGAGAATGCTCCATGTTTATTGGGGAAAAAAGTATACTTGCTGCAGTTGTATGGAGTGTTCTGAATATGTCTATGAGGTCAAGTTGGTTGATTGTGGCATTTAGATCTTCCATATCTTTCCTGAGCTTCTTTCAAGACGGACTATCCTTTACAGAGAGTTGTAAGAACACCTTTCCTATAAAGGACTTTTCTTCATGAAGCCAAACAGATTCCATTAGCTTCATTCATTCAATTCATTTACAGCAGGGAGTGAAGATGGATCTTACCTTTTTTGTTGCGATGAGGGAACTTTCCAGACCTCATCTAAGCTTTATGACCACTTTTTCCTTAACTTCAAATACATTGTTTTTTCTGGCTGACCCTTCAAGAAACAGGCACAACTTTGACTTTTATCTCTCTTATCTTACCCCTTCATTTGTTTAAATTATTTTTCCTCTTCATGGTTGATTGAATGAGTCATGAAACAGGACTGTAAAATTACATAACAGGTTAGGTAAATAGGTGGTATTTAGGTACCTGTTGAACTATTGTCATTTTTTGTAAATACGAGGATTTCACTTGATATAATTTCAGATTCAAAATCAAAGCACTGAAATGAAATCAAAAGATATGCATAATGACTATGTGGAGTATGTGAGTGTTTTTATGACACAGACACTAATAATTCTAGATGCTACCAGTGTTTCTTCAATTTAAGTAGTGGACTCCTATAATAGCATGGGTTTTCTAAAGAACACTAGATGTTTGGGATTTAATTAATTAGTTTCCAATCTTTTCAAGGAAACATAGTAAGTGCTATGGTTTGAATTTTTGCTTCCTCAAATTATGTATTGATGTTCCGGCCCCCATATATTTGTGGAACTGGTTCTGTCTGGAAACAAAGAGGTTTTTTGATATGTTAATTGGGTTATCCCTGAGTAGGATACATCTCAAACATCATCAAAAAGTAGAAGTAGACACAGACAGACACACAGGGGAAGATACCATAAGACAACAGACATACAAGCATCTAGAAGCCCAATAACTCTAATGGCTGCTGACTCCTGGAAGACAAAATGGACAAAAAAAGGACTTCCCTATACAGCCACACTCTGAATTTGGACTTCTAGCCTCCTGAAACATAAAAAAATAGTTTTTTACTCTTTAAGGCCATCTACTTGCAGCTTTTTTTTTTTTTTTTTTTTTTTTTTTATGGCAGCACTAGGAAACTAAGACCACAAGGTACAGTCTCAACAAATAACTATGAACTCCAAAACTTCACAGGGTAAATAAAATCACTATTACAATTTGGAAATATTACAATTAAAAGATTCATCAAATTTTTACTTATGAGCTCTACTTATTTTTAGATGGTGTTATGAACCCACTTATAGCAACTGTGGAAACTCTGACAGTGTAGTGGTAAAGTACTAACTACATCTGCTAACCAAAACGTCAGCAGTTCAAATCCATGAAGTGTTCCTAGGAAACTATGAGGCAGTTCTACTCTGCCCCATGGTATCTCTATGAGTCAGAATAACTCAACATCAATGCATTTTGGTATAGGAAGTGTAAATGTTTTAAGCAATAAGTGATTTGTCAGCTGTATGATATATGTAAACAAATAAAGTTGAAATAAACTCATTCTTATTCATAAGGTATTTTTTTTTAAGTATCTTGCTAAGTTTCTGAAAGACAAATGAAGTACTTAAAGCTGGTCATGCTTCTCTGTGAACTGATCAAATGAAAAAATATTATAGTAAAATCTCACTAAAACAATAGGTTACAAATTTGGTAGTCTAAAGTTTGAAAAGAACAAAAAAGTTGGCATTAAGGTTTCTTGTATTTCATAAGATTTACATTAGATAATTCTTTCTTGTTTTGTGCCAAAATTTGTTGGCCTGTATCCTTTTAGCTCAGTAATGAAGTCATTTCTGAGGTTAATCCTTCAGTCAAAGATTAGACAGTCCTATAAAACAAAATGAGACTGAAGGGGCAAGAACTAGAAGACAGGAGGGGACAGGAAAGCTGGTAACAGGGAATCCAAGATCGAGAAAAGTAAGTGTTGACATGCCATGGGGTTGGTAAACAGTATCATAAAACAACATGTATACTAATTGTTTATTGAGAAGCCAGTTTCTTCAGAAAATCTTCATCTAAAGTACAATAAAAAATTGTTATGCTGTAGTTTCCACTAAATTGTTTAATTTTTGCCCTCTGGAACCACACAGAACAAATCTGTTCTGCTTTTCAATTATCTGAAGCAATTTTACCAGCAAGAAGACTATCTTTAAGCCTTCTCTTCCACAAGCCTAACAATTCTAACTTCCCATAACATTTCAAAATTTCTTTACCACTAGTGATGAGTTTTTGCGATATTTCTCAAATACTGATTCACCAATTCATCAACTGTTAAATTTATTTATTCTATTATGGAATTATTACATGTTTGGTACCTTCCAGATTCTATGAGTTACACTGAGAAGCTACAGTTAACAGCTATTAACACTTAAATAATAATTTTTGATATCTTCTCTACTTTTTGTAGAATTGACAAGCTTTTCATTCATTCTTTTACGTCAGCTGACATGAGTCTACTATAGCACCAAGGAGCTCTGATGGTACAATGGTTAAGCATCTGGATGTTAGCCTTAAGGTCAATGGTTCAAGCCCACCAACAGCTGCACAGAAAAGACCTGGTGATCTGCTCCCGTAAAGACTACAGTCTATGGAGGCAGTTCTGCTCTGTCTGATAGGATTGTTATGAGTAAAAATTGACTCAATGGCACACAACAACAACATCTTAGTACCTTCCCTTCCTGTATTTAAATGGTCCCAGTTCTATCTCCTCCTATTAGCCTATATTCTAATCTAGGGCAAGGACTGTTAGATGTTTGTTTAGCATTGTGGTTGAGTCTGGCTTTAAGATAGGCTACATTAAATTGTGACTCTGTCCATTAATTTTTATGTGACCTTGACACATTACCCTGTATCTGTTTCTCTGCTTGTAAAATGAGCATGTTATCAGTAGCTAGCATAGTAGCTTCCTGTGAGAATTAAATGAGTCCCTATCAATTTAAATGCTTACAACTATTGCCTGGCATTTACTACATACTATACGTGTTTGTGAAAATCTTAGTGACAGAGTGGTTAAATGCTACAGCTGCTAGCCGTAAGGTTGGCAGTTCAAATCTGTCAGGCGCTCTATGGAAACTCCGTAGAGCACTTCTACTCTGCCCCACAGGGTAGCTATGAGTTGGAATCAACTCAACAGCAGTGGGTTTGGGTTTGGTTTATACGTGTTTCCTATTAACATTATATTTAAAGTAATATCTTGTTATTTGCATAGTAGGTGAACTGAAGAATCAGAATGGCTTTCAATATGAAGCAGATTGCGTCAGTGAGAGAGAAAGCTGTTGACTGCATCAGAATCATGGTCAAGAAGAGGCTGCCACTGGATTGTCAGTGAGACCACAAGCCCTCTGTATATCCAGGAAGGGGGATCTCCTACAGAGCATGAGACAGACGATAGAGCCATTCGGCTGAGCTTTTTTGGAGAGGGGAATTTCAGAAGTCTAGACAGCTTAGGGACAACCACATGATGCCATCTAAGAAATATGAACCACTGGTACTAGAAACCTACTAGAGCAATTTCCAAGATGCAGCAACATAATCAGTTTTGCATTTGTAAAATGTCCTGTCAACTTTGCTCTGAAGAATCAGGAATGTCTCTCTCCATGTAAAATCTCCAGAAAATACTACAATATTTCAAAATGAGTGAAATATGTTTAAATACAGAGTATGGATTTTCCTCTTTAAGGATGTATTTTATTAAATATTTTGGTAGAAATGTGGGAGAAATGATTTTCAGGAGCTAGGCACCATGTAGGCAACCTGGTGGCACAGCTATTACAACTATGGTTGCTAACCAGAAGGTCCACAGATCGAATCTACTAGCTGCCAACTGGAAACCCTATGGGAGCAGTTTTACTTGTCCTACTGGTCACTTTGAGTAGGAATCAACTTGATGGCAAGGAAATATCTCAACTAAAGAAGCACTGATGGCAATGTTGTTTAATGCATTTTTACTGTTTGTTTTAAGCACCATTTAAACCAAAGACTCTAAATATCTCTTAATGATTTCTTACTATCCCTCTGAGTCACTCTCTGTGTGCATTTATGTGTATGTATGTCTTTTTATGTTCAATACTCTTTTGTGAAGAAGAGGGAAGTAATACACTCTATTAAAATAATAATCTCCTTTAAAATCTGTTATGATGAGTGAATCACATGATTTTTTTCTTTACACAGCTTGATAAATTTAAGGTTGATAAAATTTTAAAAGCATCTTTAAGGTAGATATTTACAAGCATGACAATCAATCTCTTGAAGATGAAAATACTTATGGCACATTAAGGACATCAGCATTTAAAATAACATTATAGTTAACACAGAAATTACTTTAATGATAACTTTGAAGTAGGTTTTATTCAACTTATCTACCTAACATGGTTACAGTTACTTTATAACATATAATTTCTCTATAGTAACATAACAAAGTTTTCAGGAAATAACTTATTCCTTATAGCCATATAAATATGATTTCTGTGACTATCACTGCATAATAAATAGGAACTTTTTTATTCATGAAGTTGGATGTCAGACACAACTGAAAAATATGTATCATATTCAATGCATTTATTCTGAAGCTTGTTAAAATTGCTCTATTTTGCTGCAGATGTAAAAAATAACAACCACTTTCCTATGTTTTATGGATTAAAAGAGTATGAAATGATGGCTTTAAATTTTC
The DNA here is from genome assembly GCA_028571685.1 of Heterohyrax brucei. Taxonomy (NCBI): domain Eukaryota; kingdom Metazoa; phylum Chordata; class Mammalia; order Hyracoidea; family Procaviidae; genus Heterohyrax; species Heterohyrax brucei. The sequence goes on from CM053144.1 coordinate 81,187,435, forward strand.
TGTGTTTACATCTTTATTAAAACCCCAAAACAAGTTTATACTTGATTAAGGATTTATGGAAGACACATTGGTCTGCATTCTTATAGCTAAATGTCATGTTTTCATAGAGGACTGCTCATATATCGCAGTGTTCACACATCTATCACAGCTATGCAGAAGGAAGTTCTAAGGTGGAAAAAAATTGGCAAAATAGAAGATAAAAATAAAGAGACTAAGTCATTAGGCACAGAGCACACAACACCACTGTATTTCTGATACCCTTGGGTAATAAAAACAGCAGCAGAGACTCATAAATGATGGAGACCTAAATCTTTTCAATGTCTTAAGTATCTTTAGCATTTTCAAATTTAAAAAGAATACAATATATTTTAAAATATTCTTAAAGTAGCTCAACTAAGGAAGCACTGATAAGAATGTTGTTTAATGTATTTTCTAGAAGTGCATCAGCTACAGATGTCCCATTTAACAATGTAAACTCCAACTGAAATTAAGTGAAATTAAAAATTCACTTTCTTGGTCTACTAGCCCCATTTCAAGTGCTCAATAACCACACATGTAGCTAGTGGTTACTCTATTGGATAGAGGAGATACAGAACATTTCCACCATCACAGAAACTGCTGCACAATTCTATTCTAAACTTTCAAGAAAACACTGCTCTGAAGCATCAGGAATGTACAGCTAAATTGTTAATCATCACTTAAAGGCAATGTTCTAGATGTTTACTATTTCAAACTGATAAAAATTATTTAGTGTTCTTTAAGAAAAGCTGACAGTATCCACTGTGCTTGCTCCATTCACTAGACATATACTTGTACATAGCACTAAATGCAGACATAGAGAAACTAACTTCATTGCTAATGGATATGTCCATATTTATATCTATGTATTAAATTTTACGATGCTCAGAAATATACAAGTCTGGCTATGAAAAGTAAACAAACAAAAACAGACGGTATCATTCATTCCACAACCCTTAGCATAGAGAAATAAATTAGAAATACAGTGAAAACAAACAAAAACAAATAAAGTTGTTATGCAGTCAGTCCCAATACATGCAGACTCGTGTGTTACAGTAGAACTGTACTCCATAGGGTTTTCAGCGTCTGATTTTTTTTTAGAAGGAAATGAGAGCAGGGGGTAGGGCCAACATGGCACAGTAGTCAGACATTTCAAATGATCCCTCTAGCAAGACGCAAAAGAAAAAAATGATTATATACTTGTATGACAGTGTAGGAGCCCTGAAAATCAAAAAGAATCTTGAGAAATTGTACGAAGCTATGGGGAAGGAAGAGTAAGTCCAGAAGTACCTAGGACTGGCCAGACTTGACACCACGGAAATCAGCTACAGCCATCCAGAGAAGTGATGTTCAGGAGAAACAGCAGGGGAGAGTCTACTCATGCCTCCAGTCCAGTGAAAAATGGCTCTCGATCATGAAGAGCTAAGTGGATTGTGTCTAGCCTAGCATGCAAGAATCTAAAACTTACCTTCAGGATAAAACTCTCTCTCTCTTCTCAGCACTGCACCCTCGCTCTGTCTGTCTCTGGAGTCCGACACCATTACCTGAGCCAGAAGTAGAACTCCTTGTGTGTCACTGTGTCATTCTCCTAGACTTAGTGCATGAACAATTTAACAAAAAGGGATTGTGACAGACTGGAAGAGTTTGACACTGCTTGTGGGAATGTAAAATGGTACAATCACTTTGGAAATCAATTTGGTGCTTTCATAAAAAGCCAGATATAGAAATGCCAAAGGAACTAGCAATCTCACTTCTTGGTATGTATCCACGAGGAAGTAGGGCTGTCACATGAACAGGTACATGCATACCAATGTTTGGTGCAGCTCCATCCACAATAGCAAAAAGATGGAATTACCCTAGGTGTCCATCAATAGATGAAAGATAAACAAAGTATGATATATTCACACAATGGAATCCTATGCAATGATAAAGAACAATGAGGAATTTAGGAAAAATCCCATAAGATGGAGGAATCTGGAAGGCATTATAATAAGTGAAATTAATCAGTTGCAAAAGGACAAATACTGCATGAGACTACTATTGTTAGGACTCAAGAAATGGTATAAACACAGACAAAAACAATCTTTCATGCTTATGAGGGTAGAGAGGGAGGAAGAGGGTATTTATCTCTTAAGCAGATGTTACATTAAGAATTAAGTTACGTAAAGGGAGGGACAACACACAGTAAAGGAGAAAACATAATAGGACTAAAGCAGAAGTTCAGAAGTTTCCTAAATACAGCCAAACACTTTGAAGTACAGAGTAGCAGGAACAGGGGTCTAGAGACCATAGTTTCAGGAAACATCTACGTCAACTAGTATAACAAAGATTTTTAAGACAAATTTCTGCACCCCATTTTGGTGAGTGGCATCTGGGTCTTGAAAGCTATCAAGCAGTCATGTAAGGAGCAATAATTAGTCTCAACCCACTGGAGCAGTGGGTTGAGACATAAAGGAGCTCAAGAGACAGAAAGTGCCACATGATACAGAGACGACATTAGAATGAGACCAGGACTTTCACCATTAATGACCACCCTGACAGGGAGCACAAGAGAGTCCATGATGTAGCAGGAGAAAAATGGGATACAGAACTGGAACTCTATTTAAAAAAGACACACAGACTCATATGACCTGAAAGACTGGAGCATCCACAAAAGACATGGCTCTTGGACTCTCTGTTAGCCTAGAACTGAATCTATTCTTCAAGCCAACTCTCAGATAAAGATTGAACTAGACTATGAAATATAAAATGATATTGGCAAAGAGCATGCTTCTTGGTTTAAGTAGGTACATGACACTAACTGGGTAGTTCCCGTTCAGAGGCTAGGCCAGAGGGCAGAGAGGGCAGAAGCTAATTGAATGGGCCTGCAAAATACAGGATAGAAAGGAGTGTGCTTTCACAGTTCCCTAGCAATCTGTAAGTTTCTGTTGACAAATTGATCTGCATCATAAACTTTCACTTAAAGCTGAATATTAGAAGAAAGAAGAAGTAGATTCAGTTCTTTGTTCCAAGGTACTTGTGGGTGGACATGAATTTTCAACTCTTTGGTTAACAGCAGGGTGCTTAGATCGTTTGTACCACCCAGGAACTCCAGAAACATAGCAATGGGGCCAAATCATGGCAGCATCATCCCTATTAAAGAGCAACTAGAAACATGTTGACCTATCACCATCAAGTTGATTCCGATTCATAGCGACCCCGTAAGACAAAGCAGACATGCACCATAGATTTCAAGGAGTGATTGGTGAATTTAAACTGCCGATCTTTTGCTGACCACTTAAGTGCTACAGCCGCTAACTAAAAGGTAGGAAGTTTGAGTCCACCAGGCATTTCTTGGAACGTCTATGAGGAAGTTCTACTCTGACCTATATGGCCACTATGAGTTGGAATCAATTCTACATCAGTGGGTTTGGTTGGGGTTTTTGGTAGAGAACATAAAAGCTGAGAAAACAGAGAGGTAGTAACGTTGGGGGCCTACTGGCAATTTGTAGTAGCTCACCATGAATGACTGAAAGGCCATCTGCATAATGAGGCATACAAAATCATAGGATCAGTCATCAGATACTTGAACCACTGAATTGAGTCATAAAATCTTTGTCCAATTATTTAAATTCTCTATTAATTAATCTCCTCATTTGTGAAAGGAGAATAACAATGTTGCATTCTTCATTATGATTAGCATGGAGATAACCAGGCCATAGGGAGTATAACAAATGTTAATTAATAGTGGTATTTATAGAGTGATAGGATTACTATCATCAGCATCATTATGTCTAGAAAATCCTACACCGTAAAATGTAGACACTGAATCAGACAACCTATAATCAGAATTTCTGAGTTGGAGCTCTCTAATCAGTACTTTAAACACACTTTCACCAAAAAAAAAAAAAAAAAAAAATCTTTGTGTATCAAAGTCTGAGACCCTCTGGTAGCAGAAAGAGTACACACAGGGGAATGAGGACTGGGTTTGTATGAAGACACTGCCATAGCTTCCTTATCAATAAAACAGCAAAATAATGTTTACTTCATAAGATCACTGTGAAGTTTGATGGTACTATTATTAAGTAAACAGAATCCCAACAAGATTCACTAAAATTTCAATAACTACAGCCCAAATTAAACAAACCCATTGTTTTAAAGTCTACTCTGACTGATCAATCATACAAGATACAGTAGTATTGCTTCATAGGGTTTTCAAGGAGCTGCTGGTGGATTCAAACTGCCGACCTTTTGATTAGCAGCCAAGCTCGTAACCATTCAATAGAGAGTAGGAGATATATGTCATATACATAAGGTTTATGTTCAGTGAATAGTTTATTATTTTTATGTTGAATGTGTTCTAAATAAGTGCAAAGTGCTAACAGAATTAACATCTGTGTTTTAACGAGATGTTTAGAATAAGCTGAAGTCGTCAGTGCTAGCTAGAAATCAGTAAAATGACCCAGGTATTTTAATAAATGGCCTCTCTGAAAACAAGTTAAGTCTAAAATTTACACAAATGCTTTACATTTTTACAGCAATTTTCACATTACTGAGTAAAAAATAATACTCCAATACACCCTTGTAAGAGAAATTCAGCACTGTTTAATCACAAGAACACTGAGACTTTAACTAACTTGACTAATATTTGAAGGAGACAGTCTTCATTGCTGATTTAATTCCACTTCTTTTGTTTAAAAGATTAACATAAATTTTACCTAAAATTCATTGTTGGAGTAAAACAGAAGTATTTCTTAAATACCATATTTTTATTTCCTATGTGTGGTTCCTTGACCACCTGTATCTGTCTCACCGTCTTCTAGTAACCAGTGAGAAACGGCAATTCTTGTCTCCAGCCCCAGTCCCAGAGAATCAGAAATTCTGAGGATGGGACCTGCGTCTTCACAATCCTTCTAGATGAATCTAATCCAGCCAACATTTGCAAACCATTCCTTTAACAGATAATCACTCATAGGCATTTACGATAGTTGAAAGCTTAGTATCCAGAAGGAAATAAAATGTACTGATGGAGATTGTCTTTAAATTCAGCCTGATTTAAAATGATAAATCTGTAACTAAAATAGCCTATTGACCACTATTTCTTTTTCCAACAAGATACTTAGTAGAAACACACAATATGGCTTTTTTTTTTCACTGTGCCATTGATTGTAATGCTTTTAAAAGTAACAAGTCTATTATTATTCCCTCTCCTTGTAATTCTAGAAAATTCCCATAAATTCCAGTATCATAATATGGGATTCAAATACCTATAAGCCAAGTAGATACATGAAACTAAATGGGCATCTCCTGTCTGGAGGTGAAACGAAAAGGCAGAAGGGGACAAGAGCTTGTTAAACGGACATGGGAAATACACGGTTGGAAAGCAGTATGTTGTCACACTATAGAGACAGCAACTAGGGTCACACAACAATGTGTTAAGTTTTGTATGACAAACTGACTTAAACTGTCACCTTTCACTTAAAACATAGTTTTTAAAAAAAAAATGGTTTTAGCCAGATCACATGGGTTATTTTGCTCTGATTCACTCATGAAAATTGAGGATCTAAGGCAAGGATCAACAATTTTTTTTTTTTCCAAACAACCAGATAATCACTACTCAGCTCTGTCCTTGTACAATACAAAATCAGCTGTATACATTAGTATAAATAAATGTGTGGCTATGTTCAGATAAAACTTTATTTACAAAAACAGGACATAGTTAACTTTTGATCTAACAGGTTTTGTGTTCTACCTTTAAGAGGCAGGTGAAAGAGTTTAAATTATGTGGCTTAATAGGAGGAAATTTACCTAAATGATTCCCAATCAGGTGATATGATTTTTTTTTAAATATGATGTATTCATTAAACTGAAAATTCAGTATCATTCCATTACTATAAATAAACTTTTATTCATTACACTTTATTCAAGGAAATCTTAACTCTGTAAGACCCAAACATAAGGAACAGTGTTTCCTTTCCTTCCATGATAGATCTGGTTTCTTGAAATTATGTTCTGTACTGGTAGGTTATTTTGTTGTTGTTGTTTGTTTTATTTTTGTTTTTCCCCCAATGACAAAAATATTGGTGTCCCTGGGTGGTACAAATGGCAATATGCCAGGCTGCTAACTAAAAGGTTGGAGAATTGAGTCTACCCAGAAGTTTCTTGGAAAAAAGTCCTGATGATCTACTTTCAAAAGCTGAGCTACTGAAAACTGCCTGGTTCACCATCCTGATTACACCAGAGTTCACCACGAGGCAGTGCCACCTCAACAACAACTGGTGACCCTTCACGGCAAAAGCATTACAAAATAATTACGCTTGAAAATATTACTAAGGCTAAAATGCAAATCTATCTACCGCAGTGAAGAACCACAAGGAACTGAGATGTCTGGTTTCTGCACGGAAAAGACACAGCTATAGCAATGCACAGCCATCTAGCCTATCCTCTGAGGCAAAGCCTTTAGGTGAACTCTTTAAGAATCCACTAATATTAAAAACACCTGCAAAGTTTCCTTGTTCTTCCTATTTGAAATATCCTCCTCCCCGTTTTCCATTTATTGGTCTGAGCCCCTGTGTGATAAACTTCATTTTACTATTTCCTTTCAGATATTTCTTGAATCAATGCGATTCTTTGATTTTTTTGCCTCATTATTTTGTCTTTGAGATTTCTTGCATCAAATTTATAGCCTATTTTAAGCATATAAAATCAAAATATGTTTTAGTTAGAGCAAAACTGTAAACCTGAGGTCTTCCAAGGCAAAGAATAAATGATAATGAAGGGAAACACTAGCCATACATTTTATACAGTGCAATTTTTTTATTAAATGGCAATTGATCCTTGGCCTCTGAGTTAGTGAATGATTGGGAAGCAAACTGGAGAGAGCGTGTCCTGTCTAAGGAAAGGAGTTACTACTTCCCACCAACTGATTAGTAACATCAAGCTGTAAAAGCTCAGTGGTACTCTCTTCTCCAATTTCTTTATAAAACACTTTTTAAAAACACATTTCTTATGTTTTGTCCACTAATCCTTGTATTTTAAAACACTATGCCTACTACTCTACAAGACTCTGATTCAGGGTTAATAAATCAACCATGTCAAAACGACTGAGTACATATCATGATGTTCCCAACTTTAGAGTTTCTTGAAGTGATTTAATTGTTATTCAGTTAGATTTAGCTGTGATCCAGGGATCAAACCAGAAATTTAACAGTGTGCTGTCTCATCAAGCTTACTACTCTAGAAGGTTGTTTTGCTATTCTGCTCACTTTTGCATTTCCTATACCTTCACTTCCTGGGTCCACATCTGACAGATGTTAATGAGTGACTTTGTGGGCTGACTCTTCTATGGGCTAGGAACTGGACCATGATTGATCACCGTGCTCTCAATAAGACTTGGAGTCAAAGCCACAGCATGTAAAAATCACTAAATAACCTTCTGTCTTCCTGATGCCAAACACTGTATGCATAAAAGTTATCACATGCTCTTCACTCATCTAGGTGATCCTGATATGCTTCAATTAACTTGTAATTGCCACCGTTTTTCAACAGTTGTGCCCTTGGAAGTACATTTTTTCTTCTGACTAATCAGAATGCTTGAAGATGCAGTGCTGCTTCTACAATAAAACCAATATTGATAAGAGTCATTTGGTATTTTAACATATCCATATTTCAGGAGAAAATTATACTATCAACCGTGATTTATGTGAAATTCTTGTTATTTGTAAACCAAGTGTGTTTCTAAATTTCTACTTATGCAAAATACAATTGAATGTTATATGTTGTTACTGTGAACATTCAAAAGCTTATTTTTTAAAAAAAGTGATGCTACAGTAAGTTGCTCATATTGCATTTTCACATAATCCTAAAATAGCAGTCTGTGGCCAAACAATAGAAATAACAAAATAACTGAAGCTTGTCAAGACCTTCTAAGAGGTTTCAGTGTGAAACTGACTGTGAACTTGGATTTATGAACCCACTACACTATGCAGCTATGACTTACATAGATTACTGCTGCAAGAAAAATTTAAAGAAAATAGAGGTATGTCATCAAAAACTCTTTGTGTTCCTATTACAAGCAAGTATAAGGTAGTATTAAATATAAACAAAACTGTATCTTCAATGTGTTATCAAACTGCCAACACAGTTTCTCAGGAAGTGTAAAACTGGATATTTTAAATTATTTCAATGCACTATACGAAATGCCTATTGGTAAATCATAGTAACTGTCTGCAATGTACCTTTCCTCTAGCAAATACAATGCTGTTCTTTTTATTCTAAAATGGGCAGTGTGGAAAGCAGATTGCTTGATGCTTCTTAAGATGGAAAACAACACAACACAGAATTTTTTTAAATTTTCAGTATCAGATTATTTTTCAAAGGATACAAATTTTCAGGAAAAAGAAATGCATCAGACCCAGAGGAAAGGCAAGAGCTATAGATTAATATAAAAAAAAAAATTCCATGAAGTCAATTCCAATTCACACTGACCCCATAAAACAGAGCAGAACTGCTGCAGAGTTTCCAAGGAGCACCAGGTAGATTTGAACAGTTGACCTTTGGTTAGCAGTCATAGAGCTTAATCAGTATGTCACCAGGGTTCCCAATTCATGAAATTGACTAGTAATTTGAGTCAAGCTTTTAAAAAATCATTTATATACAATGATGAATCAAGAATAAATGAAGTATTCTAACATACTGTTTATATTGCACTATTTCTGAAATATTGCATTGGAAAGTTTAGACCCATACCAAAACCCACTGCCATAACAGCGACCTTACAGTACAGAATAGAACTCTCCGTTGGGCTTCCAAGGCTGGGATGTTTATAGAGGCAGAACGGAGTGGCTATATGTTCAAACTGGACGTTTCCATTTGCCACCAAGGGCTTTAACCGATGCAACACTAGGACTCCTTATTTATATACAATGACAAATTAGGAAGAAATACAACCTGACTACCACTTATATTTCCTCATCTCCTAAATACTGATTCAACCTATTCTCCTTACATAGCATGTACATCTGAACAACATACACTGCCACAACTATGAAAAGGCCACTGACTTTTAAACCATTAAAGTGACATAATGTAAGTCAAATCAATAATTAAAAGACAACCATGCATGAGGGTTGTTTTAGGGGCAGGTAATAAACTCCACTTCTCTGTAACAGAAACCCTGGTGGTATAATGGTTAAGTGCTCCACCAGGTCTTCTTGGAAACCCCATGTGGCAGTTCTACTCTGTCCTACAGCCTCCTAGGAATCAGAATTTTTCTTTTTTCTGGTTCTCTGCAACATTTCATTCTCTGCTGCTGCCCCTTACTGCGCTAAGGCCAGTTCCATCTTCTGAGTTTGCCATATGGAATTTCACCTTGACCATCATTATCCAACCACAAAGCCCATCAAGTACTCATTCTATTACTTTTTTCCATATTTCTCTTGAGCCTCTAGCTTTTTGTGTTTTTCACTGATAACTTAAAGTCTCTTAGCCATGGTTTAAAAAATGATGCACAGTTTTACAGATTAGTTGAATAAGACAAACAAGCTGAAATAGCTGATACACTGCCTGGCCCACAGCAAACATTCCATAAAAGACATTTAGAAACAGGATACGACAAGAAATAGTCAGATCATGGTAACCATCCTTCATAGTATCTGATTTCAATTTTGGATAAATAATTTGGCCACTGTGTAGAAGACATATCTTTACGGACATAACTGGAGGCAAGAAAACATGGGAGAATTTTGTAGTAAACATGAAGAAAAATCATACAAATTTCTGGGTTATAATAAACAGCTAAAGACAGCAGATAATCAAGGGCTCTTAACCAAATGTGCATTAACTGGCTTCAAAGAATTTATAATCTCTCTGAAACACACCTCTCACTCCTTGCGCTTGTGGGTTATATCCATTCACTCCCTCCCTGTGACAGAAAGTACAAAGCTATCAACAGATTCTCCAAGAAGCGTACAAACAAAAATCAAAAGGATAGGGATCGAGCAGCATCAGTGTCTGCTACAGTTGCTTTTCTCACACATACCCGGGGATCTTTTATCTAAACCATTTAGTATTGTATCTCAAGATCTCTTACCTTTTGCTTTTATGTCTATGTAATCAAAACAATTACTATTTTTTGTGTTGTTTCCACTACCAGATCAAGCTGGTTTTGTTTTTGTTTTTCTTTTACCGTGAACAGCAAGTCAGGTTCAGTTTTCTAAACAAGAAAATATACTTCACCTGGAAACAGACACACTGAACTCTCATACTTTTTTGTGGAAAGGTAGTGGTACTTTTGGTTGATTACTATAATTGGAGGGGGTGAGCTAAGTTGTGCTTGAGGTACAAATTTCAAACGATAGTTCTCAGCATTTATGCCCAAAATGTAAAGGCAATTCCCTTTGCATTTACTTATTTATTGTTTCTGTTGTCAGGTGCATCAATTTTGATTCATAGTGATCCTAGTGCAATAGAATGAAAGACTGCTGAAGCTGTACCATCTTCAAGATCATTGTTGAACTTGAGCCCATTGTTGCAGCCACTGTTTATTTCATCATGCGTTAATCTCTTTTTTGCTGCTTTACCAAGCATGATGTCTTTCTCCAACGACATGTTCAAGGTATGAGAAATGAAATCTCAACATGCTTGCTTCCCAAGAACACTGGATGTTTTTCTTCCAAAATCGGCTTGTTCATTCACCTGGCATGGTGAATTCAATATTCTTCACCAGCAACATAACTCAAAGGCATGAATTTCTCTGTCTTTCTTTTTTACTGCCTAGCTTTTGCATGCAGATAAGGCTACTGAAAATATCACAGCTTGGGTCAGGTGCACCTTAGTCCTCTAAGTGACATGCTTGCTCTTGTTTCTAACGTGTTTCTTTCTTTCTTTCTTACTTACTTTTTGGCATGTCACTTGAAATTTCAGAGTCGTATGTGTATTTGTTTTTTTATTGCAATAAATGTATATCTAAAAAAAATTTACCATTTCAACATTCTTTATATGAGTATGTACAATTCAACGACATACTCATGAAGTCACCATGAGTAGAAATTAACTTGATGGCAACTGATTTACTTTTGTCTTTTTCGATCTTTGATATGTTCCTGGGCAAAGCAAATGGTTAATACACTCAGCTGCCAAATGAAAGTTTGGAAGTTAGAATCTACCTAGAGGTGCCTAGAAAGTCCTAGCAACACACTTCCAAAAATCAAGCACTGAACACCCTATAGGACACAGTTTTCTTCTGTGATAGAAGACATTTGTTCATGTCACATGGTTGCTGTGAGTTGTAGCTCACTTATCAGCAACTGGCACTTGTAGTCTTATTTCTGGGTTTTATATTAGCATATCTCTTCCACATCTAGGTACCACCCTAAAGCACTTAAGACTGCTACTTTTTCTTTCCTCCCTGGATGTTATGGATTAAACTGTAGTTCCCCAAAATATCTGCTGTAAATCCTAACCTCTGTAGTGGTATAATCTCATTTGGTAAAGGGTTTCTTTGATATGTTAATGAGACAGTATTAGTGAACAATGTCTTAAATCATTCTCTTTTGAAGTATTAAGAAAAAAAAGCCCCTGCTGTAGTGTTGATTCTACCAACTCACAGCATGGTGACTGAGTAGAATTCCTTGAAAGGGTTTTCAAGGTGCAGCTGGTGGATTCAAACTGTGACTTTTTGATGAGTGGCCAAGCTCTTAACCTCTGCACCACTGGCACTCCAACTTTAGATATTAAGCCAAACCCATGGCCGTTGAGTCAATTCTGACTCATACTGACCCTATAAAACACAGTAGAAAAGCACCACAGTTTCCAAGGAGCACCTGACAGATTCAAACTGCTGATCTTTCGGTTAGCAGACATAACACTTAACCACTATGCTACCATGGTTTCCTATTGATACAGAAGAGATTAAATAAGGAAGCCTGAAAGCACAGATGGGGGAAGACAGATATCACAACACATGAAGATTATCATGGAACCAAGAAAGTAGGACTGTCTCCCAGAGCCAACAGAGAGAGAAAACCTTTCCCTAGAGCCAGCATCCTGAATTCAAACGTCTAGCCTTCTAAACTATGACAATAAATTTGTTTGCTTAAAACGTGTAGGCTTCTAAATTAGGAGAGAATAAATTTCTGTTTGCTGAAGCCACCCACCTTTGACATTTATGTTATGGCAGCAGATGACAATTAAGAAACTGGAGTCTCCTTTTTTCCAAGATAAATTTCCATTTCCATGCACTCTGCTTCAAAGAATGTCATTGTGCACAACTCACCCGTCACAACAGTGATTCTCAGTATTTGATACACACACACACATGCACACATGCACACATATACATATATACTTCTTTTTTCCCTCTGTCTCTTTCTAGTTTAGAGTGTTAGGGCTGGAAGAGAACACACTGATCTCTGAAGAATCTGAAGAGCATAGAATAGAATCAGTGACTTACTTATTCTTATCGATATCCTGCCCTTAAAGCTGCCCTACACTATAGATTTATAGGGACAGTGCTTTTAACATGTGTTGGAAAAAAGTACACGGCATTATATTTATCCCTTTTGAAATCATTTTTAAGACATAAAATATACCTCTTAATTCAATTATTCAACATGGTACCTATTCTTTGCAGACTGAAATAATAAATACCAAGTGTAATAAATCTATTCTTGGTGTCTTATCCAAGCCAGTGATAAAGCAGTAAACATACCGTTATAGTAAACCACTAAATACCTATTTGAACTCTAACAATGAAACCCAGGCATGCTACTTCAAACAGCTTCCATTGTTTTTAGTTACCTTTATGTGTGTCCCATATTTCTCTATCTATATACTTTAAAGGAGTTGGGAAAATGCCTTAACGTAGACTATGAATGCTGTCTATCACAGCTGTCTGTCTAAAAGATGACATCTTTACTTTTCAGTACTTTAAGGAGATGGTTTCAGTAGATTTTCCCAGTGCAATGCACCTTTTGATTTCTTGACTGCTGCTTCCATGGGCATTGATTGTTGACTCAAGTAAAACGAAATCCTTAACAACGTCGACAACCTCAATCCTTCCTGCATTTATGATGATGTTGCTTACTAGTCCAGTTGTGAGGATTTTTGTTTTCTTGATGTTGAAGTGCAATACACAGTGAAGGCTGTGGATCTTCATCAGTATTTCAAATATTCTTTACTTCCAGCAAGTAAGGTGGTGCCATCTGCATAATGCAGGTTGTTAATGAGCCATCCTCCAATCCTGATGCCTCATTCTTTTTCATATAATCCAGCTTCTCAGATTATTTTCATAGCATATAGACTGAAAAGGTATGGTGAAAGGATACAAACCTGATGCACACCTCTCCTGACGTTAAACCATGCAATGTTTCTTTGTTTTGTTTGCCTGACCTTCTGTTGATCCATGTCAGATTCCTTAAGAGCAAAATTAAGTGTTCCAGAATTCCCATTTAATGCAATGTTAGTCATACTCTGTTGCGACCCACACAGTTGAATGCCTTTGCATAGCCAATGAAACACAGGTAAACGTCTTTCTGGTATTCTCTGCTTTCAGCCAACATCCATCTGACATCAGTGATGATATCCCTGGTTCCTTGTCCTTTTCTGAATCCAACTTGAATTTCTGGCTGTTCCTTGTCAACATACTGTTGCAGTCACTTTTCAATGATCTGCAAGCAAAAGTTTGCTCAGTAATTTCCACATTTGGTTGGCTCACCTTTCTTTGGGATAGGCATAAATACAGATCAGTTGGCCAGGTAGCTAGCTGTCTGGAGTATAAATAACAATAGTTGTATTAACTGGTTGTATTAACTAAGAAATGAATAATAGTTGTATTAACTAGCCTTCCTTGCAGGTGTATGGATACTATCCTATCACTGACAGCACTGTACTTCAGGACAGATCTCAAAATGTTCTTTTTTGATGAACTCAACACCACTGATCTTCAAATTTTTACTCCCAGCATAGTAGAACATATGACTGTTAAATTCAAAATAGCCAATAACAGTACATTTCAGCTCTTTAGTGCCTAGGATACTGCTGTTTATGTGTTTTGTTTCCTTTTTGATGATTTCAAATTTTCCTAGATTTGTAATTCATACATTCCATGTTCCAATTATTAATGAATGTTTGCAGCTGTTTCTTCTCCTTTTGAGCCATGCCACACCAGCAAATAAAAATCCTGAAGGCTTTCCTCCAACCACACCATCAAGGTCAACTCTAGTTAGAGGAGGCAGCTCTTTCCCAGTCATCTTCTGAGAGCCTTCCAACCTGGAGGGCTCATTTTCCAGCACTAAATCTTTCAGTGCTCTGTGGCTATTCATAAGGTTCTCATCAGCTGATTCTTTTACAAAGTAGACTGCCCGGTCCTTCTTCCTAGTCTGTCTTAGTCTGCGAGCTCAACCAAAACCTGTCCACCGTGGGTGACCCTGATGGTACCTAAATACCAGCGGCATAGCTTCTAGCATCATAGCAACTGCCTATCAATACTAATTCTATTTTTTTATGATACAAGGTCTGTGAACTTGCTACTGTGCACTTATTTTGGCAGCACTGTACAAACACCTCATTAAGGTTTGATAACCATGGTACATCAGTGTTTCACAGCTGTGTTCATGTCGATGCATGGTGGAGTCTCACTGAGTGGCACTGACTATTACTACCTGATTTGTGTGCTGTTGAGAGAATGTCAGAGCTTAAAATGGAGTAAGGAACAAATAAATTTCTTGTTAAATTTCTTGGCAATGGTGGAACTGAAATCAGAAACATGTTAGTCCAAGTTTATGGGGATAATGCCATGAAGAAAACAGCAGTGTAAAATACTTTAAATATTTTTCTGAGGGTAAAGAGTCACTGACAAAGAGAGGGCAGGGTGGCCAATAATGAGTAGAACTGATGAAAATATTGTAAAAATTTGTACCAACTAGACAAATAGCTAACCAAGTGTACTATTTGCAAGTGCTAACAAGGCTCTGTGAAAAATTTAGACAAAAATGACCACAACTTTTCTCCAACAACTTAGGGCTCTTGCATCATGACAGTGTACCAGCTCGTGTGGCACTGCCTGTGTGGGAGTTTTTAGCCAGCAAACAAATAACTGTATTGGAACACCCTCCCTACTCACCCAATCTGGACCCCAATGAATTTTTCTTCACGTGAAGACAAAATAGTCAAAGGAAGTCATTTTCACGACATTCAGGACATCAAGGGTAATATGATGACAGCTCTGCTGGCCATACCAGAAAAAAAGTCCCCAAATTGCTTTGAAGGGTGGTCTAGGGACTGGCATTGGTGCATAGCTTCCCAAGGGGAGTACTTTGAAGGTTACTATAGCGATTTTCAACAACAAGGTATGCAGGACTTTTTCTAGGATGAGTTAATGAACTTAACTGTCAGATCTCATAGATCCCACCTAATTTAATTTGGAGGATTTAAGAGAAGTTTCCTCAGAAAATTATCATTTAAGCTAGTATTACAAAGATTTTTTTTTTTTTTTTTTTTATTTAGATGTAGTGGAAAGAATATCGTAGTAAAAAGGTACAGGACATGTGAAAGTCATGAGATGAGACTGAGGATAACAAGTTGTGCAATAGATGAAGACTAGTAACACATAAGGGAGAAAGAAGCATGTATATAAACTTAGGAATGGAGATCATGAACTAGAGTATTTTGGGAAGCCAATAAATTGTTTCAAGCAGAATTTTTGATTAGATTCATATTTTTACAAGATCACACTGACTGATCTCTAAAAAATCTCAATAAGAATTGGTAACAAGACTGGAAGTTGGGAGTCCACTGGTCATAAGTACAAGTACGATGGTAGTATCTTAGGACAGGTGGCGAGAAATGGGCAAATTCAACAATATTTAAGAAGCAGAAGCAGAATATAGGTTAAGGGTGACGAAAGTGTTGAGGCTAAAATCCAAATGTCTGGATCAAGTAACTGGAAGACAGAGGTATCATAAATTAAATGAGTAAAATACAGTAAACATTTGGGAAAAATATCAAGAGTACAGTGTGCATACGGAATACCTGCAAAATACTGAAAAAAGAGACAAGAAGTAAATAGAAACAAACTTTCTTATATCCGTAGACTATGTAGATGGTATTTTTGGTCAAGATAATAAATGTAATATGTTAGAAGAAACACAGGCAGAAAACAGCTGAAGTCCAAGGACCAAGTCCTGATGAATCCCAGTAAGTTACATTAGAAATAGCAGGAGTTACACAACGAAGAACACAAAGACACCCAGAAACAGGGCAAAAAGCAAATTAGTGACATCATAAAGCCAAGGACAGAGAGCATCTCAGATAACTAAGACTGATCAACTACATTGAATGACTAGTGCTGAATATAAAAAATAGATAACTGTAAAATAAAATTTACTTATTTTTTTTGGTATTTCCTTTTACAGCCTTAATATAGTAACAGTTACCTGAAGTTACCAAAAAAGTTAATACGTAACCTATGACTCACATTTAAAAATATGTTGTCATCATCTTTCTCTGTCAATAAATAGTCTTTCAATATTATTTAGAGCATGGCTGTAAGTTGGAATTGACTTCATAGCAACAAGGTTGGCTTTCTTGGGTAGGTAGCATAGTGATTAAGAAAGAGCCCAGCTGCTAAACAAAAGGTCTGCAGTTTGAATTTCCCAGTTACTCCTTGGAAACATTATGGGGAAGTTTTACTTTGCCCTATCAGAATGCTATGACTTGGAAGTGACTTGATGGCAATCTTTTAAAAATATTATTTTAGTGATCTCCTAATTTTTAGACATATTCTCAGGAAGAAATAGTCCCTGGAGAAGGAAATCCTGCTTGGTAGGGTGGAGGGTCAGTGAAAAAGAGGAAGACCCTCAACTGATGGATTGATACAGTGGCCACAACGATGGGCTTAAGCATAAAGATGATTATCAAACGCGGTGAAGACCAGGCAGTGTTCCCTTCTGTTGTGTATAGAGTCGCTGTTAGAGGTAGTGCTGCTCCGACAGTCACTAGGAGTCAGAACCGACTCCACGGCACCTAACAACAGCAACAATGTTTGTTTTGACGGCCCTATACTAATTTATCAAATTTCCTGAGCCTATCAGCTATTTCTAAATATTCTAGATTTATAAAAGTTTGTCATGGACACACCTTCATGTTCCTCTTTTTGTCCTTACCTAATTATCTGGAAATTGATAGTATAGTGGTTAAGAGCTATGTCTGCTAATCAAAAGTTGAGCAATTTAAACTCACCAGCTGCTCCTTGGAAGCCCTATGGAGCAGTTCTGCTCTGTCTTACAGGGTCACTATTAGTCAGACTTGACTTGACTCCAACAGGAATTACCATATTTTATCACATTAAATGACTTTTATAATTGTGTGGCTCACTAAAGGTAGAAACAATTTATGTTTCCACCAATCAGTACAGAAGATTTGACCATACTTTTACCAAAGCTACATTTTAACTTTCTTTTTAGCTACTGACAAATTGAAAAAATTACAGTGGAATCCTGTTTAATGTGTATTACTTTATTAATGAGGGCAAATACTTTTTCCTATGATTTGAGGCTTTTTTTTCAACTCCTTATCATTCTTTTTTTTTTGGTGGTGGTCATTAGAGTTGTTTAGAAATACTAGTTTTCCTTTACATCGTAGGACTGTACTCAGTGACTGCTTTGAAGTTAGGCTTGGACTATGTTGTACTTTGGAAAGTGAACTGTGAGCAGAAGAAGCATCTCACCAGTGAGCAGAAGCTTTAAGAGCCAAGACAATTTACCACATTGCCTTCCTGCTGCCCCGGTTGTCATGAGATCCTGTGTCAGAATGAGTTCTCTGCCACTGTGAGTTCCCAAGTGAGTATAATGAGATCTGACTCGATGGCTCTTGGCTTGGCTGTATCTACAACTAAATACTTCATGGGATTTGGTTTCTTGGATTAGAGTTTTATGCCCATGGTTTCATGAGAAATTCAGTTAACTGGCTTTACCTATCTATCTATTTAATCTATCTGTATGTCTATTTATTTATTCCATGCTTCTTTTCTACCTCCTGGTCCACTGCCTACTGCTTCAGGTCTTAAAAGCTTGTAGGAGGCCAACTAAAGTACAATAATTTCTCCCTATTTACCTGAAACAACAGAGGAAAAAGGGAAGGCAGGAATAGGAGGAAGAAACGGAATACATGGCTAGCTGCTTCAATGAACAACTGCCTTGTAATCAGATTAGAAGAAATGGATGGTGCCTAACTAGCATTACTGGGCATCTTGATGAGAGATTCCACAGGAGAATTTTTACCAAAATGGTAAAAAATGTGGAACAGAATTCCAAGCCAAGTCATTTTGGAGCCACTGAGGCTTGGTGATCCCCTCTAATTATTGTCCTGAAATAATCGTTACACTTTAAACCTAAGCCAAAAATATCACTTGAAGTCTTCTTGAAGCCAAGCAATAGTTTAGCTTGATTACTACAGAGTATCTTCCCTGAGCACTGTGCTTTCCTAAAGAACTATCTATATGGGCTCAAATTGACAAGAACAACCCAAAAGATAAGATAGGAAGCTTACAGGGCAGTGAGTTTATGTTAAAACAGGGAAGAAACTTAGAAAAGATGGGTGAAAATGTCTGCAAAATCTGAACAATGCAATCAGAGTTATTGAATTTACAAAATGTAAAAATTGTTGCATTGGTATATATTTTTGCTGTGTATATTTTCAACAATCACAATAATTTCAATTAATTGTTTCTATGCCAAGCCAAGTGCCATCGAGTTGGTGCTGTAAGGTACTGTAAGAAGTATGAAAATGTCACTTCTCTATGGCTCCAGTTTTTCTAATTTCTACATAGTATGCTGCCTATCTCTCAACGCTGTATTGCTCTAGGCATAAAATTACAGGATAAATACACATTTTCTTTTTCAATTTGATTGTTATTTATATAAAAAATCCTCAAATCATCTTTTTGTTTTAGTATCTGAATTCTCCTTTCTGTGATAGTACTTAAATTACAAACTTCATTTTAATTCTGATTTGCTAAATTCCTATGTACCTATGCCTTGATGTTCAGCCTTTCTGAGTCACTTTACATCAGGTATGTACTTATGAAAAAGAGCAAACAACTGAGTTTTGTTAGTATGTATAATCTAAAATTCTGTTTCTTTTAATAAGTGTATGATTACAAATATGACCAGTCATATTTACAGTTTTATGTCCTAACTTTTCCTATAGTGACGTGGAAGTTATGACTCTTACTCCTATTCCTCTACTGGTAACTTTTGAGAAAAAAACCTATCCAAAACCAGAATGAAATCCTGTCTACAGAACATCCCTGAATTGTAAGAGAAATCAAACATTTTCCTTCTGTCTTCTTGCCCAGCCCTGCACCTCGACACTAATCAGAGAATGTTGTGTTAGCTTGTCCCTCAATCCCAGATTTTTGTTATTTTTTAATATTAAGCACAGCTTCAATTATAGTTTCCTTAACATCAATTTTAATGAGTTTGACCTTAGTTATAATTTTTCCCTTAGATTTATTGACATATAACTCACTATAACATACAGTTATCTTACATGGACAATTTGACCATTTCTAGTGAATTTATAGTTGTGGAACTATTGCCACCAGCCTTCTCTTCCTTTTCCATTCCATTCCTCTGCTGTACAATTATCCATCTAAGATTTAATTCCTCTCAAATGCAAGTGCTTTCAAGTAAAAAATCTCCTACTTGCTGTTCAGCATGGATGGTGTGTGTTTCTTTCTCTCTTTTCCTTTCTTTCCTGAATTTTCTGTTTACTCTTAAGTCTCAAATACGTGAATACAGCTTTCCTCTCACTGCACTGCTTTTGTTTCCGGGATTCAATTTGACATTATTTCTCCCATTCTACATAGTTACACATCTTTCCTTTAGTTTCCAAACCTTCTAAGTCAGTAAAAGATCCTCAAATGGCATTTGACAATTGTGGTATTGAAATGACTTTTTTTTCCTGCTCTTTGCCACAACTCAGCTCTCAGAGATGTCATGTGTACATTTCTCTCTTTTAGCATTACACGACTTCTACTGGGAAGGCAAAATGCTTAGCTACTCCCTCAAAAATATCACTGATTATTATAAATTAATATCTTCTGGAAAACAGGAAATTAATCCTCTGTAGTTTTAGAGCTTTCCTCACTATCCCCATTTCCAGGATCCCTCCCAAGACTGGCATATTATTTATTCAAGACTACATCTTGAATGACCAGTTTCAGTAACAATAAGTGCAAAGCAAAATATTTAAAGTTTCACTAATTGTTGCTTCTTTCCTCACTGATCCCTTACTTCACGAAACAGTACTTTTAGGCAGCTACTTCATAAATGGACTTCCAAATAAGAAAGTAAAAAGCTGTAAAAGTTTCCTTACACACAAGTTCCCTCACCCTCTTCAATAAGGAAGTGTGGTTTTCACACCAGTAAAATATATTCTCTACTACAATGCTTTCCATTTTCCTGTCAAGGTGTCTTATCTTCAGAGCAATAAATTCTTCTCATTAAAAGAAAACTAGAGGGGGACACATGTATAAAAATGATATTAATGTGCCAACATTTATGAAAGAAAGCTGCCTTCTAAATCATGTTTCTTTCATAAGTATCTCCAAATTGATTATCATAATTAAATACAGAAATGGCAGCAGCCCTGTGTCCCAATAACAAAGCAGCAGGATTTATCTCCTCTGCTACAGCTCCAATTTGAGGGTTAAAGAACAGTCCAATCTGTTACAAAAGCTAGTTTTCAATGTATCAATCACCACTTTAGTTGCTGTCAAGTCTACCTGGATTCACGGTGACCTTACGTGTGCCAGAGTAGGCCATGTTTGTACTTAGTCAGTCCTTAGATTGGTTCCTCTTTAGACGGGACACTTTGGGTGTCAGTTATGCTTGTGTATGCAATTGCCTAGTCCCAGATATTTAGAAGTTGGCATTGTAATGCCTCCATTTCCATGAGAAATCAATTTTAGGAATTCAAAACCTCTGGAGATGGCCCAAACTGAAGTACACACAAGTTTTTATTTTTGTTTTCTTTTCCTACCTCTTCCCCAAAATGCTCAACTGAGCAGAAGAGCTTCCTTAAACCTATCAGAAAACAGCAATGAGTTTAGCAACTAGAACTCTTTTATTTTATAAATTACATTATCAATATGTATTTAAAGAGAGGGGATGAGAGAAAATGCCTCACTTCCCATACGTCACTGGGTATTGGGCACTGTTTACTTTGTTCAGTTCCTTTTAGAGTTTTTCCCCCCCCCTTTTCTTCTTTTCATCTTTTTTTATTTATTTTTTTTCTTTCTATCCAGAGAGGCAAAGGTGTGACTGCCCCTAGATGTTGTTCCACAACTAGCTGCTATTCAGAGGACCTCTAAAGTGGTAAGATTGTAGAAGAAGGCTATGATACAACAAAGAACTTAGACAATTTCTAAAATACTAGGCATAGCCAACTTTTCTATTTGGGTGCCCTGGAATAATATGACAAGTGCAGCAGTTGAAAGGGATGATAAACATAATCACTAAACTATTTACAGTGTCTTGTTAAGGACAGGTGTGTATCTGTGTGTGATAACGCTGATAATATTATCTTTTCTTTCCACCAATGGCTTTTTGCTCTTGTTTATGCTTGGCACTGGTGTCTAAGGAAGTCAAACAGCTAGTGGGTAAATAATTCATTTCAGCATTGAAAAGCCCTGCATATGCAAGAGTAACACAAGCTCTTAGAAGTGTCCCATTTTGGAACTAGGAGGAAATAAACAAGGACACTCTCCACAGAATCCACAAAAATTTTCAAATATTCTGAAGCCTGCACATCAAACGGACAAGTACTAATCACAGCAAATGTGAAGATACATTTTTATGTTAACATTTAAAAAGCAGACTGACTTCATGAATTAATTTTGGAAATTATAAAAAAAAAAAGTTATTTATAACTGGATTATCTTTGGTCACATTTTTAAATCGATTGCAGCTCACTGACAAATAAAGCCAGTCACACCGTTATCTTTTTAAATGGAATATGTTCTGTTCACTGATTATATACCGAAACTCCAGTTTTCACTATTTATCAGTAAAAGGGACAAGCCTGTAACTTGTGCATAAATTAGTTAACCTGCTATTTTGGTTACCTATTGCCCCTAGGTGACGCAAATGGTTAAGAGCTCAACTACTAATCAGAGGGTGGTCACCCAAACCTACCTAGTAGCTCATGGGAAGAAGGGCCTTGGTGATCTGCTTTCTAGGGTCACAGCTTGACAACTTTATGGAGTACAGTTACATTCTGCACACATGAGGCCATGATGCCTGGCAATTTACTCAAAGGCAACTGATTTACTTTTTGTTATTGTGAGCTTAGGATTCTGCTCAGCCCTACGGAAATTATAACAAATGGCAGCAGTTGGCCTCAACCAGTTTATGAGTTTGGAAACAAGATACTGTAATAACAGACTATTACAGTGTAGCCTGCTAATAATCATGATATAGGTAAAGATAAGGTTTATGACAACTAAAACAAGGAGATTTAAAAAAGTGCAAACACCTAGAATTCTCTCACTTGGACTCAATGTTGCTTATAACATCACAGCAACAACATAAGGGCCTCGCAGGAAGGTAGCATGAGGTCATTTCTGCTTGGGGCCACAACATAGCCTGGCATAGGAGAAAGGTGGGAAGGGATGTGCAAAGGAAGGGGCAGAAAAGCCTAGAGAGAGGGAGACGAGGGGTTCATCCTGTGGTCCCTAGTATTCGGAGCCCCTGGGATAGGGTGATCCACGCCATTATTCAGCAGAAGGGTGAGAGTCGTAGGAGTACCCTCCCTGGTTACTGTGTCAGAGCATCTGTACACTTCCTTGAGCTGCAGCCAGCAAACAGGGCCTTAACTTCACTCTGGCTGTGTCTGCACCATCCCTCTAACTCCTCTTGGAAATTCCTGGAACGTCTTTTTGCAAATGGGAGGTTGTTGGCTATATCCCAAGATGACCACGTTGTGCTTTGCCCATTAGCAGGGAGCCTCTATTTTGTATTTCTACTTGTTTGTTGTTTTCTATTAGTTTCTTCTTCTCCGTCACTTGGGATCTAATACTTTATCCCTTCATTTAAGGTTCAGGGTTCCAGAATGACATCTGCGCCTGTAACACTTCATTTTTCTGGCCTTGGTTACAGAGGGAAGGCTTACCACATCAGAGGAGTGTGCCATCTTGGTTCTGCCTCTCCAGTTTTTTTTTTTTCCTTAATGTGTGAAACGAGGTTATACTATCTGTGTCATAAAGGGGTTACACGAGATAACAGATACAGAGGATTTAGCCTCGTGGCTGGCATAGGGCAGAACCTGAATTCACATAAATCTCCTTCTGGTTTTCATTTTACACGCGTGCTGCACTGTAATAGCTGATCACCATTAGAAAGCTGCCCATCCAACGGGAAATAGGAGACTCAATTTAGCTGTGCTGGTCTGGTCCATTCATCGCCACATTGCAGTTTTATCCTTTGGGGGAGTAAATGACTCTTCAGTAACGGTCCTCACAATATTTTTGCTGCCACCATGTGGTTAGTGGCAGTTGATACAGGGATCATGATTAAAAGATTTCATTTTAAAAAATTAGCAAACATAATTTGGGACTTGCCTACTTGACTTGGCTACTACAGACTAGAAAATGTAGTAAATATTGAATATGCATTATCTCACTTAATTAACAAAGAAAAAAACACGCTAAGGTTGTGTGGTACGATTAATTACTTTTGTGTGTGGCCTTTCCACACTCTTGTAACTCTCACCTGGCAACTGAGCCAGATTGTGTGAGTCTGTAACTGCAGCCTACCACGGGGACTGGTAGTCAGTTTTACCTTAAATGAGAGTCAATTTCAGAGCAGACAGCAGAAAGCTACTACCACCAAGGAAGAAAAGCCAGGAGTGGAGCACGTCCTTCGTGTCAAGGTTAGCTAGAGAACCTGATCTCTGCCACTACATACTAACATATTTTACTCCAGGATCTAACATTTTCTAGGGATAACAGAGGTCATGGTTTGCATTATAGAACACACAGAGTACTGACAAGGCTACCAAGGGAACCTGATCTGCCACATATCTTACCAGTTCTCCCTGGCAGTTTAGGAGGCAAATACAGTTCCTCCCAGCAGCTGTGAAGCAGCAGGAGCCGCCAACCCAATCAAAAACAAGGTTACTACCTCCGTCTTCTTTTACCCCTGGATTTTGCCAATAAAAAGCACCCCAAAATCTATGCTGGGTCTTTTTCCACTCATGGACACTGACCCGTTCCCTCTTTGGAATGGACTTTCCCTTCATAAACTTTTCTATCATTTGCTACCAAAAAGGATGCATCATTGTGCACTTTAGGAGATGGAGAGCCCAGTCTGACAGCTGTCAGGAGACCATACTTGCAGGCTGTATCTCCGGAACCCGAATCAGGTTACTTGGGGTCTAATTAGCTGTGTGACTTCGACTCTTTGGACTCAGAATCTCTGTGCTGAGAAGCTCCTGGAAGGAGGACACCACGAGAGGGAGAGGGAGAGAGAGAGAGAGAGAGAGAGAGAGAGAGAGAGAGAGAGAGAGAGAGAGAGAGAGAGAGAGAGAGAGAGAGAGAGAGAGAGAATAAGCCCTAACTCTGAAGTTGGAGAGAGAAAGCTAAGTGCCTCTGGAGAGAAGCCTAGGGCCGGGGAGAGGTGTACCTGGGTTCAGAAGAGACTGTCCTGCTGAAAAAAACTATATGCTAAATGTTTCTGAGCCTATACTGTAAATGTTATTTTCCTTATAATAAACCCCATAATCATCAGTATAAGCTGTGTGTTCTATGTGGCTATTGCAATAAATTATTGAATGCAGCAGAGAAATAGAGAGAGCTATGCAAAAGATAATTAGTGTCAGAATTAGTCAAGATGTTAGAAACAGGAGGTTTGTCTGGGAGTCAGCCTTGCAATATTGATCATAGCTCTCCTCCTCCCCTTTGGAGGAGGCCAAACACTGCCCTCAATTTATTTTTCAAGTGGGCACTACTGGTGTCTCCATTGTACACGTTGGCAGTGATCACTGCCCTAGGGAGGGGCTGTAACTTGAGCAGTTCCTTCTCAGAATCCAAACACCAAACCATAATGGTGTCCTTTTTTTCTAAATATGTTTAACTAAAGATTAAATTCCATAGTTAGAAAAATACATGATCTGAAGGAAAATACTTCAAAGCACCTAAATAAGCAATTGTGATGCCTCACTCTGCAATTATTTGGGTATACTGCTGCACTGAATAAGTTCCCTTCCCTACAAGTAGTTGATCAGTCCATCAGGGGCTAGGGCTGTGTAATAAGCTTCTTCAGACTCCTAGCACTCAGTGACTATTTCTAAAGGTGTCATCACACAGATGTGTTACTAATTTTTAATGTTGAGTTCTAAAAGCAGCTGGCAGATCTCTGTCTTATTCTTGTATCAGTTAAAAAAATCAAGAGTAAATCCTTCTTTATAATTCATGCTCAATCTTAATTTAATCTTTCTTTCCTCTTCACTTAGTCACTTTCACTTTTTCTCCACGGATTTTAACTGAATCTTTTGTTACAAGGCAGCAGGGTGCAGATTAAGAGCTTGTACGGACTCTGAAATCACAGTCTTTAAAGTCCGGTTTAGCCAGGTACTACTGATGTAGTTATGACATATTCAATTTTCCTTAGCCTCAGTTTGCTCATCTCTAAATTGGATATAAGAATGGACTGTGCCAGAACTCTCCCTCGTATGTGGTCATTATTTTCCCTTCCTTATTCTAGCACAAATATGAATTGGAATCACATCCTGTCACATACAACACATCCATTTCTACACTTTACAATCACAGTGCCAAAATTAATCTTCTCCTCTCGGGGGATATTCCTCAAATGCTGTTTTTTAAAAACATATCAAACAACAGGATTGCTTCCATATTTGAGAGTTTCCCCTTCAATGATGAATAGAGTTTCCTTTGAAATTTATCTTAGGTTACAAGAAGAAAGATATCTAAGGTTATAGAAATGAAAAATGGAATTTCTTCTTTTCCAAACCTATATATAATCTAAGACAAATAATGACAGACCCATCTTGGAGGCAGAGTCACTAACCACGCATGGAAGGAAGTGGCAACAGAATAGGCAAGCTACTGGATGGTGAACTATATATAGACCCCACTAGCACAAGAAGAAGGAAGACAGCTGACACACTCACACACACACACACACAACTTCAGGTAATGTAGTATAACACAGAAATGTCAGTAGACTATCCTAACTAAGCATCAGCACTAGTGGATAATTTCAAATGAAGATGATGAGTAGAAGATGAAGCAAAAGACACTATCTTTAAGAAAATGTATTTAATGCAGCAAATACTAAGCATATGGGTAAAAGATGGAAAGAAGAATGGTAAGATAAGCATAAGAGTATAGAACAGAGATAATAAATATATGGTCTGAAGTTAGATTGCTTTGAATTTAAATCTACATTTGTATATTGATAGCTATATGACTGGGAAATATAACTCTGTATGCCTCAGTGTCTGCATCTGTTAAACGGAAATTACAGTCCTTCTTGTTGCTGTTAGGTGCTGCCAAGTCAGTTCCAACTCAGAGCCACCGTAGGAACAACAGGACAAAACACTGCCTGGTCTTGTGTGATGTCCACAATCAACTTTATGTCTAAGCTCCTCATTTCAGCCACTGTGTCAATCCATCTTGTTGAGGGTCTTCTTCCTTTTTGCTGACCTCTACTCTGCCAAGCATGATTTTTCTTCCTCCAGGGACTAATCCCT
Source organism: Heterohyrax brucei (assembly GCA_028571685.1). Lineage (NCBI taxonomy): Eukaryota > Metazoa > Chordata > Mammalia > Hyracoidea > Procaviidae > Heterohyrax > Heterohyrax brucei. Next base: position 81,214,207 of record CM053144.1, read on the forward strand.
CCTGACAACACGTCCAAAGTATGTCAAACCCAGTCTTGCTATCTTTGCTTCCAAGGAGCATTCTGGTTGTATTTCCAGAACAGATCTGTCTGTTCTTTTGGCAATCCATGGGACATTCAAAATTCTCCTCCAACATCATAGTTTAAAGGCATCAATTCTTCTTCTGTCTTTCTTATTCAGTGCATGTGATGCAACTGAAAATACGAAGTCTTGGGAAAGACATTCCTTTTTCCTCAAGGTGACATCTTTTCAATACTTTAAAGAGATCCTTTGCAGCAGATTTTTCCAGTGCCATGTGTCTGCTGATTTCTTGACGGCTGCTTCCTTCCACAGGCATTGATTGTGGAACCACATAAAATGAAATCCTTGACAACTTCAATCCTTTCTCCATTTATCATGATGTTGCTTACTGGAATTTACATTCTCCACAATGTTATCCATTACAGTCCTTAGCATGTGGAATTTACGTGAGATTTAAATGTGATAACGAAAGTCCTTAGCACAGTTCCTGGCACTTAAAAGGAATTCACTAAATGTTAGTTCTCACACTTAGTAAGAGAAATGGTGCTAATTGTCTTCTTTTAGAAAAGACATTATTTCATTTACTTTATAATCTACTGATTTACAAGGAACATCAAAACATATAACCAACATAAAATAACTCTTAGTGAGATATATGACTATTTGTCTAATGTATAGGTTAAAAAGTCAAAGAGGTAGAAGTATAGCAGACTGTCTTAAATATTATTAGAGATGATTATGGTAAATTCATATTTAAATCTTGACCTGACTAAATTCCTTTCTGTAGTTCATTTATCCCTTCACCACCTGCTTGCTCCGTGGAGACAGCTGGCATAAATTGGCTCAGCCTTCTCTGTGGCTGTCATTCACACACACACATTTCTCTACAGCAATGACTGAGAAGTGATTTACACATGACAAGTAACCTCAGGGAGCATAACTCAGAACTGAAATAAACATTAATATCTTCAGCCTGTTACAGGCTCTTTAAATTGCATATTTAGATTTCAGGAGCACAGCAGGGTAAAGATATGGAGCCCTGTATTCACCTGATGGCATAGGGGCCTTGGAACTCATAAGGTTCACTGGTGATTGTTTATGTGAATGAAGAAAGGCTTCAAGGGAAACCCTGGATTGTGAAATATTAGTTCACAGTTTGCAGCTTGCTCAATAGGAGAAACATTAGGTTTTATATTTTAAGGGCATATCTCAGGTATTATTTCACTGTTTTCTAAGACCTAAATTTATTACCATAAACTATGAATGAATTGAACATTAGGGAATAACTTGCTTAGTATTTTAAACAGAACACGCTTCACAGTCAAACTCTAATTGCAAATTTGCTTGTATAATTCTAATGCTGAGTAAATGACGAAATTCTTTAATGCTTGTTTTGGGTTTTTTTTTTTGGTAAGAAAATTCTGATTTGTAAGAAACAAAGAAAAAAGAAATATGGGTACATAGCTACATATTTAGTGCCTAGGAATATATTCTCTCGAGAAGCTAACAGGCCTCTTCTTTTTGTATTGCAATGTTATATGTTGACAAGAAAGCATAACGTATGGTCCTTGAAAAGGTAAGAGCCTTCAACCTTTACATTGTTAATGTAATCTCAAAATTTTTAGAAAATATGTTTTATTTAGGAATAATACTGTTATTGGTCAGCATAATGTGGAAATATATTCTTACTTGTCTTTGAAAAAGGCAAGAATGTTACAAAACACAATCCTTAGGGTTTTTAAAGGAACATGCAAGCACTTAAAGAGAAATGATACGAATATTCACCCCAGTTTTTTTTTCCAGTACAGCCCTGCTTACACTGCAGTCAGCACAGCAGGGTGGCAGGAACCTGAGAGCAGTCACTATTAGATTTCCTAAACCTTACTTTTTTTAATTAGTGTAAAATAGTACTGCAATGGGTTTTGAAGTTGCATGTTTCTGAATTTTTTAAAACAAAATTTGAGCACCTATGTATCATTTGTTCATTTTTTCTATTTTGTTTTTCTTAGTAGTCCAAAGAACAGGTATTTTATGAATTTTCCTCATGTCTTTGATGCTCTTGTCTTCTGTTCCAGGTGGGTTGGGACCAATTGATGTTCCTCAGATAGCAGCTTTCTGGCTTTTAAGACCCCAGGAACCACTCACCAATATGAGGTGCAGAGTACTCTCTTAGAAGAAGACTAGCTATGCCAATTGACTTGTGTCCCCTGAAACCATGGTCCCCTGGCTCCTAACGCTGCTACTGTATCCTATAAAATGTTGGGTTAGATTTAGAAAACCTTTTAGCTTATGGCGTGGTCCAGTTATGCTGACATGCCTTCTACTGAGTGCTGTTCACTTCCTTCACCTAACCAAATTCCTATCAACTGTCTAACTTATGAATAACTCTCTCCCTCCCTACCCACTCTTCTGCCCTTCAAAGAGTATCTTCTTCTGTACATTAGCCTTTCCTTAAGTTCTTATGATAGTGTTCTCAAACAATATTTGCCCTTTTGCAGCTGACTGATTTCACTCAGCATAATGTCTTCCAGATGATTCCAGGTTATAAGATGTTTCATATAATCATTACTGTTGTTTCTCATTGCATAGTGTTCCACTATGCGTATGGGTCTGACAACAAGTCCACAAATTTAATTGTTCTAAGTGGTCTCATTGCTGAATATCACTACAATCATTATGGAGGTACTCCCGTCGGGAAGCTATGCACCAACACCAACACTCAGTCCACCCTTCAGAGCAACTTTAATACTCTCTCTGGAATAACCACTTGCATGGTGGCACTTGGCAAGTTTGCAAACTTAACTATACAGTTTTGAGGGAATTTTTAGCCAGTAAATAAAATAAGTATATTGGAACACCCTTCTACTCACCTGATCTAGCCCCCAGTGATTTTTTTCTTACCCAAAAATAAATATTGAAAGCAAGACTTATGATTGAGCAACAATGTACAGCCAAGTGCCAAGTGCCGTCGAGGCAGATCCGATCTTATGTAAATCTGCATGCCCACCTATGTGCAGCTCCCACTATGCCCCCTGCCCAGTGACAGCACACTCCTTCTTTCCATTCTATACATGTCATGTCCTCGCAATAATCTCCTATTCCCTCCTCTCCACCCTCTGCCCCACCTCCAGTAAGAGGTCAGCAGGACAACATCCTATAGATGCAGGAAACCATAAAGTGCACAAATGATATGGTCACTGTGTGTCACCAAGTCCAATCCATTTGAAAGGAAAATATTCTGATGACATTCAGGACATCAAAATAACAGAATGACAACTTTGTTGGCCATTCCAGAAAAAGAGCTTCAAACTTTCTTTGAAGGGTGGACTAGGCACTGGTGTCAGTGTATAACTTTTCAAGAGGAGTACTTTGAAGGTGACCGTATTCAGCAGTGAGGTATGTAGCACTTTTTATAGGATGAATTTGTGAACTTAATTGTCAGTTCTCAAATACACCATACTCTGTTCATCCATTCATCAGTTGATGGGCACCAGGTTGATCACAACTTTTTGCTATTGCGGACAGTGTTGCAATAAACATTTGTGTGCAGCACTTGACTTGGCTTGGAGATCTGTTCGTGTGACAGTCCTTATATCTGCAGGATATACTCCAAGAAGTAGGACTGCTGGATCATATGGTATTTACATTTCTAGTTTTTAAGAAAGGACCAAATTGGTTTCCAAAGAGGTTGTAACATTTCAAATGCTACCAGCAGTGTAGAGAGTTCTGAGCTCTTCTCAGCATCTCCAACGTTTGTTGTTTTGTTTTTTTTTTTTTTGGATTAGTACCAACGACAATGGGTTGAGGTGGTATCTCAGTGGCTAATGATTGTGGGCATTTCCTTACAAGTCTTTTGGCTGCCTGCATGTCTTCATGGAGAAGTGTCTGTCCATATTCTTTGCCCACTATTTAACTTGGCTCTTTTTCTTGTTGATACTTTGCAGTAGCTTGTAGATTATGGAGATCAGATGTCTATCACATATGTGGTTGTCAAATATTTTTTCCCAGTCTAAGATTAGTCTTTCTATTCTCTTGATAAAGTCTTGGATGAGCACAGGTATTTGATTTTTAGAAGTTCCCATGTATATTTTTTTTTCTTCTGCTGTTTGTGCATTGTTAATAATATTTTATAATCTGTTTAAGCCATGAATTAGAGCTTCTAATGTTGTCCCTATTTTTTCTTCCATAATCGTTTATCATCTTAGATTTGATATTTAGGCTTTTGATCCATTTTGAATTAGTTTTTGTGTAAGGTGTGAGATATGGGTCTTGTTTCAGTTTTTTGCAGATAGATATCCAATTCTGTCAATATCATTTGTTAGACTGTTTTTATCCCAGTTCATGTCAAGTGTGAGCAGTTCATAAGTGGATGCAGTCATTTCTGGATTTTCTACTCTGTTCCATATCTCTTTTTGTACCAGGAGCAGGCTGTTTGACTACCATGGCAGTGTGATATGTTCTCAAGTCAGGCAGTGTGAGGCCTCCCACAGTGTTCCTTCTTCAGTAGTACTGTACTATGCGGAGTTTCTTCCCTTTCCAAACAACACTGGTGAATTGTTTCTCTATCCATTAAAAAGTGACATTGGGATCGGGGCACAGCCAAGATGGTGGACTAGACAAATATCTCCTCAATTCCCTCTGAAAACTAAGGCCTGGATTGATAATTGAACTGAATACACTGGATACCCAGGGGGCCATAGGAGATGTCGCAGGGCTGTTGGATTGGACTACATGTCACTGAACGGGAAACTCTCTCTCTGACATGGCACAGTGCTGAGAACCGCTCCTGCTGACTCGCTGCTTGGGTACCTGTAGTCTGCCCCCAAGTGACAAGTCAGCAAGAGTGGGTCTCAGCACTCCGTCGCATCAGAGAGAGGTAGTTTCCCATTTAGTGGCACGTAATCCAATAAGCTTTTATCCTTATCCAGGAGGCAGGGGATGGCATGAGCCCACAAATACACTGAATTGCAGTGCTAGAGCAAATAGCATGTAGCACAGCAGGAACAGTGTGGGACAGCCACATCTGGAAAGCCTGGCTCCTGACTGAGGGCACCACTGACACCATACCCTCTCTTTTCTGAGCTCTGCCGCAGATGTCTCTGTTTTACAGCAGAAAGGATAGCTCAGCCACGATGCCATCTTGATCAGCTGGGAGGGAGAATCACCCAACCAGAGTCCTCAGCAGGGGATAACTCCCAAGCTGAGCAGCAGTGCCAGTCCAAAAAGTGCTTTCCAGCAGAAAGGCTGTTTTTAGCATAGTGTTACCTTATGGATAGGGCCTGGCTGAGGATGGTAGCAAGGCTGTAAACCCTCCCTACTTGGAATTACATCACAGAATCTGGGGATAGTCAAAGCAGTGTTCCTGTTGTGAGCCCGAAGGCATGGCCTGCCACAACTGATAGCCTGACTGGTTTTGGCAGCTGTCAAATAGCTCCTAATTTTTTTTTAAATAACACTTCCTGGAGAAAAAAAAATACTGAGTGACCCAGTGGCATCTCTACCAGCCTTTACTGACCCAAATCATAGGCTCGGTTAATTATACCCCCTTTAACTCCATAAATAAGGTGCTATCTTTGCAAGATAGAAGGAGGAGCCGGCCAGTCTGGAGAGACCACTGTGGTCAGTAATTAGAATACTGAGAGTTGGTTCCCCTCTCACAACTGTACCTCAGCTCCTGTTGTGGTAATACCAGAGAAACTAAACAGCCTCTACCCACCAAACCCACCACCACTGAGTTGGGTTTGAAACAGCCTCTAGACGGCCCAAAGGCAACAGTCCATCTCTAAATCTCTAAAGAAACAGCCCACCATGGCTCCAGAAAACTCCCAAAATAATAAAAAATCTTCCCAGAGGAAGGCGGCTTTCTGAAACTATCAGTGGTTGAGTACAAAAGAATTATATAGACAATCCTCCCAGAGATTAAACAAAATGTAGCAGAGAAAAATGAAAAATTAAGCAAGGTATATGAACTGATGGAACATCAATGATCTGAAATCCAGCAGATCAGTAACAAAATTACAGAATTAGACAAGTCAATCGAACATCAAAAGAGCATAACTGAGGAGACAGAAGTCAGACTTAGTGACCTTGAAGATAGACAATTGACACAAACATTTATGATGAGAAATCAGAGAAAAGAAATTTTAAAAAAATGAAGAAGAATTAAGAAACTGTGGGATTCTATTAAGAGAAATAATTTAGAATTAACTGGAATTCCTGAACATGGAGGAATAGCTAAAAAATACAGACAGTATGGTTGTTGAGTTGCAGACAGAAAACTTCCCTAAAATTATGAAAGAACAGAACACAGATATACAAGACATATCAAATGCCACAAAAACCAGACCCCAAAAGAAAGATACCAAGACATATTACAATCAAGCTTAATGAAATGAAACATAAATGGATTCTCTTAAAGGCAGCAAGGCTCAAAGAAAACAAAGCTAACATTCAGAAGGAAACCCTGTAGGCTTTCATCTGATTTCTCAGCAGAAACAATGTTGCAAGGATGACATACTCAAAGCATTGAAGGAGAAAAACTTCTAACCAAGAAGCATATATCCTGCAAAATTGTCTTTCAAATATGAAGATGAAATTAAGACATTTGCAGATAAAGAGAAACTTAGAGACTTTGTAAAAATCAATCCAAAACTATAAGAAATACTGAAAGAAGCTCTTTGCTTAGAAAAACCAAACCATTAAGTGTATATTTAAGGGGGAAATGCAGGACACTGCATCCAGAAACTTACTGAGTTACAGAAGTCACAAAACTCAATCAAAGCTACAATATCAAAAGAAGGGAATTAGTGATCATATCATGAAAACTATGACACCACCACACTAAAAAGATGGATATATTACAGTAGTCATAGTCCTTTCAGAAGAAGAGAAAGTTAAAAAGATATGTAGAAGTTAAAAATGGGTTCAAACTTAGAATATTAAAGAGGATCATGGGGTAGCCACACTGCACAATAACAATGCAATATATCAAAACAAGAAATGCAATACAGGAATCTCAACAAACACAAAATCAACACTGAAAAAAGATAAAAAGTCAACCCATAAAGAATGACCCAGAATATGAAGAACAACATATGATACACCAAGACAAAAATAAATACATCAAAATGACAGCACTAAACACATACCTAGCAATAATTACACTGAATGCAAATGGACTGGATGCTTCAATAAAGAGACAATGAGTGACATCTTGGATCAAAATACACAACACATCTATATGTTGTTTACAAGAAACACACCTTAGACTTAAAGATATGAGCCAGCCAAAAGCCAAGTGCTGTTGAATCGGATCTGAAACTGAAAATTAAAGGATAGAATAATATATACCAAGCTAACAATATATAAAGAAGAGCAAGTGTGGCAATACTAATCTCAGATAAAATAGATGTTAATGTAAAATCCACCATCATGGATAAAGATCGTCACTATTTGCCATTAAAAGCTTAATACATAAGCAGGACTTAACAGTATTAAATATTTATATACCCAATACCAGAGCATCTAAATACATCAAAAAAACACTAACTACATTGAAAAATGAGATAGATCACAACACAATAACACATAGAGACTTCAGCATTCCACTTTCAGTAATGGACAGATCATCCAGGAAAAAGCCCAGTAAAGACAGAGGAGATTTTATTATGACAATTAACCAACTAGACCTCATCAATATGTAAGTAACTTTTTATCCATCAACAGATAACTATAATTTCTTCTCCAATGCACTCAGAACAGTTTCCAGAATAGACCAAGTGTTAGGACATAAAGTAAATCTCAACAAAATCCAAACCACTGAATTACTGCAAAGCATCTTCTAGGACCATAAAGCTGTAAAAGTCAAAATCAACAGCACAGAAAAAAAATTTGAATTCATGGAAACTGAATAGCACCTTGCTCAAAAAACCATTGGCTATAGAGGAAATCAAGGACAAAATAAAGAAATTTATGGAATCAAATGAGAATGAAAACACATCCTACCAGAACTTATGGGATACATCAGAAGCACTGTTCAGAGGTCAATTTATCTCTATAAATGCACACACTGGAAGGAAGAAAGGACCTAAAGCAAAGAATTAACTCTACAGCTTGAACAAGTAGAAAGAGAGTGAAAGAAAAATCCCTCAGGTACCAGAAGAAAACAAATAAAGATGAAATAGAACCAAATGATTTAGAGAACAGAAGAGCAATTGAAAAAATTAACAAAACCCAAAGCTGGTTTCTTGACAACATCAACAAAATTGACGAACAATTGGCTAAACTTACATAAGAAAAACAGGAAATGAAACAAATAACCTGAATAAGAAATGAGGCAGGAGATATCATAACAGATCCAACTGACACCAAAAGTAGCATAACAGAATACTACAAAAGATGGTACTCTAACAGATTTGAAAACCTAGAGGAAATGGACAAATTCCTAGATTCATATCACCTACCAGATTAACACAAGGAGAAGTAGAACCACTTAACAAACACAACACAAAGGAGGAGATTGAAAAAGTCATCCAATAGCTATGAACCAAAAAAAGTCCTAGCCCAGATAGCTTCACCAGAGAATTCTACCAAACTTTTAGAGAAGAGTTAACCCCAATACTGCTGAGACTATTTCACATTATAGAAAGGGATGGAATAGTCCTAAATTCATTCTATGAAGCCAGCATAACCCTGATACCAAAGGCAGGGAAAAATCCCACAAAAAAGGAAAATTATAGGCAAATATCACTCTATGGGACGATTCTACTCTGACCTACATGGTTACTATAAGATGGACCCGACGTGACAGCAGTGAGTTTTTTTGAGTTATCATTCATGAATCTAGATCCAAAAATCTTAAACAAAATTCTTGCCAGTAGAACACAACAACATATTAAAAAAAAATAATCCATCATGACCAACTTGGATTCATACCAGGTGTTTTAGTCAGCTAGGACTGCTCTAGCAGAAATACCTGAGAGTGGATGGCTTTAACAAAGGAAAGTTTATTCTTACACAGTCTGATAGGCTACAAGTCATATTCAGGGTGTCCGCTCCAGGGAAAGGCTTTCCCCCTTGTAGGCTCGGGAGAAAAGTCTGGTGTTGCATCAGTCTTTGTCTGGGGAGCATCTTGGCACAGGACCCTCAGGTCTGAAGGACATGCTCTTCTCCCAGGGCTGCTTGCTTGATGGTACGAGGTTCCCAATTCATTGCCTGCTTCTCTTTCCTTTTATCTCTTGCAGGATGAAAGGATTAAGAGTGGGGCAAGCCATACTCCAGGGAAACTCCCTTTACAGTGGAGCAGGGAGGTAATCTTATGAAGCGATTTACAGTCCCACCCTAACCCTTTAACATACAGTTTAGGGAAACCACAAAATGGAGGACAGTCACAAGATACTGGGAATCATGTCCCAGCCGCTTGGCTACACATATTTTTGGGAGAACACAATTTGATCCATGACACCAGGGATGCAAGGCTGGTTCAACATCAGAAAAAATGTGATTAACCACATAAATAACACAAAAGACAAGAATCACCTGATCTTGTCTACTGATGCAGAAAAGGCATTTGATAAAGTCTAATACCCATTCATGCTAAAAACTCTCGGCAAAATAGGAATAGATGGCTAATTCCTCAATGCAATAAGAGCCATTTATACAAAGCCAACTGCCTATGTCATCCTGAATGGAAAGAGACTGAAACAGTTTCCCTTGAGAACAGGAACTAGACAAGGATGCCCACTCTTAACTCTCCTATTCAACACTGTATTAGAAGCTTTAGCCAGAGCAATTAGACAAGAGCAAGGAATAAAGGGCATCTGCATTGGTAAAGAAGAAGTCATAATCTCCCTGTTTGCAGATGATATGATTGTATATGCAGAGAATCCCAAAGAATCCATTAAAGAAACTCCTCAAGCTGATAGAGGAGTTCACCAAAGTCTCAGGATACAAGATAAACATTACAACAACAAAGACATCATCAGAGAAGAAATCACCAAACCAGTACTATTTACTATAGCCCCATGAAGATAAAATACCTAGGAATAAATCTAACTAGAAAATAAGAGATCTAGACAAAGAGAACTACAAGACCTTACTGTAAGAAACTAAAATAGACTTACATAAATAGAGAAACCTACCCTGCTCATGGATAGGAAGACTCAACATTGTGAAAATATCTATTTTACCCAAAGCAATCACATATACAATCCCAATACAAATTCCAGTGACCTTGTTTATTAACATGGAGAAACAAATCACCAACTTTGTCTGAAAAGGTAAGAAACCCCAGACAACTAAAGTACCACTGAAGAAGAGGAACATAGTGGGAGGCCTCACACTACCCGACCTTAGAACCTATTACACTGCCACAGTAGCCATAACAGTCTGGTACTAGTATAAAAAGGGAGATACAGACCAAAGGAACAGACTTGAGACCCCTGAGATGCCATCATCCTCTTATGAACAGTTGATGTTCCACAAAGTGCCTAAGATTGTAAACTGGGGTAAAAACAGTCTCTTTAACAAATGGTGTTGGCATAATTGAATATCTATCTACAAAAAATTGAAACAAGACCCATATCTCACACCTTACACAAAAATTAACTCAAATTGGATCAAAGACCTAAATGTCAAACTTAAAACAATAAAGATCATGTAAGAAAAAAATAGGGTCAACTTTGGAAACTTTACTATACAGCTTAGATAGCCCAAACTCTGACAAAGCATGATCAACAGAAGAAAAAATAGATAAATGCAAATTATCAAGAATCAAATACTTTTGCTTATACAAAGACTTTATCAAAAGAATTAAAAGACCATCTACAGCATCGGAAAAACTATTTGGCAACTACATATTGGACTGACATCTGACCTCCATAATCTACAAAGTACTGCAAAATATCAACAAGAAAAAGACAAATAACCCAATCAAGTGATGGGAGAAGGAGATGGGCAGACACTTCACACCAAAAAGGACACCCAGGTAGCCAAAAGACACAAGAGGAAATGATCACAAACATCAGCTATGAGAGAAATCCAAATCAAAACTACAATGAGACACCATCTCACCCCAACAAGGTTGGTCATTATCCAAAAAACACAAAACAACAAATACTTTAGAGGCTTTGGAGAAACTGGAAATAGACATACCATTTGGTTCAAGCAGTAATCCCACTGCTTGGAGTATATCCTATAGAATCAAAGGAAGTCACATGAACAGATACATGCACACAAATGTTTATTGCAGCACAGTCCACAATAGCTAAAAGATGGAATCAACCCAGATGTCCAACAACAGATGAATGGATAAATAAACAATGGTACATACACCCAATGGAATATTATGCAATGATAAAGACCAATGATGATTTCTGGAAGCATGTCACAACCCAGTTTCAACTGGAAGACATTATGCTGAGTGGAATCAGTCAGCAGCACAAGGACAAATACTGCAGGAGACCCCCACTATAATCACTTTAAAACAGATTCGCATATAGAAGAAAAGACTTTTTGGTGGCTGCAAGAGAGGGGAGAGAGGGAGACGACTGGTCCTAGATTAGATAGTTGATAGAAATTTGATTGGGTGAAAGTAGAAAGATCAACTTAACTGGACTTCAACAAAAACTGAAAATTCTTTCAATCTTAACCCAATATTGCAAAGATAGAGTAGTAGTGGTGGGAGTCTGGAGACCATGCTCTCGAAGGACAATGAGGCCAACTGGCATAACGAGCCTATTGCTAAGAGAGTCTTCTGCACCCCATATTGGTGAGTGGCATCTGGGTCTTAAAAGCCAGCAAGCTACCATCTGAGATACACCAAATTGTCCCAGCTCAGCTGGAATACACAATCACCAAGAACAACAAAAACAAGACGGCAAATAAGCCCAGGAGACAGAAGGACCCGTATGAATGAGTGACTGTATCAACATGTGATCAGAAGAACCAGATGGTGCCTGGCCACCACCAAAGATAGTAGTGATGAACATACAATGTCGGGTACCAGTAGCAACATGAGAAAAAGAGGGGTGCACCTAAAGAACTCCTCTAAAAGGCCACAATCGGTGGTCCAGCAGCCTGAGGGTCACTGGGAGCACGGCCTCTAGGCCTGCTGCTGCCCCCGACCAGAAAACATTACTGAGGTCAACTCTTTGGACAGGAATGGACTGGACTTGGGGGACACAGTGTGATCATATGGTGTGTGTACTTTATGGTTCTATGCATCTATAGGATGTTGTCCTACTGACCTCTTCCTAGAAGGTAGAGGAGAGGGTAGAGAGGAAGGTGCAGGATATTATTAAGAGGATATGACATATAGAATGAAAAGGAGGAGTGTGCTGTCACCAGACAAGGATAGCAGATGGATTTGCAGATAAGTGGGCATGCAAATTCAATTTGGATTATATATTTTAAGTTAATCACACACACACACACACACACACAGACACACACACACGAAAAAAATCACTGGATCAATAAATATAAAAGCGAAAGTAAAGAAAAAACTGTCAAGAGTATCTCACATGATTTGATTTGATCTTTTGCTCTTTTTACACCAAGACTTTGAAGATGACTGAAAAAAAAAGTTCAGATTTCAAAAAGAGTTTGAGAATTTACAAAGTGTTTACACCTTTATATTCCAGTTAACATTAGCTTTATTAACATTCTACATTATTTTATTTCATATTTAAACTTCAGCAACCATTTGAACTAAGTGAAAAACCGTAAACACAAACAACCAGCCTGCGAAGACTGGTAATAGCACCTGCTTAATTAACTTAATTTTTAATAAATGTCTTATTGTTGAACTGTATACCTTTATCATCACCTCCATCAAATACCACAAGATGGTCATTGTTTAAACAATGTTTTAAATAAAATCCCAGAAATCTGGGGAAAAAAATGGCATTGGTGTTTGTTACTGGCATTGCATTGTATCTGCAGATCATTTTGAGAAGTAGAATAGACATTTTCACAATGTTAAGGCTTCCTGTCTATGAGCAAGGTAGGTTTCTCCACTTATGTAACTCTCTTTTGGTTTCTTGAAGTAGGGTCTTCTAATTCCCTCCATATACATCTCTTACATCTCTGGTTACATTTATTCCTATGTATTTTATGTTCTTGGGGGCTATTGTAAATGGTATTAATTTGGTAATTTCCTCTTTAATGGTCTCTTTGTTGGTGTAAAGGAATCCTACTGATTTACTTATGTTTACCTTACATCCTGATACTTTGCTGAACCCTTCTATTAGTTTCAGTGCTTTATTTACAGATTCTTTCTGTGAATAAGATCATATTGTCTGCAAACAGGGATACTTTTACTTCTTTAACAGTGCAGATGCCCTTCATTTCTTTATCTTGCCTGACTGTTCTGACTAGAACCTCCAGACAGTGTTGAACAGAAGTGCTGACAATGGGCATCCTTGTCTGGTTCCCATTCTCAGGGGGAATTCTTTCAATCTCTCTCCTATTCAGGATGACGTTGGCTGTTGGTTTTGTGTAGATGACCCTTATTGTGTTTAGGAATTGCCCTTCTACTCCTATTTTGCTGAGAGTTTTTAACAGGAATGGGTGCTGGACTTTGTCAAATGCCTTTTCTGCATCAACTGATAAAATCAAGTGATTCTTCTCTTTTGTTTCATTTATGTGATCGACTACATTAACCATTTTTCTGATGTTGAACCAATCCTGCATCCCTGGTATGAATCCTACTTCGTCATGATGGATTATTTTGTTGATACACAGTTGAATTCTACTGGCTAGGATTTTGTTGAAGATTTTTGCATCTAAGGTTATGAGAAATACTGGTTTGCTATCAGAGTTATGCTGGCTTCATAAGATGAATTTGGGAGTGCTCCGTCTTTTTCTACACTGTAAAATAGCTTCAGCGGTATTGATATTAACTCCTCTTTAAATGTTTGGTAGAATCATGCACTGAAGCCTCTGGGCCAGGGCTTTTTTTGGTTAGTAGTTTTTGGATTGTTTTTTCAATCTCTTCTTTTGTGATGGATTTATTAGATGGTTCTACTTCTCCTTTTGATAGTTTTGGTAGGTAATATGATTCTAGAAATTTTTCCATTTTCTCTAGTTTTCCAAATCTATTAAGAGTACAATTTTTCATAGCATTCTGTTATGATTCTTTGAATTTTGGTTGGATCTGTGGTGCCATCTCCCTTCTCATTTGTTATTCAGGTTACTTGTTTCCTCTCCTGTTCTCTTCTGTGAGTTTGGCCAATGGTTTATCAATTTTGTTGATCTTTTCAAAAAATCAGTTTTTAGTTTTGTTAATTCTTTCAACTGTTTTTCTATTCTCTAAATCATTTAGTTCTGCTCTAGTTTTTATTAGCTGTTTTATTCTGGTACCCAAGGGGTGTTTTGCTGTTATGTTTCTACTCTTTCAAGTTGTAGGGTTAATTTTTTGGTTTGGGTCTTTATGTTCATTTTATATGTGTGCATTTATTGAGAAAAAATGACCTCTCAGCACTGCTTTTGCTGTATCTTATAGGTTCTGGGAGGATGTGCTTTTATTCTCATATGATTCTATCAATTTTTTTATTGCATCCTTCATCTCTTCTATAACCCATGAATTCTTGAACAAAGAGTTGTTCAGTTCCCAGCAATTAGATTTTCTACCCTTTTTTTCTTTCCTGTTGATTTCAGCTTTTATGGCATTATGGTCTGCGAAGATGCTCTGCAATATTTCAATGGTTTGGATTTTGTTGAGACTTGCTTTATGGCCTAATACATGGTCAATTCTGGAGACTGTTGCAAGGAATTGGAAAAGAAGGTGTACTTGCCTGTTACTGGGTGGAAAGCTCTGTAAATGTTTATGATGTTGAGTTGGCTGATTATCACATAAGATCTTCCATACCTTTAATGAGCTTTTTTTTGATATTTTGTTTGTTACTGAAAGTGGAGTGTTGAAATCTCCTACTATTATTGTGGAGCAATCTATTTCACTTTTCAATGTTGTCAACATTTTAAACAAAATTTTAATAGTTCTATAGTTGAATGTTTTAATCTTTTCTTGTGTATATTTCACTTTCTGGTTCATTTTGAGAAAATAATCCCTAATCCAAAATTATAATTTTATTTTCTCCCCGTATGTCAAAGTTTCCTTCGTTATATTTATATTTTCAAATCATCTGCAATTCATTTCTATGTTCTATTTGAGACGGAAATCTAACTTTATTTTATCTCTATGTATGATAAACACTATCAAAACTTTCTTTTCTTCTTTTCCTTCTTTTTTTGTCATATTTAAACCCTGCTAAAATAAAAAACACTGTGTCTATTATGTAGCTCATTATCTTCACTTGTAACCTTGTTAACATCATCCAGTACAGACTGGTAGTTTATCACTTGGGAGCAATGCTGAAACCCTACACTCTCCTGGAACAACCTAAGTACTGCTGGAACAAACAGGGCATTCCTTTCTCCTTGATAAGACAAGCTTCAAGTTCATTTTCAGTGAGCAATCTTCCTAATCTTTTTTTTTTTTTTTTTTTGACAGATGAAGATAGGGAGATAAATGGTTTTTGTTTTTTCCCTCTCTGTTTCAACTGTGCTTTGGTGAAAGTTTCTCATACAAAAATGTATACATATATTGTTATGTGACATCAACTGTAATCAGTACAATGTGGCAGCACATTTACTATTTCTACACCAGGATTCTTGTGTCTATTTAACTGGTTCCTATCCCTTCCAACATTCTCAACCTATCTCTGTACAGGAGCCGCCCACTTGGTCTTGAGTCTCTTACTGAATTAAGAAGCAAACTCCTCATGAATATTAATTTTTTTGGTTTTATAATCCTGTCTAATCTTTGTCTGAAGAATGAGCTTAGGGAATGGTTTCAGTTCTGGGTTAGTGGAGTGTCCAGGGTCATATCAATCTTCTTGCCATTATTTCCTTTGTTCATGGAGTAAATGACAAACATACTTCTGCCTTTTTAAAAGCTTGTTAACCAAAAGGCTGGCAGTTCAAATCCACTCCATGGAAATGCTATGTGGCAGTATTGCTCTGTCCTGTAGGGTTACCATGAGTTGGAATTTACTCAACAGCAGTGGGCTTGCTTTGGTGATCATTAACATTGCATCAACTTGGCTGGGCTATAATTCTCAGTAGTTTAGCAGTCATGATGGAATGTGGTAAATATGTAACAATATAATTACCTCCTCCATGATGACCATAACCATGATGATCATAACCTCCTGTTATGATCAACCAATCAGCTGAAAGAGAGTTTCACTGGGGGTGTGCTCTGCATCAAATATGGGTGGATTTTCTGGGAAAGCTTATTGGCTCTGGCTTCCTACAACTGGCTCCTGTCCATCTGAGCCCAGTTCTTAGGAATTGAGCTAGCAGCTAAACTACTGATCTTGGGATTCATCCACCTCCACAGTCTATGAGTAAAAGGCCTTTTGTCTGACCTTCTGCTCTTGAATTCACTAGCACCTGCAGCTGCATGAGTCAGGCGAAACCTCCAGGCTGACACACAGATCTTAGGTTTTGCAGACTCTAAAATCATGTAAGCAATTTCCTTGATCTAAATTTCTCTTTCTCTCTCTCTAAATATATATATTTAAACATTGCACTGGTTTTGCTTCCCTACAGAACCCAGCCAAAGACATCTGGTACCAG
This sequence comes from Heterohyrax brucei, assembly GCA_028571685.1. NCBI lineage: Eukaryota > Metazoa > Chordata > Mammalia > Hyracoidea > Procaviidae > Heterohyrax > Heterohyrax brucei. The sequence goes on from CM053144.1 coordinate 81,230,869, forward strand.
AAGAGTCACGTGCTGCTCTAAGAGATACCTATAATGTACAAGCAATTTTGAAACTGTGAATAGACAGAGGCTAGAAGAGTTTTAAAGCACCTAATAATAAAAGTCTAGATTGCCTTGAAGAGACTGTTTGTGGAATTATGGCTATAACAGACAATTCTGGTGAGGAATCACAGGAAAATGAGGACAGTCGTAATGCCACACAACCCATAGATGGCAAGAAGCAGCAGCAGAGAAATGTCAGCAACAGAACCAGAAGACCAGTATGACATGGTGCTAGTACTAACTTACAGAGAAAAAGAGCTGAGTATCTTTGTGCAGGAGGCTTCCTGGAGGAGTGAGTACCTCTGGGTACTTACCAGTGGAGCTAACTTGCCAATCACCAAGCAAGACAGCTGAGTGCCTTCCAGATGAGGTGTACTGGGAGAGTAAGGTGCCTCCAAGCCCCTATCCACAGAACTAAAGTGAGCTGGAACACTTGCCAAAGCAGAGCAGACACCAGGCTAGTACAAGGAGCTGAGAAGTCAAAGAACCAGAGACCAGAAGCTGAAGAGACACAGAGGACAGGAAGCAGAGTTGCCTCAGTTTCAAGGGTAGGGCCATGACTTATGGGGTCTCAAAGAATGCAGTCAAAGCCTTCTGCTTCTCAAAAGTACAGGGTTACTGCTGCCTAGGAGCCAAAGAACCAGAATTTTACCAACTTGCTTCTTGGAGTATAGGACCATTACTCACACGTGCCAGGGGATAGGATGGGGATGGATCCACTGCCCAAAGATCACAGGATGGGGCTGCCATGCCCAAAGAACAGAAGACCAGAGCCAGACAAAGCCAAGGGGAAAGGGTTACCCTATAGACAGACTAGGAGCATGAAGCCTCTCAAATCTGAGGTAACAGAGTTATTATCCCAGTGGGAGTAGAAGGCTGAGCCAAATTCAAGGCTTAGAGGCCTCTACCCAGAATCCAGAAAGTGTGGCCAACACAGTCTGGAGAGAAGAACCATTGCCTAAATGGTGTCAGATAGCAGGTGATTGTTTTCAAGCCTTGAGAGATAACATAATGTGTTCTGCAGACTTGCATGGTGCCTGTCATCCCTTCACGCCCTCCAAGTTCCCCCATTTGTCATGGAAATGATGACTTTCTGGCTATTCCATTTTTGTACTTTGGAAGCAGATAACTTACATTCTAGATTTCACAGATAAAGAAGAATCTCACCTCATGATGGAATTTGGACACAGAGTTGATCCAGAGCTTTTGGGGACAATATGCTTAGAGTTGTATACTTTCACCCTACTTGATTAATCTGTGCTCAGGATATAATCCAAAAGCAGGACTATATGAAGAATGAAGCATTAAGAATGGAGGAATATTCATTAACAACCCTTCAATATGCAGATGACACAATCTTACCTGCTGACAGTAAGGAGTAATGAAGCATTTACTCATGAAGATCAAGGACCACAGCCTTCAGTATGGATTATACTTCAACATAAAGAAAACAAAAATCCTCAAACCTGGACAAATAAGCAACATCATGATAAATGGAGAAAAGTTTGAAGTTGTCAGGATTTCATTTTATTTGGATCCACAATCCACATCCATGAAAGTAGCAGTCAAGAAATCAGAAAACATATTGTACTGGGCAATCCTGCTGCAAAAGACCTCTTTAAAGTGTTGGAAAGCAAAGATGTCACTTTGAGGACCAAGGAGTATTTAACCCAAGCTATGGCAATTTCAAATGCCATATGTGCATATGAAAACTGCACTATGAATAAGGAAGACTGAAGAATTATGACACTGGTGAAGAATATTAAACATAAAATTGACTGCCAGAAGAACAAACACATCTGTCTTGGCAGAAGTACACTCAGAATACTCGTTGGAAGCAAGGATGGTGACACTTTGTATTATGTACTATTGGTACGTTACAGGAAGCTAAAGAGAATCAGGAAAAGGAATGAAGAGTTCACAGATAAAGTGGTAAAACAAGTATCACAGGAACAAAGAAGACAAAAAAGACTATCATACATGACACTAAGAAGAAAGTCAACGGAATGCTCTATGATCAAGTTTGATTATACAACCACACGCAGAACTTTCAGTTTTGATGCCTCAAATGTAGACATGACTGACAGCAAGATTTTCAAGGAGGGTGGGACTACTCAAATTATACAAGAAATGTTATAGAGATTAGACTTAAAGCAATGGTGAAACACTATGTTTTATGCAGGCAAATAATATTATCTAAAACATTTACTCAAGATCATTTGTAAAGATAAATCACAAGACAAGAGCTAGATACAACAAAACATCAGAAGACCACCATAGAAATATATGTCAACAAAGACGGTAACATGGAAGAGGAAAGTGCAATGGGGTTGGAGAAATGTGATGCATTTGAGCCATTTGGGGGAAGATAAGAATGGAAGGATTTGGTGATTATGAAGAGAAAAGTCAAAGATGATAACCAGGTTTCTATCTATAAAACCAGGGAGAACGACTCACTGAAATGATGGCAAAAGAAAAATGACAGATTTAAATGACAGGAAAATTAACTTAGTTTCTATTTGTTAAATTTGAATCACCTAAGAGAGATTCAGGTGAAGATAACAACTACATAGCTGGACATAAATCTGGAGATCAAGAAATAAATCTGGGGGTAGAGTCAAGCTGGCAGACTAAGCACATGTCTCCTTATATCCCTCTGGAAACCAAGACCTGAATTGATAATCAAACAGAGTCTTCTGGTCACCTAATCAGCCTCAGGACATGGCACAGGGCTATTAATTGGGACTTCATACCACTGAGCGAAAAACATCCTCTCTTTCGCTGACTCCCACTCCTGGCTAGCCCTGGCTCTCACAGACAGAAGACAAAGGCACCATTTTGACTTTTTACTCTCTGTCTTGGCCGGCAGGCAGAGCTGGGTCTGGCCTAGCGGCTAGACTCAGACATGCTGCTGGGTGGATAGGCAGGCAAAATTCCCATATTCTGAGAGCTAGGCTTAAGACTCTGTTAATCTAGACACTTTGAGCCTTTTGTTTCATATCTGCATCAGCGGGGTGTGTGTGGAATTCTGCAGTCAGTGTGCGGGACACCATGTTGGTACCAAGATTTTAGCGGGACCTAATTCTTAGCCTGGGAGCCAGCGCCTGCAAACAAGACAGCGCTTCTCTGACAGAAAAGCAGTAATTTCCCCAGTGCCACCTACATTGCAGGCCCTGCAACAGAAGCAGAGGAATCATTACATCTCAGCACCTTTAGCCCCTCTGTCTGCTACCTGTATGAAGGATGCCATCTTGGATACGGTGGCTGCAGCTGGACCTAATTCTTAGCTTGGGAGCCAGAGCCTATCCACAAGAGAGCACTTTTCTATCACAAAAGAAGTGCTCGATGCAGTGTTGCTTAAGGCTAGGCCCTGTCAGCAGAGGTCAACAGGGCAGTAGCATTGCTGTATTCTGAACTAGTTTGTTATCATCTGGGGATGGATATAGTGGCACTTACTTTGTCAGCTGAGAAGAGGGACCTACCTCTATACCTGAAAACCTAACTGACATGTGAAGTGTCCAGATACCTTTTGCTTTACATTTTAAGACAGCCTAGAGAAATATTTGGAATCCATCCTCAAAGTATCTCTTCCAGCCTCTACATACTCACAGGGGACCCAAAAAGCAACAGATAATTGTGGCATACAAGAAATCACCCATGGCTTCAGAAGGCTCCCAAACAAAGCAACTAAGGAGTTTTCCAGATAAAGAAACTTTTATGAAAGCATCAGAAAGTGAATACAAAATGATTATATACAGAGCCCTTCTAGACCTTATACAAAATGCAGCAAAACAAAATGAAAAATTAAGCAAGCTGTTTGATCTGACGGAACACCAGTACTCTGAAATCCAACAGATCAAGAACAAAATCAAAGACATAGAAAGTTCCATGCAAAGCCAAGAAAACAGAATGGAACAAATAGAAAAAAGAATTTCTGACTTGGAAGACACAGGTACTGATGCCAGCATCCATGAGCAGAAATCAGAAAAAAGAAACAAGAAAAATGAAGAAACATTAAGAAGGATGTAGGACTCTATTAAGAGGAACAACCTTTGATTAATTGGAGTCCCTGAACAGGGTGAGACATCTGAGAACACAAGAGAGTATAGTTGCTGAACTGCTGAAAGAAAACTTCCCAGAAATCATGAAGGAAGAGAATATAGACATCTCAGAAGCATATTGTACGCCACCCAATATAGATCTCAAAAGAAAGACTCCAAGACATGTTATAATCAAGCTTAACAAAATGAAACATAAGCAGCAACTCCTAAAGGCAGCAAGACTCAAAGCAAAGCTAACATTCAGAGAGAAACCCCATAGGCTCTCGTCAGATTTCTCAGCAGAAACCATGCTAGCATGGAGACAGTGGAATGACACATTCAAAGCCTTGAAGGAGAAGAACTTCCAACCAAGAATTATATATCCTGCAAAACTATCTTTCAAATACGAAAATGAAATCAAGACATTCCCAGACAAACAGAAACTCAGAGACTGTGTAAAAACCAAACCCAAACTACACGAAACACTGAAAGAAGTTCTTGGCTCTGGCTTAGAAGAATGAAACCACTAACTTTATATTCTAGAACAACACACTATTCAATACTCTACTCTTTTAGGGAAGGCTCCAAAGTCAATCACAGCTTTGATACAGAAAGAAGCAATCCAGTGATCATCATGAAAACTATGGTATCATCATAATAAAAAGAGGGATGTACTACAGTTGTTACAGTCCTTCCAGATGGAGAGGAAGATGACAAGACTGGTAGTAAATAAAATTGGGTTTATATATAGTTTATTAGGGGGGATCACAGGGGCAGCTGTAAAGCACAACAAAGATGTATCATACCGTTTCAAGAAATGTAACACACGAGTCTCAACAACTACAAAACCACCTCAGAAAAAGGTGAAAAATCAACTCACAAAAAAGAGTGTCCCAGAACAGACTAATAAGAACAACAGAGAAAACATCAACATAAAAATAAACATATCACAATGACAGCAATGAACACATACCTATCAATAATTACATTGAATGTGAACGGACTGAACGCGCCAGTAAAGAGACACTGAGTGTCATCTTGGATCAAAAGACATGACGCATCCATATGTTGTCTACAAGAAACTCACTTGAGACCTAAAGACAGAACAAACTGAAAATGAAAGGACGGAAGAATATATATCAAGCTAACAATGAACAAAGAAGAGCAAGGGTGGCAATTCCAATCTCAGACAAAATTAATTTTAATGTCAAATCCACCATCGTGGACAAAGATGGACACTATTTACTGCTGAAAGGTTCAGTATACAAGCAAGACTTAACTATATTAAATATTTATGCACCTAATATCAGAGCACCTAAATATGTCAAAGAAACACTGACTACACTCAAAAGAGAGCTAGATGACTCCACAATAATAGTGGGAGACTTTAACACTCCACTCTCATTACTAGACAGAGCATCTAGAAAAAAGCTCAGTAAACATACAGAAGACCTCACTGACACAATTAACCAAATAAACCTCACTGATATATACAAAACTTTCCACCTATCAGCAGACAACCGCAACTTCTTCTCCACTGTACACGGAACATTCTCCAGAATTGACCATGTGATAGGCCATAATGCAATGCTCAACAAAATCCATACCACTGAATTTCTGAAAAGCATCTTCTCAGATCATAAAGCCATCAAAGTTGAAATCAATAACAGAAAAAACAGAGATAGAAAGTGGAACTCTTGGAAACTGAACAACATCTTGCTCAAAAAAAAATCAGTTATAGAGGAAATCAGGGATGAAATAAACAAATTCATGAATTCCAATGAGAACGAAAACACTTCCTACCAGAACCTATGGGATACAGCCAAAGTAGTGCTCAGAGGTCTGTTTATCTCCATAAATACACACATTTGGAAGGAAGAAAGAAACCAAATCAAGGAACTAACTCTACAGCTTGAACAAGTAGAAAGAGAACAACAGAAGAACCCCTCGGGCACCAGAAGAAACGAGATCATAAAGATTAGAGCAGAGCTAAATGAATTAGAGAATAGAAAAGCAATTGAAAAAATTGAAAAGACCAAAAGCTGCTTTTTTGAAAAGATCAACAAAATTGACAAACCCTGGCTAAACTTACTAGAGAAAAGCAGGAAAGGAAACAAATAACACAAATTAGAAATGAGAGGGGGGGTTGTCACCACAGATGCAACAGAAATCAAAAATATCGTAACAGAATACTATGAAAAACTGCACTGTAACAAATCTGAAAACCTAGGGGAAATGGACCAATTCCTTGACTCATACCACCTACCCAAATAATCACAATGTGAAGAAGAACGACGTAATAAACCCATCACAAAGGAAGAGATTAAAAAGGTCATCAAAACTTTGCCAACCAAAAATAGTCTGGGCCCAGATGGCTTCAGTGCAGAATTCTACCAAGCATTTAGAGAAGAGTTATCTCCAATACTGCTGAGACTATTTCACTGTATAGAAAGGGATGAAGTACTCCCAAACTCATTCTATGAAGCTAGGCATAATCCCGATACCTAATCCAGGGAAAGACCCAACAAAGAAAGAGAACTACGGACCGAAATCACTCATGAATCTAGATGCAAAAATCTTCAACAAAATTCTTGCCAGTGGAATACAACAACATATCAAGAAAATAATCCATCATGACCAAGTGGCATTCATAACAGGGATGCAAGGCTGGTTCAACATCAGAAAAACAATCAATGTGATTAATCACATAAATAACACAAAAGACAAGGATCACCTGATTTTGTCCATTGATGCAGAAAAGGCATTTGATAAAGTCCAACACCCATTCATGCTAAGAACACTTAGCAAAATGCGCACAGACGGCAAATTCCTCAACACAATAAGGGCCATTTATACAAAGCCAATTGCCCGCATCATCCTGAATGGAGAGAGACTGAAAGACTTTGCCTTGAGATCAGGAATTAGACAAGGATGCCCACTCTCACCTCTCCTATTCAACATTGTCGTAGAAGTTCTAGCCAGAGCAATTAGACGAGACCAAGAAATAAAGGGCATCTGCATTGGCAAAGAGGAAGTAAATATCTCCCTGTTTGCAGATGATATGATTCTATATGCAGAGAACCCCAAGGAATCTATAAGTAAGCTACTCAAATTGATAGAAGAGTTCAGCAAAGTCTCAGGATACAAGATAAACATAAGTAAATCAGTAGGATTCCTTTATACCAACAAGGAGACTGTTAAGGAAGAAATTATCAAATCAATACCATTTACGATAGCCCCTAAGAAGATAAGGTACCTAGGAATTAATCTAACCAGAGAAACAACAGACCTTTACAAAGAGAACTACAAGCCCTTACTACAAGAAACTAAGAGGGGGCAGGGGATCATGCTCTTAGGCGAAATCGAGGCCAATTGGCACAACTAGCATTTTGCTAAGAGAGCTCTCTACACCCCACATTGGTGAGTGGCGTCTGGGGTCTTAAAAGCTGCCAAGCTGCCATCCGAGGCCACAGGAAATGGTCCTAACTCAGCAGGAACGGATGCTCACCGAGGAACAAAATGACATGTGGTAAAGACAACCTAGAAGTCAGAGAGACCTGCAAGAGTGGGTGCCTTCATCGACTTGGGACCGGAAGAACCAGATGGTGCCTGGCCACCACCAGTGATAGCCATGATGAAGCACACTAGGTTGAGTCTCACTGGCAACAGAAGAATAAAAAGGGGTGCATCCTGAGATCTCCACTAAAAGACCTCAATTGATGGTCCAGAGGTTTTGGGGTTCCCCTGAGAGCATCGTCCCCAGCCCTGATGCTGCCCTTACCCATAAATTATAACAAAGGTCCACTCTTTGGACAGGAATGGATTCGACTTGGCAATGCCGAGTGACCATATATTGGTTGCACTTTATGATTCTATACATCTATAGGATATCATCCTGCTGACCTCTGGCTGGAGGAAGGAGAGTGGGTGGAGAGGAGCGGAAATGGGCCTGTTGGGAGGATGAGACATGTATGGAGCAGAGAGGAATAGTGTGCTGTCACCGGGCAGGGAGCGCAGTGGAAGCTGCATATAGGTGGGCATGTAAATTTATACGGGAATGTACATTTTCACTGAGTCATGTTAAGTAAAAAAAAAAAAAAAAAGAAGTCTGAAGATACAGTTTTGGCAGTCACTGTCAGATAAAAGAAATGAAATGAGATTGTCAGGGAGTGATACAGAGGAAGACAAGAGACATAGGCCAGGATCACAAGGACCATGCCCTGTCTCCTACAGACAGTTTTAAGGCCACTAGGTTTGACTCTGGTCCTGTCACAGCCCAGGGCACAGTAAAGATTCATACATCATTTTATTCAAATCCATTGCTAGGGTATTGCTTTACTTTAATGCATGAATACTATTCATATCATCTAAGTAAATTTTTTCATACCATTGTATTTAAAACATACAGTACAAGCTATTCCCAGAACTGCCTTTCACAGTTTACAAAAATACAGGAGTTCACATAAGTTATTTGCAAGAAGATGAAAATGGGGTGGGGGGGAAGGAGTATTTCTGCATAATATCTGTATTTTTGTAAAGATTGAAGGCTTCTATTCCACTGGTGCATATTGGGAAAAAAATATCCCATCATAATTTCAGAGATGATAAGCAGCTACATAATGGGCTCATTTTTTTTCCTCACACATGTAAAATAGGGTTGCAACAATTTCTCTGTCTAGTTAGACAACATATTGTCTGGTAGCAGAATTTTGTATGTTAACTTAATAGATTTTCCTATACATTTCCCAGGAGTAGTCAGTAACAATTCTATATATAACAAAAATTAAATGATCTTAGCATTGAAATCAATCCAGTTACACCTGATAGTCCAAATACAGAATCACTGTATGTAAATAAGCATTAATAATTTAAAGCTAAATACCAAAATAATAAATATACAAAATAGTTTCCAAGTTCTAGTGAACTACGCACTCATTTGCGTTTTGCATTACATACTCTTCCAGCAATGAATAAGTTCTATTTTAACAGTCAATTATGGAGTGATTTTATGATGATTATATTAAATTTTACAGTAAAACATTTCTGTAACTAGTGGAGTATACTTAAATTGATGTGAAGACAAGATGGAATAATGGGATACATTATCAAATGTCTGTAATCAAGTCAACTGTTTGATTAGGAAGAAATTATAAATTAATAAATGATTTCAAGAATTTGCAGTTTGACCCCAATAGATAAGAAAAGATATAAAAAGTGGTCATAAATTTGATTTTTAATTTTTATTTGTGGAAAATCAGGACTGCATTAGCCACCCCAGAAATTAAGTTATCCTCATTAAAAATTTATAACAGATATTATGTATTCAATTTAAAGTTAGTGTTCTATTTCAATAACAATGTGACAAAATATAGCAAGGAAAATACTCTTCTAAGCATTTTTTAATAATTCGATTGCTATAATCATCAAACAAAAATAATATATTACTAGACATTTCCACCACCAAGAGTTAAACTTTTAAAATTTTAATATGTAAAACTTTTATGACTCCATAAAATTAATATATATTTTTCCCATTAGGTTAAATACAATACCTAACTCTAAAAGAAAAATAAAGACAAGATGAGGTAATCCCAATGTGGTAATTTCTAATTTCATATTACACAGCCTATCATAGAAATGAAGCAAAGTTACCATCAGCACAGAGGTTAATTTATAGTTTTGTGAAGATTCAATACTTGTTAGGACAGTTCTGGATATCCAGTGAAATCTCATTTTGTTAAGACACGTTATTATAAAATAAAATAGCTTCTGGGATAATAGGCAGCAATATCAATTTCTGCCTCTCCACTGATATGTCTTCAAACTCAAACATAGGAGTTAAACAAAATACACTGTTGACATATGTATCAGTATGTTTTCACACAAAATGATACACAATTATAAAAGTCAAAAGTTTAATAGACAGAGATACATTAATAGTGGCATTGTTTATATAAATTTTACTTCATTTCATAATTTAATATTATATATAATACAATTGATATTCTATTCTATATAATATAATTTATGCCAAGGCCAGCCAGCCAAGTGCCGTTGAATCGGAATTTTTATGACACAACACAAATATCAATTACCTCCAGTCAAATTTCCACCACTTGAACAATTAAGTGGAGTTTAGATGAAAAATATTTTATAATTGCATTTTAATATGGATAGATGGGATGCAGGGCAAAGATTGTGGATTAGTCAGATGCTTCCATGACCCCTCTAACAACACAGACCCAAAAGAACAAGTAAATACAGCATATATGACAACGTAGAGGCCTTGCCCATCAATGAGAATGTTGAGAAATTGGACTATGAAATGAGAGAGAAGAATAGATGTAGAAGTGCACACGATTCCACAGACATAACCCACCAAGAAATGGCCAGAAAAACAGTGTGGTGGGCTGAGTATGGAGGATGATGGACACCTTTCTTAGTAGGACTAATTGTATGGAGAATCAGCTTGTGCCTTCAGAACAAGTGAGAGACACCACCAGATTGTTGACAGCTACATCTTTGAGTGAAACCTACCACACATGGATGTAAACCTTTTTTACAGTATGGGCCTGTCTCCCTTCTACCAGCATTTCCACCTCCCTTCTCTGCAATGTGACTGGCATTAGAGTCTGTTGCATTTAAATGAGCCAGAAGTAGGTCTCCTTTAGCCTGTCTTGAGCCATTTTCTGAGACTCAGAGGAGGAACAATTTGGCAAACTCAAGGAGAGTGGCATGTTTCTACTAACTCTTTACACTGGAAAATCAGGGCAGAAACTGTTCCTCAACCTATATTCAGGCATCAGGGGATACACCATCCTCACAGACACTAAGGAATGTCAGTTAGCGCCCTTCCTTTCTCAGCAGCTGCAGAAATACATTTGTGTGCATCTAGGACAGTAGGCAAGAGGCTGCACCACACATGTGGTAACCGACTACCTGGATGCCTGAGCTGAATCTATATAAGAAAAGCAAACTGTATATTTTAAAATACGAAGCTAGAACACAGTAGACAGCATAAAAGAAATAAATACAAATTACTGATGGCTCAGAAACAGCAGTTCATATCAAAGCATTAAAAGGGGTGGACCATGATCTCTCAGAAAACACCCAAAACAAAGAATCAAATTTTCCAGAGGAAGAAAACATCATGGAATTATCAGAGGTAGAATAGAAAATGTTACTAGCTAGAACTCTTCAAGAAATGAGGAAGAAAATGAGGCAAAATACAGCAGCAGATAATGATAAACCAAACAAACTGCAAGAAAACACTGACTGGCATGGATTGGAAACTCAGAAAATTAATAATTAAATTATACAATTAGACAACTCAATAGAAAGTCAAAAGAGCAAAACTGAGGCAACAGAAGCCTGAATTAGCGAGACTGAAAACAAAGCACACAATATCAACACATTGGAAGAAAAATCAGATAATTTTTTTAAAAAAATTAAGAAACATTAAGAAATATTTGAGACCTATGAATAATCAAGCTAAATTCAAATGGACTAGATGTACCAACAAAGAGAGAGTCACAGATTGAGTTTTTTTTTAAAAAAATGACCTATATATGTTCTGCCTACAGGAGCTACACTTTAGACTCAAAGACACGAACAAACTCTAAATCAAAGGATGGAAAAAATATATATGTCAAGCTACCAACATTCAAAATAAGAACAGGAGAGGCAAGATTAATTTCTCATAAAATACATTTAAAGTAAAATCCAGCATATATGAGAAGGAAGTTCATTACATGATGATTAAAACATCAGCAATCCAAGAGAACATAATAAATTAAACATCTACACAGCCAACAACAGTGCTCCAAAAATATATAAAACAAACACTAACTGAATTGAAAACAGAAATATCTCCACAATAATAGTAGGACATTTCAACACATCACTCTCTGTGAAGGAAAGAATATCCAGAAAAGCTCAATACAGACACAGAAAATATAAATGCTACAATTGACCAACTTGACATCATACACATAAACAAAACATTCTATACTTAACAGTAGTCAAGTATATTATCTTTTCTACTGTACATGAAAAATCTCCAGAACTGACCACATATTAGACCACAAAGCAATCCTTAACAAAACTCAAAGTACTGAAACATTACAAAGCATCTTTTCAGACCATAAAGCCATAAAAGTAGAAATCAGTAACAGAAAAAAAGAAGGAAAAATTCAAACACATGGAAACTGAACAACACCTTGCTGAGAAATGACTGGGTTATAAAAGAAATCAAGGATGAACTAAAGAAATTTACAGATCAAATGAGAATGAAAACACATCCTACAATAATCTAAAGGATATACCCAAAGCAGTGCTCAGAAGTCAATTTATCTCAAACACACACAGAAGAGGCCCAAATCAAACAATTAACTCTACATGTTGAACAAGTGGAAGAGAGAGGCAAAAAAATGCTTTGAGCAGTACAAGAAAGAAATAATACAAATTAGGGCAGAACTCAATGACACAGAGAATAGAAAAATGATTGAGTTACTACAATCTAAGTCCTTTTTTTTTTTTTTTTTTTTTTTTAAAGTCAGAAACATTGATAAACCACCGGCCAAAATGAAAATAGAACAAAAGGAGAGGAAGCAAATAACTCGAATATGACATAAGATGGTTGATACCACAATAGACTCAACTGACAATAAAAGAGTCATGACAGAATACTACAAGAAATCATACTCTAATAAATTTGAGGATTAGCATAAATGGACAAATTTCTAGAAGGGCCTAGAGGAAATCAACACATTTCTAGAAACACATTACCTACCAAAACTAGCATAACAGAGACAGAACAATGAAATAAACCCATCAAAAAAGAAGAGATTGAAAAATTGAAAATCTCCCAACTAAGAAAAATTTGTTGCACTGAAGGCTTCACTGGAAAATTCTACCCAACTTTCAGAGAAGAGTTAACACCATTATTACCAAAAGTATTCCAGAGTATAGAAAATGATGGAATGCTCCCAAATTCATTCTATGAAGTCAGCATAACCCCAAAAGCAAAACAAGGCAAAGACAACACAAAAAGGGAAAATTACACAACAACACCTCTCATGAACTTAGATGCAAAAATTGTCAACAAAATTCTAGCTAACAGTATTCAGCAACATATCAAAAAAGTAGTTCACTATGACCAAGTAGAATTCATACTAAGGATGCAGGATGCCTCAACATTAGAAAAATAACTAATGCAATCAATCATATAAAGAAAAAAAAAAGAACCACTTCATTTTATCAACTGATGCACAAAAAGCATCTGACAAAGTCAAGATGCATGTATGCTAAAAAACAACAGCAAAATAGGAATATAAAGGAAATTCCTCAACAAAATAAAGTACATCTGTGCAAAACCAATAGCTGACATTTTTCTAAATGGAGAGTCTGAAAACATTCCCCTTGTGAAAAGGAACCAGACAAGGATGCCCACTGTCACCACATTTATTCAAAATTGTCCTAAAGGTTCTAACTAAAGCAATCAGGCAAGATAAAGAAATAAAGGTCATCCAAATTGGTAAGGAAGAAGTAAACGTATCTCTATTTGCATATGATATGAACTTGATACACAGAAAACCCTGAAGAATCTACCAAAAAACTATTGGATCTAATAGAAAAGTGAAACAAATATCAGGATACATGATATACTTACACAAATCAGTTGAATTCACTTACACCAACAACCCCACCCAAAGGGTCCATTAAAAAGGAAATCACAAAATTATTACCATTTATGACAGCCCCCAGGAAGATAAAATACACAGAAGTAAATCTAACCAGACACATAAAAGACCTATATAATGAAAATTACAAGACTCTACTGCAAGAAACCAAAAGAGACCTATATAAGTGGAGAAACTTACCTTACCCATGTGTAGGAAAACTTAACATTATGAAAATGTCTATTCTACTCAAAGCAATCTATAGCTGAAATGTAACCCCAATACAAACTCCAGTGGTGTTTTTCAATAAAATGGAAAAAAACAAATCACCAACTTCATATGGAAAGGGAAAAAGTCTCAGATAAGTGAAGCATAACTGAGGAATAACAAAGAGGGAGGCCTCAAGCTACTTGAATTTATTACCTATTATACTGTCACAGTAATCAATACAGTATAGTACTGGTACAAAAACAGACACATAGATCGATGGAAAAGAATTGAGAATCCATATGTAAAATCATCCACCTATGAGTAGCTGATATTTGACAAATCTCCAAAGTCTATAAACCGAGGGAAAGACAGTCTCCTTAACAAACACTGTTGGCATAACTGGATATCTATCTACAAAAAAGCAAGCAACACTATCTCTCACACTGTGCACAAAATCTAACTCAAAATCTGTAAAAGACCTAAATACAAAATCTAAAACAATAAAAATCATAGAAGAAAAAATAGAAACAATTCTAGGAGTCCTAATACATGCTATACACAGACAATAAAGTATTATTAACAATTCACAAACACTAGAAGAGAAAATAGATAACTAGAAACTTCTAAAAATCAAATATTTATGCTCATCCAGAGATTTCACTGAAAGATTAAAAAGACTACCTACAGATTGGGAAAGAATTTTGGGTATCACTAATCTGATTGTCATCTAATCTCCATAATCTACAAGGTACTGCTAAACCTCAACAAAAAAAAGACACATACCTCCATTAAACAGTGGGCAAAGACACGACCAGTCACTTCACCAAAGAATATAGTTAAGTAGTTAACAGATATATGAGGAAATGCTCACAGTCACTAGCCATTGGCAGATATATGAGGAAATGCTCACAATCACTAGCCATTAGAGAAACCCAAATCAAAACTACAATGAAATACCATCTCACCCCCAAAAAATGGCATTAATCCAAAAAACACAAAATAATAAATGTTGGAGAGGTTGTGGAGAGACTGGAACTCTTCCACACTGCTGGTGAAATGTAAAATGGTATAAACACTTTGGAAATCGATTTGGCACCCACTTAATAGAATATATCCTAGACAAAAAAAAAAATGGCTGTCACAGCAATGTCTACTGCAGCACTGTCTACAACAGCAAAAAGATAGAATCACCCTAAGTGTCCATCAACAGATGAATGGATACACAAACTATAGTATGTTCACACAATGCAATGAGAAAGAACAATGATGATCTTAGGAAACACTCCATAACATGGAGTCATCTGGAAGATATTATGTGGAGCGAAATCAGTCAGTTGCAAAAGGACAAATACTTTATGAGAACACTATCATAAGAACTTAAAAAAAGATGGTCACATGGGTGGGGAGGGAAAGAGAGGGGTATTCATTGATTAGATAGGAGACATGAACTGGGTTAGGTGAAGGAGTGAGCACACAAGAGAAGGGAGGTTACTAGAACTGAACTGTATCAAAAGCTAAAATGTCTTCTAAATATAACCTAATATTATGAAGGACAGAGTAGCAAGGACAGTGGTCCAGGGAACCATGGTTTCAGGGGACATCTAGACTAAATGGCATAAATAAGTTTTGTTTTTTGTTTGAAGAGAATATTCTGTATACCTCTTTGGTGAGTGGAATCTGGGGTCTTAAAAGCTAGCAAACAGCCATCTAAGTAGCATCATTTGGTCCAATCTCTCTGGAGCAAAGAAGAATGAAGGACATCAAAGACAAGGGGAAAATATGAGCGCAGCAGACACAAGGTGCCATATGATCCAGAGACTACATAAGCATGAGAACAGATGGCGTCAGGCCACCAGACAGAGAACACAACGTAAAGTCCCTGATGCAGTGGGAGAAAAATGGGTGTACAGAACTAGAATTCTGTTAAAACCAGACTTCACTTTCTGACATCCTGGAGGGTCCCCTGAGAATATAGCCCCTGGACTCTCTGTCAGAACTAGAACTCTATTAAAACACCAGACTTCACATTCTGACATCCTGGAGGGTCCCCTGAGAGTATAGCCGCTGGACTCTGTCAGCCCAGAGCTGAAACAAGTACTGACGCCAATTCTTTAGACAAAGATAGGACTGGACTGTGAGACATAGACTGACGCTGGCAAAGAATATGCTTCTTGGCTTAAATGTACACATGATGCTGTCTAAGGTGAGATGAGAGAGTGCAGGGGGACATGAACAGATGCGGGAGGTGCAGGGTGTAAAGTAGGAATGTGGTGTAAGGGTGGAAGCAGTTAGAGTTATGTAGTCTGCATAGGGTTTTATGTGACAAATTGATTTGGATTGTAAACTTCCACTTGGAACACAATAAAATATTTATAAATAAGTAAACAAGACAGTTTTTGCTTTCAATCTTGTATTATTACTGAATGTCTATATAACTTTAGATATTTTTATTATCTGTTTCTTAATTTCTTCCTCTGTACAGTCCTTACACTAAAGAGACACTATGTGGATTAAGTCGGGTAATAATACAAAATTACAGAGAAAATTATTTCATACCTAGTGTATAGTCAACTAAATAACTGTATCATCATTAATATAATCCTGATCCCTTATATCCATTTTACGCTTATTTTCATTTATGTTTTAATTGTGAACTCTTTCAGAGATGGGATTAAAAAACTATTAAAAAAAAATCCAACTATCTGTTTAACCACACAGGCTTGTACCTGGCACAAAGTAGGCATTCCCTTAAAAAAATATGTTATTAAATAAAAACACATAGAAATTTAGATTTGTTTAGAAGTTAAACTTGTGTAACTTTATACCTTGTGCTGACACCGTGTCAAACACATATATTTTTGAAGAAGTCTCATTATACATGATTACACTGATTTTATAGCTGGAAGAAAAGGGATGAAGATGTTATGGAATTTTCTACCTGTCAGAGTTAAATGATGATTGAACTATGAGTGATATCTGTTTACCCACTCAAAATTCAGTTATTTTCCCATCATATTTTATTGTCTATCCACAGTTCTCTTTAGCATCCAAAGGAACTCTAACTTAACATCTTCTTACAGATTTATTTCCAAAAACAAAATAAATAATAATAAAAAACAAAACAATTTTACAGGCAAGAAGCCAGATCTAAAAAAAAAATTACCAGGTAACAAAAGCATCCATCTAGATTAAGGTCTCTGTATTGTGGGGATTTGGAAACTACTACCCTCATCTTACCTCTCTTCTGCTCTCAGCCTTATACTCTCAATAATACCCTCTCTACCTTTCTTTCTAAACACTTGCCTCCATTTCATACATCAGTCTATAAAGTTTAAGCATACAAGCAAACTAATACAATAACAAAGCTTCTGAATTTATCTTAACCACCACCCCCAAAAACCCACTGCTGTTGTGTCGATTCCAACTCACAGAAGACCATATAGGATAAACTAGAACTGCTCCAGAGTTTCCAGAGAGTGACTGGTGAGTTCAAACTGCTGATCTTTTGGTTAGCAGACATTTCACTTAACCATTACACCACCAGGGTTTCCGAGTTTATCTTAAAGTTATATTACACAAACCAACTGTTTAAACCTACTGTGAGACTTCCTGAGAGCTATGATGAGAGTCTTTTTCATTAACATATTTATGAGCTAAATGCCACGTGACTACCACATAATCCAAAGAACTCAAATACATTCCCACAAAGTAGACACTGACTCACAGTGACCCTACAAGGACAGAGTAGAGCTGTCCCACATGATTTGTAAGCAGCAGCTAGTGGATTTCAATAGCTGCCTTTTGGGTTAGCAGCTGAGCTCTTAACCACTACTGCACAACCAGAGCTCCAACTGCTAGAGAGATCGAGTAAGTATCTCTTGAATGACTGAATGAATGAATTCTAATTGATATTCAGAATGATGGTGTGGAGACCTTGTAGGTTCTTATGTGGTTGGTTGCCACTGAGTCAGCTCCAACTCTAAGCAAACCCATGTACAACAGAAGGAAACACGGCTCAGTCCTGTGGCTCCTCATAATTGTTGCTATGTGGGAGTCCCTTGATGTGGTCACTTGTTGATCCATCTTACTGAAAATCTTCCTTTTTGTGGACCATCTACTAAGATCAAATGTAAATGGTCAAGCAACGTTCCATATACTGCACTTACTAAAAAATTAAATCATACAACTATGACGTGATATCCATTAATGAGTTCAAGCAATTCTCAAGTTAATAGTTTAACTTTATTTTAATTAGAATATTTTATTAAACAGAGTAATAGGATAGACTTAAAAAAATCACAATTATTGGTTTATTCATGTACTTGGGCTCCTTGTTAAGATTACAATAACCCTGGACCCTCACTGAGGATAGTTATCCTGGGGTGTTTTTAAGGGGAGTTGTCACTGCTGCCAATGATGTGATAGTTCTATAAAAACTAAAAGAAAGAGGTAAGAGGGAACAATTAGAAAATGCTTGTTGTAGGTGTTCTCTACAGTAACTAAGTTTCCTCCAGCAGGAATGTCTTACAGAAGAGCTCTATACAGGGTCTCACAATTAAATTCACAAACTCATCCTAGAAAAAGTGCTACATACCTCATTGCTGAATACCACTATGGTCACCTTCAAAGCACTCCCCTTGGGAAGTTGTGCATCAATGCCAGTGCCCAGTCCACTCTTTAAAGCAATTTTGAACTCTTTTTCTGGAACGGCCATCGGAGCTGCCATTGTATTATCCTTGATGTCCCGAAATGTCATCAAAATGTCTTCCTCTCAATATCTTCTGTATTTTTAGGTAAAGAAAAAGCCACTGGGGATTAAATCAGGTGAGTAGGGATGGTGTTCCAATACACTTATTTGTTTACTGGCTAAAAACTCCCTCATAGACAACTATACAATTGAGTTTGCGAACTTGCCACCTTGTTACCATGTGCAATGGCCATTCCAGAAAGAGTTCCAAAATTGCTTTGAAGGCTGACCTAGGCACTGGCATCAGTGTACAGCTTCCCAAGGGAAATATATCAGAAATTACCATTGTGATATTCAAGAATGAGGTATGTAGCACTTAAAACAAATTCATGGACTAATAATTGCCACACCTTATATATGTCACAGTAGTTACGATCTTGGCTACTAGCCAAAAGGCCAGCAATTAGAGTCTACCAGTTGCTCCTTGGAAATCCTATGGAGCAGTTCTAATCAGTCCTATTGGGTCACTACAAGTCAGAAACCACTTGGTGACAATGGGTATGGTACGCTACTGTGTGTTAGGTTTTGTTCTAGCTGATTGGGATATATTGTTGTTACAGAAAGACAAAGAGTTTTACCACTTTGCAACTCAAGTTCTAGTACAGGGAGACAATAAACATAACAAGTGAATGACAAAATATACTAAAGGTGATAAATGCTATGAAAAAAAGAAGGGTTGAGATTGTGAGTAGCTGAGTAGGGACAGTGAGGATGCTGCAAAAAATAGGATGCACAAGTTAAAACCCATTGAGAGTGCTATTTAAGTAAAAGCAGTAAAGTAGGAAAGTAGGTGTAGTAGTTACTCTTGAGGATATCTGCAGCAAGTACATTCTAGACTGGAAAAGACCTGGTTCAAATGTTCTAAGATTGGATGAGGCTAGTATGTTTTAATATAGCTACAAAAATGAATCAGCAGTAGACTCAGGAGATGAATTCATGATGCTAATGGTGGCCAGACCATAAAAGTTCTTGCAGGCAAATTTAAATCTCTGAATTTCCCTCTCAGTAAAAGACAGAAGCATAAGAATATTTTGAGCTGAGGACAGACCAGTCTTGTTTCCATTTTAAAGGGTGACTATGGCTGCTCTGTTGAGCACAAACTGTAAAGACATATGAGTAGAAGTAGGGAGACCATTTAAGAAGCTATTGATGTAACTCAGGTTAGAGATGGCAATAACTTACATTAAGGTAATAACAATTGAGATAGTGAATGTTATTTCACTGTTGATGCCTTTTGAAGATAAGACTATCAGGTTTGTCTGGGAGGTAAGAAAAGATATTTGAAAGAACAAGAGGAGGGATATAAGGAAGAAGCCAAGAATTTTGGCTTGATCAAGAAGGATGGAGTTTCCACTAATTCATATGGAATGGACTGCAGGTGAAGGAAATATGAGGTCTGACAATTAAGTGTGTGAACTTAATTGTTCTAAGTGCTACACACCTAATTGCTGAATATCACTACAGTTACCTTCGAAGTACTCCCCTTGGGAAGCTATACACCAACACCAATGCCTAGACAAACCTTCAAAGCAATTTTTGAACTATTTTTCTGGAATGGCCATCAGAGCTGTTGTCATATTGCCCTTGATACCCTGAATGCCATCACAATGTCTTCCTTTCAAAATTTCCTTTATTTTTGGTAAAGTAAAAAGTCAATGGGGGCCAGATCAGGTCAGTATGGAGTGTGGTATGAGACAGTTATTTGTTTACTGGCTAAAAACTCTCTCACAGGAGCAAAGGCTGACAACACTGAAAAATGAGATAGATCACTCCACAATAATAGTAGGAGGCTTCAACACTCCACTTTCAGTAATGGACAGATCAAGAAAGATATGGAAGTTCAACAAAACACAAACCACTGAACTATTGCAAAGCATCTTCTCAGACCACAAAGCTATAAAATGCAAAAACAACAGCAGAAACCACATGGGTAGAAATTTGATCTCATGGGAAATGAATGACACCTTGCTCAAAAATTAATGGGTTATACCCAATACTGCAAGGATAGAGTAGCAGGGGCAGGGGCCTGAGGCCCATGCTCTTAGGGGACATCAAGGCCAATTGGCATAACTAGCCAATTGCTAAGAGAGTCTTCTGCACACCATATTGGTGAGTGGTGTCTGGGATCTTAAAACTAGCAAGGTGATATATGAGGTCCACCAAATGGTTCCAACTCAGCTGGAACAGATGATCACCAAGGACAACAATGACATGAGGGAAAAAGAGCCCAGAAGACAGAAAGATCCAAATGAATGGGTGATTATATTAACATGTGACCTGAATAACCAGATGGTGCTGTGATGGGGCTCACAGTGTTGAGTCACAGTGGCAATATGAGAAAAAAAAAATGGGTCAATCCAAAGAACTCCACTAAAAAATGACAACTGATGGCCTGAAGGCCTGGCAGTTCCCCTGGGAGCATGGCCCCCAAGACCTGATGCTACCCCTGATCACAGATCATTAGTGAGATCAACTCTTTGGACAGGAATGGATTGGACTCGGGGACAGAGTGATCATATCATTCTATGCACCTATAGCATGTTGTCCTGCTGGCCTCTTACTAAAGAGGATAGAGAGAAGGGGACAGGAGATTGTTAAGAGGATACAACACGTATGGAATGGAAAGGAGGAGTGTGCTATCACTGGGCAAAGAGAGTAGAGGGAGCTGCATAGCAAATTTGAGTTGTATTGTAAACTTCTGCTCAATTACAACACAAAAATAAATAAATGATAATGAGTTATAGAAGGAATCAAAGATTCAATAAGAAATTCATGAAATCAAATGAGAATGAAAACGTATCATATCAGAACCTATGAGATACAGCAAAAGCAGTGCTCAGTGGTCAATTTATCTCTATAAATGCACCCATCTGGAGTGAAGAAAGGGTCCAAACCAAAGAACTAAGACTACAACTTGAACAAGTAAAAGGGAACAACAAAAACCCCTCAGATGACAGAAGAAAGCAGCTAATAAAACTTAGAGCAGAACTAAGAAAATGAAAGATAAAATAATTGAGAGAATTAGCAAAACTAAAAATCGTTTTTTTCTTTTCTAAAAGAGCAAAAAAAAAATGATAAACCATTATCTAAACTCACAAAAGAAAAACACGAGAGGAAACAAACGACCACAATTAAAAATGAGACAGGAGATGTCACAACAGACCCAAGTAAAATCAAAAGTATCATAACAGAATACTATGAAAAACTGCACTTTAACATATTTTAAAACCTAGAGGAAATGGACGTATTTCTAGATTCACATCAACTACCAACATTATCACAAAGATAAACAGAACAATATAATAAACCCATCACAAGAAATTGAAAACGTAATACAAAAAATTGCTAACCAAAAAAGTTCTGGCCCTGATGGCTTCACTGAAGAATTCTACCAAACTTTTAGAGAGGAGTTAATTCCAATACTACTGAAGCTATTTCACAACATAAAAAAGGACATAATATTCCCATATGCACTATGTGAAGCCAGCACAACCCTGATATGAAAGCCAGGTAAAGATCCAACAAAAAAGGAAATTATAGACCAGTATCACTCATGAACCTAGATGAAAATATCTTCAACAAATCCTAGTCAATAGAATTCAACAACATGTCAAAAAAAGAATCCATCATAACCAAGTAGGTTTCATAGTATGGATGCAGGGCTGGTTCAACATCAGAAAAACTATATGACCCACCACATAAATAACACAAAGCATAAGAATCACCTGATTTTATCAATTGATGCAGAAAAGGCATTTGACAAAGCCTAATGCTCATTCATGTTAAAAGTCCTCAGAAAAATAGGAATAGATGGGGAATTCCTCAACACAATAAGGGGTATCTACACAAAGCCAACAGTCAGCATCATCCTAAATAGATAGAAGCTGAAGGACTTTCCCCTGAGAAAGGAAACCAGACAAGGGTGTCCACTGTCACCACTTCCATTCAACATTATTCAACAAGGTTCTGGCCAGAGCAATCCAACAAGACAAAGAAATAAACAGCATCCGCATGGGTAAGGAAGAAGTAAAAGTATTTGTATTTGCAGGTGATATGATCATATACACAGAAAACCATAAAGAATCCATAAATAGACTACTGGAATTAATAGTTCAGCAAAGTATCAGGATATAAGATAAATGCAAATAAATCAGTAAGTTTCCTTTACATCAACTAAAAGATCATCAAGAGAAAATCACTGAAATCAATACCATTCACAGTAGTCCCCAAGAAGATAAAATAAGTAGGAATAAACCTAACCAGAGATGTAAGAGACATATTCAAGAAAAATTATAAGACCCTATTGCAAGAAGCCAAAAGAGACTGACGTAAGTTGAGAAACTTACCTCGCTCATGGATAGGAAGACTTACTATTGTGAAAATGTCTATCCTACTCAAAGTGATACAGTGCAATCCCAGTACAAATTTCCATATTATATTTTAATGACATGGAGAAACAAGTCACCAACTTGGAAAGGGAAGAAACATTCAAGAAGTAAAACATGACTGAAAAAGAGAAACATCCCAAGAGGTCTCACACTACCCAACCTTAGAACCTACTACACTGCCACGGTGGTCAAAACAGCCTGGTACTGGTACAAAATATATATATATACAGACCACTGGAATACAATAGAGAATTCAGAAATATCACCATCCTCCTATAAATAACTGATATTTGACAAGGGCACAAAAGTTGTAAACTGGGGTGAAAACAGTCTCTTTAACAAAAAGTATTCACAACATTGGGCATCCATTTGCAAGAAACTGAAAAAGGACCAATATCTCACACTTTACACAAAAACTAATTCAAAATGAATCAAAGACCTAAATATCAAACCCAAAACAATAACGATTGTGGAAGAAAAAATATGGACAACAACTGAAGTTTTAATACATGGATTAGACAGACTATAAAATCTTATCAACAATGCATAAACAACAGAAGAGAAAATAGATAAATGGGAACTACTAAAAATCACTTATGCTCATTCAAAGACTATAAAGAGAGTTAAAAGACTGCCTGCAGGATGGGAAAATATATTTGGCAACTATGTATCAGATCAACATCTAATTTTTATAATCTACAAAGTACTGAAAAATATCAACAAGAAAAACACAACCCCATTAAACAGTGGGCAAAGGAGATGGACAGATGCTTTACCAAAGAGGACATCCAGGCAACCAAAAGACACGTGAGGAAATGCTCACAATCATCACCTATTAGAGAAATCTAAATCAAAACTACAGTGAGATATCATCTCACTCATTGATGCTGGCAAGAATTCAAAAAACATGAAACAACAAATGCTGAAGAGGCTGTGGAGAGATTAGAACACTCCTACACTGCTGGTGGGTATGCAAAATGGTACAATCTCTTTGAAAAGCAATTTGGCACTTTCTTAAAAAGCTAGAAAAATAAATAACTAGATGATCCAGCAATCCCACTGCTTAGAATATATCCTACAGAAATAAGTGCTATTATACGAACATATACACACACAAGAAGGTTTATGGCAGCACTGCCCACAAAATTAAAAAGACGGAATCAACCAAGATACCCATCAACAGATGAATGGATAAACAAACTACGGTATATATATACAATGGAACACTACGCAACAACAAAGAACAATGATGATTTTAGGAAGCATCTCATAATCTTGCATCAAATAGAGGACACTATGCTGGGTGAAATTAATCAGCTGCAAAAGGACAAGTATTGCATGAGAGCACTATTAAAAGGACTTAAAAAATGACATAGAAGGAAAGACTCTTTGACGGCTACAAGTATGGGGAGGGAGGGAGAGGATTATTCATAGATAGCTGATAGGAATTCAACTAGATGAAGGGAGTGACAGTACTCAGCAGAAGGCAGGTCAGCCTTCTGGACTACACAATAAACTAAAGGGTTTTCTAAACTCAAACAAACATTTCAAAGGACAGAGTAGCAGGGACAGGGATGTGGACCATTTTTTCAGGAGGCTGGCATAATTAGTCTCTTGCTAAGAGTGTCTTCTGTACCTCATATTGATGAGTGGCATCTGGTGTCTTAAAAGACAGCAAGTTGCCTCCTTAGGAACATCAACTGGTCCCAACCCACCTGGAACAGATAACAACTGAGAACATCAAAAACACAGGAAAAACAAGCCCAGGAAACAGAAAGACCCATTGGATTGGGAGACTACATCAGTATGAGACCAGAAGAACAAAACAGTGCCTGGCCACAACCAAAAACAGTCTTGATATCACAAGGTAGAGTCCCTGACGTAGCATGAGAAAAAGAGGTGTGCAGATCAAGAGCTCTACTAAAAGACCAGAACTGATGATCCGACAACTTGGAGGGTCCCGTGGGAACATGGCCCCGGACCTGCTGCTGGTGCAGACCTGAAACCAGTACTGAGGTTAACACTTCACATTAAGAATGGACAGGACTCTGAACACAGAGTGAGCATGCAGTGTGTGTACGGTATGGTTTTGTACATTTATAGCAGGCTGTTCTACTGGCTTCTTTCTAGAGGGGAGAGGTGTTCATTAAGAGGATACTAGAAGTAAAGAGTGAAAAGGAGGAGTGGGCTGTCACAGGGTGAGGAGAACAGATAGAGTTGCAGAGAAGCAGGCATGCAAAATTGACCTGGACTGTATACTTTGACCTAACCATAATAATGACAATAAAAAAACAACTCCCTCACAGACAACCAAACAAACTTTGCAAACTTGCCACCTTGCCACCATGCTCAGTGGCCATTCCAGGAAGAGTTCCAAAATTGCTTGGAAGAGTGGACTGGGTTCTGACATTGGTGCATAGCTTCCCAAGGGGAATACTTCAAAGTTGTCTGTAGCGATATCCATCAGTCAGATATATAGCACTTTTTCTAGGATGAATTTGTGAACTTAATTGGCAGTACTCCTGATACTAGTTAAATCAGAGATGTCTGGACATTCACGTGGTATTGCAGAATAGACATTCACGTGGTACGGCAGAATAGACAGCTCTATACATAAAGGGAAAGATTTCTCTGGTGACAAAATATGAGGATCAGGCATTCATGTGGTATGTGAAGGCTTGTCTTTGGTGAAGTCACCAAGGTAGCTTGAGTGCAGACATGAGAACAATAGGCCAATCCTTGGAGAACTCCAATATTAAGAAGCAGTCCAGAAGAGGGAGAACCAGCAGAAGAGGAACCAGCAGAGGGGTTGAAACCAAGCTGGATGACAAGCTACAGAGGTAGTAGAATTATAGTTCAATATGATGAAGCAAAATTGGACAATGATGTCTGTACAACATTTTATAATACAGTGGATTTTCTTTTCAATAACTGGAAGTAATCATAGACAGATTGATGAGTATCAAAACTGCTGCAGAAATAATGCCTGCATTGGGCTGATTCCTGAAATGATTTGTGGTCTGTGGGATTCATTCCAACTACCACTTAACAGAAAAGCAAAGATATATCTGTTGTTCCAATTGTGAGCCTTTGGAGTCTTAGTGGCTTGTATTCAGAACGATTTCAATGCCTCTAGGTAAGAAAGAAGATAAACTACATGATTTAGTGCAAAGAAGAGCCACTTCGGCACAGACAGACCTGGGTTCAAGTCCTAACACTATCACTAGGAAATTTTGTAGCTGTAGCAAAGTTGCTTAAGTATTTTTAAACCTTAGTTTCTTCTTCAGAATCCTCAGAGTTTTTCGAAGGAAGAAAGTATTAGTTCCACTGTGCTCTGCACAGTGTACAAAATGTAGAAGGTATTTATAAAAAGTTTAATTCTGTAAGTCTAAGGTCCTAGATTCAAAGACTATTTTACGGTTCTTTTAGTCAGTTGCTCCTTTAAACTTGAGTTTTAGACTACAATCTTCATTTAAGCACTCTGTATACTCACAAAGCAGAAACTGAAAGTGTCTTTTTTTACCCTCTAAAAAACAAAATAGTATAGTTTGTAACTTCATAAACAATGAATGATAGATTTTTTTTTTTTTTTTAATTTGGGATTTTTCCTGCTCTAGTTAAGGAAGATTATTTCCCTCTACGTTGATGCCAATGTATACAGAGAAACTTTGAACTCAAATGCAGGTAGGGAAGCTAAGATGAAATTTCTTATCATGAAACCACATAAATTTAAGGCAGAGCCATAGCTTCTCCAGTTCCAAAGGAAGATAAGAAGGAAATGAAATATAAACCAAATATTCAGTGAGTTTCCATACACACAGTTCAAACATAACTAGAGTCAGGGAGCTAGATTCAACTATTTCAGAGTGGCCCATCTAGGTCTATTGAAAATTATTAGATTATTAGCATAATTTTATTAACATAATGGCAGTTTTAATAACAGCATGATTGTATATGACATTTGAAGAGTTCCTGTAAATTTGTAGAGGAATCTTTTTTGCATATATTTTATTTATCTATATTGTAATTTAGATGAAGATTCAGAGAACAAACTTGTCTCTCATTAAATAGTTAGTACACATACTGTTTTATGACACTGGTTAACAACCCCACAACACATCAACCCTCCTTTCCCAACCTTGGTTCTCTATTACTAGCTTTCCTGTCCTCTCCTGCCTTCTAAGCCTTGTCCCTAGGCTGGTGTGTCCCTTTAGTCTCATTTTGTTTCATAGTTTTGTCCAATCTTTGGCTGAAGGGAGAACTTCTGGAGTGACTTCATTACTGAGCTGAAAGGTATCTGCAGGCCATATTCCCGGAGTTTCTCTACTCTCAGGCCAGCAAGTCTGGTTTTTCCTTTTGAGTTAGAATTTTGCTGTATATTTTTCTCCAGCTCTGTCTGGGGAACTTCTGTTGCAACCCCTGTCAGAGCAGTCAGAGGAGGTATCTGGACACCATCTAGTTGTGCTGGGTCAAGTCTGTTGGATGCCACTGTAGATGCGGTCCATTAGTCCTTTGGACTAATCTTTCCCTTATTTCTTAGTTTTCTTCATTCTTCCTTGCTCCTGAAGATATGAGACAAGTGCAGTATGGTACATGGCTGCTCACTGGCTTTTTTAGATCCCAAATACCACTCAACAAAGTAGAATATAGAACAGTTTCTCTCCAAACTATATTATGCCAGTTGAGCTGGATGTTCTTAAATATTATGGTCCCCAGAGCCCTAAGCCCAGCATTTCAGTCTCTCAGGCTGTTTGGGATTTTCTATGAAGCTTCTATGACCTTGCCTCGTACAAGTTGTGTTGATTTCCCCAAGAATGTGTACTGTCTTACCCTTCACTGAAGTTGCCACTATAATTATTGTCTATTTGATGGTTTTCCATACCCATGCCTTTTCTCCTTGCTAACAAAGAAGATTGTTTCTTTTTATATGTAAACCTTTTTCTGAGTTTTTATAGTTGTGACCTCATAAAACATTTGTCATTTTGTGACTGACTTATTCAACTCATTATAATGCCATTCAGTTTCATCCGTGTTATGGATGACATCCAGTTTTGCCAGCGCCATTCATTAAAATGACTGGCTGTCTTAGGCTGGGTTCTCTAGACAGCAAAATCAATAACATGTATAATTACATACAGGCAGAGATTTGTATCAAGGGGATGGTTTATGCAATTGTAGAGGCAGTAGTGTCCCAGTCTGTGGATCAGGATGGAGGCTTCCCTTGTTTCACGTAGCCTCAGTGGCTGGCAAACCCAACACTGGCAGGTCAGAGAGCAAGGCACCTACTCTCAGGCTGGGAAGACTGATGAATTCCACGATCCACAGATAAATGTGATAGACCAAGTTCTAAGAGTAGGAGGTCTGATAAACCTGAGGCAGCTGCAGGATCTACAGCAAGCCAAAATCCAGAATTTCTGCTTATATATGGATGAAGGCCCACCTCTGAGAAAACTCTCTTTAAACTGATTGGTTACTCACAGTTAACGTAATCATGGGAGTGGTCTCATATAAATACTCAGATTCATGGCCCAGCCAGGCTGACATACAATCTTAACCATCACACAATCTTTCCTCCCTTGTCAGGTGACCTGAGGTGGATGGATATACACTTGGGTTTTCAACTCTACTCCATTTGTCAGTGTATCTGCCACTGTACCAGTACCATGGGTCTTTGTTTCTAAGGTGTGTCTCTTGTAAACAGTGTACTGATGGATCCTGTTTTTTAATCTTTTGTGTCACTCTCCATTGTTTTTTGGGTAAATTTAGGCCATTTACATTCAATGTAACTATTGATAGATAGGTGTGAGTTCAGTGTTTTGTTTCTTCTTGCATGTGTGGAAGGGGTGTGAATGCACGTGTGTGTTATATTTTCTTTGTTCTTCTTACTCTCCTGGGCTGAATTCCTTTCATTTGTGAATTTCTTTTTCATCTCTTTTGCTTTTATAAATTTTGTTTTTATGGAGACTTTGTTTTCCTTTTGTATTCTGATGAGTATGCTTGTTAACTTTCTTTGTGGTTACTTTGAAATCTACCTTATCTTCTTAGTTTTGAACTAGTCTATTATTACTTGGCATCAGCTTGCCTTCTACTCCATTAGAAAGTTTTATACCTATACCATTTATTCCCTCTTCTGTTGTTCTGAATTTGTTGTCACCTACAGATTCACTTCTCCAGTTTCCTGTTGTAATTCTTTTGGTTTTGGATAGTCTTTAAGAGCTAATTTCCTATGCTAGTATCTAGATGGTACAATCTTTCATCCTAGATTCAGGCTGTGGTCTGATGCTGTTTGTTCTCAGACAGAAGGACTCCCTTTAATAAGTTGTAAATTTGGTTTGGTTTTTACACATTTTATTTATGTTTACCTGGAAATGTCCTAATTTCACTATCATAACTGAACAGGAGCTTTGCAGGATATATTATTATTGGTTGGCATTTTTTTTCTTTCAAGGTTTTATATGAGGTCTGACAAGTCCATGAACTTAATTGTTCTAAGTGCTACATACCTCAGTGCTGAATATCACTATGGCCACTTTTGAAGTATTCCCCTTGGGAAGCTATGGACTGGCACCAGCACCTAGTCCAACCTTCAAAGCAATTTTGGGATTCTTTTTCTTGAATGGCCATCAGAGCTGTCATCATATTACCCTTGATGTTCTGAATGCCATCAAAAGGTCTTCTTTTCAATATTTTCTTTACCTTTGGGTAAAGACAAGTCATTGGGACCACATCAGGTGACTAAGGAGGGTCCTCCAACATAGTTATTTGTTTATTGGCTAAAAATTCCCTCACAGACAACTAGACAATTAAGTTCACAAACTTTGCCACTGTGCCACTGTGCACAGTGGTCATTCCAGAAAGAGTTCCAAACTGCTTTGAAGAGTGGATTAGGTGCTGACATCAGTGCATAGCCTCCAAAGCAGAGTACTTTGAAGGTGACCATACTGATATTCAGCAATGAAGTATGTAGCACTTAAAACAATTAAGTTCACAGACTTAACCTCAGACCTGGTATATCATTTCTTTGCCTCTTGCTTGCACAGTTCTGACAGATAATCAGAGCTTAGTCTTACTATTCCTCCTCTGTATGTGACTTTTTGTTTATCTTGAGCTGCTCTCAGAATTTTTTATTTGGCTTTGGTTTCAGTGAATGTGATTATAATAAGCCTTCATGATTTTCTTTTAAGGTCAAACTTATAGGGGGTTTATTGATTTCTTGATGGTCAGCTTTTCATCTTTCATATTAGGGAAGTTTTCTGTCAACAACTCTTCAATGGTCCTTCCTGTGTTTTCTGTTTTCTCCTCTGTTCTGGAACTCTGATCATCTGCAAACCTTTTATTTTGATTATATCCCACATATATTAGTTGTTCGGTACTGCTCTAACAGAGATACCATGAGTGCATAGTTTTAGCAAGCCAAGCCAGCCAAGTGACATCATGTTTATTTTTTCACAGTCCAGTAGGCTAGAAATTCAAATTCAGGGTGCTTGGTCCAGGAAAACACACTCTCTCTGCCAGCTCTGGAAGAAGATCTTTGTGCTTCATCAGTCTTTTTTTGGTTCTGAGAGCAGCTCATAACAGGAATTGCAGGTCTGAAGGACACACTCTGCTCTTGTTGCTGCTTTCTTAATGGTATGAGGTCCCCAAGTCTCTCTGCTATCTTCTTTTCTTTATATCTCAAGCGTCCTGTTCTACCAGCACAACTGCACCCATCCTCTCTCATTAACATCACAGAGTCAGGATTTACAACATGGAGGAACACCACACAATACCAGGAACCATGGCCCAGTCAAACAGCCACACACATCTCTGGGGGCACGTAAGTGACTCCTTGACACCACAAAATTCTCATGCTTTCTTCTTCTTCTTTGGTTCTTTTTTCTGATTTTTCTTTAGAGTTGTATTGAAGTGTTTGTCTTCAATTTCACTGATCCTGTGTGCAGTCATTTCATACTTGCTCCTTAGCCTTTCTACGACACTGTCCATTTCTGAAATCTTGTTTATCTTTTGGATTTCTAACTGTTGATTTTGTATGACTTCTAGTTGTGAATTTATTTTGGCATTTTGTTCCTGTATTATTTTCATTAATTCATTCACAAATTTGTCTATATTTTCCTCATTTTTGTCTGCTTTTGCTTCAACTGTTAGACAGCTTTGAATAGTAGAGATTTTAATTCCCTGTCATGTAATTCTAGTGTCTTTTTTCTGCTAGAAAGTTGTCTGATGTTTTATTTGGGAAACCTACTGAAACCATCGTATTCTTTTTTTTTTTAACATTTTAATATGTGTACTCTCTTTAGGCCAATGAGTAGTTATTTTCTTTGTTTATTCATTGTAGATCTAATTGCTTCATCTTGCTGTTTTGTTTCATTTAATTATGTCAGAGCAAGTGGGCTGTGTGTTTTTTGTTGCTGCTTGTCTGTGGTCACAATAGTTTTCACTTCCTTGTCCAAAAGGCAGAGTCAGGCATTCAGCTGTGTTGCAGTAGGTCAGGTCCAGCAGATGATCTATGTTCTGCTGAGAGGTCCTACAGTTGCTTTTGCATACGACCCACCTGCCAACCTCCAATGCGGGTAAGGCAAATGCAAGCAGCATAGATGCTGTACTTTCTGGCCAGCTGAGCCACTGCAGCTAGCCTGGAAATGCCAAAGGAAGAACACTGTAGAGAAGATGGGGTAGGGGAAACCACATATTGTTGCTTACCAGGTGATTTGTCTTCTGCTGAGATTTCTGTGACTCTGCTTTCCTATACTCTATCAGCTACTGATCTCTGACGGGAGTCCAAGATGGTGAATCTGTGCTGGATTAGCTGCCAGGGTTGGCTCATATCTCTTCTCAGTCTCTGTTCTCTGTCAGTTTGTGACTCCATCTGGTGTTTGCCCAAGATCTTTATCTCCTCATTAGACACTCTGGATTCCAGGAATGACATTTGTCTCTGTTTTATGTAGTTTCTTGGGTCTTTGCTCTGCAGGAATGGAATAGCGCTTCTGTCTATAGTGCCTCACTGATCAGAAGTTCTTTGGGTTATATTTTAGCATCAAATTTTCTGCTGTATGTTTTAAGATGTCACTTACTTACATTAAAATAGTAGATTCAAACAGTGAAATGAGGTAAAGGCAACAGACTATGAAATCTGAGCAGCTGGATCTGAATCCTGAATCACTCAGTTCTTAATAATGTAATTTTGGCAAGTTAGGCTGAGACTCAGATTTCTTATCAATAAATGGGAAGAATAACACTAGGATTGTTGTGACAACTAAATGAGATAACACACGTAAAAACTGCAGCAATGTTGGATGCATAGGAAACAATGAAGAATACTTGTTTTTTATTATTTGGTCAATTATTGCAGAAAAAATGTTTCTCATTATCTTAAAGCGATTTTATAATGTTTTTATCATTTGAAAGTAATGTGTTGACTGTGATTTATTTAAATGGCACAAAAAAATTGTAATAAATAACAACCCATCTTTTAAATAATGTTCTTACATAGATAATTATATATGCTATGTTTAAATACAGCTATAAAGGTGTGTATTTGCCCACTTATCCTTTTTAGACTCAAGGAAATTAACTATTGTGAATCTAAGCTTATACATAGCAAGACATATGTTTACAAATACAATTTTAAAATACATTCTTAAATTTATAATTGCTGGCAAAAATCTGTACATTCATAAAACTGCACTTCAGAATAGTAGAATAACTTTATGATCTGATCATCAGTTTATAGAGTATATTTTTCCTTCATATTCTAAACCATTACTGGGTGTCATTAAACATTTTTATTTATCAGCCTGATAGAGAACAAAAGCTTTTAAAATTTATCTTAATTTGTATTATTCTAATAAGTGAGATTCAATTTTTTGTGCTTCCTTTAAATGATACTGAAAAGAAACAAACTTGTTGCCATCCAGTCAATTCCAACTCATAGAAACCCTATACAACAGAACCGAACCCTATTATGTTTCTAAGGAGTATATGGTGGATTTGTACTGCCGACCTTGATTAGCAGCCACAGTACTTAACTGTTATGCCTCAAGAGTTTCCAAAGAAACACGTGTGATGACTACTGATGTCACTGACTTCTTGTTTAATGAGGAAAACACAGCCATTACATATAAACAAAAATAATATTTTGAAATGCTGGCTTTCAAATGTGCATGCTAATTTGTCATTTGTTTTCTGATTTTGTTAATTATCAGTATTTTTGCTTGTACAGTGTGTTAGTTTTATGTTGGAAAATACTGTAAACTCTTATTTATTCCTTTCGTATTTTTTTATTTTACTTAGAAATGCTTTCTCTCAAGTAGACATTATGAAATAAAATTGCCTATAATGTATTTTAGTATTTTTAATTTTATTTTTTGCATATTATCTTAGATCCAGTTGAAATTTATGTTGATGCCTTGAGTTAGGAATCTAGCCTCTCTCCTCTCATCCCCTCAAAAAAAGTCTTTCACTAGTCATCTCTCTAATATTTACTGACTAATCAATTTCTCCACACTAATTTTACTTATCTGTACTTACCCCAGTAGTATAAAGTGTTAACCAAAAGGCTGGCAATTTGAATCTGCCAGGTGCTCTTAGTGTCATTAAAAGTTTGAATTGACTTGAAAACAGTGGGTTCTAGGTTTTATACTTACTATGAATTGAAATCAACTCTATGGAAGTTTTTTTTTTATACTTACTTGTAGATATGGCCAAGTGCCATCGAGTCGGAGCCGACTCATGGCGACCCTACTTGTAGACATGTAGACTCATTTATTTCACAAGAAGTGAGGAACAGATTTTATGAAATGTGTCATTTGTTCTAAAAATTCAATGAACTTGCTTAAATATTTTCAAATACTAATCCAGTCTTACACTCCTGAAATAAATTCCATTTGATTGTCAGTTATTAGATTTGTAATGTGCTACTAAAATATATTTGGCAACATTTCAATTAAAGTTTCAAATTGGCATTAATAATTAAGATAATTCTATCGTTTTATTTTTGTAATACCTTTATGAAACTCACATATTTTAAACATTATTTATAAATGGTATAAATATAAATATATTACACAAATTGCTTTGGATAATTAGATAGTCACTAATAAAATGGCAAGCCTCTTACATGGTAATGCTGTGCCACTCACTTTCAACACAGGCCTATCTTTCTTCTTTGGTCTCTTCCAGATCAGTCTCGATAACAACGCAGTTAACACTGCAACAAGAGAAGCCCCTGCACTATAACACATGGAAGGAAAGGCTCACTGAATTAACAAACATGTGAATAAATAAGGACATAAAGAATAGTAAAATTGTAGAGTGGGGTGAATGTTGGACAATCATTTGGCTCTTCTGAGGTCCCTGAGAGAGGATACCAGATTTGGACACATTTCAAGTTACACTTGAATTTTAATGATCATCTTGATGCTATTTTCCAGTTGGGAGTACACAGGAAAGTAAGAAGCAATGTTCTCATATGAAGTGGAAAATAATCTAAGAAAGAGGGAGAGAGAAAGCCAAAAAGAAAGCACTTGCAGTACAGAAGTCAGCACATTATTGACAATGACTTAAGATTCTCTAAGAGGTCTAGACAGGAAGAAAAGAGGGAGAGACTGGTATTTCAGGCCATACAAAGATGGATTTCATGAGAATGTGCTAAGCACACAGAAAGGAATATGTGGAGAGAGCATAATGCAGTATTATAAGGCAAATGGTATTGAGACAAAATAGAAAAATAATTTGAAGTATATGAGATATGCAGTAATTAAAAGAAAAGGTTATCATAAAAGAAAGCTAATGGAAATAACACTATAAACATTGCTAGAAAATAGCGTTATTTCAGTTGTTATTCCACAGGAAAAAAAAAATACAGACTATAATAAGCACTTTGGAATTTTTGTTTTTCTCCTTGGAAATGTGAATCTGAGCACAATATTATTTTTCCATTTGTAATTTAAATTCATAACTAAAGAACCAGAAAACTGATATGGGTGCAACTGAGATCATAAAGTCCATCTAATCCTCTCTTCCATTTTCTTTAGAAAAATAACACTGAGTAGTGGTCTCCATCAGGTCACAATAAAAGAGGTGAAAGTTGTGAGCTGCAGAGTAATTTCTGGACAAGTTATATTTATCTAGTAAAATAGAGAACGATTTCCAAGATTGTAAGTAGTATGTTTTGTTTTAAAATGTCATAGTTTCCACATTGTGTACTTCTGTGTCCTTACTAAACATCAGAAACCCCATTTGCATAGTGGTTAAGTGCTATGTCTGCTAATCAAAAGGTCAGCAGTTCAAATCCACTAGGTGTTCCTTGGAAGCTGCATGTGGCAGCTCTACTCTGGCCTATAGGGTTACTGTGAGTCTTGGAATTGATTTGATGGCAGTGGCTTGGCTTTACTAAATATCACTAAGTGATCTGCTAACTACCCAGAAAGTTAGGAAAAAACAACACTCATCAAGGATTTCAAATGGAGTATTTCATTTTCAGATGAAGACAGAAACCCAGGCTGCACGGAAAGATACGCCAGTTTGCCACTGCCGATGAAGTGACCATTTCCAGTCAGGCACAGAGGGCAGCCCCTCTCTCTAGGGCTGAGCAGAGCAAGAAGAAATAGAGAACAAATGGAACACTTTCGCATGTATTTTGGAACTTTAATTTTCTGCATTAATCTACATAAGGAATTGATTTGAAAAGCAGCACAGGAGAACATGGTTTCGTTTGATCTTAAAAGAGGCCAAATTTAGGGCAGAGTTACACTCCTGGCAATGTATTTCTTAAAAATTTGGTAGTAACTCAAGTTGAGTAATAAAAAGCAGGCTTTGGGGCAAATTTAATTGAAGAAAATGCCCACTGTATTTCAAAGGATTCTGAAAGCAAAATCAAAGAGATATTTTTCAAACACCTGGAGAGGCGGACTCGTCCAGGTGGACAAAGAGGTGGAGTGGCAAGTAGCAGGAGATTCTTGCAAATGCAAGCAGCACTTCCGTCATCCTTCAGTGCTCTCTCCGTTTTCCCAGTTTGTAGCAGACAAACCTTGTTCCAGTCAAAACCAGGAGCACAGACATGGCTAACTATGGATACCTTTGCTTGTTAGGTCCCATAAGGCATTTATTCATTGTAGTGCAAGAAATTATGGATGTCTTTTCACTTCTCCAAGGATGAATATTGGCTTCACTAAAATCAAATCTATTCCCCCAATTATGTTTCCATTCCTCTTTTTTAAATGTATGCAATAGCTTTTTCTATTTACACTAAATCATGGTGCGATCTTTTTAAATATGTTTTAAACAGCAACTAATCTTAATCTGTGTAGTTTCAAAACTCCCATTTAAATCAGTTACTGCCGAGTTGATTCCAAATCATCACCATCCCAAGCACGTCAGAGAAGAAATGAGCTCCACAGAGTTTTCAGTGGATGATTTCTCAAAAGCAGACTGGCAAATCTTGTTTCTGAAATTGATCTGGGTAGACTCAAACATCCAAACTTCTGGTTATCAGTTAAGTGTGTTAATCATTTGTACTACACAGAGATTCCTCCAAAACTATAGACTACTCAACCTAAGAGGCCATCACTAAGTTTACATGCACACTGACAACACCAAAGTTTTATGACCACTGTCTCCCTGATAGAGACTGTGACTATAGCCATAGTTAAACTTGAACAACTGGAGATGTTAAACAGTGAAAAAAAAAACAGTTGTGTCTTGGACTCTATGAAATACGGTACATGTGTGTTAGGGAGAAAGACACAGCATCAAAGGTGATGCATAGTTCTCTAGCTACTTCTGAAGATACCTCTTGGGCATATGTGGACACATGTTAATTCCTTAGAAGCCTTATTATCAAGACATAATTGTACTGATTCTGAACATTTTTCAAATGCCAATAGATGAACAATATTCACTTTTTTACTAACACTGTCTCAACAATAGGAAAAACATAATAAACATGTGCCTTGAAATAATGTAACAATATAGCATACTTATCTACAATGAAATCATTAAACACAAAGCACTACCAGTCAGATAGATCAGTCTTAATGGCCATCAATAGCACTGTCATAAGTTTCATAATTTAGAAACTTACAGTACTCAACCAAGTCAGCAAATTAACTTGAAATTCAAGACTAATTAAAATAAATAAATAATTCTCTCCAGAAAACATCACATAGTAAAGTTGAGATAAGGTCATTTCCCCAAGAATTCCCAGTCATATATTGCCCTTTGTCACCACAACATTAAAAACTGGTTCAAACAGACAGGCATCAAGAGGTGGGTTAGCAGCTCTCACAGAAAAGCTGTAAAAATTAGGCCTTTTGTCAGAATACACCTTTAATGGATAAATTGCTTCACATTTTTATTATAAAAGATTCAACTATAAATCCATAAATACTGTTACATTTGGCTTAATACTTCATAGTATCAAACCACACCATATTATTTTACTGGTCACAAATGTACATCAAATGACACTCAAATTTAGGGAAAATAATTTTAACCCCAAGTATACATTTGAAAGAACTAGGTAATCGTCACTCAGCAGATGATAATGAACATCAGTTTTGCAATAAAATATGGTTGTATTCCAAAGATCGATTATAGTATATTACAAATACAAAACAAAAAAAGATGCAGACAACTTGATGAAAGATTCTGACCAGTTTCTCAGTAGCCTCTCTTTTTCTATAAAAGGGCTCTGTCACAGGTTGAATTATGCCCTCGCAAAATGCTTATATCCATTTAGTTGGCCCAGGACTCTCAGTATAGTATGATTGTCCACCATTTTGTCATTTGATGGAATTTTTCTACATGCTATAAATTCAGTCACTATAAGTTACTGCAATGGCTTAGCTGCAGTTATACTGATGAGGTCTACAAGAGCAGACAGCATCTTAACCCAGTCTCTTTTGAGATATAAAAGAGACAAGCAAGCAGAGAGACATGAGGCCCTCACCACCAAAAAAGCAGTGCCAGGAGTGGAGCAAGTCCTTTGGAGCGTAGGTTTCTGCACTGAGGTACTTCCAAACCAAGCAAAGACCAATGCATCACAACCACCTTCCTCCAGAGGTAACACAAAAGGATTCCCTGGAGTAGATACCCTGAATTTGGACTTGTAGGCTACCAGACTGTGAAGAAATGAATTTCTTTTCACTGAAGTCATCCGCTTGTGATATTTCTGTTACAGCAGCACTAGATGACCCAGACAAACTCTATAGTTCTCTTATGTATAGCTCTTTCTATGGTTCTTCTATATATAGTTCTCTTACCTAGGAAGTATCAATTGGGTACTCCTTCAAAAATAAACTGATTTGGCATTGTATTCAGAAAATAAGGAAAGGGTAAATGTCCTCAAACATAAATAATCCTTTGAGAATATTCCATGAAACAAGTGACTAATCATTATGAGCTATCCTTTTTCACATTCTTCAATGTTTTATATGAAAAAGCAATATAAATATGTGAGCATAGTCAGTCAAGTTAAAAATGTCATGCTCATAAAAGACAAGGAATCTAAAGTAATAGGAACATTGCTGAAGACAGAGAAGCTATATAGTAAACATATGATCTGCAATAATTCATAATCTCAGTTATCTCATCTTACAAGTTTTATATGTTTTATGATTTCTAAAATTAGCCCCAATTGAAACATTCTGTGGTTCTAAAAACTTCAACATATCAATCAGTTGCTTTAGATTCATGGCTTTCTTCAGTGATGAAGAGCAGTGTCTTAGTCATCTAGTACTGCTATAACAGAAATATCACAAGTGGATGGCTTTAAAAAGAGAAATTTAATTCTATCACAGAAGAATTCCAAATTCAGGGAATCAGTTCCGGGGAAGTCTTTTTCTATTGGCTCCAGAAGAAAGGTCTTTGTCGTTAATCTTCCCCTGGACTGGGAGCTTACGGGGCACACGGACATGGTTCCAAAGGACATGCTCTGCTCTGGGCCCTGTTTCTTGGTATCTCTTGCTTCCCTTTCCTTTGTAGCCTAGAGATTGTCTCAAGGCCCACTACAGTCTTACACATTGAGTTCTTCCCCACCAACACAACTGCCACCTATCCTCCCTCATGAACATCATTGAGGCAGGGGTTACAGTATACAGGAACATCATACAATATGAGGAATCATGGCCCAGGCAAACTGCTACACACATTTTTGGGGGACACAGTCAATCTGTGACAAGCACTTATGTTACTTGATCTTCTTTCTATAAATTATAAATTGTGAAATAAAACCTCACACAAAATATTTGATACCATGTAATATTATCTATTCCTGTTTCAATATTCAGCATTATAGATCAAATATAGATTCTTTTCATTTTCAGCATAAAAGCACTCATACTGTGACTTAAAGAAGCATTGAGACTTCAGATGCCTTTCATATTTTGCCAACTGAATTTGGTCAGAGACCTAAAGGAGTAGCTTACTTTAGAAGCAACTATCAAGTCTGTCATGTGTTTTCTCAAATCTAAAGAATACCAAAACCTACTGTCATCAAGTTGATTCCAACTCATAGCAACCCTATAGGACAGACTAGAACTTCCCCATAGAGTTTCCAAGGAGTGCCTGGCAGATTCGTACCACTGACCTTTTGATTAGCAGACATAACACTTAAACATAACACCACCAGGGTTTCCAACCAACTGACAGAATTATTTAAAGAAACAGTAGTAGGTTATATCATATTTGAATATCTACATGACTTAAGGAAACAACTTTCTACTCTAGACTATAATTGGTTAATTAATCAGGTTCTTTGAAAAAGAGTATGTTTTTCTTAATTGTCTATCAAGTTTCTACCATAGCTCACAATGCAAAAAATAATTTGTAGTGGCTCAATTTAATATTTATGATATTTGTAAGATGATGATTAAAAAGAAAACATAATAAAGTTTAATAAAAATATATAGACCTACTGTATCCATGCATGCACCTTTCTTGTACCAGAGTAAATCTAGTTTAAAAAACAAGCTGAAATCTTACAGACAACACAAAGAACCTCACCTGAAAGTTATCATCATATTTTGGAGGGCTATAACAATTTTATGCCTACTTGAAAAAATTATAAGCATGACATTCTACTTAATTACATTTTGGAAAACTCATCATGTTTGAAGACAATACACAAACTATAATTCCATTTCTATAATCTGAATTATTATGACAACTATAAGATTTTTGCTTCAGTTACACTCTTCAGAAAGAAAATTATACAATAAGCTTGAATTATTTAATTCTTTCACTTGGAAAAAACCTAAGAAACCCTTTTTCACACTGGAATTTATGGCCATAACAGATTAAAAGCATATTTGTATTCGTAAGTGTTGTATCTCATAATCAATGCTCCTGGTAATATGAATTTCACATGGCAACAGAATATTTAGCAAAAAAAGTGGCTAAAAGAGAGATGAGATTACACTAAGAACAATATCATTATTATTTTCATAAATCAAACATGTTTACAGAAGACTAGAGGTTATAGTCAAAGAGTCTAATAAAGATTATATTGCTTTCCTGGAAATAATAATTCCTTTTTCATTGGTTAATACTACATATTTTGTATCTTTGTTTTCTCCTTTTATAATAGCCAAGCCAACGGCCAGGTGCCGTCAAATTAATGGGAACCGAACTGTAATCAACTGGGTGTCCATATTTGAACAAATAGGGGAATAATTTTTTACCTTAAATAAAAGCTTTAATTGTGTAACAATGCTTCCGTGTTTCTGGAACAAAAATGTCATGAGATAATTGTCCAATAGTGCTATAATGAGGAGCATTATTAGACATTTAAACATTTAATGTAGAAATGAAATTTTTTTTTCATGATTTTATTTTTGAAAAGTTTTCTTTCTACATCAATATCATTTCTATTTATAAAAATGGGAATAAAATACTAACTCATGAATGTTATCATCTTATTCTTCATTTTATGAGAAACAAGCACACATGTAGTACCTTTGGATACTGTTTGACGGGGATCAATACCCTTTCTGAGAGCTTTATGTTTTTGTTGCTGATGACATCAAGATATTTCTTTTCTTCGTCTTCCTTTTTTCCATCAGAAGCTTGAAATTTTTCAATCTCTAAAAAGAAAAATCATGAGAGAAAAAAAGAATAAGTGAAATGAGAAACAAGTATCTTCATAGTTCTTAATATTTGCTTCCCTTCTCAAATAGGATTTTGAAGAATCTTGGTGAAAGGATTCAAACAGCATCTCATTAACAGCTATGTGAATACTACTACTTTATAGAAGATGCTATCTGTCAACTAAAATGAAAATTGAAAAGTGAAGATTTGACTGTCTCTTCTGTGGAACAAAAGACACATTTTTAAGAACTTCAAACAAAACAATAAGCATATTATGTCTTTTGACTTAAAATATCTAAGCAAGAATAACTAAGAACAATGAACAGAAAATAATACATATCATAAGATTATACATTATTTTTACCAGAATTACTCTTAAGAAAATAGAAATACTTAAAATAGTATTCATTCAATTATCCAAAACACAGCAGTGAACAGAAATACCGTGACATTTTGTATTTTAACCAAATTTAAAGGCAATTAAACAGGAGTCCCAGAAAAGTCACATCAAGGATTAAATTAAATCTGTAAAATGCCTTTATTCATATTCATAAACATGAAATTATCTGTTTACATGGTTGAGAGGAACTATTAATTTTGCCCTAAGTTAATGTTCCCTAAATTGAGTATTTTTTCAGAAAATAACAGCTGTTCTCT
Organism: Heterohyrax brucei; assembly: GCA_028571685.1. NCBI lineage: Eukaryota > Metazoa > Chordata > Mammalia > Hyracoidea > Procaviidae > Heterohyrax > Heterohyrax brucei. The sequence continues at coordinate 81,272,717 of CM053144.1, forward strand.
GAGTATCTACATTTGCAGATAAACTACTATGCAATCCTCCTGTATACTTTAAATTGTCTCTAGATTACATAATACAATGTAATTGCTATGTAAGTAGTTGTTACACTGTATTGCTTATGGAATAATGACAAGATAAAAAAGTTTCTAAAAGTTTGGCAGACAACACACACGTCTCCTGATTTCCCTCTGAGAACTAAGCCCTGGAATGATACTTGTTTGGAGCACTGAACATTAAGGGACCCCTAGAATGTGGCATATTCAGCTAGGCATTAGTATTGGACTAATCTACTCCTCTCAAAGACAAACCAGCAGCTGTCTGCCCGCCGCTTCAGCTGTTTCACCTTATTGGAAAACTACAGCTTCTATGAACTGCCAGTAACATCCTTTCATTATCAGTTGGAAGCCTGTTTTTGGAAGCACATTGGACAGCTCTTAGTTCAGCACCTGCAACAGCTCTCCACATAGAAGTGAAGTTTACTTTTAAGGTTGAGAGGCCTACAGATTTGATAAAGTCCAACACTCATTTATACAAAAACTCTCAGCAAAACAAGCATACAAGGCAAATTCCTCAATGCAATAAGGGCGGTTTATACAAAGCCAACCACCTACATCATCCTGAAGGGAGAGAGATTGTAATAATTTTGCTTGAGAACGGGAACTAGACAAGGATGCCCAGTCTCACCATTTCCATTCAAGATTTTGCTAGAAGTTATAGCCAGAGCAATTAGACAAGATAAAGGAATAAAGGGCATCCATATTGGCAATGAAGAAGTAAATAACCTCCCTATTCACACATGACATTATTGCATATACAGAGAATCCTAAGGAATCCACAAGTAAACTACTGGAATGAATAGGGGAGTTCAGCAAAGTATTGGGATACAAGATAAATGTAAGGAAATCAGTAGGATTCCTTTATACCGACAAAGAGTTCATCAAAGAAGAAATCACCAAATCAACACCATTTCCTATAATTCCCCAATAAGATAAAATATCTAGGAATAAATTTAACTAGGGAAGTAACTCAAAACAGCCTGGTATTGGTACAGAAACAGATATATAGACCAATGTAACAGAGTTGAGACCCCAGAGGTGCCACCATCCTCCTGTGAACAGCTGATATTTGACAAAGGCCCTAAGATTGTAAACTGGAGTAAACACCGTCTATTTAGCAAATGGTGCTGGCAAAATTGAATATTTACCTGCAAAACACTGAAACAAGACCCATATCTCACACCTTACACAAAAACTAATTCTAAATAGATAAAAGATCTAAACATCAAGCCTAAAATGTTAAACATCATGCAAGAAAAAATAAGATCAATGATGGATGTTTTAATATATAGCTTAGACAGACTTCAAAATCTAACATACAAAGTACAATCAGCAGAAACGAAAATAGATGGGAACTACTAAAATCAAACACTTTTGTTCATCCAAAGGCTGTATCAAAAGAGTTCAAAGACCACCTACAGAAGGGTAAATATATTTGGCAACTACATCTTGTACCATCATCTGATCTCCATAATCTACAAGGTTCTACAAAATATCAACAGAAGTAATAATCCAATCAAGCAATCGGCTAAGGAGATGGGCAGACACTTCACTAGAGAGGACATCCAGGCAGCCAAAAGACATATGTGAACATGCTCACAACCATTAGCTGTCAGAGAAATCCAAATCAAAACTACAATGAGATATCATCTCACTCCAACAAGGTTGGTCATGATATATCCAACAAGGTTGGTCATGATCCAAAACAGACTAAGCAACAAATGCTGGAGAGGCTGTGGAGAAATTGGAATGCTCCTACACTGCTGGTGGGATTGCAAAATGATACAACCTCTTTGGAAAGCAACCTGGTGCTTCCTTAAAAAGTTGGGAGTACATATACCATTTGATCCTGTAATTCTCCTGCTTGGAATTTACCCTTCAGAAACAAAGACTGTTACATGAACAGACACACGTACAGAAATGTATATTGCAGCACAGTCCACAGCTAAAAGATGGAATCAACCCAGATGCCCATCAACAGATGAATGTATAAACAAACTATGGTACACATATTCAATGGAACAATATGCTATTATAAAAAACAATGTAGGTTTAGAAACAGTTGGAAGATATGCTGAGTGAAATCAGTCAGTGTCAAAAGGACAAATACTGTATGAGACCCCTATTATAAGAACTTAAAAATGGAATTATGTACAGAAGACAGCAACTTTGTTGGCTACTAAGGCAGGAGATGAGGGTTTATCATAGATGAGATAATTAACAGACTTTAGAAATTTTATTCATTTACTGTAATAAATAATAAAAATTAAAAAAAAGTTTCTATATGTCTGATACAGACCCAACCATCACAGTATATGTCCTTCTTTCAACACTTAAAATTTGCTTTCGTTTAATATCTGGAACGACAAATACAATGACTGTATCACAGAACTTGTATTCAGCAAATTCAAGTTTTGTTTTTTGGAACCATTTCTTTCATAAATACTTTCATAGATGCAGATTCATGAATACAGGGAGCTGACTTTATACACTATTTATTCCTATATTAACTTTTAAAATTAACTAAATAAATATATTTAAAACTCTGTTACGTGTACAGCATTTAAAATAGAAAACATCTCTAGTTTTGTGACATCTATATTCTGTGGTGAAAATGGACAATCAGAAACAAATACACACACATACAATAATATATATTAATGTGCATGAGTAGATAATGCATACAATTAAAGTTTTAAGAATAGAAAGGAGTAGGGTCAAGGGATGGGATTGTTACTTTAGCACTGTAGGGTGATGCTTGAGCGAAGACCTAGATATCAGAAAAGTAACCCATGAAAGATGCAGAATTTTACAGCCTGATAAGAAAGAACTTGATTTCCTGCCGGAGGAACAAGTAAGCAAGTCTGTGGGGCTAAAGAATAGTCAGTGCAGAAGAGAAGCTGGATAGGTGGTTGTACATCAAATCACATGAGCTCTTGCTGGTCACAGGATGTTTTCTGCTTTTTTCTTTTTTATTAAATAAAAAAATGAAAGTTACATACTCTGTGCTTTCAATATTGGGTTAAGAGAGGAGGAGTACACAAGTTGTGTCGAAGCCTCATTAATATTGATCTTCTTACTAATGTGAATTGTCACCAATTTCACCCTACCAAATTTCTAACAATTAACTGATCTAAACCCTCACCCCTTACCTTCCCGCCCTCCCACCTTCCCCACCCTTGTAGCCGTCAAAGAGTCTTTTCTATTATGTATGAGTATGGTTTTAAGTTTTTATCTTAGGGGTCTTATATAATAATTGTCCTTCTGTCGCTGACTGGTTTCACTCAATATAATGTCCTCCAGTTCAGACCAAACTGAGAGATGTTTCCTGCTATCATCATTGTTCTTTATCAGTGTATAGTACTCCATGGAGTATATATACCAAAGTTTACCTATCCACTCTTCTGTTGTTGGGCATTTGGGTTGATTCCAACTTTTGCTATTGTGGACTGTGCTGCAATGAATATTCATGTGCATGTAGCAGTCGGTGTGAATGGCCTTGATTTTGTAGGATATATTCCGAGCAGAGGAATAACTGGGTCAGATGGTATATCTATATCTATTATTTTAAGGTAATGCCAAATTGCTTTCCAAAGAGGTTGCACCATTTTGCAATCCCACCAACAGTGAAGGAGAGTTCCAATCTCTCCACAGCCACTCCAACATTTATTGTTTTGTGTTTTTTGGATCATGGGCAATCTTGTTGGGGTGAGGTGGTATCTCATTGTGGTTTTGATTTGAATTTCTTTAATAATTAATGATCGTGAACATGTCTGTATGTGTGTTTTGGCTGCCTGGATCTCCTCTTTAGAGAAGTGTCTGTCCATCTCCTTTGCCCATCGCTTAATTGGATGATTTGTCTCTTATTGATATTTTGTAGAACCTTGTAGATTATGGAGATCAGGCGTTGGTCTGACATAGAGTTTCCAAATATTTTTTCCCATTCTGTAGGTGGTCTTTTAATTCTTTAGGGAAGTCTTTGATGAGCAGAAGTGTTTGATTCTTATTAATTCCCATTTATCTATTTTCTCTTCTGATGAATGTGTACAGTTTGTCAGATTTTGAAGTCTGTCTATATTGCATATTAAAATGTACATTGTTGACCCTATCTTATCTTGGATGACCTTTATCGTTTTAGCTTTTATATCCAGATCTTTTATCCAATTTGAGTTGATTTTTGTATACGGTGTGAGATATGGGTCTTGTTTCAATTTTTTGCAGATGGATATCCAATTATGCCAGCACTGTTTGTTAAAGAGACTGTTCTCACCCCAGTTCACAATCTTAGGACCTTTGTCAAATATCAGCTGTTCATAAGAGAACAGTGGCCTCTCTGGGGTCTCTACTTTGTTCCATTGGTCTATATGTCTCTTTTTGTACCAATACCAAGCTGTTTTGACTACCGTGGCAGTGTAATAGGTTTTAAAGTCAGGTAGTGAGAGGCCTCCCAGCATGTTCTTCTTTTTCAGTAGTGTTTTACTTATTCGGGGTTTCTTCCCTTTCCAAATAAAGCTGATAATTTGTTTCTGCATCTCATTAAAAAATGTCGTTGAAATTTGTATTGGGATTGCATTATATAAGTAGAGTGCTCTGGGCAAAATAGACATTTTCACAATATTGAGCCTTCCTATCCATCAGCAGGGCAGATTATTCCACTTATGTAAGTCCCTCCTAGTTTCTTGTAGCAATATCTTGTAATTTTCTCTGTAAAGATCTCTTATTTCTCTAGTTAGCTTTATTCCTAGGTATTTTATCTTCTTGGGGGTATAGTAAATGGAATTGATTTGATGATTTCTTCATTAATAATTTCATTGTTGGTATAAAGGAATCCTACTGATTTAGTTATGTTTATCTTGCATCCCGATACTTTGCTGAATTCTTCTATTAGCTCTAATAGTTTACTTATGGATTTCTTTGGATTCTCTTTATAAACAGTCTTATCATCTGCAAAGAGGGAAATCTTTACTTCCTCTCTGCCAATATGGATGTCTTTTATTTCTTTGTCTTGTCTAATTGCCCTGGCTAGAACTTCTAGTACAATGTTGAATAGAAGTGGTGAGAGTGGGTATCCTTGTCTAGTTCCTGTTCTCAAAGGGAATTCTTTCAGTCTTTCACCATTCAGGATGATGAAAGCAGTTGGCTTTGCATAGACGCTATTGATTATATTGAGGAATTTCCCTTTTATTCCTATTTTTCTGAGAGTTTTAAGCATGAATGGATGTTGAACTTTGTCAAATGCGTTTTCTGCATCAATTGACAAAATCGGATGATTTTTATCTTTTGTGTTATTAATGTGGTTGATTACATTAATTGTTTTTCTGATGTTGAACCAGCCTTGCATCTCTGGAATGAAACCAACTTGATCATGATGAATGATTGTTTTTATATGTTGTTGAATTCTATTGGCTAGAATTTTGTTGAAGATTTTTGCATCTAGATTCATCAGTGATATTGGTCTGTAATTTTCTTTTTTCTGTGGAATCTTTCCCTGGTTTTGGTATCAGGGTTATGCTGGCTTCATAGAAGGAATTTGGAAGTATTTCATCTCTTTCTATAGTGTGAAATAGCCTCATTAGTATTGAAGTTAATTCTTCTCTAAAAGTTTGGTAGAATTTTCCAGTGAAGCTGTCTGGACCAGGACTTTTTTTGGTTGGCAGATTTTTAATGACTTCCTCAATCTCTTCCTTTGTGATAGATTTATTAAGTTGATCTATTTCTCCTTGTGACAGTCTTGGTGAGTCATATGAATCTAGAAATTTGTCCATTTCCCCCAGGTTTTCAAACCTGTCAGAGTATAGCTTTTCATAGTATTCTGTTATGATATATTTTATTTCAGATGGGTCTGTTGTAATATCTCCCAACTCATTTCGTAATCGGGTTATTTGTATCTTCTGTTGTTTTTCTTTTGTAAGTTTAGCCAATGGTTTATCAATTTTGTTGACCTTTTCGAAGAACCAACTTTTCGTTTTGTTAATTTTTTCAATTGTTTTTCTATTCTCTAATTCATTTAGTTCTGCTCTAATCCTTATAATCTGTTTTATTCTGGTGCCTGAGGGGTTTCTTTGTTGCTCTCTTTCTACTTGTTCAAGCTGTGAGGTTAATTCCTTAATTTGTGTTCTTTCTTCTTTCCGAAGTGTGCATTTATAGAGATAAACTGACCTCTGAGCACTGCTTTTGCTGTATCCCATAAATTCTGGTAGGATGTGTTCTTGTCCTTATTTGAATCCATAAATTTCTTTAGTGTGTCTTTGATTTCTTTTATAATCCAAGGCTTTATGAGTAAAGTGTTGTTCAGTTTCCACAAGTTGGAATTTTTACATATGATTTTTCTGTTCTGTGCGATAAACATCTTGGATATCTATATTTTCTTTCTTCATAATCTCAGGAAAATTTTCTGTAAGCATCTCTACAGCAATACTCTCTATGCTGTCATTAATCCTCCCTTGTTCAGGAACTCCAATTAAATGTAAATTATTCCTTCTCATGGAGTCCCATATGTTTCATAACATTTATTCATTTTTCTTATTTCTTTTCTCTGATTTTATCTCATAAATGTTGGCATTAGTTACTTTGTCTTCTAGGTCACTGATTCTAACTTCCATCTGTTCAATTCTACTCTTTTGGCTTTGGATAAAATTATCCAATTCTGTAATTTTGTTATTAATCTGATGTATTTCACATTGTTGATATTCTAGAATATCAAATAGCTTACCAAATTTTTCATTTTGTTCTGTTGTATGTTGTTTAATTTCTAGGAGGGTTTTATACATAATTTTTTTGTATTCAATCTCTGTTAGATTCAGAAAGGCTTCTTCATCTGGGAAATTTTTTGAATTCTTTGAATCTTTATTTAGGGAATTTTCTGGAGCATTTGAAGACTATTTCTTTAAATGACTAATTATGGTCTGTTGCCTGTGTGCCATCTAGATGTTATTTGATTTCTCTACTAATAGATCTAAGAGAATTGTTGGCCACCAGCTATAATACTGTAGTGATTTCCCCCAGGTGGACTCTCAAGGGTGGAAGATTTTGCTTAGTGAGTAGCAAAGAGGCTGCTCTGTTTATGGAGAAACTGGGGGCTGTCAGCCAATCTTAAAATGTGAGAGGTTTTTCAACAGAGAAATTTCCAGAGAGAAAATATAATAAGCCTCTCAGCCTTAAAAAGGTAAACCTTAAAAGTAAACTGGACTTCTATGCAGGGAGCTGTCCAGGTGCTGAATTGGGAGCTGGAAGCTGTCCAACAGGCTGGCCTGAACAGGTAGTGGGGAACAGCAGACTTCACCTGCGGGCTTATAATGAAAGTATGTTACCGTTTCTGGCCGTGTGCAGAAGCTGCAGATCTCTGTTACAATGTAGCAGCAGAAGTAGAGGTTAACCATTCCTGAACAGGTAGCGGGGAACAGCAGACTTCACCTGCCTTCTTATAATGAAAGTACGTTACCATTACTGGTCGTTTGCAAAAGCTGCAGATCTCTGTTACAATGCAGCAGCAAAAGAAGAGGTTAAACAGTTGCTGGATTGGTTTTGAGAGGAGAAGCTTAGTCTGATACTGTTGCCCAGTCAAATATGTTAGGTCCCAAGGCTTCTCAGGTATTCAATGCTCCATAAAACATATCATCCAGGCCTTAGTTCTCACAGGGAGATGAGGAGATGTCTGTTTACTCCGCCATCTTGTAATGGAATCTTTTCTGCATTTTTTTACATGTGGAGAAGCCACTGAGGAGGACTAAGTGAGAAAAAGTAGTAGCTGTGTCTGACCTTTAATTGTACAGATAACATTGGTTGTAATATGAAAAATTGATCAAAGTAGAGGGCAAGCAAACAAAGCACCAATTTATATTTGTCTAGATGAGAAATGGAAACCCTGGTGATGTGATGGTTACCTGCTATGTCTGCTAACCAAAAGGTCAGCAGTTCTAATCCACGAAGTGATCCTTGGAAACTCTATGGAGCAGTTCTATTCTGCCCTATGGGGTTGCTATGAGTTAGAATCAACTCAGTGGTATTAATTTTTTTTTTTTTGGTTTTTAGACAATAAATGAGTCTGATTTGTTCTAGGAAGGGAACCTTTGCTCGCATAGTGGTTAAGAGCTTGGCTGCTAACAGAAAGATTAACAGTTTGAATCTACCAGCTGTTTCTTGGAAACCCTATGGGTCAGTTTCACTCCATCCAACAGGATAGCTATGAGTTTGTCAACAGATTTATTTCACTATTGCTATTTTTGCTGGTAAAGAGAGAGATAGTGAGAAGAATGTGTATAACTATAGTCACTGGATCCGACCCGACGGCACTTGGCTTGGGATAGGCACTGTGCAGAATTCAGTATATGAAGTAGGTTGTGGAAAACTATTAAAAATTTCATTTTACTATTTCCCGTGTTCACTAAAAAAAACAAAAGAAAACTAAAAAACAATGTCATTAAGTTGATTCCAAGTCACAGCAACCGTATAGGACAAAGCAGAACTTCCCCATCAATTTTTCCAAGGAGTAGTTGGTAGGTTTCAACTGTTGACCTTTTGGTTAACAGTCCTAGCTCTTAGCCACTGTCTACCAGGCAGCTGTTATTACCATAAAAACACATGCAAATATTTCATCTCTCTTTGCCCTTGACCACATCTAGTAATTTAAAATACTACTTAAATTAAGATATGAATGTGACAATCTTTCAGTTTTGTTATGGATGTAACAAAAACATTTTGGTTCTGTGCTCGCTTTGGCAGCACATATACTAAAATTGGAACACTACAGAGAAGATTATCATGGCCCCTGCGCAAGGATGACACACAAATTTGTGAAGCATTCCATATTTTTAGATGGACAGACATTTCACTAAAGAGGAGATCCAGGCAGCCAAAAAACAGATGCAGCCATGTTCACGATCTTTAGTTATTAAAGAAATTCAAATCAAGATGACAATGAGATACCATCTCACCCCAACAAGATTGGCCATGATCCAGAAAACACAAAACAGCAAATGCTGGAGAGGCTGTGGAGAAAGTGGAACCCTCCTACACTGTTGGTGGGGTTGCAAAATGGTCCAGCCTCTTTGGAAAGCAATCTGGCACTTCCTTAAAAAAATGGATATTGATATACCATTTGACCCAGTAATTCCACTACTTGGAATATACCCTACAGAATCAAGGCCTTTCACATCAACGGACACATGCACCAGAATGTTTATCGCAGCACAGTCCATGATAGCAAAAAGATGGAATTAACCCAGATGCCCAACAACAGAAGAATGGATAGGTAAACTATGGTACATATACTCAATGGAGCACTACGCAATGATAAAGAATAACGATGATTCCAGGAAACATCTCCTAACCTGGTTTCAACCGGAAGACATTATGTTGAGTGAAAGTAGTCAGCGACAAAGGGACAAATACTGTATGAGACCTCTACGATAAGATCTCAAAAACAGACTTGTGTATAGAAGAAAAGACTCTTTGACAGCTGCAAGGGAGGGGAGGGAGGGAGATTAAGCAGGGAAGGGTTTAGTTTAGAAAGTTGCTAGAAATCTGGTTGGGAGAAAGCGGTGATAGCACACATTAGAAACAAGAACAACGTTAAGTGGACTTCAGCATAACTTGAGTACTCCTTCCATCCTAACCCAGTATTGCAAGGATAGAGTAGCTGGGGCAGGGGCATGCTCTTAGGCGAAATCGAGGCCAACTGTCACAACTAGCGTTTTGCTAAGAGAGCTCTCTGCACCCCACACTGGTGAGTGGCATCTGGGGTCTTAGAAGCTGCCAAGCTGCCATCCGCGGACATAGCAAATGGTCCTAACTCAGCAGGAACGGATGCTCACTGAGGACCAAAATGACATGTGGTAAAGACAACCTAGAAGTCAGAGAGACCCACAAGAGTGGGTGCCTACATCGACTTGGGACCAGAAGAACCAGATGGTGCCCAGCCACCGCCAGTGATAGCCATGATGGAGCTCACAGAGAGGAGTCTCACTGGCAACACAAGAATAAAAAGGGGTGCATCCTGAGCTCTCCACTAAAAGACCTCAATTGATGGTCCAGCGGTTTGGGGGTTCCCCTGAGAGCATGGCCCCCAGCCCTGATGCTGACCTTGCCCATAAATTATAATGAAGGTCCACTCTTTGGACAGGAATGGATTGGACTTGGCAATGCAGAGTGACCATATATTGGATGCACTTTATGGTTCTGTACATCTATGGGATATCATCCTGCTGACCTCTGGCTGGAGGAAGGAGAGTGGGTAGAGAGCAGCAGAAAGGAGGCTGTTGGGAGGATGAGACATGTACGGAGCAGAGAGGAATAGTGTGCTGTCACTGGACAGGGAGAGCAGTGGAAGCTGCATATAGGTGGGCATGTAAATCTATACGGGAATGTACATTTTCACTCAGTCATGTTAAATTAAAAAAAAAAAAAACATTTTGTTTCCTGTTTTCTGGAGTTGGAAGAAGGTGGTGATGGCTATTTGACACGCTGCTGCTGTTGTTTTTAGCCGCTGCAGAGCATCCCCCAACTCACGGTGACCCTAGGCACAGTGGAACACAACACTGCCCAGTTCTGCACCATCCCCAAGATGAGTTGTGGATCTGACCACTGTGGCCTATAGGGGTTTCCCTGCCTGACTTTTTTGGAATTAGATTGCCAGGACTTTCTTCCTCCTCAGTCTGAGTCTGGAAGCTCCTCTTAAAACTATTCAGCATCGTAACAAAACACAAGCCTCTACTGAAAGAAGAGTGGAGGCTATACATCAGGTGCATTATGAAGTTATACCAATTTAAAGTGATTCTGAAACAATTATTTTTAAAGACTTTGACTACTGCCCAAAATAAGAAGATAAATATATTTGATTTACCAGCTTTATTCTCTGTTGCTTTATTTTTGTCTAGCATTTTGCCCAAAATGACATTGCCAAAGCCAGCCAAGCGCTGTCGTGTCGGATCTGACACAGCTTTTAGAAAATCCTTGTAACATTTCAGGGGGTAGTTTTTAGTATATTATTTATTTGATTCAAGAAAACTGTAATGGAATTTTTTGAAGTAGTAATACATCACTTACTCAGATTATGCCTAACTGAAAGCTATACTGCATAATTTGCACGCAACTATTTTTAAGCATTTTATCAGTTATATGTTAAAATTTCATTAAAGGCACGTACATTAAAATAATTTGAATTGCTGAAGTTATATCTAATACATTTATAACTTCTACTTAGCATGAAGGCATCATAGTCTCACTTTACTATTCCAAATTATTAAGATGTCACTTTAACTCACTGAATGTTACTCTCTACTTAGTCCTTTGAGTCCCTTATAAAGTTATTACATACAGAACACTAACAACTGTGAAAGAAGAGTATGTGTTATACTCTCTGATACTGACAACAAACTTTCGATCAGTGTCCTCTGGGTACATGTATCTGTCTAATACGGTATTCCCTCCTTTGTAGAGGCAATTGTAATGCGAGACAAACTGAAGAAGTCAACTGAATTCCCAGTTTGTTATATGTACGCCTTCTGGTATAAAACAAATTCGTCTGACACCCCTTCTAGTCACAAAACTACAACCTTAGGCCTTTTTAGATATCTGCAATTTGATCAACTGATGATTAATTCCAGTAACTCTCCTGTCACTGAAATGAGGATGAATGAAATACCATTTTCAGTGCTTTTAAATTTTTGGTCTTTCATTTGCTCTTCTGATACTTATAGGTAGTTATCTTGTCTTCCTTGACATATCTACATGACTAATAGCTCAGTAATCACATTCGTCAACTACACAGCCCCAGAAAAGTATATTCCAAACTTGCCTGGTTTTAAAACTAGAGAAACTAATTTACACAGCATTTTTCCTACTTTCATTTTTAGTATAAAATTATTCTTTTCTTATTTCATATTTAATGTATGTTCTTTGTGGACTATTTGGAAAATATACACATTGTTTAAAAAAGTGAAAGGTATTCATAATATTATCATTGAACAATACTCACTGAATAACAGTTCAGTGGAAAAGAATCAACTTTTTTCCTTTAGTCTTAAAAAGATATACATTATTCAAATTTTGCCAGCATGTTATTGGAAAAACATTTTCAGTCTATTATAGCAGGTTTATCTTTCTTTAAAAAATGAATGGCACACATTTTAGTAATTTTGTCCTTTCACTATTTATTAATGCATATATTGAATCAATAATTAATTTTAGTACTTATTGACTATGTATGACAAAGCTGTGGCAATCTGCTTCTTAAAAATGTACAGCCTTGGAAACTCTTCAGGGCAGTTCTACTCTGTCTTATGGATTAAATATGAATCAAAATTGACTTGATGGCAGTGGGTTTGGTTTTGGTTTGTATCTCAACAATGTAATAACGGCATACACATTACAACAGAGGCAAGTTTGGGTCACGCCTACATTCACCTTGCACCTCTTTGCTTATCAGTTTAAGTCAGATCAAGGCTGCAGTGACAAAATAGTTCAGAGAAAATCCATGTTTGCTATTACTTCACCTCTTCTCCGTTTTCCTTTTTGGCCAAATAATGTTATCAATTCTTCTGTTTCTTAGCATGTTATTTTTGAAAGCCTTTTTCATTTTCTTCTAAATTTTTTATCAATAAAAAAATTAATGTTATGAATGTTCATTGGAAAACTTCTTTAGATATATTTCATATATTTTTGACAAGCTGCAGCTTTGTTCTGTTATCCCCAAAGAGTTATTTAATAGCAATTTAAAATATTTCTAGGTGGCAACCCTACCTTTCTGTTACTCATTTTCTTTTTTAATTTCTTTGTCTTGCTTTTCATGGGGAATCCCTTATTAGTGTTTATGAAAATGCTATGACACAGTGAATACTGTCTATTGTTAGGGTAAAGAATTGCACAAAGTCTAAGAAATCACCTTTTTCCCATCTTGGATCCATCTTGGAATGAAAGAAATGTGTGAGAACATATTTGAAAATTTGGCTCACAAAATATGCATATGCTTAATGTGACTAAATCATTATTTTATTCTATAAAATAAGTATACCATGCATATTCTCACCAACAGAATGAGTTTCCCCGCGAAATAGTTCAGTTTTTTAATCTTGTCTAATTCCCTTAAAGAATCAGCAAAGCTACTATAACAAAATGACAACCACAATAAAACCCACTGCCGTTGAGTCAGGTCTGACTCAAAGAGATCCTAGAGGTCAGAGCAGAACTGCCCCATAGTGTTTCCAAGGAGTGCCTGCCAGATTTGAACTGCTGACCTTTTCGTTAGCAGATGTAACACTTAATCCACTATGCCACCAGAGTTTTCAGAATACAGTTTAAGTTTTTATAATTATTAACTAGCTGTAAAGTTGATGTGTCGGTCTGTACATGTATCTTATGCTTTACACAAGTAAATAGATGGTGGTTACCGTTATTTTTGTAGCAAGCACATTGGAGAGGCTAACATTTTACAAGTACCCATTGCCATTGAGTTGATTCAGACTCACAGTGAATTCACAGGACAGACTTGAACTGCTCAGCGCGTTTCCAGGGAGTAGCTTGCAGATTAGAATCGTCAAGCTTTGCCAAGCTTTTAGACACCACTATCCGGGGCTCCATTTTCAATACAGCTCTTAACTATGTATATATTTAATATGTATATATATAATTACATACAAATAAAATTATCTGACACCATTGGAAAATCAGTTTAATATATGTATACTTTACAAACTGCACTATTTCTACCTTGAGCTCAAATATAAAATGGAGCATTTATGCAAACTTTTTAAAAATGAGTCATATATTTCCAAGTCATCTCAAAGAGAGCATAGTTTCCATGATTCAGGGGCATTATGACAGCTGACAGTTATTCTACTATGCTAATCAACAAGAGTAATGACTATTCTTTCACTAATTCTGGAAATACTATAACATTATAACCTTAGCTCATGTGTGGAGTATGAACAATGCAAGGGAAAGGATAAAAGCCAGGGTATAATGAGGGAAGCTTAGCCTACGTGACCCAAGCAGAATTACCAGTAAACAGACCTGGGAGGAATCTCAAAAGTAAGACACTATACTCTTAACTATAAATAAGACAAAAGAGGGACCAAATTTGTTTTGAAAGAAATACAACCAGAATGCTATTTAGAAGCAAGGACTACATCTTATGTACTTTGAACATGTTCTTAGGAGGAATCAGTTTCTGGAGAAAGACATCATGCTTGATGAAGTAGAGGGTCAGTGGTAAAGAGGAAGACCCTCAACAAGACGGACTGAAACAGTAATTCCGACAGTGGGCTCAAGCATAAGCACGATTATAAGCATGCCCACAAGACCAAGCACTGTTACATTCTGTGGAACACAGAGTCTCTATGAGTCAGAACCTAACAATAACGACAAAAACAAAACAGAGGGTAAGGGCGAGGAGTGAAGAAAAGAGGATGGCTCTTAGGTGAGTGACTGTAGCATGTAGGTGCGCAGGGGCGTGTACGGGGGGGGTCTGTTGTGCTATGTACGTGTGAGGTGTCTGAAACACTCTTTTTTGCAATTAATTGTTGTTTTTTTAATTTTCTTTCTTGCTTTTAGTCAGTATTTTACCCTCATGGTACTATACGTATCCTATGTACACTAACTTATTTAAGCAAGAAATTATGTAATCTAGCTTTTTAGATCTATATCCTAAATAATAATAAATATATTCTGAGGGCCAATTACATAGAACTCTTGACGTATGCATTTCTTCACAGAAGGTAAAATACATGCTCTTCTAGGTACTTTCATGTCTAAAATTCAGAAGAGATGACTACACTTTTAAAATATGCACAAATATAACCTTCAAGAGAAATTGAGAAGAGTCAAGAAACACTGATTATAAATTATCAAAAAATCAAAAATCAAATCCATTGTCATGGAGTCAATGCTGACTCACAGCAATCCTCATAGGATTTCCAAGGCAATAAATCTTTATAGAAGCAGACTGCCACATCTTTTTCCTGCTGAGCTTGAACCATCAACCTTTCAGTTAGCAACCAAGTGCTTTAACCACTGTGCCACTATGACCCAATTACCAAGTAGCTTTCAAAAAATGATTTTTAAAATTACAATATAAGGACAATACTACTTACATGCAAGCTATACTTTCAGAGTATAGTAACAGAGTTTGGAAAGGAAAAGGTTACTGTCAATAAAACAAACAATTTTCCTATGTAACAACAGAAAATTATGATATTCTGTTTTTTGTAATTTATGCTAATATTAATCTAAAAGTCAATAAGGCACTGTAAAAATTCTACATTTTACTTATTGAAAATTTAGGAAAGACTTTGATTACAATGTAAATGATTCTTAACTGTCTGGTGATTGGAACCCTTCATTATAAGTGCAACTTTAAGATTTTACATTTACATAATATGATAGAACCAGTTATTCAACTTGTTCTGCCCTCAAATTACACCCTTTAGATTTGTAAGTAAAAATGTTTTTTGTGTGTGTGAATACACTACCAAATCTGTAATGATTAGTGCTAAAAGAATTAAAAGTACACCATAGTAGAATAATTTTCACCGTACTTAAATTTCCCATATAAAATTTCAATGACCAGTATGTAATAATACAACAGGTTTCCAAAATATAAACAAAGAATAAAAAGACAACTATGTACTATGAAATATAAACCTAACATTAATAAAACAATACAAGGAAATGGTTTAACACAGATTTTACTCTATTGGCATTGATTAGGGGTTCAAAAAAAAAAACATTTTCACATTTCAGACTCAAAGAATACATGAGGAATTATCAATGGTACTTTGGCATACTTCTTTTTTTTTTCCGCATCATAACTTTTTGGGATGAGTACAATTATTCAACTTTTTCAAAGAGAAACAAGGGCATACAGGGCAATTTAAAAAATGACTTAAAAATACATCTTTACATGAGAAGAGGTTTGTGATATAGACTTGAATTTTAATAATGTAAATATAAATGATAATAAGCCAGAGTTCTCTTAAATATACCATTTAGAAATTTGTCCTCAGATAAAATATTGTCCGGGGACAGGGGATTAAGATAGCTGTTTCGTACTGACTGAGTGTACGAATTCCAAAGCACTCCAAGTTCAGTGTGCCATTAAATAGCTCCAGCTCACCTCACCCAGAGACTCAGGAGGTATAGTGGTTAAGAGCTATGGCCACTAACCAAAAGGTCCGCAGCTCACATCTACAAGGTACTCCCTGGAAGCTCTGTGGGGTAGTTCTGCTCTGCCCTGTGCAGTCCATATGCGTCGGACTTGACAGCAGTGGGTTTGGTTTTGGTTTAGCTTACTTCAACTAGGGATTTCAGGTGCAATTCTATTTCTCTTCAACCCTTTAAAAATGTTTTTGTTTGCTGTAACAAAATATTTGTATCCTTACTTTATACTGTGTTTATTATAACAGCCTTCTCGAATCAATTCCAGAAATAGGTGACGGACACATACTGTTTCATTTTACAATTACTTAATATTTTGCATCGTTAGTCAATAATATAGTCCAGTTTCTGTGATTATTTTCTTAGCACACGGACTGAACAGTATAGTGAAAAGATAAAAGCCTGACACACATTTCTGATTTTAAACCACGCAGTATCCCCCATTCTGTCTCAGTAATGGCCTCTTTGGTCTTATGCACAGGTTTCACACTAGCACAGTCTTTATGTTCTACAGTTCCTGTTTTTCACAACGTTATTCATAATTTGTTATGATCCACACAGCTGAATGTCTTTGCACAGCTGACGAAACACAGGTAAACATCTTTCTTGCATTCTCTGCTTACAGCCGAGACTCCTCTGACATAGTCAAAGATATTCCTCTTTGTTCCATGTCCTCTTCTGAATTCCACTCCAATTTCTGGCAGTTCCCTGTTGATGTACTGTTGCAAATGCTTCCGAATTACTTTCAGCACAATTTTACTGCCTGTGATATTAGTAATACTGCTTTATAATTTCCATATTCTTTCTGGACCACCTCTTGATAAAAGGGACACAGATGTGGATCACTTCCAGTTGGTTCAACTGCTAGCTATCTTCCAAATTTCATGGCAAAGATGACCGACGGAGTCCAGCACTATGTCCATTTGTTGAAACACTTCATTAACATTCTGCCTTGTTTTTCCCCAATACCTTCAGTGCAGTTCATGCTTCTTCCTTGAAAACCATAGGTTCTTGATCAAATACCAGTTCCTGAAATGGCTGAATGTCAACTGATTCTTTTTGGTAGAGTGATTCTCTGCATTCCTCACATCTTCTTTTGATGCTTCCTGCATCATTTAATATTTTCTCCCCGTAGAATCTTTCAGTACTGCAACTTGAGGCTTGAATTTTCTTTCCATTCCTTCAGTTTAAGAAACGCCAAGTATGTGCTTCTCCTCAGTTTTCTAACTCCAGGTCTTTGCTCATTTCTTGTAAGACTTTACTTTTCTCGAGTCACCTTTTGTAGTCTTCTGTTAAGCTCTTTTACATTAATTACTTCTTTCATTTGCTTTATCTACTTTGCGTTGAAGAGTAAGTTAAAGCGTATCTTCTGACATATGTTTTGGCTTTTTCTTTCTTTCCTGTCTTTTTTATGACCTCCTGTTTTATTCACATAGGATAATCTTGTTATCATTACACAGCTCACCTGATCTTAGGTCATTACTGTTCATTGCATCAAATACATTCTTTTTTTATTTAATATGACTGAGTGAAAATGTACATTCCCGTATAAATTTACATGCCCATCTCTATGCAGCTTCCACTGCTCTCCCTGTCCGGTGACAGCGCCCTATTCCTCTCTGCTCCATACATGTCTCATCTTCCCAACAGCCTCCTTTCCGCTCCTCTCCACCCACTCTCCTTCCTCCAGCCAGAGGTCAGCAGGATGACATTCTATAGATGTATAGAACCATAAAGTGCATCCAATATATGGTCACTCTGCATTGCCAAGTCCAATCTACTCCTGTCTGAAGAGTGACCTTTGTTATAATTTATAGGTAAGGGCAGTACCAGGGCTAGGGGTCATGCTCCCAGGGAACCCCAAAACCGCTGGACCATCAATTGAGCAAATACATTCTTGAGATGGCTTCTAAACATACTCCAGGTCATCCTTTGGCTCTCATGAACTAGTTTTAATTTTCTTCAGCTTCAACTTGAATTTGCATGTGAGCAACTGATGATATGTTCCACCGTCAGTCTCTGGCCTTGCTTTGACTGATGACATTGAGCATTTCCATTGTCTCTTTCCACAGATGTAGTCAACTTGCTTGTTACATATTCCAGCTGGTGATGCTCACATTTATAGTCACCACTTATATTGGTGACAAAAGCTGTTGGCAATTAAGAAGACATTGGCCTTGAAAATGTCTATCATGTGATCTCTGGTATCAGTCCTATTACCAAAGCTGTATTTTCTAACTACCAATTCTCTGGAAATCTTGGTGGCATAGTGATTACAACCTAGGACAATCCACCAAGTGTTCCTTGGGAACTATGGGAAGTTCTTCTCTCTAGAGTCACTATGAGTCAGACTCAACTTGATGGCAAAGATTTTATCTTTCTATTTATTTATTTACTAGAATCCTTTTCCTCTGTTTCCAACTTTTCAATGCCAGTCACCAGAATCATCAGTGCACCTTTACATGTTTGATCAATTTCAGAGTGCAGAAGTAGATAAAAATCTTCAATTTCTTTATCTTTGACATTAATGGTTGATGCAGAAATCTGAATAATTGTAGTTTTAACTAGTCTTCCTTTGTAGCCTTATGGATATCATCCTACTAAGGACAATAAAACACTTTAGAAGAGATCCTGAAATATTCTTTTGAGGATGAATGTAATGTCATTCTTCTTCAATTTTCCATTCATACAGTATAACATGTGATTGTCTGGTTAAAACTGGCCAATATCAGTTCACATGAACCATTAATTCCTAGGATATCAATATTTATGCATTCCACTTAATTTTTTAAAGATTTCCAATTTTTATAGATTCATATTTCATTTTTCCCACATTCCTATTATTAATGAATGTTTGCAGCTCTTTCTTCTCATTTTGAGTCATACCACATCCATAAATGAAGGCCCCCAAAACTTGACTCCAGCCACATTATTGTTGACTCTACTTCGAGGAGGCAGCTCTTCCCCAGTCATATTTTGAGTACCTTCCAACATGAGGGACTCATCTTCCAGCACTATACCAGCCAATAATCCATTGCTATCCCAAAGGTTTTCACCAGCTAATTCTTTTCAGAAGTAGACCCCAGGTCCTTCTCCCTAGTACTTTAGCCTGAAAGCTCTACTGAAAACTGTTCACCATGTGTGACTCCGTTAGTGCTTGAAATATCAGTGACATTGCTTCCAGCCTCTCAATAACACAAAGCCACCACAGTATAATAAATTGATGTGACATCAGGATTGGAGGAAAACTGATTAAAAAGCCGCAATATGCAGATAACACAAACTTGCTTGTTAAAAGTGAAAAACCACGAAGTTACCGATGAAGATAAAAAATAACAGCCTTCAGTATGGTTACACCTCAACATAAAGAAAACAAAAGTCTTCACAACTGGTCCAAAAACATCATAATACTTGGAGAAAAGACTGAAGTTGTCAATGATTTCATTTTACTAGGATCCACAATCAATCCCCACGGAAGCAGCAGTCTTGCAATCAAAAGGCACACTGCACTGGGCAAATTTGCTGCAAAAGACCTCTTTAAAGAAGTAAAAATTAAAGATGTCACTTTTAAAGACTCAGGATGCCTGATGAAACCCACATTGTCTTCAGTAGCCTCATATATATGTGAAAGGTGGACAATAAATAAGGAAGACGGAAGAAGAACTGATGTTTTTGAATTATAGTTTTAATGAATAATATTACTTATACCATGGACCACCAGAAGAACGAATCTATCTGTTTTAGACAACGTACAGGTAGAAGGCTTCTCAGAAGCAAAAATGGTGAGCGTCCATTTCATGTACTGTGGACATGGTATCAGGAGGGACCATTTTCCAGACTAGAACACCATGCTTGGTTTCACAGAGGGTCAGTGAAAAGGAGGAAGACTGTCAGTGAGATGGAATGATACAGTGGCTTCAGTAATGGGCTCAAGCATAACAACAGCTATGCGGCTGGCTCAGGACTGAGCAGCGCTTCCTTCTGTTGCACACAGGGTCACTATAATCTGAAATGACTTGACAGCACCTGACAACACAACAGTAACAAGTATGGCAAGCTCTACTACTGTAATATTTGAGTCCTGTTTTGTGAGATTTGCAGTTAAATCTAGGCGCTAATTGGAGTTTTGTCACTTGTTAGCTTAAAGATTTGAAGTAATTTAATTAGCCTTAGTTTCCCAGTTTTTCTAAAAGAAAGTGATTTCTATCAAATGATAATGTGTGACTTAACATTTAGTGCACAGCTGTTTAAAAATTATTGTCATATTGTTTTGATATGATATTTTCACATCTGTCTCTCTGTGTATTGCAGTCTGTAAGCATAAAGTGTATTTTATCTTCTAATTTCATGTACTTCAAACAATATCTGACAAAGTAGAAGGGGGAATTATTCCTTAAACCTGTACTTTCCACACAGAGAAATTAAATGCGTAATTTGTTACAAAACAGCCTAAGAAATACGCTGTAACATTACTTGTGAACAACGATATTAGCAAACCTATGTCATGAATAATAGCTTCTTCAGACTCAAAATGATCAGGTAATAGTGTGACAGGCACTGATCTAATTCCACAACATTTAAGGGATGAAAAGTTTAAACACAAATTATATTTTCCTTTTTTATTTGAAGACATTAATAACTATTTCAACATCACTGATTTAAATAAGAACTAAATACTTACTAACAACCTGCGATTCACAGATGACACAGCCTGGCTTGCTGAAAGCCAAGAGGACTTGAAACAGTTAGTGATAAAGATTAAGGACTACAGAGTTCTATGGATTGCATCTCAACATAAAGAAAACAAAAAATCCTCACAACTGTACCAAAAGGCACCATCATGATAAATGGAAAAAAACACACTGAAGTTATGAAGAATTTCATTGTATCTGGATCCATAACCAATGCCACATAGAAGCAGCAGCCAAGAAATTAAACAAGGCATCAGACTGGGCAAATCTAATACAAAAGATCTCTTCAAAGTGTTAAAAAGCAAATATGTGACTTTGAAGACTAAAGTGCACACAATGCATGCCGTAGTGTTTCAATCACCTAACAGATGTGTGAAAGCTGTGAACAAGGAAGATCAAAGAATGGACACCCTTGAATCACGGTGTTGGCAAAGAATACTGAATATACCACGGACTTCCAGAAGAACAAGTCTGTCTTGGAAGAAGGACAACCAGAATGCCCATCAGAAGTGATCACGGGGAGACTTTGTCTCATATTGGATATGTTTTCAGGAGGGACCATTCCATGGAGAAAGACATCCTGAGGTGCCAGCAAAACGGAGGAAGACCTTCAACAATACAGACACAGTGGCTGCAATAATGGGCTCAACCATAATAACTCTGAAGATGGCCAGGTCCCGTCAGTGTTTCACTCCGTTGTACACAGGGTTACCATGAGATGAACAACTCAACAGCACCTAACAAAAATAAATACTTAACAAACAATATTAGGAATCTGTAATTGTATTTTTTTATGATTTAAATAGAAATACCCTTTGCTGTTGACTCAATTCTGACTCATTGTGACCCTATACTACATAACACAACTATCCCATGGGATTTCCAATGAGTGGTTTTTGGATTTGAACTGCCATCCTTTTGGTTAGCAGCTGAACTCTTAACCAGTGTGCCACCGGGGCTTTGAAAGAGACATAGTAACTGATAAACTTGTTTTAAAATAATCCAAATTTTTTGTTATGATTTGCTATGGGAAAATTATTTTAATTATCAATAATTGATCATATTTACTGGAATCTACTCAAATCATGAAATTGTCCTTTACCACATTGCTCCTCCCACACCCCATTTCTTGGTTACTTATTCAAGTTCTAACCCCTGCAAGGTGACTTACATTTCCTCTCCCCACCCTGTAGAGCAGCACAGAGTAACTCAGAGAGGAGTTCATGCTCTATGAACAACTGTCACTTATTTCTTATGTCACATATCAGTCTGTACCGTCTATAAGCCATAACACAAGACTGCATGCATCTGAACTCTGTGGCATTGGACAAGTTAGTTTAGTATGCTGGGCATAGCTGCCCAACTCATCTCTACTCCTTCACATACATATCCTAAAATAGGAATACTGTTTTGGTCAGGTAGTGCTGCTCTAACAGAAATATCACAAAAGTGGACAGCTTTAACAAAGAAAAGTTTATTCATAAACAGATGAGTAGACTTCAAGTCCAAATTCAGGATGTCCACTCTAGGAGAAGGCCTTTCCCCTAGTTGGCTTTGGAGGAAAGTCCTTGGGTTGCATCAGTCTTTGGTCAGCGAGTACCTTGGCACAGTAACCTCAGGTCTGAAGGATGGTCACTTCCCCCGGTGTTGCTTTCTTGATGGTGTGAGTTTCCCAATTTTCGGCTTGCTTCCCTTTTCCTTTTATCTCTCTCAGGATGAAAGGATGAAAGGATCAAAGGTGGCACAAGCCACACTCCAGGGAAGCTCACTTTACAGTGGAGCAGGGAGGTGATCTTGTGAAGGGATTTACAGTCCCACCCTAATCCTCTCTAACATAATCCACTCTGTTAATCACAGGCAGAGATTAGGATACACAGCATCAAAAGATCTCAAAACGGAGAGCAATCACAGAATACAGGGAATCCTGGCCCAGCCAAATCACTACACATATTTTGGGGGGACACAATTCAATCCATGACAAATATCATCTGACAAAAAGTGTTACTATTATAATGCTTCCGGGAGCACAGGCTTCCTGAATACAAATAAGAATATTCTTCTGTCACTTCCTAGTGATTTGACCCTTGGCAAGAAGAATGATTACAACTACCGCTTTCTAAACATCTTCTGATATACTAGAGGGAGATCTAAGTCCTGCATATGTCTTTGTTCTTTCAGTTTATTTTACTTCTCAATTTTATATTGTGCACTTCTAAAATGAAGATAACAATCTGACAGAGCAGCTGTGAGAACTAAATGAGCCAAGTTATCCAAAGGAGTTAGGACAGCTCCTGGCACAAGAAAAGAGCGTGATAAATATTAGCTGTTCTCTGTCGTCTTCCCATAGGGTTGCTATGAGTCTGAGTCAACTCAATAACTATGAGTTTGGTTTGGCTTGGTTTTATTATCATCTTATTTGATTCCACTTGGGAAATAGACATAAAGTTTTACTGGAATCTTTTCTATCACTAGAATCAAAAGTCATGGCAGTCAATACTTTATTGCTATTTTATTTCTCAGTCTTAAACTTTGTCTCTAAGTAGACTATTAATTATCAAGGGCACATCTATGACTCATATTTCAATGCTTCCTCTACCATATTATTATCGTCATTATGCATATATTGCAAATGTCATATCTATTTACCTAAATAAGACACAAGAAAAAATAAAGAATATGGAAAATAAGGTCATAAAGACAGTGAGGATAAGGTGTGGAATAAGGCTGTGGAAGGCACCACTGACCGTCTTTATAACAGTATTATCAGTTAATGCTAACCAGCGATACTTTACAAAAAGCAGGCAAAGAAGTGTGGAGCAAGATATATTTTTTACCAACTCTGTTAATTACTTGACCCAAAATTTTAGGTTTTAGACTTAATGACTTTTAAATAGAGTGTAGCTGTTTTATTGCTACTCACTCCTTGTAAGTCTTCCTGCTTTGAGCCCCTTTCTCTGCACACATTCAGTACTTTGATTTCAGCCACTACTGTGTTATAAACACATGTAATGCAATACAATAAAACAATTTAGGGTAAACTTTTCTGCTATCTGTGCTATTATAGTATATAATAAAAGCAGCAGGGATATCTTACGTTTATCTACTATCTACAGGCTGTATTTTTACAGTGCATCATTCAGAAAGAGCCAACAAAATATTCTGAAAATTTCCAGTTAGGTCTGTGGCCATTCACCTTAATTTTCCTCAACCCTGTACTTGGTACAATAGATAACCTACATGATTTAAATGCATTATATCATTCATCCTTTACATTAATCCAAGATGATACACACATTTATTACCTTAATTATACAAAAGAAGAGCCTAAAGATTAATTTTTCCATGTTGTAAAGTTAGCAAAGTAATAGAACTAGGATATGAATTCCAAAGCATGGATTCTTAACCATGTCATCAATCACATAGTGTCTCATTCACTAATTCATTCAATAAACATTTCTTGAAAGCCTATTCTGTGTCATGGATTATTCCGTGTGCTGACAATAGCATGGTGAAGCAGAGAGACAAAATTCCTGCCCTCTAGGGTAGGTAGTTCTTGAGGGTGCACCTCAAGAACTCCACTAAAAGACCACAGTTGATGGCCCAGCAGCCTGGGGGTTCCGCTGGGAGTATGGCCCCTAGACTCATTGCTGCCCCTGACCAGAAAGTATTACTGAGGTCAACTCTTCAGACAGGAATGGACTAGATGTGAGGGCACACTGTGACCATAAGGTGCATGCACTTTATGGTTCTATGCATCTGCAGGATGCTGTCCTACTGGCCTCTTACTAGAAGGGAGAGGAGAGGGTGGAAAGGAGGAGACAAGAGATTGTTAGTCAGATATGACCTGTATAGAACAAAAAGGAGGAGTGTGCTGTCACCGGGTAAGGAGAGTGGAAGGAGCTGCAGATATGTGGGCACGCAAATTTAACTTGGATTGTATACTTTCACTCAATCACAATAAAATATTCTTTAAAAAAAATTCTGCCCTTTTGAATTGTAAAGAATAGTACGATATAACGGAGTACTGGTGGAACAACAGTTGAGTGCTTATCTACTAACCTAAAAGTCACTGTTTCAAACTCAACCAGTAACTTCAGAGGAGAAAGACCCAGTAAGGTGCTCTCAGAAAAATTACAGTCTAGAAGACCCTACGGGGCAATCCTATTTTCACAAATAGGATCACTGTGAGTTGAAAACTGACTTGGCAGAATACAGCAATTAACAATGGACAGATACACAGCAAAAAATACAAATAAAACCAAAACCCACTGCCATCCAGTTGATTTGGACTCATAGCAACCCTACAGGAAAGACTAGAACTGCCCCACTGAGTTTTTAAGGAGCACCTGGTGGATCCAAACTGCTGACTTTTTGGATAGCAGCCGTAGCTCTTAACTACTATACCACCAGAGGTTCCCAAAAAAATAAGTAAATTATAGTTTAGGTGGGGATAAGTTTTGTGAAGAAAAATAAAGCGAGGTAGTAGATAGTGAGATGGTGAGAAGGAAGTGATAGATCAAAAAAAAAAAAAATTATTGCCATCAAGTCATAGAGACTCACAGTGAGCCATAAGACAGAGAGGAGAACTGCCTCACAACATTTCCAAGCAACACCTGGTAAACTGAAACTGCTGACCTTTTGGTTAACAGCTGCAGCTCTTAACCACTATGCAACCAGGGTTTCTAGGGGTGACTAAAACAAGCCTCTTTAAGGAGGATGATTCTTGACCAGAGAGGTGAAGTAATGCAGTGAACTAAAGGAAGATCCAGGAGAAGAGCTCTCTGGACCAAGGGAATATCATGTTCAAAGTCTGCGAAGCTTAAAAGAGTTTGGTATGTTTGTGAAATTGTTAGGAAAACAGTGTCTTTATAGTGGAATGAACATGAGAGTGGTATAAATCATGTGGAAGAGGTAAGATGGATTATGTCATATAAAGTCTTGCAGTCCATGTGTGGTTGTCTTAAAATACCTCTGTAAGTTCCTTGCTAATTCTCCCTTCAAGAGATGGAGCTGAATTCCTCTTGCTTTGACTGTGGCCTGGACTTAAAATTAAGTTCTCATAAATACAATACGGCAGAAGCACTAGTATGTGACATCTGAGGTGAGCTCATAAAAGAGATGGGTGTTTCTTCCTTGCTGTGTGTCCTGGATCACTGTCTCTGAGGAAGTCAGCTGCCGTGCTGTGAGGACATTCCACCAGCCCCGTGGGGAGGTCTACATACATACTGTATGTAGGTACTGTGGCCTGCTGCCAACAGTTAGCAAGGAACTGAAGCTTTCTGCTGAGATTCATGTGAATAAGCCACTCTGGGAATACTTCCTCTAACTCCAGTACATCCTTCCAGAGAATGTAACTTCTTCAGCGTTCCTGAGCTAGAACCATACAAGCTTCTGCTCAATTTCTTATGCTTCTCACCTTAAGCTGTTACAATCTGAAACAACTTAATTTCTACTTTATTTGAAGTAAGATGCTAAAGCATTGAGTTTTATCACAGTTCGAGCTGACCTCTCTTTATAAAAGATTAGTCTTGTAGCCCCGATATAATAGGCCAATACAGGCAAAGAGACCACTTGGGAGGCAACTGCACTAGGGTAGGCAAGAGACGATGAAAGGCAAAGAGGAGAGACAACGAAAAGATGAAGGTCTGAAAACTGGTTGATTATTCAGAAGGTAGAGCTTTGCTGTAGATTTCTTAGCTGTTGTTTTTGTTTTTTTCTGGTGGCTTTAAGAAAAAAGAAGGAATCAAAAGTGATTCTCAGATTTTTGACTTAAGCAAATGGGTGGAGAGTATCAGCATATGGAGGCTGGAAAATGACGGGCAGAAGAGCAGAATTGGCAGGGAACACTATACATTGTGCTATTATTATAGGTAGGTAAGATCTAAGTACCGAGGTAGGAAAAGCAATGGACACATGAGCCTGGGGAAAGGCTGGAATCTGACATATACATCTGAGAGTCATCAGCGTGACTGATGCCCTAGTTCATGGAAGTGAGTCAGAATGGAGAGGGAAGACTGCCAAGGACTTAGCCCTGGGGTAGTCAAAAACACACATGTCAAAACAGAAGGGGTAGCCAGCAAACAAACTACGAAAGGGAAGATAATAACTGGGAACATACCAGCACAGGGCAGCTCACACGATTCAAGTGAAAAAAAAAAAAAAAATGTCTTAAGAAGGGAGCAAAATTTGCTTGATTCAAATTCTGCTGAGAAGTTTAGTTAAATAGATACTGAATCTTAACCATTGGACTTGGTAATGTGGATGCTATAATCTTTATAAGAACGAAAAAGTCAGCCATTGGGGTGGATTCATGAGAGAATGTATGGAGAGGATTTGGAGGGAGTGATTGTAATGCTTGCCCTCTACCTGACTGGAACAGCACTAGTTTATTCTCTTCTACAGCCCTGGTCTAAAGTCCTTAAGGTCTGTCTGTACTTCCACTGTTTCAGTCTGGTACTATTTTCCTCTTTTCTTTTAACCTCGGAATGCAGTCCCTTCCTTTGGGGTGAACTGAGCTAAGTACGCTTCCATCTCATCCACCCTCACAACCCACATCCACCACCTTTCATCGCTAAATCCCAAAGTCACATATCCAACCCAAACCACCTTCTTGAATTCTGTAACTTCTTTTCAACTTTTTAATCTACCTTCCTGTCTTCCCACTCTAGAATTTCCAAGACATATGAAATTTAGTATATGAATTTTTACTTTAAGTCTATTAATGTTTACTATATTACCCTCCTGTATGCCCTTTTACAATTAATGACATCGTAATCTTCCTAATCTTCCAAGAACAAGAAAACACAAACCATAACCACTGAGTCATTAGCTATCTCCTAGTCCTCACCATTCCACCTGCAGCAGTCATCCGATCCAGCTTCTTAACTGGGTGCTCGGCCACTGTACCAATTCATTTTGTAATCAGTTCTCACATATAACAGGAGCCTTTGAACATCATTTCCTAAAATCTTACATATGGAAGCTGTCTCTTTAAAACACAGAGCTGAGCACTCAACATTTCCATCATGTGTTGGAATGTAGTCTGTATTGTGTTTATCCCCAGCTTTGCTAGACATAGAAGCAGTCTTTCCAGAATGAAGAACTGTCACTACCCTGCCACGCAACCTGCTTTTCATCATCTGAAGGCTAAATTCTTAATTTTTCCCCGTCACTAAAAATTGATCAACCAGTCTAGTCTTCCCTGTTGTCACCTAAAGTAGATACACTGTATGCTAGCCACACACATTCCCTGAAAAAAAACACATACTTTGAAATTCCTTAGGCTTTTGCTCTGGACTTTTTATCTTTCCTTTGGCAATTAGAGGATAATTTCTTTAAGGTCAACTCATTTTAAACATTAATTTCACAAGATTGCTCAGTCCCAGATCTCCCTTATAACTTTTTGCTCTTAAATACAGAACTTCTATATACATACACATATGCATATACATATAACTTTGTAATATACTATATACAAGTGTTTTCCCCAGGAGAATGTGACTTCTTTGAGTCCACATTTATTATTTTTTACTGATAGCACTTCTTACAGTAGTTGACTTCAGTATGAATTCAAATTCAGGTTTACTCAGCAGAATAAAGCTTTGCTTACAGAATGTCTTCTGGTCTTTAACAGACTTCGAAAACTGTATATAACTTTCAGTAAGGGCAGTCCCTGGGTTGTGAGTTTATGGACAACTGATACTTAAGAAAGAACTGCCATAAAACCTACTGTATTAAAAATCTGAGTCAAATGTGATGGTTTGTAACAATGAATGCACACACTAGTTTGTGATGCTCATGAAAAGATCATGCAATGTCAGCAGCTGTCTAAACTCTTTTAAGAACTGTTTCTTCAATCTTTTTAACAGTACTATATAGCTGCATATAAACACACAAAGAGATCCTCTCTTCAGTACAGTAGCATAGACACTTTTATTATTATTGTATTATCATTATTACTATGTACTGGATTTTTCTGTTTGTCTTTTAGTATACTTGGAAGTGTGTCTTAAGTGTTTTATATGCATATAAAGGCAAAATATATACTATATACTAAGATAAACATTGGTTAATCAGAGCTACATAAATACCTTTTAGAATTATCTACCAATTGAATTAAAGACAGATTTAGGAATAGAGCGCTTTTGTAATCTGAGGACCACCCACACAATGATTTTAGATTGTTGTTTGCATGGGTGTCTTAGTCATCTAGTGCTGTTATAACAAAAATACCACAAGTGTGTGACTTTAACAAAAAAGAATTGTATTTCCTCAGAGAAAAGTAGACTAAGCCTTCCAACCTGGGGCATCAGCTCCAGGGGAAGGCTTTCTTCTGTTAGCTCTGAAGGGAAGTCCCTGTTGTCAATCTTCCCCTGGCTAGGGAGCTTCTAAGGTACAGGAACCACAGCAGGGTCCAAAGGATGCACTCTGCTCCTGGCACGGCTTCTTTCTTGATGGTATGAGATCCCCAACTCTCTCCTTGCTTCCCTTTCCTACAGTCCCAAGAGATTGCCTTAAGGCACAATACCATCTTATAGATTGAGTCCCACCTAATCAACACAATCACTGCCTGACTTCCCTTATTAATATCACAGAGGCAGTATTTACAATATATGGAAGCAACATAGAAGATCTGGAAACATGGCCTAGCCAAATTGCTCCCCACACTTTTGGGGGACACCCCCATGGCACTGGGGGAATACATATTTTTTTTGCAACACACAAAACCAGTTATGGATGGAATTGTGTCCTCCCCAAATATGTGTCCTACCCAAATATCCTAACTCCTACACCTGTAGATATAATCACATTTGGAAATACACATTTTGGGGGGAGGGGTTAATGAGGCTACAACAATATAGGTGTAGGTTGTGCTTTAAGCTGATGACTTTTGAGATACAAAAGGAGCACATTAGGCACAGACACAAGATAACAGAAGAGGGGGAGGTAAATGCTACGTGGAGATCTCCAAGGAAGGCCAAGAAGAATGCTGGAGAAGGTGAGATGAGGATTTTACCCCAGAGTGGGAGGAGCAAACCTTCCAAAAATGCTGGTGGTATTGCAATTAAGAACTACAGCTTCTAATTGAAAAGCCAGCAGTTCAAATCCACCAGGTGCTCCTTGGAAACCCTAAAAGATAGTTCTACTCTGTCTTACAGGGTTCCCATGAGTGAGAATCGAGATGATGGCGATGGGTTTGGTTATTTTATTTTTCTATACCTATTAGCTTGAATTTAAACTTCTAACCTCTTGAACAGTGACAAAATAAATTTCTATCAGTTTAAGTAACCCACTTGTTCTACTATAGCAGACTAATAAATTAATACAACTGCATTCTAAAACTTAAAATTTATGTTTCTACAAAACAAACAATGCAGTTTACAATTTACAATTATTTCCACAAAACAGAACACTTCTATTATTTAAACAATAAGGTTTCACTTTTTACAATCTAAGTTTTCAATGAGTAGAAAACAGTGTTTTAAATATTTTACACCCTAACACGAGCATTTGTTACTGCCATGTTGCTCTTTTGCTTTATTTGGTTATATTTTAAGAAACTGCTGAAAGATTTTGAGCTGACATGTCACAATGTTTTTCATGTGAAATACTGGAAATAAGCACATAGATAAAATATCCAATGGTACTGTTGTTAGGGTGGATTTACTTCTGATTCTTTCATATTCATATCCCATTACATTTATTTCCAGAGCATATGCAGAACATAAGTCCTGTATGTGGAAAAAAAGAAAAAAAGGAATGGTTTTCATGCTGTCAAGGACATCATGAGATGCATTATCTTAATAAAAAGAAAATGACTCATTTAAAATCAGCAACTCAAGCTGCATTAGTTTGGTTCAAATTAGAAGACTTTTTTTTCTGTGCCTACTTTTATTACAACAATTATCTAAATCAGCATTTATTCACCATTTAGATTAACTTTACAGAGACAGTACACCCAGATGTGCTTGAGTTTGTATAAATTTATCTTCAAGATCTTCAAAAGCCTAATTACATTAGGCATTCCTTGTGTTTAAAATCAATTTCCGTGAATTGAGTCAAGGTGAGTTGTTATTCACAGGAGTGAAAAATTCTTCATATGTCAATAGCACAAGATATTTAAATAGAACTGGATCTGACCTGCTTCACATTCATTACGCCCCAGAGCACAATTTTTTGACCAATACTTTCATTCTCTCAGCAAATGTTATGGAGAGTCTTCCTGCATATAAGGCATTTTTAAGGGAGAAGATAAAGCAACAATCTGCCTTCAACTACCAATTATGCAGTGATCATTCATTGAAAGCAAAAATGAAACAGCCCTTATTCTTCCTGTTCATGTTGTCCAGTCGATTCTGACTTACAGTGGCCCCATGTGACAGAGTAAAATTGCACCATAGGGTTTTCTTACTATAATCTTGAGAGAAGGAGCCCTGTGGTGCAGTGGTTAAAACATTGGACCATTAACCGAAAGATACACAGTTCAAAACCATCAGACGTTCCCTGGGAGAAAGATGTGGCAGCTGGCTACCATAAAAGATTGACAGCCTTGTTTCTGCTCTGTCCTAGAGGGTCATGTGAGCCCTGATAGTGTGTGGTTAAGAGCTGCAGCTGCAAAGCAAAAGGCCAGCAGTGGGAATCTGCTGATCCTCCTTGGAAATCCTACAGGGCAGTTTTATTCTGTTCTGTGTTTGGGTTTGGTTTTAGGGGGTTACAGAAACACTATGAACTGCAACCTGCTTGATGGTAATGGGTTTGGTTTGGGGTTTTATAATACTGTTTTGAGCCAGAATCAATTGGATGTAGTGCACTAATGTTCACAAAGCAGATGGACATGTCTTTCTATCTCAGAGTGACTGAATGGTTTGGCAGATTCCCATTGTCAACCTCGAAGTTTGCAGCTGAGGAAACCCTGGTGGCATAGTGGGTTAAGTACTATGTCTGCTAACCAAAAGGTCAGCAGTGCAAACCCGCCAGGTGCTCCTTGGAAACTCAATGAGGAAGTTCTACTCTGACCTCTCCGGTTGCTATTAGTCAGACCTGACTCAACAGCAGTGAGTTTGGTTTTTGGCTTTAAGTTAGCAGATTCAGCAGGGTTGGTGACTTCTAGTTCAGCAACTCATGGTGTCACTCACCCCACCCGGCCAAAGTGAGTAAAGCTGGTGGGGTAACTACCTTAATTCTTAGAGGGGCCCTGCCCCACCTCATGAGGCGGAGCACCACACAGCACATCCCCAGCGCTGCCGTCCCCGCTTACCACAGCTGCCCACAGCTCCTCGTCTCTCCCACGCACCAGGGAGGAGACCCTCTTCTCTGCCCAATGGCTGGCACCACAGCCCAGTTCCACATGCTTACTAGCAAGAATGAAGGGAAGCTGACATGAATCACCTCACTAAGTGACACCAACCTTGGTGACTAGCAGATGAGGGGGTGCTAGTGACAAGGTGCAGCACTGGGTTATGCACAACACCAACACTAATGAGAGCGCTGCTTTGGCAGCCCCTTCACTGGCAACACCAACCTACTCACGGCTGCTGCTACCACCACTGCCACCAGCATCGTGTGCCTTGCTGTCATTCTGGTGTCACCTCCCTGACAGTGCCAAGCTATGAGGTCTGCACCCCTCCTTGCCCCACCTAATGATGCCATTGGGTTTACATCATTCCTAATTTCTTATCTGTATATTTAGTTGAAGCAGTCCTTTAACAGTGGTTGAAATGCTCAGCTGCTAACCACTGAAACATAGGCAGATGGGACCATTAGCAGCTTGCAGGAAAAAAAATACGGCAGTTTTCATTTACAAACATTTATAGCCTTGGAAACGGCATGGGACAGTTCTACCTGCCCCATGAGGTCTCTATGAATCAGAATTGACTAAGTGATAGTGGATTTGTTTGGGGGGTTTTATATTTAATTGAGTCAAATGTATTTAAAGCAAATCTAAGGGATTATCAAAGATATTTGCAGTATTTATGAAAAACTGAATTATAAGGTGAAGCTCCTCTTCTTACTATCAATATTTTTGTTGAGTATAAAAATATGCAACACTATTCAACTATGACATTAGTGTAAAGAAGGAATTAAGAGGAAAATATCCCTATTTTTGTATCAAAATAGTATTGTACAAATAAAATTTCTTTTGTATCCTCATGAGAAGGTAGTCAGGTTACACAGGATCCTTTGATTACATTTGGGGGGATTACATCTTTTTTTTTTTTTTTTTTTCAGAAACAGCTATGTTAAGATATAATTTACACACAATAAAATTCACTCTTCTTTTTTTTTAGTATATTTAAAATTCTACAACCATTACCGCTATCTAACTTTAGAACATTTTCTTCATCAAGAAAATAAACCCCATACCCATTAGCATTTTCTCCTTATTTTCCTTTTACCCCAAACCCTGACAATCTAAAATGTCTCTGCAGATTTGTATATCCTGGATATTTCACATGAATGGAATCATACACTGTGCCACTTGTTGTGTCTGGCTCCCTTCACTTAGCATAACATCTTCAAGGTTCAGCCCTGTTACAGCACACATCAGTACCTCACTCCTTTTTATGATGCATAATATCTCACTGCATGGATATAGCTCATTTCATGTAGCCATTTCTTAGTAGATGGACATTCGCTTATTTCTACTTTTTGGATGTTATCGGTAATGCTGACATGAGCGTTTTTTAACAACTTTTTGTGTGGATATGTTTTTAATTTTCCTTGGTACATGCCTAAAAGTGGAATTGTTTGGGCATATGGCAAATCTATGTTTAACTTTTTAAGGAACTGCAAATATGTTTCCAAAGTGACTACAACACTTTATATTTTCACCAGCAATATTCTCATCAACACTGTTATTAATTGCCTGTCTTTATTCCAGCCACTCAAGTGCTGGCATAGTGCTACAGCTACTAACCAAAAAGTCAGCATTTCAAACCCACCAGGTGCTACTTGGAAACTCTATGAAGCAGTTCTACTCTAACCTATAGGGTCACTATGAGTTGGAATTGAGTCCATGGCAGAGGGTTTGCATTTTGTTTGTTTGTTTGTTCTTTTTTTTTATTTTAGTACATGTAGAAGCCCTGGTGTTAAAGCTACTGACTGCTAAACAAAAGGCTGACCATTCAAAAGACGAGCAAAGGACAAATATGTTGTCAAAACTCCATTAACCACAAAGATGACGAGATATCTCTAGAGAGTTCTATTTCATTGATCTATATCTCTGTCATCATAAGACTACTATGTTGTCTTAATTATTGCAGCTTTACAGTAAGTTTTAAAGTCAGGAAGTGTGAACTCTCAAATTTGTTCATCATTTTTCAAGTTTGTCTTGGTTTCTAGGGCCCTTGAATTTCTATTAAGTTTATGCACAGCTTTGTAATTTCTGCAAAACAATGCAGCTACGAATTTGATAGCAATCCCATTGAATCTGTAGATCAATTATGGCAGTGTTGTCATCTTCAGAAAACCTAGTCCTTCAAGCCATGAACACACGATGCGTTTCCATTTACTTCTGCCTTTCAAGGACATTTAGTAATTTTAAGTATAGAAATCGTGCATTTCTTATCTCTCAGTATTTTATTCATTTTGATGCTACTGTAAATTAAATCATTATCTTATTATCCTTGGAAGCCTGCTGGACATTAAGGTTTTTTTGTGTGGATTCAGTAGGATTTTCTTTATTGAATTACATTTTGACATTTGCACTCTCTTAACAGTCTATCTTGTTTCCCACACAAATTCTTTTGAAATTATTTTTTAATTGAATTCTAAATCAACATTTAGTTTAATAATTATAAATTCAAATAGGAAGGAGTATATATATGAGAAAGTTTAATCACTCCAAAGTTCTCATTGAGAGAAAATGGGCATATTTGTCATAAAGCACAGATTAATTTTGTTTATTCTAGTAAATCTGACATTAATAGGTAAAATGATGACAAGATTTTAAGAATCATTTTCAGAGTTAAGGAATGAATAATAGCCCTTTAGCATTGGGCACTCTATACATCTTCAGTGAATAAATGTAAAAATGAATAAACAGCATGTATAAAAATACATAAAGCATGCTAAAATCCAACTAAGAAAAGGAAATGCTTGGGAAAGTGTCCGTGTACAAAAGACAGTCCCAGTACTGATTCCTGGCTTACTGTGTACAGTACAGTCCCTCAGCCATAATTCATATGATCAAATGGAGAGAAAATAACAAGAGCAAACATTTAAAAAATATTTTTAATTTTTTAAATTAATGAAGCAATCAGAAACATTGTTTTGTAAGTTGTCAAGCTGTGTGTTTCTAAAAGTATTAAAACACTGGCCAGCCAAGCCAAGAGCCGAGATGAATCATATGCAATAGATTGTATAAGATTTCCATTCTTTGTCAGCAACAGGACCCAATCACTACAAAGTTCCCTTTAGAGCTCCAAAATTCTATAAATAAAAATAACCCACCTCTCAAAAAAAAAACAGTGAATACCATTTTTAGAGACTTTCTAAACCCACTCTTACCATTTGCAGAACCTGGGGCAGTAGTATAAACAAAAGGCAGCTTGACACTGTTCTAAAAGGTCACTATGAGTCAGAACAGATTGGATGGCAACAGGTTTAGTTTTTTGTTGTTGTTGTTTTCTTGTATTTTTTTAACACCGTAAGTCTATATATTTAAAAGTTAAAAACTGTTAAATAAGTTTTATTCTCCTACCAGAAAAAAACAGACCTTCTTACTTATGCTTGATAATCCGTATATTGTAATTATGGGAAAAGCTTCATATAATTTAGATTCTTTGAATTTGTCTAAATTCTGTGCCAGAACAATGTGTTATGTAAGAAAACAGTGGTATAGATTACCATTTGCAGAACCTGGGGCAGAACCCCCAAATGCGTGTCAACTTGAGTAGTCTATGATGTGATTATCCACCGTTTTGTCACTTGCTGTGATTTTCCATGTGTTATAAGTCCTGCCTCTATGACAGTAAAGAGGTGAGATGAGTAGCATTTCCATTAGTCAGGCCAGGCTCAATCTGTAATGTTAGGTTGTGTCTTAAGTCACTCTATTTTGAGAGGACATGGATCCACGGCTATCAATAAAGATGTCAGACAGATCCAGGCTGAAAGGAGACAATACTAGAAAAATGTTTATCTGTGTATTATTGACTGCACAAAAGCATTCAACTGCAGATCATAAAAAATTATGAATAATATTGGGGAAAATAGGAATTCCAGAACACTTAATTGTGTTCCTGAGGAACCTATATTTAGATCATGAGGCAGTCATCTGAACAGACTCAGGACTGTTGCGTGGTTTACAGTGAGAAAGGTACTAACCTTATATCATTTTACTATAACTATTCAGTCTGTACAGTAAGTAAATAATCAGGGAAACTGGACTATATGTAGAAGAACATGGCATCAGGACTGGAGGAAGACTGATTAACAACCTGCATTTTGCAGATGGCACAACCGTGCTTGCTCAAAGTAATGAGAACTTGAAGCACTTACTAATGAAGATCAAAGACCACAGTCCTAAGTGTGGATTATACTTCAACATCAAGAAAACAAAAATTCTCACATCTGGAACAGTAAGTAACATCATGATAAATGGGGAAAAGATTGATGTTGTCACAAATTTCATTTCCTTGGATCCACAGTCAACACCCATGAATGCATCAGACAAGAAATCAAAAGATGTACTGCATTGTAAAAGACCTTTTCAGAGTTAAGTGTTTAAAAGTAAGGATGTCACATGACAGACTAAGGTGCACCTGACTTAAGCCATGGTATTTTCACTTGTCTCATACATATGAAAGAGCTAGATAATGAATAAGAAATTCTAAAGAAGAACTAATGTCTTTGAATTGTGGTGCTGGTGAAGAATACTGAATATAATATAAGCTACCAACATAATAAAAAATCATTCTTGGAAGAAGTACAACTAAAATGCCTCTTGAAATAAGGATGGTAAACACTGGATAAGGAAGGGCACTATATAACAATAAAGGCTCAACACTCTAGAAGGACATAACCACATTAAATATCTTTGCAACCCACGACAAGCCTAGAAAATGCATAAAACAAACTCTAACTGCATTGAAAACAGAAACCGGCAACTCCACTGTAATAGTAGGAGACTTCAACACACCACTTTCACTGCAGGACAGAACATACAGAAAAAAGCTCAATAAAGACATGGAAGATATAAATGCCACAATCAATCAACTTGATTTTATAGATATATACAGCACACTCTCCCTAATAGCAGTCACATGTGCTTTCTTCTCCAATGCACACAGAACATTCTTCAGAACCAACTAGGCCAAACAG
Organism: Heterohyrax brucei; assembly: GCA_028571685.1. Classification (NCBI taxonomy): domain Eukaryota; kingdom Metazoa; phylum Chordata; class Mammalia; order Hyracoidea; family Procaviidae; genus Heterohyrax; species Heterohyrax brucei. The sequence goes on from CM053144.1 coordinate 81,309,931, forward strand.
CAATCCTTACCAAAGCTCAGAGTACTGAAATATCACAAAGCATATTTTCAGACCATAATGTTACAAATTAATAACAGAGAAAAAAGAAGAAAAAAATATCAAACACATGGAAATTGAACAACATTTTGTTCAAAAACAAGTGAATTACAGAAGAATCAAGGACAGAATAAAGAAATTCACAGAACCAAATGTGAATGAAAATACATCCTACTACAACCTTTGGAACACAGCAAACACAGTACTCAGAGGTTAGTTCACCTCAATAAATGCACACATCAAAAAACAAGGAAATGCTCAAGTCAAAAAATTAACCCCACAACTAGACCAAGTAGAAAGAGAGCAGCAAAAGAAGCCCTTCGTCACCAAATACTAAAAATTAGATCAGAATTAAAAGACTTAGAAAAAACAAAAGCAACTGAAAGAGTTAACAAGACCAAAAACTTGTTCTCTGAAGAGATCAACACTATCAACAAACCACTGGCCAAACAGACAAAAGGAAAACAGTAGAGGAAGCAAAAACCCAAATAAGAAACGAGTAGGCAATATCACAACAAATCCAACTGAAATTAAAAGAATCTTAATAACGGAACAGAAAAAAATTGTACTCTAATAAACTTGAAAACCTAGAGGAAATGGACCAATTTCTAGAAACATGCTATCTACCTAAATTGTAAAACAACTAAATAAATCTTATCACAAAAGAAGAAATTGAAAAGGTAATTTAAAATTGCGAACCACAAATATTGTATAAGACCATTATTGTAAGGACCGAAGAAAAGGTTTAAGGACAGAAGAAAATAATCTTTGATGGTTATAAGAAAGAGTGGAGAGGGAGAGAGAGAAGTATTCACATATTAAATAAACCACATATTCACAGATTAAATAAACCAAACCAAATGCACTGCCATTGAGTCAGGTCCAGCTCATAGCAACCCTAGAGGTCAGACCAAAACTGCCTCCCAGAGCTTCCAAGGAGTGCTTGGCGGATTGGAACTGCCGATCTTTTGGTTGGCAGCCTGCTATACCACTAGGGTTTCTACAGATTAAATAGTACCCAGGAATTTGGTTAGGTGAATAGGATGACAGCACACGGTAGAATGGAGGTTAGCATAACAGCATTACACCAAAAGCTAAAAGGTTTCCTAAGAAAACCCAGCATTTAAAGGACAAAGGAGCAGTGACAGGGCTCTGGGGACCATGGATGCAGGAAACATCTAGCCTAACTGGCATAATTAAGTTTTTTTTAAGAAAATGTTCAGCTAACCCCTTTGATGAGTGGTGTCTGGGGTCTTAAAAGATAGCAAGTAGTCATCTATGTAGCATAAACTGGTCCCAATCTACCTGGAACATAGGAGCATGAAGGACATGATAGGAAAATATGAGCTCAATAGATAAAAGGTGCCATATGACCCAGAAACTACATCAGCATGAGACCAGAATAACTAGATGGTGCCTGGCCAACACCAATTTCCACACTGACAGGGAACATTAAGTCCCTGATGTAGCAGGAGAAAAATGAGTGTGCAGAACTAGAACTCTATTAAAAGACTAAAGTTGATTGTCCTTCAGAGTGGAAGGTCCTCTGAGGAGATAGCCCCCAGACTCTCTGTTAGCCCAGAGCTGAAACCAGTACTGAAGCCAATTCTTCAGGCAAAGATTGCACTGGACTGTAAGACACAGAGTGATGCTAACAAAGAATGTGCTTCTTGGCTTAAATATATACACAAGGCGGCCTGAGGAGCTCCTCTGTAGAGACAGGATGAGAGGGTGGAGGGGGACAGGAGCTGGTTTCACGGATATGGGAAGCACAGCATGGGAAGGAGGAGGGTGCTGTCATGGGGTGGTGGTGGGGAAAGCAGTGAGAGTTACAGAGTAGCATGTGTTCAGAGCTTTACATGGTCAGTTGATTTAGATTGTAAACTTTTATTTAAAACACAAGAAAATATTTTTGTAATGTACAAAAAAAAAACAAACAACTCCCAACCAAAAGAAAGCTCTGGTCCCAATGGCTTCACTGGAGCATTCTATCAAACTTTTAGAAAAAAGTTAACACCACTATTTCTAAAGGTATTTCAGAGCATAGAATATGATGGAATACTCCCAAATTCATTCCATGAAGTCAACATAACCCTGATACCAAAATCAGGTAAAGACAGCACAACAAAGGAAAATAACAGGCCAAAAACCTCCATGAACTTAGATGCAAAAATACTCAACAAAATTCTAGCCAATAGAATTCAACAACATATGAAAAAAATAATTCACCACAATCAAGGGGAATGTATGACAGGGATGCAAGGATGGTTCAGCATTAGACAAAGAAACCAATGTAATCATACACATAAATAAGACAAAAGACAAGAACCACTTGATTTTATCAATTGAGGCAGAAAAGGTAGCTGACAAAAACTAACAACCATTCATGTTAAAAACTCTCAGCAAAATAGCAATAGAAGGGAAATCCCTCCACATAGTAAAGGGCATTTATACAAAACCAACAGGCAACATCATCCTAAATGCACTATTATTCAACAGAATATCCTGGTAGCACAGCGGTTAAGTGCCACATCTACTAACCCCAAAGTTGTCAGTTCAAATCTGCAAGACATTCCTTGGAAACTCTATGAAACAGTCCTGCTGTGTCCTATGGGTTCACTATGAATTGGAACTGATTCAGTGGCAGTGGGTTATTATTCACCATTGTGCTGGAGGTTTTAGCCAGATCAAATAGGCAAGATAAAGATAAAGAAACAAAGATACTCAGGTTGGTGAAGAAGTACAAGTATCTCTATTTGCAGAAGATACAGAAAACCCAAAAGAATCCATAAAAAAAATAAAAAGTAAAATACAGGAACTAATACAAAAGTTTAGCAAAAAATCAAGATGTTACATGAATACACAAAAATCAATTGGATTCCTCATACCAACACCAAAAACATTAAAGAGGAAATCACCAAGTCAATACAATTTACAATAGCTCCCAAGAGGATAAAATACTCACTAAAAAAATCTAACCACAGAAAGTAAAAGACCTACAAAAGAAAATCACAAGACTCTACTGGATCAAAGACCTAAACATCAACTCCAAAGTGATAATAATCATGGAAGAAAAAAGTGGGACAATGTTGGGAGCCCTAATACATGGCATATACAAACTACAAAACATTATTAACAATCTACAACCTCCAGAGGAGAAAACAGGTAACTGAGAGCTCCTAAAAATCAAATATCTATGCACATTCAAGGACTTCGCCAAGAGTAAAAACACACTCTACAGACTGGGGGGGAAAAAAATTTGGCTATGCCACCAATCAGCATCTAATGTCTATAATCTATAAGATACTGGAAAACCTCAACAAGAGAAAGACAAAGAACTCAATTATAAAACAACCAAAGGATCTAACAGGAACTTCACCAAAGAAGACATCCAGAGCTAACAGGTACATGAGGAAATGCTCACGATCACTAGCCAACAGAAAAATCTGAATTAAAACTATAATGAGACACCATCTCACCCCAGTAAGGCTGGGATTGATAAAATAAAAAATAATAATAATAATAATAAATGATGTTGGAGAGGCTGTGGAAAGACTGGAACACTTCTACACTGCTTGGTTGGAATGCAACATGGAGACCCACTTTGGAATTTAATTTGACACTGTCTTAAAAACCCAGAAATAGTAATACCATACAATCCAGCAATCCCATTTCTTGGAATATACCCTAGAGAAATAAGGGCTGTCACATTAATAAATACATGCTCACCAATGTTTACTGCAGCTGTCTACAATAGCAAAAAAGATGGAATTAACTTAGGTGCCCTTCAACAGAAGAATAGGTAAGAAAACTGTGGTATATTCACATGATGAAATACTATTCAATGGTAAAGTACAATGATGATCTTGAGTGACATGACATGGAAGAATCTGAAAGACATTATCCTGAGTGAAATTCGTCAGTTGCACTGTTTAAGATCACTATTTATAAACACTCAATAAAATGTTTAAACACAGGAGAAAATAGTCTTTGATGGTAACAATGGTGGTAAGGCAAGGTGAGGGATGTTGATTTTTAAGAAAATGTTCCGCATTCCACTTTGATGAGTGGAGCCTGGGGTCTTAAGAGCTAGCAAGCAGCCATCTAAGTAGTATCAATTGGCCCCAACCCACCTGGAATTGAGGAGACTGAAAGACATCCAAGATATGAGGAAAATATGAGCCCAAGAGACAGTAATGACCATATAACCCAGAGACTACATCAGGATGAGAGCAGAAGAAATAGATGGTGCCAGGCCAACATTAATGACTGCCCTAACAGAGATTACAACACAGAGTTCCCTGACGTAGCAGGACAAAAATGGGTGTGCTGGACTAAAATTCCGTAAAAGACCAGACTTAATGATCTGACAGATTAGAGGGTCCCCAGCAGACGTAGTTCCCTGACTTTCTGTTAGCCCAGAGCTAAAACCAGTAGTATCAAAGCCAACTCTTCAGTCAAAGATTGGACTAGACTATAAGATATAGAATGATACTGTCAAAGAGTGTGCTTCTTAGCTTCAGTATACATGTGAGGCTAACTGAGTAGCTCCTGTTCAGAAGCAAGATGAATAGGTGGAGTGGCCAGATGCTAGTTGACCAGACAGGAGAAATACAAGCTGGAAAAGAGTGTGCTGCCACTGGGTGGGGAGAGTATTTAGAGTCACACATCAGTGTGTTTGCAAGGTTTCATATGACAAATTGACTTGGATTGTAAACTGTCATTTGGTGCATAATAAAATATTAAAAAAAAAAAATAAAGATAGTGAGGCAAGATATTTTGCACATGTTACCAGAATGAGAAGGACATCATATTTGGTAAAGTCTAGGGTCAGTGAAAAAGAGGAAGGTCCTCAATGTGATGGAACGACACAGAGGATACAAAAATGGCCTCAAGGATGGCAATTGTGAGGATAACACAGGCCCAGGCCGTATCTTGTTCTGTTGTTCACAGGGTTGTTATTAGCTGGAATGGACTCACAGCACCTAACAATCTAACAACAACAACTTACGAGACATCACAGGGAAAACAGCAGAGACACACGGGGACCTCACAGTGCCAACAGTCTCTTGGCTAGTCCATGATTCACAATATTGTGTTTCTGTCCACCACTTTGTCACCTGATGTGATTGTCCTATGTGTTGTAAATCCTACATCTATGATGATAATGAAGTAGAATTAACAGTTTTCTTAGTGAGGCATAACTCAATCTATAAGATTAGGTGGTTCTTAAATCAATCTCTTTTGATATATAACAGAGGGAAGACAGAAGACTGACATGGGACCTCAGACCACCAAGAAGCAAGAGCCAGAACATTCATCCTTTGGACTGGGGTCCCTATGCTAAGAAGCAACTCTGACAGGGAAGACTACTGACAAGGATCTCCCCCTAGAGCCCACAATAAGAGAAAGTCTTTTCTGGAAGCTGGGACCCTGAATTCAGACTTCTAGCCTCTTAGACTCCAGGAGAGTAAAGTTATCATTACATCCACGTGTGGTATTTCTGTTACAGCAGTACTTGGTAACTGAAACAACCACACTTATCCTCAACTCAGTCCAGCATTGTAAGGGAAGCACAGAATCCCGCAACCCTTGAAGAGTCCTACCTTGGAATCCTTTTATGGTATGGCCTGTCCTTGGGATGATGGACACCTAATCCACATTTCAAGACCTAGCACACATCCACCGCACACAGTCACTTCCTGGACACCATCTGACCTACTGCTCAGGAAGAACTCAAAGAGCACATCTGAATAGACTCTAGAAATAGTTTCAGAGACAAACGAGTAGGGGTTTGGGGGTTCCTGGTGCTCAGGGTACACTTGAGAGAATGAGAGAGGGGGCACTTTTGCTACAAGGGCGCAGCAGTTTGGCCCTACAAACCCCTGACCCCATGGTAAGGGCACAGCCCGGGGAAGATTATGGGGTAGGGGACATAAAACACAGAATTCACAACAGCATCCCCTCAAGCCCAGGTCCTAGGATGGTACCACTTGGGTCATTCCATAATCTACTTCTTACTCTTTAAGCAAGATAAAAATTATACTAACAAAAGAAGCTGTACAATAATTAAAGCAATTATTTAACCTTTCTTATGTTATATCTTATGGAAAACAATTTCAAAACAATGACTTGTTGTTAGGTGCTGGCTAGTCGATTTTGACTCACAGAGACTTCCTGTGACAGTAGAACCAACCCAGAGGGTTTTCTCAGCTGTAATCTTTAGGGAATCTGACGGTCAGGTGCTTCACTCATGGAATTGCTTAGGTAGGTTCAGACTGCCAACTTTTCAGCTAGCAGCCAAGCACTCAACTGTGTCACCAGGGCTCCTATCAACGACTTACAATATAAAGATTTTCCTCCAAAAATTGAATATTAGATTATAATAAAGGAATTTGTCCTACATAGATATTCTCAAGTCATCCTTGGAAGTGTCAGCAAATTTAACAGTCTTGATGTTGTCCCTAAAATTCCATCATGTCCTGAGGGAAATGTGATAAAGATATGTACCTTAATATCAAGTTAAAATTTATAAAATCAATTTTAAGTGCAGAGAAAAGACTATTTCTGAAAACCTGTATTGTAGTGAGGAAAAACCATGGTTACAATCAAATCAGCACAAATTCTAACCGGTATTATATATAATACATCACCAATCATTTACAGAAAATATTCCTTAAGATTACTCAAGAACACTGCTTCTAAGGATAATGGGTCCTGAAGGAGTTTACTCTTCTTGTAAGACAGATATTTAACCAATTCAAGTATTTATCACACTAAGCATTAAAAATGAGCTTTCTTGAGCCCAGTCTTTCAAACTAATAAACATGAAAACCCTCGAGTGTGTCTAGTAGAGACAAAGTTCATGAATTCATAAATACTGATTTTAGAGCAGGGATAAAAATTCTAAGCCTGTATAAACAGATGAAAGCAGCTTATATAAAAATAGAACAGAAAAGGTATAATTAAAATGTGGTAGTAGTGGCAGACATTTGAAAGACATTTTGAAAGTTCTAAGAAAAGGGTTGTGAATTTTTAAACATGCTTAGAACAATAGTGTGCAATACATGCTAAGGTGTCCAAAATACTTTAAGATATCACATCAATGAAATCTAACTAATATAAATAATAGAAGACAATGGCCTACACAACTGGAAAATAAATGATTCTGAAAAAAAAAACTAAACAAATCTGCATATGAAACTTTCACTTTTACTTTGGAAATATGGATTAAAAGAATAAAATACTCTGCCCTATGAATGTAAAACACTGGTAACTAATACAAAGCCATTTGTGTAAAATGATTTATGCTAGCAGGGAAACAAACCATTCTTACCGAAAATAGCTTATGTTCAGTCATGTCAATGGACACACATTTCAAAGTCAGGCACTTTTATAAAGTTAGATACTTCAATATTAGGAGATATACCATCTACCTCCTCAATTCCAAAGTTATTTCTTCCTATGGATATCTAAAACAAATGTATCTTTAAATAATTCTTAGGGTTAAAAGCTTAACAATCTACTTAAATGCATGTGTAATATTTAGTTTAAGATATACTTTCCATGCAATATGTGAAAATATTCTTAAAGAAAAATTGGCACTAAATATAAGGCTTGTGTTTATTTCAATTATACTCTTCAAGCTAGCGCACAAATTCTATTTTACTTGGAAATAGTACTTTATAACACAGTTCTACCACTTCTCAAGTATTTATAATCAATGATTAGGAATTTCTATATGACTTTTTTCAGAAACCATCTTCTCCAGTCTCCCACGCCAACTGTGACTAATAAATGACTCTCAGTTCAACTTTATAATATCCTGGTACCACAAAAACCTAAAATACTGACAATGTCCAATTTCTTTTCTCTGATTATTCTTATATACCTAAAGGTATTACTTTATCTTTCCAGTTCCCTTTACAATGTTTTCAAGACACACACATATATGGAGCTCTGATGGCACTGTGTGAAGCATTCAGCTGCTATCCAAAAGATCAGCAGTTCAAATCCAACAACCACTCCTTACAAACCCTTTGGGTTAATTCTACTCTGTCCTACAGGGATGCTGAGTTGGAATTGGGTTTGTTTTACATATGTATATTCATCCACATACATATATATCTTTAGTAAAGTATGAAGAAGAATTATGTTACATAAAACAGAGATAGATAACAGATAGACAAATAAATAGAGAGATGTTTTCTTCTTCTATTGTCCTAGTGTGGCGTTTCTTATCTCGTATGTAGATGCACTCTGACCGGTCTTCTCTTCCCCATGCCCACATATCCAAGACACAGCACTGGAAATACGCATCATTTAACAATTAAAGCCCCAAAACCTCCACTCACCCTCTCTCTCTCTCTCTCTCTCTCTCCCTCTCGCTACCTGTCATATTATATGCAAATCACATACACCTTCTATGTTTGTTTGTCAACCATGCCTTTCTCTGTGCGGTATTTTCATAAGCATGCTACACTAAATTTTTACAACAATTTATAAAAATTTATTATAGCATAGCAGCACTAAAGAAAATATTCAGGGGGCCACAGTTGGAAAACACAGAGAAGGCACATGTTTGCATGAAAATAGAGATTCTATCTTAAGCATAAAAATGACTGTGGACACAGTGCAAGACCAGGCAGTGTTTTCATCCTGTTGTGTACAGGGTCATTATGAGTCAGAACCTCGAGAACACTCGACGGCACCTAACAATATTTATCTCTCTGTTTAACTCTACCTACCCACATATGCATAAAGCAATTATGTAATAAATGTAATAGAAATGTTACTGTAAGAAAATTAGTAACATACAAGTTAGCGCAAAGTAGAACACAAAAAAAATGAATAATTCCAGGTTTTAGTATTCAAACTTTTAACTAAGCACCCATTTTTGAGACATTTTATATATCCAACAAGTATATAATGCAACAGGCATTGTTCAAGGTTAGTGGGGCACAAAAACTGGTAAAACAGGACAAAGCCTCTGATGTGGTTTTAACTTATGCTCAGTGTATATTATGGACAAGAAAAACTTAATGGTTCCTTACAGTCTGTTGAGGAAGACAGATATGAATCTAGTAATCACACAAATCAATTATAGGTTGACCTTTGACCCCAAAAGTATATGTATCAACTTTGCTAGGCCATGATTCCTAGAATTGTGTGATTTTCCATTATGTTGTCATCTGATTTGATATTTCTGTTTTAAATCCTCCTCTTATGATGTTACTGAGACAGAACAAGTGGCAGTTGTGTTGATGAGCCAAAACTCAATCTCTTGGATTGGACTGGGCCTTGACTCAGGGGACTGCATGCAGTGCCTAGAGCACAGCACATCCTTTGGACCAGTGGTTCCTGTACAGAGAAGACCTTAGTCTACAGGGAAGACTAACAGAGAATAAAGTTCTGTCTGTTAAAGTCATCTGCTTGTGGTATTTCTGTTACAGCAGCACTAGAAAACTAAGACATCAATATAAAGTTGCAAATGTGGTAAGTGTCACTTAAAGAGGGATACGTGGTTCTAAAAGAACTTAAATAAAATTGATGTAGTCTGTGACATCAGGTGATGCTACGCATGGAAAGGATGCTTGATATGAGAACTAAAAGAGAAGGTAACTATATGGACAAGGTGTCCCCAAAATAGGGATATGTAACCAATTTACAGTAGAAAGGGTCATAGCACTGATAAAGAGATTGCATTTTATACTTTTTGTCGGTCTGTCCTCTACAGAATGTAAACTCTGATGACATAGATGCTTTCTGTCTCTGTTTACTCTCATAACTGCAGCACTCAGAAGAGAATCTGGAACAAAACTAATCTCCAGTAAATACTTGATGAAAGATGAATAAAGTGTACCTGGAAGAGAGACAGACAAAAGGAACAACTGTGAGATGAGAGCGGACAGGTAGCCAGGAAGATCTTGAATGGACTCAAACGACATGTCAAAAAGTTTTCTTTTCCTCTATTTTCACAGCAATAAGAAATTACAGAGTATTTTTAAGCAAAAGTTAACACAAGCATATTTGCATTTCAAATAAACATTCTGTCTAGAGGAGAATTAAATATATGTAGGGAGAGGGCCATCTGGAAAGATACAGAGAGACAGAGGCTCCTGCTGTAGTTCCCGTGAGAGAGGAGATCATCATGGAAGGCACTAGGGTGGTGGTGAAGACAAAAAGAATTTGAGACTCAGAAGATAGATTTTGAAAAATCCAGAAATGGGTCACAGCTGTGAGCAGAAAAGAGTGACATGTAATAAAGGACTTCTGCATTTCTGATTTGCACAAACTAGTGTTTGTTTCATTGGTAATAATGTCGGAGGACAAGGATACACGTGTGCATATGAAGGCATGTGCGTGCATGCATGTGCATGTGCATGTGCGTGTGTGTGTGTGTGTATGTGTGAGGGCCATTGTTGTTAGGTGCTATCAAGTTGGTTCCATCCCACAGTGACCCTATGGACAACAGAACGAAACACTGCCCAGTCCCGAGCCGTTCTCACAACCAATGCTATGCTGGAGGCCATTGCCGTCACTGCGCCATTTCATCCCACGGAAGGTCTTCATCTTTTTCACGGACCTATACTTTATCAAGCAGGACGTCCTTCTCCAGGGTTCGGTCCCTCCTTAAAATCTGTCCAGCATATGTGAGATATAGTCTAGCCATCCTTGCTTTTAGAGAGTATTCTCGCTGTACTTATTCCAAGACAGATTTGTTTGTTCTTTTGGCATAAGGAACAGACTCAGCCAACAGATACATAGCACTTCCTCTGGAACAAAGATCAGTGGGCTTACTCGTCAACACAATGAAAACAAAATTGCTCTCTGAGCCAAAGTCAGCAGTTTATTGCCTATTATAAAAGATTCGGTTTCCTTAAACTTGGAGTTGCGCTGTGTATCACAATCCACTGCATATGCAGGCTTCCCTGGTACTTTTCCCATTACCTTCTGGTGGTGGGTCTTTGGGAACTAGCATAAATGCTGATGTTCTAGCTACTGCTATTGCTATGAGTAATAAAGTCCTTTGTTTCTGACCAAGGCGTTTCATGCCTTCTGTCAGCATCCATGAAACTGCTGGCAGGCTAATTTGTTAACTTGCAAGTCGAGTTAAATCTCAAACACTATAATACTCTTAAGAATATCACAGCCACACACACAAAAATCCAAATCCTTTGCCACTGAGTCAATTCCAGCCTACAGTGACCATACAGAACACAGTAAAACTTCCTCATAGGGTTTCCAGGCAGTGGCTGTTGGATTTGAACTGCTGACCTTTTTATTATCAACCAGGCTCTTAACCACCTTGCCACCAAGATGCCATTATGGTCAAGGGACCAAGAAATACCTGAATCTAGCCTTACCCCAGCCCCATGTATTTGATTCCCCAAGCCCTAAGAGTTAAGGACAAGACAAAACAAGTGAGTTTTTCGTTACTAGGTTTGTGCCCCAAATAACAAGAGGACATTCTAGGGAGTAGTCACAAGTCGCAACATACTAACAGGATGTTTCCATACGAAAATCCCAGATTCAGCTTTCAGGAACACCTGATTTCAAGAGGGTCAGCTAACAAAGAATGTCTGTGATTGTGTAGCTGTCTCCAAAATTTTCTTTAATGTAAAGAAACTTACAGTGATAGAATTACATATTGACAGAAATGGAAGGCACTTCAAGATATCCTTCAATACAAAATCACTTGTGCTGTGAGAATTCTAAAGACTCATATTATACTGATTCCTACTTTTTTTAGCCAGTCTTCTCAAATGGTTAAGCACTCCACTATTAGCTGAAAGGCTGGCAGTCCAAACCCAGTCAGAGGCATCTCAGAAACCTGGCTGGAGAGTCTGCTTCCAAAAGTTCACAGCTTCACAAAACCTATGGAGTGGTTCTACTTGGGACACATGGGGTTGCCTTAACTCACAACACTCTCAAAAACAACATCAATCTTCAGATACATATTTAATCATTCATTCATCTGTTTAAATACATGTACCTTCAGAAAAATGAAACTGCAACTGCTTTTGGATATTTCTGAGAAAAATACCAAGGAACCTATGATAACAATTGAGGTCAAACATATCTTGATAATATTTTCATAATTAATTACTGCTTTCCAAGTAAATTTTAGTTCTTTATGATTCCATCTATTTTTTCTGCCCCCAATTTCAAGGACAAGCTGCCTGTTCTATGATATATCATGTGGATGCATGACAATCATGGCTGTCACCTGGAGATGATATGAGGAATACAGCTAGGGGCAGAATCTCAATGATGTCCTGTTTTTTGAGTGTTGGAGACAAAGAAAAACATTTGTAGTTATTGAAAATTCTGTTATATATTTTATATATTATTTTATATATATTTATATATATATAAATATATATATATTTATATATATATTTATATATATTTTATATATTTTAGCTTACAATTTCATTTTCTTTGGATTAATTCTCAATAATAAAAACAATTCTCTGCAAGTTTACATGTACACACATGTGCACATGTTCATGTGTACACATGTACAAAAACATACATCCTACAGTATAATACTATTGCTGAAATATTTTTAATCTCTTGCAACCTATAAATCTCTAAATTATAAAACAAAATCATTCCTGTTATCAAAATCCAAGGAGAACATTTTAACAAGTATTTATAATCACAAGGCACTATATGAGAATTAGATATCACATATACACATATATACATACATTAATTATACCAAAATTGATCCTTTGAAAGTGTCTTATTCAATATCCAGAGATGTACTTCGATATACGACATCAAAGTCATGTCCTCTACTTTATCTGCAAGTGGGAGGTCATTTTGGATTACGTGATTTGCGAGACTCCTGGACCTAACAGCTTTAGAGAACTGAAACTGACAAAGAAGTGAGAGTCAGGATCTTTACATTACAAAGCCTGACATCTACTAGCCCTGACAGTGAGTGTGGAAAAATGCTACACACTTACATCACAAATTGCCCAAAGCCAAAGTAAAAAAAAAAAAAAAAAAGGTGAAAGTGGATTTTAAATCCAATGGAAGATTTGTGACAAATAAAAGATGAACATGATAAAAATTCCAGGAAAAATAATCCACAATGCTTTATTGTTATATAAACATTATTAGAGGAGGGAAAGCTGTCTTTGACATCTGTCATCCCTACTGATTGTCACATGGCTAAGCATGATGCCATCTCTTTGTTTGAAGAAGCATTCAAGCAAAGCTTGTTTTGAAAGATACTGGATTTTTGACAGGATGAAGCAGAAAATGATTCCTTAGAAAAGCCTGGTAAGAAGAACAGTAAAATACTTTTCAATACTTCTGTGGGGAACACATCAAAGGGGACGGAGATCTGAAGAAAAGAATCAGAGTAAAACAGAGGCAAATAGAAACAGACTATATTATTTTATGATAGTTAATTTTTGGTGATCTACAGACTGTTTCTCAAAGTACTGTAGAACCTCTTACATACTACACATGTATCTAGATGCATTTGTGTACGCCCACACACCAACACACACATACCATACTCATCAGCACACTGTCATTATATATAGGGAATACTACACGAAGTACTATTTAATACTAATATCTCTTAAGCAAGAAAAACTGAAAAATAACTTGGATTTTTTTTTAATCTAGTAATGAAAGTTATTACCAAAAGAGAGTCTATATTTATTTGGTAGAACACTAAAAACTAAAGATGATATACCTACGGGAACTCTCTAGTTAAACAATAAATTTCTGAGAGACACCACAAGCTAGCCACTGTGGGAAAATAAGAGACATTATCTCTTTTTCTTAAAATCACCAACAAATAGAATATCTGTTTTCTAGAAATGTCATATTTCTTTGTGTTTCCAATGAAGTTATTCATAGGGCAATTATGTCACAGAAACCTAACTATGACTACTTCACACTCTGATTCAATCAAAAATAACAATCACTGATTTTATTTCAATAATTTTAAAAAAACTCTTACAGAGTTATTCAGTAAAATGAAGATAGAGGAGAAAGTAAAGCCCAAGTATAGATCACCAAGCCAGTGGACTTTTCTTAGTAATACTCTAATTATACTACACAATTATAGTTTTAATGAATATTTTAAAAATCAATTTTTTAATGCTATGCAAATTCTCAAAACCAACCTAACTTGATCCTGCTACTTTTCCTAATGCACATACATGTGCTTACATCCACACACAGTTCCAAAGGATTTCCCTTCAGTTTATCCCTTACATTGTGATATATCAGGAAATACAGGAAGAAATCACTTATACAATAAATTAAGCATTTAAATGCTTTAAAATATCAGTTACTCTTTGTCTTAGGCTGGGTTCTCTAGAGAAGCAAAACCAGTAAAGCATGTATATACATACAGAGAGACAGATTTATATCAATGAAATGGCAAATGCCATCGTAGTGACCGGAATTTCTTAAGTGTGTAGGACAGGACAGAAACTTCTCCTGACTCACACAGCCACAGGGTCTGGTGAACCCACAATTACCAGGTAAAAGAGCAGGACTCTTGCTCACAGACTGTGAAGACAGGAATTTCGAGATTGGCAGGCAAACTATAGGGAAGCTGCTAGTTCAAGTCCTGAGAACCAGACATCAGATGAACAGGAACCCGCTGCAAAATCTAACACAAACAAGAAACTCCAAGCCTTACCAGAGTGTCCACTTACATTCAGATACAGACCACAAGCCTAAGGAAACTCCATTTCACTTACTGCCTAGTCACAGCAGATTCCATCATGGGGGTAATCACAGACCCAATCTCAACAGGGAAGTGATCACAACTTTATACAACCATCAAAACACTGAGAATCATGGTCTAGCCAAGCTAACAAATAATCTTAACCATGACAGTGTTCTCAAAACAGAAAATGTTTCTTTCTTATCAAATAACAACCTGAAATATTAAAATATTTTAATAAATATGATATTTATCATACTGAATCACATTTTCCTTGATGTCACAATTGATGAAATGTTTTACTTTACTGAATGAACAGAAAGTATCTGGGTATCTGTCTTGTCCATAGAGTGGTGCTAGCATTATATACAGTGAACGGATAACAGAGGTCTTATTAGTTGATTATTTAATGTTGATGATACTTACAAAGACTAATGAAAATTATTCTTCCAACTCTGTACCACTCTGTGCTGATTTTCTCTAGACAAAACCTAAATCAAAGGCAATGTGAGCAGTCATAATACAGATTGCAGTGATCTTCAAAACTAAAAAAACCTATTTTTCATCATATATATTTACACATGCATTAAAGCATATACTCATCCATGCATATACATAAGGACAGTGATAACTTAGTATTTACCAGGACGTGTGCTATGAAATCAGCTAGCTAAACATGTTGTTGTTGTTGTTGTTAGGCAGCGTTTAGTTGGTTCTGACTCATAGCAACCCTGCCTGGTCTTGCTCCATGTCCACTATTGTTTTTAAGCTTAAGCCCATTGTTACAGCCACTGTGTCAATTCATCTCAGTGAAGGTCTTCCTTTAGCAAAATACAGAACACTTGAAGATAGGAGTGACTATGAAAGCCTATTCAGATATTATCAGTCCAGCAAAGAGAAGTACTGCTACTTTGCTTATTCAAGTAAAAGTAGCAAGTGTAAAGTCCACTATCGTAAAGTCAGGTCCAACTCATAGCAACCCTAGAAGTCAGAGTAGAACTGCGTCATAGAGTTTCCAAGGAATGCTTGGTGGGTTTGAACCACTAACCTTTTGGTAGGTAGATGTAGCACTTAACCCACTAGGCCTTCAGGGTTTCCAGCAAGTGTAAAGTTCTGTTAAAGCCCAGAGATAATTAGGAAGGAGAATTTTAGTCACTCCATAATAGCAATCAATAGAATTTTGTGAGTATAGAATGGAGTCCTGATAGAGAAAAACCCATTCCCTGAGTTACAAACATTTACTCCTACCTCTACTCTTAAGTAAAATTTGTAGGTAACAACAACAACAACAAATTGCCATTGATCAATTCTGATTCACAGTGACATTATAGGACAGAGCAGGACTGTCCCATGAAGTTACCAAGGAGCACCTGGTGGACTTGAACTGCCAACCTTTTGACTAGTAGCCAGAGTGCTTAACCACTACACTACAAGTTTTCCTGTATGTGATTAAGAGACAAACTCTTGACCGACACTGAACAAAAACCACATTTACCTGTAGGTAATTAGGAACAAGTAAATATAGTTCACATTCAGCATCAGTTAGTAAAATGTTTGTCTTAGTATACAGTATATATTTCACTTTTTTATGCACATAAAACACTTAAGAAATACTTCCACCTCTTTGGAAAGCAATCTGGCGCTTCCTTAAAAAAATGGATATTGATATACCATTTGACCCAGTAATTCTACTACTTGGAATATATCCTACAGAATCAAGGCCTTTCACACCAACGGACACATGCACCAGAATGTTTATCGCAGCACAGTCCACGATAGCAAAAAGATGGAATCAACCCAGATGCCCAACACCAGAAGAATGGATAGGTAAACTATGGTATATATACTCAATGGAGCACTACACAATGAATGATAAAGGACAACGATGACTTCAGGAAACATCTCATGACCTGGTTTCAACTGGAAGACATTATGTTGAGTGAAAGTAGTCAGCGACAAAAGGACAAATATTGTATGAGACCACTACGATAAGATCTCAAAAACAGACTTGTGTATAGAAGAAAAGACTCTTTGACAGCTGCAAGGGAGGGGAGGGAGGGAGGAAGAGGGGAGGGTTTAGATTAGATAGTTGCTAGGTATCTGGCTGGGTGAAATCGGTGATAGCACACATTAGAAACAAGAACAATATTAAGTGGACTTAAATATAACATGAGTACTCCTTCCATCTTAACCCAATATTGCAAGGATAGAGTAGCTGGGGCAGTGGGCGGTGGACCATGCTGTTAGGCGAAAGCGAGGCCAATTAGTACAACCAGCATTTTGCTAAGAGGGCTCTCTGCACCCCACGTTGGTGAGTGGCGTCTGAGGTCTTAAAAGCTGCCAAGTTGCCATCCAAGGACACAGCAAATGGTCCCAACTCAGCAGGAACGGATGCTCACCGAGGACCAAAATGACATGGGGGAAAGACAACCCAGAAGACAAAGAGACCCACATCAGTGGGTGCCTACATCGACTTGGGACCGGAAGAACCGGATGGTGCCCAGCCACCACCAGTGATAGCCGCGATGGAGCTCACGAAGTTGAGTCTCACTGGCAACACAAGAATAAAAGGGGTGCACCCTGAGATCCCCACTAAAAGACCTCAATTGACGGTCCAGTGGTTTCGGGGTTCCCCTGGGAGCATGGCCCCTGGCCCTGATGCTGCCCTTGACCATAAATCACAACAAAGGTCCACGCTTCGGACAGGAATGGATTGGACTTGGCGATGCAGTGACCATATAGTGGATGCACTTTATGGTTCCATACATCTATAGGATGTCATCCTGCTGACCTCTGGCTGGAGGAAGGAGAGTGGATAGAGAGGAGGGAGAAAAGAGACTGTTGGAAGAATGAGACATGTATGGATCAGAGAGGAATAGTGTGCTGTCACCAGGCAGGGAGAGCAGTGGAAGTTGCATATAGGTGGGTATGTAAATTTATATGGGAATGTACATTTTCACTCAGTTATATTAAATAAAAATTTTTTTTAAAAAAAATACTTCCAAACTGCACAATGTATTCATGAGTTTTACATAATATATGTATTTATTACACACTAGTGTACTTATCTCAAATTTTTAATATAAAAGGCATTATGGCAGTCCGTTCTTAAGTAGGAGCTATCAATAAGTTCGATGTTAGTAACCCAAGAACTGTCCATAATATGATGTTAACACAACGTCCAAATCACATAACATCCTATTTCACAGAATGTATCATGGACATTAAGTGATGCATGACTGTACATTAAAACATCATATTCTAATACCTATGTTTGTTTTCTGATATAGGCGCCCTCTCAAGATAAACATATGATGATAAAACATGGCGGCATTTTGTTTAAGCATGGTTAGAAAACGATTATCAAACTGCAAGATTTTATTCACAGTATATAGGACAGCTTTGTTTTCTACCACTTGCAGGTATTTCTAAATCTCTGTTCAGATTCTGTGCTGTACCTTTTAATGGTTTACTTGTTTATAATTAAGATTTGATTTGAATTGCAGCAAATGAACGCATGGTAAAATTTTCTTGTACAAAACACGTTGCTATTGAAGCTGTTATCTTTTTACATTTACTAACTGATGCTGATGCTGTTATCTTTTATTTTTTAAGCTCACTAGGAGCTCTAGTGGTGCCGTGTTAGCTGTTAACTCTGCTCCACAGGAGAAAGATATGGCAGTCTGCTTCAGTAAAGATTTACATCCTTAAAAACACCATGGAGTAGTTCTACTCTGTCCTATTATTAATCACAATGAATTTGATACTGACTTTTAAAAACATCTTATACAACTCCTCTTTAAGTAGAAAAATATTATATGTCAATTTTGAGCTACCATTTGTAATTATATTAATGCAGGAGAGTGTGACATTTTACATATTGTGGGTTTTTTTAATACTAAATAGAATTGTATCTCCAGATAACTGTAACAACTTGAAATTTCAGAGGATAAAATTTCCTATAAACAATAAATTATATTAACTAGAAGCTTATTTAAAACATCACTGGGTAGTAATAACATTAAACACTGATGGCCAAGTGGTTAAGTTACTGGACTTGAAATCCAGTGGGACTGCCCCTCACACATTCAAATCCTGCACACAGCATTTCCCTATATTTGGAACCCTGGTCATGCAGTAGTTATGAGCTAATGACACTAAGAAAAACGTCAGCAGTGTGAATACATCAGCCACTCCCTAGAAACCATATGGGCCAGTTCTACTCTGTCCTATAGGGTCAACATGAGTTGGAATCAACTGAAAGGCAATGGGTTTGGTGGTAATAACTGAGTAAGATTTTGCAAACCCAACCATCAGATAACAAAAGAAAATTCTGGACATAATAAATGAAGGAAGCTAAATGAAGTCTTTAAAAAGAAGCAGAAGTAGGCCTGGAAATAGTTAACATCACTTCCACTCGCATTCCTACAGCCAAGATTCATTCACAGGATTGCAACTCAAATGAAAGGGATACTTGAAAAAATCATTTTTTTTTGAGTCCACAAAAAGATAAAGTAGGTTCAACAGTACATAGTTACTCTCTGTCATCATATCATACACTAGGAAAACTGACCTGAACAGTAGGTACACATACCCCTCCCTCTCCTCATGAAACCACATTAATCAGTTTCCTCTTATTTCTACTAGCTTCCTTTCTCTCAGACTTGTGTCTCTTTCATCAACAATCACCAACAGCTTATTCTTCTTTACCCATCTGCTAATTTTTATTCATCCAGTTAACTTAAGGAAAGCAGTACACATAAAAATCAAGACATGAGTGAAAAAACATTTTTTTTAATTTAAAGATAAAAATTGGGTTGAATATTTAACTGTTCTCTTAGAAAGCCAGTAGTGATATTTTAGAAGATCCAATTCATATCAGTTTTCCCTATGAGAATGCAGAAAAAGTTGAGAAGGACCAAAATATCACATTACTGATAAAGCTGAAAGTGAAAAAATGTAAAATAGAGACAAGCTAGTTTTCCAGTACCAAACTATAGAATTCCAGTGTCTCATTTCTTCAGACAGGATATATCCTCACCTATGTTAGAGGGCATTGCCTATTAAAATCTAGGACACACAGAAGCAGAGCAAAAAGTGTAACTGCCAATATGTTCACTAAAGCTGACTTCCAAGTACAGGTTTCCCCCGTTACCTGCAAGTAAAGCATTCCTATGAAACCTTCCATGCACTGAAATGGTATAAATCAAGAAACCAACTGTCAGTAATCTATACTGAAAATTTTTTTGAGTGTTCCAAGACCCAAAGAATAATCTACCAAATCATATCAAACAGCACATAAAATCTAAAATAACAGGAACACGTAGTAAAAACAGGAATAAAGAATGCACAGCCTATATAAAGTAGAAATAATGCATGTACAATGTGACTTCACAGACACCATTCAAAGCTCTCACAGCTTGATGCTGAGAGATGCTTAGCGTAGTTCCAGGAAAGGAGCTTGGTGATGCCACCTTCCTCACTGGGGCCCCTTTAATGGCTTGCTTCTAAACAAACGCTAAACTCTATTTCTGATTTTCACCTCTTTTTCATAAAAGCAAAAGCCCTCTTCAGATTTCTTTGCTTTAGAGAACTAAAACCAAACCTACTGCCTTTGAGTCGATTCAAACTCATGGTAACTCACAGTAACTCTCCTTCAGCAAAAATAGGTACTAATGTAAGTCTTTCCAAAAAGGAAAGCTGCATACAGAAAACTTTCTAAAAGCAAGGGAAATCTGTACTAGGGTCAGTATACATAACTATTTTCATACTGCTATATAAAATATTCAGTGGCAATTTTGAATCATTCCAAAAAAAAATTGTACAATATGATCAAGAATAAGGCTGAGTGGTATTTGTTGATAAAATTCATGATAAAGTTTTTTTATTTTTTGGACCTATAAAATCTCTCTGCAGAGCATCTCTAATCCATTTGTTTTAAACACGGAATCTAAACATTCTTATGAAATACAAAGAAATGCTTAGTATGCCATAAAAGTAATAGGTGATTTAAAGGTTAGAAGACTAAAAGGACAAAACAGAAGAACCTAAACATTTGGAATGCATGCACTCTAAAGGTCTCTAGAGACAGACTTTCCACAGGGTGTTCTAGAACACAGCACTGAGATGGTGGTAGTCTTGGGAAGCAAAGCAAAGAAAGTCACATGATTAAAGTTTGATCTACTTTCTTCTAAAAATCTCATATTTCTTTTTCCATTTCCCTTTTTCTCTTATTTAGTGTTTGATGTTTTAGGAGCTCAAGCTTCAAGCAGAATAGTGTTAACTATAATCTGAAGCCTGGACTTCTAAAACTTAGGTGAACCTAAGGAGGGTGGAGTTTACACATGGACATATTTGTCCAGCTGTCTTTAAAGTCAAGTATTATGATTGAAATAAGAGGCTTGAATCTATTTCTGATGGTTATATGAATAGCTATCAATGGCAGGTAGAGTCAGCATACTGTAGACAGTGTATGGCCTGAAAATCTTAATAGCTCCTCAGAAAGAGGTGATATGATTTTAAAATAAAATAACAAAGGACAAAATTTGAGATTATTCTTGTTATCTCTATCACCTGTACTAAATTATTATTTATTCCAAACATTGAATAAATTCAATGAGAATAACAAATGTACTAAAATAATGCACAGCAATATCTCTATGCCCCTTTCAAAAGAAAGCTGAATCTCCCAAAAGCCAAAAGTCACTGTTGTTATCTTAGTTATGTAATTTTGCTGTAAGATAAACAGCACATGTAGATAGCTTTCATAAAGAGAAATTTGGTCTCTCAAAGTTTTAGAAGCTAGAAGTCCAAATTCTGGAAGCCAATTCCAGGGGAACTCTTTCTCTCTGTGGGCTCTGGGAAAAGATCCTTGTCAGCAACTTGGTCAAGAAGCTTCTTAGCGCAGGGATCCCAGGTCAAAAGGGTACACTCTGCTCCCAACAGTGCTTTTTTGGTGATAGGAGGTCCCCAAGTCTCTCTGCTCACTTCTCTCTTTTATATCCCAAAAGAGTTTAAGACACAACCAAATTATGTAGATTGAATCCTGACTCATTAACATAGCTGCCTCTAATCCTCCCTCTTTAACATTACAGAGGTAATATTTGTAACACATAATTAAGTCAAATCAGATGCAACAAATGGTAGACAATCACAAAATACTGGGAATCATGGACTAGACAAGTTGACACACATTTCTAGGGGGACACAATTCAATTCATAACATTCTGCCCTTTCGACACGCAAATTTCATGTCCTTACCACATGTAAAACATATCAACGCCATTACGTCATAGCAAAATTCAACTCCAAGTTCAAAGTCTAAATTTTTTCTTTACATGCAAAGCTACAAGTTATCTGTTTCCAAAGTACAGTGGCGGTACAGGTATAGGCCAGACAATTCCATTAGTAATGAGAGAAACTGGAGAGAAAGAAGGGGTAACAAGCACCAAGTAAGTCAACAGAGCACCTTAGCCTTCAAGCCTTGAAAATAAACCTCTGTTCTCTGAGACCACTTAGAAAATGATCCTGCTCTCCAGATTCCGTGCGTCAGTCACACTCTCATGATTCTAAAGAGAGGCCCCTTGCCCTGAGCTTCTGCTTGACTTGCGAAACAATGAATCTTGTAGATTGGGTCCTACCACTTTAATATAACTCCCTCTAATGATGGCACTTGGCTTGGCTGGCTTTTAATTCTGCCTCATTAATATCATAGAGGTAGGATTTAGAACACTTCATAGAAAAATCACATCAGATGACGAAATGGTAAACAATCACGCAATACTAATTGAGCCAAAATTGAGACACATTTTTTGAGAGGAACACAATTCAGTCCACGACAGTTATTAAGCCAAATTCTTTCTGATCTATCTGCCCTACATGCAAAAGTTCAAAAACTAAAAAATACACGTCAACTATAAAGACAGTCTTTAAAAACCGATTTGTGATTTTTGTATTCAAAAAATAAGTATTCTATGTCCTGTTCTCAACTAATATTCCTGATTTACAAGTGAAAGTTACATTTTAAAATTTATTTAAATATTTATTAGGGGGCGGAGTTAAGATGGCAGACTAAACACACATATCCCTAAGTCCCTCTGGAAACCAAGACCTGAACTGATAATTAAACAGGGCCTTCTGGACACGTAGTGAGCCCTAGGACACGGCATAGGGCTGTTAATTTGGACTTCATATCACTGAACGCAAAATCTCCTTTCTTTAACTGACCCCACTCTCATCAAGCATGGGCTTACACAGACTGAAGGTAACTCATCATCTTAAATTTTTTTCCTCTGTTTTGGCCAGCAGGAGGACCTGAGACTTGACTAGCTGCTGATGTTGAACACACTGTTGGTGGGATCGGCAAGCAAAATTTCCATATTTTGAGAGCCCGGCTTTGGACTCTGTGCATCTCAGCACCTCTGGCCTCTCTTTCTGCCTCTGCCATATACTAGCTGGTACTAAAGCAGTGACAAGCTTGTGTGGGATGCGATCTTGACTCATTGGTGGGTGGACATGCCCATACAGAGGCCCCAGAGCCTGCCTGGGGGCCAGTGCTTTTCCAGCAGAGGAGCATTGTTTTACGCAGTGTTGTCCGTGGCTGGGCCCCAGCGGCAAAGGCTGCAGACTCTGTGCATCTCAGCACTTTCAGCCTCTGCTTCCACTGGTAGCCTGGTCCCAACCCGGTGGTGAGCTTGTGCGGGACACCATCTTGTTCAACTGGGAGGCAGATATACCCACACAGAAGCCTTAGCTGAACCTAATTCCTGGACTGGGAGGCAGCACCTGTCCAGAAGAGAGTACTTTTCCAGCAGAAAAGCAGGATTCTACACAGTGTCACCTACAGTTGATATTCGACAAAGGCCCTAAGATATTAAACTGGGGCAAAAAAAACGTCTTCAACAAATGGTGTTGGCAAAATTGGATATCCATCTGCAATAAATTGAAACAGGACCCATATCTTACACCTTATACAAAAACCAACTCAAACTGGATAAAAGACCTAAATATCAAACCTAAAACAACAAAGTTCATCCAAGAAAAAGTAGGAACAACAATTGAAGTTTTAATATACAACATAGACAGACTCCAAAATCTGTCAAACAAACCACAAACAACAGAAGAGAAAATAGATAAATGGGAATTACGGAGAATCAAACAATTTTGTTCGTCCAAAGACTTTATTAACAGAATTAAAAGGCTACCTACGCAATGGGAAAAAATATTTGGCAACTATATGTCAGACTGACACCTGATCTCCATAATCTATAAGGAACTACCAAATATCAATAAGAAAAAGATAAATCATCCAATTAAGCAATGGGCAAAGGAGATGGACAGACACTTCTCTAAAGAGGACATCCAGACAGCCAAAAAACACATGTGGACATGCTCACGATCATTAGCTATTAAATAAATTCAAATCAAAATGACAATGACGTACCATCTCACCCCAACAAGGTTGGCCATGATTCAAAAAACACAAAACAACATATGCTGGAGAGGCTGTGGAGAGACTGGAACTCTCCTACACTGCTTGGTGTGATTGCAAAATGGTGCAACCTCTTTGGAAAGCAATCTGGCACTTCCTTAAATAGCTGGATCTAGATACACCATTTGACTGTAATTCCACTGCTTGGAATATATCTTACAGAATCAAGGTCATTCACACCAACTGATCCATGAACACGAATGTTTATTGCAGCACAGCCCACAATAGCAAAAAGATGCAATCGACCCATATGTCCAACAACAGATGAATAGATAGGTAAGCTATGGTCTATATACTCAATGGAACACTATGCAAAGATAAAGACCAACGATGATAGCAGGAAACATTGCATAGCCTGGTTTCAATTGGAGGACATTATGTTGATTGAAAGTAGTCAGTGACAAAAGGACAAATACTGTATGATACCCCTACAATAAGAACTTAAAAACAGACTTATGCATAGAAGAAAAGACTCTTTGATGGCTGCAAGGGAGGGTGAGGGGATGAGGGTTTAGTTTAGATTCCAAGCCAAGTGCCGTTGAGTCGGGAAAAATTTGGTTAGGTGAAATATGTGACAGCACAGATTAGAAAGAAGATCAGTATTAACTGGACTTCAATATAATGTGATTACTCCTGCCATCTTAATCCAATATTACAGGGAAAGAGTAGCTGGGGTGAGGGGCTGGGGACAATGCTCTCAGGGGAAATCGAGGCCAACTGGAACAACTAGAGTTTTGCTAAGAGAGCCCTCTGCACCCCACATCAGTGAGTGGCACCTGGGGTCTTAAAAGCTGTCAAACTGCCATCTGAGAGTACAGCAAGTGATCCCAGCTCTGCAGGAACAGATGATCATCAGGGACAAAACGACATGGGGGAAAGAGAACCCAGACGACAGAGAGACCCAGGCACGCAGGTGACTACATCGACTTATGACTGGAAGAACTGGATGGTGCACAGCCACCACCAGTGATAGCAGTGATGGAGCTCACAGTGTTGATTCTCACTGGTAACACAAGAATAAAAAGGGGTACAGCCTGAGATCTCCATTAAAAGACCACAACTGACAGTCCATGGGCCTCAGAGTTCCCCTGGAAGCATGGCCCCTGGCCCTGATGCTGTCCCTGTCCTTGAATCATAATGGAGGTCAACTCTCAAACAGGAATGGTTGGACTTGGAGACACAGAGTGACCATATCATGTGTGCACCTTATGGTTCTATGCATCTGTAGGATGTAATGTGTCCTGCTGACCTCTTACTGGAGGAAAGGGAGTGGGTGGAGAGGAGGGGATAGGACATTGTTGGAAGGACAAGACATGTATGGAGCAGAAAGGAAGAATGTGCTGTCACCACGCAGGGAGAGCAATGGGAGCTGCATATAGGTGGGTATGCAAATTTATATGAGAATGTACATTTTCATTCAATCATAATAAATATATACACATATTTATTTATTGAGGATTTACTAAATTCTTGACGCTGTGGTAGGCTCTGAGGACACATATATTAATATTCAATCTGTATTATTGAAAAGATGATTTTCAAACACAATCAGTAACAAAATGTGCTAAGTGTGATAAGACGAATTAGCAAAGTACTAAGGAAGCAGGCAATAAAAGATGCCTGACTAGAACATTTGGAAATAAACTCATAAAAGAAATGGCAAGTAGGCTACATTTTCTAGAAGAGTGGCATGCTGCTGTCTTGATTACACAAGTTGATTGGAAAATAATGTGTCAAGTTGTCTTAAATATGTTGCATGAAAATATAACTTGCCTTTCAAGACCACAAGGGCTTATACGGAAAGCCAAGGGAAAAAAATATAGTAGCACAGTACCATAAAACAGCAAAACGTAAAATCCTTCAAGTACATAACAATTTAAAATTTATTATTGATTGGATTTATGAAGGGATTCTACTTTCACAAATCACGAACTGAGTGCTTTTGCTCAATCCTCCTACTGTGTTTAACGTTCTTAAAGCCTTTTGAAAGCAACAGAAGACTAAAAGAAAGTAATTACTGGATCAAGATACAAGAGAGGAGTGAAATGCAGACAAGTGAATCCAGCATTTCAGTTTCTTTTCGCCCTTGAGTATCTGCCAATGTGCAAAGAGAAACTGAATAGCATGTTGATTTTCTCCAGGAGTACCAAGGACAAAATTTCAGGTCAAGAATAGGTAGAGTATAAAAAGTAAGGTATATTAAAAGAAATTTGCCCTCAAGTGGATGTCCACCTGGCTGCCACTAGTTATCTAGGTAGTCCAGAAATATATCAAATACTGAAATATGATTTTTTTAATTTTCTATTGTCCCTGAAATACAACAGAAGCAAAAGAATAACCTCCATGGAATCAAATGCCACTTCCCTAGATGAATAATTATTTTCTTAGGCAATTTTCAATAATAAAATCAAGCACAAAAATAAAATGGGGTAGCCTAAAAGAAAAGAAAAACTTAACAAATAGTAATACCATATGAACAGAACAAGCATAATCAAAAAATGACCTGAGTAAAATTATCTAAATTATCAGATGTAGACTGTAAAGTCAGACATCCAATGCTTACTGACATAATATTTGAACTTAATAAATTAACCTATAAATTGGGAACATTTGAATAGGGTTATTGTAGCTTTGCAGAAAGAGTCAAATAAAATATTCAGAATATAAACATTCAAAACCATTAAAAACTAAATGATCGTATGTGACTGTAGATAAAACATAGCTGAAGGAGTGACTCTGTAGAATGAAGCACAAACTGGCAGAAGTATGTCATTCCTTATCAGTAGTTAAATAGATTAAAGTCTCCAATTCAAAGGCATATACTGGCAGAATAGATTTTTGAAAATGATCCAACTATACACTATTTTTCAAGTGACTCACTTTAGAGACAGAGATGGTGAAAGCAAAAGGTTGAAACAAAAAATACTCCATGTAAACAGTAACAAAAAGAGCTGGGGTGGCTTTATAAATTTCAGACAACATAAAGTTTAAGTGAAAAAAGTGTTGCAGGAGACAGAAATGTTACAGAATCATAAAAAGGATCAGATTACCATAAAGAAATAATAGATATATATGTACCTAACAATGAAGCCCCAAAATATACGAAGCAAACACAGAAACAAAGGATAAAATAGTTGTATCATAATAGAGATTTCAATTCACTACTTCCAAAAATGAATAGATCATGTGCACATAAAATGAATAGGGTATAGAAGACTTGGAAAACACTATAAATAAACTAGAACTAACAGACATTTATGTGTAATCCCTGAGGCATAGTGGTTAAGTGTTATAGCTGCTAACCAAAAAATATTTCAAATATACCAGGTGCTCCTTGGAAACTCTGAGGCCATTCTACCCTGTACTATGGGCTCATTTTGAGTCGAAGTACACTTGACAGCAATAGGTTTGGGTTTTTGGCTTTTCAATAGACATTGATAGGACATTCAACCCAATAAGAGCAGAATACACATTCTTCTCCAATACACATGGATCATTTTCCACATTGGACTACCTGTTAGGTAACAAAAAGTGTCATAATAGCACTGAAATATAAAAAAATATCTAATCAAACCCCAACAAAATGATGTTACGAATTAACAACCGAAGGAAAACTGAGAACGTCACAAATGTTTGAAAATTAAAAAACATGATTTTAAACAACAAATGAGCTAAGGTAGACTCATAAGAGATAAAGTAAAGATACTTAGAGATGAACGAAAGTGAATGCACAACACACCAAAATATATGAGATGCAATGGAGGTAGTGCTCATAGAGAAATTTAAAGCTGTATCAGCCACACTAAAAAAAAAAAAGATTGCAAATCAATAACCTAATTTAGATTTTAAAGAGTCAGGGGGGGGAAAAAAAAAAAAGAGCAAACTAAGCTCACGACTATCAGAAAAAAAAGGAAATAATAAAGATTGGAGAACAAACAAATGACATAGAGAATGGAAAGAGGTAGAAGCCACAAAATATAAATTTCATCTTTATAAAGGTCAACAAAACTGATGAATCTTTTGCTAGACTGACAAAGGAAAAAATAAAAAATATGGATAAAGCTAAAATCAGAAAGGAAAAGGAGGACATTAGTACTGACCTTATAGAAACAAAACAAACTGTAACAGAATACATGAACAATTGTATACCAACAAACTGGATAACCTACATCAAATGGACAAATTCCTAGAAACACACAAAGTGTCTAAACTGGTTCAGAAAGAAGCAGAAAATTTCAACAGATCTATAACAAGTGAAGATACTGAATCAGTAATCAAAAATCTCTCAACAAATAAAAGCCCAGGACTACATGACTTTGCTAATGAATTCTATTAACTATGTAAAGAACTTAACACAAGTCTTTTTCAAACTCTTCCCAAAATTAGAAGAGGAAGAAACAATTTCTAATTTCTGAGGCTAGCATCACTCTGATACCACAGTTAGACAAAAAAGCACCACAAGGAAATGCCAGACAGATATCCTTTATAAACACAGATGCAAAAATTACCAACAAAATACTGTTGTTGTTGTCATTGCAATGTGTCACCGCATTGCTTCTGACTCATAGCAACCCTAAGATACAGAGTAGAACTGCTCCATGGAGTTCCCAAGGAGCAGCTTGTAGACTAACAGCTCTTAACTGCTGTGCCATCGGGACTCCAACTAAATCCAATGGAATAATAAAAAGAATACACACCATAACTGCTATGGATTGAACTGTGTCCCCCTAAAATACGTGTTGAAATTCTCATCCCTGTACCCATCAATATGACCCTATTTGGAAATGAGTTCTATCAATGAATTCATGCCAATGTAGGGTCCATCCTAAACTGGATCACTTGTGAGTAATCAAGAGAATGTATTAGACACAAAGATATATAGGGGAAGAGGAAGCAGATGAAGGAAACAAATACATCTACAAGCTCAAAGAATGCCAAGGATTGCTACTAGAAGTTGAAACAGACCAGGCAGAAGCTCCCCCTAGAGCCACACCGTGAACTCAGACTTCTGTTGTCCTGATCTATGAGAAGTTAATTTCTGTTCTTTAAAGCCATCCACATGTGTTATTTGTTACAGCAGCACAAGTTGGATTTATCTCAGGATTGTAAACATGGTTCAAAACATAAAAGTTGATTAACATAATACATTAACAGATGGAAGTAAACAGCTATGTCACCATCTCAACTGAAACCTAAGTCATTTGACAAAATTCTATACTGCTTGACATTAAAACTACTCAGCAAACTAGGAATAGAAGGATAATTATTGAACATGAGAGATTTGCTAAGTAAAAAAAAAAAAAAAAATTCAAGCTAACATCATACTTCATTTGGAAACACTGAAAATGTTTCTCCTAAGATCAAGAACAAGACAAGGATGCTCACTTTCACCACTGCTATTTACCACTATACTGGAAGATATGGCCAGAGAATTTAGTAAAGAAACAGTAGTGAGAAGCATCTAAATAAGAAGTAAAGCTATCTCTATTTGAAGACAACATTATCCTATGCATAGAAAACCCCAAAGAATTTACAAGAAAGCTGCTAGTGTTGATAAAGGAAATTAGCAAAGCAGCAGAGTACAAGATCAACAAGCAAAAATCAGCTTTGTTTCCATACATCAGCGATAAACATATGGAAAGGAAATGACTAAAACAATTCCACATGTAACAGCTTCTAAAAGAATAAAATGACTAGGAACATATTTGACCACGGAGGTGCAAGTCTTATATGTCGAAAACTATAAAGCATTACTGAAAGAAAAGAAGACCTGGATGTCCTTTCCTAGTGACTGGTCTTCTCTGATGATATGTCCAAAAAAAACAAGTGCACTTTTCATTTTCATTACCACAGCAATTACATTATGCATCATTAGATCTCCAGAGTCTAATACTTTTACAATATTTATAAAAAATCCCCCCATATGGTGTCTTAGTCTGGTTTCTCTACAGAAGCAAAACATGTAAATATATAGAAAGATTTATCTCAAGGAAACAGCTCATACAACTGTAGAGGCTGAAATGTTACAAGTCCTGCAGCCGGGCAAGTTGGCACACCCAGGGTCAGCAGGTCTGACTGTAGGGCTGCCACTCACACACCTGCAGAGGTTGACAAATCCCAAGATGGTAGACAAGACTGCAAAGTTTCTCCTGATACACACAGCCGCAGGAGCTGATGAACCCAAGATAGGTAGGTTGGGGAGCAGGACTCTCATTTGCGGTCCGTGAAGATCAGTGAATCCCAAGAGTGACTGGTGAGCTGCTAAGTCAAGTCCCAAGAACCGGAAGTCAAAAGACAAGACAGGTAGCTGCTGGATTCACAACAAACCAAAAACTTGAGCAAGGTGAACAGGAAGGAAGTAGTCAGCAGAAAGGGAAGAGATGAAGGCTGAGGGGGAGTGAGCTACCACAGGCCCCACTCATGCTGAAACCACTGCAGATTCCACCATGGGAGGAACACAACAGCCAAAATACTGAGAATCATGGCCTCGCAACCATGGATCCGAAGATGGATCCTTAAACATGACTCTTTGATATTATATTTGATGAAAAACAGACTAAACATTTCCACATTAGTGGAAAAACAAGCTGGAGAGGAGTTACTGAAGAAATGAATATCATTTTTTACAATGACACCACCCTATTGATGACAACGATCATTCAGACACACACAATTTCCTCCTTACATGTTGGCCTTAGAGTGGTTCCCTATGTAATACCTAATAAACAGCAGGTCAATCCATCTCTGAAATTTTATATAAAGTGTTTCTGAAAGGATGTATGTCTTAAGCTTCTACTAATATTGACTAAAAATTAACAAAAATCTTTTATATGATATTTTATGACTTTCTGTGTTCAGGTGTCATGTAACAAAATGTGTGAAATGACTTACTCTTCAAATGTCAATAGAAAGAAAAGGTTCATGTGCAATCATATTCATACCTGACACACCCATATGAAAAAACAAATAACAAAAAACTAATCATTTATTGGTGGTTTGCTCATCCCTACAAGGTTGGAATACTATTGATTTTGACATTCCCTCTAGGGCCATCTCCATCACCCATCTGTCAGTTTGTCAAACAGTGGTGCCTTGGAGGTCGCTTCAATGCAAAATACCACTGGTATTTTCAAGTACAAATAGAACCACCCGTGGGGGACAGCTTTCAGCAGTGTTTCCAAACTAAGACAGGCTAGGAAGAAAGGCATGATGGGCTACTTCCAAAAGTTATCCATTGAAAAACTGGATCACAATACAATAATGTCTGACAGTGCTGGAAGATAAGCTCTCTGGACGGAAGGCACACTGTTCACAACAATGGACTCCAGCATACCAACAGTGACCACCACAAAGAAGGCGTAAGACCAGGCAATGCTGTAACCTGTTTTATGTTGTGTTGCCTTAGGTCAGAGCCAACTGAAAAAACTTACCACCACTGAGTGGATTCCAATGCCTAGTGATCTTACAGGACAGAGTAGAAATGCTCCTCTGCAAGGAGTGCATGGTGGATTCACACTTCTCACCCTCTGGTTAGCAACTGTAGCATTTGCCCACTATGCCAGCAGGGTTTCTAACAACCCATAACATCAAATTCAATGGCTTTCACTTGGGAGGCAAGTTCACTCCCAGAGGACACATATCAGTGGAGATGTTTTTGTGTTTTATAAATAGCAATTAATCCAGCATCTAAGAGGTAGAAGCCACAAATGCTGAAAATATCCTACAGTGAACATGGCAGTCCCCACAAGAAGGAATTACCTTGCTTTAAATAACAATAGTGTGGAAAGTTGAAAAACTGTGGTCTAATCTGATCCATCCAGGAAAGTATTCATACCCATCATGTGACAAGATCCTTGTGACATGTCTCTTCATGTTTTCTGGATTGGCCAGAGATCATCTTGCAAATATGGAATTAAAAATTGAAATTATTCAAAATTCTAAAAAGATCAGGATATTCTTACATCACCTGTAGACTTTATAGAATTTTCTCAATCAAATTTCTGACAAGAGAAGAAATATGGTTAATGTATCAATTTGGGATGTGTTAATTTAAATACTAAAATAAGTTTACATTTTATACATCAGCATTAGACTCATAATGGTCTTTGTGAAACTTGGAAACTCATTTAATGCATTCCTAGAGGCCATCTCTCTCAAAGTCACATGGTAGTAGAGGACAAGATCATTTCTGTTGAAATTCTGAATGTATTATGTCCTTAAATTTGTAGTGCACAGACCTGAAAGAGGCTAGTCTGTTTTATCTGTACATATTAAATTTGCTGTATCTCCATTTTTGTTTATTTTTTGAAAATCTATACAATTACTAAAACAAAAGGATGTTTAATAAAATGGTACAAAAAAAGGGTTTGGGTTAATTTTGAAGCAAATAAAGCGGGAGATTAAATGGCAACTACAATAACCAATAGAAGATGCCCAAGAATGAAATATCTACAGTGGTCCTCCACCAAATGCTGAATTGATAGAAAATTGTTGGAATACAAATACAAGTAAACTGATAGGAAATTAAAAGTCCAATATTTAGCTGGGACTTCCCGTTGGTAACAGGTCAATGATCCTTCCTCTTCTGAAAGATTTTTTGAACAGAATATAGCACTAGAGCATACTGGTGGCTATCTCAGAATTTACAGCCAGATTGTTGGTGATGAAATTCCAGCTTTTAGAGCAACTTGGCTTGGCAGAGATGATTTAATATGGATAAAGTGTGGCCAATAGCTCCCAGCACTTAAGAAAATTCCTAGGCAACATCAGACATTTTAATTATTTCATTAATGTCTAGATATTATTATTATTTATTTATCCAAGTCATTGCCCTCAAAAACCTTTACAAAGTTAGGGTGAAAAAGATCAATTTGTAATGCAAAGGTCAATTAGAAAGCTGAACTATGATATTTCAGCCTGACTAAATCAGACTACACTGTTACTATGAAGAACTGAACAGCTACACAGTTAGGAGCCTGTTTTCTTTTCCATGTATAGGCTAGGGAACTAAATGTTGTATGATTAGCAGCTCACATTAATGTGGGCTGACTATAGCTAACTAGAAGTGTTACCAAAGAGAATGCAAAATGCTATTCTAGATGATTGCGTTTTTATATCTTAAAAATGCATGAAGGTTACATTGATATGGCTAAATACTAAACGTGACACATGTGTATCTTTAAATCTACTTCACTAAGGTGACAAACGTGGATATTTTTAGCTAAAATTGTCCTTTATTGTAGTTGTTACATAGTCCAATCACCATGAGAGGTCCACTTGTAAGCTCAAAGGTAAACTTCCCAAGCAATATCATACATGCAAAGAATTTTCAGCAATGAGAAAAATAAAAATCAACTACAGCACTCTGACTCAAGCCTAATAAATTATGAATACCTAGGTGAAGCTGGAAACTAATTGGGAAAAATTATAAAATATTGTTTGTACTATATTTTAGTTTCCAAAGAACCTCTTTAATATCTTTCATTTTCTTTTTCACTTTTGTTTTCTGAAGAACTTGCTTTCTCTGTAAGCATTTTCTCTCTGTGTTTACTTAAGATGAGGTGGAATAAATGGTATAATCAGTTATGATATACTGCTTAAGACACCAATCTGTCTTGATTGCCTCCTGATAAATTCTTGTAAAGCACTATTAAAATATTTCTTATAAACATTAATTTATCATATTTCATAATAATAAATTGATGCAGGATTTTCTAGATTAATATGTTTTGAAATTATCTCGCTTTCTAATGTTCTCATTTGCTATATTCTATGAAAGAAGCATTAAATCTTGGTTATGCTATCATTTTTAGTCATAAGAAAATGAAGCTACTGGAACTTATGATCATTCTAAGAATGGAAAGAACATATTGCTTCTTATACAAATTTCAAACTTCCAGAAAATGCACAGATGCTATATCAATGTAATACGAGAGAACTGGTGTGCATCTAGACTACCAGCTCCATTAAAAAACGAACTGTCTCTGTTCCCAAGGTCAATCTGTTTTATCAAGACCTCTGATTCTAGTACCCAGAGTATCAAATGATACATAGAAGTCACTTAATAAACAGCTATTGATAAAAATAACGTCAGATAATAAGTCAAATGATTCCCTTATATAAATGAAGATGATTTTTCCTTCTACACAAGCCCAACATACCCCAAATGCAAACTATTTTATCCTTGTGACCAAGCCATTGCCCAAGTATTATTAAGGAGCGTAAGTCCAAAATAGGAAAATGAATGAAAATGAAAATTTTTCCCATTGAAACAAAACACACATACACACACACACAAAACTTACAGACTCCTTGAGATGCTTACACTTACCTGAAACACACACACACCTGAAACTCTGTGCTCAATACTTTAAACCTGTCTTGTAGAGAGTCAGGTAAACACACTGTTTTCTACTGTGAATCTCTCTCAAAATGTCCTCACCAGAATCAGTTAGGTTGCTTTTAGCTGCTAGTTATTGAAAACAAACTCAAGCAGGTGTCAATAAGGAAATTGACTACTTGACATATTAAGGAGCCGATAAAAACAGATCTCCAGGGAACTAGAAGCCACCAACAAATCAGAACTAGGTCACAGAGAATTATTCTCTACTTTGTCTCCCAACTGAAGGGAAGCACTACGGTCATGGATTCTTGTCATACCTTACAGGAAGAGAAAAACAAAACTCTCTTGAAACCAGGATCTTCCTTTCAGTCTCACTGAGCCTGTATCAGGCTGAACCACATTTGCCAGGAAAATATCAAGAGACGGCTGACTTAAACCAATGGAGACCCACCCTGGAGGCCGGAGGGAGGCGCAGTTTCTTAAGAAGTACCATGTGTGAAGGAAGCTCAGACACCAGAGCAAAACCTGTCATCCACTAGAAAAACAAGAAGACACCATAGACAAAGAGGGAGCAAACACATCTGCAAAACACCATCTCCCTCGCTGGTGACTCAATGTCTCCAGACTCTTGAAAGTGAAATGGAAATCCAATAGTTTTCTCTAAAAGCTATGAAGATTTCACTCAATTCATAGAAACTAAAGATTACCTATTTCATATCCAATAATGCCATTTGTTTTAGTCAGCTAGTGCTGCTCTCACAGAAATCCTTACACAGTCTGTAGGCGACAAGTCTGAATTCAGGGTGTCTCTTTCAAGGGATGGTTTTTCTTCTGTTGGCTCTGGAGGAAAAGTCCTTGTGTCACATCAGTCCTCAGTCAGGGAACACCTCGGTGCAGGAACCTCCTGTCTGAAGGACACGTTCTTCTGGTGCTGCTTTCTTGAAGATGTGAGGTTCCCAATTCTCTGTTTGCTTCCCTCACTTTTTATCTCCCATAGGGTGCAATGACAAAGGGTATTGGAAGCCACTCTCCAGGGAAACTCCCTTGGCAAGGGTGTGGCAATCTCACTTTAATATTTCTTTAACATAACCATCCTATCTATTAGCCACAGGCAGAGATTAGAATTTACATCACCACAAAATCACAAAATGGAAGGCAATCACAGAATACAAGGAATCCAGGTCCTGCCAAATTACTACACAAATTTTGGGGGTGACACAATTCAATCCATGACACTGTTGTTGGGCTTCTTTTTCATTTTTTTTCTTTTTATGATTAAGTGAAAGTATACAGTCCAAATCAATTTGGTATGCTCCCATGGCTTCTAATATTTTTAAGATATTTATATAAGGTCTCTTTAAAAATAGCACAGTTTCAAAAAGCTGAATCACTAAAAGACATGCAGAAGATTTCATTCTGACTCACATCATAAACATGTATGATTTCATAGAACAAAGTTTAAGATAGGCTTATTTGTTCCATAATTACATAATTTCGGGGAGGCCTGAGTGCTTCTAGAGAATACACATTCCAAATTTCCAATTTTAAAATATGGAATAATTCCCAAAATGCAGATAAATGCCTCTCTTAAAATAGTGTGGCTGACACACAGCAAATTAAGATGAACACTATACCCACTCATCCCCCAAACTAGCAACTTTGGTTTAGAGAAAAAGTTCTGACACAGACCTGGACTTGAGTTTGTAACAGCTGAGTGACTCTTAGCTATCTACGGCTGTGATACCAGAAAGACAAGTGAGTGCCTTAAACAAACAGAAGTTAATTTTTAGAAGGCTAGTGGTTTGAATTCAAGGCATGAACTCTAGGGGAAGGCTTTTTTCTCTCTCTTGGCTCTGTGGGGGAAGTCCTTTTCCCTTTTCACCTTCTGTTTCTGGGTTCCTTAAAGATCACGTGGTTTGTATGTTCCCCTGTTTGCATTTGCTTGCTTGCTTAAATCTGCTCTTTGATATCTTTTAAAATACGCTTACTGAAAACACACCCTACACTAAAACTTCCTCATTAACATAACAAAGAAAACCCATTCCTAGATGGGATTATAACCACAGGAATAACCTACTAAAATCAAAACTTGCACCTTCAAGTCCATTCTGACTCGGAGAACCTACAGGACAGAGTAGAACTGTCCGATGGATTTTCCAAGGAGCACCTGGTGAATTCAAACCGCTGACCCTTTAGTTAGCAGCCACCGCACTTAACCACCACACCACAAGGGCTTTCCGCCTCCCATAGTCCCTTTCTTTTCCTGCATGAAAAGTAGGCATATTACTAGAACTGTATTTTTGTTGTGAAAATAAGTAATTTACATATGTAAAAACGACGGCACTTGGCTCATATGTAAAAGTCAATGCAAGTGACTCCAATAATTTTTCCCATTTAATTGTTGTGGTGGTGGTTGGTAGGTACCATTGAGTCAACACTGATTAACAGCAACTTCCTATGTAACATTGCCTGGTCCTATGCCATCCTGGAAATTGTTGCTATTTTAGTTCACTGCACAGATACTGTGTCAATCCATTTCATTGAACGCCCCTTCTTTTTTGCTGACCCTCTATTTTACCAAGCATGATGTCTTCCTCTAGCAACTGGTCCCTCCTGATGGCATGTCCAAAGCAAGACAGATGAAGTTTCACTATCCTCACACCTAAGTAACAAACATTTGGCTGTATTTCCTCTGAGACAGATTTTTGGTTCCTCTGGCAGTCCAACGTATATTAAATATCCTTCACTGATACCACAAATTGAATGTATCAGTTCTTTAGTCATCCTTTTTCATTGCCCAGATTTTATCTGTTTGCTGTTGCTATTAAATGTCATCAAATAGGTTTCAACTTACAGTGGCCTTATATACAACAGAACGAACCACTGTAGGGTCCTCAAAACTATTGCTATGTTTGAGCCCACTGTTGCAGCCACTGTGTCAGTCCATCTCAGCAAGGGTCTTTTTTTTGGAAAACCTTCTACTTCACCAAGTCATTAACAAATAACTAATGAGCACTTTTTACATGCTAGACACTGGTAACACAGCCAGCCAGCCAAGTGCCATCAAGTCGGATCTGACTCATGGCGACCTGGTAACACAATGATGAAAAATAACAATCATCATTTAAACAAATATATCCAACTGGCCTCATCATATCTCAACCAGACACTTAAACACTGAACTTAAAAATATGATTTCATATATGGTATATTAAATTGAAAAGCACCAGCTGGAAAGCTTAAACCAATAGCAACTGAGCTAAGAGAATGAGTCCAACAGAGAGAACGGACATTAGTGTGATCAAAATCTTAATGTCCCTCTGATGCTGGCTACTTGTGTCATAAGAGGTGACCAGTTAGCAAGAGTGCTTTAAAACAGATCTTCTAGCATTCGTGTCTTCAAACATCACCACAAAATCATTATCTATTTCCACTTCTACTAAAATAGATTTAACAAAGCTTAAAGTGGAGCTACCAGTTCAGAACAAAGCTCTATGAGGTTTCCCTTCTGTACCAAATCCAAATGAAACTAAAATTTCACCTGAAAAAATGATTATTTCCAAAATACTAATCCTCATTTTTAAGTAGTTTGGTTGTCAATGACGAATACTTAAAAAATTTCCACAAATTATTCTGTGAAAGTATAGCACACTAAACAGGTTAAGAAATCTCTGGGTGGTTCAGGTTAACACATTCAACTGCCAAACAAAAGGCTGA
Organism: Heterohyrax brucei; assembly: GCA_028571685.1. Lineage (NCBI taxonomy): Eukaryota > Metazoa > Chordata > Mammalia > Hyracoidea > Procaviidae > Heterohyrax > Heterohyrax brucei. The sequence continues at coordinate 81,348,223 of CM053144.1, forward strand.
AGGCTCAAGTATACCCAGAGATACTATAAAGAAAGATCTGATGATCTACTGAAAAAGCATCCACTGAAAACCATATGAACACATTTCATCTCTCACATACATGAGACCGTCATAAGTCCAAATCGACTCAACAGCAACTGGTTAATTATGTTAGAACTCAGTATGTATCCATTTTTTTTAACAGTTTTTTGAACCAGCTCTTTCAAAAAATATTTACATGATCTATTTCCAGTTTAAGCGTTAAGTTAAAAATAATCACATACCTGACACATCCATAAACTGTTCAAGAAAGTACGTTCTTTAAGAGAAATGCTACTTTGCAACTCTCCGCATCTTTCATGTCTGATTTATATTTATTTTTTCAGTGCTTGCAGCTATTATTATACCTCTCACTTGGATTATAACATTCTGTCAACTGGTACCACAACATTCTACTTATTCCTGGATACACATTTTCTTCTACCATGTGTTAGCTTTCTAATCTATCTACTTACCAGCCCATACTGTCTCTCTGTTCTAGCAACTTTGAAACTGAAAATCACTTTATCTCCTCAAATCTTTCTGAGGATAATTATTACAGAGAAATTTTGTTAGTTTGCTTTTTAATTTTATCATCTGGTCCCCAAATTATGTTTATTTCCTCTGGGACTAGATATTATGTGCACTTATCTTGAGCTTTCTCACTCACTAAGCATTTCCAGTGACTGGCTGAGGAATGCAATGGAAATGCAGAATTTCCCCTGAGAACCTGATGGAATATTATAACAACTTCAGTGACAGTCATTTAAAGGATGAAAATAGAAAAACATTCTGAACTCATTTAAAATTTAACAAATTTAATAGTGAAATCAGCAAATTATTTCCATCCCTCATTACTACCCATCTCCTAAAAAGAAACAGTACACCACATCTCTTCCATGGTGCAACGTAGAGATTTGTAAGATGTGAAACACTCATCACTTGAGAATAATTTGTGAATCTATGGAAACGGAGATCAAACATCTTTATTTTGCATTAACTAGCATTATGAGTTCAAATAAGTCATATTACCTAGCAGGGCTACAATATTTTTTAAGAGGAAAACTATTAGATCATTTCTAAAGCCTTCCCATAGACTCTTTTTGTTTCTGTAATTTGCTTAATGGATATAATCATCAAAATTGTTCATTGTCTTTGCACAGGCTACTCACTCGTCTTCAAAAGAATTCCCAGTTACCACTTATTTTTGACATAGTATAAAAGCATAGCCCGTGATAACATGCACTAGAATTCTTTACGAATTGCTTATTACACAGCACTCTCAATACTGCAACAAAAAGGGAGGACTTTGAAAACACCATTGGTATTGTATTCTTTGCATACACTCAGTGAAGAAAGGCAGTCTTCAGATTAATAAACATTTATTGTTTGATCTAGAAGTGTGCTAAAATCAGAAGAATTTAAAAAGTCATCGAAAATCTTTTTTGATATTTAATTACAACACAAATTCTAATGCGAGTACAAAGGCATGTTAGATAGATTACGGAAATATGAAAAATAAACTATTAATAGAATAATTTTCATGTTTTTGAGAAGAGGTCAATCAAGACCTCAACGCAAGAAACTGGAAAAGCAAACTTTTAAAATGGTAAGTCTATTTCTTAGAAAAATATTTTTAATGAGAGTTGTAATGTTGATCTTATCATTGATAAGCTGTGCTTTCTGTCTCAGCTTCTTCATTAGGTATAAGGAGACAATGATAGTACTTTATATATATATATACACACACACACATACATACACACGTGATTTTTTTAACTAAAAAAGTTAATGCATGTAAAACACAAGATGTCACAGGTTAAATAGCTATTACATTGTTAGGTATATTATTACATCAATAACATTACCAAAAACAAGCACACTGCCATGAAGTCAATTCGGACTCGTGTGAATTCTAAGTATTTCAGGGTAGAACTACACTCCACAAGGTTTTCAATGACTGTAATCTCATAGAATTAGATTGCCAGGACACTCTACAATTAAGCTGCTAGGTGGATTTGAAATTATTATAGTGGTAACATTTCATGATGTTAAATACAAGATCTGACAATTAAGTCCACGAACTTAGTTGTTCTAAGTGCCACATACCTCATTACTGAATATCACTATGGTCACCTTCAAAATACTACCCCTCAGGAAGCTAAGCACCAATGTAACATCTAGTCCACCCTTCAAAGCAATTTTGGAACTCTTTCTGGAAAGGCCATTCTGCACGGTGGCATGGTGGCAAGCTTGACAACTTAATAGTATATTTGTCTGTGAAGGAGTTTTTAGCCAGTTAGCAAGTAACTGTATTGGAGCACCCTCCCTACTCACCTGATCTGGTCCCCCAATGACTGACTTGTCAGTCCTCATAACTGTTAATGTAATCTGCAGTTACTTTAGCCATCTGGTACTGCTCAAACAGAAGTAGTGCAAGTGGATGGCTTTAACAAAGAGAAATTTATTTTGTCACAGTCCAGTAGGCTACTATTCCAAATTCAGGACATCAGCTTCAGGAGAAGGCTTTCTCTGTTGGCTCTGGAGGAAGATCCTTATTGTCAATCTTTCCCTGGATTGGGAGCTTCTAAGACACAAGCACTCTGATCTTTTCCAAAGGGCATGCTCTGCTCTCAGCACTGTTCTTGGTAGTATGAGATGCCCCAACTCTCTGCTTGCTTTCCCTTTCTTTTACCTCTTACATGATAAAAGGATAAAAGGTGGTACAAACCACACTCCATGGAAACTCCCTTTACACTGGAGCAGGATGGTGACCTTAGGAAGGATGTTAACAGTTTCAACTCAGACCTTTATAAGATAATCCAGTATATTAATCACAGGCAGAGATTAGGGTTTATAGAATAAGGAAATTATAAAACAAAGTACAATCACACAATACTGGGAATCACGGCCCAGTCAAATTGCTGCATACATTTCTGGGGGGATACAATCCAATCCATAACAATAGTAAAAACAGATTTCTAGAAATATGTCTTGAAAAAATTCATCACTTGGAATTTTCTTAGAGAAACATTTTTTAAATATGAAAGGAAAAAGAAAAAAACCCTTTTTAAAAGTTCTCCTTGTCCAAGGACAGAACTTTTGATGTGAAGATTCAGGGTCAATGGTGAACATCAATAATGATTTGTTCTACAATAAAATGCTGCATTTAGATCCTCCTGGGTGCATGTGATGGCTCACAAAATAATCCAAGGTGGTTTTATTTTTCTTTGTTTCTCACAGTTTGTAGTGACTTTAAATGTTCTCTGTACTGTTTATATGCAAAGGACTCTGAAATCATCTAAGAATCATTTATTTTAAAGAACATGTTAAAAAGATATAGCCAAGATATAAGCTAAGAACAAAGTCTTGGCATTTATATTTATCTTTATTTCATAATCTATACACAGTACAAGGAATTTTTAAAGGCCAGAGTAAAGTTAGTGCATCATAGTTACAGATTTAGTTACAGATAGTTTGTTCTGAGTGATCTATTTTACCATACACAGTTTCAACAAGTTGAAGGGAGAAAAAAGACCAACAAACAACTTCTAACATCAAAAATAATTCATAAAAAATGTATTATCTATCTTAAGTCCTATTCCTATCAGGATCTAAAGGAATGATTTGAGGGCACTTAAAAGAGTTCTGGTTTGGATATTTTACTTGCATGAAGGTATCAGAAAGTTGAAGAGTGATGGGCTGGGTATGGAATCATTGTATACTTGCCTTGGAAATCAGGTATTTCATCTACGGAAAAAAATACCAGCCTGAGACAATCAAAAATTTTATTTCTCTTACAATATGTATAGAAACAACATGAGGGAGTGAAACAAGATATCAGTAGTGGCCATTAGGGGGGAATGTGAACACCGTTCCCCCATTGTTTCTTCTCCAGCAGAACAGTTAGTACAATATCCTGCCAAGAAGCCAAACGGTCTAAATCAGAACTTCATAAACACTGGAAACATAAAAGGCAATGGCATTAAAAAATGGAAACTTGGTAGTGAGCCTACAAATAAAGTGGACATAAAATTTAAGAAAAGGAAAAGCAATAGTTTAAAATATTTAAATATGCTTTATTCTAAGAAGCATAAACATCACCTGATAGTGGAAAATGATGAAGGCTCAAGAGCAACAGATTTACACACACACACACACTTTGCCTTAAATTTTACTGGTGCAATCTATTTTCTACTTTTCTTAACATGATGGTTTTTATTTTTTTTTTAAACCAGTAAATAAATACATATTTTTTCTAAAATCCCTGATTCTTTCCAACGTAACATTCTTAAGACTTTGAGGGTCCCTATCATAAAAATATCACAGAGAACTCATTTATGTCATAATCTAATGTGATTAGCACATCCATTAGTGTCAAGAGAGGAAAGTTTTAATGTTTGTTCTGCCTATATCTAACTGGACAGCGTTGGATAAATCATTAAAACAATACGAACCTCAGTCTTATCATGATTAAAATCCAGGGATATGATCAAAGGATCTAAGGTTCTTATAAAAAATTAGAGAATTTTAAAATCATGCTTTACTAATAAACTAGTTTGTAAGAGAATGACACTTGTTTTAGAAGTGAGAGACACAAAGAAGAGTCATATTTCATATATTCAATAAAGGCTCATTGCTATAGTATATGTGAACAAACACACAATGGCATTTGATGTTAGATTTGTCACATAAATACTAACAAGAAAGTCACTTACTACTGATAAATATGTATGTGGTTCCCAAGCACTTGGAAGTTTTATAACATACTTAAATGTCAGACCTTTAAAATTTTCCAAGGATGTATAAGTAAAGTTAACATATATTAATGTACACATTTTGAAACAAGATATAATCTGATTTACACAGTGACTCCTACTACATAATAGATTCCGTTTTCCTTTATTTCAAAAAAGAGTGAAGTTTTCCAACTAGACTATTTTACTAACCTTCAAATGTTTTACATAGAATGGTTACACTGCACTAAAGTACTCCTCAACTTACAGAATTTATTTGAAAATGTCACTATACTTCTAAATTATAGGTTACACTCTACAAGAAAAATTTTTATGATGAAACCTCAAAACAAATTAAACAAAAAGTATGAAATTTATCCTGAAAACAGAGTAAATTAATTAAGTTAAACACAAATTAATTAAAACCACTGATGACTATGCATTTTTTCCCACAAATTCCTAATTATATTTAAGTTTGAGGAAACATGGGCTCAAAATATGTCAAGTGAGACTCGAATACACACAATAAAAAAAAAAAAAAATTGTCCAAATACCTAAAAGGAAATCTTCATGTGTTATACATTCATTTACGTACCCATATACCTGGTGGCACAGTGGCTAAGTGCTATGTCTGCTAACTCAAAAGGTCAGCAGTTCAAATCTACCAGGCACTTCTTAGAAACTCTATGGAGTAGTTCTACTCTACCCTATAGGGCCACTGTGAATCAGAATCAACTCACCAGCACTCAGTTGTTTTTGTTCTGTTTTACTGTCAGGCATACATTATTCTGCAAACTTATGTAGTAACACTTAAATTTGAAAAACGTGTATGCACACTGGATTTCTTTCAGTGCTACCAGATGTTCTTTCTACAAGAGACTGAATAATCCCAATCATCTATCTAGCTTGCTCCTACTCTACAGTTAATACTCATTTTACTATTTCAATTTGTGTTGATTTGGTGCTGTTCCTTTCATTGGGGAATGTTATATAAAAATACCATTAGCCATGGGTGGGGCCAAGATGCTGGACTAACATATATTTCCACAATTCCCTCTGAGAACTAAGGCATGGAATGATATTTAAATCCAGTAGCCTGGACATCCAAGGAGCCACAGGATCTGGCATAGAGTTATCAGATTGGACACCATTAACAAAGTAACCACCTCTTTCAAAGGCAAGGCAGACTCAGCATACTGAGTCCGGCCCTGCTGACTCACCATTCAGGAGAACTGCAAGTACTTACACCTTTTTTGTTATCTGGGAGGTGGGCACTGGACATGAGCCAGCCAATATACTCAACAGCACTGTTTAAGTAAGCAGCATATAGCACGGCAGGGAGATTATGCTTGGGAAAGGCACATTTTGAGTGTCCAGCTGCTGACTGAGGGCACCACTACCCCTCCACCATCTCTTTTCTAAGCAGCTCCATAGATTCTGCTGTTTGGGTGCAGGAAGGGAGCTCAGATGCCATCTTGGTTAGCTAGAAGGTGAAGTCATCTACCTGGAGGTCTTAGCTGGTGCTAACTCTCAGGCAGAGCAGCAGCTCCTGTCTGGAAAGTGATTATCGAGCAGAAGAGCAGTCTTTAGGACGGTGGTGCCTAGAGGTATGAGTACAGCCTGGCAGAGGATGGCAGGAAGGCCGTGATCACGCCCTACTTTAAACAATGTCACTGCATCTGGCGATGGCCTATGAAATGCCTGACTGATTTTGGCAGCTACTGGAAAGCTCCTCGCTTAGCAGTAAAGTACTTTCTTAAAATAGGTACTTTTAAAATAAAGTAATTTTTTAAAAATAAGACCACCTGGAGAACTGACTGCTGAGCAGTGGCAGCATCTCTTCCACCTTTCACTTACCCACATCATAGCATCAGCTAATGGCCCCCTAATGGCTCGATAACTAGATTCCAACTTTGCCAGTCAAGAGGAAGAGGCTGCCACCCCAGAGAGTTCACCTTGGGCCAGTCACTAGAGTACACAGAGGCAGCTGATAACAAACATACTTCTTAGAACTGTGCCTCTGCTCCTGTTGAGGTAACACCAGAGAAACTGAACAGCTTCTAGACAGCACAGAGACAATGATCAATACCTAACCATTTATAAAAGCAGTACACGATGGCTCTGGAAAACTTCCAAAATAAAGAATCAAAAAACTTCCCAGATGAAGAAGTCTTTCTGAAATTACTGGAGGTCGAGTACAAGAAAATTATGTATACAGCCCTCCTAGAAATTAAACAAAATGCAGAAGAACAAAATGAAAAATTAAGTAAGCTATCTGAACTGATGAAATATCAATGATCTAAAAATCCAGCAGATTGACAATAAAATCACAGAATTAGACAATTCCATCCTAAGCTGAAAGAGTAGAACTGAGGAGATAGAAGCCAGAGTTAGTGAGACTGAGGATAGCGCAACTGACACCAGCATTTATGAGAAATCAGAGAAAAGAAACAAGAAAAATGAAGAAGCGTTAAGAAACATGTGGGACTCTATTCAGAGAATTAATCTATAGACAATTGGAGTTCCTGAACAGAGAGAGATAGCTCAAAATAAAGACAGTATTACTGTAGAGCTGCTGACAGAAAACTTCCCTGAAATTACCAAAGACGGCATACATATCTAAGACATTTATGGAATGCCATGAAAACTAGAATCCAAAAGAAAGATACCAAAACACATTATAATCAAACTTAATAAAAAGAAAGATAAACAGAGTCTCTTAAGGCAGCAAGGCTTAAAGCAACACTAACATTCAGAGGGAAGCTTTGTAGGCTTTCATCTGACTTCGCAGAAATGATGTTGGCAAGAAGGCAATGGGATGACACATTAAAGCCTTGAAGGACAAAAATTTCCAACCAAGAACTAGATACCCTGAAAAATTGTCTCTTAAATATGATGGCAAAATTAAGACATTAATAGATAAACAAAAGTTTCGATACTTCGTAAAAACTGAACTAAAACTACAAGAAATACTAAAAGAAGGTCTTCACTGAGAGAAACAAAAACATTAAGTGTATAATTAAGGAGGCAATGCAGGACACATCATCCACATCCTATTCTGTTAGGTAAGTCACAAAGCTCAATTAAAGCTACAGTATTAAAAGAAGGGAAACAGTGATCATACCACAAAATTATGACATCATCAAACTAAAATCAAAACCAAACCCACTGCCGTAGCATCAGGTCTAACTGAGTGCAACCCTAGAGGGCAGAGGAGGAATGCCACATAGAGTTTCCAAGGAGCATCTGACAGACTTGAACTGCCAACCTTTCAGTTAGTAGATGTAGCACTTGACCCACTACACCACCAGGGTTTCCTTATCAGACGAAAAACAGGGGTATATTACAGTAGCAATAGCTCTTTCAGATAGAGAGGATACTAAAAAGATATGCAGAAGTTAAAGTCTGGTTTAAACTTAGGATAGTAAGGATGACCATAGGTATAGCTGCAAAGCAAAATAACAGTGAGACATATCAAAACAAGAAACATAATACAGTAACCTAAACAAAAACAAAACCAACACTGAAAAAGATGAAAAGTCAGCCCATAAAGAATGACCCACAACAGAATAGTAAGTGCAACACAGAAAACATCAACACAAAAATAAATACATCAAAATGACAGCACTAAATACATATCTATCAATAACTACACTGAATGTAAATGGAGAAAGAGTAGGTGAAATCTTGGATCAAAAGACACAACTCATTGGTACGATGCTTACAAGAAACATACCTTAGACTCAAAGATATGAAAAAACTGAAAAATCAAAAAACAGAAAACAATATACCAAGTTAACAATGTACATAAAAGAGCAGCAGTCTCAATACTAATCTCAGGTAAAATAGTCTTTAACGTCAACTCCACCATTGTGGACAAGGATGGTCACTATTTATTCCTTAAAGTTTCAATACATAAGCAGGATACAAAAATATTAAAATTTATGCACCCAATACCAGAGCATCTAAATACATCAAACAACCACTGACAACACTGAAAAATGAGACAGATCAGTCCACAATAATAGTTGGAGAGTTCAACAATCCACTTTCAATAATGCACAGATCATCCATCAAAAAAAGCTCAGTAAAGATACAGAAGATCTTATTGTGACAATTAACCAACTAGACCTCATTAACATATACAGAATTTTCTACCCATCAAAACATAAGCACACCTTATCCAATGCACATGGAACATTTTCCAAAACAGATCACATGTTAGGACTTAAGGTGAGTCTCAATAAAATCCAAACCATTGAATTACTGTGAAGTACCTTCTCAGACTATAAAGTTGAAATCAATAGCAGAAAAAAATTAGGTGGAAATTTGAAGTCATGGAAATTGAATAACACCTTTCTCAAACATCCATGGGTTATACAAGAAATTGAAGACGAAATAAAGAAACCTATGGAATTTAATGAGAATGAAAACACAACCTACCAGAACCTATGGGATACAGCCAAAGCAGTGCTCAGAAGTCAATTCATCTCTATAAATGCACACACACGGAAGGAAGGCCCCAGACCAAAGAATGAACCCTACAGCTTAAACAAGTAGAAACACAGCAACAGAGGAACCCCTCAGGCACCAGAAGAAAATAGATAATAAAAGTTAGAGTAGAACTAAATGAATTAGAGAATAGAAAAACACTTGAAAAAATTAACAAAATCAAAAGTTGGTTCTTTGAAAAAGATCAACAAAATTGATAAAACATTGGCTAAACTCACAAAAGAAAAACAGGAGAGGAATTGAATAACTTGAATAAGAAATGAGATGGGAGCTGTCATAACTGAAATTAAAAATATCCTAACGTAATACTACAAAAAAATTGTACTATAACAGATTTGAAAACCTACAGGAAATGTACAAATTTCTAGATTCATTATCACCTACCAAAATTATCACAGGGAGAAGTAGAACAACTTAATAAACCCATCACAAAGCAAGAGATTGAATAAGTTATCAAAAAACTACCACTCAAAAAAAGTCCTGGCCCAGACAGCTTCACCAGAGAATTCTACCAAACGTTTAAAGAGGAGTTAACGCCACTACTACTGACACTATTTCACAGCACAAGAAGAGAGAAAATACTCCCAAATTCATTCTATGAAGCCAGCATAATCCTAATACCAAAGCCAGAGAAACACCCCACACACAAAAAAGAAAATTACATAACAATATCACTCATGAATCTAGATGCAAAGATCTTCATCAAAATCCTAGCCAATAGAATTCAACAATACATCTAAAAAATAATTCACCATGACAAAGCTGGATTCATACTAGAGATGTAAGGCTGGTTCGGTACCAGAAGAACAATTAATGTGATCAACCACATAAACAGCACAAAGTATAAGAATAATTGATTTTGTCATTTGATCCAGAAAAGTCATTAGTAAAAGTCCAACACCCATTCATCCTAAAAACTTTCATCAAAATAGCAACAGAAATGAAATTCCTCAATGCAATAAGGGCCATCTACACAGGGCCAACTGCCTACATCATCCTGAATGGAGACAGACTAATAAAATTCCCCTTGAGAAAAGGAACTAGACAAAGATGCCCACTCTCACCACTTCTATTCAGCATGTACTATGGGTTCTAGCCAGAGCAATTAGACAAGACAAAGACATAAAGGGAAATCGCATTGCAAAGAAGAAGTAAAAACAAATCTCCCTACTGGCAGATGATATGATTGAATATGAAGAAAATCCTAAGGAATCCACACATAAACTACTGGAACTAATAGAAGAGTTCAGCAAGGTATCAGGATATAAGATAAACATAAGTAAATCTGTAGGATTCTTTTGCACCAACAAAGAGATCTCATCCAAGAAGAAATCACCAAGTCAGTAACATTTTCTATTGCCTCCAAGAAGATAAAATACCTAGGAGTAAATCTAACTAGAGAAATAAGAGGCTTACACAGAGAGAGCTACAAAACCTTCCTCATGAAACCAAGAGAGACTTATATAAATGGAGAAACCTACTCCACTCATGGATAGGAAGACTTAGCATTGTGAAAATCTCTATTTTTTCAAAGCAATCTATACATACAGTACAATCCCAATACAAATTCTAGTTACACTTTTTTAATGAGATGGAGAAACAAATCACCAACTTTCTTTGGAAAGGGAAGAAACCCTGGATAAGTAAAAGACTACTGAAGAAGAGGAACACAGTGGGAGGCCTCACACTGCCTGACCTTAAAACCTATTACACTGACACAGTAGTCAAAATATCATGGTACTGGTACAAAGAGACATATGGACCAATGGAACAGTGTTGTGACTCCAGAGATGTCATCATCCTTTTATGAACAGTTGATATTCAACCAAGGCCCTAAGATTGTTAACTAGGGTAAAAACAGTCTCTTTAACAAATGATGCTGGCAAAATTGAATGTCAATCTGCAAAAAATTGAAACAAGTTCTGTATCTCACACCCTACACAAACCTAAAATCAAACCACAAGCAAGCAACATCATGCAAGAATATGGTGAACAACAGAAGCTCTAATACACAGCTTAGACAGACTTCAAAATCTGACCAACAAAGCACAATCAACAGAAAATAGATAAAAGGCATCTACTACCAATCAAACACTTTTGCTCACTCAGAGGCTTTATCAAAAGATTTAAAAGACCTCCTACAGAATAAGAAGAAATATTTGGCAACTACATGTCAGACAAATGTCTGATCTCCATAATCTATAATGGACTGCAAAATATCAACAAGAAAAAGGTAAATAACTCAATTAAGTGATGGGTAAAGGAGATGGACAGACAATTCATCTAAGAGGACATCCAGGCAGCCGAAAGACACATGAGGAAATGCTCACAATCATTAGCTATCAGAAAAATCCAAATCAAAACTATGATGAGATATGATCTCACTCCAACAAGGTTGGCCACTGTCTTGGATTGAACTGTATCCCCCCAAAAATGTGTGTAGCAATGAGGCTGGACCATGATTCCCAATATTTTATGATTGTCCTCCACTGTGTGATTTTCCTATGCTGTATGTTAGAGGATTAGGGTGGGACTGTATATCCCTTTATAAGATCATCTGCCTGTTTCACTGTGAAGGGAATTTCCCTGAAGGATGGTTTGCACCATTCTTGATCCTTTCATCCTATAAAAGATAAAAGGAAAGGGAAGCAAGCAGAGAATCGGGAACTTCCTATTACTAAGAAAGAAGCCCCAGGAGAAGAGTGTGTCCTTCAGACCTGAGGTTCCTGTGCCGAGATGCTCCCTGAATAAAGACTGATGTAACACGAGGACTTTCCTTCAGAACCAACAAGAGGGACAGCCTTACTGTGGAGCAGACATCCTAAATCTGGACTTGTGTAAGCATAAACTTTCCTTTGTTAAAGCTATTCCCTGGTTTTTATCTGTGTTAGAGTAGCACTAGCTGACTAAAACGGACATAATCCAACAAACACAGAACAACAAATGCTGGAGAAGTTGTGGAGAGACTGAAACTCTCCTGCACTGCTGGTGGGATTGCAAAACAGCAAACTCTTTGGAAAGCAATCTGGAGCTTCCTCAAAAAGCTGGACATGCATATACCATCTTATCCAGTAATCTCACTGCTCAGAATATATCCTATAGAAACAAAGGCTGTCACACAAACAGATACATACACACGAATGTTTATTGTGGCACAGTCTACAATAGTAAAAAGATGGAATCAACCTAGATGGCCATCAATAGATGAATGAATAAACAGTGGTACATATACTCAATGGAACACTATACAATGACAAAGAACAATGATGATTTTGGGAAGCATCTCATAACCTGGTTTCAATTGGAAAACCTTATGCTGAGTGAAATCATTCAGTGGCAAAAGGACAAATATTGTATGAGACCCCTGCTACAAGCATTTAAAAATAAACTTATGTACAGAAGAAAACTCTCTTTGATGGCTACAAGGGTGGGGAGGGAGGGAGAGGGTTGGTCATAGATTAGATACCCAAAACCCACTACTGTTGAGTTAGGTCCAACTCGTAGTGACCCATAGGTCAGAGTAGGACTGCCCCAAAGTCTCCAAGGAGCGCCTGGAGGATTTCAACTGCCAACCTCTTGCTAAGCAGACATAGCAGTTTACCTATTATGACACCAGCATTTAGAGTTGATAGAAATTTAGTCATGTGAAAGCAGTGACAGCACACAGCAGAAAGAAGATCAGCTTAACTGGACTTCACCATAAACCGAAAGCTCTTCTAATCTTAACCCAGTATTGTAAGGACAGAGTAACAGAGTCAGGCTTTAAAGGCCACGCTCTAAGGAGATACTGAGGCCAACTGGCGTAACTAGCCTACTGCTAAGAGAGTCTTCCACGCCCCATATTGGTGAGTGGTGTCTAGGGTCTTAAAACTAGCAAGCTGCCATCTGAGGTATATCAAATGGTCCCAACTCAGCCAGAACAGAAAAGCACTAAGAACAACAAAGACATGAGGAAGAAAGAGCTCTGGAGACGGAAGGATCCCTGTAATGGGAGACTGCATCGACAGGTGACCTGAACAACCAGATGGTGCCCGGCCACCACCAAAGACAGCCATAATGTACACACAATGTTGAGTTCCTTTGGCAACATGACAAATAGAGGGGAACAGCTCAAGAATTCTATTAGAAGACCACAGCTGATGATCAGACGGCCTGATGGTCTGGGGGCATGGCCCCTAGATCTGCTGCTGCCCCTGTCCAGAAAACACTACTGAGGTCAATTCTTCAGACACAAATGGACCAGACTCAGGGATACAGTGTAACCATATCATGTGAGTACTTTATGGTTTTATGCATTTATAGGATAACGTCCTACTGGTCTCTTTCTAGAAGGGAGAGAAGAGGGTGGAGAGGAGGGGAAAGAAGTTTGTTAAGAGGACACAAGTATAGAATGAAAAGGAACAGTGTGGTATCACCAGGAAAGAAGAGCAGAAGGAGCTGCAGATAGGTGGGTGTCTTAGTTAGCACTGCACTTAACAGAAATACCACAGAGTGGATGGCTTTAACAAAGGAAGGTTTATTCTTACACAGTCCAGTAGGCTACAAGTCCAAATTCAGGATGTCCGCTCCAGGGGAAAGCTTTCCCCCTTCTCGGCTCTGGAATAAAGTCCGGTATTGTATCAGTCTTTGTCCAGGGAGCGCCTTGGTGCAAGAATCTCAGGTCTGAAGGATGCACTCTTCTCCCGGTGCTGCTGTCTTGGTGGTGTGATGTTCCCTGTTCCCTGCTTGCTCTCTTTCCTTTTACCTCTTGTAGTTTGAAAGGATTATGGGTGGGACAAGCCATACTCCAGGGAAACTCCCTTTACAGTGGAGCAGGGAGGGGATCCTATGAAGCGATTTACAGTCCCACCCTAATCCTTTAACATACACATACAGATTAAGAAAACCACAAAACGGAGGACAGTCATCAGATACTGGGAATCATGGCCCAGCCACATGGTTACACACATTTTTGGGGGGACACAATTCAATTCATGACATTGGGCATGCAAAATCAATTTGGATCGTATATTTTCACATCATCACACGCACACAAAAAATCTTTACATAAACAAACAACAACAACAAATACCATTCCCAAATGAAAGGAATCAAAACTTTTTGAAAAATGACAGCTTCCAAGGGTCTGACAGAGAAAACATGTGAAGTGAGGCTAAAACACTATTTTTTACCTGTGTCTCCCACCAGTTAAACTTGGGACTATATAAACATAATGAAAACAATACCAAATAGACTATAAATAGCCTACAAAATATTGAAATACAAATCATTCATGAATTACAGTGATACTCGAATATAAAAAGTTTTGGAGGCATAACACAGAAGAATACAAGTTACTAAGTGTAGAAAAAAATGGTAGAAATGTAGGAAAAAAACTTACAGCAAAAAATAAAATTATACATTTGAACTATGAGTTTCTGGAAAAAAAAAATGTGGTTAGTTATCATCAAGTTGCTTCAGATTTCATGGCAACCCCAAGAAGCAGACAGCCAGGCCTCTCTTGCATGGTACCTCTGGGTCGGTTCCGAGTGCCAATTTTTCAGCATAGTATATCAGCACTGAATGGTCTTCTCCACACATGAATCTAGGTAACCTTTAGGCAAGTGTTAAATGTACCAAATAGTTAATACAGATATAGAAAAAATATATAAACTTACCACTAAGTAAACCGCTTAAGGTTAGGACATAAATTTACACCTGCCCTAGCCCACACGGTTCTGCATTTTTGTTTTGGCTTCTCCTCTCTCCTCTCTAGCAGTGTTCAGCTGTGTGAATAAGAGCATGAAAGGCAGGTGCTTTACTTAACCAGAGAGCCAGCTTGCCATCATGGCAAAAATACAGGCTCGGAAACCAGTTTGAATCTCCATTCTACAAGGAACAAAAAAGTAACCTAAGCAATTACCAAAATAGTGTGTGACTACTTTTGCAAAATATATTTGACACATTGTATCACCCCATTATGAGAACCAAAAATGCCTGGCATGTAATTATTGCTCAAAAAATGTTAGCAATCATTATGTGATTATCCACCACCTCAGATTTGTGAGCCCATACAGCAGTAGGACAAGGTATGGAATATATGTATAGCTTGACCCTGAAAACAAGCTTTGCTCTGCTGATATTCCATTCTCCAATACGCTTACTATTTTGTTAAGAAGAGCGTCAAGAAGGATCAGTCAAATGTCACCTGTTACCACACCAACATCAAAGAATTCAGACTGCCGTAACCCAGAGATTTTAACACAGCATGTGAAGACTAGTACTTTGTAGCCTCTACTAAATGAGCTTATACTTTTTATCAGTTTACTTTAAGGAAGAAAAAAACATATGTTTAATATTCTATTACTAAAAACCTAAGCAAAAACAATTATGCAAGAGAAAGATCTTGTCATGCCCAAGGAGAATGAAACCGTGTTGTGGGACTTCAGAATTCAGTTCACACAGATCAGCCATTCTTGACCGGCAGCATGAGATTTACCTTTAACTTGTAGAAAGTCAGAAGTGTTAATCACCAACAGTCCTGACAATCAAATCACCAAAATTAATTCACTTGAAAATGCCTTTTCTTCAATTTGTTGAAAAGTAAACATACATTTTAGAGTTGATTTCTCAACCTTGGCACTACTGACAACTTAGGATGAGCTGGATCTCTGTTGTGGTGGGTTGTCTCGTGCATGCAGGATAGTTAACAGCAACCCTGGCCTCTATCCACTACATGCCAGTAGCACACCTTCTCCCCATTGTGACAATCGCAACTGTCTCCAGGCATTACCAAATATTCCTGGGGAGGGGGGAAGTGAGGCAATATCACTCCTAGTTGAGAACCAACACTTTAGAGAAATTTTATTTACTGAATTTAAACTACACTTCTGAGAATATATCTTAGAAAGCAAAGAGCTTCACCCCCCCCCCCATATTAACTAAATTTTATTACAAAATACTGGCAACCTCAGTAGCACTTAAGAAAGAGGAAAAATGTTTTCTTTTATAAATTACAACAACATAAGGGAAGCAGTAGGTAGCAGTATACTGTGATTCAGAACCAATGCTTTTCTTGTTTCTTTAAAGACATCTGCCCTTAAGGCAATGACTCAATTTAAAATCCAATCCAAAACCAAGCCGCATGTTACGCCTGCAGGATATGCTTCTTTCCTTTTCTATATACATTGTCAGGTGCCACAACCATAACCCTCCCAGAATGACAAAAGGTATAGAAAAATAATCACTTTCTCAGAGACAACGTCTATCCTGCAAGCTTTGCATCAGTGTTAGTCTTCAAGTCTGACGCTAAAGGGAAGTGACAGAGTGGCCTAAAAATGAGACTCAGGGCTGTCTGTTTGAGCAATCTGTAAGATGCTCTGACAACAAAACACACACACACCTTAACAGTATATTTCTTGTTAAAACTTGAGTCTCTTGGAAGGAAGGAAACACTCAGCTTCTATGTACTTTTACAATAGTCAGTGAACCTTTCCATACAGAATGCTATCATGCAATTAGAGGTGCCTGTGGGTCAATTTCAGATTCATATGCAAATATCTCTGAGTATTACTCCAATACAGCAGAAACACTATCATTCAGTAACCTCAATACAGAATCTAAAATGAGAACACTCACATTGCTAATCATACTTTTAAACCAATTTCAAACATTTAAGGCATTTAAATACTGAGATGTCCATCCTCAAGGATGATGTTTCTTACATTTCCACTGTACTTAGAAGTATGAAAAGAAAACACAATGTTCAACAGACTCAAAATGAGACATAATACCTGAAAAGAAAAACAAAAAACTCATTGTAACTAGACAGAAAACAATAACTCACATGACTATAAGGAAAACCAGTAGGAAACACAGGGTTTGGAGTCAGACCTTGTGGTTCCAACGCCAGCTCTCAGTTGACAGTTTTTAGGGTCTTCACTTCTAAAGGGAAAAGATCATTGCTCACCTTGGACAGCTGCTGGGAGGCTAAGTTACATGCAGCCCAGAGCCTGACATGGCAGGTGTTCACTAAATGATAGCTGTCAATCTTGAACAGATGAAGGCAATATCTTATCCACAGCACACTGAAAATCTATTAGGGTTTTTTAAATGCCTTTTGTATAGTTTCCAAGAGTATTTTATGCCTTATTTTTTCCTTTAATCACTTAGTGTGATAAACTATTTGAATCATGTTCCCAATTATTAAGTCATGCTGTCATTCTGAGAACAAAATGAAAACATAGCAAAATATTGCTTGGTCCAGTTGTCTGCTACTTTTAAAAACACTACTGTGTTTGTGAATAACTTATTTAGTAGTTTTGCATCTGTATTTACACATAGGAAGATTTTCCCTTTGTTTTGTATGCTTTAAATTTTCTGTGTTTGATTTTGTCAGCTATCATAAATATAAATTGAAGTATTTCCATATTTTTGTGTGCTGTAAGCATTTAGAACATATCTAAAAGTTGCATTAAAATCGGATACCAGTTTGCCTGTATTTTAATGGTTCCTTCCATTGTTAGACAATTGTAATTTTTTTTACAGAATTTATAGTAAGTTGATATACATTTACCTATAATGTCTTTCCATGATTCCAAGTCTACTTTAACAAACACAGAAGGCAGAAAAAGAACAAAGAGAAGTATAACAAGTGTCAACATTATGAGGCAATAAAGAAAATGCACAGGCACTATCAAGTGTCAATTAAAAAACTACTTTGATTGCTAGTAAGTTAGAGATAATGGGCTGGGCCTGAGGAGAAACACAGTTCAGGTATAAAGGAAGAATATTTTGTTCTTTTTTTTTTTTTTTTGGTTGTTGTGGTTTAGTCAGGAGAAAAGTGTGTCACTTATTCAATTTGGGTACTGAGCAAATAATCTGAGAAACTGGATTACAGGAAGAAAGCAGCATCAGGATGAGAGGAAGACTCATTGACAAGTTGATACGCCTATCAAGCAACCTTGCTTACTGAAAGCGAAGCAGATTTGAAGCACTTACTGATGAAGATCAAAGACCACACAGCCTTCAGTATGGATTACACCCCAACATAAAGAAAAACAAAAATCATCACAACTAGATCAATAAGCAACATCCCAATTAATGGAGACAGAATTGAGGTTGCCAAGAATTTCATTTTAGTTGGATCTACAATCAACACAGGAACAAGTACAAATGGAGGGAGGGGTGTAACAGACCCCAAGTGAAGACTGCCAAAGAACTGGAGCGACAGAAGTTGAGAAGAGGAGCTTCCTTCCCCCAGAGCCTCCGAAGAGCCAGTGCCCTGAATTCAGACAGAAACTGTAAGAACATAAATTTCTCTTCTTTAAACTCACCCATTTGTAGTATTTCTGTTACAGGAGCACTGTGAAGTTAAGGTAACATTGTATGGGGGGGGGGCTTGTAGCACTGTTAATTGATACACAGAAAGGTCTACTTAACAGTTTTCATTTGTTTCTAATGGTCTTATCTGCAGAGCTCTGAAGGAAGGCTCTGGATCCAAATCTCATCTCTAGAATGCAATCTCTCTGGAACTGAGGAGTACACTTTTGCCTTGTCATGTTTCAGGACTTGCATCTGCAGCAGTTTGTGACTATTAAAATTGAAGAATGAACACAGCCAGACAGAAAAAAAAAAAAACAAAAAAAAAACTTTCACCTCTAAACCTCAAGGCTGTGGTCACCTGGGCTACAAAGTTCAACTGTTGCTCACATGTAGGAAATAAAGAGGACCTTCTGCTCAGGAGAGAATAAGAATTGTATCGTTTTAATAGTTCTATAGCATATTCCCAAAGTCCCCATATGCTAGGAAACTGAAAACACAGCCAACACTTTCACGTAGCTGAAAGAATCTGTAAAGATATATTAACTAAACATCACAGTAGAAAGCAGAAAATACAACTGAGAACGTTCTCAATCAATTCAGTGCCTACAAGAAAGGCATGCTGCATTCTCTTGCTTTTTGCTGTCCTCGGCTACTTTTAAACACACATTTTCTAGTTGCCTTTCAAGTATGTTCATCTCATAAACATTGTTACCTGTCCCAGCTGTCTGAAAAAGGAAATCCTAATTGAACGTTTCAACCTCCCAGTTATACAAAAAGAAAACCTTAGCTTCATCACTCTTAAAGAGACTTTGTTGAATATTGTTTTAAATCCAATTCCTCTAAATTCAAGACCGGCTGAAATCTTTTCAAAACTTAGCATCAAACAAATAATTCCAATTTTCTGTCTGTTTCCACTTCAATCCCTTTCAGTTGAAAGAAAAGCTCTGTCTGGCCTAAATATATGTGATTACTGAAATAACTATTAGGAAGGATGAGCTCAAACAATGTCTACTTATGTCTTTAATCAGCGGTGAGTTTTGCGAAGTAAATTGCCAAGCCTTTCTCCTGAGGTCCCTCTGGATGGACTCAAACCACCAACATTTCAATTAGCAGCCACACCTGTTAACCCTTTGACCACTGTCTTGGTCATCGAGTGCTGCTCCAACATACCTGAAATTATGACGCAAGCAAACTGATACACATGGTTTTTGGGAGAACACAATTCAATCCTTGGTAACCATCCAGGGACTCCTAGTCTCTAAGCCAAAAGAAACCCTTACTGTCATAAAGCTCATTCTGACTTGTAACAACCACGTAAGATGCTGCAGGACTGCTGGATATGGTTCCAAAGGTGTAAATCTTTAAGGAAGCAGACGGCCACATCCTTTTCCTGCTGAGAAACTGGTTAGGTTTGAGCTAAGGACTGTTTTGGTTAACTGAGTGCTCTAACCACTGTGCAACCAGCGCTCCTAGTCTCTAGAAATATAATAACTACATTTACATGCAAATTTACATATATATGCTTTATGGGACAAATAAAGTATTCTAAATGGAGAATTTAGAAATCTTAAGGTAAATAACTATTTAATACATAAAAAACACTGATAAAATTATCCCTTTATGCTAATATTTATACTGTCAAGTCTATGGAAGTGTTGTACCAGAGTGGAGGAATATATATTAAAATAATGGATTTGTCTCATAGTTAACCATCTTCAAAATATAGCAAAGTTATGCAGTAGTCAGAAACCAGGACAAAGGACTTGGGCCAGCATAAGGTATTCCATTCTACAGATAAGATCTTTTGAAATGTTTAGCAAGTTATTATAGGCTAGCTGGAGTTAGACAATTTTGCACCTTAGAAAATGTACCTTCTCAGCTACAGCAAACCTGAGGTACCTCTCTAAGACAATCCTTTACTCTCCTACTCCTAACAGCTAGTTTTCAAATGTGTTTTTCCAGATTTTTTTTTTATCCACTGGACTGGTTGGTTACATAATGAAAGTTCTATTCTTGTTTTTCACATTCTCCAGCACACAAACTTTAAATATCCTGCCTAAAAAATAAATAAATAAAAGGAATAAAGTTTTCAGTGCATAGCACACAAGGGCATTTAATCAAAGTCATCTTTCAGAAGAAAGATAGAGAACCATTTTCAAATGCTGACAAAGTAGGAAAAGAAAAATGAACCTTCATGAATCTTTAATGAAGCTTTCAGGGAAATATATCTATACATATCTTACAGACTTCTGATTTTTAAAATATTTTATAAAATTTGGTAAATCAAAATACATACTGCCATAATGCCCTCCAACTGATTTCAATTTTGAGCAAATACACCTACTTGTAAAACACAAAGCACTTTATCTTTTCTTAACAAAATAAAATGAAATTAAGTAAGTAAGGCACGCAATATTCCAAGACTGAAAGACTACTTACTAATGAATTGCTTGGCTACATTTTTCTCAGAAAATTTGTACTCCACTGAGTCCTAGGCCAAAATGTTAGTTCAAGGAATTTTATCATCTACTCGTTATGGAGATGAAGGGTATCTATTCAATTCCCAAACACATTCACACATACTGTCTTCTGTGAGACAAGGAAAGGAGATTACTTACAAAAGCTCAAGGAAGTGGTAACTCACTTTGCCCTAACTTTTCTGATAATCAGTAGTAGCCTGGCAACATTTCTGGTTCATTTTAAACTGTCCCAGTACAGCCACAACAATATCCTGAAGTCTAGGGTCCAACTCTATAATAGATATTATAATACTAATCACATCAAAGAGAACATATGTTTAGATTTGAAATCACTTAACAGAAGCATGAAACTTTCAGCTTTATAAGAAAAGAATATTTGCCTGAAATTTACTAATATAGAGCATCTTAAATAGAAAATCAACTGCACTAAACATTTAAAAAGTAATAGACTATGTGTAACACAGCCATTTAGAATGTACACTTTTTTGGTTTAGCAAACCTGGACTCTAGGCTTAGTGGTTCCATTCACTAACTCTACCTATTTAGGCTAGCCAAGTTTCACATAATCTCATTTTTAAAGAGCAATGCTAACTCTGGCTGCATAAGAAATCATTATGAGAAGAAATAAAAGGTATAAAGCTCTTGACACAATAACTAGCACAAAATCAGTGACATATTTTTTTTAATTAATACTATTGATAATTGTAGGCGATTAGAATATGGTCATGAATCTCTTAATACCCACAATATGTTCTGTGAAATAGGACACTATGTGATTTGGACTCTGCAAACATCACATTATGTACTTAGCAAAGCTATATGGAATACAGTAGCATACCTGTATTGACCAAGTAGCCAAGATACTGTATACACAGCACCATATTTCAGTTAGTGCATCTAGCAAGTTAATTTATGGGTTAAGTAGGTTAACACTATACAATACTGTATACATAATAATATATTGTAAACATACACAATCTTATGAGAGCAAAGATGTATATGCAATCAGATGTTGTCCAAATGGATGTTATGCTGCATGTGACCATATGAGTTACTGAAGCCATCATTCAGCTTGTCAGCAATGGGGCTGTAGGCAGGTATTTAAAAATATCTTATTTGAGAGACACCACAGAGATCTCCAATTTTGAAATCTACCAAAGTTTCAGTGAAGTAATGAAGCATTTTCTATGAATTTTACAAAATGTATCTTTCTTTTTTTTTCTTTGAAACAAATACAGTTCTTCAAATCTCAGTCTCTAATCAGCTTTCATATAGGATCACTAAATGAGAAATGCATTATTAATAAGTTATTAATCATCAGCTTTGGCCTATATTAGAATTGTGAGTTTCATTTTCCAGGTGGTCTGTAGTCACAAGATACCTGTAATCAAATTATTATGAAGTATGGTTGTACATATACTAGCTTCTACTACCTCTATAATTAAACAAACAAGTAATTACTAACAAAAGGGCATCCCATATCCATTGCTATTGAGTAAACTCTGACTTACAGTCACCCTATAGAACAGAGTGGAACTACCCCACAGAGTTTCCAAGGAGTACCCAGTAGATTTAAACTGTTGATCATAGCACTTAATGACCATGCCACTTGGGTTTCCACAAAAGGGCACAGGTAATTCAATAAATTATATAAAATTTCTAATAAAGGAAAAGATATTTTTTAAAAAAACCAGGACATAGTGAAATATTTAGTCTGGTCTCATTTTTGTGATGGCGTTTTGTCTTTAAAATGATAGTGCAGAGCTCAACTGAGTTGCCTGATTTTATCTCAAGGATAATCCTAAAAGGCAAAAGACATAAAATAATTTAAACATGCCACATCATTGCTGCACATAAGAACTGATGTCTGCTCAAAAGAGAATATGACATTTAAACTTAAGGTTCATGGGAGAGAAGGAGGAAACAGGACAAAACTGGCTTAAATGCTATATTCATAAATAATATTTTTCCATAAATAATTCTTGACATCTCTACCACATACATAAAGTAAAACTGTTTGTAGGAAAGTAACAAGTCTCATGATTTTTTTAAAAAATATCTAGTACTAAAAAATCTATTTTAAAAGATACTTTGCACATTTATTCAGTCATGTCCATAAACATTTTCTAAAGTAATTAACACATTTCAAACATGTAAAATTTCTCAGTAAAGGTATTTCATTATTGATTACATAGTTAAGTATCTATTTACTTGTCATTACACATTTACTTATAGGTATAATGATAAAAAATACAGAACATGCATACATCTTTAAATAAGTTTTCCCCCTGTAGTCTTTCCTTAGATTTTGTAAAGCATACTTTAAAGTATATTTTTAAAAGGTACCAGGAGTATACTTACTTGAATACTCTACTTGAATGTCAGTGTCTAAGAAAATCTACTGAATGCTAAAAGACATCACAAATCACATATATCAATGTAGTAAAGTCTTCTTTTCTTAATTATGTAGTTAAAAGCTACTTTAATTTTTCAAAAGAAGATATCTAATATTAGAAGAATATGCACTTTTCATCCCTCAATTTATACATAATCATACAACAGGAGTACACGGCAATCAAAAATGTCGACTACAGGAGGGAGAACAATATAATAAGTTTAGACACAAGCACATTCCATCTATCTACAACAAAACTAGAAAAAATAAGCATAAACTGATAGAAATGATGGATTAGAAACTCTAGATGTCATTCTTAGTGACAAAAAGGTTACATAAACATTAATAAAGCATTGGCTCTCCACCCTTCTGCATCCCACATTCCCCCTATTTCAGTGTGACCTTCTTGTTGCAGCTACAATGCCCAGTATACACAGCCAAAAATTCTGGTAATGGAGCTCCCCCAAGAAAGGAATTTGGTGTTAAAACAGATGACTATACACTCTGACAATAATAATAACAACAATAATAATAGAAGAACAAATCTCAGGGAAGTGGAAGAAGTTGCTTTACAGAGTTAATAATAACAGTCAGAATGTCAAAGGTATAGCCAAAACTTCCAGTTTCAACAATATTGCACAAAGAACTGGAAGGAAAGGGAATGGAGTGACCACAATAAGAATCAAAATAAAGGGGGCAGAAAATGTCCCTAAAGAATAGACAACGGCAAAGACTTCAAAATATCAGCGCTAACTATGCCCTAAGAGCTAAAGGAAAATATAAGCACTAAAGGACATAAGTGTTAAGAAAGAAAAATGATAATTTCAATACAGAGACAGAAATTTTTTAAAAAGAACCAAAATCCTGGAGCTGAAAATTACAATTAAAAAAAAAAAAAAAAAAACACAAGGGGAAGGAGGTATTCAACAGAATATCTGAACTGGAAGAAGAAAGAATAAGAGAATCTGAAGACAAGAAAAACTGACATTATTAAGTCTAGGAAGGAAAGAAAACAAGACTGAAGAAAAGTTTACAGAGCCTAAGGTATGCCAATGTATACACTAAGGAAGTTCCAGAAGAAGAGAAAAAGTGACTGAATGAATATTTGAATAGCTAAATTTCTCAAATTTGATGAAATACAAAATGTATCTACCCAAGAAGCTCAACAAACTTCAAGTAGAATACACCCAGACAGTCGCATGACACATAACAAAATTATTGAAAACCAAAGATAAGGAGAGTATCTTGAAAGTGGCAAGACAGACGCAATTTGCTACATATAAGGGGTCTTCAATAAGATTAAATAATTAAGCCCAGAAGGTGGTACCCAAACCGAGTGCCGCTGAGTTAATTCTGACACATAGTAACCACACAGGTCAGAGTAGAGCCACTCCACAGTTTCTAAGGAATGCCAGATTTGGACTGCCAAATTTCTGGTTGGCAGCAATAGCACTTAACCATTCCACCACCAGGGTTTCCAGAAGGCAGTAGGATGATATATTTAAAATGCAAAAGAAAAGAACCATCCGCCAACAATTCTATGCTGGGTGCTGATGAGTCAATTCTGACTCACAGAAACTTCATGTGACAGAGTAGAAATACTCGATATGATTTTCTTGACTGCAAACCAGGTGGCACAGTGGTTAAGGGTCACGATTGCTAACAAAAAGTCAGCAGTTCGAATCCACCAGAACTCCTTAAAAACTGTACGAGGCAGTTAGTTCCCCTGTCTTAAGAGTTACTACAAGCCAGAACAGATGTGACAGCAGTGGGTTTGGTTTCTTTCTATTCTTTGTTTTTTTAATCTTTACAGAAGCAAATCACCAACTCTTTCTCCTACAGGGACACCAGGTAGGTTAGAACTGCAAAACTTTTGATTAGCAACAAAGGACTTAATTATTGTACATAAAAGCACCTTAAGAATTCTATATCTGACAAAATATCTTTCAAAACATAAAGTTAAGACATTCTCAGATACACAAAAGGTGAGGGTGTTCATTACCACAAAAATGGCCATATGAAACCTGCTAAAGGGATAAAGGGAATTCTCCATACTGAAAAGAAAAAATGTGAAACCATGACTTGAAGACACATGAAGAAGAAAAGTACTATCCAGTAAAATTAAACTATAGAGTAAGAAAAATACCAGTTTCACAGTATTTTTGTTGTTGTTGTACCACTACTGTGTCTTCCATTATTTAAAAGATGTATTGTAAAATTAATTATAAGCCTACGTTACTGGACCCAACACACACTGTATAAAGATGTAATTTGTTTGTGTAGGACAAATTTCAAGCAGTAGATTACTGGATCAAATGGTATATCAATTTCCAGGTTTTTAAGGAAGTGCCAGATTGCTTTTCAAAGAGGCTGTACCATTTTGCAATCCCACCAGCAGTACAGGAGAGTTCCAATTGCTCCACAGCCTCTCCAGCATTTCTTGTTTTGTGTTTTCTGGATTATGGCCACCCTTGTTGGGTGAGAAACAAAGGCTGTCACATGAACAGACACATGCACATGAATGTTTATTACAGCACAGTCCACAACAGCAAAAAGATGGAATCACCCGAGATGCCCATCAACAGATGAATGCATAAACAAACTGTGGTACATATACTCAGTGGAACACTATGCAATGATAAAGAACAATGATTTTAAGAAGCATCTCATTACCTGGTTTCAATTGGAAGACATTACACTGAGTGAAATCAGTCAGCAGCAGAAAGACAAATATTGTATGAGACCCCCTCCATATGGACTTAAAAATAGATTTATGTACAGAAGAAAAGGCTCTTTGACAGCTACAAGCGTGGAGAGTGGGCAGTGAGGGTTGATCATGGATTAGATAGTTGACAGAAATTTGGCTAGGTGAAAGCATTGACAGCACACAGTAGAAAGTAGATCAACTTAACCGGACTTCCCCATAAACTGAAAGTTCTAACCTCAACCCAATATTGCAAGATAGTGTAACAGGGGTGGGGTCTGGAGACTATGCTCTCAGGGGACATCAAAGTCAACTGGCATAATTAGCCTATTGCTAAGTGAGTCTTCTGTACGCCATATTGGTGAGGTCTTAAAAGCCAGCTATCTGCCATCTGAGGTACACCAAATGGTCCCACCTCACCTGGAACAGATTATAACCAAGAACACCAAACACATGAGAAAAATGAGGCCAAGAGACAGAAGGACTCATGCAATGAGAGACTGTAATCAACACTTGAAGAGAAGAACCAAATGATGCCCGGCCACCACCAAAGACAGATGTGATGCAGCACATAAAGTTGAGTCCTTGTGGCAACATGAGGGAAAAAGGGGTACAGCTCAAGAGCTCTACTAAAAGACCACAACTGATGGTCTGATGGCCCAGAGGATCCCCTGGGAGCATGGCCCCTACATCTGCTGCTGCCTCTGACTAGAAACCACTACTTAGGTCAACTCTTTGGACAAAAATGGACTGGACCTGGAGACACAGTGTGACCACATGGTGTGTGTACTTTATGATTCGGTGCATTTATAGGAGGCTGTCATACTGGTCTCTTTCTAGATGGGAGAGAAGAGGGTGGAGAGGAGCGGGCGGGAGCTTGTTAAGAAGAAACGACAAATATAAAATGAAGAGGAGGAGTGTGCTGTCACAGGGCAAGGAGCGCAGAAGAGCTGTAGATAGTCAAGTATGCAAAACTGACTTGCATTGTATATTTTCACTGAATCACAATTTGAAAAAAATGTCATTTGTAATAATAACATAAAGATGAAAGACAAGCAGTATAGCATGTTATTGTACTATATATCAAATTATAGTGCATTACTGAATTTGTATTATTATCAATTAAAACTAATTTGTTGTAAATTTAGGATATTAAGTTCAATCCACATAATAATCATCCACAGACCCATTGCCATCGAGTCAATTCCGATACAATAATCACAAATACCTAAAATATATATATAAAGAAACAAAAAGAGAAATAAATGTATTCATTACACAAAATCAACCAAATGTAAAACTGTACAGCATTAGAGGGAGAGGCAAAAAAAAAAAAAGTACAACTCACAAAAAGTAGCCAAGCCAGCCAAGTACCGTCGAACATGACAGAAATAAGATCTTCTTTATAATTACACTAATTCTAAATGTATTACACTTTCCTATCAAAACAAAGAGCTTGGAAAGATGGATAAGAAAACATCTTCCAAATATATCAGTGTAGAAGAGACCGACTATAGTTCCAAACATGTTGGTAAGTTGAAAGTGAAAGGATGGTAAAAAAATAAATATATATTTGATGAAAACAGTAACCAAAAGAGGGCCTAGAAAAACCAAACCTGTAGTCATGACTTGATTCTGACTGATAGAGACCTTATGAGGACCGAGTAGAACTGCCCTATAGGGTTTCCAAGAAGACCCTCTTGGATTTCAACTGCCAACCTTTCAGTTAGCAGCTGCAGCTCTTAACTACCGGGATTGGAATGGCTATATTAATACTAGGCATAACAGATTTCACTTCATAATTTGTAAATAGACAAAAAGAAGAGCCCTAGGGGCACAGTGGTTAAGTTCCCAGGTTCTAATGAAAAGGTCAGTGATTTCAACCAACCAGCAGCTTTGCAGGAGAAAGATGTGGCAGTCTGCTTCTGTAAACATTATAAGGAAACCCCATAAGAAGTTTTATCCTCTCCTATTGGGTCACTGGAAACCCTGGTGGTGTAGTGGGTTAAGTGCTACCTCTGCTAACCTAAAAGTCAGCAGTTCAAATCCACCAGGTGCTTCTTGGAAACTCTCCAGGGCAATTCTACTCTGACCTCTAGGGTCGTTATGAGTTGGACCCGACTCGAGGGCAGTGGGTTTTTTCGTTTGTTTGTTTGTTCGTTTTTTGGTTATAGGGTTACTACGAGTCAGAATCAACTTGACAGCAAGGGGTCTGTTTTCAGAGACAAAAAAGATTGTATAATGACGGAAAGGGTCAATTTACCAAGACGAGATAACAATCACAAATACAAATACTTCTAACAAAGTACAGAATAAAACCCTGATAGAATTGAAACAAGAAACAGACAACACTACAATAGTGGTTAGAGACTTCAATAACCTCTTTCAACAATGGAGAAAACATCTATACAGAAGATCTCTGAGAAAACAGGGGACTCAAATAACACCATAAATTAACTGGAGCCCTTACGGTGAAGGAATTCTGGGAGTGCAACAGTTAAGCATTCAGCTGCTAACCAACAGTTTGCTCATTCAAATCCACCCAGCAGCTTTGCAGGAGAAAGGCCAGGATATCTGTTCACATAAAAATTACAACTTAGAAAACCCTGCGTGACAATTCTACTCTGCTACATGGGGTGATTATGAATGAAAAAATCATCTTGGGAGCACATAACAACAATAGAAAAATAAATAAACCAGACCCAACATTTATAAAACACACAATCCAGCAACAACAGAACACATATTCTTTTCTAGTGCACACTGGTCATTCTCAAGGTAGATCATGTTAGGTTATCCCAATAAATTTTAAAAGATTGAGGTATAGTTCTTACTACAGTGAATTCAAACTACAAATCAGTAAGAAGTCTGTAAAATTTTAAAATTTGTGGAAACTAAGTAACTTAAACAGTCAACGGGTTTCAGTCTAACCAATGGGTTACCAAAACTAAAATTTATATGGAACCTAAATAACCAAAACAATCTTGAAAAAGATCATAATGAGAGGACTCAACTCACGTCTTCCAACTTTAAAATCTACTACAGCAATAAAAACAGTGTAGTACTGGTATAAAAACAGACATATAGATCAACAGAATAGAGAATTCAGAAATAAACCTACATATCCATGTTCATTTGATTTTCAACAACGTCTCCAACGTCATTCATTAGAGATAGGATGGTCTTTTCAATAAATGGTTTTGAGACAAATGGATCTACACAGTCAAAATAATTAACTTGGGTCTCTATCTCACTCCATATATAAAAACTATCTCAAAATGGATTAATAATCTAAATATCAAAACAAAAACCATAAGACACTTATAAGAACACATAGAGGTAAAACCTAAGGATTTGTTTCTGCCCATGGATGCCACTGATGCCAAGCCAAGCCAAGTGCCGTCGAGTCGGATCCAGCTCATGGCAACCCTAGAGGCCAGAGTATAACTGATGGATTCTTGATATGAAAAAAAAAAAAAAAAAAACTTGATAAATTGGAAAATATTTGCATGCAATAGAACTTTATTAAGAAAGTAGAAAGACTACCTATAGAATCACAGAAAATATGGGGAAGCAATATTTCTCATCAGGGTTTATACTCAAAATGTATTAAACATTACAACTCAACAACAAAATGACAAACAATTCAATTAAATTATAAATAAAAGACTTGAATACACATTTCCCCAAATAAAATATACAAATGGCAAGTAAGTGTACAAAAACACACTCAGTATCATTAGGGAATTGTAAGCCAAAATACAATGAGATACTACCTCACGACTTTTAGAATGGCTGCCATTTGAAAAAATTAACAAGTGTTGGCAAAACTTGAATCTTTGAGCATTGTTAGTGGGAGTGTAAAATGGTACTGTCACTCAGCAAAAGCAGTTTAAGGATTCCTCAAAATGTTAAACATGGAATTATCATATGACTCAGTAATTCTACTATTTACTATATAGACTTAAAAGTAGAGAAACAAATATACGTACACCAATGTTCACTGTACCATTATTCACAATAGCAAAAAGGTGGAAAAACCCAAGTATGCATCAGCAGATGTACAGATAAAATGTGGTACATACATAAGATAAAATATTACTCAGCTTTAAAACACAAATAGAACTCTGATATACAATGAAGATGAACCTTAAAAAATCATCTCAGTGAATTAAATCATATACAAAAGAACAAACCACTTACATGAAATATCAGTAATAGGCAAGCAAAGAGAAAAAAGCTTATCAGTCTTTTAACAGGGGTTGGGGATAGCTAACGGGGTACTGAGTTTTTCTGTTGGGTGGTCTAAAACTCTCGTAAATGCATAGTGGGAATGGTAGCACAGCACAGAGAAAGTATTAATGCCAGTGAATTGTACACTTTAAAATGTTTAAAGCGGTAAGCTATTACACATGTATGTCTCTCTATGTACTCGCACATAATAGGACTTTGCAAAGACAGCAAAAAGGCTACCTGCAGAAAGCGAGAAAACTGGGAATTTATGGAAACACTGAAGGTGTAGTGGTTAAGTGTGGCAGCTGCCAACCAAAAGGTCAGCGGTTGGAATCCACCAGATGCTCCTCGGTCACTCTATCAAGCAGTTCTACTCTGTCCTACAGGGCTGCAATGAGTAAGAATTGACTCAAAGTCAGCTTCAAATATGTATATATATGCATATACATATGTGTGTGTGTCTGTGCGCACGTGCACACCTTTATTTGTTGTTGTTGGGTGCCAGTGAGTCAGATCCAATTCATAGCAACCCTGTGTACCACAGAACGAAACACTACTGGGTCTTGTGTCAGTCTCACAATCATTGTTACGCTTGAGCCCACTGTTGCGACTACTATGTTAATCCATCTCTTTGAGGGTCTTCCTCTTCTTCACTAACCCTACACTGTACCAAGCATGATATCCTTCTCCAGGAAGTGATCCCTCTTGACAACATATCTAAATTGTGTAAAACACAGTTTGGTCATCCTTATTTCTAAGGAGAATTCTGGTTGTGCGTCTTCCAAGAAAAATTTGCTCCTTCTTTTGGTAGTCCTTGGCATACTCAATATTCTTTGCCAGCACTACAATTCAAAGAAATCAATTCTTATTCATTGTCCAACTTTCATACGCATATGACGAGACTGAAAATACCACAGTGTTAATCAGACACACTTTAGTTTTCAAGGTGATATCTTTGCTTTTTAAACCTCTTTAAAGAAGAAGTCTTTTGTAGCAGATAGGCCCCATGCAATTTGTCTTTTGATTTCTTGACTGCTGTTTCTACGGATATTGATTCTGGGTCCCAGTACCTCCTTCTTCTTCACATAATCCAGCTTCTCAGATTATTTGCTGGCATACACATTGAAAAGGTATTGTGAAAGGATACAACTCAGAGTCACACCTTTCCTGACTTTAAACCATGCAGTGTCCCCTTGTTCTATCTGCATGACTGCCTCTTGATCCACACAGACTCCTTAAGAGCACAAGTAAGTGTTCTGGAATTCCCATTTTACACAGTGTTAGCCATAACTTGTTATGATCCACACAGTCAAATGCTTTCACATTTCACAGTAAAATTTAATGCTTGACAACGACAATATTTTCTGTTTATCAAGATGTTGCTTCTTGGTGCACTTGTGAGGATTTTTGTTTACTTCAAGTTGAGGCGTAATCCATACTGCAGTTGTTATGTTGTTAGGTGCCATTGAGTCAGTTCCAACTCAGTGACAGTATGAACAACAGAACGAAACACTGCCCAGTCTTGCTCCACATCCACAATCATTTCATGCCCATTGTTGCGGCCACTGTGTCAATCCATCCCATCAGGAGTCTTCCTTTTTCACTGACCCTCTGCTCTACTAAGCATAATGTCCTTCTCCAGAGGCTGATCCATCCTGACAACATGGCCAAAGCATGTAAGTCACAGTTTTGCCATCTCTGCTTCCAAGGAATACTCTGGCTGTACTTCTTCCAGAACAGATCTATTGGTTCTTTTGGCAGTCCATGGTACATTCAATATTCTTCTCCAACACCACAATTCAAAGGCATCGATTCTCCTTCTGTCTTCTTTGTTCATTGTCCAACTTTCACGTTACATGATGTGACTGAAAAGACCATGGCTTGGGTCAGGCAATCCAACTCGACAGCACTTGGCTTGGCTTTGGGTCAGGTGCACTTTCAGTCTTCAAGGTGACATCTTTACTTTTCAATACTTTAAAGTGATCCTTTGCAGCAGATTTTCCCAGTGCAATGCGTCTTTTGATTTCTTGACTGCTGTTTCCATGGCTGTTGCTTGTGGACCCAAGTAAAACAAGATCCTTGACAAACTCAATCCTTTCTCCATTTATGACAATGTTGCTTATTGGTCCAGTTGTGAGGATTTTTGTTTTCCTGATATTGAGGTGCAATCCATACTGAAGGTTGTGGTTCCTGATCTTCATCAATAAGTATTTCAAATCTTCCTCACTTCCAGCAAGTAAGGTGGTGTTGTCTGCATAACACATGTTGTTAATGAGTTGTCCTCCAATCCTGATGCCTCATTCTTCTTCATATAATCCAGCGTCTCAGATTATTTGCTGGGGTACACATTGAAAAGGTATAGTGAAAGGATACAACTCAGACACACACCTTTCCTGACTTTAAACCATGCAGTGTCCCCTTGTTCTAGTTTGCATGACTGCCTCTTGATCCATAGACAGATTCCTTAAGAACACAAGTAAGTGTTCCGGAATTCCCATTTTACACAGTGTTAGCCATAACTTGTCATGATCCACACAGTCAAATGCTTTCACACAGTTAATGAAAAACAGGTAAGTGTATTTCTGGTATTCTCTGCTTTCAACCAAGTTCCGTCTGACATCAGCATGGACATTTATAGTTCCATGTCCTCTTCTGAATTCAGCTTGAATTTGTGGTAGTTCCTTGCCAATATACCGTAGCATTTGCTTTTGAATGATCTTGAGCAAAATTTTACTTGTGTGTGTTATTATACTCTATATTATAGCCTATGATCCTTGATGTTCTCAGTAAGTGCTGCAAGATCTCTTCACTTTCAGCAAGCAAGGATGTATCATCTGCATAAACACAGGTTGTTAATGAGTCTTCCTCCAATCCTGATGACCCATTCTTTGATGATGTGCTTAGCATACATATTGAATATATATGCTGAAAGGATACAACCCTGATGCATAAGTTTTTTACTTTAAACTACATAGTATCCCCTTGTTTTGCCTGAACAACTGCCTCTTAAGCTATGTACAGGCTTCTAGCAAGCATAATTATTATGGAATTTTCAATCTTTGTAACATTATCTATAATTCATCATGATTCACACAAATGCCTTTGCATAGCCAACAGAACACAGGTAAACATCTTTCTGGTATTTTCTGCTTCTGGGAAAGGTCCGTCTGACATTAGCTATCACATCCCAAGTGCCACATCCACTTCTGAATCTGGCCTGAATTTCTAGCAGTTCCATTTTCATATATTGCTGCAGCTACTTTTGAATGATCTTCAGCAAAATTTTACTTACATATGATAGTGATGACACTGTTCAATGATTTCCACATTCAGTTGGATCACCTTTCTTGGGACAAGCTAGACATACGGACATACGGGTCTCTTCCAGTCCATTGGCCAGGAAGCTGTCTTCCAAATTTCTTGGCATAACCAGGTGAGGACTTCCAACACCTCATCAGTTTGTTAAAATACCTCTGTTGATACTCCAACAACTTCGGCAGGCTTGTTTTTTGCCAATGCATTTAGTGCAGCTTGGACTATTTCCGTCAGTACCATGAACCCCTGATCATATGTTACCTCCTAAAACAGTTGGATTCCAGTCAGTTCTTTTTGGTATAATGATTCTGTGTATTCTTCCCGTCTTCTACTGATGCTTCCTGTGTCATAAAACACAATTCCTACAGAAGCCTTCACTATTGCAACTTGAGTTATCTCGTTCAACTGAAAAATGCTGAGCATGTACTTGCCTTTTGGCTTTCTATCTCCAGCTTTTTACATGTATCAATGATACTTCATTTTGTCTTCTCAAGCTGCCCTTTGAAATCTTCTGTTTAGTTCTCTTACTTCATCACTTCTTTTCTTTCATTCCTGTCTTTTTAATGAACTCTTGCTTCCTTCAGGGATCATATCTTTGACATCATTCCATAACTCCTCTAGTGATTGGTCATTAGTGTTCAGTGAATCAAATCTGTTCATGAAATGGTCTCTAAATTCAGGTGATTTTTACTGTAAATCATACTTTGACTCTTGTGGACTTGTTCTTATTTTCTTCAATTTCAACTTGAACTTGTAAATGAGCAACTAATGGTCTGTTCTGCAGTTGGCCCCAACCTTGTTCTGACTGACAACATTGAGCTTTTCTATTGTCTTTCTCCACAGATGTGGTGTAATTAATTCCTATATATTCTATCCAGTGAGGTCCACATGTGCAGTCATCATTTATGTTGACAAAAGAAGGTATTTACAATGAGAAAGTCATTGGCCTTGCAAAATTCTACCACGCCATCTCTGGCATTGTTTCTATCACTAAGGCCTTATTTTTCAATAAGTGATCCTTCTTTGTTTTCAACTATCACATTCTAGTTGCCAGTAATTATCAGTGCATCCCGATTCCATGTTCTAACAATTTCAAACTGCAAAAGCTGGTAAAAATCTTCAATTTCTGAATCTTTGGCCTCAGTAGTTACTATCTAAACCTCAATAATAATCATATTAACTGATCTTTTAGCTGACATATGACTATTATCCTATCACTGTGAGCACCGCACTTTAGGACAGATCTTGAAATACTCTTTTAAATATGAATGCAGTGTCATTCCTCTTCAAGGCGTCATTCTTGACACACAGACCGTATGACGCTCCAATTCAAAGTGGCTAGTGTCAGTCCACTTCAGCTTACTAATGCCTACAATATTCATCTTTATATGTTCTCTTTCATTTTTGATGATTTCCAACTGTCCTAGACTCATACTTCATACATCACATGTTCCAATTATCAATGGATATTTGCAGCTGCTTCTTCTCATTTTGAATCATGTCATGTTAGCAGATAAAGTTCCTGAAAGCTAGACTCAATCCATGTCACTAAGGTTAACTCTTCTTGAGGAGGCCGCTTTTCCCTAGTCTTCTTTTGAGTGCCTTCCCACCAAGAGAGCTCATCTTCTGGCAGTATATCAGACACTGTTCCACTGATATTCTTTAGGTGTTCATCGGCTGATTCTTTTCAAAAGTAGGCCTTTGGGTCCTTCCTCCTAGTCTGTCTTAGTCTGGAAGCTCAGATGGAACCTGCCCACCACAGTAGCCTTGCTGGTATCCGAATACCAGTGGCATAGCTTCCAACATAACCTCTTTTAAAAAATGGAAAACCTGGCACAAAGAGGTAACAATGGATCTCAAATCACATACCTTGTAAAGGACAGAACCAAGATTCAAACTTAGGAAACCTGGCTCCAAAGTTCCTACTTTTAGGACAATGTTATATATCACAAAACAAATAGAATACTTGTTTGGGGCATTTTAATAAAAGATGATGATAAAGAAGTAGTATCTTTATTCCTACATATGGGCTACAGCATGCTTACTAACAACTTCAGATACTAAAACTCTCATCTACATAGAGAACTAATGTATTACATTTGATATAATCACAGATTATGAAAATCATTTTTAAATCCAACCAAAACAAGGTGATGTTCTTTATACACATGCACAATATTAAAACTTCACTTATTAATATGTACTGTTATGAAAAGGAAAGGTAATAAATGTGATTTAAAGGATAGGGAAATACAGAATACTGAAAGTTTTGAGAATAATGAGAATCCTAGAGGACATCAAATGTTAAAAGTAATTTTTAAGATTCAATTCCACAACCATTTAGACTATCTCAAATTGGGACATTTCTGAACATGAATGAATAGCCTACACCTTACTGCAGGAGAGCATATTCTTGGCATAGCACTTCATATAATAATATTTATTGGCAGAATTATTAAGAGGAACGGTGTAATAAATTTCTTAGAAATGTGTTATTTCCCTCAGGTTTTGATATTTTTAATAGGCTCTGACAACAAAGATAATATTCATTGCTGGATGATACTTCTTGAAATTATGAGGAACTGGATTTACTCCAGGAGCACATTTCATGGTCTATGGGTTTGCAGCAATGCTTAGTGCTCTCGGGTCTCTGTATCATCATTCTACCATCATTCCAACCAGAATAACATCACTGCCCTTCTCTAGTCATCCTTCAACAGGAATTGAATCTTTCCCATTCATTTGAGCAATAAATACTATCTTTTACTATGTCTTCTATTTCCTTGAAGAGCTATTTAAATCTTAGTGCCAAAATTGGATTTTTGTAATCCATTTTAGCATTTCCAACTAAACTGATTATGAACCTCATGAGGGCAGGTTTTGTGTCAGATTTTTTTGTTATTAATCACAATGTCCCACAGCTTCTAGAACCATAAACTCAGTGCGTATTTACTTACTTCATTTTCAATTTGTCCCAAAGTTTCATAAGAGTTAAACTGGCTTCCCTTGTTTTTGACAGAATTTTTCATTATTTAAATGAAGGGAAAACAAATAGCACATACACTGTACTTCTTTGCTCCACCTAAAACATTCCACATCTTAAAAATCCAGTTTAAACAAGACTTCATAAACTTTTCCAGTGTGTTCAGCATCACCACCTTGTTTCTCCCAGTTGGCCTGTTGGTAGCTCCATCAGGAGATCCTTCTCTGGGAGGTTATTTTTTGCTTAGCTTGGGGAGGGGTGCAGGGTCAGTAAAGGTGGAGAAGATCAGAAAAAAATCATTAAGGCAATAACTCTCTCTCTATTTCTCTGCTAATAAAGCTGCAAACTCCTTGAAAGTTGTTTAATACTCAAGACTCCTTTCCTGTAATATAGCCAAGCCAAAAGCCATAACAGCTACATAAATGAGGAAATTTGGCACTCAGGAAAGGCAGAAGAGTGGAGGCAGCTGAGGAAGAAGAAGAGAAACAGGAAGAGGAAGAAATGCTGGCAATAATCTACCAGTGTGTGATCCTGAAGTCCATATTTTCACTTTTTCCTAAAATCAAAATACCCTGAAAGATCCTAAATGACTTCAAATTTGGACTTGTAACCTACTGTAATTAGCGCTGGAAACCCCGGCAGCACAGTGGTTAAGTGCTATGGCTGTTAACCAAAAGGCTGGAAGTTCGAATTCACCAAGCACTCCTTTGGTCCTATAGGGTCGCTATGAGTCAGAATCGACTAGACAGAAATGGGTCTGGGGTACTTAGCAGTATTATACCACAAAAATAAGACTTTGCCATTTCTTATATAACTATTGGGACTTAGTTTGTCTTCCACTCTCATAGACCCAGGGAACACATACCAGAATCCTTTTCTTATCTAGTGGCTTCTCCCATCACACAGCAGCTGTGCAGAGTAGCACAGGTAAAAATTCCGGTTGTAACGAACACTGAATGACTGACCCAGAACATCACTGTTGACAGAAACTCATTCACATGAGAAGCAAAGGTGCAACAGGAAATAAAACATGACATGTCTTCCTCACAGAAAGGTTGACAAAATAAAACAAATGTCAGAAAGCTATTGCATCATAACTTTTGTTTTATAGTTTTGCTTCAGTTGCTGCTCATGCATTTTATCAGCTCTGCTTCCTCTGACAGCACTAGGCTCCAGATTTCAACTCTACTGAGTTCTGCCACCATACTAGCTTTTACATAATGGACACATTTTATAACCTCTCTAAACTATATCCATTAACTCAACAAATATTTGAATGTGTAATATATATTAAGTACTTTTCTAAACACAGGAATCAGAAGGACAAAGGATCCTGATGTTATGGTATTTATATGACAAAGGGAAATGGGCAATAAAGATATATATAAATCAATAAATTTAAGTCAGTGACACATGTTTTGAATGAAATGAAAGCTGATAATAGGACAGACGGGGCTAAGAAGAACAGTGGATTACAAGTGGCCATGAAGACCACCCCAGCTGAGTCAAGAAAGATGAGATGGAACCAGCCATGCAAAAATACAGAGGTAAGGCATCTCCAGCAAAGTAAACAGCTAAGAAAAAATCCCCAGTTTAAGAAAGAGATAGGAGGTGGTCAGGAAAGAGAAGGGAATCAATGTTGCTAGATAAAATGAGCAGTGGAACGTAAGTGGTCTCAAATCAGGTCAGGAAAGCAGGCAGGGGACAGAGGAGCAGAAGCAGAGTAGGTCAAGACAGACACTGCAGTTCACTAATTGAAACGGTAAATTAAGGTCTGGAGAAGGATGACAACATCCTTTAACTCCTGAAACCTATGAAAGCAGCTCAGGGAATGGAGCTATTATAAAATGATGCTAACAACACTGACATCATAAGGTTGCTGTTACATGTGATAGCGTATGTAAAGTGTTAACAGAGTACATGGCATACTGTGGATCCTAAGTAAAAACTGGCGATAAAAAATATTATTTCCCCTTCAGTTCTGAAATCCATGATTCATGACCTTATCCTTAGATTTAAGCCAAGGTAAACTCCCTTCGAGGTCACGCAAATGTAATTACTGCAGGTGAGGGTACTTCATAAAACGAGAAAAATAAACAGACACTTTGCACTTTACAAATAAATCATCTTGTACAAGTCTCCTCACAAGTCCACCACTAGAAATCCAGAGCATACCTTCTTTTAGCAACAGTCAATGTTAAGTTATTTTTCCAGGGTAGGCTAGAGAGTCCTAGTTAGTCCACAATGCTCTGATAAAACTTGCCTACATTTCCAGTTTGGGCATCAGAGATCCACAGAGCACACAAGAGGAAAATAACAAAGACTGCCATCATTTATTGGATGCTAACTGAGTGTTAACGCGACTCTAAGCACTGATTAATTCAATCTTGTGGCAGCATCACGTTACTATACTACTGTTTCCACTTTACAGATGTACTAGGTTAACATACAGCCAGTGGCTGCAGAGCAGGGAGTCAAACCCAGTCCATTTAAACCTAGTATTCATTCTCTTAAATTCTCTTTACAACAACGTAATACCACCTCTACTCTTATTCTTTATGCTTTTTTAAAAAAATACTAAATGTAGAAATAGTCATTATTTGCCTTTGAATCTTTACCAAATCCTGTTAGGAATTGTACTCCTCATCCTGGAGCTTCATCTCAGACTTCCCCCTCCAGGTAAAACCATGCTACACATGTTGACATGGCACACGTTAACAAATGGAACCACTGATAAAGATCTACGGTGACACAAACGAGAAGCAAAGCCCAAAACAAAAATATTCATTTCAGGACTAAGGAAATACTCTAAATTTTAATCACCAGCTACAGGGATACTTGTTGCTGTTTCACTCAGATTTTTGCTTGCATCTAGTTTTAAAGAATCTTAAATGTTTTTTTTTTTTTTTCCTCAGAAATGGGCACACAAGCAGCAATGATAAGCCAGTAGACAGAAGGGAAATGATGTAGTTATTTCTCCTCCTGAAGGGTGCACAGTGGAGAAACAATGCAGAATACGGGGACAAGGAGTCTTGCATTTTCATAAACTGTGCAATTTAGCTTAGTTACCAAAGTTTTTTAACCCTCTGTCTCCCCACACAGAGCTAAACGTAGTATCTGCATCATGAGATTGCTGTGCAAATGAGTAATAATAAGGTATGGGGGAGGAGAGGGATCAGCAGCTATTTCACTAAGTGCTTCCTATATGCCACTGTCATGGGTTGAATTGTGTCCCCCCCCCAAAAAAAATATGTATAATAATTTGGCTGGGCCAGGATTCCATGTGTTCTGTGATTGCCCTATGTTTTGTTATCTTCTGATGCTGTAAATGCTAATTTTTGCCCATGGTTAACTGAGGGGATTATGTTAGAAAGGATTAGGGTGAGGTTGTAAATCCCTTTATAAGGTCACCTCCCTGCTCCACTACAAAAGGAGTTCCCCCAGAGTACGGCTTGTGCCACCCTTTATCCTTTCATCTTACAAGAGCTATAAGGGAAGGGAAGCAAGCAGAGAACTGGGAACCTCACACCACGAAGAAAGGAGCACTGGGAGAAGAGTGCATTCTTCAGATCCAAGGTTTCAATGCCACGATGTTCCCCTAACCAAAGACTGATGCAACAAGGACTTCCCTCCAGAGCTGACAGAGGGAAAGACTTCCCCTGGAGTGCACACCCTGAATTCGGACTGGTAGCCTACTGGACCGTGTAAGAATAAACTTTTCTTTGTTAAAACCATCTACTTTTTTGGTATCTCTAGTAGAGCAGCACTGGCTGACTAAAACAGCCATGCACTTTACCAATGCTTCATATGGATTAATCCCCAAAACTGTCTCAAGTGTTAGGTCACCAATAACTTCCCTTTTAGAAGAAAAGACTGAGTTTTGAGGATGTTAAGAACTTTATTCAAGATAACACAGAGTTTGAACACTAGGAGTCCAGATTTGAAGTCCCAATCAACTATTCTGCTTAGCACTCTCCTTGGCAAATGTAAGCCCTAAATTGGTACTGATTATTTTTAGTGTCCTTATAATTAACCCTATTGTTGGGTTTTTCCACAGATTTAAGGAAATACAAACTAACAGACCATTGATTAGCTAATAACCAATGCTTCATACATTAATTATTTCTCCTCTGCAAGCAGTGTGTTATTTTGTACGGCTTTATTAAAACCATCAAACTTAAGCATATTTTAAATAACAAAGCATTTTACTCCTTAGAGCAACATAAGGCAATTAAACCTCCTACAACAGACATGTGAATCATTTATTACTAATTCTTATTTGTCATTTAATAAGTCATATTTATTTTGAACACTCGCTATGAATATTAAATCAGTGCCAGAAAACCTTTAGACAGTTTATCTTCGTCACGGCTTGGTGTTTGCCCTCTCTGAATAAGAGAAGGTCCTCATTTTGCTTGCTTATGAGTTGAAAAGCTATCTTCAATACACACTTTCCTCATTTCCTGACCTACTTTAAGAGTTTCAAACCTCTCACTGAACCTTATTCTCAGTAAATTCTTCCTTGTGAAACACTTTCTTTATGAAAAGCCATGGACTGAACACCCTTTTTACCCCAGAGGCATAAATTCACATCCCTCTAGTCTTTTACCCACTTACACAAAACCTTTTTTTCCCCTGCGCATACCAGTATGACCCGGCTTGATTTCAAGCCTGAAGCAAGTTTAGCTGGTGTTATGAACTGAATTCTGTCCTCAAAAATGTATACTGGAATTCTAACCCCCACACCCATGGGGGTAACCTAATCTAATGCAGTGTAACCATTTCTCATAATGCAATCTAATGTAACATAATCAGTCAGTTGACGTTTTGCTAATACTTGGGAGAATCCACAGTGTTAGCAAAGGAATGGGCTTTGGGTATTCTGGAACACATCCTTCTTCCACACAGGAGAAAATCAGGCCCAAGGAAACTAGTTCTTTTCCAAGATCCCAGTTACTAGGACACAGAAAAGTAATGGAAATAGTATTGTGCTCTTATAGGTGAAGAAAGAAAAAAGGATGGGATCCAACAGAATAAGTGTCATCAATTCAAAGCAACAATAGAATTTTCTTATACATTTTTTTCTGATTATTAAAGAAATAGGCAATGTATAAAAATTGAAAACTACTCAAAATATAAAGTAAATGATCATGTTTAATTCCAGAATTCAGAGAGAGCTGGTGAATATTCTACTTGTATCAGGATCATGTTCCTTACGCATCTTCTGTTCTGTGGTTTTACTCACTAAACACACACACACACACACACACACACTGCTGTCAAGCTGATTCTGACTCACAGCAAACCTACAGGACAAAGTAGGATTGCTCCACAGAGTTTCCAAGGAATACCCAGTGAATTAGAATTGCAGACCTTTTGGTTAGCAGCCATAGCATTTAACCACTACTCCACCAGGGTTTCTTTCCATCTTAGACATCTAGTGCTGCTTTAACAGAAATACTAGCAGTGGACGGCTATAAAAAGAGAAATTTTATTATGTCACAGTCCAGCAGGCTAAAGTTCAAATTCAGGGTGTCAGCTCCAGGGAAAGGCTTTTTCTGCTGGCTCTGGAAGGTATAAGCAGAGCTTTCAGACTAAGAGAGACCAGTAAAAAGAGTGAGGCAGTCCACTTCTGAAAAAAAAATTGATCAGTAATAAACCATATTACGAATAGCAGCAGAAAAATTTCTGGTACAGTGCTTGAAGATCAGCCCCTCAGATTGGAAGGCATTTAAAATAAGATTGGGAAAGAGCTGTCCCCCCAAAGTCGAGTTGACCTTAAAGATGAGGACAGAGTCAAGTTTTCAGGACTTTGCTGACGTGTCAACACTCAACATAAGAGGAAACAGCTGCAAACATCCATCAACTGTAACATGGAGTGCGCACAGTATAAGTTTAGGAAAACTGGAGGTAGTAAAAAATGAGATGGAAACCATAAAGATCAAGATCCTAGGCATTAGGGGGGCTGAAACAGACTAGTGTAAGCCACTTTGAATCAGACAATCAGACGGTCTGCTATGCAAGGATTAACAAATTGAAGAAGAATGGCATCATACTCATCATTAAAAAGAACATCTCAAGATGTGTGCTGAAGTATACACCACTTGCCTACAAGCAAGACAAATTAACATGACTAATTTTTCAATTTATTTACCAACCACTAATGCCAAAGATGAGGCAACTGAAGACTTTTACAAAATTCTGGAGTTCAAAATTGATCAAACATGCCATCAAGATTCATTGTTAATTATTGGTGATTGGAACAGCAAAGTTGGGTACTAGATCACTAGTTGGAAAATACAGCCATGATGACAGGAACAATGCCAGAAATTATATGATAGAATTTGATGAGACCAGTGACTTCTTTGCAAACACCTGTTTTAAGAACACAAAAGCAACTATAAACGCAGACCTCCCCAGACAGAACACACTGCAACCAAACTGACTACATCTGTGAAAAGAGACAATGGAGCACCTCAGTATAAACAAGGCCATGGGCCAACTGTAGAACAGACCATCCGTTGCTCACATGCAAGTTCAAGTTAAAGCTGAAGAAAATTAGAGCAAATACAACCTTGAGTAAGCTGCTGTTGTTACGTGCCATGGCGTCAGTTCTGACTCACAGGAACCCTCTACTTATCCCACCTGAATTTAGAGAATAGATTTGATACATGGAACACTAATAATCGAAGACAGAGAGCTCTAGAATGACATCAAGGGCATTATGCATGAAGAAATCAAGAGGTCATTAAATAATATGAAAGAAACAATTAAAATCAAAGTCAGAAAGAGACTACAAAACTTGCTCTTAAAGTAGCAAAGCAAATGGAAGAAATGATCACACCAAATAGCTGAATCGAAGATTCCAAAGGGTGGCTCAAGAAGAAAAACTAAAGTGTTATAACAAAATGTGCAAACAGGGAGCTTAAAAAACAAAAAAGAAAAACAGACTAGGCATTTGTCAAACTGAAAGGAGAAAAAACAAAAACAAAAACCTCTGTCTTCA
Source organism: Heterohyrax brucei (assembly GCA_028571685.1). Classification (NCBI taxonomy): domain Eukaryota; kingdom Metazoa; phylum Chordata; class Mammalia; order Hyracoidea; family Procaviidae; genus Heterohyrax; species Heterohyrax brucei. The sequence continues at coordinate 81,391,908 of CM053144.1, forward strand.
AGTTGCAATTCTGAGGGCTTCTATGAGGAAAATAATGAACAATGCAGGAAGTATCACAGAAGATGTAAGGAACACACGAAGTCCCTGTATCAAAAAAAAAAAAAAAAAAGGGTTGAAGTTCAACACTTCAGGAGGTGGCATATGATCAAGAACCAACGGTGCAGAAGGGAGAAATCCAAGCTGCACCGAAGACACTGATAGAAAAAACAATGATCCAGGACTTGACCTAATAACAACCGAGATGTTCCAAAAGAAACAAAAGGATGGAGCAATACTTACTTGTCTATGCTAAGGGTTTACTTGTCTATGTCAAATCTGGAAGACAGCTATCTGGAGAACCAACTAGAAGAGACCCTTAACTATCCCCATTCCAAAAAAAGGTGACCTGGTAGAATGAGCAAATCATTGGACAATGCCATTAATATCACACATAAGTCACATTCTGCTGAAGATAATTCAAAAGTCGCTCCAGCAGTTCATTGAGAGGAAACTGCCAGAAATTCAAGCAGGACTCACAGTAAGACATGGCACAGTGGTGTCAATGACGATCTCAGATGGACCTTAGCTTCAAGGAGAGACTACCAGAATCATGTCCTCTATTTTACTGTTGAATGCAAAGGCATTCAGCCATGTGCATCATAACAAATTATGGATAACACTGCAAAGAATGGGAATTCCGGAACCCATAACTCTGCTCATGAGAAATCTGTCCTTAGATCAAGAAGCAGTCATTACAACAGAACAAGGGAATACTGGGTGGTTTCAAGTCAAGAGAGGTGTGTGCCAGGGTTGTACCTTTCACTGCACTCATTCAACCTGTATGCTCAGCAAATAATCCAAGAAGTTGGACCAGATGAGGGACAATGTGGCACTGGGATTGGATGAAGAATTCATTAACAACCTCCCTTCCACAGATGGTACAACCTTTCTTGCTGTAAGTAAAGAAGACTTGAAGCACTTACTGATGATTACAGACCAGAACCCTCAGTATGAAGCACACCTGAAAAAAAAAAAAAGAAAGAAAGTAGCTTGCAATTGGGCCAAGAAACAACATCATGATAAATGGAAAAACTACTAAAGTCATCACTTCATTTGTCTTGGATTCACAATCAACACTCATTTTAACAGCTGTCAAGAAATCAAACATCACTGTATTGAACAAATACAATGCAACAGATTGCTTTAAATGTTAAAAAGCAAAGACATCATCATGAAGACTAAAGTGCACCTGACTCACACCATAGAATTTTCAGTGTCCTCATGTGCAGGCAAAAGCCAAACATGGAACTATGAAGACTAAAGAAGAACTGATGCTTTTAAATTACGATATCATTCAAGAACAGTGAGTATGTTATGGTCTGCCAAGATAACAAATACATCTGTTTTGGAGGAAGTACAACCAGAATGTCCTGTGGAAGTAAAAATGGGAGACTTGTCTCAAATACTTTAGACACGTTTCCAGGAGGGAGAAGCACATCATGCTCGGTATCACAGATAATCAGTAAAAGGGGAAAGCCTTGGAGGAGATGGACTGACAAGAGGGGCTCCAGCAGTGGGCTCCAGCATAATAACGAGTGTGGGGATGGAGCAGAACCAGGTAGTGTTGCCTTCTGTTGGACATTAGTCGCTATGAGTTGGAACTGATTCAATGGCACAAACTTGCCACAAACTGTGACATTAAATCCTCAAATGCAGAAAGGTTAAAAAGTACTCTAAGGACATCTCTGCACACTATATTCACTACCATTCGGTGCAGAAAAATATTATTTTCCTATTAATTAGCAAAGTTCTGAAAGATAAGTTTTTAAAATTTGATTTTACTTAACTTTCATATGGAAAAGGAAGTATTCCATTTCCTTATACAGTTCTGAAAGTCTAATTTTAAGGACAATTTTTTTTTTTTTTTTAGATGGTCAGCATTATATACAGGGTATGATTTGCTACATGTCACTGTAGGTATATGATTAGGCTACTGAGCGACTATCAGGAAGGCCATGTAGTGCTGGCAATATATCTAATTCTAGGCTACTAAACAGACATACTTGCTTTCATTGACCCATAGTGATAGCTTTTAATGTGAAAAATAGAAAGGATTACAAATGTGGTCAAGTCATTATCAAAGTAACATCAAATGAATACAATCATTTTGTTCCTAAAAATCTTTAATTGCTAAAGTGCATCAGAACTTCATCAGCATGATATATCCTTTACTGTAGATTTAGTGCAATAAAATCCTGCATTGTCTACATTCTCCCAGTCCATTTTTTTCCCTTTTACTTTTGAATCTCTCTAGATTAATTTTATTTACTTTATCAAGCAGTCAAAGAGGCATACCCCAGCATTCGGATTAATAGTTCTGTTACAAATCGCACTTGAAACACAATACTCTTAAGTACAAGAACTCAGCCATGTGACTTACAAGGTCTACAGTACTTTTTCAGCACATTATGAACAAATCTGTTTTTTATATAACGAGGCAAAATTAATTTCAGATGAAATAACCTCAAAACACAACAGCAAGCCACACCATTTGAGAGTATGTCACCTTACTAATCACAAGACCTGACAATTAAATTTATGAACTCATTCTATAAAAAGTGTGACATACCTCGTTGTTGCATATTACTATGGTCACCTTCAAAGTACTCCCCCTGGGAAGCCATGCACCTGAAGTATTTCCCCTGGGAAGCCATGCACCTATGCCAATGCCTAGCCTACCTTTCAAAGCAATTTTGGAACTCTTTTTCTGGAATAGTCATCAGAGCTGCCATCATATTACACTTGATATCATGAATGTGATTAAAATGTCTTCCTTTCAATATTTCCTTTAGGTTTGGGTAAAGCAGTCATTGGAGACCAGATTGGGTAAGTAGGGAGTATGTCCCAATATAGTTATTTGTTTACTAGTGAACCTGCCACTGAATGGAGAGGATGTTCCAATACAGTTATCTGTTTACTGGCTAAAAACTGCCTCACTGACAACACTTGCCACCACGTCACCATGCCACTATGCACAATGGCCATTTCAGAAAGAGTTCCAAAATTGCTTTGAAGAGTGGACTATGCTCTGGCATTGACACACAGCTTCCCAAGAGAACTCCGATGGTGATTGTAGTGATATTCAGAAATGAAGTATGTAGCACTTAGACCAAGTAAGTTGGTGGACTTAACTGTCTGACCTCATACATCATTCCACGAGTCCTAGTGGTGCACTGTTTCAGAGCTCAGGTTGCTAACCAAAAGGTCAGCAGTTTGAATCCACTATTGGCTCCTTGGAAACTGTCATGGGCTGAATTGTGTCCTCCAAAAAATATGTGTAGCCATGTGGCTGGGCCATGATTCCCAATATTTTAAGATTGTCCTCTATTTTGTGATTTTCCTATGCTGTATGTGAAAGGATTAGGGTGAGACTGTAAATCCCTTCATAGGATCACCTCCCTGCTCCACTGTAAAGGGAGTTTCCCTGGTGTATGGCTTGCCCCATCCTTAACCCTTTTGTCCTAGAACAGGTAAAAAGGAAGAGAAGCAAGCAGAGAACTGGGAATCTCACATCATCAAGACAGCAGCACCGGGAGAACAGCATGTCCTTCAGACCTGAGGTTCCTGTGCCAAGATGCTCCCTGGACAAAGACTGATGTAATACTAGACTTTCCTCCAGGGCCAACAAAGGGGAAAACCTTCCCCTGGAGTGGACATCCTGAACTTGGACGTGTCACCTACTGGACTGTGTAAGAATAAACTTTCCTTTGTTAAAGCCATCCGCTCTGTGGCATTTCTGTTAGAGCAGCACGAGCTGACTAAAACGGAAACCTTACGTGCCAGTTCTACTTTGTCCTATAGGGATGGTTGCTATGATTTGGAATTGACTCTATGGCAATTGGTTTGGCTTGGTTTTACCATTAAAATAAAGTATTTTAATATTAATGTACAAATTTAAATAATAAAAGACATTAAAAACCTAAAAATATATCTCTTAAATTTTAACTACATGTCTCAACCAAGATTTACTGAAATCCATGAAGCCTCAACTGAAATCTAACCCCACGCTATCTGAAATTCTTACATATTTCTTGGGTAGAAGTGTCTTATGTTTAGAAAGTAGGGCCTTATTATCTTTGCTTCCCAGTATCTAGCACTATGCTTTAAACACTATTATATGCTGAGCAAATATGTGCCAAACTGAACTATTAGATTATGAATATATAAAAATCCTAGAAGTGCACGCATATTACAGATAAATCAAATACAACAGCTTTAGCAGAAAGTAAGCTACAAATATACAGAACATATAACCTATACGTGCTCTCAAAAAACATACATAAAACTGGCCCCTAGGTCAGCTTTCCTCGTGTCACACTGACATGCAATCATTCCTACACTGAAAACCTATAGGCAGGCAGCTAAAAGGAAGAGATTCAAAGTTAGACACGAGTAGAAACAAAAATTACGGGAAACAAGTCTGGTCATAATAAACCATCACCCCCTGGGCTTGACATGAAAATTCAAAGCATGTGCTCCTTAGTCAAACGTATCACTTAGATTTGCATTTTCCACACCACTTGCAGTACGTGTACTTTTGTCCAACCTAATTTTTTAAAAAGTATGCTCATTGCTTTTGAACTAAAAATAAAAATTACTTTGTAAGTTTTTCAATTATTTCTTAAGTTGTATGATCTGGCAAAGGTGTGGAGTATGTTTCATTTTATGTTACTTAGCATTTTTAGCATATTATATTCTTTAGCATCTAGCATTATCAGGTTGTTTTTTCCATTACTTAAATTATGAACCACATTTTTTGAAAATGTTTCTTTAAAGTAAGATTTGCTGCATACTTTCTGAAGCAAATATCACTGGCAAGGATAGCAACACACTATTTTCAGTAACAGTATCTTAATTCCAAGTGGTACAGCTATTACCAACTTTTTTCACATTTGATCTCCTCCCCCAAAAAGACGCACCTCTCACCACTGAGCATACTGCATATTTTTTCAACTGCACACCATAATCTAAAAATTTGAGAATCTCTTTACAAATCTTCATAACTAATGACTTATAAAATAAGTTATGACTTATTTTATAACTTACAAAATAAGTTTCTTTAGTTAACAATGTCTATGTACCAAGTGGAAACGCTGGTGGCATAGTGGTTAAGTGCTACAGCTGCTAGTTAAAAGGTCAACAGTTCAAATCCTCCAGGTGCTCCTTGGAAACTCTAGTGGATAGTTCTACTCTGCTGATAGGGTCGCTATGAGTCAGAATCTACTTGATGGCAATGGGTTTTTTCATAGGGTCTCTATGAGTTAGAATCTACTTGATGGCAATGGGTTTTTTTGGTTTATTTTGGGGGTGGGGCAGGTTATGTACCAAATTCTCCTAACTAGTGTTTCATTATTCAATAATTTATAAAAACATGAACCATGTGTTGAAATGTTCTCTACTATTAATTTTATATTTTTGCCCATAGGGTAGCACAATTAATTCATGCACTAACATGTGTTGCCCACATCTTGTTCTAGTCAGAAATTGTCTTAAGAGATTCAATCTAAATCCTCAGGATGAGAAAAAAAAGGTACAGCAAGACAGAGAGAGACTGAGATGGATTCAGACATACAGACATCCTTTATGATCACCTAAAATGAGGTAGCAAAAAAAGGGAATATGAAAAAAAAGAAAAATGAAGCCACCTTATGTTTTGAGAAATCACTGAATACCTTAGCATGCTTCCTCACTGCTCCATATTTTAACATTGATTTTAAAAAATAGTAATTATTGGTGTTTCAGGAAACTACCAACAGGCTCTCTTCGAGGGGACAGGTCCTACTAAAAAAAGGCTCATTACTCTTTCCCATTATTAAGAACCTTAAGACCCAAAGAACTATATCCATAATTATTTTTGGAGCTATGCATTCTAACCCAGCAGGTATATTCTCAGGTCTGTAGAAAGCCAGTTCATTTTTTCTCACAATAACTTTCAAGTCACGCCTAGGGTGGTGACAGCACAAAGGAGCACAGTTTAGCTATATTCCTTTTCTTTTCCCTAGGCTTCATCCTTTTCTATGCTCTATGTTCTATTTTTTTGTGCAGGAACTCACATGGCACTGCTAATAGTTTCAAATTATCTTTTTGTGAAATGTACTAGTGGACTTGTTTCATAATGATTAAGATATTTAAAGTTGGGATTATAACTACTCCACTGATTTCACTGATTGGTCATCTTGCCTTTTCCTTTTTTTTTTTTGAAATCTACTTTTTTAGATCATTATTTATTTATCATCTAATTGATTGAGCTTATCTTTTTCTATTCCTTATTAGAATAATTAAATCTAAAAGTTGGAAAGGAACTTGAAGATTAAGTGTCTTTCTAACTAACCACCTTCCCAGGAATCCCACAAATACAACTTCACAGGACTGGCAATTGTACAGCTAGTGTTCCATTAAAGTCCCTATTCCTACTCCCAGCTAAGACACACAGGAACACTTCCACTTATCAAATTAACAGTTTCAAGTACATAATATAAAAATAAATTCAAAAACGCAAATGCATCCAGAGCAGGAATAATGGGAAATTGACATTCTGGCTGACATCAGTAAAGAGAATTTTTTTTTTTTTTAATGACAGAGTGAAAATGTACATTCCCACATAAATTTACATGTCCACCTATATGCAGCCTCCACTGCTCTCCCTGCCCGGTGACAGCACACTATTCCTCTCTGCACCGTTCTTGTCTCATCCTCCCAACAGCCTCCATTCCCCTCCTCTCCACCCACTCTCCTTCCTCCAGCCAAAGGTCAGCAGGATGATATCCTATACATGCATAGAACCATAAAGTGCATCCAATGCACCGTCACTCTGCATTACCAAGTCCAATCCATTCGTGTCTGAAGAGTGGACCTTCATTATGATTTATGGGCAAGGGTAGCATCAGGGCCAGGGGCCATGCTCCCAGGGGAACCCTGAAGCCATTGGACCATCAACTGAGGTCTTTTAGCGGAGATCTCAGGGTGCACCCCTTTTTTATTCTTGTGTTGCCAGTGAGACTCAACTTAGTGAGCTCCATCTATCACTGGTGGTGGCCTGGCACCATCCGGTTCTTCTGGTCCCAAGTCGAGGATTATTTTTTAACAAAGAATGGTTTTACAAACTGTATCAGAGAACTAGAAAGCTGAAAGTCTTACTTAAAACTCATATTTTAAATAGATTAGGAAAGATAATAAACTCCATCGCCATGAAGTCAATTCTGACTCATAGTGACCCAGTAGGTCACAGTAGAAGTTCCTCATAGGGTTTTCAAGGAGCACCTGGCAGATTTAACTGCAAACTCTTTGGTTTTTAGCTGCAGCACTTAAACACTAAAAAGACAATAGGGGTAACTAAAATCATCTGTAGTATAATACATACCAACATATTATTTACACAGAAAAAGAAGTTACTTAATCCCATCCATATGATAAATCATTAAATGACAGGTGAAGAAGAAAACAGACAACTGAAAAACTGCCTCCTACTTCACATACCTGGCTGAAAGAGCAACTCTTCTCACCTTCCCAAGGAAAACCAAACTAATTACCAAGGAGTGAATTCTAACAGATGGTTACCCCGTGTGTGTGGAACAGCAGAACTGTTCTCCACAAGGTTTTCAATGCTGTGATCTTTCAGAAGGAGCTTGCTAGGCCTTTCTTCTGAGACACCTTTTGGGAGGATTTGAACCACCAACCTTTTGGTTAGTAGCTGAGTGTTTAAACCTTTGTGCTACCTGCATTTCCCCTCAGCTATGATTTTTATTATTTAATTATCTGCACCATTGATGGGAAGAGATGATAGAGTTATCTTAACAGGTAAATATACTTGAGATGCATCATTATTTGTTCAAATAAATGGACTCCTGAATATCTAACTTATAAAGAATGATTTAAAAATCCAAGATGCTTTGGAGAAAAAAAAAGACATTCACGGAAGGATTAAGAAAATAAATCAGTAAAGTATCATTCTCAATTACATTTAGTTTAACCAACACAGACAATTGCAAGACAAGAGTCCCTGCAACTGTTTCACAAAAAAAAAATTCTTTTTTTCTTTTTCAATTAGTAATATCTTCTGTTCACCTGCTCACTGCAGGCTTTCAGTTCCCAGAATCAAATGGAAAGGCAGAGCATGGAAATGGGTCTTTTGAAACCAAAAGAAAAGACTGTCATTCCCAAACTACCAGCTATTTCCCTTCTGAATACAAACATACTATTTGAAGTAATTCATTTAGCTTTTTCTAAAGGCACCTTGTACAACCTTGCAAGTGGTGATTTGTAATGTGGCAGGCTGTTATCAGGCAGCTACAATATTTTGCCTCAGCTCAATAAAGAGCAGCATTATTCTGAAGTTCATTCATATAGAAACATTTCAGAGGAGGTGTTCTCCAAACCTAGTTCATGTTTATCCATTTGTTGTTGGAAGGGGCAGGAGGAGGCTGGGGAGACAGACTAACTTCCTCCCTATTTAGTACACTGTTTTCTAACTCAGAAGACACGCTCATATGTTTTTTCTGTCCTGCATAGGCAAAGAAAGGATTAAAAATAATTTTACATTATAGCATCCTGTGTACAGCACTGCAATCCTGAGAACACAGTGTTTAAGAGTTCAGCTGCTAACCAAAAAGCTAGCAGTTTGAATCCACCAGCAGCTCTATGGAAACTGTATGGGGCAATTCCACACTATCATATTCAATGGCATTTAAGTTGAGTGACAGTAATGGCTTGGTTGGAATTATTCACAGCAGTGTCTATGCCTGTCTTCCTCTCCTCACCCTTTGGACTTCAGTGCATACTGGCTGAATGTCTAACAGCCAGACTCTGTACAATACCTTGCCTGAAGGGTGTTTCTGACCATGAGAGCTTGCTTCACCCATCCCTCCCAGTGCCCAGCACGAAGTTGTCAAGGAAACAACACTCCCAAGGAGCAGATCTCCTGGAGTCCCTTGATGGGACAAACAGCTAACACATGAGCTGCTAAGGGAGCGGCTGGAGGCTCCAGTCCACACAGACACACCTCTGAAGAAAGGGCGATCTCTCTCTGAAAAATCAGCCATTGAAAATGGAGCAGTTCTACTCCGACACATGTGGAGTTGTCTGGAGTCAAAATTAAACTCAATGGCAGTTGGTTTTTTGTTTAGGGAAAGCTCTCAACTAACAGCAAATAGAGTTTCAAATACATACCCTAGCTCCTTCACCTATGCGCTTATATATATTTATATGGACTTTCAAAATATCCCAATGGGAATAAGCACTAGTTACTTACAGTGATAGCTTGATGAAAAGGAACTTTACTAGCTACCTTTCCATCACATCTACCTTCCCCATTTTCCTGAAATCATCTCCAAACTAAATTAAGTCAAATCTTTGTCTTGGAGAAAAATGTAAGACATTATAAATTCTCACTAAATAAATCTGGACCTAACTCTAATCAAAATGAAAGAGGGTGTGTCTGACACACAAATCGACCCTAATAGCTGTGTACTTTGTTGTTATCTCTCTCATCTGGTAGGATTCATCCAGTGTGAAAAAAAAGGAAGTTTTAAACAAGAGTGTGCATTATAAACGCAACTGTTGTTGTCAGGTGACCAAAGAGGAACAAAAACCGGCCCTGTCATCACACCCTGGCAGTCACTGTCACCCTTGAGGACACTGTTGCACTCACTGTCCCATATTCTCTCCTTGAGGGTCTTTGTCTTTTCTTTCCTTTTTTTTTTATATTTTACTGTGCTTTAAGTGAAAGTTTACATTCCAAGTCAATTTGTCACGCAAAAAACTTACACACACCTTCCTCTAGAACTCCAGCTGCTCTCCTAGAACTGTGATAGCACACTCCAGCTTTCTGCCCTGAGTTTCTAATGTCCATTTAACCAGCACCGGTGCCCCTCTGCCTTCTCATCTCACTTCCGGTCAGGAGCTGCCCAGGCAGCCTCATGTATCTAGTTAAGCCAAGAAGCACACCAGTCACCAGTCTCATTTTATGTCTTGTAGTGCAGTCCTACCTTTGTCTGAAGAGCCAGCTTGAGAAATGGTGGCATTTCTAGCTAACAGACTCTGGAGGCTAAGTCTTCTGGGGACCCACCAGTCTGTCAGACCATCAGTCTGGTGCTTTTCATAGGATTCAAGCTCTACACCTCTTTTTTTCTCCCACTCTGTCAGTAAGTATTTGCTGTGTTCCCTGTCAGGCTAGTCCTTCATCGTGGCCAGCACCATCTCAATTCTCTGGTCTCATAATGATGTAGTCTTTGGATTATGTTGCCCTTTCCGTCTCTTCAGCTCACATTTTCCATATGTCATTTATGTCTTTCATTCTTCTCTGTTCCAGATGGGCTGTAACAAACTGATGCTTATTAAATGGTCATTCACTAACTTTTAAGACCCAGATACCACTGACCAAAGTGGATGCCGAGCTTTTTCTTAAAAACTTCTTTCTGTGCCAATGGTCTCCTGAAACCATGGCCCCCAGACATCCAGAGGGACTTTCTGTTTTACAATTATCCTCTAACTTACCAAGCATAATATCCTTTTCCAGGGACTGGTCCCTCTTGATAATATGTCCAAAGTACATGAAACAAAGTCTCACTATTCTTGCTTCCATGAAGTATTCTGGTTGAATTTCTTCTAAAAGAGATTTGTGCACTTTTCTGGATATCCATGATATATTCAATACTCTTCACCAATACCATAATTCACAGATGTCAACTCTTCTTTGGTTTTCCTTCTTCTTCATCCAGCTTTCACATGCATATGAAGCAAATGAAAACAGCACAGCTTAGCCCAGGCACACCTTAGTTCTCAAACTGACATCTTCACTTTTAACACTTCAAAGAGCTTTTTTGCAGCAGATGTGCCTAATGTAATATGTCACCTGATTTTTCTTACTGCTTCTTCCATCAGTGTTGACTTGGGATACAAGTAAAATGAAATCTTTAACAACTTTACACTTTTCTCCATTTCTCATGATGTTAATTATTAGTCCAGTTGTGAGGATTATTATTTTATGTTATGATGCATTCCATACTGAAGGCTGTAGTCTTTGATCTTCATGTAAATACTTCAAGTCCTCTTCCGTTTCATCAAGCAAGGTCATGTGACCTGCATACTGTAGCTTGTTTGAGTCCTCCTCTCATCCTGATGTCACATTCTTCTTCATATAGTCCAGTTTCTTGGATTACTTGCTCACTGTACGACTGAATAAGCATACGGAAAAGGATACAACATTTAAGCATACCTTTCCTGATTTTAAACCAGGCAGTATCCCCTTGTTCTCTTCAAAAAGATGCTTCCTGGTTCATATACAAGTTTCTCATGAGCACCATTAAGTGTTTTGGAATTCCCATTGTTACTCATAATTTGTTAGGATCAAATGTCTCTGCATAAAGTTGAATGCCTTTGCATAGTCAATAAAACCCTGGTATTCTTTGCTTTCAGGCACAATCCAACTGACATTAGCAGGGCAATTCATCTTCTAAATTCAGCTTGAATTTCTGGCATTTCCCTGCTGACATACTGCTGCAACTGCTTTTGGATGATTTGCAGCAAACTTTTAAAGTATATGCCATATTAATGATATTGTTTGATAATTTCCATATTGTGGTGGATCATTTTTACTTGGAATAGGCACAAACGTGGACCTCCACAAGTCAGTTGAGGCGCTGTCCTCCAAATTTCCTAATATACCTGAGTAAGCAACTACTGCACTGCACCAGCTCCTTGAAACATCTTGATTGGTATTCATCAATCCCTGTAGCCTTCTTTCTTGCAATGCCTTCAGTTCTTCTTGGGCTTCTTCATTACCTTTGTTCTTGATTATATGTACCTCCTTGAAATGGTTGAACACTGACACATTCTTTTTGGTACAGTGACTGTGTATTGCTTCCATCTTCTTTTGGTGCTGCCTTCCTGATTCAGTATTTTTCCCATAGAAACGTTCCATATTTTCACTTGGCCTTTGAATTTTTTCTTCAGTTCTTGCAACTTTGGAAATAGTGAGCATGATCTCCCTTTTTGGTTTTCTTATTCCAGGTCCTTGCACATTTAATTATATATTTTTCTTTGTCTTCCTGAGACACCTTCTGAAATCTTCTGTTCAGTTCTTTTACTTCACTGTAGCTACTCTTATGCTCCGCAGCAATTTTCAGTCTCTTCTGACATCCACTTTGGTCTTCTTCTTCTTTCCTGTCTTTTAAATGACCTCTTGCGTTTTTCATATATGATGTCCTTGATATCATTATACAACTCACCTGGTCTTTGGTCACCAGTATTCAATGTATCAAATCTATTCTTGTGGCAGTTTCTAAATTCAGGTGGAATATAACTCAAGGTGCTCTCTGGATTCTTGTGGACTTGCTCTCATTTTCTATAGCGTCAACCTGAACTCACATATGAGCAAGTGACGGTCTGTTCTGCAGTCAGCCCCTGGCCATGTTCTGACTGATAATATTGAGCTTCTCTATTGCCTGTTTTCACAGATGTAGTTGAGTTGATACTTGTGTGTTCCGTCTGGCAAGGTCCATGTGTATTGTCACTTCTTACGTTGTTAGGAAAAAGATATTTGCAATGAATAAGTCACTGGTCTTGCAAAATTCTATCATGTAATCTCCTTTCTATCCTTGAAGCCATATTTTCCAACTAATGATCCTTCTTTGTTTCCAACTTTGGCATTCCAATCACCAATAATTATCAATGCATCTTAAGTGCATGTTTGATTGATTAATTCACATTGCAGAAGTTGGTAAAAATCTTCAATTTCTTCATCTTTGGCCTTAGTGTTTGGTACATAAATTTGAATAACAGTTGTGTTGTAGGCATATGGATATTATACTACCACTGACAGCACTGCATTCAGAATAGATCATAAAATATACTTTTTGACAACAAATATGATACCACTACTTTTCAATTTGTCATTCCAAGGATAACAGACTATATAATTATTTAGTGAAAAATAGCCATGTCATGGCTAGAATCGTGGCTTCCAAAAATGTGTGTATCAATTTGGCTGAACCGTGATCCCTGGTATTGTGTGATGTTCCTGTATGCTATAAATCCCACCTCTATGGTGTTAATGAGGAAGGATGGGCAGTGGTTCTGTTAGTTGAGTTAGGACTCAATCTATAAGATTGTATGGTGCTCCATGGCACTCTCTTGGGATATAAAGGAAAGAGAAGCAAGCACAGAGCTGAGGATTTCATACCATCAAAAACAAATAGTGCCAGGAACAGAGCATGTCGTTTGGACCTGGAGTCCCTGTATCTCTGAAGCTACCAATCCCGGGCAAGATTAACGACAAGGATCTTCCTCCAGAGCCAACAGAGAAAGACTTACCCTGAGCTGATGAATTTGGGCTTTTAGCCTACTTTTCTGTGAGAAAATAAATTTCTCTTTGTTAACACCATCCACTTGTGGTACCTCTTTTATAGCAGCACTGGATAAGCAAGACAAGCCAATATTAGTCCAATCAAGTCACTGATGTCTAGGATATCAATCTTTGTGGGTTCCATTTCATTTTTGATGACTACTAAGTTTCACAGACTTATACTCCGTGCATTCCATGCTCTGATTATCAATGGATGTTTGCAGGTGTTTCTTCTCATTTTGAGTCATGCTGCATCAACATATGAAGTTCATGAAAGGTTGACTCTACCCATGGCATTCAAGTCAACAGTGTTTTGAGGAGGCAACTCTTTCTTCCACACTCCTATTTTGAGTGACTTCCAATGGAAAGACTCACATTCTGGCACTATAATTGACTATGTTTTGCTGGCATTCATAAAGTTTTTAATGGCCAGTTTGGGTCTCCGCCCCCCCTCCCTACCCAGAAGTAGACCATCAAGTACTCTTCCTAGTGTGTCTTAGTCTGGAAACTCTAGGGAAACCTATCCAGTGACCCTAGTGCCACTGGAAATACCAGCTTCCAGCATCACAGCAGCACACAAGCCACCACAGTATAAGACACTGACATTATAAAAAAAACATTTTTAACTTACATAAAATTATAATCAGACCTAACAAAACTCAAACAAATAAAAACATCTGCTGTTTAAACATTAATTATGCAACTTGGACATATTCATTTCAGGGCTAGAAATCAGTGGAAATGTATGGCTTAGCACTCAAATTCTTATCTCAGAATCTTCTTCTGGGAACCCAAACGAAGGCATTCAAAAGACTGTCATTGTCCTAGGAACAATTCTTTTGGTTACAAATAACACAATTCAATTGGAGTTATCTTAAATAACCATCAAAAAAAGATACTTCTTGGGAAAATGCTGGGGTTATTCACAGTAGTAAGGTCAGCTGGGCCCCTTGAAAGACTTCCTTGAAATCTCACAAGAAATTCAGAAATTTCTCTCTCTCCTCTCCCCCAACCTGTGTATATATATTGCTCTTGTCTGAAAAAACAGCCTTAATGATATGAGGCTTCCTTAAAAAGCTAGAAATAGAAATATTATATGATCTAGCAATCCCATTCCTAGGAATATATCCTAAAGTAATAAGAGCTATCACATGAATAGACATGTGCACACTCAAGCGTATTGCAGCACTGTTCAGAATAGCAAAAAAAAAAAAAAGAAAGAAAGAAACAACTCAGGTGCCAATCAACAAATGAATGAATAAACTAACTATGGTACATATATGCAATGCAGTACTCAGCAACATTTAAAAACAATGATCAATTTACAAAGTCTCTCACAACATGGGTATATCTGAGAGCATTATGGTGAATGAAATAAGTCAGTCACAAAAAGGCAAATATTATGAGACCACTGCCACAAGAACTCATGAAAAGATTTACACACAGAAAGAAAAAAATCTTTTGACAGTTTTGAAGGAGGGGAGGGATGAGGAGAGAAAAACTCTAAACAGACAATAGGTAAGTGGTAACTTTGGTGAGGGGTAAAACAGTTACACCACAGTGGGGAAGCCCACACGACTTACTAAAGGAAAGATCAGGAAAGTGCCACAGACATATCCACACTCCCTGAGGGACCAAATTATTAGGCTAAGGGGTAGGGGAACTACAGCCTCTGAGCTAGAAAACATTTAGCTCAACTGGCACAATACTGTTCATAGAGAAAACTGTCTACATTCAACTTTGGTAAGTTGTGTTTGGGATCTTAAAAGCTTGTGTGTATCCATCTGAAATACGCCACTGATTTCACTGCATCTGGAGCAATGTAAAAAACCAAAAACACAAGGGAAAGATTATTCTGAAATACTAGTGGACTACAAGTACTGAAGCCTCCAACAGATTGAGTCCAACATAATTAGACGGTACCTGGCTTTCGCCACTGATTGCTCTCTTACAGGGGTCACCACAAAGGTCCCACATAAGGCTGGGTAAAAATGTAGAACAAAATTTGAACTTAAAAATTAAAAAAAGACTAGACTTACTTGTCTGACAGAGACTGGAGAAATCCCAAGAATATGACCCCTAAACCCCCATTTAGCTTACTAATGAAGTCATTTCAGCCAAAGATTAGAAAGACCTGAAAAACAAATTGAAACTACAAGAGCACTCCAGCCCAGGAGCAAGAAGGGAAAGGAAGGCCAGAGTGGACAAGAAAGCTGGTAACAAGGAACTCAACGATGAAAAGCAGAGAGTGTTGACAAGCTGTGCAGCTCGCAACCGAAGTCATGAACAATATGTGTATTAACTGTTCAATGAGAAATTAATTTGCTCTGTAAACCTTCAGCAAAAGTACAAGTATAAACAAATAAGAACAACCTTACAGCTCCAGAGCTTACATCATCTCAGTATTAAGAACCAGAGGAAATTGGTTGGATTCCTCTTAGTTCTATGCAAAATTCTCACCAGAAACTGTCTGGTGATTGCTCTGGTACAGCCAGATGCACAAGTGGGAAATACAAGTGGTCAAGGAAGGAGGCCAATGGCTCTAAGAGACTAAGGTGTAGAATAAACTTCAGAAAAGTCCCTGAAGGTTCAAACTCAGCAGCAGCACTGCAGAAGAACAGGCCTAGTGATTCGCTTCCATAGAGATTACAGACAGAAAAGTTTATGGAGCAGTACTGTTCTGTGACACACAGGGTGTCCAAAGTCATAAATCAACAACAGCAACACTAATAGAAAATCAGCAAAAGAAATCTTAGAGAATTCTCTAAAACATTAATTACATGGTAGTAGTAGTTGTTAGAAAATGAATTGCCTCTAAGAAAGCTGTACTCTTTTTTTTCCTTCACTTCTAATTGGGAGAAGATAAAATGGTAAACCATAGGTATAGCAGAGACTTCTTTCTCTTCTAGTCACCTCAAGTTAATATGAAACCCTAGTGTCATAGTGCTAAGTGCTACAGCTGCTAACCCAAAACTGAACAGTATGAATCTATCAGGCGCTCCTTGGAAACTCGATGAGGCAGTTCTGCTTGTACTATATAGCCACTATGAGTTGGAATCTACTCAATAGCAATGGATTTGGTTGAAAAATTTGGGTGTGTGTGTGTGTGTATATATACTTATCTGTATATATATATATGTATATATATGTCAAAACACTCAGTGATTTCAATCTAATGACTATTGTTCACCAAATTATACCTTCTAACATTTTATGTTTAGACAGATTTCAAAGATGATTTTATTGTCAAATACTATGGAATTGTAAAAAAGAAAAAATAAGAAAATTCATATTCATAGGTTATCTAATGAAAACTTTCATTTCCAAGAGGCAGCAATATACAGCTTTCAAAGAAAACAGTTATTTATTCTTTAAAAATTCTATAGGAAGTTCTAAATACCCCCCTTGAGAACATTTTTCAGTACTTCACAATTCTGTATCACTTGCTAGCATCTAAATCCATGCTTCTTCCTGTCCTAAATGCAAACAATAATTATCCACTGCAGCTCTTCTGCTAAGCCCATAAGATACCTTCATTTTCCTTCAGGAGTTAGTCTTCCTAACTGTACAAATTCCCCTAAGAACTACCTGGTCAGATGCGAAAGACTGATGCCTTCTGTCAATCTAGATCACTGTTAAATCTTCTTTTTATGTACTAGTGTTGACATGATGAGTACTGTCATGGATTAAATTGTGCCCCCCACACCCCCAAAACATGTGTAGCCATGTGGCTGGCCATGATTCCCAGTATCTTGTGACTGTCCTCCATTTTGTGGTTTTCCTACGCTGTGTGTTAAAGGATTAGGGCGGGACTGTAAATCCCTTCAGAAGATCACCTGCCTGCTCCACTGTAAAGGGAGTTTCCCTGGAGTATGGCTTGCCCAACCCTTAATCACTTCATCCTGCAAGAGATAAAAGGAAAGAGAAGCTGGCTGAGAATTGGGAACCTCGAACCATCAAGAAAGCAGCACCGGGAGAAGTGCACATCCTTCAGACTTGAGGTTCCTATGCCAAGATGCTCCCTGGACAAAGACTGATGCAATATCGGGCTTTCCTCCAAAGCCAAAAAGGAGAAAGCCTCCCCCTGGAGCGGACACCCTGAATATGGACTTGTAGCCTAACGGACTGTGGAAGAATAAAACTTCCTTTGTTAAAGCCATCCACTCCGTGGTATTTCTGTTGGAGCAGCCCTAACTGACTAAAACAAGTACTGTCTTAGTTATCTAGTGTTCCCGTAACAGAAAGATCACAAGTGTGTGGCTTTAACAAACAGAAATCTACTTTTTTGTATTGTAGGAGACTAGAAGTCTAAATACAGGGCAGCAGCACAAGTGAAAGACCTTCTCTCTCTCTGGGCTCTAGAGGAAGGTCTTTGTCTCTTTGGGCTTCTGCTCCAGGTGCTCTTCATGTACCCTGGCATCTCTCTTCCCCTATCTCTGCTTCCTTAATCTGCTGAATTTGTATTTTCTAAGAGATTGACTCAAGGCATGCCCTGCACAAATCCTGTCTCATTAACCTAACAAAAATAGCTCCTTCCCAAATGGTATTATAACCAGGGGCAAAGAGGTTAGGATTTACAATGCATATTTTTGGGGAACACAGTTCAGTCCATAGCAAGCTCACATGTGTTTACTAAATGATAGTGGTTTGTGCTTTGGGAATAAGCATAAAGTCATCAGTTGCTTATGCACTTGGGCAATTCGGAATTTGGGAAACTTCACATCACATTTCCAGGTAATCACAATGCTGGCAGTTATGATGCCATAGCATTGCTGGCAGTAAATACACCATTAAATACCTGGAGATAAAGACGGACTGCCACTATGGATGCAGAAGCTGGTCTCACGCCTTTGTCCAATCATATACAATTCTGCTCTCTGAACTATTTTTTTTCTTGCAATAATAGCAAAAAGTATATAATCAGTACCTAAAGTTATTTTTTAAAAGGAAAATTTAATGTCTATTTCCTGTTAATTTGTCATATTAAAACCTAATTTACTACTTACGATACAATGATAGCTCAGTTTTACTAGATACTACTATTTCTCATTAGTAGCAAATATTTATTAGCAGAATGCTATGCTATACTGTCAGCTTTAGACAAGAAACACTGAGGCATCAAAAATGTCTAGTCTTCTTTCAACTATAATTATGATGTCTTCATATTTTCTGCAACACTTGTATTCTAAAATCAGAGAAAATGGCAAATACTGAATATAGTTATGTATAATTTTCTAATACAATACAACATGCTTCAGTAAGTATAAGATAGTAAATAGTCTTTTAATATTGAAACAGATTATTTTACTATTGAAACAGAGGTCAATATTACAAAATAGTTTATAATATACCTTTAAATACTATAATCCTTATTATGCTTATTTTACATGTATAAATACTATACTTGATCATGTCTGTATCTTTCAACACTTTAAATATGACAGCAATCAAAAAAAGTCTTTTAAACGTAGGATACAAGAACAATTAGCTACTCAAATGCAAAAAATAAAAAATAAAAAAACTTTAACCCTACTTTAATACATACACAAAATTTACTTCCTAAATAAAACATAAACCTAGACTTAGAAGCTAAAAACCATAATACCCATAAGAATATATTAAGAATACCTTTAAGACCTTGAGGTAGATAATGATTTTTTAAGAGGGCACAAAAGTGTTAAGTAAAAAAAAAAAAAAAAAGATAAATAGGATTTCATCAAAACTAATAGCTCCTGAACTTTTGAAAACATTTAAGAATATGAAAATCACATATAGGGAGAAAATACTTGCATTATATACATTTAATAAAGGACAGAAACACAGAACATACAAAGAATTTCTACAACAATAAACAGTCAATCCAATTAAAAAATTGTCAAACTCTAAGCAAGTATTTCAAATAAGAATACATACAAAGGGTCAGAAAGCACATAATAATGTGTGCAATATTATTACTATCTGAGGGAGTACAGATTAAAACCATAGTAAGTTACCATTTACAACCCACTAAAATAGTTATTAAAATAGATGAGAACCTAGCATGTTGGCAAGTGGAGCAATCCGAATTTGCTATATCAAAGGTACAGCCACTTTAGAAAACTGCATGGCAATCAATTCCTTATCAGGTTAACTGTATATACACCTTCTTCTTGTTGTTGTTATTGTTGTAAAGTTGATTCCAACTCATGGCAACCCTAAGTGTGCAAAGTGGAACTGCTCCATAGGGTTTTCTAGACCCAGTAATTTTACTGTTAATAAAGGAAAGTATATATTCACAGAAAAACCTGGCACATGAATGTTTGTGGCAACTTATTCATAATACCCCAAAGAACAAACAGCACAAATATCCACCCACAGGAACTAGATAAATAAATGGTAATATATTTCTACAATGGAATACTTCTCAAAAATAAAAATGCACCTATTGATACATACAGCAATATGAGCCAGCCAAGTGCCATCAAGTTGGTTCCGAACCATGGCGACCCTAGGGGCCAGAGTAGAACTGACCCCTAGAGTATTCAAGGAGCGCCTGGTGGATTTGAACTGCCGACTTTTTGGTTAGCAGTAGTAGCACTTAACCCACCACACACCAGGGTTTCCCACAACAATATCAGCTCAGCATGACATATTTGAAATCCATTCACAACAATATGAACGGATTTTAAACATATCACATTGGGCTGAAGTAGCAGGATGGGAAAATATTAAATTATTCTATTTACATCAGGCTGAAGAACATCTGACATGGTCTATTATGATAGAAATTTGTATAGTTATGGCCAAAAAGAGAATAAGGATTAATGGAAAGGGACCATGATGGAAG
The DNA here is from genome assembly GCA_028571685.1 of Heterohyrax brucei. Lineage (NCBI taxonomy): Eukaryota > Metazoa > Chordata > Mammalia > Hyracoidea > Procaviidae > Heterohyrax > Heterohyrax brucei. Next base: position 81,412,112 of record CM053144.1, read on the forward strand.
TCTTTAGGCTGAAAGAAATGTTCTTTATCTTGCCTAAATACAAATGTTGATACAATTATCAAAACTCAACAAACGTTTAAAAATTACATTTCTCTGTTCATATATTTTAGTTCAACTATTTTCTAAAGAAAAGTAGACAAAAGGAAAAGAAATAAAAAAAAGTCTTGACTGATTTCATCTGATAGATAATGCACATATATCTTAGCTGTTCATCAACTGCCAATGTATCTATAAGCTGGATGCATAAGACATTTAGTTGACCTGCAGGATAGGTGGCAAGAGGGCCCTTTTATACATGAGAAAACAAAGTCTCAAATCTAGATACATGCCCACAGTCACAAAGTAACCAAGCAGCAGATCTGGAATTCAAATCTTAGTATGCTGATTTCACTTAATCTGTTTCATCTACTGTAACAAAAACTTTCAGACTTATTAGATCAAAATAAAATGTATAAAATACATTTTACACCATGACCTTGGTATCATGGATTGAATTGTGCTCCCCAAAAATATGTGTAGCAATTTTGATTCCTGGTATCGTGTGATGTTCCTATATGTTGTAAATCCTGTTTCCATGATGTCATTGAGTGAGAATGGGTGGTGCTTGCATTCATGAGCTATGACTAAATCTACAAAAGTGTATTGTGCGTTGAAGCAGTATCTTAGGATATAAAGGAAAGGGAAGCTAGCAGAGAATTGAGGACTTCATACCATCAGGAAAAAGGCAGTGCCAGAAGCAGAGCACATCCTTTGTACCTGGGGTTCCTGTACCTCAGAAGCTCCTAGTCCTGGAGAAGACTGAAGACAAGGACCTTCCTCCAGTCAACAGAAAAAGCCTTAACCTGGAGCTGGCACCCAGAATTCAGACTTTTAGCCTGCTAGGCTGTAACAAAATAAATTTCTCTTTTTAAAGCTATCCACTTGCAGTATTTCTGTCATAGCAGAACTAGATGACTAAAACACCTAATAAACATACAAACATACTCTCTGTGCAAGTGCACAGATATACATAACTCAGCAATAAATGTCTCATGAAGCAATACTTATCTTTAACATAAATACATAGTTAAAATTATACATAAGAACATCTCACAAATCCAACAAAGTTCTTTATTTGCTCAAGTACTAAAACCAATTTCTGTTGAGGGGTTATGGTAAAAGATAATGTGTATGTATTTTCATAATAATCTTAGTTAGGAAGGAGCAATACACATGATACAAGATGTTTTAAGGATCTGAGAGCACAAAGAATACAGTAAATTGAAGCATCCCATCCCATGCTCCCTGTGGAACACAGCTTTACATTGCCACCCAAATTCAGCATATCAAAAAGAAGGGAAAGTATATGAAGAAGGTAGTGGTCTGAAAAGTAATGGGTCAATAAGAACCCTCAGAGGAAAAAGTAGGTGCATACAATGGATTTGGGATAAGGGAAGCCCACCAGAAGTCCAAGGACAGTCCTATATAAGAAAACTCTATTTCTGTTGAATTGATTCCAACTCATAATGACCCTATAGAACAGAGGAGAACTGCCCTAATATTTCCAAGAAGCAGTGGTGGATTCAAACCATTGACCTTTTGGTTAGCAATTGAACCCTTACCCACTGCGCCACCAGGGCTCCAGATAAGGGTAAGACTTAATTTTATGATCTTAGATGTAGTTCTGTATAAGGCTGTTCTATGGTGTGCTGAAGAAAATAGTGGAGGAAAGCAGAAGCAATGAGGAACAAAGATGTTAGTATCAAGCCTAGGAATGGTGGTGTAATCTGAAGTCAGCAAAAGAAACAACAGCATGATCTGTCATGTCCTTGGGTGGTTTATTGCTGCGTTGGTACTAAAAGTGTCTTCATTTTACAGGAAGGAGAAAACAGGTCAAGCGAGGCTGACATGATTCATTCAATACAAGATGAGTCTTTACTAAAAAGAAAACAAAACAAAACTGAGGGACTGGAGCTCTAGTGCTGTGTTGTGTGACACTCACTGAAATGGCTCTCTCATTTTCTTGCCCCCTTCTGTAGAGTCAAACATAAAAAAAGTATTATTTTTGTAGCTTAACTAAATATCATCAGTTTCATATGGTTCAAAGTGTTAATTACTCTTAGGTCTTCTCTCTGTGCAATAAAAGTTCTCGTAAGAATCTTCCGTCCTCACTCTCATCATGGTCCTGCTTCCTGTTCACTCCTCAACCTGTGGATTTCTGTATTTGCTCTCATCATTTCCTCACTTCTTTCTTTCTTCCCTTTATTTTTTCCTTTTCTTCTCGACTTTCCTTCTTCCCTACTTTCTTTCTTCCCTAGTTCTTTCCTTCTCTACTTCCCTTCTTTCTTCCCTTCCTCTCTCTCTTTTTCCTCTTTCTATTTTTATTGTGATTAAGTGAAAGTTTACAATCAAGTCAGTTTGCCACAGAAAGCCCCAGACACCTCACAGCAGCAGCCCTTTCTGCGATCCTCACCCTGCAACAACACACTCCTCCTTGCTGCTCTGTGCTTCTGGTGCTCGGTCAACCAACACTTGTCCCCTCCTCCCCACCCTTCCCCTCTCACCTCTCAAGAGGAACTGGTTGGACAGCCTCATATATAAATTTAAGCCAAGAAGTACACACATCACCTGCTGGTTTGCTCTTTCTTGCTAAATACATTAAGAACTTTTATTCCTTGTGTTACTTTATTCGTTTGCAGCATTTGAAAATATTAAGCACATCCTTCACTCTTCAACTACTCTATTTAGTAAATACTGAATTCACTCAATCTTGCCTACATACACTTTAGGACACCCATTTTAGTGTATGTAGAAGCCTTTCCTTCTGCCTTTCTCTGATTACTGATGTTTCTCAGGCTTTACTCCTAAACCTTCCTCTTATTTCATTCCTTATGCTTTCCCTGGATGATCATTTCTACTTCCAAGGCCAGTTGCCACCTATAAGCTAATAAAAACCAGAATTCCACCTGCAGCTCAGATTCTTTCTCCTGCCTTCCAGTCCCATCTGGTCTGCATTTTTACTTTGACAGCCCAGGGGCCTTTCAACATGTGTCAAATCTGAATTCAGCATTACCTTCATCTCAACTTCCATCTCAGTAACTGACACCACCATTCAAACCAGTTACCAAGGGGCCTGCAGACAACAGCTTAACCACAGTCCACCCAACATGAGCCTCTCCATTTCAATTGCTAATTTCTATTTACATCCGTCCATTTCTCACCATCTGCAGTCTCATTATTTGAATTCAAGTCACCATAAGGTTTCTCCTGAAGTGTCTCCTAGCTTCCTGATGGCCTACCCATTCTTCTATCTATCCAATCCAATATCCAACAGTGCATCTGCAATAAGCCTTTAAGAAAATTCTGATCTCTTTCCTGTTCCCTTTTAAAACTTTTCAGTGAGTTTCCACTGTTTTGGGCATAGAATTCAAACTTTCTAACATGGTTTACAAGGAATATACAGTCTCTCCATGCCCCTTAGCCTCATGTCTACCCTGTTGTATTACAACTACTAGTTATACTTAATTGACAACGTTTACTATTCAAAATAAACATTCTTTTCCTTCTTGGGCTTTGGATATGTAGTCTAAAGTATCCATGTATCATTCTATAACGATTAGAACCGTTTCTCTACCTAATCCAGGTCACATACGGCTTACCCACAGGATCTCAATTAATATGACCCTTTGTGTGAAAGCCTTCTGGAAGAGATGTATTGGGTCCCCCAAAAGTATGGTTCAGTTTGGTTGGACCAGGACTCTCAGTACTGCGTGACTGTCTTCCGTCTTGTCATCTAAACTTAACCATTTTTTGATGTGTTGTAAATGCTAGTCTCTATGCCTATGGTTATGGACTTACCTGGGAGGGAGCTGCCCGTTTTGTTAAAGAGGTAGGATTAGCGTGGGATGTATCCTGAGTCCGCACTTACTAGAGGGTGCGACTCCATTTGCCATGCTCAGCCCAGCACTCAGGTCCTTATCTTACTACCCTTATTCCATGACATGCTCTTACTTGAGTCACACCTTTTATCTTACAGGAGATAAAGGAGAGAGAAGCAACCAGAGACAGAAATCTTAATACCACAAGAAGAGAGACAGAGTATGTTCTTCAACTTGGGGGTCCCTGGGCTGAGAACATTCTAGACCCAGAAAACACACACTGGAGACAGCACCAGATGACAAGAGGTAGAAGTAGAGTAACAGCCCCAGCAGAACCAGGAGACTGGAGGGAGACAGGGACGCAACAGAGGTAGGTACCTTTGGGTAAGAGGCTTCCTGGCGAAGCAAGGTGCCTCTTGGAACTGATCTGCAGAGCTAAATAACTCTTGTAACACTTGCTCCAGCAGGAAAGAGTTGTGGCCACCCATTGAAGGGTCAGAGAGAGTCCTGCCTGCAGACACAACTGAGAAGAGGCTGTCCTGATTGACAGTGACCTTCTTCCGGAGCCTTCCTCCAGAGCCAACAGAGAGACAAAGCCTTCCTTGAGAGCTAGCACTCTGACTTCACACTTCCACCTTTTAGCATCCTAAACTCAGGGAAAAACTATTTCTGTATGTTAAGCCATCCACTTGTGGTATTTCTATTACACTCACACCAAATAACTAAGAAATCTTCCATGATTTCTTAGGACTTCTTTTGGTGTCCTAGCCTGGACTTCTAACACATCTTTACTTCCCTAATCACTGAAGTTAGTCAAATCTATAGGTATCACCTATTTAACTGACTGTAACCCCCGCTCTCTCCTCAGCCCAAATGTAAGTGCCAGATAGCAATGGAGAGCACAAATGGTACAAACTAATTTGACCAAGTGTGTCTTCTCATTGAGTCCTTACAATTAGTAAATGCTTAACATCTAAGAGATTTTACTGGTATGTTCACGCGTATGTGCATGCACACACACACACATACACACACAAATCCTAGTCAAGGGGAAATCACTTAGTTTATTGCAATTCATTCAAAATTCTTATCACTTCTTCTAACTCTACTAAATTACTTTTAATTATCATAATGCTTCTTCTATCAGATTTTCCTTGTAGGGACACTACATAATTTCTACTCTTTTACTAATTTCAGAATACCAGCTTGATACATAACCATGTATTCTACTGGAATCTGTTCCAAAGCTATGTCATATAATAATACACAATCTGCCTCAGCATACCAAATGTTCTTTCACCCTCACATAATTCCTTAAAGATCTTGCCCCCCAAATCCACAAGGTCTTGGATGAATAAAAAGGCTGCTTCTAGTTTTTATCTTCTGGAAAGAGGAACTCAGACTGTCTGGAAACAGAGATTATCCTTAACCCAATTTTGAACTCACCTAAATGTTCTCAATTGCAATATTTGCATGTCTAAACATACCCTAATAAATGCATTCTATTATTTAGTACTTAATCTACTATTTACATTTAATGCTCTTACATAATGACTATAGTGTTGCATGTAAATCAAATTTCTAAAAAATCAAGTTCCTCCAATTTCCTGGAGAAAATTATATTAAAGGAAACAATACATTGTACGTAACATGGTTATCTGAATCTTCCAAAAGAGTTTCAAAGCAAGATCTTGGCATTCTCTTAAGTAATGTTCTTCAATACTGTTTAATGTCTCAGTATTTAATGGGTGCTTTCTGACACTCTTTCACACTTGATTTACAGCGTTTACCTAATCTCTGATTCATGGCTTTAACAAATCTAAATTGATTACACTACCCTCCAATCTGCCCCTTTACGTTTTCCCATAAAATAGGGATACTATTACTCTCCTTAAAGGATATAAGAATCAGCACATGCTCAGTAAATAGTAGCAGTTACTTTAACCACCTTTTTCTTCTTTTCAAAATTAACAAATGACTTCCCCTATAGCCTCTCAACTCCATTCTGCTGACAGCATATCCCTCTTCTGTAATCAGGGTCCATCATTATCGAAACATACAATTCTATGAGCCTGCTTAAAAATTCCATTCTCCAAAGAGAACACATTCTTTTTTTATTTTCTATAAGCCAAGCCAAGCCAAGAAGAGTAAAATCTAAAGGCCCAACAATTAAGTCTGTGAACTAAGCACTACATACTTCACTTGCAAATATCACTACAGTCACCTTCAAAATAGTCTCCTTGGGAAGTTAAGCACTAATGTTGATGCCTAATCCACCCTTCGAAGCAGTTTGGGAACTCTTTTCTGGAATGTCCATCACATATGGTGGCAAGGTAACAAGTTCACAAGCTGAATTCTATAGTCGTCTGTGGGGGAGATTTTAACTGGTAAATAAATAACTGTATTGGAACACCCTCCCTTCTCACCTGATCTGGCTCCCAATGCCTTTTTTCTTTACCTGAAGTTAAAGGAAATATTGAAAGGAAGCTATTTTGAAGCCATTCAGAACATCAAGGGTAATACAATGACAGCTCCGATGGCTATTCCAGAAAAAGAGTTCCAAAATTGCCTTGAAGAGTGGACTAGGCACTGGGGTCCCTGCATAGCTTCCCAAGGGGAGCACTGAGAAGGTGACCGTAGTGATATTCAGCAATGAGGTATACAGCACTTTTTTCAAGGATGAGTTCATGAATGTAACTGTCAGACCATTAAACAGACCAATCTGCTTCAAAGTTATTAAATTCTAAAACCTCAGAACCCGTGTGTAACATTTAAATTAAGTCACGTTGCTCAGTTATCTTTTCTAACCAAATGTGAAATCTGCTGACTTCCAAATGTTAAACAAAACCCACAAGCCTCGAGACATTACCATGGACCTATTTGCTAGAAGAATTCAGCACGTTAGCTGTTCTCCAAAATGGAAAGACATATGCTTTAGCAAATCACAGAAAGTTCTTCAGCTCCTTTGTGAATAATAATAACAGAAAAACCTTAAAATGCTCCCTTGTGCCCTGCCATCATGCCACTAGACTTCTGAGAAATTAGTCAATACAAGGAATTCAGAAAATTTAAACTGTCTAGATAACCCTTAATCCAGTTCTGTATGTTGCAAGATTTCCCCCTTTGTCACTCATTTGTCTCTATATAACATACTTCCCTTACAGTAAACCAAATCAAAAAACCAAACCCACTGCCAGAATCAATTTTCATTCATAAATACCCTAATAAGACACAGAAGAATGGCACTCAAGTGCTTCCAAGGAGCAGCTGGTGAATTTCAACTACCAATCTTTTGATGAATGCCAAGCTCTAATTCACCCAATTTTTTTTATTCAGGAGCCTATTTCAGAATTTAATTCCTGCAACAATGTTTCTCTCCTAGACAAACTTCACATATTAATATCTCACCTTTTTTCAAAGCCTGAGAGAAGTCAGCTTTTTTACGCAACAGGCAGTATCATGTAATGGTTACATGTGGCCTTTGAGAGAGACAGCCTGGATTTCAGCTCTACAGATTATTAACTGTGTCACCTGAGAAAATAACTCAATCTCTAATACCTTGTCTCTGTAAAATAACAGTAATGCTAACAACCACCTCATAGGCTTGATATCCTAAAAAATTACAGCAATACAAGCAAAACATCCCACACAGTGCCTGGCAAAAAGTACTCAACCAATCTTAACAGTGGTAATGACGGTGAAAGAAGAATACGAATCTCTTACTACCATGAACAACGTAAGCTCTTTTTCTTTTGCACTCCTATTTTATTAGTGGTTTGTAATATTCACATAATAACTTGTGGACTCTCCCAGGAACTTTTATATTTTGTGTACATTGCTATATCCTCCACAGATTATCAGCCTTCCAATTCGTATCCCTTCATATAACAACAGCACACAGTTGATACTAATACACACACACGGACGTGTGTGATGTTGTCATGAAATGAAGCTGAGTCCGACCCAACACAATTCATCTCTCATACTGTGGCTAAACAGTATGAGGTTTCTATAGAAAGTGGCCTCTGAAAGTGGCCTATAACTTTGTCACCCAGGAGTTCTCGATTGGTTATCCTCCTTCTTTACTCCAAGATGATTCTGGAAATAGTATTAATAAAGCAGAGACACGAAAACTGAAAATAGGCTATAAATAACTCCTTTCCAAAAAAGTAATAATTATGTCACAACAGGATGCTTCATTGTCATCTCTCAATTAATTTATCTAAATATGCTCAATAGTATTTGACAGATAAGGCACGCAATCACTCTAGAACTCTCCATCTGACAAAATGAGAAAGACATTTAATAAAGGTATTTACCAACATTAATTTTTTAATGTTATTAGTAATAATGTTTATGTTATCAGCTATCACCCAACATTATCACTTAAAAAATCCATTTCTACAGCAGGCATATTTTGCTGGCATTCACCATGAGTCGGATCTGACTCAATGGCACTTGGCTGGCTCACCTTTTCTGCCAGGAAAAGGACTATATTTCAGCCTATGAATATATTAAATCTTACACTTTGTATAGCTCTAAAAAAAAAAAACTGGTCTCAGAAAAGGTTAGAACGCTATTATTAGATTTTCTCATCAGCCCTATAATGCTAATGTGTATAAAATGTAATCCTAATTAAAATGCACATTTTTTTAATACAGATTCAGACCAAAAAGAGATCAAATCAGGTGTTCAAGCAAGTGAGTGCATAAGGAACGCTGGTGACACCAGGAAGTTATTTCCAAGGGTTTCTAAAAACGACCTCTGAAAATCACTTACGTCTGTCTGACAGCTGCTGTTGGAACAAAAAGTTTCAATTTAGACCATGTTCTTAAAGTAGAAGTCAAAATAATGATCAGAGCTTACCTTGCTCCCACTCTCAGGTACGTGTCACAAGTAACCTTAAAGTCAGATAAGGAGAACACTGTGCTCCTTACCCAGACAAACTTACCCTGGTCATGCTCATTCTTACTTGTTAATGAAAAATCAAGGTACTACATATAAATTTTCAGAAAAGTTTATAAAGAAATTAATTAAAAGAAATAGAGATTAGAGACAGGACTATACATATGAAGCAAACATAAAAAGAGTTTCTGCAAGTTAAGAAGCAGAAGGCAGTGCAGCTGGGCACTGCCAGACCCAGGAATGACACGGCGGTGAACTTCCTAGATTTCATTTGTGTCTCATATACGTAAGGCTGAGGCTAGAAAAGCTGACAAAAAAAAGTCCCCAGAAAAGATTATTTTCTATCCAAAAATCTAAGAAAAGGAAAACCTAGCAAGATAGAAGACTTTTAAACAAAAATCACCCTTCCACATGCAAACAACACACACACACAAAAAAAAAAAAAAACCCAAAAAACTGCTAACTGCCCCCTGCCCCACCTGCCTCATTTGCCCAGCTGAATAGGAAGCCTAGGCTTTCACCATTGTCCAGCTATAACGAGGCATAGTCTCTCTTACTGAGGTGATATCAGAGAAGATGAAATGAGGGATTGGGGCTTTATTCCCACCTGGTAGTAAGGGGACTCTCCACCACAGAGTCAGTTGAAGCTATATGGAAACCCGGGACTGCCACCCTTATCAAGCATTAACAATGCATCTTCTCTCTTTCCTGACATCCTGGCATCTGAGAAGGGCTCATTACTGTGGAAACTTCCATCATTATCCAGCAGGGAAGTACACTTCCTCACTTTTCATGGTGTCAGTGGAGGCCATATGAGGGGCAATAAACGTGGTTCCTCTCCCTTCCTAGCCAGAGTGGTTTCAGGGAAGGACTAGCAGGGAGCCTGGGCTGTCACCTCTATCCGGAAATAAAGAAGTAGAAAAAGGTCAGGGTCTAGCAGAGGAAATAGACAAGTTCAAAATGAGTTTTGGTTGCAATGTTACATTAATGAAGTGGTTGAAAAGAAAACTAGAAGTGCACTTACCCACAACAAGTTGAATGAGAAAGCCTCTATAGAAAGATTCTAGAAGAGAACCAGACTGTTTTTTTAGATGAATAGAAACCATAACTAGGGAAAGAAGCTAGGGACGGGCATTCCACAGCAAGGTCTCAGTGTGTACAACCTTAGAGACAGGAAGGGGCAGACAAGCAAACTTAGTGAGAGTCAAGGGCAGAAGAGGCATCAGTATAACAGACGAAAGAGAAGAGCCTTTCAAGTATCTACTGAGCACCACCATATGACTGTAACCGGCATATGTCAAGCCAAGTGCCATCGAGTAAGTGGCATACACACTGTTTATACAAAGATGAGTAAGACGCAGATCTGCTCTTCAAGGGGTTCACCATCTAGTGAGAGAGAGAGGCACAACCTGATAGCTATAAGACAGTGTTTGTATTTGCAATGACTTAGAAATTTCATTACAGGATTAGGGAAGAAGAAAACATCACACATATCCAGCTCTGCGTTGTGGTGTGCTAGGGGAGAGCAGATTACAAGCAGTGTGGTATCCCTGAGACATGCAGAAACAATTTACAGATGAGGTGGAAATGCGACGCATGTTGTAAGAACTTCAAGAACTCTGAATTTCACCTTGTAGGCAAAAGAGATTATTAAAAGTCATACTTCGCTCGGGATGAATCACCTGACAGCCGTGTGTGTAATGGAGTGGGAAGGAGAGGAATGGATGACGGTGACTGTTAACAACAGTCAGGGACAACGTATAAAACCAGTTGTGCGTGGTGCTGGGAAGCCAAGGGTAGAAGTCAAGAAGTTAGGGACGTTAAAAAGTGAAAAGGTAGACTGTGTTTCTTAGTTTTGCCAGGTGAGGCAATTACTCTTTGTGTATTTGTTTCTTTTACGACAGACCATGTTCAGAGACTGCTACAGGAAAAAAAGTACATAACAATGAAGAAACCGAAGACACAAAAGAAAGGATATAACCATGGAAACAGTCCATAGGAAATAAACGGACATTGGTTGACTAATCAACCTTAAACAGCAAAGAGACTTTGACGGATTTGGCATTCTAGGAATGAAAGACAGTGATGGCAGGTATGGAAGTTTCTAGGTGGTGGGACGCTGAGACATATCCTAAGAGATACATTCACTCCGCTCAATAAAAGAGACAGTGAAATCACCCTCTGAGAGTGAAGGACATCTGGGATTAAGAGGAGGCCTAAGAAAGTTTGGAACTACCCTTGAAGAAGTGGATCCAGGCTAATCAAGCCCCAGTAATGTGCTGGCAAGTAACCACAGACTAAGGGAACATGATATTTTAAAAGCTCTCACTGGAATATCTTTCTATAAAATAATTATTTCATAATTTGGCTGTTTAGTTCAAAGTTCAAACAGAAGTGATTCAAACAGTCAATTGGTGCTCATTTTTTTACAAATGCTAGTTTTAAAATTGAGGTTAATTCTACAATGACACTAAAATCTTAAAGAATCTTAAAAATCATCATCATGTATTTACATGGTATATTCACAAATAGTATTTTTTTTTCTTTACTAACCTTACAAGAATCATTGAAGGTAGATGTTCTGTTTTCCTCTTATATAGATGAAGAAGCTGAGTATCACAAGAAAAGGATACAATACAACCCATATTTCGCAATAGGTAGAAACATCAGCACTTAATCACAAGTGTTTTGATTGCTACACCAGTACTTTTCCGCTATAACCACGAAATTGCTTTTACTGCAGATCAAAGGTAATTTGTATTTAAATGTTTCCATCTACTTTTATTGCATTTAAGAAACATAAATAACATTATCCTGGCTCTATCGAGAGAAAAAATTAGATTACATTAATAAGAGGAAAACTCATTTGAAAAGAGTCATGAATGCTACTTTATGCCAGAATCAAGTTTTAGATATTATGACAATGAATTCTGTTCAATTAAGAACTCACCAAGCTTTATCACAAGTATTTTAAGGAACACAATCAAAACTCAAAAACAGTCTCTAATGGGAATCTAAATGTAGTTATGTTCACTGTAAGTCAGCATTTTAAATAAATATTAATCACAAGTTCCCTCATGTTTTTTAGAGCTCATCTATATCTGCAAACATAAAGTCCAGTCCTAGATAGCAGGCCAAATTTTTCACCAAAATTCGAAAATAGCAACTGGAGGTTTTATAAAACTACTTGAACTACTGGAATACTTTTCAACATTTGATTCCATCCCATGACAGAATCAACCAAAGCAGTGACAAATTACCAGTGTCTGTGAAGAATTCAAGTTAGCAAGTCTAACCAATCAGAGAACTGAAAACACTCTCACTTGGACACGAACTTATTAACCATCTTAAAATATTCCTAAAAGAATGAAATTGCCATAACTGAACCTAGAAATGTAAACAGATCTATGTCCATCAGTAGACAGGCATTCCTAACTGTACACAAGAATATTTCCTTGTATGTAGGAAAGTTAGCCCCTGGCCTTAGTAATAATTCAGTACACTTATAAATCTGTTCCCAGTGCCCAAAACAATGTATATACCTTGAATTACATTTTAGTGCATTAAATGTGTTATCATTCATTAAACTAGGAAGAAATGAAAAAAGTTTCAGAAATGTGCAACCATTGCTTTTTCAAATTCAAAATACACAAACACCATTACTTTGCAGCAGCAGTTGACCAGCACTAACTTAACACTGCAAACAAACTTACAGATTATCCACTCCAACTTCTTCATTTCAGAGATAGTAAAGCTGGACCCATGATGGGAAATTTCCCAAGATCTGTCTTAGGCAAAAGCAAAATTAAAATCCAGGTATCTGCATTCACAATTTAGTGCACTTCTCAGAAGCGGCATAGATATAAATAACCTCATCTAATTTCATCTGGCAAGCAAATTTAGAGGCTGAGTGGAACTTTAAAGATCATGCTGAGTTTGCTGTTTTACCACATTCAAAAGTATCTTCCAACACAAATGGATAATTAATAATCATGAGAAAACTTACTTTAATTAATCAAACATACTATAAACTCACTTGAAATCCTTTTACTCAAGATCTCTCCTAAACAATAATCAAATACATAAAATAGTTGGGCTCTTCCAATAGCTTTCTCAGCATCATTCATTACTACTAAAAATGAAAACACAGCAGAAACAAGTGAAATAATACTAACTACAAAAAAAAAATAGTAACAAAAGAAACAAGAAATTAGAGTTTTAAGTCCATGGCCTTCAATTCCAAATGATGCAGTTACAATTGAGCACTAATTTGGCATCTATCACCAATCAAAAAGCAAAATAAATCATTTTGAAAGCTCAATGATTTACATCTATGCCTTTATATAAACTAGTTTCAGGAAAATCATTGTGAAGAACTGGATCATCCGGATCATTTTTATTACTCACTCAGTCTTGAGATTGTCTGCCCAGTACTGACTGAAATGTACTTCAGTGTGCGCTTTCCTTCCAAACGAACATCTATGTCAAGTTTATTTATAGCCACTGCCTTCAATCAGTGCATTGCCAGGTATAAGAAACAACATCATCTCAACAAATAAAATCATCTCAACAATGTTCTACAGAGCTCTGAAACAAAACCTGGAAACCTTGGCAAACAGCCTTTAGAAAGATAATGAAAGATCTATCATATAAAATGTACATTAAGAATTATTAGAGAGTTCAGAGTACACTCACTTTATACTCTAATAAAACAAATAAACAAACTATGGCTAAGGAGTCAATTTTAACAATAATAACCCCACAAGGCAGAGTAGAACTACTCGCTAGGGTTTTTGAAGCTGTAATCTTTACTGATGTAGACTGTTGTATCTTTCTCTCCCAGAGAACCTGGTGGTTCAGATCCCCAGCCTTTTGGTTAGCACCCCAACACCTTAACCACTGTACCTCCAAAGCTCATCTACTACACCTTAATAATCAGGTATAAAAGCTCTGAGTACACTTAGAGAAGTAATTGAAACACTGTGTGTCTTTGGCTATAAGTCTTTATGGGTCCCAAGATAAATATCATCCCCTCCTCTGTTCTCTATTGCTCTTCATAATATCTCTGAAATTTGGGGACCTCTTTGTTTCTTACTTAGCTGCTGTCCCTTTCGGTTGAGGTGCTTTTTCTCATAACACTTTACAAAAGCAGGACATGCTTCCCCCTACTGGGAAGAAATCAAATTACAAGATACATCAGACCATGTTTGTAAGTATCACAAAATTAAATTCCTGGGAAAGAAAAAGTGTTAAAGGAACCGGCTGCAAAACCCTCTCTGTTTTACCAACTGAAGAAGTATCTATGCATTCTGGTAAGTTTCTCATATGCACTGCTTTAGTTTAATTTTCAAAAGTACAATAAATCTCATTAATGACTGATGAATTAATCATTGAGCCCGCAGTCCCAAAGAGAACTCCTATTAGCAAGTCGGAGAAAAAGATCAATTTGTAGCTTTCTTTATTTTAAAAACATTGTATCAGCTAAATTGAAACATTTCTGCAAAATACATTGAAGTAAAGTATTTGAAGAGGCTTAACTGCACTTTAATCCATTTTTTAATAAACTTGAACATTTATAGCTTCACTATTTCCCAACATTCCTAGTATTTTTATGTAGTCATCTCAATTTTTGTAATTTTTATTCTCAACCTTAATTTCTATTTTTTCCCCCATTTCATTCTATTTCAGTAGCCAAGAAAGTAATAAGCACAACTAGATTTTACTCTTTGGAAATCCTTTACAAAATCTGCTTTTTCCTTGGAAAACAGTTTAGTTGTTCCAATCATATTCCAGATTTCAATTAGAAATTGTAAAACAATTTATGCTTTATAGTAATTCTAAATAATAATTTAACAAGAGGATATTAAAAATAAGTCTGTTTATTGAATCATATATGAAGTTGTAGAAAAATTTATCTTTCCATGTACAACTAAGTCTCGAAAATGACATTTCTTTTTATGCTGAGGGCACTGGAAAGAGAAAGTTGTCACTCTTAGTTTTACTGTACATAAATCTATAACAACCCAAGTTATGAAACTGCATTGTAGTCAATTTGATGATGAAGCAATTCATTATTAATGTAGCATTCATCAAAAAAATCTGTATTTTTTTCCTTAAGTGTGTATAGATTGATACAGATATTACAGGAATCTTTATCTTTTCAAGGGCACTATTCAAGATAAATGGAGTAATTTAGTTAATATTTCTGCCATGCAGAAGTTTTGTGTGTGTCTGTGTACGCTTCTGTGGTTGTGCTTATGTGTATGTTTGTACATGTCTTTTTTTTAGACGACCTTTCAGAGCAATGCAAAAGACAGGACATACATATTCTTCCGGAAATGGAATCTCCAACATTTCAAGTACACAAAAGAAAATGCACACTTGGTAAAACAGTTGATCAATTGAGGAGTGTTCCTAGGGACCAATATCTCTCAGAGTACCTAATCATCGTACTTCAAGTAAATTTATAAGCACTTGTGCCTCCGCTTTCGACATTCACATGCCTAATTACATCTAGGTTAATTCCAACACTTTGCACAGGAAAGAATGTAATTAGATCAAAGGGTATCAAAATCACTTCCCAAATGCAGCAAAAAAAATGCTGATCTGTAGCTACAAAGCTCTTAGAGCACTACATAGGTCACCATTTACTTCCAAACTCATTTCCCTTCCCTCTGCGACGTGAATACCTCCCTGTAGATCGCGTTACACTTCATGGTTTCTCTATCAATGATCCTAACAGGTCACATCACCACTGCCAGGAGATCTTCGCAGCCCGGTCTTGCCTAAATTAAGACGTGGAAAAGAAGGAGCACAACTGCGCACTCCAAGAAAGGGCTCTGCCTGCCCGAGCGGTGAAGCGAGCATCTTCATTCAGAGGGACAGTTTCTGGGAAGGTGGAGACAAGCGTCCCTCCCCAACTTCACTCCCCTAACCCAGCTAGGGGCGAGATGGGCGGCCGGGTGGCCCGTGCCCAACGGAGGGGGCAAGTCCTACCTTCTGCCAAAAGGCGCGATGCATGCACAAAAGATGGATCCAGGCTATCTTTCTCTGCCATCAGCTCAGGCAAATATTTCTCCTCTTCCATAGCTCGGACTTCGGACCGTCCCCGGGGCGAAGCGCAAGGTTCCGCTCGCTCGGACGCAGGGTCGCCGGGCAGCGCCTAGCTCCCGCGCTGCTCCGCCTCCGCCACGGCGCGGGGATCTCGGCGCGTCCTCACGGGCCCATGCACCGTGCGCCCGTGACTCCCGCCGTCGGGCTGCGCGGCCCCGCGCCCACACCTGCCGGTCCCCGCTTTCGTCCCTCGCTCCCGCGGAGCCCGGGCTCACACCAGCGGCCTTAACTGGGGAGGCGGGAACACGGTGCGTCCCGCCTCCGCCCACCTCTCATCGGCTGCAGTGCCAGGAGGGGCGAGGCCCCCGCGACAACGGCGAGCTCTTATTGGGCCGCGCTGCACGTCGGATCGCCTGACTGGCAGGAGGCAGCTGCAGAGGGGAGGGGAGCGCAGAAGGTGCTAAAGCTTTTCTTTTACAGCCCAAGCCTTCCCCGGTTGTTAGGCAGGCCCAGTTCTGTGGAGCCCTGCGTGTCTTCCGCTGAGGTGCAGACCGAGAGGAGCGGGAAAAGCAATGGTAAAAACAGAGAGGCTCTGTGGCAACACGGCAGGGAAAATGTGGATGAGAACTGAGCACAAGAGGAGTAGGAAAGCGCCAGGGAAAGTCTTAGGAACGTGGATGGGACTTCACCTGAGTCCCAAAGGCACAGGTGTCTTCACTTCACGCAGCTCAGAGGCACTCCGATTTTGCAGTAATCAGCAGTGCGCTCCCTCTGAAAATATAATGAAAACCGCATGTGATCGGCGGCTGGTATTTTCAGTGAGCCTGACCTACATCTCAGAGACGCAGATAAACAAATAAAGCGGCTCCGGGGCGATATTGTACAGGAGTACCCAGAGTACAATCATTTGGAGTATTGAATTAGTTCTGGTTTCCTTCTCGTGTAGCCTTCTTTCCTTCTATCTTTGAGAGTTATTACCAAGGAAGAATGAATTATTATTATTATTTTAATTATAAAAAACAACATAATCAATTGGCCACAGTTTATGAAGGAATTAGCAAGACATGTGGAGGAAGGCAAAGGCCAGAAAATAGACAACTACCGTTGTTCTAATTTTCCCCTTTCTCCTTTTTTCAGATGTGACAGTTTCTTTTACCAGGTACAACTGCTGGAGCTGCTTTACGTCTATCCCACTTCTATTTAAAGAGAGAGTTGAATCCTCCCATTATTAACAACAGCAGAGACAGAGCCCATCCTTCTCTTAAAAAAAATTAAAAAATAAAAAACAGCTGCCAACCAGCCAGTTGCCAGGTGTAGTGCGCCGTATGTGTGTCAAAGAAGAATCGTGTTCTGTTGGGTTTTCAATGGCTGATTTGCGAGAATTTAGCCAGGTCTTCTTAACAAGGGTGTTCTTCAGATTCTATGAAACAACCTTTCTCGTGGTCTTGGGTTCTCTTTTCACAATTCCGTCCACCACCACCATTCTTGGTGTGGGAGGAAAGAGCCAACTTTGCTACAAATAAAACACGCTGAAACTTTGCCAAGTTCTCCTTCAGCATTTATGTCGTTTCCTTATATTTTTAAAACAGAAATCAAGATTATCTGGAATTTGTATGTTTAAAAAATTTAAAGTGCTTTTACATGCATTTTATCCCTTAGTTCTTAGACTCTGAGAAACAAATACTAGTTTCTCTATTTTATAGGTGTGGAAACTGAGGCAGAGACAGAGATCAGTAGTGTAAATCTCATAGTTGATTAAGGCTGAAGTTGAGTTTAAAATTCAGGTCTATTTAGTATGATTGAGATTAAGAGTATACTGTTATAGCCCACCTAAAAAGGTAGACTAATTAATTATTGAATTCTTTAGGCCTATGTGCATTCAATAAATGTTTATTGAAACTAGAGTAGGAAACATGCTAGATATTAAACAAATATCAATGAGTTAAATACATACATTCACTTCTGCCATCATATAGATGACTTCCTTATGGAAGAAGTTAAATAAAAGACATGAGAGCAAGTAACAGCTGGCTGCAATAAGGGGTAGGGAAACAATCAAGGAATTAAGAAGAAGAAAACAGCAGAAGATTTTTTTCCAGGATGGACATGCAGCCTTGCTAAGGAGTTAACACTTAAGATAACCTAATGGGAAAAAAAAAAGAGCTAGCTGTATAAAGTGTGGAGAGAAAAGTATTCCAGGCAGAGGAACTTGCTGGTACAAAACTGTGCTGCAGGGAGAAAAAAAAAAAAAAAAAAAAAAAAAAACCCTCCCTGCTGTCCAGGCTTTTCTTACTGATATTGAATGTATAGGATACAGTATAACTGTCCCTGTAGATTGCCTCTTGGGTTCAAGTTGCCAAACTTTCAGTTAGCAGTCATTGCTCTTAACCACTAGGAGCTAACTGTGGCCAAGATGATAGCACTGATTTGGAAGAAAAAGAGACAGATAAAGATGGGGACTGTGGGGAACAAACTCCCTAGAATTTAGTGGACTGAAATCGTTTGAATTAATGGGGACCATAAGGGATTGTCATCTTTCTGTTTGCATACTTTTGTGACTCTTACTTTCAAAGAAGTAGCTCTAATTCAGAATGAAGGATATACATAAAAATTACTTGCTGTTCTAGTCAAGTGCACTGGGGATGCTTAGTAGTTGAAGGGTCATGCGTTTTGTACCCCTGGTTTGCAGGAGAGAAATAAGGAAAAATCTGATACCAATCTTCAGAGATGTGGCCAGTAGCTACCATATTAGTAAGGAGTGAATAAGGGGCTATCACAGCTAACAAATTATACATATTTTAAAATGAATGTAAATTTGAAAGATATTATTGTGCACTAATTGCAACCACATTTTCCTTTCAAGCATACCAAAGACTTAAAGTATATGGCTGCTGATGGAAATATTCATGAATCCAATTTTATTAATAAAAAAGAAGAGTAACTTATTATATCCAGCAACAGCACTTGCATTATCCATTCATAGTCATCTTTTCCAGGAGTGACGGTGTGTTAAGAAGGTGTGTTAAGAAGGAGCCCTAGTGGTGGAATGACAAAGGCTCAGCTGCTAAGCAAAAAAGTCAATGGTTGGACTCTACCAGCTGCTCTAAGGGAGAATAACATGGCATTCTTCTTCCTTAAAGAGCCACAGCCTTGGAAACCCAATGGGGCAGTTTTGCTATCAACTGTAGAGTTGCTATAAAGCTCTGGTTATTCCACAGCAACTGGTGTGGATTTTATTCAAGAAGATGCCATATAAGTAACTCAAGCTCTGACTCTACAGTACAATATCTCTCCAGAAATTTGGACATTATGGATTGAATTATGCTCCCCTCCCCCCCAAAAAATACATGTTATAAATTCTAACCTATATACCTGTGGTGTGTATGTTTTCCCTATTGTAATTGCTTTCATGGTGCTGTGATACTGGAAGCTATGCCACCGATAGTCAAATACCAGCAGGGTCACTCATGGTGGACAGATTTTAATAGAGCTTCCAAATTAAGACAGACTAGGAAGAAAAACCTGACAGTCTATTTCTAAAACACCTCGGCAGACAAAAGTCTTAAGAATAGAAGCAGAGCGTTGTCTGGTATAGAGTCAGAAGATGAGCCCTTTAAGTTGGAAGGTATTCAGCGTATGACTGGACAAGAGATGCCTCCTCAAAGTGAAAAGTCTACCATAATGACATGAACAGAATCAACCTTCCAGAACCTCTTTTGCTGACGTGATAAAACTCAGAATGAGAAGAAACAGCTGCAAACATTCACTAAAAATTGGAATGTGGAATTTACAAAGTATTAGTCTAGGAAAACTGGATGTTGTCATAAATGAAATTAAATACTTAAAGATGAATAACCTAGGTACAAGTGAGCTGAAATGGACTGGTCGCTGCCGTTTTGAATCAGACAACCCTATGCCCTTTTATGCTACAAATGAAAATTGAAGAAGAATGGTATCACATTCATTGTCAGCCAAGAAATTTTCAATGCTCTCAGTCATAGGGTAACACTGATACTCATATAAGGAAGACCAGTCACTACCACTATTATTCAAACAGTCTCTTCAGCTGAAGCTCTACAGATTTTTACCAACTTGTGGAGTCTGAAATTGATCAAACATGCCATCAGGATCCACTGGTAGTTACCAGTGATTGGATTGTGCAAGTTGTAAAGAAAAAAGAACCAGTAGCTGCAAAATGCAGCTTGGCGAAAGAAACAACACCAGAGAGTGCATGATAGAACTTTGAAACGCCGAGGAGTTCTTCATGGCAAATACGTTTATTTAACAACACAAATAAAGACTATAGACATGGATGTTGCCAGATGGAATACACAGGAATCAAATTAACTCTGTCAGTGGAAATACAGAGAGTAGAGAAGCTGAATATCATCAGTATGAAAAAGGTTAGGGACCAAGCACAGAACAGACCATTGGCTGCTCCTATGCAACTTCAAGTTGAAGCTAAAGAAAATTGAACAAGTCCACAACTACCAAAATACAACCTTGAATATATCCCATCTGAACTTAGAGACCATCTGAAGAAATAAATTTCATATATTGAATATTAATGACCTAAGACTTGACAAGTTTGTCAGATGACATTAAGGACATCATACATGAAGAAAGCAAAAGGTCATTAGAATATAGGAAAGACAGAAATGACCAAAGTGGATGTCAGAGGAGACTCTGAAACTTGATCTTGAATGCACAGTAGCAAAAGCAAAGGAAGACATGATGAAATGAAAGAGCTGAACAGAAGATTTCAAAGAGCAACTTGAAAGAAAAAAAAATATTATAATGAAATATAGAGAGATTTGGAGTTAGAAAACCAAAATTGAAGAACATGCTTGGAATTTCTCAAGATAAAAACTGGAGAAAAAAATTAAGCCTCAAATTGTAGTACTGACGGATTTTGTGATTCAAATATTGAGTGACACAGGAAGCATTAGAAGAGGATGTCAGTATCATACAGAGTCACATACCAAAAAGAACTTGTCAATGTTCAACCACTTCAGAAGGTAGCATCTGATCAAATTGATGGTATTGAACAAAGAACAAAGAAGTCCAAATTTTACTGAGGACATTGGCCAAAAAAAAAAAAAAAAAACAAGGCTCCAGGGATTGACAGAATAGAAATTGCGATATTTCAACAAACAGATGCAACACTGGAAGCTGTCAGTCATCTATGCCAAGAAATTTAGAAGAGAGCTACCTGGCCAACAGACTAGAAGAGATCAATATTTGTGACCATTCCAAAGAAGCATTACAACAGAATGTGGAAACTATCTAACAAGATCATTAATACCCTGAGTGAGTAAAATCTCCTGAAGATAATTCAAAAATGATTGCAGAAGAATATCAAGATAGAACTGCCATAATTTAACAACAGATTCAGAAGAGGTGTGGAATGAGGTACACCATTGCTGATGTCGGATGGATCTTGGTTAAAAACAGATAATACTGGACAGATGTTTATGAGTATTTTGTCAACTATTCAAAGGGATCGAATTGTGTGAATTCTAACAAATTATGGATGCCAAACGCCAGCCAAATTCCGTCGAGTCGGATGGATAGCATTACCAAAATGGGCAGCCCAGAACATTTCACTGTGGCCGTGAAGAACCTATATGTAGACCAAGAGGCAGTTATCTGAGCATAACAAGGGGGTACTGCATGGTTTAAAATCATAAAAGGTGCGTATCAAGATTGTATCCTTTTGCCATACCCATTCAGTCTGTATGCTACTGAGCAAACAATCTGAGAAACTGGACTATGTGAAGAAGAACCTACCATCCAGATTGGAGAAAGACTCATTAACAACCTTTCATAGGCATATAGCACAACCTTGCTTCCTGAAGTGAAGAAAAATTGAACATCTAAGACCACAGCCATCAGTATGGGGTACACCTCCATGTAAAGAAAACAAAAATCCTGGCAACTGAACTAATGAGCAACTCATGATAAACAGAGAAAAGATTATAGTTGTCAAAGATTTCATTTTACTTGGATATACAGTAAACACCCACGGAAGTAACAGTCAAGAAATCAAACAATTTATCGTGCTGGGCAAATGTACTGCAGAAGACCGCAGACTAAAGTGTGCCTGACTCCAGTACATGGCATTTTCAGTAGCTTCATATGCATGTGAAACTTGGACAATGAATAAGGAAAACTGAAGAAATGATTCCTTTGATTTATGGTATTGGTGAAGAACAGTGAATATATATATATCACAGACTGCCAAAATAATGAACAAATCTGGATTGAAAGAAGTATAGCCAGAGTGCTCCTTAGAAAAAAAGAAGGTAAGATTTCATCTTACATACCTTGGATATGTTTATATAGAGCGACCAGTCCCTGGAAAAGGACATTGTGCTTTGTAAAGTATAGGGTGAGGAAAGCTCAGGAAGACCACCGAGGAGATGGACCAGTATCATAGCTACAACAATGAGGTCAAACATAGCAATGACTGTGAGGATGACACAGGACTGAGCAGTGTCTTGTTCTGTTGTAGAAAGTATCTCTATAAGTCTATATTGACTGGATGACACCCAACAACAACAGCAACATACCTGTGGTTACAATGTGACTTGGAAATGGGTCTTTTTTGTGATGTTAAGTGGGCATATCAGTGTAAAATGTGTTGTAAGTCAATTGCAAAAAAAGCATAATAGCTATAAAAAGGTGAGTGGCACTGGAGAAAGATACGTTCCAAGTCATGTGAAGACTGTGAAGGAAGAAGTGCAAAAGAGGAAAGGACCTTCCTCCAGGGTTGACAGATAGAGTAAGCCTTCCCCTAGAACTGGCACCTTACATTTGGACTTCTAGCTTCCAAACTGTGAGAAAATAAACTATGATTCATTAAAGCCACTCAGGACACTGGGCTGTTATAAACATGGCCACTTAGCTACCTTTTCTTAGACATTATCAAAAGTATAGATTTAGATTTGTGATTTTTTCAGGTAAATTGTCGCAAAATACCTAAAGTACATTCTTACAGAAACAAAGTATGTATGTAACTTAAAACATTTTGAAAAAATGAAGGCCAATCTAAATTTTAGACTACCTTGCATACTTAAAACATGGTGGACATTATAAGATAAAAAGACCTAAACTATATTATTTGCACGCTTAAGTATTGCATGGTAGAAATACTAAATGGCTCTAACATGATTTGTTACTTCATCTTCATGTAATGGGCCTCTGTGACCCTTAATAATGAGTATGAGAATAGACTAAGAAAACATTGCCTATTTCCAAAGAGAATATGGCTAAACAATGTAAAAATCTCTAAGAACATATATGTTCACCTAACATCAAATCTGTTTTCAATAGATGGCTCTTTGTCATTTTGTGTTCTCCATTAATGCTATTAGAAATATTTTTTAGGTACCACCATTACTTAGTGAATATTCCTAGAACAGCCTTATAAGTCAAACGTTTTAGCAATATCAAGGTGAATAATTTGAGAGCCCCCTATAGATGATGGTTGAATAAAGTGTATTGTATGCCTATGTGTGAACATAGTTAATGGTAAGCCCACCTCTTGTAATAGTTTTTTGGTCTTTTTTTTAACCAAATCTCAACTTAATTAGTTTGTCAAGCTTAAAGATTTATCTCACTTTCATCATTACTTATAGTCCCAAAGGCTTTTTTTTTTTTAAAGAGGGCTTCCACTTAATCCATTGCCATTGAGTCAATTCCAACTCATAACAGCTATATAGGGCAACGTAGAACTGCTGCATAGAGTTTTCACATCCATAATCTTTAGGAAAGCAGACTGTCACATCCTCCTCCCGTGGCCCAGCTGGTGGGTTTGAATCATCAACCTTTCAGGTAGCAGACAAACTCTTAACCACTGTATTATGAAGGCTTCTGGTATTCTACTTACTGCATCGTCATTTCCACAATGTGAGATAGCATGGAAAATTTAGCACCATTCAAATTTGGTTTAGAAGTATGAATAAAGCATTCATTGTAGAATATGTTCTGTGTTTAATAGACAAATTATGTATTCAATACTTCCACAAAACTCTTGCAAGAATGGCTAAACTAAAGGTCATGCGATCTCGCTTATCTTTGCACATTAAAAAAAAAAAAAACCTGTATAATCAAATGAAACACACAGCATCTATTTCAGAGTTCTTACCAGCTTTAAGGGTATCTTGCTAGTCTGAATGTGCCTGCTTCAGGGATTTAGTGGAACCCACTCTCAAGAACCATATGTTAACAAAATTAGAGCAGTGCAATGATATATTTAGTAATAATGAGAATTAACTTGTTAATACTTCCTTAGCCCACTAATGCCTCTGTGCCTGGAATAGACTATAAGACAGTATTGAAATATTGACTGACTTACTTTCATCTCTAGGTATTGTGGATAATTTGTACTCAACTGCTAACTTAAAGGCTAGGAGTTTGAAACCACTCAGCAGTACCACAGAAGATAGGGCTGGTGACCTGCTTCAATTATTATCACAGTGAAGACCATCCTTTGGAGCAGTTCTGCTATGCAACATTTGGGGTCACCATGGATCAAAATCAACTTGACAGCAACCAGCAACTTCAGTGCTTTCATCTACTGAAGTGCCTAACAGAGCATATTACATGGAAGGTATAGATTTAATACTCTGATTTATTTAAGTTTTACTAACTACAGGAAGGAAATCAGTGACACTTTCTTTTATAGCTTTCTCAATATACTTTAGGGTTGTAGGAGAAGAGAGAGCATGGGCATCAGGCTCTGTTAATAACCAATAGCGTTGCTCTAGCATGTGCAGTGAGAAATAACTGTATGTAAGTGTTTAGAGCCAAAATTTGTGATATGTGCTAAAATGCCACTGCACAAAATGAATATTTATCACTCAAAGTTGGCCCCCCATACACACACATGGAGAGAGAGAGGAAAAAACGTGTTTTCTGACCAGTAAACTTTAAAATTAGCATGCATTTCTGTTGTACAAATGCCTAATTAAAGGAGAGACAGAAAGAAAGACCTTGTATTCGTTGAGGACTTACTGCTGTGTTTGGAATACTGTTATTCTGAATGTTGACACAATAAGGAAGGAATACCAAGGAAGAAGAATGGTCTTAATGTTGAAGGGATCCAACTGCTCAGGTAAACCCCTACTGATGTGGCAATTGCCTCTGTATGGGAAACTGTATCTCTGTGGACAATTGTTATACAAACATGTTTTCCTCAGCATTGCTGAGGAGCAGATACTGCCTTCTGGGGAACGCAAAGGAAGCTAACTATTCCAACCTGAAAGTCATTGACTGTTTTCTTGACTTAAATCTTTGAATTGTTGAATTGCAACTCAAATACTGAGTATTTCTGGAGATTACTATGCTAAGGTAAAAAATTTCATTGCTAAAATATAATATTTTATATTCACAGCAAATAAAGATCTAATATCTTTTGTATTCCATATAAAATAAGGAGACGATGGCTAAGAGATAACTTAATAAAACAGTCTGCAAGTACATTGAAACCATTGCCACTGAAACAGATGCATAAGCACTTGTTTTATAGCATGACTGAAATAAAGAAAAAAGTTTGAATTAAATTTCTAAAGGAGAGATTATTTAAAAGACAATACTTGTGGAAAGAATTAATTAATAGTAAAATAATATTTTAAGAGATTACCATTCTATTCAGGTTTTCAAACTGCTGCAGATGTTTGGTCTAACTTTTGTGATTCTGGTTCCTCATATTAAATGATCTAACAAAGCAGGAAAAATGTATTATGAAATCTAACTACGAGCTGTGCCAGTTAAGTTCACGAACTGCTCCTAGAAAAATTGCTGTGTACCTCATTGCTGAATATCACTATGGTAACCTTCAAAGTACTCGCCTTTGGGAAGCTATACACGAGGCCAGTGTTTAGTCCACCCTTTAAAGTAATTTTGGAACTCTTTTTTTTTGGAATGGCTATCAGAGTTATCATCACATTATCTTTGATGTCCTGAATGTTATCAAAATGTCTTCCTTTCAATATTTTGTTTACCTTCAGGTGAATAAAAAAGTCATTGGGGGGATGACCAGGTGAGTGAGGAGCGTGTTCCAACACAGTATTTGTTTACTGGCTAAAAACTCTCTCACAGACAACCGTACAATTAAGTTTGCAAACTTGCCACCTTGCCACTGTGTGCAATGGCCATTCCACAAAGAATTCCAAAATTGCTTTGCAGCATGGGCTAGGTGCTGGCATTGGTGCACAGCTTCTCAAGGGCAGGAGTGCTTTGAAGATGGCTGTAGTGTTACTCAGCAGTAAGATACGTATCACTCAGAACAATTAAGTTTGTGGACTTAATTGTCGAACTTTGTATGTAAAGACTCTTTACAAAGCAAATACTAGTCATGCATAGAGAATGATCAGAAAACTAGAAAATGGATGTTCGGAGTTGGGATTTTATCAGTTCAACAGAGGAGACAGCATAAAATAAAAATATCAAAGAATAGACATTGTGTGAGATTCTGGATGGGAGACTATCATGACCATCCGGCACAGAGCTAATAAGTATCATGAGAATTAGCTAAACACATGACAACTAAATGTAGTGTATAGTCCTGTATTGGATTCGGGACCAGATTTTGTTTTATTTTTTGATACAAAGAGCATGGTGGAATAATTGATGAAATGTGAATAAGGTCTACAGTTTTAATTTACAGATTTTGCTAATAGTGCTATGATTATGTAAGTGGATTGTATATGATTTTAGTAATACAATAAAGAATTTGGTGGTAAAAGGCCATGGAGATTGCAACTTACTCTCAAATAGCTAAGAAAAATATGCATATACTCATACATGCATAAACAGAGGGGACATAACAAAATGACACAATAAATGTGATAAAATGTTAGCACATTATGAACTTGGATAAAAGATTATTGGAATTTTCTGTATTACTAGTGTAACTTTTCTGTAAATCTTGAAACTATTTAGAATAAAAATCCATGAGAACTATCTGGATAACAAAGAAATTAATCCTGAAGTGTCTTACCCATACCTCAGTTTCAGTATTACATTTCACAAGACTAGCCATGTAGAATAAACATTCAGATACATGTCATGTAGATTTTATCATAGAAAGCATTGAGAGCATGAACATAGCCATAAAACTACCAAGTGTATTTTTAAAACAGCTACAAATCAAACTAAAAAAATACAAAGCACATGTGCAGGAATTTCCTACTTATTTTTTCTTTCTTAGCAAAAATTAATACAACTACTTGTATTTTCTTAAGTATTCTTTTGAAAAATCAGTTACATTAGTTTACCAAAAAATTGGTCATATATAAAGAATTGTTTTAGGTGAACTCTCCATCTGACTCAATGACCTTTTCACTCACCTTCTGTACATGTAAAAGCTGGAAAATAATGAGGAAAAATTGAAGAAGAATTGATGTATTTCCCCTGTGGTGTTGGTGAAGGATATTGAATATACTGTGGATTGCCAGAAAACAGAAACTAGTCTTAGAGGAAACATAACCAGGATGCGGCTTAGGAGTGAAGATGGTAAGACCTCGTCTCCTTTACATGGCACACTACACCAGGAAAGATCATTGCTGGAAAAGAATATCTTATCTGGAAAAGCAGAGACTCAAGAAAAATGAAGAAGGTGGATTGACACATAGCCAGAACAATGGATTCAAATGTGTTAAAGTTTATACGGCTTAGGACCAGATAATGTTTCTTTTGTAGGAACCCTGATGATGCAGCAATAAAGTACTCAGCTGCTACCCAAAAAGTCAGCAGCTGGAAACCACCAGCCACTCAGTGGTAGAAAGCTGTGCAGTCTGCTTTCATGAAGATTTATAGTCAAAGAAACCATATGGTTCAGTTCTCCCCTATAAGGTCACTGTGAGTCAGAATCAACTCAGAGGCAGCAGGTAGGATTTTGGTTTGGAACATTTCATTTTGTTATACAAAAGAATGCAATGAGTCAGAGCTGACTGGACAGCTACTAACAGCAACAATGAAAAATTACTTTAACTATAGTTGTGAAGGTTTTGTCTTTAATCTTGAATACATAAAAAGAAATGAACTTCATTTCTATTTTAATAATAAGTGTAAAGGTGAGAAGAAATCTTGAGCATGCATGGTTCTTCTGTGTCATCTTGGGTCTTGAATGTATCAAGATATGTCCTCTGTGGTTCTACTTTGTGCCTTTTACATTAAGTTTATCATACATCGTGGGCAAAGTTCATGCTTCTTTGTATCAAAATGTGCACTGTTGTTGTTGTTAGGTGCCATCAAATCAGTTCCAACTCATAGCAACACTAGGAACAATAGAATGAAATACTGCCCAGTCTTCTGCCGTATCCGCAATCATTTTTATGTTTAAGCCCATTGTTGCAGCCACCGTGTCAATCTATCTCTTTGAGGATCTTCCTCTTTTTCACAGACCCTCCATCTACCAAGCATGATGTCCTTCTCCAGGGACTGATCACTCCCAACAACATGTCCAAAGTATGGAAGACACAGTCATGCCATCTTTCCTTCCAAGGAGCACTCTGGTTGTACTTCTTCCAGAACAGATCTGTTTGTTTTTTTAGTGGTCCATGGTACTTTCTACTTTCCTATCCAATACCACAATTCAAAGGCATCAATTTTTCTGTCTTCTTTGTTCATGGTCCAGCTTTTGCATGCATACGGTGCAAATGAAAACAGCATGGCTTGGGTCATGTGCTTTTCAGTCTTCAAGGTGACATCTTTACTTATGAATACTTTAAAGAGCTCCTTTGCAGCAGATTTTCCCAATGCATCTTTTGATTTCTTGACTGCTGCTTCCATGGGCATTGATTGTGGATGCAAGTAAAATGAAATCCTAGACAACCTCAATCCTTTCTCCATTTATGCAGTGTCCTGTTGTGAGGATTTTTGTTGAGGTGCAATTCATACTGAAGGCTGCGGTCCCTGATCTTCATTAGAAAGTGTCTCAAATCTTCTTCGTTTACACCTAGTAAGATGGTGTCATCTGTGTAATGAACATTGTTAATGAGTCATCCTCCAATCCAAATGCCTCATTCTTCTTCCTATAACACAGCTTCCTGGATTATTTTCTCGGCATACAGATTAAAAATGTATGGTGAAAAAATGTGCACTGCATGCTCCTAAATGGACTTAGCTGACTGGTTCAGAAACAAAAGGGAAGGACGGGATTAATGAGGTATAGGGATTATAATTATTGGTCTGTTATTATGGGACAAATTTGTTATTGTGGCAGAAATTCAGGAATAGAATATGCTGCCATAGGACCTCTAGCTTGAGTATATTCAGGAATTTTTTTTATTTGTTTATTCTACTTTCTGGAACAGATATCAGAGCTAATGAGTTTCTTGCCATATTCAGTTGTTCTTTCTTATTTTTCATTCAGATTCTTCTCCTAAAGTCCTCTAAGTAGTAAAATAGCAGATACCACTTTAATTAGTTGAAAGGGATTTATGTTTGTATACACACATACCTATACATGAGGTCTGATAATTAAGCCAGCAAACTTAATTGTACTGAGTGCTACATTCCTCATTGCTAAGTTATCACTACAGTCACCTTTGAAGTAGTCCTCTTGGGAAGCTACGCACCGATTCCAGCACCCAGTCCACCCTGCAAAGCAATTTTGGAACTCTTTCAGGAATGGCCATTGCTCTGTGGTGGTGTGGTAGCAATTTCACAATCTTAATTGTATAGTTGTCTGTGAGGGAGTTTTTAGCCAGTAAACCAAAAACTGTATTGGAACACTCTTCCTACTCACCTGCTCTCGCCCCCAGTGACTTTTTTCTTTATCTGAAGTAAAAGA
This sequence comes from Heterohyrax brucei, assembly GCA_028571685.1. Lineage (NCBI taxonomy): Eukaryota > Metazoa > Chordata > Mammalia > Hyracoidea > Procaviidae > Heterohyrax > Heterohyrax brucei. The sequence goes on from CM053144.1 coordinate 81,441,728, forward strand.
AATATTGAAAGGAAGACATTTTGATGACACTCAGGACATCAAGGTTAATGTGAAAACAGTTCTGATGGCCATTCCAGTAAAAGAGCTTCAAAATTACTTTGAAATGTGGACTAAGCACTGGCATGGGTGCATAGCTTCCCAAAGGGAGCACTTTGAAGGTGACCTTATTGATGTTCGGCAATGAAGTATGTAGCATTTTTTCTAGGATGAGTTGACAAACTTAACTGGTAGTTCCCTATCTATGTCTATGTATATATGGAATGAAGAGCTCAACATTATCTACTTGTGAAATCAAGTTATACTTGATAATTCCACAAGAAATCTTTTAAAGTTTCAATATTTCTTAAGTAATATAAAGTAAAAGTAAGCAACATAGTGGCACTGGTAAAACTAACAAGGGAATTGGGAGTTTTATAGGAACTGAGTCAATCTCATATTCATCTTATATTAACTTAGGACTTTAGGAGGTCTATTACTTTAAACATAACAAGAGGCTACTGCATGGTTTAAAATCAGCAAAGATGTGCATCTAGGTTGTATCCTTTCACTATATTTATTCCATCTGTATTCTGAGCAAATAATCCAAGAAACTGGACTATATGAAGAAAAACAGGACATAGAGCTGGAGAAAGATGTCTAAAAGCCTACATTATGCATATGAGACAATCTTCTTTGCTGAAAGTGAAGTGGACTTGAAGCCCTTATTTCATCATGTCAAAGACCACAGCCTTCAGTAGAGAATAAACCTCAGTGTAAAGAAAACAAAAATCCTCACAACTAGATGAATAAGCAACATTATGATAAATGAAGAAAACATTGAAGTTGTCAAATAATTCATTTTACTTGGATCCATAATCAACAACCATGAAAGCAGCAGTCAAATCAAAAGACACCTTGCATTGGGCAAATCTGCTACGAAAGACCTCTTTAAAATGTTGAAAAGCAATGATGTCACCTTGAAGATAAATGTCCTCCAGACTCAAACCATGGCATTTTTAATTGCTTCATACGCATACAAAAGTTGGACAATAAATAAGGAAGTCCAAAGAAATGACATCTTTAAATTATGATGTTGGTAAGAATATTGACTGCATTATGGATTGCCAGAAGAATGAATAAGTCTGCAAGGGTGGTAAGACTATCTCAGGTACTTTGGACACATTCTCATGAGGAGTCAGTTCCTAGAGAAGGATATCTTTCTTGGCAAAATAGACAGTCAGTGACAAGGAGGAAGACCCTTAATGAGATAGAATGACACAGTGACTCAACCATGGACTCAAGCATAAAAATGACGGTGAGTAAGGTGCAGAACTTGGCAGTGTTTTGTTCTGTTATACACAGGGTCTCTATGAGTCAGAAGCCACTTGAGGGCACTAAGCAACAACAACGTCATCTAACTGAAATGTGATAAATGACAATCAATATTGTGTCAAAGATAATAATGAGATGATCAGTACTTAGAAATTTAACCTTGCTTTGTTTTAAACTGAGGCTAGACAGATTCTTTAGACCCACAACTTTATTAAACATTTAGCCTTTGGAAACAGCCCAGCAGAGGTTACTTATTCAGGAAACCACCGACAAGGGAGTTCTGAAGTAGGTTTACCACAATTAGATGCTCGATGAGTTTCTTTAAATGTAACCGTATTTTTCTTCTTTATTAAGAGTTTCTCAGATTTATTCAGAATAAGAGTTCCAGAACACTTAATTGTGCTTATGAGGAACTTGTACGTGAATCAAGAGGCAGTTGTCCAGACAGAGCAAGGGGATAGTTAGTGGTTTAAAATCAGGAAAAATGTGTGTCAGGGTTGTATCCTTTCACAATACATATTCTGTCTTTCTGCTGAGAAAGTAATCCAAAAAACTGGACTATAAAATTAAGAAGAACTGGACATCAGGATTGAAGGAAGACTCATCAACAACCTGTGACACAACCCCACTGGCAGAAAGTGAAGTAGGCTGGAAGCATCTACTACTGAAGACCAAAGACACAGCCTTAGGTATGGCTTATACTTCAACATCAAGAAAACGAAAGCCCTCACAACTGCACCAGTAAGCAACATTGTGATAAATGGAGAAAAGAGTGAAGTATCAGTGATTTCATTTTACTTGGATCAACAATCAGTGCCCATGGAAGCAGCAGTCAGGAAATCAAAATACACCGTGCACTGGGCAAATTTGCTGCAGAAGACCTCTTTAACATGATGAAAAGCAAAGATGTCACCTTGAAAACTAAGGTGCACCTGATCCAACACATAGTATTTTCAATTGCATCATATTCATGTGAAATCTGGGCACTAAATAAGGAAGACAGTAGAGAAACCTTTGAATTCTGGTGTTGGAGAAGAATATTGAGTATAACATGGACAACCAAAAGAATGAACAGACTTCTCCTGGATAAAGTACAACCAGAGTGTTCCTTAGAACCAAGGATGGAAAGATTACGTCCTACATACTTTGGACATGTTGTTAGAAGGAATTAATACCTGGAGAAGAACATCATGTTTGGTAAAGGAGAGGTACAACAAAGAAGAGGACAGCCCTCAATAAGATGGATTGACACAGTAGCTGTAATAATGGTCTCAATCATAACAGTGACTGCGGGCATGGCACAGGACCCAGCAGGGTTTTGTTCTTTTGCACATACAGTCACTATAAGTCAGAACTGACTCAATGGCATCTAACAACAACAACATTGTAAATGGTATCATTTTCTTGATTTCTTTTTAGAGTTCTTTTTATTGGTGTGGAAGAATCTACCTGATTTTTGCATGTCAATTTTGTATCCTCTCATTTGTTGACTTCTTCCATTAATTCCAGTAGCACTCTTGTGGAGTCTCAGGAATTTTCTTTATATATTCACGTATTTCTCTTATATCATCTTTTAATATCAAAACTAAATGAATCTCCACTACCATCAAGTCGCCTTCAACTCATAGTGACCCTGTAGACAGAGTAGAACTGCTTCACAGAGTTTCCAAGGAGCACTTGGTGGATTTGAACTATCAACCTTTTGGTTAGCAGCTGTTGCACTTAACAACTATACCACCAGGGTTTCCTGCTAACAGGGACAGTTTTACTCTGTTGACTTGCTGCTTTAATTAGGGCTTCTAGTACAATACTGAATAAGAGTGGTAGTGAAGGGCATTCTTGTCTAGTTCCTGTTCACAAGGGAACCTTCTGAAGGCATTTTGCTGCTAAGGTCCTGTGTTCAGTCAAAGAGTATGCTTTTGAAGAAAAATAAAGATAAACTTTTGGACAAAGATAGCAAATATGTGTGCCAATTTGGTACACCAAATACTTCAGGCTGTTTTCCCGTTGGCATTTTTCAAGACTTGCTACCTTGCTGAATCACTCTGCCTCTTTGCCTGTCCCACAAAGGAGCACCACTACTTACCTTGCTCTCTATTTGTCTATCTCAGTCTCTCTTTCTCTCCTATTTTTCTCTTTTTCCTTCTCTCTGTCTCTCTCACTCTGGCTCTCTTGCTCTCACATAGGCGTACACACAGAGTCTCTTTATCTTTCTCACTTGGTGATTGTGAGTTTCCCTGTTTGACTTTTCTTAGCCTAACTTATCCATTCTCTGGTAGACTACACATAAACAATCATGATCTAACTCTACAAGCAGAGGTCAGGGACTAGAAGTGTGATACTGACACTTCTAAGAAGCAGATGTGGAGAGTAGAGATGCCAGAGATACTAATGTCGGGAGGCAGGGACAACAGTGAGCCATCTTGAGAGATTGCCACTACAACTCATTTAAATATCTTTCAAGTGATGAATACGACCACCTTCCTCATGTCATAATGAAAGAAATCAGAGGCATTAGAATGTAATTTGCTCAAAGTCTCAAAGTTAAGATGTAGAAGAATTGATATCCAAACATAGGTAGCCTGTAAGAATGGCTTGACGTTAATAAGTTACACATGGCAGGTGGTGATGGCACACTCAGAATTCCCTGGTACTTTTGGAAACTGTTAACCATTCTTAAGTCAGCTACAGCCAGAATTATCTGAAAGTCCATCTCCTTTTTGTTAGAAAAGAAAAAAAAAATCATACTGTGAAGAAAGTTCACAGAACACACTAGTTTTTCATTAAACAAATAGTACACACATTTGCTTTATGACAATGGTTAGCAACCCCCAAAATGACAGCATTCTCCCTTCTTGACCTTGGTTCATTATTACTAGCTTTCCTGTCCCATCTTGCCTTCTAGTCCTTGCCCATAGGCTAGTATGCCCCTTTAGTCTTGTTTTGTTTTGTGGGCCTGTCTAACCTGTGGATTAAGGGTGAACCTCAGGAGTGACTTCATTACTGAGCTAAAAGTGTATCCAGAGGTCATAGTCTTGGAACTTCTTCAGTCTCTATTGGACTAGTAAATCTGGTGTTTCTTGTGAGTTAGACTTTCATTCTGCATTTTTTTTCAGGTCTGTCTAGGACCCTCTACTGTGATCCTCATTGGAGCAGTCAGTGGTGGTAGCTGGGCACCATCTGGTCTCTGTCTGGTAGAGGCAGTGGTAGATGTGGTCCATTAGTCCTTTGGACTAATCTTTCCCTTACATCTTTAGTTTTCTTCATTCTCCTTTGCTTCTGAAGGGTTGAGACCAGTGGAGTATCTTAGCTGACCACTCACAGGATATTAAAACCCCAGATGCTACTCACCAAGTAGAATGTAGAACCTTTTCTTTATAAACTATGTTATGCCAATTAAGCTAGGTATTCCCTGAGTTCATGGTTACCACAGACCTCAGCCCATTGATTTGGTCCCTCAGGGAGTTTATATGCATTTATGAAGCTTCTATGACCTTGTTAAAGGTCATGTCTTTGTAGATACTCTATCTTCTATATAAAGCACGTTACATAGCTTCACAGGCTATGCTGTTAAGTGCTAATATTAGTCAAATGCCATATAAACTACACATTTTAAGAAAAATATTTAAAAACAATTCAAAGATTGTATACTTCTAGTCAAATACCCCTGAAAAATACCATCAACAGTGAATCTCACAGTAGTTACTATATTCTGCTGAAGTTTACTTAAAGAAAGACAATGATTATTAACACAGGCTTATCAACTGAATGAAACAATAATCATATTTTCATTATTCTAAGAAGTAAATTTCACTGAGTTAAGACTGGGGGTCAACAGGGCTCTCTATTCTTTTATGAGGACTCTAGAACCCCTGGGGTCCTCATGATGGCACTGGGCTGGGCAGAGCTGAGTCTGTTTTCTTGGCTTTTACAGCTTCTAGAGACTGTCAGGAAACCCTGGCGGCATAGTGGTTAAGAGCTATGGCTGCTAACTGAAAAGTCAGCCATTGGAATCAGCCAGGTGCTCCTTGGAATCTCTATGGGGCCATTCTACTTTGTTCTACAGGGTTGCTGTGAGTTGGAATCACCTCTACAGAGACTTTGTAGAGACTGACAACATTCCTTGGTTTGTGTACCACTCCTTCATCTTGAAAGCCAGCAACACAAGATTGAATCCTCCCATTCCATTGCTCTGACATCCCTTTACAACTTTCAGAGAACCGTGTGATTTCATTGAGCTCAGCTGGATAATCCAAAATAACCTCCTTATTTTGAAATGAGCTGATTAGCAACTTTAATTCCCTTAGAACTATGATAGACCAATGGCTCTGAAAACATCCCTGTGAAATCTATGAACTTGTGAATATGCTACTTTACATGGTAAAATGGACTTTGTAGATGTAATGAAGGATTTCTAGAGATTACTCAGGTGGGCCCAATGTCATAACAAGTATCCTTGCAGGAAGATCAGATCACAGAGAAGCTGAGATTTGAAAATTGTTACTTTTCTGCCTGTGAAGATGGAGGGAAGGGATATCAGATAAGGAATGCAGTTGGACTCTAGAAACTAGAAAAGTCAAGGATACAGATTCTCCACTATTACTTCCCCAAAGAAGACATTTTAGATTTCTGATCTCCAATAAGAAGCTCAGAATCAAAACCATTGCCCTCAAGTTGATTCCAACTCATAACAACAGTAGAAGACAGAATAGAACTGCTCCATAGGGTTTTCAAGGCGAGTCTCCTGAATTGGGTAGCAGCCATAGTTCTTAACCACCAAGAAACCAGGGTTCCCTCTGACCTTCAGAATTACAAAATAATAACTTCTGTTGTTCTCAGTTACTAGGGTTGTGATAATTTGTTGCAGTAGCAATAGGAAACCAATACACTCAAACTTTAACATATTTATAGGTTCCAGGGTTTCATATGTAGACAGATTTGGGATACCATTATTTTACTTACAGCAGCAACCATATTTTTAGCAAATAAATTATACTAACCCTTGGAATTGTATATATATACTCTTGTAATTGTATTAGTCAATGAAGAATTAGCTTCTATTTAGATGAAAATAAATTTTGTATGTGAAGATGACCATTTCATCAAAATGTACTCACTTGCTGTTGGCAAGTTAATGGCTTCTCAAAAGCTTTTTCTTTTTGTTCCCTAATTCACTGATAAGTTGTACATAAAAAGAAAAATTATTTCTACAAAGCAGCTAAATGGAGATGTGACTGAGCTCAAAATATATAATATTCTCTCATGAATACTAATACATCCTTTCATTAAAATAAAGTACAGCTCAGCTAAAAGTATTGGCAGTGCACTGTTTCACCAACGTTTATGAAGCTTTTTTTTTTAAGGTTTTGGTGTCGCAAAGATGGCCTGTGGAAAGTAAAGGGAATGGAAATTTAACTTTCCTGCAAGGCATAAGAACAAATAAAACCAGATCGATGATTAAAAAAAGAAGAAAATCTAAATGGTACACAAAAATTGTATGACAGAAAAATCTTTAAATAAAACTAATCAAAGACAAGCTAGAATCGCTAAGGGCACTAAGAATAATATAATGGTATTCAAGATGAATATTGGTTTCAATTAGTTCTTAATATTCATTGCTACAGGTAGACATGTCATTTAGGGAAGGTAAAACAAGATATTGCTATTGACAACTGAACACAAAGCAAGCTGAGGATAGATGTGTAAGACTGACAAAATTTCATAAGGTATTTAGAGACACAATCCAATTGGATTGATTTTTATAGGAAATAAGTGATTTTTTTACACAGTAGAACACTTTCATACTCATTACTGTACAGGCAAAAGGCCTTTTAATGTTTTTAATTTTTATTTCCTTACAATTACAAAAGCAGACAGGGCACTTTATAAGGCATTCATAAATTCAACCCCTATGTTTTCTGTGCCAAGACTTGCAGAGAAGCCTGTTAGCCTATGGCTATAAACTTTCTTCTAAAAGCAATTCAGGGTGTTTTCTTAGAAGGCACTGTATAAAAATGATGAAAATTTTGGATATAGCCTATTTCATTTTTGTCTGGGAGAGCTGGATTTCAAAACATTATTTCAAATTAAAACATTTAAAGATTAATCCTGATTGTTTTTGTATTTAAGATTGAATTACATGATCAATGAATATTTGTTGAGTTGAATGTATTTTTTGAACTGTAACTGTGAGACAAAGAAAATGCAAAAATGTTTAATATGAAGGTGAAAGCTAAACCATCAACTAATCCATGAAATACCTTAGCATCTCTAGGCTTTCAAAAGAATTCAAATTCCCTACATTTATTTCTTACCACCTTTCTTTCTTTCTCCTCTTTTTTTTTTTTAACCCTTGATACTTATTGAGCATCTAGTGGTGCAGATAGTTTGTGCATGGGTACTGACTGAGAGATTGCGAACTGATTCCAGCCAGCAGCACAGCAGCACAGTCAAAGAAAGTCTTGGCAAGCTACTTCCACAAAATTACAAATATTAAAAATCATCTGCAGTGCAGTTTTATTGTGAGACTCGTGGAGTTTCCGTGAGTTGTTACGGACCCCATGGTAATAGGATTTTATTCTATACCAGGCATAGTGCTCACCTTCATAGACCTGATAGACTGGTCAAAGAGGTCAGCAGATAGCAACCAAACAAAAAGAACATCAAATAAATAAATGCCACCGATAATTAGTAACATAAAGACCTACAGCCAGTTTAGGAATTCTCCTTGAAGAGACCAAACTTCTGAGAGAGAGGAACAAAGACCAGAGGGGAGCTGGCAATATTTGACTGGATTATCACAGAAGACCTAACCTAGAAAGTGATTAGTAAAGTAAAATCTGAAAGATAAGAAGCAGTTATACAGGGAAGCAATGATTCAGAAACTCCCATGCAGAGGAAATAGTGTATGCTAAGACCATGAAATGCAAAATAGCTTGGTTTACACTTAAATGGTTGGAGCATAGTGAGCACAATGGGAGCACACTGCAACAGGCTGTCAGGTTGTTTTTGACTGGAGCCAGATAAAAGCGGAATACCAAGAGTTAACTAAAGATATTGACCCAGAGGCGTTTTCCAGCCTCCTTCACAGCTCAGCAGGCCATGTGACTAATTTTTGGCCAGGCTAAATCGAAATGTCATGCACACTTTTCGGTTGTCAGGTTGGCTGCTAATCAAAAGGCCGGCAGTTTGACTCCACCAACCACTCCTAGGAAACCCTAGAGGGCCGTTTTTCTCTGCGCCATAGAGTCACTATGACCTAGAACCAACACGACAGCAACAAAGAAGTAACATGAAAGGAAGGGCTATCCCTGTCTGCCTTGCTTCCAGACTGTTGTCCAGGACAACTGGAGTTCTTGCAGTCATCATGGACCATGAGCTTAAGAAGCATACCAAAGTGATACACAGGGAAGAACTCATTTCCTTAACAACTTTGTAGACCCTACCTATCCATTTATTTTATCTTAGACAGGAAAAAAGGGTAACTTTTTTAAGGCAATGGGTACTTTGCGTATTTCTATTACCTCAACTGATACCTAATATCAGAGGCAGATATAACAGTCCTAATGAGAGGTGACAACAGCTTATAATGTAGTAGCAGTGGATATAGAGAGAAGAGGACAGTTTCAAGATCTATTTTGGAGGCACAGCCCAAAGGGCTGAATAATAGATTACATACGGGAGGGTGAAAGAAAGAAAATGTCAGGAATTAATCAAAGCTTTGTGGCTTGAGCAACCAATTGCTAAATGGTGTCATCATTACTGAAAGGCGAAGACGTGAAGAGGCACAGAACTCAAGGAAAATAAACAATTTACTTTTGGATATTTTCAGAAACACTAAGTTCTTTTTTCAGATTGTTTTCAATCTGTGATAAAGTTAAGTTACATATGTATATGTATACACAAAAAAACAAAAACCCACTCCCATCAAAATTCATAGTTAACTGTAATTTCACCAGAAAACCTATAACCTCTTTGGGAATTCTCACTGACTTTGAATTTTGTCATTAAGGTCATTCATAATTAGATTAAATTACTGTACAAATATGCTATGTTCTTTAGATTGCTATAGGTTCTAGAAGGAAAAAATACCAACCAGGACCCTGTATTTAGATCAAGAGTTTCTCTCATTTTTCTGTAAGGGGATACTAATGTTTTCAAAGGCTCTTCTTTCTGCTACTGATTTGCAATGTTATCTAATTTGGTCCTTAGTGGTAAGATTTGTCATCATCATTTTCTGGGTGGGTGATTCAAGGCAGGTTAAGTAACATTAGCAAGGTTACATGGCTAGGAAAAGGGAGAACAAGAATTCACAGCTAAGTCTGTTGAATCTCAAAGCCTGTGTTTCTACCACTAAAAACTGCCTTTTTCTCATATAGTCATGCTACAGATAAAACAAATTCCTTGTTACTATTATAATGTTAATTAGTTATAATGATGAAAATTGATTCTACAAATACACTTACATATTTATTCACACATATTCGTATGTATGTGCTTTGGAAATTTTTCCAATAAAGAGCAATTCATAAAGAGGTCAACTAGAGGAGAACTTTTCATGAGAAACCCTATATCTCTGGGTAGCCTCCGGCATTGATTAAATTGAAGTTTAAAAAAATGATAATTCAGTTCCTTCTTAGATAGTCCATTATCAAAACATAATGCCTTTTAAATGAGTGGGAGAGAAAGCCCGTAGGCAGGAAAAAGTAGTAAAATCAAGAATGATCATCTAGTGTATGATATTTAAATGAGAAGTATGAGGAGTAAATAAAAGGGCACTGCCAGTTTCAGGCAGGAGAAATTACAGTGTGTCCACTGGGAAGAAGACTGGAATACATTTTTATTGAAAAAAATAATTTAGCTACATAAAGAGTTCTTTTCCCTGGATTCCTTTTTTTTTTTTCCACACTGTATCACTTCTCAGTGTCCCAGAGTGCAGTGATTTCACTGTCAGAAAATCCTGGTGGCATAGGGCTTAATTGCTACCGCTACTAACAAAAAGGCTGACAGTTCAGATCCGTCAGGCACTCCCTGAAAACTCCATGGGGCAGTTCTATTCAGTCCTACAGGGTGGCGATGAGTAGGAATTGACTCAGTGGCAGTGGGTTTTATGCAGGCAAATAGCTTGTTTTTAGTATAATATCGACGTATAAAGAGCTTGTGTAAAAACACAAATTGTATCATACACATAGTTGTTGGAAACCCATTATACAAAAAGATATATAGTAGGTCATAAGTGGATCCAAGAGGGAAATTAGTGGTTTCTGACCTCAAGCGGTCCAAATCCTAGTGGAAGTAACATGTAAATACGTAAGTAACTGTTTTCAGGTTAAGATCATCATTATGATTATACTACGTTTTCTAAATTCAACCCAAAACAAGCTTCTCTGCTTTTGAACTTATTTAGTATATAATTCACTGCTAATGGTTATGCCAGAGAAATAAACAATAATTTAACACAAAATTAAAGCATGTGCCTTTATAGGTGCCCAGTTTACACTGACTTGGTCTATTTGAGCATTATATGTTGACAACTCAGTCATTTTGAACTCTACATTGAGATTTTCTTCAACTGACTGCTGCACAATGAGGGGCAATGGCAATAACTTGGAGCCCCCTACCTCCCACCCGCATTCTGTGTTTTGCCTTCTCAGTGAAGTTTCCTGACAAATTCTGGATCTCCAAAAGGTCATCCCTTTCCCACTTGCCATGTAAGTTTTAACATACGGCCAACTTTTTAATCTGTAGCATCCTCTGCTGTGCTCTAATCCTTGAAGAAGAAGTTCCCACCTGCCCTCTGTCTGGTTTTGAGAGAATTCACCTGGCAGGACAAATGTTTGATGCCCTGGATTACAACATGTCCTGCGTCAACACCAGTTAGCATCTCTTGATTCTCCCAAATATAATCCCTGCCTTGTCAAATCTTGACTCCAAAACCTCCAAATAGATGTCGCTTTTTTTATTTTGTATATCAGAAGTTCCTTGCATTATGATTTGATGTATTTACATTAAGACAAGTTTATAGTCTTTATAATATCTTTTTCTTAAAACACAGAAACTACCTCCGTTTATTTTTTCTTTTTTTTTTTTTGTTGGCTATTTAATTCTATTAATACTTTTTCTGACAAAGAGATCTAACTTGGTGGAACCTAGTATCTTGACTGAAACAGAAATTACACTATTTTCTCAAGTAAACAGAATTAAAGTTCAGACCTGTATCCTAGTATGTTTTACTGCATTTGGAAAAGAAATAAACTTTGACATTCTCGCATAAAATGAAATTGATATAGGTCATATTTTAAGTAGGATAGCTATTTTAAGTTTGATGGATGGCTTCTTTTTTTTTGGTTCAATTGCCTAACATTCAAATGTATTTTATTTCTAGTGATTAAGAAAATTTGCTTAATTGGCAATACAAAATGCATTTAAAAACTCAATAAGATAATTGTAATTCATACAGTCAAATCTTGTTTTAAATATAATATATAGTTTTAAAGTTAAAATTTTATTGCAGTAGGCTGTAGTAAAATTTCCTCATGTGTTCATACAGAGCATAAAGAACAGATATTCTAGGAAGCTTAAACTATGAACTAATCATTTTTACTGGATGTTAGCAGAGTGAAAGTTTTTTAAAGCAGGACAATTCAATTTCCCTCTGGATACTCATTCACGTGTGGCCCTGGAGGTGTAGTGGTTAGGGACATGGCTGTTGAAGCCCACCAGCTGCTCCTTGGAAATCCTATGAGACAGTTCTATGCTGTCCTATAGGAAATAACTTTATGGCAGTGGGTTAGTCATGCAAATAAGGAAAGGTCAAAATACAAGTCAGATAATAACTGTCAGTTCAAAGAGAAATTTTCTGACAAGTCAGCAGATTCTTTTCCTTTATCTAATTGTAAGAATATTGGTCCAGAAGAATTCCCTGGGAAAATATATTTTACCAAATTTGACAAAAGAATAATTCACATCTGCATAGACTATAGACAAGGAACATTATGAAAATAATTGAGAAAATTATCTCTTGAAATTTTCTGTCTCAGAATCTTGTATGCATGAGTTCAATTCAACTTTACAAGAATAGCTTTTTCATACTCTATACTGCATATTTTGGAGTAAGAAATGAGACATTCAAATCATTTTAGAAGCAAATATAAGCGAACCAGAAGTTTGTGTTTAACCTCCCTGACTACAATTATAAATGAAGATGCAAAAATCCTAAGCTAAATATAGCTGAATGTGTTCAACACTATATTAAAAAAATCCCTTATAAAGTGAAAATAATTCTCGGGAGTGCAAAGGTAATTGTGTTGTTATGATGCTGGGAGCTACGCAACCTGTATTTCAATTACCATTAGGGTTACCTGTAGTGAACAGGTTCCAGGTCAAAACAAAGAAGAAAGGCCTAGTGATCGACTTCCAAAAGTTTGCCAATGAAAACTTCCTGGATCACAGAATGTTGAGTGATGCACTGCTGGAAGATGAGCCTTTATTGTTATTGGCTAGGTGATGCCCAGTTGGTTCCAACTCATAGCGTACAACAACATGAAACACCATCCAGTCCTACGCCGCACTCGCAATCATTGTCCTTGAGCCCAAAGTTGCGGCCACTGTGTCAACCTGGCTCTTTGACCATCTTCCTCTTTTCTCACTGACCTACTTTATCAGGTGATATCTTCCTTATCCAGGACTGATCCCTCTGATAACATGTCCAAAATATGTGAGACATAAACATAATCATCCTTGCTTCAAAAGAGTAGTCTCTTTTTACTACTTCTGAGACAGATTCGTTCATTCTTTTGGTAGTCCATGGTGTATTCTATATTCTTCAGTAACATCACGATTCCAAGGCGTTATTCTTTGGTCTTCCTTATTTATCTTTATTCATCATCAATCTTTTACAAGCATATGAGGTGACTGAAAGCACCCAAGCCATGGTCAGGCACACCTTAGTCTTTAAGGTGACATCACTGTTTTTAACACTTTGAAGAAAGCTTTTGCAGAAGATTTGCCCAGTGCAACGTGTCTTTGGATTTCGTGACTGCTGCTTCTAAGGGTGTTGATTGTGGATCTAAGAGAAATGAAATTCTTGACAACTTCAAATTTTTCTCTGTTTAGTATAATGTTGCTACGATCAGTAACAGCTGTGAGGACTTCTGTTTTATGTCGAGGTGCAATCTGTACTGAAGGCTGTGGTGTTCGATTTTCATTAGTAAGTGCTTCAACTCCTCTTCATTTTCATTAAGCAAGGTTGTATCTTCTGCATAATACAGATTGTTGGTGAGTCTTCTTCCAAACCTGATGTCCCATTCTTCTTCAGATAGTCCAGTCTTTCAGAACTTTTGCTCAGCACACAGACTGAACAGGTGTAGTTAAAAGGTACAAACCTGAAGCACGCTTTTTCTGCCTTTAAACCACACAACATCCCCTTGTTCTGTCTGTTCAAGGACTGCCTCTTGAACTAGGTACCCATTCCTCAAGAGCACAATTAAATGTCCTGAAATTCCCATTCTTTGTTATGACCCACGCAGTCAAATACCTTTGCATAGTCAATAAAATATACGTAAATACTTTTCAGGTATTCTCTGCTTTCAGCCAGGCTGCATCTGACATCAGCTATGATATTCCTGGTTCCAAGTCCTCCTCTGAATCCAGCTTGAATTTCTGGCAGTTTCCTATTGATATATTGCTGCAGTCACTTTTGAATGACCTTCAGCAAAATTTTACTTGCTTATGATATTGCTCACTGTTTTAGTCAGCTAGGGCTGCTCTAACAGAAATACCACAGAGTGGATGGCTTTAACAAAGAAAGATTTATTCTTACACAGTCCGGTAGGTTGCAAGTCCATATTCAGGGTGTCCGCTCCAGGGAAAGACTTTCCCCTTGACGGCTCTGGAGGAAAGTCCGGTATTGCATCAGTCATTGTCCAGGGAGCGTCCTCACACAAGAACCTCTGGTCTGAAGGACGTGCTCTGCTCCCGGTGCTGCTTGCTTGATGGTAGCGAGGTTCTCAAATTGTCCTTGGTTGTTTTTCCTTTTATTCCTTGCAAGCTAAAAGCATTAAGGGTGGGGCCAGCCATACTCCAGGGAAACTTCCCCATAGCAGGAATTCACAGCCCCACCCTAATCCTTTAACATAGAGGTTAGCAAAACCACACAATGGAGGACAGTCCCAAGATACTGGGAACCATATCCCAGCCACATGGCTGCACACATTTTTGGGGGGACACAATTCAAACCATGACATCCCACCCTTTGACAACCCAAAAATCACATCACAAAACATTTAACACATTCATGTCACCATGGCAAAATTATGTCCATCCATATAACAGAAGTCTTAAATCAGTTCCAAGTCCAAAATACAAAAACTCTTCTACATCTGTGAAACTTAGAAGGCATTAACAGGCAACAGGCAAGTCAACAGAACACATTACATTAGCCCTCAGAGCTTTGGAAATACTCTTACATTTTCTGAGACATTCTACACAACAGCAATGCTCTCCAGACTCTAGGTATCGGCCACACTCTCAGGTTTCTGAGTGGAGACCTCCAGCCCCGTGCTACAACTTTGCCTTCAAGGCCCACTTGGACAGAAACTCTGTCCCATCGGCTTTAGGAGCACCCTAAGCCCAACTGAGTGGCAATTCCACCCTTACGAACACAGCACGCCATGGTTCCACCCTTTCAAACCCCTGAGGTCACGGCCATACCTCTTGAGACTGAGGCAGCTCAGCTTCTCACGCTATCTGCCTCTTCAGCTTCAGCTTCCTATGGCCGCATGGCCTGGGCCTCAGGCCCACATCTGCCCTGCCGGGCAAGTGTTCCAAAGCTTTGTAGCTCCACTGGTTTAAGTGCCCGGAGGCACCCCACTCCTGGTACCAATTCTGTTTTAGTCAGCTAGGGCTGCTCTAACAGAAATACCACAGAGTGGATGGCTTTAACAAAGAAAGATTTATTCTTACACAGTAATTTCTGCATTTGGGAGGGTCACTTTTCTTTGGATTAGGCATAAATATGGATCTCGTCTGGATTCTTGGTCACATAGCTCTCTTCTAAATTTCATGGCAAAGATGAGTCAGACATTCCAGCACTGAATTGTTTGTTTAAACATTTTATTGATATTCTGTCAATTCCTGGAGCCTTGCTTTTCACCAGTGCATCAACTGCAGCTTGCACCTCTTTAAGTACCATCGGTTCTGGATCACATGCTACCTCTTGAAACAGTTGAACATGGACAGGTATTTTTGGTGCAGCAACTCTGTGTATTCTGTCCCTCTTCTTTTCATCCTTACTGCCTTGTTTAATACTTTCCCCACGGAACTCTTCAGTAGTGCAACTCAAAGCTTGAATTTTTTTCTTCAGTCCTTTAAGCTTCAGAAATGTGCAGAGTGTTCTTCCTTTTTGGTTTTCTGTATCTAGGACTTGGTGCACGTCTTTATAATACTTCGTCTTCTAGAGGTGCCCTTTAAATCTTCTGCTCAGCCCTTTTACTTTCTCATTTCTTCTGTTTATGTTAGCTACTCTAAATCAAGAGCAAGTTTCAGAGTCCCTTACGGCATGTATTTTGGTCTTTCCTTTCTTTCTTGTTTTTTTAATGACCTCTTCATTCTTTCCTGTATGATGTCCTTGATGTCATTCCACAACTTGTCTGGTCTTTGGTCATTAGTGTTCAATGTGTCGAATCTATTCTTGAAATCATCTCTAAATTCAGGAGGGACATATTCAGGGTGGTATAGACTTCAGCTGTCATGGACTTGTTCCAATTTTCTTCAGTTTTGACTTGAACTTGCATATGAGCAATTGATGGACAGTTTGGCGGTCAGTCCCTGCTTTGTTTTGATGGATGATACTGAGTTTTTCCATCCTGTCTTTCTGTAGGTATAGTTTGTTTGTTTCCTTTGCATATGGTGAGATCCACGTGTACGTTATTGTTGTTAGGGACCATCAAGTTGGTTCTGACTCATGGCGACCCTATACACAACAGAACAAAACACTGCCTGGTCTTGTGCCCTGTCCAAAATCGCTTTTATGCTGAAGTCTATCATTGTAGCCACCATGTGAGTTCATCTCATTGAGGGTCTTACTTTTTTCCACTGACCCTCCACTCTACATAGCGTGATGACCTTCTCCAGGGACTGATCCCTCCTGACAACATGTCCAAAGTATGTAAGATGTAGTCTCACCATCTTTGCTTCCAAAGAGCTTTTTGATTGTATTTCTTCCAGATCTGTTTGTTCTTTTGGGAGTCCATGGTACATTCAATATTCTTCTTCAATATCACAATTCAAAGGTGTCCATTCATAAGATTTTCATTGGTTAATTGGAAGTAGATTGTGAGGTCCTTGTTCCTGGTCTATCTTAGTCTGGAAGTTTGGCTGAAATCTGTCCACCATAGGTGACTCTTCTGGTATCTAAACACCAGCAGCATAGCCTCCATCATCACAATTACATGAAAGCTCCCACAGTGTGACAAACTGACAGACAAGTGGAGGGCCCATGTGTATAGCTGCTATTTATGTTGCAACGAAGATGTTGTTTGGCAAACTTCTATCATGCGATCTCTTGCCCTATTTCTGTCACCAAAGCCATATTTTCCAACTACTGATCCTTCTTCTTTGTTTTCAACTTTTTGTATTCCAGTTACTGATAATTATCAATACATCCTGATTGCATGTTCAATCAATTTCAGACTGTAGAAGTTGGCAAAAATCTTCAGCTGCTTTATCCTTGGCCTTAGTTACTGGTGCATTTGTTTGAATAATAGATGTATTGACTTATCTTCCTAGTAGTCATGTGGATATTATCCAATCACTGATAGCTTTGCACTTCGGGATAGACCTTGTAGTGTTCTTTTTGACAATGAATGCAGTGACATTTCTCTCTAAGTTGTCATTCCTCTCCCAGTAGACTAGTTTAGAATACTGTCGATTTCAGCTCACTAATCCCTAGGATATTAATGTTTATGAGTTCTGTCTCATTTTGGTACTTTTCAATCTTCTTAGATTCACACTTTGTACATTCCATGTTCAAATATTAATAGATATTTGCAGCTGTTTCTTCTCATTTTGAATTGTGCCATTTCAGCAAATGAAGATCCCCAAAGCTTGACTCCATCCACGTCCTTAAAGTTGAATCTATTTTGAAGAGGCAGCTCTTTCCCAGTCACATTTTGAGTCCTTTCTAACTTGATGAAACCCCAGTAGCATAGTGATTAAGAGCTATATGTCTGCTAACCAAAAGGTTGGCAGTTTGAATCCACTAGCTGTTTCCTGGAATCTATGGGACAGCTCTAATCTGTCGCATAGGATCATTGTGAGTCAGAATTGACTCAACGGCAGGAGGTTTTTTTTTTTTTCTTTTTAATCTAACCTGAGGGGCTCATCTTCTGGCATTATATAAGACTATGTCTCACTTTTAAATTTAGGGTTTTCACTGGCAGTTTGTTGTTTAGAAGTAAACCACTGGGTCCTTCATGCCAGTTTGTCTCAGTCTGGAAGCTCCACTGAAACCTGTCCAGCATAGGTGAACCAGCTGCTATTTGAATACGGGTACCAGAGCTTCCAGTACCACAGTAGCAGGAAGCTCCCACAGTTTCACAAAACTGACAGACTGGTGACATTTATAGTGATGAAAGATTAGCACCCAAGGTTATACAGCACTAAAAATACACAGCGGTTGAAACAATGCACTCTAGCAGATTAATCATCATAAACATGGCATGGCATCTTCTGGCAACACTTCTTCTTTCTGTATATGGAGTCACCGTTAAACCATCTTTTACACACATACTCACACACACATACACACACTTAAAGTTGTTCTGCTCAGAGACAGTGTATCATATGGTCCACAGTTTTTATTCTGTATGACAATCTCTACATTTTAATTGGAATAATTGCACCATTTAAATTTGACATTATCATTGATATACTGGAGTTTAAATCTACCTTCCTGCTAGTTCTTTTCTCTTTGTCCGTATTCTTTTGGTTCCTTTTCCTTGCCTTTTTTATGATTTCTTAGTTGTTTCTGGAGCAGTCCTAAGTCTATGACTACTTACTCACTGTTACTGAGACAAGACTTTTTGAGTACTCTACACAATGCCCTGTAGATTATGGCTTTTTTTTTTCTTTTCAGACTGATTAGTTAGGAAAGAGACTATTACTGGCCCTCTGTAGATTGTAGGCACTGTTTCCTTTAACTCTTTCAGGTAGTTGTTTCTGAAGCCCTAAGTAGATTCTTCATACCCATAGACTAGTAAGTTTTATGTTGAATGCTTGAAGAGGACCCTCTGAAAGTTTCTGAGTTCTCTTTGTATGCTACTTTCTCCTTTTGCATACCCTGTCTTGCAAATTCTAGCTTTCTTGGTCTCTGCATTCTCATTTCTATCTCCAACTGTGTTTGCCTTCCTGTGCCTGGGCTTGAAAATGCTCTCAAGGTAGTCATGGAGATGAAAGAATCACAGGGTTCATACTTAGGTTTCTTATCTCTGATGGATCATTACCTGATACTCACTAAAAAATAAAATACAGAAAAATAAAAAATTCAAGGCAGGAAGATAAATCCTGTCCTTGTTCTTTCACCTTGGTGAAAAGTCAAAGTCTATAGGAGAAATAAAAAAAGTATAGGTGGGCATGTAAACTTATATGGGAATGTACATTTTCACTCAGTCACACACAAAAAAAATCCCTGAAAGGAAAAAAAATGAATATGCCATTTCATAAAGGGTCCATCAGTAAATGAATTAAAATCTTGAATTAGAAAAATCTGAGGTAGTTATATCCAAGGTTTGGTGGGATACCAGGAAACTGATGCAGAGGTGGTATAGTAATCCTAAACTGTTAGCATCATACTGTGTTGCTAACCTTAGCCCCTTTGGGCCTACAATGAAAGGTGCTCACTAGAGCCATGAAAGAGAGAGTCAAGCTGAGCAGACTACTTTGAGGAATTCCATGACTTGAATCAACTCTGGTGAGGGGGCCAAGGAAATATACTAACTCACTTCCTTCCTTCTTTTCTTCTGTCTGTGGACTAAACCAAAACAAGAAGGCCGAGGGCATGGAAGCCTATAGGACAGACCATGTAGGTAAATAAAAGAAAAGGAAGATATCAAGCATGATATAACTTTTAGTAGTCCTCCATCCATTCAACTCCATGCATCAGAGACCTTATAATCAAACTTGATTCCTTCATGCCCCTCAACTCCTCACACCTGACTCTTCACCGATTTTGTAGATTCCATTTTCTTAATGTTACGTATTTATTATTTATTGCTTCTTCTCCAAACTTGCTAGTGTCTGTGCTCTAAAACTGTCACCACCTTGTCTTGCGTTTTGCTATAATCTCTTAAATACTCTCCTGTTTTCCGTTTTGTTCCATCCTCTTTAGTTTATCCATTTGTTAAGGATAGTGTGTTGCTTTTTGTAAGTCAAATCTCATGTCACTGTCCAAGTTCAGATTTTCAGATTGTTCAAGTTTCTCAGTGTAGTCTCCAAAGCTACCTATTTTCTGACTTCTACCATTGTCACCATCTTAAGTGAGAAGAAATCATGATAAATGAAATGTAAAGTGTCTACTCCCCATAAAATTCTACAGAGACTTACTAGTCTCCTAATCCTTCAAACATCATCATCTTTTCTTGCAGTTATTGCCAGCTTACCTGTCCTTCATAGTGCAGGACCAGCTTCCTCTATCAACCAGTTGATGCCTCATTAAACCAAGAATTACTACGACGCATCTTTATATTATTTCCATTAGGTATAGGCTGCTTTGTATGTCCTATAATATAAGATTTGTATGTCCTATAATTTGTTTGTCCTATAGTATATCAATATATTATCAATGTTCTATATCAATAGTATGTCCAATAATAATCAACCAGTTGATGCCTCTTTAACACTCATCAAGCCAAGAAGTACTACTACCCATCTTTATATTATTTCTATTAGGTAAAAGCTGTTTTGTATGTCCTATAATATGGGACATACCTAAAACCACATTCAGATGTGACTTAGTTTTTCATTCTAAAAGTATTCAGGATCAATATTTAATTCACTTTATTACTCGGTGAACCATCAATTAATTCAGTTTCTAATCCAGTTTTTATTTTATGTGCATAATGAAACGCTTTATATAATATCATAACATTTTAAAATCTGGGTATCAGAGAATATATATGGGCCATTTTTCTGGATCTTGAAGACATGCAAAGAAATATCATTCGAATGACGCTTCATTTATCTAAATCACACTGCAACCACACAAGTTCATTGCTGTATTTAGAAGTAAACAGATAAATTGGTAAGCAGTAATTATGAAATTTATTGTGTACTCACAAGTCCCAGTTCCTTGTCATTTCTTCACATTCTATTTTCCTCTTCACTGAAATCTCACCCTTCTGTTAGTCTGATCTTATCACTGTGTTTTCTCGAAGTCTCATCATCCTTGTTATGTCTGAAGCTTCATCTTTTTCTGCCACTTATTATCCTTGCTTCTTTTTGAATCTCAGTTTTCTTATCTGTAACATGTAAGTAACTCCCACTTTAGAGTAATGTTATAAGGAATAAGCAAGTTAATACATTAAAAACTGTAGAGTAGTATTTGGAATACAGGAATCATTGTGCAAGTGTTACTCATTATTACATAAAATCAAATATAAGCAGCTTAGTCTGAACCCTCTCTCTAAATTTAATCAATTGACTTGAAGTCTTGCTCTCCACCTAAGACCTCACTCTCACTTGTCTTACGTTTCCTAGATTTTCCGTTTCTTCTTTGGTAATACTTTTCATCGGCATTTTAATACCTTTGAATATTTCCTGTGCTAAAAAACTGCTTCCCCAGTGTACTCTTAGTATGACTCATTGTCTTAGTTACCTAGTGCTGCTGTAACAGAAATCCCACAAGTGGGTTACTTTAACAAGCAGATATTTATTCTCTCACATTTTAGGAGGCTAGAAGTCTGAGTTCATGATACAGACTCTCGGAGAAGGATTTCTCTATCCTCTGCGGGAGAAGGTCCTTGTCTGTTTCAGCTCGTTTGCCTGGGAGATCCTCACAATGTCTCGGTTTCTTCCTTCCCTGCTAGCTACATTGCTTAGCTTGTTTGATGTTTTGTATCTCAAAAGAGATAGGTTTAAGATTGAACGTATACTAAGACTTCCCCTTTAGCATAACAAAGACAGTCCATTCCCAAATATTATAACTACAGGCAGAGGTTAGGATTTACAACACATACTGTGGAAGAACATAATTCGATCCATAACATTTATACCCTCACTTTCTTTAGGTCTTCACTTAAGAGTCATTTCTTTCCCGAGTGAAGCCTGCCCTGATGGCACTACTGAAAACTACACCAACCCTCACTGCTTCCTTTTTCCTGTTTTATTGTTGTCCATGAGATCTATGATCATCTCATGTTTTCTTTGTTAATTATTTTCCCTTTCCTACTTTACTTTTCTCCGTGGGAGATGTGGTCATCTCATGCGTTACTTACTTCTTTCTTTCTCTTTCCCTTCCAATTAAGTTTCATGAGGGCAAGTCCTGATGTAATTTTTGTTTGTTTGTTTGTCTTTCAACACAGTACTCCAGTGTCTGATATGTAGTAGCTGCTAAATGAATATTGATTAAACTAGAAAATCTAAAAACCAAATCCATTGCCATTGAGTCAATTCTGATTCATAGCAGATCCAATCAGGGAGAGTAGACCAAGGAGCACTTGGTGAGTTCTAATTGCTGACCTCTTGATCAGCAACTCTGTAGCTCTTAATCACTATGCCACCAGAAACAAACTGAAAACCCAATGCCTTTGATTACAGCTCATAGTGATCCCATAGGACAGAGTAGCACTACCCCATAGAGTTTCCAAGGAGTGGCAGGTGGATTTCAACTGCCAACTTTTTGGTTAGCATCCATAGCACTTAACTATCATGCCACCCGAGTTTCCTCCAGAAACTAAGGAATGGGTGAAAATCTTAAACTAATCCTATGAGGGCCCAAATGCTTGATCTGTTGACTTCTTTCTTGCCTGTGTCTCACAGAGCAAAATGTACCAGCAGTTATCTATACTCAACTATGTTCACTTCTTACTCATTTCTCCTTCCTCAGCAAGCTGAACTCCACTTACTGCATTTCATTTAAGTGGCTCTTGTCAATTAAGTTAAATATATGTTGCATCTAACTTATGCAGTAGAGATGTTGGTTATGCATTTTGCTATTAGCCTCAATTTCAAATAAGGCAAGCTCATCCTTTCTAGGAAGTTAAGTTTTAAAGTGTCAAAAAGCCTTCCATAGACAGATATCATAGAAAAATAATTAATAATGCGTTTCAGAGATTTAGTGGAAATAGATGTGATCATTAGAGAGACACTTTTGGTTAGAAAAGGGAATGGTAATGTGAGAAAAAACAAAGTAGTTAAAACTTTGGAGGTCCAGAGTTTACTGGAAAAAGAGAAAATTCCAGATAACGTATAGCATCAGAGGGTCTGTTGATAGGAAATAGGCAGAGATCCAGAAAGTTAATATTAGGAAGAGATCCTCTCAGTGTCTGCCATGGGGTTCAAGGGAGACTGGAAGTAATGAGCAAGAGACCAACTCTGGGGAAAAAAAAGGGAAATCACTTCCATTTATGACTTAAATGGTCAACCAAAATTATAGTACTTCAATGCTAACTAACTGTTGAAGCTGCATATTCTACATAGGTCTAACAATTATTTGAGAGTTATATAGTAAGCAATACAGTTACATAAAAGCGATACAGCAAGAAAGAATTACAGTTGAGTAGTACATATATTACATACATGTTATCTTTTGTTGATGTGTGTTGTCAAGTTGATTCTGATTCATAGCAACCTAATAGGACAGAGTAGAACTTCTTTGTACGGTTTCCAAATTTTAATTATTACAGAAGTAGATAATGTTTTCAAAGTGGCTACATGTGTTATAAAAAGAGGAAATAAGGTAACAATGTTGGATAACAGGGGAAGAGATGAAAAAATACAAAGTTGAGATATTTTAGTAGAGTTAAATGATAAAACAGGAATTTTAGAACTAAAATATATAATATCAAAAATAACTCATTGTATACGATAAACTAGAGACTTGGTACAGAGGAAGACAGGATTAATAAATTTGAAAATAGAGCAATTAAAAAGTGCTAAATGAAACACATATTTAAAAAAAATGAAAGCATAAAAAAGAGAACTCAAAAGGCTATATATGAAAAAACAATGATAGAAATGTCTATGTCTTAAGAAGGATATCAACACGTAGATCCAAGGTGTTCTACAGATCTTAAGTTAAAACACATGTACACACATACAAACATCTAGGTGCACAATACTCACTTTTCTAAAAATCAAAGGGGATAAAATCTTAAAAACAACAAGAGGAGTAAAGGAAACCTCACTTCCTTCAAATTTCATCTCCAGCAGACCTCAGGATTATAGAGTTGTAGGTAGGATGCACAGTCCACAGAAGCATCATAACAGTTTTTAATTGAGGAATTACCATTATACGGACTCAAGCAAATGTGTTACAACAAAGTTCAATTCATAGACAAAATAACTTGGAAAAAATGTATGGAATATATTTTTTAAAAGTTTTAGGACACTACAAGGATTTAGACTTTTTCAGTTGTAAAATAAAGTGATGGAAATTTTTTTTCTTAATGAAATTAATTTTTCTTGGAAATCAGAAGTTTACTCAAAGTCTGACAAAGGATATGAGGAGCTAGGAGATGAGCAAGGATGAGAGTGCTCCAGGAATCCAAGAGCAGTTCTTTGCTTATTTCCTCTTTACATTGCTCTTGCTGTTTTGCATGTAGTTTCTGTTAACGGTAAAGTTTTTGATTTTTTTTTATATTTAACAAAGTTATAGTATCAAATGTGATAAATAAGAAATTTAGCATGTTTCTTTCAGCTTTTTAAAAGTATGTAAGATGACTCGACAGCACTTGTCAAGATTATATAAATAATATTTGAACAACATTTTGTTGGATTTGTAACATGTAGATATAATATGCATAAAATTAACAACACTATGAAAGTGGGATACATTTCCCATATTTCACTAGAACTATGCTAGAACTACTTGCTATATTCACTACTGGGGAACATTTCGATAAGGCGTATGTTGTGAGCCCTAGAGTATCTATTAACAAAAGAACTAAAATACATATAAACAAAAAAATCATTTAAGGATTAAAATGGTTAACAATTTAATCATTAAAATGATTAAAAACATTTACACTAACACCATCTATCCAATACAAAAGAAGGCATAAAAAAAAGGTAGGGAAAAACAAATGCAATCACGAGAAAAGTGAAAGCAAAATGGTACACAGAAATTCAAACATATTGTTGTTAACACTTGAATGTGAGTGAATTAAACAATCTGATCAATAGGCAGAGCTTATCAGGTTGCATACAAATATTTTTCCTTAAGTACAATGATATGCTCTACAGTAAACAACCATTAGATTTAAAGCTATAAACAGGTTAACAGTAAAAACAGATAAAATGTATGACAATTTACAGACTTTATAATGCTGATAATTTGTTGGTGAGGAGATGAACTGTTAAAAGTGCCTTCTATTCAGTCTTTGTTGTATGCATGGGTTGATATTCTTTAGAAGAAATGTGACCATGTAGCAGAAAACATATTGTATAAAGCCAACCAAGTGCTGTCGAGTTGGATCCAGTAAAGTAAAATAAATAGTATGCATTAAGTTGAATGAGAAGAGATACTTTAAAAGGTAATGAACATGCAATCTATATCCAGGCAGAACTCATAATCTTTAAGTAAATTCAGTAAAAATATAACATTTCAGCTATTTTTTTCTTCACCTTTTTTTATTAGTTATAATAAAAGAGTAAAATTTCTAATGTCTATCAATTATCTCATCTATGATAACCTCTCAGCTGCCCACCCACCCATGTAACCAACACAGTCATTTTCCTCTGTGGATAATTCTCTTGTTAAGTCCTTATAACAGAAGTCTCATATATAATTTGTCCTTTTGACACTGATTTCACTCAGCATGATCTCTTCCAAATGAGATCATGTTATGAGATGTTATCTAAAATTGTCTTTGTTTTTTATCATAGCTTAGTCCATTGAGTATATGTACCGTAGTTTGCTTATCCATTCATCTGTTGATGGGCATTGAGGTTCATTCCAACTTTTTGTTGTTGTGGACTGTGCTGCAACA
Organism: Heterohyrax brucei; assembly: GCA_028571685.1. Taxonomy (NCBI): domain Eukaryota; kingdom Metazoa; phylum Chordata; class Mammalia; order Hyracoidea; family Procaviidae; genus Heterohyrax; species Heterohyrax brucei. The sequence continues at coordinate 81,467,242 of CM053144.1, forward strand.
AACATTCGTGTACATGTGTCTGTTTGTGTGACAACCTTTGTTTCTGAAGGATAAATTCCAAGCAGTGGAATTACAGGATCAAATGGTATGTATATTTTCACCTCTTTAAGGAAGCACCAGACTGTCTTCCGAAGAGGTTGCACCATTTTGCAATTCCACCAGCAGTGCAGGATAGTTCCAATTTTTCCACGGCCTATCCAGCATTTGTTGTTTTGTGTTTTTTGGATCATGGCCAACCTTGTTACGGTGAGATAGTATCTCATTGTAGTTTTGATTTGAATTTCTTTAATAGCTAATGATCATGCTTACTACTAGACACTGCCTATAACCCTGCCAGGGTAGCACCATACCCTTAATCCACACCCTTCTGCTTGGGAGCTCATATGCCAATGTGGACTCTCTCTTCTTACATTACCTGGTACAGAGTTGATGCTGACTCACGGTGGCCCTATGTGTTTCAAGGTAGAACTATGCTCAATTAGGTCTTCAATGGCTATATTTCTTCAGAAGCAGATCGCAAGTCTTTTTTTCATGGGTACCTCTAGGTTTACTTGAACTAACAACTTTTTGGTTAGTGGCCAAGAGCATGGAGCTTTTGCACCAGCCAGGAACACTGTCTCTTTCTTTAAATGCTCCTGTTTTCCTTGGTCCTGCTGCTCTTCAATTCTGTTCAGTTATTTTCCACATTGAACACATTTTCTTTCCCTCTGTCTCCCAGTTCAGGTTGATTCATTATAGAATTAATTAGTTAATTATCCCATATAATGAATAAGATAAAAATTAAATAATGAGTGGAACCAAGTTCCATTGTTAGGGGACTTTACTCTCTGATAACGTGAATAGCACCTGTACACAAGTGACTATTTTGAAAGTAAGTATAGTGTTTTATTGGTGTATGAACCAAGTGCGAGGGGAGTCTACGACACATAGTGTTCCTCTAAGATTTGTCCTGGGATATAGTAATGGCTAGGACTTTATTTAAAATAGTCTTTAAAGACTGTATAGGAAGTCAATGGGGTGGCAGTCAAGGTAGAAGGAATCACCCATGAGCTATGCATCAGAAAAACTACATAGGCTGCTTGGGAATTATTATGTAAGAAGAAAAGTAGGGAGAAAAAGTGGTAACTGTATATCATCAATAAAACATGAAAGCCTGTAATTCCCAAGGGGAGAGTTTCACCTCGTCATGAGGGCATTGGCAGCCACTGGAAGTTTTATGTGAGATTGCAGATGACCACACGTGTAAAACTATATGCTCTGAGAGTAGTGTGTTCTTGTACCATCTTTTATTGGTTTGATGACTGTAAGTAAATGATTAAATCTTGTTGAGAATTATTTTTCTCATCTCTAAAAGAGTGACAGTAGTAGTGCCTTTTGGTTATGTTTGTTGTGAGGGTTACATAAGGCGAAGCGTGAAAGTCCTTCATGCACTATTGGCACGTGGTCAGTACTCACCAAATATTTATAGCTATTGTCATCACCAATAGTATTATCTAAAATACAGTAGTGGGAGTGAGAATGGAAAGCAGAAGATATGCAAGCAAAAAGCTTTCTGGAGGTAAGTGAGGATTTTATAATTTATCAGGAGGGTGTAGCAATAAGTCAAGGATCTCTCAGAGACTTCATTCTGAGTTCGGTTGGAGGCTACAAGTACCATTAATCAAAACACTCAAATCACCAGCAGTTGCTGATTTTGGAAATGGACTAATAAATCTGGTTAGACTAATAAATCATGGACTAATAAGTCATGCTGATTGCAAGATCACTCAAGTAAAGTGGTTCTTAAGCAGTTGAGAATGCATTTTACAAATCAGGGATAGAAGTATAAATAGCAAAATTCCACAGACAGACTGAGTAGCTGAATCCTTAAGAAAGAATGAAATCTGTGACAGAAAACAGAATAGTTCCAGGACTTAGGGACTCCCTACACCTCAGTTGTTTTCTAAGGCTTCTTCTGAATTGTGCCATCATATGGGCTTCATCAGCTAATACTCTTGATAGCTCTGCAGTGGTGGCATCATTGTACTGTCACATGTAATTTAGTTTGTTGATTCATAAGTATTTTTTCCCATCGTGACAAAAACCAGATATCCATGTCTGTTAGACAGTGACTGCACAAAGAATTGAAAACACCTTTCCTTTCATGCCTGATGAGGATGTCAGTGAAACCGCTCTTCCCAGAATTGCTCATGCTTCAATGGCAGCACCCTCATCGTGGCTCTCAGACCAGTTCCTGAGGACCTAGACTGGAAAATAATCCCAGTGACGGTTACTGTGCTATACTTTGAACTTCTTTTTTTGTGATGAATGTTTTCCAGGGGATGCTTTATTCCATATTCTGATTCTTAATCCACTAATTCAATTAGACCCCTATCAGAATTTTTCAATTTTTTTTTGTTGTTGTTGTTGTTGGTGTTCATTTCTTACTGCTTAATCTTTTTTTTTTTCCTAGGAATGTGTTCTCTGATCACTTTCACCCCAGCTGGAAAATAATGCATTTTCATGTTTCAACTGTCCAGTCTAAAAGCTATTCTTTTTCTGTTCCCAAAGTTTCTTCTTTGGATTTCACCCTATCTTAACAGTGCATGTAGCCCTTTCTTACTACCCTCGAAGAAGCCAACGGAGCAATGATATTTTTCAGAATTATATATTGGAGAAAATTAGGCTGTAATCTCTATTTGGAATACTTTGTAACTGAAATACCAGTAACATGGAGGCTGAAAACATTAACAAAAAAAAAAAAAAAAAAAAAACAAGAAAATTAGGAATATTCTGAGACCTTATATTTCTAAAAGATTTACTTAGCAATTTTAATAACATTTACTAAACTCTAGAGATTCTAAAAAACCTGCTGCCATCAATTTTGACTCACAGTGACCCTGTAGCGTAGAGTACAACTAGCTGCCTCATAGAGTTTCCAAGGGTGTCATCTTTATGGAAGCAGACTGCCACATCTTTTTCTTCAGAGTGACTGGTGAGTTTGAACCACAGACCTTTTGGTTAGGAACTGAGCATTTACCACTGAATGACTAGGATTTATCAGAATAAAGTCTTGTTGATATCTGCTTGACGTATCAAAGTTATGGTTAAGAATTTTGCTTATGTCTCAGTGCTTAGCATTTGAGAAATGTTTGTTACTTTGGTTATTTATGTTACTTTTGTCTTATACAATTCCATCAAGCATTCATATAGTCAGGGAATACTGGTGTTTTGACAATCACCATTTCCTTTTTCTATCTCTAAAATTTAAATTTGATTCATTTAATTCCTAGCCCTAAAATGAGGTACTGGATCAATGGATACCATAAGTTCAGTGTTGGACATTGCTGATATGTCTGAGTTAGGGGTCATTCCCAACAGATTGACCACTTCTGATGGGTTTCAAAGAGCTGACATTGCCGATCAAACTTTAACTAAAGAATTGAAACACAAGTGTGAAGATATTTTTCACCCATTGCCAGTATTTTATTTAGTTCACAACTAAAGTTTCCACAACATAAGTCAGAACATACTGTTTCATACTGTTTGTTTGTCTTGAAATCTGAGGTGGAAAGAACAAGAAATAAAAAGAAGGGAGAAGAAATTCTTCTAGACTCTGACTAAGGAAAGCCCTGGGAGTAACTGAGTGAATCACAGCATAAGACCAGGTACAAACACAAACACAGCCCCAGAATCTAAGAAATAATTCATCTGCCACCCACCCCTACTCCCAGCCAGTTTTGCTGAAAATGGGTAAGAGAAAAATTATCTATTTGCATTATGTTTAGCAAACACCAAAACATCTTGTCAAATGATTCATTTAAGTAATTCCATGTGCTTTGTTTTAACTTCACTGTAAAGTATTTCTTTTTTTTGGTCTCCAAATGTACACAGAATGATGATGATTCAATAAGTATTATAATGTATTGATTTACCTTTGATGAATACTATAGCATTAAAATATATAAGCTGAAAAATTATCTGTAATGCTTAATATTGTTCTAATTTTGATATTCTCTATTTGTTGAGTCTTTATAATATGCCAAAGATATACAAGGTCTGGGATATGTGATAGTGTCAAAACAGATATTGATCTCTACTTACTTGGAGTCAAAATCTAACGTGCAATTCATGAACAGTAGTTTATTCTGTAGCGTAATGTGGGAAGGAAAGTATGTTTTGCTCCAGCAGCACAACCCTGAGAAGCCTAATCTGCACCTTCAGATCAATTGCAGTTCTTAGTATTAAGAAACTCATTGCCACTGGGGAAAACAATACATAATGAAAACTGAATTAGATGTACCTTTTCAATAGGATTACACCATTTACAAGGACTTCTCAAATTACAACACTAACTGAGGGGAAAAATTTGAACAGACCTATAGCTATATATTACCAACTTTTAAACAAAGAAACAAAAAGTGCTTTCGAGTCATTTCTGATTCACAGCAACTCTAACAGAGAGAATGGAACTGTCCCACAGGGTTTCCAAGGCTGTAAATTTTATGGGAGTAGACTGTCTCATCTTGCGAGTTTGAACCTCCAAACTTTAAGTTGGTAATTGAGTGCTTAATCACTGTGCCACTCTGTGCTCTTGTTTCTGGATTTATTCTTAGCTGGAGTATTATAATTCTCATAACCTAAAATAATACCTCTAGTTTCTTGAGCATGGTAATTCATTACCCTCAATTTCCTAGACATTCATTGTGCTAGGACTACAAATATATCAGACATGGGTTCTATTTCTAAGAAACTTACAATCTAATATGCTCATAGCCTTTTAAATGTCTCCAAAAAGTCTTAGTTTCAGTAATAATTTTGACAATCCTGAAATATAATGCTGAAATAAATTTTTAATTGAGAGACCCTTGAATTGTGGGGATGGAGAAGAATAATAGACTGTTAGAAGAAGGAACAAATCTGTCTTTGAAGAAGAGTGACCAGAAGGCACCTTAGAGGTAAGAATGAAGAGACTTTGTGTCACTTACTCTGGACATGTTTTCAGGAGGCAGCAAGCCCTGGAGATGGTCATCAGGCTTGGTAAAGTATAGGCTCCGTGAAAAAGAGGAAGGCCCTCAGTGAGATGGACTGACGCTGCAACTACGGGCGTAAGCATAACAATTGTGAAGATGGCTCAGGACTGGGTAGTGTTTTATTCTGTGGTGCATAGGGTTGCTAAGAGTCAGAACTGATTCCATAGCACCTAACAGCAACAACAATTTAGAATATCTAATGACTCAGTGCAAGGAGCCCTGGTGGCAAAGTGATTAGGTGCTCAGCTGCCAACAGTCCTGTAGGGTCACTATAAGTCAGAATGAACAACACTAACATCAATAACAAATTTAGGAAATTACTCTATTGTTATTAGTTTCTGTCACATAGCTTCTGACTCATACAGACTCAGTGTGTGCAGAGTAGAACTGCTTTATAGGATTTTGAAGGCTGTGAACTTTGGAAGCAGATTGTCAGGCCTCTATTTTGAGGTGCCACTGGGTGAGTTCAAAGTGCCAACCTTTTGGCTAGTCATCAAGTACTTAATCGTTTGTACCATACAGGCCCTCCTTACCAAAAAAATGAAACAAACCATTGTCTTCAGGTCATTTCCAACTCATAGCAACTCCTTAGCACCTATAAATGATCATATATGTATTGATTGACTCGACGGCACTTGGCTTGGCATAAGCTAATTATGAATGACTGTTTGATTTAGGTGCCAACATTTTCATTTATTTATATTCACCTATGGAAAGGCAAAAACAGTTAACCACGCATGCCAATGAGCTAGTTAATTGGCAACTGCATTAGGAAGCTAGCCCTAAAATACATTATTTCCTTTACAGTCCCATAGTCTCCATAATTTGGCATAAGTTTCAGGAAGCCTAATATCAATACTGACCTTTAACATTGGAATTCAGTTCTACAGGTCTAAAGACGACCATAAACCCATTGGAAACCCTAGTGGCATGGTGATGAAGTGCTATACCTGCTAATCAAAATGTTGGCAGTTCAAATCCACAGATTCTCCTTGGAAATTCTATGGAGCAGTTCTGTTCTGACCCATAGGGTTTCTATGAAGCAGTTCTACTCTGACTATAGGGTTGCTATGAGCCAGAATTGACTTGATGACAGTTGGTTTTATCTATTAATTTTTTTGGTGTTAATTCATTGTAGTGGAGTCGATTTCTGCTTGTAACAGCTCTGTAGGGTGGAGTAGAACTTCCCCATGGTGCTTCCAAGGAGCAGCTGGTAAATTTCAACTACTGACATTTTGGTTAGCAGCCCAGCTCTTAACCACTGTGCACCCAGGGCACCAAGATGACCATATCTTTGCATTTTAAAAATTAAATAAGATAGTAGAAACTTCTCTTATCTTTGCAGGATTCTGAAAATCCTTGTGGTATAGTGGTTAAGAGCTGTGTCTTACCATCCAAAAGGTAGGCAGTTCCAATCTACCAAGTGCTTCTTGTAAACAGAATGGGGCAGTTCTACTGTGTCCTATAGGGTCCCTGTGAGTTAGAATCAACTTGAAGGCAATGGGTTTGTTGTTCTGCTTTGGAGGTAAGGCTCTGGTTCTATATCTGGTACTTCCGAGTATTGGAGTAAAGCACTCGTCTTTCACTCAGTGACTTAATAGAATCCTAGTGTATGCAGAAAGGCCAGTTGTAGCGAGTCTGTGGGTCACTTGCTTGTTGGGTGATGGCTACAACACGTGCTGCCCTCCATTGCTGTCTACTCACTACGGGGAGCAGCAGAGGTATGATTAACACAATTCTGCATTGTTACTCAATAAAATCACACTTATTTACTTAGTAAACTTTGACACATGAATTATTTTGACCAAAAGGAAAAACAAGGTAAAAATTGTGTACTGTGTATTCTGCCTGTATTAGAGGGCTTCTGTGAACATTGCATGACCTCAGCTCCATGAGTGTGTGTGATAATTTATCAAATGTAATACACATGGAAGACTTTATTATTTCTTTTCTCATGGGAACCCTGGCAGAGCTTTATAACTAGTGGTGATTCAGTATTATATCATCTATAGTCTCAGTACATGCCACACAAAAATTAATGCAGACCTTTTATCAATAAAATACATTGCACAATTTCACCCCTAATACTACGCATAGTGTGTACTGAAAATACAAGACTTGCAATGCAGGAAAATCCATTTGCCTACATCCCGTGCCACCTTTTGTGACTAAGATGTGTGTTAGAATCTTCAAGGCTGGGTAGGTAGACAACAAAGTGTACTTTCAAAATGCCCCACCTCAATTACTATCACTGCATCATTTCCCAAGATGACTTATGATGGAAGCTATTGGGCTTTAAGATAAAAAGTGTTGCCTTTGGATACCTTCTATTCCTTTGGTATGATGAACTGTCAGTTCCTAAATATATAGCAGAAAGAAACACACGCCAGGTATGCTTGTATAGTCATCTTCCTTTTGCGTTAGTTTCTGAGGAGTTAGCATTGCAAGGTAATTTTCCCTCAGTCTAGCAAGCCCTAGGGCCACCATGGGTCGGATCCGACTCAGCAGTCCTTGGCTTGGCTACCCAAACTTTAGTTTCAATCTCTCCGGACCCCTTAGGCCCCTTTGTGGTCACCTTCTCTGTTTTAACTTTGGAAAGGGAATAATTATCTCATATTTCTTTTCCTTTCACTCACCAGGTAGTTGCTCCTCAGCAACATATGTTTCTTCCACACTCCACATTCAGCCAGGGACCACCGCTCATGTCAGTGCTCATTATTTAGAGTTCTCTCTCGATAGTTCACTTCTATTCCTGCATAAGAGCTGATGAGAGCTCTACCTTCATTCATTTCTTCTCCATAGCACCAAAAGTTGCTAAGGCAGTCTTTTCAAATTCTATCTCAGGCAAGCGGTAAGTACAGAGAATGTCATTGTAAACATGATGTCCTCAGTGTACAAGAGAAGGTACCTTCATATTCATTCTTCTTTTATCCATTGCTGTGGAGTCATTTCCAACTCACAGGTAGTCAACTCACAGGAAAGAGACAAACTCCCCATAGGGTTTCCAAAGAACACTGACAGGTTCAAACTGCCAATCATTTGGTTCACAGATGTAGGTAATAAGCCCAGTACCACCAGGGCTCCTTTTATAGACATGGCCACTTCCTTTTCTTGCCAACCTACTCTCAATCAACATGTTACTGTGCGGCACTTTACTTTTCTGATCACCTGGGAAGAAATTTTATCTTTCAACCCAGGAGCTGGCTCGCTGTAGAATCCATCTCTGTTTCTTTTTAGTATGTTTTCTTCTCAGCATGCTTTATTCAGTATCAGTATGGCTCCTACACTACTAGAGCCCTTAGGGAGAGGGTGATACTTTTTTATCAGGCCTACTGTGAGGTTCCATATCACTGTGTGCTATAGCTAATAGTTGGATAGATTGCTGTTTCTCTGCTGTGTGTCTGCCCTCTGATGCTGTCCCCCTGTCTCTTTCACCATATCTTTCTGTCTCTCTTTCTATTCATCTCTTAACCTCTCTCTCTTTACAACTCTCTTACACACACCCATACACAGAACAGAATGGTTTAGCTACCTGGGCCTTTTGAACAGGCACAGACAGAAATGCACACACACAGTTCCATTAAATGATTATTAATTCAGGGTTCTTATGGCTGCTTTAGGTTTTGATTTTGTCGATATAGTTGTTCTAATTTTGGCATCTTTGTATTCTCTGGAAATCCTGGTGGCATAGTGGTTTAAGGGCTATGTCTGCTAGCCAAAAGATTGGCAGGTCAAATTCACCAGGTGTTCCTTGGAAACTCTATGGGACACTTCTACTCTGACCAATAGGATTGCTGTGAGTTGGACCAGACTCAACGGCAGTTCTTTTTGGGTTGTGTTCTCTAAATGCCACATGAAAGTGCTGTTGTTCTAAGGTGCTGTGGATTTGGTTCCAACTCATAGCGACCCTATACACAACAGAATGAAATACTGCCTGGTCCCGTACCATGCTCATTATTGTTATACTTGAGCCCGTTGTTGCAGCCACTGTGCCAATTCATCTTGTTGAGGGTCTTCCTCGTTTTTGCTGAGGCTCTACTTTACAAAGTGTGATGTGCTTCTCCCGAGACTGATCCCTTCAATAGCATGTCCAAAGTATGGAAAACTTAGCCTCGTCATCCTTGCTTAGAAGGAGCTCTCTGTTTATGCTTCTTCCAAGACAGATCTGCTCATTCTTCTGGCAGTCCATGGTATATTTAATATTCCTCCCCAATACTACAATTCGAAGGCATCAATTCGTCTTGTCTTTCTTATTCACAGTCCAGTTTTCACATGCATTGATGCAACTGAAAATACCATGGCTTGGGTCAGGTGCAGCATAGTCTTCAAGGTGACATTATTGCTATTCAATACTTTAAAGAGGTCTTTTGTATCAGACTTGCCTAGAGCAATGTGTCTTGATTTCTCAATTGCTGCTTCCATGGTGGTTGACTGTGAAACCAAGTGTAACTAAATCTTTGAAAACCTTAGTCTTTTGCATATTTATCAGGATGTTGCTTATCAAACTAGTTGTCAAGATTTTTGTTTTCTTTATAGGGAAGTGTAATCCACATTTTAGAGGCTGTGATCTTTGATCTTCATTAGTAAATGCTTCAAGTCCTCCTCACTTTCAGCAAGCAAGACTGTGTTATCTGCATAACATAGGTTATTAAGGCATCTTCTCCAATCTTGATGCCTCGTTCTTCTTTGTATAATCCATCTTCTTGATTTTTTGCTTAGTGTGCAGATTGAACACATACAGTGAAAGGATACAACCCTGATGTACACCTTTCCTGACTTTCAACAATGCTTTGTCCCCTTATTCTTTTTGAGCAACTGTCTCTTGATCCATGTACAAATTGAAAGGACCCCCAACAGGGGAGACTCCTCCTCAAGTCACAGGTGACGGCGTAACCCCAATCAGTCACGAAGTCTGCAGCTTGATGCAACAGCAAGAGGTTTTTATTCCAGCGCGCTGGGGCTCAATCCATACTCGTCAGAGTAGAGGGAATGGGCCCCGAACAAGAAAAGTACAGAGTATATAAAGGCAGGGTCTTACATTCTTGGGGGAGGTGGGGTTGGGGAAGTTCCGGCGTGGGGTTGGTTTGTATTAGCTCAGGGCTAAGGCGGATATTTCAGGTGCATTTACTTCCTGGTATTTCTGAAACTAGACTTTTTGGGTAAGTTCCTTCTTGTTATTCCCAAAACCAGCCTTTTTGGGTAAGTTCCTGGAACTCTGAAGGGGGATTGGTTCTGTATTGTCCTGTTGTTTCTAAAACTAGTTCTGGTGGTTAGGGAAGTGGCCCTTCCCATTTTCGTTCAACAGTCAGGAATGTATGGGCTGAGTGCTCGGGGGCGGGTAACTAGAGGAAAGTTGTAAAAAGATCTTTTTCCTTACAACAAATTTTTCCCTAACAAAATCACTCATGAGCACAGTTAAGAGTATTTTAGCTCTTAATAGCCAATGAAGAAGAATACAGAGATACTTTCTTACCTGTGCTTGAATAAAAGAAAGAAAAAGCAACAGAATTCTTTATTGCAAAAAAAAAAAAAAAAAAAAATTATCACGGATAATCAACTTTTATCTGATTTATATGATGTCAGAAGAATCGGAGCAATTAAAGAGACTAATTCTGCAAAGGCCACATGCATTTCACACTCCAAATGTGCTGGACTTGGGAAGTTAAAATGATCTTTTGCTAAATCTTCCTGATAATTTCCCCTTTATTACAATTTTCTTAATCTTAGTATTTTCTGATATGCATTTTCAGAATGTATTCTCATGTCTAGGGTTCCAGATAAAACAAGTAATATTCTGCTTTTCAGATTAATATTCAACTGCTGATTCAAACTGAAAATGTTTATGAATGACTTCAGGTGTCAGGCCTCTTCTTGTTGAATTATTTTACTAGGATGATATATTGTTTTCTCCTGAGTTTGTTTTGCCTAGCTAAATCTTTTGGCCTGAAAAGGTAGACATTTTAGTGATTGTAGTGATTGAATAAATCACTACATATAAATAAAAAAATTTATAAATTTTTTTCAGTGAAACACTTAACACAAGTAACCCTGGTTGCACAGTGGTTAAGCACCCAGCTGCTAACTGAAAGGTCTGCAATTCAAGCCCATCAGCTTCAGATAAAAGATGTGATGGTCTGCTTCCATAAAGTTAGCATCCTTGGAAACCATAATGGGCAGTGCCACTCAATGGTACAGGGTCACATGAGCTGGAATCAACTGAATGACAATGAGTTTGCTTTTAGTTTATGCTTACTACAGCCTAATGACCAGGTATTGTTGAATTATTTGAAGGAGAGCTCCTGCTTAGATAAACCCTTTACTGATAATTATGCCTAGCATATTTCAGGACAGAGATTGGATTTGAATTATTTCTGAGAAAGTGCATATTTCCTATTTTCATTTATCTCAACCCATATTTCAGGCCATTCACAAACTGAAGTTCTTTCTGTTATGTATTTGAAACCCAAAATGTATTTTGGAACGACAAAACTTTAAGAATTGGGAAAATTTATGAAATTACATTTCTAAGATTTTACTAATTTTCAATAAGTCTATCTTGGATGAGAAATGCAAAATTTAAAAGTAGAAATTATGAGTGTAAGGAAAGACATTTAACAGTTTCACTGACTCTCTACCTAATGTGCCTCTCTCTTTCATCTAGCGCATACTAAAGTAGCTTACATGCAGAATCCGGTGCTGTTGAGTTGAGGCCCAGTCATAGCGACTCTATAGGATAGAGTAGAACTCCTCCATAGAGTTTCCAAGGAGGTTATGGCGGATTTGAAATGCCAACCTTTTGTTTAGCAGCTGTCATATTTACTTACCATGCCACCAGGGTTTCCCCAGCTTGTATACATCAAGCAAATAATAATAATAATAATAATAATTGTCAAGTGAGTGATTTGGTGACTACTTAAGTATTTTTCCTGGCGGGGGGTGGGTGGTGGGTGAGGATTCCGAGTTCCAGGTCCTCTGAAATCCCACAGGACTTCACACTCAGAAGGTGCTCACAAACGCTTAATTCTCTACTTCTACTGCCCTGAAGTTTTTAATAATTTTGCTTTTGAACTTGTATTTTGCAAGTCAAGTCCAAGGGGACAATGGAGCAAGCTCTTGAGCAGAGCAGATATGTGCATACACTACTGTCTATTAACATAATGATGCTCCTGATGCCCTGTGAACCAACAATTCTTATGCAAGATTCGAAGGACCAAGTTACCATGCTGTGTTTACTACCAACTTAGCTGGAGACACTGACAGCTTCTAGAGGTCACACTTTTCATGAGAACCAGAAGTGAATTAAACAAAGAAAGAAAGCAATGATGTTCTAAGAAGCATGAACCACCAAGTGTCTTTTTTTCACTACTGTTATGTCTATTAGCCAGCCTTTCAAACTGAAAATGATGACAGAAGAAAAGGGAAAAGTAGAGCAATTCTTCTTCTTTTTTCAGTTCTTATTTATGAGTGATCCGGAGGTAGAGTGTTGACTGATTTTGGGTGTATCAAAAAGTGAAATAAGCAGAGTTCATTTAGTTTTGTGTAGATTTCCACTGTTCTGGTAAGAACAAAATACATATGTGTTACAAGCCGTGAAGCACTAATTCAGTGATTTTTGTGATTTCCCATAAGAATTAAATGCTCTTGTATTTGACTCAAGACCTAGAATTGCGCTGTATAAAGATAAATGGTGAAACTTATGCCAGTAATGAAAAATTTTAAGTTTTCTTTGTTTAGAATGACATTAAGTAGAAAATCAAAAGCACCGTGACACACTGAGAAAGACAGCAGAAGAAAGGCAAAAGCTTTATATTTTAGTATCTTTATTAGCATATTCTCCTGCCTTTTGAACAAGGGACTGCACGTTTTCATTTTGTTCTGGGCCCTGCAAATATAATTGGCTTTGTGCCTGGTAAAAGAAATTCTAATAATTTCACCTTCCTATGTATCAACTATATACATTTCAGTTGGTAAGAGCCTGAGTTTCTTTGCTGGTAAAATTGGACCTAATAAGGCTTACAGGATAGGATTGTTCCGAGGCTTAAATTATACACAGTGTTTTTAACATTATGTCTTGTACATAGTGGGCATTGTATAAATGATTTTTTCTCCCATTTCCCCTCTTGTAAATAATGGTTTCATTACTCCCTGAGAAATTGTAGTGGCATAATTTGTACTTTTCTTTCATTATTATAGCATGTTCCAATTAAAGAGGCAGAAAGATGGATGATGAGCATATTGCAGGCCACAAAGGGAAACCTGCCCTTTTGGGGGTTAGGCATACAACCGTAATCTATACGTGCAATTACCAAGATCCTTTGAATACTAATTAAAAACTTCAGGTGAGAACTTACACCATTTTCTTTATTCTCCAGGCACCAAACAGATTTTCACTGAAAGGTACGAGGAGAAGTAAAGGCATCAAGAATGATGAGAATCAGATCCCAAGGTGTGTATATGGAGAACTTTTTTTTTTAATTTAATATGACTGAGTGAAAATGTACATTCCCATATAAATTTACACGCCCACCTCTATGCAGCTTCCACTGCTCTCCCTGTCTGGTGACAGCACACTATTCCTCTCTGCTCCATACATGTCTCTTCCTCCCAACAGCCTCCTTTCCCCTCCTCTCCACCCACTCCTCTTCCTCCAACTAGAGGTCAGCAGGGTGATATCCTATAGATATATAGAACCATAAAGTGCATCCAATACACAGTCACTCTGCATCAGCAAGTCCAATCCATTTGTGTCCAAAGAGTGGACCTTCGTTATGATTTATGGGCAAGGGCAGCATCAGGGCCAAGGGCCATGCTCCCAGGGGAACCCCTATCAATTGAGGTCTTTTGGTGGTGATCTCGGGATGCACCCCTTTTTATTCTTGTGTTGCCAGTGAGACTTAACTTAGTGAGCTCCGTGGCAGCTATCTCTGGTGGTGGCCAGACACCTATGTCAGGAGAAGAAACAGCCACAAGCAGCCTGAGGTGGCAGACTTTACTGCTCAGGTTTTCAGAAACACTGAGGTCTTTTTTTTTTTTTTTTTTTCCATAGAGAAAGTCATGTATCATAGAGGTATCTGTGAAGGTAAACTGCAACAGCTATTCAGGTCTAGCCTGTAATTTAAGCTGTCCATCACTGAAGTGAGACTCTTGAAAAGAAGGAAAATCCTAAAGAACAAAATACAGAGAATCTACTGAGTCCAGGGCCGTCTGCAACCTGGCCCTGCCTTTCCCTCCAACCACAACTTTATCACTAAACTTCAGCCATATGGGCCTTCTTTGTGCTTTTGCCCCCAAACTTTTAAACTGTTGTTTCCTCTGCCTGGAATGCTCTTCACCTGGCTCTGACTAAGGTGAACTCCTCTGTTCTCCAAGTCTTAAAAGTCAAGTCTTGAGAAATGTCTTCGATAACCATCCTACTTTATTTAGACTTTCCACTAGTAGTTTTCTCTACCACATTACCCTACTCATTTCTTTTATAACAGCATTCACAATCAGAAATTACACCATTTATTTATGACTCATTAGACTATAATTTCAAGAAAATGCATGGTTACTGCTATGTTCCAATTGCTAGCATTTCTTTGTGCCCTATATATAATACACTAACAAGTGATGAGTGATGGAAAGCAAAATTCCTACTGGTTCCAGATTAACGGGGGAAATTCTTGACTAATCCAATAATAATAGGTGAGTCCATGGATTGTGTTGATATATTCATATATTAAACAGATGTTTAAAAGTCAGATTGCATCAATTCAGAGGTCAAAGTAAGATATGGGGTCAGTACCAAAACACAAGTTCATAAAGAAAAAAGAAATATGTAAGTAAGAGATTAAGATATAACCTGTCTCCATTTTCCTAGGTGGCTATTTTCCTAGGATAATTTTCTAAGAGTTACAAAAATTTTAAGTTGATTGGAAAGCTGGAAGTCGATATCCAGGAAATGAGGGCTGGTATTTAAATATTACCTTGAAACTATTGATCTATTCGCAAAAGGTCAAATATTTGAATACATAAATGATTTATACAAATTAAATGTATTTCAAATGCATTACAACCTGAAATAATTTCCATACTTTAATGTGTATGGCTTCAGAATTTTAATTAAAAAAAAGATTGTAATACCTGAATTGTTGAATACCAATTTTTTTTTCCCGAAAACTTGAGAATTTTTTTTTTTTTTGTCATTAAGTGAAAGTATACAATCCAAATTAAATTTGCATGCCCACCTATCCGCAGCTCCTTCTGCTCTCCTTGCCTGGTGACAGCTAAATCTTCCTTTCCATTCTATACGTCAAATCCTCTTAATGATCTCCTGTCCTATCCTCTCCATACTCCCCTTTCTCTTCTAATAAGAGGCCAGTAGGACAATATCCTATAGATGTATAGAACCATAAAATACACACACCACATGGTCACTTTATGTCCCTGAGTCCAGTCCCTTCCTGTCTGAAGAGCTGATCTCAGAAGTGTTTTCTGGTCAGAGGCAGCAGCAGGTCTAGGGGCCATGCTCCCAGGGGAATCCCTGGCCTCCAGACCATCAACTGTGGTCTTTTAGTGTAGCTTTTGAAGTGTACCCCTCTTTTCCTTGTGTTACCACTGGGACTTGACATTGTATGTCTCATCAAGGCTGTTTGGTGGTGGCCGGGCACCATCTGGTTCTTCTGGTCACATGTTGACAGTCACCCATTCACATACGTTCTTCTGTGTCCTGGGTTCTTTTTCCCCTGTGTCTGTTATTCCTGGTGATTTTCTGTTCTAGATGAGTTGGGACCATTTTGTGTACCTCAGATAGCAGCTTGCTAGCTTTTAAGACTCCAGACATCTCTCACCAATATGGAGTGCACAAGACTCTTAACAATAGGCTAGTTATGCCAACTGGCCTCAATGTCCCTTGAGAGCATGGTCCCCAGAGCCCTACTCCTGCTGCAGTATTTGGTTAAGATTAGAAGAGTTTTCAGTTTATGTTGAAGTCCAGTTAAGTTGATCTTTCTGCTGTGTACTTTCACTGCTTTCACCCAAACAAATTTCTATCAACTATATCTGTGACCAGTATTGTCAGTCCCTTCCCACCCTTGAAGCCATCAAAGAGTCTTGTCTTGTACATAAGTCTATTTTTAATTCCTTATAGTGGGGTCTCATACAATATTTGTCTTTGTGCCACTGACTGATTTCACTCAACAGAATGTCTTCCAATTGAAACCAGGTTATGAGACACTTCCTAAAATCATCATTGTTCTTTATCATTGCATAGTGTCCCATTGAGTATATGTACAATAGTTTGTTTAGCCATTCGCCTGTTGTTTGACATCTGGGTTGATTCCAACTTTTCTCTATTGTGGACTGTGCTACAATAAACATTTGTGTGCATGTATCCGGTCATATGACTTGCCTTGATTCTGTAGGATATATTCTGAGCAATGGGATTACTGGATCAAATTGTATATCTATTTCTAACTTTTTAAGGAAGCACTGGATTGCTTTCCATAGATGTTGTATCATTTTGCAATCCCACCACAAGTGTAGGAAGTTCTAGTCTCTCTACAACCTCTCCAACATTTGTTGTTTTGTGTTTTTTTGGATTGTGGCCAACCTTGCTGGGGTGAGACAGTATCTCATTGTAATTTTAATCTGGATTTCCAAGAATTTTTTTTTTAAATTTTCAGGAATGTGACTTTTACAAAATCATACTGTACCATAAGAAGTGTCAATGATAGCACTATTTCAAGGTCTATCATCCTTGAAATTTTGGAATTATCTTTTCTATAGCCTGCCTACACAGCCTGACATCCAATATCAGTATATAGCTTTTTCTAGTGTTTCTTTCTTTCTTTTTTAATCACCTTTAGCTTTACTTCAACATTTACCAGCTAATACATAACAGCAACACTTTAGGATTAGATTCCTGCATATTTAAACTACCATTTCTGTCTGTGGATTTTCTCCATTGTAGTCCTTTCTTCTTATTTTCGGCAGAAATACTTCTCTAAGTCATCATTTTATTTCTTTACTATGTTACCAGACCTAAGACCACTTTAATTTAAATCTTCTCCCAGGATAGAATGTTAAACTCTTCAAGAATTGGGCTCATTTTCTCTTTTTCTACTTATTAAGGCCAATGACTTTATTACCCACTGACCTTCCCAGGACCATGAGTCCATTCTTTCCCTCAATACTTTCTTCTTCTCTATTAATCTGTCATGAATTGAATTGTACCTGCCCCCCAAATGTAGCAATTTGGCCAGGCCATGATTCCCAGCACTGTGTGATATGCCTTCCTGTTGTAACTTCTGCCTCTGTGATGTTAATAAGGGAGAATAGGCAGCAGTTGTGTTGGTAGGACAGGACTCAGGGTGTAGGACTGTATTGTGCCTTGAGGCAATCTATTGCAATGCAAAAGGGTAGCAAGCAGAGAGTTGATGCCTACTATCAAGAAAGCAGTGCCAAGACCAGAGCCCACCCATCATTTGGATAGCAGTCCCTGTGCCTCAGAAATTCCCAGTCCAGGGTAACAGTGAAAAGAAACTTCACCACAGCCAACAGAGAAAGCCTTTCACTAGAGCTGACATCCTGAATTTGGACTTTTGCTGCTGGACTGTGGCAGAATAAAATTTCTGTTTTTAAAGCCACCCACTTGTGGTTTTTCTGTTAGAGCAGCACTAGAACATAACCTAAGCATTATTTCCTCAACTTCAGGCCTTATCATCTCTGTATAGCTAGGACCACTGATATCTTAACCTGAAGGATAAATGCCCATTTTACCACAGTCCGATATTTAAAAAGAGTCAAAAAATTTTAAGAGAATATCACCTGTTTTAACTTTTTTTTAAAAAGGAGTAGAAGACAAGCATGTTCTTTGGTTGAAAAGTGGAAAGTAGAAAAGAGAGTGACTAGGCTCATAAGCAAGAAAGAAGGGTTCAACACAAGGTATATTAAAGGAGGCAAAAGAAATAAATGGTGAGAGGGTTCTAATATTTAATATTCATATGTACAAAATTACAGTTTTTAATGGAAATAAGTGAAAGAAGGCTGAAGATATAATTTAGGGAGACATTGATGTGAGAATTGAAGTTGCAGAAACTCACCAAAGTCTTAAAGTTTAGAAGTTCTGATATAAGAAAAATGCTTAACGATAAGAATTTGAATAGAGAAGATGCTGTGTATCAAGCAGAAATGAAAACTATCCTTATCTGGGAGCTAGTGCCGTCTTCAGAAGGGCCTTTGAAAGTAGGCTTATCATTCTGGTTATGGAGACACAAGAACCTGTGTTACACGCTGGTAACTGACTCAGTTTCCATGTCTGCTGATTAAGCTTCTTGAGAATTGAGTGAGGTTTCGTGTGTTTGTTTGTGTGCGTGTGTGGTACTTAGTACAATACTGGGCACATGGTAGGTACACAATGGATTTTGCTGTCATTATTAATTAACTGGAGCACTAGTAGCATAGTAGTTAAGAGCCTGGCTGTTAACCAGAAGGTCAGTAGTTCAAAATCAACAGCAGCTCCTTGAAAACCCTGTGGAACAATTTACTCTGTCCTATAGGGTTGCTATGAGTCAGCATCTACTCAACAGCAATGCATTTAGTTTTTTCTTTTCTTGTTGTTGTTTTGGGGGTATTAATTAATTGTCTAAAAATGATGAGACTTCTCTGAAACATTGCAGAGTTATGACAATACCAAAAGGAATCAGCAAACAAAATTAAGTGGTCAAGGAAAAGTTTCCTACTTTACAAGACATGGAAAATCAAGGAAGGTACTTGCTTAAGTTTGTACTCTTGCAGTGATATATAAGTCTAGTCAAGGCTGTTCATAATGATTATTATTACATGATAAGGTCTGTGTAGGTTTCTTTCTATAGTGCTATTTGCCAGAGAAAGTCTTGTTGGTGAAATTTCAAACTTCTTGACTTAAATATGTATCCAGAATATATTTGTTACCAATGGCTCCTGCTCAAACAAGAAAAATAAGTTAATTTTTAAAGCGAATCATTTTGAAATTTAATTACATTGAAACACTATGATTCAATAGACCATAGGAATTACCAATAAGGATGTCAGAAAAATAATATTAATAGTTTAAGCCTCAGAGAGAGGAACACTAAGTTGACAAGTAAATTCTGCTAAAAAGTGTACTAAGGCTCAAAATGAGATCTAATGTACTAAACATGCTGCCAAAAGATATATCAATTTTTCAAAAGGAATGGAATAAAAATATTTGTCTGAGAGCAAAATGCAGTAGGTATTAGATAGGAGAGATCCTGGAATCAGGATTCCCAAACAGGAAGCCATGTTCTAAAACAAAATAGTGAATTTGCAATCATCTAAGAGAAAATTACATTTTTAAACATTTGAAAAATACATCTTTTCATCTGTTCAGTGTCTATGGTGTCCCTAGATGACTACCAAAGCTGCTAAAGAAACTGAGGTTTGAGCAGTTAAGTAGAATATTTTCAACTACACTGGATTTTTGTACTGACACTGAAGCTGACAAGGATAAGTCTATTGAACACGACCATGCTATTTAGGAACACGCTGTGGGCGAATCTTGAACACCTCTTTATGTCTTCTTCCTGCCATTTCTGACTCCAGCCACTGTTCTCACTGTTAACTCCCCCACAGACTTGATTGGTTTCTTGAAAGTACACTCTTACTGCACCTTACACAGGCCATCTCACTGCCTGCCCTGGTCCCCTAGAAGCCTGTGTAACACTCATGCAGAAAGAAGCACGGGAGTTGTTGGCCAGGGTGGCTGCTCTAAATGGATAGTGAATGGAAACCAAATCCGAAGCGTATCTCATGAAGTTCCTCAGCAGCTTCATGGGACTGAGTCCCCGTCACCCATAGCACTGGTCACTTCAATAAACAAAAGCTTATATTCTTACTTCTGCCTTCCCTGATTATTCCTTTGACTTTTACTCACAATTCCTGTCAGCAAATTTATAAATAAATTTCTTGCATTCCAGTCTCAGCCTCAGGCTTAGATTTGGGGGAAAAGCACATCTGCCTCTGATGTAACAGCTTTTCTTTTTTGAAAAAATTTTGAAGTTAGTTTGCCTGAATGTCACACAACTTTACACATGCTATTTGATTGGTTCATTTGTTGATTTTTTGGCTGGCTTGGCAAAGATAGAAAATAAAATTGATTTAAGTTTAATTTAGAAAGAAAGCAAATAAACTCAAGTATTGATGTTTTCCTGTGTGTCAACAAAAAATACGTGAAAGTTGCATGATATGGTGCCTAGTGAAGATAATTTTGAGCCATCAAGAAAATATTGACAATGAATAAGTAAATAAATGGAGAATAAAAGTAAATGTTCCTTACAGAAGAATTCCAAATATCTGTGTATACACCTTCCTCCAAGAGTGGGCTTGATTTAGTCATTTGCTTTCAAAGGGTAGACTAGACAATTAATTCATGTTGATGCCAAATGTTGAAATATAGTCCCTGGACCCTGGATAAATCTGGAAAATATTGCTTTAACCAAGTAATTAAGGTTAGCATCCTAAGTGATAGTGTGTGGAGAGCATGTATCCCTGATATGGTGTGACAGGAAGAACACTTTCCTTCTGTGTTGTTATTTCCAAAAGCCACAAGAAACATCATAAAAACACGAGACAAACCCAGAATGGAAAATATTCTGCAGGATACCTGGCTAGTATTCTTCAAAATTGGGAAAGCCATGAAAAATAAAAGTCTTGGAAAAGGTCCCAGACCGATGGAGACAAAGGAAACCTAACAACAAAATACAAGAAGTTACCCTGGATTGGATCCTAAAACAGAAAGGGACATTAATGGACAACTTCGTGTAATTCAAATAAAGCCCAGTGTTTAGTTAATAATAGTACATGAAATTGTTTTCTTCGTCTTGACAAATTAGCCATGGTAATGTAAGATGTTAACAATGGTAATAATACCGAGGATAGTATATATAAGAGCTAATTTTTGCTGGCCTCTGGCTGGAGGAAGGAGAGTGGATGGAGAGGAGAGGAAAGGAGGCTGTTGGGAGGATGAGACATGTATGGAGCAGAGAGGAATAGTGTGCAGTCACCGGACAGGGAGAGCAGTGGAAGCTGCATATAGGGGGGCATGTAAATTTACATGTGAATGTACATTTTCACTCAGTTATGTTAAATAAAAATTAAAAAAAGAGCTAATTTTGGTATCTTTGTGATTTTTTTGTAAATGTAAAATTATTCCAAATGAAAATGTTTATTTAAAAATCCAACATATGGACTTATGTTCACTCTTTACTAAGTCCAATGATATTCAATGGATATAAAAGATTTTGTGACTTAACTGTTTTGAAAAAGAATCCAGTGGTTAAAATATTTTTAGCTAATAAGAAAAACACTAATCATTTAATAATCATGAAAGCTACATTATGCATACAGAAAGAAAAAAACTCAATATAAAGTTAAATTTGACATTAGCTTAGTCAAAATTTCTCAGCTCTCTTGGGAGAAAAATTCTAAAGACATTAAAATCAGTAGGAGAAATACTGTGTAACACATACTTTGACTTTTCCTTCATATTTCACCTCAAATGCATACTGGAAAATAAGTTTTACTGGGAATTTTATTGCTGAGAATGTAAATACTGCATTCTTATTCATTATCATCCAAAAGTGATCTACAAAGTGACCTTCAATATATTTTATGTAAATATTTTAAATTTTGGTTATAAAGTATTGGAAATTAATCCATCTTGATATCAAAAGGGAAACTCTGGTTGCATCGTTGTTAAGTGCTATGGCTGCTAACCCACAGGTCAGCAGTCTGAACCTACCAGGCCCTCCTTGGAAGCTCTACCAGGTGGTTGTACTCTGTCCTATAGGGTCACTGTGAGTTTGAAACAGGATGATGTCAATGTTCTTCTTTTTTTTTGATATCAAAGGTAGCATTTTTGAAGTGAAGGAAGAAAATAAAACAATTTAATAAAACTATGGTCTCTACACTGATATTTCAACATATGTTAGCAAAACATTATTTTCTACCAGGATAGTGAAATCACATTTGAAACATCTTTCTTTTCGTTTTCTTTGGAAGACAGTGAAAGAAACAAAACATTTTTTGGTTAAATAATATTTACTTAGCTCAGTTCCTTTTACCCTTCACTTACACTATTACTAAACATGTATAAAAACAAATTATTTTATGAAAACTGCCTTATTTGTCTAAATTCACTGGTAAACCCTGATGCTCCTTCTGCTCTCTGATGTTTCTTGTGGCAGGCCTTAACTTTTGTGTAACAAATATCCTTTAGATTTTGTTTGAGGCAACATGCGTAATGAAAATGCTTACACCCCTTGCAGTTACACTACACACACTTGTTACCACGGAGTAGATTCTGACTCATAGCAACTATACAGTAAAACTGTCCCATGGGATTCTGAGGCTGTGTAAGGAGGCAGATCATCTCGTCTTTTTACTTTAGCGAAGCTAGTAAGTTCAAATTAAAAATCAAGCAGTAAAGCGCTTAATCACTGCCCTGTCACCGGGGCTCCTTCTACTATAGTTAGGGACAGTTAGAGCTTGTTACATGCAACAAAATGTCAGCACTTGCCGATTGAGTACTATCTTCCAAGATCCCATAGTCTCACTAATAAAAAAGAAAGGCTTAGCTGGCAAACATCTTTTGTATTGTGCTCTTTCCCCTTTCATCCAGCTTGGGATGGAGACCAAGGTGGAGGTGGTTGAGCATCTATCTTGTAACCACTAGGACAGCAGAACAACAAGCTTTTTAAACCAAAATCATTGATTACTTGCTTACTCGTCTACTTATAGATAACTGATAAATTATAAAATCACTATTTAGTTAAAATACTATTTTCTGTTACATACAAATTCCACCATAATGTACCTTCTGTGCCAGAAATCAATTCTACAAGAATTTGCTCATTCTTAGTTTGAAATTGTAGCCCATTTGGATATTGAATCCCTTGGTCATCCAAAGGGTAGAGAAAAGTCTTGTAGAGTCTTTGACTGTGGTTGATAATTGAATAATATGGAGTGGCAATCACCCCATCATCATCCCCACTTAATGCTGTCTTTGGGATAAAGGGCGTGTGGAGAAATTTTTCAGAATTACTACCTGCATCATAACAATGTTTATTTATTAGTATATGTGATTTTTCTATTGATTTTGTAATTTTACCATTATCCATTCTTTAGTTGGTTTTTTCTCTCAAAGTATTCTTATACTTGTATGATTTATCTTATAATTCTGTAATTTCATGCAATCTTAGCAGCTCTTATAGTCTAACAGATAAAATTTTCTACATTAATTAGTCTTTCTTCTTGAAAGCTTTTTATATTTTAAGAAAAGATGTTTTAAAGAGATTAGTGCTTACCAGGCACTAGGAGCAGGGCGGAATAGGAAGTCAAAAAACAAAACAACAGTTCCTTGATAGATTAAAATTAAGGTATGATTCAAGTTAGAACAAAAGATAGAATCTGGGTGCATGATGACACTACAAAGTCACAATAACATCATTTGACTAACTGCCCTCCTCCAGGCTTTCTTACCATGACAGAATTCCATGTTATTTAAGCTGCTTTGGAGGATCAGATGTTTTGCTTAAAGAAGTCAAACCTCATCTTAACTTAAAAACAACTAACCTGGGAACATGGTCATACACAGAATGGAATTTTTTTCTTCTGCAAAATCTCAAACTGTCAATTCCCTTGAAAAAATCACATTATATTTTAGGTTCCAAACTAAAATACCTTATGAAATAATATAAACCTATATTATAAGCTAAGGATCCCAAGTGGCAATGGGTAAGTGCTCCGCAGCTAACAGAAACATTTCCTGTTCAAACCCACCAGTGGCACCTCAGAAGAAAAGACCTGGCCATCTGCTCCCATAGAGGTTTCAGGCTGGGACACCCTATAGGGCAGTTCTACTCTGTCCTACAGGGTCACTTTGATTCAGAATCAACTCAGTGACATGCAGCATCAGCAGAAGTTCCTGAAACAATAAACATTTTTGATTAAATGGAGAAATGACTGGGAAACAGAAGGAAGAAATTTGGGGTGGAACTGGGCAATATTTAATTATAAAATATTAGAGAGAAGTTGCTTATGTCACTGCCAGAGCTCTCCCAGGGAGTGTCAGAATATAATTCAGAGGTTACAAAAAAAAAAAAAATAAATTAAGAGCAACACAAATGACTACTAAATTTTGGTTCTACTCAGGGAGAAATAAGATAATGGGTAGTTTCGTAACAGAAAGTTAATTTAATCAAGATTAAGAAGTCAAGATATTGATGATGTCATCCTGCTGGGTATGTCACCTGCTTCAAAAAGCAAAACAAATGGCATCAGTTTTAGGGACAAATTTCAAAAAAATAAAAATAAAGAAATAGAAAAGGATTAAGAAGTATAAGAACCATTATCTAATACTGAATGATGGCTGGAAAACTGCAATTTAGAAAGAGGAATAATAAGTGACGAGTGACATAGAGCTAAAATTCACTAGATACTGGAAATCATGATTTCTTGAAGAAAATCAGTGGAAAGTTAGAAGTTGGTTTTCAAACAAAATTCCAGGTTACTCTAGAAAATAGAATGAATAACAGGCAATGTTACAGAAATGAGTATTTGCCACTAAAAAGTTGTTTGCTAAATGTTAGTTATTACCTCAGAATAATGGAGAGAAATTTAAATGTTCAAAGACACCTAAAATATTTGTATTTTAATAGTTGGTAGCAACACAAAATTGGATAGGTAAGATTATTTCTTGAACTATATTTCCTCAGCCTGTGAAATAAAGATGCTACTGTGTCTATTTCAATTGATTTTGTGAGGATAACTTTGGATGGCAAGTAACACAATGCTTTGTGTCATGTTTGACGTATACCTAAAAAGAAACCAAACTCATTGCTGTCTAGCTAATTCTGACTCATAACAACCACATAGAACAGAGTGAAACTAAAGCCAAGCCAACTGCCGTCGAGTTGGATCCGACTCATGGCGACCCTAGGAACTGCACTGTAGAATTTCCAAAAAGCACCTGGTGGATTTGAACTTTTGGTTAGCAGCCATAAAACACCACGCCACCAGTGTCTCTGTTTGACACATAAGTCCTGAACAAATGTAAGTTGTCATTGCTATGGTTGCTGTTCTAAAAGTTCAATTTTTAAAATTTTGTATTTAGAAAGGTCATCTAACTCAAAATAAAAAGCAACCAAATGTAGCTTATTCATCAAATTCTAAGACATGAGTAGCACTGATTATTCCTTGCTGCTGTGGTCCCAGTAGTTTACCTTTCAGCAACCTTGAACTCTTGTTTCCAGTGCTGCTAATCATGCTTCTCTATACTTTTAGTCACACTTTCTCCCCGACCTGGATCTTCTATTTATTTATCTTTCCCCACTTCTAACTTCCTGATTTTATCCCAAATTTTCTTACAAACTTTAGCTCTACCTGAAAATTGTCTCTTGGCCCACTAGCACAGGCGAAATGATACTTCTCAGTGTTTCTATAATACTATGCATGTAGAATTGCTTCTGTCTTACCAAGTTCTTTTCTAACGATATATTTATGTTACCCAATTTTATTAAAAATGGAGGCCATCATGTCTTTATGTATCATGGCTCAGTATAGAGGCTGGCAGATGTTTGGTAAATAATATTTGACTTGAATCAGACAGAATGAGTATATGGGATGTGTTAAAACTGATTCAAGATAAAAATATTAATAGTTTCAAGAATTATTTGAAATACATGTGGTCAAAAGACTCATCAGAAGCAAATAATTTCATTTTTTTTGTTACCTTTCAGTCCAGTTAGTGAATATGTATTGTTTGGGGCAAATGTAACTGATAGGCTCTTCCTTTATGTAATATCCAATTAAAGAGTAAGATGTTTTTCACACGCATATTATTTTAACCTTAAAAAACAGATCTGAAGTGGTGTTCAATAGTAAATAAATCTCCCTACTGAAAAAATAAATAACTGAAGTATATTCAAAGCAATGAAAAGACAAGCAGGCAGTCAATTATGATACAACAGAGAATGAAAGAATGCCATTTTATACCAGGTGGTATGGGAACGCAAGGGGAAATAGCTCTTAAAAGGTAGGAGAACATGAAGTTAATAGCCTTGGTATAGTTAAAATCTGACTTTGAATTGTATGGATGGAACGCTTTTGTAAATGGATAAAGGCTTTGAGGTCAAGGGAATATCTGCAAAGTTACACATATTTTAGAGAAATCTTGGAGACTGTCTCAGTGTTGTAGATGTGCAGCACAGTGGGGACAGGGATGTTGTGGGGCTGAGGGCAGTCTAGAACCACACTGGGAAATCCTGGCCAATATGCTAAGCAATTTAAGGTATAGTAAAATTACGAGTAGAGTGTGACATGAGAGGAATAGGAACTTGAGGAAGAAAATTTAGGTAATTATCGTAAAAGTTGATGTAAGAAAAATGAGAGTCACTGTTGAGTTGGATCGGATCCAACTCAACGGCACTTGGCTTATTGGATCAGTGGAAACCCTGGTGGTATAGTGGCTAAGTGCTTCAGCTGATAACCAAAAGGTCAGTAGTTCAAATCCTCCAGGAGCTCCTTGGAAACTCACTTGTGGAGTCCTCCTCTGTCCTGCGTGGTTGCTATGAATCGGAACCAACTGAACTGCAATGGCACTGGATCAGTAGCAATTGGATTCTGACTTATAGTGACCCTATAGGACAGATGGAACTGTCCCTGAGAGTTTCCAAGAAGAGCATAGTGAATTTGAACTGCTAACCTTAGTCATTGTGCAACCAAGGTTTCCTTTTAAGAGCAGGAGCTGCTTTTTACTTATTTTTTTGTATACTGCATAGCATTTAACAAACTGTCTTGAATAAAATCAGTGCTCGAAGACTTGTTGATGGATGGAAGCATACAATTTTACTTTTAATTTTCTTCTTGCCCTAGCTCCTTATTCTTCTTTTAAAGTATACAGTAAGACTTAACTCATGATGCTATGCATTGGTTTATGATCTCTTCATATTTTCAGTAATAATGATAGATGACTAGAAAATGTGAACGCTACTTTGTGTAAAATATTGAAAGGCCACGACTGGTGTTTAAATTGTAGATGTGAAAAGTTTAAAATATCCTAGAAGAGCAATTTACTTCAGGTCCTAGATTTTTAGAAAGACAAACTATATAAGACAATAGTGACAATGATACTTAAAATATTTCAAGATACAAACATTATCACCCTCATTTGTTGCTATAATTAAAAAATTTAAGAATGACACTACTGAATAATCAGTTGAGGAAATTTTTATGGATTCTAATACAGTTCTACTTCTTTTTTTTATTTACTAATGAAGTATTCGTTATATAAAAAGAAAACTTAGTAGTCTTCAAAATACATCTCTTTTTTTCAGCTTCACTTTCAAGCCTGATCTATGAGTTGCTTGAGTTGAAAGATGATTATCTGGAGTTCAAAAAAACTACGTTGTAGCAGTCATCCATACATCACCTTGTGGTTTGGATGACTTCCTTTCTTTGTCTCCTTGCTGCCAGTATCTCCCACTTGTCCACTGTAGATAAGAGCAACTCGGGTTTTAATTTGGAGATTGGTGAATGGGAGCTGTCAGAAAGAATTTGAACAATTCAGTAGTCCTGAGACATAGCTTTTCTCCCTCTTCTTAGTCCTCATTATCTCACTTCCCATATCCACCCACTGCATCAGTGTCCCAGTTCTGAAGTAGGCTGTTTCTGCTTTCCATAAAATGTATAGCTTCAAGGATATCTGCTACTATTCCCAGCACAATCTCTTCAGTCAAGAACTCCTGAGAGCCTAATTTTTAAAAGAGGTATATAACTCTATCTTTTACTTATTATAATTCTTTTATCTTCTCTTCTAATTTTGTTCTTTCTGATTTTTGTCAACGTTGTGGTTGTAAGTTATTAAACTTCCACTGTCAAGAGCTCTTCAAGGTAGAGATCAGAGGCAGATATAAAATAGTCCAACTGTGAACTGTCTCTTTAGTAGGGAACATAAAGTGTTTTAACATTAAGATCATATACATGAAATAATTATATTTAAAATTAAATGTAGGAAATCTCTTGAAAAAGAGAATGTAAACTTGTGTAAGAATTTCCTAGAGGGGCCACAGAGATTCTGAGTTAGAGCAGTGTATTTTCTACTCTTCTTAAAAAGTAATTTGGGTTCTCTCCATTGGAACTATTCCTCTGAAAAATGAGACTCAATTGCCTTGCCATCGTTAGCTGAAAACCACCGTTAACACATTAACTTGCTTCAGATAAAAAAAGAGAATGCTTTATTATGTTGGGAAATAGTTTTGGTTTTTTTCGATTTAAAGTTTTTTTAGGAACTCTGAATGTTAAGGCTGATGTTAGTAGGTTGTCTATCATATCTGTTTTCCCTCATCAACTCTTCAGTCCCATAAGTGATGAAGGGAATGGAAATCTTTTTAAAATTTAAAATTCCCAGATCATGAAAGAAATGAAATCCTGAAGTGCAGTTATATTTAAGAACTTGATGTAAAGACATACTCAAAAAACTATAGGGTAGATTTTATTTTCAAATATAAAATTATGAAAGAATGAAAGGTCCACATACTAGATATCTCAATGTTCCCTGCTTTTGGATAATCTTTTTCAATGAAGAGTCATAAACTATAGCAATATCAAGGTAGTTTCCAAAAAATGGAGAATTTATGCTTACCTACAAAGAATGAAAAGCATGTAATTACAAAATAAAAAGCATAAATTAAAAACAATACCAATTCTAATTATGAGAATGTCTTCAGTTTAAGACAAGTTTTGACAAATACAGAAATTTTAGTAGTGTAGTCATTAAAAGTTCAGCTGCCAACCAAAAGGTCATTAGTTCGAATCCATCAGGCACTCCTTGGAAACTCTATGAAGCAGTCCTACCCTGTCCTATAGGATTGCTATGAGTTGGAAGTGACTCAATAGCAATGGATATGATATGGATATTGATAAATATAAGAGATAATGTCATCAAGTTTCTCATTGTCTGGCTTTCTTCTTTACCTAATTGAATGGCTGTCAAAATTGGGGAAAAATTAAGATACAGTGGTCCTTTGTCTTGTTACATTTCTGTTTTAGACTGAATTGTATTTAAGTATTAAATACATAAAGTATGTTTGTTAGTAGACTCTGTAAATTACTTTGGAATGCTTAGGAAGTAGGGCAGTGAAATCAGTTTTCAACTTAATCAAAGTAAAATGTATGAAAAACATGTTCAGTCCCACTTAAAGAAGATACTAATGCTTATCAGTAATGCCTGCTTCTGGCAAAGGAATGGGAGGAGGAAGCATTTTCTCATAAGTGTATGCTGGCATAAAGTAGTGTAACTATTTTAGTGGTCAATTTTAGAGTATGTATAAACATAAAATGTGCATGATTTAATACACTATTAGAAGTTTAACCATACATTTATATTTGTACTTACACAAAGGTCTATGCATATAGGTTGTAATAGCAAAAAGCAATATAAATTTTCATCAATAAGTGATCAGTCAAATAAAATCTATTACATTCATATAATCATTTTTAAATCTAAATATAGTACTATATTTGTCAATTTGTAATTGTCTCAAAAACTTTTAAAATAAAAAAAACAAGATACAGAATCACATACGTTAGTTTGAATCATGAAATGAGTGGTTGACTAGTCAATGTGATGCAAATTAATATGCAATGTTCTAGTTATATCAAATATGAGCTATCATAAGAAATTCTTGAAGTGATTGTGTTTGGAAGAGTGAACGGGTGTGGCCTGGGGAGGGTTGGGAAGGTTTCACTTTAATTAATGATTGTCATTTTAACAAATCAACACTGTTTACCTGGATGGTGGGCTACAGATAATTTTATTATGTTTCATCATGATTTTAATTGAGTATGTTTGTTTATAGCATTAAATGTCAATTTTCAAAACTATTTCTGCTGCCAGAGAACTCCCACTTTGCAAACTGATTATTCTACAGGAAAGATCTGTTGATATGCTATATTAATGTGTTTAAATAGCATTTTTTCATTAAACATATTTAAAAGTAGTGTACATATAAATGAAATGCTCATTAAAATATATTATACCCTTTCTTTTTAAGCCCTTGAATTAACTGATCTATTGGGAAGTAAATAACTTTACTTAAAAAGAGCACGTTAAAATATCTATCAATAATCATGGATGAACTTGATACATAGAAATATGTCTCGAGTGATATTGTTCATAGGGACACAGTGAACTGTAACTCCTAATATGAGAAAATGTCTTATTTACATAAGGAAAGTAAGACTCCACATGTGGAATTTTCTAATCTGTTTAGCTAGAGACATAGTTAAATATTCCAAAGGTGACTACCATTTTTATTATCATTATTTAGCATACAATTACTACTTAAACACATACAACCACTCATTGGTATTATCAATTTGTTATTTGTATCAGAATGAATACTGATCAATAATTTTATATGCTTTGGACAAACATGATAAATTAGAGCATGGTGAACATCTGTCAAAGGGGAGAGAATGAATTTAAAAACATTTTATTTGATAATACATCCTTTCTTTTTTCCAGACTTTTACTTAATGAATTACAAAGAAGTGAGGGCTATGATTTTTCAAATGTTCCATTCTGTCAGAAATCCATACCAGGTGGATCCCAATGAAATTGACAAAGTTTGTTCTAAATAATTTCACAGTGAATTAGTCATAATCAAAAATCAAACCCACTGCCAGCAACTTGTTTCCAACTCACAGCAACTCTACAGACTGAGATATTGTTAATTGTAATATAAGCACATTTTCACTAGCCTGTCTTTGATATATAATTTTTTTAACTGTGAAATAAGGATTATAAGAAAATCACGAAATTCCAGAAATCTGACTTATGCCTGATATTCCATATTCGTGTTAATCAACACATCTTTATTGGAGGAACTCAGTTATGATATCCAGGAAGATTATAGGATGGGTAGGTTGGCTCGGAAAGATCAGATGTCCAGATTAGGATTAAGTTTATGAGTAGAAATGCTGTGTAGATACTAGGAAAAACTTTACTCTTTAAAAAATGTCATGATAATTACGTTTATAATAATGCTATTTGATGTGATTTCTCATGGATTAAAACCTCTGACCATGGAGAGAAGCTGAGACAATTAAATAGGGACTACAGAGCAGACACTGATATGATAAAATGCTCGGTACACACGAGGATGAATAAAAATAAAAGGAATTTTTTGCCTATGAAATTAAACAAAGAGTTAAAGTCAACATGAATGCCAGCTCTCTGGAAGTGTAAAAACTGAGGAAAGAATTAAGCCTTAAAAATCTAACTCATCTTAAGCAAAGTAATTGATAGTTGTCAGTCACAAAATGCTTTTTTTCATATTAAACTCATCATTTGTGAGCCAGTTTTTGTTATTCATTTGGCAAATTAATCAAAACATTTGACTTAAATCCAACTTGTTAGTAAAACCTAGATTATATTTAGGTTTCCAATAAAATAACATATAAATGCACTAAAAGATGACTTTCACCTTGGTGA
The DNA here is from genome assembly GCA_028571685.1 of Heterohyrax brucei. Taxonomy (NCBI): domain Eukaryota; kingdom Metazoa; phylum Chordata; class Mammalia; order Hyracoidea; family Procaviidae; genus Heterohyrax; species Heterohyrax brucei. The sequence goes on from CM053144.1 coordinate 81,498,787, forward strand.
TTATTATTGTTAATCAAGAAAAATGCTGCATTAAAAGCAAAATGTATCATGTACTTAAAAGTACATTTCACCTTTTGCTTTATAACAAATTATACTCATGGAAAATTCTCATCAGGTTCCCAAAAACAGCATTCCTTTATCTATCTGTCTATTTCTGTGGTTTCTTTTTCTGAGCTTGTTTGAAATATAGTTTACTGAGAGTATTAAGACAGCATTCATGTACTTCTGAGAAAAAAAATTATTGTGATATATAAAGACAAAAAACTGGAGATACTCTAATTATCTTTCTATTCCTTTCCAGGAACACTGTATCTGATGGTTCATCACTTCTGAAAGACTCACGGGTAAAAGCACCAGACGGTTTAAAAGAGCTGTGGTATATTCTCCAGGCACCAAAAGGATTTATTACATGCAAATTTCCATTAGTGCTAATGCAAGTTATTATAGGTGATTTGTACTTTAAAGATAATAAACTAGAAGATGGTTTCTATTTTGTCCAGTTTGAATGAATGTATCCTTTTGTTTTGCAAAATGTATAGGAAAACAGGATAAATAAATTTTGATAACTCAATTATTTCAAAAATATATGAAATGGTATTATTTATGATTGATCAATTTCAAAATGTTAATTTTTTAATTCTTAACAATATGCCCTGGGCACTCCTCTCTCACTTCTCTCAATGTGTATTTTGGCAGTGCAGAACAGGTTTTTTTATTTTTTAATTTTTTTTATTATTATTGCATGAAAGTGTATATTCCCATATAAACTTAACTTGCTGACCTACATGCAGCTCCCACTGCTCTCCCTGCGTGGTGACAGCACATTCTTCCTCTCTGTTCCATACATGTCTTATCTTCCCAACAGTCTCCTATCTTCTCCCCTCCATCCATTCCCCTTCCTTCAGTATGAGGTCAACAGGACAACCTCCTATAGAAGCCTAGAACCATAAAGTGCCCACACAATATGGTCACTCTGCGTCACCAAGTCCAATCTACTGTTGTCTGAAAAGTTGATCTTCATTATGATTTATGGACAGGGGCAACACCAGGGACAGGTGCCCCACTCCCAGGAGAACTCTGAGGCCCCTGGACCATCAATTGCAGTCTTTTAGTGGAGATTTCAGGGTGCACCCCTTTTTAGTCTTAGATTGCCAGTGAGACTCAACTTTGTGAGCTCCATCGTGGCTGTCACTGGTGGTAACCAGGCACTATCTGGTTCTTCCGGTCACAAGCCAATGTAGGCATCCACTCATGTGGGTCTCTCTATCTTCTGAATTCTCTTTCCCCCATGTCGTTATGGACTTTGGTGATCATCCGTTCCTGATGAGTTGGGATCATTTTCTGTACTCTCAGGTGGCAGCTTTTAAGACTCCAGATGCCACTCACCAAAGTGGGGTGTGGAGAGACCTTACTAGCAAAAAGCTGGTTGTGCCAGTTGGCCTCGATTTCCCCTGAGAGCACGATCCCTGGCCCCCATCCCAGTTACTCTGTCTGCCCAATATTGAGTTAAGATGGGAGGAGTATACAAGTTGTGTTGAAGTCTGGCTAATATTGATCTTCTTACTAATGTGTGTTGTCACCAATTTTACCCAATCAAATTTCTAACAACTATCTAATCTAAACCCTCCCTTGTCCCCCTCCCACCCTCCCCACCGTTGCAGCTGTCAAAGAGTCTTTCCTGTTATGCATGAGTCTGCGTTTAAGTTCTTATTGTAGGGGTCTCAATATTTGTCCTTCCATCGCTGACTACTTTCACTCAATATAATATCCTCCAGTTGAAACCAGGTTAAAAGATGTTTCCTGCTATCATCATTGTTCTGTATCATGGCATAGTGTTCCATTGAGTACATATACCATAGTTTATGTATCCATTCTTCTGTTGTTGGGCATCTGGATTGATTCCATCTTTATGCTATTGTGGACTGTGCTGTGATGAACATTCGTGTGCACGTATCAGTTGGCTGTGAATGACCTTGATTGTGTAGCACATATACCAAACAGTGGAATTACTGGGTCAAATGGTATATCCATATCCATTATTTTAAGGTAACACCAAGTTGCTTTCCAAAGAGGTTGAATCATTTTGCAATCCAACCAACAGTGTATGAGAGTTCCAGTCTCTCCACAGCCTCTCCAGCACTTAGTGTTTTGTATTCTTTGGATCATGGCCAACCTTGCTGGGGTGAGATGGTATCTCATTGTGATTTTGATTTGAATTTCTTTAATAGCTAGTGATCATGAGCATGTCCACATGTGTTTTTTGGCTGCCTGGATCTCCTCTTTAGAGAAATGTCTGTCCGTCTCCTTTGCCTATCACTTAATTGGATAATTTATCTTTTTCTTGTGGATATTTTGTAATACATTATAGATTACGGAGATCAGGTGTTGGTCTGACATAGAGTTGCCAAATATTTTTTCCCATTCTGTAGGTGGCCTTTTAATTCTATTAATAAAGTCTTTGGATAAGCAAAAGTGATTGATTCTTAGTAGTTCCCACTTCTTTTCTGTTGTTTGTGGTTTGTTTTACAGATTTTGAACTCTGTCTACATTGTGTATTAAAACTTCTGTTGTTGTTCCTACTTTTTCCTGCATGATCTTTATCATTTTAGGTTTGACCTTTAGGTCTTTTATCCAGTTTGAGTTAGTTTTTGTATAATGTGTGAGATATGGGTCCTATTTTAATTTATTGCAAATGGACATCCAATTTTGCCAGCACCATTTGTTGAAGAGATTGTTTTTACCACAGTTTAATGTCTTAGGGCCTTTGTTGAATATCAACTGTTCATAGCCAGATGATGTCATCTCTGGGGTCTTGATTTCTGTTCCACTGATCTATCTGTCTGTTTTTGTACCAGTACCAGGCTGTTTTGACTACTGTGGCAGTGTAATAAGTTCTAAGGTCAGTTAATGAGAGGCCTCCCAGAGTGTTCTTCTTCTTTAGTAATGCTTAACTTATGCAAGACTTCTTTCCTTTCCAGACAAAGTTGTTGATAATTTGTTCCTCCATCTCATTAAAACATGTCACTGGAACTTGTACTGAGATTGCATTATGTAAGTACATTACTCTGCATAAAATAGACATTTTCACAATATTAAGTCTTCCTATCCATGAGCAGGGTAGGTTTCTCTATTTGTGTAACTCTGTCTTAGTTTTTTTGTAGTAAGGGTTTGTAGTTCTCTTTGTAAATGTCTGTTATTCCTCTAGTTAGATTTATTCCTAGGTACTTTATCTTCTCAAGGGCTACAGTAAATGGTATTGACTTGGTGATTTCTTCCTCAATAATCTCACTGTTGGTATAAAGGAATCCTACTGATTTACTTATGTTTATCTTGTGTCCTGAGACTTTGCAGAACTCCTCTATCAGCTTGAGTGGTTTCCTTATGGATTCTTTGGGATTCTCTGCATATACAATCCTAACATCTGCAAATAGAGTGATTTTAGTTCTTCTTTGCCAATGCAGATGCCTTTTATGTCTTGGTCTTGTCTGACTGCTCTGGCTAGAACTTCTAGTACAGTGTTGAACAGGAGAAGTGAGAGTGGGCATGCTTGTCTAATTCCTGGTCTCAAGGGAAAATGTTTCAGTCTCTCTCCATTCACAATGATGTAGGCAGTTGGCTTTGTATAAATGGCCCTTATTGCATTGAGGAATTGGCCTTCTATTCCTATTATGCTGAGAGTTTTTAGCATGAATGGGTGTTGGACTTTATCAAATGCCTTTTCTGCATCAACAGACATGATCAGGTGATTCTTGTCTTTTGTAGGTTTTATGTGGTTGATCACATTGTTTTTCTGATGATAAACCAGCCTTGCATCCCTGGTATGAATCCAACTTGGTCATGATGGATTATTTTTTTGATATGCAGTTGTATTGTATTGGCAAGAGTTTTGTTGAAGATTTTTGCATCTAAACTCATGAGTGATATCCGTCTGTAGTTCTCTTTTTTTTGTTGGGCCTTCCCCTGGTTTTGGTATCAGGGTTATGCTGGCTTCTTAGAATGAATTTGGGAGTATTCCATCCCTTTCTATGCTGTGAAATAGTCTCAGTAGTATTGGAGATAATTCTTCTCTAAAAGCTTGGTAGAATTCGGCAGTGAAGCCATCTGGGCCCAGGCTTTTTTTGGTTGGCTGTTTTTGGATGATTTCTTAAATCTCTTCCTTCGTGATGGGTTTATTAAGTTGTTGTGCATCACCTTGTGATAATTCTGGTAGTTGATATGAATCAAAGAATTTGTCCATTTCCTCTAGGTTTTCGATTTGTTACAATACAGTCTTTCATAGTATTCAGCTACTATATTTTTGATTTCTGCTGGATCTGTTTTGATAACTCCCCTCTCATTTCTTATTTGAGTTATTTGTTTCCTTTCCTGTTTTTCTTTAGTAAGTCTAGACAGTGGTTTGTCAGTTTTGTTGATCTTTTCAAAAAACCAGCTTTTGGTCTCTTCAAGTTTTTCAACTGTTCTTCAATTCTCTTATTCATTTAGTTCTGCTCTGATCTTTATGATCTGTTTTCTTCTGGTGCCTGAGGAATTCCTCTGTTGTTCTCTCTCTACTTTTTCAAGCTGTAGGGTCAGTTCTTTCATTTGATTTCTTTCTTCCTTCCAGAGGTGTGCATTTATGGAGATAAACTGACCTCTGAGCACTGCTTTGGCTGTATCCCATGGGTTCTGGTAGGAAGTGTTTTCGTTCTCATTGGAAACCATGAATTTCTTTATTTCATCCTTGATTTCTTCTATAACCCATGGTTTTTTGAGCAAGGTGTTGTTCAGTTTCCATGAGTTCCACTTTCTGTCTATGTTATTTCTGCTATTGATTTTAACTTTTATGGCTTTCTGATCTGAGAAGATGCTCTGCATTAATTCAATGATATGGATTTTGTTGAGAATTGCTTTATGTCCTAATACATCATCTATTCTGGAGAATGTTCCATGTGCACTGGAGAAGAAGGTGTAGTTATCTACTGATGGATAGAAAGTTCTGTATACGTCAATGAGGTCTAGATGGTTAATTGTGGCAATAAGGTCTTCTGTGTCTTCATTGAGCTTTTTTCTAGACAATCTGTCCAATACTGAGAGTGGAGTGTTGAAGTCTCCTACTATTATTGTGGAGTGATCTATCTCCTTTTTTTAGTGTAGTCAGTGTTTCTTTGATGTATTTAGGTACTCTAATATTAGGTACATAAATATTTAATATTGTTAAGTCCTGTTTGTGTATTGAACCTTCAGCAATAAATAGTGTCCATCCTTGTCCACGATGGTGGATTTTACATTAAAATTGATTTTATTTGAGATTAGAATTGCTACACCTGCTCTTCTTTGTTCATTGTTAGCTTGATATATATATATATTCTTCCATCCTTTGATTTTCAGTTCATTCATATCTTTAGGTCAAGGTGAGTTTCCTCTAGAAACATATAGATGGGTCATGTCTTTTGATCCAAGATGTCATTCGATGTCTTTACTGGAGCATTCAGTCCATTCACATTCAATGTAGTTATGGATAGGTATGTGTTCAGTGCTGCCATTGTGATATGTTTATTTTTGAGTTGATGTTTTCTCTGCTCTTCTTATTAATCTGTTCTGCATCCTTCTTCGTGAGTTGATTTTCCACCTTTTTCAGGGTTCGTTTTGTGGTTGTTGAGACTCCTGCATTACATTTCTTGAGATGGTATGTTGCTTCTTTATTATGTTTTATGGCTGCCCCTATGATCCTGCTTAATAAACTGTATATAACCCCAACTTCCTATCCATCTGGAAGGACTATAACAACTGTAGTATACCCCTCTTTTTAATATGATGACATCATAGTTTACATGATATTATCGCTGGATTGTTTCTTTCATTATATCATAGCTTTGATTGTATTTGGAGTCTTTCCTAACTGAGTAGGTTTCTGGATAATGTGTACTTCTAAAATACAAAGTTAGCGGTTTTGTTCTTCCAAGCCAAGAGATTCTTTTAGTATTTCTTGTAGTCTCGGTTTGGTTTTTACAAAGTCTCTGAGTTTCTGTTTATCTGGGAATGTCTTAATTTCATTTTCATATTTGAAAGATAGTTTTGCGGTATATATAATTCTTGCTTGGAAGTTTATCTCGTTCAAGGCTTTGAATGTGTCATGCCACTGTCTCCGTGTTAGCATCATTTCTGCAGAAAAATCAGACAAAAGCCTACAGAGTTTCCCTCTGAATGTTAGTTTTGCTTTGAGTCTTGCTGCCTTTGAGAGTTTCTACTTATGTTTCATTTTGTCGAGCTTGATTATAATATGTCTTGGAGTCTTTCTATTGAGATCTATATTGAGTAGTGTTCAATACATATCTCAGATATCTATATTCTCTTCTTTCATAATTTCTGGGAAGTTTTCTGTCAGCAGCTCAGCTACAATACTCTCTGTGTTCTCAGGTGTCTCACCCTATTCAGGAACTCCAATTAATCATAGATTGTTCTTAATAGAGTTCCACATGATGCTCAGTGCTTCTTCATTTCTCTTGGTTCTTTTTTCTGATTTCTCCTCATAGATGCTGGAGTCAGTGGCTCTGTCTTCCAAATCAGGAATTCTCTTTTCTGTTTTTCCATTCTGTTTTCTTGGCTTTGAATGAAGTTTCTATGTCTTTGATTTTGTTCTTGATCTGTTGGATTTCAGAGTACTGATGTTCCATCAGATCAAACAGCTTGCTTAAATTTTTGTTTTGCTCTGCTGCGTTTGTATAAGGTCTAGTTGGGCTCTCTATGTAATCCTTTTGTATTCACCTTCGGATAGTTTCAGAAAAGCTTCTTGGTCTGGTAAGTGCTGAGGTGGTTTCTTTTGTGGGCCTTCTGACGCCGTTGGTGACTTCCGGGTTACCATCCTCTCCAACATCTGCTGGTTTTGGGGCACCATGTAGGTCAGTAGAGGCTGGGAGAGATGCTTTGGTCTGTGCAAGCCTGTGCTCCTAAGAGTGGGGTCAGTGAAAAAGAGGAAGTTTTGTGTTCAGTGATACGAAGTCCAAATTAGGAGCCCTATGCCGCATCCCAGTGCTTACTAGGTGTCCAGAAGGCTCTGTTTAACTATCATATCAGGTCTTGGTTTCCAGAGGGAATTAGCGAGACGTGCGCTTAGTCCGCCATCTTGACTGTACCCCCAGAACAGTTTTAATATTATGTTGATATGTCACTATTAGTAGTCATATAATACATGACCTTTAGGTTAGCAACCTCAGCTCTTCACCAACATGTCTCCTGTAATATGTGACAAAGGACAATTTATTTATTTTTTTTACTGCCCTAATTTTGAAAGTAGATTGTCGTGCACCAAAAAACTCATTGCTGTGGATTTAATTCTGATTCATAATGAACCTATAAGACAGAGGAGACCTGCACTCAAGGTTTCCAAGGAACAGCTGGTGGATTCGAATTGCTAGCCTCTTGGCTATTAGCCAAGCACTTAATCACTGAGCTACATAACTGAACAAGATTATTTGGGATTCAAAAAAAAAAATTTCATCTCTTCTTCAGAATAGTACAGTTTAATAAGATGACCATGTGAATTAAAACATGAACACAGATTTCCCCACTCCCTACCTTTAATATCACCTGAAATCCTATGTTCTTCCTCATTTCATTGGAGTAGATGTGTGTTTGTCTCAAGAAAGAAATGATGTAGAAGACTATAGAAGGGGAAGTGGAGTAAATTGTCCTGCTTTTGAATCTTCACAGCCTAAAACCTGAATAGATGAATGGGGCTCATGAGTAGGGACAATAAATACAAAAGAGTGAAAGATGTGTCAGAGAAAGATTTCTCACCCCTGAGAGCAGGACAGACAACCCTGCTTATGAGAAAGGAAGAGGTTGTGGGAAATGAGGAGAGTTAAATAATCACCTGCCACTGAGAACTAGGTTTTTACCACATTAGGTGCCCCTCAGGGATTGGGACAAGAGAAAGAGAACCTTTGTTTAGGTTTGGAAATTGGAGAGTGGACAAAAATCTGTGCAGACTCTTTCTGTACAGCCTGGGAATTGTGGCAGTTTCCTAGAGGAGAAATGTCAGCTGAGGGTATCTAGGGGCCTAGCAATTATCCTATAGTTCCCTCTGGTTGAATATGGTAAAGTTTTGAAATGTTCCTTGACTCCCTGAAGGAGTTCAGAAGTAGTGGAGAGATACCTTAGTGATGGATTGAGTTGATTTAAAGCCAAAGATCAAGTAGGAAAGAAAAAGTCTCCAAGTAGGCCAGAGAATACATAAATGATAAAATCTGACAATGGGAGTCAGATAATTGCATTTCAAAGTCTTGAACTTCCAAAAGCCCCTCGAGACAATTTATTTAAACCAATATTTTCAAAATGCTTTTTTCAACATATAATCAATATAAAAAGGATCAGTGAGATATTTACATTTCATTGTGAAGCTTTCTCTTATGTCACATTTCAATCTGGTGGAAAATTTTCATAAAAATATCTCATATGTATTTATGTTTCTTTAAATGCACAATTGAATTAAATACCAAATTATAAATTCAAATTAAATAAAATTAAAAATTCAGGTCTTCCCTTATACTAACATCTATTCAACAGCTTCATGTAGCCGCCCGTAGCTATCACTGAAATGATCAGCACAGTTATAGGTTGAAGAAAAAAACTGAGAATTTGAAGAGTGTTTGGATAGGTCTGAACACTGGAATATAGGGCAAACCACAGAGAGATGACATGAAATTAACTTAATGAATATAAATTTTATTATGTGAAGAAGAGATTTAGTACATGTGGCTACACAGGCCTAGTGAAGGCTTAGTGAATGGAAAATACAAAGATTTGAATCCCGAAAGAGGAATACCTTTCCAACAGGTTGCCACAGGTAGGATAATTTTCCTGTTGTTGACTATCTCCTCTTAAAATCTCTGTGACCATTATCAGGATATCTTGTGGCAGATATTCTTAGAGGCTATAGATGTTTGTATTAATGACCTCCCAAACTGCCCCAATGCTGAGATGCTGTGATTCTATGATCATATGATCCTGAACAATTCATTTAAGTCTAGAAAATCTGCTGTGCATAGATTTATGTTTAAGGCCAGTTTAGACACAAATCCTGTGAATTATCCTTCCTGACTTGAAAACTCACATTTTATCTAAAATTTTACTCACGTGTACTCAGCTACATTATGCTTTTATTTTATTATGTTAGCTCACAAAATAAAGTTCATTCCGATTTATATTATTACAGTGAGTATTTCAATCTCAGGAATAAACAAAACCCTGGGATTTTGTTTATACAATGGCATAATGCCAAGTTTATAGCTTTGTCAAGCAGCTTACACATGGCTTTTGTCTATGTGCAAATGAATAGAGAAGCTTTTCAGAAAGCCAATCATTCTCACAGACTGCAGTTCTCAACATTTCCTAACAAAACTTCAGTAATGGTTCAAAATGCATACTGATCTTGATGACATATACGATGAATAAAACCAATCTGAGCACTACAGGCACAGGCCGCAGTTCCATATCGCTCACTGGTGTAGCGAGCCAGCTTGTCATGTTGCGGACTTTCATCTCTGAGATCAACACTTGTGGCTTACCTCTGTGTTCCAAGAGATGTTCATAAAAAGTCCAAGAGGAAACTTAAAAAACAGACAAATAACCTATGTCTCACTGAACAAATTATGCTAGGTTTTCAGGTGCAAGATTAAAACATGTAGTAAGGATTAAAATACGTTTGTTTTTCACTTGAATATAGAAGACCCACTTACATGTTTTATCGATGTTTTTATTTACATCTTAATGGTGACTGAAAAGAAGTTGTTACTAAAAACAATATGATGGAATTCAATAAACGTTTCTGAGTATTCTGAGCATTTCTGAGGCCCTATGCTGCGTCCAGAAACTGATCGTATGTCCTCCAGGAGTTTACCATTGACACTGTAATAGGATACAGACATGATACACATAAACCAAAAACTCAGCGCCACTGAGTCAATTCTGACTCTTAGTGACCCTGTGGGATGGAAAACAACTGTCCTATGGAATTTTCAAGGAGTATTTGGTGAATTTGAACTGCTGACCTGTAGGTTAGCAGATGTAGCACTTAACCACTATGCCACTAGGTTTTCCTGATTATACATACACACAGTGCTTGTCTGTGTGTGTGTGTATGTGGGTGCACATATGTGTGTATGTATATATGTATGTATATTATATATGACAAATACACAGATAACAGCGTATATATGTATATGTATAGTATTCATACATACAAATAGAAGTCCTAGCTGCTATAGTGGTTCAGACTCAGACTCATCAGGCACTCTTTGGAAACCCTATGGGACAGTTTCACTCTGTCCTATAGGAATACTATGAGTCAGAAGTGACTTGATGGCAATTGATAGAGGTATATGTATAATTATGTGTATATCATATGTGTTAATATGTGTGTGTGTGTGTATGTGTGTGTATACATATAACTAAAGACTAATTGCTATTAAGTCCAGTCTGACTCATGGAAACCACATGTGTTTAAGAGAACTATGTTTCATAGAGTCTTCAATGGATGTGATCTTTTGGAAGTAAATTGTCAAGCCATTCTTCTGAGGTACCTCTGGGAGGATTCAAGCCATTGGCCTTCCTGTTGGTTTCAAAGTGCTTAAGTATTTGCAGGGACTCCATATACATGTATGTTTATGTATATTTTAAGATTTTTGTATACATACATACATGCATGCACACCCCATAAAGAAAGTGTGAGTTACAATGTGAACTGAAAATCTTAAGAGGAACAGGGTGATGAGGGCACTCAAGTGGGACAACCCAGAGAAAACTCTGGTACTATGGGAATAATTGACTACTCTTCCTTCTTGTAAATATCTTTTCTCATTTTCAGAAGCAACACACTACACTGGCTATTCCTTTGAGTCTCCTTTCCTAGATCAACAAAACTTCACAATCTTGGAAGACCTTAGAGGTCAATCCTGATGCCGTTCTTCACATCCCCAATTTCAGTTTTAACTGCTACCCATATTCTTATGACTCTTAAATATTTATCACCCTGTTAGTCCTCTGTGGTTAGATCAAGGTTGGTACATCCTATTTTTTGTTGGATATCTTCTCATGGCTATTTCATAAGTTTCCTGAGTTTATCATGAATACAATTTTAGAAGTATTTCTTCTTCTCACTACAAACATTGTTTTCCCCATATTTCCATATGTGAATGGTGCTATCGCTTACTATCTTAAAACTCAAACTGTAGGAATAATCAGCAACACCTCCTGTATTTCAATTCTTCAAATTCAACCCAAAATTAAGCTTTGTCAAAGTATATCTCCTCCCTTCTTGCTATTTCTATTGGTACTATCATAGTGCAAGTCAACAGTAGCTGATTACTGGTAATAACTCATAAATCAATTTGGTTATTCTTAGAGTGCTAAAAAAATAGTCTTTATCAAGTAGCTACTTGGCAAAATAAATTAATTAAACTGATCACCCAATGGTGCTGATGGAAGAAGTCGAAGCTACATTGGAGACACTGGTGAAAAACAAGGTTCCATGAATTGATAGAGCAGCAACTGAGATGTTTCAACAAGTGGATGCAGTGCTGGAAATGCTCATTCATGTATGCCAAGAAATTTCAAGGACAGCTATATGGCCAACTGACTGGAAAACATCCATATTTATGCCTATCCTCAAGAAAGGTGATCCAACCAAATATGGAAATTATCAAACAATATCACTAGCATCATATGCAAGCATAATTTTGCTAAAGATCATTCAAAAGTGACTGCAAGAGCATATTGACAGGGAACTGCCAGAAATTTAAACCAGATTCAGAGGAGGATGTTAAAGCAGGAATATTATAGCTGATGTCAGATGGATCTTGACTGAAAACAGAGAACACCAGGAAGATGTTTACTTGTGTTTCATTGACTATGCAAAGGCATTTTACTGTGTGGATCATAACAAATAATGAATAACATTGCATAGAATGGGAATTATAGAACATTTAATTTTGCTCATCAGGGATCTGTATATGGACCAAGAGATCGTCATGTGAACAGAACAGGGTTACACTGAGTAATCTGAAGTCAGGAAAGGTGTGTGTCAGGGCTGTATCTTTTTACTATACCTTTTCAATCTCTATGCTGAGCAAATAATCAAAGAAGCTGTACTATATGAAAAAGAGTGAGTTGTCAGGATTGGAGGAAGACTCATTAACCACTTGCATTATGCAAATGACACAACCCTGCTTGCTGGAAGTGAAGAGGATTTGAAACACTCACTGATGAAGATCAGAGGCCACAGCCTTAAGTATGGTTTGCACTTCAACATCAAGAAAACAAAAATCCTCACAGCTGGACCAGTAAGCAACATCATGATAAATGGAGAAATGACTGGGGTTGTCAAGGATTTCACTTTATTTGTTTTCACAGTCAATACCTACGGGAGCAGCAGTCAAGAAATTAAAAGATGCAGTGCATTAGGAAAGTCTAATACAAAGAATGTCTTTAAAGTGTTGTAAAGTTGTCACTTTGAAGAGCAAGGTATGCCTGACCCAATCCATGATATTTTCAACTACACCAATGCGTGATTAGGCTGGACACTGAATAAGGAAGACAGAAGAACTGATGCCTTTGTATTGAAGAGCTGGAGAAGAACATTGAATGCATCATGGGCTGTCAAAAGAACAAACAGATTTGTTCTGGAATAAGTACAACCAAAGTGCACTTTGGATGCAAAGATGGCAACACTGCATCTTACATGCTTTGGACACCTTGTCAGGACGGAGCAGCATGCTTGGTAAAGTAGAGAGCCAATGAAAAAGAAGAAGCCCTTCAACAACATGGACTGACGCAGTGGCTGCAACAATGGGCATAAAGCATAACAAGATTGTGCCCATGGTAAAGGCCTGGGCAGCATTTCATTCTGTTGTGCACAGGGTTGCTATGAGTCAGAACTGACTCAACAACACCTAACAACAGCAATTTACTCACTGACTAACCTGTTTACTGAATTTTCCAAATAATCCATTTACCAAAAACTTGTCTTTTTAAATGAGCAAATTAGCCTAAAAGCAATTGTCTAAAAGTCAATTCATTAAAATCTAATTACCAAAATTCAAATTCACTAGAATACATTTATGTTGCATATCTATAGTTTCCAGCACAGCCAATTATGGCATTGAGTATTTTAAAAAAAGATTTTGAAGAATCTGTGGTTGTCTAAAGATATTGTTTTGCTTCATAGTGCTTTTTAATACTGCTCAATTTTACTTCAGTTGTTTTGCAGTAAATTTGCTGGTGTATTCCTGAGATCCCTACTGCTGCTGTAGCAAAAAAACACAGGTGGATGATTTCAAACATCACAAATTTATTTTTTCACAGTTGACCAAAACCAAATCCATGGCTGTTGAGTCGATTCTGATTCATTGGACCCTGTAGTACAGAGTAGAACTGCCTCATAGAGTTTTTAAGGAGCACCTGGTAGATTCGAACTGACAACCTTGTGGCTAGCTGCTGTAGGACTTAACCACTATGCCACTAGGGTTTCCTTCCACAGTTTAAGAGGCTATGAATCTGAATTTATAACATTGAGTATAGAGAAAGGCTCACTCTCTGTGAGTTCCTGAGGGAAGAGCTTTGTCTCAGCTTCTGCAGACCTACAGTTTCTTGCTTTGTTGCCAATCTTCACATAAAATCCACATTTTCCTGCTAGTGTTTCTTTGACTTTGTGTCAGGACCCCTGGTGGTATAGTGGCTAAAGCACTCGACTGGTATCTAACAGTGAGTGGTTGAAACCTACCAGCTGCTCCAAGGTAGAAAGATGCAGCGATCTGCTTCCACAAAAATTCATAGCTTTGGAAGCCCTATGTGGCAGTTCCACAGCATGTTACGGAATCACTATCAACTCAGAATCAACTCAGCAGCAACTGTTTTGTTTTTGTGCCTGTGCTGCTTCTCATAATTCAGAAGTGATTAGGTTTTGAACACATTCTACTCTGACAATGGTCTTATTAACATAACAAAGAAATCTAAGATTCTAGTAGGTATTTTAGGGAAACAATTCAATCTATAATAGTGCAGCTCATTTAAATGTCAATATTAAATGTGATTTACATTTTAGACCTTAAGAAATCCTAAAATATTAACTTGATTTAAATTACTGACTAATCTATAACTGAACAAATATTGGAAGTTAAAAATGCACTCTTTTATTTTATACTCCACAATATAAATTTTATGCACAAGGCTTGTCTTTGGAAATACAGAAGACATTCTCATTCTCAATCAAGGAAATATTACAAAAATAAAAAATTTAAAAATACAGTAAAGTTTGGCTTGCTAGAATAAAATGACTAATAATAAATAAAAAATAAACTGAACACAAAAATAGACTAAGACATAAACTACTCAGCAAAAACATCTCAGACACCCTCAAAGTTTATTAAAATCATCCATTTCATTCCAAATATTTGTAAACCTTATGAATAAATAAAGTTTTCCAGTAAATTGACAAATTTACCATTCAGTAAATTGAACGTTCTGCATGTTTATAAATGATTTTTAAGGATTTAGTCATTTTGTAATTGAGACATCATTTATTCATAATCTAGTCTTTGGAATTTAGAATTGCTCCTCATTAGTCTCTCCTTTTCTACTTTTGCTTTTCTGTATTGGCATTAGTCGTCTTTCTATTCAGCAGTAAGTAAAATCATATTGAAACCCTATATTGATCTTATCACTGTGTCTTTAGGCCATATTCATGGAATTCTAATATATGAAGTAAAATCTAACCTTATTCCCCAAAGCTTTTCTTCTATTATACTTGATTTACTTAGGTCTCGGATCCACTCAAAAATAAAAGTACTTGTCCCAAGTCGATGTAGGCACCCACTCATGTGGGTCTCTCTATCTTCTGGGGTCAGTTTGTTCCTCAGTGAGCATCCGTTCCTGCGGAGTTGGGACCATTTGCTGTGCCCTCGCATGGCAGCTTAGCAACTTTTAAGACCCCAGGCACCACTCACGAATGTGGGGTGCAGAGAGCCCTCTTAGTAAAACGCTACCTGTGCCAACTGGCCTCAATTTCTCCTAAGAGCATGGTCCCCTGCCCCCTACCCCAGCTACTCTGTCCTTGCAATATTGGAATAAGATGGAAGGAGTATTCAAGTTATGCTGAAGTCCACTTAATATTGTTCTTGTTTCTAATGTGTGCACCAGAAGAACCGGATGGTGCCCAGCCACCACCAGTGATAGCCGTGATGGAGCTCGCTAAGTTGAGTCTCACTGGCAACACAAGAATAAAAAGGGGTGCACCCTGAGATCTTCACTAAAAGACTTCAATTGATGGTCCAGCGGTTTTGAGGTTCCGCTGGGAGCATGGCCCCTGGCCCTGATGCTGCCCTTGCCCATAAATCATAATGAAGTTCCACTCTTCGGACACGAATGGATTGGACTTGGTGATGCAGAGTCACCATATATTGGATGCACTTTATGGTTCTGTGCATCTATAGGATATCATCCTGCTGACCTCTGGCTGGAAGGAGGAGAGTGGGTGGAGAGGAGGAGAAAGGAGACTGTTGGGAGGATGAGACATGCATGGAGCAGAAAGGAATAGTGTGCTGTCACTGGGCAGGGAGAGCAGTGGAAGCTGCATGTAGGTGGGCATGTAAATTTATACGGGAATGTACATTTCACTCGGTCATATTAAAAAAAATAAAAGTACTATCTATTGTGTATAGAGATTTTTCATTGTTCTCTGTGCTGCACTACTCTTTTTCTAGTTCTCGGGTGCCTCCTTTTCATCTTTAACATTAAGTCCTTAGATAACCCTTAACCAATTATCAGTATAAAACTACCTCTATTATCCTTTATCATACATTTCAGTTCTCTGCTTTCTTAGTTCTGCTTTCTTCTTTGTTTATTTTATGTATATGGTAACATATTTATTGTCTAGTACTCTGTTATATAAATTTCATGATTCCTCCAAATGCCTTGTGGCCCCATACATCTGTCAGTTTGTCACACTGTGGTGGCTTGCAAGTTACTGTGGTACTGGAAGCTATGCCATTAGTATTTAAATACTACAAGGCTCACCTATGGTAGAAGGGTTTCAGACGAGCTTCCAGACTAAAATAGACTGGAAGGACCCAGCGGTCTACTTCCAAAAAGAATTAGCCCGTAAAAAACTTATGAACAGCAGCAAAACGTTGACTGATACAGTGTTCTACTGATACAGTAGATGAGCTCCCAGGTTGGAAGGCACTGAAACAATGACTGATAAGAGCTGTCTCCTCAAAGTTGAATAAAATTTAATGATGTAAATGGAGTCAAGCTTTCAGGATCTTCATGTGCTCATGTGGAATGACTCAAAAGGAAAAGCAGCTGCAAACGTCTATTAATAATAGAAATGTAGAATGTATGACCTATAAATCTAAGAAAACTGGAAATCATAAAAATGAATGCAGTGTATGAACCTCATTACCCTAAGCATGACGGAGCTAAAACAGATTGACACTGGTCAGTTTGAATCAGACAGTCACACAGGCTGTAGGCCAGGAATGACATCTTGAAGAAGAATGGCATTGCACTGACTGTCAATTCAGTATCTATCTTAAAGTGTAACACTGTCACTGGTAGAATAATATCCATAGGCTTACAAGGAAGATCAGTTAATACAACTCTTATTCAAACATATGCACCAATAATTAATGCCAAAGATGAGGAAATTGAAGACTTTTACTAACTACTGCAGTCTGAAATTGATCAAACATGTAATAAGGATGCATTGGTAACTAATAGTGATTGATATGCCAGAGCTAGAAACAAAGAAGAAAGAATAGTAGATGCAAAAGTTGGCTCTGGTAACAGAAATGATGCCAGAGATTGTGTGACAGAGTTTTGCAAAACCAATGACTTTTTCATGGCAAATACGTATTTTTTTCACCAAAAGTAAGTTGTGAGCATACACACAGAACTCGCCACATAGAATACACAGGAATCAAAAGACTCTGTGGAAACAGACACAGAGAAACTCAACATCATCAGTCAGAACAAGGCAGGGGACAAATATGGAACAGACCATCAACTGATATGATTTCCAGTTGATATTGGAAGACAGAGAGAGAAAAAGCCTGTGAAAGCTGAAGCCCGACCTTGAATACATCTTACCTGAATTCTGAGACCATCTTAAGAATAAATTTATTGTGTTGAATATTAATGATCAAAGACCAGATGAGTTGTGAAATGACATCAAAGATGTCATATATGAAGAAAGCAGGAGGTCATTAAAAATAAAGGAAAGGAAGGGCCAAAACAGATGTAAGGAGAGACTCTGAAACTTGCTGTTAAATACAGAGTAGCTAAAATGAATGGAAGAAATGATCAAGTGAAAAAGCTGAACAGAAGATTTCAAAGTGCATCTTGAGAATACAAAACAAAGTATTATGGTACGTACAAAGACCTGAGAGAGAAAACCAAAAGTGAAGAGCATACTCAGCATTTCCCAAGGTGAAAGAACAGACAACAAATTTCAACTCTTGAGTTGCAGTACTGAAGGACTCTGTAGGCAAAATACTGAAGAATACAGGAAGTATCAAAAGAAGCTGAAAGGAATGTACAGTCACCATACCAAATAGTATTGGTCGATGTTCAGCCATTTCAGAAAGTAACATATGGTCAGAAAACAATGGTCCAGATTGTACCAAAGGCACTGGAGAAAAACAAGATTTCGGGAACTGATGGAATACCAGTTTAGATGTTTCAACAAACAGATAGATGCAGCCCTGGAAATGATCGCTGGGCTATGCCAAGCAATTTGGAAGACAGCTACGTGGCCACCCAAATGACAGAGACTCATATTTATGCCCCTTCACAAGAAAGGTGATCGAAGCAAATGACCAAATTATCAAACAATATTATACATATCACATGTGAGTAAAATTTTGCTGAAGCTCATACAAAAGTTGCTGTTGCAGTGTATCAGTAGGGAACTACTAGAAATTCAAGCCAGATTCAGAAGAGTATGTGGAACCTGTGCTATCTTTGACAATGTTCAATGGATCCTGTCTGTAAGCAGAGAATACCAGAAAGATATTTATCTGTATTTTGTTGACTATGGAAAATCATTTGAGTGTGCAGATTGTAACACATTGTGAATAGCATGGAGAGAAATGGAGATTCTAGAACACCTGACTGTGCTCCTGAAGAGCCTTACCTACATTAAGAGGTGGTCATTTGGACAGAACAAGAGGATTCTGTATACTTTAAAGTTAGAAAAGGTGTGTGTTTGGTTATATCCTTACACCCAGAATCTATATTCTGAGCAAATATTTCACAAAGTTTAACTGTATAAAGAAGAATGAGCATCAGGATTGGAGGAAGACTCATTAACAATCTTTTTTATGCAGATGACACAATCTTGCTGCTGAAAATGAAGAGGACTTAAAAGGACTTACTGATGAAGATTAAAGATCACAGCCTTCAGTATGGATTACAGTGCAACATGGTAAAAACAAAAATCCTCACAACTGTTCCAACAAATGGTATCATGATAAACAGAGAAAAGATTGAAGTTGTTAGGGGTTTTATTTTACTTGAATCCACAATCAACACTCACAGAAACAGTAGTCAAGAATCAAAAGATTTGCACTGGGCAAATCTGGTAGAAAACATCTCCTTAAGGTGTTTACTCCCCTCCCCCCCCCAAAAAATGCAACGATGTTACTTTGAAGACTAAGGTGCACTTTGCCCAAGCCAGGTATTTTCAGTCACCTTATATTCATGTGATAGCTGACCAGTGATTATGAAAGACCAGAAAAGAACTGATGTCTCTGAATTGTGATGTTGGTGAAGAACACTGGATCACCAAAAAAACAGAGAAGAGCAAATCTGTCTTGGAAGACGTACAGCCAGAATTCTCCTTAGAAGCAAGGATGGTGAGAGTTTGTCTTACATACTTTGGACAGATTATTAGGAAGGATCATTCCCTGGGGAAGGACATCATGTCTAGTTATGTAGACAGTGAGTCTAGTTATGTAGACAGTGAGTGAAAAAGAGTAAAACCTTCAAGGAGATAGATTAGCACAGTGACTGTAACAATGGTCTCAAGCATACAAATGCTCGTAAGGATGGTACATTACCAGGAGCACTGTACATGTGATCACTGTGAGTCAGAGCTGACTCAATGTAATCTAACAACGACAATGGATTACCTTAATAAACAAAAATATTTTTAAATTAAAACAGAGTTTTAAAAAATATTTTGTTATATTAGGACCCTAGAAGTATACCAGAAATAGATTCCAAATGAGAAAAATTTTTCATAAAATGTGCATTTTGCCCCCAAAGTGGTCATATGGGCTAATCCCAATTTAAACACTTCCTGTAGTGACTAAGAGAATAGTTCTGATATCTACCATAAAAATAATCATGGTATTGTGTTATTTCAAGACAAAATTTCAACTGTAGAATGCACACCATCCTCAGAAATCCTTGAGATAAGGCTCAACAATGATTATTAACAATTAACATTTGTCATCATTGAACAGTTAAAAAAAATGTCAAATCTTTTTACCCATATGACTTTCCCAAAATGCCTCTTCATTTTACAGATGACAAGGCAGAAAATTGGAAAATTGTACTGATACATTTGAGGTCACCATGGAAATAGCAGAGACTTTTAGCTCCAAATTTTGTACTATAAAACAGATAGATTTGAAATGGCAAAGGCAGGATAGTTACAGAAATACATATAAAAAATGTTACACATAACAGAAGTAGCACTTTTGATAGAAATTCATAAACAGTGACTGCTTCAGTGCTGAGTTTTTGTGTCTAGAGACAGCCTTTTATCTAGTTGTCAAAGCCCATGTGACAGAAAATTGAGAATCACTATCATCTTTATTTTACTTTATCTTACTAGTAATTATATTTTAGGAGACAAAATGGGACTTGAACTATGTTCCTACTTGAAAAAAATTTTGCACTGTCCTTCTACAGAGCTTAGATTCGTTACAGCTAAAATGAATTTATTTATTGCCAAAGTCATAGTGTAAAATTTACTGCTGATAGAAACATTGTTTAAAATGTTAAGGGAATAAACATGGTTTTACACAACAAATATCCTAACAAATGTGATTTCTTGTAACAAACATTCTCTAGAGGTTATAACATAGATTTGCAATTCAGTAATCCTTAATACTTCACCATTCCAGGAAAGCTCTTCTCCCTCATTGACAAATGGACTTAGAACTTGAACTTTACACTGCCAAGGCACAGATATATTTAGATTTAACTAAAAATTTAAGATAATAAGCTAATATTTACTAACTTCTTCCTACATTTCTATATGACAACATTCATACAGAAAGAACAAGCTAGTTCATGGGTTGTTTTCTCCAATTACTTAGCCAAATGGATCCCAGTCTTCCAAGGTTTTTATCAACCTTTAATGAAATTATATTTACAAGTCATTGCTATGTAAAAGATTTTTTGCTTTCCTCATCTAAAAGTAGTTCTGTTAATCTAATTTTAAGACAGTCGCAGGGACTGCCTGAACCTAAATTAAAAGTAGAAGCATTTGAAAGAAGGAAAACTGTCTCAACAGATCCTATATTTTAGTCTGCAATATGAATATATATGTGCATACATATGTGTGTGTATATAAATATATAAAACATGTGTGTATAACTTTATATAGCATTTAATAATAGGATACAAATTTGTCATGCCATTAGTTAGCTGGACTTATTTTCCCCTGTGTCCTTTCTGTCTTATTGTTCTTTTTGTTTTCTATTGTTGACAAGAATACTGTGTAAAAATTAGCTTTGTGTATTAAAAAACTAATCAAAAACATATTAAGTTATTTGATTTACCACCCAAATCAAGATACTCCCTATCTTTTGATTCTGTAGTTTTCTTGCAAGATGACCTTCCTTTAATGAATGTTTAGCAATTGTTATTCAGTGATGTTGACAATGATTCTGAGTCTGAAGTCAGCTGAAGTGGGAGACCCAATCATAGCACAAAAGCATAAGATAAAGATCTTGGAGATGGAAAAATAAAAATCAATTATTGACTTTTACTATTTTGGAAGAATGTCATTAATGAGCATGCCATTTCTGAAATAGGGAATGAAATAAAGAAAGCCAGCATGTTCCCCAAAAGACTGCCTGACAAAATGTCACACCAACAGAGTAAAATGCTCACAGCTAAGCAAATAGCGTGTAGAACGGTGGTAGTATACAATTTATAATATGACTGTGCAGCCTAGATTTTCACAGATGCCACTCTAAATGTACTTCCAACATGTCACAATGAACAAAAAGTAGGTAAGCCCTTAGATGAAATCAACAGCTGTGACACCATTGGAAGTCATCTTTGGTAAATAGTGCATCACAGATTCATGAGTGCAATGAAACAGATTCAGGGATCATGCATTTGTTCAACTTCATAAGCAGTGAGGATATTACAAATCTAGGGTCTGCCATTAATGAAGTCAGTGCCTATTAATCTTGAGCCAACTAAATCTCTAGGACACATTCCATTCTGCTGCAGTCAAATAGACCCAGTGTAAAAATGGATTACAAAAGTACACTGAATAACCGAGAACAGTCAAAATCAGGGCGGAAGGATGAAATTCTATGAAGACATGCCTCAGCATAATTTCAAGGCAACAGAGCATAGCCAATGACTGCTGGGAAACCATAGCAACAGGCAGACCAAGCTGGCATGCTAGTATCTGAGAAGGGACGGGTCCTTAGCAAAGGGAAGAAGTTGAGCTGTAAGGAGGATTAAGCCTGTAAACGTAAGACAGGTATGCTTCCTCAAATATAGAAAAGAATGAAATCTTATTCATTACAATCTCTTAATAAGTGTAAGCAAGAGCACCACCACCACTGAACAGGAACCACATTTGAACTTCCTATGTCTTTGAGTTCATTCATTGAGTACACTATAATGAAGTTGTGATGAATCAGTTTATTCTCCTTGGATGTGATTTTAGGAAAATGTTACATTGTTCCAAAGAATAAAAATTCATAAAAGAACAAGACTCTAATTTATACTATCTAAATTAAACGGCAAGATATTTTATTTGGAAACCTAAATTTAGAAATTGAAGTGCCAAAAATTGTGCATAGGAATAGCTTTGTCAGATGCCTGCAACATGGAAATCCAAAATATTTAAATAAGTGCTGCTTGTCAAAAAATGGAACACATCGTTTACACAGTATAAATCGTGAGAGCATGAGGAATACATAAAAATGTAGAACATTAAAGCATTAGGATTCATTTTATATTCCTGCAAAGGAAATTATTCTTTTCTGTTTCTACTATATGAGATTTAATCTACAGTACAATGTTAAAACAAACAACAAAAAAACTGACCACTAATAAAATATAAGATATTCCCAATATTTCTTTCCATTTTTACTGTCTTGAATATTTATAAAGCTGGACTACACATTTTCCTGCATGAATTAGCTATAAATCTCCAGTTACATTGTCGTCAAGTGAATACATCACCAAGGAAAGGCCTTTAAAAAGAGATGGAAAAAATTGAGCTTCGAAGCCAAATTTTAACCACAACTCTCTAGAAAGTATTTGAGACACTTTGCTGTTATTTGTGAAGACAGAAAGTAGCACTGAAGACAAGTATTTTTATTAACTGATGATGAAAGCAATTAGGTCCATAATTGTTTTATATGAGATAAAATTCTGTAGAAGTCTAACTATTGTATATAGTGACATCAGTTTAGTTTAAGACAGCTAGTACTATAACAAATGGCAATGACTATGTATTATGTAATAAGACTATGTATTACACAATAGCAACTGTGTATAATAAATTGTAATAAACAATTATAAAAGGAAGTATAAACTTGAAAAAGTGATGAATATTAATTTTCTTTAACCAATACCAGCCGCCATGTAGTCATTGCTGGCTCATGGCAATCCAATTTGTGTCAGAGTAGAACTGTGGTCCACAGAGTTTTCAGTGAGTTATGTTTTGGCACTAGATCACCAGGCCTTTTTATCCAAGGTACCTCTGGACAGACTCAGACTTTCAACCTCTGGCTGGCAACTGTCTTAACCGTCTAGTACTGCTATAACAGAAGTATCACAAGTGGGTGGCTTTAACAAAGAGAAATTCATTTCTTCAGAATATAGTAGGCTAGAAGTCCAAATTTAGCATATGAGCTCCAGGGGAAGATCTCTGTTGGCTCTGGAGGAAGACCCTCGTTGTCAATCTTCCCTTGGACTTGGAACTTGTCAGGCACCGGAACTCAGTCCAGAGGAAGCACTCTGCTCCTGGTGCTAACTTCCTGGTGGTATGAAGTCGCCACGTCTGCTTATCACCGAATAGATTGCCTTTAGGCATAATACAAGCTTGCAGAATGGATCCCACCTCATTGACACAACTGTTACCCATTCTCCTTTATCAGTGCCATAGAGGCAGAATTTATAACACGTGGGGAAAAAGAAACCTCATACAGTACTGAGAATCATGGTCCAGCCAAACTGATACACATTTGGGAGGGAACAAATTCAATCTATGACATCCACTCTTTGCTCTTTGCCCCGCCATCACATCCTTGCAACACGCAAACATGTTCACCCCACCACATCATAGCAAAAGTCTTAATTCCAATTCCAAACTACCAAAATTCCTCTTCATCTGTGAAATCTAGAATACAAACTATCTGCTTCCAAAGGTACAATGGCAGAACAGGCACAAGCTAGACATTTCCATTACAAATGGGAGAAACTAGAGGGAAAGCAGGGCTAACAGATGCCAAGCAACTCAGTAGAACACATTACGTTAACCCTCAAGGCTTTGAAAATAGTGTTCTACTCTCTGAGACATTTATAATAGCCCTGCACTCCAGGCTCTAGGTATTGGACGTACTCCCCAGACTCTGAATAGGAGCCTTGCCCCGGGGCTACAGCAATTCCTTTCAGGCCCACTAGGAGAGTAACTCTGCTCCTTTGGCTTTTGGCACATTATTTTCCTAGCCCAACTGAATGAAGACTCCACTCTTGGAAACATTACAGGCTATGGCTCTATCCTTTGAAACTCTTGAGGTCATGGCCATACCTTTTGAAATTGAAGCAGCTCAGCTTCTTGTGCTCTTGGTCTCTTCATCTTCTGCTTCTTGTGGCCTGTCAACCTCTCACCCACAGGTGCCCTCTGGGGCAAGTATTCCAGAGCTCTGCTGCGTCATCAGTAAGGGCCTGGAGGCACCCTAGTCCTCCAGGAAGCTTCCTGCACACAGGCAGTCAGCTTGCTGTGGGTCAGCTTCAGCACCATCTAGCACTGTCTCCTGGTTCTGCTGCTGCCGGGTCTCCAATGCCATTTCTCTGGTCACTGCAGGTTACCTGCTTCTGTTGCTCCTCTTACACTATTCCTCTGTCGATTCAAAGTTTTAAAACCACTTCCACATGTTATGTATCTGTTAGAGTGGCATTCTACTCTCTCAGTTTCAAATTCTGTCTTAATAATCTAGTACATCAGAAACTAAAATACAAGTCAATGGCTTTAACAAAGGTAAATTTATTTTTTCACAGTCAAGTAGGCCATAAGTCCAAATTTAAGATGTCTAATCCGGGGGAAGGCTTCCTCTGTTGGTTCTGGAGGAAGGTCCTTATTGTCAGTCTTTCCCTGAACTGCGAGGTTTTCAGGCACAGGGACCCTAAGTTCAAAGGATACACTCCGCTCTCGGTGCTTCTTCCTGGTGGTATGAAGTCCCCAGCTCTCTGCTTGTTTCCTTTTCCTTTTATCTCCCAAGAGATTGCCTCAGCACAATCCAAGCTTGTCAATTGAGTCCCATGTCACTAATACAGCTGCCACTCATTCTCCCTCATCAATATCACACAAGCAGGACTTAACAGCACATGGGAGAATTACGCAATATTGGGAATCATGGCTCTGATACATACTTTTGGTGGGACACAGTTCAATGTATGACAGCAACCGAGTGCATTAACCATTTCTACTATCCTAGGACTCTTTAATTTTCTTTATCTGGATTGAATCTTATCAAATACAACAAAATGAACAAAAATGGACAAAGATCTACTTTAGTATAGTGAAAACTAGCAAAGCCTCAGTGCATAAATTATATTGAAATTTGAACTAAAAGACAGGGAAACATTTAGAGCTGACATGTACATCCTTGAGTGGTGAAAGGGAGGCTAAAATATCCCTGAAATTATTTATCAGTGTTGCAGAGAATCCGTTCAATGGTTCTTGTACTGAAATAAAGAAGTGAGTGATCATAAAAGAAGTACAAGATTTGGACCTGGTACAAATATAGAGGAGGCTAGCTCTGGAGAAAATACTAGATTAATCATTAATTTTTACAATTTTAGACAGCTCTTTATCAAAGGAGATTGCCAAAATGAATGTCAACAGGGGTGGAACAGAAAGAGTAATTATAACACAGCCAAGCCAAATTAAAGAACTTTACCACAAGTCATATAAACCAGGCCTTGTCTTGCAGGCTAATGGACACTAGACACTTGGCATTACAGAAAACGGTCCTGAACTAATGCTGTGGTTAGGTGACCTAACTAGCCTCCCAGTATATCATTTCCACACTGTTTTTCAACAAGTGGCTGACTTCAGTCCAAAATTGGTAATGATAAAGAAGTAATCACCTTTTTGCTTATTTAAGAATATTATTGAAACACAAGAGATAAAGAATGAAAAATCAATTAAATTCCAAGGGAAAATACACAAAATCTGAAGAGAAAGGGGAAGAATTCATCTTCATGTAATAATAGGTCATGTTCTCCATAAAGTCTTGATCCAGCTACAGTGAGAACAGCCACCAAATAAATTTAACAATAAAAATAAAGAACAGCAGCTTGAGATCAATGACAAGGAATCATAGCTTAGGAAAGTTCCAGTGATAATCAAAATTCTCAGTCTGATTTAGTGTTAAATCTACCTTTCACCTCCCTGCTGGCAGGTCACTTGATGTTGGTGGCAGAGGAGTGACTCTCTGTCTAAGCTTGCTAATCTTTTCAAGCCAGGTTCAGATAAGAAGGAGCTGAGTTAAGCTAGCAGGCGAATTTTCACACTAGTTTATAAGATGAATTTGTACCTTTTTTGCCAGGCATCTATTTCAAAATGACTTTTTTCTCTTTTGGACATTTTCAAAATTTGTTCAGGTATCTCCTCTGATAACACTTGACTATACTTAGTGGAACATGGTGCAGAATTTTCCTTGGATCCCCCTTTTTAGTCACTGCACTGTATCCTTTAAGCTCCCGTGCTTCCTCAGGCAATCCTTAGGCAGAGTTTAAACTGGGCACAAGTCATCCCTACACCCTGCATGACCCACCTCTGATCCAAAGAAAACTTGCAAACATTTTTGCCTGGACAAAATCTGCTGGTGGAATTGCAAAATGGAGCAACCTCTTTGGAAAATAATCTGGCACTTCCTTAAAAAGCCAGAAATAGATACATCATTTGATCCTGCAATTCCACTGCTCAGAATTTATCCTGCAGAAACAAAGGTTGTCACACAGACACATGTACACAAATGTTTGTTTCAGCACGGTCCACAACAGCAAAAAGTTAGAATCCACCCCAATGCCCTTCAACAGATGAATGGAAAGCAAACTGTGGTACCATACACTCAGTGGAACACTATGCTATGATAAAAAACAAAGACAATTTTAGAAAACATCTCATAACATGATCTCAATTGGAAAAGATCATGCTGAGTGAAATCAATCGGTGTTAAAAGGACAAATTCTGTATGAGACCCCTGTGATAAGGACTTAACAAGAGAGTTATCCACAGAACAAAACAACTGTGTTGACTGCATGGATGGGTGGGGGTCTGAGAGTTTATCATAGATGAGATAACTGATAGATGTCAGAAATCTTATTCTCTTACTGTAATTATTAAAAAATAAAATTAAAAATAAATAAATATCTATTTAAAAATAATAATCTGGAAGTCAGCAATCCTGACTCAGCAATGACTCTTGACTCCCTTATTCAAACTGTCAACCAAATCATCACATCTCTGACAATCAGTCCGTAGCTGAGAGTCAGGCCTGCGTCCACTCAACCTCGGTAACCTACCCAAACACTAATGAAAGCTATTGCTTCTCAGGAAGCCCATTTAATTTTTTTTTTTTTTTGCTAAGATGTCAGCAACTATAAAAAGAAATACATAGCTAGATACATGTTGGTGAAACATTTTCCTCTTTCCTGTTTGCGTCTTTCTCTCAGTACCCTCCGTTCAGCCTGGTCTCTTCAGTGGTGTTTAATGAAAGCAGAATAACATAGGAATGAAGAGTACTCCTGGTAGTCATCATATCCGGGTTAAATCTTAAATCTTCTTTTTACTAATTCTAAGATTTGTGGGTAAATACTTAACCTTTCTTGACATATTTTCCTTTTATCTCGGCTTCATGATGCTTCCTTCTTTTGTCAGTTCATCCTTCCATTAAAATATACATAAACAGCTGCATAATTGACAGATACAAACCAAAACCAAATCCAGTGCGATGTAGTCAATGCTGACTCATAGCAACCCTATGGGACAGAGTAGAACCACCCCCAGAGTTTCCAAGGAGCACCTGGTGTATTTGAACTACCGACTTTTGGGTTAGTAGTCATAGCACTTAACTACTACACCACCAGGGTTTCCAATAGACAGAAAGAGATATATATGTAGACATAGTCAGGAGGAATACCTAAAGATATATAAGCAAAAGGATAATATGATTGAAGTTACATGGATGAAACACTAACCTGCAAGCAGCTTTCTGATTGCATTGGTGGGGTGAACATTGTAACTGGGGGCCTCAATCAGGAAATAGCTTAATATTTAGGGATACTAAAACTTCTAGGCAAGACATTAAAAAGTTGTTCTAGATTAGCAAGGATGGGATTGGAACGGGATGAGTCGTTTAAAAGATATTGGAAAATAATTGCATGTTAAAATGAGGGATCAAATAGAAATATTTGGGACAAAGTATCTTGAGGACAAAAATGTGCACATTATATGAGAAGTCACAAGAAAACAAACAGGACTAACTGCGAATCAGACGTTATTTCACATTGAAATAATAGCTAATTCTGCTGTGAAAGAAAGAGTGGGGAGAGAAGAGATGAATACATAGGCATGCCAAGAAATTCTAAAGCTTAAGTGTCTTGACTCTAACTTCCTTAGGCCCTTACAAGGACATGGAAGGATGCATAGGAACATATTCACATAGTCATATGTTTTTGTAAACTTTGTAAAACTAAGATTATTTTTTAATATCTTCAGGTTGTATCATCAGGCTGTCCCAGTGTGCTCAGCACAGCCATAGGGACATAATATAAGCAAAAGCTAAAGTGGCAGCTTTCTTTGGTTGGCCAAGCAAAGGAGCATTCTGGGACTTGTTGTGGCAAGTTGGTTCCCAAAACAATAATCCAAAGGGTGTGAGTCGGATCCAACTCAGTGGCACTTGGCTTGGCAAATTGGGTCTGGGGTCTTCAGGAGTACCTTGAAGTGGAGTAACCTTGTCGATTGGTCCAGCCTGAAAGAGCCTTCCCGTGGTAGTCTGTCTTTTCTGCACTCGCTCAGTCAAAAGAGGGAAGTCTCTCAAACTGGATTTTAGGCTCAGACCCTTTGCTTCTAAAAGCCTCCCCCACCCACAATCTTTGGCCACTAAAGTTTGGTTCCTTCAGGTGGAAGAACAGTTCCAAAGTCACTCAGAGGGTGAGGTCAACGGTTCTGTGCTTGTCAGGGCTGCCGGATCTAGTTCTTGCCAGTTTCAACTGGTCCTGCAACCCCAGTGTCCTGTTTTCCTCAACGTATTCATAACAGGTAGCATATTTAAATAAGGAGATAGCTTAAAAACAGAGAGTTAGTTCCTAGATCACAGAACATAGCAAGCGCAGCTGGCTGCTTACTCAAAATGGCAGGCAGACTGCTGATCTCAGCAGGCCACTAAAATATATAATTCCCAGGCATTCTTCTAAAAGCAGAGTCTGAGAAAAAAACTAATACCTGTTATTAATTTGGAGGTGAACCTTTGAAGCAAGAAAGAGGGAGCAGGAAAAGTTACACAGGGAAGAAAGAAAAAGCAATATTAGGATGTGTTATCAAGGTTGCTTCTGTAAACAGTGCAGCTCAAATTTGCCAGGACTTCTAAGAGGCGTAAAAATTACTTTCCAGAATTCTCCACCTCAAAAATCAAGTACCAGAGCATTTAACTACCAGTTTTCATACCGTATTGTTAGAGGATTGCTCCAGGGGTTAATTCTCCACAAATTCTTGGGCTGCTGGCTAAGTGAACCGTTCAGGTCTGGGAATGACCTGCAGCAGAACGCTAGAAGACACTGCGCTCTTGGTCTGGGACACCGACAGCCAGTGTGAGGCTGGACTTGCTCTGAACTGTCCACCAGAAGGCACACTGAAATCAGCGATGGGCTGAGAATATGGAAAGCACTTACAACAGATGTCTGCTGCAATCATTTAGGTCTAGGCATATAATTTTAAAAATGTCCATATTTAGCATGTAAGAAAAGCATAATTGGAAGAGTCTAAATAGCAGAAACACACAAGTGAGCAAAATAAGAGTAGTATTAGAAAAGCCAAGAAATAAAAAAAAAAAAAATGTCAGAAGGAAGTCTAGTCAAATTTTAAATTTTACAGGGTGCTTAGGAATGATGTATATAAAAGTTTCATTGAACAGTGTTAATGAAAGTAGGTAATTGACATTATAAGAACCAATACAACTGAAAAAGCAGGTGAGGAAGTCAACAACACACAAACACAAAGTAATCCATTGCTATGGAGTAGAGTTCCAGTCACTTCAAAAACCATAAATACTTCATCTTCCTACATTTGTAGGGTAAGCCTTTTCCTTAAAAATCCCCCTGCTCAAATGTCTTTGTCTTCCCATGAGAATAAAACAAATTATTACAAGTCCACAGATTTATTTCCTGGATCATTGTGACTGCTATAGAATGGTCAGCTGCTATTGTTAACTACTTTCTTGTTCTTTAGAATAATGTAATTTAATTGTGAACAATACAATAGGAAGTGGAGATCAATATAAAGATTGTTAAGAAGATAGCCAGTTTTCGTTAAATCAAAAAATATTATTTATTTGGTGGTGATATCAAGAGTAATTGAGAAAAAAATGGTGGTGGTAGGAAATTCATTTTCTGGGGTTCGCCAAGGAGAAGTCAGGAAAGTCAAGAAGAGGTTTAGTGGTTAGAATAATATAAACTGGAAAGGGTTGCCCTTGGCCCAAGTGCAACCATTAAAGGAAAAAATCCGTTGCCCTCAAGTCGATTCTGACTCATCAAGTACAGGATAGAGTAGAACTGCCCATAGAGTTTCCAAGGAGCACCGGGTGGATTCAAACTGCTGACCTTTTGGTCAGCAGCTGTAACACTTAACCACTTTGGCACCAGAGTTTCTGGCCAAAGATCAGGCAGGCAATAAGTTGTTTAAAAAATGGAGCTGTGGAGATTGCTTTCAAAGAAGAATTTCAGAGTTGGAGATGCTGGAAGCAGGACAATTCTAGTATCTGTGGACACAGGTGTAGCTAGGTTTGAGATGACAAAAGTGGAAACAGTGAACATGTCAGAATCAATGCAATGATAACAACACTGTGAAGCACACAGATTCTCACACTTGTCAAAGTAACACACAAATTCACACACACACACACACACACATACCTAAATTGTTAGGAAAATAAGGTGTGAAAAATAATTAGCAAGATGTAGCTTTTTGCTTATTATTCTATCAGCAAACTATGATTGCTCCTTTACTCCTTTAATCTAATTAATAAAACATGACAGTAATTTACAGGTATCATTTTCCAATTAGCAACAATGGACTCTAAAATATTTTTCACATTCTCTTATGAAAGAGTGCCAAGTATCTATCTCAATGTTCATGACCAAGAGGCTCTGACACTGATCTTTTTAAATTAGTCTGTTAATTTTTTAAAATAGTTTTAATTATTTGAAAGGAACTGCTCTCATGTTTCTCTGCCTCAAACACAGATTTGCTTTGTAATTTCAAATAATGGATTATCATCTACTGAAGCTAACTTTCTTTTCAGTCTGTGAGGTAGTTATTTCCACACACCCATATACTTTCAGCATCTGCTTAAGAAGCATATGCTACCTTTTCTTTTTCCCATCAGTGAGTGAATATTGAAGATGTCTCTAATTTTACTACACAGAATATTTTTGAAACTATAAGTATCGGTCACTTACTTTTTTCATTAGCACAGAACATTACACTCAAAGGTACATTCACCTCAGTGCCTTCCAGTTTTCTCAAAAGATTATTTCTAAGTGTAATTGTTTTATACGAAAGAGTGAACAGTAATACGTTACCATGGTACTGACTGTTGCAAATCAATATGAATATACTCTCACTACCCAAGCAGGAATATAAAGAGAAGGCACATTATGTTCCCATGTGGGTAACAATTCCAGGATGAATCTTCACTGTGGAAGATTAATTTCATATGATGAGCAGCCTTCTTTGAATTAGTATATGAATCAACTAGTTACTATCTTCTACTAAGGCAGGATATTTTATGGAACATCTCTTCCATGAACTTTGAGTATAAATTACTAAAATGAAAAATGGAAAGTGATCTATTCCTTTTCTCTAGGAAAAGAAAAAGATGAGTTGTATCATGAAGAAAAAAAATGAAATATTTGAAAGCCATCTTTTCAAATTTATTTAGTTTACTTTATCTGTCTTAAGAAACCAGTAACAAAATAAGAAATTACTGATAGGAAAATACTTCCCAGCTTAGATGACGACTATCATTTAGTGGGTTCCTAACAAGAGAACTCAACGTTTACTTTCCAATAGGGTTAGAATTCAAATCCAGCGACATTACTGTTGGTAAAGGTCCTCCTCTACTTAGACACAAACACATGTATCATAAATTACATTCTTCTTAGAAATAAGCCCCTCTTAATATCACAAGCAAGTTCAATGTTTCTGAAAGATTTAAATAAGTGAGGAAGGTGTTTAATCAAAAACAACTAGTTATTCCAATTAACTTTCTGTTAAACATGAATGATGTTTCATTTCTCATGTTCTGTGCTATCAACAGTGACAATTATTCATTCATTCGTTGATTGAGCAATCAATGTTGGATAACTACTACATTCATAAAACCAAACCTGTTGCTGTCGATTTTGACTCATACTTATTCTGTAGCACAGAGCAGAAGTGCACGACAGGTTTCCAAGTAGCTGCTGGTGGATTTGAAATACCAACATTTTGGTTACACCCAAGCTTTTAACCACTTCATCTCCAGAGTTCTACTAAATGCACAGAGTAGCTCAAAACTTTGGAAATAAAATAATAATAATAAAAAAAAGAACATGCAATTATTCAAGAAGCAAATGATCAGACAGGAAATAAAAAGCATACACAAAATTAATTATAATATGATGCAGTAAATGTTAAATTGATGATTATAATAAAAACATATTTTAATTTAATATTTTTCTTTATTAGGTAGATACTATTGTATTACACATTTTAAAGACAGAAAAACTGAAACATGGAGACGTTATATAATCTGCCAAGTTCAAGTACCTCCATAGATTTGGGAAGTGAAATCACAGTGTTTGATTCCAGAAGTTACATTACCAATGGCCACACTAAACTATTTCTTTTTTCTCTTTTATTGTACATTAGATGAAGATATACAGAGTGAATTAGCCTTTCATTAAACAATTAAATCTATGTTGTTTGTAGTGTTGTCACGAACTCCATAACTGTGTGAACATTCTCACCTTCTTGACCTTTTGGTTTCCGAGTTCCATTTTTCCAGCTGTCCCCTGCTGCCTTATCATCCTTGCCACTAGGCTAGTGTGCCCATTTAGTCTCTCACACATGATTGAACTATGTGTATCATTATTTGTTTTACGGAACAATCTAATTTTTGACTGAAGGGTGAAACTTAGGACTGACTTCAATACTGAGTTAAAAGCATATCCAGGGGGTATACTCTCAAGTTTCTCTAGTTTCTGTGATACCAGTAAGTCTAGTCCTTTGTGCACAATACTCTTAACTTGCCGTCATATGTGTCATAAATAACATGAAATAGATTCTATACTAGAGAACCTGTAGGGTTGCTATGAGTCAGAATAGACTCAACAGTAGTGGGTTTGGGTTTTGGTACACAAGACCATTTCTTAACAGCAAAGGTTGACAGTTTTGCCAGGAAGAAGTCAAGTAGTAATGAATATTTTAGACTTGGTGTATCATGTGACCTCTGTGTCATATATCTAGCACAGCTGATGTAACACAAAAGTAGCCACAGCAATATGTAAAGAATTTGTGTAGTGGTGTTCCAATAAAATTTTAAAAACTCACATTTCCCAAGTTTCTGAAATCTTCTTTATCAGATCAACTTTCTCCCATGAATGGAATTATTCCCAAAATGACATTCTTAAAATCAATTTTATGAGACATTATTTAACCATAATACTGTTGTTGCGTGCATTTGGATCGATTTCAACTCACAGTGAGTTCTGCTGGAGCAGAACTTCCCTGTAGAGTTTCCTAGGCTGCAATCTTTATGACAGCAGATCACTAGTTCTTTTCTCCCTTAGAACCATTGAGCAGATTCTAAATGTTGACCTTATGGTGAGCATCTGAGTGCTTAACCACAAGGGCTCCTTTTATATATAATGCAATCTACTTATTTGAAATGTACATTTTGATAAATTTGGACAAGTTACACCCAACTATAAATGGCATCACAATTAGTATGTAGGCTATGTGTATCTCTTTACACAGCTATTTTACACTCTTTTCAAAATAATTGCTGGTCCCACCTCAGCACCAGTTATTGATTTGCTTTCTTTCACTACAGATGATTCCTGAAATTTTGTGTATATGGGTACAAACAGCATGAACAGTTATGGCTCCTTTCATTCTGCATAATATTTCTGTGGTTGACTAAGGTTGTTGCATGTACCAGGACTGATTCTTTTTATTTTGAGTAGTACATCATTCATTTGTTGGTGGGCACTTGAGTTTGGTTGTCATCTTTTACTTATTATTTTCTGTTTGGGGCTGTTTTATGAATAAAACTCATATGAATATTCACATAGAAATCTTTGAATTAACACGTGTTTTCACCTTCCTAGGTAAAGTTTGAGATTGTACAGAATGTATAATTTTAACTTTATAAGAAATGGCCAATGGCTTTCAAAGAGCAGAAAATTTCCATCAACTATACATATGAGTTCCGTTTGTTCTACCTCTTCACCGATACTTGATTTCATCTTTCTTTTTAATTTTAATCATTTTAGTAAGTGTGTGGTAGTGTGGATTTGTGTAATCAAGATAACCCTAAAGTGTAATGTCAAGGGTATCTAATAAGAGCAATAAAGTGTAATGAAAATTTCCCATAATTTCATATGCTCATTTGCTATCCATGCATCTGAATTTCTGTTTAAATCTTCTGTCCATTTTCTAATCAGGATTTTTATCATCTCCTCACTGAGTTTAAAAGGTCTTTGTAGGTTCTGAATACAAGCTCTGTACTAGATATTTATACTACAAATGTTTTATCTCATTTGATGCCATGCTTTCCTTTTTTGGTTAATAGTCATGTCTCGGATGAGTGTTTAATTTTAATAAAATTTTGTCAGTTGTCTTTTTCATGGTTTGTTCATTTTTGTGTTCAATCTAAAACATCTATTTTATCTAAGTTGTCCGTTTTGTTGGCATAAAGCTGTTCGCAGAACTCTCTTATGATACTTTTAATTTCCATAAGTTTGACGTGGAATCTTCTTTTTCAGTCATGATTTTAGTAATTTGTGAGATGAGTGACATAACAACTGAAATGAAAAGGATAATAACAGAATACAATGAAAAATTATACTCCAACTAACTTGAAAACATACAGAAAATGGACACATTTCTAGAAACATGCTACCAACCTAAACTAACACAAACTCAGGTTAAAAAAAAAAAATATGAGCAGACCAATAACAAAGGAAGAAATTAAAGAAATAATTTTAAAAAATCTGACTAAGATGACTTCAATGAAGAATTCTCTCAAACATTCAGAGACTTTGTCACACCAGTACTACTCAAACAACTTTGAGTATACTAAAGTAAGGAATACTCCTAAATTCATTCCATAGAGCCAACACAACCTTGATACAGAAGTCAGACAAAGATATCACACAAAAAAGAAAATCATAGACCAATGTCCCTCATGAATACAGATATAAAAATTCTCAACAAAAGTCTAGCCAATAGAACCCAACACCACATAAATATATAACACATGGAGACCAAGTAGAATTCATACCAGATATACAAGGATGAGTCAGCATTAGAAAATTAATGTATACTGTTACATAAGTAAAAGAATAACATGATCATTTCAGTTGATGCTGAAAAGACTTCTAATGAAATCCAACACCCATTTTTGATAAAAACTGTCAATAAATATACAAATACACAGGAAATTTCTCAATGTAACGAAGAACATCTGCACAAAACTAATAGCTAACATTACTTTCAACAGGAAGAAGCTAAAAGCATTCACCTTGAGAACAGGAAGCAGACAAGGAGAGCCTTTATCACCACATGTTTTCAACATTGTGCTGGAAGTTGTAACCAAAGCAATAAACAAAGAAAATGAAATAAAAAGCATTCAAATTGGAAAGGAAGAAGAAAAATTATTCCTATTCCAGGTGATATGATTCTGTATATAGAAAACACCAGTGATTCCATAAGAAAGCTACTGGAACTCACAGGATAATACAGCAAAATAACAGGATACAAGATCAACATTAAAAAAATCAGTGCTACATACCAACAAACTTTGAAAAGGATATCAAGGAAACAACATCACTTTTACAATAGTCCCCTAATGATAAAATAGTCAGCAATAAGTCTAACCAGGGGTACAAAAGACCTATGAAAAGAAGATTACAAAGATTACTGCAAGAAGCCTACATAAACAGAGAAACATACTATGACCATAGACAGCAAGACTCAATCCTACCCAAAGTGATCTACAAATGTAATGCAATCTTGACTGAAATTCCAACAGCATTCCTTAACGGGATGGAAAAACTAATCACCAACTTTATGTGGAAATGGAAGAGGCCTAGGATCTGTAAAGCATTATTAAAGAAAAACAAAATAGGAGGCCTCAGACTACCTGATCTCAGAACCTACTATACAACCACAAGGTTCAAAATAGTCTGGTACTGGTACAATGACAGACACATAGACCAGTGGAACAGAACTGAGAACAGAGATGTAATTCCATCTGCCTAAGGATGGCTGCTCTTTAACAAAGAGCCAAAGTTCATTTAATGGGGGAAAAGTCTATCTCTTTAATAAATGGTCCTGGGAAAACCATATGCTCATTTGTAAAAAAAAAAGTATCAGGTCTCATCCTTCACACCATACACAAAAACTAACTCAATTGATGATCCAGCGGTTTCAGGGTTCCACTGGGACCATGGCTCCTGGCCCTGATGCTGCCCTTGCCCATAAATCATAATGAAGGTCCACTTTTCAGACACAAATGGATTGGACTTGGTGATGCAGAGATGCTTATCAAAAGACTTCTCCAAAAGAGTAAAAAGGGAGCCTACTCCAACTAGGGGGAAAGTTTGGCTATGACATATCTAATAAGAGTCTCATCTCCAATACCTTAACAACAAAAAGACAGACAACTCAATTAGAAAATAGGAAAAGGATATGAACAGATATTCCATCAAAGAACACATTCAGATGACTAACATGTGAAAAAAATGTTTCTGATTTTTAGCCATTAGATAAAAATTAAAACTACAATGAGAAAACAATCTTGCCCTTGCATTACTGGCACAAATCAAAACACCAAAAAATTGTTAAAAATTGTTGGAGAGTTTGTGGGGAAATTGGAACAGTTAGATGGCAGATGGTTGTCAGATGGATCCTAGCTGAAAGCAGAGAATACCAGAAAGTACTTAACTGTGTTTTATTGATTATGTAAAAGCATTAGACTGTAAATATTACAACAAATTATGTATAACATTGCAAAGAATGATAATTCCATAATGCTTAATTGTGCTTATAAGGAACCTGTATATAGATCAAAAGGTGGTTATTTGGAAAGACAGAGAAGATACTGCATGGTTTAAAGTCAAGGAAGGTGTGTGTCAGGGTTGTATCCTTTCATCATACTTATTAAATCTGCATTCTGAGCCAATAATCCAAGAAGCTAGACTATGTAAAGAATGTGACATCAGGTTTGGATGAAGACTCATTAACAATCTGCATTATGCAGATGATGTAACCTTACTTGCTGAAAATGAAAAGGACTTGAAACACTTACTGATGAAGATTAAAGACCACAGCCTTTAGTTTGGATTGCACTACAATATAATGAAACAAAAATCCTCACAATTAGACCAATAAGCAACATCATGATAAATGGAGAAAAGATTCAACTTGTCAAGGAGTTTATTTTACTTAGATACACAATCAACACCAGTGGAGACATCCATTACAAAATTAAAAACCCATTGAATTAGACAAATCTGCTTCAAAAGCTCATTAAAGAGTTAGGAAGCAAAGATGTCATATTGAAGATGAAGGATCTGTTATGATTCTTCTATTTCAGTTAGTTCTGTTATGTCACTCATCTCACAAATTACTAAAATTATGATTGAAAGAGATGATTTCACATCAAACTTATCTAAATTAAAAGTATTATAAGAGAATGCTTTGAACAGTTTTATGCTAACAAAACAATTTGGACAAAATAGATTTTTTAGACTGAGCACAAAAATGCACAAACCATGAAAAAGACAACTGACAAAATTTTATCATTGATAATTTCAATGAAGAATTCTTCAAACATTCAGAGAATTGGTCACATCAGTACTACTCAAACAACTTTGAGTATATTAAAGTAAGGAATACTTCTAAATTAATTCTATAGAGCCAACATAACCCTGATACAGAAGTCAAACAAAGATACTGCAAAACAGAAAATTATGGACTAATGTGCTTGACGCAAGCCATGATGTCTTCTATCAATTCATATGCACAAGAAAACTGGATGATGAATAAGGAAGACTGAAGAATTAATACCTTTCAATTTTAGTGTTGGTAAAGAATATTGAACACACCATAGACTGCCAAAAGAGCAAACAGATATGTCTTAAAGAGAGATTATATCCAAAATGCTCCTTAGAAGTAAGGATGGCGAGAATACAGCTCACTTACTTTTGTCATGTTAGCAGGAGGATCATTCCCTGGTGAAGGACATCATTCTTGGTAAACTAGAGGTTCAGTGAAAAAGAGGGAGACCCGCAATGACATGGACTGACATAGTGGCTGTAACAACGGGCTCGAGCCTAGCAACGGTTGTGAAGATGGTGCAGAGCTGGGCAGTGTTTTGTTCTGTTGTACACAGGGTCTCTATGAATCAGAACTGACTCAACAGCACCTGACAAAAACAACATCCGCTGCTGGTGGGAGTGTAAAATGCAACAATCAAAATGTTATGGTCTTTCCTTAAAAATCTAGAAGTAGAAATATAACACATGACCCGGCAATCCACCTGCTAGGTATACAGCCTAAAGAAACGAGCTGTGATGTGACCCAACACACGCACACTCATGTTTAGTGCAGCCTGATCCACAGTAGCAAAAAGATGGAAACAATGTAAATTTCCGTCAATGGATACATGGGTAAATAAGTTGTGGTTCATACATACAGTGGAATACCAAGCAATTTTAAAGGTTACTGATGAATCCATAAAACATCTCATAATATGGATGAATTTAGAGGATGTCATGTTCAATGAAACAGAACAATTATAAAAAGACAATTATTTTATATGACTGCTATTATTTAAAAAATAACACCATAAAAGGTCATACACAGTAAAATAATGTTTGTTGGTTACTAGGGATGAGAGGGTCAGAGAGGGAAAAATTACTTACTAGGTATAAGACACATATTCATAAGAGTGAAAGGAAAGGCAATACACAATACGGAGGGAGTCGCGAAACACGAGCACAGAGAGACAGAGCACTGAGAAGAACAGCAAAAGAAGGACAACGACAGCAATTGCTGTAGCATAGACAATCCTGCAACGGTAGTATTGACAAATGACAATTTATGAAAGGATGCATAGGTAGATGGGTATCCCAAGAGCTGTGGGAGGACATAAGGGAACAGCCACCTGCAGATACACAAGGTCCAACAAGTCTGCAAACTTAATTGTTCTAAATACTACATACCTCATTGCTGAATACCACTACAGCCACCTTTGAAGTACTCTGCTTGGGAAGCTATACACAGATACCGGTGCCTAGTCCACCCTCACAGCAATTTTGGAACTCTTTCTGGAATGGTCCTTGTGCACGGTGGCAAGGTGGCAACTTTGTAACATTAATTGTATCGTTGTGAGGGAATTTTTAGCCAGTAAACAAGTAACTGCATTGGAGCACCCTACCTACTTACCTGAATTGGCCCTAAATGACTTTTTTTCTTTACCTAAAGATAAAAGAAAATATGAAAGGAAGACATTTGGATGACATTCAGGTCATCAAGAATAATACAACAGCTCTGATGGCCATTCCACAAAATGAGTTCCAAAATTGCTTTGAGGGGTAGACTAAGTGTGACATCAGTATATAGCTTCCCAAGGTGAGTACTTTGAAGGTGACTGTGGTGATATTCAACAATGAGGTATGCAGTACTTTTTCTAGGATGAGTTCATGAACGTAACTGTCAGACTTAGGAATGATGCTGGATATTTGTACATACATAACTGTTGGTTTTTGTTATATGTTAATATAGACAGTGGATCAGAAAAGAGCCACAATCAGGGCAACTTCTTAGACAGAAACAAATATCTTACAGTATGAAGTTTCTAGGCTTGAAGGTAAAGCACTATAGACTTGAGGAATGTTGGTGTCAACTGGTACAGTATAGTTCAAATATTGTTGTTGGGCTACCAACACCAACTGTGAAAGAAAAATTATGGAACCAAAAATTAAATTCACAAAAAAGATCAGACTTACTGGTCTAACAGATACTGGAGGAAACTCTAAGACTATGGCCCCAAGACACCCTTTTGAACCCAAACTGAAGTCATTCCAGAAGACCACCTCACAGTAAATCCACAGACAGAACCATAAAATAGTAACACCTGAGAGGAACATAATCCTTATAGGCAATGAAAGCTAACATTTTCCCAAAAGCAAAGATGAGAATGCAGAAACAATAGCATATTAGAACAAAAGACCATGGGCAACCTAGGACAGAAATGGGGAGAGAGTTGATGCACTGTGGGGAATGAAACCAACACCATGAAACACTTTATACACAACTGTTACATGGGAAATAATTTGTTCTGTGTTAACCTAATTCACAATAAATTTTATTTTTTTTAAAGAAGCAGTAAAACTGTTTTTAGGAAAAAAAAAATGTGTGTTTTGTTATTTTTAAAAAATTATCAGTCAACCTAAATGTGTCTCTATTAAGCTTTTTGCCAAGAACTAGCTTTTCATTTCATTGACTTTCTCCTTTATGTTTCTTCTTTAAATTTGT
Source organism: Heterohyrax brucei (assembly GCA_028571685.1). Lineage (NCBI taxonomy): Eukaryota > Metazoa > Chordata > Mammalia > Hyracoidea > Procaviidae > Heterohyrax > Heterohyrax brucei. The sequence continues at coordinate 81,539,339 of CM053144.1, forward strand.
GTTTCACTTATTTCTTCTCTAACCTCTATTATTTCCTTTGTTTTACTTACTTTTAACTTAGTTTTCTTCTTCCTGATGGTTGTAAAGTATACATTTTCAAAACTCATAGTGTTATAAACTTAAAATCTGTGTATAATATGTAAATTTATGTAATTTATAATATGTCAATTGTACTTCACCATATTTCAGCTAGAACCAGAAATAAAAGTGTACAAAGTTTAAATTTGACTTTAGAAATACTGTGTGATCAACAGGAGATTTTTACTTCTTTAAGTAATACTTACAATTTAAAAATTTTTAGTATATATTATTATATTATATATTATATTATATATTATTATATTTATGATACTGGGAGTCATGTTGGAATTACTTCCTTTCTAGAAAAAATAAGGTCTTGACTTCAAGAAGAACTCCACATTGTGAGTCAGAAATGTTACAAATTATAAAAAATGTATAAAATAAATGTGATATTTTAGTAATGACCCACAAAACTGGGAAACTGACAAATCTCCATGGTGAAAAAAAAGAGAATATGTTGGCTTTTGATTTCTTGACTGCTGCTTCCAACGGCATAAAGGAAAATGAAATCCTTGACTATCTCAATCCTTTCTCCATTTATGACAATTTTGCTTACTGATCCAATTGTGAGGATTTGGTTTTCCTGATGTTGAGGTGCAGTGTATACTGAAGCCTGTGCTCTTTGATCTTCATCAGTAGGTGTCTTGAATCTTCTTCATGTCCAGCAAATAAGGTGGTGTCGTCTGCATAAAGCAGGTTGTTGATGAGGCATCCTCCAACCCCGATGCCTCATTCTTCTTCATGTAATCCAGCTTCTTGGATTATTTGCTCAGCATACAGATTAAAAAGGCATGGTGAAAGATACCACCCTGATGCATGCCTTTCAACCATGTACTGTTCCCTTGTTCTGTTCCCATGACTGCCTCTTGATCCATATGGGAATTCCTTAAGAGCACAATTAGGTGTTCTGGAATTTCCATTCACTGCAACTTTAGCCATGATTTACAGTCAAATGCTTTGGCATAGTTAATGAAACACAAGTAAACATCTTGCTGGTATTCTTTGCTCTCAGCCAAGATCCATCTGACATCAACGATGATATCCCTGATTCCATGTCCTCTTCAGAACCCTGCTTAAATTTCTGGCAGTTCCTTGTCAATGTATTGTTGTAGTCACTTTTGAATGATCTTGAGCAGAATTTCACTTGTGTGTGATATGAAAGATATTGTAATTTCCACATTCAGTTGGATCATCTTTCTTTGGAATGGGCATAAATATGGATCTCTTCCAGTCAGTTGGCCAGGTAGCTGTCCTCCAAATTTCTTGGCATAGATAAGTGAGCACCTCCAGCCCTGCATCTGTTTGTTGAAATTTCTCAATTGATATTCCATCAATTCCTGGAGCCTTCTTTTTTGTCAATGCCTTCAATGCAGCTTCAACTTCTTCCTTCAGTACCATTGGTTCCTGATTATGTTCTGCCTCTTCAAATGGCTGAACACTGACCAGTTCTTTCTGATATAATGACTGTGTATTCATTGCATCTTGTTTTGATGTTCTCTGAGACATTTAATAGTTTCTCTGTAGAATCCTTCACTACTGCAACTAGAGGCTTGAACTTTTTCTTCAGTTCTTTCATCTAGAGAAATGCAGAATGTGTTCTTCCCTTCTGGTTTTCCATTTCCAGGTTTTTGCACATGTCACTATAATACTTTCTTTTGTCATCTTGAGCTGCTCTCTGAAATCTCCTGTTTAGGTCTTTTACTTCACCATTTCTTCCTTTTGCTTTAGCTGCTCAACGTTCAAGAGGAAGTTTCAGAGCTTCTTCTGACATCCAATTTGGTCTTTTCTTTCTCCCCTGTCTTTTTAATGACCTTTTGCTCTCTTCATGGATGATGTCTTTGATGTCATTCTACAATTCATGTGGTCTTTGGTCATTAATGATCAACACATCAAATCTGTTCTTGAGATGGTCTTTAAACTCAGGTAGGATATACTCAAGTCATATTTTGGCTCTCGTGGGCTTGTTCTAATTTTGTTCAGTTTCAGTTTGAATTTGCATATGAGCAATTGATGATCTGTGCCGCAATCAGCACCTAATCTTGCTCTGACTGCTGATATGGAGCTTTCCTATCGTCTTTATACACAGATGTAGTCAATTTTTTTCCTGTGTATTCCATCTGGAGAGGTCCATGCATACAGTCACTATTTGTGTTGGTTAAGAAAGGTATTTTCAATGAAAAAGTCACTAGTCTTGCAAAATTCTATCACACGGTCTCCAGTATTATTTCTGTCACCAAGGCTGTATTTTCCAATTACTGATCCTTCTTTGTTTCTAACTTTTGCATTCCAGTCATCAGTAATTATCAATGCATCCTGATTGCATGTTAGATCAATTTCAGACTGCAGAAGCATTGCATTGGAAAAATCTGCTGCAAAGGACCTCTTCAAAGTATTCAGAAGTAAGGATGTCACCTTGAAAACTACAATGCACCTGACCCAATCCATGGTATTTTCAATCACATCATATGCATGCAAAAGCTGGACCATGAACAAAGAAGGCAGAAGAAGAATCGATGCCTTTGAATCGTGGTGTTGCAGAAGAATGTTGAACATACCATGTACTGCCAAAAGAACAAACAGATCTGTTCTGGAAGAAGTACAATCAGAGTGCTCCTTGGAAGCAAAGATGGCAATACTGAGTCTTTCTTACACACTTCGGACATGTCATCAGGAAAGATCAGTCCCTGGAGAAGGACATCATGCTTGGTAGAGTGGAGGGTCAGTGAAAAAGAGGAAGACCCTTGACGAGATCGATTGACACAGTGGCCGCAACAGAGGGCTCAAACATAAAAATGATTGTGGACATGGCACAGAACCAGCTGGTTGTTTGTTCTATTGTTCATAGCGTTGCTATGAGTTGGAACTGACTCGGCAGCACCTAACAACAACAGCATGTTGGCTTTTACACCACATTGCACAGGAGGCAATGAGTCCCCCTACCTTCACTATAGAAACCTCAGTATATGTCAGGATGTTATTTTTGGCTGAATATCTGTAATCAAAATGCATTTTTATCATTTCCCTCTTTGAGTTATTGCAGAAGAACACTTTTCACCAATCCATTTGAGTGTTTCTATAACATTTATTAGACAATAGGCCCAGCCTTATACTAAAATCTGTTGTGGTTGCATTGATTCTGGCTCATAACGATCCTATAGGACAGGATAGGGTTTCCAATGAGCAACTGGTAGATTAGAACTGCAGAGCTTTTGGTTAGCAGCCAAAGTCTTTAACCACTGAGCATCCTTGTTCCAGGCTAATTAAAAACATTTTTAAAATGGTACTTTGTCCATTTGCATAGCATATATTATCAGAATACTTGGAGCACTTTGATATGATCCTTTTCTGATGAGTTACGAAAAAATTAAACTTATCATTATCCATATAATGCATGTTGTTGTTGTGACCTTTAGTGACAGTGTAGAACTGCCCCATTGGGTTTTCATGTCTGTAATCTTTATTAAAGCAGATCACCAGGTCTTTGTCCAGCAAAGCGGCTAGGTAAGTTTGAACTGTCAACCTTTTAGTTACCAGCCAAGAACTTAACCATTATACCACCAGTGCTCCTTAAATAAAGCATAACATCAGTAAAATATGGACTATTATGTATTGCACAGGTCAGACAATGCTTTTTACATACAGAGAAAGGCACATTCATTACATGCTGTAATCATAGTCCGTGAGTTTTAGTCTTTGACCGTTCCTTAAGGTAAGACAACATTACTTATTTATGTTTCTGTGATTCAATCTGAAAACAAGACCCTAGCCCTTGAAAGTGATCTTACATTTAAATATGATAATAGCTGTCTATTTGTCATTTTATAGATACAAGATGACATCCTGAGAGCCACTTATTGATTGGAACACACATTTAACGATCCAGCAGCTATCACTAAGTCTTTAATAAGCTTTATATTTTTCCTTGTCTGTTGTAAGGTATACCTGTCACAGAGATGCTTCCAGATGCTAGAAATGCCTAACGTGATTACTCGGTGGTTTGAACTTCAGGAGATAACTCACAATACGCCTCATGCTTAGCCGGATACTTGAGTTCTGACTGAGCTTTCTCGTCTTCACTTGCTGCACACATTAGTCCTGGCTCTCTACTGTTATTTCTCAGCCATCATTTACTCAAAGTGTGCTTCCTTTTGGCATTTGCTCTTGTCTGTGCCTCTGGGTTTACGACTGGCTTAAGTAAAGCAAAGTCAAGTGGATATGAGCATTTCATCTAGTGTTTGAATATTGACTTCCTCCCAGAACATTATTACTGCAGGATTCCCCTGGCATTTTGTGCTGATGATACTACCCAGAGCCAGTAGCATATTCTTTTCAGAAAGACTGTGCATCCTTATTGTCAAAATAAGATTTTATATCATAATTGGAGGATACCTTACAAAAAATTATAGGGCTTAAGAAAAAAGGCTAAGTAGCTGTCAACTTCCTCTCTAACATTGTTAACTTGTATTTTATTGATTTCTTAGAAATCTTTGATTCCGGTGTCACAACATAGTAAGACAGGAGAACTTGATGTGGTTTTGACTCTTGAGATCAAAATGTTGGGCTGCACCTTCCTTGGTCACACAGAAGATAGCCAAGGCCACCTTCTTTTGTACCTGATACCAACCGACAGCACTGTGAGTTAGTCATCTTCTTCAGTCTTGAGTTCCTTAATTCCTAGTTTTGCCTCCTCACTAACAAACGCAGTGCTATTTTTTAGGGCAGTGTCATCGTTAGGTGCTACAGCTGCAAACCAAAGGTCAGCAGTTCAAATCTATCAGGCACTCCTTGGAAGCTCTCTGGAGCAGTTCTACTCTGTTCTATGGGGTCACTATGAGTCTGTCTTGACTCTAGTGGTTTTCATTTTAATTTGTTTTTGGTTAAGGGGACTGAGATACTAAATTAAGTGATATCATCCTTTCTATTTTGTCAGCTTTAACTGTTCATGATTTCTAAAGGGTGTGACTTTGGAAGTTCTACATAAAACTTAGGGAGCTCTGGTGGCACAGTGGTTAAGGCACTCAGCTGTTAATAGAAACATTAGCTGTTTTAATTCAGTGAAAATCATGTTAATCAACACAATTACCTGCTTGAATCCAGAAAGATGTGGCAATTGGCTTCCATAAAGATTTAGAGGCTTGAAAACACTGTGGGACAATTCTACACTGTTTTTCAGGGTCACAGTTAATCAGAATTAACTTGATGATAGTGCATATATATAACTTAAATTACTAATTAGATTAAAGGAAAAAAACTTTTTAAAACTGCAAGCAGTATGCACTTCCTTTTTTTTAAAATCTGAGACTGTATTATCAAAAACTATAGGCTGTAATCAACAAGATTTCTTCAAGAAAAAGAACCACACATCCGAAACCTGGTTTTACATGATGTTTCATTCTCTGTTCCCACTCCACACAATGAACAGAAGTCTATCTGGCATCATCCTTACTGCTTTTGCTTTCCCCTCTAAGTCATTTCTTTATGTTTACAAGACACAAACAATGTATGATTTTCAAGGTTCCCAAAATTGTCTGTTCCAAATCCAATATATTATGTGCTTTTCAAAATCTGAGCCTTCTATTTGAGATATGGCTGAAATCTTGAGAGGTGTCTTTTCCTAGTACTTTACTCCCTGCCCTTCCCACCATGTAGAAAGAACTGCAGTGCCTGTTCTTGTTGGCCACCTTCTGTTCAGACCCCAGCTCATGCTAATGCCACGCACAACAGATGGGACCGCTGTGGGTTTTCATTGGCTTCACAGAGGTGTGGTGGCTGCGCTTGAGGAACACTGACCTGGAATCAAACCTAGGTCTTCCACGGGGAAGGATGACTCTTATTATCCTCTATGGAAGCCTTGGTGGCCTGGTAGCTAAGGGGTACTAAAAGGTCAGAAGTTGGAATCCACAAGGTGCTGGTGGAAACTCTGTGGGGCAGCTCTACTCTGCCCTGTAGGGTTGCTATCAGTTGGAATCCACTCAACAGCAACTTTTTTTTTTTTTTTTTTAACCATCAGTTAGAAAAGGTACTAAATTTGGAGTGGACACGCTTTCGAGTTCTATGCTTTGTACTTGTTAGCAGTGTGGTCTAGAATAAAGTAAATCATGTTTGTGAGACTGAATTCCTTCTTTGTAAATTAGAAAAACATTTGTGTCGTAAACTTCTTTTGGAAATGGAATGGTGATGTGGGGCAATATTCTTTGTAATTCTTACTGCAACGTAAGATTGGTTGTGATGGATACGATTCACTATGTGAAAAAATCTCATTGTCATAGTGTACTAGCTACCTATTTACAAATTTAGGAATGCGGCTGATAGCATACCTTGTTTACCTGAATGATTACAGATTTTCCTGTTTATGAAATGAAATAATCTTATTTAGTACTCAAATGAGTCTATATTTTTGTTTTGTCTTACTTTTTTTTTATAGGTAGAAATAACTAAGGTATTATTAAAGACTCCCAGAATTCCACATGCTGACAAAGATCTCATGCAGTCGCTGTGAGAGAATTTCATCTCCAGCTTTGCCTCTCTCAGCAGTTAGCCATCAGTTCAGGGAATAGAGCTGACAGTAATTTAAGACGGTGTCACATCTCTGGTGCCACTTTTTGGGAAATTATAGGATGTTGTGTTCCATTTGTGTCAAATTTGGTGCTAAGAGATAGCAGAAATGCTAGTGTTGCTACCAGAAACCCGCTTTTCTGCTCTGTGACAATAAGAAAACCATGTTCCTTAGAGGCATAGTTGTGTTGATGACAATCTGTCAATCCGAGAGGTTCACAAAGTACTACAAAATTGAAAATGGTATGTTTTCCTTCGCTTTGATTTAAACTTCTGAGGACTTTTTGTCTGCTTAAGCACTGGTGTCATTTATTCAAGATTTGTAGTAGATGGAATAAACTTTTTTAATTTACTACACCTAAGTATTTCTAATTAGATAGTTAGAACTACTAAAATATTCACATGGAGAACAATCATTTTAAGAGCCTTCACAGTAAGCAATTGTGAGATGCCTATATTTTGTGTAATTATATAGCTCGTTCTTTGCCTTTCTCAAGAGAATTTTGTATGGGATAATAACTTTAGAAAATGGTGTTAACGTATCTGATGCCAGAGCTATTACTGATCCTAATTTGTACCTTTCATGCTATTTGAATATTTTATTTATAATGAAATGTCAACTATGCAACTGAGAATGGCCCCAAAGGATGATTAGCTATCCACCTCTTTTTGCAGAATATCCTCATACCATGCTTGACAATAAGAAGTGCTTCAAGATACAGGTTTGCATATATTTTCGGCTTATAGACAACTGCAGAGAATTAAAAATACGCTGGATAAACTACTTCTCTTTTCATAAATCATTAACGTAGAGTTACACTTACAAAAAAAATGGTTTTGACATATTGAAATCTATACTTTCAGAGGAAGGGAGTTGTTGCTAGTTCAGAACACCTTGTGATTAAAGTGAAAACACAGTCAAGTTGCTGAATGCTTCAAAGTCAGAAGAATTCTGATTCTTCACATGAGATTCACATACTCTCAGGTCTAAGAAAGAAGGCTAAACTCTTTTTGTGAATGTTGCTATCAAGAGACAAAATAAGTAGAAACCAAGAATGAGAAAATACAATATTTTTTAAGAATGTAGATTTTTAGTAACAGACATCCCATCTTTTCTCTGTCCAACTTCTTCAAACAGACGGTGAGTGAAACGTACATTTCCCAAGCTCCTATAAATGATATTCTCTCATCCGGAAGATGTTAAATCACTAGAATAGCTCAATCTCTTCTGCTGTTGAGTAACAGGAACAGGAGAGAGAAGGCAGAGCTAAGATTAGAGACTAGATCTCCTCCACTTGATATAACAAAGCGCTGCCTTCCTCATGAGTCAAAAGAGCACTTTGAATGGTTACAGAGGCTTATGCACTCTTGGCAGTACCTCCAAGAGGACCACCTGACCAGGAGAGGATCTCCAACTGCCTAAGACCGTGAAGCGGATGACATGTGGCACATTTGGAAGAAAGAAAGGAAAGAAGTTGCGCTTCAGATGGCGTGCCAGGACATCCTGCAGAGAAGAGGCAGTCCCGTGAAGAAGAAGCAAATTCCATCCTCAGGACTCAGACAGAATTAGGACACCTGGAACGCAGACGGAACAAAGAAACAGTCAAGCAAGGCCGTCAGTATTAGGTAGAGAGCAGTGACGCCTAGGAATACTGTAACCATCTTTGCTACTTGAGGGTGGGAGGCTATTCACGTTGTCCAGTCACACAATGATGGACATGTACAGAAGCATCTTTGTGTCCTCTCTTTCTTGCCCACATATGAGGGTACAAATTACTGGTGGTGTGGAAGGGCAGACTGCTTCTCCTTCAACTGCCATAGCAGGAGCTCTCAGTTTAACAGCTCTGGGAAAGGAGACAACCAGTGTTTTGAATCAAACATGTACTTAAATTGTTTAAAGAACAAGACAATGTTTAAATTATTAAGATGGGACTGTTTTAATAACTAAAATTGTATGGACCCAGGCAAAGATACCATTAAGGGACATACCAAACAGCAGGTAAGGGGCAGTTAGAGAGAATTCAGCAGCAGCATTTCCTATATACATGTTTTCATCAATGAGTTCTGATTCCTAAGTTGAACTGGTAATAGACTTTTAATATTCCATTAGGAATTTTGAAATGTACAAAAGTAAAGCCATCATTTTATGTTTGTGCATAAGCCTAGAATTTTTTGCAATTTTCTTTTTTACAAAACTACATTTATCTGTCCATGCCAGTGTATTATGAGATACAGTAAAGTTGCTAGTGTTTTAATTCATTATGTTTAGAGGTAGCTTGCCATGCAGCAATATTTTAGAACAATTTTTCTTTTGTTTTGTTTATTTTTCAAATAATACAAGAGCTGTCTTCTGTCTGGTAGTTAGGGTGACGGGCTGAACATTCTGATTCTTCAAGGCAACTTGAGCAGAGGCTGCGGTGAACTCACCCGTGATTAGCTCAACCACAAATTCCCAGCACCTTGTCAGTTTTGGTATTGGTCTTGTTAGTGTTTCAGCTGCAGAGTATTGAACAAAACATTGAGATTTTTTTTTTTTTGGTTCACCTTAGACTTGAACTGTGGTAGAGCCCTGGAAATACACTCCATGAGAATGTCCGGACCTATGCAAGTTCCCTTTGCTTTCTAGCCCTGTCATTGTGTCACTTTCCTTGGCAAAATCTAGGTTTGAGGGTGTAGGGGAAAAGTTATTTGGCCAGTAAATTCGCTTTTGTATTTTGGGTTCTTCTTGATTTTATTCCACCTTCTGTCAGGCTCAGCTGATTTCTCTTTGTTCCTGAAAAGACTCTCCAGGGCAGATAAAAAAAGTTGCTAAAGCAATTTTTCACCTAAGAAAGGTTTGTTTTTCTCTGGAGTTCAGTTCTTCAAGACTTCCTATGTCCACGGCTCTTTGCTAGCTACATAAAATAATATGGCTATTATTTCTTCAGATTTTTCTTAGTATGGGGCAAGTGTCTTTCACATCCTTTTACTCTTTATTGGAAGTAGAAAGAAAAGTTGTTTCTGACTCTTAGTAACCCTACGTGTAACAGCGTAGAGCTGTTCTCCCTAGGGTTTCCAATACCTTCATGGGATTTTTGGCATTAATTTGCCAGGCCTATCTTCTGATGCGAACTTGAACTGCTAAGCTTTTCTTGGCAGCCGTGCTCTGTAACCATTTACACCACCTAGGGACTCCATTGGCAGGAAAGATCTATGCGTTCATAGGCAAGCCTATTAGCAGATATTTAGTGTTTAATATCACTTAAAAATACTTATTTGTGCCTCATACTCTCTAATTGAATACAATAATTCTCTCTTCTTTCATTTCAAATGTTAAAATGATTAATTTTCTTTCTTTTTTTTTTAAAAAATAGAAACGGGTTAAAAACCAAAAACCCACAACCTTCTAGTCTGGTTCAACACATAGTGAACCTAGATTAGAACTTCTAAAATGCAACAGAACAAAACTCCAAAACAACAAATAAAAAAACATGCCATAAGTTGTTAACACCACCTATGATCCACTATAAAATACAACGTTGACTATTAGCTTATGACAGAGAATTTTCATCATACTGAGGAAAGATTGTTCCAGTATAAATTGAAGAGTCCTTTCCTATATGGTCTCTATGAGTTGGACCTGAATCAATGGCAGTGGGTTTTGGGTTTACCAGGAATATTTCTTAAAATATTTTGTTGTGCTTCGAGTGAAAGTTTACAATCTAATTTGTCATATGAAACCACACACACACCTCTATGCAACTTTAGCTGCTTTCCTCCTAGCTGTGACACCCCTCCTTTGCACCCTGCACTTCCAATGTACATCAAACCAGCTCCTGTCCCCGCCTCTTCACCCTACCATCCTGCCTCTGGACAGAAGCTGTGCTGACAGTTTCATGTGTATCTTTACACCAAGAAGCACACACTTCACCAGCATCACTCTGTTTCTTAAAGTCCAAACTTTGTTTGGAGAGTTTGCTTCTGTACTGGTTTTAGCTCTGGGTTAGCAGTGAGTCCAGGGACCATGTCATAAGGGACCCTCCAGGATGTCAGCCCATGAAACCTGGTCTTTTAATAGAGTTCTACATCTGCACCCCCATTTTCTCCTGCTGCTTCAGGTCCTCTACATTGTGTTCCCTTTCAGGGCAGTCATTGGTAGTGGCCATGCACTATCTAATCCTTCTAGTCTCATGCTGATGTAGTTTCCTCATCAGATGGTGCCTTTTGTCTCCACAACTCATATTTTCCTCATGTCTTTGATGTCCTTGATTCTCCTCTGCTCCAGGTAGAATAGGGCCAATTGATGGCAGCTTGTTAGGTTTTAAGACTCCAATTGTTTTGGGTAGAATAGACATTTTCACAATGTTAAATCGTCCTATCCATAAGCAAGGTAAGTTTCTCCACTTACGTAGATCTATTTTGGTTTTAGTATAGACTTGTTATTTTCTCTGTATAGGTTTTCTACTGATTAGATTTATTTGTAAGTATTTTATTTTCTTGGAGACTATTGTAAACGGTGTTGATTTGGTGATCTCCTCTTTGATGGTCTCTGTTGTTATAAAGGAACACGGTAGATTTTTGTATGTTTATCTTTTAGCCTGATACTTTGCTGAACTCTTCTATTAGTTTCAGTAGTTTGTGTGTGTGTGTGTGTGTGTGTGTAGATTCTTTAGGGTTTTGTTGTGTGTAAGATCACATCATCTCTGAACAGAGATTCTTTTACTTCTTCATTACCAATCTGAATGCCTTTTATTTCTTTTTCTTGTCTCATTGTACTGGCTAGAATTTCCAGAAAAATGGTGACTATAAGTGGTGACAATGGGCAACTTTGACTGCTTCCTGTTTTCAAGGGAATGTTTTCACTCACTTTCTATTCAGGATGATGTTGGCTTTCAGCTTTCCATAGATGTCCCTTATTATGTTGAGGAATATCTCTTCTGTTACTGTTCTGCTGATAACTTTTAATATGAATGTGTGTTAGATTTCATCAAATGTTTTTTCTTATTGGTTGATAACATCAAGTCATTCTTATCTTTCATTTTATTTATGTGATTGACTGCATTAATTGTTTCTCTAATGTTGAACCATCCCTGCGTCTCTGGTATGAATCCTGCTTGGTCATGGTAAATTACTTTTTTGATATATTATTGAATTCTATTAGCTAGAATTTTGTTGAGGATTTTTTCATCTATGTTCATGAGAGACATTGGTCTATAATTTTCATTTTTGTACTATCTTTACCTAGTTTTGTTATTGGGGTTATTCTGGCTTCATTGAACTGGGGAGTATTCCATCCTTTTCTGTGCTGTAAAATATCTTTAATAATAGGGGTGATAACTCTTCTCTAAAAGTTTGGTAAAATTCTTCAGTGAATCTATCAGGGACAGGACTTTTTTTCGGTTGTACTTTTTGAACTATTTTTTCAATCTCTTCTTTTGTGATGGGTTTACTAAGTTGTTCTACTTCTGTTTATGTTAATTTTGGTAGACAGTGCGCTTCTAGAAATTTGTGCATTTTCTCTAAGTTTTCAAATTTATCAGAGTACATTTTTTCATCATATTCTGTTACCATTCTTTCATTTCCAGTTGGGTCTGCTGGAACATTCCCTCTTCTCATTTCTTGTTAGAGTTATTTGCTTCCTCTCCTAGGTTTTTTTTGTTTTTGTTTTTGTTTTTTTTTTTTTTTGGTCATTGTGGCCAAGAGTTAATTGATTTTGTTGCTCTTTTTAAAAAAAACAACTTTTGGTCTTATTAACTCTTTCAGTTGTTTTTCTGTTCTCTAATTCATTTAGTTTGGTTCTAATTTTAGTGTCTCTTTTTTTTTGGTGCTTAAAGAGTTTTTAGTTACTTTCTTTCTACTAGTTCAAGTTGCAGAATTAATTTTTTGATTTGGTCCCTTTCTTCTCTTTGGATGTTTGCTTTTATTGAGATAAACTGACCTCTGAGCACTGTCTTTACTGTATCTGATAGGTTCTGGTAGGATGTGTTTTCATTCTCATTCGATTCCATGAATTATTTTATTCTGTCATTGATTTCTTCCATAATCCAGAAGTTTTTGAGCAAGGTGTTATTCAGTTCCCATGTGTTTGATTTTTTTTAACTCTTGTTTCTTCTGGTATTGATTTAGATCTTTATTGCTTTATGGTCTAAGAAGATGGTTTGCAATATTTCAATGCTTTGAATTTTGTTAAGACTTACTTTATGACGAATATGTGGTCGATTCTGCTCTTTGGAAGCAAAAGTGATAAGACTGTGTCTCATATACATTGGACATATTGCCAGCAGGGATCAGCCAATGGATAAGGACATCATGCTTGGTAGAGTGGAGGATCAGCGAAAAAGAGAAAGACCCTCAATGAGATGGATTGACACAGTGGTTACAATGATATTATTAAACATAAAAACAATTGTGGACATGGTATAAGACCAGGCATTGTTCTGTTCTGTTGTGTGTAGGGTTGCTATTAGTTGTAACTGACTCGACAGCACCTAACAACAATAACAAGATGGACAAAAGACAGTAACCATGTTAATAGCTGCACATCAGTTATCAGGAGACATGTTAATTTGTACAAACAATGAAACCACCTCCGGAGTGGCAGCTGCAATTTGAGTTACCACCTGTTTAAATTTATGAAAATGCACTATCTTTCTTCAAGATCCATCTGTTTTTTGCATAAGCCAAATAAGCAAGTTGAATGAAGATGTCACAGAGATCCCAAGTCCTTGATGGTGACAGTAGTCACTGCAGTTCCTCCAGAAATGTGATATTGCTTTTGATTTACTTTTTTCTTAGGTAGTGGCATTTCTGATGGCTTCCACTTGGCGTTTTCTACCATAATAGCTCTTATTCCACATGTCAGAAGTCAAATATGGGTTTCTGTGATTTGATTAGTATGTCTTTTCCAATTAAGCATTATAAAACTGGGGAAATCACTATAAGATGAGTTCTAGGGGTCCAATGGACCCACTGCAAGATGGACTTGAGCTAAAAATCCCTTAATAACCAGACCTCCATATACCCCTACCTTGACTGGTAGGACACAGTGACAGCTAGAATCTCTTGGAATTAGTGTCAGTTCAGAGTCTATGTTCAATAATATCCAAAAAGTCTGATTATTTCCTCTTCCCCAAAGAACAATCACTCTCAGAAAAGGCTGGAGAAAGCTTAACAGTATAAACTTTTGGCAGTGTTGTGGGCCTTCCTCAAGGGGACTTGGCCTCCCTTTCGTTCAAGTATTTGTGAGTCTATAAACTGAATCAAGTCTGGGAATTGACTGAGGGCCATGACACTTTTTTTTTTCCTCAAAATGTGAGCATAATATATTCATTTTTAATAGTAGTAGGATCAAACAATATTTATAATTTATATTTCCTTTCTGATACATTCTGAAAATTTTTTTTTCTTTCAATATAACATGTTTGGGGAGGTTGCAAATTTTTTATTACACTTTAGATAAAGGTTTATAGAACAAACAAGTTTATCATTAAATAGTCAATGCACACATTGTTTTATTATATTGGTTAACTCCACAATAAGTCAATATTTTCCCTCACAGCCTTGGCTTCCCTATTACCAGCTTTCCTGTCCCTTCTTGCCTTATAATTCTTGTCCCTGGGCTGGTGTGCCCCTTTAGTCTAGTTTTGTTTTATTGGTCTGTCCAATCTGTGGCTGTAGGCTAAACCTCAGGAATGACTTCATTTCTGAGCTGAAAGGATATTAGGGGGCAGTACTCTCAGGTTTTCCCCAGCCTCTGTCAGACCAGCAAGTGGCCTTTCTTTATGAGCTAGCATTTTGTTCTACGTGTTTTCTCCAGCTCTGTCTGGGAGCTGCTGCTGTGATCCCTGTCAGAGCAGTTGGTAGTGACAGCTGGGCATCACCTAATTGTACTGGATTCAGTCTGCTGAAGGTCACTCTAGATGACCTAGATTAGTCCTTCAGAATAATTTTTCCCTTGTTTCTCCAATTTTCTTGATTCTTCTTTGCTCCCCAAAGGGTAAGAGTATCCTAGATGGCTGCTCATATGCTTTTTAAGACCCCAAACATGACTCAGTCAAGTAGCATGTAGAACATTTTCTCTATAAACTACATCATGTCAGTTGAGCTAGATGTTCCCAAAGACCATGGTCCCAACAGCCCTCAGCCCAGCAATTTAGTGCCCCAGGGAATTTGGATGAATTTGGATGAATCTATGGAGCTTCCTTGACTTTGCCTTGTACAGGCTGTGCTCACTTCCACAGCAGTGTGTGCTATCTTAGCCTTCATCAATAGTACCACTTATCTATAGTCTGCTTAGTGTTTTTCTATCCCTACCCTTCCCATCTCTAGTGACTCTCAAAAATTGCTTCTTTTTATACCTGGTACTCTGGTGCTTTGGGTTAGACTACTGCTCACTTATCCTAAAATTCTTCTGCTTGTATCACCAAAAGGAAAAAAAAAGTTCTGTCAAGATGATTCCAACACATAATGACCCTATAAAACAGAGTGGAACTGCCCTACAGGGATTCCAGGTTGTGCCTAGTGTACCTGGTTAACAGGTACAGTTCTTGACTACTAGGGTTTTCTCTTGTATGTATGGATCAAGTAAATATTTAGTAGATTTACTATCTATTGCATTCATAGGGTCAACATGACTAGGTAACCAACAGCATAAATTCACGAGCCCAATTATTACGATTACTCTTTTGACTACACTGTTCATCACGGTAACCACAGCCTCCTGGTCTTTGTAAGTTGAGTGCTGCTACTTGGCCTTTATCACCATGAGGTCCAGTCAGCCCCATTGTAGCTAATCTTGTTGCCACTGAGTTGATTCTGACTTATAGCAAACCCACAGGACAGAGTAGAATCATCCCATAGAGCTTCCAAAGAGTGCCTGGTGGGTTCATACTAGGGACCTTTGGTTAGCAGCCAGAACACTCAACCTCTGTGCTACCAGTTTCCCCTGTTGTAGTGAGGTGCCTTAATTTAGTTAAGACAGTTCCCACTATCAGATATGAATTACATAAAATAGCCATCCCAGTAGTCTTCAAGTATTCTGGGGTTCCCTTCACAAACAGGTTCCTCACCACTGTGGTAAAAATTGTGTCCTGTAGGTACTCTGTGGGTCCAACATATTAAATTCACTCTAAGAAGCCAATTTCTCTAAGCTTTGGGATGCCTTTTTTTTACAGTATACCAAGGCAAGTCTGGCATTTCAGCTTGATTTAGTATAGGTCACCACTTCATCCCTGCTTCAGTATGCCAACCACAAAAACTACTAGATTCTTTTCTAACTCTTTAGCTTAAACACTGAACAAAGAACCAACAAATTGAGATTGATCCAACTTTATGTTCCTTGAACCATTTTCCTATACATATTCCTCAGATTTCTGTTTGTATGTATTAGGAATATCAAGTAGTTCTTTTGGAGTACATCTTCTGCAACAGACTTCATATTCACCTCTTGGGGTCACCAGGAGTTAAGTCTCTTTATAGATCTTGAAGCATAAAATGGATTGAGTCCTGGGGACATTCAGCAAAGTCTTCTAACGCATCTGCCTTGATGATTCCTAGGCAATGTCTCCTCATACAAATATTCTTCAGGGATAGCTAGGTTAATTTCATAGGTGGGAGTGGAAGGGTTAATGATTTTACTGGGGAGGCTGGCTTAGCAGACAAAGACTAAGTAATCTTTTCAGACAGGAATAAGAGGGCTGGACCTGCTGGCAGGAGGGTTTCAATGGATAAAGATTCAAGCTTCCTGATTATCTGCCCATGTGTCCCCATTTCAGTAATCTGGATCTCATTTCTGCCCAGTTAATGCCCTCACCTTAACTTTAAACACTATTCGATGTGGAGAATTCAATGAGCCTTGTAACCCAGCCACTTTTACAATAACACTCTGGGTTTGGTTTTCAGTAATATTGGTTGTTACTAAGAAGAAAAGGCTTTCTTTCATGGCACAAGGGGCAACTTCAAGGTCATATATGCAGTGCTTGAGCCGTGACTCATCCCTTTCTTTCACCACTTTGTCTAGCAAGAGTAGGACCTATGAACCAGCTTCCTTATACTCCTCATTCTGATAAAATTGTAGAAAAATTTTCAAATATATAATCACACAGAGCTTTGCTTCTTACAAATACTTGAATATTTGATAGTAGTGGTGATACAGTGTCTATTTCTATTGGTAACTCACATCCTGGATTAGCAGTGCCCTCTTTACTTCTAGAGGCAGAGTCATCACACCTTTAAGACTAGCTGGGCTAGAGAACCAATTCAGAAAACTCATCTTTATGTGTTTCTTCTCCTAGAACCACTCTTGGTACCAAATGTCAGTCTGGGTTCCTGTAGGAGCCAAATCATTGAAACATAGGTGTGTATGTCTCTATACACACATGCACGCATGCACGTGCACACACACACACATACACACACATACACAAAACCCTACATGACCTATTTCCTTAGATAAATCTCTCCACATGTGTGTCAGGTTGCATCTGTATAAATCACATATAGAGAGATTTATTTCAAGGAAATGGCTCATGTAGTGGTTGAGGCTGGCAAGTTCCAAATCTGCAGGTCAAGTGTCAGACTGAAAGTTTCTCCTGACTAACGTGGTTGCAGGGGCTGACAAACCCAAAATCAGCAGGTCAGATGGCTGGCTGCTGGCTTGCAAGACTGTGGGAGCTAACAAGTCCCAAAATCTGAAAGTTAGGGGGCAGCTTCTGGCTCACATTTCAAGAACTGTACATCAAATGCTGATGAGTCAGATACAGAACTGACAGAGAAAGAACTATACCAGAAAATCCATATATATCAAAAGCAGGCCACAATCCCAAGGAAACTCCCTTTACGTCAGATCACAAAATGGAGGATAATTACACAATACTGAGAATCACAGTCTAACCAAGTTGGTGTACAACATTAACCACTACATACAGAATAATTTAAAACATTTATTTCAAGTACATACAAGCAGTAAATGAAATATAATCTTTTAAAGAATGTTATCATTTATAACAACAGGTGTTAAAGGAGTACTATAGTTTTGATTTTTTTTTTTTTTTTTTGCCTAAAAACTTCAGGTAAACTGTTTGATAGGGATAATTTTATCATTCATTCATTGTTTTCTACTATCATTTCTTAACAGCTAAATGAATAAATTTGATCATGTGATGAGTTCAAATATCGCTTGTATTTTAGTCTTGCAAATGTTATTTTCTGTATACAGGAAAGTCAAGCTTTAGAAATTTACCTAATGATTTAGGTAAATATTCATAGCTCCATCTGTGATCTACACACTAACCTCTGTAAGTGTTTGATTTAAAATAGTGCATGATTAACCTTAGATTCTTTAACAATATTATGCTGTGTTTTGACAACAAAATAGTGAAATTTCAGTGTTCAAATTCTATTTTATTGGAATCAACAGATGGAAACCAAAATAGTTGTTACATGTCCTCTTATAGTACCAATTAGTTAGCATCATAAAGAAATAGCTATAAACAAGAATAGTGTCCTAGTCTGAATCATGAATTATAAATTTATAAATTAATTTTCTTATGCTTCTCTGTTGATTTGGAACATAAAAACATGAATTGATTTAACATCCAATAGTGTCTGTGATGATGAGAAAGGAACCTAAAGAAGACAACAACAACAAAAAATATATCAGTACATTTGTCTTAAAAATAATTATTGGTGGAAAATCTACTTATTCCCCCTTTTTCCAAATTGTTCCGTTATTGGAACTCTTCCACTATACAAAGCCACAACATATAATATGTTCCAACTTTGTGAAGGCATGAAAAATCTTAAAAGGGAAAACCATGAATCAGTATACTTTTGTTTTTGCACATTATAGATACAGGAAGTTTTTATAAATGAATTTCCTGAACAATTTTTATTTAAAAATGTGGCTTTATTTTTTTCCCTTTATACGAACATCATTTACTCACTCATTCATTTATCCATTATTTCAAGTATGGATTGGATTCTAATTACAATGCCAGACAAAATACTATTTGCTGACTATTCAAAGATGAGTAACAATAGCTTTTTTCAAAGAACTCATAAATTAGTGGAGAAAAAAATGGATGAAAAAATCAATTATTTAAAAAAATTCAAAAAGATTAAAAACAGGGAAACACAAAATGAGTACTAAGTAATAAAACATATTGCTGTCAAGTTTATTCTGACCCATAATGACCCTGTAAACAGAGTAGAACTGCCCTAGAGAATTTCCAAGGAGCAGCTGGTGGATTTGAACTGCTGACTTTTTGGTTAGCTGCTGTAGAAATAAACCACTACACCACCAGGGTTTTCAAAGTGAGTATGGAGGAGGATAATTTTTCTCAAACTGGATGTGTAGTGAGGACAAGAATCAGATGTATAAATTTTTCTTGTTTTATTTTAAAGTACTCCTTAGTTAGTGGAAACCCTGGTGGCATAGTGGTTAAATGCTACTGCTGCTAACCAAAAGGCTGGCAATTCAAATCCACCAGGCACTCCTTGGATACTCTCTGGGAAGTTCTACTCTTTTCTATAGGGTTGCTATGAGTTGTACTCGACTCAACAGCACTGGTTTTGAAACTTGGGGTAGAATTTCTGATACTAAATTTATACATGGGTACATACATATTGAAAGTCTGAGCCTTCCAACCTCTGATGGATTGATTTGTGTCCCCCCAAAAATGTAGCAATTTGACTGGGCCGTGATTTCTGGTATTGTGAGATGTTCACTCATGTTGTAAGTCTTGCCTCTGTGATTTTAAGAAGAGACGATGTGTGGCAATTGTGTTGGTGGGGTAGGACTGAGTATATACGATTGTAGTGTGCCTTGATGTAATCTCTTGAGTATAAAAGAAAGAAACTAGCCAATCTGGGGACCTCATACCACCAAGAAGCGGTGCCAGGAGTAGAGTGTTTCCTTTGAAAAGGACGGGGGGTCCCTGCACCTCAGAAGCTCCCAATCCAGGGGAAGACTGTCAACAAAGGCAATAGCCAACAGAGAAAGCCTTCCCTGGAGCTGATGCCTTGAATTTGAACTTGTACCCTACTAGACTATGACAGAATAAAATCTATCTTTTCAAAGCTATCCACTAGTACTAGATGACTATGATTCAATCCAAAGTTATACATGAAGAAACAATGGAATTCAAACACATTTAAACACCCAGTTGCCTTGAGTGTTTCTAACTCATGGCAACATGTGTGTCAGAATACAGCTGTGCCCCCTGGGGTTTTCAAAGACTGATTACTCAGAAGGGGATTACCAAGCCTTTCTTCCAAGGTGCCTCTAACCAAACACCAAATCTATTGCTGTCCAATCATTTCCAACTCATTTAGGGTATCTAAAACCTCCAACTTTTGGGTTCACTGCCAAGTACATTAACTATTTGCATTACCTAGGGACTTCTCAAACTTGTTTGTCTCTCTTAATCTCTGCCTCACTCTCTTTTCATTATTTGAAGAGGGACAAAGATAGTGAACAGATGATTTGTCTTTTTTTTAGATTTTAGTGTATGAACAAATGTTGTCATGAGTGGAGATGCAAGAGATTAACATAGACTTTTAGTGTTGCATGACCTTACACAGATGACATTTTTTTTATCATGATTGAATGCAAATGTACATTCCCTTATAAATTCACACACTCACCTATATGCAGCTCCCACGGCTCTCCCTGCCCGGTGACAGCACACCTTTCCTCTCTGCTCCATACATGTCCTATCCTTCCAACAGTCTCCTGTCCCTTCCTCTGTACCCACTCCCATCTCTCTGGTAGGAGGTCATTAGAATAACATCCTATAGATGCATAAGCCAAGTGCCGTCGAGTCGGATCCTTCCCACAAGATATGGTCACTCTCCATCACCAAGTCCAATCCATTGCTGTCTGAAGAGTTGACCTTCATTATGATTTATGGACAGGGGCAGCATCAGGGCCAGGGGCCATGCTCCCAGGGGAATCCTGAAGCTCCTGGACCATCAATTGTTGTCTTTTAGTGGAGATCTTAGGGTGCACCCCTGTATACTCTCGGGATGCCAGTGAGACTCAATTTTGTGAGCTCCAACAGATGGCATTTTAGTAGCAGAGTTAGAGCAGGTACCAGGTACTTCACAAGTATTTTATAATCTATTTACTTGTTATCACAATGGAAACGGGAACTGTTATTTACCTTATATTTCATATGATAAAACTAAAATTTGGAATGGTTAAGTAAGTTATGTGGTGAACAAATGGAAGAATTGAAATTACTACTTGACACTGTTTTACTTTGGTGCCCAGGCTCTGGTTAATTATGCACTATTGCTTTCTTTTTTTTTCCTCCAACAACGAGTTACCAAGTTCTTATGCCCAGAAAGGAAAGAGTAAAATATTTTGTGGAGAAAGATAATCTGAGAAAGGTTAGTGAAAGTGATGCTATTATCACTGAAACTTTACAAAGCTTTTGCATTGATTAGTTTGTCTTGTCTCTTTTATTTTATGTTGTTTCTTTTTATCTCTGTTTCTGTATATTATTTTCTATCCCCATGTTTTCATTGTTATTTCTGTTTTGACTCATTTTCTGTCTCTTTCTCTTACATGTGTGCACACACACAGACAGTGCCTGTCTGTATCATTCAGCTGCTTTTTTAACAAGATCACACAGGCATCCAAACGAAGTAAAAACGCCTCATTCAATCCTTGAATTTTTAGATTATATAACCATTAACCAAAGTCAGCTTAAAATGTCTCCATGATTTCTGTGCCTTTCTTTATTTCTCTTTCAGCTCTTTTTCTTTCCATCTCTCACTCTCCTATATACATATACACACAGTGCCTGTCTGCATCATGCAACTGCTTATTTAACAAATTCAACTTAAAATGTAAGAGAATAGTAAAATTATAGGATCTGATTCACTCATTTCCAATGAGGCTTCAAAAAAAGTGGTTTCTGTTTATGCAAATTTACTACTTATTTTGACTTTATAAGTATGATATCAAGTGATTTCACTAAATGGAAATATTAAGTGATTTATACATAAAAAGAATTTGGCAACTCCACAACCCTTTAGAAGAAAATAAATAAATAATACTATTTTTAGGAATCATTCCAAAGCTAAAACACAAACCAAAAACCCAATTCTAACTCATAGTGACCCTATAGGACAGAGTAGAACTACTCTATATGGTTCCCTCTCATGTGAAGAGCTGGTAGGTTCAAACTGTTGACCTTCTGATATGCAGCTGTACTCTCAACCACTGTATCACTGGGGCTTCTCAAGTTAAGACGTAGCAAGATATCACTCATAGTGAGAATGAAGATCTATATTGCATGAAAATCATGTGGTGCACAGTTCACTGTTTTATGTGAAATAAAGGTTCTTGAATATTTGTTCTAGGAAAACTCAACGACATAACAGTTGAACCCACTGTAAAGGTCTCTACAAGTTACAGCATTAGAAATAACCTTCCTTTAAGCAACTTCTAGCCAGGAAGCTATGCAGGAGAACACCTTCCAGTGTCTTCTCTGGTCTACTAGCAGAACTGGACTTCTTAGAAAATCTGGAAAGAACTATACTGTAGCTGCTTTAATACAGATTTATAGTCAATCAGCTCTTCTTAGTTCTTTCGCATAATAAAATATTTAACTTCGAGTTTTAATCATAACATGTCAAAATACACAATTTTATTTGATACTATACATACTTGTAACTTGTATGAGCTAATTTAAGGATATTTGAGAGAACTAATTACTTAACAAGGTAATATTTATCGAAACCAAAATTTAGACTTCTCCAAAAGTAGGAATAAAAGAAGAAATAGACAATCTAAATCTAGCTGGTTTAAATTCTCATTCTATTTATCTTCAGCTATTTGTAAAATATTTTATAATAATACTTTTAAGTTAAAGAAGTTCAAATTTGAAAACATTTATGTGGAGTAAAACCACAATATAGTTACAAACAATATGTATTTTAGAAAGTCTAAAACTTTTCCATGTAGAGGAGAACTAGAATGATTATATGCATTTTCCCCAAGGTCATTTTTCACTACTGAATATTCATTCTTTTCAGTAGTGAAAATATGACCCTGGAAGGAGAAATAAAATTGCAGTAATTTATGAGCATTGTTTTTCTTTTCTCATTTAACAAGCAGTTTTGGATATATTGATAGGGTGAGATTTGGGTTTTGTTTTCCCGGTCTGAGCATAAACTTTGTGATTATTCATGTATTTTTGTAACTGTCTAGAAGACAAAAGCTTACAACTAAACAAGATTTAAGATAGACTTATTTAAAAAATTAGTAAAAAAAGAAACTCTAAATGCTTGTCATAATTAACAACAGAATTCACGTCAAGTATTTATACCCTTGTCCTTTACTTTGTACAACAAAATTATTGTTAAACAAAATTTTAATACGTTACTAGTGGCTGGAAACCCTGGTGGCACAGCGGGTTAAGTGCTATATCCGCTAACCAAAATAGTGGGCCGTTCAAATCTGTCCGGCGCTCCTCGGAAACTTTGTGGGGTAGTTCTATTCTGACCTCTGGGGTCAGTATGATTGGACCAACTTGATGGTAGTGGGTTTAATAATGCTTAGACAGTTTACCAGTTTTGATTTTTCAGTTTAATGGCTTATTATTAGTAAAAAGAGGGGGGAAAAAGGCTGAAATTCTGTGAGATTTTTATTTTTCCTATTCTTTAAATATATGTATGATTAAACTGAAAACCAAAACCCAAACTTTTTGTCTTCAAGTTGATTATGACTCAGAGAGACCCTAGCTGATAGAGAACTGTCCCACATGGTTTCCAAGGAGCAGCTGGTGGACTGCTAATCTTTTGGTCAGCAGCCAACCTCTTATCAACCACTGTGCCAACCATAGCTCCGGTTATACTGATAAACATCTCAAAAATACAGGTAACTTGAAGGAGCTGGTATATTTTGTATAGATATTGTTCATGTGCAAAATCCCTGTCCTCTAGGTACATCATCAAAAAGCCCTGAAATGAGAATGACTGCAGACATGATGTTTTAGTCTGGAATTCAGCTACATTTGCTTGTGACTAAAGAGCTGGGCTTGACCACAATGGGTTTATTTTTCTGTTAATTTATTACTAGTCCTCAGAAGAGCCCTGGCAGTGCAGTGTTTTAAGTGTTTGCCTGCCAGCTGAAAGATCATTAGTTCCAACACTCTAGCAGCTGCTTGGGAGAAGAGACCTGGTGATCCGCTTCTGGAAAGGTTACTGTTGTTACAGACCGGGTGGTTCACAAGTCTTTTCCTAGTGCAGCCCTGTGACATTAAAGATACCTTGACTTCTCATGCCTCCAGGGAAGAGCTATTGTATTCTTTTCTCACACCTGCTTATTTAACAAAATTACATAAAGGAAAACAAATGAACAAAATACTAATCATATTCCAAATGTCATAGTAGTTATACTTGTTTTTAAGGCTCACATATTTAAACCTTGGCACTTTCAAAATCTAGAACATATTTCCTAAGGTCTAGATTGAGTTGTAACACAAATTTGTTATTCTTGCTGCACCAAGATGTTTTCCTTCAGGCTCATGACTAATTACTGTCCCAAGTTAAGATTCATGTATTTTGAGTTCATTTTACTTAAGGCACATTTCCTATCTGTTTCAGGAGCTGAGACAGCTTTTATCAACATCCTTGCTTTATGAAGAGTTGAGTTTGATGTTCTGGGAGCCTGAGAATCAATCCAAAGTCATCTTCATCAGTACACAGGGTCTAAATTTTTGGAACACCTGTGACCTCTCTCCATAATTCAAATATCCATTGCTGGACAAAAAATTTATTGTCTACAAAATGAATCTCCACTGTATTTACTAGACTTTCTACTTTATATACCTTATGACATCTTTCTGGCTGAAAAAAGTGTCATCTTCCCTTGTGAACTGCACCCTGTTAAAATTGTCTTAATTATTATAGAGTGAATCGTATTCCTTTTGTTAGGATAATGAAGAAAGATTAGAATGGGTATTAAAAATTTTAGATTGTGATCTAAGGTTTACTAATTACTCATATAATTTAACAAGCTG
Source organism: Heterohyrax brucei (assembly GCA_028571685.1). Classification (NCBI taxonomy): domain Eukaryota; kingdom Metazoa; phylum Chordata; class Mammalia; order Hyracoidea; family Procaviidae; genus Heterohyrax; species Heterohyrax brucei. Next base: position 81,563,986 of record CM053144.1, read on the forward strand.
TTTATAATTTCTGGCCCTCAGTAAGGAATAAAACTGGTGATTATATTTAGTTCTGAAATTATATTACTCAATGTATGTATTTATTAAGTGACATTATTTGTTTCACTTTATTGTCATAGTGACTACAATAGGTCAGGCTCAGGAAGAGACTCTAATGTCTGATAGTTATGTTTTTTGTAGAAAGGAAAAAATTAAAAAAATCTGTAGGTCAGGTAACAGAGTGGTGGCTTGTGTCTCCAAAATTGGAAATTGGAGGATGATGAGTGGGATACAGGACTCAGGGTAAACAAGCTTTGCCAGAACATCCATGTTTGTTGGATTCAGGCCACACTTCCAAGGAAACTCTCCTTTCAGCTGACTCGCTGACCACACCAGATCACAAAACAGAGAATAATAACATCTACTTGTCAAACCACTGAGAATCATGGCCTAGCCAAGTTGGCATATAACCTTAGCCATCGTAATACAACACACCCTTAAAAACAAGTTTCTTTCTCCCATACTGCTCCCATTGCTTTTAGTAAAGTTCTTTTTTCAATCCTGAAAAATACTTGCTATTTTTTAAACCCAGACCGAGTTATATGCTATAGTATAAAACTATTTGCATTTCCTCCATGCAGAGATAAGCAATCTTTTCTCGGTTGGCAACTGTGCATACCTCGTTCAAAAGACCAATTACATAGGACTTTATGTTATTTTCATTGTTTAGACTAATTCGTTATTGATTGAGACTTTTTCAAAAAGTGGCCAGTTGGAGGTAACAGCATTTTTCCTAAAGGGTGTAATGGCTCTATTTTGGTGATTCTCTTTAAAACTGACAAATATTCACAATGTATTTTAGTTAAGAAGAAAGTCTTCCCAAATAATAACATTTTAAATAGAGGAAGGGCATAAAAGAAGAGCATTGCACATGCTCTTAATTTCACAAATAACATTAACACCCAAATATCTGTGAAACTGAGACCAGGTGTAATAAAACTTCAGAGCAGAGATTACTGACATTTCCATAAAACTGAACATAACCAAGTCTGGGAGTAAGGGATAGGTGTGAATTTTTGTCTCCTTAAGAGGTAAAGGCGGAGGGACAGGAGAAATGGAAAGCATAGGAATGTCACTGTTTTATATCCATATATGTCTGGGGCAATCTAATGTTAGTGACACATTTCTAAGATAAAAGCTAATTTAGATGAACTATGTTTGATGACCATAGGTCTATATTTGATGGTCTGGAATAGATGAAGGTAGGGAATTGTGAAAGTGTAGACCCTGAGATTAATGATAGCATTAAAGACCAATAGCTAGGAGTAAAATGAACTACTTGGAACATAAATTGCTGAAATTTTAGTGAAAAGAGCAAAAAGCATATTTGAAAATAAAAGAAAACTGGAAGTCTTACGAATGGGGGAAAAAGTAAGAAACTTTACTTTAAAGCTTTAAAGTTTGGCAGTGGTTTCCTAAGTATAAACACATTGTTTTCATAAGACACTAATCATAATACTTACTAGTAACAAACACTGTCATTTTCTGAGCATTTATTGATAGATATTTTACATATTTAATGTATGTTTTTCTAACATTTACAATAATGCTTTAAAATATGATTTTGACCATTTAATAGAAAGAATCTTATTGAAGATAATTAAATATCTCAAGGTTATGAAGTTAAATTCTGACTAAAATAAAACCAAAGCATGAGTTTAAATTTCATTATTCTCAGTGCTCCTGCAAATTGTAACAGCACCAAACAAAACCAATTATAATATTTTGAGCACCTTCTTTATGTCTGGTTCTTCACATCTGTTATCTCCCTTACTTACCAACTAAAACCAAACCATTACTGTCTGATTGATTCTGACTCATGCCAATCTTATATATTACGGTGTAGAACTGATCCACAGGGTTTTCTTGGGCATAATCTTTATGGAAAGAGATTTCCAGATGTTTCTTCCTGGATGAGTTTGAACTGCCAATCCTAAGTTAGTAGAGGTCTGAAAACCATTTGTACTCCTTGGAGATCTTTTCAACATAACTCTAAGGTCGTGTTGTATTCTTTTTCCAATCAAAGAAACTATACTTCAAAGAGTTAAATAACTTTAGCATATTTCTAAAGTTAATAAGTTATATCCAACAAAAATATCTTTCAAAATGAAGGTGAAATAAAGACCTTTTTAAGGAAAGTAAATACACTAAATAAAATAAAATACCTTATCGCCATCAGACCTGCCCTAAAAGAAATGTAAAATTTCTTCACTTCAGGCAAAAGAAAACTCACACCAAATAGAAAATTTACTGTACCATAAGATGATGACTGAATATGATAATAACATGGAAAACAAAAAACTCTTAAATTATTATATTCTTAACTATTAAAGAAATAATTCAATATATAAATAAATAACTCATTATGCAGGTAATCATAACATATATAGACATAGAATGTTTGACAACAAAAGCAAAAAGTGGAAAAGGTAATATACTGTTCTAAAGATTGTATACTAGACATAAAGTTTTATACTACTTGAAGTTAGGCTTCAATAAGTTAAATATGTGTTTTGTTATTACTAGAGAAAGCTTCAAAACTCTACTACCTGCCACTAAAGAAGCCATCCTCAGAGATGGAAGATTAGGTGACTGAACAAAGATTTTTATTTCTGTGTTGCTGGCAGACACAGGCAAGAAGCAACGTTTTTGTTCTCAAAGCCTGTCCCAAGCCACCAAGCGAGGCAGGGGTGTTTAAAGGAGGGGCTACGTGCTGTGCCAGCATAGGTGACAGCTGTCAGGTAGAACAGTGAGGGCTATTTGGGGAGGAGCATCTATCCTGGAACAGGCCTCAGGGCTAGATGGGCATCTGAACTGAAGTCCAGGAAATCCTCAGTTGTCATCTGAGGCAGGGGGTCCCCACTGGTGTCTTCCACTAGGCCCCTCCCCTTATTTCATGTTCCTAAGAAGAAGCTGCAAAAAGCTGCAGGATTTTATCTCAGCGGCTCTGGCAAGTCAATGTGTGATTTCCTGGGCCAGGTATTGCCGGGAAGCCAGGAATTTTAAGAAAATAAACAGTCTTCAAAGAATAGATGAAAAAAAAAAAAAATTAGTTCAGATTGCTTATTTCACTTTCCACTTTGAAAATGGGGACCTGAAGATCTCCCTCAGGTTCGTTGTGAACACTCAATGACTATTAAGTGCAAAGAAAAGTAACTAACAAACCAAGAGTTGCAACATATATATATATACATATATATAATAAAAACATGGCAAGAAGAGGAAAAAACATGTTAAAAGACAGCTGATAGAACAAATAAAATAAAAACAGGTAATATATGATATTGATAATTACATTATATGTGAACACTCTAAGGGCAGGTATTTTAGGTGAGACTAAAAAGCCAGATTCACTTATTTACTATTTACATGAAACCCACTTTAAATAAAGAGAGATAAATACATTAAAAATAGAGAAGGAAAGGAGATACACACTGTAGGCTTTCTATCAGCATCTACCACTGGCTGTGAAGGTGACTTGAAATCATGAGGACAGCATGTGTGTTTGTCGCTGCCTAACTATCCGCCCCCAGAAGGAAGACAGGACACACAGATATGAGCCACCTTGCAAGTTACTTGCTTTATTCTTCTTCCTATTCTACTACCTAGTCTACTTCCTATGTTCTTCTCTGTACTTCTTTATACCCCTTTACACACATATATCCACTACAATGTCCCTCACCCATTATATAGTCCAATCCCACCAATCATAAGGCACAGCTGATTCATGTGTAGTGCATGAGCAGAACATAGCATTGCAAAGAGAAGCTGAGTGGCTACGGGCTCTAGAGGCAAGCAATTAGAAAGCTGATCACGAGCTGTTCACGCGCCAGCAAGGAACTGCGTCAGCAGGCTAATCATCAGACCGGGAGTGTCTCGGGGAGGAGCTCCTGATAACAGGCGCCATCTTTATGGCGCAGTTTCTTTTCGCTCCCGACATCTCCCCCTTTTTTCTTTATAAAAAAAGCGCTCCTGGTCACACGGCTTAAATAGTGTCGCCTACTGTATTCTGATAGGACAAACAATATCCAATCACAGGGGGGCTTGCCTAATTTCCAGGCAAAGCCTTACACTGGGCAGGCCATCAAGCGGGGTAAACAAGGCTGCGGCCCTGCAGCACGGCGCCATTTGCAGGCAGCAAGATCTAAAGCTTTCAGGAGGTATGTGGGCCATGGCTCTCAACATCTCCTAGTGCTTGAAGCGCCTGGCTTAGGTCATTCTTGGCTGAGGCGTCTCTTACCCGTCATGGGGAGAGTCCGCAGCGAAAGGCGGAGTCCCTGTCTTAGGTCGATGACACCCCCAAAGAAGGTTGCCCGTCATTGACTGCCTTCAAGCATTTGTAGCCAGACCTCTGGCGAGGACTGTTTGTCCTGCATGGCTGCAATAGCCTGCACAGGCAGGGCCTGCTCTTGCCGCCTCATCTGCGTGTCTGTACATTCTGAGTAGTGACCACGGCGATTATAGCGGATACAAGTGCAGTTATTCCCATAATAACTAATCCCCATAGCCTGCTTAGGCCTAATCAACTCTTGCAATTTTTCTATCACTTGTAGCCCTTTGTCCCGACAAGTTTACAGGCAGTAACACAAAGGGAGGTTGATGTAGAACAATCATAAGTTTCCCTTCCCCAAGGGGGCCCACACAATTAGCAAAATTACAGTTAAAACACATTATGTTAAAACAGGTTACATTGTGGTAGGTTTCATTGCCCTATGTGACAGTCATTCCCCCCCTTTTTTTTTTTTTTTTTTTATGAGTGATGTTTACATTTTTCTCATTGAAATTCCTTTTAAGGATTATGTTGGTTTCTGTTACACAAGTGGTGACTGTTTTATTCAGGAGAGATTGGGTTAATTTATGTTCAAGTCCAGAGTTCTTTACATTTCGGCCATTGGCAGCATAGTCCCTTGTGTCATTTAAGTTGGTGATGTTGTAGTGTCTGAAAAGGGTTAATAATGAAAGAGCTGATGGGCACCAATCACACGACGTTTCGGCGGTGACTTCACTGTTGCTGGGGAGATTCCTCAGAGGGGATGGTGTCAGGTTGTATTTGTAAGTTGAATACCTGTGAAAATATAATTTCTGCCTTGTGGCTTGGTTAGTGACAGCAAGTGATTGATAACAAAAGGGTATATTTTATTAAATGATATGGTAAGCTGTGTTTATAATTTTAAGGGTGTTGTAAAATTTTTGAAAGCTTCTAGAAGTATAAGCCAGAGCAGTCTGTTTTTCTCTCCCTTACTCTTTCTTTCCTTTCTTTCCTGCATTTTCTTTCTTTTTAGCTATCCAGCCTTTTCCTGCATATTCTTCCTTTTTAGCTATCCAGCCTTTTATTTTTTCTTTTTTCTACATCCTCTTCACCCACTTTTTCACTTGCTCATACTTTCTTCATATTCCCTTTATATTTGTCACACTTGGGGTTCCACAGATAACTGTATATATCATAAAATAGTCACAGGAAACTCTAGCCAGGTTGTTTACATCAGGCAAAGTTTAAAACCTAAGAGAAAATTTTTTCAGTTAATGAAATTAGTCTGTTAAACTTACATTTTTACAGAGATAAGAAACAAGAAAGCATGTTGTGTATATATTAAATGTAGTTTTCGTTTTTTGGTCTGAAGGCCATGTCCTTGGAGATTAAAGGAGAAGAAACAAAGGAATCTGTAACTGGTTGTGATTAATTAGTTGTAAGCTCCACGCTGCACTGGTGGGAGTTAATTTTAGTTTTAAGGGCTGCAGTTAGTTGATTTATAAATTCTTTGCTGGCTAAAGCTGCAAAGTTGGTTTGAGCTTGAAAAGCACAGCCAGTTTTAAGAAGCTTGCTTTATACCAATGCCATGCTGCTTAAACAGCGACTTGTAAGTATCATAAAGGTGCCGGAAAGAAGGTTGATTCCCCATGATGGGGGAGCCACTGGCCACAACCAAAGCAGATCCGACACTGTATGTCCTAACGGCTTCTGCTATGCCTTTCACCAGTTTCCAGTCTAGAGGGTCATGATAACGATTGCCTTGTTCATCCCGAAAAACACGAAAGGCAGCAGGGCCGCCCTCCCACATCTGCGGGAAACGACTCCTCTGCGAGAGGGAAGGCGCTGAAGGGTTGTACGGGGGAGGTACCGTGTCGGCACCAATCTTCTCTGGGGCCCCTCGGGCTCGGGGGGAGGAAGACAGTCGCGGGGGCCGGACGCACACCCCGCCAACATCGCGCGTCAACTGCGTCACTGTTACCTTCCATTCTCCCTCCTCCCTTTCCTTTTTCTCTTGCAGTTCCCCCTCCCCTTCTGAATCACTGCCGTTCTGCATACTCTCACCAGACACACCACCTTTGTCGCTACCCTTTTGGGAAGCTTCCTTTTGAATATGCTTGAGGGCGTCTTGTCCCCTGGCGAGGACTTTCTCAAAGATGTTTGACTCGTCCTTTAAACAAGTCAAAATCAAAATCCAGATCCCCATAACGCCAGGAGGCAGGGTACCTTGCATATCTGCTCTAGTTAAATCCCCTCCCAGCTTGTTCCATGCAGATAGAGTGAGATGGCCAGAAACCAGGAACCACGGAGCCGCCTCCTCCACCGCTAGGAGGAAACGCTCCAAGGTGGCCTGCTTAATACCGATCCCACGCTGCTTGAACAAACTTTTACAGGCTATTAATAGCCGCTGTGAAGAGGGGTGATTACCCATTTTATACAATTATTAGTTACTTTTCCTGGTCAATGCCAGTTTCATTTCCCTGGTCAATGCCAGTTTTATTTCCCTGGTCAATGCCAGCCCCCGGTCTATACCGGCCCCTGGACTATGCCAGCCCCCGGTCTATACCGGCCCCTGGACTATGCCAGCCCCCGGTCTATACCGGCCCCTGGACTATGCCAGCCCCCGGTCTATGCCGGCCCCTGGACTATGCCAGCCCCCGGTCTATGCCGGCCCCTGGACTATGCCAGCCCCCGGTCTATGCCGGCCCCTGGACTATGCCAGCCCCCGGTCTATGCCGGCCCCTGGACTATGCCAGCCCCCGGTCTATGCCGGCCCCTGGACTATGCCAGCTCACCTTTCCGGGCGTCCCCGAGGTGAGGGTCGCTTCAGGTCCCTGTTCCGGGCGCCAAATGTCACTGCCTAACTATCCGCCCCCGGAAGGAAGACAGGACACACAGATATGAGCCACCTTGCAAGTTACTTGCTTTATTCTTCTTCCTATTCTACTACCTAGTCTACTTCCTATGTTCTTCTCTGTACTTCTTTATACCCCTTTACACACATATATCCACTACAATGTCCCTCACCCATTATATAGTCCAATCCCACCAATCATAAGGCACAGCTGATTCATGTGTAGTGCATGAGCAGAACATAGCATTGCAAAGAGAAGCTGAGTGGCTACGGGCTCTAGAGGCAAGCAATTAGAAAGCTGATCACGAGCTGTTCACGCGCCAGCAAGGAACAGCGTCAGCAGGCTAATCATCAGACCGGGAGTGTCTCGGGGAGGAGCTCCTGATAACAGGCGCCATCTTTATGGCGCAGTTTCTTTTCGCTCCCGACATGTGTTAGAGCAGAACTGTGCTCCATCGAGATTTCAATGACTGATTTTTCAGAAGTACATTACCAGTTACTTCTTTTGAGGCCCACCTAGGTGGAGCCAAACCTCCAGATTTTCAGTGAGTGAGTGAGCACATTAATTGTTTGTGCAACTCTGGGACTTCTTCAATGTCTGTTAAGCCTTTATTATTTATTCACTTTAAATAATAGTCAACAAGAAATCTAGTACTATCCAGTGGATTTACTTTAAATATTTATCTTTCCATGCCTTATAGGAAATTTGTACTTTGGCGAAACGAAGGAGAAGAGCACTCAATTTGGAGATGTCAAATATATAGAAGCATACAAGGGAAATCTAGGGCTAAGCAAATTAAAAAAAACTGTAAGTTAAACTATGCCAGTCACAAGGTTTTTTTTTTTTTTCCCCTGCTGTTCTGCTATATCCCAGGCAACCAGACAGATATTACTACTCACTCACATCCACTGTATCAAACAAACAGTCTTCTCTGGGGGGAATTTTAAGTTACAGAGAAAAAGATATTTATTTCAAAAAAAATCTCTCATTGCCCCTAATTAAAGTGCGTTAATGTACACGGTTGCTATGAGTCAGAATCAGCTCAATGGCAATGAGTTAATGTGCTTGCACGTACACGGAAATCTTCAGCTGCTAAATGTCGGCAGTTTGATCCCATCCTGAAAAAGACATGGCAATCTACTCCTAATAAAGATTACAGCCTAGAAAATCCTATAGGGAACTTCTGCTAGGTCACATGGGGTAACAGTGAGTTGAAACTGACTCAGTGATATCTATCAACAACATACATTAACATTTATCAGTAAAGAAGCATTCGTTGAACGTGTATATGTCCTACACATAAAAATACCACTTCAATTTTTAGTACTTTCATATGAAATACAAGTGAAAGTCAAGGATAACCAGGCATTTGGGAAAAACTCCCAACACAGAAGAAAGCAAAACAAATAGTAAGATAAAATAAACTTGTAAAATATAAAGCCAAGGCACAGAGCAGAAGAAAACAACAATAATATTGTCATTAGCTGTCTTAGAGACAAATTATATTCTTTTTTAAAAAAAGAAAAAAGGTACTATTAGATGAGAAAAATGAGATATAAGGAAGCACTCTCACAAGGTATTCTCAAAACTAAAAACCAAACCCACTGTGTTCTGACTCACAGTGACCCTCTAAGACAGAGAAGAACTGCCCAGATGGAGTTTCCAAGGAGCTTTGATCTGAATTGCAGTCCTGCTAGTCCGATCTGAGTGTAGTTACAAAGGTAGAAAATAGAATGCAGACTAAAAACCTAAGTGACCTTTGTTAGGCCTTTACGTTTACCATGACAGAGGACATCCTGAATTCAGACTGCAGACTACTGGACTGCCTAAGAATAACTGTTTTATTTCTAAAGGCATCTACTTGTGGTATTTCTGTTAGATCAGTACCTGATGACTAAGACAACTTCCATCTATCATTAATATGTATATATATTTGTATGTTGTTTCTTAGTAGAAAAGGAATTAAGTTACAACCAAAAAAAAAAAAAAAAGAAGCATAAACATCCAGGAAATGGTGAAAATAAAAAACATGAGAACATTAATGTTAATGTCCCCAGTTGAAGCCATGCGGCATATACAAAGGGTGGCCAGTCCTCACTGACAAATGAGGACAGAAAGCTTTTGGAAGAAAATATTGTAAGAAATGGAATTGATAGAATTTATATTTTGTAATGTAAATTATATATAATTGATAATTCTGTTACATAATTTGGATTAAATCAGTAATAGTGACAGATAAGAGTTTAAAATTATAAACAAAAATAATACAGAAAATTAAAAAGTAACACAATTTTCCTTCACTATTCAGGTTAACAGTGAAAGACATTCACATAGTAAAAATAGAACAAATACTGACTTTTTAAATTAAAAATGTGTTGGGAGAAACGGAAGGTATAGTGGACAGAACTGATATAAAACAGCCAAATTTTCAGTAGTTACTGAATGAAAAAATAGATTCTAGCTAAAACAGAAAAATAAAAAAATATCAGTATATGAATTACCTAGACATAAATTTTTAGTGTTTGATTTTTAAAAAATTGTCTTTATAATTCTGATAAAAAGTTTTTGATAACAATGGAATGAAGATATCAGTACCTTTTACATGTTTATTGAGCTTGTCAACTATCAGATTTGCTTTAAGTTAGATAGCATTGGGAGTTTCCAACTGATCAATAAGAGAAATGAGATATATTTTTGTTAGGTGCTGTTGAGTAGCTTCTGGATCACAGATAGTAAGCCCATGTAACAAAGTAGAACTATCCCATAGAGTTTCCTAGGCTGTAATCTGAAAGCAGATCACTAGATCTTTTTTCTGAGTTACTGTTTGGACTTGAATCACTGATCTTACTATCAGTTTAGCCATTAATTTAGTACTTATCCCAGGCTCCTTTAAATGATCAAAAGAAAAACGGAGATTATAAAACATGAATGAGATAAGCCTCTGAACCAAACTTTTGAGTGGTGTTAAATAATGCAGTAATCAAGATAAATTATTTTAGTGCAATATGTATATTTAAAATCAAAGGTAATGAAAAAAATTCATGATGGAAATACATCAAAATTTTTAATAAAGATAGGATATAAACCTCTGCTTGCCTCCCTGGACACATTCAGTCTTATTCAACTCATTCTGATTTCTGCACTGGGAAAATCTTAACTGCCTCCCTTCTTTCCAAAGAGATGGTTCAGTTTTTTGAGAGCGGTATTTCATTCTTCCCTCCAGGTAGTAGAGAGTAGATGAGGCTGTTGGAAGAAGGGATGTTGTGGGTGTGCGGTAAAGGGAAGAATTTTTTCCATTTTAAAATAATATTCTGCTTTAAGCCCATTCCTTATTGTCAGTATTAATTTTAGCCATTGTCTCATGATTTGGAGCCTCTATGAATTAATTAGTCAGTTAAATAAAGCTGTACATTGGTTGGGTGTTGTAACAAAGATACCTTATAATACAGTTATTTTAATAACAGAAATTAACTTCTTTCAAAATATAAGACCTGAGGTTTGTGGCTGTTCCACGGCAAATAGGCAACTCTGCTCCATGCCATCTTCCATAAACTCAAGCCGGTGCATTGGTTTGGTATACCTCTTCTATGACACTTGTCTCCGGGGCCAGGCCACTCCTTTTGTTACTAATATTTTCAGGCTAGCAGGAAAGGAAAATGGGAAATAGAGCACAATCATTTTTTTCTTCTTCAGGCTGTGTGCAGAAATTTAATATATCAAATTTTGCTTCCTTCTCTCTCAACCCCCTGAATTGAAATCTACTCCACATGTTTCTTTTTCCGATTTAAAGTTAGTCTCATGTTCACATTCATCTGTAAGAGAATTAGCATATGTGGTCTACAACTGAATTATATTCCTTACTAAAAATACGGGAGGGCTGAATGTTAGCGTGTATCACAGGTCAAATCGTGTCACTCCAAAAATGTGTGCAGCAGTTTGGCCGGGCGTCGATTCCCGTATTGTGTTATGTTTCTTTGTGTTATAAACTCTTCTTTATGATGTTAATGAGAGAGGATGGGTGCTGTGTTGGTGCGGCAGGACTCAAAGGGTGGAATTGTATTGTGCCTTAGGGTACCTTCCTGAGATACAAAGAAAGTGGAGGCAAACTGAGATTTAGGGATAATATACAAGAAAGTACTGCCGGCAGCAGAGCACATCCTTTAGGACTCAGGTTCCTGAGTCTCCTAAGCTTTTGTTCCAGGAGAAGACTGATGACATGGACCTTCTTCCAGAGGCAGCCGAGAAAATCTTCCCTTGAAGGTGACACTGCGAATTTGGACTTCTACCGTACCGGACTGTCACAAAATAAAATTTCTCTTTTTAAAGCCCTCCACTTGTGGTATCTCTGTAATAGCAGCCCTCAGTGACTAAGACAGAATGCTGTAGCTACAAAAAGACAAGAAAGGCAGGCTAGATACCTGGGCAGGGGGCGGGGAGCAGCATTTCCTGCTGCAGATAGACCCTCCCGTGCATCTCCCCCTGTATACTATTCTAGGTAAAACTTATTTCTTTCTGCTTCATCAATCAACATTCTTTCATAATCTTAGGAAAATTTCAGAAATTTTACAGGAAACTCATTCAATAACAGTTTCCCTCATTACTTGTTATCATTTATATCTTTAAAATTATCCGTTTTTATTGAAGTCTTATCTATCCTGGCCCCTAGGGTCGCCATGAGTCGGATCCGACTCGACGGCACTTGGCTTGGCTTGGCTTGGCTATCATTAAAAAGAAAAAATAAACATATCTCAGGCTTAAAGGTGAAATGGAAAATCTGTCACTTTGAATAATATATATAATTCCTCCTTAACCCTTTCAGGAGCAGTATATATGATGTATAACCAATACATACAACCAAAACCAAACCTACCGCAGTCGAGTCAGGTCTGACTCAACAGTGACCCGAGAGGTCGGAGAGGAACTGCCCTGTAGTTTCTAAGGAGCGCCTGGCAGGTTTATACTGCCGACCTTTTGGTTACCAGACGTAGCACTTAACCCAGTACACAACCAGGGTTTCCATATATACACACACACAAATAAAGAAAAGTGTGTGTGTGTGTGTGTCTGTGTGTGTGTGTGTGTGTGTGTGTGTGTGTGTGTGTGTGTGTGTGTGTGTGTAAAACTCACAGCTGTCGAGTTGCTCTGAGTTGCACCTGACTCAATTGCAGTAGGTTTGGTTTTGGTTATGTATATCGGTTTTATACATATACTGCTCCTGAAGGGGTTAAAGAGGAATTACATATATTATTCAAATTGACAGACTTTCCATTACACCTTTAAGACTGAGATACATAAGTCAAATATAACACTGTACATACCTGTGTATGTTCACATGCCTCTGTGTACATGAATGAAACAGAGTTGGGGGGTGGTTGAGGGTGGGAATCAGGAAATTCAGGAAGGTAAACAAACAATATAGTATTGTTGAAATTATCTCATTTAAAATCTAAAAATTTGAATCTGAATCATAACAAAGTGAGAAATTCTGTTACATAAACTATTTTATAATTTGAAATCTTGTATATTAAAGATACGATTAGACAGTGGTTATAAATTTAAATCTTCTTTTCTCTGTCAAACTAAGATGGGCCATCAGTGTGTTTTGTATACAAGATTTTCCTAAGAGTTTTAAATTTAAATCATTACTAACTCATTCATACCCCTCTCATCACAATCAAAAGTATTAATCCCAGTAGTTAAAATTAATGTACTTCATTATGCTAATAAAGGCTTTTGTATAGAGCAAGTCATTACTTTTCCCAAGTAAATTATGAGTTTACTGCTATTGCTTTACTTTTTGAAGAGATAGAAACAAACAAAAATATGCTAAACACACTAAATGAGATTACAAGAAATGTCAGCATAAGCAATTATACCATAGTTTTCCTACAAGAAATGTCACTTTAAGCAGAGAAGTGATCAATTTAGTTCTTAGAAAAACAGAACCTTCTGTTCTGCCTATCCGTCTAGGCATCACTGCCTTTGTGGTCACGTGTTCAACTCCTTGTTTTAATAGTCCTCCAGAGAGAATCAATAATGTTGATTCCTCTATGAGCAGAAGTGGAGGTGTGAAAGCATCTCTCTTCCATCTCCTCTGGTTTCTCTAATTTATCATTTGCTGATAGAAAATACTCTTAATTTGGCAACTGGTGCAGCTACCTCAGGTGTCAGAAGTCCTTCATCAAACCCTGAGGGACAGTTTCACCACTCAGGAACTTGTAGTACAGCCCACTAGCATCACTCGTTCCTCCTTACTGAAAAGTGGGGTCATTTGGGGTCAGGATTCAAAAGCAATCTCGAAGATGGGAGAAATTTTATTTTATTTTTCTGTTCTGGTGCTTTTCCTGCTCAAACACATACTGAAAAGTGAACTTATTTGGGAGGCCAAAGTTTCTTGTAATACTTGACAAGTCCCTTGTACCTTACTCTTTATGTATGTATGGCTGATGATTTTCTGGACCTTTCTTTTTTTTTTCCTTTTTTTGTGATTGAGTGGAAGTGTACAATCCAATTTAAATTTGCATACCCGCCTATCTGCAGCTCCTCTGCTCTCCTCTCCCAGTGACAGCATACTCCTCCTTTCTGCTCTATACATGTCACATCCTCTTAACAATCTCCTGTCCCCTTCTCTTCATCCTCTCCATTCTGCTCTAGTAAGACGCCAGTAGGACGACATCCTATAGATGCACAAAACCATAAAGTGCAGACATGATATGGTCACTCTCTGTCCCTGAGTCCAATCCATTTCTGTCTGATGAGTTGACCTCAATAATGATTTATGATTAGGGGCAGCATCAGGTCTGGGGACCATGACCCCAGGGGACCTCCCAGGGCTTCGGACCATCACCTGTGGTCTTTTAGTGGAGTTCTTAAGCTGCACCCCTTTTTATTCTCATGTTGCCACTGGGACTCAACATTGTGAACCCTGCCATAGCTCTTATTGGTGATAGCCAGGCACCATATGGTTCTTCTGGTCACGTGTTGATGTAGTCATCCATTCACTTGTGCCCTTCTGTCTTCTGGGTTCTTTTTCCCTCATGTCACTGTTGTCCTTGGTGGTCATCTCTTCCAGTGGAGTTAGGACCATTTGGTGTACCTCAGATGGCAGCTTGTTGTCTTTAAGACACCAGATGACACTCACCAATATGGGGTGCAGAAGACTCTCTTAGCAATAGGCTAATTATGCCAATTAGCCTCCATGTCCCCTGAGAGCATATGGACTTTTCTTAATTTTCTAACTGCTTACTACTCTTCACTGTGAATTGTAAATTTTATGGCTTATTCATATTAGATCTTCAAGACTATCTGGAAGTTTCCCTAGATGCTCTTCTCTATACTTGAACAAATGTTTGCCTTCCTCTGCTTTTTTTGATGCGTTCCTGTATTTAAGTAAGAATAGCTTCTGCCCTGTTCTTTGAGCTGGAGCTTAGGTTCTGCTCCAGATGTCATTTTGTTCTATCTGCTTTAAAGTCTGGTTAGTACCTATTCCTCATCCTGAAAAACAGCAGAAAGTATGTAAGAAACATGGGCTTCAGAGTTAGATCATCTTGGGATTAAGTTCAAAATTCACAACTCATCTTATCCATGCTACCTGATACTTCTGAGCCTCAATTTAGTCATTCATAGAATAGCTGCACTGTGAAATACTTTATAAGTTGATATTGTTGAATAAGTTAACAAATGTGTAAGAACTCTCATATTCCTGAGAAAATAGCCATTTTATATAATAAATGTATCAGTGTTCTTCCTCTCCCTTCTTATTAGTATAAGATTTTGAATAATTTTATAGACTCTTCTTAGAGGTATGGTGATGTCTTGATAGTTGTATATGCTGAAGTTCGTTTTACTGATTTCGTGGTGTACCTATTTTTTTAACTTGGACCTTGACAATTTACAGATCTCTGTATGCCTGAATTTCCCTTGCAGTTAGGGATTTCTTAGTATGGTTGCTATGAGGACTAGACTTATTTAGAGTCATACATTGCAATGTGTCTTGCACCTTATGTTCTCAATATGTAATTTTGTTATTTCTGCCCCATTACGTATTTTGAAGATTCAAAAATTTTAAACACGTACTGAAGGCTTATCATATGCTTGAAACATGAATAACACTCAACAAACATTAGCCCTCAGTTTCTCATACAGTGTTAATACTCCTTATCTCCCTTCTAGCTTGAAACTTTTCTCTCACTTAACTGTTCTTTTTATTTTCTTTTTCCTTCCATCTCTATATGTTTTGAATATAGGGGGTTCACAATGTTAATTTGCCTCTGTCTCTTATTTTCTCAGCTTTCTTTCCCTTTTTTAATTTCTTTCTCAATGTAACAAACACCTAAGGTGATTCCTGAATAACTCTAGCCCTTTTTCAACGTTTTCAACACTCTTCAAATCGTATTTATTTTTTCAATAACTTAGTCATTCAAAAAGTTTTTGAGGGTTCGTTGTATGGCAGTCTTTGCCTCAGCTGTTGTAGACACAGTGATTAAAACCCAGACCTGTTACCGATGGGCTTCCAGTTTAGTAAGTCAGACTGTTGCTACTGGCTATCTGTTTGCCCCTGACTTATGGTGACTTCATAAGAAAAGGAAATGCTGCCCAGTACTGTGTGATCTTTATGATCACTGGTATGTTTTATTTCATTGCTGAGGTCACTGTGTCAATCCATCTTACTGAAGGTTTCCCTCTCTTTTACTGGCTCCCTACCAAACTAGATGTACTTTTCTAACTACTTGTCTGTCACTTTGTCACTCTATGTTGGCTTGTGTGTTGCTATGATGCCGGAAGCCACAGAACCAGTATTTCAAATACTAGCAATGTCACCAGTAGTGGACAGTTTTAGTGGAAATTCTAGACTCAGACAGAATAGGAAGAAAGGCCTAGTATCTATCTCTGAAAAGGTGCCGACAAAAAAACCTTTGGATCAAGCTTGACTACCTGATGGTTACTACCATTAAACATTTGGATTTCAGAAGTCCAATCTTTCAGGCTTGTGTTTTCCATTTCTTCCAAACCATATATTGATATTTCTATGTTTTATTAATGATATTGCATCTCTTAAGGACAGCATTTCAAATATATTACCTATTCTTAACTGTGAACAGGTTAGTAGGGGCCAATTTTTAAGCATTCTTTCACGAACCTTTCGTTTGTCTCTTAAGGTTACATAATTGCCTAATATTGTCCACCATGTCAGTCATCTATGGTCAACTTTATGCTTCTAGTGCTACCACTGTGGTACCATCGGGCACTAATTTCCACCGAGATTTTCACCAAAACTTCTGTATTAGTCCTTGAATCTATTGCTTTGCAACCTGCGTAAAACTGTAGATCAACGTCCTTAAAGGGCGTCTAGAGTTGTATCAGTATCTTGCTCTAAAACCTTCACTGGTCATTCTCTCATCTAACATGACTTTATTTATTTAATCACTTACTTATTAAGTCAGTTCATTTTTTTAAGCACAAAGAATTATGAAGTATTGATTATGTGCCCTTCACTGTGACGTGTTCTGGGATTACCAAGATGGGCAAGGCAGTCATCATCTGACCAAAGCTCATGGTGAAATGGAATGCTGTTGAGGTAAACAGCAACAAAATATCATAGGACAAAGAATACTTCATTCTGATGGATGTATATAGTAGACAGATAGTGATTATTTAATTTATTGAGAATATTGTCCAGAGTGAGAGGCATTTGAACTAAGTCTTTGAAGCTTCTTAGATTGACTTTGCAGGCCAATTACTACCTATGAATATTCTATTCAATACTCAATTTGGGCAACTTGAAGTTCACAAACACACTCATTTAGTTCCTTTTATACCCTCTGGCTTCTATTTATAAAATTTATACCAATTTTTGAAAAATGCCCCCTTAGATGTCACTTTCTCCAAGGACTATCATGATTCTACTGTTCTTGCTACCTGTTGCTGCATAACATACAAACTGGAGTTCAGTGGCTTAAAACAACAAAAATATTAGTTGTGTTTCAGTAAATCACGAGTTCAGAAGATGCTTGACTGGGCACTTCCAACAAGAAACAGTCTGGCACTATGGTCATCTTGAAGGCTTTGTCACTCATACCTGTGACTTGACTGGCAAACTCAGATATCTGAGACCACCGGAGGCTGTGTGGGTATCTCTAGCTAGAGGTCTGACAGTTAGGGTCACAAACTCACCCTAGGAGAAGCACTACGTACCTCGTTGCTGAACAACACTGTGGTCACCTTCAAAGTATTGCCTTTGGGAAGCGGTGTACTGACAGCAGTGGCTAGTCCACCCTTCAAAGTGATTTTGGAACTCTTTTTCTGGAATGGCCACCAGAGGTGGCGTCAGATTACGTTTGATGTCCTTGCCAAGTGAAAGCCAAGTGCCATTGAGTCAGATCCGACTCATGGCGACCCTAGGGGCCAGGGTAGAACTGATCTTAATGTCATCAAAATATCTTCCTTTCAATATTTCCTGTATGTTTGGGTGAAAAAAAGTCATTGAGGGCCAGATCAAGGCAGTAGGGAGGGTGTTCCAATACAGTTATTTGTTTGCTGGCTAATAACTGCCTCACGGATAACTACAACTAAGTTTGTGAACTTGTCACAGTGCCACCGTGCACAGTGGTTATTCCAGAGAGAGTTCCAAAGTTGCTTGGAAGGGTGGACCGCTGCTAGTGTTGGCACACAGCTTCCCGAGGGAAGTCCTTCAAAGGTTACCATAATGATACTAAGCAATGAGGCATGTAGCACTTGGAACAACTAAGTTGGACTTAACTGTTGGACCTCTCTGTGTTGTCTCCACACTGTAGGAGAAGGCCTTGTGTGTCAGGATCACAGCCGAGAAAGAGGGAACTCACGGGGGCAATGCCGCAGACTGGGTCAGAGTACCAGCAGAGTAAAGACAGTGCTCGTGAGATTAGGCCCAGCACTGATTATAGGAGCTCAAGCAAGGTGATGAAGGCATCCATGGCTGGGGTGGCCTGACATTGGTGTCAGAGCCCAAACAAAATAAAGAGACATTTCATACAGGAGGAAGACTTAGGGTAGAATTTTGAAGCCTACGACCAGAAGTAGAAGATGATGCCCACATGGTTGTTGGGGAGAAGAGGGTACCATGGTGTAAGGAATCAGAACCAGAGCGAGGGTAATAATGGGCTCCTACAAAGAAATGGCCTGGCACTGGTGCCAGTCACGTCACACAGGCAGCTTGGGGTTTCAGAAGCCAGGTAGAATGAACCAAAGCCAACTGAACACAGTGCTGTTGAGTTGATTCTGACTCATAGAAAGAAGAGAGCAACAAAATATGAAAACAGCCCATTGAGGATTGACAGAGCCAGAGAAGACGGAGAAGGTCGCTCTTGGATGAGATGTTGGGCACATGGTATCAACAATAGGGTAGAAGTGACTGTGTATATTAAGGTATATGTAATATAGGGAAGCTCCCGTGTGACAGTGGTTAAGTGCTGTGACTGCTATCCAAAAGGTCAGCAGTTCAAATCCACCAAGCGCTTCCTGGAGTCTCTATGGGGCAGCTCTACTCCATCCTATATGGTATCTAGGAATCTGAATCAACCTGACAGCAAAGGCTTTGGTTTTCCGCTTTACGTAATGTATCTGTGTGTGTTTGTGTGTGAGTTTCCTAGTTCTGTCCACTGAGAAGATATGGGAAGAGTGAATCAACTATTGATACTATTTCCCTTATAAATGTAAGTTTTTCATTTCTCTTTTGCTGCTTTCAAGATTTGATCACTGTCTACATTTCAACAGTTTAATCATGATATTTTCTAAAAGTGCTTATCTTTGTATTTACTCTGCTTGAAGTCTGTTGATATTCTAGGCCGTTAAACACCAAACATCCAAACCTATTGCCGCCGAGTCAATTCCAACTTATATCCTCCTCAGAAAACTGTTTTCCCCTGATTCTTTTCAAATTCCGAGCCTCTCATTACACGTGCACTGGAATGCTTGATATTGTACCTCAGATCTCTAAGGTCTGTTTATTTTTCTTTAATCTCCTTTCCCCCTTTTTTTCTTTTTTTTCATCAAATGGATTACTAACTACTGATTTTGTTTTATATTTTTGATTTTTCCCCCTTGCAATTCCAAGCTAACTTTTGAGTCCTTCTGGTAAATTTTCATTTAAGTTATTGTACTTTTCAGTGCTATAATTTCTCATTTGTTCTTATTGTGATTTCCCTTTTTCTATGGAATTTCTTTCTGAATCTTATTATTAGCGTATTTTCTTTAAATTTCTTGACTGCGTTTATAGTAGCCTTTGAAGCTTTAGTGAGCTAAAACGAGCATCTGAACCCACTCAGAGTCAATGCTGATTTAATGTTGTTTTCCTACACATTCTTGTTTACTTAAATGTTTACTATTTTTAGTTGCAAACTGGCTGTTATAGATAAGACATCGTAGTGTGTCTGAATTTTATGCTATTTTTCCAGGACTGTTGAGTTTTACTTTCACTAGCTTCCCTGGACTTAAACTGCAGATTTATCTCCTCCACAGTTCCTCCAGAGTCCTTCCCCATAGGGGTCTCTTATGTAGTTTGTTGGTTAGCCAATGATTTGGGCAGAGTCTAACAAGCTATGCTTGGGCAAATACTGTATTTTTTACACAAATAATGCACGCCTTCTAAGTTTGACTGTCAAATGAGCCCTCCCAAGTATGTGTTATTTGCATGAAAATACAGTAGAGCCTATTTAGACTTACATTCTCTGCCACCTTAGCTATGTGTGGGTTAAGTAATACATTCTAAGACACTGAACATTCTAACTCTCCTTTGGCTTTTACTTTCTGCCTGGCTCTTCCTTGTCAGCTTACACACACGTTTAGCAGTGAGATAGGATTTATTGGAGAGATTACTGTACCAGCCTTTCAACATCTTTCTTACTTTCAGGATACTTTTGCTAAATTTTTTGCTAGTTGTCTGCTCTCCTGAACAGAGACTAAAACTTTGAACTGACAAATTTGTCTTATTTGTTGTGGTGGCAGTTTTCTTTCTTTTTGCCACCTGTTCCAAACTAAATTCACCACTTTTTGTTAGCAAAAATTTTAGCCAGTAAGAAAAGCCTGTCACTCCTATAATTCATACCATTTATTATGATGGACAAATATTGTTATCTGAATCAGGTCCTGCCCAGTATGGCTTGCCATTAATGAAGACACATTGACGAAGGAGAAAAAACAGGCAAGGAACAAGGAGGTATATACCTCAAATCAAGCTCCTGTACAAAGAGAGGCAGGAACTTTTATACTGTCCTTCACAAGGAAGAACATACAAACATCATGGACTCTATAGGTTATCATGACACACAGATACAGTAAGACAAATTGTATTTTTCCCCCTCAGTGTGTAAGTTCTACCTGGGCAGGGATCCTAATATTGAATTGGGTCTTAATGAGGCTTAGTTTATTATTATTATTTTTAATTTGAGTTACTTTATTTTTCTAAAACTGTAAGTAAAATTTTATTGTTACAACAATATAAGCAGATTATAGACAAATCTTTTGTTGTAGGGTGCCATCTAATTGGTTCTGAGTCACTGCAACCTTATGTACAACAAAAGGAAACACTGCCTAGTCCTGTGCCACCCTCACAATTGTTGCCATGTTTGAGACCACTGGTGAGACCACAGTGTCAATCCTTCTCACTGAAGGTCTTCCTCTTTTTTAAGGATTCACTATTTTACCAACCATGATGTCCTTCTCCAGGGATTAGTCCCTTGTGAAAACATACCCAGTGTATATGAGACACAGTCTTGCCATCTTTCCTTCTAAGGAGCCTTCTGGCTGTACTTCTCCCAAGACAGATATGTTCATTCTTCTGGCAGTCCGTGGTATATCAGTATTCTTTGCCAATACCATAATGCAAATGCATAGATTCTTCTTTGGTCTGTCTTATTCATTGTCTAGTTTTTGCCTGCATAAGAGCTGACTGAGACCATCAGGCCTTGGGTCAGTCACACCTTAGTCCTCTAAGCGACATCTTTGCTTTCTAGTACTTTTTTTTTTCACAGTGCTGCTGCTGCTTTTTTCAGCGGTGCTTTAGGTGAAAGTTTACAGCTCAAGTTCCTTTCTCATTCGAAAATTTGTATACACATTGTTAAGAGACTCCTGGTTATTATCCCTAGAATGTGACAACACACTCCCCTTTTCTACCCCAGATTTCCTGTGTCCATGTAACCAGCTCCAATTCCATCTCCCCTCTGGACAGGAGCTGCCTGTTTAGTCTTATGTATCTACTTGAACTGAGACATGCACATTTCACAAGTATCATTTCATGTCTTACAGTTTAGTGCAATCTTTGTATGAAGAGTTGGTTTTGGGAATGATTTTAATTTGAGTTAACAGTGAGTCTGGAGGCTTTGACTTCCAGGATTCCTGTAGTCTCAGACCATTAAGTTGGTCTTTGTATGTGAATTTGAGTGCTGTACACTACTTTTCTCCTGGCCTGCCAGAGATTCTTTGCTGTGTTCCCTGTCGGGGTGGTCGCTGGTGGTAGCCAGGAATCTTCTAATTCTTCTGGCCTTGGGCTGACAGAGTATCTTGTCCATGTGGTTCTTTTTATCTCTTAGGCTAATATTTTTCTTGTCCTTGGTTTTCTTCATTCTCCTTTGCTCCAGGTGGGTTGGAACCAACGGATGTATGTTAGATGGCTACTCACTAGCTTTTAAGACTCCAGATGCTACTCACCAAAGAGATGCAGAGCATTTTATTAATAACGTGGCTGTTTCAATTGACGTCCGCTGAAACTGTGATCGTTTTGGGATACTTTTGGGGCTAGTAAACTAGATTGGACTGGTTTAAAGTAGGAACTAAGACACACACAATATTCAGAGCCTTTAAGGAGAATGGACAGGAGAGGGCAGATTCCATTCGATAGTGGCTGAGCACCTGCTAATTGAGCCACATGCAGAACTATCAACATCACATGTAAATAATAACCTTGAATCAAAAAATCGTTCTTCTTTGCCACACAAAATATTATCACTTCATCTCTAAAAGCTCTGTGAATTTTCTTCCTCCACCCTAACTGAATGCATCACTTAAGAAGAGTTACAGGTGTCACATGCCGCCTGAAGCCAACTCTGGTCCCACATGACCGCCAGCCTACGTTACAGGGAAATTGAAGACAAGAAGTCTAGAGACTCATCACAACTCTCACCTGCCATTATGTCAGTTTTATAAGAACATGCACTCCCAGATGACTACCTGCCACTGTGTGTTATTTCATGTGCCCAAATGGTTATTGCTGAGATTGTTTTCAGTTTTATTCTTTTCTTCTACAGAAAGAGATTGTCCAAGTTCCTCAACCTACTGTTACTAGAAATGTTTTCCTGACCGCATTTGTATAAATTTCTGTTACTGGCAAAACTAATGTAATGCGAAACACTGGTAACCAACTTGGGGATGGATTTGTATGGAAAAGGAGTCAAAGGGATTTCTTTGGCAGACAGAATTTTCTTTTTTGCAGTAGTGATGTGAGTTACCTGCCAAGTGCTGTCGAGTTGATTTTTGTCAAAATTGAATAGCTAAGACGTGTATGTTGCAGTGGATCTTAATGTTACCTAAATTGCAGTGTTAGGTGGAATATAGGTGGAATTAGTGTTATTGCTATTATTGCTAGGTGCCCTCAAGCTAGTTCAGACTCACAGTGGCGCTATGTACAACAGAATGAAAACTGGCCGCTCCTGTGCGATCCCTATGGCTGCGACTGTGCGTGAGCCCACTGCTGCAAAGACTGTGTCAGTCCATTTCCTTGAGGATCTTGTTTCTCACTGAACCTTAGCTTTACCAAGTTTGATACACTTCTTCAGATTCTGATCTCACCTGATAACATGTCCCAAATAGCCTCATTTCCAAGGAGTTTTCAGTTTTATTTCTTTCAAGACAGACTCTATAGGTCTTCTGGCAGCCCATGGTATAGTCAGTATTCTTCACCAACATCATAACTCAGATGTGTCAGTTTGTCTTTGCTCTTCTTTAGTCATCCTTCAGTTTTTGTATACATATAAGACAACTGAAAATAACATGGTTTGGGTGAGGTGCAGCTTTAAGTGATTTATCTTTACCTTTTACCACATTAAAGAGGTCTTTTGCAGCAGATTTGTCCAATACAATGTGCTTTTGGATTTTTTTTGGCTGATACTTCTATGAGTGTTGATTGTGGGTTCAAGTAAAATTAAATCCTTGACAACCACAATCTTTTCTCTGTTCATCACGATGTTACCTACTGGTTCAAATGTGGAGATTTTTATCTCCTTTATGTTGAGATGTAACCCACAAGCTGTGGTCTTTGATCTTCATCAATAAGTTGTTCAAGTCATCTTCAATTTCAGCAAGCAAGATCATATCCTTTATGTATCACAGGTTATTAATAAGCCTTCTTCCAATCCTGATGGTTTCACTTCTTGGATTATTTGCTCAGCATAGCCAAGCCAAGAAGCCAAGTGCATATAGATTGCATAACTACAGCAAAAATATGCAACACTGACTTTAAACCACATAGCATCACTGTGTCCTGCTGGGCTAACTGCCTCTTGATCTAAGTACAGATTCCTCATGAGTATAATTAAGTGTCATGGAATTCCTATTCTTTGCAATGTTACCTGTAATTTTTTGATTCACAAAGTCAAATGCCTTTGCATAGTCAATAAAAATGCCATAACTTGATAATTGTTGAAATCAGGTAATGGGAATAGAGATGGATATTGCTCCTTTTTTTTCATGTTTTCCATAACAAAAAGTTTTGTTTTGTTTTTTAAATCCATTCTTCACTTTGAAAATAACTTTTTTGCTTCCTTAAAAAAGGTAGAAATAGAAATGTTATACTATCCAGCAGTCCCACTTCCTGCAATAGATCCTCAAGAAATAAGAGCTATCACATGAAAAGAAATCATACACATGCATGTTCACTGTAGCATTGTTCACAATAACAAAAAGATGGAAACAACCTAGGTGCCCATCAGTGGATAAATGGAGAAGCAGATTATAGTGTATTCACTTAATGGCAATGATGAAAAAACAATAAGGACTCTGTGAAACACCTCATTACATCGATGAATCTGGAAGGTACTATGCTGAGTGAAATCAGTCAGTAGCAAAAGGATAAATATTGTACGAGACCACTACTATAAGACCTCAATAAAAGGTTTAAACACAGAAGAAAATAGTCTTTGATGGTTATGAGGGTGGGGAGGGAGGGAGAGGTGTATTCACCGATTTTAAAAAAAAAAAAGTAACATCCAGTTGATTCTAACTCATAGCCACCCTATAGGACAGAGTAGAACTGCTCCATACAGTTTACAAGGAATACCAGAAGGATTCAAATCTGTAACATTTTGGTTAGCAGCCATAGCACTTAACCACTAAGCCAAGAATTATTTTAGATGAGAGATGGACAACACACAATACAGGAAATATCAGTACAAATGGACTAAACAAAAAGCTAAGAAGTTTCCTGAATACAACTAAACACTTTGAGGGACACAGTATCAGGGAAGGGGGTCTGGAGACCATGCATTCAGGGTACATCTAGGTCAACTAACATAATAAAGTTTTTTAAGCAAATAGTCTTCATCCCACTTTGGTGAGCAGCATCTGGAGTCTTAAAAGGTAGCAAGCGGCCATCTAAGAAGCATCAAATAGTGACAACTCACCTACAGCAAAGGAAAACGAAGAACATCAAAGACACGAGAAAAACATGAGCCCAAGAGACAGAAAGAGCCCCATAAACCAGAGACTCCATCGTTATGAGACCAGAGGAACTAGATGGTGCCTGGCTACCGTGAATGAGCACCCTAACATAAAAGAGATCCTCATAGACTGGGAGAAAAGTGGAGTGCGGATCTCAAACTCCAGTTAAAAGGACAAATTTGGTGCTTTGACAGACTGGACGATCCTCAGAAGACCTGGCCCCAGACTCTATGTTAGCCCAGAACTAAAACTGTTGCTGAAGCCAACTTTTCAAAGATTAAACTATGCTATAAAATATAAAATGTTATTGGTCAAGAGTATACTTCTTGGTTCCAGTAGACACATGAGACTCAACGAGCAGCTCTTGCTTGGAGACAAGAGGAGAGGGCAGAATGGGTTAGGGGCTGATCGAACAAAAATGGGAAATATAGGGCAGAGAGGAAGAATATGCTGTCACATTGTAGGGAGAGCAACTAGGATCACGTAACAAGTGTGTGTTAGTTTCTGTATGACAAACTGACCCAAACTGTAAACTTCCACTTAAAACACAATTAAAAAAAAACAAACAAACTCTTTCTTCATAATTTTTCCATTTAGATCAGGACATAATAATTGATTCAACAAATTTTACTTACTATATTCTACCATAGTAATCAGAATTTTGACAGATAATTAATGTGGAGGAAATACTATAGAATTAAGTCATTAGTTGTTTTTTTCAATTAATTTCTATAATATTTCATTTATATTTCCAGATCATAGTTTTTTTGTGTGTTAAACATCCTTGGTTAACATGCTTATTTTCCTCATAATGTCAATATTATTTTCTGAGTATCCCCAATCAATAAATTCCATTTAAACTTCTTGGGACTGGTCAGCTTACTATGAAGGAACACAGAAGAGTAACCATATCCTCTAAAATGCAGCGTAAATGATAAAAAGCTGTTCAACAGAAAGATCCTCAGACCTTGTGGTTAGAGACGTGCCAGGTATCACCCACCACCTGGAGAAGCAGCTTCAGAGGCATCAGCAGCTGTCAAGTGATTAATAATGAGTGAGTACAGCCTGAAATCTCATCTCTGTTCAGTAGATGAGAAGAGCTCATCAAGAACATTGCATTCAGGCAGCAAATCCTAACAAGGTTTTGTATCAGGATCACCTAGGGAAAATTTTCAAAATAAGCATTCTTGGACTTTGTAGCACAGATATTTTGAGGCTATGGGCTGAAAGTTAGGGGCAGGCCTATGTGCTTTGAAAAGCTTCCCAGGTGATTTTGATCTACAGGCCTGTTTATGAACACTTGATATAAAGATATCATCCACTTTGGCTAATTAAAAATCACCTCATGTTTCTCTTTTTTTTCAAATTAGAACAATGGGTGATTTATTTCTTTCTAATTGCTAAATATGTGTTAAAATAGTAAGACTTCTGCTTGTTGATTGTATATTCATGTATAAGAATTGATGACATGGTTAAAATTCCTGGTACTCCTACCATAATTTTCCTTTCACTTACTATCTCAGACAAATCATCACATGTAGATAATAACCTTGAATCAAGAAATCATTCTGCTCAGCCAAAAAAAACTCCTTGCACTTTATCTGAAAGATTCTGCAGTTTCAATTACACCTTTCAAATCTTACCTACTGCCATCTGTCAAATTTCACTATCCCTGGGCCTTACCAACCCAATTATCCACCTAGTCTGACAAGAATAGGGACTGTAATCTCCAGGATTGAAACTGGCCCTTGCCTTGTTTTTCAATAGCTATTCAATTCATGCTTCAAGGAAAGTTTCTCTCTTTGCACTTGAATTAGAAGATATTTGGCCGTTTCTTTAACTCTAGCATTTATTTTCACCAGCAGAAAAAAGCAAGTCTTTTTGTATTCAGTAACAATCTAGTGGAAATCATTTGAGGCCAAGAATATAGAGGTCTGCATTCTAATTCCGGCTTTGTCACCCACTGAGTGACTGTAGCAAGACGTTTTTTCTCTAAACCTTGCTGTTTTCTTACGAATGAAAAACACTCGAATTCGAACAGTTCTATGATTTACACTTCTGGTCATGCCTAGATCAAAGTCTGTTTTTGCAGAATTTGTACCAAACTGTTCTGATATGATTTTGGCCAACCTGATCAACAACATTCTTCAAAATACAGTGAGGTAGAGTAATCAGAAAAGGAAAGGACATTTTAGGAATTCTGGTGGCACAATGGGGCCCCAGTGGTGCAGTGGTTAAGAGCTCAGCTGCTAATTGAAAAAGTGTGCTGTTTGAATCCTCTAGCCACTCCTTGGAAATACTCAGAGCACTTCTTCTGTGTCCAGAGAGGTTGCTGTGAGTTAGAATTGACTCAAAAGTACCAGGTTGTTTTTTGTGGGGTTTTTTTTTTTTTTTTGGCAACATAATGGTTAAGGGTTCACTGCTAGCCATAAGTTTGGCAGTTTGAACCTGCTAGCTGCTTAGCAAAAGTAAAAACCTGATAATCAGCTCCTGTAAAGATTTCAGGCTCGGGACCCCTGTGAGGCAGTTCAGCTCTGTCCTGTGGAGTGGCTGTGAGTTGGAATCAGTAGGGTGGCACAAAACAACAAAAAATAGCATGAACGTTTTAGAGATCCTGGAGTTGAAAATGGTTTGCGCTTGACTAATAACCTAATGATTAGTAGTTTGTGCTCACAAAGCACTGCTAAGGGAGAAACGCCTGGCGACTTACTCCTGTAAAGAGTACAGGCAAGGTAAACCTCTTGAAGTGGTTCCACTGTGTGACACTTCAGGTCACTATGAATCAGAATGTACTAAATGACAGTGGGTTTATTTCTTGATTTATGAATATTTCAAAATTAGTATTTCAACATGTCATTGCTCTGAAGTTATTCTGCTGATAGTCACGTAAAAGAAACCAACATTGCTTTATCCATGTGATGTATTCGAAAGAATTCAGACTAGGACAAGTGTAATCCAGAGTTTCTTTTAGAGAGGATGTCAGATTTCTTACAAAGTAATTATCTGAAAGATCCTTTGGATGGATTGTAGTCCTCAGGGCGTAGAAATGGGAAGAAATATTTTGCCGATATTAAAAAAACAAAGCAAAAAATAAAATGTACTTGTTTCTCTGGAAGGGAAGGGTAATGCAGTGGGGGGAGGAGAAGAAAGGAGTACGACAGCAAAGACTCTCTTGCTCTGTAATTTGATCTACATGAGTTTCAAACCTTTAACAATTTACTAAGTAAATTTACTGAAAGAATATTTTTTATGGAAGTCTGCAAAGGGGCTTAAATTCCCAGTCAGAATAACAGTGAAATCAAGAAACTCCCATGTAGATGCAGAAACACAGAGAACCGTGAAAGTAAAAACAAGAAAACTGTGTAAAGCTAGCAAGGTTCGAGCAGAACTTGATACTCTCTTGAGCCATGGAACTCAAGTGTGGTCCGGCTTAACTAAATGTCTCAGGGACACAGTTATTGATATATGGGTTACACAACAGTTTAAGGACCTCTGCTTCCAGATTCCTATTTTGGCAATCTCAGTGTTCAACTTCTGAACAGAGACTATCTGTAGAAATGAATCTTGAGACACAGAATGTACAGGCAGTCCTAGGTTACAAACAAGATCCATTCTTAAGTTTGTCTTCAAGTCAACTATGCAGGTAAATTGGAACAGGTATGTATGGTTCACATATATGATATTAAATGTTCATCTCAGTATATAATACATATGTTAGCTTTTTATGCATAGAAAACACACGTAAAAACTGCGCAATGTGTTTATGGGCATCACAAAGCAGCGCATACCTTTGTTATTAAGAACCATTGCATTTAACTCATTGTGGCAGTCCATTGTGAAATATGAGTTGTTGAGTAGGTCAGATGTTTGTAACTCAGGGACTGCCAGTATTCAAATCAGAAATCAGTGCAGATGATTATTTACTGCTTACCCCCAACCCCATCTGATCTGTGAACTGGTTCGGTTTCCTAGTCTACTCTATTCTAAACATTCTTTTACTTATTTTTTATATATGAAGGAATACAGAAACTTCAAGTAAACAAAACTTGAGAAAATAACTTGGGGTGCCCTAGGATGAGGATATACTGGTGGTTAAACATTGATTTCTAGGATAACTTTTTTATAAGCAAAGAAAGAGTGAGGAACTATGAATAACTGTAGATAAGATTTTCAAACATACAAATTAGAGATAGTAGTGTAATGACCCACAATGTAGCATTATATTGCTGTGTCCATGGATGACCAGTCTCTTTTTATTTATGCTCTTCCTACTTTTCCTTATCCCAAATTACTTTAAATGTGATTTATTTTCCTTACCCCAAATTACTTTCGAATATCACTTCATTTTATTTGGAAAATATTCAGAATCTGCCTCTAAGTCCAAGGAAAAATTATTTTTTTCATCCTTTATACTTTTTTTTTGTGCTTTCTAATGTTTAGACAAACAATTTCCACTATTTAGTGTCCCTGCCTCTGCATTACCAGATAAACTCTAGCTGTTTGGTGCATTTCTATTCCTAATAAATATTTCTCCAGTCCTTAATTTTACATGAATTTATTAGTTAAAAAAAATCTTTAAATATATGTAAACCTCGAAGCCTTTGTACCATAGGTATTTAAGAAATAAATGTTAATTAAATATGGAATCCTCCTTCTAGGAGCTTACCAATTTCTATATTTTAAAGGAGTGGTGTATGGCTACCTTAATTTATACAAGTTCATACAAACAAATATTAATTGATAGGTAATAGAAGACTCCTTCTTCCAAAGAAGCAAAAAAAAAAAAAAAAAAACTTATTGTCAATTAAAATTTGTCTACCAGGAGCTATTTTTTTTTTTGGTTTATACATTCTCACACATAACTGATTACAGCAGCCAAGCTATTTCAAGCGATCTGTGTTTCTGTCACAATTATGTCTTGGCCGCGTGAGGTGTGACAATTAAGTTCCCGAACTTGCCACCATGCGCTTATGTTGTCAGCACTGTACAAACAACCTGGTAAAGTTTCGTAACCTTGGTGTATCAGTGTCTCACAGTTAGATTTGTGTCAGTGTTTGGTGGTGTCCTGCTGAGTGGTGCTCATTATTGTTGCTGTGTGTTTTTGTACGCCATCATGAGAATGTCAGAGCTTAAATTAGAGGAAAGAACAAACATTAAATTTCTTCTTAAACTTGGCAAGAGTGGAAATGAAATTAGGGACATGTTAGTTCAAGGTTATGGGGGATAATGCCATGAAGAAAATGGCAGTGTACAAATGGATTAAACATTTTTCTGAGGGGGGAGAAAGCATCACTGATGAGAGGTCAGGGAGGCCAGTAAAGAGCAGAACTGACTGAAACATTGCAAAAACTCATCAGATTGTGCATCCAAATCATCAGCTGACTGAGAGAAGCATAGCAGACCAAGTAAACATCAATAGAGAAATAGGAAAACCTTAACTAAAAATCTTGGCATAAGAAAGGTGTGTGCAAAAATGATCATAAAGTGCTTGTGAAAGCTGGGCCATGAACAAAGAAGAGAAGAAGAATTGATGTCTTTGAATTGTGGTGTTGGAAAAGAATGTTGAATGTACAATGGACCACCAAAAAAACAAACAGATCTGTTCTGCAAGAAGAAGAACCAGACTGCTGCTAGGAAGTGAAGATGATAAGACTGTGTCTTACATACTTTGGACATGTTGTTTCAGGAAACATCAGTCCCTGGAGAAGAACATCATGCTTGGTAGAGTGGAGGGTCAATGAAAAAGAGGAAGACCTTAATGAGATGGATTGACACAGTGGCCTCAAAAATGGGCTTAAGCATAAAAGCGATGGTAGAAGTGGTGCAAGACCAGGCAGTGTTTCATTCTGATGTTCATAGGATCACTATGAGTCGGAACTGACTCAACGGCACCTAATAACAGCAACAAGGAGCTTACCAATGAACAAAAGCAAAGTAGTAGCAAGATGATGTTTTGGGTCAAGTTATCACTGGTGATGAAACATGGGTGTACCAATATGACCTGAAACAAGGCATCAAAGTGCGTAATGGAAGTCAGTCAATTCTCCACAACCAAAAAAGTTCTGTCAGTCCAAATCAAGAGTCAAAATGATGTTGCTGTACTTTTTTGACATCATAGGGATTGTTCATTATGAATTTGTACCAACTAAACAGTTAACCAAGTTTACTAGTAGGCTGTGAAAAAGACAAAAATGACCTGAACTGTTTGCCAACAACTCATAGCTCTCACATCACGACAATGTACCAGCTCACATGGCACTGTCTGTGAGGCAGTTTTTAACCAGTAAACAACTAACTGTATTAGAACATCCTGCCTACTCACCTGATCTGCCCTCAGTGACTATTTTCTTTACCTAAAAATAAAGGAAATTCTGAAAGAAAGACATTTTGATGACATTCCAGTCATTAAGGGTACTATGATGCTAGCTCTGATGGCCGTTCCAGAAAAGGAGTTACAAAATTACTTTGAGGAGTGGACAAGGCACTGGCGTTGGTGCATAGCTTCCCAAGGGGAGTACTTCAAAGATGACCATAGTAATATTCAGCAACAAGGTATGTTGCACTTTTTCACAAACTTAATTGACATACCTTGTATAACAAAGTACTCCAAAACTTAAGTTTGTTTACAGCAACAAGCATTTATTTAACTCATGATTATGTGAGTTGGCAACTGGGAGTGGGCTCACCTGAGCAGTTCTTCTGCTTATTTCAGTTGGGCATATTCATATTCTGTGTCAACTACCAATAGTTACGCAGCTCTGTTTCCGGGAGTTGGATAGATACCATTTCTTAGCTGGTGTGATAGATGATTGGGCCATTGGGCCATGTGATATTTTTATTTATGAAGCTAGCCTGAGCTTATTCACACGGTAACAGAAGAACTGCAAATATGACAGAAGTCAAGTACTAAGTACAAGTAAGCATTTGCCTGAGTCGTATTTGTATTGTCTTGGATCCGACTCAACGGCACTTAGCTTTGGCTTTGAGATAAATTAAGTTAAATGACCAAGCTCTGGGTTGGTGCAGGAGAGATATACATCCAATGATATAGCTATAATGAAGACTCAAAAAACAAACAAAACAAAACAAAAAACTGTTGACCATTATTGTAGTAATCTACTTCACAGGTATACATATTTATTATTACTAATTCTTTTTGTTGTCTTGTGCCACTGAGTCGATTTCCACTCTTGGCTACACTATTTGTTATAGAGTAGACCAGCTCCATAAGGTTTTCTTGGCTTTAGTTTTTACAAGATGAGTCCTCGTTGCACAAAAGTTGAGCAATTGGCTGCTAACCCAAAGTTTGCTAGTTCAAACCCACTCAGACACCCTTTGGGAGAAATACCCTGCAATCTGCTCTTGTGAAGATGGTAGCCTAGAAACTCAGTGAAGCAGTTCTTTTCTGTCACATGGGGTTGACTAGGAGTTGAAATTGACTCCAAATTACCTAAGAATAGTGTTTATGAAAGTTTATCTGTCCAGGGCAGATGATAATAATGATAGCAATTGCTTCCCAAGAAGAAAACCAACATGATGAAATCTTAAATGGGGCACACACATGAAGATCAGACTACAGCCTTGGAATTTTAAACAAAAAACAAACAAACAAAACAGGAAATTCCTATCCTTAAGTATTTTTTTAACCTACTCTATTAATTACAGACTTGCTCTGATTACTTAGGTTTAGTTTAATATACTTGTGTATTTTAACCCAAAGCATGTAAAGTCTATAAATCACTTAAATCCATCTCAAAAGTCATGTATAATAGTATGAACATTTTAACTTCTGTTTGTTAATCACTTGAGTTGCCACAGAATAAAAGGGAGAAGTAATTATTGTGACACTGTGGCTGGCAATATACCAAAGAGAGTGAAGATGGGACAAGATGGGCAACTCTTTGTTCTGTTGGATGTATGGCCACCATGAGTGAGTGCTGACTCCAGGGCACCGAAGAGCAGCAATAGCTATTGTTGAGGTATTTTGCTGTAGGGTAGGCTGGGGTGAGGGGCAACCAACAGACATTTGACAACTAAAAGTTAGCACGAAATGTACATAGGTGCACAGAGAACACCCTCTCAACTCTGTGGCTTCAGTATTTTCATTTGCTTCATACATTTAGCTTCTTAGTGTCTGCGACACTGCTGAGCAAGGGACTTAGTGGGAGATGCCCCTGCGGTGGAGAATAAAAGAAGTACCTACAATGAGTGCATTTATCTATCTTCAGTATGGTTTCAGATGGGGAAATTCAGCTTATTGTACTATTCTTGTTAATACTAATAGAAATTTGCTTTCCTGATGCTGCCTTTAAACAAATAAATAAAGTGAAAATTACATTATTTTCAACAAACGTGGATGCCTAAGTTGTCTAGTTCCTCTGTAACAGAAATTCCAGAAGTCGATGGCTGTAACAAACAGAAATTTTTTCTTGTGGTTTAGGACACACGAAGTTCCAATTTAGAGCCCTGGCCCTAGAAAAAGACTTCTTTTCTCTCTTGGATCGAGGGGAAGGTTTTTGTCTCTTCACTTCTGCTTCCTGGCTGCTTGGAGATCTTCATGAGTCTCAGCACCTGTCTTACCTTATTTCTGCTTCCTAGCTTGATTTTTAAATCTCTTTCTGTCTCAAAATAAATTGCTTTAGGATACATCCTGCACTAATCCTGTCTCACTGACATAATAAAGGCAAACCACTCCCACAAGGATTATAGTCACAGGTCTAGACACTGGGATTTACAACATGTGTTTTGGGGGGTTATAATTCGTTTCACAATGTGAGAAATTTGGATTTTTGGAAACTTGAGAAATTCTCTATGTGTTTAATGAAAATGATCAAATACAACTTGATATCTTCTTAGAATTTATCACATTAGAATAATATTCAAGAAGGCATGCACACATTGGCACTTACTAGTGCCGTTGAGTGGATTCAGACTCATAGCAACCCTATAAGGCTGAGTAGAAGTGCTCCACAGAGTTTCCAAGGAGCACCTGGCAGATTCAAACTGTCAACCTTTTGGTTAGCAGACCTAGCACTTAACCACTACTCCACCAGGGTTTCCACATTAGCACTTAGTACTTTTTAATTAAAACCCTTAAGGTTTAGTATTTTAAATATTAATTGTAGTCAAAATTATTAAATCTTTATTAGGTTTATAGACCATTCCAACTCAGTAATTTCCAGGATAAAAACTGTTCCTTGATTCTCCTAATTCCTGCATATTAATATATTTTAAGGTACATGCATAGTTTAAGGAAACGCTGGTGTTACGGCTGCTAACCAGGAGGTCAGTAGTTCAGAGCCAACAGATGCTCCACGGAAAAGCTATGGGGAAGTTGTTCTCTGTCTATAGGATCACTACGAGTTGGAATCAACTCAACAGCAGTGAGTTTGGTGGGGTTTTGGATATGTGGTTTAGACCTTTGAAGGCAAAATCTTTACATCACTGTCTGTTTGGGTTCAAAGTATATTATCCTGTAAAATATGGAGCTTCATTATTGAAAGTTTAAAGAAATGACAGGCAAAGTGTGCTGTGAATAATTCATAAAAAATGCAGATATTATATCCAATTTTGTATTGCTAGTGTTTGTTTTCCTGCTTTTCCTTAACAAGCGGTAAACAAATTTTTTTTTTTCTATAAAAGGTCCCATAGAATATATTTTCAGCTTTATGAGTCATACGATCTCTGTTACAATTCCTCACCTCTTCTGTTGTAACTGTAATATGAAACAGCCATATACAATACCTAAACGAATGTGTGCAGCTGGGTTCTAACAAAGCTTTATTCGTGGACTTTGTAATTTTAATTTCATGTGATTTTCACATGTTAAAACTCTTTTTTATCTATTTTTTAGTCTTTTAACAAAGTCATTCTAAGAATGGCAGTACAAAAACAGGTAGTCGGCTGGATTTGACCTTCAAGACATAATTTGCTGACCTTAGTTAATACTAAATTCTCAGCCTTGCTTAATACTGATTTCCCTATCTTTTCTGGATTCTGGGGGAAAACGACTAAAAATTTATAGATTATTTAGAAGTATAAATGTATTGTAACAACCAGCAGGTTTGGGGTCAGTTCTGATTCATGTCATAGTAGAACTGTACTCTATAGGGTTTTCAATGGCTTTCTTTCCTTTTTTGGAAGTATTACCAGTTCTATCTCCCAAGGTGCCTCTGGGTGGACTCAAACTGCCAGTCTTTTGGTTAGTAACCAAGTGCATTAACCATTTGTACTATCCAGGATCTTCTAGATAGTAATAGTTACAAGCACTCAGCTGCTAACTGAAAGGTCAGCATTTCAAATCCACCAAAGGCTCCATAGGGGAAAAGACCTGATGATCTGCTTCCTAAAGATTATAGGTTAGGAAGCCCAATGCAACAGTTCTACTCTGTCTTCTATGGTTGCTATAAGTCAGAATCAACTCACTCCACAACAACAGTGCAATACTGTCTTATTTATAGATATCGTTTCACTACTTTGAGATGTATTTACTGCTTGTCTTCCACATGCAAAGCATGCACTGAGTGTAATGAATGATACAAAAAGCACTGGGCATAGTTTCTCATCTCAAGAGGGTTTCAGTCTGTTAGAGGTTACAAGTGATCTACCCTACACAAATAATTATAACGCATTTTCACATGGGATAGCTGCTAATGTCCAGAGGAACATAAGTACTATACAACTTCTGGATAGGAAATGTTTGTTGATATCTTGAGAAATATTTTCATAAGGTAGAGTGCCTTTGAGCTAAGACCTACAGGTGACAATATTTCTATAAGCAGATGGTAAAGGGATAAAGATATAAGGTAAATTCTAGGTGAAGTAAGCAAAAAGAGGGAGGACAGAAATACCAGGCACTATGTAATAGAATTATTTGGCTATTTGAAGCCACTCGGAGGGGCCTCGGCAGAATAAAGATGGTGAAGGACAGTTCTACTCTGCAACACGTAGCATCACCATGAGTAATGGAATGATGCACAGCAACTGGTTTGATTGATTGATTGATTTTTGATTCTGTGATTTACAAATGGGCCAATTCTCTATTCCAAAAAAAATTGTATATATAAAATTTTCAAATACTATTATAACCAATTTTGCACTACTAATGTTTGTTTTCCTGTTATTCCTTAACAAGAGATAAAAATTTAGGGATAAAAAGTACGCAAGTCATTTATACGTATTTTATACCCCCCCACATGTGTATGTGTGTGTGCGTGTGTGTGTGTGTGTATAAAACCAAGCCCATTGCTACTGAATCAATTCTGACTCTACACTGACTCTATAGCATACACATACATATATGTATAGATGTGCATAATATATACATGTAAGTTCCCCAATCAGTCTACATATTAAAAGAGAGTAAATTGTGAAAGTGGTGATAATGTGATGGTAAGATGGTAAAATAAAAACTAATATTTATTAATGGAAATACTGACTTTATCTCAGTTATTTTTATACCTTCTGAGTATATAACACAATAGAATAAGGATTATGAACACAAATATGTAAGGAGATAAAGCTGTGCATTGTCTAAACAATTCTTGATACTCTTTTACAGATTGTGATCCTAAGTTCCAAATATGTATCCGCTCGCCTTGTTTCGATCAAGAATACAGCGTCTGCACAGAACGGGGAGTCAGACGAATGGATACTTGCAGCACTCTAGTGGCCATTATTTATAAGTGCAAAGAGCCTTGTAGTAAAATAAATTACAGTAGATGTCTTTTCTTGAAAAGACAATCTATGCTCGTATACTAACATAGAGTTTAAATCTGTTATTCTTACACAGTATATAATTAAATTTGAAAGTGTGTATTTATTTTCCTCCATCCTCAAAGATACGTGTTCTGGTAGGCAACACTTGAAGTATTCAGGGGGTGAGGAAGTAGGAGGTGAGTGTCTAGTTTACAGAAATTTAGTGTGTGGTATTGAGGTGATTTACAAAGGAAGGAGAATTAGCAACTTTGTATTTCCATGATGTAATCTATTTTGCACTCAGCACAACAATTTTCTTTTTTATCTTTTTTACTGTGGCAGAGTACTTACACTTGTAAGAGACAATTTCGTCAGTTGAAGAAAAAACACTACTTAGGTAACATCTCAAACTTTTAACTGACGTTGTTTGTTTTAGGTGATGTGTGATCTTCATTATATGAATGAGGAAGACCTAGTGGGGAGTCCATGGGGTAGTATGAACTGGTCATAATCAGTTAGAGAGAAGTTACAGTAGCTGATTGTAAAGAATTACAGTTAAAGAGAACAGAGCTAGAAACAGAGATGTGTGAATGAGAGTAGAGCTACAAAATAAACCATGAATGAAGATGATCATGCATCTATTAAATCACTTACATAGCTATCAAAAGGAGGTTCCTGGTTCACTTGTAATTTGTCCTTTTGTTTTACCAACAACAAGATAATTCTAGAAAAGTTTGGTGTAAGTAACTTTGTAAAATGAGAAAATGTTATTCTTCTCCTTAGGTAAGAATCTGGTACTAAAGCTTAAGCAGATCATTTGGTAAATGAAATAATATTTAGATAAGTTTATTTGTGTTTTCAGTAGAAATAATATACATTAAAATTGTTTACCTGTGAATCATATGCACCTGCTTAAAACATTTACTTAGCCAAAGAAAGAACTCTGTAGAATGTTAATAATAATAAAAGGCAAGATTTATTTTTAAATAGATCTGGTTTGTACCCAAAAATTCAACTGAAAAACGAGTAATCTTAAGACATCTCTTCATTGGTAGTGTCTACACACACAGCAAAAGTTAAAACAATAATCCTAATGCCAAAGTATCTAAACAGTCAAATCAAAAACTTTTCATCTAACATATGCAAACACAGTTCAGATGAGATAAACACTGAAATGATCCATATCTAAACAATTTCTGAGGTATCTTTTTTGCAAAAAAATAGAAATGTGTAATGTAGAAATCTTTACATTCATTTGCTGATATGCAAATAAATATTGTGAGAACAAAAGATTGAAGTGAATGTGATTTTCCAAGCTTTGTAATAATACTAATTAATTTTGATGACATGCATCTAAGCCCTGTCTATGTATGATTGGACAAATGTAAAACTAATCAAGAGGAAATATTCTTAAAAATAATTGCTCAGTTTGGTTTCAGCACTCCTAAATATATGAAATTAATGAATTAAGATTATACACATAGGCATACACTCACGCAAATCATGTATGACATATTTCAAACTCATCAGTATTAGGTATTTTATCTAATATTAAATTATTTTTGAAAGTAAGTAAAAATTATACTAATTAAAGAAAAGGAAAACAATCCTGATTCAGATTATTAGATTCTCTTCATTGTCAAGCAGAGTGAGAAAGTAGCAGGGAGCTAAGACACTTGCCAGAAACAATTGCTCACAAGAAATCATCACTTTGACAAAACCCATCACTTAGAAGAACATTTAATTGCTATTATTCATTTGTACATGGTGAGTACAAAACATGAGAATGCAAGTCTTTGCCTTTTTCTTTCTCTACTTTAAGTCAGGTGAAATATACTACACATTTGAATAGCGATTATTATTTTTAAAGGTCTTACACCTTCTATATTCTCTACTGATGAATTTTATCTTTATGTTTAATGCCCTTGATTAGCATTTTATAGAGCTTTGGATTTCATTACACTTTGTTATTAGTTATTTTACTCATTATTTCATATGTGAAGTTATGTGTATATTGTTTTCAACTCCAGAGCGCTCAATAAATAGCACCTAGTTAATCTTGGAAAATCCAAGTGGCATACTAGTAATTAAGGGTAACAGCTCTTAACTAAAAGGTCAGCAGTTCAAATCCACCAGGTTCTCTTTGGAAACTCTATGAGGGCAGTTCTATTCTGTCATATAGACTCTCTGTAAGTCAGAATTGACTTGACAGCAGCCGAGTTTTTTACTTGGTTTAACTAGTCTTGGCATCTGTCTTTCTCTCTAGCACTGCTACAACAAAAACACCGCAAGGGGATGGCCTTAACAAAGAGAAGTGTGTTCTCCCACAATGCACTAGGCTAGAAAT
Source organism: Heterohyrax brucei (assembly GCA_028571685.1). Classification (NCBI taxonomy): domain Eukaryota; kingdom Metazoa; phylum Chordata; class Mammalia; order Hyracoidea; family Procaviidae; genus Heterohyrax; species Heterohyrax brucei. The sequence continues at coordinate 81,602,858 of CM053144.1, forward strand.
CTGAATTCAGGGTTCTGGCTCCAGTGGAAGGGTTTTTCTCTTTTGGCTCTGGAGGAAGGTCCTTGTGACATACCAATCTTCCCTTGGTCTGGAAGCAACTCAGTGGAGGAATCTCATGTCCCAAATATGTTCTCTGCTCCCAGAACTGCTTTCTTGGTGGCATGAGGTCTCCAACCATTTGCTTGCTTCCTTTTGCTTTTATCTCTTGAGAGACGAAAAGTGGTGCAGGCCACACCCCAAGGAAATTCCCTTTACGCTGGATCAGAGATGTAACATTAGAAAGGGTGTTTTAGTCCCACCCTAATCCTCTTTAACATAATCCAATATTGCCCCATAAACCACATGCAGACTAGGGTTTACAACACATACGAAAATTGCAACCACAGGAAGGTAACCACAAAATACTGAGAATCAGCGTTCAGTGAGATTGTATGAATTTGCTCTTTATGTAATTGTCTTCAATGTGTTCCAATGGAAATATTAATTTAGGAATCAGAAGACATGTTTTATATACTATGTATATAGAGGTAGCTTCCTTGAAAATTAGGACAAGTCATTTAAATCTACTCTGGAAACCCTGGTGGCATAGCAATTAAGTGCTGAAGCTGCTAATTAGTAGGTCAGCATTTCAAATCCACCAGGTGCCCTTGGGAAACTCCATGGGGCAGTTCTACTCTGTCTTATAGGTTCACTATGAGTCAGAAATGACTCAACAACAGTGGGTTGTTTTGGGTTTCTGCTTCATTTTCCTTTTTTGTAGTATGACTGTAATCATTCCTTACTCATCTTTTTTTTATAGTCAACAAGAAACATCAGTTAATGCATGCACAAACGGTTTTAAAAGGATACATGACTAAGTCATAATTTTAATACCCAGAGACATACATCTATTGTGCTATTGAATAAACTCATTGATTCACAAAAACTCTAAATCTATGCTAAAAAACAAAACACAACAAAACAACCTGCTGCCATTGAGTTCATTCTGACTCATAATGACCCTGTGGACTCTCAAATGCCTGCTACAGGATGAGGTCCCAATCTTTCTGCGTGGCTGGCCTTCCTTTCCACGGGCCCTAAGTCTTTGTATGATCTGTTCTTTGCATCCCTTCTAAGCCTTGTCTATTCCCGTATCTGTTCTCATTATGCTTCAGGCACTGGGACCTCACCACCCCTGCAAAGAAACCCTCTTCAGATCCTCGTGTGTGGGCTTACCACCTTCTTGATGTGCCTTTCCAGTCGCCTTCGCACACTCCTGCTCATTGATTCAGTCGTAGTCCTGTTCCTCCTTCACCATTAGAAATCAATCATTGAGCAAAGCTTGCTGATCTCTCAGACTAGATCAGTTCCTTCTGCTGTACTGCCACAAATCATTATATACTTCCCTTTTATTTACCTATCAATTTTCTTTTATCTAATATCTATTCTTCATCTCACCACCGAACTAAATCATGACAAAATGTGTGAGCAATGTGTTTGTTGTGTTTAGTTCTATAATTCCTAGCCCATGGCAACATGTCTAGTGCCTAAAAGATGCTCTCTGAATATTTTTTAATGCATTAAGTTACATTGTACCTGTTAGTCACTTTCACCTTCTAGAGCACAAATCTTCCATTCCAGGACACAGGAAGGAACAAATAGGTTTGTGAACAATTAGGCTAAACACTGGGAAGAAAGCTCAGAAAATGGCTTATCTCAAAATGCTGAATTCTAAACTTTACCTCAGATATCCACTTTGATTAAGAGAGTAAGATCCTAATACTGCAGAAATACAGGCCTGGAATCCAAGGAAATTTCAATATTTTTCTTGAAAGTGGTTTAAGGAAGCCATTAGGATGAATCAACATTGTATCATTCTAAGTATGAACAATAGAACAAAAAAAAAGTTCACTAAAAAAAAAAACTCCAATGAAACATCATATGAAAGAGAAGATAAACGCACTTTGTAAAATATTTTATAAGATTAAAAAAAAACTACATCTGCTCTGTAATTGTAACCAAATTAAAAGAATATAAGAGTTTTCCATAGAGTCCAATGAAGGACAGGATGATAAAATATCCTACTGACATAAAACATCATTAAAAAATATAAATGAAATAATACAAATTGTAAGGTTCCCTCAAATATAACAGTACAATATAAAACTCCATTTTCACTAATAAAGGTAGAAATAATCTGATAGAAGACTAAGTGCTTTCTGTGAAAACAAAATTGCACCCAGGATTTAAATGAAATTACACATAGATGAAAACAGTCAAAGTTGGTAAGTTATGAAGAAAAGAACTAAAACGGTATTATTAGGTATTCTTGAGGAATGTATAATAATAAATGGAAAAGAAGCAAATATCATGCTTTGATTAGATTTTTTTATGCCGAAGGAAGACAATTCTGTGCACCTGAAGATTTTCTTCAAAAGTTATAAAATTGTGGCAAATCCTGGTGAAATTAATGACTTAGATGGTAAAATAAGATGCTGAATAATCATCCATGCTGATCTGAAGAAAAATGTTACCTGGCTTCAGATTTCTTCATGCTTATTTAAACAACCTTTGATAATGGACAAGTTAATTGGAGTAAAGAGCTCAAACTATCCCCTGCCCCCAGCACATCTAGTAATAGTAAAGATTTTCTTAGATATATGAAGATTTAGGATGTATAGCATCTATTTAATCTAGTCCACTGGAAAAAAAAATGGATAAATATTTCAAGAACGCAAATTTGTCCTCTAAAAGAATGGGTAATATAACTGTGACGAGTTATTGAAATTATAGTTGCACACTGGATAAAATTAATTTTGCTAGAAAGTAAGAATATATAACATGAATGTTAGCCCCCTTTCTTTCTCAGCATCTGCATCATGATACATGTGTCTACACCAATCACTCCTGCCCGTATAGGACAGTAGGGAACAGCCTGCACTAAACACTTGGTAACTGACTACCTGGATACCTGCACTGAAGCTATATAAGAAAAGTAAAGGACTCTTGAGCTTGCATATCTGGTAACAGCTCTGACCACCTGGTGACAGAACATTATAGCTTCAAAGACACCAATAACCTAATAATGATGAGCCTATTTGAACTTTTCAGAACAAAACTAAAGAAGAAGCTAGAACAACTCAATAACCTACTAAAGGTGCAGAGACCATCGTCAATACCAAATCATATGAAGAGGCAGACCACAATGGCTTCAGAAAACCCCCAAAACAAAGAGTCAAGCAATTTTTCCAGATGAAGAGACCTTCCTGGAACATCGGAGGTAGAATACAAAAGATTAGTATTTAGAATTCTTGAGGAGATCAGGAAGGAAATGAGGAAAAATGCGTGAAAATATAATGACAAATTGAAGAGGCTGCAAGAAAGCATATAGAGACAGCAATCAGAAATCCAGAAAATTAATAGTAAAATTACAGAATTAGACAAGTCAGTAGAAAGTCAAAGGAGTAGAAACGAGGCAACGAAAGACCAAACTAGTGAGCCAAGTCAAGTGTCGTCGAGTCGGATCCGACTGAGCGTGAAGTTAAAACACATGATATCCACATATTTGGGGGAAACCAGACTTCTGATCTTTTTACCCATGGGAGTAAAAACAAATTATTTAAGGCTGAAATTTTTTAAAGAAGGGCTTATATATAATTGTGGAACCTAAGAAAGACAACAGCACTGTTTTGTTTCTGTTTTTGTTTTAAGAAAGTCAACCCCAGTGCTCCCAGAATACCTGTGTCGGTGTTGGATTGTGTTCCTCCCAAGACTACTAGAAAACATCTTAACCCAAGCACAACCTATTACCATCAAGTAAATTCTAACTCAAAGCGATCCTGTAGGACAGAGCAGAACTGTCCCATAGAGTCCAAGGAGGGATGGATGGATTGCAGTTGTGGCCCTCTTGGTGTGTAGCTGTCTCTCTCAACCACTACACACCAGAGTTTCCAAAATAAAATACCTCTGACCTTTTCTGATTAGGCTTCACTGAAGACTCCCAAAAAATATCACAGGAGCGTAAAAAATGTTGTCATTTGGTCCTGCACACATTTATTCTTCCTCTAAGGCAAATAAGGGATCTTCATGGGCAGGTTAAAGCATTTTAACTTCTACAATATAATTCTGAAAGCATGGGGACCAGATTTTGACACTCATTCTTCCCATATATTACTATTTTCCTGAAACAATTTTTCCTGGAAACTTGTCACAAGATGCATCAGAAAGGCTTATTTCCTCATCTATTGAATATTTCCTGTTGACATCTCCACTAAACAATATTATTCTATTCAAAAAGGTAATCCCTGTTGTATCTACTGAGAGCTAAAATATTCAGACTGTTGCTCACATTGTAACTTTTCTTTCTTATAACTATAGAATGTGGTTTCCTCAAAACAACAAACATCCTCACTCTAATTCCTTGATGTGTTACTGATTTAAAATTCTACAGATACTCACTCACTAACAAACTGCCTGACTCTGCTGTGTCTTAGGTCAGATGCAGGTATGTTCAACTTTAGAGCTATTACATATATAGCAGTAATAGCAAGAATACTGTCTTGGCTTACAGTTCTAACTCTAATACTAGAAGTTGCCCTTGGGGACATGCTGTCTGTGCTGAACGTTTGTATAAAACGGGTACAGGAAATCATGTAAAACTGCTGCTGTAACAAGTGGGGTGGCACATGAGAATGGCTAGCAAACTAACAGACATGAAAATTACTTGAACATAGTTATTTTTCTTTGTGTTTTCTAAAACAAGAAGTGGCCATAATTTTTCTGACTCCATGTCACTACCGGCAGTCATTGAATGGATTCTGACTCATAACAACATCATGTGTGTTGCAGTACAATTGTGCTTCATAAGATTTTCAACAGCTGATTCTCTGGAAGGCAATCACAAAGCATTTCTTCCAAGAGGTTTCTGTATGGACTTGAACCACCAACTGTCAGTCAGCAGCTGAATGCATTATTCATTTGCACCACCTAGGGACCTCTTTTGACCTTAGAGGTTCCTAATAATTGAAAATTGTGTTATGCTGCAAGACTGATACAAGGGCATGAGGTAGGCAGGGTTTAAGGGGTGTGTGTGTGTGTGTGTGTGTGTGAAGTGCATGAGTTAAGCAGAGTTCAATGGATGTATGTATGCGTGTGTGTGTATGACTCTGATCTGCTATCCGCTCATACAGAAGCTAAATGGCAGCCTATTATGGAGAAGTTCAATGAAAATTTTACTTCGAACTCCAGTCAAAGGTTAATGTGAGTTAGTAAATTTTGTCTATCATTTTCCTGTAAGATATTATTAAATACTATTATATTAAATATGAAATGTCTGAGTTCTCCTTTGTCACTTTGCATTTGTAACTGGACGGTAAAATTAATGAAGACAAGCATTATGAAGCCAGGACCATAAGTTATTTAACCAGGATATAATTGATAGCTAATATAACTTGGCTTTGGCAATATAGTGCCTAGCACCTATAGAATGTTCGATAAATATGTACTAAAGAATGAATAAAAAGTCGTTAATGAACATGAATAAGATGAATGGAGATTTTTTTCTGTGTTGATAATCAAGAATCTAAACACCCTTATGAAACCATCCTTGAATGAGAGTCCAACTGCCAATCACATACCAGTGGATACAGACACTTCAATGGAGTTTGTATGCCAATGTTCATTAGCAAAATAATTTCTATGGTTCAATAAAATACACCAATCATGCAAAGTAAATGTGACATTGTAGCATGTTTTATGTAAAAGATGTTGTTTACTTTCCTAACATGTTAAAGATGTAGACAGAATATGATAACTGTATCATTATTTTTAATATGAGGAAGAGACATTAAAAATAAATAATGGGGTCATTTCGTGGCTGTCAGCTAATTCATGGAAAAAAATTGCTGTCCAATTTTAGTGTGATCTTAGTCAAATGGGGCTATTTGTACCTTGATGACAAAATCAAATGCAAAATATAAGCTGAAACCTACATAGAACACAGGTGAATTACCTAAACTGGAGGAGGGCTACGCTGGAAGAGGGGCTTTCTGGGTAAAAATTTCAGGACAAGCAAAATTTGAATTATGTATAAGAATTTTTTGCAGGAGAAATTAGAAGGAAGCATTTCAGGCAGAGGAAGTACCATGTAAAAAGTGAAGGAGTCTGAGAGAAGGTGAGGCATAGCACACAGCCAAGTTCAGTGTGACTGGAGGGTAGAGTTGAATGATGAGCTGCACACATTTGGATTGTGGATACAGCTAAAGAGAAGACATTCAGAAATTCGAGTTAAGATGATAGATCAAGTCTATATTTTAGATAGATCACTCCACAAGTAATATGAAGAATGAATTGAGAGGTGAGACAGTAAGACATTATGTATAGAGAGAGTACTTAGAAGGTGAAAAACAATGAACTAAAGTAGTAGAAGAGAAGATGCAGGAGATGAGAGGAATTAGAATGATATTAAGAAGATATTAGCCAGATAAAAGGCCTAAATATCAAATTCAAATAATAAAGTTCATCCAAGAAAAAATAGGATCAACAATGGAAGTTTTAATACACAATGTAGACAGACTTCAAAATCTGACAAAGCACAGTCAACAGAACAGAAAGTAGACAAATGGGAACTACTAAGAATCAAACACTTTTGCTTATCCAAAGACTTCATCAAAAGAATTGAAAGACCACTTACAGGATGGGAGAAAATATTTGGCAACTATGTGTCAGATCGACATCTGATCTCCATAATCTATAAGGTACACAAAAAGAAAATGAAATAATCCAATTAAGCAATGAGAAAAGGAGATGGACAGACATTTGTTTAAAGATGAGATCTAGGCAGCCAAAAAACACATGTGGACATGTTCATGATCTTTAGTTATTAAAGAAACTCATATCAAAACTACCATGAGATACCATCTCACCCCAACAAGGTTGACCATGATCGAAAAAAAGAAAAACAACAAATGCTGGAGAGGCTGTGGAGAAAGTGGAACTCTCCTACAGTGTTGGTGGGATTGTAAAATGATGCAACCTCTCTGGAAAGCAATCTGGCACTTCCTTATAAAGCTTGAAATAGGTATACTATTTTACCCAATAATTCCACCTCTTAGACTATATCCCATAGAACCAAGGCCATTCCCACCAACCGATACACACACATGAATGTTTATTGCAGTACAGTCCACAATAGCAAAACGATGGAATCAACCCAGATGCCCAACAACAAAGGAATGGATAGGTAAACTATGGTCTATATACTCAGTGGAACACTATGCAATGATAAAGAACAATGATGATTTTAGGAAGCATCTCATAACCGTGTTTCAACTGGAAGACATTATGCTGAATGAAAGTAGACAGCAACAAAAGGACAAATATTGTATGAGACCTATGCAATAACATCTTAAAAACAGACTCATACATGGAAGAAAGGACTCTGATGGCCGCAAGGGTAGGGAGGGAGGGAGTTAAAGGGTGGGGTATAGATTAAATAGTTGATAGAAATTTGGTTGGGTGAAATCTGTGACAGCACACATTAGAAAGAAGATCAATATTAAGGGGACTTCAACATAACATGATTTCTCCTCCCATCTTAACCCAATATCGCAAGGACAGAGTAGCTGGGGTGGGGGGTTGGGGACCATGCTATCAGGAGAAATTGAGGCCACTTGGCATAACTAGCATATTGCTAAGAGAGTTTTCTGCACCCCCAATTCATGAGTGGTGTCTGGGTTCTTAAAGGCTGACATGTTGCCATCTGACATACAACAAATGGTCCCAATTCATCAGGAACAGATGATCACCAAGGACCAAAACAACCTGGGGAACGAGAACCCAGAAGATAGAGACCCCCATGAACGGGTGACTACATCGACATGTGACTGGAAGAACTGGATGGTCCCTGGCCACCACCAACGATAACAATGATTGTGCTCACAAAGTTGAGCCTCACTGGAAACACAAGAACAAAAAGGGGTGCATAATTGTGGATTGAAAATGAGTATTTTCAGTGAATCAAGAAGGTTGTTTTTGCCTTTGTTTTCGTTTTTCTCAGATGAGTGAAGTACAGTGAGCACACGAGAGATGCAGAGGTAGGGGGACAAAAAACAGCATCAAAAAATGATCCAGGTTATAAGGTATGAAAGGCAGGATGGACTAACTGGGAGAAAATACATGGGTTCTGTCATTATTAGATTGCAAAATATGTACTTTTCCAGACGTGGAATAGCATGAAGTCTTAAGGAGTATTAAAGAGGCAGTACACTGTTAATTTGTAAATAAATGGTTACAGAGTAGCAAGGGGAAGAGATGGAGATCATGTGAGCTGAAGTGGTCTGGGAAGTCTTAAAGGAGGAAGGGAAACCTCAGCCGGAAGATGATATTTAAAATTATTCCAGAAATAAAAAGTAGACAATATCTCCTCCTTCCTTCCTCGTATGTAAAAACTTGCACCAAGAAAGAGTAGTGGTGTAGCACATTTGCAGGACTAGGAAAAATTTTGTCCAAAATTCTAAAAAAATTCTAAAAGCTGAATAGAAGGAAATAAAACAGGAAACACTGCTAAATTCAACGATATGTCAGGACAAAGAATTTGTCAGCTCCTTGTCTTTGGTTGCAACCTTTCATCACAACTTAGTTTGAGGTGATTAAAGAAGAACTATATCTTTGGATGTGATTGATTGACCATGAGTTGGTGTGAACTCCATGCAACTGGTTTTAAGGTCCCTAGATAATGTAATGGGTCAAGCTTTATGTCTGTTAACCAAAAGTTTGGCAATTCAAATCTGCGAGGCTCTCCTTAGAAACTCTATGGGGCAGTTCTACTCTGATCTCTAGCGTTGCTATGAGTTGGACCTGATTCAATGGCAGTGGGGTGGGAGGTGGCATAAATGGTTTGGACTCATTTACTAACACACAGGTTGGTAGTTCAAACCCATGCAACAGTGCCATGGAAAAAAGGCCTAGCCATCGGCTTGTAGGGTTATAATCAAGAAAAGCTACTGGAGCACTATGATGCTGTAATACGTGGGTCATCTTAACTGGGATTTGACTTCATGCAGCTAGTTTAGAGAATTATTGCAAAAAATTGTAACATTTGTACCAAAAAAGATTTTTTTTTCAGTACTTAACTATTTCAGCAGGTAGTATATAATCAAGAACCCATTGATCCTAAAGGAAAAAGTTCAAGGTGCATTGAAGGCACTGGAGAAAAATGAGTGTCCAGGAATTGACAGAATAAAATTGGGATGCTTTACTAAGCACGTGTAACCCTGAAAGTTCTTACATAGCTATGCGACAAAGTTTGGAGAAAGTATTTCCAGTGAGGAGGCTTTGACAAAGGAACATGAGTATTTAAAGATTTAGTGTTGGAAGAGGAGATCAACAAAGATATGCAGATGATTGATAATGGAAGTACCAGAGATGTATAATATCACATTACTGTAAGAAATGCTTTTGAGAGAGTTTACAAGACATGGAATATGTCATACCAACCGAGTTTAAAAATAAGATGATTATTGGTCACAGACAGTAGCAAATTCAGTGAAATGAATTGAGGAGGTAAATGGATGATGAGGAAATAAAAATATTGACAAAGAAAATACTTTAAAAAAGTTTAGTTGGACAGGGAAAGCAAGAAATAAGGAGTAGAGACAGTGAAATAAAGGATTAACAGTTGAGGAAGGTGGTGTTTTCTACTCAAGATACAGGCTATAAGATTGTGTAATGTCAGCAGAGATTTTAAAAAACAATAATAAATTGTGTAGTAGTCTGTTTCCTTTTTATTACCACTACTTAAAGGCAATTCAGTTATATAACACGCCTGTCATCAGAGAAACCAAACTCGTTTCTGTCAAGTTGATTCTGACTCATAGTGACCCACAAGGACAGACTATAACCACCCCATAAAGAGCAGCTGGTAGATTCAAACTGTTAACCTTTTGGTTAGCAGCCATAGCACTTAACTTCTACGGCACCGGGTTGTCCTGTCTGTCACAGCAGTACATTAATCCTCCTTGTCTTCTCCAACACCACTTAGTAAAAAAAGAGAGTGAAGGACTCAAAGGAAGGTTTTGTATTTTCTTTTATTTGTTAGTGTCGTAAGAAGGGAGGTATTTGTATACATTTAAATAGTAGACATAGATTCAGAAGAGTCAAAGTATACATAATAGAACAGAGTCTCTGAAATAAAGAGAAAGAACGGGATGAGGAGGGACTTGCTTTAGGCTGCACAGTGGGCATACGCCGTGATTTGTAGTCTTCAGGATATGTCTTCAAGCAGTACTAGGTTAAAGTATGTTGTGTTTTTACACAGGAGTAGGTAATTCTTTCTTTTTCTTTGACAGGAGAGTGACTGCTTTGACATCTTTAAGCCGGCTGTCTAAAACTAGCAAAGAATATGGTGTCATGACTTTTAAATTTTAAGTCACATGCTTTGCTGTCATCTTAAATCTCTTGTTTAAGTTAGGCAATATTTGATGGAAACACAGGCTGACTATTTCTGTTCTTACCATTTACTATTAGCTGAATTATCTATATATATATATATCACAGTACTTTTACATAAACATGGCTAGTGTTTGTTTCAGTAAACTGAATCTTTAATTTTAGCTGATCACCAATACTATCATACCTCAGATCAGAAAAAACTAACTGAATAAAATTTAATATTATGCTGTTTATTATTTAACAATCAGCAATAAAAGACTTGTTTGCTCAGACAGTGTCGTGGATTGTTTTGATTTGGCTATGAGTCCCAGTGTACTGCCCTTCCTCCCATGTGTTGTGAATCCTGCCTCTGTGATACTGATGATGGAGAATCGTCTGCAGTTGTGTCAGTGAGGCAGGACCCAAGCTACAAGCTTGTGGAATATAAGGGAGAGAAGTGAGCTGAGGAAGTTCGGAAACTCACACCACTGAGAGAGAAGCACCGAGAGCAGAGCACGTCCTTTAGACCTGAGGTTCCTGTGCTGAGATGCTCTCACTGGATGTGGACTCAGCCTACCGGACTGTGATAGATTCTCTTACTGAATGGATCTACAACTTGTTAAGGGATTTGCAGCTTACCAGACTGTGATAATAAAAGCTTCTTGTGAAGCCTTCCACTCATGGTATTTTCTGTTGGAGCACTACCGGGTGACTAAGACAGACAGTATTTTAGCTCTATTAAACAATTTTTTTTCTAATAAAGATAATTCTCAACAATGGAATTTTTCCCACAAACCAAACCAGACCAAACCCAGTGCTGCTGAGTTGATTTCGACTCATAGCAACCCTATAGGACATAGTGAAACTGCCCCATAAAGTTTCCAAGGAGCACCTGGTAGACTTTAACTGCTAACCTTTTAGTTAGCAGCTGTAGTACTTAACCACTGTGCCTCCAGGGTTTCCTTTTTTTCTCCCATAGATGAGAAGTGCTCATCTACCCAGGAAAAAAACCTAGTCGTGGTAGAAAAATTCTCTTATTTTTTCTGGTTTTGGTACTGTCTAACATGTAAATTAGACATGTTACTTATGTAATGTAAGCTTTAGTTTGCTTATAATTAACCTACTAGCTTGTGAATTTCAAATTTCAAATAAGCTCATACACAGCTTATTTTGAAAATCATATATTAATGTATGAGCAGTCAGTGTTGCATCAACAGTTATCACTACAATTTATTTGTAAAGACTTAGGTGATAATGTTAAAGCATATCCAAACCAGAACTTCTAGCTTTCAAAAGATATATCATGCTTATTTCCAATCATTACTGATGCCAGATACTGAGTATTGAGAGACGATATTCAGTATTCATCCAAAATCTAGTCTAGTATTTTCTGAAAATGCATTGAAACTCGAATTCTCAGCATTACTGTGTTCTAAGTTGGTATTACTTCTTCAAACTTAGGTGTTTTAGCCAGGATTAAGTAGAGACAAGAAAGACCACAGAGGTGATGATGTTGTTTCCAGAGGCAAATTTCACAGGGGTGATAGCAGAAATGTTCCCTGAAACCAGTAAGAGCTTATAAAGGCAATAGGGAGATTATGTGCTCTAATAATTATACCCACTTTTTATTTTGAAACACACCACAGTGTCTAATTAACTGAATTTCCTAGCATTACCTTTAATTAGGAATATGTAATTGTGGCAGGATAACATAAGTGATCACTTATTGTGTATTAATGTTGAAAGCATTTCATTCTTAAATTATGCATAACTGTACCCCTTCCTGCAGTAGATAGAAAATATTAAAAGACTTCATTGAAAATTACAGTTGAGTGACGTTAGCTTTATGAAAATCCAGAAGTTTGTTTACAGGCATAAAAGAAAACCTAGAACAATCAAGGATGAGTAGTGGAACTTACCAAAGGATAAAGTTCCAAGTTCATCCTTCAAAAGGATAGTGGCCACAATAATTACATACATTCTAAAGATTAAGATAACACAGGCAACATTTTAAAACTGGAGATTTCAATTATATTTACAGTTTCCAAATGAAGGAGCAATTGTCTCATTTTCCCTCTTCTTAGGTCTGAAACATGCCTAAGGTGTTCATGGAAGTTTTGGCTACTGAAGCCACTGGAACTTGAAAATGAAGGTTGACATATTAATTATATCAAACTAAATTCAGGGACAAATATCTGTAATACAGCTGTTTATAGATCCTTTATGGCTATGAACTGTTATGGATATTATATTCTTATTTGCAAAACAGTCACCAGCTGAGGCCAAGCACTTATTTCAATAACGACATTGTCTTCCAAATTCCCCTACATACTTTAGTTTTATCGGTATGAGGATAGAAAGCCCTGTGATATGCAGGGCAAATGTTAACTTTGTGAAATAGCAAATTCCTACATGATTTTGAAGGTTCAAAAAGAAAGAAATAACTTCCTTAACACTCATGGATTCTATGAAGGAATATTAATTAGTTAAATGCTACCACAGACTAAGTTACTGGATCTTGCATTTGACATCAGTTATTCAAATATTTTTTTCTTTCTGTATTGATAACATAGTGTATGGTTTAAATTTTGCAACATATAATTGTACATCCAGCTGATTTCATTCCATAATTTATTTACATAAATTATTTACTCTTTCAAGATAACCTATCCTCAAGTCTTATTTATTTGAAAATCAAGTAACCTCAAAATCAGACACTGTCAAAGAAATATTATTATTCATATCATGCAAAGAATAATTTTCTTTTATTTGTGCTATTTAACTGTTTAATCCTATTTCCACTGTTTTGGTGAATTCATTCTGCTATTTTCTATGACCTATTTGAAGATGTATATGCCAACTTTCTGCTGTATTTAAATGTACAACTAAAGCATATTATGAATAGATAAACCCTTCTACTTCTATTATGCTAATTTAAGACATTATTTCCTATTTCAGTGTGCAATTTGATACTAAACAGCCTTTGTCTTCTATTTATTAGGAAAGGAAACAAGTAAGAGATACAGGACAAGATTCAAATGGGGATATGGTAGTCAAGAAAAATTTGAAACCTTTTCAAATGAAGACACAAATTTCAATCCAGCTCACTACTTAAATGGCCTCATGAGCTTTGAAAGAGTCGTCTCTTATTAGTTAAGAGAGAAAAGGAATACTCTGGGAAGACTTTTGAATATGCAAATTAACTAGTATTAATTAGCTCCAGCAGCCATATATTTTAAGTTTAAGTGTTAGAACTTAGCTAAGGCAATAAGATCAAATCAGGTCTCAGTAATTTACATTTTTATAATTCTTCCTAAAGCAATCTAGGACTGACTGTTACTGCCAAGAGAGAATATCAGCTAGTATGTAAAACGTACTGCACTCTAGGCTATGCGTTTAAGTATGATCCCTTGTGGATACTCTAGATTTTTGCTTAAATTGTAATATTTTAACAAGGTATACTTTTTGTTTATATTAAACTGGGTAAAAAGAATCTCTAAAATCAAGTGATATTTAAGAGCTAACAACAATATTTCACTTTCTTTGGGATCTCTTCTTTTTTTCTAGTCATTTTCTCTCTCGTCTTTGCTATTTCCTTAAGGAACACCCCAGACTTCTTTACAAGGATTTCACTTACTCCCAACATCAAAGCAAACAAGGAGTCAGGGCCGAAACAGGATTTAAATGAGTCCTTCTGTTTGTTTTTGAGCCAGGTTGTTCAAAAGTTCTTAGTAAGTCACACTCAGGGCCTCTGATGGAACATTATCCTATAAATAAGAAGTCTGAAGCCACCAGAAATACTATTTTCTTCTTCACTTTGGAGATTTTAAGGATTTAGAGAAAACTTGCTTGATGAGATAATCCCAGAAAGGTAAGAAATTTTGCCTTATTTCAGCCAAATGGATGATTGTAGTATTCTCATTTTCTCCTTGAGAATCCTGCTGATTACAGGGGTCAATAAGCAGCAGTGACCTATTTCAAAGGGAGACTGTCGAGAGGCTGTGTTGCTCTGATCCAGACAGGCTATTTCCAAGCAAATAAGTCTCTGGGGAATATTGCAAAAAAATATTTTCTCAAACTGTACACTGCAAAGGCTAAGATCAGCCCCAAATTATTTTCACCATACTTTAAAACAGATGTCTTACCTCTCAGGCTTCTGTAAGTGTGGCCTCATTTCCCAAGCATTCAGTCCAGCTTACCACTGATGGGATAAGGTTATGCTAACCAAATTTCATAGCAGTGGCCTGCTGAGGATAATACCTGTGATCAAAAAGACAAAAGGGTCACTGGAATGACAACTCTAAAAGTGGTATGGAAGAAAAATTAACAATGAGCCAAGACCTCAATGTCTCCTACTCCGCAGATTGACACGTATTCTATTCTAAGTAATTCTTTTTCAAAAAGTACATTTGAAGCCATAATTCAAAGACCTTTATCACTCTTTCAGATGAATGGAAATTTGCAACATCCTATTAATCTTACTATTCCCCAAGTTTTTTTATTTTTTTTTTTTCTTTGCTGGTTCACTTTGCTATTTTTTTCTGGTTAGGTGTGGATAAAAAAATATTGAATGTACTATGGACTGACAGAAGAGTGCACAAATCTGTGTTGGAAGAAGTACAGACAGAATACTTGAAAGCAAGAATGGCGAGACTGTATCTCACTTATTTTGGACATGTCATCAGAAGGGACCAGCCTGACAAAGCAGACAGGCAGCCAAAAAAAGGGGGACCCTGAATGAGATGGGAGCTGCAATAATTGGCTCAAATAGGGCAACTGCTGAAAGATTCTGGTGCAGGACTGACCAGTGTTTTGTTCTGTTACAGCTGGGGTAGCTATGAGTCATAGCCAACTTCACAGCACCTAGCTACAACAACAATAATAAATACTGCTAGTTTTCATCCCACAGAGGTAGGGAAAATTGTAGGAAATTTTCCAAGAAGTATCATAAAGTTGAGCATAGAGAGTATATGGACAAGAAGTTCACTATGATCTTGATCTACAGGGAAAGAATGATTGTTTTTGTTGCTTGCCCTGGTACTGGAAAACAGAAGGCATTAATGTCTAAATCCAGTCATAATAATATTAATAATAATAAAGTCATTGACTAAAAGCGGTTTCAACATTCCATTCCTAATTTTTAACTTTCAATTAAAATAAGCTAAGGCTTACTGCTTAAGTATAAATATGATATGCTTGGTATTTTACCATAATGACAATTAAATTAAAAACTCAATCATGCTACTTGAAAATTATTTAAGTACAAATATTATAAAGATCAACAAATAATTAAACTAAGTTTAAAGAGATGACCATTAGTAAAAGAAGTAATTCTGACTGCTAGACTCAAAATTCAGTATATTTCAAGCCTGAAATGCATTCTTTTTTGGAAAAACATCAGCATATTTTACTTCAAAACACCAGAAGTTAGTAGTTGGGAGTAATCAATTTTGCCATAAGCTAAGAAAGCCTTAAGGACTTTAGTTACTGAACTCTTTTTAAAAATGATTGACCTGTAAGTAGACAGTGTTGTTTATAAGGCAGGTGAAAGTGTTCTCAAATAGTTAAAATAAAGAGGAAGATAATTAATGCATCAGAATCTGGTTACTTTCTTCACTTAAGAATGCGGTAAGTTAATTTCTGTATTTTCCCTTGCTGGTCTAAAAGCGTAACAAATCAATATATCTTTTCAATTTTTTTAAAAGTTATTTTGGAATATGTAAAAAAAAAAAAAAAAAGATTCTTCCTTTCAAATTTTCCATAGCAACTACTTCAGCCAAATAAGTTGCCTGTATCACCTCTGTTTTAGAAAAACTTTCTGTTATAAAATATTGTATATACTGAATTGAATACTATTTACATCCACATTAAACTTATGAATGTGACCTTGCTTGGACATAGGGTCTTTGAAGATTAATCCAGTTAAAATTATGTCATAGTGGACTAGGGTGGACCTTGAACCAAAGGCGGGTACCCTTATAAGAAAATTTCAACACCAACATGCCTAGAGTGGAGACAGAGATTGCTACCAGCCAAAGACCACCAAGGGTTCTAGCAATCTCCTGAAGCGAGAAAAGGCAAGGAAAAATTCCCCTTTAGAGCTTTAAGAAGGAGGACTCTCCTGCCAAATACTTTGATTAGATTTTTCATTTATAGCCTATTAAATTGAGAGAGAATAAATTTCTGTTGATGTAGGCCATCTAGTTGGTGATAATTTGCAATGGCAGCCCTAGGAAACTAATAAGCTGTTAGAGTAAAACATTAACATTTCCTCAAAATTTAACACTAAAAATCTACTTTGGACTTCGAAAGTTATTTCAGTCTCTACATAGTAGCCTCTACAGTTCTCTCTGTTCCCTCCTACCCCTTGTTTCACTGGCTTGAATCTTAAGTATTTGAATATACAGTCACCAGACTATAAATTCAACTGGATACTGGCAAAGATTGGGGACACTTGGCACAATCCGTGGAGGCCAGCAAAGACTATAACATTAAATTTGGAGCCTTGAATACAAAGCAAAGACTTCTAAGCTTTTTCTTCTTTCCCCTTCTTAAACTTTCCACAAGAATCCTCCATTACATGTCCCCTACTTATTAACTTGATTACATGGATTTCAGCCACCTGCTGCAAAGCCAATATTGAGACAGAGGTGACATGAGTAACCAGAGGGCGTCATTGTACACAGGCATACAAGAGACAGAGAGGAACATGCTTCTCCAAAAACCTGTCTGCCTGTTGCAGACTGACCACAGGGTTTTATAAGGTCAGAGCTTAAGCTTGATTGATTTGAAGAATGTCAGTTCTTGAAGTGTTGAATTTCAGTTCCCCATTCAGCTGGGTAGGTTGACCTCCTGTGAGAATTCTTTCAAGATCTGTTGGCACCGCCCTGGTTTGGGCACCCATTGTCTAGTGGTCTTGCTCCAAGTCTTATTGGTTGTTGTTTGGCTTCTCAAGAGAAACATAAGTTCTTTTTAAACTTCACAGAATATGAAGAATAGCCGGGGAGCGGGGAGGGGGAACAAATCATAAATCACAAAATCACCGAAGTGTAAGAAAGTTAACTGTATAAGGCATCCAGAAACAATGCTACAGTGACCCAGGAAACAAGACCTCCACAATTCCTTTTTCATAATGCCCCTACAATCTCCATCATTATAATTTCTTTCTCATGGTGTCCCTTTCACCTATGGAAGAAGGTCATTGTCATCGACATTTCCCTGGTGGAGTTTCTCAGGCACAGAGACCCTGAATTCAAAGGATGCACTCTGTTACCAGTACTGGTCTGTTGATGGTGGTGCTTACTTTTGTTTTTCTATCTCAAAAAAGATTGGCTTAAGACACTATCTAATTTCTTAGGTCTCATAAATATAACTGCCACTAATCCATCTTATTAACATCAAAGTAACAAAATTTAAAACACATGGGGAACTCACATTAGATGACAAAATGGCAGACAATCATAAAATACGGGAAATCATGATCTAGCCAATTTGACACACATTTGTGGGGAACACAGTTCAATCCATGACAGCACCAAGCACCCAAGCACCCATAGGTATGGGTTGAAGGCCAGTTAAAGAGTGGGAACAGGTATCAGTTCTCCAACATTTCATCCTTCATAAGCACATTTAGAGTGACTTAGGTTAAAGGCTACGGTATCGGAGGTTCGCCAATAAGCACTGAAACGGATATGGTCCGTGGGACCTGGGCAGGGCTTCACAAAGTTTGCTACCTATCTAATTGGCACCGTGGCTGTTGTCGCTAGTTGTCCTTGAGTTGGCTCCTACTCATGGTGGCCTCTTGTATAACAGCACAAAATGTTGTCTGGTCTAGTGCCAGCTTTGTTGTCCTTGGAATGAGTCGATTGTTGTGGTTATCGTGTTAATACGTCTCATTGAGAGTTTCTCTCATTTCTGTTGACTCTCTACTTAATTGGCACTACTCTTTGTTTGATGAAATGTTTTCCTTTCACAAAAGAAGAATTTTGTTAATTTTTTATAGATATAACTTTTGGAGCCTTCTTAAGTTTGATATAACATAGGGTTCTGTGCTTCGCTAGTTTCATTTTGTACTGTTTTTTTTTTTTTTTTTTTTTGGCAGGATCCGAAGGCATGCATTATCTATTTCCCATAGATGAATTCCCAGCATTGTAGCTTAAATGTCACTTTTTGCATGAAATTCCCCTGATGTTTATTTACCCATCATTAATGAACTCATGTTTTCCAGCTTGCAAATGTCCTTGCTACACTCCTAGCGCGTTATGTTAATCTCCTCTGTGATTTCTGAAACATTGTTGTTTCTGACTTTACGTTAAGGTGATTAGCATGATCACTTTCATGAGGAAAAAATATTTTATTTTTTGACATAAAGTAGCCAGCCATGTTTGTCATAAGCAACCATTTAACAACATTGTTTCAGCATTCTTTAAAATATCACTGTAGTATAGTAAATATATGTTCAGAATATTTTGCTGTGTCTTAAATTTTCCTTTTAACATTGACAGATTTTCTAGTTTTTAACTATGTACACAGCAAAAGCAATTGCTGAAAAAAAAGTTGAAATTACATACTGACAAAGGGAGTAAAAATTACCTGAAATCTTAGTAACCAGAATCAACTGCTATTAACAATTCAATCTCCATCGAGCTATTTGCTTATTTACAAGATATTTATTCTTTTAATCATATGCATTTAAATAACTGACATCAGTGGTATCATATGATGTGTGCTATCTTTAGTGTTATCTCTTAAATGTGATCTCTTTGTGCCTTCTGGAACTATTACAAGAATGTGATAACTACGCTTAAACATAATCTAAACATTCCCAGATACGCTGCTATTAAAAATATTGTGTCAAGTTTGTATTTTCTGTTAAATTGTGATGTATACCAACATAATTGGTATTGTACATTGGGTCTATTTCCAGCTCAGCTATTTTATTAAATCTAGTGATTTAGTCATGGATTTATGTGTGTTTTTTATGTAGACAACAAAACTCCTGCAAATAATGATAGTCTTCTTGTTTCTTCCTTCAATGGCTTATTCTCTCCCTTTTTTGAAAAAAACTACATGGACTCAGACTTCCAGGTCTTTGCTATTTCAGGAATAAATAGTATATTCACATTTGTCTAATTAGTCAGTGGGACAAAGAATACTGAATACACTATGGAATGACAGAAAAATGAATAAGTCCGTCTTGGAAGAAATACAGTCAGAATGTTCCCCAGAAGCAGGGATGCCAAGATTTTGTCTCACTTCCTTTGGACATGTTATCAGCGGGGACCAGTCCCTGAGGAAGAACGTCATGCTTGGTAAAATAGAGGATCAGCAAAAAAGAGGAAGACCCTCAACCAGATGGATTAGCACAGTGGCTCTCTGTGTTTGTAGATATACAAAGATGTGGCACAGACATGGACACAGATACAGACACAGATGTAGATATTACATATATTCACATATTCTTTTCCCTCAAATAAAAGTTTATTATAACATAGCAATAACTGTAAGGATGATATAAGACTGAGAAGTGTTGCCCTCTTTTATACATAGGGTCATTATGATTTAGAACTGATTTGATGGCACAAAACAACTACAGTTTTCTACTACTGAAACTACTGAGTTATTGGATTACATTGAATTTTGCCATAGTATACTATCTTTTTTTAGACTTGGATTCTGTATACTAATATTTTGTTTAAGATTTTTGTACTTACATTGAAGAATAATATTTTTCTACAACATTTCTTCCTTGTACTCTTTTACCTGATTTAGAATGAATGTTAGCTGAGAAGCAGACAATGACCTGTGTAAGAATTCCTACACTTGGTCCTAAATAGTGGTAAGTTCTCATGTTTTAGAACTTCTTTGAGAGTCTGCTGAATTCTATGCTCTCCCCAGTGGGAAAAAAAGAACATGTGAAGAAATAAGCAATTTCTAGCATATTCAGAAAGATGTTGCCCTGCTAGAGCTATTCAAAGACCTCTGGTGTCTATCATATTCTTTGAGAAGTGAATACATTTAAGGACAAAATAACATACTCTTGGTCTAGATTTCCCAGTATCCATTACTATTATTAATGTTTGACATTAAATAGTCATTGAACTATTTTTTATTGATTGTTAACAATGTATGTCATGGCCTCCATGAGTGATTTGAGCAAATAAATTCTATTTACTAAACACTAATCAAAAACTAAAGACATTTCATAAATATGAACAAAATCTATGGCACAACAGGAAAATGGCCAACAAACAAAAATGAAATTTTAGAAAGGAAATAACAGTTATTACAAACAAGCCCAGGGAAAAACAAATTAAGGGAACACAGTATTACTGGTTTTGCCCTTTCAGGATACTGAACAGATTTAATGTTGAACAGGATATAAGAAATGGCACCTCATACAGTAATGGTAGAATTGTAAATCAGTAATCTTTTATAAAGTCAATTTTTCAGTATCCATGAAAGTCTTAACTCAGCAATTTACTTGTCCTCAACGATACATGAAGAAGAAAATTCACAGCTTTTGTGCTTGCAATAGTAAAAATTGTATATTATTTAAGTTTCCCTGAAAAATGTGAGGGAAACTTAAATTACATGTAATTTATGTGACATAGGTACAATGTAATACTGAACAACATTTTTAAAGGGAAATGTATAGACATGGAATTGTGCTTTAAATTTTAGGAAATGTACCATAAGCATATATTATTAAGTATAAAAGAAAACTTGACAACAATATTTAGCAGCTTTTACTTGAGGGAACAAATATGTGAATACACACAGACACAAACACAGACACACACACATATATATACTCATGAATAAATGTTTACAATAATTGAGAAACCAAACCGTTTAATACAAAAAATATCATTTTCTTTAATACCGTCAGAAAAAATACGCCTGCTTCAAGAAAATCATTTTTTAGTATCAGAACAACTGAGCTTTTTTATTCAGCTGCTATGTCTATACATGTATGCATATGTTTGTATGTGAAGGAATGTCTCTATGTGTGTATTTCATTTAAAATTCAAGAAAAGCAACCTGACCCAAATTCAGACTCTTAAGCCTCTTTAAGATTAGTCAGAACTCTCAGGAGCAGGTTGGTTTAAATCTGAATAAACAAAGTCTTTAGGCTATTAATAGAGGAAAAAAAGTATTTATTTAATATCAGTCAGTAGAACAGCTTTCTACATCACAAGTTAATTAGCAAATGCAGTTAATTTTTCAGAATCTATTTTAAGACTTAATTAAGTCTTTGTTTTCTATATTACCCTGTCTTTAGAAATAAAGTTATGGAAAGATTAGTCTCTCTGTAAGATTATTACAAATGCAGATAATTTGCTCTGTCACCATGCCTTGTATACATGGTACACTTTTCTTTAATTGAATTTTTAACAATTACTTTAAATACTCTGATTTAATTTGTTATAAAGTGTCTTATTAAATAGCCCAAAGGGGTTGAGTTATTATGAAGGTGAATCAAATGTTTAAACCCTGCTTTAGTTTATAAGAAGGAAATAAAAATAACATTAAAATTAAAAT
The DNA here is from genome assembly GCA_028571685.1 of Heterohyrax brucei. Taxonomy (NCBI): domain Eukaryota; kingdom Metazoa; phylum Chordata; class Mammalia; order Hyracoidea; family Procaviidae; genus Heterohyrax; species Heterohyrax brucei. The sequence continues at coordinate 81,624,809 of CM053144.1, forward strand.
GTTTTATGCTTTTTGTTAGACTTGATTTTTATGTAATTTAAAACTTGTGGGAAAAAATGCAGGAACAGAATAAGAAACTTCCAAATAACTCATACTCAATTTGACCAATTGTTTACATTTTGTTCCATTTGATTCTCTCTGTCCCTTTATCTTCATTCTACTAACTTATGAAAATCAGTTCATAATAATGTCACTTATTTCACAGTCTATATTCAAATTTTGTCGATTGTCCCAACCATATCTTTAGAGCTATTTTTTTTTCCTGGTCCAGGACTATGTATTGCATAATAATATCTTTTTAGTCTCATGTAATCTAGAACAGTTCTTCTCTGTCCTTGTGAGTCTGTGATCATTTCAAACCAGTTATTTTGTAGAATTTCCCTCAATTTAGTTTTTTCTGATGTTTCCTCATGACCATATTCAAGTCATAAATTTTTGGCAGGAATAGCAAAAAAAGAAACACTTTTAAGGAGGCAGCATCTCAGAATTGGTGATGTTAACTTTGATCACTTGATTAAAATAGTGACCTGCCAGTTTCTACACTATAAAAGCACTTTTTTTCCTTTGTAATTAGTGATTTATGGAGAGACATGTTGACATTATGTTAAAATCGTTCTTTAAAAAATCACAACTTTGCCCACCACTTTTAGTGTCTTTTGATGATTTTCTAAAACCACCTGTCTTCACTAGTTTGCATCCTACTCTAAGAAAAAAATGCTTTCTCTTATCCTCCAGTTAATTATACATATTATATTTATATCACTAAAAAAGTTAGATATGTTTTGTTAGTTTGTAACTGAATCAGAAAAAAATATATACAAATCATATTAATATTAAAATTATATCTTAAGACATGTAGATGTTTTCAAGCAAATAGGACACATTTTAAAAAGTGAATTTCAGGCTAAGGGAGTAAGATATTTTAAATCCCCAAAATATTGGAAGTATGAGGTAATAAATCCAGGTAGGTTTAAAAACAATAAGAATGGGTGGTTAGTAAGACATGTGTCAGTGGGTTTGTTTGAATGATAATGACAGAAATTCAGTTTAAACTAAGCTAGTCTTAAAGGATAATGTGTCAGCTTTGTGTCAAAAGCATGAGAAGGTCAAGTGTGAAGAGGCCTTCAGGGCCAAGTTGAAGACCCATGCACAGACAGGACTTGTTTTCTTCAGATCTCAGTCCAAACTCTGCACACAGAACATGACCTCCAGAACCTCTGCATTAATATCATGCTTTTTTTTTTTTTTCAAATTAATCCTTTGTTTTCTCTGCTATTTCCTGCCACTTAAATAAGGCTTCTGGTTTTTCTTGGATCACATATCTGTCTCCTGCCCCTTCAACACTCCACCAGTTCCCGAGGCCAAGACTGTTCTGCAGCGTGACTGATACCAACTTGGTTCACTTTACTTGCACTGAGATTAGGTTGGAAAACTCAGTTATCAAATGATGAAAAGGATTACATAATAATGTAATAGCCCTAAAAATATTATTGGGACAGTTGACTAAATTTGAATATAGACTGTGGAATAAGTGACATTTTTATTAAATTTCCTGATTTTCATGTTAATAGAATGAAGATAAAGGGATTGAGAGAATCAAATGGAACAAAATGTAAAGAATTGGATATGCTGCAGATAAAATACAACATTCCCACTACATTCCATCGCATAGTAGTTATTGCGCATGCACGCACACACACACACACACACACACACACACACACAATGGATACATATATCTCTTTTCTTCCCCCCACCCCCCCGAGAATGCAACAAATGGGGCAGTAGTGTTTCAGTGGAAAAATTTTCTTCTTCCATGCAAGAGACCTGAGTTTGATTCCTGGTCAATGTACCTCATAAAGTCATCACTATCTTTCAGTGTAGACTTTCATATAGCTATGATGCTGAATAGGAATCAGTAAAGCTTCCAAAGGCAGACAAGGAAGATTTATTTCATCAGATCTATTTCCAAAAAACAGCTGAAGAAGATTCTGGACCACCATAGTGGTCCAGTCTACAATGAATCCTGGGAATGGTATAGCTCAGGAAGCATTTATTTCCCTTGCACCTGAACAGGGTCCCCTCCACTAAGGGATGCCTTGATGATAGCTAGCAATAACAACAAATATTTTCACCTATACAATATTCAAGGAAACTCTGGTAGCCTAGTGGTAAAGTGCTATGGCTGCTGACCAAAAGGTTGGTGGTTTGAATCTACCAGATGCTTCTTGGAAACTCTGTGGAGCAGTTCCACTCTGTCCTATAGGGTTATTATGTGTAAGAATTGACTTAATGGCAGTGGGAATGGAACCCAATATTCAAAGCAAAACCAACTTGTCTTTTTCCAAACAGAGACAAAACATAATTAAATCTTTATAGATCGTGATCTGAGTTCTATTCCCTATCATGCCCATTCTTTCAGACAAGGTCTGGATGTGGCTTCTCATAATCTTGCATAGTATGACCTGAGTCATTTGTGGAAGGACAATTTAAACCCGGAATTCAAATGAAATCAGGATTCTCTCCATGTTTCACTCTGCTGCTGTCTGCATTTCCATTCCATTTTCTGGCTCCAGTTTCTCCACGAAGCAGCAATTATGATCAAAGGCAATTCTATAATTACAAAAGACTTTGCAGCCACAACAATAAAAACAACGAAAATGGAAACAGTCCTTATCAACTCCAACGTGAAAATCTCTAGGGTAGACTGAACTATTGGCCAAACTCTCATCCTCATGTGATCATGTGGTTGGCAGCTGGCAGAGACTAAAGGTAGAGTTTGGGGTCTGACTCTGTGTTTGAGGTCGCAGAGGTCAGTCACTAGAAAGTAGCTGAGGAGAACATTGGGCAGAAAATAAATGGCACATATTACATTTTTTTTAATGGAAAATTACGGAACTTACATCTGTTGTACTTTATTTTTCCCTGAGTTAGAAAATGGAATAATTCATTCATTTTTATTGAGTGGGTAGTGCTTTAAAAAAAAAGCAGTGGGATTGAGAAATATTTCCTGAAGGGAATGGGGGAAAAGATTCATTGATAAGTTTCTTTTCTACAAGTCTGAGACTCTGGAAATGACTCATATTTGTGGCTTTTATACTACACATTGGGTTTTAGAATACCTTGATCTTCTTTTCAAAGTCAAACTAAAAGTTAAGCAAACATTTCAAATACAATCTGAGAGAAAGCAGTAAGTGTTTAAGATAGTTCATTTATCAGTTTATAATCCTAATGATATGTGCTTGCGGGTCACTTTTTCTGTCAACAAACTCTATCTCAGTCAGAAGCATTTCTAACAATCTACAACCTCTCATCCAAACACATTTTTAATATCACTTTGCTTTCACAATCTTTCATTTGAATTAACGTTATAAAACCATCATGGGAAAAGAAATCTTACTTTCTTCAGAGACACAACTTGTGGCAATAGAAACTACTGGAAGGTATCTAATGTTCCCATTTACTTCAGTGAAATAAGGATTTTCAATCTTATTTATGACCTAAAACAGACTCAAACAAATATTGGAGTTTTCACAAAAGTAAAGTAAAATGGTAATAACTGTATAAAGAATGACACCCATTTTTATCTATTCATAAACTACAGGGCTAAAGCTATTTAATAAGATATATCTGAAGTATCCATAAGGATAAAGATACATTAAAAAAATAAACTTTCATGTCATCAAATCATTGTAAAACCACTATACGAAATACTGCAGCTGAAGAACTTACAGAAAAAACACAGAACGGTCAATGTATAAACACCACAAATCTAAGAAACTCACTTCACTGATCCTGGCACAGTATACTTTGCAATCAGTATATGACATTGGCCATTTTTGGTCTTGAATTATGTGACAGTTACAATTTCCAAATTATTAATGGCATGTTTAGGAAACTCCCAAACAATATTTAGAGCTTACTGCAATGATTGCAGACTTGTGCACCTCATGATTTTACACTGAAGTTAAATCTGATGAAGAAGCAAGCATATCTGAAAATTTCTAGTAAGTTACACTGAATGCATTAATAGTAATTACAGTTTTGTTTATTTTAAATAACTTTTAGTACAAATTGTTAAGTAGTGGCCAGGATGTCAACTGAGTTGCAACAGCACTTTCTCTAACTTTACAAGGGAAGGAGAATCAAGATCTATTATAGCTCAAGGCTGATTCCTGTGAGGTGGAGGGAAGACACACTTTCTCCACCGCCTTTACCAGTTCTGACACCAGTCATTGCTTCCACAGCCTTCTCTACTTTTCTGCTGGGTTCAATAATTCGTTGTAACGACCACATAGAAAATTCACTGTAATGACCTCATGGAAAAATACAATTATGAGGCTTATTGATGAAGTAACAGGTTACAATTTAGGTTCAGAAACATTGAGGGCACAGTTCTTCCATCAGTACAGCCTCTTTCTAGCCTTGCTTGCAGGTACATCTGTTCTTGGACCTTGACCTCCACCCGAAGACATTCAGCTTTCTCTCTCCATGGGCCAGGAAGCCCACCATGCTGTCTCCTATTCTGAGTCTCTTGGTTGGGTCTCTGCTGCCAGGTCTCTGCTGCTGGGTCTTGCTAGTTTCAATGTCACGTCTCTCCATTGCTTCATTTACTGATCCGAAGGGCATGATGTCTCCTGGCTACTTTTCTTTGGTGCTAGTAAGTTTCTCTCTCTTCTGACTCTGGGACGCCTTACCTCAAGCCAGTAGGATGGCAAAATGAACCAACCCCACTGGTGGATCACAACTACCACATTTGCATAGTTCCACCAAATCACTTGAGAGGAAGTTTCAAGACTATGCCTGGAAATGTCACATGAAACATCCTGTGACACCACTGACCGCCTCTTTCCTTTTCTAGCCCTAGCTCTTTTATACTAAGGTCATAGCAAGTTCCCACTCTACACAAAGGGCTACTGCATTCAAACCAACAGGCTGTACTTTCCCCAGGCAAATGTTAGTTTCCTTTTTTAGCATATCCAGTGATGTATTGGCCAAAGGTGAAGTTATATGCTCTGTGTAATCTATAATATGCAATATTCATTTCATTTCTATCATACGTTCAGAGCCCTGGTAGCACAGTGTATAAGAGCTTGCCTGAGAGCCAAGTAACTGGCAGTTTCAACCCACCACCCATTCCTTGGACACTGTATGGAGCAGCTCTGTTCTGTCCTGTAGGTCAATATGAGCAGAAATTAACTCAGCAGCAATGAGTTTGCTATCATATATTCAGGTCTGCTTTATTATACTAGCCAAGCCAAATGCCGTCGTGTCAGATCTTAAGAGAAATACTCAGTACCCAAAGAACATTCAATTTAAACACATAATCCTAAACACACAACCCTTTATAAAACCTTCCAGTTTCATCTTTTCTACCAAATAACTATCTTCTCATTCATACACATATGGCCTTTGGGTAGAACCAGAAGAGCTGGTCCCCTATAAATCATTTTGCCGTCTGGCCTGGCTTTTGTTCCAGGTTACTCGAGATGGGGCAGAATCTTCTTTTCAGCCATTACAGTCAACAACAACTAAAGCAATCATTCAAGAATCCAATGTTGCATTTCCCTAGCCCCTTAGTTCTCTATCTTACAATGTCCCGTGAGTCCAAAGCCCTTGCAAAGAATGCAGCTTTTGATGCCAACTTTAAAAATGGCTTGGGGGAGGCGTCTGAGTTCCTCTAACTTCCCATGCAGGAAGGAGACTCCAGATCAACACCCCAAGGCTGATTTCTGTAAGGCAGGAGCCGGACATACCTACTCTCTCTGCCATCTTTACCAATTCTGACCTCGGTCATTTCTCCCACAGCACTCTCTGCTTTTCTACTGGGTTTCAAAATTTATTCCAATGGCCACGCAGAACAATTAGAGAATACTTGTGATTACTAGGGATGTAATAGGTTAATTTGTTTCAGGAATGCTCCGGACACAGTACTTCTATCAGGACAGCCTCTTCCCAGCCGTGCTCATAGACATGGTTCTCCTTGGCCCTTGGCCTCTGCCCGGGGGATTCAGCTTTCTCTTTCCACAATCCAAGGGGCTCACCATGCCATTGCTTACTGCCAACTCTCCACTACCAAGTCTCTGCCGCCAGCTGCCTGTTGCCAGGTCTCACTGCCTTCAGTGTTACGTCTCTCTCTAGTTCTTTGTTTCCTGTTTCCAGGAACTTCCCAGCACAGAAATACCAGGCCCCAAAGCTGTACTGGCTGTTGCACTTTGGTAGTGGTGGATTTCTTTGTCTCACACTTCTGGGACGGCTGTCTTCAAGATCAGTAGGATAGAAATACTGACCAATCCTTTTGGTGGGCCACATTATCCCAGCTGCACAGTCCTGACTAATCCCTTGAATGGAAGATACAAGACCATAGCTAGAGAGGCCACACAAAAGCAATCCATGTCACCACAGTTGTGTACAGTATATCTAGGATGCATTAATTAAACAAATTGTTTTTGACATACGTATTTTTAAGACTCTCGGTGGTATAGTGGGTTAAGTGCTACCTCTGCTAACCGAAAAGTCGGCAGTCCAAATCCACCAAGTGCTCCTCAGAAACTCTATGGGACAGCTCTACTCTGACCTACAGGGTCACCATGAGTCAGACCTGACTCAGCAGCAGTGGGTTTGTTTGTTTGTTGTAATATTGGAAACCCTGGTGGCACAGTGAGTTAAGTGCTACATCTGTTAACCAAAAGATCAGCAGTTCAAATCCACCAGGTTCTTCTTGGGAACTCTGTTGGGCAGTTTTGCTCTGACCTATATTGCTGCTCTGAGTCAGAATCTACTCGATGATAGTGGCTTTGGCTTTTTGGCAAGCACTCTAAGAAAAGATAAGTGAGGCTGAATGAGAAGTACACAACAATTATCGGAGAAAAAGAAGTTCCCCTTAAAAATCTTTATGTTGCAGGCGTTATACCTGATAGTTTTGCATACTATGTTGTGTTTTTACTTATTACTGTTACTTTTTTATTATGATTAAGTGAAAGTATACAATCCAATTCAATTTTGAATGCTTGCCTATCTTCAACTCCTCTACTCTCCTTACCCTGTGACAGCTCAGTCCTCCTTTTCACTCTATACTTCTAGTATCCTCTCATTTAGGATGTGTCCTCTCCTCTCCACCCTCTTCTCTCCCATCTAGAAAGAAACCAGTAGGACTGACTCCTATAAATGTAAGAAACCATAAGTAGACACATCACACGCTCACACTGTGTCCCTGAGTCCAGTCCATTTTTGTCTGAAGAGTTGACCTCAGTACTGGTATCAGGTCAAGGCCAGCAGCAGGTCTAGAGGCCACGTCCCAGGGCACCCTGTAGTCTGTCAGACAATCAGTTCTACTGTTATTTTTTCATTCTCGTCAGTACTACATTTGCAGTTAGGTGAACAGGGAGATCCAACTCCCATTTATATGTCCTTTGCATGCTCATCATAGTGACTGTTTCTATCACACTGACTTTCTATCCTGAAACAAGTATTTTTACCCAAAACACCCAACATAATAAAGACAATTTTTACCCAGTATATTTGTTTTCTACTGTTCCTGTTACAAGTTTCAAGTTAATGACTTATAAATATACGGATTTATTATCTAACAGCTCTGGAGATCAGAAGGTGAAATGAGTTTTTGCGTTGAAAATAATGCATCAGCCTGGCCACACTCCCCCTGGAGTCTCTTGGAGAAAATACTTTTTTTTTTTCCCCCAGCTTTTAGAATAACATTCTTGAATTCCTTGACTCATGGTCCTTCCCCCCTCTTCAAAGGCAGTAAGATAACATCTCAAATTTCTTCCTGCTAGTACTATCATATTGTTTTTTTATATCTCTGACTCCTATAAAGACCCCCATAATTACACTGAGCCCACCTGGATGATTAAGAATAATCTTCTCATCTCATGATTCTTATTTTAATCAAATCTGTGAAGTCTCTTACATTTACAGGTTCCAGGAATTAGAACATGACATCTTGTGGAGTCATTGTTTACCCTACCACCTGTAGTTGATACTTTCATACTACATTTAATACTTTAATGGAACAAAGTTTGAGTTCACCACTTCAAAAATATTTATTTTTTTCAATGATTAGGCATGTTAAGCCTAAATGAGGCTTTGCAATCTCAATATATGACACATTATTTGATTTCTATAGAAACCAACTCTAAAGTAAACAACACGATACCATACCAAAACCCACTGCCTTTGAGTCAATTCTGACCTATGGCAACCCTACAGGACAGAGCAGAACTTCTCCATAGAGTTTCCAAGGAGTGTCTGGATTTACACCGCCAACCTTCTGATTAGTTGCCATAGCGCTTAACTACTATACCACCAGAGTTTCCATCATACCAATATACTAATTTCCATTAATAATTCTCAATTGCCAGAGTTTGTTAACTGTTATATACAATAGTTGGGAACACAATATACTTTCAAAGAAAACACATAATGCATCTTTTTAAAAAATTATCAGTACTTAAAAAATTGTGTGTGTGTGTGTGTGTACACGTATCTATAACCAAGACCTCCCTGTAAACCCCATGGGGTAGTTCTACTCTGTCCTATAAGGTTGCCATGTGTTGGAATCAACACTATGGTAACAGGTTATAACCTAGTTGGGAAGTTAACTGGCTATGCTTGGTTCATCATTCCCCATAGTTCTCTCAATACACAATAGGATATGAAACTCAGAAAAATGTGCAATTCCTAGAAGGAATTACTTATCACTTTGTATGGATATAAAATATATCAGCAATCAAGTCAGGAATAGAAGACAAATGTTTGAAGTTTATCAAGAATAAGAATGTCAGGTTTTAAGTGGTATTACTCAGAAGTTCCTGAAAAAGTCTATTTTGAATTCTCATTCGAAATCTGAGATGACACTGCAAATAATGAGGAGAAAATGTCTCGATTCCAAAAACCACAACTGCTGGCCTATTTCCAGAATCTAGGAAGCATCTTCATTGCTTATAAAAATCAAAGACTTGGATTGAGAAAATTACCAGAGATAACACATCCTTTATTTCACATCAGAGCGTTAACACTCTGCCAGAAATTAAGACAATGCATTATAAATTCCCAGTTCTCTAACCCTTGATTTAGAAAACACTGTACATATCCCTTGGTGGATTGACGATGCTTTGAGGGGAAGGTAGAGTATACTTATAAGCCTGTCAACTATCTGTACTTTGTATTCTCCTAGAAAAAACTGGCAGGTAGTTGTGAATGTGGTACAGTGAATGAGTTCCTCCCTAGCATAAAATAAGTGCTCAAAAAGTAGTCAGTGAGCAAATGAATAAATTCATTTAGTGTCATTATAAATAAAACTGGTGTAGGAAGAGTCCTCAAACAATATGTATGAGGATCACATTCAGCTAAAAGCACAAGAAAAGCCAATTTACAGTGGTTTAAAAAAAATTGAAAATAAGTGGCACTTTGCTCAAATACACCCACACCCACACAAAATCAAAATCAAGAGCTAGGCTATAGTGCTGCTGAAATCAAAGACACAGTTTTACGTAGTTTTCTGATCTGTCCTCTCTGTATGTGGCATTTATCCATGCACATGCTATGGTCATGCACATAACAAGATGATTGCTATACTGATAAACGTATCGTATCTAAACTAAAGGCAGACATAAAGGAAAAGGCGAAAGTTTAGACTAGTCACATTTGACCTTTTTATTAGGAAAGCAAATGCTTTGCGAGAAATCCCTGCATTATAAATTCCCTAGTCTCTGATCCCTAAATTAGAGACAGAACCTGGTCAAGGGTTGCCCAATATAAGGTCTCTAGTTAAATTTGATTTTTAAATATTCTTTGAATAACGGCTAGTTCCATTTCCACCATAACAACAACTAGGCAACAACCATTTTCTGCGAAGACATAATCATGAAACTAAGAAGTGTCTAGCAGTGATAATATAACCACCCTGTGATCTCTACCACTGCTATGATTATAACAGTATAACAAATCTAAGAAAATTACGCATATCCTTTTCAGCCAATCGTTTTATGAGTTTGCCTTGCAGGAAGTCCTGCCTTACAATTTCCTGCCACAGGAAGTCCTGCCTTAAAATGACCTACAAATCAAATGTCTTTCTATGATCTAAGGCTATATTAACCAATCGAGAAATGCCTTTCAGTTTGTAACTACCAATCAAGTAATGTGTTGTTTCATATCTTTTGTTTTCCCCTTATAAACCCCATAGTTGCCAAACTATATATCTCCATAAGCTAGAAAAGAACTAGAAAACCACACAGAAAGTACAAATAATTCCCTGAGATAGTACAATTAACATCTAATAACAGCTAGATAAATTCTTTATAGATTTTCCTGTATATTTGCTTATGTACATATGAATTAAAAGCTTATATGCATATGGATCATGCATTTGGTATCTTGCTTTATTGCCTGTAAACATTTTTCTATATAATTATGCATTTGAATATATTTATGTAGGCTGATTAATAATGTATCTTATGAAATTACTATAATTGTTTATTCAATCATTTTATATACCAAATAATATAATGATCAAGAATACATATATCTATATATATATTATTGGGAAACCCTGGTAGTGTAAATGGTTAAGTGTTATGTATGCTAACCAAGAGAGGTTAACAGTTCAAATTCTCCAGGTGCTCCATGGAAATGTTATTGGGTAGCTCCACTCTGATCTATAGGGTCGCAATAGATTCTGACTCAACAGTAGTGACTTTTTGGCTATATAGATCATATATGCATATTTGTATATATAGCACACGTAATTATACTCTCAAGTAAATACTATTTTAATGAGAAACAAACATTTATATTTTAAGAAATGTAAATGTACTATATAGAAATATTCTTGAAGAATAGTTGCTATGGTGATTTTGTATTAGCTATAAATAGATTCTTTGGCTCTTTTTACTTTCCTTCTTCACCCCTGTCAAGGTGCTGCTGTGATAGCCTGCCTGTCATGCCATGCGTCCCTTTTCCTTCTTTTACTACTAACTCGAAATGTAGTGATTGCAAAATGTCTTTTATGCCTTTTTACACAATGGATTTTGAGAAAACAATTGTATATATAATAAAGTAGATGATTCGTCTCTGAACCTTTTCAAAACACAGAATTTGAAAGCTCTAATATTTGCATATATTTTATATAATGTAAAACTGTGCTGTATTTATAAACATTCCAAATTGCAAAACATATATATATACATACAAGAACAATTATGCGTTAGAAGATGCAGAACTTTGAAATTTATGATTTATTTCATTATTTCATTATGATGCCAAAGTAAAGGAGACTAAATCAGTGGACGTATGTACACAAAACTCATCAGGAGTTAAAGTTTAGTGAATGATGATGGTGCTGAGATTGGGAAACATAGATAATTAATTTCCATACATACATAAGTACTATAGGGAATCGCTATGAGCCAGAATCTCCTCATTGGAAGTGGATGTGTTATTCATCTATTTTTGGATCATAGGTAGTAATTCTGATGTTAGAAAACAATAGTTTTCTAAGATCTAGTTTAAAGTCAGCATAAGGGCAGAGGACTACCTTATAATGTCCAGATGAAGAGTGGTAAATTAGGGGTAGCCGATTGCTAGTTAGAGCCATATGTTTAATTCCTATGCCACTCAAAAGGTTTCAAGTTTAGAACTTGGTTGAAAAGGAAGGGGTTGGAGCCAGGGTAACTCTTTTGCTAAGTATAGAATGTCAAGTGCTCAAGTAGTCGCTAGTAGTAGTGCAGTGGTGGACAGGACCACAGTAAGCAGTATTGCAGCTAATAGGCTAGTTTGCATAGGTTCAGCCAGTAGCGGCCATGAGCCCTGAGAGATTCAGCCAGTTTATTACTTAAACGGCAAAAACATGTGCAGCATGGTGTCATCTCCCTGCATCCTGAGTCCCACAGTAAAACTCCAAGCTGGAGGAGCTAGGTGACAGGTGGTGGTGGGTCACAGTGGCACTGAAGAATGAACTCTGTTTTACAGATACGCAATTTTAAAACCTATGCTCGTACAGAAAGGGAGGTGAGTTAGAAACCTATGCTCAAATGATGCTGGGGAGATGGATGAAAACCAGCTCTTAAGCGGCAGCTCCTAACCAGGCTGCTTATCCTCCCTCATTCCAGAGAAATCATAGGCTGTTTCTCAAAGACTTGGATCAGATTGCGGTCCAGTCTTCGTCTACGTGGGCTATGTGGACAAGTGCAACGTTACCAGGGCACTGCACCGGAGTTGCTCTCTTAGGTAGAATGACTCACACAAAGAATTGTAAGCACTAAAAATTCCATTAAAAGGGACTTCCAGAGCTTTGGTTACGGTTGCTGAAGCCAAAGACGTGAGGATGCCTCCCAGCTAGTGAGTTTTCAATTAATTATGACATGTTGATATGTCTTCACATATAGTACAGAATATGTAGAGAGACTACATTTTTCAAGAAACAGCATATGATTGTTTAATCAAATTAAACCAGGCTCTCAGCTATTGGTATTAACGAGGCCCTGTTAGCTCTAAGACACCATTAAATTGCAAATAGGTTAATAGATTAATTATTTTTTTGTTTCTTCCTCCCTCCTGGTGGACATAACACACTTGTGTGTATATGCTTATTTAACATTTATAGTCCAGGCTCTCAAAATGTGTAAATCTCCTTGTCACTGCTTAAACACTTAGGAATCATAATTTCATAAAAGTTTCTTTACACTGTTAAATAATTTTAATGATCTGAAAGGCTTTCCCCTTAGGTTGAGACCAATGGTCCAACTTCTAGAGTATCCCTACTCACAAAATTGGTTGCTTTTAGTTTTGTTGTTGCCCAGCTGGCAAAGGATGGGAAACCCTGGTGTCATAATGACGTAAGCGCAGTGCCTGCTAACGAAACGTACTCAGTTCCAGTCCTCCAGGCACTCCTTGCAAACTCTGTGGGCAGTTCTACACTGACCTATAAGATCACTGTGAGTCACTGTGAGTCAGAATTGACTGCAGTGGTTTTTTTCTTTTCTTTTTTTTTTTTGGCAAAGGATGAGCAGCTGAGCTGCCTTTTCTACATAGCTGTTCTCAACTGATTGGGACAAACTTCTCTTTGTTTCTAGTTGTCTTTCTGGGGAGCTGTGGGAGCCAAAGGAAAGAATATTCCAGATGTGCAAGCTTGCTCAAATATAGTTTGCCACAGTGTAATTTCTCGATTAGATTAAGCAATCTCAGACAATCCAATCATTAGCAAAGAAATACATGTATCTCAAATCTAGGACAGAGTAGCTGTGGGAGGTAACAAGCAATAAAAAACATTTTAGTAATAAATACTTGCAGAGGACATGACATCTCCTCCTATACTGAATTCTGACCTTCTCTCTTTCCCTACCTACACTTACCGTACTTACGGACCTCTGAATCCATCAGTTAACATAAACTTGTTGAGCAATGCTGACCACTGTTGTAAACCTCATAAATTTCAAACAGTTATAACCATAATGATGAAAATCAGATACGTGACATGCTGGAAGAGTGGAGATGTTTGTTCATTTTATACGAGCCTGCTAAGGCTGGGGAGTCCGTGGGTGGCATAGCATAAACAGTTAATAAGCTTGGCTGCTAGCTGAAGGGTTGAAAGTTTGGCATCACCAGAGGCACCTTGGAAAAAAAGCCCAGCAATCCACTTCCGAAAAATCAGCCACTGAAAACACTCTGGGGCACAATTCTACCCTGGCACACAGGGGATTGCCATGAACCAACTCAGCAGTAACTGGTTAGGCTGGCCGTGTCTGGAGCATCCAACTTTTCACTGCCAGATCCTATTTATCTTCATGGAAGAACCACCAAAATGAAGACTAAGGAACTGTTGCAATTTTCTGTTGAAATTTTCCAACTTTCTATAGATCCCAGATACTCATTAGAATATATTTATGGGACAACTAAGTATCAGACAACTTATGGAAGTGATACTAATCCTGTCTGTTGGATAAAAGCAAACGCATCTGAATTTTGATCCTTTTAATGTGCACTAACATTTCCATATCTTATAATCTCACAGAGTTTAAGAATGGCCTTCTATCTTTCCTTTATGGCATAAACTTATGTTAATTCTTCCAATTCAGTTCAAATTCCATCTGGCAAGGACAAATTTAACCTGCTCTAGCTTTGTTTGAACCCGAAGTTCCCTGTACCTTCCTTTCTAGCTCCGCTCATCTCTGGAGACTCTGTTTTGCAGCTAGACTGTTAAGCTCTGCGAATGGGGTGGGGAAGGTTCTAAGGCTTCTTTAAGAAGACAATCAGAATCAGCGACTGAAAGGCAGTAGGCATGGTGTGGGGCGGAGAGCTGGGGATTGGGCCTGCACATCTTATCAGAGCTCTCAGGGGAACAGTGCAAGTTTAACCTAAAACTGGAAGCAATTTTGTATATGACAAATGATTTTTTCTCGCTAGTCACAAATCTAAGCTGAAACTTAAAAAATGATAGGCAGCTTACTTGCATAAGAAATATATTTTAAAAACGCAGTGTAAAAAAAAATAATCCAGGAATAGCTTTGCTTCTCTTAAAGTTCTAGTATATTTTTCCTCTGATGGGTGAAATAAAAACTGTGTAACTGTGCCCCCACTCCCCTTGCTTTTTTTCTTTTTTGCTTTGACTTCTTGGAATATCAGATATAAATTTATGTCTCAGTTACAGCTTTGAACCTTATGTCTGCTTATCTGTGTTTTTTCCCACTTGGTCAATTCTTTCTATTCTTGTTCATGTTTTCATAGATTTTGATCTTTTATTAAAAGTTTTACTATTTTCCTGGTTGTGCTTTTATAAGCTGTTCTAAATCCTTTGTGGATTAACGCAAGATACAAATAAGAAACTTCCTTAAAACTGCTCTGAGTGCATTACCTGTACCATCTCTAAGCCACATGAATTCTGAGTGAAAAAGAAACTCTTCCAGCTTTAGAGTTCTTTATCCTCTAAGTGTGTCTCCAAGAAACAGTAAGAAATTTTCTAACATTTGTAGATAATTTTATTTATCCAAATAAACTGTTTTTGCCACTATGGCATTTCATTTTCTTATTTTCTAAGTCTCTCTCAGAAACTCAAGGCTATTTTAAATATTACTTTACATTATGCTTCCAAGGGTTTACTCTTCTCATCTTATTTTTCTTTTAATCTGCATCATTGAATTTATGACTTATTCTTGGGTTTGATTACAGACTTCCTCACAATCTGTCTTTGTAATTCTTACTTCATAATTTCAGAATCTGGTTATTATTCAGGCCTCTTTATAACATTGTGAACTCCTTGAGGAAAACTTATATATCTCCTAAAGCAAACACAAGTCAAAAGGATTTACTTCCTTTGATTATAATGGATTATAAAGAAGACAAAAAGAAAAAACTGTTATAATCGCACAAGCAAAGATTATTGCTGATTTTCTTCTTTTTACACGAGTATATGCTGTATACACATAAACTATTTTCCAAAACATTACTTTTTATCTTCCATAAGATACATTTTTGACTAAATAATTATGACATGAATACATTTGTGTCATAAGCAATTATTCTACAAGGCCAAGGCCAATTGCCATCAAGTCGGATCCAACTCATGGCGACCCTAGGGGCCAGGGTGGAACTGACCCCCAGAGTACTCAAGGAAAACCTGGTGGACTTGAGCTGCCGACCTTGCGGTTAGCAGTGGTAGCCCTTAACCCAGTACACCTCAAATGCATTTAATAATTACGTGATTTCATCGCTTGTGTGTCAATGTTGTTTTAATCAGTCTTTTGCACTTAGTAATTATGTGATTTCAGTGCTTGTGTGTCAGTGTTGTTTTAATCAGTCTTCTAACATTAGAAATTTGGGTTTCTGCAATGCTTTCTTTTTCTGAAAAAAACAGTTATGGTAGATGAAATAAAAATAATGAATCCTGAGAATAAGTGAAAATGTGAACGGCAATAGCTAAGACTGGTGTCACCACCATCCAATATTTGTACCTTCTGTACACCACTCCTGCCCCATCTTCTGATGTTTAGAAGCTGAGCTCTACCTTGCTCCTGATACAGTACTCACCAGTATAAAGCCCTTGCTGCCCTTTCCAGGACATGCTCAGAGTAGGTCCTTGTCAAAATTACATTTAAGGCATACACAAAAAGTGTTTAGTACCACCATTCTGTAGCTAGAGCAAAATCCTGGGGGAGAAACTGTCTTGTCCTTGGCTCTTTCCTAAGCTTGAAATAGCAAGTAACATTGCTGTTTTCAGACTCATCACCAGACTCCCATCTAATTAGCAAAACTTCCTGCTCTAAAAATGTCTAAGTCCTGTCCTTGCAACTACGAGAGTATATGTTTAAATTTGAAAGCTTAAAGATAATTTGGATGTTCAGGTAACCTCTAGAGTTTCCTGAGCTTTAACAATACCATGGAACATACAAATTTTGCCCCAATTAAGATGTTCCTTCAGGCGTCTCCTTGTAAACCCTAGTTGCCTAGTGAGTAAGTACTATGACTGCTACCCAGAAGGTTGGCAGTTCAAAGCCACCAAACACTACTTGGAAACTCTGTGGGGCAGTTCTACTCTGTCTATAGGATTGGTATGAGTCAGAATCGACTCAATGGGAGTAGGTTTGGTTTGGTTTGGTTTGGATTCGGCCCTCTCCTCAGGAGCCCTGGGGGTGAAGTGATTAAGTGATTAGCTACTAAGTGCAAGGTTGCCAATTGGAACCTACCAGCTGTTCAGCAGGAGACAGATGAGGCAGTCTGCACAGGTAAAGGTTTATAGTCTGCTCCAGTAAAGACAACCTTGCAAACTCTTCTGGGCAGTTCTCCTCTGTTCTGTGTGGTCACTATGAGTTAGAATTCACTCCATGGCTACAGGGGTGGTTTGGTTTCAACCCTCTCCTCAGAGAACCAGATGTAGCGTAGACAGGTGTATTTACTCTACTGATATCGAATATCTACTGGAATCTGCTGATTTAAGAATTCACACAAGAAAGATTTTATACCTAGGGACCTACACACCTGCTCCCAAGGTCCACTTCACGTGTCTCTGTGCTGGCTAGGCCATCATGTTGCACCCTTTTGGAAGAGGCAATAAAGCAATCTTGCAGATGTATCTGGTCCTCATCATCAGATAAACAGTAAAGCAAACTGCAAATAGTCCCTGCTTGCAGATCCAATGTATACAAGTGCCAAACTCTGATGTAGAATGGTGGCTTGAGTGCTTCTTCATGAAGAAAACTGCAATTGGTGGGGATACACACAGCATCAAGTAGGAGAACCTTATATTCTTTTTCTTTTCTTTTCTTTCTTTCTTTTTTTTTTTTTTACTGTGATTGAATGAAAATATACATTACCATATAAATTTGGATGCTCACCTGTATGCAGCTCCCACTGCTCTCCCTGCCTGGTGACAGCACACTCTTCCTCTCTGTTCCATATATGTCCTATCCTCCTAACAGTCTCCTATCCCCAGCTCTCCACCCACTTCCCTTCCTCCAGCCAGGGGTCATCAGGATGACATCCTATAGATGCATAGAACCATAAAGTTCCCACAAGATACAGTCACTCTGCATCACCAAGTACAATCCATTGCTGTATGAAAAGTTGAACTTCATTATGATTTATGGGCCAGGGCAGCATCAGGGCCAAAGGCCATGCTCACATGGGAACCCCGAAGCCCCTGGACCATGAGTTACGGTCTTTTAGTGAAGATCTCAGGGTCCAGCCCTATTTATTCTTGTGTTGCCAGTGAGAGTCAGTTTTGTGAGCTCCATCATAGTTATCACTGGTGGTGGCCAGGCACGATCCAGTTCTTCTGGTCACGAGTTGATGTAGAGACCCACTCATGTGGATCTCTCTGTCTTCTAGGTTCTCTTTCCCCCACATCGTTCATGTCGTCAGTGATCATCTGTGCCTGTTGAGTTGGGACCATTTGCTGTACCCTCAGATGGCAGCTTGACAGCTTTTAATACCCTAGACACCACTCACCAATGTGGGGTGCAGAGTCCTCATTAGCAAAATGCTAGCTATGCCAATTGGCCTTGATTTTACCTGACAGCATGGTCCCTAGCCCCCTGCCCCAGCTACTCTGTCCTTGCAATATTGGTTAAGATGGGGGGAGTACTCAGATTGTGTTGAAGTCCTGTTATTATTGATCTTCTTTCCAAAGTATGGTGTCACTGATTTCATCCAACCAAATTTCTATTAGCTATCTAATCTAAACACCCCCTCCATTCGTTCCCACCCTTGCAGCCTTCAAAAAGTCTTTTCTTCTATGATGAGTCTGTTTTTGAGTTCATATAGGAGGGGAGTCTCATACAATATTTGTCCTTTTATCACTGACTGCTTTCACTCGATGTAATGTCCTCCAGTTGAAACCAGGTTAAGAGATGTTTCCTGCTATCATCATTATTCTTTATCATTGTATAGTGTTCCAGTGAGTATATAGACCACAGTTTACCCATCCATTCCTCTGTTGTTGGGCATCTGGTTTCAGACCATTTTTTGCTATTGTGGACTGTGCAGCAAAGAACATTCATGTGCATGTATCAGTAGGTGTGAATGGCCTTGATTCTGTAGCATATATTCCAAGCAGTGGAATTACTGGGTCAAATGGTCTATCTATATCCATTTTTTTAAAGGAGCACCAGATTGCTTTCCAAAAACATTGCACCATTTTGCAATCCCAGCAACAGTGTAGGAGAGTTCCAATCTCCCACAGCCTCTTCAGCATTTGTTGTTTTGCGTTTTTTTGGATCATAGCCAACCTTGTTGGGGTGAGATGGTATCTCATTGTCATTTTGATTTGAATTTCTTTAATAGCTAATGATTGTGAGCATGTCTGCTTGTGTTTTTTGGCTGCCTGGATCTCCTCTGTAGAGAAGTATCTGCCCATCTCCTTTGCCCATTGCTTAATTGGATGATTTATCTTCTTCTTATTGATATTTTGTAGTACCTTTTAGATTATGGAGATCAGCCATTGGTCTGACATGGAATTGCCAAATATTTTTTCCATGAGTCAGATCCGACTTGACGGCACTTGGCATGGCTTGGCTGGTAGGTGGCCTTTTAATTCTATTAATAAAGTCTTTGGATGAGCAAAAGTGATTGATTCTTAGTAGTTCCCATTTATCTATTTTCTCTTCCAATGATTTGTGGTTTGTTTGACAGGTTTTGAAGTCTGTCTACGTTGTATATTAAAACTTCCATTCTTCCTACTTTTCTTGGATGAGCTTTATCCTTTTAGATTCGATATTTAGGTCTTTTATCCAGTTTGAGTTGGCTTTTATATAAGGTGCAAGTTATGGGTCTTGTTTTAATTTAGTGCAGATGGATATCCAATTTCACCAACACCAGTTGTTGAAGAGATTGTTTTTACCCCAGTTTAATGTCTTAGAGGCATTTCTCGCATATCAACAACAAAAAGAAGACCTTAAAAATCAGTTTTAACTTGAAAACTCAATATTTGTTCAAGCTGTAGGGTCATTTCTTTGATTTGGTTTCTTTCTTCCTTCCAGATGTGTGCATTTATGGAGATAAACAGACTTCTGCGCACTTCTTTGGTGGTGCCCCATAGGTTCTGGTAGGAAGTGTTTTCAATCTCATTGGAATCCACAGATTTCTTTATTTCATCCTTCATTTCTTCTATAAGCCATGGCTTTTTGAGCAAGATGTTGTTCAGTGTCCATGAGTTCCACCCTCTATCTATGTTTTTCTCTGCTATCGATTTTGACTTTTATGGCTTTATGATCTGAGAAGATGCTTTGCATTAATTCATTGGTATGGATGTTGTTGAGAATTATTTTATGTCCTAACACATGTTCTATTCTGGAGAATGTTCCATGTGCACTGAAGAATAAGGTGTAGTTGTCTGCTAATGGATAGAAATTTCTGTATATGTCAATGAGGTCTAGTTGGTTAATTGCGAAAAGAAGATCTTCTGTGTCTTCACTGAGCTTTTTTCTAGATGATCTGTCCAATATTGAGAGTGCAGTGTTGAAGTCTCCTACTATTATTGTGGAGTGATCTATCTCCTTTTTGAGTGTAGTCAGTGTTTCTTTGATGTATTTAGGTGCTCTAATATTAGGTGTATAAATATTTAATATTGTTAAGTCCTACTTGTGTATCAAACCTTTCAGCAATAAATAGTGTCCATCGTTGTCCACGATAGTGGATTTTGCAGTAAAATCAATTTTACCTGAGATTAGAATTGCCACACCTGCTCTTCTTTGTTCATTGTTAGCTTGGTATGTATTCTTCCATCCTTTAATTTTCAGTTTGTTCATATCTATAAGTCTAAGGTGAGTTTCTTGTATGCAACATATAGATGGGTCATGTCTTTTGATCCAAGATGTCACTCGATGTCTCTTAACGGAAGCATTCAGTCCATTCACATTCAATGTAGTTATTGATATGTATGTGTTCAGTGTTGTCGTTGTGATATGTTTCTTTTTCAGTTGATGTTTTCTCTGTTGTTCTTATTAATCTGTTCTTATTCATCTTCTCTGTGAGTTGATTTTTCACCTTTTTCAGGGTTGGTTTTGTGGTTGTTGGGACTCTTGTATTACCCTTATTGATATGGTACTTTGCTTCTTTATTGTACTTTATGGCTGCCCCTATGATCTCTCTTAATAAACACCCAATTTTGATTGCTACCAGTCTTGTCAACTTCCTCTTCATCTGGAAGGACTTTAACAACTGTAATACATCCCTCTTTTTAGTATGATAATATCATAGTTTACATGTATCATCACTAGATCATTTCTTTCACTATTATAGCTTTGATTGTGTTTGGAGCCTTCCCTAGCTGAGTAAGATTCTGGATAATGTGTCTTTATAAAATATAAAGTTAGCAGTTTTGTTCTTCCAAGCCAAGACATTCTTTCAGTATTTCTTATAGCTTTGATTTGGTTTTCATAAAGTCTCTGTGTTTCTGTTTATCTGCAAATGTCTTAATTTCCTTTTCATGTTTGAAAAATAGCTTTGCAGGATATATAATTCTTGGTTGGAAGTTCTTCTCCTTCAAGGCCTTGAATGTGTCATGCCACTGTCTCAATGCCAGCATGGTTTCTGCTCAGAAATCCGATGACAGCCTGCAGGGTTTCCCTCTAAATGTTAGCTTTGCTTTGAGTCTTGCTGCCTTTAAGAGTTTCTGCTTATGTTTCATTTCATTAAGGTTGATTATAATATGTCTTGGAGTCTTTCTATTGAGATCTGTGTTGAGTGGTGTTCGATAAATATCTTTGATAGCTACATTCTCTTCTCTCATAATTTCTGGGAAGTTTTCTGTCAGCAGCTCAGCCAGAACACAATACTCTCTGTGTTCTTAGGTGTCTCGCCCTGTTCAAGAACTCCAATTAATCGTAGATTGTTCTTCTTAATAGTGTCTCACATGCTTCTTCATTTTTCTTGTTTCTTTTTTCAGATTTCTTCTCATAGATGCTGGAGTCAGTAGCTCTATCTTCTAAATCAGAAAGTCTCTTTTTCATTTGTTCCATTCTGTTTTCTTCGCTTTGAATTTAAGTTTCTATGTCTTTGATTTTGTTCTTGATCTGTTGGATTTCCGGGTACTAATGTTCCATCAGATCGAACAGCTTGCTTAATTTTTCATTTTGTTCTGCTGCATTTTGTGTAAAGTCTAGGAGGGCTTTCTATATATAATCCTTTTGTATTCAACTTCTGATAGTTTTGGAAAAGCTTCTTGGTCTGGTAAGTTCTAAGGTGGTTTCTTCTGGGGGCCTTCTGATGCCATGAGTGATTTCCAGGTTACTGTTTTCTCAAGTGTTTGTTGCTTTTTGGGGTCAATAGAGGCTGGGAGACATGCTGTGACGATGTACCACAGTTGTTTCTCTAGGCCATCTTAAAATGAGAAGTAGAAAGTATTTGACAACTTCCAAAGACAGTCAGGTTTTCAGGTGTATAGGTTTCTCTTCCCAGCTGGCAAAGTAAGCACCTCTATGTTGAACCCCAGATGTTATAAACTAGCTTAAAATACAAAAAGGCTATTGCCCTGCTGGCTTCTGCTGTTGGGCCCGAGCTGTAAGTGATACTGTGTAGAATTCTGCTTTTCTGCTTTAAAAGCAGTCTCTTCTGGGTAGGCACTGGCTCCCAGCCCAGGGATTAGGTCCAGCTGAGGCTTCCATATGGATGACTCTGCCTCCCAGGAAAACAAGATGGTGTCCCACACAAGCTTGCCACCTGGGTGGGACCAGGCTCCTGGCAGAAAGAGAGGCCAAGAGTGCCATGATGCCCAGAGTCCACTTCCTCCACTGCTGCGCCCCAGCCTCAGGTAACACTGTGAAAATGCCTCCTCCCTGCTAGAAAAACATTCTCCTCTCAGCAGGTTTCACCTTCCAGCCTAGGAACCAAGTCTGGGTGAGGCCTCCACCTGGGCTTCTCCATTTCCCAGTGGATCAAGCTGGCGTCCTGGACAAGTGCATCTGTAAGACTACCACATGGTGGAAGCAGAAAGATATACCAGAGACGTCAAGATGCATAGAGTCCAAAGCCAGGCTCTCAGAACATGACAATTATGCTTGCTGGTCACACCAGCAGTACATCCGAGACCAGCAGCTAGTCAAGTCCCAGCTCTGGCCGCCATCCAAGACCAAGCCAAGCCAAGGGCCATCGAGTAGGATGCCAGCCAAGACAGAGCGAAAAAAATCAAAATGATGAATTACCTTCGGTCTGTGCGAGCTTGTACTCATCGAGAGCAGGGTCAGTGAAAGAGAGTAGGTTTTGTGCTCAGTGGTATGAAGTCCAAATTAACATCCCTATGCCGCATCTCAGGGCTCACTACGTTTCCAGAAGGCTCCCTTTAATTATCATTTCGGGTCTTGGTTTCCAGAGGGATTTAGGGAGACGTGTTTAGTCCACCATCTTGACTTTGCCTCCAAGAACCTTATATTCTTAAGGCACTGCATCATCAATGGTGGTCAGCTGATTTGAAAACTGCCAAGAGAGCTGAATTATATACCATGCCTCCCAGGAATATTTGGGAAAGAAAAGAGAGCAGAAATCCTGGAAATGCCTAGTTGCCTTAAAGCAAGATTCAAATGACTGCTTAAGCTAGCCTTATCTACTAGACACCTCAATACCTACTACACACCTGTATAAATCCATTATTTAATCTTTGTGCGCAGAACAAATTAAACTGATTTGTGGGATACAGAAAGCTTTTCTAATCAATGGATTTGAAATAATGAAGGTTGGTATTTGACAAAACTATCAGAGAGAAGGGACACAGAGAAGCAATGTGTCATTTTGAGAGTTTAAACTGTGGTTATGTTAAGTGCTCTGCTATTAACTGAAAGCCTGGCAGTTCAAATCCACCCAAGGGCTCTGCAGGAGAAGGACCTGATGACCCATTCTTTCAAGATTATAGTCTAGAGAATCCTACTGGGGTAGTTCTACATGGGGACTATCAGTAAAAATGGACTTGACAACACCTAACAACAACATGTCGTAGTTAAATACGTATTTCCCTAAATGAGAAGCTCTGCTTAATAAACAATGGCCGAGAGTTTTTATTTCTCCCAAATGGGGCCTACTACTCTCAGCTTCCGTTGAAATATTCACTTCTTTATCATACTTAAACACTTTGTTCTCCTTCTCTTCCTTTGACTTTACAAATCTTCATTAAATATAAATATCCAAAGCAGATATTTTGGCATCATCCTTATTGGTTGTCAAGACATGTAATAAAAGATTTTCCAGAGAAAGCTTACAACTATAAATTTTTACTTGCTACCTCCCATGTAGTAGTCTCAAAACTATGTAATTTACGTGTATTTGTTCTTGTAGACCTCACAGTGACCTCATAGAGGGGATATTATTTTCTTCATTTTACTTATGAGAAAAACTAGTGTCACATTAGCTATTGGAATCATAAACCTAAATGTTTCATACAGGAGGCACTTGTGTCAGATGGAAGAATGATGGTGTCAACAAGCTTTCTCAGGAAGCAAAAGGTCAGAATGTAAACCATTTGTTCATGGGAAGAACGTGTCAAGATGTGAGCAATTTGTTCCCAAGAAAAATGTGTTTATGAATGCAGTCATGTCTAAGTGAACTGACCAGTACCACTCATCCACGTGGTAACTCCCTCTCTTCTAGCCAAGTGGCCAACCTTTACAATTCAAAGGGTTTCAAGCTGAAGCTCATTTGGTCTATAATCAGTCACTAACCCTTACCTTTCCTTTGTTCTCTATGTGTATAGATCCCTCTCTGGAGTACTTCGTATTTTCTCTTAGTGCTGCCCAGCTTTAGCTACATTATTCCTCAATAAAATTCCCTTTTCTTTCACTCTGTTATAGAGTACTAGATTTTCTTCACCGACAGAATTGAGTTTTCAAGTTAAAACTGATTTTTAAGGTCTTCTTTTTGTATTTTATGTTGTACCTCTTAGTATCTCAGAAGTGGGGTAAATACTACTTTCCATAGGTGTACACCGAATGCTTCTGTTGGTGTTGATTAGGTTCTTTTCTCACACACTTGGCTAGCAAGGCTACAGATGCTTTTTAAAAGCTGGAGTATTCCTTTTAGAATCTGCTGTATTTCTCCTGCTGATTGAAAAGACATAGGGAGAAGTTCATTTAAAATAAGGAGATAACTTTCAATAACCCTGGTAGTTTTACAGTAGAGGTAGAATGACCTGATCACTCTAAAATTCTGCTCTGATTAAGTCTGTATCTCAAAAATGCTAGGGTAGCAGAAGAACTTTAAGAGATAAGGGAAGTGATTAAAATGTGGACTTTTTCTGTTTTCATTTTTGTCACTTGTCCATGCCAAGCCAAGTGCCATTGAGTGAGATCTGACTCATGGCGACCCTAGTATATATATTAAATATATATGTATATATAATGCACACATATATATATATTTAATAAAACATGTCTGTCTCTTAGATGAAACACAGTCAAAGTCTACCTGTTAGCAATGCTGGACAGTTAGGCCTAAACCTAAATTCTAAGCATGCAAAAAATACTGAAGCTTTCCATCAGTATTAATAGTTTCACCATAAAACTACTGTCAACAGCAATTTTAAACAAGAATTCTCACCTTGCTAAGAAAGCATACTTATTTACAACTGCACTGCCAATTTTTAATATGAAGAATGTTACTAGATAAGATCAACATTCATTAATGCCTCGTACACTATTTTATGTCAAGTTCATTTTGTATATTGATAGTAATATATGAATGTAGTCTGACTTTGGTGTTATGATTCTAGAAGGCAGCAAGTCATATCACAAGGAAGTCTTACTATAATGAAATTTTTCTAATGATTTTTTAAGTTAATTTATTATTTTATAGCATATGAAGCAGTTTTGGTTTTATATACAAAAGGATTACTGATTTGAATGTTGGTAAAATATAAAGTTAAGTCATGCCATGGCTATTAGTTCCGTATGTCTGGGTTTATTTTTCTTTATGGTTTCTCTTGTCTGCACATCAACTGCTTCTCTAGTTTGAGCTGAAATCATCTAGCCAATTCTTCTCTAGAGTATCATTTTCATTATTTTCCAAGACAAATATTTAGTAGCATAAGAAATGAAGACTCTGTCTCAGTGAACCCAGATATTCAGAGTATTCTGTCGAAATTTAGAAGAAAACATCTCAACTAGACATCAGGAACTAGTTGGAAGGGGTTCGGTAAAATCTTACTGTTCTCATTAGTACTGCAGGTCAGGAAGTATTTTGAATGGAAAAAAAAAAAGTAAAACCTGCTGGTTAAAGCACTTTTTATTGAGATACCTCCTGCTAAGTTAGCAAGAAGGATTTGTAAATATTTTTCTGAGGATCACATCAGAGTATACTAAAAGTGGTCTATGTTTTTGTTTTCAATGCATGCAAGCAAAAAATGAAAGCTAATGTTTTAAGAAACATTTAATCCAGAAAGCCATCATCTTATGGGTTAGGAGAAAAAGACCTGAGTTCTCAACCAAGCTTTTCCATTAACGTATCATCAATTAATCTTTCAATGGGTTTTTCTGTAAAATGAAAGAAACAGACTAGTTGGTCTTTCTGTCTTATGTGTGTGTGTGCGTTTGTGGATAAGGAGTGGCATTTGTACATATATATGGAGATACTAATGTAGACTAATAATGTAAAAATTAACTACCCATAGTGTGTGCAAAGGCCAGGTAGAAAGAAGGTTTGATTTGAGAGTCACCTCACTGCCACAAGGTCCCTCAGGGCAGACTGGCTCCTTCACTCCAGCTGCAGCAATACCGTGGTTCCCGGCAGGAGGTACGTCTTGTGGGAAGAGCTGAGAGCAGAGAGTAGTACAGGAATAACCAGCGTGGCACTAGTGAAAAGTTACAGACTTCTGTAAATAAAGGACAGTGTGGGGCTGGATGAATCATCTGTGCTTTTGAGAGCAATTCATCTCAGGCTCTTTCAGTCTGCATGCTGAAGTCATTCAGGCAGCTCTAGCCTGTTCTCATGCCCAGCCCATAGCTCAGAGCAACAGAATCATAATCTGGGGATGGGGAACAGGTGTCAGTGGTTTTCAGGTGATTGCCAGGGGCATATAGCAGACAGATAAGATTGAGAATCATTGAACTAGACCAGGATTGGTAAACTTTCATTTTAATTATTCACTCAAGCCAATTATTAGAGAAAAAGGATTGTAGATGTGTATGAGTCAGGAATGATTCTCTGATTGTAGCTCTATGCAACACAGAGAGCTGCAGTCAGTAAATGACGGGCCTCACAGGCAGAGGAGGGCAGCTGGAAAGCCTATTTACCTGGGTTGCGTTAGAGGCAAATTTTTCATATATTGATGTTTGGTTTATTTGTTTTTTTCTGCCCTAAAATTCTGCAAGTTTATTCTGAGAGGTTTCCTTAGAATAGCAGTGCATTGTTTGGAGCTTACTTTCTTTGACCGTGTAAATCATTAAGCTTCATTTCTAAATAGCAAAGCCTAGGTTGTACATATTGTACCCCTGGAAATTTTCCAGGGAACCCAAATTGTTAACAATATGTGGAAAGCAAACATTAATAATAATAATAAACTTCTCAGTGTTACAGTGGTTTTGGAGACACATTGTTTCTCATGAAGCACCTTATAAATAAAAACAGTGCTCATCGTGAAAGGCTAAAGATCAGTGCCCACCGTGAAAGTGACCTTATAGTCGCTGTTTAAAAATTATTTTCTCTTTTGTCCTCACACGTATAGTTTGCATATATCTGTCCAGCGCTAAACAAACAAAAAAGTGATTTGACCTTGTTTCTCGCTACCATTTTTACTTTATATTTTCAAAATTATTTTTTCAGAAAAAGTTTCCTAAGGTATTGCTTCAATGCCTTTACTACTCATGCATCAGATGCTTGTGGCTGACTTCTATTAGATTATGAAAAATAACAATTTAGGACTTCTGTATAGAGATGTGGGCAACATCAGCCTATTCAGTCTCCCTTCCCCAGTGCCCAATAACTAGAAATTGAAAAACATTCTAAGTCATTTATCAGTAATATCAAACCAAAAAAATATTTTAATATTATCTCATAGATTTTAAATGGTGGTAGCCAAGAAAAGAACTGGACAATTCTGGAGTGATACTCTCTCCTGAGATACCACAAAACCACCCTCGAAGATTTACTCAGCACCAACAAAACTGTCATAATTTCACTTAGATTTTCATCTTTGTAAACAATTTGGCTAAAGGGTATACTTTTTTATTTTTCTCATTTTGACGCAGGAATGAGGAAGACAACTGGGGAAGAATACAAGAAGGTGGAGGAAAAACAGGAGTAGCTCCTAGCAAGAGCCTAGCGAAATAGTTGTATTAAAAATAAATACTGATATGGGAAATAATTCCAACATTAAAAGTTCCTTAAATATTTTATTTTTTAAAAAACTTAATTAAATTAGATCTCAAAGACCAGATGATAAAATCATGTGTTTTCTAGGGAAGCAAAACCAGTAACACGTGTAGGTACAAGGTAAGATTTATAATATGTATATAGATAGATAGATACAGATATAGGAAACAGCTCACGCAATCACAGAAGCTGAATGTCCCAAGCCCTGGCACAAGCCTCACGTGGCCACGGAAGCTGATGAACCCAAAGTCAGCAGGTCAGAGACCAGAGTTCTAGATCACCGGTCGTGTAGGTCGGTGGATCCCAAGCGGGACGGAAGACAGAGCAGCAGAGGCTGGCGAACCCAGAATCGGCAGGTCAGGGAGCAAGACTCTCAAGTGCTGACTGTAAGTATTGATGAATCCAACAGCTGCTACTTCAAGTCCAGGAACCAGACTCCGGGAGAAGAGAGCAGGAGCTCCTGGCTACATGAGCAGACCAGCCGTAGTAGTGGACGGTCAGAGATGAAAGCTGAGGGGCGGGAAGCCACCACAGACCCTGCTCTGCCACTTAATACAGCAGCCAAATCTGGAGTAGCCAAGTTGGCATAATCCTGACCACCACATAGTGTAAAAAGGTAATTATACCTTTGACATTGTCCCAGAATTTCACGTTAATCTAGCCAATAGCCAAATGTATATCTCTTAATGGATACAAGCCAAACATTTAAAAATTAACATCTGGAGCTAACTTCTTCACTCCCAGATGTACTTTCTTTCTTATTGTAATAAAAGCCAGCACCATCCACTTGCTCAAGCCAGGAATACACGTATTTATTCCTCTCTTATTTACCCCTCATAGCCAATTTAACCTCAATCTTAATCAGAGTTTTTGCAAATAATCAGAAATAAGAGCTGACATACTTCAAATTTTAAAAAGTTTTCCTGCACGTACAACTTAAAAGCAGAAGAAAATTTAAAGGAACACTACAAACTGAATAAATACATTCGAAAAAGCATTTTTAGGTTTAGAAAAACTACTATATGAAAGATTCAAAAATTTTTAAAAAGGAGAGAAAGAAATGGAAAAAAATAAAAACATTGTTAGAACTGAGTAAAGAAGCAGAAAGGAAAAAAATGTCAGCAATAAAATTAGATTAGAAAATACAAATGAAGCTTAGACTCAAACTATAACTGAATAAGGATCATTGAGAAAACATAAAATACACTAAAGGAATAAAAATGAGATAAATAAAAAAGCAAAATGGGTCAAAGGAAAAGTAGTGGACATTCTTAGAAAGAGAGACAAGTCAGAAATGAAATCAAGTAATTGGAATCCCTAAAGAAGAAAAAACAAAACACTGGAGACAAACTAATATTTTACTAGTAAATTTAAATTTAAAAACTTTCCAAAATTAAAAAAAAAAAAAATCTATGTGTTGAAATGGCCCATTGATTAACTGGTAACTAATTAACCTGGAGTGATCAGTTAGTTCTGAGACATATCATGGTAAAGCAATTGATTTTCAAGCGTGAAAAGGAAATTCTCACGGCCTACAGGGAAAAAAACGATCAAACAAAAAAGGGGGAGGGAGGGGCCAAAGAGCTAAACCAGAAGTAGACTTTTCAAAAACAATATACAAATGAACAGTGAAAACACAAAAAATAAAACTCAGTTAAAGCAAGTGTAAGAGAAGATAAACAGCACGGAAGGAAAAACAACAGAAATGAATAAGACAGGGAATTAAAAAATAATAGACCACCATAGAAAATCAAATTCAAACTTTTTTTTCTATGAAATTTAGCAACATAAAACAACTACTAGTTACCTTAGTCAAGGAAAAAAAAAAACAGAAAGCAAAGTTTTATATCTCAGGACACCATGGCCTGTCAGCCTCTTCTTTAGCCACGATCACAGCTGACGTTTGGCCCAGGGCCCAGGCCTGCGGGAATCTTAGCAGACTATACTTGGAACTTCTTTTGTTTTCCCTATGTGGGCTCCGTACCTTCCTCCCGTGGCAAGCTCGGCAATGAGTTCCTTTATCTTTTGCGCTCTACCACAGAAATTTATATCTAAACTATCCTGAGCTTTGTGTGACTATGTACAGCTGTTTTCTGAACGTTCTCATACGAATGTTGCCCTTGTAGTTAAAGATTTGAGCTCTGGAATTAGGTAAACCCATCTTGTATACTTGGCCCATTATTTCATAGCTATGTGACTTGAGGGGATTTACTTAAGCACTCAAAGTGTCAGACTTTTCTGAAAATAATGGCGATACGATATAACCTGATGTAACCATGATGCAATCATAATATCTCTAATTTTTTACTATTTTATTTCTAATTGAGTGACATGAACGAACACTCAGTTGTTCAAATTAGAAGTCTGAATTCTCCTCTGAATGTCTTCCCTCTCACACTTCACATCTACAGTTGTCAAGATTTATTTATTTTATCCTCATGGCAGAGATGGCTGGCTGTTCAGAAAAATGGATCCCTCTTCTTTCTGGCCAGAGGCCTAGTGGCTGCTGCTAATCAAAAGGTCAGCAGTTCAAATCCATCAGCTGCTCTTTGTAAACCCTATGGGGCAGTTCTAGTTTGTTTTATAGGGTTGTTGTAAGTAAGAATGGACTTGGTGGCAACACGTTTGGTTTGATTTGGTCTTTCTGGGCAAACAGCTAACCTACATTTTCAGTCTCTCTTGCAGTTATGTGTGGCTCTAAGACTGAGTCCTAAGGAAATGTGGCTGAAAAGCTATACATGCTGCTTCTAGGACTGGCTCATAAAGCAGTACAAAACTGATTCTCTATGCCATTTCCCTCTGACAGCTGGGTTTGGATTCCCAGGGTGACTTTGGAAGTCATCTGCTGAAGACATTAGCGATTACATCACTCTGGGTCTGTGAAGAATTATGCTAAGAACCCTCGACAACCTACCACCCCGGCCCTTTCCAATCCTGGGTAGAACAACCTTGGACTTTTTAAACTTTGTAATTGAGCAAGAAACCCAGCTCATGCGTTTAAACTGTCAAATGTAGGAGGGCTTTTGTTACAGCAATTAAACTGTCCTCAAATCCTTTAAAATCTACTACCTACAGGGTCATGGCAGGAAACCCTGGTAGTGCAGAGACGCGGTGGTAAAGCGCTATGGCTGTGAACCAAGAGGTCAGCAGTTCAAATCTGCCAGGCACTCCTTGGAAACTCGGTGGGGCAGTTCTACTCTGACCTATAGGGTCGTTATGAGTCAAAACTGACTGGAGGGCACCTAATAACAACAACAACAGGGTCATGGAAACCCCCGATATTACAGAGCAGAACTGCTCCCGAGGATTTCCTTGGCTGCATTCTTTATGAGGGGTCCTGATGGTGCAGTTGCTCAGTGGTCAGCGGCTAACCAAAAGATCATCAGTTCCAATCTACCAGCCACTCCTTAGAAACCCTGTGAGACGAGTCTACTCTGTCCTATCAGGTCACCAGAATCTCAGTCTACTCAGTGGCAACAGGTTTGATTTTTTGTTGCTGTTTTTTTCTTCTTCTTCTTTACATTAACTCTTTATGAAAATGGTTTTCCAGGCCTTTCCCCCTTGGAGCTGTTGGATGAGTTTCAACACCAGTCCTCAGATGAGCAGCTTGTAACAAATCACACCCAGATGTTTGCCACGTATCGATTCTGAGTTTGGTTCCCTGCTTTTCGGGCAGTGTTGTTTCTGGGCTCCCTAGGCCCTTCCTAACTGGTTACTTTTCTATTCTTTCAGTGTCCACAATTCCCTGTGCACACTATGCTATCAAGCTACAGGAAATCATTTACATTTCACTGATGCAACAGTATAACATCTGCCGCTTTGTTCCCTGTACCTAGAACCCTACTAGGTTGTTCCCTGTACCTAGAACATTCCTGTCTTTTACAGACATAAAGAATTCCTGCTAATGTACTAGGATTCAATTCAAGTATCTCTCTATTTTTCTTTTTCTCATTCCGACCTCCTACTTATACTGAAAGATGCTTTTATATCTTTTCTTGTAATACTCTGTATACCTCTTTAAGATTGCTTTTAGCAAAATCTTTGGTAACTTTTAATAAAATATTTTTGTTGTCATCTACAAGCTGTATGTTCATTTTAGAGTAGGGATCTTTCTCTGTTTTAACATTGCCACCTTTCTATTGCCCAGCACATAGTAATTATTCTTAAATACTTATTAAATAAATGGAAACCCTGGTAGCATAGTGGGTAAGTGCAATGGCTGCTAACCAAAAGGTCAGTAGTTCAGATCCTCTGGGAGCTCCTTGGAAACTCTATGGGGCAGTTCCACTCTGACCCCTAGCATCAGTATGAGTTGGACCCGACTCAAAAGCAATGGGTTTTATCCCAAAACTTAGTGATTTAAAATAACCATTTATTTTATTTAATAATTTCAAAGGTTTAAAATCTGTGACTTGCTGAACCATTTATGTCTGATCCTTGAGAAATTAGCTGGGGAAACAGAGAGTTGCAAGAGGCTATTGCTTTAGTTATGTACTGCAGTTCTGACAGAAATACCACTGCATGGATGGCTTTAACAATGGAAAGTTTATTCTTGCACAGTCCAGTAGGCTACAAGTCCACATTCAGGATGTCCTCTCCAGGGGAAGGCTTTCTCTCTGTCAGCTCTGGGAGAAAGTCTTTCTGTTATATCAGTCTTTGTTCAGGGAACATCTTGGCACAGGAACCTCAGGTCTGAAGGACATGCTCTACCCTCATTGCTGCTTTCTTGATGGTGTGAGGTTCCCACTCTCTGCTTGCTTCTCTTTTCTTTTACCTCTTGTAGAATGAAAGGATAAGAGGTGGTGCAAGCCACACTCCAGGGAAACTCCTTTTGCAATGGAGCAGGGCCTGAGGTAGGGATTTACATTCCCACTCTAATCCTCTTTAACATACAACCTATGAAAATCACAAAATGGAAGACAATCATAAAATGTTAGGAATCATGGCCCAGCCAAATGGCTACACATATTTTTAGGGGGCACACAATTCAAACCATGACAGCTACAGTATCTCATTTCCAAGCCATAGTGTTCCTAAATCTTCAGTGTTCTCTCCTCTTTCTCTCTTTCTCCACACAGTGTCTCATCATCCAGAGAATCTCCACATAGCTTGGACTTCTTAGTCGTGGTAGTCTCAGGATACTTTCCCTCCTTACGTGACAGGTGACTTCCGGGCTTCCAAGACAAAGTGTTCAATCAGAAGTGCTTTCGGAAGTCAGTGAAGAATCTGCAAGGTCTTCTTCTGGTCGGGCTTCAGATTACCAAGGTGTCACTTTTGCTTCCATTAGACAAACAAATCATAAGACAAGTCTTCAGGATTGCTGTAAGTTGGAATCAATACAATGCCAATGGATTTGTTTTTTGTTTTTTGTTTTTTTTCCCCCAAGAGGAAAGAAAATTAGACACTATCTCTCAATGGGAAGCCTAGCAAAGAATATATAAGCATTTTTAATCAACAGCAATAAATGGTTATTCAAATACTTTCCAACTAAGGTATTTAGATATGAGCAGTGAATGCATTAACAACTAAACATGTAACTCAAAATAATTCTATTATAAAGTTAAAATAGTCCATTTTCAAACATACGAAGTACCATACTAATTGAGACAAGTGAAATGGTTTGTGGCTTTTACGAGTCAAAGCTTCAAAAGTAGATATGATGCAAATAATTAAGAATTCCACTCAGAATACAAAGAGAGCACATTATTTCATCTCAGATGAATTCAGTGAAAGGCAAGTGAATATATTCAAAGAAAGAAAAATTGATTTTAACACTGGGAAACCCTGGTGGCACAGTGGTTAAGTGCTGTGGCTGCTAACCAAAAGGTCAGCAGTTCAAATCCAACAGGCACTCCTTGGAAACTCTGTGTGTCAGTTCTACTCTGTCCCGTAGGGTAGCTATCAGTTATGACTTGATGGTAGTAGGTTTTGTTTTTGATTTGAGGTAAGTCTTGGTCTCTAATAGCCAACGTTCACTATCATGGGAAATACACAAGAATGCCTCTATATAGAAGATATATCTATGCTTGCTCTATTGGTGAGAACTAACATTTTTCTAGGAGGCCTGGTGGTCCAAATGGTTAAGCACTTGGCTCCTAACTGAAAGGTCAAAGTTTGAACCCACCAGCAGCCAGATGGAAGGAAAACCATGGCAGTCTTCTTCCATAAAGATTACAGTCTTGGAAACCCTTTAGGACAGTTCCACTCTGCTCCACAGGATTGCTAAGAGATGACATCGACTTGACAGCAACAGGGTGGGCAGTAGCATTTTTCTGGCTTACAATTTTGCCAACAGGGTATAAAGTTGTAATTATAGTTTTTTTAAAAAAATATGTTATTACTAGCATTACAAAATACATAAAAGAGTAAGTAATCTTTATTTAGGAGTTGTGAACATGCCAGTTTCTATTGTGATTATCTTAGGGTCGCCATGAGTTGGATCCGACTCGACGGCAACTTGGCTTTTTGGCTTTTAGGGATACAGAAAAATTTGTGAATGGGGAGTTGGATGTTACGTGAAAGGAATTTATGTTGCTATTGTCAATTAATAAAATAGGTTTTTGCAACAGTGCTTCCTGATTATTAGATGATGAGTCCCAAAATTCTTTCAGCAATGATATGCATGTATTCCTTACCATGTGAAAGCAGTTAAGGAAAGAGGCTATCAAAATAACTGTACCATTCATCAGTGTTGGCAACAGCTGAAAACGCAGCGAACTGAAGCAGAAGGCCTCTGAAGCAGCCAGGTTTGGGCAGCCATGAATGAGACTCAGATTGAGTCTTTTGTCCAAATTCAGGTGCACACTAGCTATTTTAAGGAGAACAGAGTTTTAAAGAGAAGTTTTTGTGAGGGCTGTAGACTGGGCTTGTGGAAAGGAATCTCAAAACACACTGCTTAGCTGGCTCAGTGGAGAAGCTTCTACTTCTGTCAAATGAGTGTGGTGGGTATCTGTGGGTTGTCCCTCAGCCTGCTGGATTCAGGTACACCCTGCTACAGCTGTGACCCAGGAATCAGAAGGCTTCCCTCATGCCGGTACCCCTCAGCAACCGCCAGACTCGGTACTAGAGCACTGCTTCAGGAGCACTTGATGTCCCATTCGCCGTCAAGCAACAGCAGACGGATACTCACTTCTGCCCTCCAAACCTCTCAGGAATGCATATAATTGGCAGATCTAATTTGCATCCGTGACTTTGATTCTCAGTCTGTTAAACGTAGTTTTTTGCCTCTCAGTTTCTTGTAATTCGGAAAGGCAATTAGAAGAAGGTTGAAATGGCTGGAGATCTCACTTTACCTCATCTGCCTCAGCAGGCCTCCAAATTATTGTCCCACTGAGCAATAAGAACAGCCAAGAGGGACACTTTGTCTGGTAGGAGGACACTGTCCTCTCCCCTAAAACTGTACTGGGGCCACCAGCACTCATCATCAAGGAAGCAGCTCTCCTTAAAATGCAAGACGGCTGTAAAAGAAGCACCTAAATGGTAAGGTACACACGCTGAAGTGAAAGCCTGAGGAATATGTTCATCAGATATACTTGGTGAATATATCAGAAATAATTTTCTTTAGCTAGTCTAGTACAAGACTCTTGCTCCACTAATTTGTTTATGTAAGAGAAACACAAATTTATTGTATTGTTATAGAATGAGGAGGCTAAGGGAGAATGTGCCAGACTATGTTTCTACACTTAACAAAAAAACCCAGATAGCAAACCTAGATACAAAACTTCAACATCCCCCAAACACAAGAGTAATCAAGGATCTATGCTAGAAATCTATCTAAAGCTCTGACAAAAACAGGACTATTAAATGAAATTCAGAAGTATTTTGAGGTTCTGTGCATCAACAGGATGTCATCCGGCTGATCTTTTTCTGGAGGAAGGGGAGTGGGTGGAGAGGAGGGGATAGGAGATTGTTGGGAGGATGAGACATATATGGAGCAGGGACATGTATCCAGGCAGGGAGAGAAGTAGGAGCTGCATATAGGTGAGCATGCAAATTTATATGGGAATGTACATTTTCATTCAATCATAAAAAAAGAAGTATTTTGAGACTCATTTCCAAATGTAAATATATATATATATTTTGATTACAGAATTATAAACTCTCTTGCAGATGTTTTATCTAAAGAAATTGTTATGTCAAACCAGTATTGATATTAAATGGTATAATTCTGCTGACTTATGACAGCATGCAAGCCACAATTTTTAAATTAGGTAACATTGGATTACCTTTTAAGTTCAGCATTTGGAGTAAATGAGCATGGATGATAAAGCTACACTGAGATTGGTCTCATTGGTACTGGCTGAATCAATCATAGCCACAACCAAAACTATAAGCCTATAGATTGTGCTGCATGCTTTGTGAGTAGGATTAAAAACAAATTAATAAATAAATCAGCTCTTGAAATAAGAATGTACTCCCACTGCAGCTATGTTATTAGTTTTTCTATTCACTAGAAAACTAATTCCTAAAAGCTTCCTAATTATCCTCAAATGTGTTGTTACATTTAGTACAGCTTTAAAAATGAATAAATTATTCTTTAATATTGTAAAATAATGTATTTGAATGAAACTATTTGCAAATGAGCTATTATTTTAAACAAATAAAGTTAATCTGATATAAAATCCATACTGAACTAAAGTTTAGACTCCAGCCTCATAGCCTCTGTGAAATTCTTACTAAGCCTGCCCATCACACACTCTTTTCTTCTCCCTTTGTCTTACGTATTCCAATGTTAATTGCAATATTTGTCTTTGACTTTGTCTTATGTATTGCAATATTAATTGCCTTGAATTTTAATTTTTGGTGTGATTGCCTGCCTGCCTGCCTCAAAGATGGTACTCTGTTTTTGTTTTATTCTCTTTTGTATCCCCCAAGATAAAACTTAAAAATAAGTATCTGACACTAAGATATTTAATAATTATACATTGAATAAAAATCTACAGTCACTCATTCCTTTGGTTTACTTATATTCAATTTAATTTCCTTGTGCTTTAATGAATGAGAAAATGTGTTTTGGAGAGTGGGGACAAGATGATGGAGTAGTCAGATGCTTCCTGTGATCCCTCTAATAACAAAGACCCAAAGAACAAATAAATCAGTTATGTACGACCCTATAGGACTCTGAACATCAAATGGCAATTTGAGAAACTGGACTGTGTAACAGGGAAGACAGAGTAATCCAGAAGTACCTAGAACTGGTCAGAACTGTATCAGAAGGAACTGGCTTGTCTCAGATGTATTTGTGGCAGTGAATTCAGTGAGCATAGCAGTGACATTCTGCACAAAGCATCTATGTCAGTAGGAGAGACTGAGTGGCACAGAGTTCATTCATGCCCCCAGATTTAGTGAGAAACAGCGCTTGAATATCAACAGCTAAGTAGCTTGGGTCTAACACACTTCATGTAAAATTTAAAATTTTCCTTCTGTATAAACCTATCTCTGTTTCCTCAGTGCCTCCCCTTCCCTTCTCTGCATGGTGCTGGCTCCATAGACTTATGCATACCCTGGGCAGGAAGTAGAACCTGTGCATGTACCCTGAGCCATTCTTCCTGCCTTGGAGAGGGAACAATTTAACAAATGGTGGAAAAAAATCCAACACTGCCCCGAGCAAGAAACTCAGGGAAGAAACAGTTCCTTGGCCTAAGTGTAGACACAGGATTCCATGGACTTTGAATATCTCTTGCTTGTGCATTCAGCATCTACAATCCACAGCCCAGGTACAAAATTTATGCGCTTAAGGAACACAGTATGCTTTCCTCATAGACACCCTTCCTTTCTCAGTATGTGTGGTCAGATACCTGAAATTATGCATAACATCTCTGCATATTTAGGACTGTAGGGCAAGCTTCTACTGGCTACCTAGACACTTGAACTTCATACATACAAGAAATGGACTCCTGGTATGACATATCTAGCAACAGCTCTAGCCATCTGGTGAGAGGACATTAGAGCTCCAAAGTTTCCAGTAATCAAATCAGCTCAAACAACCAGACTGTTTAGACATTTCAAAACAAAATAATAGGTTAAAACTCAGTAAGCAAACATAAAACAAATAAATACAACTGACTTGTGGCTCAGAGACAACAGCCAGTGTCAATTCACATAAAGAGGCAGAGCATGATGGCTTCAGAAAGCTCCCAAAATAAAGAATCAAGAAATTTTCCAGATGAAAAGCACTTCCTGGAGTTATCAGAGGTAGAATACAGAAAAAAAAAAAAATACAATTTAGAACTTAAGAGATCAGGAAAGAAGTTAGGTAAAACATAGCACAGGGTAATGACAAATTGAACAGCCTGCAAAAAAGTATAAAGAGACAATAAGAAATCCAGAAGATTAATAAAATTACAGAATTGAAGGACCATAATTAAGGCAAGGAAAGTTCAGAATGAGTGATATTGAAGACAAAGCACTTGACATCAAACAACTTTGAGAAAAAAATCAGATAAAACAATTTAAATAAATGAAGAAACAATTAAGAATTATGTAGGACTCTATCAAGAGGAATAATCTATGAGTGATTAGAGTACCAGAATGAAAGATAGGGGATAGAAAGAGAGAAAAGAAAAAATTCAGAGAATCTAAGATTTGTTGACAGAAAATTTCTCTGATATCATGAAAGATGAAACAATATCTATCCAAGATGCACATAAAAAATCTATACGAGGTAGATCCCAAAAGAAAGACAACAAGGCATATTATAATCAAACTTGCACAAACTAAAGATAAGTAGACAATTTTAAAAGCAGCTAGGGATAAACAAAAAAATAATCAACAAGGAGAGAAAATAAAATTAAGTTCAGACTACTCAGCAGAAACCATGAAGGTAAGAATGCAATAGGATGACATATAAAAAGTCAGCCAACAATTACATATCCAGCAAAACTGTATCACAAATATGATGGTGAAATTAGGACATAACAATCCTGCATATCAGATAAATGGAGATTTAGGGAATTTGCAAAAACCAAACCAAAATTATAAGAAATATTAAGCAGAGTGTTTTGATCAGATTATCACTAATATCAGATAACAACCCAAGCCTAGAATGAAAAACAGTGTAACCAGATATCAACCCAGATAGGTGAATTAAGGAAATAGATCAAAGTTAAAACACCAAAAATAGGGAAACAGAAATGTCAATACACAAAAATTACAACCATTGTAACAAAAAAAAGAGATACTAAAAAAATGTAGTTACTGATCTTTCACATGGAGGGGAAGTAAAGGCAACACAAGGAAATAAAAGAAATTTATTTAAATAAGGGTAAATATTAAGGTAACCACAAAAGATATTAACAATCCCACATATCAAAATGAGAAACAAAAAACAGGAACTCAGTAAATACAAAACCAACAATGAAAAACATAAAGAGATTCAACTCAGCACAGAAAATTATGTGGAACAAAAAAACTGTCAACAATGCACAAAAAAGGCATCAAAATGACAGCATCAAACTTACACCAAAAAAAAAAAAAAAAAAAAAAAAAAAAACAGAACTCATGGCCATTGAGTTGATTCTGACTTATAGTGATCCTAAAGGACAGAGTAGAACTGCCTAGGGATCAAACTGCTGAACTTTCAGTTAGCAGTCATAACTAGCTCTTAAACACTAGACCACCAAGACTTCCAATAAACTCATATCTTTCAATACTTACACTATATGTAAATAGATTAAGTACACCAATAAAGAGAAAGAGTGGCAGATCGGATTAAATAAAAGCATGATCCATGTAGCCTCAAAAACACACACCTTAGGCAAAAAATGTAAACAGAAAGTCAAAGGATTGGAAAAATATATATCAAGCAAATAACATTAAAAATAGCAGGAATAGAAGTATCAATTTCTGATAAAATAGACTTTAAAGTAAAATCCACCACATTGGATAAGGAAGTAAAGTATAAAATAATTAAAGAGGAGGTGCTGTAGTAAATATTTACACAGTCAATGATAGGGCTCCTAAATACATAAAAGAAGCTTACAGCATTGAAAAGAGAAAAGACAGTGCCACAATAATAGTAGGAGAGTTCGCCACATCACTTTCAGTGAAGGATAGAATGTCCATAAAGAAGCTCAATAAAAACATGGAAGAGCTAAATGAGACAATCAATCAACTTGACCTTGTAGACACATACAGAACACTCACACAACAGCAGACAAGTATACTTTCTTTTCCAGTGCACATGGAACATCCTCTAGAGCAGATCACTTATTAGACCATAAAACAAGCCTTAACAAAAGCCAAAACATTAAAATATTACAAAGAATCTTTTCAGACCATAAAACCATAAAGGCAGAAATCAGTAACAGAAAAAACAAGGAAAAAAAATCAAACAAATAGGAAATGAACAACACCTTGCTCACAACTACTGAGTTATAGAGGAAATCAAGGGAAAAATAAAGAAATTCACAGAATCAAATGGGAATGAAAATACGTCCTACCAGAACATTTGGGACAAAGCAAACACAATGCCCAAAGGTCCATTTATGACAGTAAATGCAAACATTCCCAAAAAGAAGAAAGGGCCCAGATGGAAGCATTAACCCCATAACTCCAGCAAGTAGAAAGAGAGCAGCATAAGAAACTCTCAGGCACCAGAAAAGGCAAATAATAAATTTTAGAGCAGAACTAAATGCAGTAAAGAAAAATGATTGAAAGAGTTTACAAAACTAAAAGAAGATTCTTTGAAAAGACCCACGACATTGAGAAATCATTGGTCACACTTACAAATGAAAAACAGGAAAGGAAGCAAGAAATATATTGCCTGAATAAGAAATGAGATGACTGATACCACAAGAGACTCCACTGAAATTAAAAAACAAAGCAGAACAAAAAACCGAGTACTATGAAAAATTGTACTCTAACAGAGGAAATGAACAAAATTCAAGAAACACACCAGTACCTGAACAATCACAAAGGTAGAGAAACTAAATAAACCTATAACAAACGAAGAGATTAAAAAGATAATTTAAAAAAGCTTTCTTCCAACAACAACAAAAGCCCTGGGCCTGACAGCATCACTTAAGAGCTCTACTAAGATTTTAGAGAAAACTTAGCACTTTTATTACTAAAGGTATTGCAGAGCACAGAAACAGAATACTTTCAAATTCACTCTATCAATACAGATAGGCCAATATTTCTCATAAAGTTAGACGTGCAAATACTCAACAAAATTTTAGCCAATAGAATTTAAGAACATATCAAAAAAATGATTCACCAAGACCAGGTGGGATTTATACCAGGGATGCAGGGAAGGTTCAACATTAGAAAAGCAATCAGTGTAATCAACCACATAAATAAAAGACAAGAACTACATGATTTTATCATCTGATTCAGAAAAGGCATTTGACAAAGTCCAACACCTATTTGTGTTAAAAACTCTCAGCAAAAGAGGAATAGAAGGGAAATTCCTCAACATCGTGATGAGTATCTATACAAAGACAACAGCCAGCATCTTCTTACATGGAGAGAGTCTGAAAGCATTTCTTTGGAGAACAGGAACAAGATAAGGATTCCCTTTGTCACTGCTTTTATACAAAACTATGCTAGTGGTCGGTTCTACCCTGACCCCTACGGTCGCCATGTGTCGGATCCTACTCGACCGCACTCGGCTGGCTGGTGCTAGAGGACCTAGCCGAAGCAATTAGACTAGAAAGAGAAATAAAAGGCATTCAAATCAGTGAGGAAAAAGTGGAGATATCTCTTTTGGAAAATGATATAATCTTATGTACGGAAAACACCAAACACCACACTTTATTGCAACCAAGAGAGTTCAGCAAAGCATGAGGATACAAGATACATAAAAATTAGCTGGATTCCTTTATACTAACAAAGAAAACATCAAAGAGGAAATCACTGAATCAATATCATTTGCAATAGCCTCTAAAAAGATAAAATAATTAAGAAAGGCTCTAACTAGAGACATAAATGACCTCTTCAAAGAGAACTGTAAGACAGTACAGCAAGCAATGAAGAGACTTATGTAAGTGGAGAAATCTACCTTGCTCTTGGATAGGAAGACTAAACATTGTGAAAATGACTGTTCTACCCAAAGCAATCTGTAGATACTATGCGATGCTGATACAAGGTCCAATGACACTTTTTTTATTGTGATTGGATGAAAATATACATTCCCATATAAATTTGCATGCCCACCTATGTGCAGCTCCCACTGCACTCCCTGCCTGGTGACAGCACACTCTTCCTCTCTGCTCCATACATGTCTTATCCTCCCAACAATCCCTTATCATTTCCTCTCCATCTACTTCCCTTCCTCCAGTAAGAGGTCAGCAGGACGACATCCTACAGATGCATGGAACCATAAAGTGCACACATCATATGGTCACTCTGTGGCCAAGTCAAATTCATTCTTGTCCGAGAGTTGATCTCCATTATGATTTATCGATAGGTGCAGCATCAGGGTCAGGGTCCATGCTCCCGGGGGAATCCCGAAGGCAATGAACCATCAAATGCGATCTTTTAATGGAGAGTTCAGAGTGCACCCCTTTTTATTCTTGTGTTGCCGGTGAGACTCAACTTTGTGAACTCCATCACCGCTATCACTGGTGGTAGCTGGGCACCATACGGTTCTTCCAGCCACAAGTCGATGTAATGACCCACTCACGTGGGTCTCTCTGTCTTCTGGGTTCTCTTTCCCCCATGTTGTCTTGGTCTTTGGTGATCATCCATTTCTGCTGAGTTGGGACCATTTGTTATACTCTCGGATGACGGCTTGGCAGCTTTTAAGACCCAGGCGCCACTTACCAATGTGAGGTGCAGAGGGCTCTCTTAGCATAACGCTAGTTGTGCCAATTGGCCTCGATTTCCATGAGTGCGTGGCCCCCGGCCCCAGATCCTCTGTCCTTGTAATATTGGACGAATTCGTGTTATGTTGAAGTTCAGTTAATACTGATCTTCTTTCTAATGTATGCTGTTACAGATTTCATCTAACCAAATTTCTGTCAATTGTCTAATCTAAATCCTCCCTCCCTTTGCCTTTCCTCCCTCTTCACTCTTATAGCCATTAAAGAGTCTTTTCTTCTATGCATGAGTCTGTTTTTAAGTTCTTATCATAGGTGTCTCATACAATATTTGTCCTTTTGTAGCTGACTACTTTCACTCAGCATAAGGTCCTTCAATTGAAACCAGGTTATGAGATGTTTCCTAAAATCATCATTGTTCGTTATCATCACATAGCATTCCATTGAGTATATAGACCATATTTTACCTATCCATTCCTCTGTTGTTGGGCATCTGGGTTGATTCCATCATTTTGCTGTTGTGGACTGTGCTGCAATAAACATTCGTGTGCATGCATCAGTTGGTGTGAATAGCCT
Source organism: Heterohyrax brucei (assembly GCA_028571685.1). Taxonomy (NCBI): domain Eukaryota; kingdom Metazoa; phylum Chordata; class Mammalia; order Hyracoidea; family Procaviidae; genus Heterohyrax; species Heterohyrax brucei. The sequence goes on from CM053144.1 coordinate 81,667,939, forward strand.
TGAGTCTGTAGGATATATTCTGAGCAGTGGAATTACTGGGTCAAATGGTACATCTAGATCCAGCTTTTTAAGGAAGCGCCAGATTGCTTTCCAGAGAGGTTGCATCATCTTACGATCACACCAACGCTGTAGGAGAGTTCCAATTTCTTCACAGCCTCTCCAGCATTTGTTGTTTTGCATTTTTGGGGTCATGGCCAACTTTGTTGGGGTGAGATGGTATCTCATGGTAGTTTTGATTTGAGATTCTTTAATAGCTAATGATTGTGGGCATATCCACATGTGTTTTGTGGCTGCCTGGAACTCCTCTTTAAGGAAGTGTCTGTCCGTCTCCTTTTCCCATCACTTAATTGAATGATTTATCTTTTTCTTATTGATATTTTGTAGTACCTTATAGATAATGGAGATCAGGCATCTGTCTGACATATAGTTGCCAAATATTTTTTCCCATTCTTTAGGTGGTCTTTCAATTCTTTTGATTAAGTCTTTGGACGAGCAAAAGTGTTTGATTCTTATTAGTTTCCATTGTCTATTTTCTGTTTTGTTGATTGTGGTTTGTGTGTCAGATTTTGAAGTCTGTCTACGTTGTGCATTAAAACTTCCTTTGTTGATCCTATTTTTTCTAGGATGAGCTTTATTGTTTTAGATTTGATATTTAGGTCTTTTATCCAGTTTGAGTTGGTTTCTATATAAGGTGCAAGACATGGGTCTTGTTTTAATTTAGTGCAGATGGACACCCAATTTTGCCAGCATCATTTGTTGAAGAGATTGTTTTTACCCCAGTTTAATGTCTTAGGGCTTTTGTCGAATATCAACTGTTCATAGGCGGATGATGTCATCTCCTGGGTCTCGGTTCTGTTACACTGATCTATCTGTCTGTTTTTGTACCAGTACCAAGCTGTTTTCACTGCTGTGGCAATGTAATAGGTTCTAAAATCAGGTAGTGAGAGACCTCCCAGTGTGTTCTTCTTCTTTAGTAATGCTGTACTTATCTGGGGCTTCTTCCGTTTCCAGACAAAGCTGGTGATTTGTTTCTCCATCTCATTAAAAAATGTCACTGGAATTTGTATTGGGATTGCATTATATAAGTAGCTTGGTTTGGGCAAAACAGACATTTTTACAATGTTAAGTCTTCCTATCCATGAGCAGGGTAGGTTTCTCCATTTATGTAATTCTCTCTTAGTCTCTTGTAGTAAGGACTTGTAGTTCTCTTCGTAAAAGTCTGTTATTTCTCTGGTTAGATTTGTTCCTAGGTACTTTGTCTTCTTAGGGGCTATAGTAAATGCTATTGATTTATTGATTTCTTCCTTATAATCTCGTTGTTGATATAAAGAAATTCTACTGATTTACTTATGCTTATCTTGTATCCTGAGACTTTGCTGAACTCTTCTATCAGTTTGAGTAGATTCCTTATGGATTCTTTGGGATTCTCTGCATAGACAGCCATATCATCTGCAAATAGGGAGATTTTTAATTCTTCTTTCCCTGTACAGGTGCTCTTTATTTCATGGTCTTGTCTAATTGCTCTGGCTAGAACTTCTAGTACACTGTTGAATAAGAGAGGTGAGAGTGGGCATCACTGTCTAGTTCCTGTTCTCAAGGGAAATTCTTTCAGTCTCTCTCCATTCAGGGTGATGTAGGCAGTTGGCTTTGTATAAATGGCCTTTGTTGCACTGAGGAATTTGCAGTCTGTTCCTATTTTGCTGAGAGTTTTTAGCATGAATAGTGTTGGACTTTATCAAATGCCTTTTCTGCATCAGTAGACAAAATCAGGTGATTCTTGTCTGTTGTGGTATTTACGTGGCTGATCACATTAATTGTTTTTCTGATGCTGAACCAGCCTTCCATCCCTGGTATGAATCCAACTTGGTCAGGATGGATTATTTTGTTGATATGTTGTTGTATTCTATTGGCAAGAATTTTGTTGAAGATTTTTGCACCTAGATTCATGAGTGATATTGGTCTGTAGTTCTCTTTTTTGGTTGAGTCTTTCCCTGGCTTTGGTACCAGTGTTATGCTGGCTTCATAGAATGAATTTGAGAGTATTTTATCCCTTTCTATACTGTGAAATAGTGTCAGTAGTATTGGAGATAACTCTTCTCTAAAGGCTTGGTAGAATTCTGTGGTGAAGCCATCTGCGCCTGGGCTTTTTTTGGTTGGTAGTTTTTGGATGACTTTTTCAATCTCTTCCTTTGTGATGGGTTTATTAAGTTGCTCTGCTTCACCTTGTGATAATTTTGGTAGGTGATATGAGTCAAAGAATTTGTCCATTTCCTCTAGTTTTTCAAATTTGTTAGAATTTTTTACAGTATTCTGTTACGATATTTTTGATTTCTGTTGGATCTGTTGTTACAACTCCCCTCTCATTTCTAATTTGGGTTATTTGTTTACTTTCCTGTTTTTCTTTAGTAAGTTTACCTAGTGGTTTGTCCATTTTGCTGATCTTTTCAAAAAATCAGCTTTTGGTCTTTTCAATTTTTTCAATTGTTTTTCTGTTCTCTAATTCATTTAGCTCTGGTCTAATCTTTATGATCTGGTTTCTTCTGGTGCCTGTGCCTGAGGGGTTCCTCTGTTGTTCTTTCTTTTCTTGTTGAAGCTGTAGGGTTAGTTCTTTGATTTGGTTTCTTTATGCATTTATGAAGATAAGCCGACCTCTGAGCACTTCTTTGGCTGTACCCCATGGGTTCTGGTAGGAAGTGTTTTCATTACCATTAGAATCCATAAATTTCTTTATTTCATCCTTGATTTCTTCTATAACCCATGGCTTTTCGAGCAAGGTGTTGTTCAGTTTCCGTAATTTTCACTTCCTATCTATATTTTTTCTGCTATTGATTTCAACTTTGATGGCTTTATGATCTGAGAAGATGCTTTGCATTAGTTCAATGGTATGGATTTTGTTGAGAATTGCTTTATGTCCTAACATATGGTCTATTCTGGAGAATGTTTCCTGTGCACTACAGAAGAAGGTGTAGTTGTCCGCTAATGGATAGAAAGTTCTGCAAATGTCGATGAGGTCTAGTTGGTTAATTGTGGCAGTAAGGTCTTCTGTGTCTTTACTGAGCTTTTTTCTAGATCTGTCCAATATTGAGAGTTCAGTGTTGATGTCTCCCACTATTATTGTGGAGTGATCTATCTCCTTGTTGAGTGTAGTCAGTGTTTCCTTATTAGTGCATAAGTATTTAATATTGTTAAGTCCTGTTTGTGTATTGATACTTTCAGTGGTAAATAGTGTCCATCCTTGCCCACGATGTTGGATTTTACATTAAAATTGATTGTATCTGAGAATAGAATTGCCACACTTGCTCTTCTTTGTGTATTGTTAGCTTGGTATATATTCCTCTATCCTTTAATTTTCAGTTTGTTCCTACCTTTAAGTCTAAGGTGAGTTTCTTGTAGGCAACATACAGATGGGTCATGTCTTTTGATCCAAGATGTCACTCGATGTCTCTTTACTGGAACATTCAGTCCATTCTCTTTCCATGTGATTAGTGATAGCTATGTGTTCAGTGCTGCCATTGTGATATGTTTATTTTTTGTGTTGATGTTTTCTCTGTTGTTCTTATTAATCTGTTCTGGGGCATTCTTCTTTGTGAGCTGATGTTTCACTTTTTTCAGGGTTTGTTTTGTGGTTGTTGAGACTCCTGAATTACATTTCTCGATTTGATATGTTGCATCTTTATTGTGCTTTATGGCTGCACTTAAGATCCCCCTTAATAAACTACGTACAAACCCAATTTCAGTTACTACCGTTCTCATCAGCTTCTTCTCCATCTGGAAAGACTATAATGACTGTAGCACATCGTGCTTTTTAATATGATGATGTCATAGTTTTCATGATATGATTACTGGATTATTTCTTTCACTGTTATAGCTTTGATTGAGTTTGGAGCCTTCCCTCCCTCAGTAGGATTCTGGGTGATGTGTCCTGTATTTGCTTGTAAAATATAAAGTTAGTGGTTTTGTTCTTTTAAGCCAAAGCCAAGAAATTCTTTCAGTATTTCTTGTAGCTCTGGTGTGGTTTATACGAAGTCTCTGAGTTTCTGTTTATTTGTGATTGTCTTAATTTCCTTTCCATATTTGAAAGATAGTTTTGCAGGATACGTGATTTTTAGTTGGAAGTTCTTCTCCTTCAAGGCTTTGAATGTGTCATGCCACTGTCTCCATGCCAGCATGGTTTCTGCTGAGAAATCCAATAAAAGCCTGCAGAGTTTCCTCTGAATGTTAGCTTTGCTTTGAGTTTTGCTGCCTTTGAGAGTTGCTGCTTATGTTTCATTTTTTTAAGCTTGATTATAATATGTCTTGGAGTCTTTCTTTTGATATGTTTATTGAGTCGCATTCAATATGTATCTTGGATATCTGTATTCTCTTCTTCCCTGATTTCTGGGAAGTTTTCTGACAGCAGCTCAGCAATAATACTTTCTGGGTTCTCAGGTGTCTCGCCCTGTTCAGGAACTCTAAATAATCATAGATTGTTCCTCTTAATAGTCCCACATTCTTCTTAATTCTTCTTCATTTTTCTTGTTTCTTTTTCCTGATTTCTCCTCAGAGATGCTGGAGTCAGTAGCTCTGTCTTCCAAATCATAAATTCTCTTTTCCATTTGTTTCATTCTGTTTTCTTGGCTTTGAATTGAAGTTTGATTTTGTTCTTAATCTGTTGGATTTCAGAGTACTGGTATTCCATCTGATCAAACAGCTTGCTTAATTTTTCATTTTGATCTGCTGCATTTTGTATAAGGTCTAGAAGGGCTCTCTATATAATCCTTTTGTATTCACCTTCCAATAGTGTCAGCAAAGCTTCTTTGTCTGGGAAATTCTGTGGTGCTTTCTTTTGGGGACCTTTTGAAGACAGAGGTGATTTCTAGATTATGGTTTTGTCCAGAGTTTGTTGCTTTTGGGGCATCATATGAGTCAATAGAGGAAAGGAGAGATGTTGTGAGGATGGACCAGAGTTCTTTCTCTAGATTGTCTTAAAATGAGAGGTAAAAAGTGTCTCACAACTTCCAAAGTCAGTCAGGTATACAGGTATATAGGTCCCTCTTTCCAGCTGGCAAAGTAAGCACCTCTATATTGAACCCCAGATGTTACAAACTAGCTCAAAATACAGAAAGGCTGCTGGGCTGCTGGCCTTTGCTGTTGGGTCCCAGCTGTAGGCGACACTGTGTAGAATACTGCTTTTCTGCCAGAAAAGCATTCTCCTCTGGGCAGGCACTGGCTCCCAGTCTAGGAATTAGATCCAGCTGTGGCCTGACTTGATGGCACTTGGCTTGGCTTGGCAGTGGCATCCGTGTGGGTATCGCTACCTCCCAGTGGAACAAGATGGTGTCCCACACAAGCTCGCCATCTGGGTGGGACTAGGTTACTGGTGGAAGGAGAGGCCAAAGGTGCTGAGATGCACAGAGTCCACAGCCTCTATTGCTTGGCCCCAGCCATAGGTGGCACTGTGTAAAATACTGCATTTCTTCCCGAAAAGCACTCTCCCCCAGGCAGGTGCTGCCTCCCCGCCTAGGAACTAAGTCCAGCTTGGGCCTGTATATGGGTATATCCACCTCCCAATGGATGAATATGGCATCCCGCATAAGCTTGCCACTGCCTTGGTATTAGCTAGTATCTGATGGAGACAGAAAGAGAGGCCAAAAGTGCTGAGATGCACAGAGTCCAACGCCAGGCTCTCAAAACATAGCAATTGTGCATGAGTCAGATCCGACTCGATGGCACTTGGTTTTGGCTGGCTTGCCAATCCCACCACCAGTGTGTCTGAGATTAGTAGCTATTCAAGTCCCAGCTCCCCTCGCTGGCTAAGACAGAGAAAAAAAAATTAAAATGGTGAGTTACCTTCAGTCTGTGTAAGCTCATGCTCACTGAGAGTGGGGTCAGTGAAAGAGAGGATGTTTTGCGTTTGGTCTTACGAAGTCTAAAGCCCTATGTTAAGCCCTAGGGCTCATTAGGTGACCAGAAGGCTCTGTTTAATTATCAATTCAGGTCTTGTTTTCCAGAGGGATTTAGGGAGACATGTGTTTAGTCTGCCATCTTGACTCCACCTCAAATTACATTTTTTTTAATGAGGATGAGAAACAAATTATCAACTCAGTATGGAAAAGGAAGAAACTGTGGGAAAGTAAAGCATTACAAAAGAAAAACAAAGTAAGAGACCTCACACCAAGTGGCTTTAGAATCTATTTCCCTGCCTTGGTAGGCAAAACAGCCTAGTGCTGGTATAACAACAGACACATAGACAATGGAACAGAACTGAGAATCCAGATATAAAATCATCTGCCTATGTGCAGCTGATATTTGTCAAAGGCCCAAAGTCTGTAAAATTGAGCCTAACTGGGTATCTAACTGCAAAAAAATGAAGCAAGACCTGTATCTCACACAATGCACAAAAAATAACTCAAAATGGAACAAAGACCTACATATCAAATCTAAAACAACAAAGATCATGAAAGAAACAATAAGAACAACAATGGGAGCCCCAATACAAGGCATTAACAGAATATAAAACATTGCTAACAATATACATACATCTGAAAACAGGTAATTGAGAACATCTAAAAATCAAACATGTTCATCCAAAGACTTCCCCCCAAAAATTAATATAACAAATTCATCAACATCTAATCTCTGAAATCTATGATGTGGCATAAAACCTCAACAAGAAAAAAAGATGAACAACCTAGTTAAAAAATGGGCAAAGGATATGAAAAGGCACTTCATCAAAGAAGATGTTCAGGCAGCTAACAGACACATGAATAAATTCTCACCAACATTATCCATTAGAAAAATCAAATCAAAACTACAATGAGATAACATCTCATCCCAATAAGGCTGGCATTAATCTAAAAAATAGAAAGTAATAAACATTGGAAAGGCTATGGAAAGACTGGAACAACTGCTGGTGGGGATGTAAATGGTAAAATGATTTTGGAAATCAATTTGGCACTTTCTAAAAATCTAGAAATAGAAATACCATATCATCCAGCAATTCCAGTTCATGGAGCTATCACATGAATAGATCCATTCATACTAATATTTACTGTTACACTATCCACAATAGCAAAAGAATGGAATCAATGTAGGTGCCCATCAATTGATGAATGGAGAAACAAACCATGGCCTCTTCACACAATGAAATACTATGGAATGATAAAGAACAATGACACATTTTTCTAACATCTCAACATGGAAGAATCTAGAAAGTATTATGTTGAGTGGAATTAGTCAGTTGCCAATGAGAAATATGGTAAGAGACCACTATTGTAAGGAGTCAAGAAAAGGTTTAACACAAAGGAAAATAGTCTTTGATGGTTACAAAAGTAGAGAGGGATGAGAGTGGAACTCAATAATTAGACAGTAGAGAATTATTTTAGGTGAAGGAAGGAACAACACATAGAGAAGAAGTCAGCACCACTGGACTAAACCAAAAGCTAATGAGTTTCCTAAATATAAAAAGATGCTTCAAGGAACAGACCAGGGACAGGAACCTGGGCACCATGGTTTCAGGAGACACATAGGTCAATAGGCATAGCGAAGCTTATTAGGAAAGTGTTCTGTATCCGATTTTGATGAGTGACATCTGTGGTCTTAAAATCTAGCCAGTGGCCTTCTAAGAAGCATCAGTTTGTACCAACACAGGAGCAAAGGAGGAAAAAGAACATCAAAGACATAAGAAAAAAAAAAAAAAGAGAGAGAGAAAGGACCACATAATTCAGAGCATGAGACCAGACTACACTGATAGGGAACGCAGCAAAGAGTCTCTGACATAAAGGGATAAAAATGGGGTGCTGAATTTGCATCCCATTAAAAAGACAGGACTTGACAAGCTGGAGGGTCTGAAAAACTGGAGGGTCCCTGGAAGACTTGATCCACAGACTCTGTGTCAGGCCAGACCTGAAACTATTTCTGAAGTCAACTCTTCAGACAAAGATTGGACTGAGAGGGAAAATGATACTGACAAAGAGTGTTTCCTAGCTTAAATAGATACATGAGACATGAGACTTACTAGGCAACTTCTGTCCAGAGGTGAGAAGAGAAAGCAGAGGGAGACAGAAATTGGTTGAATGCACATAGGAAATACAGAGTGCAAAACAAAAGAAGTGTGTTGTCGCAGTGTGGGGAAAGTAAATAGAGTTCCATAACAATGTGGGTATAAGTTTTTATATGACAGACTGTCTTGAATTTTAAACTTCCACTTTAAGCACAATTAAATACTATATATATGCCTATATATTCAGGTGCTATAGGAGGCTACTGAATACTGAAGAATACACTTAACATTTTCGACATCCCTGCCTATAATTATGTTGGAGAAAAGAAGACTAATATACCAAAAAGAAATTTATATAAAATATTTGCAATGATGTACAACCAAATCGATGTGGCAGGTTCCAAAGATCAGTATAGCTGCTAAGATAATTTAAAAAAAAAAAAAAAGTGAGAGAGAAACAGTGTGAGATCTTTGTGCAGGGAAATAATGACATTCAAGCTCTGTGTGGAGAGGTGAAAGTCAGGTGACTGACCTGACAGAAGTGTTTTCATAATTTTATATTGAGAAGTATTTGTTGAGAGACCACTGAGGAAGACATCAGTTTTGGTTTCAGTACTAATGCCCAAATATAGAAGCAACAGTTTCAAATATACAGAAGATAACCTTCTAGAATTCTCAGGGATAAAAGTAGGAAATGAAAGCATAAATGTAAGTGACCCGTGAAATACTGTTGCGGTGTTTGTTTTAGCGTAGCCCTGCCTTATGAATTATGTATTGTGCTATGAGTAATATCCAAAAGAGTAACTAAGGTTATTACCAACCCAAACAGCTCTTACCCTGATTCCTAAGAAAACATCAGTCCTTGATTAAAAGTAGATATCTGAAAAGCATATAATATGCATTAAAACATGAGGTACAGCTCTAGGTGGAAAAATGGAGGATATTAATAATGGCAAAATTATTGACCAGGCTCAAAAGAAATTCATTTCATTATGTGAATCAGATATATTTCTTACTTGAATTTTAGAGGTTTGGCTAAAACTAAAAGAATTATAAATCTGTATCAACTAAATTTAGTTTTATTATCCTTCCCTGCTTCCCTCCTACTGCTTAAATAACCTGAAAGCAGTATTGAAGAATAAAAAATGCAATTAGTTTGTCAAATATTGTTATATTAAATCAAATAAATAACATGGAATTATTTTTCCCTTGGAAACCTAACTGTCAGGTAGTTACCTGCTTCAGTTACTTTGGCTCCTGTAGACTATTATCAGTAGCAGCACCAACTGACTTACATACAGTATTTCTGAGTTGGTGCAAATTCAATCCTTATTTGATGATCAAAGGAGCATCGTTGAAGAAACACTGGAAAGATACATAGCTCTGAAACTATCCACAGAATATAGAAAAGGTGAAAATATTGGACAGATAACTCTATGTCCTAGCAAAAATGCTGGATCTGCATTTTCAAGGAAAATTGAAACTATATTCCTCTATATATCAACTATTAATCATTTAGATGCTATTATACCGAAGAAAATAATTTTTATTCTTTCCACATCAGAGGCTTCGTGTATTAAATGCTTTCTAATGCAAAGGGAATTTTTCAAGTAAGCCAGGTTGAAAATGAACAAAAGAAAAATACAAAATACTTAAGATACTTCAGTTATCAATTACAGTTACAATATAAAGTATTTTACATGGACACTTGTATTTACCTAAGAAGCCAAATTCCAAATGTTACAAAGATTATGTAGCATTCATTAATAAAATTCTGTACTATCTAAAATTGCTCACACAAACTGGTCTACTCTTTTTTTTTTTTTTTTACTAACTCACGTTTCACATTATAGAGACAGTTTAATTTCTAAAACATTTTGCCTTTATTTCCTGAAGTGTAGAAAATTTTCCTGTCACCAGGTAGGCTGCCTTTCTTCTTAAGAGCATCTGACTTAGTTTTATATGAAAATAAATTATTCTTGTAGAAAATACATAGTGGGTTTGTGGAACTTCTGGAAGTCAATGACCTTTCTGAGACAGTGTGAGAAATACATTATCTACTAACGTACATTTTCCTGATTTTGGTCTATATTCTTATCGAATTTTTCTGTGTGTGTGTGTGTGTGTGTGTGTGTGTGTGTGTACACGCATGCACGCCTGCTCACTGTCCTGTCATCAAGTCCGGTCCGACTCACAGTGACCCTATAGGTCAAAGTAGAATTGCCCCACAGAGTTTTCAAGGAGCGCCTGGGGACTTTGAACTGCTAGCCTTTGAGTTAGCACACATAGCGCTTAACCCACCATGCCACTAGGGTTTCTGTGTGTGCGTGTCTACGGAAGAAAAAGACAACAAAACAAAAACAAACAACAAAACCCAGTCCCATAGAGTCAATTCTGACTCATCGACCCCATAGGTCAGAGTAGATCTGCCCCGTAGATTTTCCAAGGAGCACCCAGTGGATTTGAATTTGCTAACCTTTTGGGTTAGCAGTGGTAGAACTTAACCACTATACCACCGAGGTTTCTATGTAAGGAAGAGAGGGTGGAGATTAAGAGCTATTGGTAGTAACTATTGCTTAAAGTTTAGGTATTTATGTTGTCCAATCTCTAGCTTTTTTGTGCTCTGTTTCTATTACTGTTGTATTTCTCAACCTCTTCTGTCTCTCTGTTTCTCTCCATCTGTCTTTCTGTGTACATATATGTGAGTTATTAATAACAAATATGGCTCGGTGAGCCATTTATAGAAATGAGTACTTACATTTTCTAGATTGCATATTATTTGTGTTTGTAATTTCAACTTGAAATTTTGTTATTTCTTTTTTCTCCTCTCCCTTTTACCAACATTTTTTATGTTAGAAATGTTGGTATCATTTGACATTATAGCGTCTTCTTTAGCTTCCTGAATACAGTGGATGCATATTCACCAAAACGAGATTAATATCACGTCAAATGGATACTATGACTTATGGGTCCTTTATCTCCCCTCTTCTGCCCCACTTTGTGGATGTGACCTAATTTATAGAGATAATATTGCTTATTAGGTGAAAGCATGACGTTGTTTTGTTAAAGGCACGTGGAAGATTAAAACAGACTGACAGTGAGAATAGATGCTCAAGAGCTGTGAAGTTAAACCACCAGGTTCATGTCTGTTGGCTCTCCGCTTCGTTCCTATTCTTCCATACTTTCTGTCGACACATGGGACTGGAAACTAACAAACTAACTTTGCCAGATTCTCTTGACATTTGACTTCTAGCTATGTACTGTTAATGGGAAGTCCTGTTGTGAGTATAAAAGGTATAAAGGTAAAATAATTCTTTTTTTCTGTCTCTGGAGTACTTGCAACAGTGGCAGCAGCCAGCCAAGTGCCGTCGAGTCGCAGCAGTAACAGACAAATCCAACTTTGGGGATCAGTCTCAAGCAATGAAGGTCTACTAGCAGCTGCGCAGGAGTGCTGGAACAGCCTCCACTGTGCCGTGGGCGTGGGCTCCGGGTCTGGCAAGAGCATATCACTCAGAGAACTGGGAAGATGAAAGAAGAGCGAGCTCACACTGCGTCATAACCCTGCAATGCTTGTTAAAATTGGTTTCACAAGTTTCTTCTTCTTCTTCTTCTTTCTTTTCTTTTTTTAATGTGTTTTAATCATTTCAAAATAAGGAATTCTTTCAAAATATTTTATATGAATGGTACAGTAACAAAATCAGGTTAACACATCTCCGTGAGTCAGAATAGGAAGCCCTGGTAGTGCGGTGGGTTAAGTGCTACATCTGCTAACCAAAAGGTCAGCAGTTAAAATCTGCCAGGTGCTCCTTGGAAACTCTGTCGAGCGGTTCTGCTCTGCACCATTTGGTTGCTATGTTTCGGAGCTGTCTTGGCAGCACCGGGCGTTTCTTTTTTTCCTTTTTCTTTTTTTTATGAGTCATAATTGATCTCATAACAACTAATGACAGCAGCGTGACAGGGTGTATCACAGAACAAAAAGAAATGTGTATTAAGAACTGTCGTGCCTTAATTCTTGAAAATTTATCTCAGAAGAAAGCTTCAAAAAACAGAAACAGGTAGAAATTTCAGTGAAGCAACTATTTAAGAAGAGAATAACATGACGAGTCATTTTTTTCAGAAATAAAAGAGCCTTAGAAATCACCAGGTCAAATACTTCCTTCCCAGGTAAAAGAACCAAACAATATTTCTGTTAGTGATTTGCTAAAAATTACAAGACAAGTTGGTAAAAGTGGAGCATGCACCCAGATTTCCTTCTGTGTCATTGGGCATGTTACTGCAAATAGGGTGGTCAGGAATAAAAGATTTTACACCTATGCAAATTTGTTTTAATTCTACAGTTGGCATATTGACCTTGAAGGCTTAGAAAACCAGCAGATCAGTAGAGAGAAGAGGTCGATGCCATGAGAAATCCATATTTTAGGTACTTTTCAAAGTCCAAGAAAATACACACAGAGTATAAGACATATTGCTGATGGTCTTTACTTTACAAATGGATTTTAGGTAATTTTAAGTCCATGTACCATTTCCTGTGTTCAACAGATAATCTGTTTCGACTTTTAGGAGGCTGTTATGTCAATCTCAGAGGAACAGCCATTTTTTTTAGTCAAAATGGTCAACTATTGGCAATTTCATATGATTAAATCTGATAGAAAAGGTGCAGGTATTAAACCACTATATTTTTTAGAACACTTTAAGAGGTTCCAAATGCATCATATATCAGGAAAACTTTGGTAATAGAACCTTATAGAAAGAAATTATTTTTTGAAACTCCCAAGACCTATTGACTTTTGCTGGTAAATGCATGTCAATCCTCTTATTTCAGTATCAGGTAACAACCAAAGGGTTCATTGATTGTATGAAGTACTTTTATATCCAATCCATTATAGTACAGAATTATTTAGAAATCTGAGTGGACAAAAAAAGAAAAAAATACTGGACTTAGACTGCCATTGGAACACATACTTTCTAAAAGTAATGGAGGGACTTGAGTGATTAGGACATGATATTTGTTAAGGTTTGACTAAAAGTGACCAGTGAAATTTTTCTTGGGGTGGTTACAAATTTCCAGGCAACCAGGACCTCAACTTAAAAGTCTTTAATGAAGTCAATAATTTATATAATTTATTTTCCTTCTCTAAAAAAATAAGCAGATTTATAAAATATAACTAAAGAAAAACTGCATTTTCAGTACACTCTACTTTCTTTTCATTTTTATCACTTTGAAAGAAGAACTATTTGTCCTGGATGACATCACATTGTTCAAGTTTTGGTAACTAATAATGTTTGAAATGCACACTGATCAGAAACACTGAGAAAGGCTACTTGTCTAGTCAAACGTATCACTGGAGATCAAGATCCAGATAAATGTGTTCATTACAGTTCAGTCTACATGATGACACAAATCTATCTGGTAGATAAATCTGTATTTGGACAGTCCATTAAAAAAGGCACTAACAATTTTAAATGCACCATTGGGCACTTTATTACCCTTACCTATTGGCTTGAAAACTCAGTAAGTAGAAAAGAATAATATCCAAATTAAAATACATTTCTATTTTGTAATGCTTTTGTATTGATTTAGTTTTAAACCAGTTTTTAAATGTCAGGATCAGCAGTATAGAAGTAGAATTGTATGTTTCCGACTATAAATACTCTATATCCTTAACAATTAAATGTATTTTATGGGTATAACTTCTTGTTCTTCCTGGTCTTTTGCTGTGATTTAAAAGACATGTTAATGAGTAATTCAAGTTATGGAGATACGAATAACTCTAACATTGACAATAATTTTAATAAATTAATCTAGGAAGATTTTATAAGAAAATATCACATTTTCTGAAAGTGAGATAGAATGAAAAAATATCTTATGAAAATGATATGGATTTTTATATTATTTAGTAACTATTATAGTTATTACAGTAATTATATCAGTCAGACGGGGGGGGAAAACCACTTTAACTCTTCACCGAATAAAAAAAATTAGAAAAGGGAATTAATTACTTAGGTGAAGAATGAACTGAGAAGCAAAAAGAGGGCAGTGATTGAATTCAGAGATTAAGGTCACAGAACTGGCAACCACATTTAGAGCAGAAGAAACAGTGGGAGAAGATGAGAACCTGAGCCCAGATGACACAGTCTAGTCACTTTTGTTTGGCCTGAAGCCAAAGCAGCTGCTATCTGATGATCATGCTCTATAGACAAAGGGGCTGTGTTATCAAGGACGAAGCCACAAAGCAGATTAAACTGCTGCTAGATACCAAGCCAAAGGAAAAGGACAAGGGTATGATTCCATGGTTTCTGTTTCTCTCCTACCACTAACCCACCAATGCTTTACACTGGCTAAACTGGTAACCAGTTGTACAGGAAGCTTGGGAAATGCATTTTGGGTACCCTTAAAGATGTGTTCTTGATCTCTCAGTGCAGGAAAATGGCCTTAGCTGCTTCCTTCTGGATCTGTTCCTATGTTCACACCACATTTTTGAAAGACTATTCCAAGCCGAGGAATAAGGATAGCAGAGGTATTCACTTACGCGTGCCCCTTCCTGAAGGACAGGGGATTTTTTATAATTGGTTGCAGCAACTGAAGGATCTTCCCATAGGTCTAGCCAAAATTTTCTCATTACTTCACCGAAGTTTGAGACTCTTCCTTACCTCTTTGCTTTAGAAGGGATCAGACGTACTTCACAATCTGAAAGCACTCTGTATTTTGTAGTTCTCCCCTCTATTTCTTTCACAAACATTTCTCAACTAAATCTGCTTCTTGTGTCTCCAGCATTGACAAAAAGGCGTCTATCTGCTGCAGTGGAATAGCTAATGCAACTGAGTAGCAGACTAAAAATCTAATAATTACTGACAGAATTATAAAGACATTTAAGTGCAAATACATGCTTTATGCTATGGTCAGGATCCTTATTGGGAAGGGAAAACCTGGGGTGGTAGAATCCTGGAGGGGGACATAAGAAGGGTGCTCCTAAGCATGTTGACTTGGATGATCTCCTTGAACCCTTACACTTGCAGAGTTGAATCACTCTGCCCGTTAAGAGTTAACGTTTCCCCTGTGCAAGTATATTGCAGATGCCTCTTCTTTGCAAGGTGACAAGTGTTACCCTTCTGGAACCATTCCTACCTTCTCTCTGGAAAATTGCTGTGCTAATAAGGAAAGAGAGAGTCCATATACTAAAAGAGCTACTAGAACTACCTAGCAGATACTTCCAGGAAGTAAGGCGCTTGACCAAGGAGGGTAGAACATAAGACTAGATAAGTGAGAATTCATTGACTTGGGGACACCTTCTCAGGACACAGAACTTAATATCTTGGAAAGTATCCCAGAGGATGGGACAAGTTGTCTGTTAAGTAGAAGATCTTAGAAGCCTGGAGAAATTGAGGGCTAATAATGAAGCAGAAATACCTGAGGTGCCTTGGTAGACGTTAGAGGAGGGAATAACGGGGCTAAGGAAGGTGGATTGAATATATTGCGTTAGACAAGAAGACTCGGTAGAAGTTTGTGCATCACAGGTGGACCCATGATACATGCCTGCTACTAAGGCCACCAGGAGCGTGATGATGACAAGGCTACTGGCATCACTAAGAAATTCAGTGGTGGTTGTCCTCTGAAGGAAAGGGATGATGGTAGGAGAAATGATCACAGAGCTGAGCTTATCAACATGCAGGGGAATTTCAGAGGCCTTCCCCGCAGCAACAGATGGAAGATAGTGCCAATTAGTGCTTAAACCCTTGGCAACTAAAATTACCCAGCAGGCAAGGTCAGAGGGACAGTCAAAGGGTTCAATGAGCACAGCACCATGCAAGTGGTTAAGAGAACACAGCAAACCTACAGGTATAGCAGACAGGCAGGGAGATGGATCTTTCATCTCCTGCCATGATTCCTTAATATTACTGTCTTTTAAACATTTCTGTAGCCATGTCTAAAGGTGCTCAGGTCTGTTCTGTCTCAGACTTAAAGTAAACTCAGAATAAAACAGTTCACATTCAAGTGTTTGAGATCCTCATTACTCACGGCCAGTAAATTTTGGGATGCCACCTTTGTGTTCTTAGGACCATCTACTACTATCCTTGTTACTCAAGGAACACGACTTAAGCCTGTTGTTGTTCTTTAGCCATATTAACCCACCACCAGTATCCTCAACCTACTCCTATGCCTAAATACTTTATTGACTTAGTTTAAAAATCCAAAGGGCTACACTTCTCCCTACATTTTTCTCAGTAAGCTTACCCAGTTTTTGCCTAGACACCCAAATACCAATCTGAAGATTGAGTGTATTCTGTCTTGATTTTGCCAGTAGGTCTCTCAGGACTGGGCCCTAGACCTGTGCCCTGAGCTGTGGCTGAAGTCTGGGAGCTGAGATCTACTTCTACTTGCTCAATTCCTGTATATTTACATGGTAGAAGTTTCACGATACTATCCTTTACCAGTAATATTCAATTTCCTGGTTTCCATACTGGAATTAAGACTAAGATAGTTCTGAAATAATGTCTAGTTTTGAAGCCTCTCTCAAGGCAGCCTTTGACGTTAACTTATTCCCCTGCTTATTCCCTTGCTCATCTTGATGTACAGGTCCAGAGCCCAAGTCTGCCACAAACTCACCATATCCGCTCACTGTTTCCTTACATACAAATTGTGAAAATAAGAAACCTAAGCAAATGCATTTTTTATGAAATGAGGAAAATGTTATTAATTATATTCCATAAATAGAATAAAAATTTCTCATAAGTACTAAACTTAAATAGTATTTTCGATAGATAGCAGAGAGAAAAATACATTCAAAGATAAATTCTATTCAATCACCTTTTATGTATCACAGCACGAGCATGTTCATCATTGACTTTTTGAAGGTGACTAAAGCAATTATAAGAAAAAAATATTTTATTTTAAATACTAGAAAAGCATCCTTTAAATTATTAAAATCTTCAGGCAAATATGAAACCTATAATTATGTGTTTATAAACAAGGCAGCATTTTACAATCGTTAAGACACCTCATTCCCAAAGGAAGCAAGCAATATTGCTGTTGTTCAGGCAATGAAAGTACAGGACAGAGAGTGAACTCAGAAAACTCTGAGAATTGAGCACACACAAAAGGATTTAAACATGTTCAAAGTGTGGTCTAAATGGCTGATCCAAAGCCCCACATGGCTAATTGAATTGACATGCACTCAATTATTCAAAAGGTAAAACATTTCAAATTACCCATGCCAAAGAGAGACAGAAACTGAATAATTCTTTTAGAAGTTAAATTTGGAGATCAGAAGATCTCGCACATGTGGAACATTCTATGAATCACATACTATGTTTACTCACAATGTTTACTCAGACATTACACAACATGAGCAGAAAAATTATTATTTTTTTTTTATGGAGGACAAGTGATGGGGCATCTTGAGTATGTGATTTTACATAGGATAGTTTTCTAAACTTCTGAAAAAAATACAATGAATGTCAATTAAGTTCATGAACTCATCCAAGAAAAAATGCACACACCTCATTGCCAACTATCACTATGGTTACCTTCAAAGTACTCCTCTTGGGAAGCTATGTACCGAGGCCAGAACCTACTCCACTTTTCACAGTAATTTTGGGATCCTTTTTCTGGAATGGCCATCAGTGCTGTCATTGTATTACCCTTGATGTCCTAAATGTCATAAAAAATGTCTTCCTTTCAGTATCTCTTTTCTGATTGGGTAAAGAAAAAAGTCACTGGGCATCAAACCACTTGAGCAGGGAGGGTATTCCAATACAGTTAGCGGTTTGCTGGCTAAAAACTCCATCACAGACAACTATGCAGTTAAGTTCACGAACTTGCCACCTCGCCACCATGTGCAATGGCCATTCCAAAAAGAGTTCCAAAATTGCTCTGATGGGTGGGCCAGGCTCAGGCATTGGTGCATAGATTCTCAAGGGAAATCCTTTGAAGACGACCATAGTGATATTCAACAATGAAGTATGCAGCACTTAGAACAATTGGGCTTGTGGACTCAATTGGTGGACCTCATAGAGCTAGCAACATATAATAACAGTGTATTTCTGATTAATTATATCCATTTATGACTTAGAGAAAAGGATATCAAAATATGTAACAAGTCTAGAAAGTTTTTCAGTAGCTAATGCAATTTATATAGAGATTCTACTTCTTTTAATCAGAGATTTTTAAAATACAGTAGACAAAAATATTGTTTTCACTAGCACAATTAAAAAACTAAACTTTTGGTACATACAACCTAATTTATTTTAGAAAATTACGAATAGTCTTGCTGATATCACCATTCTTGTATTATTACCTGAATGGAAAACATTTTTT
This sequence comes from Heterohyrax brucei, assembly GCA_028571685.1. NCBI lineage: Eukaryota > Metazoa > Chordata > Mammalia > Hyracoidea > Procaviidae > Heterohyrax > Heterohyrax brucei. Next base: position 81,686,235 of record CM053144.1, read on the forward strand.
AAAAAAATCTCTTTTGGTTTAGTGGTCATAATGTAAATTCAACTGCATGAGAATGAGTATAATTTACAACATTTTACTAGCAGAAATCCATTAATTTCCTAAATATTTGTTTCATTCTTTGGTACATATTTGGTTGCTCTAATTTTTATTGCCCCAGGAGTCCCAGGGTGGTGCAAACACTCCCGCAGGTGCCTCAGAGGACAAGACTCTTAATCTCTTTCCAAAAGGTCATATCCCTGAGAATCCTGCAGACCACTGCACTCTATGCACATGAGTTGCCATAAGTTGGAACTGGCTCAGCGGTGACTGTCGACAACATGTTGTCTCATTTACTTGAGCTTACTTTTCTTTTTGTTAAAAATTCCTGAAAAAACCTATTGTTGAGAAAGTATAAAGAACACAAGGGGACTGTTGGGAGGATGAGACATGTGTGGAGCAGAGAGGAATAGTGTGCTGTCACCGGGCAGGGAGAGCAGTGGAAGCTGCATATAGGCGGGCGTGTAAATTTATATGGGAATGTACATTTTCACTCAGTCATATTAAATTTTTTAAAAAAAGAACACAGCATTTTCCAATTTAACATTTTTTAATGTGCACAGTTCAGTAATAATAATTGCATCAATCATGTAATGCAACTATCAGTAACATCTGCTGCCAGATTTTCAAGCATTAGATAATGTGGGGGTCAGAGACTAAACAATGGAGCAGACAGGTGGTACAATGCATTGGAGGTTGGGGTACAGAATATATTTGCCCGGTCCATAATTCTGTAGGGAACTGCTGCTTAAATATTTTGAGGATTGAGAGAAGAGGCTGGAACCAATTTTCAAAGTAAAATCTGTGAAGTGATTGATAATAAGCAATTTAATTCTAAAAAGAAGATAGATGCAAATATCAGGAAACGCCTAAGATATACAGACAAAAAAAAAAACAAACAAACAAAACAGGAAACCCTTATTTGCAAAATCAGAAGTAGTCAAACCTTGATCATTGCAAATGGCGCTATATTGTAAAAGATAATAACTGTATTTATTTTGCAATATGATTTGACGTGTTTGCAATTTGCAAACTGAGAGAAAAACGCCCTTCAATTGTATTAGAAAATTTTATTGAAAAAGTTTCAATTATCTGAAAGAAAAAGCACTGTTTTCATGTCTGTTCCTAGGATATTTTATTGAGTCATGACCTGGAAAAACAAGTTAATAGGCAGTTTATAACATTTTCACATGAGCTAATTTAGAGCCTTATTTAAAATGAAATGGTAAAAGTACAAATTGGTTGTGGAATCTAAGAACACAGGAGAACAAAAATACAGTCAAACAAAAAGAAATTAAAGCATATTAAAGCCACATCTACGTTGGTGGGCAAACACACACAATTATTCTGAGATAGAAAGCTGACATGAAAGAGCTGCTAAATAGACTGTATTACTTCAGCTAGACCCTCCAGCCCCAAAACCACAGAATTTTGGTAGGCTTTTATGTTACATGAAAATAAATATAAAGTTACAATCTCTTAAAAAGTATTTAAAAAATACCTTGCTACTGCTGAGTCAATTCTAACTCACAGGGGCCCTGTGGAACAGAATAGAACTGCCCACAGAATTCCCACAGAGGATTTGAACTGCCGACCTTTTAGTTAGCAGGTGTTAACACTTAACATTACACTAAAAGGGTTTCCGTACAATGTCTAGGAATATATAGAGTGAACACTTGACTCAGTGTAAAGAAAGAAAAGGTATCAGTAAAAATCATTCTTGAACATATAGGAAGGATCTCTATACAGTGGTGCAGTGCTTAAAACACTTGGCTGAGAACCAAAACGTTGGCAGCTAGAATCACAAGCTGCTACGTGGGAGAAAGATGTACAACCAACTTCTCTAAAGATTATAGCCTTGAAACCAAAGGATGGTGCCCAGATACACAAAAAAATGCTTAGTGTTTATTAGCCACCAGGGAGATGGATTTGTCAAGGATTGAACTGTGTTCCCCAAAATTATGTGTCAAGTTGTTTAGGCCATGATTAACAGTATTGTGTGGTTGTTCTCTGCTTTATCAAAAATTAATAACCTATGTGTTGTTAATCCTAATTTCTGCCTGTAGTTAATGAGTCAACACTAGCTTATGTTAAAGAGGATTAGGGTGAAAGGCAACAGTGTTACTGAGGTCACATCCAACTCAGATGTAAAGGGAGTTTCCCTAGGGTATGTCTTTCATGGCTTTTGTCTGGCAAAAGATAAATAAAAGCGAGCAGAGGGATGGAGTACCTCATCCTACTAAGAAAGCAACACTGGGAGTAGAATGTGTCCTTTGGACTCAAAGTCTCAGCACCAAGAAGTTCCTAAAGCAAGAAAAGATTGGTGACAAGGACCTTCCCCAAAAGCCGAGAGGGAAAGACTTACCCTGGAAAGGTGTCCTAAATTTGTACTAGCCTAATAGAGTATTAGAGAATAATTTTTTGTTGTTGTTAAAGCCATCCATTTGTGGTATTTCTGTTATAGCATCACTAGATAACTAAGACCCCATTCACTTCCGCTGGAATGGCTAAGATTAAAAAAAACAAATATTAGCAAGTAAAAGGGGAAATTGGAACACTTATCCATTGCTGGTGGGAATACAAGATGGTACAGCCGTTGAAAAAACACTGCATGGTGCTTTCTTCAAAAACTAAAACTAGAACTACTGTCAAAAGAGCAAAAAACAAATCCACTGCCATTAGGTTGATTCCAACTCACAGTGACTCCATAGGACAGAGTAGAACTGCTCCATAGAGTTTCCAAGGAACACCTAGTTGATTCAAACTGCCAATGTTTTGATTAGCAGAGGTGGCAATTAACCACTATGCCACTAGTGTTTCCAGAACTATCACATAACCCAGCAATTCCCCTCACAGGTGTATACCTAAAGACTTGAAAGCAGAGACTCAAAAAGAGACTTGTGTACCAATGTTCATTGCTACACTATTCACAATAGCTAAAAGATGGAAACAATCTAAATGCCCATCAACAGATGAATGAATAAATAAAATGTAGCACACACATACAATAGAATATTACTCAGCTAGTAGGAGAAATAAAGTTTTGATACATCCTACAGTATGACTGGAAGTTGAAGGTATTATACTGAACTAAATAAGCCTATCACAAAAGAATGAATATTATATTACCTTGCTTATAGAAAAAGAAAAGAAAAGGTAAACATGTAGAAACCAAAGTTTATTAGTGTTAAGCAGGGACAGGAAGGAGAGGGAAATGGAAGTTAACAGTGATGGCAAACTCCCATTGCTTAAGGTAGAGTTGCACAGCAATTATTGCATTTTTTTGCAATAACTTGTACACCCATAGGAAATTGAACTGGCAAAAGTTGTATGATAGATATTTTTACAACAATGAGAATAGCTGCTGAGACTGCTTAGGTATAATCAAATACCTCATGAGATTTGGTTCCTTGGTTTGGTTTCATGAGGAATCCCAGTTAATCGACCTAGTAACATGTTTAGAGTTTCTGTTCTACATCGTAATTCTTCGAGTAGTGTCTGAGGCCTTAAAAGCTTGCAAGCCAACATTCGAGGTACAGCAATTGGTGTATATTCAGAGCAACAGAGAAAGGAGAGTCCTGAACAGGAGGAGAACACACAGTGCATGACTATTTGCCTCTGTGAGTAGCTGTCTCATTTGTCACGATACCAGGATAACTGAATGGTGTCTAGAGACTATTACTAAATATTGTGGCCAAAGATTCCACAGAATAATCTTAATAAAAGGTGGGAAATGCAGAGCAGAATTTAAAGTTCTCATGGACTCTAGACTTTCAGAAGCTGTGGAGGCTGGACGAACACCTGGATATATTGCTCTGAGATAATCTTTAAACCTTACACAAAAACATACCCCCTGAAGTTATCTTAAAAGAATCATTTAGCTTCCATAAAAGAAATTTGCTGCCTTGAGCATTATGTTATTTTAAGAACAATCCATATGGAATTGAACTGACAACAGCAACTTGAAAGATTAGGTAAGAATCTTAGGGAACAAGGAGTTTGTGTTAATGAAGGAGGGACAACTCAGAAAAGGAGGGTAAGAGTGATTGCACACTTGAAGGATGCAATCAATGTCACTGAATTGTACAGGTAGAAAATGTCAAGTTGGTATGTTTTGCTGTGTATAGTCTCTACAGTAACAACAAAGTAAATTTTTAGAAAAACAAAAATAAGACTGATTATAGTCTTAAAAAGCCTATGAAGCAGTTCTACTCTGGCATATGGGTCTGCCATGAGTTGGAATTGACCAGATGACTACAGGTTTTCTTTATGACTTGGAATCAACAAGGTGGCATCCAACAATGGTAATACCGAATAGGTGAGCAAAACAAACGTCGATTCTTGGATTGATGAAGTTGAAAGCACAGGGATTTCAGAGTCATATACCTTTATATTGAGATTGTCTGATCCAAGAGAAAATATTTCATCTCCCTGTGCCTGTACTTCTTCATTTATATAGTAAGAATAATATTATGTTTCAATAACTGTAATAGGAATTAAGTAAAATAATGTTTGAAAAGTTTCATAATTCAGATCTATTACCTTCTGTGCTGTTTATAACTACTAAAAAGCAAATTATTTGTGTTTTTGAGAATATGTATAAGGACTCAAAAATAAAAGCATTGCTAATGAGATGGAAGATGCCCCAGTTAAGTAAACATTACTGAAGAAGAAGAACGAAGTAGGAGGCCTCTACGTGAATTTAGAAACTATTACACTGCCACAGTAGTCAAAACAGCCTAGTACTGGTATAACAACAGATACATGGGCCAGTAGAACTGAACTGAGATTCCAGACATAAAAATTGCCTACTTCTGAACAGTGGATATTTAGCAAAGGCCCAAAGTCCATAAATTGGGAAAAAGAAAGTCTCTAGCAAATAGTGTTAGTATAACTGGATATCCATCTGCAAGGAAAAAAAAAGACCCCCAATTCACACTACACACAAAAACTAATTCAAAATAGAACAAAGACCTAAAAATAAAACCTAAAACAATAAAGACCACGGAAGAAAAACAGGGGCAATGCTGGGAGCCCTGATATGCAGCATAAGCAAAATACAAAACATTGCTAACAATGCACAAACACCAGAAGAGAACATAGATAACCAGGAACTCCTAAGGATCATATAGTTATGGTCATCCATAGATTTTACAAAAAGAGTAAATAGACAACCTAGCTACAGAATTTTTTTTTTCCAAATATGATAAATCCAATCAATGTCACATGGGACTGCAGTGAGTTGGAATTGACTAGATAACTACTGGTTTTCCTTATGACTTGGAACTGAATCACTGGTATCCAATCAGCGCAAAATCTCAACAACAGGAAGATAAATAACATAATTAAAAAAATGGGCACTTCACCAAAGAAGACATCTAGGTGTCTGACAGACACATGAGGAAATGCTGATGATCATTAGCCATTACAGAAAAGAAAATCAAAACTACAATGAGATACCATGGTATTCTAACAAGGTTGGCATTAATCCAAAAAAAACAAAAACAAAACAGAAAATGATAAATGTTGCAGAGGCCATGGAGACACTGGAAGATCTCCACACTGTTGGTGGAAATGTAAAACGGTACAAGCACTTTGGAAATCTACTTGGCACTTCCTTTAAAAAGCTAGAAATAGAAATACCATAGGATGCAGCAATTCCACTGCTTAGAATAAATCCTACAGAAATAAGGACTGTCACATAAATAGATGCATGCACACCAGTGCAGGGCCACTGAAAGACATGATTGCTGGACTCTGTTAATCCAGAACTGAAACTGTTCTCAAAGCCAACCTTTCTTACAAATGCTGGACTGGGCTATAAAACATAGAATAATCCTGGCAAAGATTGTGCTTCTTGGATTATGTAGATAAGTGAGGCTAACTGGGCTGCTCCTTTCTAGAGGTGAGATGAGACGGTGGAGAGTGACAGGAGCTGGCTGAATCGACAGGATCAGTACAGGGCAGAAAGGAGGAGTGCGCTGTCACAGAGTGGAGAGAGCAGCTAGAGTTACAGTGTGTGCACAAGTGTTTGCATGATGCATTAAATTGTAAGCTTTCACTTAAAACACAATAAAATATTCAAAGTAAAAATAAAAGCATTGCAATGTTTCCCATAAACTTGTTTTTACAGTGAAAAAATTTATTTTAACATACATATATGTTGAAGAAGGGGTGCAAAAGATGGTTACTGTTAACTCTTCAAAAACATTGTCTTCTTCAGCACATTTCCTTAGTTGGTGCACATGCATTTGCTCTAATTCTCAAGGCTCCTGGACAGGGAGGATTTGCATCCGTACTTAGCCTATTTGTGAGGGACAAGTTTGAGAGGTAAGTTTTCAGTATGCTGATTCTCAGACAGCTGTAAGATAGTAAAATCAAGGTGTCATACAGAGAGATGTGTGTATGCATATGTGTATCCATACCTCAGCAAAGGGATTGGGGACCAATAAGCTAAATTTGGAACTCATTACTCCATGGTTATAACTGAAAGATGATTATGGATAAATTTGCCTAGGAAGAGAACACAGGTTGAGAAGAGAAGATGGATTGAGATTCATTCCTGTCAAACCCAGTATTTGAGAACAAATAGAGGAACGTGAATGTGTAGCGGATTTTGGCTGGATACAGAATTGTTAGAAATGAAGAAAATCAGAATTGTGCAAAATCAAAGAAGACTTCACCACTGCATCAAGGATACCACAAAGTAAAATTATTTGGGAGTTGAAGCATCTTCTACAACCGAATACAAAAATATCTCTTCTCAAGTCCTTGATTCATTCCCTTGGGTTATAGCACACAGACAATTTTTTATTCACATAAAATTCAGTTCTACTTGTCTAAAATACTTTCAATTTTGGGGGTCAGGACCATCTAGGTTATAGGAAACAATATCTTTTACTTGAAGTTAACACTTTCTAGATATTACTGAACATCTACAAAATATCTTCTGGCAATACTTAGGTTAGTATTTGCTTGGGCACTACTGCCTAACCAAGTTGACATATAAAACTATCATACCAGGCCTCTGCCTAACCCTCCCCCTCAAACTATATTTTTGCTTAGCTAAACCCATTTATTCCGCTTACCAAAGTAAAGGGCTGGCCCAGTAGATGGCTCATATATTATTAAATGTACTGCAGACACAATATATTTGCATATATGTAAAATACCAAGCTGTACACTTAAGATCTGCACACTTTGTACATCTTAAAGTTCAATAAACTATTAGAATAATGCACCTATGTATGAATATCCTTTTTATTTTAAGGAAATTTAAGTTGTGTTTTCAGTATACATACATATAACCTTGAAAATTTTAACCAAAAAGTTTTTCTAGGTATCTTGAAAAATACTTCTTACAGGTTACAAGTATAATTACTTCTATCTATAGAGCAGAAGGAAACGCTGGTGACATAGTCGGTTAAGTGCTATGTCTGCTAACCAAAAGGTTGGCAGTTCAGATCTGCCAGTTGCTCCTTGGAAACTCTGTGGGGCAGTTCTACTCTGACATATAGGGTCACTATGAGTCAAACCCAACTCAATGCCAGTGGGTTTTTTTATAGAGTAGAAAAATCCACATTAATAATTATTTGCAAGGTACCAGAAATTAACCAGTCGTCTCAATCCCATGGGCTTTGAAACTTCAATAAAATATGTCAAAATCTATACTTCAAACTCAATGCTACTTTGTGAGAAATTCAGTTGATAGAAACTTTTAATTATTTGATGGTATAGTATAAAGTTACAGTAGCTTACAGAATTTAACCCCTAAATTCATATTTACAGTATTTATGTTCTTCACTAATACACAAAGGTAATATTTTCTAGTTGTTAAAAAGGTAAGATTATCCATGGTTAATCTGGGATATCACAGTGTGAATACAAACTTTATATTAATAGCCTTAATATCAATTACTGATAACAGATGAAAAACAAAGTAAGAATCAAAAGAGAATCTGATGCATACAATTACAATGACGTAAACCCACTAACAGTCTATGACAACTTTAACTGTAGGGCCACTGGTAACAAAATGAATTTACAGTTTACTTCCTCAGTGTTTATTTTATTTTCTAAAATTTCTGATCTTCAACATCAGCAAAAAAAATCACCTCGAGGGTTTAATATTATGCTACAATTGTACATAAAGGATATTATGAGCATTTGGCCTTTGGTTCCCAACCATAGAACATATCTCACCTTTATGACTCCAGGACAGTATTTCTACCCCCAAGGACTTCGATGCTGTACTAGGTAATTAAATGGAAAACAAGTAACCTGTCTGTGTATGTTTTTATGGATCACAGGACAGAACAGGGAAATATTTTCTATAATGGTAAAAAGATACCTTAACCACCAAACCTTCAGCATAATACAATGTCATAATGCACATTTCTGCCTTCCAAAATCTCCTAGGAAAAAAAACTCCAATAAAATTTCAAGAACTTTCATGTAAAAATACATTTTCAATAGAACAGTCTGTAACGCCTTGATGCATTTTGAGGAAATCAACACCTGCTAAAGTGAATGGAGACATCAATGTGCAAAGCAATGAAACTGCTGTCAATATTTTAGAATAGCCAGGATCTATTCATAACTTGGGAAAAAAGAGTTATGTGCCTAAGCTTAAGTACCATAAGATACTCTGCCAAATATTGACATGTCCTTACACACTGATTAAGAAAAATATCTTTATAAAAGTGTCTTCTCCAAGATTGATGAGACAGATAAATCAAGACAATAGTTAATATATTTTCAGGAGGAAAAACACATACTGCAATAAACAATTTTTATCTGTATTCCAGGCTTATGATTATCATTGTCATAATTCCTGGCATACTATGAATTCATTATAATAATTACATTCAAAGGAAAATTGAATTTATAGAAATATAAGGAAATGCTCTAACTTCCAATATTTTTTTAAAATACAGACACTTGGAATTTTTCTTTTGCTAAAAATTTAAGTGCCATTTATCTTATGTGAAAAGATATGAATAACAGAAAAGACATGAATAACAATACACTAATCTGACAATTTTAAGACTCTGAAACTCGTATTTGATTTGTTAAGATATTTTGGATGCTTGTGAAACTTGCAAAACCTGTGAAGACATTCATATCATAACATGTGCCTCACAACACAAACTTATCCAGTTGTTTCACATTCTCCAAGGAGAGGCACTTTGTCTCTCCCCACCCCAAGCCTATTAATAAAATCTCAGTAATACATATAGTTGAGAATTCTGAAACAGTTTTTGTATCTTAGCTAAAATATTATAGCTTCTGAAAAGATCAGAGTGATCTTTTATTTTCCTTATGACCCACCTACTGCCACTGAGTCAATTCTGACCATGTAGGACAGAGCAGAACTGCCCTGAAGGGTTTTCAAGGAGTATCTGGTGGATTCAAACTGCTGACCTTTCAGTTAGCAGCTGTACCACTTAATCACTAAGCCACCAATTGATCACAGCACCCAGGTTAGGAACACGCAATGGATACTCGCAGGGAGGCAAGAATTCTAAGGTCATAGTCTTATTTAGGGGTGCCATAATTTGACTGATAAGGCTCTTTAATATCAAGTCACCTGAATTACAAATTAGCAACTATTATAAACAAGTAATAAGTAACCATGTAATTCTTGTCTCCCTGTAGTTGTCAATCTGGAAACCCTGGTGTATTGTGGTTAAGTGCTACAGCTGCTAACCAAAAGGCTGGCAATTCAAATCCACCAATTGCTCCTTGGAAACTCTATGGCATGGTTCTACCCCATTCTATAGTCCTATAGGGTCACTATGAGTAGAAATTGACCCGATGGCAGGGATTTGGTTTATTTTTTGGAGGAGGGAAACCTAATCTATCAAGAGAAGCAGCTTGGTACACTGTATAATGTGCTAAGTCAAGAGTTAGAAGTTCTGTCTCTCCCTTGAATCAGCCATTGTGTAACTTGGGCATGGCATTTCACATTAAACACAATCTAAACACTATATATGTAACCAGTTACCATCTAGTTGATTCCAACTCATGGTGGGCCAAAGTGTTTCCAAGTATAACTGCTTCATATGATTTTCAATGGCTGTGATATTTCAGAAGTGGATGATAGGCCATTATTTTGAGGCACCTCTGGGCAGAGTTACACTGCTAAGCTTTTGGTTAGCAGCCAAGCACTTGACCGTCAGTGCCATTCAGGGACTAAATACTACATACCCATAATGACCCTGTCCTATAAGGTTGCTATGAGTCAGAATAGACTCAACATAACCCCTGAACCACCAGGGCTCCAAATACTGCACTCTAGCAATAAAACAAAGTACTTGTCAAGATAATACTTAAATTCTTTTCCAGCTTTAATATTCTATAATTCAAGACTTTAAGGTACATTTAGTCTTGATGTCTAACATTGACATTTCTCAAGAAATAAGTGAAGTTATTGCCTTTAGGGAATTTAAGTTAATAAAAACATACTACAGATACTTATGGAATTTTAGAACAGCCTTTTGGAAGTATAGTAAATGGAAATGAGCACTAATAGAATAGTTGTAGAAAAAAACAAGGTAAAGAGGGAAGGAATTGGTAAGATAGAAAAGAAAGACAACATCAAATGCTGCCAAAGATACAGGGACACTAGAAATCCCATAAATCGCAGGAAAAAGAAGAATAAAGGTAAATAACACTGTATGACAGGCACTTTCTTCACAATTATGTATGACACAACAATTTCTCTTGCAGATATTTATGTAAGGTAAATGAAAATATGCATCCACCAAAGGACTTGCATAAGAATATTCCTATTTGCCTTATTCATAACAGTCTAAAACAGAAAACAACCCCAAACATCTGTTAAAAGGTGATTGGACAAACAAATTGTAGTACATTCCGACAACTGAACACTGCTCAGCACTAAAAAAGATATACTTACTGAAACATAAAACATGATTAATCTCACCAAATATTTTGTTAATGAAAGAAATCAAATACCTCAAAGTACATACTAATTCCAATTAGATGACTTACAAGAGAGGAGGAACTAATATTTTTTGATTAGTGTTAGAATGTACATTTTTTTTCTTATAAGATTAGGAAAATTGACCGGATAAGGATACAAAAGAATTTTCAGAGGGGTATAAATATTTTCCCTCTTGTTTTGGGTGTTGGTTTCATGGGTAAATAAAATCATTGTTAACTATGCAACAGAACATGTAATCTATGTATTTTATCATAAGCAAAGTATATCTCAATAAAAATTAAAGACATTATTGAGTGAGCTAATCAAGGAATTTAGGGCAGATTACTCACTTAAAAAAAAACTGCTATGGGTGTAAAAAGAGATTGATACACAAACACATAAATAAAAATAAATACTACTTTTACAACATGGTCAATACAGATATTCTTGAGAGAACTGGACAGAAAGGTGAACAAAGATTAAAGAGATAATTGGTCCAATTAGAAGAGTATAATGATTTAAGAAGGGGAACAGAGGTTAAGTAGACAGTAGGGCATGAGAACATGAATTCCCAGCACTAAGAGATGAAGTGAGCATAAAAATGTTCTTCCATGTCTGTAGAAAGGGATCCCATGAGGAAAAGGCTAGGTCTTGCAACAGTTGTCTCTATTCTACTATATATAAATCAGGTTACCTTTCTCAAAGAAAGACTTTCAAACTATTCAAGATGAAGCTTCTGGAAGGAGACTGGATGCTTTAGTCTTACACAGGCTGAGTCTAACTGGGCCAGTAAAATTTCATCAGCTTGTCTAGAACTGTATTAGGAAGCAGAGTCAAGAAATACCCAAGAACAGGAACAGGTAGATATAGAAATATGAATAATCAGATCTTATCTTTCTGGGGATAACTATGTAAAAAATAATTATATATATATATATTAAAGAGCCCTGGTGGTGCAGTAGTTAAGTGCTCAGCTGCTAAACAAAACATTAGTGGTTCAAGATCACTACCCACTGCACTGGAGAAAAATGTGATTGTCTGATTCCTCAAGGATTTGCAGGTTTCAAAAGCTTGTGGAGTAGCTCTACCCTGTCCTTTAGGATCACTGTGAGTTTGAATCTGACCTGATGACAATGGGTTTGAGTTTGGGGGTATATAAAATAATAAGCACAGTTCTTTTTGTGCATAAGAAAGACAGATGTTTTTGAAGAAGAAGGAAAACAAGTTTGGAAGTGGGGAGGAAAAAACTTATTCCCACAGCACTGTTGCTAAAGACAGAGAAGTCATTTGTCTACAGTATTTTAGAAGAGAAAAAAAACAAGTGGTAGCAATGAAGTAATCTGAAAATCTCTAACAGAGAATCAGTAAAAACAGTCAAAAGCTTTGCAGGGACATGTAAGTGTCCTCAGTGCCATTTTGGTTTTCTAGACAATTTTCAGTGGAGTTATGGTTGAATCTAGAGAGTAGTGGGTTTAAAAGTGAGCGGAAGGTGAGGAAGGCTGTATAGCCAGTGCCTAAATCCATTTTCAAGCATCATATCTATGAAAAGAAAAGAAGCAATGAGGAAATGGTAAATAGAAAGTGATACTGGCTTGAGGAAGGTTTTTTTCTATTGTTAAAAATGAACAAGCTTGAAAAGGTTTATATGCTACAAGGTGATAGCCAATAATTCCATGGAAAATTTTCAATATATTGGTGAAGAAGACAGCAGGAATGGTGGCGGGCCAAGTCCCCTAGGAAGAAGACTGAGAAACGCTGAAGATATTTTGAAGGAAAGAGGAAGCAGATGGCCAGAATTTCCTTCCCCTTTTCTCACTGTTTTTCTGACAGGACCATCTCCTAGGTGTGAATGAGTATTGGTTGTAAATGAAGTTTAAAAAAATGCTGTGAAAGTAAAAGAAGATAAAATTCTTGGAAACATGTTGAAGGAGATATAGGCAACTTTTTGAGATTTCTTATCTCAGCGATTTAATTTCTTAATTGAGTTTGACTTTTGCTGACATCACAAAATATTTTCAAACAGATCAGTTTAGAAATAACTGCCCCTAACTACTTAAATCTGCGGTGAAATCTGAGCATTCAGCTTAATGCTGCGTAGTGTAATCAATCATCGTCTAAGCATTTGTGTTTTCAGATTGTGTAGCAATCATACGCAGACAGAGTTCCTTCAGCCATAATAAGTGACCCTAATTATAGTTAAAGGAGGATGTAGGCCTTGTTAGATGGAAACGCGAACTACTGATAAACTCCATGAAAACAACACAATTGAGCCATTCTCCCCTATGAGCGCCGCAGCTGTGGGACATTTATTGTTCAACTTACTGGAACGTTAATTACGGCTCTCCTGTTTAATGCCCTTTGAAATCATTAACAAAAAAAAAATGAGTTAAATCAGAACATGTCAACATGAATAAATGTGTTTGGAAATGTTATATATAAAATACGACATAGGAGAGGAATTCTCAGTAGGCCTGAGAAAGTCAATAGATTTTATGTGCCATTGTCAATGATGTTAATGGCTTGGCAGTGACGAGTACCTGGCCCTGTTGCGCGTGCTGTTTTACTGCCTGCTTCGCCTCTTTTCTCCCTCAATTCTTTCCTTTCTCTCCATCCCCAGCTGCCTAATTCAGTCAGTCCCATGCTAAGATGCTAGTATAACACTTTTGTTTTCTACATGCAAGCAATTCAAAAACAATGCACAAAACAAAATGTATCACCACATAATATTTTGCATTAATAATATATGTTACTGCAAATGATTAGCACATAATATATTATTGGCCCTTCAAAAATTTATCTCCTCTGAATATATATGCTAGAGGGTAGAGACTATAGGACAGTAATGATATAGTATTGCCCTATGTACCGTACATTCCTTATCTTCTGAAAATCGTAATATTTACTGTCTTTCTTGCTGGTTTTAATTGGCTGTAAACCAAACACCACTTGGTCTTACCAGCTTCTTTCTGTTACTAATAAGTGCTTACACCTGCCCTCTTGACACACTTACATAAATTCTGCTTGTTATAGGCAGTCCAACTAATACCCACTCAGAGCCACTTCTGCCCTTTATCCCATGCATCTGATAAGCAGTTTTATTTATGTCCTTATCTTTTAGTTATGCTTTCAGACCCGTCTAACTTTGCTCTCTTCCAAATGTGTGAGTGTGACCTAGATGGCAAGAGAAGTTTCAACGTTCTTTATCTGGGATTCTTTATTCCTTCTTCACACATACTGTGTTCAACTCAGTCATTATTCACACTTTTCCTGGAATTAGGAACTACATTGTTAGCACTCTTTCTGTGGATGTCCCCATAACATTATAACATTCTGTGGATGTCCCCATAACATTAGATTTTTTGGCAAAATAATAACTCATGATAATAGTTTCAACTACTGAATAAAAACAGGCAATAATTTGATAGTCCTAATTCCCACTAAGATTCTCTGGGACAGTTAGAATCCCAGGTATGGAATATTTTGTGTCTACAGACTTCATTTTTGTTACACCATGATAGAATTAAGGTCTACCTGGTATAAACAATTAGAAACTCATGAAAAATATGTAAAAGTAAAATTTATAGGTACCGTGTAATAGCATTTAAGGAACACAATTCTTGATCCCTGAAATCACCTCATCATTGTACCTTGAGGTACTTTTCAGACCTGTACAGGGATAGTTAATGAAATAGCTTGACATTGCAAATGAAACAGTGGTCAGTAGAAACAAAACTCAACACACTGTAAGGAAGACAATGAAATACAGACCTTCATTATGAAATATTCATAATATCCAGTATTTGATGAAAAAAGATCTAGGCACAATTAAAAGTAGTAAAATGTAACCCATAATTATGAAAATGTTGGTGAATAGAATCATACATATATGCTTGCATGCATGCACACACACACACACACATGCACACACGCACGTGAGTTCAGACAATTAAGTTAGTGAACTCATCCCAGAAAAAGTGCTACATACCTCACTGCTGAGTATCAATCAGTATGGTCACCTTCAAAGTACACACCTTGGGGAGTTGTGCAGCTATGCCAATACCCTGTCCACTCTTCAAAGTGATTTTGGAACTCTTTTTCTGCACTGCCCATGAGAACTGTCATTGTACATGGTCTGACGATTAAGTTCACGAACTCATACTAGAAAAAGTGCTATATGCCTCATTGCTGAGCATCACTATGGTCACCTTCAAAGTAATGCCCTTGGGAAGCTATGCAAAAATGCCAGTACCCAGGTCACCCTTCAAAGCACTTTTTCTAGGATGAGTTTGTGAACCTGATTGTCAGACTTCATCCAATGACAGTTCTGATGGATATTCCAGAAAAAGAGTTTCAAAATTGCTTTCAAGGGTGGAGTAGGTGCTGGCCTTGGTCCCTAACTTCCCAAGGGGAGTACTTCAAAGGCAATTGTAGTGATACTCAACAGTGATGTATGTAACACTTTTTCTAGGATGAGTTCATGAACCCAATCGTCTGACCTCCTGTGTGTGTTCATGTGTGCATGTGCATGATTGCGAGTGTAACAAAGCCCATGGGAGTACCCAGTAAGGAGTGTAAACTATTAGCAATATGTTCAAAGATTTAAATAAAATTGAATACAATAAGGAGAGATGTAAAAAGGAACTAAATGGAAGTTCAAGAGCTGAACAATAATTTTTTGAAATTAAAATTAATTACTGGATGGACAAGAGCAGATTAGATGCTACAGATGAAAGGCTCAGTGAACTTGAAGGCAGGGTGCTAAACCCATTAAAATGGAAACACAGAAGAAAAATGTTGAGAAAAATAAGAAAAGAACCATAACTGGTGGGATAATAAATTAAGCATGCCATACATGTGGCTAAAGTTCCAAACAGAAGACAAAATAGTTGAAATGGCTTAAAATGTTCAAAGATTTATAATAATAATAAGCCCACAGAGTAAAAAAGTTCAACAAAACCCAAGTAAAATAAGTAGAAAGAATTCTGCACCAAGGCTTATCACAATGAGTCTTCTAAAATCATCAATAAAAGCAAAGTCTTAAAAGCAGTCAGAGGATGAAAAACATTACATAGGGGAAAACTAAAACTAAAAATTGACAGTGACTTCCCATCAGAAAGAAATCCAACTCAGAAGAAATGGCAAAAACACAACTAACATTCTTGAAGAGAACAAGTAGCAGGACATTGCAACAGGGAACTGCGAGAAATTCAAGCCAGTTTCAGAAGAGTCTGAGGAATGAGAGACGTCACTGCTCATGTCAGAGGCTCTTGGCCAAATGCTATAAATAACAACAACAACAACAAAAGTCTGCCTGTTTTCTTGATGACACAAAGATATTCGCCTGCATGGAACATAACAAATTATGGATAACATTGTAAAGAATGAGATTTCAGAGCATTAATTGTGCTCCTGAGAAACCTATAGACGGACTAAGAGGTAGTCACTCAGGTAGAACAAGGGAACACTGCACGATTTAAAATCAGGAAAAGTGTGTGCCAGGTTTGTACCATACTTACTTATTTTGTGTGCTGAGCAAATGTTCTGAGAAGCTAAACCATATAAAGAAGAAAGAGACATCAGAAGAAGAAGTCTAATTAACAACCTGCATTACGCAGACAACATAGTCTTGCTTGCTAAAGGTTAAGTGGACTTGTACTTATTAATGAAGAACAAGGATTACAGCCTTCAGTATGGATTGCATCTCAACAACAATAAAATAAAAAATCTTATGTCTGTTACAAATAGCAGTACCGTGATGAACAGAGAAAAGATGGAAATTGTCAATGATTTCATTTTACTTGGATCCACAATCAACACCCGTGCAAGTAAGAAATCAAGTGACGTATTACTTTGGGGAAATCTGCTGCAAAAGGTCTTTTTAAAGTGTAGAGAAGCGAAGATGTCACCCCAATAACCTACGCCTGAACCAAGCCACAGTGTTCCAGCTGCCTCACACACATGTGAAAGGACAGTAAGGAAGACCAAAGAAGAATTTATACCTTTAAAACGTGGTGATGATGAAGAATATTGAATATATTGTGGACTGCCTGAAGAATGAACAATCGCTTTTGTGAGAAGTACAGCCAAAATGCTCCACTGAGGCGTGCATAGTAAGACTTCATCTCACATACTTTGGACATATTATCAGAAGGGACCGTACCCTGGAAAAGGATATCAGGTTTGGTAAAGTAGAGGGTCAGGGAAGAAGAAGAGAATCCACAACAACACAGATTAGCACAATGACAGTAACAATGGTCGCAAGACTAGGCAATGTTTCATTCTGTTGTACTCAGGGTCCCTATGAGTCAGAACCAATTCCATGGCGCCTAACAGCAAAAAAGAAAATATAAGATGTTAACTTAAAATGTTATAACAAAACACATCTTTCAAAAATAAAAGCTGAACAATGATATTTTCAGAAAAAAACAAAAGATGAGAGAATAATCCAAGTAGATGTGCTCTTTAAGTGCTTCAGAATAAAGGAGAATGATGCTCCACAGGACTCATATTTACACTAAAATAAACAGCACCAAAAACATGGTAAATATTATGTAACAGAGTATCCTGAGAAATGCAACAGAAGCTGATGACAGAAACATGAATTAGAAGATCAAGAAAAGATGCAATAAGACTGCACAGGAACCTGAGAATTCATATGCAGAACTGAGTTTAGCTTTCAATAATCTAAACGATTTTGCATCCTGAACTAAAATGGCAACCTGGGATAAAAGTAGTGTAAAGTTACATATCAAGTCAACAATATAATTTACTTACATATTTTCATACACCTGGCTCAAATGATTTAAACTCAAACAACAGAAAAGTTGCCATTCATACCTACCCAGTGGTGCCACAAAGCAAAGGCCCAGTACTCTGCTGCCATAAAGATTATAGCTAAGAAAATCCTATGCAGTGCACTGCTACTCCTACACACATGGAGCTGCCGAGAATTGGAATTAACTTGATGGCAATGGGTTTGGTTTTTAGTTTCATATTCCAAAATCAGGGTTTTAGAGCACTGACCTATCTAGTGTAATAAAAATAGATTTACAAAAGCATTAATTAAATATACATGATTCACTATGCCTAATGTGACATCTGGTGGGACCATCACCTGTGTGAATCTGGCCCAGATGTGATGAAGCACTGAAGATGATATACTATAACCTGTGTTGTATATATGTGTGATTTTGTCTCAGGGGAAGAACTCTGTTAGGTACACATTTCTTGTTCATCCTAAAGCCCTCTTGCTCCTCTGAGTTTCTTTTGAAAAAACAACCTTGGAATGGCTCCACTGCAATCAAGTCATAGTTCAAGAGAAATTCTTGTTAGTCATCAATCAAAAGCATCCCAAATGGGGAAATTCCTTGAAAATATTCTGTCCAAGGAAACTGCAATAGAAAAATAGGAGATGGCAAACGGTATTATTTTTTCCTTGTCTACTCAATTAATATTTCTATTTCTGTGGTAACAATTCTAGAATTAAGTGATCAATTTAGTAAGTGCTCAAGGGTGGGTCATTTTCAAAGATTAGAATTTACTAAAGTAGAGATTATTTTGTACTTTCAAATCTAATTTTCTTATGACATAATCCATGTGCACCTATTAATAAGGCAGAGTTTTAGAATTGAAAACATTCACCTAGCAAGGCTAACTAATTTACATTTAAGAAAGCACATCTCCCTTTGAATATCAACTAGTCAATCTCTTCTGTATAGACTTCTGCACAAAGAGGCTGACGATAATTAACTTAAATAACACATCTATGACTTTTCATTCCAATCAGTAGCACCTATTAAGGAGGAAATGTATTCATTCACAACACTGTAAAAATTTCTTCTGAACTAAAATATCAACTTTCACTCAAAAGAATCACATTCACTATTCAGTTTTTTTCTGAAAAAAAAATGAAGTGACTTGAAATACCTCACATATTCTGGAGGAAGGAGAGTGGGTGGAGAGGAGGGAAAGGGAAACTGTTGGGAGGATGAGACATGTATGGAGCAGAGAGGAATAGTGTGCTGTCACCGGACAGGGAGAGCAGTGGAAGCTGCATAGAGGTGGGCATGTAAATTTATATAGGAATGTACATTTTCACTCCATCGTATCAAATAAATAAAAAAAAGAGAATTTTTTAATGTTTCTTAGAATACTTGATCTAAATTAAACTTCATATCTTCATAAAATATGAATATTCCTCCACTGAGAGAGTCTGTTCTATGACTTCATAAATCCTCTTGTCAATTATTAAGCTATTGCCTCCCTGGTTGAAACTTGATCTTCCTTTTCTGTGTTCTGGTTTGTAATGCTGGAGATCACATTTCTGCTTTCCTGTTACTCTGTGCCTATAGTCTGTGCTAGATAGAATTAGCCCATTGAGGGTGAAAGAAGAATTCATTGCCTTCCAGTTGATTCCAACTCACAGAAGCCCATAAAGGAAATGTAGAATTGGTCCATACATTTTGCAAGATTGTACTCTTAATGGAAGCATACGGCTGCATCTTGCTCCTGCAGAATGGCTGGTGGGTTCAAACCACTGACCTTTAGTTAGCAGCTAAATGCCTCTTAACCACTGAGCTGCTAGGGTTCCTTAGAGGAGAAGGCATCTTTTTACACTACCTGTTTGCTTTCTGTTCACACGAATGTCACCCCAGCGTTGTTTCTCTCCCTAGGAAGCAGCAGTTGGTTCCTGCTGGCAATTTTTACAGCGCTTCCATTGTCATTATGTTCTCCTCATAAACCCCACTGCCAGCTGACCAGAATTACTTTTTGAGAAGTCTGAGTCCCAGCTCCACAGGGACCCTTCTCTAAACTTCTAAATTAATAAGTCTAACATCTTCCCTTTATTCCTCCTGTGCTAGCATTTGTAGTTACTGTCTTCACCACTGTTTCCAAGATACTTCATCATTCTCTTTTTATCTTTCATTTTTTTAAAAATACCTATCAATTTTTCAGTCCTTCACTTAATTGGCAAGATGTTTGGTTTGGTATTTGGTTCGGGTAGCACAAGAAGTTCGTGAACTAAAGATTGGAAGTTTGAACCCACTTAGTGGTTTCACAGAAAGACTTGGTGATCTGTTTCTGTAAAAGATTACAGCCAAGAAAACCTTATGGAGAAGTTTCACTCAACACACAGACTCTCTTGAGTCAGAATTCACTTTTAGGCGATGAATTTGGCATCTACAGTAGAACTGAGAAGCATTGAGGCTGAACATTGTCCTAGGACTATGGATGATTTAAGAGGGTCCAGGTTAAGCCATACTTCAAGTGGCAGTATTTTAGATGTCGACACT
The DNA here is from genome assembly GCA_028571685.1 of Heterohyrax brucei. Lineage (NCBI taxonomy): Eukaryota > Metazoa > Chordata > Mammalia > Hyracoidea > Procaviidae > Heterohyrax > Heterohyrax brucei. Next base: position 81,706,512 of record CM053144.1, read on the forward strand.
CTGACCTTTGCAGGATTCACAATCATGAACAAAACCCACCTCTTTTTGAAAATAAGAGAGCAGGAGATTACTCAGTAAGGATAAAAAGAGTGCTTCGTTGTTCTCTATCCCAGATTCCTATGAGGCTAGTCTTCTCTCATACCAGTTGAGTACGTGATCTTTAAGATACACTGATTCCCTCACCCTTCCTTCATCTCTATCTCATTAAGGTTATGAAGAAAATAAAAATTCTCTAACTTTATTAGCCCAGTGCTCAAGGGCAATTCATTTTTCTGAGTGAAGATTGTGGTAGTAATTCCTTACTTTTAAAATTGACTCATCTAAGTCCAAGAGGGTTGCTATCAGTTGGAATTGACTCAATGGAATTGACTCAGTTGGAATTGACTCAACAACAACATGCTGAGAAGAGGTTGAAATGACTTGTCCATAGATAAATAGCTTTTGGGTAACATTTCTACCAGTCCATCTCCTTCTCACCAGGCTATTTTCACTGTGTTTTTCTTACATACTAGCATAGAGAGAGCTGATTATGTATTTTTATGCAAATGAAAGTTTAACTGAAACCTGAACATAGTCTGGAACTTGACTGACCCAGTTATCAGAATCAAAAATAGTTGCACCTGTCAAGGTTAAGTTTGTCTTAAACAGGATAAAAATTAATCCTCTCTTACACTAAAGTCTGTACATAACCTGCCCAGAACTAATACAGTAGCTTACTCCATGAAGAACTCAGAATTAGTCATATCTTGTTGCACTGCCAAGTGGGATTTCCACTCCCAAAGTTATTTCATGGTCTAAAAGATGTATCTAGCTTCAGTTATCATATAAACTATATAGCCAGCAAGGAGAAGGAGAAAGGAATGTCTCTACAAACAGAGAAACTTCCTGGAAATTATGTATGCCACTTATTTTAATAAACAACATATTGTGAAGAAGTTATCCAGAGAGCTACATAGTGCTGTAAGGAAGCCTTCACAAAGTAATTTTTGTTCAGGCATTCACATGTCAGTTATGATCAGTGACGGCCAGTAGATGTATCTGTTTTTTTCCAATGCATTTGGAAAATGGCCAATACCTAGCAAAAATTACTCCTTCCAGAGTTTCATTAAGACTCCTTGTCAATTTCTTTTTTAGGCAAGTGTTGGTGTACAGAAACTTTGCTTATGTTTCTGGCCTACTTGCTTGCATATACTCACTCCCTATTTATGGATGTGGTTAGGCCCCCTAAAACCAGATTCTTATGTGAAAATCAATGGTAATGCAAAAATAGAGGAAGGCTGGCAATAAGACTACTGCTAAAATGAAGTGGTGGAAATGAGCTACTCTTTGGGTTTCTTTTGTTTTAAAGATTGTCATTGCTATTGTTGGGTACCATTCAGTCAGTCCCCACATACAATAGAAGGAAACACTGCCCAGACCTGCACCAGTCTCACAATCATTGTCAAGTTTGTTATACTTGAGCCCATCATTGCAGCCACAGTGTAAATCAGCCTCATTCAGGGTCTTGTTTTTTAGTGATCCTCTGCCTTACTAAGCATGGTGTCTTCCTTCAGGGACTGGTCTCACCTGTTAGTATGCTCACAATAACTGAAATAAAGTCTCACTGTCTTTGCTTCTTAGGAGCATTCTTCCTGTCCTTCTTCCAAAACATATTTATTTGTTCTTCTTGTAGTTCATGGTAAATTCAGTACTCTTCACCAACACAATAGTTCAAATGCATTAATTCTACCACAGTCTTCCTTATTCATTACATAAAATACAAAATAAAACAAAACAAACAAAAAAGTCACTCACTTATTATTGCAATGGAGGTTATTAAAATACCATGGCTTAGGTCAGGCCCATCTCAGTCCTCAAGGTGACATCTTTGTTTCTAACCCTTTCAAGAGATCTATCATGACATATTGGCCCAATGTAATATATTGTTTGATTTCTTGACTGCTGCTTCCATGAGTGTAGGTTGTGGATCTGATAAAACACAGTCCTTGACAACTTCATTTTTTTCTCTGTTTATTGCTCCAGACCTGGGGAATTTTGTTTTAAAGTATAATCAGTACTGAAGACTGTGGTCTTTGATCTTTATCAGTAACTAAAGGCTTCAAGTCCTCTGCACTTTCAGCAAGCAAGGTTGGGCCATCTGCATATCCGAGGCTGTTAATGATTCATCCTCCAATTCTGATACCCCATTCTCCTTCATGCGGTCTAGCATCTTGGATTATTTGGTCAGCATCCTGATCACATAAACATGGTGAAATGATACAACATTAAAGCACTCCTTTCTTGATTTTGAACAGTACCTCACTGTTCTGTCAGAATGACTGGCTATTGGCTGAGTTGGTAAAAGTCTTTAGTTTCTTCATACTTGTTCTGGAATTCCCATTATACACAATATTATCCATAATTAGCTATGATTCACACAGTCAAATGCCTCTGCATAGTCAATAAAACACAGGTGAACATCTTTCTAGTATTATCTGCTTTCAGCCAAGATCCTTTTGACATCAACCATGGTATCCATAGTTCTACATCCTCTTCCCTATCTATGTACCACTGCAACCATTTTTGAACTATGTTCAGAATGATTTTATTTGCATGTGATATAATGATACTGATCAGTAATTTCCATATTGTGTTGTAGCACCTGTCCTTGGAATGGGCACAAATACAGATTTTTTCCAGTCAATTGGCCAGATAGTTTTCTTACAAATTTCTTGGCACAGATGAATGAGCACTTTCAGTATCGCATCCATTTGTTAAAATATTTCCTTTGATATTCCCTCAATTCCTGGAGGCATTTTTTCCATTGCCTTCAGTGTGTCTTAGGCCATTAGTTCCTGAGACCATATACTAACTCCTGGAATGGTTGAATGTCAGCCAACTATTTTTGGTACAGTGACTTTGTCTATTCCTTCCATCTTTTTTTAATGCTTCCTATAGCATTCAATACTCTCCTGTAGCATAGGACTATGTGCAGTTGAATGCAAAAATTCTGATACGCTTCCTAAAAATCTGTCTCATTATTGCGTATTAGACTTCCTCCATCCTGTGAGAAACCACTGACTGGGAGTAGATTCAAAGTCTCCTCTGCTCTGAGGTCTAAATTACGGTGACCATGTCTCCGTCTGTGATCATTGGCTGACTGTCACAGAGCCTGTTGGATGTTATCACATATACTGAACTGTCACAAGCTTTGTGGTTCCAGTGGCTTTGGTCAATAGACTGTGTCTTCACTTGAATGGTCACAGAGTGTTTCTGGTGCCAGCCTAGGACATTTGCCTTAGATTTCTAGGCTCTAACATTCTAACTAGCCCTTTTACTTTCTTTCTTTCTTTCTTTTTTTTTTTAAGTCTGACAGATGCTGAGTACTCTTAATTAGTTTAGGTCTTTGGAAACAGCACAGTGAAAAAATCGTGGCTGAATTTAGCTGTCTCCATTTGCTTTTCTTGATTCTTACTACGTGCTTTTAACAAAAGGGTATTTTGCCTCATGCCAAATTTTTAAGAATGTATTTTCCTTGGTAATCCAATAAGATTACATTTTATAGGAAACACTTTATTCTGGGATCATTCTGAGAGGTAACACAATGTTAAAAATGATAACCTATGAGGAAAAACGTTGGACACAACTTCTATTATATTACCACGCTTACATCATTTGTGTTCATGTAAGTGTTTGATTCCACTAAGGATGAGTAGAAATTTATCTGAAATCAAATAAAAATTGATAGGTTAGTGGAAAGATCAACCAGTAATACCACAGGCCAAAAAAGGTGGTTTTTTGAGTGTGGCAAAGACATCTTAGTCTCTTTAAATGTTAGTTTAAGTTCCACTATTTGGTGAAAATTACAATATTGTGAAGTCAATAGATAATTTTCACATTTTTATAGAGTGTAGAACTTTTTTTCCTCACCCAATTCTTACAGCAATCACCAGCTGTGTTAAATAGATTTGAAGTCTTTTTAGAAAGAGGAAAGCTTTGGTGGTGTCGTGGCTAAGTGCTGCATCTGCTGACCAAAATGTTGGCAGTTTGAATCCACCAGATGCTCCTTGGAAGCTCTATGGAGCAGTTCTACTCTGTCCTGTAGAGTCGCTATGAGTTGGAATTGACTTGACAGCATTGGGTTTTTTAAAGAGGAAGAGGGAGCCACAGTCTTGTCTGCTTATGTTCCATAGTTTGGAAACCTCAAATGACATGTAGCCAAGCCAAGTGCTGTCGAGTCAGTAAGACAACTTTTATCTCTTAGATCTATGGGCAATGTGTTAATGATGATGATCTTGTATTTCAGGCAGATGTTGGGAAAAGAGGAATACGTGGCTTGTACTCATATAGTCAATGTTTTATTCTGTTCCCCAGAGTAACTGACATTGTTGGTAATCCTAGGAATGTAGGAAATGTTCATCTGGAGAAAAATTCATCACTGTCTTTTTAGAAGAGCAAGAAGAACATTTTAGCTGAAATAAAGCAAGTCTCTCTGCATGTAGAGTCAGGAATGATGTAATCTCAAGACTGGGACAAGATACATCTCTCGACATGAAAATTTCACTCTAATAGTAGGGTTTTTTGTTTGTCTGTTGAGGTATTCTGCCTGGCTTTGGGGTATGCAACCTTTCTCTAAAGCAGGAAAACAGCTGACATGAATAGTAACTAGAGTAATAGGAATTACAGTCTTTGAATGAGAAATGCCTTGATTTAGCACTAATGAAAACATGGTAGTATTCTTATGAAAAGAGCTATTTCTAAACTGTAAGTTGGAACTTTCATAAACTGATGTCAGGTAGCTAGGGACTTTTTCCAATCACCTAATATAAAGTATACACCTTCAAAATAAAGAGAAGGAAAATATCTACCCCCAGCACCCTAGGCTTTTATTTAAAGAGCTCATCGCACATTTTAGTATGTATTTTTTTATTTACACATTATGAGTTGGATCCGACTCGATGGCACTTGGCTTGGCTTGGCATTCAGTGTCTCATTGCCCCATCTTTGTTTCACTCAGTACAGAATGCTAAGAGATGTTCATTAATTTTTGCCCATGAATAGATGAATGAATGGATCATAACAAGGATGCCTACAAAGACCTACAGAGCTGTAAAGACTATGAAGGTATTAGAAGGAGACACAAATCAGTAGACAAGTAGACCCATCAGTAGAAAGCGAAGGTTAATATATCCACCTGTTTTTCTACTTTTCCAATTAAATGGTCACCTCATTTAACTCAGATTTTCCCCTGTAGCAAGAATTTTTCCATGTCAACTTATTACAATACACTTGAAAGTCCATGGCATATAATTAACTTTCACTTTTGCTGAGGCATTGATTTGAGACAAACATGGGGAACCTAAGGAAAGAAGTTTTTCAAAAGTTTTTTGTAACATTAATGAACCTAGCTAGGCAACTAACACTTTCTACAGTACAGTGAGGTTTTGTTTGTCTCTACTGACTGACACAAAGTCTTTAACTTTTTAAAATTTTTGTCAATTTCATAAATATAAACAGAGAAAAAGGAACTCTTGTAGAAATGTGATTCAGGTATAATGTATTTAAATATGCTTACAAGTAACATTCTATGTAGAAACAGTAAAGGTTTAATGGGAATCCACTAATAATTTTAAATTATAATTTACCTTTTGAGGGAAAGTATTTACTACAATGGTATTAACGAATTTGAGGATTCTCTAATGCTTAATATAAATCTCTCATAAATGCCAGTCATCTATTGGACAGTTTTACCATTCAAGTTCATCAGGACACATTGAAATAAACATTCAGATTATCCAAATGATTCCCATAGGAGGACAATGTGTGTACATAGGAGAGGAGGTACTTCTTCACAAGTGAAGCTCAGTTTAGGCTACTACTTCTTGCTTTCTTTCTAAGTCTGGGCTTTCTGGTTATTTTACTACTTTTTTGCTTCTTACCAAGTTTTCCAAGCAATTTAGAAAATGTTCATGTTGGAGAAATATTCAGGAGAGAAGAAAATGGTTTGACGACAGAAAAAAATGCATCTAACAATGTACCCTGCAGCTTACAGTATAATTGCTTTAAAAAACCAGAGGATGGAAAACAGTTAAAGTGTTATATTGCCATACATTTTAGAGGGATTAAAAGTTATCATTTTTCAGACTTGTGCAGGGCAGTTTGTTTCAGCATGGCACTCTGTCACATGTTGATATATTTGCCTGTGGAGATCACATTGAAGTAGTATAATAACCTGTCCTGCTTTGGATTTTCCTTAAAGGCATATACAATCATTGCAATAATCGTGATAAATTGTATGGCACTTTGTGGAACAGCAAGAGATTCCCCCAATTTCACACCACTTTGGAGAAAGTTTACCAAGCTGTTTTTTAGTTGTTCAATTGTTTTCCAAGGAAAATACTGGTAGCAGGGTTTAGCTTTGTAAATGGTGATAAAATAACCATTTCACATTTTAGATGATGGATCAGACCAGGCAAAAGATATTTCGTCTTCCCATTTCTATAGAAAATGATTATTGAACTTCATATGTTGTCTGCTAGTGAGACACAAGATGTTCAACTATTTCAGTTGACTTCAGATTGCACACAGACACAAATCATTGGGTGCCTTTTATGTGTCAGATAATGAACCCATTGTTGGAAACAAAGAAACAAAAAAACATGACAAGTTCCTACACCAACCATTAAACCATCAAGACCTTTCAATTCTGTGATGACAGTGCTCATAGATGAACCCAGACTTTGTCAGTGTTTTCAACCTTCTAATTGTAATGATCTATGTTATACTGTATAGCTGCTGCAGATGGACTGTAAATTTCAGGACGTAAAAGAAGACTTCGCATCTGAATATTAGTGAAAATGGGGAAAAGTGCGACAATGATCAGTGTATACTTTCAAGTGAAGATGACATGCATTCCTGCAACTTGTCTTTATTAGACCGAACAACTTTCCCAAAGCTCTGAAGAACCATAGAACTAAACATATAAAGAGAGAATTATTTGGTACCACTGAGACAAGAATCCTCTTCTCATACAGATAATGAAAGTAATGAGAAAATTAATATCTTGAAATCCACAAAGAGATTTGAGAAGTAATTGAAGTCAGATGTGATTGAAAGAATTTCTGTAGAGTGACCTTGTTTGAGCATCATTGCAGACATTTGTAGTGCCCTCCAACACAGGGGGGTTGTCTTCAAATAAAGTATACTGTAAAACAGTACTCTGCTGTGAGCCAGAGGGGTTTTGTTGGACTCACCACTGGGCTAAGTTACACAACAAGAAATTACAATAATGGGTATAAAATAACAGACTTTTACTTAGTATGGGCATTGACTAGTAGCTTAACTTTAAATTTCAGACTTGTTATTCTTTGGTTAAATAAATACATTTATATTTAGCCTAGATGTCAAAGTTCTTGCATGGGAATATCAGAAATGGCTTAAAACTTTCTAACAACTATTATTGCTACCAGCATCTCAAGTAGCCTATCAGCACAGAATTTACAAAGCAATCACATATTCAATGACAAATTCTGATAGAAATGACATAGTTCCATAGCAACCCTTAGTTTTGGATTATAATGACCCTATAGCACAAAGTAGAACTGTACTATAGGATTTCCAGGAGTGGCTGGTAAATTCAAACTACTGATCTTTGGTTATCAGCCAAGCCTTGCACCACCAGGGCTTATCTTTATTGATAGACACAGTGATTTTCCCCTCATCATGTGTAAAGAAGTCTGCCAAGAGTCTAAGTGCTCAGCATACATTCCCTTGGCCTGCACTATTTTGATGCACACTAATGTAATTTCTCCCACTAGCAACTGTATCTCTTTGCCAAGATCATTCTGGGGTTCCTATAGTAATCTCATTCCACTTGAGGAACTGTCAAAAGATTATACCTTACTTTCCACACTAAGAAGTTCTCTAGCAATCACTGGTAGGAATTTACTGTGTAAATTTCTGAACTCCCTGTGCAAACTCAGGTGTGTTTTCTATACTGTTTTCCTGAGTTCCCTATAGGGATTAAGCTTGGTAACTGTTGTTTGACACATCCATGCATTACTGGCTTCCTTCTTCTATTTCCCCATTCTTCCTCATTCTTTGTAGTGCTGTAGTTAGTTACCAGGGAGTTGAATTTAGCTCATGGCAACCCATGCATACACAATAGTACTAATCCATAGGGTTTTCAAGGCTATCATATTAAAGATGCAGTTTTCTAAGTCTGGCTTTTCAAGTGCTTCTAGGTGGGTTCTAACCACCAATCTTTCAGCTACTAGTAAAGTACCTAACCACATGCACCAACCAATGATTCCTCCACAATTAAAATACGTACACTCAACTCCCTGGTGGTATAGTGGTTAAGTGCTACAGCTGCAAACCAAAAAATTACCAGTTCGGATCTGCCAGGTGCTCTTTGGAACATCTACAAGGCAGTTCTACTCTGCCTTGTGGGGTCATTATGAGTCAGAATCTGCTCAACAGTAGTAGGTTTGTTTTTTTGATATACTCAGCTCCTTAACTCAAAGTCTGCCTCTAGAGGCACCTAAACTAAGTCAGCAAATCTGTAAAGCCTGATTATCTCTAGTGCTTCTGACTTAACCTCCTGCCGAGACAGTCTTTATATAAGTCAGGGTCATTTCTTCATTTAATATTTGTTTATATGCTACGCTATTACTGATTCTTTCATTCACTCATTTATTTAAAAGTATTTACATTGCATTAGTAAGTTGTGGAGTTCAGTTCATGCCTAGAGCATATGCAGAAATGTAAACGGGAATTTATGATGTAATGCGATTGATATTATCTTAGCCTTTTCTGGACTAATTAATTTTTGCTTTGAATTGTTTGTTGATGTCATGTGTTTTCATGAATGGAAGCAGGATGCATCACTGAATATGTCTGCATTTGGGGTAAGTAGTATGAACTTTTTTCTTACCACCTGTCAAAAACATACCCTAAATGTCTAGTGGTGCATATCTGTACATATATGTAACACATAACATTTTTAATTTTTTTCTGATAAAAAGATTCAGACACCTCATATAATACTCTGTAAAAACAGTAATTCACAGCACACACCCATTTCTTTGTTTTCAAATAGTCATGATGGTCCCTGCCTTGAGAAAATATGCACTGTCAGTGGTGTGCTAACTTGCCAATAAACTTCCAGAGGCAGAAAAAGTACTTGGCCCCTAAAGGTATACATGAGCATGAAAAGGTCACTTTAAGTGTGTTCTGGGGGCTAGCAATGGCAGAAGGGAGTAAAATAATGCTTCCCAGACAGAGAGAGCCAGCTCATCATAGACCTCATTAAAAAATAAAAAGCATTGCTGTCATGTCAGACTCAAGATGACCCCACAGGACAGGGTAGAACTTCCCCCTAGCATTTCCAAAGAATGGCTGCTGGATTCAAACAACTGATCTCTTGGTTGTTAGCAGCCAAACTTTCAACCACTGTGCCCCCAGGGCTCCATGAATATCATACTGTATGTGAAAACATTGGAATTTTATACAAAAATTCCTTGGGAAAAGGCCCATAACCAAGATTAGTGCCTACTGAACCGTAGTGAATCTCTTTCAAATAAAAATTGTTAACAACCTAGACCTTGATTTAGAAAAGCAAGCTTTAGCAGCACTCAGGATCCTATGTGTGCCCCAAGTTCCTTTTTTTCTAAACTTTGAACTTAGGCTCCTATATGCTGAATCTACTATCCTAAGAGGTAGCATTAAAAGTCAGTTTGATCCTAACTTCAGTAAAATGCAGAGGTATAAGAGAATAACCAAGTGTCTGGCAGCTCTTTTGTTTTTTCATTTCTTCCCATGGTACCATTGTTTTTCTTGTATTTTGATGAATGCAGGAAAATCAAAAATGATATAATAAGAGCTCAGTACGTTATTTCAAATGAGTAAATGAATATAAATCCACTCCACCTAAACCTGTCTTTATCTTTCCATAGCTAAATTTGAGTACACAGTACCAAATTAACTATAATGAAATTATAAATTAACTATAATGAAAACACAGGCAGTTTCAAGAAGGTAATAATAATGTTTTCCACACTACCATTTCTCTGAGGAAAAGATACACATATTCCTGATCTACTTCATTGTTTTCACTCAAAATTGTTGAATTTTTTTTCACCTATTCCTGGTATAAACTGATGAAAATATATTTCGTGATAATATGCTTGTTGTCTATGCTTCATTCAGCTTAATTATATTCAGATAATTTAAATTCACCATTTGTTTTCTCCTGCCACATCATTAAAGTCAGGATTCCACATGGTCATGATCGGTTAGAAGTTCAGCCTGTGGATCTCTGTCAACTTGCATTTAAGTATCAGTGCCATTCGTACCTTTGGGAGTCGCCTATTCCCCGGCATTTCCATCAGCTGTGACATTTCTTTTGCAGCAAGCCTCTGGTGTGACTTAGTTATGTAAGTTTCTTTATGTTGTCCCAGTAGCTGACTGCAAAAGAAACACATCTTGAATGCAGCCTCTAATTGCCATTCAATCTATCCTTTCTTTTTTCTTACGTGTTTTCCTTCAAGGATATAGATGTTCTTTGTGCCCCTGAATTTTGTGGCTAAGTGTTCTTTAGGATTCCAAGGGATTAGAAAGTTTATATGGAAACAAAACAGTAATGCAAATATATACTGATAAAAATTTTATTTTTTTAAAAAGACTACATAGGGCTCTATAGGGAACCCTGGTGGCAGAGTGGTTAAGTGCTAAGTCTGCTAACCAAAAGGTGGGCAGTTTTAATCCGCCTGGTAGTCCTTGGAAACTCTATGTGGCAGTTCTACTCTGTCCAACAGGGGTGCTAGGAGTTGGAATTGACTCAACGGCAGTGGATTTAGTTTTGGGTAGTCAAAGCTAGCCAAGTGCTGTCAAGTTGGATCCGACTCATGGTGATCCTCTACAAATATGAGAACTGCCAATTAAGTTCATGACATCCTAAAAAGAGTGATATATACCTCATTGCTGGTATATCACTACAGTCACCTTTGAAGTACTCCTCTTGGAAAGTAAAGCACTGACCCCAGTGCCTAGTCCACTCTTTACTGGAATGGCTATTACAGCTGTTGTTGTATTACCCTTGAGGTCCCAAATATCACCAAAATGTCTTCCTTTCAATATTTCCTTTATCTATGGGCAAAGAAAAAAGTCACTGGTGGCCACATTTGGTGAATAGGGAGGGTGTTCCAATACAGTTTGTTTTAGTCAGCTAGGGCTGCTCTAACAGAAATACCACCGACTGGATGGCTTTAACAAAGGAAGGTTTATTCTTACACAGTCCAGTAGGTTGCAAGTCCATATTTAGGGTGTCTGCTCCAGGGAAAGGCTTTCCCCTTGTCGGCTCTGGAGGAAAGTCCGGTATTGCATCAGTCTTTGTCCGGGGAGCATCTTGGCACAGGAACCTCAGGTCTGAAGGACACGCTCTTCTCCCAGTGCAGATTTCTTGATGGTGCAAGGTTCCTAATTCTTGTTTCTCTTTCCTTCTATCTCTTGCACACTGAGAGGATTAAGGGTGGGGCAAGCCTTACTCCAGGGAAACTCCCTTTACTGCAGGGCAGGGAAGTAATCCTATGCAGGAATTTACAGCCCCACCCTAATCCTTTAACATACACTTTAGGGAAACCACAAAATGGAGGACAGTCACAAGATACTGGTAATCATATCCCAGCCACATGGCTGCACTTATTTTTGGGGGGACACAATTCAACCCATGACACAGTTATTTGTTAACAGGCTAAAAACTCCCTCACAGATAACTGTACAATTAAGTTCATGAACTTGTCACCACTCCACTGTGCAATAGCCATTCCAGAAAGATTCCAAAATTTCTTTGAAGCTTGGACTAGGTGTTGGAATTAGTGCATAGCTTCCCAAGAGGAGTATTTCAAAGATGACCACAGTGATATTCAGCAATGAGGTTTATAGGACTTATAGCAATTAAGTTTGCAGACTTCATTGTTGGATCTCATGTTCATGGAAGAAGAATAAAGTTAATTAGCAATCTTCTTTGAGCAGTAGGGGACTGTTGTTATACTTAGGATTTTCCAGACAGATCTGACTTATAGTAACCCTATGTACAACAAAATGAAACACTGACTAGCCCTGCACCATCCTCGTAATTGTGTTATGCTTGAGCCCACTGTTGCAGCCATTTTGTCAATCCATTTTATTGAGAGTCATTCTTTCTTTTTAAATTATTCTACTTTAGATGAAGGTTTACAGAACAAGCTAGCTTCTAATTAAAGAGTTAGGACACATATTGTTTGGTGACATTAGTTAATAACCTTGCAACATGTCAACACTCTCCCTTTTTGAACTTAGGTTTCCTATTATCAGCTTTATCTCCTCCTGTCTTCTGTTCCTTGTTCCTGAACTAGTGAGCTCCTTTGTTGCTTTTTTGTTTTATGGGCCTGTCTAATCTTTGGATGAAGAGTGAACATCAGGAGCTATTTCGTTATTGAGCTAAAGGGTATCCAGGAGCTGTACTCTCAGGGTTTCTCCAGTCTCTTGTCAGACAGTAAGTCTGGCGTTTTATTGTGAACTAGAATTTTGTTCTACACTTTTCTCTAGGTGTTTCCAGGAACCATTGTTGTAATCCTTGTCAGCGCAGTTGATATTGGTAGCTGGGGACCATCTAGTTGTTTTGGACTCAGTCTAATGTAAACTGTGGCAGTTGTTGTTCATTAGCCTTTTGTCTGTTAGCATCTTTCCCTCGTGTCTTTAGTTTTCTTCATTCTCTAATGCTTCCAAATGGGTGACACCAATCGAGTATCTTAGATGGCCAATTACAAGCTTTTAAGGCCCCAGATGCTACTCACTCAAGTAGTATGCAGAACGTTTTCTTTATAAACTATGTTATGCCAATTGAGTTAGATGTTCCCCAAAACCATGGACTCCACAAACCTAAGACCAATAATTCGGTCCTTCAGGGAGTTTGGATGTATCTATGGAGTAGACTGGTGAAATGGTGACCATGGTAAGGCACAGTCCATCTAGAATAAATAGAGACAACACATATTGCCAAGTGTTTAGGAGAAAAAAAGGGATGAATGGTAGAGAGAAAAAAAAATACTGAGCAAAGAAAAAGAGAAAAATCCCCAAGGAAGCTACTGGTGTTGGTAGTGCCAAACAGGAATTGGCTCCCTAGCCACTAAATGGACAATGCACAGTCCATATAAAAGAGGTAGAGATGGAATGCAGTGTCAGATATTCAGGAGACAGAAAAAGAAGGAAAATGGAGAGAGTCAAGAAACCCAGAAATGAAGAAAAGAAAAAAAAAAATTTAAAAAATGCCCCAAGGGATCCCATCAGCATTGTGAAGACCATAGAAGTGGGTCCCAATCTGCATGGTACAGACCATCTCAGAGCAGAGTGGCACACAGCATCTGATATGCAGGAGACAGGAAAAGAAGTTAAGTAGAGAGAGAGACGAGAAATGGAGAAATAAAGAGAAAAAATGGCACCAGGGATCCCACCAGCATGGTGGCAAACACCAGTGAATCTATTCCCCAAATGAATACTAACTTATAGCCTATCAAGAAGAAGTGGAGATGACATACAAAACCAAGCATTACAGAGAAAGGAAGGGAAGAGGTTGAGACAGAAGAACCAAAAGCTGAAAAAGAAACAAGAGCAACAAAAAAAATGGCACTGAAGGATCCAGCCAGTACTGGTAAGTGAATCCAAGTGGCATGGAAGCCAGCACATCCCTAGCCAAGTGACTGAGGAGAGCAAGGGAGAAATGATGGGGTGGGAAAGCTTGCATCTCTGGTTACTGGGTGCTCTGCCTCCTACTGGGAGCTCCATGCAGCTGCTTTCCCTTACTCCTTGTCTGTGGATCTCTGACAGAAGTCCAAAATGGTAAATCTGTGCTAAATTAGTTGATAGGAGACCTCAATTTCACATTTCTCCTTACTCTGTTATCAGTCAGTATCTTATTCTATTGAGTGCTTTGTTTAGGTCTTTACCTCTTCATCTGATTCTTATGGTTCCAGGTGTTTGGTGTGGAGGGACAGCATAGTGCGTCTGTTTATAGTACTATGTTGACTCTGCCTCACAAGGCTCTTCTTTTTTTCTAACCCTCTACCAGCCACAATGTTCTTCTTCAGGAACTTATCCCTCTTGATGACACGTTTGAAGTATATGAGATATAATCTCACCATTCTTGCTTCTAAGGAGTGCTCTGGCTTTGCTTCTTTCAATACAGATTTGTTCATTCTTTGACAGTCCATGGTATATTCAATATTCTTCACCAATATCACAGTTCAAGGGTGTCAGTTCTTCTTCAGTGTTCTTGAATCCTTGTCAGGCTCTCACATGCATAGTAGGTTATTGAAAACACTGTGACTTGAGTCAGGTACAACTTAGTCTTCAAGGTTACATCTTTATTTTTCAAAACTATAAAGAAGTCTTTTGCAGTGGATTTGCCCAGAGCAATGCATCTTGATTTTTGGAGTGCTACTTCTATGGGTGGTAGTTGTGGATCCAAGTAAAATGAAATATCTGACAAGTTCAATCTTTTCTCCATTGATCATGATGTTGCTTATTGGTCCCATTATAAGAATCTTTGTTTTCTTTATGTTGAGATAGAATCCATACTGAAGGTTATGGTCTTTGACCTTCATCAGCAAGTTTTTCAAATCTTCTTTGCATTCAGCAAGCAAGGTTGCATCATCTAAATAATGCAGGTTACTAACAAGTCTTCCTCCAATCGTGAAGCCACATTTTTCTTCATATAGTTTAGCTTCTCTGCTTATTCACTCAGCATATGGATTGAATAAATGTGATGAAAACATACAACCTAGACACATACTATTTCTGATTTTAAATCAAGTAGTACCTTTTTGTTCTGTTTGAATGACTACCTCTTGATCCATGCACAGGTTCCTTATGAGTACAATTAAGTATTCTGGAAATCCCATTCTCTGCAATGTTAGACATAATTGTTGCGATCCATACAGTCAAATGAATTTTCATAGTCAATAAAACCCAGATAAATATCTTTCTAGTATTCTTTGGTTTTAGCCAGGATCTATCTGACATTGGCGGTGATATCCTTCTTTATTGTCCTTTCCGACTCGACAGCACTTGGCTGGATTTATTGTCCTTTATTGTCTAGCTACCTTGAATCTCAGACTTATTTAGTTGCCTCTCAGGATCTCATCCAGATTAACAGTTTGTTAAGTCTCAAGTTGTTATAGAATACAGTGTCTCTGTATTACTTTTAAAAGTTGAACTGTTTTGATGACTACAATGCAGTCCTTATAATTACTATCACCTGTAATTACTGTCTTCTTTTAAGAATGTACTTGCAATAGCCAATCTCAGATATAATTTGAGAAAAGTGGGGAGACATAAAGAAGAAAACACTTACAGAGAAAGTGAGAATCAAATGAAGAAAATATGAATAAATGGAAAAATATGCACAGAAATGTGGACAGCAACAGAGGCACTAATTATCTGGCACCTAATCCAGTGACTAGATAAAAGAACAATATTTCCTATGCCTAGTGAGTCTTCAGTTGTGATGAACATTCACTGAATTCAGCTTTTTTATCTCAGGGCTATTCTTTCCTTTACTTATAGCTATAGTGACGGCCCAAGAAATGTTTAAGTGTTGCAATAACCGCTGAGTTACCTAAATATTTATGTGGAGCTTGTAATTATAAGAACGGAGAGCAGTGGGGTTTTTACTATTTAAGCAATTAGAATACTTCATATTTACAATTATTACATATTCACCCTTAAACGCCATTTCCATTTCTAATTTTCTCACATTTTGGTATAAAGTATAATTGTGGGTAAATGTATATTTACTTGAACTGAGGAAATGGAAAATTAACACTGCAGATGGATATATTCATGGTTTGTGAATTAAATACATAAGGAAATTGAATGATAATTTATGTCTACTGTTGTTAGGTGCTGTCCAGGTGGTTCTGACTACGTACAACAGAAGGAAGCACTGTCCAGTCCTGTGCCATCCTGGTGACTGTTGTTACATGTGAGCCCACTGTTGAAGGCACTGCGTCAGTGCTGTAGCCTTATGTCTTCAATGCAGCCTAGACCTCTTCCTTCATTGCCAGCAGTTCCTGACCATATATTACCTCCTGAAATGGCTGAATGTCTACAATTCTTTGGTATAGTGGCCCTGTATTCTTTCATTCTTTTTCAATGCTTCCTGACTCCTTTAATATTTAACCTTTAGACTCTTTCAGCATTGCAACTTGGGATTTGATGTTTTACTTCAGTTTTTTCGGCTTGAGAAATGCAAAGCATGTTCTCCCCTTTTACTTTCTCTCTCCAGGTCTTTCAACACATCGTTATACTATCTTCCTTTGTTTTCTCAAGATGCTCTTTGAAATTTTCTCTTCAGTTCTTTTATTTATTCTTTTATTCCTTTTTGTTTAGCTATTCTAAGTTCAAAAGAAAATTTCACAGTATCTTCTGACATCAGTTTTCTTTCCTGTCTTTTTAATGACTCTTTGCTTTCTTCATATGGAATGTCCATGATGTGCCACACCTCATGTGGCTTTCGGTCATTAGTGTTCAATGCATTACACACCTGTTCTTGAGAAAGTTTTGAAATTCAGGTAGGATATATTCAAGGTCATACTTTGGCTCTTGCAGACTTATTCTAATTTTTTTCAGCTTCAACTTGATCTTGCATATGAGTAATTGATGGCCTTGTTTTGACTGATGATATTGAGCTTCTCTGTGGCCTCTTTCCACAGATATAGTCCATTTGATTCTTACGTATTTCATCTGGTGAGGTCCACAACTATAGTCACAATTTATGTTGGTTAAAAGGGTATTTTCAGTGAAGAAGTCATTGATCTTGCAAAACTCAATCAAGTGATGTCTGGCATCATTTCTATCACCAGCACCATATTTTCCACTTATCATTCTTTCTTGTTTCCAACTTGCAGAGTTCCTGTCATCAGAAATTATCAGTGAATACTGACTGCAGGTTCAATCAATTTAAGGCTGCATAAGTTGATAAAAATATTCAATTTCTTCCACTTTAGCCTTAGTGGTTGGTATATAAATATGAAAATTAATCACACTAACTGGTCTTCCCTATAGGCATATGGATATTATTCTATCACCAACTGTTGTACTTCAGGATAGATCTTAAAATATTCTTTTTGATGTTAAATGCAAGAGTATTCCTCTTCAAATTGTCCTTCTTAGCATAGTAGACCACACAACTGGCTGATTCAAAATGACCAGTACCAGTCCATTTCAGCTCATTAATGTCTAGGACGTTGATCTTTATGTGTTCCATTTTATTTTTGATGATTTCCAATTTCCCTAGATTCACATTTTGTACATTTCAAACTCTGATTATTAATGGAAGTTTGCAGCTGTTTCTTTTCATTTTGCTTTGTTCCACATCAACAAATGAAGGTTCCAAAAGTTTGACTCTATCCAAGTCGTTACGTCTGACTCTACTTGAGGAGACATCACTTCTCCAGTGGTATTTTGAGTGCCTTCCAACCTGGAGGTTTCATCTTTCATCATTACATCAGAGAATGTTCTGCTGTTATTGATGAGGTTGTCACTGGCTACTGCTTTTTAGAAGTAAACCACTGGACCCTTCTTCCTAACATGTCTTAGTCTAGAAGTTCAGCTGAAACCTATCCAACATGGGTGACCCTGCTGGTATTTGAATATTGCTGGTATAGCTTCCAGCACTGCAGAAAAACACAAGCCCCCACAGTAAGCAAACTGGCAGACACATGGGTGATGTTTCCAACGTACACGGTAAACATAATGCATCCTCCCACTGGGCACTTTTGAGAGTCATTCTCACACAGTGAAAACAAGTGTATTTATACTAGTGTGGTGAACCTGGACATGCAGTCTCTCTGCTATGGTGAGCTCTTATGGTCAGGGATCTTGCATTCATCCATTGTTGATTCATAGATTTTTAAATTCTTGTCTTTTGGAAACTTGCATGGATTCACTGAAGTTTTTTGTTGGTTGGTTGGTTTCAAATAAAATAGAAGGAAAGAGAAATAAGGCAGCACAGAGGAAAGGAAAGATAAGAGGGGAGAAAGGAAGGGACAGGAAAATGTTAAGAGAAGTATCCATGTAACCAATGACTTGAAAGATGAGATCAAGGATTTGTGTATTTGAAGAAGGAAAAGAAATTTGAAAAAAAAAAATGTATGCCTTGCTAACCTATTTTCTACTAAAACATGCATTGAGATATTTAAAATATCTCAACGTAGTTGGGAGAAGGGGGGCAACTGGGAACCACAACTCCTACCACATGTAATTTGCGAGCACAGTATACTATTAGTCGATCCACTTGTGGTTAGCCTCCATTCTAATTCTGCCTTCATCAAAAATTCTATATGACTGAATGAGTTTTGAAAAATCATTTGCATCATCATATGGTAAAGTCCATCCTAAGCACATTAGAAAATGTTTTTTCCAAATTCTAAACCAAAATCAAACCCACTGCCATTGAGCTGAAACCAATTCATAGTGACCCTGTGAGACAGAATAGAACTGCCACTAGAGTTTCCAAGGAATGCCTGGCACATTTGAACTGCTGACTTTGCCTAGCAGATGTAGCACTTAACCACTGCATCACCAGGATTTCCAAAAATTCTAAAGTGGTCTAAAATTAAACCTATTTCATTATTTTCTTTATGTTGTTCTGTGCCATCAAGTCAATCCTGGCCAAAACAATGTTGTGGGACAGAGTAGAACTGCTGTATAGGGTTTTTTGGTCTGTAGTTTTTACAGGAGCAGATTGCCAGTCTTTTCTCTTGCACAGCACCCTGTGGTTTCAAACAATCAGCATTTTTATTAACAGCTGAGTGCTTAACCATTGCACCGCCATGGCTCCTTATTTTCTTTATACATCTCTATTGACATACTGTGGTAAAGTCATAGATGGGAACTACAGAGGAAAGTTTCATTTTATAGAACAACAAAAATAGATATTAGCCCTTGTGAATACAAATGCTGTGCCTGTGATTGTTACTTTCTCTCCATAGTCATAGATATATTTAGTTACTACAACTAAGACTTTTTCATTCGTTAATATTTCATTTTCAGTAACAGTGACATTCAAGTTTTACCACAGGCTTTTACAACTGCAGACAGTCATGCAATTGCATCCTACTCCAAAAAGATAAGATAGTTTTTTCCATTAAAAGAAACTTGTTAAGTGTTATTTCCATAGCTAGCAAACCCCATAATTCTCATTGCATATCCAACAATCTTCCTCCATTTCTCGACAGCAAATCATTAGCTGATAACTGGAGTGAGACCTCATTATCACTTACACTAAAGTATTTTCACAAAATGTGTTAGAAAAAGATTGACTAGTCTACCCCGAGGCGTTATCAAAGAATTGATACTAAGCTACATTTGTCAAGATAAATGAACAAAGTACATTTTCTGGCATTGTCGTACCGTTTTTAATCATGTTTCCTGGCTTTTTCCTTATTTCACAAAACTTAGTAATTGGCAGTGGGTCTCTGTCATTTACACAAAATCGGCCTGGTCTTCTTCAACATTAACATGCTAACAAACTTATAATTTTGCGGTGGATTTTAACATTTAAATTGTAAATGTAAACAATTCACTTATTGAACAGTCTTATCTTTGATGTGAAAATTCATTGATAGGAGAAATGTTTATAATGATTAAAAAAAAACACCCAAACCCACTGCCATCGAGTCATCTATTTGTTGAGAAATAAATTACAATCTCCAAGTATAATTGTATAATTTTTCACATTTTTAAGTTTTTGTTTTATATATATATATATTTTTTTTTATGTGCTTTAGACGGTAGTTTACAAAGTGAATTCATTTCTCATTAAACGCTACACATATTGTCTTGTGACATTGGTTAGCAACCCTGAGACGTGTCAGTACCCTCCCCTCACCAGCTTTGAATTCCTCAATTCCATGTGCATAGTGTTCCTGTCTTCTTCTGCCTTCCTGGTGGTTGTCCCCAGATGGTGTGCCCATTTTACCTTGTACACATGGTTGAGCTGTACGTGCTCTTGTTCATTGTACGGGCCCGCATCATCTCTATCTGAAGGGCGAACCTCTGATGTGACCTCAGCACTGAGTTAAAAGGTGGTCGAGAGCTGTATTCTTAGGATTTTCCAATCTCTGTCAGGCCAGTCAGTGTATTCCTTTCTTCTGAGTGCGAATTTCACTCTCCGTTTTCCCTGCTGTCTGGGACGCTCTGTTGCGATCGCTGTCTGAGCAGGTGGCGATGGAAACCAGGCGCCATCTAGCGGTAGTGCTGGGCTCCGTCTGGTGGAGGCTCTGGTAATTGTGGTCCATTACTCCTTTAAAGTAAGTTTTCCTTTGTGTCTTTGGTTTTCTTTTTTCTCCCTTGCTCAAGACAAGGTGGGACCAGTAGATGTATCTTAGGTGGTTACTCACAGGCTTTTAAATTTACTCCAGATGTTGTTCACCAAAAGAAAGATACAGAACATTTTCTTGACAAACTGTTTTAGTTAAATGTCATTAAGTCAGTTCCTAAACGTAGCCACCTTATGTACAATAGAATGAAATATTACCACGTCCTGTGCCATAACCACAGTCATTGTTATGCTTGAGCCCATTGTTGCTGCTGCTGTGTCACTTCATTTCATTAAGGGTCTTCGTCTGTTTCACTGACCTTGTACTTTACCAAGCATGATGTCTTTCTTTAGAACTGATCCTCCTAATGACGTCCAAAGTATGCAAAATGTAGTTTACCTTCTTGCATCTAAGGAGCATTCTGGTTGTATTTTTTCCAAGACAGATTTGTTCCTTCTTTTGGCAGTCCGTGGTATGTTCAATATTCTTCACCAGCACCACAGTTCAACAGCATCAATTCTTTGGTCTTTCTTGTTAAGCATCCGGCTTTCACAACTAAATGAAGCGACTGAAAACACCAAGGCTTAGGTCAGTTGCATCCTAGTCTTCAAGGTGACATCTTTGCTTTTCAACCCTTTAAAGAGGTCTAAAGCAGATTTGCCCAGTACAGTGAGTCTTTTGATTTCTTGACTGCTGCTTCTATGGGTGTTGATTGTGGATGCAAGCCAAATGAAATCCTTTCATCAACTGAGCTAGTCCCCCAAGACCATGGTCTCCAACCCTTAGCTCAGTAACTCTGTCCCTTAGGGAGTTTGGATGTGTCTCTGAAGCTTTTAAGACTTTGCTTTGGTCAAGTTTTTTGCCTTCGCAAGCACTGTGTATTGTCTTACCCTTCACTAAAGTTGTCACTCTGTATTGTCTGGTTAGTGCTTTTCCATTCTCATCCCACCTCTCCCTCATACTCATTAAAAATGGCTTCTTCCTGTTTGTAAACCTTTCCACGAGTTTTTATAAGAGTGGTCTCATATAAAATTTGTCCTTTTGTGATTGACTTATAAAATTACTTTTAATTAAACAGTTACAAAAAGTTAAGACAAGAAACTTAGAAAAATGTGAAAGTCAAATGACTGCATTCATTAACATGCACACAATACTTATAAACCAGTAAGTTAAAGACCAAAACCTAAATATGAAACCAGGCAAAGAAAAAATAAATTATAATTGCTCAATGAACTTGAAGAGATATTAAATTTCACTGTAACTAAAGAATGTAAAATAAAATGACAATGAGGCATTATTACTCATGTGAGTAAACTATTAAACTCAGATTTGGTAAGAATGAAAAGGAAAAGGGCCCTAGACATTGTTGATGGAAATATAAAATCATCCTCTGTTGGAAAAATATTTAGGGAGCTACAAACAAGTTAAAATCTTAAATATACTTTCTCATTAACCAAACAAGTTCAATTCAGATAGAAAGATACAGATGTATTTATTTAATTTTGTGAATCTACCTGAACAAATGTACAAGGCTACATTATAAAAATGTTATCGAGTATTTGAAATAACCAGGAAAACGAAGGAAGTCTCAATATTTATCAGTAGCTAAGTGCTCAACAATTATGCCACGCCACCAAGACACTACTTTCATTAAATAAAATAGGATCATTCTGTGTGCATTTATACACGAACTTTTTTTTAAGTTGTAAAAGTGCTTGGAGCAGATGGAACATAAAGGTGGATTTGTGATTTGTGCATGCTTTCATGTGTTGACCATCACCAGCTTGGCACTGACTCACTCTGGAGAGGGGGCTTTACACGGATTGGATATTGTGAAGGAGAGAGTGAAACTATGAGATTTTAATTTTCATTTTAAACTCACTTTTTTTTTAGCACAACCTAATCACTAGCTTTTAAAAATATAAAAGAATTAAAAACAATGATATTCCTATATACAAAGATGATTTCTAGGGTCTCTGATATTTTTTGTACCTTATAAGGAAAATCTTTTCTAATCTATACTATCCCAGTTCAGCTTTAAAATGACAAAATAGAAATGGGCTAATTCCTTTTTACATAATCCACAGAATGATCTCATATTTATGAGAAAAATGAAAAATATATAACATAAACATACAAAAATATATAATGTTTTATGAGTTTACTCAAAACTCAAAATTGTACCAATTTCTAGGCACAAGGAGAGAAATAATACTAACGGTGCTCTCAAATCAGGTAATTCTATACTGGTACATTTATATTGCAAGGAATGAGTAAAGAGTAATCCACATTCCTGTGACCTCAAACAATAAATGTAAAATCATCAACAAATGATCAAGCTTATTATCAGTGAACATAATTAGACCGAATTACATCTCAGACTTACTTTTCCTAATTTTTCCTTCTCCTGGTACCCATGCATATTTATTACACCACGTAACCACGGGCTTGCTGATTTGCTGTATTTTAACTGGTGTCTAGTGTTTCATTAATGAATACTTTGCTTCCCAATATCGCTGTAGGGCTTTTTATATACCTTCCTTGTGTTTTGTAATCTAACCGATAATCAGGAGATATTTCTTTAACGAAAACAGAGTGAAGCGGAAGCATTTCAGTGTGAACTACTTTAATTATACAGAAGAAAAATCCAGTGTGGAAGAGGAGATTCTGGTTGCCGTAATGAAGGTCGACTCTTTGGATACTAATGGATCGGACTTGGCTATGCAGAATGATGATATATTGGAAGCACTTTATGGTTCTATGCATCTATAGGATATCATCCTGCTGACTTCTGTCTGGAGGAAGGAGAGTGGGTGGAGAGGAGGGGAAAGGAGACTGTTGGGAGGATGAGACATGTATGGAGCAGAGAGGAATAGTGTGCTGTCACTGGGCAGGGAGAGCAGTGGAAGCCGCATATAGGTGGGCATGTAAATTTATATGGGAATGTACATTTTCACTCAGTCATAATAAAAAAATTTAAAAAAATAATAAAATAATAAAAAAAATTAAATGATAGCTGTAGAAGTAAGGATGAAGGAAGCAATCTGGGTTAAACCCAGTAAACTCATTGGGAGGTAAGGGATAGTGACATAAATATAATTTTGAATAAATTTCATAGATGTGGTCATGGGAGGTGGTCAGAATAATGCTAGGTAGTCACATAGTTCACTTTAAGCACTAACCGCAACTAATGTTCATGACACAATGAAATGCAAATCTATTAAATGATTCTCATCTTGGAAGGATAACTTTGTCACACTCAGCATCTGTAGATTGTTTCTATGTGTTTAGTTTTCTTCATTTCTGTTTATCACAAAATAATAGCTACTAAATGACAATAGAGTTTGATTACTGTGATAGCAAACAAGCTGATAAATCTCATGCAGATTGTGAGAAATAAAATTCCAAATAAAATATATTGGAAAACATTATTCCATAATCAATGTGCAGGACTTTCAAACACCTGAGAAAATTACATTGTATTTAGACTCAATTTATTCAATCTCACGCAAAGCACTTTTGTGCATTGAAGGCTAATTCCATGCCAAGATTAAAGTTTTAACAGACATTATATGCATCAGCTAAAATACATTATGAAAAACTTCCGGGACTTTATCAATGCTCATTGGCAGGTCATATTTTATATAAATATTTCACCCAGTCACTTTTAGTTATTGGACAATTTAGTCTGCATATTTCTTTCTATGTATAATCAATAATGGAAAACAATATTTAAAAAAATAGTAAATACTTTTGGATTTCTCTGTGAAAATAAAATATTATGCTCATGAAATACAGTAAAATGTTGGTCTAATAAAGGATGCCAAGATTGTTATTTTTATGAGGAGAAGTACTCATCTTTGTATCCCAAATCTATTCAGAAACATACACAGCTCTTACTATGTGTCAGACTCTATTTTAGGAACATAATAAATATTATGACTTTAGTCTTTTTTACAGATGGGGAAACTGAGGCAAGAAAGTAACATGACCATGATCACACAGCTATTGTGAGGCTTCAACTGTAATAGTCATACTCCAGATACTGTTTTCCAGCACATAAATGTGGAAAACATTGTCTTTTTATTATCTCTGGCAATAGATTTAGTTGAAGTGAATATAACTGAATGGGATTCTTGAAAGCAGTTAGGTATGCATTATATCCAGGTGGAATCTCAAATTTCTTATTTTGCTAAATGTGTTACCTGTGAGGTTTTCTATCTGTAAATTGTTGTGTGCTGTTGAGCTGTTTCTGACACATAGAAATCCTACAGGACAGAGAAAACTGCACCACAGAGTTTCATAGGCTGGAAAGCAGCTGACCAGGTCTTTTCTCCCACAGGGTGGCTGTGGGATACTTCTGGATAGCAGTCAAGTGTTTAACCATTGTTCCACCAGGGCTCTTTTCATAAAGTGTATCAGCTAATTTAAAACTGGAGTTCAGCAAAATTTCTTTTAAGGAACTTACTTTAAGTAACTTGCCATTTTTTGAACTTTGGTAGAATCCTTACCTTCCGTGGGGGGACCTGGGTTCAGTTTTCCTGCAAGTGCATCTCATGTAGCCACCACCTGTCCTTCACTGGATGCTTGCACGTGGCCATGGTTCTCAACAGCTTTCAGTAGAGCTTCCTGAAAAAGACAGATTAGGGGAAAAAAAGGTGGCCATCTACTTCTGAAAATAAACTTGGCAGTACCCTATGAATCACAGTAGTCTGATATGCAATGGACCATTAGTATGATACAGGACTGGGTAACATTTTTTTTCCTTGTGCCTGGGATTTCCATAAATGGGACGATGACTTGACAGCAGGTAACAATAACAACACATGTATATGAAACAACACATGTATATACACACACATATGTACGTGTGTGTTCATATGAATTGGAATTGACTCCATGGCAGTGGGTGTGTTTATATATACATACATACATAAATACAATATATATACATACACACATACACATATATATATACATGTACACATCTGCAAACATACATATGTAAAACAAAATTCAACTACTCATTATTTTCAGTTTTCTTTTTTTAACAAGGTAGCATTACGACTAGCTAACCAACAGATTCCTACTTTTTTCCTGATGATATTATTTGATGAAGGTATTCACTGTACTCAAATGTACCATCAGAGCCCGTCTATACACAAAATTTCAGTCACCATTACCAATATATTGAAACAGTATTCTAATCACCTTTCATGCAGCCTAATCACCAGATTGCGTACAAACCCCACTGTTGTCTCTCATCTCTCATTACAAAGTCCCCCATCATAAAAGTAACTTTGGGCTTTCATAATTCAGTGAGATGTAATGAAGCAGTTCATTTCATCCTTACTACATGCAGTCTTTGGAAACTCTGGTTGCACAGTGGTTAAGTACTACAGCTGTTAATGAAGAGATCTGCAGTTTGAATCCACCAGGTGCTCCTTAGAAATTCCGTGGGACAGTTCTACCCTACCTGATGGCAATGGGTTCGCTCTTTTTTTTTAACATGCAGTTTAGATTAACTGACAAAACGTTTAATTAAAACATTGCCAGAAACAGATGTTTATTAACATAAAATGGGATATTATACAATGAGAGCCTCGCATAAATTGCTTGATTCCAGAGAAAAATCACTATTTTGATAATCAGTGGGATAAAGCACTACAGCAACTGTTCAAACTACATTCATCTTAAACTGTGTAGAAATACATCGTGTCCAACAAATTAGACTTATTTTAAGTTTGTGTTCGCAGTGGTATCAGTCTTTGTTTACACATGTACACAATTTAGGTACATATGTATGCCATAGATTGAATTGTATCCCTCAGTAATATGTGTCCACTTGGCTAGTCCATGATTCCCAGTATTGCGTGATTGTCCTCCATTGTGTGACCTGATGCAACTTTCCTGTGTCCTGTAAATCCTGTCCTTTACGCTAATGAAGCAGACCAGAGTCTACCAGGGTTAGGTTATGTTTGAGCTGATCTCTTTTGGGATGTTAAAGAAGGAAACAAGCAGACAGAAGGGGGCTTCCTAGCACCAAGAAAGAAGAGCTAGGAATAGAGGACATTCTTTGGAGCCACAGTACCTGCCCTGAGACGCTCCTAGACTAGGGGAAGACTGATGACAAGGTCTTCCGCCAGAGGTGACACGGAGAAAAAGCTTTCTCCTGGAAGTGGCTCCTTGAATTTGGACTTCTAGCATCCTAAACCGTAGATCAAGGGCTACAGCATGGTTTAAAGTCAGAAAAAGTGTGAGTCAGGGTTCCCTTTTTCCGTACACATTCAATCTGCAACTGAGCTATACGAGGAAGAACGCAGCATTAGAGTTGGAGGACAACTCATTAACAAACTGAGCTATGTAGATGACACAACCTTGCTTGCTGAAAGTGAAGAGAACTGGAAGCACTTACTGATGAAGTTCGAAGACAATTTTCAGTATGGATTATATTTGAACATAAAACAAAACTGCTTACAACTGGGCGATGAACAACAAGGTGATAAATGGAGAAAAGATCGAACTTGTCAAGGATGTCCTTCTTAATCTAGGATCAACACCCATGGAACCAGCAATTAAGAAAACAAACAACTTATTGCCTCGGGCAAATCTGCTGCAAAAGGTCTCTGTAAAGTGTTAAAAAGTCAAGATATCGCTTTTCTCAATCACCTCAACTAACAAACATTTAGTAGTAAGTCAGTCTGTCTTTCTAAGAATTACATATCAAACATAAATGAGATGTTTGATACTGTGGTAGTATTTTTCAAAATCAAACACTATTTTTAGCATTACTAGGAAATCCTGATGGCGTAGCGATGAAGTGCTATGGCTAACCAAGTTCAAATCCACAAGGCGCTCTTGTGAAATGCTGTGGGGCAGTTCTACTCTGAGCCAGAGCATCACCGTGAGTTGGAATCGGCATTATGGCACCCACCAATAACAAGAACAACAGAAAATTTTACCATTTAGGACAGTTAGATATTAATTTAAATTGTAATTTTTCCAAGTCTCTTGAAACAACTAGATACAGATAACTAGCCTGTTATAATACCACAATTAAAGAAAACTGTTGCTTTAAAGTATTACATGGCATTTGAGTATAAGGGGAAAGTCTGGCTGCTGTTACTTCATTTGCTTAGATAATATTAAGATGTTTTTTCAATTTCTTGTTAAGAAATACTGCAGGTTCTTTTTTTAAAAGCACTTCCTTGTTTTAGCAGAATGATACATTGGAAACAATCTTTCCCTCTTGAAATACTAAATACCAGAGTGATTATTGAACGATGGAGTGTTTCCATTACTTTTTGTCTTGCAGACAGTTTTTTGTATCATTAATTTTTTATTGCTAACCTAGTATTGCAATATTCTAAAGTGCAACCCCTTTCACAATGAAAGTCATAAATCTCATGGCCAGTGTAGTTGGAAAGTACAGGACTTTTATAATTGCAGATATTTCTGGTCTGAAGGCAAGTATATTTCATAGAAGTGGCATTCATTGCTTTAATTTTATGAAAGGAGACACTTGAGCAATGGTATGAGGTAGGAAGGTGGGCTCTGGGTAAGTGGTCTGCAAAACTTGGTTTTAGAGAAAGCTTGGTCACCTGCTTGCCCCATGAACATGGAAATATCAGTTTCTGCCAATATGGATTCAGACTTATAAAATGAGAATTCTGCTAATAATGCTATTCCAGTTTGTATGATGAAATTAAACATGCTTTCATTTTATAATGCTCTTCAAGAAAGGTGAGCAAAATGTTCTTTAAGTTTCTATGAAGCCTCCTTCTGAACAAGTTGGACATTTCCTGATTCTGATATTTACACTCCCACCTAGCTTTCTAGTGTACTTTATTTTTGAGAAAAAAAAAAAGACAGAATAATTATCAAGGCAGCTTTCTAATACGAGTGCTTGAAATTAAGTCTCCTGAGTTGATAATACTTTGGACATTCAAGAAGGAAACTATTTGTTGATTCAACTCATTTTAGATGTCAGAAGATTTACGAAAATCTTCTCAGATTAAATTAATAGCCTTGAAAGTATCCTGTGAATATAGTCTCAGGAAGACTTACCTATACATGGCTAACAGTAGTTAATAATATTATCCCTCGGCACACTATGCACTGATTTCCAAGAGTAAGCAACAAAGGTGACTGTTGCTAGTTTCTGTCTTCAGTTGGCTCTGACTCATTGCAATCCCATATGCTAGCAGTATCACTTTCAACACAGATATTACAACATCATCATTTCTGTAGAATCTGAAAATACTCAAGAACATACTACATAGGTCAATAATATCCAAAAATCAAACAAAAAAAATCTCTGTTGCCATGGAGTGGATTTTAATCTATAATGACCCTACAGGACAGAGTAGACCTGACCCATGGGGTTTTCAAAGAGCAACTGCTGAATTCGAACAGCAAATCTGGGTAGCAGCTATAACTCTTAACTACTGCACAAGCAGGTCTTAGTAAAAAGTCTTGAAGAAATTTGTGCAAATACACAGGAAGCAAAACATTTACTATGTAATGTTTTCTAGATAAATAACAGATAGATGAAACTAACTCACAAATCATTTTCCGTTTTTCTTCTCCTTAATCAGTCTTGGATAGAAGAGATATACTTAATAAATAACTTTAATTGAACTAAAGAGCATACAGTACTGCTTTGAAAAATAGACTCAAACTTGGGGGATAATATACGCATGGTTAAACTCATAACTCTGTAAAAAGTATTTCCATGCGAGCAATTATTTGAAGTATATATTAAGTTAAAAAATTATGAATTGAGCTAAGTTAGACAAGCGCATTTTAAATTTTGTAAATTCACTAAGAGTGATTTATGTTTGCTAGTTGTTTTACTGCAGATTTACTTTCATCATTAACATAGTGTATTTACTATATAGATAATAGTGGTGACATTTACATGATTTATTCACTCTTGTTCCTGCCAGGCAGTTACAGCATAATAGCAATTCATGAGGGTATAGGAGTAAGATATTTTAAGGACTTTGAAATTTAAATCTATTAGAAATGTTTTTGCATTGGTTTGAATATCTGCCACTAAAACATCTATGAGAAAGATGAGAACAGCAGGCTGCCATGGAGGGAGCTTTGAATTATGGAATACTATAAAGTGTTCATAAACAAATAGAACAATGCCCAGGCACCTGAAAAAAGTAACCAAAATTTGAAAAGGGATAATTCAGTATGAAAAATCTGTATCAGTTCAACTACACCACGTTTATCATTTCTTTTATTAGTAGTACTTTGATACCTAAAATTCAAACTGTGTAGATATGCTGTCAACTATTAATTTTCTCTTCTAAAGCTACTGTTAAATTTACTAAATAAAATTTTTAAAGTATATTCATTTATTAAATCTATGTAACTGAGTTAAATTGAATGCCTTCATTGCTTGAGTATATTATTTTTTCTATAAATTAAATAGTTTTCCTCCACACTGTACCAACCTAGGGAAAGGAGAATGATTTATTGTGTAGTTTCCAATAACTTTTCTGGTAATGATTTTTTTTTTTTTTTTAAGAATTCCCGGGTAAAATTTATCTTGTGACATAGATTTATTACGTTTTGAATAACATTTTTTTGTTATGGAAAGGCAACTAACAGTATTACATTTCTTGTTAAATTCAAAATTAGTTAACACAACTGAAATTATTAATAAAATTTTAAGATTATTTTATATTACTGCATTAGTGTATATAAAACTTTTATAGTTTGATTTCATCACATATAGATATTTCAGACTTACAGTTACGCTCACCAAATAGTTGTTGTTGTTAGGTGCCATCGAGTAGGGTTTGACTCATAGCGACCTACGAACAACAGAACAAAACACTGCGCGGTCTTGCGTCATGTCCACCGTCATTTTTATGCTTGAATCCATTGTTGCGGCCACTGTGTCAATCCACCTTGTCGAGGGTCTCCCTCTTTTTTGCTGACCCTCCACTCTACCAAATATGATGTCGTAATCCAGGGACTGATCCTTCCTGACAGCATGTCCACAGTATGTAAGACGGACTTGCCATCTTTGCTTCCAAGGGGCACTCTGGTTGTACTTCTCGCAGAACAGATCTGTGTGTTCTCTTGGTGGTCCATGGTATATTCATCCTTCTTTTCCAACACAATTCAAGCATCAGTTCTTCTGCCTTCTTTGTTCATTGTCCAACCAAATAGTTAATATTTTTTATTCTTGGTTCCATATTCAAGATGTTGCACAGTCAAAATTTATGTAGAATTTTGAACAATTTTGGTCTTTTAATGACCAAAAATTAAAAGGATATCTATTTCTATTCTATCTACCTCATCAATTTTGAAAAATAGCAAATAATTTATCACCTTGTTGTTCTCCCATAAATGACAGATTGAAATTATAATGTGCATAGCATAAAAGCTACATGCATACTTAATGCAGTCATATATAATGTTGCATACTGTGTTTGATTTTGACATCAGTAGATATTAAATTGTAACATAGAATTCTTAATATTTCACATAATTCTCCTACCAATGAGTATACTTCAGTGTTACAGAACACTTAGACTGCTTCTGGTTTGGGGCTATTCCAGCTTTTATATAGACATATGCTTTCATTTTCTTGTATAAATTCCTTAGTGTTAAGTATCTGGGTTATACAGTGGGTGTATGTTTAGCATTTTAAGAAATTACTAAACTATTTTCTCAAAAGTTGTACCATTTTACATTCCCATCAGAAGGGCCTGAGCTTTCTAATCTGTCTACATTCCAGTCAACACTTCATATAGTCAGTATATTCAATTTTAGACCCTCTAATTGACGTGTGGAAACACTGGTGGTGTAGTGGTTAAATGCTACACCTGCTAACCAAACGAGTGGCGGTTTACATCCACCAAGCTCTCCTTGGGAACTCTATAGGGCAGTTCTACTCTGTCCTATAGGGTCACTATGGGTTGGAATTCACTCTACAGCAGTAGGTTAATGGATGTGTCAGTGTGAGTTAGAATTGACTAGATGGCAGTGGATTTAGTTTTAGTTTAGAAGGGATGTGTAGTGACATTTCACTGTGGTATTAATGTTCATTTTCCTATTAACAAATAATTTTGAGTTGCTTTACCCCCATCCTCTACCCCCATGTGTTTTTATATCATTAATTTCTCTTCTTTGCAATAGCTCTTCAAGTTTCTGTTCATTGTAAAAAAATATATGTTCTGGACAAAGGTCTTTTATAAGATATATGGTGTACAAATACTCTCTCCATCTGTCACTAATGTTTTTATTCTCTTAGTAATACTTTTCAAAATGTGGACATTTTTAATTTAATAAAGTTCAATTTATAAATTTGTTTTATTGATTGTACATTTTTTGTAGATTGTGCCAAGAAATAACTACCTAATGAAATATTCATGAAGACTTTGGTACATGTTTCATTTTAGCTTTATAGTTTCAGGTTTTATACTTAGGTGTGTGATCCATTTTGATTTTTTTTTTAAATATAATGAGTGGTATGGATCCTCATTCTCAAGGAGAATGCTAAGGCTTTCTCCATTTAGAATAATGTTAGCTGTTGACTTGCTTTCAAAAAACAAACAAAAATATCATTGCTATCAAGCTGATGCCAACTCACAGTGACTCTATCGGTGGCGTAAACTGACCCATAGAGTTTCCAAGAAACAATTTGTGGATTTGAACTGCTGAGTTTTGGTTAGCAGTCATAGCACCTTACCACTCCACCCCAGATTTCCGTAGATGTCCTTTATTATGCTGAGGAATTTCCCTTTTATTCCTGTTCTGCTGAGAGTTTTTAACATGTATGTATGTTGCAACTTGTTAAATACCTATCCTTCATTAACTGATAAAAAATCAAGTGTTTTCTTTTTTCTTTTATTTATGTGGTTGACTATATGGATTTTCTAAAGTTTAATCATCCCTGAAATCTTGATATGACTCTCACTTGGTTATGGTGAATTGTTTTTTTGATGTATTGTTGAATTGTATTGGTTAGAATTTTGTTGAGGATTTTTACATCTAAACTAATGAGAGATATTGGTCTGTAATTTTCCTTTATTGTGGAATTTTTATCTGTTTTTGTTATTGGGGTTATGCTGGCTTCATACAAAGAATTTGAGAGTATGCCATTGTTTTCTATGCTGTATGGGGCATAGAACACCTTTAGTAATACTGGTATTAACTATTCCCTATAAGTTTAGTAGAATGAAGCTGTCAGGACCAGGGCTTTTCTTAGTAGGGTTTTTTTGAATTACCTTTTCAATATCTTCTTTTGTGAAGGCTGTATTAACTTGTTCTACTTCTGTTTGTGTTACTTGTTTTGATAGGTGGAGTGATTCTAGAAATTTATCTACTTCCTCTGCATTTTCAAATTTATTAGAGTACACTTTTTCATCATATTCTGTTATAATTTTTTAAATTTCAGTTGCGTCTATTGTGATAACGTTCATCTCATTTCTTACTGGAATTGTTTCCTCTCTTGTTTTTCTTTTGTCAGTTAGGCCAATGGTTTATTGCTTTTGTTCATTTGTCAAAAAACCAGCTTTTGACCTTGCTAACTCTTTGAATTGTTTTTTTCTCGGATCCCACTCGACAGCAGTTGGCTTTTGGCTAATTCATTTATTTCTTCCTTAATTTTTATTATTTACTTTCTTCAGGTGCCATGGGTTCTTTTGTTCTTCACTTTGTGAGTTGTACGATTAACTCTTTGATTTGGGCCCTTTCTTCTTTCTGGATCTGTGCATTTATTGAGATAAACTGACCTCTGTCCACTGGTTTTGCTGTGTTCCATAGGGTCTAGTAGAATTTGTTTTCATTCTCATTTGATTCTATGAATTTCTTTATTCCATCCTTAATTTCTTTTACAACCCAGTGGCTTTTTAGCAAGGTGTTATTCATTTTCTGTATGTTTGATTGATTTGTTTTCTTTTGTTTTTCTGATATTGACTTCTACTTTCATGCTTTTATGGTCTGAAATGATGCTTTGTAATATTTCAGTACTTTAAATTTTGTTAAGAATTGCACTGTGGCCTAATATGTGGTCAGTTCTGGAGAGTGTTCCATGTGCATTGGAATGAAAAGTATATTTGGCTGCTGTTGGGTAAGGGTGTCTTGTATATGTCTATGAGATCAAATGGGTTGATTTTGCATTTAGATCTTCTGTGTCTATACTCAGCATTTTTCTGGATGGTCTGTCCTTTGACAAAAGTTGTGTGTTGAACATTCCTACTATAATTGTGGAGCTGTCCATTCATGTTTTCAATACAGATAATGTTTATTTTATGTATTTTAGAACCCTGTTGATGAGTGTATAGATATTTCACATGGTTATAGCCTGCAGGAGTATTGGCCCTGTCAGCATCATATAACATCCTTTCTTGCTCATTGTAGTAGCTTTTATTTTATAGTCTATTTTATCAGAGATAATTTTGCTAGTCTTGCTCTTCTTTCAATGCTGTTAATGCGACGTATTTTTTCCCATCGTTTGCATTTTAGTGCGTCTTTGAGTCTAAGATGTGTCTCCTGTGGGCTGCACACACATGGGTTGTGTTTTTTATCCAATCTGCCACTCTCTGTCTCTTTAGTGGTAATTGAAGCCATTCACATTTAGTGTGATTATTGATAGGCAGGAGATTAGTCTGTCATTTTTATTTTATTTTATTTTTTAAGATTGTAGACAGTTCCTTTGTTCTATTTAATTTTCTGTGCTGAGTCTATTGTCTTTATATATTTTTTTCATGTTTTTCAATGTTGGTGGTTGTATGTTTGTTGAGACTTCATGTTTTTTTCTTTTTTTTTCTTTTGATACATAGGATTGATAGTTTTCTTTGTGTTTACCTTAATACTTACCTGTATTTTTCTAAATTGAGCCACTCTTTAATTTCTTTATATTGCCTTGACTTCCTCTCTGCATGAAAGATCTATGACTATGTTTTAAGTCCCTCTTTGTTATTATGTTTACATAATGATGTCTCTGTCTTCCTAGTTTCAGTGTTTTGCCTTTGATTTATTCCTGTGATTCTCCAATGTGGGTTGATATCCAGTTGTTCTTTTTTATGTTCTGGTCTTGAGTGTCACCTGATGTTACTGATTTCCTAACCAAAGGACTTCTTGTAAGATTTCCTGTAATTTTCACTTGGTTTTTGAAAATTCCCTAAATTTCTATTTATCTGCCAAGCCAAGTGCTGCTGAAAATGTCTTAATTTCACCATTATATTTGAGAAGAAGTTTTTGCTGGGTATCTAATTCTTGGCTGGCAATGACTGTCCTTCAAGGCTTTGTGTATATTATCCCATTGCCTTCTTGTCTGCATGGTTTTTACTGACTTGTCTGAGCTCAGTTTTATTGATTCTCTGTTGTAGGCTTTTTTCTTTTATTTCTAGCCACTTTTAAAATTGTCTTCTTATCTTTAGTTTTGATAAGTTTGATTATAAATATGCCTTCATGTCTCTCTTTGGGGATATACCTTATGTGGGATTCGATGAGTGTCTTGGATAGCTATCTTCTCATATTTTATGACATCATGGAAGTTTTCTGTCAACAAATCTTCAACATTTCTCTCCATATTTTCTGTTATCCAACTCCATCCCCTAACTCTGGTGCTCTGATCACTTGTGGATTATTCTTCTTGATAGACCTGCACATACTTCTTACTGTTCTTCACTTTTTTTTAATCATTTTATCATACGTGGTGTCATGTGCTTTATCTTCATTCTCACTTATTTGACCTTTAGTTGCCTCATTTCTACTCCTTTGACTTTCTATTGAGTTGTCTAATTCTGTAATTTTACTCTTCATTTTCTGGATTTTCTAATTCATGTCATTGCATTCTTTCTTGCAGCCTGTTCAATAAGTCATTATGCTGTGCTTAATTTTGCCTTATGTCCTTGCTGACCTCTTGAAGAGTTCTAAATATTAATTTTTTATATTCTACCTGTGATACTGTGATAATTCCTAGAAGTTCTCTTCTTTTGGAAAATTCAATTCTTTGTTTTGGGAGCTTTCTGAAGACATCATGGCCTGCTTCTTTAAGTGATTTGAAATGACTGTTCAAGCCATCAGTAATTTTTTTTTTTTTTAAAAGGTTGGTCTACTGTGTTCTAGCTTCTTGTTTTAGTTTGTTTTAAGATGTCCAAATACATGGGACATGTGTGGCAGTTCAGTTATTGTTGCCTATAAGATTCTAATGTTCTGTCATTGGGTAGTTAGAACTGTTAGTAGATACATGAGTCCAGGAGTTTGTTTACTTTTCTTACATGGAGTCAACTGAGGTATCATGTAGTCACTCACCCAGGTGTGGTACAGACTCTTGTCTACTGTCCTAGATGGGCAGGGGTGATTGCTATAGACATAGGCATCCATCTGCAGGTGCTGAGAAAGGCAGGAGGCTAACAGAAGTCCCTGACTGTCTGTGAGGATGGTGTATCCTCTTATGACTGAATCTATGTGAAGGAACACCTTCTACCCTGGATTTCTGACTCAGGGAAGTCAGCAGATCCTTTTTCCTGCTTCTCCCTATTTGTTAAATTATCCCAAAAGAAAGATTTAGATCATTGTGGGTGTGGTATATTACATGCAAAGACTTAACTTTTCATGATCTAGTGCTGTTTTTCACTGGTTATGGAGGCATGAGTAGATTCTCCAATCAGTTTCTTCTGCTAAGGAGGGGATGGCCTACAACTTCTACCACTTTGGTCACCACACTGACCACAGCCATTTCTCAGCAGGTCAGGATTGTCAGATCCTGTGTACTTCTTGAAGTTACTCTCTCATCCCTGTTGCAGTCCAACTTCTCAACTTTCTCTTTGATGTTCAGGGCTCCTAGGATGTCATATGTACTGAATTCATTTATTCTTTTGGGTCTTTGTTGTTATTGGGGGTCACAGGAAGCTTCCATCTTCTCTTTCATCTTGGCCCTGCCTCAGGATTCATTTGATTCCCACCAACTGGTGTAGTTCTGCCCTCCTTAACCCTAGGATTAGCTTCATTTTCCATAAGATACAACTGAGAATATGCTATCATTTGCCTCTGTAGTCATCATTCCTGTGACAAAAATATACAGTGATTCCAGCCTATTCATCTCACTTAGAATTTCCTTGAGTTTGTTAGTGTCACTCTCAAACTATGGAACCTAAAACTGGAAGCAATATCCTAAATTTAATATCATCAATACTGCAAAGAGACTACAGGCTCCTTTTTTCTGAGCCATTCAACAACCTAAGATTGAATTACTTTCTTTAGCAACATAGTAATGCTGTCAGTTTCTGTTGAGCCTCAAGCTAAATAAAAGTCATGGTTTTTTTTTCTTTTTCAGCAGTATTGCTACAAATCTTGTTTTTTTACTTTTTATTTGTATAAAACCAACTGTTTGAATCTAAGTGGATGAATTTGTATTTGCTACTGATAAATTACATCTTGTTTTATGCTTCTTGTTTCTCCCTTTGAGATGATTTTGCATCTAATCTTTCCATCTACTATATTTATAGTTCTTCTTAGCTTTGAGTAATGCACAAATCTTACATGTAATATTTTATTTCATGTCTTTCCTTTAGCCTTATATTCCCCTCTAGCTACCAATTTACCCTTCACATTCACTTCACAATTACAATAGACCTAGACTATTTATAGTCCAATATTCCTTTCTTTGTAAAACTATTTCTGTGGAACTGGCAATTTTACCAAACCACTCCTTCTCCAGAGAAAATATGGTCTAAATTGGTCAATTTTAACATTGTCTTTCCAAGGCTACAGTGATTGGACATATTACCCATGCTGGATCACTCATAATCCTCCACCAAGAGTTTTACACTAAAAAAAAATGCAGACTACACCTTGTGCTGTTGAGATTACTGTACTGGGAGAATGTTATCATCCTATTAAGCAGTAAGACTGAAATCTGTTGAGACTGGAACATATTGTATTACACAAGTATTACCTCCTTCCTTCCTTCTCTTCCTTCCTTCCTGCCTCTTTCTCTTCTTCCCTCCTTCCTTTCCTCTCTCTGTCCTCTCTTTTCTCCATTCCTTCCTCCCTGTCTCCTTTCTTTCTGTTTTTCAACAAAATAGCTCTTATTTTCCAGGAAAAGCACTAGACACTGGGTATAATCTCCAAAAATACAATAAAGGGTTGCTATAACTGAAATATGTACATAGTACAACGAAGACGTAGAGTATGGAGATGCTAATTCTACTAAAGACAGAAAGACTGCATAAAAGAAAACTTCAATGATAATTATTCTTTCTGAAAGATATTCAAGGCCCAGGTTGCTATGAGTCAGATCCAACTCGACTGCACTTGGCTTGGCTTAAAAGATATTCATTAATTTGCTTTATAATAGGGAACTGTGAATTTTATAGTTTTTAATTCTTAGAATCTAGTCTTATTCTTGTTTTTGAAATTCAGAAAAATATTTCAGTCTCAAGTTTTTGTTTTGGTGTATATTTCCTGTCACCTGTATTTTCTCATATTAATGGCAATTTCATCAACACATTAACTAAGTTACATATTTAAATGTTAATTGAATGCTGCTTTTAAATTACTTTTATGCTATTCACTGTGCTAGGAGATTTGGCTTATATTGCTTGTATTTGCATTTGTATTATATGAATCTGCTAGGAAAATTAAGATAGAGGGAGATTTTTATTGAAGAAGAGGCTCATTTGGTTGTGGAGGCTGACAAATTCAAAGTCTGAAGAGCAAGCACAGAAATATCAACTCTCCAAACTTACATCGTAATTTAGGTTTCAAGAACCATAACTGCTACTGCCTTACATAAAACATCACACAGATCTATGACATTATGCTGGTTTAACCTAGTGACAGATGACTACTTTCCTTCTGAGAATCAGATTTTGGTTTGGTACTGGGCCTTGGTAGAAACTGAACACTTAGCCATGGGCTACCAAGTTATTTCATGTAACCTGTACTGCCTATCACGAACTTAGGGTGGTCTGACCCACAACGTTAAAAATTGGATGTGCACAGAAGTATTCCATTCCCCAGTAGAAGTGAAATATATAAAATGGGCCTTAAGCAAACCCTGAAGGCAAAAATAAATTACATGAAGAAGCAGCTGAAATGTCAGCGGTCTCCATTCTGGCTATACTATCTTCTTTTTCCCATCCTGTACCTAAGGCTTCATGAATGTTTCCCTACTACTGCTTGACTACGGAAGAGAAAACTTATGCCTGGTTTGTAGGTACTTCTGAGTGATGTCGGCATCATGCTTCATGGATTGAATTGCATGCCCCCCCCCCCAAATGTGTGTGGCAATTTGGCTGGGCCATGATTCCTGGAATTTTATGATTGTCCTCCATTTTGCGATTTTCCTGTGTTGTACGTTAAAGAGGACTAGGACGGGACTATGAAACTCTTCTTCAAGTCACCTCCCTGTTCCATTGTAAAGGGAATTTTCCTGGAGTGTGGCTTGCACATCCTACAAGGGATAAAAGGAAAGGGAAGCAAGCAGAGAGTTTGGAATCTTACACCATCAAGAAAGCAGCACTGGGAGTAGAGTACATCCTTCAGACCTGTGGTTCCTGCACCAAGAAGCTCCTTGACGAAACACTGATGCAACACAAGGACTTTCCTTCAGAGCCCACGAAGAGGGAAAGTCTTTCCCCTGGGGTGGACACTCTGATTTCAGACTTACAATGTACCAGATTGTGTAAGGACAAACTTTCCTTTGTTAACACCATTCACTTTGTGTCATTTCTGTTAGAGCAACACTAGCTGACTGAAACATCAGCCAAGAGTTGATGGCTGTAGCACTGCAGCTTCTTTCCTGAATACTCCCAAGGAAGCTGGTGAAGAAAAATCCTCCCCTGCAGCAGAGCTTCCAGTGCACCTGATTATTCGCTGGAAAGAGAGATCACCGGATTTCATGGGCTATATCCAATGGTACAGGTGGAGAATCAGAGACTTGGAAGAAACATGATTGGAAAATTGGTGGCAAGGAGATCTGGAATGAGGTAAGTGGATAAACCTCTCTGAATGGGAAAAATATTAATATAAGGGAGAACTAACTCCCAAGTGGGGCTATAAAGACAGGCATAGAGGCTAGGATTTACAAAGCATCACAAAACTGAAGATTATCAGATCACACAGTATAGGACAATCACACAGTATTAAGAATTATGACCAAGCCAAGTTGACACATGTTTGGGGAAGATACCATTCAATCCACAACAGACACATAATCAAACCAGACTTGACAAATCAGTTATACCAATTACAAACCATCAGAAAAGAAACTGGTCTGGAGATTACTAAGAAACTTTAAACCACACATTATAAAAGTCACTGGACTTATCTTGTCCAAGGATCAAAACCAAACATCTATTACAGTGATGGAGTTGATAGAACACATCCTTATTCTATGGAAGTTAATTTAAAAAGATCAGTCAAAGTCAATACTAATGTTTAACAGTTACAACTGGACGCATTTGTTATATCCTACAAGATGTAGTGCATCTCAATCTTGTATACTGGTGCCCTCATGTCTTATGTCATCTTTCAGTTCCCTCTAAATAATTATTCTTTATGGCAGAGACAGAAAGAGAACAGTAGTAGTAATAGGAGAAGCAGTAGCAGTGGATGTAGCAGTAGCAATAGCAGCGTTGTACTGGAATCAACATGTACTAGCTAATAAGATTCTTCTGTTGAATTTTTCAGAATTTTGCAAGCAGGTAATTAATTACAACTATTAATAAGAATTAAATGACATTACAAAGTAGAGTCAAAATGGGAGACTAAACACACTTCTCCCTAAATCCCTCTGGAAACCAAGACCTAAAATGATAATTAAACAGAGCCTTCTGGACACTTAGTGAGCCCTATGACACAGTATACAGCTGTTAATTTGGACGTCATACCACTGAACGGAAAACCTCCTCTCTTTCACTGACTTCCGCTCTTGGTGAGTGCTGGCTTTCAAGGACCGAAAGTAAATCACCATTTTAGCTTTTTTCCCTCTGTCTTAGCCAGTGAATGGAGCTAGGACTTGACTAGCAGCTAATCTCAGAGGTACTGCTGGTGGAATCAGCAGGCGAAATTGCCACATATTGAGATCCCAGTTTTGGACTCTACATCTCAGCACCTTTGGTCTCTCTTTCTGTCTTCACCATAGAGTAGCCTGTACCAAGGCAGGTGGCTAGCTTTGCAGGACGCCATCTTGTTTCACTTGGGAGGGGGATTACCCATATGGAGGCCTCAGCTGGACCTAATTCCTAGGCTGGGAGGCAGCACCTGTCTGGAGGAGACTGCTTTTCCAGCAGAAAAGCAGTATTCTACACAGTGTTTCCTATAGCTGGGACCCAACAGCAGAGGCCAGCACAGTAGTAGCCTTTCTGTATTTTGAGCTAGTTTATAACATCTGGGTTTCAATATAGAGGTGCTTACTTTCCAAGCTGAGAAAAGGGATCTGTACACCTGAAATCCTGACTGACTTTAGAAGTTGTCAGATACTTTTTACCTTTCATTTTAAGATGGCCTAGAGAAACAACTGCAATCCATCCTCACAGCATCTCTCCCAGCTTCTATTGATTCACATGATGCTCCAAAAGCAACAAACTCTGGAAAAAACCATAACCAAGAAATCACCCATGGCTTCAGAAGGCCCCCAAAAGAAAGCACCACAGAATTTCCCAGTCAAAGAAACCCTTCTGAAACTATTGGAAGGTGAATACAAAAGGATTATAAAGAGAGACTTCCTAGACCTTATATAAAATGCAGCAGAGCAAAATGAAAACCTAAACAAGCTGTTCAATCTGAAGGAACACCAGTACTCTGAAATCCAGCAGATTGAGAACAAAATCAAAGACATAGAAACTTTGATTCAAAGCCAAGAAAACAGAATGAAACAAATGGAAAAGGGACTTTCTGACTTGGAAGACAGAGGCACTTACTCCAGAATCTAGGAGGAGAAATCAGAGAAAAGAAACAAGAAAAATGAAGAAGCACTAAGAAGCATGTGGGACTCTATTAAGAGGAACAATCTACAATTAACTGGAGTTCCTGAACAGGGTGAGACACCTGACAACCCAGAAAGTGTTGTTGCTGAGCTGCTGACAGAAAACTTCCCAGAAATTATAAAAGGAGAGACTATAGAAATAAATCGCATCAATTTGCAGTTGAATAACTTCCATTAAAAATTAAATTTTTAAACTTAAACCTTTCAATTATTTTACTGTTTTACTGTTATCTGTGTTCCTGAGGTTATTGGTACCTTATGATGAAAATAATACCTAGTAGTATGCTATGTTAATCTGTTCCCAAATTCACATTCATTGAGTTGAGATTTATACAAAAACTCAGTCATGATGGGAATATCTCTACCATGTTAATCGTCAAGTGCTACAAACTAATCTCTCCCTATCCTGAGCTGTTTATTAATCATTTACTAACACACCATGGATTAATAGAGATAGAAAATTAAAGTGTTACTGTGTGTCATTTGGTCCCTGTGCTTTAAACACGGCAACTCATTTAAGTCTCACAACCCATTATGCACTAGAAACTACTATTACCGGTATTTTATAGTTAAGAAAACTAAGGAGCAAAGTGGTTAAATAACTTCCCCAAGGTCGCACAATTAATAACAGTAGACTGACAGAATTAAAAATTCTCCCTTACATCATCACTTAGAATTAAACAAGAACATTTACAACTTATAAATTCAAAATAGATTTTTTTACGCATTGGATTGAACACATATTTGAAAGAACTCATCAGACTCCAAATAGCATATTGACATAAGACTTTTATTTCCTTCATTTTCTAGACTGAACTTTCTTCCAAAAAAAAAGAAAAGAATCACTTCAAATTATCTTTAGCTTTTGAGAACATAATCATGTGACCATTTATGGTTTTAATATCACTAAAATGTTCATGTCATGTGTATGCTTTCATTGTATTTGTTACTCAATGATTATTCTAAATTTGTATGTCATTGTTTTTGTCACAGTAGGAGTTCCTCATGGAGCTAACTGTTCAACACATTGTTTCTTTGACTATTTATTTGCCCTCTATCTTTTTCTCTGAGTTAACTTGTAATTAGACAGCTAGAATTTCCTTCTGGTCAACTTTGTACATCCTTTGGGCCATAGTTCTTCTTATATCTTCCTATAGGTCCTAGTTTCCTTCCAACCCTATTTCCTAACGTCTTCAACACCGATGGGATTACAGCCTAATATTTTGTTAATTTCATGTTGGAAATGCTAAGACAACATAGTTCCTTTCATTGTGGGTAAGCAATATTTTTATGAAACCATATTTTCATGTTTAATAAAAATGAATTCCAGGGTAACAATTGACCTTATACACGTTTCCATCTTCTAAAATTGTTAACAATTAATTCATTTTAGTTCAAGTTTTTATTAAGTATTTTACATTTTCACCTGTAAAGACAAGGTACAGTTAGAAAATGATGGAAGAGTTAATTACCATGAATTTGAGTATATATCTATCTTTTACTAGATTTAAAAACCTTTGGCAAATTAACCCAAGTCTTATTATGGAGAGAGAGAAAG
Source organism: Heterohyrax brucei (assembly GCA_028571685.1). Classification (NCBI taxonomy): domain Eukaryota; kingdom Metazoa; phylum Chordata; class Mammalia; order Hyracoidea; family Procaviidae; genus Heterohyrax; species Heterohyrax brucei. The sequence continues at coordinate 81,749,377 of CM053144.1, forward strand.
AGATCAGATTCTTTACAATTTTTCAGCAACCTTACTTTTAAATTACATAGTTGGCATGAAATTCTTAACATGATTTCTGAGACAAAGCAGTTACTCAAAAATATTGATTTATATTGTTACTCATAGGAAAATCCTTCTGATGCCTTAATGACACATACTTTGAAATGAATAAAGAAAATAATTTGATTTAAATGAACATGCAGCTGAATTCTATAACAGTGGAGATGGATCTAGTCTTAACAGGTAATCATAATAGTGATGATTATAACAATCAACATGCATGGAGTGCTGACATGTATAATTGATATAGTACATATAACTTGCTAAGCATGTCTACAAATTAGAACTACCTGAGCTGATTCGTTCATTTTACAAATGGGCCAAATGCGACTCAGAAAAGTGATGTGCTCAAGACCACCCTCTTTGTGACAGATTTAGTATTTAGTTTTGTCAGGTGCTAAAATCTCTTTCTATTCAATTATCCTAATCATTCTTGTCTATACCTGGAAGGCCAAATGTTTTTAATTTAAGAGTAATCTCTAAGTAAGAAAATCCATAAAAATGAAATGTTTTCCAGGGCAAGTCTTTATCACCTTGATTTAAAGGCTTATATGAAAATTCATATTAAATCATAGATATAGATTCTAGCCCCTGTTTCTTATTAAATCCATAAAATATGCCTTCTTATCCAAGATATTCGAATATATTGGTAAGCAAACCAATTTCATCTACTGAGAAAACAGGAAAGAAGTACTCAGCAAAGTAACAGTCATCTCTTTCATGTGTAAATATTGTTTATATAATGTCATACCAATCCAAGTTAGTTCATTACTAACTAGCAGACTGTACTAAATTTAAACCAGATTAATTAGTTCACTATACTCATTACAAGTCTAGTTTCTCATATTACTTACAATGTCATTTTTAGGTTGTTAAACTGCCATGGAGTGCAGAACTTTAAATATCAACATTCTTTCAAAATGTTAATTTTGCTGATTATGAAGGGAAGAGTTGTAGAGTAAAAAGAGCATAAAACCTGGCTTCTAGTCATCTAGTGCTACAGAAATACCACAAATGGGTGTCTTTAAAAAGAGAAATTTATTTCTGTGACAGTCCAGCAGACTACCGGTCCAAATTCAGGGTATCACCTCCACAAAATGTCTTTTTCTATCAGCTCTGGAAGAAGGTCTTAGTCATCTTTCCCTGCACTAAGTTTTTGAGGCACAGGGACCCCATGTTCTCACCAAAGGATGTGTTCTACTCTTGGCACTACTTCTTTCTGGATGCTATGAAGTCTCCAACTCTGTTAGCTTTGTTCTTTTATAGGTCAAGAGATTGCATCAAGGCACAATACAATCTTACATGTTCAACCCTGCCCCACCAACACAACCACCCATTCTGTTTCATTACCATCATGGAGGCAAAGTGTACAACACATGAGGTCTGACAATTATATTCCCAAACTCACCCTAGAAAAGTGCTATACACTTCATTGCTTAATATCACTATGGTCACATTTGAAGTACTCCCCTTCTAATGCCAGTGCCTGGTCCACTCTTCAAAGCAATTTAGAAACTCTTTCTGGAATGGCCACTACACACAGTGGCAAGGTGGGAAGTCTGTGAACTTAACTGTATAGTTGTCTGTGAGGGAGTTTTCACCCAGAAAGCAAATAGCTATATTAGAACACCTTCTGTACTCACTTGACCTGGCCACCAATGACTTTTTTTTTTTTTTTTTACCTGAACATAAAGGAAATATTGAAAGGAAGACATTCTGATGACATTCAGAACATCAAGGGTAATACAACAACAATTCTGATGGCCATTCCAGTCGAATTCCAAAATTTCTTTGAAGAGCACATTCGGCACTGGCATCAATGCATAGCTTCCCAAGGGGAGTGCTTCAAAGGTGACCATAGTGATATCCAGCAGTGAGGTATGTAGCCCTTAGAACAATTAAGTTCATGGACTTAATTATTCGACCTCGCATAGGGTCACCATGAGTTGGATCCGACTCGACGGCACTTGGCATAGGAACATCACACAATACAAGGAATCATGGCCCACCCAAATTGTTACACAACTTTTTTGGGAGAGAAGGAGGAGACAAAATTCAATCCATGACATCTGGGGTCTAAAAATTCATTGATCAGATCCTGAAACTGATATTTACTCATTGTAAATATTATTTCATTTCTATGACTTAGTTTTCTTCTATTTGAAATGGCAGAAAATAATATTTTGAAAATGAGATAATGCAGATATAAGTACTTTGGAAGCTGTAAAGTGTCATAAAATGAACAAAATAACCACCAGCAACATGATTATTTATTACCTAAATATAGTTGAATAAAGGTTTAGTTTGCTACTGGTGAAATAAATCTAGGAAAGACTAGCTAGAAACTGCTTGTACCTAATCTGATTTAGGATCATATATACATTTACAGATATCTGAAGCCAATAGGACAAATGATATATTTAAAATTAAAATATTAGAGAGGGAGGGACTAAACGGTGGAGCAGTGACTTCCTGTGATCCCTCTAAAAATAAAGAATTTTAAAAAATGAACAATTTATACAGGACATTCTAGGAACCCTAAATATCAGGGGGAAAGCTGTGAGATTGGTCTGGTAGACAGACAGAGGAGAACAGGTACAGGAGCAACTAATTCATCCAGAATTAAATCTACACCCTGTAGAGGGACTAACTACTGCTAGTATGGTGGTGGTGCCATGAATGAAACAGATGCACAGTGAGTGGAGAGTGTTTTTTTCCGACAGAGAAGCTGAGCTTCAGATGGCTACACCCACAGAAACACTGAGGACCTCCATTTGAACATCACTAAGCTAAATGCTTGTATACTCATGTGGATTTGAATCTTTCCTATGGGCTGATCTTCTCTCCCTTTCCCCAGTGCTCTCCTCTTCCTTCTTTGTTTTATACCAGATGCTAAACTGACACACTATGTGGGCCAGAAGTAGGATTTCTTACAGATATCCTGAGCTATTCTCCTGGATATGGCAAGGAAAATAAAGGAGGGAAAAATAAAAGATCTGCTGGCTCTCCTGAGCTGGGAACTCCCCCAGCTTTTCTCACCACACTTGCAACCAGAAACCTGATCCTACATGAATCACTCTTACTAACTAACCTGACAATGTGAATACAACTCTAGCCATCTGGTGACAGGGCTTTGGAATTTTTAAAGCCCCATTAATCAAATTAGCTCACATAATCAGCCTATTTGGACACTTAAAAACTAAAATAAATTAGAACACAATAACCAACACAAATAAATTGTAACAACTTTCTGATGGCTCAGAGACTATAGTCAATTTAGCATCACTTAAAGAAGTAGACCAACATGGCTTCAAAAAACTCCCAAAACAAAGAATCAAAAAAAATTCCAGATGAAGAAGGCTTCCTGTAATTACCAGGAGGAGAATTAAAAAGAAGAACACTTAGAGCTATTCAAGACATCATGAAAGAGATTAGGCAAAGTGTAGCAGAGTATAGAGGAAAACTAAACAGGCTACAAGAAATACTTCAGCAACAGAGATATGAAATTTAGCATACTAACAACAAAATTACAGAATTAGACAACTCAATAGAAAGTAAAAAGAACAGAATTGAGGAATTGGGAAACTGAAGATTAAACAGCTAACATCAGCATACCTGAGAAAAATTTAGATGAAAAAAATTAAAAAGTAAAGAATCCTTGTGTTACATTGGACTGTATCCAGAGGAATAATTTATGAATGATTGGAGTACTGAAACCAGGTGGGGGGGTGGGGAAGGCATAATAGAAAATTGTTGAAGACTATGTTGGCTGAAAACTTTCCTGATATCATGAATGATGAGACTGTATCTACCCAAGATGTTCATCAAACTCCCCACGAAGTGCATCCCAAAAGAAATAAACCAAGACTTATTATTATGAAACTTACTAAAACTAAAGATAAGGAGAATCTTTTAAAGGCAGCTAGGCTTTAACAAAAAAATAACCTACAAAGTATAGCCCGTATGACTAAGTTTGAATTACTTGGTGGAAACAATGCTGACTAGAAGAAAATAAGATAACATATACAAAGCCTGGAAAGAAAAAAAAAAATTGCCACCCAAGAATTATATATCCTGCAAAACTGTCTCTTAGATACCACATTGAAATCAGGACATTCCCAGATAAATAGAAGTACAGAAATTTTGCAAAAATCAAATGAAAATTACAAGAAATACTGAAGGAATTTCTTCAGTTAGAAAGTCAATAAAATCAGATATATACTCAAGGACACAATGAAGGACAGAGCATCCTGATACCAACATAAACAAGAAAACCACGAAAATAATTCAAAGTTAAAACACTAAAAATAGGAAAAGAGATCACAGTATGTAAATGATAACATTACATCAAAAAAGCAGACAAATTAACGTATTCATGGAATCTTTCAGATGGAGAAGAAGTCAAAGCAATAAAAAGAAATTGAAGAGTGGTTTAAACTTAGAACATTAGAGGTAAATATCAGGGCAACTGAAAAGGAAATTAAGAATCCTGTACTTCAAAATAAGAAAAAGAAATAAAAAAGTCAGCAAATATAAAACAACAGTGAAGAAGATGAAAAGAAAATTCATAAAGAAAAATGACTCAGCACAGAAAATTAAGTTGACTAAAGAAGGTGTCAACAACACACAAAAAACGATGTGAAACTGACGTCACTAAATTCATACTTGTCAATAGTTACATTAAACATCAATGGGTTAAATACACCAATAAAGAAGCAAAGAGCAGCAGGATAGATTTAAAAACACCATCCATCTGTATCTTGCCTAAAACAGACATACCTTAGACTGAAAGATATAAACACACTGAAACTCAAAGGATATAAAAATATATACCAAGCTAACAACATCCAAAAAAAGACCAGGAGGGGCAGTATTAATATTAGACAAAATAGACTTTATAGTGGATAATGGAGGTTACTATATATGGCTTAAAGGATAAATACATGAGGAGAACATAACCATATTAAATACTTATATACCCAACATCAGGGCTTCTGAATCCATCAGACGAACTCTAACAGCATTGAAAAGTGAGACAGGTAGCTCCACAATAATAGCAGGAGACTTCAACACACTGTTTTTGGTGATGGACAAAACAAACCTAATAACAATATAGAAGACCTAAATGTGATAATCAACCAACTTGACCTCACAGACATATACAGAACACTCCACCCAACAACAGAGAAGTATACCTTCTTTGCCGAAGTATAAGAACATTCTCTAGAAGAGACCACATATTAGGTCATAAAGCTCATTTAAACAAGAATTTAAAGCACTGAAACATTGCAAAGCATCTTTTTCAGACCATAAGACCATGAAAGTTGAAGCCAATAGCATAAAAAGCAAGTGAAAAATGTCAAACACTTGGAAACTGAGTAACACTATCAAAAACTTACGGGTTTGTCAAGGATTGAAGGTGTTCCCTAAAAAATCTGTGACAATTAGCTGCTACCATAATCCCTGGTATTGTGTGATGTTTCTCCATGTCACAATTCTTGCCTCTATGATGTTAATGAGGGTGGATGGGTAGCAGTTGTGTAGGTAGAGCAAGATTCAATGTGTCAGTTTGTTTTGTGCCTTGAGGAAGTCTCTTGAGCTATAAAGGAAAAAATCCAGCAGAGAGAACTGAGAACCTCATGCCATCAAGAATGCAGCACTGGGAGAAGAGGATGTCCTTCAGATCTGAGGTTCCTGCACCAAGACGCTTCCTGAACAAAGACTGATACAACAAAAGGACTGTCCTCTAGAGCCAACAAGGGGGAAAGCCTTCCCTTGGAGTGGACATCCTGAATTTGGTCTTTTAGGCTATTGCACTGTGTAAGAATAAGCTTCACTTTGTTAAAGATACCCATTGGTGGTATCTCTGTTAGAGCAGCATTAGTTGACTAAAATAGGGTTGTAGAAGAAACCAAAGATGGAATAAAGTAATTCACAGAACCAAATGAGAATGAAATGTATTCTACCAGAGCACATGAGACACAGCAAAAACAGTACTCAAAGGTCATTTTATCTCAATAAGTGTACACATTCAAAAAAGAAGGGTCCAACTCAAAGAATTAATGCTACAGCTCAAATAAGTAGGAAGAGAACAAGAATTCTTCAAGCACCAAAAAAAAGTAAATAGTAAAAATCAGAGCAGAACTAAACATATTAAAGACTAGAAAAGTGATTGAAAGTGTTATTAAGACCAAAGACGGTATTTGAAAAGATCAACAAAAGAGATAAGCCATTGTCCAAATTGAAAACGGAGAAGCAAGAGAGGAAACAAATAACTCACACATGAAATGAGATCGGTGATATGACAAGAGACTCAACTGAAGTTAAAGAATCATAACAGAATACTATGAAAAATTGTACTCTAATAAATTTGACAGTCTAGAGGAAATGGACAAATTTCTAGAAGTACATGACCTATGAAAACTAACACAAATGGAAATAGAACAACTTAAAAAAACACATTACAAAAGAAAAGAGTGAAAGGTAATTAAAAAACTTCAAACTGAAAAAAAGATCAGGCCATGACAGCTTCACTAGAGAATTTTATCAAACTTTTAGATAAGCATTAAAAACACTCTTACTAAAAGTATTCCAAAACATAGAACATTGTGGAATACTTCCAAGTTCATTCTGAAGCCAGTATAACCCTGGTACCAAAACCAGGTAAAAACAGCAGAAAGAAAAGGAAAATCACACACCAATGTCTCTCATGAACTTTAATGCAAAAATCTCAAAATTCTAGCCAACAGAATTAAATGACATATCAAAAGAATAATTCATCATGATCAAGTAGAAATAGACAGTAGACAACAGAAAAACAAATAATGTAGTCAACCACATAAATAAAACAAATGATAAGTATCATTTGATTATATCAATTGATGCACAAAAGGCATTTGACAAACTAATATGCACTCATGTTAAAAACTCAGAAAAATAGGAATAGAAGAGAACTCTCTCAACACAATAAAGAGTACCTATACAAAGACAACGGCTAGCATCATCCTACATGATGAGAGTCTGAAATCATTTCCATAAGAATGGGGACCAGACAAGGATGTTCACTGTCATCACTGTTATTCAACATTGTGCTGAAGGTTCTGGTAGGAGGAATCAGGCAAGATAAAGAAATACAGGACATTCAAATTGGTAAGGAAGAAGTAAGCATAGCTCTGTTTGCAGATGAGATGATCTTATACAAAGAAAACCCTAAGAAATCTACATTTAAACTACTGGAGCAAATAGAAGAGGTCAGCAAAGTATCAGGATATAAGATAAACATACATAAATCAGTTGAATTCCTTTACACCAACAAAGAGAACATCAAAGAGGAAATCATCAAATCAATACCACTTACAATAGCCCCCAAGAGTATAAGATATTTAGAAATAAATCCAACAAATAAAATTACAAGACTCTACTGCAAGAAACCAAAGGAGACCCATAAGTGGGGAAGCCTACCTTGTTCACAGACTAGAAGACTTAAAATCATGAAAGTATACTAAGCATACTAAGATCTATAGATGAAATGCAATTACATACAAATTCCAATGGCCTTTTTAACGAAATGAGAAACAAATCACCAGCTTCACATGGAAAGGGAAAAATCCCCACATAAATAAAGCATTACTAAAGAAGAACAAAGTGGGATGATTCATACTACCTGACTTCGGTTAGAACCTATTATACAGCCATGGTAGTCAAAACAGCCTGGTACTGGTATATAGACCAATGAAACAGAGTAGAAAATACAGATATAACACCATTCTCCTATGAGCAGCTGATATTTGACAAAAGTCCAAAATCCATAAACTGTTGAAAAGACAGTCTCTTTAACAAATGGTGTTGGCCTGACTAGATATCCATCTGCAAAAAAAAAAAAAAAGAGAAAGAAACAAGGCCCATATCTCACACCATGCTCAAAAATCAACTTGAAATGGATTAAAGACCTAAATGTAATACCTAGAACAATAGAGATCATGGAAGAAAAAAAGAGAAAATGCTGCCATAAACAGACTATGAAATATTACTAACAAGGCACAAATACCAGAAGAGAGAATAGACGAATAGGAACTCCTAAAAATCAAACACTTAGACTTCACCAAAAAAGTAAAAAGACTACCTGCAGACAGGGGGGCGAAAAAAAGGCAACCACAAACCTAATCAGTGCCTAGTCTCCACAATCTGCAAGATACTATAAAACCTCAAGAAGAAATAGACAAATATCTCAGTTAAAACTGGGGGAAGGATATGAGGTCTTAAAGCCAGCGAAACTGGGCAAAGGATCCGAGGTCCTAAAGCCTGCAACCTACCATCTAAGGAACACCAATTGGTCCCAACCATCCTTGAGAAGCAGAAAACCAAGAGCATCAAAGACATAAGGAAAACATGAGCCCAGGAGATACAAGGATCCATATGGTTGGGAGACTACGTGAACATGAGACCAGAAAGAAGAACTAGATGGTGCCCAGCTACCACAAAGGACAGTCCAGATAGGAGACACAATATATGATTCTTGATATGGCATGAGAAAAAGGGGTGTACAATCAAGAAGTCTACTAAAAGACCAGACGTGATGGTCCAACAGTCTGAATGGCCCCCTGAGAACTTGCTTGACTTGCTGCTAGCCCAGAGCCGAGAACAATACTGAAACCAACTCTTCAAACAAAGATTGAAGTGGATTAAGGGACACAGAGTGATGCAGGCAGTGTGTATACCTTATGGTTTAATATATATACGAGGCTGTCCTACTGGTCTCTTTTTAGAGGGAAGAGAAAAGCTTGGAGATGAGCAGACAGGGGTTGGCTGAGTGGATACTGGAAGTAAAAGTGGAGGGGATGAATGTGCTGTCACAGGGTAAGAAGAGAAGATTGAGTTGCACAGAGGCAAGTGCTTGGGGTTTTATATGGAAAATTGACTTGGATTGTAAACTTTTATTTAATCACAATAAAAACTAAAAGAAAAAACTGAGCAAAAGATATGAACAGGCACTTCACCAAAGAAGACATCCAGGTCACTAAAAGATGTATGAGGAAATGCTCACGATCATTAGCTATTAGAGAAATCCAAATCAAAACTACAATGACCTTTGGTTGGAGGAAGGAGAGTGGTTGGGAAGGAGGGGAAAGGAAACTGTTGGGAGGATGAGACATGTATGGAGCAGAGAGGAATAGTGTGCTGTCACCAGACAGGGAGAGCAGTGGAAGCTGCATAGAGGTGGGCATGTAAATTTATACGGGAATGTACATTTTCACTCAGTCATATCAAATAAAAAAATTAATTAAAAAAAAACTACAATTAGATACCATCTTACTCCACCAAGGCTGATATTAATTCCCAAATCATGAAATAATAGATGTTGGAAAGGTTGTGGAGAAACTGGAACATTTTACACAGCTGGTGGGAATGTAAAATGGTACAACCATTTTGGAATCAATTTTATGCTTTCTTAAAAAGCTAGAAATAGAACCACCACATGATCCAGCAATCCCAGTCTTGGAATGCATCCTAGAGAGGAGCTGTCACATGAATAGATACATGGATACCAACATTTACTGAAGCTGTTCACAATAGAGATAAGATGGAATCCACTTAGGTGCCCATCAACAGAGGAATGGATAAACTGTGGTATACTCACACAATGGGATACTATGCAATGGTAAAGGGCAATGATCATCTAGGGAAACATCTGACAACACGGTGTTGGCTGGAAGACATTATGCTGAATGAAATTTGTCAGTTGCAAAAGTACAAAAATTGTATGCCAGCCAAGCCAAGTGCCGTCGAGTCGGACCCAACGCATGGGGACCCCAAAATTGTGTGAGACTACTAAGGACCCAAGAAAAGTTTTAAGCACAGAGGAAAATAATTTTTGATGGTCATAAGGAAGGGGAAGGCAAGAAATGGGTTTTGATAGATTAAATAGAAGATAGGAATTAGACTAGGTGACAGTAGTGACAGCACGCAGTAGAACGGAGATTAACATTGCTGGATTATACCAACAGTTGAGAGGTTTCCTAAATACAACCCAGCATTTCAAGGAACACAGTAACAGGGTCAGGGATTTGAAAACCATGGTTTCAGGGCACATCTGGGTCAGTGTGCATAAGTAAGCTTTTTTTTTTAAGGTAATGTTCTGCACTCCTCCTGGTAAGGGGCATCTTAAGAGCTAGCAAGTGGCCGTCTAAGTAGCATCAACTGGTCCCAATCCACTTGGAGCAGAGGAGTACGAAGGACAACAAAGACATGAGGAAAATATGAGCTCAGGAGACAGAAGAGGCCATGTGATTCTCAGACTACATCAGCATGAGACCAGGTGTCTGGCCACCACCAAAGACTGCCTTGGAAGGGAACACAACGTAGAGTCCCTGATGTAGGGGGAGAAAAATCAGGATGCAGGACCAGAACTCTATTAAAATACTCAGACTTGATCATCCAGCAACCTGGAAGTTCTCTGAAGACACGGCCTCCACATTCTGCGCTCTCCGACAGCTAAAACCACTACAGAAGCCAACTCTACAGACAACGATTGAAATGGACCACAACACACAGAGTGATGCTGATAAAGAGTGTGCTTCTTGTCTTAAAAATATATGTGAGGCTGTTGGAGCAGCTCGTGTCAAGGCGAGATGGGAGGGTGGAGAGGACGGAACAGGAGGTGGCTGAATGAACAAAGTCAAAGCCTGGTAGAAGCAAGTACTGTGCTGTCACATGGTAGGGAGAGCAGTTAGAGTTGCATAGTGGTGTGTGCATAGGATTTTATATGATAAATTGACTTGAATAGTAAACTGTTACTTAAAAACCAAAACCCACTACCATCGAGTCAATTGCAACTCACAGTGACACTGTAAGACAGAGTGGAACTGCTCTGCAGAGTTTCCAGGCAGCACCTGGCAGATCCAAACTGCCAATCCTTTGTTTAGCAGACATAGCGATTAACCACTAACAGGTTTTCCAAACTTTCACTTAATGCGTGGTAAAACATATATAAAAATATATATATTTAGTACAATAACCATTACAAAACAAATGCGACTTTTTAGAAGAAAGAATTTTTAAGAGACTAAATTATGTTGTCCCCTCAAACATCTCTAAGAACTTTGGAAATTTCAATTACAAATGGTTACAAACATTAAGCTTTACTCTTTCAATCACTGTTCTAATCATTTTGGATTAATTTCATTTCCTTTAATTTTATGACAACCTTTGGTGTTTAATAAGTTATTATTATCTCCACTTTATAGACAAAATGAAGCACCAAGATGGTAAGTAACATACTGGGATACACAATAGTGATATTTACATTTATTGAGCACTTAGTGTGGGGCACTTCCCCAAATCCTTTCCTTGTGTTACCATATTGTTAAGCAAAGAACGCACATCTTCAGCTTTGTTTTCTGGGTGTACCCTCTTCCCTTTTGAGGCACCATCACAAGTGCTCCCATGACAATTCTCTTCCTCATGTTGCCACTACAAAAAAAGTCAGCATAGCCTGCTTAGAGAAAATACTTTGTGGAGGAGGTGTGGTACAGCTGGCAAACAAACAGAGAAGGCGTGCGGTATTTGAAGAAAGGCATGGGAAATTAGTCAATTATCACAACCCCGTAAGGTCACTCTATTAGTAGCTCCATGTAACAGATAAGGACCAGATTATAGACAACTTGCTCAAAATCAGATACCTGGTTAGTAACAGAACAGCTAGATCCAGAAGCCTCACTCTTACTACAGTAAACAGTTCCTCATGTGTATCTTCTTCCTAGAAAATGAAAGTGTCAGAATGCAAATCTGCGTTTCCATCTGTGTCTAGTGTTCATAACCACTACACTGGCGCACTTAGGGATGAATACTTACTAGTCACTAAACTCAGCAAAGATAAGAATTCCTGTTCTGTAGTCAATCAAATCAAATCGGAGACATTGACCTGCTACCAACATTTTTAATTCACCTCAAAGTCTGAAGACTTTTGCATCATTCTTCTTTTTCAAGGGGAATGATCCTTTGTTATCTGGGATTTTGTTTTCAATAAGTCCCCAATTCCTAACAATATTCATATTTGTTGTCATATTCATTGCCATAATCATTCACAGGCATTTATTTAATCTTAAGGTGAGATGCCATATGTGCCTGATGTACATGCATTGTTTCATTCCACTCTCTCCACAACACAATAAGGTACAGGAGAATAAGGACAGGACCTATGTTCCCAGTTGCCTCTCTGTAGAATGTGGCAAAGATTACAGTCTTGCAGATTCTAATACAGTAGCAGCAGCCCATAGGCAAAAGAATGGCATACATAGTATGTTGGTGCCAGAGTTATTTATTTACCTGCACCACTAGTGAGGCAGGTCACTATTTCCTTCATCACTTAACAAATGAAAGGCCTGGGGCTCAGCAAGGTTGAGGGGCTTGGCCAAGCTGGGCTGAAGCACAATGAACTTCAGAGTTGAACCCATTGCATTTTGTGTGATCTACCAGCATACCCCCATCCTCTCATTCTTAGCAGACCACCTCAGATTTAGCTGTTTGCTTGTAATTTCTATGTTCAGACAAATTCAGAGTTTGAAGTAGATTGACTGAACATAATTTTTTTGGTTATCATTTCCCTTTGGGGAAGGAATGACAACATCTTTTAATTTTTTCACCGATGCTTCTGTTAATACTTGTCTATGTAGCATCAGTCACTGCTGAGGAGGTCAGTGAATTCAAATAAGAAGGAAAGAACTTGCGGGGAACAATAAATTCCACAGTTTGATCCCCTTCTTTTTTGCTTTCAGTGTTAGTGAAGGTGCTTTGACAAATTACTGCTCACTACCAGAAAAGAGGACCAAAACAAACCCAGTGTCATTGAATCTATTCTGACTCACAGAAACCCTACAGGTCAGAACAGAACTGTCTCATAGAGTTTTCAAGGAGTGCCTGACAGACTTGAACTACTGACCTTGTGATTAGCAGAAGCACTAAACCACCAGGGTTTCCCTGAAGAAAACTCACCTTGGAGAAAATTAAGGTTAGTTTGAACTGAATTCCCGAACACGATGTTGTTCTGTGCCATTGAGTCAGTTCCGACTCAGCAACACCATAGAAGTATTCTAAAGATTTGTGGAGATGAATAGTATATTAATTAGCTTTCTGCATAATAAGTCACCCCCAAACCTAGTGTCTTAAGGCAATTACCATTTGTTTTCGCTCAGGATTCAGATGAGAATTCAGATTTCAGTCAGGCTCTGCTGATCTGGCCAGGCTTGCTCATGTTTCCCCAGTTGGTTGAAGACTGGCTCATCATAAGGACCTCTCTCACTAAGAGCTAGGGTGAGCAGGGTGACTAGGCCATGCATCTCTCTTCATTCAGCTGGCTGGCCTCTACTTGCTCAAACAGCAGAAGAGTTCTAACAGAGGAAGCAGAAGTCTGCAAGGCCTTTGAAGCTTGACTTTGGAGCTGGCTCACTTCTGTCACATTTGACTGGTGGAAGAAAGAAGCAAGGCTGGCCCCGATCCAAAGGATAAGAAAATAAACTCATATACTAAATGGAAGAGATGTAAAGTCACACAGCAAATGGGAGCAGATACAAGGAGATGTTAAAAATGCTGCTATTCTTTCAACTCATCTCTCCATAGCGAGGGTGCTTAACTACAGTGTCTGACCAGGTCATTCATGATTCCAAGGCTTTAGTTTTATACACTAAAATGTGTGAAATATCCTGCAGTCCTGAAACTTGAAACTTGAGCCCCTAAACTCAATTGAATCACTCCTGCCAACGGAACGAGCACCCTTGCTCCCATCTGAAGCATCTTGTTGCATCTCTGTCTGCCAAGCCGTGGCTCCAGTAAAACCCTTAGCTCCTCCCCCCGACCTGGCTCTTCGCGCAAAGGCCCTTGACATGTAGTTGGGAACACAATTTTTCCTAAAGAGCCTTTGTCTGTGAAAAATGACTTTAGAGGGGGCGCTTTCAACAGGACACCCGTGAAGCTGTGACAGAGGCAGCGACGGCAAAGCTTGACCTCCCAATATCTCTCCACCTGCTGTGTGGAAGCAGGACTGACCCATTTGGAATGAAGAGTTCTCTGTGTTTCTTGGATTATCCAAGCCTAAGGGAGCCTTCTCGGGAGAAATCTGAATGTCTTCATGCAGCTTGAGAGACTAGATTATGGAATAATACGTTTGAAGAAGAAAAATGTTATGGCAATATTCATATCTCGCAGTTGATAAAGCTGCTTATTCAAACACAGAAGTCTTTGGCTAGTTGATGTCTTGTCATTATACTCATATGGCAGTGATTTCCCCTTGAACTTACACAAGAGTGTCATTCCCCACATCTCATACTTTCTCCCATCATATTACCTGTCCCACTACACAAAGCCTATTATCTTTTTATTCCTGTTTTTCTTTTTAAAAATATTTTGTTTATTTTTACATTTTTAGCATAACATGACTATGTGACAAGACGCATTTAACTAAGTTATGTTGTTCTGTCTTAAAAAAATAACTATGATCTCATTTTACACAGCCACCAAAAGAATGCTAGCAGGGTACAGTTGTTTTCAACTAACATCCACAGGGATAAATACGTAAGCAAAGAGTTTTAAAAAGCTGTAGGAAGGTAAAGAAATATACCATGGAATCAATAGACACTTTGTAGTTTTAACACTTCTAAAATTGTGTTATTAAAGCGTTATGTATTCACTATGAAGTACTGGGGAAAAGGCAGAAAAACACGAAGAAAATGAATATTAATCATAACTCCAACACTCAAAAGTTTCTGCTAATATTTTGATGTGTATCTTTTGTATGTTTTATGAAGGAATGTTTCATTATTAGACATACCTGTAGCATAGAGATGTTCATCAGATACTCTGGGTATCCTTTATACTGTCCAGGTCTCCTTGCTTATATGTTGCAGTTGTGGATTGTAATGGATATAATCACGTCCCCCCAAAACATGTGTCAACTTGATTCGGCCATGATGCCCAGTATTGTGTGGTTATCTTCCATTATGTGATTATAATTTTATGTTAACGAGGATTAGGGTGGGATGGTTACAGCCTTAAGGTCACATCCTTGATCCACAGTAAAGGGAGTTTTCCAGGAGTGTGGCCAGCACCACTTTTTATCTTACACGAGATGAAAGGAAAGGGAAGCTAACAGAGAAGGGAATTTCATACCACCAAAAAAGAAGCACTGGGAGCAGAGAGCCTGCTTTGGAGCTGTGGCTGCTGTACAGAGAAAGTCCTAGTTCAGGGAAAGACTAAGTAGCACCTTGCTTGAGAGCCGATAGAGAAAGACTTCCCATGCAGCTAATGCCACGAATTTGGACTTTGCCTACTGGAATGTGAAAGGATAAACTTCTGTTTGTTGAAGACATCCACTTGTGGTATTTCTGTTACAACAACACTAGATGATGAAGACATGGGTCTAGTTCTTCTAAACGTTGCACTGCGAGACAAATAATATGTCTCAGGTTGTCATGAGTTGACTTACATCTTTGCAAAGGTGTGTCCATCAATTCGACTGGGCCATGATTCCTGGTATTATATGATTGTCCTGTATGGTGTCAGTCTTGCCTTGATGATGTTAATGAAAAACAACGGCAGCAGTTGTTAGTAAGGCAGGACTCAATCTATAAAATTGGTGTGTGTCTCCAGAAGACATCTTGAGATATAAAACAGAGACGTGAGCAGAGAAACAGGGGGACCTCATACAACCAAGAAAACAGTGACAGGAGTAGAGTCCATCTGTTGGTCCCAAGGTCCTTGCATGGAGAAGTTCCTAGTTCAGGGGAAGATTGAAGAGAAGGCCAACAGAGAGATAAACTATTCCCTTGGAGCTGATGCCATGAATTTGCACTTCTAACCTACTTCACCGTGAAGAAATAAAGTTTTCTTTTTAAAGCCATCCACTTATGGTACTTCAGTTATCATAGCACTAGATAACTAAAACAAAGGTTTGGTCAAGCCAACTAAGAGCAGGTATAGCTCTTCACCACTTACTGCTCAGCCACAATGGCCTTTGAGATCACAGATGCCAGAAAGTGTAGTTCCTAGAAAAGAAGGGCTCCTTGACCTTCATAGGCCTTTACATATGTGAATAATCTGAGACTTCCAGCTCCATGTATGATTGCAAGCTAGTCATTCTTATCCTAACAAATATAATTTCCTGGAATCCAGGGGTGGAAACAGGAGTAGTATCACACAGTATGGAGGACTACTCCCACCTAGAGACACAACAATGATGCCTTTGAATTGGAGATTGAGGATGTCACCTGAGGACTTTGGGAAGAATGGATCAATAGGCAAAGAAGGAAGTTTTCATACTGGCTCATGTGGTTGATCCTGATTACTAGTAAGAAATCAGATTAATAGCATGATTGGTTTTTTTTTTTTTAAAAAAAGAGTATGTCTGGAATACAGGAGATCATTTGAGTCATATCTTAATACTATAATACTCTGTGGTTAAAGTCAATGGAAAGCTACAGCTACCCAATTGCAACATGGTTACTAATGGTCCAGGCCCTTCAGGAGTGAAAGTCTGGATGACCCTAGCAGGTAAAGAATCATGACCAGCTGAGGTGCTTGCTGAGGTCTAAGGAAGGACTGACTGTGGAGTGGAAGAAAGAATGTAGTTCTAAAATACTGATTACAACCAAATGACCAGTTGCAGACAAAGGACTGTAATTTCTGTTTCTGCTTTGTAACTGTAATTGTTGTTTCTGCTTTGTGTGTGTGCATCAAGTATTCTGTTTTCTTCATTTATAAAATATAAGATGTGAGCAGGGCTAGTACATTTTGGTTGTATGTGTGTTTGTTGTATGACTTCTTAATTTTCGTATGATTTAAGGAGATGTATGCAGGTACCAAGCTGACAAGGGTGGACTGTGATGGTTAAGTTTGTGTGTCAACTTGGCTGGGCAATGATCCTCAGTGGTTTGGCAGTTATGACATTATCTGGCAGTTACATAATGATGTGATCACCTCAGTGATGAGATCTGATTTAATGTGATCACCTCGATGATGGGATCTGCTGTGAGTAGCCAATCAGTTTAAAGGGAGTTTCTTTTGATCGTGTCATTCATCTGGTATAGGTAGACTTTATAGCAAGGCTGATGGGTTTTTGATTGCTCTGGAACCTGCAGCTGGTTTCTTTTCACCTGACCCCCAGTTTCTGGGACTTGAGCTGGCTAGCAGCTTCCTTGCTATGTTGTCTGCTAATCTTGTGATTCATCAGTCTTCCCAGACTGTGAGCCAGAGCCCTGCTCTCTTACCTGCGTGTTTGGGGTTTACCAGCTGTCTGGTGACATGAGTCGGGAGAAACCTACAGTCTGACACACAGACTTAGGATGTTCCAGCCTGCACATCATGTGAACAATTTCCTTAACCTAAATCTCTCACTCTTTCTCTATACATCTATATATTTGTGTGGTTTACTAGTTTTGCCTTTCTAGAAAGCCCAGTCTAAAATAGTCATGTAAAAGTATGTATTTTAAGGGCCATCTAAACACATTGCCATCAAGTCAGTTCCGACTCACGTTGACCCAGTGTGTTACAGAGGTTGAACTTCTCTGTAGGGTTTTCTTGGCTATAATCTTTATGAGAGCAGATCACCAGGTCTTTCTTCTATGGTGACTTCTGAGTTGTTTTGAATTACCAAACTTTTAGATAGCACCTGAGAGCAAAGTATATCATCCAGGAGCCTTTTAAAGTCTCATACATAGGAGTCTCTGGGTACTACAAACAGTTAAAGTGCTGGGCTACTAAGAGAAACTCTGACAGTTCAGACCTCCCCAGGGATGTCCAAGAAGAAAGGTTGGGTGACTCACTTTGCAAAGACAACACCAGTGCAAACACTATGGAGTGCAATCCTACCCGGAAACATCATGGGATGGTCATGAGTTGGAATTGGCAGCAGCTGGTTTGGTTATGGTATAGCCTATATACTGTCAGACTATCACAATCATAATTCCTGAAACTAAGAATTTGTCTCATAAGTGTTTAGTTTCTCCTTTCCTACAGAATGACATCTGAATATCCCCCTAAAATGATCAAAGTGAATTGGATGCATCACATCACTTTTTTTAAAATCAAACTAGTCCAAGCCTGCTTTTCAAATTTTGTTAAAAACTCCGTAACATTTATAGTTTTATAATGGGCAAAAAATTCACTGTATTTTTGTGAATAATTAGATTTAATGATAATTTCTAGATTAACAGTGGAAAGCACTCCATTTTAATTTGTACACTACTACATTTGTAAACACTTTAATCATTTTAGATGATGTTTCTTTCATGAAAACGTAAAAGAGGGAAGGGGAGGAGTACAAGGGAAAGAGTATGAAAATTCATCAATATTAAATTAAAACAGTAGTAAAATAATGCCCTAATTCTATAGTCTACATTTTTAGTTACAATATCAATACAGTCATATGCCACATAACTTCAGTTTGGGGAACATGTTACCACATATACATCTGTGGTCCCATTAGGTTCTAACAGATTTTAGAAATCCCAATAGGAGAGCAGGACATGGGAGACGTAAGCAGACATAGAGAATGCAAAAGCTTCATGTATGTTACACTTGTATCTCTTGTCTCTTGTGTACAAAGTGATTGCAGTCCCAGGCACATAATGGTACAGTACGTATATAACCTGTAACACATATGTCTTAATAGTCATAATAAATGCCTATGCTAGCGACTTATGTGTGCACTGTACTCTGTCATGGGTTGAACTGTGTCCGCAAAATGTGTAGCAATTTGCTTAGGCCATGGTTTGCAGCACTACCTTTGTATGTTAAT
Source organism: Heterohyrax brucei (assembly GCA_028571685.1). Lineage (NCBI taxonomy): Eukaryota > Metazoa > Chordata > Mammalia > Hyracoidea > Procaviidae > Heterohyrax > Heterohyrax brucei. Next base: position 81,768,221 of record CM053144.1, read on the forward strand.
GAAAGAGGATGAGCGGCAGTTGGGTTGGTGGGGCAGGACTCCTTTTGTAAGACTGCAGTTTCTTGAGATATAAAAGAAAGTAGCAGAGAGATTTGGTGACTTCATACCACCAGGAAACAGTGCTGGGAGCAGAATGAGTCCTTTGGAAAGGACTCAGGGTCTCTATGAATAAGAAGCTCCCAGTCCAGGGAAAGATTGACAAAAAAGATCTACCTCCAGAGCCAACAAAGAAAGCTGTCTCCTGGAACTGACACCCTGAATTTGGACTTTTAGTCTACTGGACTGTGCCGAAATAAAATTTCTCTCTTTAAACCATTATCTTGTGATATTTACATTATAGCAGCACTGTATGGCTAAGACACTATCATTACATTAATATGAACTTACTATATGGCACTTGGCTTGGCGTACTTACAGGTGAAATGCTTGCCATATAACAGTGTATGTAAGCTTTGACTCATACATGACATCATCAAATGTCATGTACGCTGTACTTTTGAGTGTTAAGGTATTATGTTTTATTTTTTTTTCAAAAATATTACTGTGAAGGGCATCATGGCTCCCAAATGCAGATGCTCATGATAGCAGCAGCAAGAAGCAGAGAAGTATCTGTTTGAAAGCCAAACAAAAGGTATCCCACATAGCTTTGCTGAGTACACAACATGGTGCATGCACAACATCCAAACCATGTAACACCCCGTTTCACAGCATATATTGTAGACGTTAAGTGATGCATGACTGTATATGCATTTTACACAGTGTTTGTAACCATATATTGGACTCTTACCAGTATTCACTTGGCTTGGCTTTTAAATGTCTTTTTTTTTTTTTTTTTTGTAACATTGATCTGTGAGTTTCTCAGTTATGTAATAAAAAACTTTGTAAACCAAACAGTAGAAATAACTATATGTTATAACTCCCAAGGACATAAATGTTGGTGATCTACTGTTTTGGTTATAATAATTTCTTGAAGGTTACTTTTCCACTATGTTAGCCACAGTATTTATGGCTCAAACAGTTTGTGAAACAGCTTAGTCTTTTCTCAGAATCATAACCAACAGACTAAAGATTTTACCAAAAACTTTTATTATCCTTGAGAGCAAATTCAGATTGTTTTGTAGTTAAGCCAAACCCATATATATTTGAAGAATCATATTTCTTTAGACAGGTTTATGTTTGTTCTCCATTAAGAGAAAGGAATTCAGAGACACAGCAATCACCATACCATGTGCCTAGCTGCATATTATAATAAATAAGCATACATTCAAGATTGCTACTTCAAATAATTTGTTTGTGTTTTAAAACTGAAGAAATTCCAGGAACAAAAGTACAACTACGAGAGGTGTATCCATAGGCAATGGTCCATAATCCATGAAGCTGCTCCACAAAACTGTGTGACATGAAGACCAAGATAATATTTTACATGAAGCTAGAAAAGCTCAAGCCAGCAGGATATTCAGCAAGACACTGAATATTTTAACAACCCCAGTCAGACAAAGTTTTCATTGCTTTGATGTCCATCTCAGTCACTGAAGAATGTTTTGTCCTGCCAGTTTGCGGTTAAGGTGCTATTGCAATATATCATGCCAATAGTAGTCCTGTGATATTTTATTTAACCTAAAATGGGCAGCTATGAGTCAGAGTCATCTCAATGGCAATGGATTTCAGGTTCAGATGGGCTAGGAAGGGATCATGTGAAGGAGGTACAGGTGAAGTGTTACAGAACAATAAAGAAGGCCCTGAACGCAAAGACAGAAAGTGAAGCACAGCAAATTCTAAGAGCTAAATGAACAATTTTCAGAGAGCAGTTATCCGGCTAACTCTGCTTTAGCTTATAATTTACATCAGCCTGCCAGTCAGAACAGGGTGCAGGATCAAGAATTGAGTCATTTTCCATCTTTCTCTATTTGCTTTATTATTTATTTTTAAAATGCAATTAATTCACTTAATGTCAGATACTTCAAAGATTCTCCAATATTAAGAGAATAATTTAAACTACTTATCATTCTGTTTCCAACCCTGATAAAAGTGACAGGCAAAGATAAGATGCAAACAAATCCCTCATTCTTTATCTTTCTCCATTTAAATTGAACAAACATTCACATTTTCATCTTCTGTGTGTCAAATTCACACTGCCTCTTCATAACCTGAAAAGGGAGATTGCATGGATTCCTTAAATGAGAAACTTAAAAATTTTTCCCATCAAGGCACAACCTAGTAACTGTCCTGTACCACAGTGTTTTAGTCACCTAGGGCTGCTCTAACAGAAATACCACAGAGTGGATGGCTTTAACAAAGGAAGATTTATTCTTACACAGTCTGGTAGGTTGCAAGTCCATATTCAGGGTAATTACACAGTCCGGTAGGTTGCAAGTCCGTATTCAGGGTGACCACTACAGGGGAAGGCTTTCCACTTGTCGGCTCTGGAGGAAAGTCCAGTATTGCATCAGTCTTTGTCCAGGGAGCGTCTTGGCACAAGAACCTCTGATCTGAAGGACGTGCTTTTCTCCCAGTGCTGCTTGCTTGATGGCAGCAAGGTTCTCAATTGCCCTTTGTTTCTCTTTCCCTTTTATCTCTTGCAAGCTGAAAGCATTAAGGGTGGGGCAAGCCATACTCCAGGGAAACTCCCCCTACAGCAGGGCAGGGAAGTAATTCTATGCGGGTATTTGCATCCCCACCCCAATCCTTTAAGATACAGTTTAGCGAAACCACACAATGGAGGACAGTCCCAAGATACTGGGAACCATATCCCAGCCACGTGGCTACACATATTTTTGGGGGGACACAATTCAACCCATGACACACACCCTGTTATACTTGAGGCTTGACTGACTTTTTAAAAACTTTAATTTTGCAAAGTCATACATAGCTCCCTGCAATTCAGGTTTCTAAGTATACTATTTCTTACATATGTAGACCCCCAACGACAATGGAATGAAATACTGCCTGGTTCTTCATCATTTCTATGATCACTTTCAAAGAAGGCTGTTTTAATCCAGAAAAATTTTCATTGGCTAATCTGAGCAGTAGACTACCAGGCCTTTAACCTAGCCCTTCTTAGTCTGAAAGCTTTATTCAACTAATCAGCATCATAGAAACATGAGTCCTCCACTGATGAACAGGTAGCAACTGTGCATGAGGTGCACAGGCTGGTTATCAAATCTGGACCTTGAGAATGGAAGGTGAGAAATCTACTGATGTATATCTTATTAGTCAGTGAGTCAATGAACTTGACCCTAGAGGTGGTGGTACTTTAACATTGTCTGATGCAAGTGCATTTGAGAAACTTATTCTTTGGCTCATAAAAATGAATGTTACTGTTGAAAAGCAGACAGTTTCTCAAATAATTTACTCAAATGTTTAATGTTTTTACAAGTTAAAAAAATAAAAAAGTTTAATGTGCATTACTTAAATTTTTGAAAGTTTCGGTACTGTCTAGTTACTACAAAGCATCCCTAGTTGCACAGTGGCTAAGTACTCTGCTACTAGCTGTAACGTCAGTGGTCTGAATCTGCCAGCTGATCTCCAGGAGAAAGCCCACTTCCACATAGATTGACAGCCTTGGAAAGCCCATGGGAGAGTTCTACTGTGTCCTAAAGCCAAGTGCCGTTGAGTCGGATCTGACTCATGGTGACCCTAGGGGCCAGGGTAGAACTGACCGCCAGAGTATTCAAGGAGCGCCTGGTGGATTTGAACTGCTGACCTTGTGATTAGCAGTGGTAGGACTTAACCTATGAGGTTGATATGTCAAAAGCAACTGAACAGCAATGGGATATTTATTACAATATAGTGACAGTCTAACCACATCATTCATATGGAACTGAGAGCTCAATAGATATGCATTATTGCTGAAATTTTAACAATTGGACAAAAAACCCAAAATTTTGATCAAATACTGCAATACCATTAGAAAGAAAAGCTGTCAGCTCCCTCACTGTTCCATTTTTACCAAGAAACAGCACTGAGTAGAGGTGAGAAGATACACAGCACAGACTTCAGGTAGTCTGGACTGCTAAAGGAGTCCTAAACAAAAGGCTCCTGCCAGTTGGGGGTGTTGGGAGAAGGGACAAAGGAAAGGTTAGGAAAGGGAAAGTACTAGTCCCATTAGTCAAAGGTGTGTTTGAAGTCCTTTCATGAGTGGGGGTCTTAGCAAAGGAGCCTCAGAAAGGACTGTGTTGTGTTCTCCCATCTCCACCTCATAAGGAGGACTCTGAATGGAAGGTCTTGGGCCGAGAATGCCAATGTGCATGAGAGCATAGGGCGGGAGCTGAGTCCTTGACAGGAACTTCCTCAAGAGGCTTCAGTGCACTGGTCTGCACCAAGTCTGGTGTGTGGAAAGCGGCTTTTCTCCACAGGTATGGATCAAGTCAATTTCCAACTCATAGTGATCTTGCAGGACAGAGTAGAACCACCCAACAGAGTTTCCAAGGAAAGGCTGGCGGATTCAAACTGCCAACTTTTAGGTTAGCAGCTATATCACTTAACCACTACACTACCAAGGTTTCCTTTAGTCATCTAAAGCCCACTGTAGTTGAGTCAATGCTGACTCATCATAACCCTATAGAACAGAGTAGAACTGCCCCATGTTTCCAAGGAGCACCTGGTGAATGTGAACTGCTGACCTTTTGGTTAGCAGACGTAGCACATAACCAGTGTGCCCCCAGGGTTTCCTTAGTCATCCAGTGCTGCTATAATACAAGTACAACAAATGGATGGCTTTAACAAAGAAATACTTTTTCTCTCACAGTCTGGTAGGATACAAGTCCAAATTCATGGCACCGGCTCCAGGGGAAGAGTTTCTCTCTCTGTCAGTAGCAAAGGAAGATCCTTGTTACCAGTTTTCCCTTGGCCTAGGAGCTTCTCTGTGTAGGAACCCCAGATCCAAACAATGCTCTGCTCCCAGCCCTGCTTTCTTGCTCCTATTAAGTTTCTCACTCTCTGCTTGCTTCCCTCTCACTTAATCTCTTGGAAAATAAAAGGAGGTACAGGCCACACTCTAGGGAAACTCCATTTATACTGGATTAGGGATGTGATTGGATTAGGAAGAGTGTTACAATGCCACCCTAACCCACTGTAATCTAAAATTAGAATCACAAAACGGAGGATGACAACGCAGTACTGGGAATCATGGCCTAATCAAGTTGAAGCACATTTTGTGGGGACACGTCCAATCCATGACAGCCAGGTAAAATCCTGGTAATTGCTTAAGGTCAAGCCTGAAAGATCACATGTAGGGTTTTGGCATGGAGCCAGATCCTCACATACATCCTTCGTTAAAACAAAAAGTCACAAAAAACATAATACAATTCTTAAAAATTCAAAATAAAAATGAATTCTAAATGATACACAAAAAGAGGAAATTAAAAGCAGCCATGGTCATTTGTAAAGCTATGTATAATGTTAACTTATACAATTTAATAATGTGTGGCTTTACTGGTTCATATTTACTTGGTTGATGATATGAATGGTCTAAGGGGAGAGAACATTATCGAACATGTTTTTAATAAAAAAGTAGTTTAGAAAGTTTAACAAAAATTTCTTCTAAAGGTCCTATTAATAACAAGAATAAAAAAAAAATGCTCACTGCCATTGAGTCTGGTCTGACTCACAGCAACCCTAGAGGTCAGAGTAAAACTGCCTCATAGAGTTTCCAGGAGTACCTGGTGGATTTGAACTGTCAACCTTTTGGTTAGCAGACATAGCACTTAATCCACTATACCACAGAGTTTTTAATAATAGCAAGTTAAAGTGATTAAAAATGTATATTTCAAAGTAATTTAGATATAATTACCATATTCGGGGAAGCCCTGGTGGTGAAGTGCTATGGCTGCTAACCGTAAGGTCCTGTGAAACTATGGGGCAGTTCTGTTCTGCCCTAAAGGTTGCTATGAGTCAGTATCGACTTGATGGAACAGGGTTTGGTTTGCCATATTCAGAGGTTAACCTTGACCTCTAGAAGTCATCACGTCTTAATTTACACAGTGCTGAACTGTAGACCAGTAGTTCTTAAAAAGTGTTGTCTAAGGACATATGGAGCTCCCCATGACCCTTCCAGGGAAACTCTGAGGTTGAAATCATTTCCACGTACACTAAGATGTTGCTTGCCTTTTTCAGTCTCAGTTTGTCTCACATGCAACGTGCAGGTTCCAAGACAAAATCACAATTATCTATTCAAAAAGTCTATTAAAATACTTTCTTTTCCCAATTAGGTATCTTCATGAAGCTTAAATTTCTTCATACACTTAAAAAAAGTCACAGTCTAATGAGTGCAGAAGCACATGCAAGAAACCCAGGCCCTTATATTAAGTCAGACATTAAAGAGATCTCTAAAACAAGGTCATTTGCACCTTTATAAAATTTGGGGAAAAAGTCTCTATTTTTATTTTTAAAATTATTTTTATGCAAATTTATTTTTACATCACTAGTTTGCTATTATCATTTTAAATGAATCAATGTATATTTTTAAAGCTTCTCAGTTTTAAATTTCTAATATTGAAAGCATCATACATACAATCCACACAATAAAAGCTACTCAATACTTTTTAGGTGTGAAAGCATTCTGAGGCCCAAAATTTTGAGAATAGTTGTAGACATCCATGCTGTTTCAGCCCATTATTAAATTAGAATTGCAATCTCCTGCAGAAACAGAAAGAGGCACAATTCTTTCAGAAGAATTTTACAATAATTGTCTTTCAACAAATTAAAATTGACTCTTTTATTATTTATCAATTCAATTTTGTAAACAAAGACTACAAGAGCTGTGACAGCAGGAACAAAAACAGCTGACGTGCTTAGCCATTGAAATTAGTGTTTCTCTATTCCATTGCACAATTCACATTTTTCTCATTTATTCTTAAGGTGTGTTGCCCATTGAATTTTTATGGATGAGATAGAAGAGATATAAAGCTCTTCTTCGAAAGAGAGAAAATGGGATGTTCCCCTCAATAAACACAACACATTCCAGTCTTTAAATAAATCGTACTACATGTGGCATGTAATAGATCTGAATTTCTAATCTATTTTACATTTACACGGGGATAACAGCAAATAGTAATTTTCTTCCATATAACTTCAAAACAACACTGTTGCTATCATAATAAAAAGGACTGGGAACAAGAAAATCACAAGTCTATTTTTCACAGCTCTGGTAAAGAAATGTAATTGTTAACACATATTTGTTATATTGTATGCTAGCTGTATTTGTATTAATGGTTTGTGTAAGAGTATCCCTTCCTAAGGTAACAACAAATTGGCTTTATAGAATTAAAACAACAAAAGTTTTCATTAAATAAAAAGTAAATGAAACAACAGATGATATGGGTACCCAAATTATCTCTACCTACACAGAGCACTGAAAAGTTGCTTCCTAAGGCCCATGAGTTGTTTGACTGCCTCATTTCTACTGCTTATATTGTTTCCAGTTTTCCCCTGCCCTCCACAAAGAATTTATGCTATCTTCTAGCAGTATGGTTCTCATAAGCAGCGATTTCTTGAAAACATAGTTTTATAAATTTTTCCTATAAAAGGTCAGATAGAAAACAATTTTGGCTGTGCAGGCCATACAATCTCTATTCCAACTACTCGTCTCTGCTACAGTAACATGAAAACAGTTATAGTCAATAGTTAAACAACTGGACATGGCTGTGTTTCAATAAAACTTTATTTAGAAGAAGGTAGTAAGAAGGAGGACAGATTTGGATGGTAGGCCGTAGTTTGAGGACCTCTGTCTAAAAGCATTGCTTCATGTTCTCTCTCCATCACTGAGTCTCTGTGTGAGATAATGAGAACATTGTGTGTCTCTATATTGAAAACTGTGGGTGATAAAAACAGTTAAATTTCCTGGATACTAAGAGAAAGGTTGAAGTTTCAAGTTTACTCAGAGAAACCTCGGAAGACAGGTATGCTCATTTACTTCTGAAAAACAAGCCATTGAAAACCCTGTGGCAGCCAGCCAAGTGCCTTCCAGTCGGAAAACCCTGTGCAGCAGTATAGCTTTATTCTGATATGAGTCAGGAGTCAGAGTTGACCTGACAGCAGCTTTTTTTTGTGTTTGTTTAGTGTTCTTTTGTTTGTTTGTTTAATGTCTCTATTTTAGAGAGTCTCATACAAGACTGAAAAAAATTATTAATGGTGTCAATAAATCTTTGGAAATGTGTTAAACATATTTGGAAGGCTGTAACTCTACTTTCCCCTACCTCTTTCTGAGGAGCACTGGCGATATAGTAGTTAAGGCATCATCTGCTTACCAAATGGTGGCAATTCAAATCCACCAGCTCATCCTGGAGGTTCCACTAATGAGTTGGAATCAACATGACCAGCTCAGAGACACAAGTCTTTCCAACTCACATATTTTGGTTGATTTGGATTTTGGCTAGTTTCACCACATACTGACAGCATCAACACGATTAATGGATATTACTTTGTAAACCAGTCAAGGTTGAAAAACATTTTTCTCCTAACTTTCTGTATTTGTTAAAGGTCACATATAGGAAATGAAATTTCATAGATCTCAACCCACTTTAAAGTATACTCTGTAGTAAGCAAATCCCCCACAGTCATAAACACTGTTCTAGTATTGCAATTTAGAAATTTACTGCACTTTGCAGTCCAGTGGTTGAGTAAAAGCAATTTTTATTTTTACCTCCTGTATCAACCTGTTTGAAAATCTTTCCATGGCAGAAAGGCAGTAGGAGGCAAACATTAATTTTTTTTATGTCACCTTTAGAAAATCAAGCTTCAAAACATTGTCTACCTCAAAATGTTGACAGCTGAATAATCAGCAGGAGACAATCTAAAGACTAGGTTAATCCACTGTGATAAATGTTAACATACTAAAATGCCATTAATCGAAAATTTATGAAAATGTTAAGAAATTTTCAGCTTTTCTCATTTCAATTTTTTTCACTTATTTTTCTATTTTGACCTCTTCCTGTTAAACATCTTTATTTCCTATGGTCCTTTCTTGTCTCAGATGACATTGTTACATCATTGTTATTACATTCATAAACATATGTACAACCGATTATGTTTACAAACCATTGAAAGAAATTCAAAGTCCACTGAGGACCAGGAATAGGAGTTTGGTATTTGAAACTACTATAGAAATTAATTCTTTTTTTTTGCTTCTCTACATTTTCACTTTATTATCTTTCTTTATTCTTCCCCCAAAGTTCCAATATTTCCTGTTTTTTTTCTATTTTATCATACACAAGCTTCCTTTCATGACTTTCAAAGCCATTAGTAATTTCGTTTCACCAAATTTAACAGGTGCCAGGATGTTTTGTCTACTCAAGGCACAATTGGCAATTTATCCTGAAAGACATGAAGGTAATTTCTACCTATGGCTTTGCTCATATTAAACTATTTATTAATAATAGTACAACAATTTGAAGTCTGTCTATCTGCCTATCACAAACCAGTTCAAGTCTCAAACCTGGGAGTATTTCTGTATACCTACTTTGTAACTGATCTCTATGTCCCTTCTCATATTGAATCTCCATCAGTTGGACTTAAAAACAAAGTTCCTTCAGTAATCAGTAGGTACCTACACAATCTGTCTCCCACTACCTCTTTGATAGTTAACTAATTATGTCTTCCTTCATGATGCTGTCTTTTTTATACTCATCTAGTTCTTGAACATAGCAGGGGAACTCCTGAGATGTAGACCTTGTGCCTAATTTCCTGTAAGTCTAGAATGTGCTTTCCCAGTTATCTGCATGATCAGTTCAGGTCCATCACATCATTCAGGTTTTTATTAAATGAACCATTCACTGGATGCCTTGTCAAAGTTTTCACCTGGCTACTGGTAACTTACATTATAAATTATACACTCTGAGGCAGTTCTGCTCTGACCTCTAGGGTTGCTGTGAGTCTGACCCGACTTGACTAACAGTAGGTTTTAGGTTAGGGATTCTTCCTTATGGAGAAACCCTGGTGGTGCAGTGGTCAAGTGCTACGTCTGCTAACCAAAAGGTCAACAGTTCTAATCTGTCCCTCATGCTCCTTGGAAACTCTGTAGGGCAGTTTGCTCTGATCTCTAGAGTCACTATGAGTCAGACCCCACTCAATGGCAGTAGATTTGGGTTTGAGATTTCCTTCTTATGGAAACCTGGGTGATGGAGTTCTTGAGTGTTAAATCTGCAGACCAAAAGGTCAGTGGTTCAGATCTACCGTACACAACTTGGAAACTCTATGGAGCTCTTCTGCTCCGTTCTACAGGGTTGCTATGAGTCTGCATCGACTCAACAGTGGTAGGTTTGGTTTCTTCTTTTTTCCTCCTATGGAAAGCTTGTGATGCAGTGGTTAAAAGCTATATGTGCTAACCAAAAGGTTGGCAATTCAAATCCACCAGACACTCCTTGGAAATTTTGTGGACACGTCTACTCTTCCCTGTATGGTTGCTATGAGTCAGTGACTTGAGAACAGTAGGTCTGGGTTTCTTCCTTATTGCTTCTGTTTAGTTCTTTTTAATGTTCTTATTTACTTTGTTTCAGATCAGACTCGACGGCACTTGGCTTGGCATTTACCTTGCTTATTTTTTGCTCTAGTACACTGCTGCCATGTGAGGAGGTATTTTCATTAGTTTGTTTAAGTTCACGGCGAAGACCTGAAATTTTGAGACGCTCCACAATTACTTGCTAAATTAATGAGTATCTTGAGCATATGATTTAGCACTTTGTATTTCACTTTTCCACACTTGGCTCTGGCTCACTCTATCATTTACTGTGTGATATTAATTCATTCCATTTAGATTGTCAGGACCCTGAGGCCATGACCTAGATTTCTTCTTTCTTCTGTTTCTAAAACACCAAGAACAGTGTTGAGCGCCTGGACGGAATTCAATATATACTGTTGTTGCTGTTTTTTAAGATATTAACACTGAAGTGGAAAAGAATGTAATTTACCAAAAATATGATCAGCTCATTGTTTCACTATGTGAGTTTCTGGGAAATACATTTCTGGTCAGAATGAAAAATTAAATCAATTTCCATCTCTTCTCAATTAGTTCTATCTCATTTTATACACTGGGTCTGTATAACCAGGTTATCTTAAAATTAAAGTAAGACAGTGGCTTCGAGATCAATAGAAAACTGATGGATAAGCAAGGGTACTCTCTCCACTCTTTACCAAAATTTATGTCAACATTCAGTCCAGAATGCAAATAGCCTCATGTGGGTTAAATAAAATATTCTCTCACCTGTTTCAGAACCTGTGGGTTTTACACTTCTGTTAAATCACACTTACAATTTTGTAAATGTTAAATATTTTGCCTCACTTAAAATCACTACTATCTACCCCAAAGAAACCTAACTCACTGCTCTCAAGTCAATTCCAACTCACAGTGACCCCATAGGACAGAGATTTGCCCCATGGAGTTTCTAGGGAGCACCTGGTAGATTTGAACCTAACAAAAACTCTTAAATTGTAAGCACAGACATAAGTCTAGCAATTAAAAGATGATATGTTTTAAAGCCTGTGTAGTAGCGGGTGCAATAAGAAATTAACTCTAGTAATAGTGACTACTAAGCAGCCTCTAGAAGGTAGAAATCTGCAGGTCCACACTACAAAGTTCACCTGCTGAGAATGCCAGATGGTCTACAATTCAGCTATTTGCCTCATTTTGTCTTCATATAGCTGCATTGTGTATGAATGCTTACCTACTCTCTCCACCTGAGCTATCTAGCAAAACTGTTACTAGCTAAACAAGCCTTTCAGAATGAATCATGAGGTGAAGGCACTGTTGATGTGACTTTTCAAGTGGAAAGGTCTGAATCTCAAAGCATGAAACATATGTCGCAAAACATATGTTTTGGCAACAATCAAAGAATTAATGGAAGCTAAGAAGTGAGATTCAGAACAGATGCACAGAAACCTAAGAGGAGCTATCACGCATACACGCACACACAGGTGTGCACGCACACACTCATGCACGTGTATACACATATATGTATGTGCTCATGTGCATATCTACTGTTTGTCATCCCTTTGAATTTCTCCAAATCTGGTATCTTCATTTTATCATACTATCTGATCACAAATTTCCAGTCCCTCTACTTCCTGGGCATCACTTCCTGTATAGTTCCTTTATAATTTCAAATCTCCAGAACCTCCAGCCCTCCGTTTTGACTCAGTATATAAAATGGTACTGATCTCATCTGTCACTCAACTGACCCTCCTGAAATACTGCTCATGAACACTTTTAATAATGTACTTTTTTGCCATTTTACTGAACTGTTTGGCAAAATTGCAGTTGTGGTTTAACTCCAGTGACTCTTTCATATCTAGAAATTTTCCTAAATTCTTCTACGAAAAAATCAATCATGCAGATTTGTGACATGAGAACAAAGTGATGAGTTTTGGACAGACGTGGTCGCACAAAGGTACTTGCTCACACATTAGTCTTTAGCTCTGTCTCCCATCTCTCTTGTCTTTTCTGTCTCTTTGAGCCTTCTCCCACCTCATGTTCTTCGGGTCACTTACATCTACTTCAAGTTGAAGACTGAAGCCAATAGGAGTGCGTACCGTTTTACTTATCCACGTTTCCTTAAGGATATTTACCTTCTTTCCTCCAGTCTCAAAGGATGATGAGTCTCTTCTCCTATTCAGAGTCAGTTCCCCCACTTTTACCATGTTGCAAAGACTCATTCCTTAAGACAATGTCCTTTGCTACTAGGCATTTCTTCTCTTTCTCTTCCACCCTCCCTACTGAGCCTTTTCCCTCAGCCTACACTTACTCTTTTGAGTCTCTGCGTATCACTGATCTAAGCATCTCCATCGCAGTAGACTGAAATTCATGGAGAAATATTGTCCCCTTGTCTTCACTCTTTTACCTTCCATTCATTCTTCAATAAATTGAGGATAGTTTTTTGTTCCACCATGTGCCACTTGCTAAAAACTGATCTGAGAATGAACCAATGATCTTAATATGTCAAAGCCAACAGACACTTTAAAGATTTGAATTCGTTGAAACTTATCTTTCTCTCTCTATTTGTTTGGCAACTAACTGGCCATTGTGTCTCCTAGACTTTCACTTCAGTCTTCCGGAGAGAACTTTTCTTCTGCTGGTCTCATCAACACATTCCCTATCTGCTTTTAAAGCATATCCTTCAACTTTTTTTTTGCCAATTGTTCATTCCCTGCTTTAGTCCTGTACCATCTCTTCCATATCTTCTTCCAGTAACAGAATTCTTTCTCCTGATTTCTCTGTGTTGTTACCTTTTCTATCACATTTACTACAATATTACAGTTCTTTATGTCTTTCTTCAACAGATAAATTATAGATGTATATCAGCTATCTGGTTTTGTTCATCTATGTTTATTGTGTAAAACGTGTTTTAGTCATCTAGTGCTACTCTAACAGAATTATCACAAAGAGGATGGCTTTAACAAAGGAAAGCTTATTGTTACACAGGCCTGTAGGCTACAAGTCCAAATTCAGGGTGTCTGCTCCAGGGGAAGGCTTTCCCTCTATCAGCTCTAGAGGAAAGCCCTTGTGCTGTATCAGTCTTTGGTGAGGGAACATCGTCGAACAGGAACCTTAGATCTGAAGGATGTGCTCTACTCTCAGTACTGCTTTCTTGATGGTGTGAGGTTGTCAACTCTCTGCTTGCTCTCTTTCCTTTTATCTCTTGTAGGATGAAAGAAGAAAAGGTGGTGTAAGCCATACTCCAGGAAAACTCCCCTTACAATGGAGCAGGGAGAGGAACTTGGGAATGGATTTAGAGTCCTACCCTAATCCTCTTTAACATACAGGATAGGAACATCACAAAACGGAAGCCAGTCATAAAATATTGGAAATCATTGCCCAGCCAAATGTCCACACACATTTGGGGGATGAAAGGGAGAACAGTTCAATCCATGACAATATCTTTGACATGAACAGTGCTCAATAAGTTAAATAGAAGTTTCATATGCTCCTTGTGATTTAGCTCACATTAAAAAAAAAAAAAAAGGAAAACAAGCAACTCTTGTAACTACCAAAAAAATATGGTAGTTACCTTACACATAATTGCCATTCTTGGATACCCTCAAGGAAATTCCTGTGGTGTTACTAGGCAATATTTTTTCCTCCTTTCAGAAATATTTCTTTCTCTATGCTCGGAAACTATCAACATGTGTCTATTGAAGGATTAGGAAGATTAACATCCATAAAATCAGTGTTTAAAGACTTTTGTTTTAGTCACTTACTTGCAGGGGACCTCATATCATCAGGAAGTATTGGGAGTAGAGTGTATCCTTTGGAAAGGAACTGGGGTCCCTGTGCCTCAGAAGCTCCCAGACCAGGAGAAGGTTTGCAATAAGGATCTTCCTTTAGAGCCAACAGAAAAAGACTTTCCCTGCAGCTGATGCCCTAAAGTTGGACTTGTAGCCAACTAAACTGTGACGGAATAAAAATTTCTCTTTTTAAAGCCATCTACGAGCAATACCAATGACTAAAACAGAATTTGCTTTTGAGAGAGTAAGGTACCACTCTAACAAATACCTAAAATCTGGAAGTGGTTTTAAAACTGCGAATGGATGGAAGATTCGGAAGGAACCAAGGAGAACTGTTAACAGCAAAGACTATACAGATGATGAGAAACAAACAGCAGAAGATCAGGAGTAGTAGTGAGTGGGAAGCAACAGAATCAGGAGATGACCCACAGAGTGACAGAGCTAAATGCCTATGTGCAGGAGGCATCTTGGTGGAATGGGTTGCTTCTGGGATACTGATAGCACTACAGAGCTTTGGAACCCTTTCCCCAGCAGATGTAGGCATGAAGCCCCAGTCAAGAGGCTACAGAAAGCAGAAGCTGACAAGGAGTCCAAGGAGCTGAGCTGCCTCAGTCATGGCCATGACCTCAGGGCTTTTAATGGGTGAAATCACAGCCTCTGGTGTTTCTAAGTGGGGAGTTGCCACTTAGATGGACTACAGAATTCGAGGGCTTAATGTAGAGTGAGCAGAGTTGCTGTCTCAGTGGGCTTGGAAGGCAAAGCTGAAAGCCTGAAGGCAGAAGGCCTTCGCTTAGAATCTGGAAAGAGTGGCCAATACCTGGAGGCTATACATCTCAGAGCATAAAGGATTGTTTTTAAGCCTTGAATACTAGTACTAGTATACAAGTGTTCTGCTTACTTGTTTAATGCCTGTCATCCATTCTTGTCTTTCAGTTTCCCATTTCTAATGGAAATGTCTGCTTTGTGCCTATTCTTCTATTGCACCTTCAGAGGCAGTTAATTTGTGTTTTAGATTTCACAGGTGAAGAGGAATTTCTAGATTTTGGACCTAGACTTTTGCTATGATGGATGTTGCAAGGACGTGAATTTGGATGGGAATGGAAAGGCTGCAAAGTCATAGACTGAAGGTGCCTCCCCAAAAACTTATGTAGCAATTTGGCTAGGCTACGGTTCTCAGTATTGTCTAGTGTTCCTAAAAGTTTAAATTCTGCCTCTATGACGTTAATGAGGGGGCCAGACTCAATGTGTAAGATTGTACTGTGCTTTGAGGAAGTTTCTGGGGCCATAAAGAAAAGGGAAGCAAGCAGAGAGTTGGAGACCACATAGCACCAAGCAGTAGTGCTGGTAGCAGAGTGCATCCTTTGGGAAGGACTGGAGGTTCCAGCTCCTCAGAAGCTCTCAGTGCAACAGAAGACTGACAACAAGGACCTTCCTTCAGAGCCAACAGAGAAGAAGCCCCCAAAGCTAACTCCATGAATTCAGACTTGTAGCCTGTTGGACTGTGACAAAATTTCTCTTTTTAAAGAGTAAAGACAGGAGGGAGTAAGGGAGACCTGAAAGAATGAATTTGCCTTCTACTTTCCTGCAACATCTTGGGAAGAAACTTCCAAATTACTCTTTTTATTTTAAAAGATAGAAAGGAAATTCATGAGTGCATATCACTTGGAGGCCAAACTTTTTGCTTAGAGTATATACTGCATGATTCTGAAATTCCCACCATCACCATCATCATGATTTACAAGAATAATTATCCAAGTCATCAGTGTGTATAGTCCACTGTCTATCCACAAAATCAAGAAATTCACTTCTGCTTTAGATGGAGGAATTTCCTTATAAATCTTCTAGTTAAGATACAATAGAGTTGGGTGATTCAGTACTGGTGACCAAATCCCAAATTTACCTCTTTTTTAGTTCTGCATCCTCAAGAAAAACAGTATTTTTGAGTTCATATGCATCGTGGTAATAATAATAATAATAATAAATCCTTTCTGATAAGACATTTGTTAGAATCAAATAAAATTATGCTCCTGAAAGCATATTAAAAATATATGCATTATACAAATGTTGGATGTTTTTCATCTTCAAATTTCCATCTGTTTGGTAACATTCCCATTGAGGTCTATGAGCCATCCTGCGGTATTTAATTAACATTAAAAAATGATCAAGATTACTATGTTAATTTTCTTTGTATTAACCTAGATATGTTTCTGCATACAAACAGTACACTGGATGTTCAACTTTTCCTTTTTGGAATCAGCTGTGTGGATCATCCTCTGACAGATTTATTTTAAGAACAACTTTTTATGTCTTCTCTATGCTTTACGTCACACCACTGGGAAACTACCTTGGGGACATTCTCGCAAGTTGATTAACAACATCTCAGCATCTCATGTTTAACACAGACCACTTGAGGAAAAACAAGAATTCGGCAGTATAATCTGAAGTCCTTGCCTTAGTACAGTTACTGTGGAACCTAACAAATATTACATCCATATTTAGTCAAGGTGGGTAATCTCAGGCTGGGACAATTAATGTTCCACTTACTAGTTAATTTTTCTAGTTTCTGTGTTTACTGTCATGTCTTAGGTATCTAGAGCTGCCTAAGACAGAAATAGAAAAGTGGATGGCTTTTAAAAACAGAAATTTATTTTCTTACTCTCTAGTAGGCTACAAGTCCAAATTCAGGGCATTAGCTCCAGGGAAAGGTTTTCTATCTGCTGATTCTGCAGGAACCAGCTCTTGGAGGAAGGTCCTTCTTGTCAATCTTCCCCTGGAATAGGAGCTTTTTAAACAGAATACTAGATGCAAAGGACCCACTCTTTTCCAAGTGCTTGTTGCTTGGTGGTACAATGTCCCTACTCTTTCTCTGCTTCCCTTTCATTTTATCTTTTGTAAGATAAAGGGTGGTGCAGGTCACGCTCCAGGGAACTCTCTTTACATTGGATCAGGGATGTGACCTTAGTAAAGGTGTTACGATCCCACCCTAATCCTCTTTAAAATAAAATTATAGTCACAAAACGAAGGACAACCACATGATACTGGGATTCACAGCCTAACCAAGTTGATATTTTGGGGGGGGAGGGGACACAATTCAATCCATAATAATGTCCAGTAATCCAAAATTGAGTTTATTATTATTACTATTCTCAACAACTTCTTCACACAAAATCCATATCTAATATTTTCTGTTCTTTAAATTACCTTTGTTTTGCAAAAACAGTCACAGAATCTCTGGAAAGTGTCAAAAAGTATCAAGTGTAATCTGGGTATGCTGAGTGCATACAATTATTCAAATGCATTTTCAGTGACTTAAAAAGTTATAATTTATTTAATTTCTTCTAGTGTCTCTTACATGCTGAGCTCAAAATATGTAGTTTT
Source organism: Heterohyrax brucei (assembly GCA_028571685.1). Taxonomy (NCBI): domain Eukaryota; kingdom Metazoa; phylum Chordata; class Mammalia; order Hyracoidea; family Procaviidae; genus Heterohyrax; species Heterohyrax brucei. Next base: position 81,785,813 of record CM053144.1, read on the forward strand.
AAAGATACATAAAAGTATACTTTAAACAAGTATGCATATGGATATAAGATTCCTGCAAAGTAAAATCTATATTCAAAATATTACTTCTCTTCCTGGCACATAAGCACCTCTGTTGCTTAGTCTGAGAGCAAACCAAATTTTCTTTGACAATCTGAATACAGAAAGTGCTATAATATCATGATAGATCATCCAGGGAGAAGAGCATCTGTACTAGATTAGAGGGAACGAGATTTGCCGTGATAGATTTAGGTATCTTTTAAGTATCTACTGCTAAATTTAGGATTTTAGATGCTAAGATTCATTTCTTTGTCACTGATTTAATAAACATTTTCTAGTACTTATGTTTCAAGAGGTTTCATTTAGATGTTAGATGCTGCCTCCCCCGGAGGCCACCAGGTCCTCGCTATGTCTCTATGTCCTTATAAGGCTCTTAACAATAACCTGGGCACATTCCTGTGTTTGCGCTTAATACGATATTGTTTGTTATGTGATTTTCCCCCCCTTTACATATGAGTTCTTTGAGTGCAAGGATTTTCTTATTCATCATGAAAACTCTCACACCTACTCAAGGTGTTTAGCACACAACGAATATACAACAAAATAATAATTAAGTGAATGAATTATTTAATAATCCATAGTTACCACCCAAAGGAAAACGTATGTTACTGTTATTGTTGGACTTGTTTTTCTTATTTTCTTATTTATTTTTGGTATCACTATCACAAATCAGAATATCACTCTAATGTTTTATAAAGCAAAATAGAATATATTTAAATCTGTGTCAGAAAGTTCTCTATCATGACATGTTTTAGGAGTGTGCTAGTAAATCTTCGAGGCCTTACTTTCCAGAAGGTGAGGTGGTGGAGGAGATGAGGGAAATGGGGAACCTTGATTTGCAGAGTTTGCTGGATTCTGTGCTATAAATACTCCCAAGATGGCCGATTACGAGCTATCAACACGATGTCACTGACACAAGTTGGAAAGAGATGTCTGTGCCTGAATCAGTGAAAAAAGGCTCCAGCGTGCCTCTGGCTGCTTCTGTCCTCTCTGCTGCATTCTTCATTTCAACTGGCTGCTGTGAATTGCCTTCTTCTGCAGGGATGTGGATTACTTTTGTAAAGGACTAACTTTTATGAGTGGAGGCAGCAAACCAAGGCCATTAGAGCAGTGTGCTGCTGCCAGTGTCACTGAAACTGCTATCCTTAACATCAGTCCTTAAGATCACCGCTAAACAACAAGGGAAATTATATGTATGCTTTTTCAGGAAGCAAACTTTAAAACTCCTATAAAAGCAGAAGATGTGCAAGGTAACTGACTGCATTTAAGTCTATTTTCATTTGTGTTGAGGAAAATTCTATTATACTTTCATGCTGTGGGAAAAAAAAAAGCAGACTCTTAATGTCAAAAAGAAAAGAAAATCCGTTATGGTTTTTTGCTAACTACTTCCTTCCTTATTTGTCAATTAATTTATGCTTAGATAGTCTCTAGAGTAAAACCCCAGAACTTTAAACATTTGAGGTAAACCACATGTTTACATATTTATGCATTTCAGGTATCCTGGTTTCTGGCTTGCCATTATTGGAATCAAATGAGAAAAAGCTTAGTCAGCAATTCTTCAAACATCCTACCAACCAAAGCTCTGAAAGAAATCAAAGTCAATGATGGTCATTTAACCTACAACTTGACTTCCAGTGATACAATGGATTTTTTAAGTTAATCATCTAGGCTAAACAGAACGAATTTTAAAATATTTTATAGTGATCAAGTCCTGTCTTCATTACCCATATCTCAAAAGCTATTTGTCATTGTTCTGTAAAATCTGGAAATATGTATATGTTCAACTCTCAAAAGTCAAAATTAAGCCTGTCAGTGGCCATGACATTGTTTATAAGTGATCTTTGGAGTTCCGTGAATAATATCATCTGCTTTCAATAATTCAGACCAGATACATATTTAAAAGAAAGAGGGTAACTTATTGAATCTCCGACTCGACGGCACTTGGCTGGCTTATTGAATCTAGGTATACACACTACATTCAGAATTTATATGTCCCCTAATAAAGGAGTAAACAGACAACGCATCTTTGAGCATAGGATGTCACAAGGCTATAACTCTGCAAACTTATATTGCATTAAAATTTTATGTAAATTGAAATGGAAAAGTTATTTTTTAAAATTGATTTGTATCAGATTGCACAAGAGAAGAAGCTGTCAACACCAGATGAAATGAAAGCATATTGGGACTCTTAAATGCAAGCAAAACAGTAACATCCTTCTGTAGAATGATGAACCACTGGGGATGGGTTAATTATGATCAACACATCTGTTTATTAAATCTTACTAAGGCAAAAAGTTGTGTAATATATTTAACAAGTATATATTCATACATACACTGATGTGAATATGAACATGCAAATTGTGTAACGGAAAATTAGCTAACAGACATTTTTACAGCTCATGATAAATACAGATCCAACTATTTTTATTTTATGAAGTCTAGATTTTGCCAATTGAAATACTGAAAGTATAAATTTTACTTGCCTGACTTTCAAGACTTTAGTTTATTTCTTCACAAAGCTGCTGTTTCACATAACTGGTCATTAACATGAAAACCTTTTAAATCACTTGTTTTAATGTGACTCTGGCTCTTAATAAATGTAGGAGATTAGCTGGCTTTCTTTAATCCTAATGTGTCTAGGCTTTAGTGTTCCCTGTTACGCCTTTTCCCAGACTTATAAATTGAGGATATTTCCCATGAAATTGATTAACTAAATGAAAATGTATTAAATTAAAGTAATCCTTAGCTGTCTTAATAAATTTTAAGTAATATAAAACTAAGAGGGAAAAAGCACTGAATATAACAGAACAACAAGACTTTTCAACTCAAATTGTTGCTTAACAGGTAATATCTGTGTGACATGGCATTGTATAAATAAGATATCTTATGAATTATGGAACATATGATTGTAGTCAGAGTAAAATAAATAGTACCAGGGCTAAGTTTTATTGACTGCTTTTCATGGGCTGAGATGCATATTGCTAAATATATTACATGAACTATCCATGTAATTTTCTCAAAACTTCTATAAAATAGGAACCAACATTATTGTCATTTACAACTTGAGAATCTGAAAAGAAATTAAATAACTTACATCGAATCATAGACCTGGAAAAGCTCAGGGCTGGGAGTCAAAGCCAGCTCTGATACAGCAATGTCCTGAGTTCCAAAACAACACTGCCACCTCACCCACACATTGATCACAATTTAAGCATTCATTTCAGAACACTGAAATTCAGGAGTCAGCAAATAACAACCCTCAGCCAACACCTGCATACCGCTTGCTTTGGTAAGGTAAGTTGTGCTAGACTACAGCCCTGCTCATTATTTTACTTATTGTCTGTGACTGTTTTCTCTGCAACAGCAGGACTGAGGAATTGTGACAGAGACCATGTGGCCAAATGGCCCCCCAAGTCTAAAACATTCACCATCTCACCCTTGACAGAAGAAGTTCACTTACAAAGGCTTAGATTCTTCATTTGAAATTTTTAATAGATATTCTATGTTTTGAGATACTTGCTGCGTTATTTATCTAACTTTGCGAACAGTTAATGCGGCTGAAACAACTTGGTCTTATTAACCTAAAGTCCAATGGTTGTCATAAAGAAAAAAACAGCAAAAATAAATGTTGATTGTTATCTCTTATCACAAATCAGCATTTTTTCTTATAAGTCCTATAATAAAAATTAAAACTTAATCTTTTTTATTGGGATTAAGTGAAAGTTTACAACCCAAGTCAATTTTCCATACTCTCTTCTCTGCAACTCTCTCTGCTCTCCTCACTCTGTGACAGTATTCTTTTCTTTTCCACTCTTTACTTCCAGTATCCACTCAACCAACACTTGTCCCCTCCTCTCTACCCTCTTCCTCCCCTTCTAGAAATAAACCAGTAGGACAGCCTCATATGTCCATAGGAAACCATGAAGTACACACACCATTTGCATCGCTCTGTGTCCCTGAGTCCAGTCCATTCTTTGTCTGAAGTGTTGACTTCAGTACTGTTTTCAGCTCTGGGCCAGCAGCAAGTCCAGGGTCCATGTCCTATGGACCCTCCAGGTTTTCAGACCAGCAGTTTTGGTCTTTTAAAAGCATTTGTGATCTGTACACCTCTTTTTCTTGTGCTACGTTAGGGACTCTAAATGTGTCGCCTGTCAAGGCTGTCTGTGATGGTGGACGGGCACCTTCTGGTTCTTTTGGTCTTGTGCTCATGTAGTCTTCCAATAATATGAGTCTTCTGTCTCCTGGGTTCATTTTCCCTTGTGTCTTTGATGTTCTTGATGTCATCTGTTCTCGGTGGGCTGGGACCAATTGGTGCTCCTCACGTGGCAGCTGGTTGGCTTTTAAGACCCCAGACACCATTCACTCATATGGGATGCTGATGACTCTCTTAGAAAAAGACTAGTTATGCCAATGGACCTCGATGTCCCCTGCAGACATGGACCCCAGACCCCTGTCCTTGCTACTCTGTCCTTTGAAATGCCGGGTTGAGTTTAGAACATGTTTTAGCTTATGTGTACTCCAGTTACACTGACCTGCATTCTGTTTTATGCTGTTACTCCCTTCACTTAACCAAATTCCCATTGATTATCTAACATGTAAATAACCCTTTCCTTCCTTCCCCATCATTGTAGCCATCAAAGAGTACTTTCTTCTGTACATAAGTCTTTGCTTAAGACTATACAATAGTGGTTTCCAACAATATTTGTCCTTTGATGGCTGGCAGATTTCACTCAGTATAATGGAAGTTGATTCCAGGTTGTAGTTCCTAAAATTATGATTGACTTTTATCATTGCGTAGTGTTCCACTTTGTGTATGTGTGTGTGTGTATACATGTGTATATATATGTATACATATATAATATACATCATAGTTTATTTATCAATTCATCTGTTGATGGTCGCTTAGGTTGATTGCTTCTTTTTGCTGTTGTGGACAGTGCTGTAATAAACATTCATGTGCATATATCTCTTTGTATGACAGTTCTTATTTCTGTAGGATATATTCCAAGCAATGGGATTGCTGGATCATATGGTATTTATATTTCTAGCATTTAAGAAATTGTTAAATTGCTTTCCAAAAGTGGTTGTACCATTATACATTTCCACCAGCAGTGTATAATAGTTTCAGTCTCTTTACAGCTTCTCCAGCATTTGCTGTTTTGTGTTTTTTGATTATTGCCAGTGAGATGGAATCTCATTATAGTTTGATTTGGTTTCTCTAATGGCTAATGATCATGAGCAGGAAATTGAAACTTGCTATTATCATTCAAACGAGACCCAGTAGGACAAACAGTTAAGTGCTCAGCCTCTAATCATAAAGATGGCAGTTCAAACCCACTCAGAAAGAGAAACACCTGGCAATCTTTTTCAATAAAGATTATAACCACACAAAAAAAGTCTCAAAAACTATAGGGCAGTTCTAGTCTGTTACATGGGGTTGCTATGAGATGAAACAGACACAAAGGCATCCAACAACAATGTTGTTTCCATTTAAAAATCTTTCAAGTTTGCTCAGAAGTCTGTTTTCTTTTTTCGTATGGATTCAGCTTGGGTGTCTAGGTTGGTCACCAAGTGTGTGATGCAGGCTGTCACCTAGAGTCTCAAATGAGCAGGGGTAGTTGCTGTAGGCACAGGTATCTGGCTGCTGAGCAAGGCACGGGATTGCCAGCTACCTCCTAAGTGTCTGTGAGGAAAGCCTGTTTCTGTTCTCTACAACATGTAGGTGGATAGGTTGTGCCACAGGACTCTGGGCACTCAGTGCTGTTGGCTGTAAAGACTGGAAGTACCATGTATTCTTGGACCCCTGTCATGGGTGGCCACGTAGCATTGATGGAGCCACCAGTCCTCAGGTCCCTGACGTGGGAAGGTGAGAACCCTGCTTGACAGAGCAGTGTGTCAGATGTCACTTACGTGCCTCATCACTAAATGGCTGAGGTTAGACCTCAGGTGTATACCCATTACACCGTGCTGAGTAGGGCCACACTGATCCAACGGACCCACACAGGTCTGGGCAATGGTGAAAAGCATTCAAAGCCTGTGGGCTTCTTATGCCTGTGCTAGGCAAAGTTACCATTTATTGCCCTATATTTCTGGTTTAGGGCAGTTGGCTGATTATTTTTTCCTGTTTGTTAATTTGCTCCCTTTCCACAGCCAGGAATGGTGCAGGGCGTGTGGTAGGTCCTATTTCCGGTTCCGGGGGTGCATCAGTCTCTAAAGCCAGCTCAGACTCAGTACAGAGTGGGCAGGAGGCCTATACAAGTGAGAAAGGTTTTTTTTCTCCAAGGGGTATTTTTGACCTGATTGATAGGATAGACACAAATTACATATCTTTGGCAGATCAAGTGCTGCTTTTCACTGACTGGGGAGGTGCAAGTAGGCTCTGCCACCAGCTTCTTGATGTGGAAAAGCCTCCCAACCATCACTGCTTGCATCACTGTGCTTACACCAGGAGATTTACGGTGGGGTGTCGATTCCTATCCTGTGAGATCTAGCAACTTCTCGCTGCTTTGGGAGCATCTCTCCATCCCCCCGCCATTCAGTTTGACTCGTCAACTTTGTCTTTGATGTTCAGGACACATAGGTTGTAATATATAATCAATTCACTTTTTTTTTTTTTTTAGTTCTTGGTTGTAAAACAAACTGCAGGAAGCATCTGACTACTCTGCCGTTCTGGCCTTGCCTGAATCTTTCTAGTCTGAAGGCATGTTGAGTCTACAGGCACATGCGGAGTCTACAGGCACATGTCGAGTCTGAAGTGCTGCCGAGTCAAAATAGAGCTAGCAGGTGTCATAAAATATCTGATGTAATGCTCAAGAAATCAAAAATAAAACAGAGGGTATCATTGGCTTCTTTAATACAGTATGAAATATTTTTAAAATGGCCTATCAACATTAACTCAATTTTTATATAGAGTTAGACTGTTTCCAAATAATGTTTGTTATTTAGAAGCAACAGACAAACCACCTTGTTTATTATAAAGGATGCCCCACTATAATCATTTTGCAGGTTTATATATGCAAACATTTGAGTTAATATTTCTTGTCAGATTCCTTTGCATCAGAAGTTAGAGGAGATAATTACAATGCAACCTAAAGAAACAGCTGCCGGAAAAAGCTGGCTGGGCCCTTTGACCAGCTGCATAATGTAGCATTCTCCTGGTGAACTCACCACAGTCTGAGCATCCAGTCTTTTAATTTATAAAAATGAGTTGATATTCCACTGAGTGCATTCCTCCCTAAAGAGTGGACAAGACATTATCTTCCTCAAAATGAATACAAAAGCTTAATTTCTGTATTATTTATTTTCATTGAAGAAACATAATTGCTGAGAGGATGAGACTCTTGATTCATCTTCCTCGATAGTTAGGAAATTCTGCTGTGACATCACTCTGTCCAGAAACAGATTTTCTCACAAATACACAGCATAGCAAACTGCTTTCCGTGTTTATGGGTTATGTAGCATCCACTGATTGACCACCCCCTGCAAAGGGACTTACCCTAAGTATCAAGTTATTAAGAGCACATTTCAGATGGCTTGATTTTTCTAACCACATGGATTGGAAGTCTGGATCTTAAATAGATCTCAGTCATACATGCACCCTCACATGATGTAAGAAACCAAAGAAGCCAAACTTGTTAACGGTGAAGTCGATTCTGACTCAAAGTAACCCTACATGATGCAAGAGAAGATGGAAAATTAATGATCATCATCTTCCTTTTAAAAAGATTGATGAAAGTAATACAATTTTAAAGGAGTAATTGCTGTTTAAATATTTAGAATAACAATATCTGCTTGGGTTTTTATATACTATGCTAAAAATAGTGGGTTATACCTTGTAAATAGAAAGAGGCATTTGAAGGGATAAGCAAAGAGGGATATGCTCATAGCGTCTCTTTAGCCAGGTGTATCTAATTATATTCATCTCTCTTTATCACATTTAAGGTCATTTCCAACTCATACCATAAAATAGGATGGATAAAACAAAAGCAGGACCAGAAAACCAACTTACGGCAATCATGTTTTACAGGCAAGGTGGCAATTTTATTTTCAGTCAGGTTAAATATTAGATTCATTCATCGTTTAACCTAAAGACTTATCAGATAAAATTATGTGCATTCTGTGTTCAGAGATTCCATTTTCACACTATCCATCACTTTCTGATCCTGCCCACTGCACCTGTTGCAATTCTCTTACCGATACCAGATATATTCAAATTGTCAATCCCCAAACTGTTTTTTTGACCATCATTCCATTTGACCTTAAACATAATTTAATATTTTGAGTTACCTTTGGGAAATTGTTATTTTTTTCTTGTCTTCCATGATACTTTATACTTTCCTAATTCTACTATCTCTGGTCTCTTTCTTGCTTCTTATTTGTTCTCTTTGTATTCTCTAAGTAAATTTGCATATTCAATTCTAATTGTCTCTTAAATTCCTGTCCTTCATGTCAACAAGTGTTATCAAAGAATTTAACTCATTTATTGGGATGGTGGGCTGTAGTTATTTGACAGGAAGTATGTGGTGTCTTACCCTACTTGTCCAGTTAACAGATGAGGTGTTGGATGATGAGAAAATAGTCTTTCGGATCACAACTGGGTAACCAAGTTGTAACACTTTGGGTGCAAGCAGTGTACTAATATTACTCTTGTGAATGGTGGTTGACTGATGGTAAATGATTCAGCTCTGAGGACCATCTAGGAACTCTGGTAAACCTTCGCAGTATGTGCTTGCCTAGGCATTCTAAGAAAGCAGTGCGTTCTCCATGATAGCCCAGCTTCCCAAAGATTAACTATATTTTTGTGTGTGCGTGTGTCCCTAGTCACCATTAGGCCATTTCTTAATTTCTTCTCTTATTTAGAGAAAAAGATGCTTCACCTCAATCCCTTTTTTCTATTTTATTTTAGTATAGAACTTGATGTTCATTCACAAACAGATGAACAACAAGAAAAACAAGCTCACTTTCCAGCAAGAGCAGAAAAAATTAAAATCTTCCTTTTAGAATTGTGTTCTATTCTTTCCTTGTAGCAAGGCAGAAGAAGAAATTAAAGAAAGGAAGGAAGGAAGGAAGGGAGAGAGAGAGAGAAAGAGAGAAAGAAAAAAGAAAGAGAGAAAGAAAGGAAGAAAGGAAGAAATAGATGTTTCTGTATCAAAACTGTCTGGAGTTTTGTGCTTCTTACCATATCACATTTGCTTTCATAACAACCGTGTGAATTACAACTTTTTTTCTCTGTTTCACATTTAAGTAATTTGTTCACTGTTATACAACTAGTGAATACTGAGGCAAAAGATTTCGCAGCTGATTGTGAATCAGATACTTGTAACCACTACTGTTTATGACCACATCTTTCTACAAAAAAGCAATACAGAAGTATAGAACACGTGGAAAGAAAGGGTTCCAGTCACGCTTGTTTTCTTTTTAGCATATGAAATTTACTTGTTTAGCAAGATAAAGGATCTCTGGGTTATGCCAACAGTTAGGAACTGGACTACTAGCTGAGTGATGATTTCAAACCCACCTAAAGTTTCCTGGAAACTTAGGCCTGGTGATCTGCTTTGAAAGGTCACAGCCTTGTGAACACTGCACATCAGTTCCACTTTGCACATGTGGGGCCATCATGAGTCAGAATCAACGGTAACTGACTACAGCAGTAGTATGTTGAAACCACACTGTGGTGCTGAGGAGGACAATAGAAAATAGGTAAGCATAGTACAATTTTTCTTGAGTAGTTACTACTGATTTGGATTTAGTGGATACTTCCTATAAATGACTCTGAGTCAAAGTTGGCTCATACTATTTGTCATGGATTGACTTGTGTCCTGCAAAAAAATATGTGTATCAATTTGGATGGACATAATTCCCCATATTACATGTTGTCTTCTAGTTTGTAACTGTAATTTTATGTTAAAGAGGATTAGGGTGGAATTGTAGCAGCCTTCCTAAAGTCATATCCCTGATCAAATGTAAAGGGAGTTTCCCTGGGATGTAGCCTGTACCACCTTTTGTCTTATAGTAGATAAAAGAGAAGTGATCAGAGAAGGGGGGCCTCATACCACCCAAAAGCAGTGTGGGAAGCAGGGCGAGTCCTTTGGGGCTGAATTTCCTTTGCTGAGACACTCCTGGACCAAGGAAAAACTGCTGCAATCATAAGGAATTTCCTCCAGTGCTGACAGAGAGAGAAAGCCTTCTCGCAGAGCCAGTACCCTGAATTCAGACTTGTAGTGTACTGGCCTGTGAGATAATAAACTTATGTTTATTAAAGCCATCAACTTTGGTATTTCTGTTATATCATCACTGGATGACTAAGATGCTGTTAAAGAGATTTTATCACAATATGTAATTGTATTAATCTGATCCTCTGAAATAACTTCAAGGATTTTGTTTCCTTGCACCTAAACTCATTCTTCAGCTGACAATAAGAATGAATCATTTCATTTCACCAGTTAATTAGTTTAGTTCCAAGCTACTGAAAGTAGAGGCTTTGGAGTAGCAGTGCCTTTCAGTCATGGCTGTCTGAATAGATGCATTCCAAAATGAACTAGAAACCACAAATCCAGATGTGAACTGCTGCCAAAATGGACCAGTGCAGCAAACACAAAATCATCCTTTCCCTGTGAAATCTTTTGCAGCAGTAAGGTGAATAAGACTCTTAAAAATTCAGCAGGGGCACCTAAACAAAGAAGCAGCAATGCCTTACCTTCTCCATTGACCTGATCACTAGGACATTTTTTTGTTCTTTTCTAGCAGTATATTAAATGTATGGTCTTTGTAGCACATTTTTTTAAAAAGTAATCTGGTAGACTTTTACCCAGTCCTGATACAATTATTCTTAACTTTTCATTACAGATAAAATTATGAATAAAGCATTTATCATTTTTGTCCTGCCAGATTTCATAAAAGGCCACACAGGAGAGAAAACAGCCAAGTAGGATTTGGAAATATGAACTGTAGTCAAATCTAAGTCTTCTGTAAGTTGAGTGTGGCTCAGAAAACAGATTTTTGCAAAATAACTTAGTTGGCATTAAGTGTGCTTCCCACAACCACCATCCAAAGGCATTTGGTGAACACTCTTCAAGTCTGAAAAAAAAGGAATTAAACGGAAGGCAACGGTTTGTTTGGTTTATGTGGGCCTGATGCTATAACAACTCCAAAGCAGAGCTCATCGGTATGTTCTTAACCTCTGATTGCTCCTACAGCCAGTGACTGTATGATAGGCTTTGCAGAAAACAGGAAAAAAGGTTCAAAATGAACCAGATGTTCTTTGGAGGTAAGTCTCAAAATACAGTAAAAAAAAAAAAAAAAAAAAAAAAAAAAAACCCTAAAGCCAAACCCACTGCTGTTGAGCAGATTCCAACTCATAATGACTCCATGGGACAGAGAAGAACTGCCCCGTAGAGTCTCCAAGGAGCCCCTGGTGGATTCAAACTGCCAACCTTTTGGTTAACAGCTGTGGCACTTAACCACTATGCCACCATGGTTTTCAAACACAGTAAAGGTGAATTTTTATCTGCCATTTTTCTCAGCTGAGACTCTATTAATTAGCTCTTTAATACTCTTCAAAGCACTAATTTATATTCCTACTGACCTGGAGGCACTGTGAGATGATAAAGTGTACTCATATTCATCAACAAGAAATGAAATAGTGTTCAGTAGAATTTTAACATTAATATTTCTTACTATATTTTAATCTTCTAATAACATCTTAACTATTTTGATAAAAGGCACTTTGATATTCAAGGAGATTCCAGCTGGAGTTACAAGTCTTAAAACTCCTGCAAAGCATCTGTGACATGTTGAGTTCAGTTTTTCAGAGACTCAAGTTTGTCATTTCTAACCTAAGCACTGATTTTACATGATCCTTTTAGTTCCCCCTTTAACCTTAAAAAATCCTGCCAGTTTCTAAAATTACTTTATAGCAATAAAGTTTTGCAAAGCTATTACATAAAATATTGTTCATCAGGACTAACATTGCCTCTCTCATAACTTAGTAATACCACAGGCATTAGTGGGCTGAAATTGACTGGTGTTTTGAATCAGAAAATCATATGGTCTACTGTGCCAGAATGACAAATCGAATAGGAATGACATTGTAGTTATCATCAAAAAGAATGTTTCAAGATCTATTCTGGAGTCTAAAGCTGTAAATTATAGGATAGCACCCATACAAGGCAGACTATTTAATCTGACTATTATGCAAATTTACATACCAACCACTAAGACCAAAGAAGAATACAATGAAGATTTTTACCAACTTCTGAAATCTGAAATTGATTGAACATGCAATCAGGATACAGTCGTAATTACTAGTGACTGGAATGCAAAGTTGGAAACAAAGAAGAATTGGTAATTGGAAAACACAGCCTTGGCAACAGAGAATTAGAATAAGTCCACAAGAGCCAAAGTATGTCCTTGAGCATATCCCACCTGAATATAGAGACCATCTCAAAAATAGATTTGACCTGTTGAATAAAAACGACTGAAGACCACACACAAGTTGTATGACGAATTCAAGGACGTCACATGTAATGAAAGCAAAAGGTCATTAAAAAACAAGAAAAGAAAGAAAATACCAAAATGAATGTCAGAAGAGACTGAGACTTGCTCTTGAATACTGAGCGGCTAAAGTCAATGGAGCCCCTGGGAAACTCCATGGAGCAGTTCTGTTCCGTGCTGTAGGCCTCTGTGAGTCAGCGTTGACTCAAGAGCAGTGGATTTTATTTGTTTTAAAGCAAATGGAATAAACGACGAGGTAAAACAGCAGAACAGCAGATTTCAAAGCACAGCTCGAGAAGACAAAATATCATAATGACACGTAAAAACCTGGAGATATGAAAACAAAAGAGAAAAGCATGGCAAAAGAACTGCAATAAAAATTTGGAAACACTGGTGATGTAGTGGGTTAAGTGCTGTGTCTGCTAACCAAAAGATCGGCAGTTCAAATCCACCAGGCACTCCTTGAAAACTCTATGGGGCAGTTCTACTCTGACCTCTAGGGTCGCTATGAGTTGGACACGACTTGACGGCAGTGGGTAATAAAAATTTAAGCCTTGAGTTGCAATACTGAAGGATTCTACCATGAGAATGTTAAATGACACAGGAAGCATCAGACGAAAAATGGAAGAAAATACTGTCATGGTTTGAATTGTATTCCCTCAAAAATGTGTCGTAATTTAGCTGGACCATTTCCCAGTACTGTGTCATTGTGCTCTTATTTTTGTGATTGTAATTCACCTATATGTTGTAAATTCTAATCTCTGCCTATGGTTACTGAGGCAAGATTGGATTACATTAAAGAGGATTAGGGTAGGACTATAACGCACTTATTAAAATCACCTTCCCGATCCACGTTAATGGAGTTTCCCTGGGGTGGTGATTGACCACTTTTTATCTTTTTATCCTAAAAGAGATAAAAGGAAAGGGAAACAAACTTCAGTAAAGCATCGTTTGAAGCAGAGAATGTCCTTTGGCCCTGAGGTTAAGGCACCGAAATACTCTCAGACCAAGGCAAGACTGAAGCATCACAAGGACCTCCCTCCAGAACCGAGAGAGAAAAACAACCCTCTTCAGGAGACAGCACCCTGAATTTGGACTTCTGGCCTACTGCACTGGTTGAAAATAAATTTCTCTTTGGTAAAGCCATCAACTTGCAGTATTTCTGTTACAGCCACACTATACGACTAAGACAAATGCACAGTGGTACCCTGCCAAAAAGAATAGGTTGACATTCAACCATTTCAGAAGGTAGCATTAATCAGGAACTGACGGTACTGAAAGAGGAGGTCCAAGCAGTACTGAAAACATTGCTGAAAAATAAGCCTCCAGGAACTGAAGGAACGTCAACTGACTTGTTACAACACACAGTGCTCACTTTGTCTACACTAAGAAATTTGGAAAACAATTACCTGTTCAGCTGATTGAAAAGGATGCATATTTACGCCTATTTGAAAGAAATGTGATCAAATTAAATGCAGAAATTATTGGACAATACCATTAATATCAGACAAAATAAAATTTTGCTGAAGATCATTCAAAAGTAACTGCAGCAGTACATCAGCTAAGAACTGCCAGAAAGTCAAGACAGATTCAGAAGAGGCCATGGAACAACAGGTATCTTTGCTGATGTCAGATGGATCCAGGCTGAAAGCAGAGAATGCCAGACAGATGTTTACCTGTGTTTTATTGACTATACCAAAACACTCAACTGTGTGTATCATAACAAACTACAGACAACACTGCCAAGAATGGAAATTCCAGAACACTTAATTGTGCTCACAAGGAACTTGTGCATAGATCGAGAAACAGTAGTTGGAACAGAACAAAGATACACTATGTTGTTCAAAGTCAGGAAAGGTGTACGCCAGGGTTGTGTTCTTTCACCACACTCACTCTGTTGGTATACTGAGTCTCTTAGTTATCTAGTGTTGCTATACCAGAAACACTAAAAATGGATGGCTTTAACAAAGAGCAGTTTAGTCCGTCACAGTCTAGTACTCTAGAAGCCCAAATTCAGGGTGCTGGCTCTAACTGAAGGCTTTCTCTCTCTGTCAGCTCTGGAGGAAGGTCTTTGTCACTGTTTTTCCTGGGTGTCATACTATCTCAGTGCAGGAAACTCAGGTCTATATACTCTGCTCCTGGCACTTCCTTTTTGGTCTTGTGAGGTCCCCTGTCTCTCTGCTTACTTCTCCCTTTTGTATCTCAGAAGACATTGGCTGAAGACACTATCTAATCTTGTAGATTTCATCAATGTTGTTGTTAGTTTTTAGGAGCCGTTGATTTGGTTCCCACTCATTGTGACCCTGTGAACAACATGTTCACAACTGTTTTTATGCTTGAGCTCATTGTAGTGGCCACTGTGTCAATCTATCTTGTCGAGGGTCTTCCTCTTTTTTGCTGACCCTCCACTGTACCAAGCATGATGTCCTCCTGTAGGGACTGATCTTTCCTGAAAACATGTCCAAACTATGTAAGACACAGTCTTGCCATCTTTGCTTCCAAGGAGCACTCTGGTTGGGCTTCTTCCAGAACAGATCTTTGTTCTTTTGGCAGTCCATCATACTTTCAACAGTCTTCTCCAGCACCACAATTCAAAGGCATCAAGTCTTCTGGTTTCTTTCTTCACAGTTCAGCTATCACATGCATATGATGTGATTGAAAATACCGTGGCTTGGGTCAGGAGTGTTTTAGTCTTCAAGGTGGCATCCTTACTTTTAATTACTTTGAAGAGGTCTTTTGCAGCAGATTTTCCCAGTTCAACGCCTCTTTTGATTTCTCAACTGCTGCTTCCAAGGGCATTGATTGTGGACCCAAGTACAATGAAATTTTTGACAACCTCATTCCTTACTCCATTTGTGATAATGTTGCTTACTGGTCCAGTTGTAAGGATTTCTGTTTTCCTGATGTTGAGGTGCAATCCATACTAAAGGCTATGATCCTTGATACTCATCAGTAAATGCCTCAAATCTTCTTCATTTCCAGCAAGTAAGGCTGTGTCATCTGCATAATACAGGTTGCTAATGAGTCATCCTCTAATCCTGATGCCTCGTTCTTCCTTGTATAATCCATCTTCTTGGATTATTTGCCCAACATACAGATTAAAAAGGTATGGTGAAAGGATACAACCCTGATGCATGCCTTTCCTGACTTTAAACCATGCAGTGTTCCCTTGTTCTGTTGGCACGGCTGCCTCTTGATCCATATACAGATTCCTTAAGAGCACATTTAGGTGTTCTGGAGTTCCCATACTCCTCAACATTAGCCATAATTTAGTATGATCCACATAGGTGAATGCTTTTGCATAGCCAGTGAAACACAAGTAAACACATTGCTGATATTCTTTGCTTTCAGCGAAGATCCATCTGACATCAGTGATGGCATCCCTGGTTCCATGTCCTCTTCTGAACCCAGCTTGCATTTCTGACAGTTCCTTGTCAGTATATTGTTGTAGTCACTTTTCAATGATTTTGAGCAGAATTTTACTTGTGTGTGATATCAATGATATTGTTCAGTAATTTCCACATTTGGATGGATCGCCTTTCTTTGGAATGGGCATAAATATGGATCTCTCCTGTCGGGGGCCATGAAAAAACTTCAGGCCCCCAAAAAACAGGAAGTCTGGAAAGCCCCTGAAAACTCACGTGCGCGAAAATTACCTGGCGTCACTGCCCAGCGTCACTGCCTAACATCAACTGTACAGGCATACCGTCTGCCCAATCATAGAATGCCAACTGTCTCATACCAGCTATCTTCCGGTCCTAAGCCCTTCCCCTCCCCAACTTCTATATATATTACTCTGCTACAATAAAACCTCGAGGCTTGATCAGAATTTTGTCTTGCCTCCATTTCTTCGCATCCCTTGCTCCACTTTCATTTTCACAGGCTCCCCCTCGTCCCTCCGTTGATTCTCCCCGCGGGTCGGGGCATAACTGGCACCTAGTGTGGGGGCCTAAGGTACGGAGCTGCTGAAAAGACCCGCTTGAAAAGCCCTGGCCAGGCACCCCTTGAGCCTCCACAAGGTGTGAGTTTGGCTCGTCCTGAGTTACCGCGCGGTATTGACCCGTGAGAAGACTCGTTCCTGATCACCGCCAGACTAGCCGCCCTGCGAGACTGATCTGTTAGAGGTAAGTGGGTAAAAAGCATGGGGCAAGAATTGAGTTCACATGAGCTCTTTCTCACAGGAATCAAAGATTCCTTCAAGATGCGAAGAATTAAGGCTAACAAAAAGATAGGAATCAGGGATTCCTTCAAGTTGTAAAGAATTATGGTTAAAAAAAAAAGATATAGTACATTTCTTTAATTTCTTGTCTGATGTCTGCCCTTAGCTTCCCCAGCAAGGGACAATAGACTCTAAATGTTGGAGTAGAGTTGGAGATTGCTTAAATGATTATTATAGAACTTTTGGACCTGAGAAGGTCCCTGTAACTGCCTTTTCATATTGGAATTTGATTAATGATGTGTTACAAAGCTCCCTTAAAGACCCAGATGTTCAAAAACTTGCTCACACTGGGGAGATGGTCCTTCGAAATAGCTCTCACCCCCCCTCCGCTTGCCCATCGGTTTCTATAAATGTTCCAGAGGAGCCTCAGACAGCTGATATAAAAGAAATCCCCCAAACAAATCCTGACCCACCTAGCCTGATTCACCCATCTTTAAAACCCTTTAGGGACAATTCCGATGCAGGCCAGTTGTCCCCCGAAGACCAGGAAATATTAGAAAGTCAGGCTGCACAATATCAGGGCAGCGGCGACCTTTGGGCTTTCACCGACCCTGCCTTCTGCAGTCCCCCTAATGAAACTCTACAACCTCCTCCATATCTCCAGGGTTCCTCAGCTCCCCTCACCTCACCCCTTAACCCAGAGCACAGCACAATCATGGTTTCAGACCCCATTCGGCAGGCTAAAATCTCCCTCACTCAAGAAGTTTCCTCCTTAAGAGAACTGCTGACTCAGAAACGCGAACACTTAAAGCTTATCAAAGAAATCCGAGCCCTTGAGGCGGAGCTTGCTTCCACAATGCTCAGCCAGGTTTCAAAGAAAACCCCCCAGGGCTCAAGTCCCAAAGGCCCCGTTTTCACATTTCCCGTAATCCGTAGTCAAAGGCCTCAACATGATACTGAAGAAGAGGAAGTAAGTAGCGAGCCTGGTCAGGGCCCAGGCTCGGTGGGAGAGGCTTCTGACAAAGAAAACCCTGCCCCGGAAGAGAGTAGTTCAGACAGACAAAAATACCACCGCCTAAACCTCAAACATTTAAAAGACTTAAAGGCAGCTGTTAATAACTATGGCCCTACTGCCCCCTACAGCCTGGCCATACTGGAAAGCCTAAGTGAGCGGTGGCTAACCCCTAATGACTGGCATTTCTTGGCACGAGCCACCTTATCCGGGGGTGATTTCATACTCTGGCACATCGATTTTGCAGAAAACTGCCGCGAGACCGCCCAGCATAATAGTGAAAGCAGGACGTCCCGCTCTTGGACAAGAGATAAACTCTTGGGGTGAACTCCCTATGATACTAATGAGAAACAGGCAAATTTCCCCCCTGGTTTATTAGCACAAATACAAAACACCGGCCTCAAGGCCTGGAGGCGTCTTCCCCCAAAGCGTTCAGCCACCACCTCCTTAGCTAAAATCTGTCAAGGCCCTGATGAGTCCTACAGTGACTTTGTCAGCCACCTAACTGACGCTGCTGAGCATTTGGTGGGGGAAGGAGAAACCGACAGTGCCTTCATTAAACATCTTGCCTTTGAAAATGCTAATCCTTTTTGTCAACAGGCTCTAAGCCCCCACCGCAGTGGTAGCCTTTCTGATTATGTAAAACTTTGTTCAGGAATAGGAGCTTCTCATGCCATTGGTATAGCTATAGGGGCCGCTCTCAAAGGTCTTGACCATGATAAACAACAAAAAACTTGCTTCAATTGCAAACGGCCCGGACATTATATACGCGAGTGTCCCACAGGTAAACAGAATCGGGGACCTCCTACTTCAGTGTGCCCCCGATGTAAGAAGGGCAAACATTGGGCCACAGATTGTTTTTCTAAAACTGACATCAACGGTCAGCCTCTCCCCCCAAAACAGGGAAACTCCCAGCGGGGCCAGCCCCTGGCCCCACCCTTGGGACAGAACCTAGGGCAGTCAGGTTCGTCCCCCAGAAACAGACACAAAGACAAGTATCAGCTTCCTCTGCCGTGCCACCCCTGGAAGCGCAGGATTGGACCTATGTTCCGCCACCGATACAATATTAGTGCCCGATCAGGGTGTTCAACTCATCCCTACAGGGGTTTATGGACCACTGCCCCCCGGGAATGTTTGGTTTGATCTTAGGGCGTGGCAGTTCCTCATTGGCCAGCCTTCATGTCATCCCTGGGGTCATTGATAATGACTACACAGGACAAATTACTCTTTTGGCCTCGGCTCCGTTGGGGCCCCTGTCTGTTCCAAAAGGAAAGAGAATAGTACAACTTATATTACTTCCCTTAGATTCCACACCCACCAAACACATACAATCCATTAGGTTGAATTCTGCCTTTGGGTCTTCCCACACCTATTGGGTGCAACCAGTAACCCCTGATAGGCCAAGACTCACCCTCCAATTAGATGGTAAGGCCTTTGAAGGGATAGTGGATACAGGGGCAGATGCCACAGTAATTTCAGCTAAATATTGGCTTTCCAACTGGCCCTGTGAGGCCTCAATAACTCATCTTGAAGGCATTGGCCAGTCTGTCAACCCTAAACAAAGTTCAAAAATTCTTACTTGGAAGGACTCTGAGGGTAACTCAGGACAGATTCAACCTTACATTGTTCCGGGTTTACCTGTTAATCTATGGGGTCGTGATGTCTTATCCCAGCTGGGGGTTGTCATGTGTAGCCCAAATGAGATAATTACCCAACAGATGCTTAACCTAGGCTTCCTACCGGGACAAGGACTGGGAAAAAATAATCAAGGTATAAAGCAGCCTCTTCCTGTAACGCCTAAAAATAATCGTTCAGGTTTGGGAAGTGAAAATTTTCCTTAGCGGTTATTGACTCCCCTGCACCCCACGCTGATAAGATTAAGTGGAAATCTGAGTCTCCAATGTGGGTAGATCAATGGCCCTTGACTGAACAAAAACTCGCAGCTGCCACAGCGTTAGTGCAGAAACAGCTGGCTGCTGGACATTAAGAACCAACCACCTCTCCCTGGAATACTCCTATATTTGTGATCAAAAAGAAAAATGGGTCATGGCAACTCCTTCAGGACCTCAGAGAAATTAATAAAACCATGTTTACAATGGGGGCTCTCCAACCTCTCCCCTCCCCCGTTGCCATTCCAGCTAACTATTTTAAAATCATTATTGATCTCAAAGATTGCTTCTTTACCATCCCTCTTCACCCACTTGACAGAGAACGCTTTGCGTTTAGCCTCCCAGTTATTAATTTTAAAGGACCAATGCAGCGCTATCAGTGGAAAGTTCTCCCTCAGGGCATGGCCAATAGTCCCACTCTGTGTCAAAAATCTGTTGCTCAGGCTGTAGACCCTCTTAGGCGTCGGTGGTCTTCCATTTATATCAGTCATTACATGGATGATATTTTACTGGCCGGGGCCTCCAACTTAGAGGTACTTAAGTGCAGCCAGGACCTAACTTGCCAACTAACTTCCCTTGGACTTCAAATTGCCCCAAACAAAATACAGCTTACTGACCCTTATTATTACCTCGGTTTTGAATTAAATAATAATCAAATCACCACTCAAAAACTTAACCTAAAAACCTCTCATCTACACATACTTAATGATTTTCAAAAATTCCTGGGAGATATTAATTGGCTCCGACCGTACCTCAAACTTACAACAGGGGAATTAAAACCATTGTTTGATACTCTTCATGGAGATGCCAGCCCCCTCTCTCCCCGTCACCTTAACCCTGAGGCAAAAAGGGCCCTTCACATTGTTGAAAAGGCCATACAACAACAACAGGTTACCTTCATAACTTATGAACGGCCTTTTGCCCTTATTGTCTGTGCCACACAACACACACCCACAGGGGTTTTGTGGCAAAATGGCCCCCTCTTGTGGATACATCTATCCTCCAGCCCAACTAAAGTTCTCCTCACCTATCCCTCCCTAGTGGCCAAACTTATAAGACTGGGCCGAGAAAAGAGCCGCCAACATTTCGGCAGGGACCCTGACCAACTTATCCTTCCTTACACCAAGGAACAAATAGACTGGCTTTCCCAAAATGATGATGATTGGATAATAACCCTATCCATGTTTCTAGGTACGGTTGATAACCACTATCCGTCCCATAAACTCCTTCAGTTCGCGCGGCTACATCCTTTTACCTTCCCCAAAATAACCTCTTTAAGTCCTTTGAAAGAAGCCTCTCTGATCTTCTCAGATGGATACTCCTCTGGCATTGCAGCATGGGTCATAAATTCACAGCCTTACAGTGCCCAATCTCCCTTTAAGTCAGCCCAGCTTGTGGAACTTTTTGCTAACTTACAGGTCTTCACAATACTACACGATGTCCCCTTCAATCTTTACACCGACAGTGCTTACATAGCTCTCTCAGTCCCAGTGTTAGAGACAGTTGCTTATATCAAACCATCTTCCAATGCTGTGTCTCTTTTTCAACAACTCCTCTACACTTTCATCCAGTAACTGTAGCCTCAGCCCACCTTTTCAAACACAGCCTGTTGGCTTTAATTCTTCCCATTGCTACCAAGGTCATTCCAAAATAACAGCTTTGATCTAGATGTCGGATTTATAACATTTAATCATTGTACCAATATCACCAACCATACAGAGCCCCTCTGTCCAGCCCCTGGACAGGTTTTTATATGTGGAAATAACTTAGCCTATACAGCCTTACCCAGAAACTGGACAGGACTCTGTGTTCAGGCTAACCTCCTCCCAGATATTTCTATCATATCAGGAGACACCCCGTCCCTGTCCCCAGTTTTGATTACATAGCCGGACGATCAAAACGAGCTCTCCAATTCATACCCCTTATTGTGGGCCTGGGAGTTGCCAGGGTTACAGCCACTGGCTCTGCCGGCCTGGGCATCACCATAGACAAATACAATAAGTTATCCCATCAATTAATAGACGATGTCCAAACCCTCTCCGGTACTATCAATGATTTACAAGATCAAATTGACTCTTTAGCTGAGGTAGCCTTACAAAATCAAAGGGGCTTAGACCTTCTTACTGCAGAAAAAGACGGTATCTGTTTAGTTTTATAGGAACACTGCTGCTTCTATGCCAGTAAATCCGGGATTGTCCGAAACAAGATAAAAGATTTGCAGGAAGATCTACGAAACAGACGAAGAAAACTACAAGAAAATCCATTTTGGACGGGACTGAACGGATTCCTTCCCTATCTCCTCCCCATCCTCAGCCCCCTTCTCGGTTTAATGTTAATTCTGTCTTTTGGCCCTTGAGCTTTCAAAAGGCTTACAAGCTTTATCAAACAACAAATAGATTCAGCATTGGCTAAACTTATCCAAGTCCATTACCACCGCCTGGCAGTTGACGATGAATACGCTGCTAAAAATGGGTACTCCGACTTCTTCCCCAAGGGGACAGCATGAAAAGTAGAGGCATGCTTACCTCTTTGCCAACTTGGGAAGAGAGGTATGGGTATCGGGAGGAGTGCGAAGCAAAGCATCGCAAGGGAAAGTTATCATTAACTCCTCTACGTTTCCCTGGAGCATACCTGGCTTGCATAGAGGTTGGTATCTATCCTAAAAACATTAAAACGGCTCTGCCTCTCCTCCCCAAAAGATACCAAGAGCCAAATACTATAACAGGAGGAGCCAGGTCACTACTCCCTCTCCCGGTTAAAGCCCACCTCCCAAAACAAAACAAAAAGGGAAGAGATGTCGGGGGCCATGAAAAAACTTCAGGCCCCAAAAAACAGGAAGTCTGGAAAGCCCCTGAAAACGTGCATGCACGAAAATTACCTGGCGTCACTGCCCAGCGTCACTGCCTAACGTCAACTGTACAGGCATACCGTCTGCCCAATCATAGAATGCCAACTGTCTCATACCAGCTATCTTCCGGTCCTAAGCCCTTCCCCTCCCCAACTTCTATATATATTACTCTGCTACAATAAAACCTCGAGGCTTGATCAGAATTTTGTCTTGCCTCCATTTCTTCGCATCCCTTACTCCACTTTCATTTTCACCGGCTCCCCCTCGTCCCTCCGTTGCTTCACCCCGCGGGTCGGGGCACTCTCCTAGTCAGTTGGCCAGGCAGCTGTCCTCCAAATTTCTTGGCATAGACGAGTGAGCATTTCCAGCCCTGCATCTGTTTGTTGAAATATCTCAACTGATACTCTATCAATTCCAGGAGCCTTGTTTTTCTTCTGTGCCTTCAATGCAGCTTTGACTTCTTCCTTCAGTACCGTTGATTCCTGATCATATGCTATCTCTTCAAATGGCTGAATGTTGATCAGTTCTCTCTTATGTAATGGCTCTGTGTATTCCTTTCATCTTCTTTTGATGCTCTCTGAGTTGTTTAATAGTTTTCCTGTAGAATCCTTCACTACTGCAACTTGAGGCTTGAATTTTTTCTTCAGTTTTCAGCTTGAGTAATGCAGAATGTGTTCTTCCCTTCTGGTTTTACATTTCCAGCTCTTTGTACATGTCATTATAATACTTTCTTTTGTCTTCTCAAGCTGCTGTCTGAAATCTTCTGCTTAAGTCTGTTACTTAACCATTCCTTCACTTTGCTTTAGCTGCTCAATGTTCAAGAGCAGCTAAAGTTTCAAAGTTTCCTCTGACATCCAGTTTGATCTTTTCTTTCTTCTCTGTCTTTTTAACGACCTCTTGCTCTTTTTATGGATGATGTCTTTGATGTCATTCCACAATTTGTCTGGTCTTTGGTCATTAGTGATCAACACATCAAGTCTTTTCTTGCGATGATCTTTAAACTCAGGAGGGATATACTCAAGGTCATACTTTGGCTCTCGTGGACTTGTTCTAATTTTCTTCAGTTGCAATTTGAATTTGCATATGAGCAATTGATGATTGGTGCCACAGTCAGCACCTCGTCTTGTTCGGACTGCTAATGTTAAGCTTTTCAATCATGCTTTTCCACAGATATGGTCAATTTGGTTCCTGTGTATTTCGTCTGGTGAGGTTCATGTGTACAATTGCCATTTGTGTTGGTTAAAAAAGGTATTTGCAATGAAAAAGTCCTTAGTCTTGCAAAAGTCTATCATATGATCATACATCATTTCTATAACTGAGGCTGTAATTTTCCAACTACCAATCCTTCTTCTTTCTTTCCAACTTTTGCATTCCAGTTACCAGTAATTATCAATGCATCTTGACTGCACATTGGATCAATTTCAGATTGCAGAAGCTGGTAAAAATATTCAACCTCTTCATCTTTGGCCTTAGTAATTGATACATAAATTTGAATAGTTGTATTAACTGGCTGTCCTTGTAGGCATATGAATATTATCCTATCACTGACAGCATTATACTTCAGGACAGACCTTGAAATGTTCTTTTTGATGATGAAGATAACATCATTCTGCTTCAAGTTTTTGTTCCCAGCATAGCAGATAGTAGACCATGTTATTGTCAGATTCAAAATTGCCCAAACTGGTCCATTTCAGCTCACTAATACCAAGGATCAGTGCTTATGTGTTCCATTTCATTTTTGACAATTTCCAGTTTTCCTAGATTCATACTTCATATGTTTCATGTTCTGATTATCAGTGGATGTTTCCAGCTGTTTCTTCTCATTTTGAGTAAGCAAATAAAGATACCTTACTTCATCCACATCATTAAGATCGACTCTACGTTCAGGAGGCAGTTCTTCTCTTGTCGTCTTCTGAGTGCCTTCCATCCTGGGGGGCTCACTTTCTGGCACCATATCTGACAATGTTTGGCTGCTATTCATAAGATTTTCCCTGGTCAATTCCTTTCAGAAGCAGACATCTGGGTCCTTCTTCCTAGTCTGTCTTAGTCTGGAAGCTGAGATGAAACTTATCTACTATGGTTGATCCTGCTGGTACCTAAATACCAGTGGCACAGCTTCCTGCATCACAGTAACAAGCAAGCCTCAATTGACAAACAAATGGGGGCTTCTCGCTCCCTCCTTACCTGATGGTGTTACCCTTCATCAATGTAACTACCACTAATCTACCACATTACGTCTTAATGATAGGATTTAAAGCACATAGGGGAATTAAACCAGATGACAAAATGTCAGACACATACGATACTGTGAATGATGACAGCCAAGTTAGCAGATAGTTTGGGGAGACACAAATCAATCCATGACGCTTAGAAAATAATCCAAGAAACTGGAGTACACAGAGAAGAACAGGGCATCAGGATTGGAGAAAGAATCATTAACAACCTATGTTAGGCAGATGACACAACCTTGCTTGCTGACGGTGAAGAGGCTACGAAACACTGGCGAAGAGTAAAAACTATAGCTTTCAGTATAGATTGCACCTCAACATAAAACAAAAATTCTCACAACTGGACCAATAAGCAACATCATGATAAAAAGAAAAGACTAAAGTTGTCAAAGACTTCATTTTACTTGGATCCACAACTGACTCCCATGAAAGCAGCAGTTAAGAAGTTAAAAGATGTGCTGAATTGGGCAAATTACTATAGAAGACCTCTGTGGTTTTGTTCTTTTCTTTCTTTTTTTTTTTTAAAAGATGTCACTCTAAGGACTAAGATGTGACTGACCCAAACCATGGTGTTTTCAATCAGCTCATAATCACGTGAAAGCTGGAGAGTGAAGAAGAAAGACCAAGAAAGGATTGATGGTTTTGAATTATGGTGTTCACAAAGAATATTGAATGTACAAAAGTCTGCCAAAAGAACAAATAGATCTGTCTTGGAAGAATGCTCCTTAGAAGAAAGTATGGCAAAACTATGTGGCATATATTTTGGACATATTATTACGAGGATCTGTCCCTAGAGAAGGGCATCATGGTGGCAGACTATCATGAAAAAAGAGAAAACTCTTGGTGACATGTTTTGACATAGCAACTGCAACAATGAACTACCTGAAGCACGATAGTGATTGTGAGGATGGTATACGACCAGGCAGTGCATTTCATTCTGTTGTACATAGAGTTGGAGCCTATTCGACATATAACAAATACAAAATGCGATTGAAGGCATAAATGTTTCTAATAACAGGTTGTTAATTAATCAGTTTAAAAAAATGGGAGAAATGTAAAATTACAATTAGAATACCACAGCAATGACTGCAATTGTCAAGATACACTGAAGAATGCTAAAAGTGGTAGGTGTAATTGTAAGGTGGAACAGGATATTTAGAGAGCCTTACAATATCTTTTACAGTTGCTAATTACAGTCATGGTGTGTGGTAACCGGTTGCACAGTGGTTAAGAGCTTAGCTGTGGTCTTAGTCATCTACTGTTGCTATAACAGAAATACTACAAAGAGAAATGTATTTTCTATTTACCAAGGAGAAATATGTTTTTTCACAGTCTAGCAGGCTACAAGTCCATATTCAGGGCACCAGCTTCAGGTTAAGGATTTGTTTCTCTCCTGGCTGTGGAGGAAGTTTCTCATCAATCTGCACTTTGTCTATGAGCATCTCTGCACAGGAAACTCAGATCCAAAGCACACACCTTGCTCCTTGTGCCTCTTTATCTGTGGTAGGAGGTCCCCAACTCTCTGCTCACTTCCCTTTCCTTTTATCTCTTGTAAGATAAATGGTGGTGCAGGCCACAACTCAAAGAAACTCCGTTACATTGGATCAGGGAAGTGATCTGAGCACTAATCCCACCCTAATCTTCAACATAAGCCAATCTTGCCTCTTTCAACACAGGCAGGGTTTAGTATTTACAACATATATGGAAACTATATCAATCAGAAGATGGAAGACAACCACACAGCACTGAAAATCATGGCCTAACCAAGTTGATGCATATTTGGGGGGATACAGTTCAACTTGTGGCAGCTAACAGTCAAAAGGTCTTCATTTCAAATCCACCAGTCCCTCCTTCAAAATCCCATGAAGCAGTTCTACTCTGTCTTGTAGGGTACTATGAGTTGGAATCAATTCAATCAATAGCAATGGGTATGTTTTGCTGTTGTGGTTTGTAGTAGACCACAAATTCTTTGACATCCTCATCTCTAAGAAGTCTGGCTTAATTCTCCTCCTCTTAAGTGTGAGTTTAACTTAATGATTCACTTCTAACAAATATTTATGGAAGAAGAGAATAGTAACATTGCAGTACTGATAGTCATCACTTATACCAGAGATCAAAGTTAACATGATACGTGGTAAGTCATGCTGTAACATGTTATCCCTGATCTGATACAATGGGAAGGATAATCTCTGTAGTATGCTTCTCAAAAATTCCAATCCTCAATCAGCTCATGAGAAAAATCAGAACTATTCAATCTGAGGGACATTTAACAAAGCACCTGACTAGCAGTCTTCAAAAGCATCAAAGTAATGAAAGATGAAGAAAGAAATTACCATAAATTAAAGAAGACAAAGGAGTCATGACAACTAAAAGCAAAGTGGGATACAGGAGTGGACACTGAAATAGAAAATTCACAGTAGTAGAAAAAAATGATCAAATAGTGAAATGCAAATAGGGTGAAATTAATACTATTGTCCTGTTAATCCTTTTTAGTTCTGATAAATATGTTATAGTAACACAAAATATTATCATTAAAGGCAGCAGATTGAAGAGTATAAGGAACTCTTTCTATCATTTTTGTAACTTGTAAATCTAAAATTATATCAGAATTAAAAATTCATAGTATCAAAGTTTTGATAGATAATTAATTTCAGACTCTATAAAGCACAAACATACATCAACTTAATTACATATGGGATTAGTTGAAGGCTTAGTCAAGTAAATAGTTTGTTGAAGGTCACAGAGCATATTAGCAATGGAGAAAAATTTTTACTTGAGATTAAAGGCCTATTTCTGAAAGAGTAAAGAATTTCTCCTTTGAAATGAAAGAACTAGAGTGACTAATAATGCATGTGGGGAAACACATCAAAAAGTCTTATTAAAAAAAAAAATTGCAAGTGCTTTAGTAGTTTCCCAAAGGATTATGGATGTCATGCTCAACCTAGAGTTCCATTAAAAATTCAACATAGTTTAATATCAAGACTTTAAAAAATCTGTTAAATTTTACATTTATCTACCATAAGACATAGAAGATTTATGGATAATTTCAAAGGAAATGGCCCTTAGAATTGAGAGAATGAATTCATGCTGAAATGTTTGATTAAAGTGAGAAAAGGACTAACTAGACTCTCAGTTGCTAAAGTTCTCAAAAAGGTTAAGAATGGTCTGTAAATTAATAAAAATGGATGAAGGTTGCCTGATTCTTCATGACCAGCCAAAGCCAAGTGCCATCGAGTCGGATCCATACTTTGAAAAAAATATTTCATTTAGAAACAATTCTATTTACTATAATTTCTTTGTATCTATGTTTTCATGTTTTTATTAAGACTCCCTCATAATCCTTAGGTTTATTTACTCTAATTTGAGTTAAAGACATCATAGCAGTAAAAAATGGAATGTTTACTTCTCTATAATATAAAAAATTGAGCTCTAACTATATTAACATGCAGTCTTAGCAGAATTCTTAAAGCTTAATCTGTATGGAAAAATGATTGAAAATCTTTCTTTGCAGTATATCTTGCCAAAATTTATCTGTAAAAATATATTGTTAGTCAAAAGATAAAACTAGTTTTGTTTCAGTGAATGACAAATAGCCCTAAACTGAATACTTAAACTCCATACTCATTTGCAAAATTTTATGATTTTTTTAAAACCTTTTTGCTCTCTTTTACAGTTCTGATAGGTGACTCCTTCCTTGATTTGCCACTGAAAATGACTGATTTTGATTTAGGTTATTCTGATAAATTATTCAAGTTCCACTTTCCCTTCTCATCTATCTGCAAATATACCAATCAAGTATCTTTAGGATGGTACCATTAAGTGGTTCACAGCACATATTACCTGGTTCATAAGAGTTATATAAAAATGCCTGTGATACGAAGAAAGAATGATCTTAAGCTTTCATTCAGCACTTTTAAAAACTCAGGCTGATGCAGGAAATGTTTCTTTAACTTTGTAGCACTGCCTGTTATTTATTTTTATTTATTTATTTTAACTTTTTCTTTCTCTCCTTTAATTCTGTGATAGTCTCTTGCTACCTAATTTGTTTTGATAGATTGATTTGGGCTTCT
The DNA here is from genome assembly GCA_028571685.1 of Heterohyrax brucei. Lineage (NCBI taxonomy): Eukaryota > Metazoa > Chordata > Mammalia > Hyracoidea > Procaviidae > Heterohyrax > Heterohyrax brucei. The sequence continues at coordinate 81,814,568 of CM053144.1, forward strand.
TAGCTTTAATACACCACATTTCTAATATTGTTTGTCGCCTAGAAAGATGAAACTGTGTTGTTATTGACTCATTATCTCTACATAGGCTAGGAGCTTTCAGTTTTATTTATTTTCTATTCTGAATCTTTCCCATTTACTGTGTAGAAACTCAATAAATACTTAGGACCAGAGCTGAGGTCAATTACTATGAAATCAGGGATTGTAAACTCTAATGCCTATAGTGGCCAAGAAAGTGACATAAATAAGCAAAGTAGATCAGCAGGAGTTCCACAGGGCACATTACATTCTACATGAGGCAGTGCCATTCAACTATAGTCAATTGTCGCCATAAGAGAAGGCTGATGTTTCAGTTGCCTGATGTTCCAATCTATCAGGCATGCCAGAAATTGGTATTTGCATTTGAAATCTCTTGATTTTTTTTTAATGCTGATTCAGTATGTTCAAGGAAAGAAAATGCTCAAGCCAAAGTATAAAACATATGCAAGTTTGAACTGGCAGATCACCAATTTGAGTCTGCTGATAATTCATGACTATATTTCATAGCAATTTTACACTAATACGTGAGACTTGAAGCTAAGGAATCTCTCTAAAGCTTTTTTTTTTTTTTTAAACATTGAAATAAAAAAGAAGTTTAGCGGTAAAGACATTTCAAATGAAACCGTTCTGGAAATTTTGGGAGAGATGAACCCTATCATACTATTTCTCAAATTGTGCTTCTCAGAATTCTGAAACCCAAGGTGACGTAAATGGGTGTTAAAGAATACTGGTTCTGTGGAATAGGAGACTGGTTAAGCATGATTTATTACCACACAGACTCATAGAAACTGTAGTATGCTGATATTAGGATATTTTTCCTGATTCCTCAGGAGTCACTTGAATTAAAATGCAGTTCAAAGAATGCTTTATTTCATTTTACGCGAGAACAGTCAACCACAAGAAAGGTTGTTTTTTTTGTTTGTTTGTTTGGTGGTTGGCTTTCAGAAATCAGGAAACCCTGCTAGCCTAGGGATTAAGTGGAACGTCTGCTAACCAAAAAGTCAGCACTTTGAACCCACCAGGCACTCCTTGGAAACTCTACGGAGTAGTTCTACTCTGTCTTTTTGGGTTGCTATGAGTTGGAATTCATTCAGCAGCAGTGGGTTTGGGGTTTTTATCAGAAATTAGAATTTTTAAACTAGGCAAGTAATATAAGAAACAAATAATCAAATGGTATCTCCCTCAACAATTTTATTTTTTTCTGCATGATCAATTTTTGCTCAATTAAGTTAGTTTTGAGGTTGTGAGGACATCAGCCTCTGGATTAAAAGCCATGAAAATTCTGATCTGGTTCCCAGGAGAGTGAGTTCATGGTGGTGTCAGCTCTCACTGGGAAGCCTGTGCCTTCCTGGCTGCTACGTGCAGCATCAGCCACTGATTGTCAACAGCACACAGCATCAGTCTCTATTGATGGGATCATCCTTCTGACTTTCTTTTTCCCTAAGTCTCAATTTTTGACCTGTAGTCTGTAGAACCAAAACTGATATATTAGAAGAAGTATAGCCAGAACATCCCTTAGCAAGGAGGCTGGCAAGGTTTCAGCTCAAGTACTCTGGAAATGTTATCAGAAGGAACCAGTCCCTGGAGAAGGAGGTCATGTTAGGTAAAGTTGAGCATCAGAAACAAAGACAAAAACCGTCAATGAGATGGACAGACACAGTGGCTGCAATCATGGGCTCAAACATAGCAAAACTGTGATGGTGCACGATGAGCAGTGTTTCATTTAATTGCACACTGGGGCACTGTGAGTTCGAATTAACTCTCAAGTACCTAACAATAACAGTTTATAGAAGGGATCTGCATCCAGTCTGAGTCCCTTTTTAAGATAAAGGAGCAAATCTCTATGCTACCCAGTGGCCAACTGGTAATCTCAAAAAAATAGTTTGCATGTAAAACTAAAATAATTTTATTATTCCGAATTTAGGTGCTGAAGTAACTATGAGGTAAAGGCATGAAACTGAAAAAGAAAAAAAAATCTGGTTGCTATTTAGCTGGAGAACATCCCACAGCGCAGCCGCGAGTAATAGCAATTCTTAAGAAGTCTAGTTCTTTTTAGATGTGAGGAATTTTTTGTTAAAAACAACCTAAAGGTAAAAGTTAACAGGCCCTTGGGAAATAAGTGTCCCAGTGATAAATGGAATTTGTGCTCTCTGAACAAATAAGCATAGAATGCCTTGCTGCTGCTTGTTGTGAAGAGTAGAGTAGGAACAGTTTTCTTCCAAACTATTCAAGTTCCTTTGTATCATTCATAAACTTTGGGAAAAATCATTAGACTACATTTATATGTTTGTGTGTAAATATGCATGCAGTAACACACAAATACACAAATGTACAAATCTAATCAGCATAAGATAATACATCTACTACATTAAAGCTACTATTATCTTAATTGGGGTTTACAAACACCAAACACATTTTATATAAATAAGGGTCTTTGAGTTAAAATCATGTTTGGTGACCTAGATATTTTGCATGTCTCTCTTTATAATCCTAATTCTCTTAATCCTCATTCATTAAACCAATTTCATATTAGTCTAAGTTCTTAAAAACCAGTCATATTGGGATTATGATTTAATTTAAATCTATCAAAAACAAAAATTACAGCTTATATCTAACACTTTCCAAGGAAATGACATTTGAAATTCTATTCTGTTAATGAAAGCAAGGGAATACTTAGTGAGAATATTGTCTGAGGTTTACTAGAGCAAATTTTAAAAAAAAGTTATTATAACATTTGTGTTTATATAGTCAGATTAGTTTAAGTAGTTTGAGCACTTATCTGGCTCCTAAAATCAGTGAGAAAATCTAGGAAGTGAAAAAAAGAAACATAGAAAACTTATATCAGACAAAAGAAAATGCTGTCTCTGGATCATTCATGTTGTGACAAGACCAACAATCAGATAGAAAATATAACTATTGTTAATCAAAATTATCAAAATGGCCTATAGTGTTCTAGGATTTACTGTAATTAGGAATACTAGATGAACTTGATTCTTATCATTCTTTCTCTACTTATTTTACTACATATTAAAAAGTACTTCTATACCTGAGTCTAAATAATATCACTGATGTTGGACATGACATGGGGCGACTATTTATATTCATGCAATTAAGATTGGCCAGTGATCTTCATCATGATATTCCTAAAGATCACCAACCCTATGATGCAGTAAGATGTGAGGGTATTCATTTCAGGAAATATCCAGGAATCCTGCAAACACCCAGCACAGACCAGGCACCAACTTCTTCACATTTGCCTTTAATAGAGAGAAGAAGGGACTCATTTAAACAGAAATAATCCAGCTTGGCATTACTAAATCAAGTACAGACCCAACAATATGTTGACTAGGAGTCAATCTCAACGGGAGTGAAAGTTCTATTGTTGCATGGTAAGACTTACCCTCATCACACTTGGTGCTGAAGAAGGCAGACCTGGCACAAGGAATTGGTGAAATGTACTTCTTAAGCAACACAATTAACTCAGCTGTAGCGTGTGTGTGTGTGTGTGTGTGTGTGTGTGTGTGTGTGTGTGTGTGTGTTTCAGTGGATAGCACCCAGGGACCCTATGTAAACTGTCAAAAATTTACATCTCATAGATAATCTTTTAAAACCTGAATAGACTTTCAGTTGCAATAATGAAATACAATGAATGCAAAGAAGCTCAATGTTCAGAACAATCGAGAATAAAGAAGGCTCTCTGTTGTTCAAATTATTACATAATAATGGAAGATTCTAATGGTGTGACGACTGGTTAAAATGGAGAAGTTTCGGTCTTACATTAAGGAAAACAGGATCTTGGCTTATTTCCGGAAATGAAGCTTTTAACGTAGCCCTGAAATATGTGAATTATCTTTTGAATATGGGGCTTTTCTGAAATGGAAAACATTTTTCAGACCTTGATAATTAAAATATCTAGATCTGAGAGAGAGACAGGATAAGTCAGAAGAGAAACATCAGTTCTGCTGTTTCAATGCAAAAAAAAATTTAATTTTTATTTAAGTAAGAATTTAGAGCTTGCCAAGTTGCTGTCTTGGATTGAGTTGTGTCCCGCCCAAAATGTAAGCATCAGTTTGGCTGGGCCATAAACTTCCGTATCGTGTGGTTGTCCTCCATTTTGTGATTGTGATTCTCATCGTTAATCCTAATTGCTGTCTGTGGTGGATTGGGCAAGCTTGAATTATTTTAAAAAGGGTTAAACTGGGACTGAAACACGCTTACTGAGATCACATCCCTGATCTAGTGTAAAGGAGTTACCCTGAGATGTGGATAAAAGGAAAGCAATGCAACAGAGAGCTGGGGACCTCTTTCTAGAAGCTGAGCGCATCCTTTGCCCCAAAGTCCTCGTGCCTGAGAAGCTCCCAGTCCAGAGGAGGCCGATGAGAAGGACCTTCCTCCAGAATGGACAGAGGGAGACAGCCTTCCCCCAGAGCTGGTCACCTGAATTGGCTCTTCGTCCCTACTATGAGAGAATACATTTCTTTGTTGAAGCCAGCCACTTGTGATATTTCTGTTGTAACAGTACTACATGACTAACACAGTTGGCATTAAATTACATCTCCTAGCTTAATTTAAAAGCATCATAGACATTCTCACCACAAAAATTAATGGTTTGGGTCATGTTTAAAAATATTATATCTATATTTTACAAAATTAGTGAGTAAAGAATTAGATTTTTTTCTTCTAGGAGAAATAATGTTACAAGCGCAACATTATTAGATGAATATATACACATGTTCAGACAAAAAATATTCTTTAGTCAGAATACAGTTCTACATTGCACTGTAGCTTATCTGGAGAGAACAATAAGATATAGCAGCTATATCATTTGTACAGTAAGATTTCAATAGCAGTGTTTTAGTCAGCTAGTGCTGCTCTAACAGAGATACCACGGAGTGGATGACTTTCACAAAGGAAGATTTATTCTACACAGTCCGGTAGGCTACAAGTCCATATTCAGCGTCTCCGCTCCAGGTGAAGGCTTTCCCCCTTGTCCTCTCTGGAGGAAAGTCCGATATTGGATCAGTCTTTGTCCAGGGAGTATCTCGGCGCAGGAACCTGAGGTCTGAAGGACATGCTCTTCTCCCGGTGCAGATTTCTTGATGGTGGGAGGTTCCCAATTCTCAGCCTGTCTCCCTTTCATTTTGTCTTTCGCAGGATGAAAGGACTAAGGGTGGGGCAAGCCGTACTCCAGGGAACATCCCTTTACGGTGGAGCAGGGAGGTAATCTTATAAAGGGATTTACAGTCCCACCCTAATCCTTTAACATACAGCATAGGAAAACCACAAAACGGAGGAGAGTCACAAGATACTGGGTATCATGGCCCAGCCACATGACTACACATATTTGGGGGGCAGGGGGGGACACAATTCAATCCATGACAAGCAGTTCTTTGTGGAGTTATGGAAAAAAAAATATTTTGAGTATGAATTGTCACTGTGAACTACGTTAAAGGTTGCTGGATCAGTCTGGAAATTAAACATGAGAAAAGCCTACCAAAAGAAAATTTAAAACTGGCTTTTTGCCTTTCCTTCCTCGTTTTCTCCCTCTTTCCCTCTCTCCCTCTGTTCATCCCACTCTCCCTTCCTCCTATCCTTTTCTCTTCCTTCACTCATTCCTTATTTAGTTGTTGCCAATGTCTAGTACCATAATAAAGGACGGAGGTGAGCAGGATGATTTACCCACTGCTGTCAAGTAGGATCGGACTCACAATAACCCTAGAGGTCAGGGTAGAACTGCTCCATAGAGTTTCCAAGGAGCCCCTGGTAGATTTGAGGATGATTTGCTATTGTCAAATTAAGAGTTAGAAGGTAAAGGAAGACTTGCTGAGTCTTTATAAGGCTCTCTGTCCCTTTTTATGCATGGGGTAATGAGCAGTTTTACCCTTGTCATGCCCCATCATAGCCCTTGTTAACATCAGCTCTATGTGTAATACATAGTCACTTCAGCTCTGGATATAATGTAGAACCACAATTTCTTTTCTAAATTGTATCAAAATGTATTTCATTTACAGAAAGAAGCCAAATTGCCACAACAGCATTCAGCCCACGTATCCCGTATCCCATCATCTACCAAACCTTTGATTACGAGATAAAATGAAACACCAAACTAGATGTGTGTTTGTTTACACACACACACACACACACACACACACACACACACACACACATGTCATCATGCATACTCTAAGGAGATACCAGGGGAAGCAACAAAATGTTGGTGGATACCCAGTGTTCTGCTTGGTAAAATACCTGGATGCCAGTTTTCAGATGCTGTCTGAAAGAAGTTTGACAAAATAATAATTGCAAGAAATTGATAGAATAGGGAAAACAAACCCAAACCCATTGTCATCAAATCAATTCTGACTCATAGTAACACTGTCGGACAGAGTGGAACTCCCCACAGAGTTTCCAAGGAGTGCCTGGTGAATTTGAACTCCTGACGTTTTGATTAGCAGCCACAGCGTTTAACCACTACATCACAGCATTTCCAGAATAGGAAAGGAGTAGCGAATTTTTTCCTTAATAGCAATAGTAATACTCAATACTTATTGTCTGTGTCTTATGTGTTGGATATTATACTTTCACCTATATTAAATTATATTGGATTATTTCATTTACACTTCAGATATATATTAGATTGACAGTAAAAACAGATTTACATGTATATTACAAGGTTAAAATTTTAGTTTTATTTTTAGATAATGTCATACAAAAAAATTTAAACTAATTAATCTTAAGAAATCTTTCTGAACATTATTGCCTGAAGTACTACAATGTCTCTCAGTGGCATTTTATAAATTACTTTTTTATACTTACATTCTTAATGCCAAAATAACTTTTGGGCATATAGAAATAATGTTCTTTCTGAGATGACAACTTTGTGGAGGGTTCTCAAATGTCTCTCTTCAAATAATTCATATCTTATTAATACTTCCTTTGCTTACTCTGTAAACCCTGGTGGTGTAGTGGGTGGTGTACTGCTAACCAAGAGATTGGCAGTTCAAATCCACCAGGCGCTCCTTGAATACTCTAGAGGTCAGTTCTACTCTGGCTTCTAGGGTCATCATGAGTCAGATCCGACTCAATGGCACTGGGCTGGGCTTGCTTACTTTGTAAATTTATTTTATTCTGACAAGTAGAAGCTTTAAAATGAACTATACTGGGAATATTAAAATACGCAAAATGAAAGAAAAAAAAAGAAAGTTCCTAAAAAGCAAAACTTGAATGTGCTGCACACTGAATACTATTCTGAATCTGTATCAATGATGTGAAGTGGAGGCATACCCTGCTGTAGCCTCCTGCTGTCTCGCAGACCCTCAGTCTTCCTCCAGCCTTCTTTGTTTGTGCATTGTTCAGCATCAGTCTTTATTTTTCACAGCCTGTGTGTACTCTTTACTCTGAAAAAAAGAAAAAGGCTTCTAAAAAGGAATTTAGTGTTCAAAGTGATCCTTCAAAGGCAAAGATGGAGAGTAAAGTGCTCTCTCTTGACATGAAAATAAAAATCTTAGATCTTTTAAAAAGTGGCTGCTGCTTGCCCAAGTGGGTCAAAAAGTCTGCAAGAAGTAATTGAGCATTTGCACAGCAAAGCAAACTAACAAAAAAGAAAAGATGAAATTTGTAGAAGTGTTAGAATTGGCCCCACAACAGTTCTTCAGAAAGTGCTTGCAAAAACTGAGAAATAATTAAGCGTTAAGTGTAGGCATTAAAAACTGTTTATATAGCATTGACATTGTATTAAGTGTCATAAGTATTCCAGACATGATTTAAAGTCTATGAGAGGATGTGCAGAGGTTATATACAAATACTACACCACCTTATACAAGGGACGAGCATTTATGGATTTTGGCATCCATAGGGGTCCTGGAACCCACTCCCCTCTCCCCCACCCCAATAACTAGTGACAACTGTATATCCAGTTTCTCAATTGTTTTCCATATTTTCTATATATTTTGAACTTAGAATTGACAGGTTTTCCTGATATATTAGATGTGGTTAGATAGAGTGTGTGGCTGGCAGAATAATGGTCACAAAGACGTCCACATACTAACTACTGAAACCCAAAAATATATTGAAAAGTCCTGGTGGTACAGTGGTTCAAAATCTGGTTGCTAACCAAAGAGTTGGTGGTTTGAACCCACCAGTCACTCTGTGTCTTTCAGGGAATCCTCAGTTTCCTCATGAGTAAAATCGGACTTAAATTTTATAATACAGCTGTGTAAAAACTTCACAGTGTCCAGACCCAGGATTGGCTGCAAGTCCAAGAAACCAAAGGCACACTCTAGAACCAGTGATCAAGACACATGGTTCACTTTAGGGACTGACATAGAGGGCGCTGGGCCAGCAGTTGGAGCCGGTTTGTGCTTTGCTACTGATTAACAAAGGAATACCATCTTCTATGTCCTTCTGGCTGAGAGGCTAAGATTTATTGTCTTTTTTCTCAAGACCCCTGGCCCAGTATTCTCAAGGATGGACTATTTGTGCAGGCCCAGATGTTTCTCCTCTTGTGGACAAGGTGTTTCACACCTTTGCCCTTGGCCTAGCCACACGGCTCCTGACCTGGCATTTTAGCCTAATTCATTCCACATTCATCCCCAGCACGCTTTGGGAAGAACAAAATCAATGCCATTAGAAGGGGGTGCATGCAGCTGAATGGCATTCCTCCACAAATACCTCACAACTACCTGTATATGGCAGTAGTAGTCTTGTTAACTGTCACGGAGTCAGCTTCTACCAATGGTGCCCTTATGTCCAAAGGAACAACACGTGGCCCAGCCCTGCGCCATCTTCACAGTTGTTGGATTATTTGAATACATTGCTACAGCTGTTGTGAGAAAGATCTGGCAACCTGCATCTTGGAAACCCCATAGGACATTTCTACATTTCTACTCAGTCTTACATGGTCATTGTGAACTGGAACTTTCATTCTTTTGTTTGTTTATTTGTTTTTAGTGAAGGTGTTATCTTAAATTGCAAAAGATTATTCATACGTGATTAAGTTCAGGATATTTAGATGGGGTGATTAAAAACTATAATGCATAAGCTGTTATAAGAGTGAGGGAAAGAGAACTAGTGGAGACCTGATAACAGAATCAGAAGTTGGAAAGAAATTAAAGGCGCTTCATTGCTGGCTTTGGAGATAAAGAGATGATAAACTAAGGAATGGGGGTAGCCTTTAGAAGCTGAAAAAAAGTATGCAAATAGATTTTCCTTCAGAGGTACAAAATTGTCAACATTGTTTAAATTTTGCCTAGTAAAATGTATTTTTTCTTACTTCTAGAACTGTAAGATATTTGTGTTAAAAACCACTAATTTTGTAGCAATTCTTATATTTTGTATGTAAGGTAAATAAAGACAATGAGTGCAAAGGAGTTAAAGCTGACACCCAAGTATTGGTTTTCAAGACTTACATTACTATCAACTGAACTACAGAAAATTTTAGAGCACATTTAGTGGGAATTCGGATGTGTTAATTTTATGCAGTCTCTAAATCATTAAATCACAAGCGTCAAATTGTCAGATGGAAAAAGAAGTCTAGTTGCTTCAAAAGAAAGATCTGGACTGAAATCATAACTTGTGACTTTGGAGTATATAGGCAACACTTAAAACTATGAGAATAGACATAAAAGGGCAAAGGACAGAGTAGATGTCCAAGACCTGAGCCCTGGGTCACAACTCAAAGCATTGGAATTTTACTGATGTTAGTACTGGCACATCCAAGAAAAATTTGAGAAGTATTAAGTCGGTTGACATTGAGTCAATTTCAACTCATAGCCACCTTATAGAACAAAGAAGTATTGCCCTCTAGGGTTTCCAAGGCTGTAAACTTCATAGAAGCAAACTGCCACCTCTTCCTACAAAGCAGTTGGTAGGTTCTAACCACTGGCGTTTCAGTTAATAGCTGAGCAGCTGGCAGCTAACCATGCAACTATAAATATTATATGTGTATATATACATATATATATATACACACACACACATATATATATATAGTAACTGACAACCAATTATTATCTTTAGGGGTAAAAGGGCTGTTTGGAGGAGGGGAAAAAGACATGAAATATGAACAGAAATGAGGCCAGAGATTTTTTTTTTAGTAAATCTCCAGTGAACTTGAGGGTAAAACATACATCACAAATACTTACAACTTGATTAAATAGCTTTTTTAAAGTTTTACATGTTTGAGGAGCTACTGAAGTTAAAAATTTTTGAATAAAATGACAATTGAAGGAGGATAAATTCTATTTACGCATAATCCACACAAAAGATAGATATGTAGATGCCATAATTGACATTTTCTTTTCAGCAATGCCCATCAATCAATAGGAATTTAGTATTTTAGTGTCGTGATAACATGCTCTAGAGTTAAAACCTTGTGTAAGCAGCTCCTCAGAAGCTTTACCATGACGATGGTTTTTCTAAACATAAACCTGAGGAAGGGAAGGAAAAGCCAGGAACACAGGAAATTGGGAAAAGTAAAACAAGCAGAATTGATTACTTTGGTAAAAAACCCAAACCAAATCCACTGCCATTGAATCAATTCTGGCTCACAGTGACCCCACAGGACAGAGTGGAGCTGTCCCGTAGTTTTCAAGAAGCACCTGGTAGATTCGAACTGCCAACCTTTTGGTTAGCAGTTGTGGTACTTAACCACTATGCCAAACAAGTCTCAGTTCCTTTGATAGGCTCTGCAAATATTATTTTGATGAGTTAATAAGGTAGTGTCTTAGACATCTCGTGCTACTATTACAGTAATAACCCAAGTGGATGGCTGTAACAAAGAGAAATTTCTTTTCTCACAGCTTTGTAGGCTAGAATTCCAATTTTAAGTGTTTGCTCCGGGGAAAGTTTTCTCTCTTTTGGGTCTTGATGGAAGGTCTTTGTCATCAATCTGTGCCTGGACTAGGAGCTTTTCTTCTCGGGAACAGTGGGTCCGAAGAACGCGCTCTCTGGCTCTAGGTGCTTCTTTCTGGGTAGCACCAGGCCCCCATTCTCTGCTTGCTTCCCTTTCCTTTCGTTTCTAGTGAGATAAAAGGCGGTGCTGGCCACACCCCAGGGAGTTCACAAACTCATCCCAGAAAAAGGTGCTACGTACCTCATTACTGAATGTCACTACAGTCACCTCTGAAGCACTCCCCTTGGGAAACTAACACCAACTCCTGGCCTAGTCCACCCTTCAAAGCAATTCTGGAACTCCTTCTCTGGAATGGCCATCAGAGCTGTCCTGTATTACTCTTGATGTCCTGAATGTCACCAGAATGTCTTCCTTTCAATATTACCTTTATCTTCGGGTAAAGAAAAAAGTCACTGGGGGCCAAATCAGGTGAGTAGGTAGGGTGCTCCAATACAGCTATTGGTTTACTGGCTAAAAACTCCCTCACGGTCCACTATGCAATTAATTTCGTGAACTTATAACTGTGCCACCTTAACCAATGGCCATTCCAGAAAGAGTTCAAAAATTGCTTTGAAGGGTGGACTAGGCATTGACATCAGTGCATAGCTTTCCAAGGGGAATACTTTGAAGGTGACCATAGTGACACCCAGCAATGAGGTATCTCAGTACTTAGAACACTTAAGTTTGTGGACTTGTCAGACCCATACACTGAGTCAGGGATACGACCTTAGTAAGAGTATTATAGTTCTAGCTAATCCTTTTCAATGTAGTCCAAAACCACGGGCAGAGATTAAGATTTACAACATACGTGAAAATTACAATCACAAAACAGAGTACAATTACACAATACTGGTAATCCTAGCTCAGTCAAATTGCTACACCAATTTGGGGGGCTGTCATGGATTGAATTGCATCCCCCCTAAAATAAGTGTATTAATTTGGCTCAGCCGGAATTCCCTGTATTCTGTGATTGCTCTCCGTTTTGTGATCTTTCGATGCTGTATATCCTAATCTCTGCCTGTGGTTAACAGAGTGGATTATGTTAGAGAGGATGAGGGTGGGACTGTAAATCCCTTCACAAGATCACCTCCCTGCTCCACTGTAAATGGAGTTTCCCTGGAGTATGGCTTGTACCACCCTTAGTCCTTTCATCCTGCGAGAGATAAAAGGAAAGGGAAGCCAGCAGAGAGGTGGGAACCTCGCACCACCAACAAAGCAGCACAGGGAGTAGAGCGCATCTTTCAGACCTGAGGTCCCCGCTCCCCAACCAAAGACTAATGTTACACAAGGACTTTCATCCAGAAACGACAGAGAGAAAGCCTTCCACCTGGAGCAGACACTCTGATTTCAGACTTACAGCCTGCTGGACTGTGTAAGAATAAATTTTTCCTTATCACAGCCATGCATTTTGTGCTATTTCTGTTAGAACAGCACTAGCTGACCAAAACAGGGGACACACAATTCAATCCATGACAGGTAAAATATTTAAGTAGGTAAATACTTGTAGGTCATTTATTGACCACATCTAGTGATATTTGCAAAGGTTATGCTATAATAAATACTGTACCCAAAAAATCCCAAAACACTGTTATCAAGTTGACTCTGACTCACAGCAACCCTAAAGAACAGAATAGAACTGCCCCATATAGCTTCCAAGGGGCACACGCAGTAAACGTGACCTGCTGACCTTTTCGTTTACCAGCCATAGCTCTTAATCACTACAACACTAGGGCTTCCAAAGACTAGTACAGAGCTAGCTACTCTAGTGTCATAATTTAAAAGTAATTTTAAGAGTAAATTTTTGGAAACTAATCACTTGCACTGTAAATTAGTTTTATTGATACAAAATCAGTCATGAATTTTGAATCATTTCTATGATTTTATTAATATACTAGACTTTTGCCCTAGTCTTTTGAAAGCATATTCTGTTAAAATGCATTTTTTTACTTAATGAACTTTTAACAGTATACATTCTGTTTTTTAAAAAGAAGTGTGTTAGATCAGTATTTATTAAGTGCAGATTATATTACAAGCATATTTAGTCATTGTTTCTAACAAGAAAGACAGAATATAACTATGGAAACATAATACAAAGTAAATCAATTGGTGATAAGTATTACAGAAAAAAAAGAGAAATCAGGATAAGGAGAGAAATGGGGACCGATTGGTGAAGCTGACCATTTTATATTAAGAGGTAGGGTAGGTCCCACTATTCAGATGACATCTGAGACTAAAGAAAATGAGCAGTCAACTTACTCAGATATCTAGGAAGAGGGAGTAGCAATTTCAAATGTCCTGAGGTACGTTTGTTTGCATGTTTAGAGAACAAGACAATTATTAAGTGTGGTGCAGTGTAAGGGGAGGAGAGTCTTAGAAGGCCAGGTCATGCAGTGTTCTGGCTTTTACTACAAATGAGAAGAAAAATCATTAAAGAGTTTTGAACAGAAAAATAAGTAAGTTGTTTAAGTTTTTAAAAACATGACTCTGCTAGTCACTGAGCCAGTAGAAAAAGACAGTACTCTGGACGACCTGAATTAGCAGGTTTAAGTGTTTCATCCTTGAAGTTACAAATGTCACCCATGTCCAAACCACAGTGGTCAGAATTAGAAACTGGGTGATTATTATTTTAACCATGCAATCAATATTATTATCACCAGTGACGGAACAAATTAAATTGTAAAAGGCCCTCAATAAGACACAACAAAAAGATGAACATAATACTTCTGTGATTTTCTGATAAAATCTAATCATGAATAAACATCAGATGCAGTGAGTTTGTGAATAAAATACATAAATTAATTGACACACACTCATCAAAAACATTAAGGTCACAAAAGACAAGGAAAAACTGGAGACCTATTCAGAAAGAAGAACTAAAGAGACAGGGCAACTAAAGGCAACACGTAATTCTGGATAGAATTCTAGGTCGCAGGGACCAAAAACAATGTAATTTTTTGTTGTTGTTGTTGCTGTAAAGGACATCCTTGAATTTTAGTAATTTAATGGGATCTCAGAGTTACAGTAACATCATAGCAATGTTTACTTCCTGAAAATGATGATTATTTCAGTGATGTGCTGGTATACTGGCTCTACAAATGGTAGGAGGAATCTGTGATTTGCAGCATTTACTAATTTCCATGGTTTAATTATTCCAACAATGGCTGATTTCAAGTTACCAATACACAACTACCAAGAGGGGTTGAAAGAGCTGTGTATATTTGGGTTTTGCAATACAATCCAAAATGGTTGCACCACATCACTAAGTGGATTGCAATTATATGTGAAAGTTTATTTGGCATTAAGAAGTAATGGGACATCACATCTGTAACCTATTCTCAACTGAATAAGTGTACACACACATGTGTGGCATATATGCATGTGTATGTATATGTATGTATATATAAGTATACACACACACACACTTATCCATGTATATATATAGAAATCCTCATGGCTTAATAGTTAAGTGCTAGTACAGTCGGTCATTTGAATCCACCAGGAGCCCCTTGGAAACTCTAAGGGGCAGTTCTACTCTGCCTTACAGGGTTGCTTTAAGTTGGAACTGACTCTACAGTAATGAGTTTATGTATACATGAAAAAAAAAGTGCCATCAAGCCAATTCTAACTCATACCAACCCTATACAACAGAGTGGAACTGCCCCACAAAGTTTCCAAGGAGTGTCTGGCAGATTCAAGCTGCCAAACTGTTCGTTAGCAGCCGTAGAACTTAACCACTATGCAACCAGGGTTTCCATCTGTGTATGCCTACATACATACACATACACAAACCTAGGGAGAGAGAGAAAAAAAATTATAAAGAAAATATGATTAAATGCATCGAGGTGCACAAAAGTGTAATCTATTTTTTTGTAATTTTGAATTATTTCTAAATAAACAGTTAAATAGACAATATAAAAGGAGTAATTGGAGAATAATATAAGTGATACACCAATAGATTACTTCACACAATAAAAAAGATAAAAATAGATACAATTATACACACCAGATTAAAAAAATATATCACCAGTACATAAAATAACTATTACATTATGGCAAAGTAAATGAGGTCTAAGTTACTGTGGTCTAATAACAACCAGAAATGATATTTTTGCAAGTTTGAGATATTTTAATAGGGCTATAGGACATGAGCTTTTTCAAAATAATGAATAATCAGTCAATATCATATACTTAAATTATTAAATGTACAAAGATAAATCAGATATTAGGTAATACCACAAACTCAGCAATGAGTAAAACTGATTGAATGTATGTTGTGCATGAATAAAGGAGTTTTTGATTTATTGATACTCTGTAGATTAATCCGAGGACACAGAGCAGTGAAACAGAGTAGTGAATTTGATTTGTGAGTATTTTAAAGAACAATCAGAGGAAAAACTAAAAAATTGATCATTCTTTTTCATTTTTATTTTTCAGTTGGATCTCAGGAAAATAGAGGAATATACAACTAACAATTTTTCAAATGTGTTTAAGCAATAGTTTTGAAAATACTCTAAACAGTAAATACTCATTGGTGAGGAATAACATTTTCTAAGAGTAGTTTTAAATCTGTATCAGGAAGAAAAAAATAAAGCTCAGCTTTTGTAACAAGCTGGGTTTTTATAATTTGTACCACTCCATGGACACTAAGATCGCCAACTGCTAAAAGATATGATCCACTGTAATACAGATGTCCATCCTATGGGTATTTTGTGATCACATCGTTTTTGAGGTTGACAAGGAAGGCATAACAAAGTGCAAGAGAAAAGTGATTTCCATGATCAAATACCAGCTCCTGGGATGACGTTCTTCTATTAATAAGAAAGGGTTTTAAATCTTGTTTTATGAAGGTATTCCACTTGCTATACAGAGGTTCTTCCTCCTCATCATTTATTTTTTTCTTCTGTCATATGTATTAAGAATCCTGGTAGTGAAATGGTTAAGAACGCATGTTACTAACCAAAAGTTTGGCAGTTCAATATCACCAGCTGCTCCCTGGAAGTCCTATGCGGCAGTTCTACTCCTGTCATACAGGATTGCTATGAGTCAAAATTAACTCAATGATCCACAACAACAACAAAACTTCATATACATTAAAGTGATAAAGACACTTCTCCATAGCAGACAGTAAGTTACCCTAGTCTCATATTATACTAAGGTTCAGTAGTAACAAACATCATTGTTTTCCTTATAGATACAGTAATTTTTATGCTTTGACCATAATATGGAAATAAATGACACATTAACAAAAACTTAATAGAGAATCATTAGTTAACCAAGATTGCTTTCTTATTATTTTCTGTTTCAGAGGTAAGAAATTGATCACAAGATCAACATCCAGATAATTTCTAGACGTTTCCCTATAGTTAGAACAAACCTATTCCAATGTCTATTCGGTCACATAAAATACTGCCCAGAGTTCATTGACATTCAGAATAATGGTCTTGAAATGAGACAAGCCTCTCAATCATCAATGAAAGATTTAATTAAGATAAGCACACTGCACTTTCTGTAGAACATAATGGAATTTCATGACTAAGAAATATTTTTAGCTTTATTGACAATGGTAAGTTATTCAGAATATCCATTTATTAAGAGGTTACTTAAATGATACTTTATTACAAAACTCAGCCCATGCATTCAGTTCATGATTAAAACCAATGACAAAAACGTAACTCCTAAGAGTTGGGGTCTCTGAAATCAACATAAATAACACAGACACAAATAAATTCAAACAGACTCACAGAAAGTACTGAAAAAATGTTCATTGTTAAAATCCTTGGGTAAAAAAAACTCATAAATATCAACTGGTAGAAAGATAGAAGCTATCAAAAGACAACAATTTGGATTATATATTAAATATTTATCTGCAAGTTCAAGTACTATAATTTTTATATCTGTTTTACACTGGACCATGAAAAATTCTCAAACAGAAAGAACTTAGCCTCCTCTTGAACAAAATAAACCCCTTCTTCTTGGTATATAGGGACACCATGAGTCAAGGGCCAATTCAGTGACAGCTAACACCAACAATAATGATTCTGAAACTACTTTCAATTTAAAATTTTATAAGTGTAATTATGTTGTTGATGTAAATCTAGAAAGCCCTTTAATGAATGGTGCAGCTGGCAAAACAGAAAGGCAAAAGTTGTTTCCCAATATTTGAGCATTTTGGTTTAGACAAGGCTTCTGTTAATTTGGTTTAGACAAGGGTTCTGTGTTAATTAAAGAAAAAAAAATGTTACACATTAAGTATCTGATAATGCAAGTGACTAAGGTAATTCTTCAGAAATAAGTGTCATGCAAGAATAAGTTTTGGTTTTATAATATTTGCTTAGCAGATGTTTTCCAACCTATACTACTTGAACTGCTGAGTCCTCATGGTCTGGTTGCTAAGAGCTCAACTGCTATCTAAAAGGCTGGCAGACAGTTCGAATCCACTTGCTGTTCCTTGGAAATCATATGGGGCAATTCTATGCTGTCCAGTACAGTCACCAAAAGTTCGAATTTTAGGTTCTTAAGATACTCATAAACAACAAAAGACAAATTTACTGTCAAATATATTTGAGAAGCATTGAATACCAAATTCTCTCTTGGAAAATTACACATGTAAGGCTCTGAGAAGTATTGAGATAAGGTATTCAATCTAAACAATAGTTAAGTATACTTTACAGTTTCTTGAACATCATTTGAAAAACTCAAACCAAAAATGAAATTAAAAAGTAGTGTTGAGAACATTACTCTGGGCAGGATTTGAGGACTGTAAATCATTATAAGGGTCACATAATTCAGCCTGCTGTTAAGATAGCACTGAATGAAACAATATTTATGGGATGGTCAAACTGAAGATCTGACTC
This sequence comes from Heterohyrax brucei, assembly GCA_028571685.1. Classification (NCBI taxonomy): domain Eukaryota; kingdom Metazoa; phylum Chordata; class Mammalia; order Hyracoidea; family Procaviidae; genus Heterohyrax; species Heterohyrax brucei. The sequence goes on from CM053144.1 coordinate 81,832,349, forward strand.
ATTGGAAACTGAATATTTTTACAGTTCATAGAATTTTCAAGAGAACTGACTCTGTTGAAACAAGAGTTCAACATTTAGCTCTACATCATAAAGACAGAATATTTGGGGATTTAGTTAAGAAAGAAAAGAGAAAAAACAATGATGCAATATTTTAAGAAAGAAAGGAATTCAAGATAAGAGATGAGGTCAAGATGAGTCAACAAAGTTACTGAGCCCATACTACAAAAATAAAAAGCTGCCATGAGCATTAAGCCAAGATAAAATAACATACTCAATTTATCGTGAACAGAAAAAAATAAATAAGCAAAAAAAAGCATACAAAAGACATGAAATAATATCTCAAGACACTGGATAGTAGGCAACAAAAAAACAATGCTCTCTAATAAACAGGAAACAAATGAGACGAGCATCAGTTGGTTGAGTTCATTGCCTAGCGAGTTTCTAGACTGCAGCATAGACAGGGAAAACTGAGGCAGAGCCTGGCTTTCTACTTGAGTTACATAGACAGAAGTGACAGTCCATTAAGGGCAAAGCAGCTGGTGTTTTTAAGAAAAGAGAGCAGCACAAAGAGACAAATCCAGACGTCAGCAAGAGTCCTACTCGAGAATTCACCTGAGAAATGATGAATGCACACTTGGGAGGAAGCTACTCAGGCTGGGTAAAGAATCACCAAAAGGGAGTATAAGGAATAATCCCCAGAGCTCACAAAGGGCCAGGAGTATTGATTGTTTCCACTAGCCAGAGAAGATAAACTCACTCTTCAAGAGATATTAGGAAGAGTACTCAGAAGAGTTTTGCCTCATAGTGGGGAATAAATAGCCGTTGACTGAGTCCTTCTCCTGAACTACCTACACTTATCATTAAATCAAGAAACTAAAGGATCAAATTATTTCCAAGTGACTTAACTAAGTCTCAGATCAATGTTCAAAAATATTTATAGGAAAAACAACTATTCGGCACCTAATAAGACACAATTCACATGTTTGACATCCAATTAAAAATGACTTAATCTACAATGGTTTAGAAAAACAGTATCGGATCCGACTCGACGGCACTTGGCTCACCCGAAAATAAAGCAAAAAAATAGTCAAAATCAAGCATGAAATGAAACATATCAGATATGGGTTATTTATTAAATTCAATAAAATTATTATAAATGTATACCATATGCTTAAGAAGCTAGAGGAAATTTGAAAATGTTGAGAGAAATGAACATCTAGAGACAAAAGCTACAATGTTTGAGATGAAAATATACTAGATAGGACTAATGGCAAATTAGATGTTGCTGAAGACATTACTGAAGATACAGTAATAGAAGCTATTCAAAATGAAATACAGAGTAAAAAGAACTGGAAAAAATAATTACCAGGATATAGTGAGCTATGTAACAACTTCAAAGTGCTTAATGTATGTATGTATAACTGGAGAAGAAGAAAGTAAAAATTGGAAAGGAAGGATACACAAAATTACTTAATGAATTAATGACCAGTGTTCTCCCCAAATTTGGTAAGAATTAGCAGGTAACCAAGCAAATACAAATCACAGAAATATGAAGGAAACTGATCCATGGCAAATCGCAATCAAATTGCTTAAAATCAGAAACAAAGAGAAAATTGTTGAAGCCCCCAAAGGAAAACCAGACACACAACATACAGAGGAACATAGATAAAAATCACGGTAGCTGGTTTTCAAAATCAATGCAAGTTCAAATGGTGAACCAGTATCCTTAAAGTATGAAAAAACCTTCTGATCATCTTAGAGTTCTTCACCTAGGGAAAATCTCCTTGAAACAGAAGGTGAAATAAAATCTATTAACCATAGTGAAGATGGAAAAGTAACACTGGCAGATAATATGAATATAAGAAATGTCAAAAGATGTTTTACCCTGAAGGAAAACAATACCAGATAGAAATATAGATGTACAAAATAATGAAGAAACTGGAAACAGTAACTATATTGATAAACACACTTTATTTTATTATTTAAAACTCTTTAAAAATATATTAAAACATGTAGTTCTTAGCACATGGAGAAATAAAATGTATGACAGCATTACCACAAAGACCATAAGGAAAGAAACAGAAGGACAGTATAGTAAGATAAGTTCTGTGATATGTCAAAGATGCACTCTATAAGTACTAAAACAATTAGCAAATTAACAAAACACATAGTTAAGCTAATAAACCAACACAGGACGTAAATAGAAATCATAAAACACTACCCAATTAATATAAAAGAAGGAGGAAAAAACGGACAAGGAGCAAAAAAAAGAGAGCAAGATGTAGAAGTAAATCCAAGCATATGCAAATCATATTAAGTATAAATGTTTAAACATCCCAATTAAAAAGCAGAGATTATCAGGTTAAATAATACTCAGTTGTATTGAGTATTAGAAAGTCACTTTAAATGTAGCAGCCAAGTACTTTACAATTAAAAAGATAGGAATAAATACCATAACACAAGTCAAAGAAAGCAGAAGTAGCTATATTATTATCTGACAAAGTTGGTTTCTGAACAAGGAATATTATCTGAGATAAAGAAGGTTGTTTCATCATAATAAAAGGTCAATTTATCAAGAATATATGATAACCGGAACTGACTCGATGGCACTTGGCTGGCTATATGTTTATATCTCTGATAAAACATCTTCAAAACATATGAAGCAAAAACTAATAGAAGCAGAAAGAGAAACAGACAAATGCACAATTATAGCAGAAGATTTTAACACTTTGTTCTTGGTAAATGATAGAGCAGGTGGACAAAAAATCGGTAAGGATATAAAAGTTAGTCTAGCCCGCCGTAATACAAATAAATCATCTCAGCACTCTCCTTCAGCTTGTAGAGTTGAAATTTAAGAATGCTATAAAGGGGCTATAGTAAGAAAATTATTTTATTGGCTAAAGTCTGGATAGGGGAATACTAGTAACATTTCTTAGGAACTTAGCTGCAATTCTGGTGTTTCACATACTCATGTTATCAGCTTTAGAGTTTCTTAATATATATCATAAAATGAATAAACTTGTAATGCCTTGAATAATTAAATAATACTTAAAAAATTTCCATAAATTGTTTTTTGTATTTCCTATCTAAAACATATAGTAGTGAAAATATTATGTATTTCATACTAAGGAAAGAAACTAAATATGGGTTTTAGTATATACATAATTAAAAATATATTATTATTAAACTAAAAATACCTTAAATACTGATCTATCCCTAATTAAATTTCTTTCGATCATTAATATGTTTCAAATAAAAATGTTGACTTTAATAAGAGCTTTATTGATTAGAAAAACAAAAATAAAATACAGTTGGGGAAAAAATCCTTTTAGGATACTCGTTTCTAATTTCTTACATTAATATTTAGACTTTGGCCACAGAAATCACTTAAAGAAACTTTAGAATTAAACATTCAATATAATGTAATAGCATGAAGGAGAAGTAAGCAATTCTTTGATTAGATTATGTTGCATTTGTGATATATAAACTCATAAAAATGGCATGAAATTGTGTTACTACTCATTTCATCGAAGTTCATTCATTGCACAAATAATTCATCCTAAAATCTCAAGTCTCAACTTCTATAAAGCAGTAATGTAGATGAATGTATCTTTGATGTCCCATGACTAGTTTTTAAAAACATATTTTATTTATTCATTGAGATTGAGTGAAAGTGTATAATCCAGTTTAAATTCACATGCCCAACTATGTGCAGCTCCTACTGCTCTCCTTGCCCGGTAACAGCACACTCTTCCTTTCTGTTTTATACAAGTCACATCCTCTAAACAATTTCCTGTCCCCTCTTCTCCATCCTCCCCACTCCCCTCTAGCAGGACGCCAGTAGGACGACATCCTATAGATGCACAGAACCGTAAAGTGCACATATGATAAGGTCACTCTATGTCGCCAAGTCCAATCCATTCCTGTCCAAGGAATTGACCTCAGTAATGATTTATGAACAGGGGCAGCATCAGGTCTTAGGGGCCATGCTCTGAAGGGAACCCCCAGGCCTTTGGACCATCAGCTGCAGTCTCTTAGTGGAGTTCTCAGGGTGCATCCCTTTTTATTCTCGTATTGCCACTGGGACTCAACTTTGTGAGCCCCATCACAGCTGTAACTGGTGGTGGCTGGGCACCATCTGGCTCTTCTGGTCACAGGTTGATGTACTCACACATTCACATGGGCCTTTCTGTCCTCTGGGTTCTCTTTCCTCCTTGTCATTTTTGTCCTTGGTGATCATCTGTTGCTATTGAGTTAGAATCATTTGTTGTATCTCAGATGGCAGCTTGCTAGCTTTTAAGACCCCAGACTCCACTAACCAATACGGGGTGGAGAACACTCTCTTAGCAATACGCTAGTTATGTCAATTGGCCCCAATGTCCCCTGAGAGCATGGTCCCTGGATCCCCACTCCTGTTATTCTGTCCTTGCCATACTGGGTTAAAAGTGGAAGTGTTTTCAGGTTATGTTGCAGTCCAGTTAAATTGATCTTCCTGATGTGTGCTGTCACTGACTTCACCCAACTAAATTTCTATCAACTATCTAATCTATAACCAGCCCTCTCTCTCCCTCCTTCCCCTACCTTGCAGCCATTAAAAAAGTCTTTTCTTCTGTACGTGAGTTTAAGTCCTTATAGTAGGGGTCTCATATTTGTCCTTGTGCCATTGACTAATTTCACTCAACATAATGTCTTCCAGTTGAAACCAAGTTACAAGATGCCTCCTCAAATCTCCCACAACTACTTTTGACAGAAACCTCTCTATATGCCTAAGTTTCGGGGATCACTGACCTGATGGCTGTTACTCATTCCCCATATTAAGCAGTATTCTTAAGATCTGAAGAAATGGCCTTTGCCCAATAAAAACAAACCACACCCAGTGCTGCTGAGTCAATTCCAACTCACAGCAACCCTATAGAAAAGAGTAGAATTGTCCCATAGTGTTTCCAAGGTGTGTCTGGCCAATGTAAACTGTCGACCTTTTGGTTAGCAGATGTAGTCCCTAACCATTATGCAACCAGGGTTTCCAAGAGTTTATTTACATTTATCTTCTGAAAGTTAATTGTAACCTGAATCTTTCTGGTAATCTGAAAGCTGTCAACTTTCTTCAGAAAAACTACCAGTTAAGGAAAGGAGGCTAGATATACATATAGAGATCAACATGGAAAAAAACTGGTTCATTCTCCTTAATTTAGAACATTTATTATGTCCTTTTAATATGAGTACTTTCTATATCCTTAAAAATATATATACTAGAACAATTTTAAGATCAAATAATAAAAGAAAAAATTTATTTCTAACAAAGTGCAATATTGTGTGAATGCATATGAATTCTGGCATGGTGGAATAAGCAACATACCAAGAGGTATTGCATTTAGTAAAGTTGGTGCTTCAGATAAGTTTGAGATGTTTGTATGTATAGTACTTTAAAGCCAGTAGAAACCTGAAAGGCTATTTTGAACAACATTTAGTGGCCCAAAAAGTTTAAAGATATTTCTGTCCCTGACTCTTGACAGTGAAAATATATTAAAGTAGTTAATTAAAAGGTACTATTGGGGTACAAAACAAGATGAACATCTCCAAAGTCATAAGCTAAGCAGAAAGTGCAAAATCCTGAATGGGATAGAAGTTGTAGCCTAGGATGGACTTCCATCTGGGAGCAGGGAGTAGAGTCCAGGAAATTAGATTCTCAACCTACTGCTAGCAGAATGCCAGGTTCACTGCTAGAAACCAATGCCAGTATTTCAACTTAAGTTAGAAAAGAGAAACAACCCAAACCTGTTGCAAGTGAGTAGATTTCATCTCATAGTGACCCTATAGGATAGAGTAGTACTGCCCCACGGGGTTTCCAAGTAGTGCCTGGAGGATTCAAACTCCAGACCTTTTGATTAATAGTTGAGTTCTTAACCACTGCACCGTAAGTAACAGCTACCTACCAAAACCCAAACCAAACCCATTGCCGTCAAGTCAATTCCCACTCAGAGAGACCTTACAGGAGACAGCAGAACCAACCCACAGAGTTTCCCAGGAACACCTGATAGATTTGAACCACCAAACTTCTGGTTATCAGTCATAGCACTTAACCACTAATGCAACAGCCACCAAGCCTCTGCAAAAGCCTGCATGGAGCTCTACCTATAATGGAGGTTAAGGATTCTGTTTTGGACTGGAAGGCAGACCAGTGAGAGGTGAAATGAATAAAATCATAAAATAGCTTAACCACTGGACAGGAAGTATCAAAAAGAGAAAGAAAGAAAAACAACAATTACTAGTACAATACAAAAATTGCAAATATGAAACAACATTCTAAAACACATGGAAGTATTTAATGGTAAGAAAGAAAGCTACTAAAGTCTGTTAGTTAGTCATAAATTCATTCCAAATGGAATTAACTAGATGAAAACTCTCTGATCATGATTCAAAAAATAGCATGTTTATGATGCTCTGAGAGATACATAAATCACAACATTTTTAAAAAATGTATTTACAACACACACAAAGATGTTCAATATCAATAGCCAAAGTGGAAATGCAAATTAAAACCATTTACAATTAACTACTGCACATCTTTTAGAAAAAGTGAATAAAATTACTGTCAACATGAACACGCACATATCCATATGTACATGCATGCATGTAGAAGTCTCACGCATTGCTGAAAGCAATGCAAAATGATACAGCTTCTCTGGAAAACACTTTGGCAGCTTCCTATAAAGTTGAACATACTATATAATCAGCAATTCTACTCCTGGAAATTTAAGCTAGAGCAATAAAAACTTATGTTCACACACACGCTCACGTGCACGCACACACACACACACAAAAAAATCCACCATAAACAGATGCTTACAGTATCAAAAATTTCCCAAACTATAAAGAACTCAAATATCCTTTAACAGATAGATAAAAAACAAAACTATAGTATATCCACACAACAGAATATTACTTATCAATAATAAGGAACAAACTATTGATATTCATAACACCTTGTTTGAATCTCAAAAGTATTTTGAATGGAAATAGCTACTCTTTAAAGGTCATGTACTATGTGATTCCACATATACTAATTTGCATATGTCAAGATAAACTCCACGTAACAGGACAAGAATGACTGTTGGGGAGCTATAAACTGAATTCCCAGAATTCAAACACAGGTGGAAAACATTAAAATTCTGTTTCTGTGACATTGTTAAAAAATATATATATTAGTGATAGAAACCAGATTAGTTGTTACTAGCAGTTAGGGACTAGACGAGAGTATGTATACGAAGAGGTAACAGGTAAGAGCTTTTATCAAAGTGGTGAAACTGTATCATGATTCTGGCGATGATTACAAGAATTCAAAGAACTGCGTACTAAAAACTAACTGATCCTGTGTACTAATATAAAAGTTGAGAAGCAGTGAAGAGCTGCAGTCCTGAGGAAGAAGTAGTAGTGATGCCCTACAACTGCCGAATGACAGTCAATACAGATTAAACCAAAACACCAAAACCACTGCCATCGAGTTGGGTCTGGACTCATAGTAACCCTAGAGGTCAGAATAGAACTGCCTCATAGAGTTTCCAAGGATCGTCTGGCAGATTTGAACTACTGACCTTTTGGTTAGCAGATGTCACACTTAACCCACTACGCCACCAGGGTTTCCCAATACAGATTAGACACTGATAATATAACAAAAACTTAAAGCTAAACCACTGATTTGAAGGATGTTTGTAAGTGCTGAGACAACAAATGTTTAATATCTAGAAATTACAAAAACCTCCTACGTAACAGGATTCTAAAAACTCAATAAATACAAAAATTTACATGATAAAAGAGCAGATAATTTTTAGAAGTAGGATACCAAATGAACAAAAAGTAAAATTTACACAATCTAACTAAAAATCAATCAAATGAAAACATGTCATGGAAACTGCACCTTCCTTAAAATGGGAAAAACATTAAGATTGTCATATCAAATGTTGATAATGCAGGATAAAATGAAAACTCTTAAACACTCTTGGTGGGAAAGCCACCTGGAATATTTTAGAAAGCACTTGGCAATACTCAGTCTAGTTAAAGGAATCCTTTGGCACAGATGGGTAAGTGCTAGACTACTGGCCCCAACAGTGGTGGTTTCGAACCCACTCAGGGGCACCTCAGGAGACAGGCCTGGCCATCTGCCTCTGAAAGGTCACAGCCTTGAAAACCCTTTGGAGTAGTTCCACCCTGCACACATGGGGTCACCAAGAGTCAGAATTGGCTTGACAGCAACTAACAGTAAGAAGTATAGTCAGAGATGCACATTATTTATGACTCAACTGATGTTGACTCTCCCAGGTAGTATGGCAGGTGAGTTTGGATAAAGAAATGGTTAGCGGTTAGGTGAGATATTTCACTCCAGTGAAACTATCATCTTCTTTTCTCAGATTAGCTTTCAGAAGGGCATTTAAAAAAGGTAAATTTATATTGAATTTGCATATAACAAAAAAGTTTGCAAGTGAGTCTGTTGACCCATATTCCTTTCTGTAGGAAACAGACCCCATAGCAGAACACCCTGGTCCAATTGGGGCAGTATATTTCATTCTGACATGTTCTTGGTCAGAACCTCTATTCTCTTTACATTTTATTTATACCCTGTGGCTCAAACCATCTATTCAAAAACTATTAATTTGTTAATTTTAAGAAATACTGAATTCTTTACATTTGTGAATTGAGATGACATGAATCTCCAATTGTATTTGCAATCAAGACTAGATCAAGAAATTGGCTGAATCTTAATGTATTTCCTAATGTCACAAAATTATCTTTGCCTCTTTGAAATCCTTTAAGTGTAGTGCTATCCAAGAAGCATCAAATTTCAAAAGGATTTGCCTCTTCATTTAATGTTTCACATATAGGAGTTAACAACTTTATGGATATCAGCCTCCAGTGTTATGAAACAATTTTAGTTTAGAAACAGATGACCATTATCTCACTGTAAGGCATTTTCCAGATTTATAGAGTCATAAAACTGATGGCATTTTAGGGCTGTTCACAACAGAGAGCAATGAGGAACATCAGTATAATTGTAACAAATAGCAATGTTATCTTTCTTGGCAATTGTTTTATATCTTAGCAGCCCTTCCTCCTCAGTAATTTACTGAAAGGTAGAATTGATTAATATTCCTCACTTACATGTCAAATAGCCCTTGTTGATTAGAAGAACTCAAAATTTTTGAACTACCTAACTTTAAAAGTTAAAATACCAATTTCTTTTTAGAAGCTATTGTGGAAAGTTCTAGGTTGAGTGAGTAAATTTAATTATTTAAAGATAATGTCATAAAAGGTCAGTACGATCCTCTTCACATTTAAATACCTTCTTTTCTCTGTCTAAATGCTGATTACTAAGTTTGGTAAATAGAGCTTCAGTACTACTGATTGCTACATGATGACTTAGTAAAAATATATACTCTCATACAGGAAAAATATCTTCCTGTGAATCAGTAATGTAATCTCTTTATTAAAAAATAACACATCATTGTTGTTGTTATTGTTCATATTATGATCATTGCTGTGGTGCTGTCGAGTTGATTCTGGCTGCTGTGCAACAGAACAAAAAAATTGCCTGCTCCTGCAGCGTCCTCACAATTATTCCTTGTGTTTGTCCCCTTGCCACTGGGCCAGTCCATCTCATCAAGGTTCTCCCTCTTTTTGGACAACCCTGTCTTAACAAGCATCATATCCTTCTCTGGAGCCTGTTTCTTCCTGATAACATGTCCTGATAACATGAGATGAAGTCTCACCATCATCTCTTGATTTAACCCTGATATACACATTTCCTGATATCAAATCACATACTATCTCCTTGTTCTGTTTGAATGACTGTTTCTTGGTCTGTGTACAGGTTCTACATGAAGACAATTAAGCACTATGAAATCCCAATACTTCATAATGTTATCCATTATTGATTATGATTCACATAGTTAGACACTTTTGCTTAGTCAATAAAACATAGGTAAAGGTCTTTCTGGTATTCTCTGTTTTCAAGAAGATCCATCTGACATCAGCAATAATATGCCTCATTCCGTGTCCTGTTATGAATCTGGCTTGACTGTCTAACAGTTCCTTGTCAATGCACTGCTGCAAACAACTGTTTTTTAAATTATTTTCAGCAAAATTTTACTTGCATGTGATATTAATAGTTTGTATTTTAATTTTAAGACAATTACATTATTGAAGACTAACCAATTTCTATATGTTACCATAACATTGTTTACTATTTCTTCAGTAGTATTAAGTACACTTATTATTACTTATTCAGACTTCACACTTAGTGAAAGAAGAATCTTCTTAGCCATCTGTCTATCCCACAGTGGGGCCCTATGTTCCCATGGTTTGTTACAGAATAGGAACATAAATACACATTGGGCAAAGCTATTTTGTAGTATAATCTAACTGTTGGCCTAAAATGGTCCACAGCAGCTAAATGGAATTTAGAAAATTCTATATACTATGTTGACAGCAAATTAAAAATATAAAGTGAATACCAACAGGCCTAAAGCAAAAATTTGAGAATACATCATCCTAATTTTCATTTACTCTTTTGTGTTACATTATCAGAGAGCAAATCTTTATCCTACCCAGTAGTGACATATCCATTTAAATTCATTGTCTAAAAGATTAGTAATAATATTCTCTTGAAATATTTCTATGAATTAGTTCAATTTCTGGAAAAGCTAATGAAACAAATCTACTATATTAATTTTAAATATGACTATAATTCTTAAACTGAATACATGCCATTTTCCTAAACCATTTTTTTTCTCTGCGATTTTCTTTATTAGAACCACATACAGAATGCTTCCCATCCTTTGACTCTTAACAGGAACTGCACCTGATTTTCACCAGTTTCTGCTTTATATTTATGGCTCTTCTTATTTTGGCATAATATTCTGCAAATGTAGCAGCAAGTTTAATAACTCTCACATGTTTTTCTTTCTGTTCAGTAGTGCTGAGGGGCCTCCAAATATATTCCTATTAATACACACATACACATACACACACAGAGCTAGGAAGTATATAAGAAGTGCAAAATGTAACAACCAAGCAACAGTGACAAATTTTCTAGCCTCTAGAAGGAGTATTACCTCCATTGTGAAAAAAACTTTCATGTATTATCAATTCCTTCCTGCATTAGCAAAGTTCCTCGATCGCCATCTCCACCCTTACCTGATTACCCAAATGTATAGGATGAACATCAGTCAATACCTCTGGAAAAATGCAATGCCTGGTGGGCTTTACGATTTTAGAAACAAGATAAAAGCCTTACGACTCAAAGAAAGCAATCAAATGCATTTTTGTAGCCACAAGCGTTGTATTTACTAAAAAGATTGTGACTATAAAAGCAAATCTCTCTTACTGGAAGCCGGGACAAAAGCTGTCAGAGAACAGAGTAGTAAATAGCTCTGAAATTGTTTTCTCTGCTTCGTTTCAAAAGCTTGGGGCTACCGATGTTTGACCTTTTACAAATGGAACGGTTTCCTGCAGGTCTTGGTGCCGCCCGCCCGGAAGCTGACGGTGGCGGGGGCTCGATGCAGTCGTCACGAGTAGGGACCGTGCTCATCACTGGCGTTGGCTGCATCCACCACCTTTCTCATCCAGCGACTTTTGCTGGTTCCCTCTCAAAACAGAAAGGTGATTCTTTCTTTCCAAACATTTGCCCTCTAATTACTCCTGAATACATGGGGCAAGGATAATTGTGTAATTGCCCCAAATAACTCAATATAGCTAAGTAGTAGGAAGAAAATAAAGTCAGGCTGAACAAGAAGCCGTTTTACTGAAAACATCTGGAGTGAACTTGTTACTGTCTTTGCTGTTTGGTAATAAACCAAAAACAGACAAATAAGAAATCCACTACCACGGAGTCCATTTCAACTGACATTGACCCTACAGGACAGAGTAGGGTTTGGTTGTCAGCTCAGCTCTTGACCACTGTGCCACTAGGGCTCACGTTTGGAATAGGGAACATACAAAAATATTTGAGGATTTAGTGGCATTTGCTACATTTTTTAGATTCTTTTCATAGATTGCATATGAACATTAGTCTTTGGTGATATTCATATTGCAGGTTCAAATACACAGACATTGAAGTATTATAAGGAAGAATCTCTGGGAAGCATTTAAATTTCTCTGGATAGTTTTTATGATTAATTTTCAATATAATTATTTTATGTTAAAAATATGAACCCCTCTGAGTGACAAAATAAAATTCTGCCTTACAACCTACTATGCTTTATGATATGTCATACATATTTACGTTCTACAGTGGTATTGAACCATAATCCTGCTATCTTTTGAGTGCCTATCGTGTGTTAGACTTGTTTTGTTTTTAACGCATAGGTAGTCGGTGGGTTATGAATGAGGCCTGTTCCTCAGTATGTCTTTCAGAATTTATTTAAGCAGAAACAGGTACACGCAGTTGTTATTCAGCCTTACTTGAGTGAGAGAAAGGCTCAAAGGTGATTCAATGATTTAAAAGCTACATGACCTAGCAAGTAAAGGTGACTAATGAAGAATTTGTTGTGAAGAGTGCTTGGGTCAATCACTTCAAAATTAGGGTATGTTTATATAATAAAATGCATTCAACTGTGTGAAACATAACAAATCATGGATAACATTGAGGAGAGCAGGAATTCCAGAACACTTAATTGTGTTCATGTGGAACTTGTACACAAACGAAGAGCTAGTCATTTGAATAGAACAAGAGGACACTGCATGGTTTAAAGTCAGGAAAGGTGTGCATCAGGGTTGTAGTCTTTCACCATGCTTATGCAATCTGTATGCTGAGCAAATAATCAGAAAAACTGGATTATACGAAGAACACAGCATTAGGATTAGAGAAAGACTCATTAACAACCTTTAATATACAAATGACAAAACCTTGTAGCTGAAAGGGAGGAGAACTTGGAGAACTTACAGAAGATCAAAGACTATAGCTGTTAGCATGGCCACAGCTCAACATAAAGAAAGCAAAGTGAACCAACACCGACATAATGAAATATGGAGAAAAGATTAAGTTGTCAAGGATTCCATATTTCTTGGCTCCAAAATCAATGTCTATGGAAGAAGCAGTCAAGAAATCAAACAATGCTTACATTGAACAAATTTGCTGCAAAAGATCTCTTTAGTGGGTTAAAAAGTTGTCACTAAGGGTTAGTGAGCACCTGACCCAAGCTATGGTGTTTTAAATCACCTCATATAAGCATGAAAACCAGACAGTGAGTAAAGAAGACTGAAGAAGAATTGACAATTTTGAATTATCAGGTTGGAAAAGAATGTTGAATATACCACGGATTGCCAGAAGAACAAACACATCTCTCTTAGAAGAACTACAGCCAGAACGCTCCTTAGAGGTAAGGATGGCAAAGCTGCATCTCACATACTTTGGACATGTTGTCAGGAGGGACCAGTCCCTGGAGAAGGACTTCATCCTTTGTAGGACAGCTAAATATGAGGACTAGCAGTGAGAAATGAGAAACAAGCAGATTGACACAGTATCAGAAACAATGGGTTCAAGAATCACAGTGATGGAGAGGGTGATGTAGGACTGGGCGGTGTTTTGTTCTCACATGCGTAGGGTCGCTGTAAGTCAGAAATGACTTGTCAGTATTTAACAATAACAACATATCCATAAATCAGACATCTTTGATGTGGTGATTGCCTGTAGAGCCATATGGTAGTATTATTATCATCTTTATATGTACAATTGAGGAGGCTGTTGCTTATATAAAATACACAATTACTCATGCCTTATGAAATAGTCAGTAAAGAAACTGGAGCCCAGACTGAAGCCTGAGTCTTTCTGAACCCGTGTCATGCCCTTTGTAATGTGAGTGGAATTATTTGCACCTGCATGGATTTTGGCTAGGAAATACATCTTGAATAAGGAAGCCATCATCTTTTATGCCAGTTATCCAGTTCTTAATATAAGAGATTAACTAGAAAATAATTGCTTTCACAAGTTAGGATCTCTCTGACCAGAGACTTGGAGGCATATTTTCAGAGTATACTATTAATGGCTAACAAGTACCAAGTGTTAACTGTATACTAAACTTTATGCTAAATGTTTTGTGTTCATTATTATTTCATTTAAACTTTACCACCACTCTATTAGGAGGACACGATAATAGTCCACAAGCTACAGACAGACAACTAAGAATTAGGTAGTGGGTTTGTTTGTTTTTCTTCCTTAGTTTTTTCCCCCTCTATTTCCCTCTAGATCCATTTTCCGCAGTTTTCCACTATGTTCTATACTCTGAGCATCTACCGTCTAAGGATTTCTCCTGGGCTCAATGGTTGTCTGGTTTCTGCGTGGGTTTAGCCAATGGGATGAACTGAAGGTATGTGAAGTGTGGAAGAATCAGGCTATTTACTCAGGGGACTATGGAAATTCCTGCCTCTATTAGCGCAGTTCACACCAGTGGTCCCACCCCTGTGTCTCCAGTCATCTTTGTGATATAGCAACATCTTTTCTTTCCCTTTTCTTTTCATTCCTAAGGTGGAAACATCTTTCTTGGCTACTTCTAGTTCTTTATCCTCTCATTGTTTTCTTAACTCTGTGTACTCTTGTTATATTCTCTTAATACTGTTTCTTCTCACAAAGAAATCACAGAATAGATACAGAAACACATGGTCCAGAGGTCCAGCAATATATTAAGCCAAGCCAAGTGCCGTCGAATCGGATCAGACCATAAGTGAAGCTGGCATATGTTGAAGTGTATGGACAAAATACTGAGTATTCATTCACCCATTCTTCTGGCTTCACCCACCATAAATCATATCATCACGTATTGTTTTACTCTTCCAAGTACTTAAAATTCATAACCCATTGCCACTGAATCAATTTTGACTCATAGCAACCCTACAGGACAGAGAAGAACTGCCTTAATACAGTTTCCAAAAACCAGCTGGTGGATTCAAACTGTCAATCTTTTGGTTAGCAGATGAACTCTTAACCACTATGCCTCCAGGGCTACACAAAACCTTAGCTGGCTGCACTAGCTGCTAACTCATATACAATAATTAACCCACATAATACACTGAATTGTTCCTTAACCACATTTAACATTCCAGTATCTCTGAAAATTATGATTACAATTCTGACCACAATTAACTGCTTAAGTTTTTTTCCATCTTTAAATCTACATAGCAGTTACATAGACTAGTTTAAATAATAAATGCCTAATCTGATGTATGTAACAGGAGATATGCATGTTGACTCTTGCTCTGCTTACTTGGAGATGTTTCTAAATACTATTGTTCTTATTAATCTGTTGTGATACCTTCTTTGTGAGCTGATTTTTCACCTTTTTCAGCGTTGGTTTTGTGGCTGTTGAGACTTCTGTATTACCTTTCTTGATATGGTATGTTGCTTCTTTATTGTGCTTTATGGCTTCCCCTATGATCCTGCTTAATAAACTATATATAAACCCAATTTTGATTGTTACCAGTCTTGTCAACTTCCTCTCCATCTGGAAGGACTATAGCAACTGTAGTACATCCCTCTTTTTAATATGATGATATCATAGTTTACTTGATATGATCACTGTGTCATTTCTTTCACTATTATAGCTTTGATTGTGTTTGGAGCCTTCCTTAACTGGGTAGGATTCTGGATAAGGTGTCCTTCTAAAATACAAAGTTAGTGGTTTTGTTCTTCCAAGCCAAGAGATTCTTTCAGCATTTCTTGTAGCTTTGGTTTGGTTTGTACAAGATCTCTGAGTTTCTGTTTATCTGTGAATGTCTTCATTTCATTTTCATATTTGAAAGACAGTTTTGCAGGATATATAATTCTTGGTTGGAAGTTCTTCTCCATCAAGACTTGGAACATGTCATGTCACTGTCTCCATGCCAGCATCGTTTCTGCTAAGAAATCTGACAAAAGCCTGCAAGGTTTCCCTCTGAATGTTAGCCTTGTTTTGAGTCTTGCTGCCTTTAAGAGTTTCTGCTTATGTTTCATTTTGTTGAGCTTAATTATAATATGTCTTGGAGTCTGTCTATTGAAATCTATCAATATGTATCTTGGATATCTATAGTCTCTTCTTCTATAATTTCTGGGAAGTTTTCTGTCAGCAGCTCTGCTACAATACTCTGTGTTCTCAAGTGTCTTGCCCTGTTCAGGAACTCCAATTAATCATACAGTGTTCTTCTTCATAGAGTCCCACATGCTTCTTAATGCTTCTTTGCTTTTCTTGTCTCTTTTTTCTGATTTCTCCTCATAGATGCTGGAGTCAGTGTCTCTGTCTTCCAAATCAGAAATTCTCCTTTCCATTTGTTCCATTCTGTTTTCTTGGCTTTGAATTGAAGTTTCTATGTCTTTGATCTGTTGGATTTCAGAGTACTGATGTTCCATCAGATCGAAAAGCTTGCTTAATTTTTCGTTTCACCCTGCTGAATTTTGTATAAGGTCTAGGAGGGCTCTCTATATAATGCTTTTGTATTCACCTTCTGATAGTTTCAGAAAAGCTTCTTGGTCTGGGAAGTTCTGAGGTGGTTTCTTTTAGGGGCTTTCTGATGCCATGGGTGACTTCTGGGTTACCTTCTTCTCCAAAGTTTGTTGCTTTTTGGGCTTCATGTGGGTCAATAGAGGCTGGGAGACATGCTTTGGTCTGTGCAAACCTGTGCTCACTGAGAGTGGGGTTAGTGAAAGAGAGGAGGTTTTGCATTCAGTGGTATGAAGTCCAAATTAACAGCCCTGTGCCGCATCCCAGGGCTCATTAGGTGTGTACTGTTTCTAAATACTGAACTTAAAACATTTTATTTCTATTCAACAATGTTTTAATTCCAACCATATATGTGATTTAAACTAACAAATTCAAACCAAAGAAAGTACATCTTCAAGAGAATAAGAAAAGTTACTATGTTTAAATCAAAACTCTCCCCTCACTTCAGTTTTTTTAGGCTTGGAGTACAGAAAGAGACATGATCTACTCTCTTCCAATCTGTAACTCTATTTTTCTTGCACTTACATCTCTAAACCTCAGACCATCATAAGAGAAAGAGTAAAGCATCTTCCTACACGACTCCCTGGCACTGCTGCTACCCTCTCTGTTGGTCTTCACCACCGTGCTAGCTCATTGACTATGATTTAGTGTGAATCATGAAATTCCTGAAGGACACACTAATGATAGACTCCATCTCATGCAGTTTGCCTGGGCAATGATGGTTCTTCAGGAAATGATTCCTTTTTCTTTTGGCCTCCACAAGTAACCTCAAACTGCCTTCCTCTAATGTATACAAGTCGACCTTCACATGAGCTTAAGGACTCTAATTTTATTTTCTGTCTATGGAACCAAGTCTGAGACCCATGGAAATGAGCTGTGCAGAATTAGCAAGACTGAAGATAAAGCAACTGAAACCAGCATTTATGAGGAAAAATCTGATAAAAGAATTAAGAAAAACGAAGAATCATAAAAACTTATGTGGGACTCTATTAAGAAGAATAACTTAAGAATGATTGGAGTATCAGAACAGGGGAGGATAGAAGAAAATACATTGAGAATTGTTGAAGATTTGCTAGCAGAAAATTTTCTTGACGTCATGAAATGAGCTGGATCCAGCCTATGTACTGATCCACAACTGAGAACTCAAGGAGATCACCCTCTCTCTTTCTCTTTGCCTGATCATGCAGTTAAGCACCTCTTTCCCATACTTGGAATCTTAATGGTACAGTAGTTACATGTTCAGCTGCTAACCAAAAGTTCAGCAGTTTGAATACACCAGCTGTTCCTTGGAAACCCTATGGGACAATTCTGCTCTGTTCTACAGTGGTTAAAAGGAAAAAAAAAAGAAAAGCAGCAGGAATGCAAAGACACAATCAATTTCATGAAATCTTCAAAGTTTTCTTTAATCAACACAATTAAAAATAGCCAAAGTGTAAATTGAAGCAAGATTGAAATGCTTTATAATTTCCTGCACTATTAGAATTAAGACCAAAACTGCTCTTTTTATAATTACGCAGAATATAGATTGTAAACCCCAAAATATAAATGCTCAGAACTAGAAAGCAGGGGATATTGATGTTATTGTTTTGATATTCTTCACAATGAGCTTCATTTAGACAAAGACCATTTAAAAAACAAAAAAGGTTTTCTCAACAGCTGAGAATACTTCCAATTCCTCACTCCCTAGGCCACCTGATACAAAAGACTAAAAAATAATCACAATCTGTTCAGTTGGCATTGACAGAGCTATTGTTAAATGAAATAAAGGAAACACAAAATGAATATATGTTACTAACAGTAAATATTTGAACTTAACGTGTGTCTGTAAGTTCAGTTCGAAAACATAGGGAGTGTACTATAAAAAAGAAGACTATTAAAAATCAGATATTTGTCATAACTCTGTAATGTATCATTCTCAGAGGGAATTCAACAGTGATAAAAGAGTCATTGTCTGAAAGCTATGTAAAGGCCAAGCCAGACATACGGCCCACAGCAGTTAAAATTTATAACTAAAAAAAACTTCAGGAATACAGATAAACAACTGTATGTATTATTCACCAAATTAGACAAGAAGATAGTAAAGTTGGGTTTTGGGGTTTTATTTCCTCAAAGAGGAATTCTAGCACATGATTTAGTAAGATGACATTTAACAGTGTCAACTACAATATTTTGTAGGTTGGCATTGAAGAAAATAATCTTAAAATACATGCAGATTTTATTTCAATCATACTCTTAAATTACTCTCTTCGACCTATTTTTATTGTGTGCCAAACACCATATTCCTCAAACAGTGTTCGAAGATCACAAACATTGCCAACCGTCAAATATTAAATCCCCAGATTGAATACTATGAAGCATTTCAATAATTTGGATTTTGAAAACTAGTAAGTCACTGGGACAGGAGGGGGGAAAAAAACTTCCTGATAACTGTCTGAGAAACTAAGAGAAGGGAGAACAGAACCGTATGCAATGTTTTATGTGAGGTATATGGGCTTAAGACTCCAGAGAAAAAAGCAGTTCTATGCCCCCCTAAGTAAATGTCTCTACACACCTGGACTAACAGTTAACTCCACAGATATGCTTAACTTCATTAGATACAAATGACATATCAGCACTTCATCAGTTATGTGGTCTTCATTCCTCCCTTTTTACTGTCCTCAATTTGACTGCAGCTATGCTGCATAGGCAAAGATAGGTAACACTGATAATTTCAGCATTTTTAAGTTAAACTGTCCAGTTGGCATTTTTGAGGACACAATTATTTTCTGAGATACGATGGCAAATCTCTACAAAATGTTATTTCCCAAAAATCTACAGTACCTAACGGAGTTGTGCATTGTAGCTTTTAGGTTTAAGCAGGTTTTTTCTTTCCTCCCAAAATAGTTTTAAAGTCAATTTGTCATCTTTACAGTCTTTGTGTGAAGACCAGTCCTAACATCTTTACGTCAAGCATTATTTGTTTCTTTTGGCTCACATAGATCAGGAAATGGAATCATATACTACACTATAGACATCCCTAAGTTTCACAGCCCCCATATGATTGTAAAAGTCATGCATGTTTTATTTGGAGTTAGCCAAGCCAGGTGCCGTCGAGTTGGATCCAACTCAAGGCGACCCTAGGAGTTATTTGGAGTTACTACGCACAAAAAAGAAACTCTGGTGGTATAGTGGTTAAGCACTATGCATGCTAACTGAAACTTCAGCAGTTTGAATCTGCCAGGTGCTCTGTGGCAACTCTATAGAGCAAATTCTGCAATGTCATATAGGGTTGCTATTAGTCAGATTCCATTCAGCCACAGTGGGTTTGGGTTTGGAAGTACAAAAAATTGTAGCTTTTTTCTATCAAGTATTCTTTGAGACTTCTTGTTGATAGTTACAGCTGAGGCAACAGAGACTCATACAATCCCATAAATACCACACTAAACATTTCCTAGACCTCCACAAGCCTCATAATTTTGGGCTCGTTCCAGTTTATTGTTGCATCCATTGCCTAGTGCCTTCAACATAGGAGACTGAGCTTTCAGCACGTATCAGACAATATTCTGTTGCAGTAAGTAGGATTTTCGTTGACTAATTTCGGGTAGCAGATTGCCAGGCCTTTCTTCCTAGTCTGTCTTAGTCTGGAAGTTCTGCTGAAACCTGCCCAAAGTGGGTGACTCTGCTGTATTTGAAATGCCAGTGGCATAGCTTCAAGCATTACAGCAACACACAAGCCACTACAGTGCAACAAACTGACGGTTAGTTTGTCACTTTGAATCTTAGATGCAAAATAATCAGAAATAATTTTGAATTCCTTGTAGATTCTACTCCTTTCAGGACCTTGTTAAATTTTAATTTTATGGTGTGAAATAAAGTCATGAGAAATTTTAGCCTCCTAACAAAAGAATTTTTTTTTCTTCCATGTGTTCTAGGTTTTGTCTTTTTTTTAATACGCTCATCTGTTTTACTTGAATGCAAACATAGCATAGACTTACTTTTTTTTTTCTCTATATTATACCAAAATTATGTTCCTACATTACCAACAGTTTTCATAGTTATCCTTTTAGTGGCTTAAACCTGTCAAATATTAAATGTTCCTCAAATATTCTATTGAATGCCCACTAAATTGAATCGATTTTTTGAAGAATATTTACTCTGTAAATTCATTATTGTAAGTAATGTGTTCATGAAATATTCATATACATAAGTTTATAGAAATTTTATTTTGGAATGTTTTTAAAAATAACTTTTCAAAAGTGAGATTATTTGGACAAATACACAAACATGTTCAGGAACTCCCTAATATAAGCAATAACAAAACACATAGTATGTTAATGCTCTTTAATTTTCAACAATCACAACTCATGTTAACTGCCAACCTCAATTTCAATTAATTCAATCCTAGTTTTTGATGCATTTCTTTTCTAAAAGTACATAAGAGCTTTTGTTAATTTTTCTAAGTATTTAATTCCTTAATGCAGTATGGTATTAAACAATAAACAAGCAAAAAAATTTTTCGTCATGTTTATTCTGAGTCTCAGCAGCTATAAACCTGGAAAAGAGATAGTGAATGTCTACCCAGATCTTTCTTTCTTTCTTTTTTTAATTTAATATGACTGAGTGAAATGTGCATTCCCGTGTAAATTTACATGCCCACCTATATGCAGCTTCCACTGCTCTCCCTGTCTGGTGACAGCACACTATTCCTCTCTGCTCCATACATGTCTCATCCTCCCAACAGCCTCCTTTCCCCTCCTCTCCATCCACTCTCCTTCCTCCGGCCAGAGGTCAGCGGGATGCTATCTTATAGATGCACAGAACCATAAAGTGCATTCAATATATGGTCAATCTGCATCACCAAGTCCAATTCATTTGTGTCCCAAGAGAGGACCTTCGTTATGATTTATGGGCAAGGGCAACATCAGGGTCAGAGGCCATGCTCCCAGGGGGACCTCAAAATACTGGACCATCAATCTGAGGTCTTTTAGTGGAGATCTCAGGATGCACCCCTTTTTATTCTTGTGTTGCCAATGAGACTCAACTTAGTGAGCTCCATCGCAGCTATCACTGGTGGTGGCCAGGCACCATCCAGTTCTTCTGGTCCCAAGTTGATGTAGGCACCCACTCATGTGGGTGTCTCTATCTTCTGGGTTGTCTTTACCCCATGTCATTTTGGTCCTCAGTAAGAATCCGTTCCTGCTGAATTGGGACCATTTGCTGTGCCCTCGGATGGCAGCTTGGCAGCTTTTAAGACCCCAGATGCCACATGCCAATGTGGGGTGCAGAGAGCCCTCTTAGCAAAACACTAGATGTGCCAATTGGCCTCGATTTTGCCTAAAAGCATGGTCCCCTGCCCCCTTCCCCAGCTACTCTGTCCTTGCAGTATTGGGTTAAGATGGAAGGAGTATTCAAGTTATGCTGAAGTCCGCTTAATATTGTCCTTGTTTCTAATGTGTGCTATCACCAATTTCACCCAATCAGATTTCTAGCAACTATCTAATCTAAACCCTACCCCCCTCGCCCTCCCTCCCTCCTCTCCCTTGCAGCTGTCAGAGTCTTTTCTTCTATAAACAAGTCTGTTTTTGAGATGTCATCATAGAGGTCTCATACAATATTTGTCCTTTTGTCGCTGACTACTTTCACTCAACATAATGTCTTCCAGTTGAAACCAGGTTATGAGATGTTTCCTGGAATCATCATTATTCTTTATCACTGTATATTGCTCCATTGAGTATATATACCATAGTTTACCTATCCATTCTTCTGTTGTTGGGCATCTCGGTTGATTCCATCTTTTTGCTATCATGGACTGTGCTGTGAAAAACATTCTTGTGCATGTGTCTGTTGGTGTGAAAGGCTTTGATTCTGTAGGATATATTCCAAGTAGTGGAATTACTGGGTCAAATGGTATATCTATACCCATTTTTTTTAAGGAAGAGCCAGATTGCTTTCCAATGTGGCTGGACAATTTTGCGACCCCACCAACAGTGTAGGAGAGTTCCACTTTCTCCACAGCCTCTCCAGCATTTGTTGTTTTGTGTTTTTTGGATCATGGCCAACCTTGTTGGGGTGAGATGGTATCTCCCTGTAGTCTTGATTTGAATTACTTTAATAACTAATGACCGTGAACATGTCTGCATGTGTTTTTTGGCTGCTCCAGATCTTTCTTGATATGATTTTTCACTCAACTACACTCATGTCTCAAGATGTATTTTTTCTCTCTACTAGTACCCTGGGAAACATTAATCTCAGGATAATTGAGAAACACTGTTAAGCTGTTAATTTTAAATGACACATTAGTAACTGTCATTTAAATTGATAGCTGGAGCTATAATTGAGAGTAATAGGCAAAGAGTAAGTTCCTTATCACTGGAGATATTTTTTCACCTTTAAACATGTTTATTGAGATCTGTACTATAAAATGAATTAAATTGTGCAATTAAGCAACTTTTAATAAATTTACAGAGCTGTACAATCACCACCACAATCAAATTTTGGAACAATTTCATCTCTCCAAAAAATTCCTCACTCTACTGGCAATCATTCTGCATCTTCATGACCAATCCCAGGGAACCACTGATTTACATTTGTACTCTATAGATTTGCCTTTTCTGGAAAAACAAATCTGTTCTAAAATTAATATAATTATATTTTCATTAGACAACTATTAGCTGCACTTCATATTCCTGACTCTTTTGCTCATCTTTCAAAATATTTGAGCTGTCATCTGAAGGAAGCTGGCCTAAGTTTCAATAACAACAACAGTTTTTAAACATGTCCAACTTGCTGAAACAAGAATATAGTCTCATTTTATGTTGCCTAGACTGGTCCTTGTCCGAGTTCTATGATTACAAAGAGCTGAAATCTTTATTTCTGCAATGTTTCATTTCTGGTTGTCAGAACTGGCTGCTCCAATGTCACCAAAAACCTGCTCTAGGCACTTATTTTCTCTGTAAATTTTGAGTACTCATGTCACCCTAGTTATACTTTGTATTTATTCATCAATTTTGATTGTGTCCATAATCCTAACGCTTAGCTCTAAGAGAAATTGTACATAGAACCACAGCAGATTAGGACTGTGTTCCTTCTAGATATATTGCCTAAATGTCTAATAATCACTGGTATAAAAGGATAGCCACTTATTGTTCAGGATGATAAGTATGATGCATATACACTCATTGTAATTCTGACACTTTAGCTTAGCCACCCCGTAATCAGTGACCTACATGGTCAGTATCTACATTTGCTTCAGAACCTGCTTAGCTCTCATAGACTGATTTCATGCCATGTCTTGCTTTATCTCTTGCTTTGTCTGTCACTGATATCACAAAGATTACTAGTCTAATGTAATCTCAAATTTTTAATAGTAACAAGATAGTAGAATCTCAGGTGATTTAAATTTTAATTAGGGTATTATTTTCCTTTTCTGTTAAGTGTCTGCAAGCAAACTCAGAGATCAGATGTCTTCCCTGGATAATCTTTAAGGCATTATCAATTGCCCTGTAAACAATAGCAAATGAATCTTAATGTTAGAAAAGAAAAAGTGATTAACTAAAATGTTAAAACATGTATTACTTTACCTAGGTAACATATAAGCTGGTTACGTGTTTTGTTTGAAAGTGACTTTGTGAATAATTTAGGTATTTGCTGAGCAACTATCATAGTTATTTATTCCATTATCATATAAAGTAATTATTTTACACAAATTGATAAGTGTGTTTCTGTGCATATCTGTGCATGCACATATGTGTTCTAAAGAGAAAGCATCAAAGAAAAAAACTTAATTTACCTGAAAGCAAGGGGTCATTCAGGGTTTCTTACATAAAGACAGAATGCTTATTTCTAAAAGGGAAATCATTCACTTTGCTGCAATTAAAATTATCTAATGATAATAGTTCTTAATGCAAAATAAAATTTTGAGCAAACAAAATGTATCTCAAGAAATGAAACTCTCTACATATTTTATGGCTTATACTTTTAAATGTATTTTCCTAAAGATTTTTTTGATACAAATTCAGGAAACTTGCTGTTAACCTTATAAAAGATGTAAATTCTACATTTCCATTTGACCCCATGTACAAGGATTTCTTTTTAGTGAGGTAAGTAGTAATGGTTTCACAAGAATATCCTTGCGATTTTAGCAGTTTAGCTCTATGCATTAACAAGTTTTAGAATTACGAGTTATTTAAATCTTCAATCATTTGATTACATAGCTAAAAGGGCCTATGATGATAACTGGATTGTTTGCTCAATACAAAGTGAATTTTATATCTGAGACATTTTAACTTAATGATCAAGTTTGCCAGAAATTACTCAGGGAATAGAAAAATCAGTTTTGTTTATAACTTGATTGATTACTTCTTTTCTTTGCTGCCTTATGTTTATACCAATGTTTATTTATGTAACTTTAAGTTTGTGTGGTTGTTATTGTTAAAGAATTTTTGAAGTACCATCTTCTCTAGAAGATTTCTTTGGTCAGAGCAAAGCTATTTTTCCTCTAATACTATGAGTATAAAACAAATCTAAATTAGGAGGCCTGGCAGTGCAATGGTCAAGCCCTTGGCTGCTAACCCAAAGGACGGAGGTTCAAATCCACCAGCTGGTCCTCTGGAGATGGATGTAGCAGTCTGTTTCTGCAATGATTACAGCCTTGGATATTCCATGGGACAGTTCTGCTCTGTGCTACAGGGTCATTTTGAGTTGGAATCGACTTGATGGCAATGAGTTTAGGCTCTAAATCTGAGGCACTATTTTAGACACTGCAGTGGACACTAAGGTGTGCAATGCAGAGCTCCTGACCGCAGGCAGGATGCATTCATTGAAGTAGCTCCCGGCTCCAGATTGCTTCTGCTTGTGTGTTTTTTCCTTTCTTCTTCCAATTCCTCCTCCTGTCTTTTCTTTGATTTTTTTTCTTACTGCACCTCTTTCCTTTTAAGCCAATTTAAATAAGATAAAATTTCATGAAGTATTTTGTGTGTATGTGAGTGTTTTAGAAACCATGGTATGCACTTGAAAGCTGTTTGTTTCAGTGATCCCGCTTTAACTGTGCATTGCAGGAGGATTAGTTCCATTTGGCAATAGCGTAAATGTGATTCAAAGATATTAAGTGACTTATACAAGTCTTAAAGAAAAATAGAATATTTTGTCACTTTTCATCATACCACAATGAAAGGACTACTCATCATAAGGCTGAATATCTAATTAATAAATGCTTATAAGTGAAATAATACAGCTCTTACTATTTAGTTTTTCCTAAATGTCGAAATACAATATTTACAAAATTTGAAGGGCATAACAAGCCACAAAATATGTAATGCTTTGCACTGTGCACATTTTAGATGGTAAATTCTACTTTACAATGGAGAACTTGGCTTGAAAAAGATGTGATGAAAAATAAAGCCGTGAATATTAGAGAATAAGTATAGATTCATGTATTTGATGCGAGTCTTCCATTCACTCCAGCTAGTTGTCTGCCAGAGAATTAATGCTCTTTTTTCACTGTAAAGAGTTAATTGCTGAGAGGTCTGTGTCCAGACAGGTGTTATAACTATTAAGATTTCTTTGAAGCTAGGTATATCTGTGTCACAGTTGTTAAATGCCATTGCATCAGTTCTGACTCATAGTGACTCCATGTGCAGAACGAAATGCCACCCAGTCTTGCACTGTCCTCACAATCATCGTTCTGCCTGGCACGTTGTTACAGCCACTGTGTCCATCTGTCTCTTAGCGGGACTTTTTCCTTTTCGCTCTCCACTTTAGGAAGCATGATATACTTCTCCAGGGACTGTTTTCTGCTAAAGTTCTTAAGATAAAGTTTTGCCATTCTCACTTCCAGTGGGTATTCTCCCTACCCTTCACTAATGGAGTAAGAGGAGACATCATAACCTCAACAATAAAATGAACAAGAAGCAAACACATTTTCTCCACTATCTTTTCCCCTGTGCGCTGGATCAGAAAAAAGGAGCAGTCTCCTTGATAGAACTTTGAACAACAACTTTAATGCAGAGAGCTTTCCCAATCACTGAGGAAGAACATCTTCATTAATCAGACTGTTGCATGATCAAGAAATACATTTTTATTGTGAAAAGGCACTATCATTTTAGGATGCATTAGTTATAATAGTCACCATTGGCTTACATACATAAGTTGCTCGACTTTCGGCATTTAATGTTCGTAGCAACTTACTGTTAAGGTTTGAAATGACAGTAACAGTAGACTTGAAATAACTATTCAACATAGGAGAAAAGTCAACAATGTTGGAAAAATCAAAATGCATGATAAGAAGTACAGAAATTTATTTTTACTTTTTAAATGTTTTTATTATGATTAAACAAAAGTATACAATCCAAGTCAATTTTGCATACCTGCCTCTCTACAACTCTATCTACACTCCCCACCCTGTGACAGCACACTCCTCCTTTGCTCTCTTGACTTCTAGTATCCTCCCAATGAACACCTGTTCCCTTCTCTCCACTCTCTCCTTTCACTTCCAGAAAGAAACCAGTAGGACAGCCTTTTATAAATATATAAAGCCATAAAGTACACATCCCATATACTCATTCCATGTCTCTGAGTCCAATCCATTCTCTGAAGTGTTGATCTCAGTACTGGTTTCAAGGAGGCAGCAGCAGCAAGTCTAGGGAACATGTTCCCAGGGAACCCTCTAGGTTGTCAGACCATCAATTCTGGTCTTTTAGTGTTACGTCTGGGACTCTACATAGTGTCCCCTATTGAGGCTGTCTTTGGTAGTGGCTGGGCACCATCTGGTTCTTCTGGACTCATGCTGATGTAGTCTCCCATTCATACGGATCTTTCTGCCTCCTGGGCTTGTTTTTCCTCGTGTCTTTGATGTTCTCAGTCATCATCTGTTCCACGTGGACTGAAACCAGTTGATGTTCTTCAGGTGGCAGCTTGCTGTTTTTTAAGACCCCAGTCACCACTCGCCAATATGGGGTGCAAAAGATTCTCTTAACAAAAGCTAGTCATGCCAATTGACCTAGACATCTGAAAACACAGTATCCAGACCCCTGGCCCTGCTACTCTATCCTTTGACATGTTGAGTTGAATTTAGAAAAACTTTTTAGTTTATAGTATAGTTCATTTACGCTGACCTGTCTTCTTTTGAGGGCTGTCACACTCTTCACCCAACTGAATTCCTGTTGACTAATCTATGAACTACCCTCCCCCACCCTCCTCACTCTTGTAGCTGCAAAGTGCCTTTTCTTCTGTGCATAAGTCCTTTTTTAAGTATTTATAATAATGGTCTCATACAATATTTGTCCTTTTGCAGCTGACTGATATAATTCAGCATAATGCCTTCTAGTTGATATGAGGTTATGAGATGCTTCCTAAAATCATCATTGTTCTTTATCATTGCACAGTGTTCCATTGGGTATATATAGCATAATTTGTTTATCCAGTCATCTGTTGATGGGCACCTAGATTGATTCCATCCTTTTGCTATTGTCAACTGTGCTGCTGTAAATATTCGTGTCTATGTATCTGTTCATATGACAGCCTTTATTTCTGTAGTATCTATTCCAAGCAGTGGAATTTCCAGATCATATGGTAGTTCTATTTCTAGCTTTTTAAGAAAGCACCAAACTGCTTTCCAAAGAGCTTTCGCCTTTTTCCGTTCCCACCAGCAATGTAGGCGAGTTCCAATCTCTCCACAGACTCTCCAGCATTGGTTGTTGTTTTGTGTTTTTTGGATCAGGCCAACCTTGTTGGGCCAAGATGGTATCTCACTGTAGTTTTGATTTGAATTTCTCTAATAGCTAATGATTGTAAGCATTTCCTCAATGTGTCTTTTGGCTGCCTGGATGTCTTCCTTGGTGAAGTGTCTGTCCATGTCAAGAAAGTATAGAAATTTGATAGAATAGTCCCAGTGAGTAACTGAAAAAAGCAGGGAGAAAAAAGACTTCTAAAAGACAAATCTGCTTGACACCAGTCGATTTAACACTATCAAGACTAAAATTTACAAATCTGCAGTCAAACAGAAAAAAAAAGTGTATATTGAAGAAAAGCTGTCAAAACACAAGTAGATATTAGGTAGTATTTTTTTTTTTTTCATCTTTTTCTCTTGCACACAAGAGTAAGGTTGAAATCCAATAAAGGAAAATAAATGTAGAAATACAGCATTCAGACATGTGAGTAGAATAATTCCAAAGACTTACAAAGACTATCTGGGAAATTCTACACCTGAACTAACACATTAGAATTCAGAACATGCTCTCACAAGGCTAGAAGTGGGAATTCAATTTTAAAAAGGCAGTCCTCAGGTTATGAACATTTGACTCTGTAGCACCTGAAGTTACGAACCAACCCTTGTAAAGATGTTACATTAAAAATTTGAGGTGCATACAATGGTTTGTAACAAGTGCTACTCTGTCACAATCATCCAAGCATTGTTATTATTAGTACATTATTATTATGTTAAAGGTGTTTTAGTATATATGAAGTGTTTACTAACCATTTTTACATATAGCAATGTACACTATATACTATATATACTATATAGTGAGATAAACTTTTTACCCACTGATGTTAGATACAAACTATCCCTAACTGTTCTGACTTTAAAAAAAACCACTGCCATCAAGTTGGATCTGACTTATAGTGACCCTAGACTCAGAGTAGAACTGCCCCATAGGGTTTCCAAGGAGCACCTGGTGGATTTGAACTGCCAACCTTTTGGTTAGCAGATGTAACACTTAACCCACTACACCACCAGAGTTTCAAATTGTTCTAACTTAGGTGCACTTAAAGACAGACTTAGAAATGAAATTCATTTGTTCTCCATGCACTGCCTGTACCACGAACCAAAGCAGCTGAAAATAACAGGAAGCTCTGTTGACTGCCAGTGAACAACAAAGACTTCCGAAGCCTTTTTCTGGAAAGGCAAATGAATTCAACATGAGTGAATGATCCAGCATCCCTTACCTGGTCCATAGCAATTGTTTCAGCAGAACCTTTTGTCCGTGTGTGTAAACTTCAGAAGGCTTGTGATATCAAAGGGAACATTTGAGTTATTGTAGGTCTCAGCTCTGTATGGAGCATTTCAAAATATAAATTGAATATCTCATTGTGAACTATACGATAATGTAAATGCCAGGTTGCTTGTTTTGACCCAAGACACTATTGTTGGTTTCAGTTGGGTTGATTCTGACTCACGGTGACCCCATGTATGCAGAGTAGAACTACTCCACGGGGTTTTCAACGTGCAGCCTTTTAGAAGCAGATCACCAGGACTGTCTTCCAAGGTACCTCAGAGCAGGTTCAAGCTGCCTACATTTTGGCTAGAAGTCAAGCACCTAATATTTTATGTTACCCAAGGACTCCATAAAATCATCAGCACCCATGGAAGCAGCAGTCAAGACATCAGAAGACACATTACTTTGGGCAAATTGCTACAGAAGACCTCTTTAAAATGCTGAAAAGTAAAGATGTCACCTTGAAGATTAAGGTGTTCTTGACCCAAGCCATGGTATTTTCAATCATGTCTTAGGCATGAGAAAGCTTGACAATGAACAAGGAAGATGTAAGAATCGACACCTTTGAATTGTGTTGCTGGGGAAGAATACTGAATATACCATGGACTGCCAAAAGATTAAACACATATCTTCTGAAATAAGTACAACAAGAGTGTTCCTTGTGTGCAAGGATGTTGAGACTGTATCTTACATGCCTTGGACGTGTTGTGAAGAAGGATCAATCCCTAGAAAAGGACATTACGCTTGGTGAAGTAGAGACTCAACAACATGGATTGATACAGTGGCTGCAACAATGGACTTAAACAGAAAAACGATTGTGGGCAAAGTACAGGACCAGGCAGGGTTTTGTTCTGTTATGCATAGTTTGCTATGAGTTGGAACTTCACCCAGTAACAACAAAGGACTCCATGTCTCATGTTTTTGAAAACCTCCTCTGTGATAGTTCCATAGACCCTTAATTCTTTGGAAACCCTGGTGGCTTTGTGGTTAAGTGCTGTGTCTGCTAACCAAAAGGCTGGCAGTTCGAATCTGCCAGTCCCTCCTTGGAAACTAAATGGAGCAGTCCTACTCTGTCCTATAATGTCACTATGAGTCAGAATTGACTCAGTAGCACTTGGTTTAGGTTTTCATTTATTATTTCCTTCATTTGTGATACAGGATAAAATCTCAGGCTCTGAGGTGACATATTGATAGAAAGTATGCATGAGCTTTGTGCTTTTAAATATTAGTATACTTTTATATTCAGATTATTGAGTTTAAAACATATTGTACATTTAAGTATATTTTAAAATATTTTTAAGATAGAATTTTCTTTTGGTTGTTGTTCAGAAAATAGACAGCAAGACATTTGCTAATTCAGCAGCTTCTACCTGCAACATTTAGTGAAATTAATTACATTCTTCAAATTGTATAACCATTTTTAACATTTTATGAGTTGTTATCCCCTCATTAACATGAATTTACTGCCCCCTAAGATTCCTGTTAAACTTTGCAAATTGATATTGTCAGTTTTATCACATATAGATCATTCTTAAAGTATCATAATGCTCAAGGTAGATATTTTGTATTAGTTAAGCTAACTCATTGTTTGATTTTAAGGCTTCAGGGAATATTTTTATTTAAGGTTTAATGATTATCTCAGGAAAATAATTTTAGGGGTTCATCCAATCTTCATGGCTTCAGGAAGTCTAAAGTCCATGAAAATTTGAAACTCTAGGATTATATTTTCTCCCTTTTAATCAGGGATTCTTTCTATATAACCCTTGGTCAAAATGTTGAGTAATGATAGCTGAGCATCATTCAATTTTTCTGGTCTCATGGTGAAAGTGTTAGTTGTTTATGGGGGCATTTACACTGATGGCATAGTGGGTTAAGTGCTACACAGTTCAAATCCACCAGGAGCTCCTTGGAAGCTCGGTCAGGCAGTTCTATTCTGACCTATAGGGTCACTATGGGTCAGACCTGATTTGATGGCAGTGGGTTTAGTTTTGGTTTTACATATCCTTCTCTTATTCCTGTCTTTTTCCTCTGTTGTTCTAGGTGAACAGAGACTAACTGTTGTGCTTTAGATCACTACTTACAACCTTTAAAGACCCTAAGCACTACACATTAAACTGGGTGGTAGAAAAGAGGCCCTAACCATGTTATTACATTATTAGGCCTGTTAACTAGGATGTCCCAGGAAACTATGACCCTAAATCTCTAAAACAAGAAACCAAATCCTACGGGGTTTTGTCCATACATAATCAACCTCAGCAGCTGTTCTGTGTGTGTGTGTGTGTGTGTGTGTGTGTGTGTATGTCATTGTTGTAGGCACATCTATCTAACAATCTTTGTCAAATCAGTTTTTACAGATATACAACATATTGAAAGCAATCTCAATAATCAGTTGTAGCCCTATCGTTAATATGATTTTTTTTCATCATTGTCAACCACATTTTTCCCCTCCCTGACACTGTGGCAAACATTAATAAACTTGGTTCTCTATACATTTCTTTTTTTTTTGTAAGTGAGATCACGTAAGTATAATAAGTGACTGTTTTTACATGAATAGCTTTTTCATAAATCCTGAGTAGAAAAATATTCACTATTCTCAAATATTTGGTTCTTGAGATAAAAAGATCATGGCAAGCTCTTTTCATTAACAAAGAATTTTCAAGATTGCTGACTATTCCAGACTTCAGACACCACATTTTTGAAGAAGCAACCAGATTTTGGAATTGTATTTGAAGACTATTCTGTCAGAGGCAGCAGAAGTGAATGGTCCATATTTACTAATGATTGTGGCATTTCTTTAATGTAGCTTTGTATATATTATCTCTCCAATTTATACATCTTTAAAGTACAATGAATTTTATTTTGAAATGAGAGTTAAAGTTGAATACACCACATACATGTCATTAACTTTTATATCCTTTGAACCTAGAATTGGGACAAGTTCACAGGATTCTTCGCAGTGGATTTCAATTGAATGGTAAACTTGAGAGGCTCATCAAAAGTCATCTACAGAGAGACCCATGTGAGTGGGTGACTGCATCAACATGTGACCAGAGGAACCAGTTGGTGCTCAGCCACCACCAGTGACAGCCGCGACGGGGTTCACAAAGTTGAGTCTTACTGGCAACATGAGAATAGAAAGGGGTGCACCCTGAGAACTCCTTTAAAAGACTGCAAATGATGGTCCAGGGTCCTTGGGGTGCCCCTGGGAGCAATGGACACTGGTCCTGATAGTGCCCCTGTCCATAAATTGTTATTGAGATCAGCTCTTTGGACAGGAGTGGATTGGACTCAATGACACAGAGCGACCATATCACATGTGAACTTTATGGTTCTATCCATTTATAGGATGTCATCCTGCTGGCCTCTTACTGGAGATGGGGGAAAGAGAGTGAAGAGGAGGGGACAGGAGACTGTTAGGAGGATATGACATGTATAGAACACATAGGAGGAGTGTGCTGTCACCAGGCAGGGAGAGCAGCAGGAGCTGCACATAGGCAGGCACACAAATTTATATTGGATTGTACACTTTTACTCAGTCACAGTAAAAAAATTCATCTAGCTTAACCCCTTTTATTTGGGAAGAAAAGGTAGAGAGAAGGGAGGTGACTTATTCAAGGTCAAAGAGAGAAGTCGTGACAGAGCTAGAATAAAAATGTCCATATATTACAAGACACTGACTTAGATCTTACCTTAAAAACTGTGCATAATGATTCCTTAAGACGTGGAGGAATTTCAAACTGTTCTCCCATGAATATTACTCTAAAACATAAGGATGCCAAAATATTGGGAGTTTGACACCATCCAGAAGCTCCTGAGAAGATGGCGGGGGCAATTCGCTTCTGAAAGATCATTGCCTTATCAGCCATTTGGAGCCCTATTAGTAAACATGAGATGGTTATGACTTAACCCAACTAGCAACAACAACCATCGGTGAAGCTTGTTTGTTTGTAATTCTGATATCCTGGATAATATATCCAAATATTGTGAGTCAGAAAGTCTAGTATAGATTCATGGCATCTATTCTGATACCACTCTTCCCCATGCAACACATGTTGGTTACATTAGAACTTGCTCTATTTTTTTTCCATCATGGCCTCTCTTAGTAAAGATTGGGAAAACCAGGTGTCATGGATTGCATTGTGTCTGCCCAAGAATACGTGTAGCCATGTGGCTGGGCCATGATTCCCACTGCTTTATGATTGTCCTCTGCTTTGTGATTTCCCTACACTGTATGTTAACAGATTACAGTGGAACTGCAAATCGCTTCATAGGATCATCTCCATGCTCCACTGTAAGGGGAGTTTCCCTGGAGTATGGCTTGC
The DNA here is from genome assembly GCA_028571685.1 of Heterohyrax brucei. Classification (NCBI taxonomy): domain Eukaryota; kingdom Metazoa; phylum Chordata; class Mammalia; order Hyracoidea; family Procaviidae; genus Heterohyrax; species Heterohyrax brucei. The sequence continues at coordinate 81,866,102 of CM053144.1, forward strand.
ACTACCCTTTATCCTTTCATCCTACAAGAGATGAAAGGAAAGAGAAGCAAACAGAGAACTGGGAACCTTATGCTATCAAGAAAGGAGCAGTGGGAGAAGAGTCCTTAAGACCTGAGGATTTCCTGTGCCAAGATGCTCCCTGACCAGACACTGATGCAACACAAGGACTTTCCTGCAGAGCCGACAAGGGAGAAAGCCTTCCCCTGGAGCAGACATCCTGAATTTGGACCAGTTGCCTACCAGCCTGTGCAAGAATAAACTTTCCTTTGTTAGCCATCCACTTGTGGTGTCACTGCAGCAGTAGCACTAGATGACTAAAACATCAGGCTCCACATGTCAGCAAAAGATTTCTTAACAGTAACTAGCAGACTCACTGTGCATCATAAATTTTATCAGAATTGAAGTTGCTCCATGATTTGGAGTATTTCTTAAGTTACATATATGATTATCATCAAATTCACCATGGCTTATTTAGCTATATTTGTGAATTATTTCATGTTCTCTATAATCCATGTGGAAATTCTGGTGGCATAGTGGTGAAGCGCTGTAACTGCTAACCAAAAGGTCAGCAGTGCAAATCCACCAGTTGCTCCTTGAAAACTCTATGCAGTAGTTTTCTCAGCCCTGTAGGGTCACTATGAGTTGGAATGAACTTGATGGCACTGGATTTTTTAAAACTAATACATGTAATGTTGTATTTATAAGTTATATAAATAATCCTATACTGTCCTTGATATTTTAGCTCTTTACAAATGCAGTTATCTTTTCTATACAAAATAAATGTCTCATTTGGTTCATCTAATTAGATATGGAAATATTTCATAGAGTCACAGAAATATTTCTGCTGAAAGTTTATTTCTCTTTTCATGGCAGAATCTTTACTTTTCTCAAATCAGGTATAGTAACTGGTTAGCATTTAAATATTGATACAGTCACTCAAGTTGTCTCTCATGTGAAAATCATTATAACTCCCAGTTTAAATCCAGAATTCACAGGCATCATGTAGAAAAAATAAATACCAGCATTGAGCTAGCACTGCAGTTAGTATACCTTCTTCAGCTGGTATGTGTTTTGGGGCTCATGGAGGCAGCAATTACTGAACATGTTCTGGTACTGTATTATTTTATTATTGAAACACTCAGAAATTTTTATAGAACAAAGATACAAATTTGTACATTGCAGATTAAGAAAAATAATTGGTTTTTTTCAGTGTTACCTAAGAGACATTTCAGGTTTCAGTTTTTATATCTGGCTTTCATCTGTTAAGTAAAATAAATGAGCCACCCCCAAGTCAAGCAGAAAATATAATGTGGTATAATGCAAAGTAGATTTGCAGAAAGCATTTTTTTTAACCAGAACTGCCAAGTAATAAAAGAGATAAAGTATTAAGTTACACAAAACAACTGATATTATATGGGAAAAGCAAATACTACTCTTCCAAGGTTTTCTGCTTTTTAGGGGTTACTTAGCTTAGAAAGGTAAATGCTTAAAAATTTGATTTAGCAAATAGTTCTGCAAACAGACTTGTTATATTGTTTGGCATTCTTGCTAACTTTCCTGCAAAGGATGGCATCATTTTAAGAATATTTTTAACTTTCTATCATAATTTTTATTGCGTATAGAGAAAATTAGTCAGTAGTCATCTCAGTACGTTAAATCTCTAATGCCCCTTTGTAACAAAATCTTTTGAAAAGCTTCTGTTTGGTGTTAAACATTGGACTTAGTCATCTTTCTAATTTTCTGACTGTATTTTAGCCTTTGTATCAAAATACAATTGATGTATTATATACCTAACTTATATATGGCAAACTTGTTATGTTTTTATTATTTTTAATATGTTTGAGTCGGATCCGACTCGATAGCACTTGGCTGGCTTGCAATATATTTTCAGAGAGTTAGTCAGAGGCTGTTTTTTATGTTGACAATTTATTATCTATGAATGTTGTTTTCAAATTTTTCAATCATATATTTTCTTTAAAATTAGAAAACAGAAGTATAAAATTCTACATATCTATCACTCAAATAATTATCAATTCATAGCTGTTCTTGTTTTAAAGTATATCACAATAGGTTACACCGTTTAGTGTAAACTGCAGTTTAGTACCTATGAATTCTTAACTTTCTTCAGTTCTGCAAAATTCTTAATTGCTGTAAGTGTAAATATAATTCTACCTTCTATCTTCATTCTCTCTGCTCTATCCTCTGAAGACATTCATTAAACATGTTAAATGTTCTCAGCTTTCCACCCTGCCTTTTACATTTTTTTTTCCACGTTTTTCATCTCGTCTCTCTAAGTGTTATGTTACAGGCAATTTTTTCCATATCTTCTATTCAACAGTTTTCTTTGTGCCATGGCCTATCTGCTATTTGGCCCACCAATCTTGTCTGTTTTATTATTATTATTATTTCCACTGCCACTCCTAAAGGCTTCATTTGGTTCTGCTTCAAATTTGTTAAGTCATTTTTTATAATCACTTGTTCATCTTTTGTGATCTCAAGCCTTCCTTAAACATTTGTATATAATTATTGTGCTTCTGATATTTCTAATATCTGAAGTCTTTTGAGGAAACTAAATCTGGTGTCTATTTTTTACTAGTGAGCCTCACTCACGGTGGAAGTTTCACGTCTGATTGTCTCCGACTCTGTGCTCTGATGCCATTAGTTTTCATCAGTGTCAAACCTGAGTCCCTAAATCAGGGATGAATTACTTCTGAACTACTGTGGAACTGCCTTAGTAAGAAAGATATTGGCAATCTTGAACATTTTAATCCATTTATAGAATCTGAAACTTCAAGCTACAGTATTAGGTTCATCTCAAACAACTTGCCCCAAATTACAGTATATATGTTGGTATTTCTTCTCAGGTCAAGCTGTTATCAGCATCTCCTTAGTGCTTGTGATGGTTAAGATTGTGTGTCAACTTGGCTGGGCCATATTCTCTGTGTTTTGGCAGTGGTATAATGTTGTGATCATTTCCACGTTGAGATGTTATATGTGTTCACCTCCATGATGGGATCTGCTGTGAGTAGCCTGTTGCCAATCAGCTGAAAGGGGGTGACTTTGGGCATGTGGCCTGCATTTAATATGAGTAGACATATAAGACATTTAATATAAGCTGGATCCTGGAGCTGTCTTCTCTTTATCTAACTTCTGATTCTTGGGACTTCAACTAACAGCTTACTTATAGTCAGACCTGAGGGTATTGGGATTCACTAATCTTTATAAGTTGTGATCTGGAGCTCTAGTCTCTGATCTGCCAATCTTGGGTTTATCAGCCCCTGTGGCTACATGAGAAAGGAGAAGCCTCTGTCCTGACCCATGAACTTGGGAAGTTTCAGTCTCTCTGACAGCATGAGTCATTTCCTTGATACAAACCTCTCACTATATATATTTATACATTTTATTGGTTTTGCTTCTCTGGAGAACCCAGCCAAAGACAGTGCTCAAGGTTTTTGCTCAAGCTTTGTTTATTTGTTTGTACTGGAAGGCCTTTGAAGTTTCACATATTTCCTGCTAGCCTTCAGAAATCTTGAAAATCTGTTATACTCAGTTTTGCAGCAGAAGTCATTTTATAGTGTCTGGTTTGCCAAAATGACTAAAGCAGAAGTGTTGTTAATCCCATAACTTTGAAGTCATTAATTTTATATGTAGTCAGAAAAATAGTTTTTTTTTAAAAAAAAAAAAACCTCTATAAAGTAAAGATAAAAATAGTTCCCAAGTGCTACAAAGACTGTTAATTTTTTCCAGATAAGAAATATTAGATGGTAATTTCTATCAATATTAATGACAGTATTAGTGCCAATGTTAACATAACATAGCTTTCATGTTTTAAACGGTACCTAAAATTAAAATACAGAACTTTTCATATCATACTCAAGGTTTCTAAGAGACTTTGATTTATCAAATGCAATGTAGGCATTTTATTTGATATATTTTATTAAATGTAATAGGCTAAGCAACAGTAAAAGCATTTAAAAAATATAAAATTTTCACAATTTATTAGTGAAGATATCCCAATAAAATAGTTTAAATGGTAAGAATTGTTACTGAATTATTATGTGGAGAGGAATCAGAAAGTTTTACTTAATACAAACTATTTGTTGATTAAAATAATGTACTCGGTCTTGTTAATTTTTTCAATTGTTTTTCCATTCTCTAATTCATTTAGTTCTGCTCTAGTTTTTATAATCTGGTTTCGTCTGGTGCCTGAAGGGTTTCTTTGTTGGTCTCTTTCTACTTGTTCAAGCTGTGAGGTTAACTCTTTAATTTGTGTTCTTTCTTCTTTCCGGAAGTGTGTATTTATAGAGATAAACTGACCTCTGAGCACTGCTTTTGCTGTATCCCATAAATTCTGGTAGGATGTGTTTTCACTCTCATTTGAATCCATAAATTTCTTTAATGTGTTCTTAATTTTTTTTATAACCCAAGGCTTTATGAGTAAAGTGTTGTTCAGTTTCCACAAGTTGGAATTTTTACCTATGATTTTTCTGTTATTAATTTCAACTTTTATAGCTCCATGGTCTGAGAAGGTACTTTGCAATAAATCAATGTTTTGCATTTTATGCAGAATTGTTTTATGACCTAACATATGGTCTATTCTGGAGAATGTTCCATGTGCTTTGGAGAAGAAGGTATATTTATCTGTTGATGGATGAAAAGATCTGTATATGTCAATAAAGTCAAGTTGGTTGATTGTTGTAATAAGATCTTCTATATGTTTACTGAGCTTTTTTCTGGATGATCTATCCTTAACTGAAAGGGGAGTGTTAAAGTCCTCAACTATTATTGTGGAATGATCAATCTCATTTTTCAGTGTTGTCAGTATTTGTTCAATGCATTCAGGTGCTTTGGTATTGGGTGTGTAAATATTTAATATTGAAAAAAATTAAGGTAATCGACCATATTAATAACACAAAAGACAAAAATCACCTGATTTTGTCAATTGATGCAGAAAAGGCATTTGACAAAGTTCAATATCAATTCATGCTTAAAACTCCCAGAAAAATAGGAATAAAAGGGAAATTCCTCGATATAATCAATAGCATCTATGCAAAACCAACTGCTTTCATCATCCTGAATGGTGAAAGACTGAAAGAATTCCCTTTGAGAACGGGAACTAGACAAGGATGCCCGCTCTCACCACTTCTATTCAACATTGTCCTAGAAGTTCTAGCCAGAGCAATTAGACAAGACAAAGAAATAAAAGGCATCTGTATTGGCACTGAAGAAATAAAGATTTCCCTCTTTGCAGATGATATGATTGTTCACACAGAGAATCCAAAGAAATCCATAAGTAAACTATTAGAGCTAATAGAAGAATTCAGCAAAGTTTCGGGATACAAGATAAACATAACTAAATCAGTAGGATTCTTTTATATCAACAATGAAATTCTTAAAGAAGAAATCACCAAATCAATTCCATTTACTATAGCCCCCAAGAAGATAAAATACCTAGGAATAAATCTAACTTGAGAAATAAGAGATCTTTACAGAGAAAACTACAAGACATTGCTACAAGAAACTAGGAGGGACTTACATAAGTGGAGTAATCTGCCCTGCTCATGGATAGGAAGACTCAATATTGTGAAAATCTCTATTTTGCCCAAAGCCCTCTACTTATATAATGCAATCCCAATACAAATTCCAACGACATTCTTTAATGAGATGGAAAAACAAATTATCAGCTTTATTTGGAAAGGGAAGAAACCCCGAATAAGTAAAGCACTACTGAAAAAGAAGAACATGCTGGGAAGCCTCTCACTACCTGACTTTAAAATCTTTTACACTGCCACAGTAGTCAAAACAGCCTGGTATTGGTACAAAAGAGACATATAGACCAATGGAATAAAGTAGAGACCCGAGAGATCCCACCATCCTCTTATGAACAGCTGATATTTGACAAGGTCCTAAGATTTTGAACTGGGGTAAGAACAGTCTCTTTAACAAATGGTGCTAGCATAATTGGATATCTGTCTGCAAAAAATTGAAACAAGACCCATATCTCACACCTTATACAAAAATCAACTCAAATTGGATAAAAGACCTGAATATAAAAGCTAAAACAATAAAGCTCATCCAAGATAAGATAGGGTCAACAATGGACATTTTAATATGCAGTATAGACAGACTTCAAAATCTGACAAACAAAATATATTCATCAGAAGAGAAAATAGATAAATGGGAATTAATAAGAATCAAACACTTCTGCTCATCCAAAGACTTCATCAAAAGAATTAAAAGACCACCTACAGAATGGGAAAAAATATTTGGCAACTCTATGTCAGACCATAATCTATAAAGTTCTACAAAATATCAGTAAGAAAAAGACAAATCATCCAATTAAGTGATGGACAAAGGAGTTGGTGTGAATGGCCTTGATTTTGTAGGATATATTCCGAGCAGAAGAATTACTGGGTCAAATGGTATATTTATATCCATTATTTTAAGGTAATGCCAAATTGCGATGGGCAAAGGAGATGGACAGACACTTCTCTAAAGAGGAGATCCAGGCAGCCAAAAAACACATGCAGACATGTTCACGATCGTTAATTATTAAATAAATTCAAATTAAAACGACAATGAGATACCACCTCGCCCCAACAAGATTGGCTATGATCCAAAAAACGCAAAACAATAAATGTTGGAGAGGCTGTGGAGAGATTGGAACTCTCATTCACTATTGGTGGGATTGCAGACTGGTGAAAACTCTTTGGAAAGCAATTTGGCGTTACCTTAAAATAACGGATATAAATATACCATTTGACCCAGTTATTCCTCTGCTCGGAATATATCCTACAAAATCAAGGCCATTCACACCAACTGCTACATGCACATGAATGTTCATTGCAGCACAGTCCATGATAGCAAAAAGTTGGAATCAACCCAGATGCCCAACAACAGAAGAATGGATGGGTAGACTTTGGATTATATACTCCATGGAGTACTATACACTGATAAAGAACAATGATGATAATAGGAAACATCTCTCAATTTGGTCTCAACTGGAGGACTTTATATTGAGTGAAACTAGTCAGTGACAGAAGGACAATTATTATATGAGACCCCTACGATAAAAACTTAAAAGCATACTCATACATAACAGAAAAGACTCTTGGATGGCCACAAGGGTGGGGAAGGTGGGAGGGCAGGAAGGCAAGGGGCGAGGGTTTAGATTAGACAATTGTTAGAAATTTGGTAGGGTGAAATTAGTGACGATACACATTAGTAAGAAGATCAACATTAATGGGACTTCGACACAACTTGTGTACTCCTCCTCTCTTAACCCAATATTGTAAGCACAGAGTATGTACACTTTCATTTTTTTATTTAATAATAAGAAAAAAATAATGTACTTGGTGGTATGAGTCAAAAAAGAAAACATACAATGTGACTCAGCAGACAGGTATATCAGTGGAGTCCTTTTATTATTGATGTGGTAACAGTCATAAAAAATAAAAATAGTGAGGCACTGTACATGGTATTTTGTATGCATGAATCTAATTTTGTAACCAAAATAACCCAATACAATGGGAAATTTTATTATCCTTGATTTTTCTGATTCAAAAACTTTGCCAAGCCAGCCAAGTGCCGCCAAGTTGGATCTGACTCGTGGCGACCCTAGGGCCCAGGGTAGAACTGACCCCCAGAGTACTCAAGGAGTGCCTGGTGGATTTGAACCACCGACATTGTGGTTAGCAGTGGTAGCACTTAACCCACTACACCACCAAATATGGATGTTTCATAATTTCCTCCTACTTAAGAGTTCATATTTCTAGCCCCAGTATTCACTATTCTCTGTCACTAAATTAGATACAATAATTAAATTATGCCCTTCCAAAAAAAAAAAAATACATGTCGACTTGGCTAGTCTACGATTTCCAGTATTGTGTGACTGTCCACCATTTCGTCATCTGGTGTGATTTTCCTATGTGTTGTAAATTGTCGACGGCACTTGGCTTGGCTGTAAATTGTACCTCTATGATGTTAATGAGGATTAGTGGCATTTATGTTGGTGAGTCAGGACTCAATCTACAAGATTATAGTATGTTTTAAACCACTCCCTTTCAAGACATAAAAGAGAAGTGAACAGAGAAACATGCGGGAATCTCATACCACCAAGAAATCAGTGCTAGGAGTAGAGCAGATCCCTTTGACCTATAATTCCTGCTCTGAGAAGCTCCAAGACAAGAGGAAAATTCATGACAAGGACCAAAACTGACAGAGAAAGCTTTTGCCTGGGACTGGCACCCTGAATTTGGCCTTCCAGCCTATTAGAATGTGAGAAAATATATTTCTCTTTGTTATAGCCATTCACTAGTGGAATTTCCATTACAGCAACACTAGATAACTAAGACAGATACACTCCCAGCATTCCATATGGAAAGAAATATTGTTCTATACTTAAGAGATAAGGGAGGCCTCAGGGTGGAAGAGTATTAGAGTTGGATCTAGGAGAACAAGTTAACTCAGAGCAGCAACAGGCTGGGTTAGAGCAAGTTAGACCCAAGGACATGCATGAATTAGAACATGTTGGCGCAACAGTTAAGTGGAGACAGTTAAGTGAAACACAGGTAGTTTAAACTCACAAACCACACTGTGAGAGAAAAGACCTGGTGATATAGTGGTCTGCTCCTGCAAAGACTAAAACTCAAACCAAACTCTTTGCTATTGAGTCAGTTTCAACTCATAGTGACCCTGTAGACAAGGAAACCCTATAGGGCAATTCTACTCTATCCTATAGGGTTGCTATGAATCATAATTAACTCAGTGCACAACATCAACAAGGAAGGCAAAATTTGATAAGGTCAACTCTTGGCTGAGAACCACAGCAGATGAATAGGCAGATTGGGATGAATTTACAAAAGTCTTTGAAGCCACGCTAAGGAATTTTTTTTTTTTTTATTACATGGGCATTCGAGAGCCATGAAATCTCTTCAAAGTAGAAACAAAACATGATTTGGAATTAAAAGTAACTACAGCAGCACCCCAAAGATGAACAGCTAAGATCTTACATGCAAGTAGAACAGGTGAAAGATTACTGAGATGATCTAAGCAGAAAAGAAAGCAGTCAGCGCTGTGGAAATGGAATTTTTCAGGCTATGAAAGTATTACAAATTTTTAAGCTCATAACTCGCTCTCCAGATTGCTAAAACTAATTTAATGTGTTCCTCTTTATATCTAATTAAAATATAGCTCCAGAAGCCTTTACGATATTCTAGACCTACTTCACTTGTGGCATTTTTATATTTGAAAGTTATTAATATCTGAAACAAATATATTAACTATGCTGTTATTGTTGCTATTGGTGCTGTAAAGCTGGTTCTGACTCCTAGGGACCCTCTGCACCAGACAACGAAACTCTGCCTGGTCCTGCTCCATGCCCACAATCATTTTTATGTTGCAGCCACTGTGTCAATCCATCTCCTTGAATGTCTTTCTCTTTCTTGTGGACCTTCTGACTTACCAGGCATAGCAAAGTATATTAAGTATATATTGGTTATTTTTAATCTATTATAAACATTAGGGTTTTTAAAAAAGAAAACTACATTATCCAAGGGTTAAACTCAATCTAATTAGCAGTGTGAATAAAGGCTTTTTAATTTACTGTGGACAATTACGCAGAAGCAAGAGGCCAACAGAAGGTTAGGCCAGGTGCTCAGCAACCCAGGGCCTTTGCAAAGAATGACTTACAAAAACATTCATCAGAATCAAATGTGGACAGACAGTCACGAGACAATGTTTCTGTCCTGCCATCAAACTTACCAGTAATGCATAAAAAAACTATCAACATCTTTAGGCGTACTCAGAATTTTCATTTTTATTTTACTTGCAAATAAATTATAAATTAAATTGGAAACCAAAGAGTTTGTACTTTAATTGGTGCATTCAGTTTGTCAGTTCTTCCTGATAATGTGGCACTTGTTCATAATACCGCACAGAAACACTACTATAACTGCATGAATTAACAAAGGCAAGCAAATGATTGAAGATGTCTGTTTATCTCTTTCATAGTCAATCATTTCAATATCAAATTATATAATGCATAATTTGTTCTACAAGTAACTATCCTGCATTATGAAGCAAATATATAAACACAGAAAAATGTCATATCTCTGTAACAGTGACCAAATATAGCCAAACAACAAACATAATACAGAGTGTCAATATGACAGGTCATGTTTTCTTTTTATATTGTTCTCATTGTCATTCTATTCTGTCTCAGGAGGAATATGAAAATATTCCTGAGACACAGTCCAAAGCCATAAAGCATACAAAGAAAAATCAGCATCTCCCAGAGGATCAACTTATTATATTACCAAATTTCTTATTCATGAAGTTTGATCTAATTGCCTCAGCAAAGCAGTATATTATTTTTATGGATCATAATGATGCATGAATGTAATTACATTAGTGATTTTGCTATATTAGGAAAATAATGCCTGTCTTTAACAGCAAAATAGTGTTTGGTTTCTTTGAAATACATGCTATAAATTATGTATATGTTAAAATCACCGTGTCTATTTTAATAGCTTATAATACTATGACAAATACAAATTATAAACATTTTTATATACTGTTTTCAGCTTAAATACATGGTTACAATGTGTATAGGTGAAACTTCAGCCTATATAATTTTTATAATCAACATATTTCTTGCTTCCCAATAGTTCTCCAGATTGCTATCTGTAGTTCTTAAAGACAAAGATTTCCTCTCCTCTTGCCACAGTCTTGTAAAGTACCCCCAAATCAGTGAAGCATATTGTCAACCAAATTGGAAAAAGGCAATTCTTTTCAAAATTGTCTTTCAAATTCCTGATAGTATCATTAGTATTACAATGAGATTTTCTTAAAAATAATCAGTTTCATTCTTTCGAACAATTGACTAGTCTACTCAGATTTTAAAAGCATCTAATTTTCTTGGCAACTAGGCACCATCAGATCAGAGTTTTAGCTGTGAAGATCACATGACTTTTCAGCCAGACTGTGGAAGAAGTGGTTCATGGTTTTTCATCTGGTTTCACTCTCTCTTTCTCTCCCTCTCCCTCTCTTTTTTTTTCTTTCAAAAGCTTCAAATCATTTTCACTCCGCTATAATACATCAGAAGACCTGGTGGTAAAGTGGTTAAGAGGTTGGCTCCTATACAAAAAGTTTGCAGTTCAAATCCACCAGCAGGTCCTTGGAAACTCTGAAGGCAGTTCTCCTTTATCCCATAGGGTCACTAAGAATTGGAATTGGCTCCATGGCAACAGGGTTGGTTTGGGGTTATAATAGGTCATGTAGTCCCTGGTTGGTGCAAATAGTTAACACACTCAGCTCATAACTAAAAGTTTAGAAGTTCTACTCAGAGGTGTCTTGAAAGAAAGATCTGATGATCGTTTTCCCCCAAAAGTCAGCCACTGAGAACCCTATGGGACACAATCTACTCTGACACATATGTGGTCACCCTGAGTCACAGCTGTCTAGAGGGCAACTGGTCAATTAGTTACACTAGGCTGGAAAACATCAAAATTATTGACCTACCAAAAATTAATCTAGCTTTTTTAATTTTGTGGCTAATATATTTTGCATACTGTGCCAATTTTAAGCTGTTTAATACATGAGTCGGATCTGACTCGACGGCACTTGGCTAATATAGGAACAAGATAACAACAAAAATGAACTCAGATTTATTGAAATAAAGTCTCAAGTAAGTCTCTTGTTTTCATGCTCCTTGCACTTGAATTTGCCCTTTGATAAAATCTAAGTTCAGTATTATGCGTAAATAGAAGTCTGAACACTGAACAAGAGTTCAAAAGCTTATTTTTTTAACTGATACTCCAAGAAGTAGTCTCATTAAGAAAACTTGCATGTGCAGTTAAAAGTTATCACAAGCTGTGACTCAAAGGTTACGGATTGTGTTACCAGGCGGAATAGACATTGGCTGTCATCTGTCACTTCCATGTCAGCCTCCAGGGACTGTGACGCTACATACAGAGACTCTAATCCCTTTTTGTTAAGGATGACATTTGGGGCCTTTTCTCTTAACGGATACATTAGCATTCCTTCAGTACAGCTTTGCAAAAACGTGACTAGGATAGCCTGGGATTATTAAACCAGATGAAAGCCAGCTACGTACAAGAGCGTCTATGAACTGAATCAATAATACAACATTCATAATATACTTGAGTGTACTTCTTTGCCTTTTTTGCAGCACTTTTGAAGTTAAACAAAATAAATACTTTTTCAATCAGAAAACAGTGTTTGGTTGTGCAGGTCACAAATTACTAGTGTATTTGTAGGAAACCAATAAAGATTTTTCAAAAAAATTCTATCAATACAATAAGTCCAACTATATTAAGGTATTTGCGTTTTCCTGCCAAGATGACTTTTTAAAGGATAACTGATTCTTTTACAGTTTTAAAGGACCAGAAAGAAATCCCCTATGGATTTAAAATGAAGAATCTGTCTTCATTTACTTACAGACAGAGAAGCAAATGAAGATTCTCCACCCCATCCCCCTTTTTTTATTTTATTATTTCCAATCTATTTCCCATTTTTCTTCTAATTCTATTGATTTCATGATAACACTAATTTTTATAATAGAATAGATACAGAAGGCATATTATCAAATACACATTTTTTAAAATTATAACTATAAAATTTTGACTGACTAGACATAGTAGAATATAGTGAAGTGAAGGTCAAGGAATCTTACATTAAAATGCAAATATAGGTTTTAAGCATTTAGGTACAATACAGATGTATCTACAAATTGCATACATTACCCAAATGCCTAAAACTCTAAGGATTTTGACATTAGTTTCAACAAAAGATGAAGATAAGCAGTAGAAGGGATAATAGTGTAATACCTCAACAGAGTAAGGAGTAGAGAATAATCAGCTGCTATGGGAATACAAGAATGAATGTAAACTAATGACTTAGCTGGTCGAGGCTAGAATATAACTGTGGAAATTGGAAAAAATGAAAAACAAGCTGAAGACCACAAAGAATTCTTTTTTAGAAAATGTCTTCTGCCTTTGGGAAATGATAAGACATGAAATCCCTATGCCATGTATGTGTATCATTCCTGGTATAAAGTGCACTAATCCAGTCAATCAAATATTAATCCAAGGGACTGTCGAGACAGCATCTTAGGATAGATAAGACACGAGATGAGATTCCAGTTGAAAAATTATCATATATAATGCTTTGGTCAAATAACCACTATTACCCAAGGCTTTGTTTAGCAAATGAAAATCTGAAGAGCCAAAATGTTTAGAAAATGAGAGCTGTTATAAGATAATTTTCAAAGAATACTAAATAGTTACATACATAGAGACAGAGACAGAGAGAGTGAGGGCTAGGGATAGAGACAGAGACACGGACACGAATTAAACACTTCAATTAATGAGTAAACCAGTAAGGTGTTAAAACTAATTCAAAGAACAGACATACTTATAGATTAGGAATATTGAAATTAACTGATAATGTGCACAGTAGGGGAGGGAAATCAATGGAACCTCTCCTGAACAGAATTTACTGGGTTATTGGTAAGAATCATTTTCCATTTTGAGACTTAATTTTTTTCCAGTGATAGATTGAAACAATATAGGAGCAGAAGAAAGCAAAATAACTAGAACCTCATAAAAGCTAACTACTTATGTTTATCAAGACTATCAAAAGAGTAAAGAGACAACTTACAGACTTGGAAAATAATCTTCAGCAATAATAAAGCTATTCAGGGAATAATATCTAAAATACATAGAAAATGTCTATGATTTAACAGCAAAAAGAAAATTAACCCCATCAAAAATTTGTCAAAGGACTTGAACAGACACTTCAACAAAGAGATTGTTTGAATGATCAGCAAACACATAAAAAGATGTTCAGCGTCTTTAGTCCTCAGAGAAATACAAATCAAAGCCAAAATGAGATACCATTTCACTTCCACTAGGATGGCTAAGGTAAACAAACAAACAAAAACAAAAGTGTGCTGGTAGTGGTGTTGTGAAAAGACGTGGGGAACTATACATCCTCGTTATTGCTGGTAGGAATGAAAAATGGTACAGCCATTGTGGAAACCAGTCTGGTGGTTCCTCAAAAACCTAGAGGTACAGCTCCAACATGACCAAGAATTCTCCCCCTAGGCATACACTCTAGGGCTCTAACAGAAGTGACACAAACAGACAGGCACACTTATGTTCACTGCAGCACTATTCACCACAGTGAAATGATAGAAATAACATAAGTACCCAGAAATAAATAAATGGATAAGTAAATGTTATGCATATATACAATAGAATACTACTCAGTGATAAAGAAAAGATGAATTCCTGAATCACCTTACAATGTGGATGAACCTGAAGGACATATGTTGAGCAAAACAAATGTTAAATCACTAAAAGACAAATATTGTGTTCCCTCACTTTTATGAAATGCCGTGAATAGGTAAGCATACCGAAACTAATGTTCATTAATGATTGCCAGGGATATGAGAGGGAAGAAGAAGGAGAAAAACACCCTAGGTATCAGTCACATTTTGTTCTCATTAATAGGGAAGATGGCACCAAATTTGGGTGAAGTTTGTATAAAGTGACTAATATAACTGATGTTAGAAAGCTATACATAGGAAAAAAAAGATGAATGGACAAATGTTAGGTTGTGTGTGGTTCTGAAACAAAAAAAAGGTGGGCTACAGATGCTAATATTAATTAAACACAACCAATTACCTCATAGGGTTGGTTCTCTTGATTTGGAAGTTTAGAGCTGTGGTCTTGTTGGACAAGCCAATCAATTGAGATACTATTGTTCTTAAAAGTTTATGTTTTACCTCCTAGTATGGTAAGCAGTCTCTGGAGTGTTAAAAGCTTATTAATAGACATCCAAGATACAGCTACTGGACTTGTTAATCTAGAGCAAAAGGGAAAGAAGGAAATCCAAGAATCAGAAAAATAACTGGACTACAGGACTAATTTTGTCCATTAGTCACTGCTCCCACCACCTTGGGACCAGAAGAGCTAGATGGTACCCATCTACCACTACTGAACATTTGGATTAAGGACACAATAAATGAATCCTGATAAAAATGGAGAAAAACGGAGAATGGAACTTGAAATTTTTAAAGACTTCATACTTGCTGTCAGAAAATTCCCTGTGAATATGGTCCTGAGATCCAGCTTTGGTGTCTTAATGGTGGTGTTCTCACCTGCCAGACAGGAGACCTGAGTTCCATTCCTGCCGATCTAACCCTTACACTGTCTTTCTGTTGTTGGCTAGAAAAGACATCTTGGAAATCCTAGTGGCACAGTGGTTAAGTGCTACATCTGTTAACCCAGAGGGTGCACCAGACGCTCCTTGGAAACTCCATGGGCAGTTCCGCTCTGACCTATAGGGTCACTATGAGCAGGAATTAAGTTGACAGCAGTGGCTGTTGGCTTTTATGGACCTGAGTTGTTCTTCAAACCTTAAATGAAAATACTCCCTTAAGTCCCCTTTAATCTAAATAATAATTTAGCCCAAAGAGAAAACATTGTCAACTTTGATTACTGCATTAAAAAATACATAGATATGTGTAAGACCAAAGGGTCGACAGCTATTACAAGGCATAGATAAGAAAGTTGGGGACAGGAAGTTTCAGTAAATGAAAGTAAAACAACTAGAACTTAAATAAAAATATTGGCACAATGCGAAGAACATAAACAATGTCATTATTGTGCCTAGAAACTGTAGAATGAGTTTTTCTATGTATATTTTTACCCAAAATAAATATTTTTAAAAAACAATTATTCTGCATTACTACTAGTTATGTGAAATTTCTTGTGTGCTGTCAAGTAAATTTCAACCTATAATAACCCTATATGACAAAGTATAATTGTCTCCAAGGGTTTCTTAGGTTATCATCTTTACTGGAACAGATAACCAAGACTCCACCCATGAGCTAGCAGGGTCAAACTACCAACCTCTCAGTTAGCAGCTGAGTGCTTAATCACTGCACTACCAAACTCATTGCCCTTCAGTCAATTTTGACTCAGAGAGAGACCTTATAGAACACAGTAGCACTGCTCCACAGAGTTTCCAAGGAGAGACAGGTGGATTCGATCTACCATTTTTTTGATTAGAAGTTGAGCTTTTAACCACTGCACCACCAGGACTCCATGAAATAATAATGATATGGTATTTATAAAATGAAATAGCTCCCATAGATTCAGAATCATATAACACGGAAAGGAATGCTGACAATGCATAGTTTTCCATAGAAACACATTTTTAAATGGTTCAATATATTTTCTAGAGGTATAATTATGTCCTTCATAATTTAAGGACTAGGTAAACAGAGGAGTGAATAAATAATGGATAAAGAAATGAAGAAATGAATCAATAAACTAATACAGGATTCCATGTGGGAAGTGTTTTCCATAATTTCTTATCAGTGTCCCTTTATTCTCAACCAAACATTAATACATTTTCATCTCACTTTCATCCCTTCTTGTTTCTTTACAAATTTACCAATTTTTCAAATTTTTCTTCAGTCTTTCAATGGGTTTAACTCTTTTGTGTCCATGTTCTACTTTTGTTCAACTTCTTTATTTCTTCAGCCAAACACCTTTCTTTTTCTTACTTATCGAAACTTCTCCTACTGAATATAGGTTCAATAACTGATAGTAGAAACATAAATTTGAGAACATATACAGCAGGAATAAAAAGTCAAGAGAGATATTTTCCTTCTTACGTCTTTCTTATTTAAATTTTAAAGCCCTGTCTTCATTTATTGAAATAAAGATATAAATGTCTTCAACTAATATAACCATGAGGGAGAATTGTGAATTTTCACTGTACTCCAAATTGTTAAACCCATTACGTCTAAACAACACTGAAAACATTAGGAAGGGAAAGAAAACTCTAGAAGTGATAATCTTATTTCAGATGACATTCCATAAAGTTATTTCTTGAGTTTCTAAAGTGGGCTTGTTTTTTTTTAATACACATACACAGACACACACCATTTTGTTGAAGTGCCTGTCTTGACTGTCTCTGGTATCCATTTATTTCCCAAAGTAATTTCATTGTGTCCATTCCTCTGTAAAAGCATGTGACAATCTCTACCTCGGGCACCAGAATAAAGAAATGTATATATGCTTTCATTCAAAATAAATATGAAAGTTAAAAAGTGAAATATGATAATAAATGCTGAGTAAAACAATAAAGTTTTTTTTATTCTAACCAGGATCAATGAATCATCTATTAAACATCTTGTTTTTATTTATTATAATCTTATCCCAAATGAAGATTGCCAGCGTAAGTCAACATCAACCATAAATTGTTTCTAATAACACAATATGTTTTGTTTTTTTAAAAAATAGGAGCAGCAGAACTGACTCCAGACAGGTTAAGAAAAGATAACAATCACAATTATCTACACAAAATACTAATAGAAGAAATTCCACAAATTTGGATCAGAATCCTGTCTTCCAAATTGATCTCAATAGTTTATTACTACAATTTAGCATTCAAAACCACCACTCAGCTGTCACTTTGTTGTACTGTAGTGGCTTTCATGTTGCTGCAATGCTGGAAGATTTGTCATCAATATTTGAAATACCACCAGGGTCATACATGGCACACAGGTTTTAAGACAGCTTCCAAACTAAAACAGACTTGGCAAAAGAACCCTGGTGGTTTATTACTGAAGAAAACTAGCCAGTGAAAACTGTATGAATAACAGTGGAACATCATCTGATACACTGCTGGCATATGAGTCCCTCGGGATGGAAGGCACTCAGAATTTGGCTAGGGAAGGACTGTCTCCTCAAAGTAGTGTTGATGTTAATAGTGTGGATGAAGTCAAGTTTCCTGGACCTTTATTTACTACTATAGCATGACTCAAAATGAGAAGAAACAGTTGCGAACATCTATTAGTAATCAGAACATGGAATGCACAAAATGTGAAAGAAAATTGAAATTCATGAAAAATGAAGAACGCATAAAGGTTTATTTCCTAGACATCAGTGAACTGAAATAGACTGGTCCTGGCAATTCTGAATCAGATAGCCATCTAGTCTGGGAGGTCTGACTAGCCCTAGAAAAAGTCCTACCTACCTCACTGCTGAATATCACTATGGTTACCTTTGACGTACTGCCCTTGGGAAGCTAGGCACTGATGCCGGTGCCTAGCCTACTCTTCAAAACAATTTTGGAACTCTTTTTCTGGAATGGCCATCAGAGCTGTCATCGTATTACCCTTGCTGTCCTGAATGGCATCAAAATGTCTTCCTTTCAGTATTTCCTTTATCTTTAGGTAAAGAATAAAGTCACTGGGGCCAGATCAGGTGAGTGGGTAGAGTCTTCCAACACAGTTATTTGTTTACTGGCTAAAACCTCCCTCACAGACAGTGCCATGTGAGCTGATACACTGTCGTCATTCAAAAGCCATGAGTTGTTGGTGAAAAGTCAGGTCCTTTTTGCTAACTTTTTCATGCAGCCTTTTCAGCATTTCCAAATAGTAAACTTGGTTAACTGTTTGTCCAGTTGGTACAAATTCAAAATGAATGATCTATCTGATATCAAAAGAGGTTAGTAACATCATTTTGACTTTTGATTTGGGCTGATGGAACTTTTTTGGTCACGTAGAATTGACTGACTTCCACTGCACACTTTGATACTTTGGTCCAGTGTCATTTTGTTGCACCCATGTGTCATCACCAGTGATACCATGGCCCAAAACATTGCCTTGCCTCTCCAAAAGGTCTTGGCAAACTTCTACTCTCCTTTGCTTTTGTTGATCAGTGAGCTCTTTCAGGACCGTTTTTGTACACACCTTTCTCACATCAAAATTGCCAGTTGACATTTTCCTAGACTGTTTCTCTATCCATGTTTACCTGTTCTGCTATGCTTTTCACAGTAGGCTGATGAATGATGCACAATTCGACACATTTTTGCAATGTGTTGTCAGTTCTCCTCATTACTGCCCACCTTGACCTCTTTTCATCAGTGGTGCTTCCTCTCCCCTCAGAAAAGCATTCAATCAATTTGTACATTGCCGTTTACCTCATAGCATTATCCCTATAGACTTGGGCCAACATGTTCCTGATCTCACTTCCACAGTTGCCAAGTTTAACAAGGATTTTAATGTTTGTTCATTGCTCTAATTCAAGTTTCTACATTCTTGTGACAACACATCAAAGCACGAAAACAAGGAACTCCACTCCGCAAGACACTGCCACACTTTGACATGAATGCAGCTGTGAGACACTGATGTATCAAGGCTATGAAACCTTACTGAGTTGTTTGTGCGGTGCTGCCAACAAAAATGCACAGTGGCAAGTTTGTTAACTTAATTGCCAGACTTCACATTATATCAGGAATGACAAACTGAAGAAGAACATTGACACTGTCATCATCAAAAACATCATTTCCATGCTGTCAGTGATAGGGTAATATCTTTGCTCCTCTAAGGAATATAAGTTAATATGACAGTTATTCAAATTTAGACATTAAGTATTGAGACCAAGGATCAAAAAAGATTTTTACCAACTTCTACCGTTGGAAATTGATCAAACATTCAGTCTGTGTGCATTGATAACTATGGATGATCGGAATGCAAAAACTGAAAACAAAGAAGAATCAGTACTTGGAAAACAGTCTAGCTGATAGATATGATGCCAGAGAACCCATGATACAATTTTACAAGACTAACAACTTCTTCATGACCAATGTCTTGTTCAACATGACATTGGTCATGAAGAAGTTGTTAGTCTTGTAAGTTCACTAGATAGAATATTCAAGAATCAGGTATATTACAGGAAAAGGATGATGAAAAGCTCAATGAAGCCAAGTGCCAAGTGCCGTCGAGTCGGATCCGACTCATGGCGACCCTAGTATCAGTCAAAACAACATCAGCGCTTGATAGTGGAACAAATCATTGGTTGCTTATACGTGAGCTCAAGCTAAAGGTGAACAAATTTAGAACAAGTCTGCTAGACCCAAAGTGCAACATTCTATATAAAACCAAACCAAATCCATTGTCATGCAACAAAGTCTGACTTGTAGTAATCTTGTAACACAGAAGAACTATCACTTAGGGTTTACAGGTGCGACTAGTGGATTTGAACTGCCAAGCTTTTCATTGATGACCTAGCTCTTAACCACTATGCCTCCAGGACTCTACCTTGAGTGCTCTGCTCGTCTCTAGATTAGAAGCACTGAGCACTAACAACCAAAGACAAGTTGTAAGATGACATGAAGAAAGCAAGAAGTCATTAAAAACAGTCAGAGAAAGGAGACCCCAAAATGAATGTCAGAACAGATTTTTGAAGCTTGCTCTTCAAGGTAGTGTAGCTAAGAGAATGGAAAAAGTAATGAAGTCAAAGAGCTGAACAGAAGATTTAAAAAGGCAGTTCAAGAAGACATAGTAGTGTGCTATAATGAAATGTGCAAAGACCTGGAGTTAGAAAAGACAAGAGAAAAAAATGCTCAGAATTTCTCAGACTAAAAGATCTGATAAAAACACTCAAGCCTTGAGTTACAGTACTGAAGGATTTTATCAGTAAAATATTGAATGATGCAGGACACATAAAAAAATAGACTATAGAGTCACTGTACCAAACAGAATTGGTCAATGTTCAACCATATTAGGTGGCAGCATACGACTAAGAATCAATGGTGTGGAAGGAAGAAGTCCATGGTGCACAGAAGGCACTGATGTAAAATAAGCCTCCAGAAACTGACATAAGTTTCAACAAATGGATGCAATGCTGAAAGTGCTCATTTGTCTATGTCAAGAAATTTGGAAGATAGCTACGTGGACAACGCACTGGAAAAGACTCATATTTGGGCTCATAACAAAGAAAAGTGATAAAATACAATGCAGAAGCTATCAAATGTTATCACTAACACCACACAGAAATAATTTTCTTTTTTTCAAAAATGATTACCTCAGTGCATCGACAGGGAGCCACCATAAATTCAAGCCCAACTCAGAATACAACACGAAATAAGAGCTATCACTACTGATGCTTGATGAGTCTTGACTAAAACCAAAGAACACCAAAAAGATGTTCATCTACATTTTATTGACTATGCAAAAGAATTTGACCTTGTGGATCATAAGAAACTATGGATAACATTTTAAAGAATGTGAATTCCAGAACACTTAATTACTAGAACACTTATATAGAACCTGTACGTAGACACAGTGGAAGTGGTTTGAACAGAAAATTGAGATCTTGAATAGTTGAAAATTAGAAAATATGTGTGTCAGATTTGGACCCTTTCACCATACTTATTCAACCTGTATGCTGATCAAATAATCCAAAACCTGGACTATATGAAGAAGAACGGGGCATCACAATTGGAGGAAGACTTACTAACAACCTGCATTACCCCAATGACAGAACTTTGCTTGCTGAAAGAGGACTTGAAGCACTTACCTATGAAGTTCAAAAACTGCAGACTTCGGTATGAATTGGAAACTCCGGTGGCACAGTGATTTAAATGCTACAACTGCTAACCAAAAATTCAGCAGTGCAAATCTACCACACACTCCTTGGAAACTCCTTGGAGCAATTCTGTACTCTGTCCTATAGGGTTGCTAAGACTTGGAATGGACTTAACAGCAGTGGCTTTGGATTTTAGTTTTTCAGTATGAATTACACCTTAACATAAAGAAAACAAAAGCCTCCAGCTGGACCAGTAAGCAGTATCAGTACAAACAGAGAAAAGATTGAAGTTGTCAAAGATTCATTCTACTTGGGATCTACAATCAATGCACACAGAAGCAGCAGTCAAGAAATCAAACCATGTATTTCATTAGGTAAACCTGCTGCAAAAGACCTTTTTAATGTGTCAAAAGCCAAAGAAGTCACTTTGAGGACTAAAATGCTTACTCCAACCATAGTGTTCTAAGTCATGCATACAAAAACTGTACAATGAATAAGACAGTCTCAAGAAGAATTCATTCAGTTGGGGCATTACTGAAGAACATTGAGTATACCTCGGACTGCGAGAAGAAAGAACACATTTGTCCTAGAAGTACAAACAAAATGCTCCATGGAAGCAAGGATGGTGAGTCTTGGGCATACTTCCAACATGTTGTCAGAGGGACTAGTCCACGGAGAACACGTTTGATAAAAGAGAGAGTCAGTAAAAATGAGGAAGGCCCTCAAGGAGAGGGATCGGCACAGCAGCTACGACAATGTATTCAAGCATAGCAATGTTTATGAGAATGGCACAGGATGAGGCAATATTTTGTTCCATTGTGCACAGAGTTTCTATGAGTCAGGACCAATTTGCTCACATCTAACAACAGCAGATTGTCTCAAAGGCAATGAGTTTAGTTTGCTTTTTGTTTTTTGTTTTGTTTTTTGGCTTTAGCAACAATGACATGCAAGATAACACACATGACGACTACAGCAGTGTGGGTACTCCTAAAGAAAAATGGACAGCTCACATATTTGAATGGAATATTGCTCAGGATACTCCAACTTTAAGAAATGTTTTTTGTCGTTGTGTATGTACTTCTGCTCTGACTTGACCTTAAATAGTAAGCAAAATCTATATACTGTTCTACTCAGTTTAGGAAAAGATGTACTGGTTTTGTTATCAATGTGAGTGGCATTTTATTTTTACTGATATGTTCTATCTAATTATGAATAAAATGGAAGGATGTTCTTCTGCTTGGAAGGTTTTATAAGATACAATTTTGTGATTCATGTGAACATGTACACAGAGATTTAATCAGTATAATTCGTAAATTTAATAAGCACTTAAATGTGTAAATTTTGTCTGAGAGAATATACTGTTATTAAACATTGCCTTATCCTACCAGAGTACATGATGTTTCAAATATTTTCTGCCTTCTTGTTTTCACATTTCAAAACTAATTTTTAATTACATATTTTCCTTCAGTGAAATATGTATACTGTGATCAATATTAGACTTTCCCTTAATTTTTATAATATCTAAAATAGAGTACACTGGAACCCTGGGGTACTAACTTCACTTAGCTTGGGCTGCTAACGAAAGTGTCAGTGATTGGCACCTACCAGCTGCTCCATGGGAGAAAAGACTCGATAATCTTCTCCTATAAACATTTTAGCCTTGGGAATCCTATGGTACTTCTACTGTGTCCTATAGGGTCACTATGAGTTGGAATTGACTGGTGGCACACAACAATAAAGTTCATCATTTTAAGACAGCATGATGTGTGTATTTTTGCTTAAAGCAGTACTTGTTTTCAGAAGAAATTGCAGAACTACAGTCACATGTGAAATTATATAATCTTTAATTCTTCATGTATGATAGATGCCCAAAGCCAGAATCAAACCCACTGCCATGGAGTTGATTTGGACTCATTGTAACCCTATAGGACAGAATAGAATTGTCCCATAGAGGTTCCAATGCTATAAACCTTTATGGAAGCAGAATGCCACATCTCTCTCCCACAAAGCAGGAACAGCTAGAGGGATGGATGATTTTTGGATTAGCCATCAAGGACCTTAAACACTGTGCCACCAAGACACCTGATAGAAATCTATATCCCTAAATCCACTAATTTCTTACTACTGGCCAAAAATAATTGAATGGATCCAATGCTACAGAAACTTATGGGCTGACTGACAGGCTCTATTGCTCAGGTTTCAGAAGTATTAAACTGAAGCTTCAACTCAGGCAGTCAAGGAAGATTCTGTGAGCGACAGCAAAACCACTCTACATGGATGTGGTTGCCTGATCACACAATTTTCGGTGCCACACAAGATAGTAGCAAAGCAAAAGCACCATGAGTCTATCTACATGGCACTCCTGAAATGTGTATGTACCTGTTGAGAGGAAGGGGAAAGGTTAGATGATAAAGCAGGAATAGGGGGCAGGGAGAGAGTGCTGTGTCTCCCCCTCCTCCCACATAAAAATGTGGAATGTGTCCCTAAATGGCTTTCTAACTGCTAGCTCTCTCTGCTTTCACAGATGCTGTAAATAATGGTAGAGACAAGGGTTCTTTTATTCCACCCTGCTGCTCCACAGAAATGACTTTCCTCTAACAGGACGTAGAGAGATAGCTGACTTCTTGCTAACAGGCATCCTAGGATCTGTCTCATTAGAGCTTGCTCTTTTACAGGTGAATATTTTCTCACTGATTATTTTCTTGCACAGCATTTCTTTCCAGAAATGTTTCATTTAAACAACCACAAAACAGTACTTTGGAGGACTTTCTTTTTTGGATGAAATGGTAAACATGGAGCAACACCACCACCAAAAAAGATAATTATCCATTTTTGTGTGGATTTACTATTGGATATAAACTAGCAATACCTTTATTTTGGATCCTGAGTACTATAGATAAAACATTTAATTGATTTCATTTTCCTGTTAGCATCATTAAGTTTGAAAGATAGCATTGTATGGCTCCCTCTGGTGTTTAATGTAACATCTAAAAACTGATATTAATTTGGTCAAAGATAAGCAGGCGAGAAAGTAAATAAGGCAAGTAGTTGTCTCTGATGCAACAGATTTGAGGATAGATTAGCTGGAATTGTTTTTCCAATAAAATGTCTTCATAACTGGGCTATAACAATGTGGTTATTATTGAAAAATGTCTCTTATCTGGCAACAACTAAGAAGACTCCTAGCTTGCACTGGGCATTTTGTAACCACTTGGTGCTATGCTGAGTAGGCTGTCCCCTCTGTCAATGGGAGCCACAATTGAATCCACTCCACAACTCTCTAGACTAACCTCTGTGTTGTGCTAACTGAATTTAAAGAGCAGATAAAAGAATCAGAAAGATGCCAAATGATATAATGAAAACAAGAGAAACTCTGTGAAGAATTTAAGAAGAGATATATAGGGCTTCTAACTCATAATTGCTCACTTTTCTGTTTTTTATTTGCCTATTTACAAACAGGAGCCCTAGTGGCTCAGTGGTTAAGTGTTAGGCTTACCATCATAAGGTCAGCAGTTCAAATCCACTAGCTGCTCCTTGAAAACCATATGAGGTAACAATTCTACTCTATTCTACCAGGTTAGCATGCATTGGAAGCAACAGCTACAAGTTTTTTTTTCCCCTTTTTTTGGTTGTTAAAACTTAAGTATTCTAACTCGAATCACAAAATTTATATTCTGTCTTATTTAAATACATGGCAGTAGCAGTGTAAGCATTTAACTGTGGTCATGCAGAACCTCAACACAGCCAAAGAGGCAGTAGTTGAAACAGAATAAAGGGATACTGCCTGGCCTAAAATCAGAAAAAAGTATGCATTAGGGTTACATATTTCTCCCATACTTACTCAGTCTGTATGCTGAGCAAGAAATCTGAGAATCTGGACTCCATGAAGAAGAACACGGTACTAGACTCAGTGAAGACTCGTGAACAACCTGTGCAGATGTGCAATGCAGGTGACACAACCTAGCTTGCTGGAAGTAAAGATAACTTGAAACATTTACTGGTGAAAATCAAAAACCACAGCATTCAGTATAGATCACATCTCAACACAAAGAAAACAAAAATTCTCTAGCTGGACTCATAAGAAACTTGATAAATGGAGAAAAGATGGGCCTTGTCAAGGATTTCATTTTACTTGGGTCTATAATCAACATCTATGGGAACAGCAGTTAAGAAGTTAAATGACCTACT
The DNA here is from genome assembly GCA_028571685.1 of Heterohyrax brucei. Lineage (NCBI taxonomy): Eukaryota > Metazoa > Chordata > Mammalia > Hyracoidea > Procaviidae > Heterohyrax > Heterohyrax brucei. Next base: position 81,891,703 of record CM053144.1, read on the forward strand.
GCACTGGGCAAAGCTGCTCCAAAAGATCTCTTCGAAGCCTAACAATGCAGAAGTGTCACTTAGAGGACTGAAGTGAGCTTGACCCAAGTTATGGCATTTTCAGTCATCTTATATGCATATGAAACCTGGATAATGAATAAGATGAATAGAAGAACAACTAATACCTTCGTGTTGGCAAAGAATAGTGAACATACCATAGACTGCTGGAAGAAAGAACAAATCTGTTTCAAAAGAACTACAGCTAGAATGCTCATTAGAAGCCAGGATGGTGAGACTTTGTTTCACTTGCTTTGGACCTGTTATCAAGAGTGGCCAGTCCCTCAAGAAGGACATCACGTTTGGTAAAGCAGAGAGGATCAGCAAAAAAGAGGAAGATCTCCAAGGAAGAGGACTGACATAGTGGCTGCAAAATGGGCCCAAACAAAGCAACCACAGTGAGACTGGCACAAGGCCAGGCGGTGTTTCCTCCTATTGTACAAAGGGCCGTTGCCACTAGTCAGAGCCAACTCACTGACACCTAAAACAACCACCAAAACCATTAATGTGGTTGTTTTTCTACCCTTTAAGATCTATTTGGGACTAATTCTAGACCCTTTGCATTCTATGCTCAGCATTAGTTTATCCTTCTGTCAGTTTTGTGGTTAAATGTTATTAAAGCCTATTTTATGGATGAGGAAACTACATTCCAAATCACACAACTAGTAAATTCAGATTGGCACCTAAGACAGTTTTATAGCAAAGTCCCTACCCTCCTTCCTCTTTCAAGTCTCAGAATTCATACTAAATGTTTCTTAACCATATGGCATGGTTCTAGTTTATATTGACCCTCCTGCCTTTTTCTTGTTTTAGATATTGCATGCACTCACCGATAAAACCGCTAGTTATTTGTTAGATATTTTACTGTTCTTTTCTTTCCACATAGTTGTTAAGCATCTGAAATTCTAACAAAATATGGAATCAGGGAGTTAACAATGTTTCCAAAACATCTCTTATATAATTGAATAAAATACAAAAAAGAAATGGAATAAAAATGCCTAAATAGTTGCCCTTGTAGGACACTGACTGGATATTTATTTTGTCTCATATCCCTGCTAAGAGCCTGAGAGGTAGTATATGGAGAGATTAAAATCCCACAAATTACTTACTGTTTCAGTGTTTGAGCTTTCTGATTAGCAAACTGAAGATAATGATATTACCTACATTTCAGCATTATTTTCTTTATTATTATTATTATTTTTATTATCAGCATTATTTTCTTAAGTGACTTCATTGATATAAGCCAAGCCAAGCCAAGTGCCGTCGAGGGCTTAAAAATAATAGCTTGAAAAATGGGAAATGGGAAAAATGGGAGATCATAAGTATTTATGTAAGAAATTGAGACATAGTAATAGAATCAACTGCGAAGCTTGTTATATAGTATGTGAATAAGTGGCAATGCTGGGACCTGAGTTAAGGAAATTGGGATCCAGCATATGAAAATTCATTAATGCACAGCACCATTTTTAGCAGGATAATCTGCCATTTTAGAGTCTCTCTGCATGAACCTTAATTATTATTTTATTTTCCTTTATTTAAAAAAAAGTCACTTCAGCAGGTCTTCATTAAGAGGACACTAGAAGTAAAGAGTGAAAAGAGGAGTATGCTGTCACAGTGGGAGGAGAGCAGATGGAGTGCAGATAAGGTGGGCATGCAAAACTGAGTTGGGTTGTAGACTTTCACTTGGTCACAATAAAAAAGTTGCTTCATTTTCAGAATGGCTCGAATGGAAGCTAAATTGAAAGTCACCACTTCAAGGTCACGGGGAATGTTTCCAGCTCTTCAGTAGTTGAGCTCTTTGAACCATTTTCCTCCCCATTCATACAAGTAATTTAAGGCTCCTGAGAGTAAGAATTAACAGGAAGGCATTGGTAATGGGGCATCACAAAGGATCCCTCAGGCTCTGTGATTGACAGCCACAGCTGCTAACACAAAGGGGGGTAGTTTGAGTCTACCAGCCACTCATTGGAAACCCTATGGGGTAGTTCTGCTTTGTCCTAGTAAGTTCACTATGAATCAGAAGCAACTCAACAGTAATAGGCTTGGTTGGTGGTTGTTGGTTTGAGAGGTGCAAATATTTTGTTCTCATACTACTAACTTAAAGACTGGTAGTTAGAATGCCCTCCAGTGGTGCCAGGAAAGAACTGGTTCCACATCCTCTTCTGAATATGGCCTGAATTTTTGGGGGTTACCTGACAATATACTGCTGCTGTGCTTTTCAGTGATCTCCAGATTACTGCATTCAGGTAGATCACCTTTTGTGGAAATAGTCATAAGTATGGACCTTTTCCAGTGAATTGGCCCAGTAGCTGTCCTCCAAATTTCTTGGCATAGGTGAGTGAACACTTCCAGTACTGCAGCCATTTACTGAAACATCTCAGTTGATAGCCCATCAATTCTTGGAGCCTTATTTTTATGCCAATTCCTTCAATGTACCCTCAACTTCTTCCTTCAGTACTATCAGTTCCTGATCATATGCTACCTCTTGAAATGGTTGAATGTTGATCAACTCTTTTTGGCATAATAACTCCCAGTATTCCTTGCTGCTTCTTTGCATGCTTCCAACATTGTTTAGTATTTTCCCTGTAGAATCCTCCACTATTGCAACTCAAGGACTGAACTTTTTTCTTCAATTTCTTCTGATTGAGACATGCAGAGTGTGTTCCTCACTTTTGGTTTTCTATCTCCAGCTCTTTGCAGAAGTCATTATTTAATACTTTTGGTATTCTATCTTCAGCTCTTTGCAGAAGTCATTATTTAATACTTGGTCTTCTTAAGTTGCCCTTTGAAATATTATGTTCAGTTATGTTACTGCATCATTTCTTCCTTTTGCTTTAGCTACTTGACTTCCAAGAGCAAGTGTCGGATTCTCTTCTAACCTCCAATTTGGTCTTTTCTTTCTTTCTGTCCTTTCAATAGCCTCTTGCTTTCTTCATGTATGATGTCTTTTATGTCATTCTATAACTCGTCTGGTTTTCAGCCATTAGTGTTCAACATGTCAAACATTTTTGAGATGGTCTGTAAAATCAAGTGGGATGTGCTCAAAGTTGTACTTGGTTGTCACAGATTTTTAACAACTTTCTTCAGTTTCAACTTGAACTTGCTTATGAGCAATTGATGGTCCACATGAGTTTAATACACACAAATCTGGTTGTCATTCTAAGTCAGACTATTTATAATGTAAATTAATAACCATAGGTTAGGAATTCCCACAGAATTCTGTTGTCTCCCAACACATATCCTGGCAGGGAGTATTATCTAAGCACCAAAGGACTGTCAGAGATCAAAGAAGGAGGAAGGCATCATCTTCCTGCATCTATTAGTCCTTGGGCCATTCTTAAGAACTTAATCTTCATTGCCCCTGTTCCACTATTTTATCAATACGCTACTGTTGAATGTTGCAAGACAGAAGTGCTCAGGCACTAGAAGGCAAATTTAGTTTATAGGCTTAAGGTAAATACTGCCCAAAGTATCTAAAGTTCATTTTTCTAGCCCCAAAGATGGTCTTCAGGATGCTCCGAGAGATGTGAAATTTTAGAAAAAGGAATTCTTACATTTATGAAAAATTAGTTTAGTGTATAGATATAATACCGACTTGACTTTGCGTATTTGCTAATTCATTTGAAAAGATGATATGGAAGCACCTCTACTACTGTTTCCCTCGTCTTCTCTGTCTTTAATGGAAATAACACTGAGCTTCATACAACAAATGTGCCAGTTATCATAGAACTATCTTCTCATGCAGAAGTTTTACCAAGGAGGAGTTTAAGTTTAAATAGGAATCCTTGAATAATGCCAACAGCTAACATGCTCAACCGAAAATTGGAATACTGGAGGTCTGAGTCACCCAAAGGCATTTCATAAGAAAAGCCCAGAAATCTACTTCTGAAAAATCAGCCACTGAAAAACTGGTGCAGCAAAGTTCCACTTTGACATGCATAATGTCAACCATGAGTTGCAACTGATTCAAGAGCAGCTAGCCCTGATAAATCTGTTCTGGGAGAGAAACAGTTAAGAATAATTCTCACTCTACAATTCAAGGAACAATTCAAGAAGTAGATTTATAAGGCTGCCTTCGTGTCTTTGTAATAGTATTGCCTTGGTTATAATCATGTTTTAATTAAATGTGTCTGATAAAAATCTGATTCATTAAGCCACCCACGGATCAGCTAAGTGAGAGTTCATCAAATCACATAACTAATTCAACTAAATATGATGTAAAGAACTAGGGATCTCCACATTTTTTAATTGAAGAAGGCATATTTTTTACCAAAAATTCTTTCAAAAAAAGATCAATTCTTTGAAACATTAATGTGAGTTCTATATACACAAACCTGACTGTCAGCAAAAATCAGCCTTTTTATCACATAAATTAATAATCATAGGGCTAGGAATTCTGTACTGAGACTGTGTTTTGCAAAACAAATACTTTAAAACAAAAGTGAATTTGAAAACCCAATATTTCAAATGTCTCTGTGATAAATGTCTTTGTCCTTTTATAGATTTTTTTCATTCATATTTTACTTTTCATTTAGACTCAAAGAACCAAGGACAAAACATTCATATTTATGTTTTCAGGTTAATGGGATTTAATGTTTGGAATAGGTGCCTAGAAGCTTAGTTTTTGACCCTGTGTCAAGGCCTAATTCTTCACACATGTATCTACTTTTCAATGGTAGAGTAAATACATAATTCTAAAAGGTTTCAACTGTAATTTGATTCAATCAAAGAAAACCAAAGGGAGATAATTTCTAAATAGCAAAAGCTCTTTTGAAGACTAAATGAGTGATTTAGTTTTATCACTCATTCAGCATTATTTAGTGTGATTTTATCAGTGTTTGATTATGTATATATTCGAATGTCATAATTTTATGCTTTTCTCTGTCCTTTGAGAAGTCCTCTAAGGAATTACTACATATTACATAGAACAAATCTTCCAAAGTCAAGAAGTGAAGTTCACATGATGCCAAGCTAGCTGTAGGACCCAGAGTGAGGGCTTTGCTGGAACATCCGTTTATATAGTAAACACAGGCCACACTCCTAAGGAAACTTGCTTTCAGCTGAGATCTGCTTATAGCAGATCTCATCATGGAGTTGATTACATCATTATGTAACTGCAAAACTACATCATAACTGCCCAGCCAAGGTGACACACAACTTTGACCATCACAAATGCCTATGGGATAAGGACTCTATACTGACAAAGCAGCATATCCTGGTTTAGACTCTGTGAAGACTAGTTTTATGTGAAAAGTTGGTTAAATGATGGAATCCTGTTATTCAGTTAACCATTAATCTAGGTGTTGCTCTGAAGGTATTTTGTAGATGCAGTTAACATCTAGAATCAGTTGACTTTAAGTAGATTATCTTTGATAATCTGGGTAGACGTCATCCAATAAGCTGAAAGGTCCTAAGAGCAAACTCAAGGCTTCCCTGAGAAGAAGATTCTGCTTCAAGACAGAAGCACCAGCTCTTGCCCAAGAGTTTCCAGCCTGCCAGCTTCTTTTTTGAGCCTCAGACTTGCCAGATTCCACAATTACATTAACTAATTGCTTGAAATAAATCATATATATCATAATTGTTTTGTTTCTCTGGAGAACTCTGACTGATAGACTCAGCCAGCCAGTCATTTGAATCCCTGTTCTTAAACTTACTGTGCAACTGTGGTGAGTCACCTCTCCATTTTTAAAATTAAGAGAATGATGCCTATTCCACAAGAGCGTGAAGATTACATGCAATAAAACCTCCGTCATGTGGAGCCAATTATCTTCTATCAGACCTACCTCAAAAATGACAGTTTTGACTATAAAGACATACATCTTTGGTTCATTTGTGGTGCCAGTCTTACTCCCTGATTTCACTAGATATCCACCAGATATCTGCCACATGCTCTGTATTTTCTCTGGTCCGGGAATACAAAAAAAAAGTGATGTTTTTTATGCTTGAGGCTTACCTAATGACCAAGTGTTGCTTCTACTCTAAGTTGTATATTTTATCATTTGATTTCATTTTATGGTGAAGAATTTTTTAGGAGTAATTTGAATTAGACTTTGATACTATTAGAGTTTTAGAAAAGGTGAACAATGTCCACAATACAAATCACTCATTTGAGAAAACATATGTACTTTCAAAATAGGTCTCTTTGTAGAGATGTTTGGTCAGAATACCTCTTACAAAAGTTGCAGCCACCTTTTTCTTTCTATTTTATATTTAACCAAAGTTAGATTGTTTTCTCTGAAAAAAATGTTTTGAAGATCTATATTTAAATTTTTCTGTGATATGTATCTGTATTCCCTGTACTAAATAATTCATTTTCCCAACCTCTCACTGACACATTTTGCTTAAAAGTAGATTAAATACAAGAAGGAAACTAAAGCATTTCCATTTTCATTCTTCTTGAGATAAAATCTTCTTCTTAATCTATATTTTTGAACTCACCAAAAAGAAATAAGTCAAGTAAAATAAATCTACATAATAGAAAAAAATATTTGAGGAAAAGAACACTTATACAAGAGACATGAAATTCCAGACTTTGAAAGTTTGCTGTCTTCTCACCATGCAGATTCACTCTTGCCCTTAGGTGCTGATTAACTCTTTTGAAAATAAATTCTACAACCACTGATATGGAATAATTTACCATAACTTTTAAATCTTTACATCTCATATGAAAAATACCTTTAACTTGTCTTAGTGTTTGCTTGTTAATAAGTAGCTTGCAGGAAATGGGATGGTACTCTTTTTACACTTAGGTTAAACACCTTGTCCTTCAGGTATAATTGTGCAGTTGTACAGACCGACATTTTTAGATTAGCTGTGATTTTCAGAGAGAAGCAAGCTTAATTGAATACAGCTTTCCTTCTGGAAAAGAAATGATGCAGCACCTAATATGTTAGAAGCCATTTTATTTATGTATCTAAAAGCTTTTATGTGAGCAAGGTCTGAAGATTTAGGAGCAAGGTAAAAAGGTACCAAAAATTGAGTGTTAGATTCTCTTATTTTTCTTCTCAAACTATTTATTGACTTTGCATAAAAAGTCCACGTTGATGATCATAAAATGAGCAGTAGGTGCTCAGTGTATATATATATTTCCATATGTATGAAAACCCAGGTGGCATAGTAGTTAAGTGCTCTGTCTGTTAACCAAAAGGTTGGTAGTTCAAATCCACCAGGCTCTCCATGGAAACTCTATGGAGCAGTTCTTCTCTACCCTATAGGGTCACTATGCATCAGAATCAACTCAACAACAGTGGGTTGGGTTGGGTTTTTATAGGTATATATATATATATATATATATATGTTTTAAATATGTTGCTTGTACTAAGACAGCTGTCAATCAACTAATGGTTTCTCTCATCATTACAATCTCAATTCTTCAAAACAGTATTGACTAGAAATGGCAATTGTAAATATCCCTTATGTTTATTATTTTCTTATTAGTATTTCCACTCTGGTATTATAACAAACTCCTACACAGTTAAATCATATGTTGGGAAAGTACCGAGATTATTTTGTAGATATTATTTACTTATGATATATCCTAGCATGCACACACACACACACACACACACACACACACACAGACACTCCTAAACACACAGGTGGTCTAATGGTTATGAACTTGGCTGCTAAGCTGAAGTTTTTGAAGTTAGAAGTCCCCAGCAGCTCCTCTGGAGAAAAGATCTGGTGATCTGCTCTGGTCAAGATTACAGCCTAGGAAATCTTATGGTGCAGTTCTACCCTGTCATATGGGGTCACTACAAATTGTAATCAACTCAGTGGCATGTATAACATATATACATAAACACACACCGACACACATATATTCCCTGTCCAGGAATGTGACTCCCATACAACGATACCCAAAATCAAACCCACAGCCACAGAGTTTATTTCAACTCCTAGCAACCCTATAAGGCATAGTAGTACTGCCCCACACAGTTTCCAAGGAGCACCTGGTGGATTTAAACTACCAACCTTTTGGAAAACAGCCATAACTTAACTACTACAACCCCAGGGTTTCCTAAGATTGGCTAAATTTTATAGGCCACTGACTTCTTATAGATGGTTCTTCTCTCATATTTTATCTTTCCATTGATCAGAAAAGGATTCGGACCTAGGGGCATAAACCATTAAATCTTACGTATACAGCTTTAAGAAACAATCTGAGTAATACATAAGCATGTACTATAAGTGGGAATAAAAGTTGTTATGGTAGAAATTTAGTAATCATTTTAGCTGACATTTAATTACTTTCATTTTAAGATTTAAAACAAACTGATTCTACCATTTTTATAGGCATTTATGGTATTTTTAAAATTTTTATCATGCTTTGGTTAAAATAATAAAATGAGTAGTAATGAATAGACATTTAACTACAATTTACTGTTTAGCTATAATTTCTCCTGCAGTTGCAAATGGAAATGAATAGCTAAGCCAGTCCTCAGTAAGAAATAGATGGAATCAGTTGCATGTGTGGCCTGAAGCAGTTGTCTGACCTCAAATGAGTTTTAAGTCGTGTATTACTTTTCAATCTATTAAGTAGTTTTATTTCATTGAAGTCTAAACTCCTTTAATAATAAAAGTAAGCTGCATTGGATTATATTTGGCACCTGTAAATTCTTTCTGCTGAGGAAAGGAATAGAAACCTGATTTTTCTTGAATATGTGGAATCAGTATAACAGTAGTTTAGTAATAGCTATGGTACACGTAATATTTCATAGGAAAATAACCTAAATAAATTTCATGGTGACAAACCTCCATTTTTATAGCACTTATTTAGTAGAAGTTTAATTCTAAGTGATACGCAATATAAAGAAGCATGCTGATAAATAAGTAGCTTGAGTTCATATTGTGACAGTTACATGATATAAAGAATCTCTCACAGTTTGCTAAGACAAAAGCTTTATTTTTAATACCCACTGAGTTTTTTTCAATTCTTAATGTAAGGTAAAATTTATTGATTTTATCTACCAGTGATCTAACACGAATTCTACATCAATAAAAGGTCAATTATAAAGATCAATAAAGATCATTTTTAAAAAATGGTCCTCAAATAGATCTCAGTCTAACATAAACTTACCATAAGACTGAGAGGTGATCTCAATCCCAGGTCTTATTTCTCCACATTAATTTGTAACCATCTCATAATCCACCTTGGAGAATAACAAGAAGTCCAGTTCTTCTTCATGTGACTACTTTTTAAACATATTTACTAAGAATCCTGAGTATGGGGTTACACAGAGCAAAGAGAAGATTTTCTGATTTATCTTCTTAGTAAAAGAGGTTGGTGGTACCGTTGGTGACATTATCTTTTGCTGCTGCCTGTGGTCGTTGTTAGAACTTTTCTTCATAGACTGGAGGACAACTGGCTCACTCAGCACTACTGCCTTCCTGCTATGGGTAGCAACCCAGTCCACCAGTCAATTCTGAAATAAAGGCAATGCTAGTTTTTAATAATGTTAGATAATCATTAGGAGGATTAAGCTAGGTTCTCTAGAGAAGTAAAAGTATATATACACTTCTGTGTATCCCTCTTGTGTATACATATGATGGTACAGAGAGAAATAATGTTCAAAGAAACGGTTCTTGGGGTTTTAGATGCTGGTAAGTCCCAAGACTGTGGGTCAGGCTGGAGAACTCACCTGACTCCTGTATGGGGCTAACAAATTCAAGACTGGCAGGTCAGACACCACACTGCTGGCTCACTGGCCATGGAGGCTGATAAACCCAAAATAAGCAGGTAAGACAGCAGGCCATTGACTCAAGTATCAAGAACCAGATGATGACTAGCAGGATTCAGAGTGACCAAAAGCCAGAGAACTTTGCTAAAACATCCATATACATCAGATGCAGGCCACCCCCTGGGAAAACTACCCTTAGAACTAACAGATTGCACTGTGATTGGTAAATAGGCACCTGCCAAAGACTCCAAAAAACATCTGTATCTGCAACTGACACTTCGAGCAACATTTGATCAGCTGGACCACACGGCCTAAATGGCAGAGTAGCTCTTCACAGCAGCCTGAATCTTCTGCAGAGTTGCAGAGCTTTATCTTGTTCTAGGCCACACTCAATGCTAATAGATTAATAAATAGGAAGGGGTAGCACACTTTAATGAGGGATATGTTGTCACCAAAATCCTAAGAACCCTATGAGGTGTTATGCCTCCTTTTTAGTTATGGGAGGGGCCAGGTGCAAACTCCTACCTTTACTTTAAAAGTAGCATCTCTACATGCCCCACACCACTTGACCCCTAGAAATTCAGTGAAGTAGAAGGTGTCTAAATTTTTGTCAAATCTATTTACCTCTCTCAAGCACACAAATGTTTTACCAGTAAGTCTAGAATCACTGACATTTCTCCTTTTTAAGTCTAGTTTGTATAATGTCTTCAATGTGATGGACTACTGCAACATCTTATGAAGAGAAAAGGTGGCCAAATTCCCTGCAATCTAAACTGTGATAAAGAGCTGAAGAGGTGATATGGCTTTGACATGGCACAGTAAAAGTGTATGGCTGACCCTGTCAGCTGAAAGCATACTGCTTCTGACATTCCTTAAAAACTGGAATCAAGACAAAGTTATTGGCCAGGTCAGTAACTGTACATAAGTACTATGAGTTTATTAATTTGTTCAAGCAATGAAACCACATCTGGAACAGCAGTTGCAATCAGATCCAGTACCTGGTTAAGTTTACAATGATCCACTGTTATTCTCCAAGATTGACCTGTTATTTTCCACATTATAAATAGGTGAGGTGAATGGCGATGTGACGGGAATCACCATCCCTACATCCTTCAGATTCTTGGTGGTGGCAGTAATCTCTGAAATTCCTCCAGAAATATTGTACTGCTTTTTGTTCACTATTTTCCTAGACAGAGAAGTTCTAGGGCCTTCCACTTGGTCTTTCCTACATTATAGCCCTTTATCTATTTGTCGTGGATCCAGTGTTGATGCTCTGCCTGTTGCTGAGTATATTTATGCATTCTAGATTGGGAAAATCAACACAGGATGGGTCTGGGGACCCACTGCCTACAGGTGAGACTGGGATGGATCTGAGCTAACACTCCATCAATAACCTGAACCCATATGTCCTCACCCAGTCTGTTAGGCTACAGTGATGTTTTGAGTCTCTTAGAATTAGTGTCAGTTCAGAGCCAGTATCCATTAATCCAAAAAATGTTTGATTATCCCCTTTTCCCAGTGAATAGTCACTCTGATAAAATGCCACAGATCCCTTTTGGGAAGGCTGGGAAAAATAGTAACATAAAATTTTGGCAGTGTTGTGGGGTCCTTCAGTAAGGGGAAGTCTCTTTTCCTTCTTTCAGGGTGTTGCAGATCTGTAAAATGACTCAAATCTAGGAATTGAATAAGGGGCCATGACTCTCCATTCTGATCACTTGACCTTAAATTCTGATTGTACAGATCAAGTGAATATTTAGTAGCTCTCCCATCTATTTCACTCCTATGAACACCATGACTAAGTGGACAACACCGTAAGTCTGTACTATTCAGACTATTCCGATCACTGTTTTGACTCTGCTATGTATTACAGTATCCACACCCACCCGTCTTTCATCATTTGAGGGCCACCAACTGCCAGCTACCACTCTGGGGTCCAATCAGACTTGTCGTAGTTGAGTGTCTTAATTCAGTTCAAGTAGTTTCTACTGTCAAATCTGATACATGAAATAGCAATCATATCAGTCTTCAAAGATGCTGGGGCTGTCTTTACAAACTCATTCCTCACTGTTATGATAATAAATGTCTCTGGGTACTCTATGGGTAGGTAAATGGATGTAAACTTATAAATACATTCTAACATGCCAATTTCTCTAATCTTTGGGGTACCGTCTTCTATGGTATATGAAGGCAAGTCTGATACTTTGACCTGATTTAATGTATTTCACTACGTAAGCTATTATTTAGCAGCCAACCAAACAAAGAGTTAAATCCCTCCTAACCCCTTGAGCTGAAACTTTGAAGACTCTGTGCTTGGTGGGCTTATACTAATAAACTCAAGCTGATCCAATCTTATATTCCTTGTGTCATTTTTCCATACCCCTAAAAGCCATTCCCATACATGTTCCCCAGTTTTGTTTGTACATATCAGAAAATTCAGACAGTGATCTTGAAATGTAACATATCTCCTTCTAGATCATACTTTGTATCACACTTAATTCTAGCTACAAGTTCAGAAGCAAAGATGGGTGTTGAGGAAGTATTTTGAGAACATTTGGCAATATTTTTAAGGTATCTTTCTTAGTGGATGCCTGGGTAATCACTCAGACAGTGCCTAGGTGACATCTCAAAGACTCTGCAGACACAGCTGAGTTAATCTCGTCAGATCTGAGTACAGGAGCTAATTGTCTTTCTAAGTTGGGTGATTTAGCAGACAGAGTAATCTCTTCATATGAGAGTGAGAGGGCTTGTTCTCCTTGAAAGATGTGATTCAGTGGAACTTGGGGGCTCAGTGTCCCCAGGTTCCTGATTGCATGCCCTGTATCCATTTCTTCCCAATCAATGTCCTCAACTTAAATTCAGACACACTTCAAAGTCAGGAATTCAACTGATGTTGTAATTCAGCCAATTTTATGATGAGAGTCTAGGTTTAGTTGTTGTCAACAACAGTTCTGTTATCACAAGATACAAGGTTTTCTTTCAGTGCTCAACTAGGAACTTTTAGGTTGTTTACACAGTTACTGAGCTGTGACTCTGAAGTCCTGAGCTCATTTCTTTTATTGTCCACTTTGTCTAGTGAAAATAGGGCCAATCAACCAGCTTCCTTATGCTTCTCAACCTGAAAACTCAAAGTATCAAACAGGTGCTTACCCAGAGCCTTGCCTTTTGCCACTGCTTGGGGGGGGTGGTATTTTGTGTATTTCTACTGACACCTCCTGCCATGGATTAGCAGTGCCCTCTTTACTACTGGAAGCAGGGTAATCAACATCTTTAAGACTAACCTGACTTAGAACCAATTTAAAAACTCAAATTTACGATTTAGTTTCTCTAGAACTGTTCCCAGTACCAAATGATTCAGGCTGTTAGGATAAACACGGTATAATGCCTTGCGAAGTCAGTAAAACACAGGTAAACATCTTTCCACTGTTCTCTGATTTCATCCAGTATCCATCTGCCATCAGCAATGACATACTTCATTTCATGTTGTCTCCTGAGTGTGCCTTGAATTTATGGCAGGTCTCTGTGGATACTCTGCTGCAAATGCTTCTGAATGATCTACATCAAAATTTCACTTATGTGTAATATTTGTGATATTGTTTGATAATTTCCACAATTGGTTGAATCACCTTTCTTTGGAATGGGCATAAATATGGATCACTTCCAGTCAGCTGGCCAAGAAGGTAATTTTCAAATTTCTTGGTATAGTTCGTGAGTACATCTAGTACTGATCCTTTGTTTCCAACTTTGCATTCTAATCACCAATAATTAGGAATGCATCCTGATTGCATATATGATCAATTTTAGTTTGCAGAAGCTGGTAAAAAATCTTCAATTTGTTCATCTTAGCCTTAGTGATTGGTTCATAAATTTGAATAATCATTGTATTAACTGGTCTTCCTTGTTGTGGGCTAGCAATCTTTAACCTACTTTACACGTATGTTAAAGGTGAACAAATAAGCAAATATATTTTAGATAATCGGAGCTAGGTTTTTCATGAGAGGAAAAAAGTTACAAATAAGGGAAGGGGAAAACTGAATTATATATCCTAAGGTATTAGGTGGAAATCAAGAGTACTAGTATAAAATCATGCTAAAATTAATGAGTAGGTGAAGTTTGAAGAGAATCAAGATATCTGTCCTGTCTCAAAATATCTTGCTAAGATATTTACAAAGTTCAAAGGAAAAACTTCCACCTTCATAATGGACAAACCCAACACATACAACCTTAACCAAGGGATGAAAGCTAACATCAACAGTAACAAAATATATGAACATAATATACCCTTGGCATAATACAGTGAGAAGGTAATATCTTTTCTGTGGTATTCATGCAGGAAAATGTATAATCTCAATACAATTACGAGATGACACCACAAAAATCTAAATTGAAGGAAATTCTACAAAACAATCAGTTCTCTTTATAAGCACAAAAGAAAGGAAAGATGGATAAAATTTTACAAATTAGAGGAGACTAAGCAACTATGGTGGTAAAGAAAACACAGCTCAGGCTGCTAACCAAAAGCTGGCAGTTCAAACCCACCAGCTGCTCTTGGGAAACTCTGCTGGGCAGTTCTGCTCTGTCCTAGAGGGTCACTACGAGTCACAATTGAGTGATGGGACCCAACAACAACAGTAAAGGACCTACCATGATTAAACGTAATTTGGGACCCTATATCAGATTCCGGGACAAAAACAGAACATTAATGGAAAGTTGTGAAATCTAAAAAGGTCTGTAGTTTAGTGTTATTGTACAAATGTTATCATGTGGACAAGTGTATGGACGTTCTCTGTAAAATCCTCAATGGCTCTGTAAGTCTAAAATTATTTCAATATGAAAAGTTGAAAGAATTCACTAAAAAAGGGGTGCAAACATTGCTTGTGAAGCTAAAAAGCACAAAACTAATTATATTTAATAAAACAATTTAAAGTGACAATATTAACTATTTGATTTCTATTAAATACCATGTAGAATTAAGAACAATCTAAGATTTGGTTAAATCCCATAATTGGGACAAACTCGTCCTTAAGCAATGTATACACCTTCACAAATACCTTCCTGTCCTTTAATCTCTCCAAATAATACCTCATTATTACCTATTTGCCATGACACAAATTTGACCCACTTTTATTGCTACTTTATGCACACTATCTTTTTCATCTGCCAGTTTATGTTTCACTTCCCATTGCAAACACACAGGCACTGCCTTCAGTTTGGCTTCTCATTCCAGTACTTTTCTTCTGCTACAAATCACTACGCAATAAGGAGAACTTGAGCTGATGACAACAGGGAATATGAATTCATACCACTGCAAATCAAAATAATTAACTTATGCTGTACTGATACATAAGGAACCAAGGAATCAAGATAAAATTTAAGTAATAAGTAGGAGTTAGGTAGGGGACGGTTTAGACAGAGACAATTAAAAAAAAAAAGCAGAAAGAAAAGTCGTAAGTGATTACGTTTGGAAACATCCTTGGAAGAAGTCTGGTCCAATCTTCTCATTTTACAACTGAGTAGTTGGAGGAATAGAGAATTTCCCAAAGTCACATAGGAACTAGACTCTCAAAACTACAAAATTAGTATTCTTCCCCCCCATACTATTCTAGCTGAGTTTGATGGAGAGAATGATTACTGTGTTCAATACCAAAAGTTGTAATTCAAAAGGCAGATTGTGAAAGGATTTGAATGGCAAGTTATGGAATTATTGTTTATATTGAAGGTTTATTTATAAAGTGGTTCATTGACTTGTACTCTTTGTTTTCAATATTCTAGAGTCCTCAGATATATTTTTCTCTAGGTCTCAGAGTTCTTATAGGTTGAATGGCGATAGTAATACCCGGGTTCAGTTGATTGTATGTACAGTGAAATACATCTAAAATTGCCCAGGGGTTAATAAATAATGGTCATTATTATTATATTATTGCTATTTTATAATGTCTATAATAATTGAATATACCATACGGAGGTACATTTTAGTTGCTTCCTCCATTATCTTATTCATTCATATATTCTGTATTTTATGAACTTTTTGTGATTAAACAAAACATTAGGATAAAATGTGAGATTGGAAAGATTATTTCAAAACCTAATGGTACAGTAGGGATACAACAAATTTGGGGCAGTTGATTTTAAAATTATGAAGATGTCTTTAAGAATGTATAAGCAAATTTCAGGTTTAAGCTGTTCATGTGAATACTTCAATATAATGCAGCATGAGGGCACTCTAAAACTGAGATACTTGGTATGATGAAAAATGACTACCTTAGGTCTGAATCAAAACTCCATTCTGAATTAGGTTTTGTCCTATCCTAACTGCTCATTTCTGCCTTCTCAACAATAGAAACTGTGATATGTAACTTCTTGTGAAACTATAATCACCTTCAGAAAACAATGGAAGGGGTGAAAACGTGGTTTGTGAAGAAATGTTTGTCAGTAAATATTTGTCAAGGTGATTGCAGGGGAGTGCTTGTTTAGCATGCCCCAGGAAAAAT
Organism: Heterohyrax brucei; assembly: GCA_028571685.1. Classification (NCBI taxonomy): domain Eukaryota; kingdom Metazoa; phylum Chordata; class Mammalia; order Hyracoidea; family Procaviidae; genus Heterohyrax; species Heterohyrax brucei. The sequence goes on from CM053144.1 coordinate 81,907,907, forward strand.
ATAAATACAAATATGTAGAAAATCACTTGCTAGGTTGGCTCTGGAAAGTCTGTGTTAGAAAACAGGTTGGCTAACCTTGTAAGGTTTTAACTTCCTATTGTCTTGAAGCTATTTGTAAACCCAAGTGCCCATGATTGTTGTCATACAAAGTGTGACAATTAAGTTCGCAAACCCATCCTAGAAAAAGTGCTACCTATCTCATTGCTGAAGTCCACTATCGTCACCTTCAAGGCACTCTCCTCTTGGGAAGTTATACACTGACACCAGTGCCTCGTCTACCTTTTAAAGCAGTTTTGGAACTTTTCTGGAATGGCTCATATAACCCTGATGTCCTGAGTATTGTCAGAATGTCTTCCTTTCAATGTTTCTTTTGTCTTTGGGAAAAGAAAAAAAAGTCATTGGGGGCCAGATCATAGGAACAGGAGGGTGTTCTGATACAGATCTGTTTACTGGCTAAAAACTCCCTCACAGACAACTACACAATTAAGTTCATGAACTTGCCACCTTGCTGCTGTGCACAGCGGCCACGCCAGAAAGTGTTCCAAAGTTGCGCTGAAGGATGGGCTAGGCTCTGACATTGATGGCGTAGCTTCCCAAGGGCAGTACTTTGAAGGTAACCATAGTGATATTCAGCAATGAGAAATTAAGCTTGTGGACTCAATTGTCTAAACGTATGTACTCCCCTCCTCATTCTTCCATATGAAAAGCTCACTTCTCCATCAGAATTTTGGAACACTTGGTCCTTCTGCTTTGTACCCTGTGCTTTCTAGTTCAAACTATATCTCTTTGCCCTTAGTAAAATTCTGCTTTTGCCATTGATATATTTCAGCAAACAGATGCAGAACTGCAAGTGCTCACTCACCTAAGCCAAAAAATTGGGAGAACAGTTACCTGGCCAACCGATTGGAAGAGATCCATATCTATGACCATTCCAAAGAAAAATGATCCAATCGAATGCTGAAATTACCTAACAATATTGTTGATATCACACACAAGTAAAATTTTGCTCAAGATCATTCAAGAGTGACTGCATCAGTATATTAACAAGGAACTGCTAGAAATTCAAGTTGGATTCAGGACAGTTTGTAGAAACAGGGATATCATTGCTAATGTAATATGGATCTTGGCTAAGCAGAGAATACCAGAAAGACATTTACCTGTGTTTTGTTGACTGTGCAGAGGTATTCAACTGTGTGGATCATGATAAATTATGGCTAACATTGTGGAGAATGGGAATTCCAGAACACCTAATTGTTCTCTTAAGGAACCTGTGCATGGATTAAGAGGTAGTCGTGTGAACAGAACAAAGGGACCCTGCATGGTTTAAAGTCAGGAAAGGTGTGTCAGGGTTGTATCATTTCACCATACCTTTTCAATCTGTATGTCAAGCAAATAATCTGAGAGGCTGGACTATACAAAGAAAAACAAAGTATCAGCATTGGAGGTTGACTCATTAACAATTTGTGTTACACAGACTACACCACTTTACTTTCAAGAAGTGAAGAAGATTTGAAACACTTACTGCTGAAGATCAATGACCACAGCCTTCAGTATGGTTTGCACCTCAACATCAAGAAAACAAAAATCCTCACCACTGGACCAGTAAGCAACATCATGATAAATGGAGAAAGAACTGAGGTTATTAAAAGTTTCATCTTACTGTCAAAAGATGCATTGCGTTGGGAAAATCTGCTGCAAAGGATCTCTTTAAAGTGTTGGAAAGTAAAGATGTCACGTAGAAGACTAAAATGAGTATTTTCAGTGCATCATATGCATGCAAAAGCTGAACAATGAACAGAGAAGACACATGAAGGATTGACACCTTGGAATTGTGGTGCTGGAGAAGAATGCTGAATGTGCCATGGACGGCCAAAAGAGCAAACAGATCTGTTCTGGAAGAAGTACAACCAGAGGACTCTTTGGAAGCAAAGATGGCAAGACTATATCTTACATACTTTGGACATGTTGTCAGGAACACTCAGTACCCAGAGAAGGACATCATGCTTGGTAGAGTGGAGGGTGAGCAAAAAACAGGAAGACCCTTGATGAGAGGGATTGACACACTGGCCACAACAATGGGCTTAATCATAAATACGATTGTGGTCATGGCACAAGATCAAGCAGTGTTTCATTCTGTTGTGCATGGGGTTGCTATGAGTCAGAACCAACTCTACAGCACGTAACAACAACAATTCTATTGTTTTACAGTATAACCAAAAACTGATGGTATACTAACACAGTGGGAAATCTGGAACAATCAAACCTGAAGTTTTCAAGGGAGATTCTTATGTCATCATTTGTTGGGGTATGACGATTGTGTCGTAATGAAAATTTCTTAGAAATAAGATAATCAGGTATAAGAAAGTGATAAGCATAAACCCAGTTGATGTTAAAACAGCACATCCTAAGCTAGTTTATGGATACCAGTATTCTTTTAACCTTTGAAAGAATTTATGTTTGCTGCCATCTTGGCAATTTTGTCACAACTGTCTAAGGTAATAGCTTAACTGGAAACTATTAAATGCCTGCCATGTTATCCAAAAGTGTCCTTGATCTCATGGCTAGAGAGAAATTTATTTTGATATAAATTGTAAGAATAAACATAGTGAGATTACCACATTTAAATTTACATTCATGAATAAAGCCAAACCTACTACCACTGGGTAGATTTGGACTCATAATAACCCTGCAGGACAGAGTACAACTGCACCCATAAGGTTTCCTAGGAGAAGCTGGTAGATTTGAAATGCTGACCTTTTTGTTAGCAGCCACACTCTTAATCTCTGGACCATTAGGGCTCCCACCTAAGAACAGGCAGTTTCATTTTATGTGTACACATCCATGAGCCCAAAGAAGGTATTAAAATTTGTTTTTAATGAGCTATTCAGTTTCATGCTAACATTATTATGTTTATGTTTGAAGTTTAGTAGTATTTAAAATGTCAACCCAGGAAAAAGAAGTAGCAATCAAGAATGAATTAAATGGTTAAAATATCTTTGGGATTAAGTTTACAATGAATTTCTTCTCTGATCATGGAAAAAAATGTGTAATTATTAATTAACTTCATTCTTCAGTCACTGGAACACTAAAATGTATTCCAGGTTGTTTATTTAAAGGTTAAGCTAAAAAATCTTTCAGTTACTAGTTTTGAATGAGAAAATCCATGTTTATTAACCTGTTAGTGTTAGAACGAAGAGCCCTGGTACTTGGCTGCTAACTGAAAGGTGAGTGGTTCTAACCCACCAGCCACTCTATGAGACAAAGATGTAGAAACCTGCTTCCTTAGAGATTTCAGCCTTGGAAACCCTGTGGGGCAGTTCCACTCTGTGCTATAGGGTTGCTATGCATCACAATCTGCTCTATGGCATGAGTAGTAAGAACAAATTTGTTTTCAAGCAAATTGTTTTTCAATGAACAGAAAAATCAATCCTAAGAAATAAGCAATGAATCTTTGCTTCTTTATTTATAAATACACTGACAGGAAAAAATTTGTCATCACCACAGAATTACTGAATTAATGAGTAGTAATTTTTAAAAAACTTTAGATAAAAAACAAAACATACACAGATTAAGCAAAGAGACAACTGTAGCTATTCTTTAACACAATTTTATTTGAAGAAAATAAAATGCTTCCTAGGAGGAGAAAAACAATCAATGCTCACGGTCTTTAATCAAGAGCCAAATAACTGATTTTTTTCATTTGAGATTCATTAAATGGAAAGCATCATAGATTGAAACATTTATATATTAACTCTTTAAACTCTTGAGAAATTGATACTTATTAATAAGCCATAGAAAATACTTTCTTACCAGGTATTGCACTTAAGCAGTTCATTAGAATGAGTTTGCAAGAGTAGCTAACTGTAGGGCCATATCTGAGTCAATAATACTACCAGTGGCTTCAAATTTATTAAAAAAGTACAAAGAGTCCATTATGTATGCAGAATAATACTTCCACATTTGACTCCCTGCTAGCATCTTCTTCTGTTTGATTCTGGCCTTACAAGCCTGTAATCATGAAGCTTCAGGCAACTAGTCCTTTAATGCAAAAATTGAAGCAGGCTGAAAAGACTATTTCCAAAAGCAGGTAACACAGGCTTGTGCCCTACAGTGCTGTATGATACAATTCAGAGAAAGTTGTATTGCCACTTAAATTGTGGACAAGTGGAATGGGATCAAAACAGGCCAGCAGGCATTGTGGGATGGCTGCCAAGAGGGTCTTACAGAAAAGTGTCTCATTGTCACCTTCATTTCAGGGAGATAAATGCTTACCAAGGAGTAAGTGATTTGTTCTGGTGCTGATTACAGAAAGTAAGGCGAGCTTCTGGACGGAAGCTATAAAAAGAATAGGCTGCAAGTCTTAAGTGACGCATTGCTAATTTGGAGACTTCATTCCTCCTAAATTTCATTAGTGATGACACCACTATGAGAAATGTGTTTGTGCAAGAAGTTATAGGAGGCTGAATACAGAACACTGGAAACTCAATTACCCTCTGAATTAATACAGGCTGATCAGCTCCTGGCCTTCAACAGGGATACTACCAGCTCTGCTCATTTTTAATAACACTTGATTGTGAGCACACAGTCACACGGCCATGAAAGCAATGAAGGGCCACGTGCTGCCAAAGGCAATGAAGTAATTTCAGCATCAGTGTCTTGCAGAACAATTTTACATATATGCATACAGACAAATATGTAAATTACATATGTATATGTGTACCTATTACTACTGAATCAATTCTAACTCATAGCAACCCCATAGGACAGAGTAAAAGTGACCCTAAAATTTTCAAGGAATGCCTAATGGATGGGAACTTCCAACCTTTAGGTTAGAAGCCCTTTAGGGGCTTAGGTTAGTAACCATTATGCCACCAGGGTATCCATATATATGTATAGGAGATCTGACAATTAAGTCCACAAACTTAATTGTTCTAAGTGTTAGGTTCTCATTGCTGAATATCACTACAGTCACCTTTGAAATACTCCCTGTGGGAAGCTATACACTGACACCAGCACTTATATCACCCTTTAAAGCAAGTTTGGAGCTGTTTCTGGAATGGCCTTTGTGCACAGTAGCATGATGACAAGTCCACAAACTTAATTGTGTAGTTGTCTGTGAGTGAGTTTTTAGCCAGTAAGCAAATAACTGTATTAGAACACCTTCCCTACTCATCTGCTCTGCCCCCCAATGACTTTTTTCTTTACCTGAGAATAAAGGAAATACTGAAAGGAAGACAATTTAATGACATTCAGGACATCAAGGGTAATATCATGACAGCTCTGATGGCCATTCCAGAAAAAGAGTTCTAAACTGCTTTAAAGGGTGGACTAGGTGCTAGCGTCACTGCATAGCTTCCCAAGGGGAGTGCTTCGAAGGTGGCTGTAGTGATACGCACCAATGAGTTATGTAGCACTTTTTCTGGGATGCATTTGCAAACTTAATTGGCAGTCCTCAGAAACACACATACACACACATTTACAAACTCTGGTGGATTGGTTAAGAGCTAGGCTGCTAATCAAAAGGTTGGCAGTTTGAATCTACCAGGAACGCCTTGGAAACCTTATGAGGTAATTCTAGTCTATGCTCTAGGATCCTGATGAGTCTATGTATACTTAGTAGTCTCTTTGATTTCTCTGAAGAGACTATTCAGTCTCTCTGTAAACATGAATCCTAAAAATCTAGCCCATTACCATCAAGTCAGTTCCAACTCAGAGTGTAGGGCTGTAAAACCGCACACATGTAGACTACCACATCTTCCTTCGGCAGAGTGACAGTTGAGTTTGAACTGCCAACCTTTTGGTTAGCAGTCAAGTGCTTAATATCTGGGCCAACACAGTCCTTTTAAAAATACGAATCATTTTTAACAGGCAGAAATATGAACATTAATTAAGCCTGGTTTTGAAAGACTATGAACAATGTTAAGTGCGTGTATGACATGTGAGCATAGAAAATCTTAAAGCTTGCCTTTGTAGGTTAAATGGTAGAGTGAAGATGGAGCACAGACTTTCTCTTTCCCACTTCCAGAAAATAAAGCAAAAAGTAAATAAGAATTTTAAAAGTGAAAAGAAAAACCAATATATCAACAAACTAGAACAGTAAATAATGTCATACATAAATTGTGGTCTGATTTAGTCAATTTCTAATCCTACTGTCACCTCTCAGAAGTGGTACAGGAGAAGTAGATCATAATCCCACTTTGTTGACTAAGTACTCTTTGGAGAGAAGCAGATTGAGGTTTCAGCAAGAATAATTATAATACTGATTACAAGAATCTCTTTGAAAACTTAGTGGACTCGAGTTCTTACTCTGACCTTTTGGAGCACAAATTAATCTCTCGAAAGCCTATAAAAACCCATTACCCCGTTTTAAGGTACAGAAATTACCAAACTGTTGGATCTTATCACTCATGGAAAAGCAAACACATACGTCCAGAATTAACCAACCAACTGTCTCATTAAGTAAACATTTACATCTCAAGGAAATAAACTTTACTAATCTACCCCTCCTCCCTTTTTGTTGTTGTTGTCGTTGAGTGCTGTCCAGTCAGTTCCAACTCATAGCGACCCTACGAACAACAGAATGAAACACTGCCCAGTCTTGCATCATGTCCACAATCGTTTTTATGCTTAAGGCTGCTGTTGCGGCCACTGTGTTGATCCATCCCGTCGATGGTCTTTCTCTTTTTCGCCTACTCTCCACTCTACCAAGCATGATGTTCTTCTCCAAGGACTGATCCTTCCTGACAATATGTCTAAAGTATGTAAGATGCAGTCTTGCCATCTTTGCTTCCAAGGAGCGCTCTGGTTGTACTTTTTCCAGATCTGTTTGTTTTTTGGCGGTCCACGGTACATTCAACATTCCTCTCTAACACCACAGTTCAAAGACATCAATTCTACTTTGTCTTCTTTGTTAATGATCCAGCTTTTGCATGCATATGATGAGATTGAAAATACCATGGCTTCAGTCAGGCACATTTTAGTCTTCAATGTGACATCCTGACTTTCGAATACTTTGAAGAGGTCCTTTGCAGCATATTTTCCCTGTGCAATGTGTCTTTGATTTCTTGGCTGCTGCTTTCAAGAGTACTGATTGTGGACCCAAGTAAAATGAAGTCCTTGCCAACCTCAATCCTTTCTCCATTTATGACAATGTTGCTTACTGGCCCAGTTGTGAGGATTTTTCTTTTCCTGATGTTAAGGCGCAATCTATATTGAAGGCTGTGGTCCTGGTTCTTCATCAGTGTCTCAAATCTTCTTCATTTCCAGCAAGTAAGGTGGTGTCAGCTGCATAATACAGATTGTTCATGAGTCGTCCTCCAATCCTAATGCCTCATTCTTCTTTCTATAATCCAGCTTCTTGGATTATTTGTTTGGCATACAGGTTAAAAAGGTATAGTGAAAGAATACAACCCTGATGCACACCTTTCCTCACTTGAAACCATGCAACGTCCTCTTGTTCTGTTTGCGTGACTGCCTTTTGATCCACGTACAGATCCCTTAAGAACACAACTAGGTGTTCTGGAATTCCCATTCTCTATAATGTTAGCCATAATGTGTTATGACTCACACAGTCAAATGTTTTTGCATAGTCGGTGAAAGACAAGTAAATATCTTGCTAGTATCCTTTGTTTTAGCCAAGATCCATTGGACATCAGTGATCATATCCCTGGTTCGATGTCCTCTTCTGAATCTAGCTCGAATTTGACAGTTCATTGTGAATATACTGTTGTGGTCACTTTTGAGTGATCTTGAGCAGAATTTTACTTGCATGTGATATCAACGATATCGTACAGGAATTTCCACATTTGGTTGGATCACTTATCTTTGGAATGGGCATAAATACGGATCTCTTCCAGTCAGTTGGCCAGGTAGCTGTCCTCCAATTCTCTTGGCATAGATGAGTGAGCACGTCCAGTGCTGCATCTGTTGGTTGAAATATCTCAATTCATATTTTATCAATTCCTGGAGCTTTGTTTTTCACCAATAACTTCAGTGCAGCTTCAATTTTTTCCTTCACTACCATTTGTTGCTCATCATATGCTACCTCTTCGAGTAGCTGAATATCGACTAGTTCTTTCTGGTCTAATGACTGTGTATCCCCTCCATCTTGCTTTGACACTCTGTTGTTTAATAGTTTCCCTAGAGAATCCTTCACTATTGCAACTTGACACTTGAATTTTTTCTTCAGTTCTTTCAGCTTGAGAAATGCAGAGTGTGTTCTTCTCTTCTGGTTTTCTATTTCTAGCTCTTTGCACATGTCATTATAATACTAGTTTGTCTTCTCAAGCTATTCTCTGAAATCTTCTGTTTAGGTTTTTTACTTCACATTCCTTCCTTTTTCTTTAGCTACTCAATGTTCAAGGGCAAGTTTCAGAGTCTCTTCTGACATCCAGTTTGAGCTTTTCTTTCTTTCCTGTCTTTTTAATGACCTCTTGCTCTCCTCATGGATAACGTCTTTGACATCATTCCATGATTCTTCTGGTCTTCTGTCATCAGTGATCAACACATCAAATCTGTTCTTGAGATGGTGTTTAAACTCAAGAGGGATATACTCAAGGTCATACTTTGGCTCTCATGGACTCGTTCTAATTTCTTCTTCAGTTTCAATTTGAACTTGTGGATGAGCCATTGATGATCTGTGCCACAGTCAGCACCTGGTCTGTTCTAACTGTTGATATGGAACGTTTCCATTATCTTTTTCTACAGATATAGTCAGTTGGATTCCTGTGTCTTCCATCTGGTGAGGCTCATGTGTACAGTCACTGTTTGTGTTGGTTAACAAAGGTATTTGCAATGAAAAAGTCGTTCATCTTGCAAAATTCTACCATGCGATCTCTGGTATTATTTCTATCACCAAGGGTGTATTTTCCAACTACCAGTCTTTCTTCTTTGTTTCCAACTTTAGTATTCCAGTTACCAGTAAACATCAATGTGTCCTGATGGCATGTTGGATCAATTTCAGACTGCAGAAGCTGGTAAAAATCTTCAACCTGCTCATCTTTGGCCTTAATCATTGCTCCTGAAATTTGAATAATAGTCATATTAACTGGCCTTCCTTGTAGGCATATGGATATTATCCTATGACTGACAGCATTGTACTTTAGGACAAATCTTGAAATATTCTTTTTGACGATGAACACAGCATCGTTCCTCTTCAAGTTTTTGTTCCCAGTGTGGTAGACTATATGATTGCCATATCCAGAATGGCCCAAACCAGTCCATTTCAGCTCACTAATGCCTAGGATGTCAATGTTTATGCATTGCATTACATTTTAGACAATTTACAGTTTTTCTAGGTTGTTCATATTTTATGTATTCCATGTCCTGATTATTAGCGGATATTTTCAGCTGTTTCTTCTCATTTTGAGTCATGCAACATCAGCAAAGATCCCACAGTCCTTACTCCATCCACACTGTTAAGGTTGACTGTGCTTTGAGGATGCAGCTCTTCCCCAGCTGTCTTCTGAGTGTCTTCCAACCTGGGGGCCCCACTTTCTGGCTCCACATCTGACAACGTTCAGCTGCTATTCATAAGGTTTTCCCTGGCTGATTCCTTTCAGAAACAGACTGCTGGGTCCTTCTTCCTAGTCCGTCTCAGCCTGGAAGCTCAGGTCCCCGTGGGTGACCCTGCTGGTACCTAATTCCAGTGGCATAGCGTCCTGCATCCCAGGAATAAGCAAGCCTCCACTGACAGACAAGTAGGGGCTGCTCACTCCCTCCTTACCTGATGCTGTTACCCTCCTTACCTAACGCTATTACTACTTTCTCTGCCTGATGCTGTTATTCGCCTTGTCTAATGCTGTTACCCTCCTTACCCGATTTTATTACCGTCCTTACACAATATTGTTATCCTCCTTTTGGTGTATAAGCAGAAAAAAAAAAAAAAAAACCACTGCCATTGAGTTGATGTCATTGAACTCATGTTGACTCATAGTGACTCTATATAATGGTGTAAAATCATTTTGACTTTATAGTCTCCTGTAGGTTACCTACATTCATAAGCATTGTTGTGCTTACTTAGCAATAAATCAGTTTTACTTTTTTCTCATATTGATTATGTAGAATTCTTTCTTTGTTGGCAGGACTTTTATTTCCCCAACATGATAAAATAGCTAACTTTCTCTCACTATCTACTGTATTGACACATTCTTACAAGCAGTGAGCAAGTCTTATTATTATCCCAGTTTCACAGCTGAAAAACCGAATCAGGAAAAGCTGAAAATGGCTACTCAAAATCATACAGCTAAGAAATGTAGAACTATTGATTAAAAATAAATATTATATTTGTTATTATATCTCATAGCAAAAAAAGACAAAGCCATAAACCAGACCATTTTTCAGGACTACTTCTGAATTGTGAACAGTGAACTCTGAAGAGCAGTCCCAGAAATAAAGATCATCCAGATGCAAAATTAGAGTGGCTAAAACAAAATGTATGTATATAACAGAGAGATTATGCTGTATTCAGTCTTTATGTGAGTGGGAAGAAAAACAGGTTAAGAAAAAGCAGAGGGGGTGTCATTGAGATTTCACCACTATCGAATCAGGTAAAAACGGAATCTTCTCCCACAAATTATTAGCAAAAATAAAAATAAATCACATGAAAACCATGCAAACTTTTTACCAAAACAATTTGAGAATGAAATACAATACATAAAAGATTTATGAAGAGTCAATCTAAACAAAACACAATTCCAAAACAGAAAAGATACTCTGCAATTGCTTTAGACAATCACTTATGAACTTATGAATGAATTTTATAAAGAGCTCACAGAGGAGTTGATAAAGAGACTGAACATAGAAACTAGTAATTAATTGGAGCATCACCGCAAAAATATTAAGTTAAAAATGAACAATATATACTGATTATTATCAAAGGCCAAGTACAGAATTTCTGAAACAGAATAAATGTCAGATAATTACACTAGATAAAGAAGACCAAAGAGAAAAAGAATGTTCCAACACAAGGATAATTGCTTCCCTAAATGACAGACCAAAAAAAAAAAATGAGCCTTAAGAAAACCAGTATCAAAATTATGTATAAAGTAGACACAGACATATGCCTCAGTAACTTACTGAATCTTAGTGATTAAGAACTTCCTCAGATAATAAGACAAGAAAAGTCAAGTTACAGTAAAAGACGGAAAATAAAATCAAAGTAGTCCCAAACTTGTTACACCAATACCTTGTAACAAAAGACAGAAATACAAAGTGTTTATTTTTGTTATCTTTCACAGCAAGCGGTCAAATAATGTTGTTTAATAACTCAAGTTATGATTAAAACTAAACTATTAAATATTTCCATTATAAATTTTCTTAAAAGATGGATTTTTTTTTTTAGAAATTTAGATTGCTTTTGGTAAAGAGATTTATCAGAAGTTTTACAGAACTTCTAGTTTTCTGTCTTTTCTTTCATTTTTATTAAATTCAAGCAAAGTTGGGTCTAATATTTCTATCATGTTGGCATTGTAATGAAAACATGCATTTATTCATTTAAACTGTGTCGGTATATCTATACTTTTGGAAATACATGCAATGCAGTTCCTATAATCCAACAAAGTTTCTCTCTGAGTAGTTATAAGCAGTGATTTTTTTAGTACCTTATTTTTTGTCCATTTGGATTAATTTGTATAACAAATTTCATTTTATAAATATATATTGATAGGCCAACAAGATTCTAATGCTGGATAATGTGCTTAAAGTCCAGATAAATAGATATGGAATTTGTAATTCCAAATCACAAAAGAGAAAAAGAGTACTGAAAAGTACTGATGTCACCTTGAAGACTAAGATGTGCCTGACCCAAGCCATGGTATTTTTAATTGCATCCTATGCATGTGAAAGCTGGGCAATGAAAAAGGAAGATAGTAGAAAAATTGATGCCTTTGAATTGCGGTGTTGGAGAAGAATGTTAAACGTACTATGGATTGCCAAAAGGATAAATAGATCTGTTCTGGCAGAAATACAACCAGAATGCTCCTTGGAAGCAAGCGTGGTGGGATTGTGCCTCACATACCTTGGACATGTTGTCAGAAGGGATCAATCCCTGGAAAAGAACATCATGCTTGGTAGAATGGAGGGTCAGAGAAAAAGGGGGGACCCTAAACCAGACGGATTGACACAGTGGCTAAAATGGTGGGCTTAAGCATAAAATTGATTATAGGCACAGCACAGGACTGGGAAGTGGTTCACTGTGATGTGTATAGGGGTCATATGAGTTGGAACTGACTTCACAGCACTTAACAACAACAACAAAGAGAAAACAAAGCGCCCTGGTGATTGAAGTGCTCAGCTGCTACTGTAGTTGAAATCCACTAGCTGCAATGAGGGAGAAAAGACCTATCAATCTGTTCCTACAAGATTATAGCCTAGCAAACTCTAGGAGACAGTTCTACCCTGTCCTATTGGGTTATTATGAGTCGGAATCAACCTGATTACACAGAGTAACAACAAAGACAATAATTAAACAACAATTTGCAATCAATTTAAATAAACGTTGCAAATGCAAAAAGAAATGGGGAGAAGGAATGAGAGAGAAAAATGAAAAAAGCACAGAGATAGAAAAAGCGAAAGAAAAGATAGATGGAAAGGAAGGGAAAAGAAAGACCACGGTAAAGTAAAATGAAAAAAATTGTAGACATAAATGCAAAAGTTTCTGTCATCAAAGTAATGTGAATATGCTAGGTAAACAGGCTAATGCTTACTACTAAAAGGGAAAGATTTCTATTCTGGGTTAGAAAAAAGTCTAGCCATATTGTCTTAATAAGGAAAGACACCTGACAAGACCTAACACTTACACTAGGTATAAAAATAAAAAGACAAAAACATTTCAAAAAGACTAACAAGATTAAATTTACCTTTTTGAAAGAGAAAAGGATTCAACAAAGACAAGCTAAGGAGAAGTCTTTAACTTAATAAATAGTATAAATAGTACCTAGCAGAAAGCTCTGCAGATATCAAAATCAGTGATAAAATTGGGAATCTTAATCATTAAATTCAGAAAGAACTTTTATTTTTTATTATTTGAATTTATGTAATGAAGATATTGTTGTGCATTATTTGTGTAATTAAAAATAATTTTTAAATACCTCATTTAAAAAAAATCGTGCCAAATGAGGAGCCCTGGTGGCTTAGTGGTTAAGAGCTCAGCTGTGAACCAAAAAGTCACCAGTCTGAGTAAACTAGTTACTCCTTGGAAACTCTATGGGGCAGTTCTACTCTGATAGGGTCACTATGAAACAGAAGGGACTCAAACACAATGGATTTGTTTTTTGTTGTTGTTACTGTTTGTTTTTCAACTGACCATCTCAGTTAAGTTTAATTTAAGCCTATTAAAACTAAATTGCATCTCTTGCAGTTTGGGGTAGGGCAGTAGCCCCAAATATTCTGGGAAATGAGAAAAACCTACCCTGGAAGTTAAATACAAGCAAGCTCCAATTGCAGTGTGAACCCAAGTAGTAGAGTACTGACTCTGACTTTGACATCTTAAAGGCATTATCTACCCAACACAGAAATCTCATATATACAAGTCCTGACTGGAAACAGAGTAATTGGAAAAAGCAATTTGATTTTACCATTATTACTTAGAAAATTATTATAAGCCTTTTTTTTTTTTTTTTTTTAAAGACAGGAAGAAAATACAGGAGAAATTGGCGCCTGTGAACTGATGCGACTCTTAATTGCCTTACCTAGCTGAAAAATAATAGTGGTAGGAAGATACTACGATAAATACAATGGGAGATTATTTTTTAACTGTTCTAAACCACTGAGAACAACACAATGATTGAAAGAACTAATCAATTGTGGATTATGAATTTTAACTTTGCCAAAGCCAAGTGTCATCGAGTAGGATACTTATTAAAGTTAAAATTCTCCAAATTTTAGTTCTTAAAGAGAAAATGGTAATAAGGGCACCCATTAGGATTCCAATCAATCAACTTTTCAGTAACTGAGCTCTCAGGTGAGGTGAAAAAAAGTTGAATATACTACATAGCAACTTTGCTAAAAGAGCATCAGCTTCGTGGTGCCAGCAAAATCATAAACACAGAAATACAGAGATGTAACATGCATCCTGAAGGAACTTAATCTTATTGTCCCTAACCAGCTCGTTTTGTGCCAGTGAAATGAGTGGCCAAGGAGCTACTGAGAATACGCTGGACACTGTAACTGAGACTGGTTTATGTACTTAAATATCACTCCCATTATATAATTTCAATCTGAGGAACAGTCTTCAGCACAAGAGCCAAGAGTATCTAAGCGAAGATGACAACCCTCCACCTCTTCACCACCAGTCCTCTTTCTTCCTCTAGTGGAGGAAAACCTAGCACATTCACCTAATGGCTCCGTTCCAGTACACAGAAAAGAGAGAAACCTTCATTTATCCTGAGTTTTCAGGAACATTAAATCACAACATTGGGTTTTCAGAGTGGGCTCTGAGCCCAGGAGACTGAGACTCATTATGTTCCAATATTTCCATTAAAAATTCATTTTCTCTAAACCAGAAAATGGAAAACTGCGAATTTTGGGATAGTTTATAAGAACTAAAGTTACTTCAGACTAAGAAGGAAGTTATACATTAGTTATGATGATTTTCACTGTTAAAAACAATCAGCCAAGTTGAAATTAAGTGGATGAGGAAAAAAGTAACATGAAACCCACAAAACCATAAGCACTTTCACTATTAGAACATTATTGCTAAATAATAATTTGCCAAGAATTTACAAAATAATTAAGAAGGTCATTGTTTTTATATATCAAAAATATACATAAAAATGTACCATAATTTATTTAATACCTACTCTTTAGGGAAAAATTCTATACAATAATTTCAATAGCTGTTATTTATTCTTTTGTTTTATTTTTAATTTCAGATTTTCTTCTGGAACTGGAAATTATGTATTATTTTAGTTAGGAACAAAAGTCCATCTATTCCTCTATATTCAGAACAAAACTACCAATAAGAGTGTCAACCTTTAGGTCAGTAGCTGCAGCACTTAACCACTATGCAACCAGGGTTTCAAGGCAAGCTGAACACAAGATAGATACCTTCTGCTCTGCATCTGTCAGTCCTACTATGTGGTGTATACGTTGCTGTGATGCTGGAAGATATGCCATTTGGATTTCAGATACCAGTAGGGTCATCCATAATGGAGAGGTTTCATTGGATCTGCCAGAAGGAGACATATAAGAAGAACCTGATGGTCTGCCTGCTAAAAAAAAATGAAAACCTTATGAGCCTTGTCTGATACAGTGCCAGAAGATTAACCCTTCAGGTTGGAAATCACTCAAAATGCCACTGGAGAAGAGCTGCTTCCTTAAAGTCAATCTTTATAAGCCTGATGGAGTCAAGCTTTCATTTGTTGATTTGGCACAACTTGCAAACTGAGAAGAAACAGTGGCAAACATCCATTAATAATGAGAATGTGAACAGTACAAAATATGAACTAGGAAAACCTGAAATCCTCAAAAATGAAATGGAACACATAAACATCAATATCCTAGGCATTGCTTAGTTGAAATGGACTGGTATTGACAATTTTGAGTTGAACAGTCATATGATCTACTATGTCAGGAATGACAAATTGAAAGGAATTGTGTTGTGTTTATCATCCTAAAGAATATTTTAAGATCTATTCCTGTGCTACAGTACCATCAGTGATAGGATAATATCCATAAGTCTATAAGGAAGACCAATTAATACGACTATTATTCAAACTCATTTACTTACTGCTAATGCCCAAGATGAGGAAGGTATGGATTTTACCAACTTCTGCATTCTGAAATTTATCAAACATTCAGTCAAGATGCATTGATAATTACTTGTGATTGGAATGCAAAAGTTAGAAACAAAGGACTGGTAGGATTTCCGAAACACCAACAACATATTTGGTGCTAATACCTTTTCTCAACAATGTAGACAGTGACTAGAGTAGATCTTACCAGATAGAAAACACTGGAATCAAATCAACTGCACATGTGGAAAGAGATAATGGGTAACTTACTATTATCAGTGCAGAACACAGCCAGGGACTAACTGTGGAACAGACTGTCAATTACTCACACGCAAGTTCAAGTTGAGGGAGAAGAAATTTAAAACAAGCACATGAGAGCCAAAGTAGGTCCTTGATTTGGAGATCATCTCAAGAATAGATTTGACACATTCTACACTAATGACCAAAGACCAGATGAGTTGTGAGAGCACATCATACATGAAGACAGGTCATTAAAAAAACAGGAGAGAAAGAAAAGACCACAGAGAAATCAGAAGAGACTCTGAAACTTACACTTGAAAGTAGAATAGCTAAAACAAATAGAAGTGATAGAAGCACTGAACAGTAAATTTCAAAGAGAGGCCTCAGAAGACAAAGTATTACAATGAAAGATGCAAAGATCTGGAGTTGGAAAACCAAAAAGAAGAATATGCTTGTCTTTTCTGAAGCTGAAATAGCTAATAGATTCAAGACTCAAGTTGCAATATTGGAGAATTCTGTTGGCAAAATATTAAATGATGCAGGAAGCATCCAAACAAGAGGGAAAGAATGTACAGTCACTGTACCTAACAGAACTGGTCAACAATCAACCACTTCAGGACACAGTATATGATCAAGAACTAATGACACTGAAGGAAGAATCCCAAGGGGCACTGCAAGCCCTGACAAAAAAAAACACAAGTCTCCAAAATTTAATGGAATACCAATTGAGATGTTTCAACAAGCGGATGCAGAGGTGGGGATGCTTACTCATCTCTGACAAGAAATTTGGAAAACAGCTACCTACCCAACTATCTGGAATTGGTCCATATTTGTGCCACTTCCAACAAAAGTTATCAAAAAGAATGCACAGATTATCAAACAATATAAATAATATTGCAGGCAAGTAAAATTTTGGTGAAGATAATTAACAATTGGTTGCAACAATATATCAACAGAGAATCGCCAGAAATTGAAACCAGATTCAGAAGACAATGTGGAACAGGGATATCACTACTGATGTCACACACATTTTAGCTGAAAGCAGAGAGCACCAGAAACATGTTTACCTGATGTATTGACTATGCAAAAAAGCAATGGACTGTGTGGATCATAACAAATTACGGATAACATCACAAAGAATGGAAACTCCAGAACACTTAGTAATGTTCAGGAGGAAATTGTACATAGATCAAGAGGGAGTTGTTTGGACAGAAAAGCAGGTTATTGTGTGGTTTAAGTTAGCAAAAATGTGTGTCAGTGCTGTGTCCCTTCACTACGATCATTCAGTCTGTACGCTGATCAAATAATCACAGAAGGTTGAATAAAAACATAGCATCAGAATTGGAGGAAGTCTCATTAACAACCTGTGATATGCAGATGACACAGTCTCATTTGCTGAAAGTGAAGAGGACTTGGAGCACTTACTGATGAAAATCAAAGACCACTACCGTCAGTATGGATTACATCTCAAAAAAGAAGATAAAAATCCTCACCACTGGACCAGTAAGCAAAATCATGGTAAATGGTGAAAAGACTGAAGCTGTCAAAGATTTCATTTGACTTGTAACCACAATCAATATCCGTGGAAGCATAAGTCAAGAAATCAGAGAATGGATTGCCTTGGGCAAATCTGCTGCAAAAGACCCCCTGAAGGTGTTACAACGCATAGATATCATTCGAAGGACTAAGTAGCACCTGACCCAAGCCATGGAGTTTTCCACTACCCTATATGCATGTGAAGGCTGGGAATGGTATAAGGAAGACCAAAGAAGAACTGACATTTTTGAGCTATCATGCTGGCAAAGAGTATTGAACATACCACGGACTGCCAGAAGAAGGTGCAAATCTACCTTGGAAGAAGTATACAGCCAGAATACTCCCCGGAAGTGAGTATGGCAGGTCTTCATCTGGACTGTTTTGGATGTGATATCAGGAGGGACCACTCCCTGTAGCAGGACTTCATGTTTGTTAAAGCAGAGGGTTATTGAGAAAGATGAAAACCCTTGAAGAAATGGAATGACACAGTGGCTGTGACGATGGGTCAAGCATAGTAAAGATTTGTGAGGATTGTGCAAGAATGGGCAGTGTTCATTCTTCTGTACTCAGAGTCGCTATGATTCAGAACTGCTTCAACGGTATCTAACAACAGTAATAATACTATACAATTTATTCAAAATCCTTGAAACATTCAAAGTATACTACATAAAATCTACCTGTCAGGATTCACTTGTAGGACACAGAAATCTCTCTATTTATATCTCAAGCCAATTTAATACAAGAAATTAAGTGCTTGCAAAATGATAAATGTGCTGGTGTCTGGAGCTTGAGGAAGCAGTCCGTTCCCCAATTCTATTCCTTATAATAATAGCGGTGCTAAAGTGGCCCACTAGCCGAGCTGCTACCTCTGCCCAATCAGGATGGAGGAGGACCGAGTGACTTTCACGGAATATACCAACTTAGTCATCTAGTGCTGCTATAGCAAAAACACCACAAGTGGATGGCTTTAACAAAGAGATACGTAATTTCTCACAGAAGAGTAGGGTAAAGTTTCAAATCCATGGCACCTGCTCTGTGTTTGCCTGCTGTGGAGCAAGATTCTTACCAACAATCTTCCCCTGGACTCGGGGTTTCTGAGGTTCAGAGACCCCTAGCCCAAAGGATACACTCTGCTCCCTGGTGGTACAAGGTTCTCTTGGTGGTATGAGGGTCCCAGACTCTGATTCCTTCTCTTTCCTCTTTTCTCCCAAAAGATCACCTCAAGATACAATACCACCTTGTAGACTGAGTCCTGCCTCATCAACATAACTTCTGTCTATTCTCCCTCATTAACATAATAGAGGCAGAATTTACAACACATGGGGGAAAAAAAAAATTCTTACAAAACTAGGAATCCTAGCCCAGCCAAACTGAAAAACATATTTTGGAGTAGACACAATCCATGACATTTTACACTTTGGCTCCCCCAAATTCACATCCCTTCAGTATACAAAACATATTTACATCACAGCAAAAGTCTCAACTTCTAGTCCCAAATCCCAAAACTCCTCTTCATTTGTGAAATCTAGAATACAATTTATCATCTTCCAAGGTACAATGCAAAATAGGCACATGCTAAACATATCCATTACAAATGGGGTAAATTTCAGGGAAAGACGTGGTGACAGACACCAAGGAAGTCAGTAGAACACATTACATTAGCTCTCAAGGCTTTGAAAATAATCCCGCATTCTCTAAGACGTTTTACACAATGGCCCTATTCTCCACGCTCTAGGTATCTACTACACTCTTTAGATTCTAAGTGAAGGCCTTTGGCTTCAGATCTGCCTTCTAGGCTGACTGGGATAGCAACTCTGCCCCCATGGCTCTAGAAGCACAGTTCTTCTATTAAGATCTGAGTGGACATCTTACCACCTCCGCCCAGCAGGTCTGGTCTTCTGCCCCTGGGCTGTGGCAGGGTCTGCTCTGGCACTGTCTGGTGCTGGTCTGGTTCTGTGTCGCTGGTTAGCTGCTACTGGTTCTCACCATCTGTACCTTCTCAGGTGTTAACAGTTCTTTCAGTTCCTTCTGAGTCTTCTATCTATTCACAGTTTCAAAAGCTCTTCCACATTTTAGATATCTTTACAGCATCATACCACTCTTGATACCAAATTCTGTCTTAGTTATCCAGCGGTGCTGTAACAAAAATGTAAGAAGTGG
The DNA here is from genome assembly GCA_028571685.1 of Heterohyrax brucei. Taxonomy (NCBI): domain Eukaryota; kingdom Metazoa; phylum Chordata; class Mammalia; order Hyracoidea; family Procaviidae; genus Heterohyrax; species Heterohyrax brucei. Next base: position 81,927,574 of record CM053144.1, read on the forward strand.
GTGGCTTTAGCAAAGAAAAATTTATTTTCTCACATAAAAGTATGTTAAAAGTCCAAATTCAGGGCATCATCTCCAGGGGAAGGCTTTCTCTGTTGACTCTAGAGGAAGGTCCTTGTCAATCTTCCCCTGGACTGGGAGCTTCTGAGATAGAGGGACATTGACTCCAAAGGACATGCTGAGCTCCCGGAGCTTCTTTCCAGGTGGTATGTGGTACTGAACTCTGCTTATTTGAGCTCACCTGAAGGCACAATACAATCTTGTAGATGGAGTCCTGCCTCAACAACTCAACAGATGCTCGTCCTCTTCTATTAATAGCACAGAGGAAGGGTTTACAACACCTAGGGAAAATCATGCACTACCAGGAATCATGGCCCACCAAACTGATACTCACATTTTTAGGGGTACACAATTCAATCCATGAAACCACCCGTGATGGCCATGACTGTCCTCTGTCAACCTATAATTGCCTGTCAGTGTTTATGAAGCCAGATAATAGAAAGGCAGACATCATTGCAGAAAAACGCCACAATTCTCAGTTTCTCACAAGTGCATGAAATTTGTGGAGCCAAATAGTAGAGGAAACATGAAAGTTAGCTTCCCAGCCTCTCCAGTAAAGGAAAACATAAAAGCAAGTTACTGTGGATACCGAGAGCCAATTTAACCCTTGTGCTGCATAATCCAGATTATCCTTATTCTGGTTTTCAAAGCCCTGTATGATTTTGCCTCCCCTTACTTTTTCAACTTTATAACCATTATACTTTTATACAGCCTCCAGTTGGGCAAACTGAATTCCTCGAAGTCATGAATTGAATTTTATCCCTTAAAAAACTCTCTCACCTTGGCTAGGTCACAATTCCTAGGATGACGTGATTATCTACCATTTTGTACCATGTGTTGTAAATTCTATCACTATGATTTAATGAAATGGATTAGTGGTAGTTATACTGATATGGTCTGCAATGTTTTATAATGTCTTAAGCCAATCTCTTGAGATATTAAATGAAACAATTGAGAGACACGGAGACCTCATACTACCAAGGGAAGAGTGTCAGGATCACAGTGTGTCCTTTGGACTCGAGGTTCCTGCACAGAGGAGCTCCAAAGCCAAGGGAAGATTGATGACACAGATCTTCCTCCCTAGAGAATAGAGAAAGCCTTTCCCTCAAGCTGAAGCCCTGAATTCGATCTTGTAACCTATTAGACCAGGAGAGAATAAATTTCTATCTGCTAAAGACTGTCATGAATTGAATCGTGTTCCCCCCAAATATCTGTGTAGCAATTTAGCTAGGCCGTGATTCCTGGTACTGCATCGTGTTCCCCTCTGCGTTGTAAATCCTGCCTCTATTATGTTAATGAGTGAACATTGGCTGTGTTTGTGGGACAGGACTTAGGCTATAAGAATGTTTTGTATGTTGAGGCAGTCTCTTGAGAAATAAAGGAACGATGCTATCGGAGAGGTCTGGGGACTTCAAACCGTGAAGAGGCTGCACTGGAAGCTGAGTGCATCCTTTGGAAAGAACTGGGGTCCCTGTGCCTCAGAAGCTTCAAGTCCGGGGGAAGATTGGTGACAAGGACCTTCCTTGAGAGCCAGCATAGGGAATCTTCACCTAGGGTTGACACCTGGAATTTGGACTTTCAGCTTACTGGACTATGACAAATAAAGTTTCATTTTTTTAAGTCATTCATTTGTGGTATCTCTGTTATAGCAGCACTAGATGACTAAGACAAAGACATTCACTTGTGTTTGTTACAGCAGTACTCAATGACTAAGACACTTTATAAGATTTCCTACAAATACAGTACAAATTTTCCTATTTCTGGCCTTTGATTACCATTTTCTTCTTTCATCTATCCAAAATTTACTCCTTATTTAGGACAAAAATCTCTTCCAAGTTGCTATTTTAAAGTTTCATCTCCGCTAGAAGATAACTGACCTTTGAAAACAAAGTCTCTTTATAATAATCTTAGTCTCCATCTCTATAAATTTAGCATACTGTCGTGGGCACAGGAAGAACTTTGTTAACATCTGAAAAATGTAATAAAAGCAATTTGACAATTTTATACCACTAATTTCCTCCACACATACTGTATGAAATGTGAACTTCAATATTAACAATTTCTACTAGGAAATTAATTTTCTATGTTTCTTCAAGCTTCAGAAGATTTTATTCAAATAAAAATTTACTCAGATTACTACTAGGTTTAAAGGGTTTTCTGACTTGGATCAAGGGACAGCCCATATAATATCAAGGTGTGCAGCTCCGTCTTAGTTCCTACTGCTGCCTTCACATCACAAACAGGTAACTTCAAAGAACATAAATCTATTTTCTTGAAGTCCAAAGGCTAGCAAGTTCAGATTCAAGTTGTGGGTCAAGGGGAATCTCCTTCTTTGTCTATTTTAGCTTCTAGCAGCCACAGAGTTCTTGGTCTTGTGGATGCTTTTGTTGTGCACGTCTGCCTTCGTGCTGTGTCTTTCCTCTGTGTGTATCTCTGTGTCTATTCTGATCTTTTTTATAACACAGAAATGATTTGGTTTATGATCCACTATGGTCTGTTATGATTTCATTAAATGATAAAAGAAAATCTGTGTTTCCAAATAGGGTAATATTTATAGGTTTAGTGTTAGAATTTCAACACTGATTTTTGAGAAACACAACTCAATCCGTAACAATCATCTAGGCAAAATGTATTACATGTTGTTCCTGTTAGGTGGTTTTGAGTTGTTTCCAACTCATAGCAACTCCACATACAGTAGAACAAAACACTGCCAGACATACCACCACCCCTCCACAATGACAAAGTTCTGTCAGACTTTCTCAAAACACAGTTTGAGAATTGCAAACACGGTTTGAAAATTGCTTCCTTAGTTACATTACTTCCTTTTGTCTCGGCATGTTAACGTGTCTGCATTGTTGAAGACACAGTTGCACCAGAAATACTGTTAATTTCCTAGCTACACTCACAGAAAGCTGTAGATAAAAAGATCAAGAGTTAGATATCTTGGCCCATGTATTTTTACCCTACCTGTCCCAAAATATTGGTAGAAGAAGCAAGGGATAGTTAGATAGGAAGACTGATAGACTATAAAAGAAAGAAGAAGAAAAGGAGGGCAGGGCAGAGAAATGGAAGAAAGAAAGATAATAATGAGGATGAGGGATTATTGGATTGTGGGATACTGGTTTTCTAGAAGAAGGGGGAAGGGGAGAAGAAAGAGAGAAAGGAGGGAAGAAAAAAGGAGTGAAAGTGAGAGACGGAAGGAACAAAGGAGAGAGGGAAAAAGGAAATGTGATGCCATCGCCTCATCAAGGAAATGTTAAACATCTTCCCAGTCCACTTCTCCCAGGCTAATTACTTCTCTTTATTTCTTTTTTATTGTGATTAAGTGAAAGTATACAATCCAAAGCAATATTGCATGCCCAGCTATCTGCAGCTCTTTCTGCTCTCCTCACCCTGTGACATCACATTCCTCTTTTTCATTGTATATTTGTATCCTTTTAACAAGCTCCTATGCTCACCTGACCCTGAGTCGGATCCAACTCGACGGCACTTGGCTTTTTGCCCTCTCCTCTCCACCCTTTTATCTCCCATCTAGAAAGGGACCAGTAGGAGAGCCTCCTATAAATGCACAGAACAAGAGAATACACACACCATATGGTCACATTGCATTCCCGAGTCTAGTCCATTTTTGTCCAAAAAGTTGTCCTCAGTAGTGTTGTCTGGGCAGGAGCAGCAGCAGGTCTAGGAGCCATGGTCCCAAGAGATCCCCCGGGGCCATCAGACTATCAGTTGTGATCTTTCAGTAGAGTTCTTGAGCTGCACCCCTCTTCTTCTCAGGTTATGAGATGTTTCCTAAAATCATCATTGTTTTTTCCTAAAATCATCATTGTTTTTTATCATTGCATAGTGTTCCACTGAATATATTTACCACAGTTTGTTTATCCATTTGTCTGTTGAAGGGCATATAGGTTGATTCCATCTTTTTGCTACTGTGGACTGTGCTGCAATACAGACTCATGAGCATGTGTCTGTAGATGTGACAACTTTCGCTTCTGTAAGATAAATTCTAAGAAGTGGGATTACTGGCTCAGCAGTATATCTATTTCCAGCTTTTTAAGGAAGCACCAGACTGTTTTTCAAAGAGGTTGTACCATTTTGCAACCCCATCAGCAGTGTAGGAGAGTTCCAATCTCTCCACAGCCTATGTAGCACGTGTCTTTTTTGTGTTTTTTGGATTGTGGCCAACCTTGTTGGGGTAAAATGGTATCTTGCTATAGTTTTCTTTTGGATTTCTCTAATAGCTAATGATCACGAGCATTTCCTCATGTGTCTTTTAGCTACCTGAACGTCCTCTTTGTTGAAGTTTCTGCCCATGAACTTTGTCCATCGCCTAATTGTGTTACTTGCCTTTTTCTTGTTGATGTTTTGCAGTACTTTGTGGATTTTGGAGATCAGATATTAGTCCTACATATAGCTGCCAAATATTTTTTCCCATTCTGTAGGTGGTCATTTAATTCTTTTGATAAAGTCTTCGGATGAACAAAAGTGTTTGATTCTTATCAGTTCCCATTTATCTACTTTCTCTTCTGTTGATAGTGCCTGCTTTGTCAGATGCTGAAGTCTGGCTGGGCTGCTATTCCTGCCGTGAAACAGCAGAATCTATGGTGCAGCTCAGAAAAGAGAGGGTGGAGGGGCAGTGGTGCCTTTAGTCATCAGCCAGGCTCTCAACATGTGGTTATCCCACACACAGTCTCTCTGCTGAACTATACGCTGTTTACTTAAGCACTGCAGTTCGACATATTTGCCAACTCATGCCCAGTTCCCACATCTCGGATAACAAAGAAGGCATCAGTACTGCAGTCATCTGAAATGGTCAGTCAGCAGGAGCTGGACTCAGCAGCTGCTGGCTCATCTTTGAGAGAAATAGTTTAGTCCGTTACTGGTGCCTAATCAAATCTGACAGCCCTATGCCAGGTCCTAGGGCTCCCCAGATGTCCATGGTGCTCCAGTCAGTGATCATTCCAGGCCTTAGCTCTCAGAGGGAGGTGAGGAGACCGTTGCCTAGTTCTCCATCATAGCCCCCCAATAATCTACTTCTCTTTATTTCCTTGGTAGTGTTCAGATATTTCTATAGTTTGGAACTACTGAATACTTCATGTAAACTAAAAAATTAAATGCTTTTTATGTATAAAGGGAACATATTATACAAAATGTATACCTCCAATTTTAATTTTTATCATACTCAAAAGGCAGGGTATTCCAAATTTGACAACTCCCCCTCTAATGTAGAAAATCAAGTTTATTGGGCTGTACTTATAAGTTGTGTGTAATTAAATATCATTAAAGGATTTTTTTTTCATGATTTAGAAAATAAGGTAAAATACAACATTTATCATGCAGGCCACAAGATGACCCATGTTCTTTTACTTAGGAAAAATACTTCTCATTTGGGTCATAATCTTGTAGTCAAATTTTATATTTCATTATGTTCATTCCATCTACCCAACACAGAAAAATTCAATATGGCCACAGTTGTCTTCAAAAACTGCCATGAATTGTGATGGATTTGGGGCTGTTATTAGTATTATTTTCTTTGCTTTAGTACATATTTCAGGAAACTGAAATCGTTCCTTTCAGAATTTTGTATGTGGTGGGTTCTGTGGAAACATAAGGATAATCCTGCTGGCAGGATTGTTCAGAAATACAGTAATTGATATTTCTTACTGCTGTAGAAAACTGGTAACTACTACATTGAATTCTTGCCAAGTAGATTTGAGTTCTCAGAGTCTACAGGAATGGATTTACAAATCACAATTGTTTCCTCTTCTGTTTCCTGACCAGTTACTGACTTATCATTCACCCTTGGAAACTGACTTGGCCCACATCAAACTTAAGGAGAAAGTCAAGTTTTGCTGATAGCTGGATGATGCATGTAGGTAGAATGTATTGCATGTTGTTCCTGGTAGGCGCCTTCGAGTTGGCTTCAACCCCACATACAGTAGAATAAAACACTGCCCAGTCCTGTACCATCCTCCCAATTGTTATTACGGCTGAGACCATAATAACAGAGTCAGTATCCAGAGTCAGTCTATCTTGTGCAATTGTATTCCTCCTTTTGACTGACTCTGTGCTTTACCTGGAAACCCTGGTGGCATAGTGGTTAAGTGCTACAGCGGCTGACCAAAAAGTTAACAGTTCAAAAAAACACAAAATAAAACAAAAAGTTAGCAGTCCAAATCCACCAGATGCTCCTTGATAACTCTATGGAGAAGTTCTACTCTGTCCACAGGGTCGCCATAAGTTGGAATCAACTTGATGGCAGTGGGTTTGGTTTATGATGTCCTTCTCTAGAGTGGTCCCTCCTGATAACATGTCCAAAGTACATGATAAGAAGTCTAACCACCTTATTTTCCAAGGAGAACTTGGGCTGCACTGATGCTAAGAAAGATGTGTTCCTCCTTCCGGTAGTCCATGGTATAATCAATATTCTTCACCAGCATCACAATTCAAAAGCATCAATTCTTCCTCTGTCTTCCTTATTCATTGTCTAGCTGTCCCGTGCATATGAGACAACTGAAAATACCATGGCTTAGGTCAGGTCCTCGAAGTGATATCTTTGCTTTCCTGTACTTTAAGAAGGTCTTTTGCAGCAGATTGGCCCAATGTAATACATCTTTTAATTTCTTTCTTTTAATGTATTTTAAGCGAAAGTTTAAAATTCAAGTCAGTTTCTCACACAAAACCACCAACTGTTTTGTGACCCTACCTGCTCTTTCTGTGGTAGCACACTCCTCCTCTCCACAGCCTCTCCAGCATTTATTATTTTGTGTTTCTTGGATTAATGCCAGCCTTCTGGAATAAGATGGTATCTCACTATAGTTTCAATTTAGAGTTCTCCGACTCGACGGCACTTGGCTTTGGCTAGTGACGAAAAGTCATGAACATTTCCTCATGTATCTGTTAACCACATGGATGTCTTCTTTGGTGAAGTGCCTCCTTGTATCCTTTGCCAAGCCAAAGCCAAGTGCCGTCGAGTCGGATTCGACTCATGGCCCATTTTTTAATTGGCTTTTGTCTTTTTCTTGTCAACGTTTTGCAGTAATCTTGTAGATTATGGAGACTAGAAGCTGATCAGATTTGTGGTTGCCAAAACTTTTTCCCAGTCTGCAAGTTGTCTTTTTTCACGCTGTTGGTGAAGTCTTTGGAAGAGCATAAGTGTTCACTTTTTAGGAGTTCCCAAATATCTATTTTTATGCATTAATAGATAAAAATATACATTTTATGCATTACTATATCTGGATTCTCAATTCTGTTCCATTGGTCTAGATATCTGTTTTGGTACCAATAACAGGTTGTTTCAACTACTGTGACAGTGTAATAAGTTCTAAAGACCAGTAGTGTGAGACCTCCCACTTTGTACTTCTTCAGTAAAGCTTTACTTATCTGGGGCACTTTCCCTTTCTATATGAGGTCGCTAACACTCGTGGCACAGTGATTAAGTGCTATGTCTGCTAATCAAAAGGTCAGCAGTTTGAATCCACCAGATGCTCCTTGGAAACTATATGGGGCAGCTATACTCTGTCCTGTAGCAATGCTGTGAGTCAGAATGACTTGATGGCAATGGGTTTGGTTTGGTTTAGTTTATAAGAAGCTGGTGATTTGTATCTGCATCTTATTTTAAAAAAAAAATGCTTCTGGAATTTGTGTTGAGATTGCAGTGTATCTACGGATCGCTTTGGGCAGAACAAAAGTTTTCACAACATTGAGTTTTCCTATCCATAAGCAAGGTAGTTTCTTCACTTCTGCAGGTCTCTTTTGGTTTTTTGCAGTAGTGTGTTACAGTTTTCTTGCTATACATCTTTTATGTCTCTAGTTAGATTTATTCCTATGTATTTTATAATTTTAAGGGCTATTGTAAATGGTATTGATTCAGTGATTTCCTCTTTGATGTTCTCTTTGTTGGTGTAGAAGAATCCAACTGATTTTTTTGTAGGTTTATCTTGTATCTTGAATCTTTGCTGAACTCCTCTATTAATTCCAGTAGTTTTTTTGTAGATTCTTTAGGATTTTCTGTGTATAAGATCATACCATCTGCAAATAGAGATACTTTTAATTCCTACTTACCATATTTGGATATCTTTTATTTCTTTTTCTAACCTGATTGCTCTGGTTAGAACCATGTTGAATAAAAGTGGTGACCAAGGTCATCCTTGTCTGGTTTCTGTTCTGTAAGGAAATACTTTCAGATTTTCTACATTTAGAATAACATTAGATATTGGCTTTGTATAAATACCCTTCATTATGCTGAGCAATTTCCCTTCTATTCCTAGTTTCCTGAGAGTTTTTTAACATGAATGGGAGTTGGACTTTGTCAAATGCTTTTTCTGTATCAACTGATAAAATCACGTGGTTTTTGTCTTTTGCTTTATTTATGTGGTTGGTTACATTGATTGTTTTTCTAATGTTGAACCATCCCTGCATACCTGGCATGAATCCCAGTAGGTCATCATAAATTATTTTTTTATATTATTTTTTAGTTAGTCAGTGTTCAAAAGCAAATTTCAGAGTCCCTTCTGACAACTCCTTTTGTCTTTGCTTTGTTGAATTCTCTAGGCTAGAGTTTTGTTGAAGATTTTGCATAAAAGTTGAGGAGAGATATTGGTCTGTAATTTTTCTTTTTTGTAATGTCTCTGCCAGATTTTGGTACTGAGGCTATGCTGGCTTCATAAATTGAATTTAGGAGTATTCCATCCTTTTCTGTGCTTTGAAATACCTTTACTAATATAGGTGTTAACTCTTTTCTGGAAGCTGGAAGTATTCTTCAGTGAAGCCATCAGGGCCAGGACTTTTTGTTTTGGTGGTTGGGAGATTTTTTAACTGCCTCTTCAATCTCTTCTCTTGTTTTGGGTTTGTTTAGTTCTTTTACTTCTGTGTTAGCTTAGGTAGATAGTGTGTTTCTAGAAATTTGTCCATTTCTTCCAGGTTTTCAAATCTGTCAGAGTACAATTTTTCAAAATATTCTGTGAAGATACTTTTAATTTCAGTTGCAGTTGGGTCTGTTGTGATATCGCCCATCTGATTTCTTATTTGTATTTGTTGCTTCCTCTTCTGTTTTGCCTTTGTCAGTTTGGTCAATGGTTTATCAGCTTTGTTGATCTTTTCATAGAACTAGCTTTTGTTCTTTGTAAACTCTGTTAGAGTTTTATTTTCTCTAATTCATTTAGCTCTGTTCTAAATTTTATTATTTGCTTTATTATTGTGTCTGAGGGCTTCTTTTGCTGCTCTCTTTCTACTTGTTCAAACTGTAAGGCTAATGCTTTGGTTTTAGCTCTTTTTGTTTGGATGTGTACATTTATTGCTACAAATTTATCTCAGAACACTGCTTTTGCTGTGTCCTAAAGTTTCTGGTAGGATGTATTCTCATTTGATTCTGTGAATTTCTTTATTCTGTCCTTGATTTATCCTATAACTCAGTAGTTTTTGAGCAAGGTGTTGTTCAGTTTCCATATATTTGATTGCATTTTTTGTTGTTGTTTTTTCTCCTTGTTTTTCTGTGATTGATTTCTAAATTTATGACTTTATGGGCAGAAAAGATTTTTTGTAGTACTTTGATGCTTTGTATTTAAAGGCTTGATTTATAGCCTGGTACACATCCTTTGATTCCTTAACTGTTGCTTCCAGGAGTGTCATTTGTGGATCCAGGTAAAATGAAATCCTTGACAACTTCAATATTTTCTCCATTTGTAGCAATGTTACTTACTGGTACAGTTGTGAGGATTTTTGCTTTCTTTATGATGAGGCGTAATTTATGTTGAATCCTGTGGTCTTTGATCTTCATCAGCAAGTGCTTCAACTCTTCTCTTTCAGAAAGCAAGGGTGTGTCATCAGCATATTATATGTTGTTAATGAGTCTTTTACTAATACTAATGCTGTGTTCTTCTTTATATAGTCCAGCTTCTCAAATTGAATAAGTATGGTGAAGAGGTATAGGCCTGACATACACCTTTCCTGATTTTAAACTGCACCATATCCCCTTGTTCTAATCAAAGGACACATTAGCATAATTAAGTATTCTGAAATTTCCACTCATTGAAATATTATCTATCATTTCTTAGGACTCACAAGTTTCATGCCTTTGTGTATTTAATAAAATATAAGGGCACATCTTTTCGGTGGTCTTTGCCTTTAGCCAAGATCCACGTAACATCAGTAATGACATCCCTTGTTCCATGTCCTCTTCTGAATCTGAGTTGATTCAGAATCTGAGTTCTTGATCAACGTACTTCTGCAATTGCTTTTGAATTATCTTTAACAAAATTTTACTTGCATGTGATTCTAATGATATTTTTAAGTTATTTCAGTATTTTGTTGAATCATCTTTCTTTGGAATGAGCACAAATATAGATGTCTTCTAGATGGCTGGAAAAGTAGTTATCTTCCAAATTTCTTGGCTGGACAAATGAGTACTTTCAGTATTATATCTGTTTGTTGAAACATCTCAGTGAGTATTCCACCAGTTCTTGGAGCCTATGGTTTTCGAGTGGTTTCACTGCACCTTTAGTACTACTTGGTTCTTCATAACATGCTTCCCCATGAAATGACTAAACATCAATCACTTGTTTTTGGTCCAGTGACTCTGTATTTCTTCTATCTTCCTTTAGTGCTTCCAGCATTGCTCAATATTTTGCTCAGAGAATACTTTAATATTGCAGTTCAAGGCCAGATTTTTTTTCTTCATTTCTTTCAGCTTGAGAAATGGCAAGTGTGTTCTTCCGTTTTGGTTTTCTATCTACAGATCCTTGCACATTTCAGTATAACATCTCACTTTGTCTTCTCAAGTTGTCCTTTGAAATCTTCTGTTCAATCTTTTACTTTATCATTTCTTCCATTTTCTTTGGTTAGTTTATGTTCAAAGCTAATTTCAGAGCCTCTTCTGACATCCCCTTCTGTCTTTGCTTTATTTCCTGCCCTTTTAATGAGCTATTGTTTTCCTCATGTATAATGTCCTTGATGTCATCCTATAACATATCTGGTTTGCAGTCCTTAGCGTGCAATGCATCACATCCATTCTTCAGATGGTCTCCAAATTCAAGGTTATACTTTGGTTCTCAGGGACTTGTTTAATTTTCTTCAGCTTCAACTTGAACTTGCATATGAGTGATTGATGATCTGTTCTGCAGTTAGTTCCTAGCTTTGTTCTGACTAATGGTACTGAAGTTTTCCACTGTCTTCTTCCACAGATGTAGTTGATTTGATTCCTGTGAATCCATTCCAATGAAGTTCATGTGTATAATCACCATTTAATTGTTGAAAAAGGTATTTACAATGAACAAATCATTGGTCTTGCAAAATTTTATCATATGATTTCTAGTATCATTTCTATTCCATAGCCACATTTTTCATATACTAATCCTTCTTTTTGGTTTCAAACTTTTGGATTCCAATCACCAGTAGTTTGTCAATACATCTTGATAGCGTGTTCAGTCAATTTCAGACCTCAAAATTCAGTGAAAACATTCAACTATTTCATTTTGGACATTAGTACTTGGTGCATAAATTTGAATAATATTTGTATTAACTGTTCTTCTCTGTAGGCAAATAGATATTATCACTTAACAACAGTATACTTCAGAACCTACAGTATATTCATAGATTTTGAATGTTCTTTTTTACAAGGCATGTGATACCATTTCTCTTTGCTGTTCTCAACATTGTAGGCTATGTGATTATTTGATTCAAAATGAAATACAGGTCCATGACAGCTCATTGATGACTAGGTTATCTGTCTTTATGCATTCCATTTCATTTTTGACAACTTCTAATTTTTCTAGGGGCAACAGCAAAGATGGCAAGACTGCACCTTACACACTTTGGACATGTTGTCAGGAAGGATCAGCCCCTAGAGAAGGACATCACACATTGTAGAGTGGAAGGTCAACAAAAAAAGAGAAAGATCTTTGATGACATGGATTGAGACAGTGGCTGCAGTGATGGACTTAAGCATAAAAATGATTGTGGACATGGTGTAAGACCAGGTAGTGTGTCATTCTGTTGTACATAGGGTCACCATGAGTCAACCTACTTGATGGCACCTAGCGATAACAACAACACAATTTTCTAATTCATACTTCATACATTGCACATTCAGACTATTAGCGGATGCTTGGAGTTGCACTCCCCCACCCCACCCCACCCCTGCCCGCTCATTTCAAATTGTGCCACATTAGGAAATGGAAGTCCTGAAAGCTTTATTCCATCCATGTCATTAAGGTAGACTCTACTTTGAGAAGACAGCTCTTCTCCACTTGTATTTTGAGTGCCTTCCAACCTGAGAGGCTTTCCTTCTGCACTATATCAACTGTGTTCTACTGCTATTCACAGGATTTTCAGCTAGTCTTCTCATCTTTTTCAAACTGGAAGCATGGCTGGAATCTGTCCACTGTGAGTGACACTAGTAGCATTGGCAATACTGGTGGCATAGCTTCCAGAGTCACAGTAACATACAAGCCACCACAGTACCACAAACTGACAGACAGGTGCGAGAAATACATTACATAGAGATATCTATTTTTTTTCTATAAAAAATTTGGTAATAACTGAAAAAGCTTTCTACATACATACACATCACACACACACATACTCACAGGTCGTCGGTAAGTACCTTGGTTACCTAGTGCTACTACAATAAAAATTACCACAAGTTAGTGTATTTAAAGAACAGGAACTTATTTTTGCACAGCTTTGTAGGCTAGAAATCCAAATTCTGGTATCAGAATGGCAATATGTTCTCTCTGTGTAGACTTTAGGAGGAGATCTTTCCTTATTTTAGTCAGCCTCTGTGGATGTTTCTTATGTTCCTTTGCTTGTAGATGGATCCTCACCTTCTGTATATTCTGATTTATATATATATATATATATGCCAGCCAAGTGCCGTCAAGTCGGATTATATATATACATATGTATATGTATATATAAACAAGACAGTACTCAGAATGAATTGAAGATCCAAAACCAACAACCCACTGCCCTCAAGTCAATTCTTGCTCACGGTGATACTCTAGGACAGAGTGCAACTGCCCCATAGAGTTTCCAAGGAGTAACTGGCATATGTGAACCGCCAACTTTTGGTTAGCAGCTCTAGCTCATAACCACTATACCATCAAGGTTTCCATTAATATATTAATACATACAGGGATTAGGAATTCAACATTACATTTTGTAGGACACATTTTGTAAAATATTCGATGCGAGCAGTGCTTGATTTCCCTTAACTTCATCATGGGGAAGGAGAAGCAATATCAACAGTCCAAGGTTACTTCCTTCATCTCTGCCATCTTTACCAATTTTGATACCATTTTTCCCTCCCACAGCAATCTCTAGATTTCTGCTGTGCTTCATAACTTATTGTAATGGCTAAACAGAACTCACAGACAATACTTAGAATTATGAGGTTTACTAGAAAAGTAGCAGATTACAGTTCAGGTTCAAGAATGCTCTGGATACGGTTCTTCCATCAGGACAGCCTCTTCTCAGCTGTGCTCACTCCAGCCTCTACCCTATTCAGGGGAGTGTTTCAAAACTCCTTAATCTCTGTCAGTAGCTATCCCAAGGAACCTCACTCACCAGGGAGTCTCATCCCGAAAGCACTCATCTATGAATCTGTGGGACAGCAAACCTAGCTCTACCAAGTACTTGAGGCACCCTACTCTACCAGCTCAAATGCACTAAACTTTCTCCTTCCACGGTCCCGGAATGCCATTGCTCAGTTTCCTGCCAGTCTCTACTGCCTCTATTTTTCTGCCATTGCTTCTCACAGTCTCCTACATTATAAGTTTCTCACTTTGTCTCCTGGTTCCAGAAACTCCTTAGCTCAGGGACACTGGATACAAAGGCTATGTTCCACTCTTGGCTTTCTTTCCTTGGTAGTGGTGGAATCCTCTTTCCACTCCGGAATTGGCTTTCTATTAAGCCTAGTTGGATGGTAAAACTAACCAAGTAGTGTTTCATATATCTTATTTGGGAAACCCTGGTGGTATAATAGTTGAGATCTATGACTGCTAATGAAAAGGTTGGCAGTTTGACTCTACCAGGTACTCCTTGGAAAACCTGTGGGGCAGTTCTACTCTGTCTGATAGGGTAGACGTGAGTTGGAATCCACTCAATGGCAATGGGTTTGCTGGGTTTGGGAACACCTTATTTACATAGCCCCACTCAACCACTTGGGTGAGAAATATAAGATCATGACAAGAAATATCACATTAAAATGATCCATCCCTTCAGATATTTCAATTCACAATATTAAGTATCCATTGTTTTATTGTTAAAGCATTTTCTAATACAGAAATATTTTTAAAGACCTTTGAATACATATTATATTTAAATATAAATATTGAGTGACCATATTAACTTGGAATGTTTATCTTTAACATAAACATAAGTACATTAAAATTTATATGCATCTTATATTTGTTATTATGTATACAATTATATATAACATACAACTATTGCTGTTGTCATTAGGTGCCACTGAGTCGGTTCCTACTCATAGAAATCCTGTGTACCACAGAACAAAACATTGTGCAGTCCTGTGCCGTCCTCATGTTTGTTCCTATGCTTGAGCCCATTGTTGTTGCCATTGTATCAATCCATCTTGTTGATGGTCTTCCTCTTTTTTACCACCCTCTGCTTTACAAAGTATGATGTCCTTCTCCAGCATCAGGTCACTCCTGATAACAAGTCTGAAATGTATGAGACCTAGCCCAATCACTTGGCCAAGAAGCTATCTTCCAAATTTCTTGGCATAGCTGACTAGGCCCTTCGAACACTGCATCCCTTTGTTGAAACATCTTAATCGTTGTGGGAAATTATGTTAACTCTCTTGACATAATTGCAGCCATCTTGGCTGCTGTACTGTTACTTCAACTCTGTATAACCTCTTGCGCTATAATCAATCACTTTGACTCTACTCTGTGTATGGTAACCTAGAGGCAGTCTGGGAACACCTCCAAGTACTAGACCAAATGTGCAGAACAATGTACAACCGAAACTGTAAACAACTGACTTAGTTACTGAATGTTTCAGTTTCTTGTTTTCTGGGATACCAACTGTATTTATGAAGGGTATAAATACTCTAATAAAACTTTGTCCTGGGCTCTCGGCTGGATGATAGACGTTAGCCCCCTGATCCCCAACGGTCTGTTCTGTCTTTCTTTCTCTACCTGCGGCGCTGCTTCTCCTCTGCCCATGTTCATCAGAGAACTCTCTGATCTCCGACAAATTGTTATTCTGTCCACTCCTGGAATCCTGCTTTTTGCAAATGCCTTCTGTGCAGCTTGAACTTCTTTCTTCAGTAATATCAGTTCTGATCATATTCTACTTCTTGAAATGGTTGAACATCCACTAATTCCTTTTGTTACAGTGGCTCCGTATATTCTTTCTGTCTTGCTTAATATTTTTCTTGTAGAAGCTATCAGTATTGTAACTCAAAGCTTAAATTTTGTCTTCAGTTCTTTCGTCTTGAGAAGTGCTGAGTATGTTTTTCCCTTTTGGTTTTCTATCATCAGCCCTTACGTGTCACTATAGTTCCTTACTTTGTCATCTCAAGCCACTCTTTAAAATATTCTATTCAGCTTATTTACTGCCTTATTTCTTCTATTCACTTTAGCTATTCAGCATTCAAAGGCAAATTTCAGAGTCTCTTAGACATTCATTTAGTTCTTTGCTTTCTTTCCTGTGTTTAATGATCTCTTGCTTTCTTCACATATGATGTCCTTATGTCATTCCACAACTCATCTGGTATTTGGTTATTAGTGTTCAATGCATCAAATCTATTCTTGAGATGATCTCTAAACTCAGGTGTTATATAATCAAGGTCATATTTTAGGTCTTTTGGACTTGTTCTAATTTGCTTCGGTTTCAGCTTGAACTTGCATATGAGCAATTGATAGTTTGTTCCACAGTCAGCACTCGGCCTTGTTCTGACTGAAGAGATCAAGATTTTCCATGGTCTCTTTCCACAGATATAGTGGATTTGAATCCTATGTATTCCTTCTGGTGAAGTCTATGTGTATAGTCACCATGTATGTTCACAAAGAAAGGTATTTGCAATGAAGTCGCTGGTCTTGCAAAATTCTGTCATGCAATCTCCACCATTTCTATCACCAAATTCATATTTTCCAGCTACCATTGCTTCTTCTTTGTCTCCAGCTTTCACAGTCCAATCACCAGTAATTATCAATACATCCTGATCAGATTCAGGAATAAACAACCTTAGTATATACATTTATACTATTATATATAATATACAACTGTAATTTTTACTATGTATAATTACATACATTATATAAATTAGGCATATGTATGTGTGCATACATGTAATACATATACACTCATTACCCTCAAGTTGATTCAAACTCATAACAGTAATATAGGACAAAGTAGAATTGCCTCATTTCATTTCTAACAAGTTCCGTGCTGAAAACTTAAATTTCTACCTCACACATACTGAGTCAAAATCCTTACTTGAACAAGACCCAAGTGATTCTTATGTATGTACAATTTCCAAGACCATAATCTTTCTTCTGTGGAGCAACTTACAGGTCTGAGCAGGTGACCTTTTGGTTAACAGTGGAGCATTTAACCCCTGTGACACTAGGATTCCTTGCTGTTGTCTTTATAACTCCATATCTATTTATTTATCCACATAGAGAGATAGGTGGATATAAATATAGAGATAGATGATATAGAGATAGAGGTATAGCTAGAGATGTACCAAATCAAAACTTAACCCATTGCTGTTAAGTCTATTTCAATGTATAGCAACCCTACAGGACACAATAGAACTGTCCCATAGAGTTCCAAAGGAGCAACTGGTGGATTTAAACTGTCAACTTTTTGGTTAGCTGCCTGAACCCTTAACTACTGTGCTACCAGGGCTATAGACACAGATATAGGTAGACATGCACATAGAGAAGAAATGACTGAACTGTAAATTTCTCAATAACTCTGATCCTATATTCAATTCTGTAGTCCTTAAACCAAGCTCAGCACCTGTATGTAATCCAGTAAGTACTTAATGTTTGTTGCAAGAATTAATAGTCAAAATGTCTTATTACATCTGCAATTATCCACTAACTTCCTGTTGACTACAAAGTAAGAGAAAAAAAGACATTTCTTCATATCATAGTGAAGAAGTCTTCAATACATCTTTTTTTTAGCAATTGAAAGAGTTTAATACGACCAAAATCCGATTCTTTGAGAAGATGAACAAAATCAATAAACCGTTGACCAAACTGACAAAAGAAAAACAGGAGAATCCATAAAAGAAATGAGATGGGTGATATCACAACAAACTCAACTGAGTGAAAATGTACATTCCCGTATAAATTTACATGCCCACCTATATGCAGCTTCCACTGCTCTCCCTGTCTGGTGACAGCACACTCTTCCTCTCTGCTCCATACATGTCTCATCCTCCCAACAGCCTCCTTTCCCCTCCTCTCCACCCACTCTCCTTCCTCCAGCCAGAGGTCAGCAGGATGATATCCTACAGATGCATAGAACCATAAAGTGCATCCAATATACTGAAAGAAGATGGAGGAATGATACCTGATGAAGAAAACTATAAGCAAGGAGAGAGAATAACAAAGTCAAGCCATAATTTCAGCGTGGTTTCTGTGGATTGAATCATATCCCCTCAAAACAGTGAGTCAAGTTGGCTAGGCCGTGATTTCCAGTATTGTGTTCCTCACCCCCAAGATTCTGTCATCTGATGTAACTCTTCTTTGTGTTGAGAATCCAAGTCTCTATGATGTTAATGAACCATGATTAGAGGTGGTTATTCTAACATGGCAGGATTCAATTTATAGGATTAAGTTGTATTTTGAGTTTATCTCTTCTGGCATATAAACAAGAGAATCAAGCAAAAAGGGGTGGGTTCTCATGCCACCAAGAATCAAGCACCAGGTCTGGAGCACGTCCTTTGGACCTGAAGTCTCTGCACTGAAACATACATAGAATCAAGGAAAGACTGATGATAGGAACTATCCCCCAGAACCAAGAGAGAGAAAGTCTTCCCCTAGAAATGAAGTCATGAATTGGGACTTCTAGCTTCTTAAATGGAAACACTGGTGGCGTAGTGGGTGAGTCTTACAGCTGCTAAGCAAATGGTCAGTAGTTCCAATCCACCAGGTGCTACTTGAAAACTCTGCGGAGTTCTACTCCGTCCTATAGGTTTGTGATGAATCAGAATCAACTTGATGGCAGTGGGTTTGAAAGCCTTCTAGAGTGTAAGAGAATAAACTGCTGTTAGTTAAAGCCATCCATTTGTGGTTATTTCTGTTATAGTAGCATTAGATAACAAAACAATGGTAGTCTTTGACACCACTTTAAATTCCATCAGTCTTTCATAATCCCATCTATGCCTTTCTTAATCCCTTCTATACGCCCTATTCATTATTCCTTTTAAAGAATTTTCAAGGAATTTTTATGTTTAAAATAGGGCTTCAAACCATCTCCTTCTGTTTTGAGCCCCTGCTGAGAATTTTCGTTTCCAACAAGTTCCATGCTGAAAACTTAAATTTCTACCCCACATATACTGAGTCAAAATCTTCACTTGAACAAGACCCCCAAGTGATTCTTATGTACAATATCCTGAGAATTTGTTAAAAAAGTAAATTGTCAGCAAGGAGCTTGATAGAAATGAAAATTCTCAGCAGCAGTTTGAACTAAAATGAACTGGTTAGAAGCCCAGGTTTAAAATAAACATAAAGACTTGAAGTTATAATAATTACACTAATATTTGTGGTTAGATCCATCTAATCTAGTCATATACGAAGACTGCCAATTAAGTATGCCAACTCATCCTAGAAAAAGTGCTGCATATCTCATTGCTGAAAGTCACTACTGTCACCTTTGAAGTGCTCCCCTTGTGAAGCTATGCACCAATGTCAGCAGCTATTCTACCCTTCAAAGCAATTTTGGAACTCTTTTTCTGGAATGGCCACTAGCGCTGTTGTATTACTCTTGACGTCCTGAATGTCATCAAAATGTCTCCTTTCAAAATTTCCTCTATTTTCAAGGAAAGAAGAAAGTCACTGAGGATCGGATCAGGTGAGCAGGGAGGGTGTTCCAATACTGTTATTTTCTTACTGGCTAAAAACTCCCTCGCAGACAAATATATCATTAAATTTGCAAATGTACCACCTTGCCACCATGTACCGTGGCCATTGCAGAAAGAGTTCCCAAATTACTTTGGATGGTAGACTAAGCACTGGCGTCATTGCATACCTTCCCCCAGGGGAGTGCTTTCAAGTGACAGTAGTGATATTCAGCAACGAGGTATATAGTACTTAGAATTAATTGTCAGGCTGTGTATTATGGAAATTTAGGGAAATGCAAACATATTACATAAATGTACACATCCCTGAAATCAATTAAGAAAATGTGAAGAGAAAAAAATATATATACAAATGAAATCAGTTACTAATCCACCTGAAAATAACTGAAAGCATGTATCTATTCATTTGAATCAATGATTAAAATGATTCATTCAGACCATCTGTTTTACAGATTGGCTGAATAAATAGTCCAATGCAGTAACAAATATCTGTATATCTTTAATATTTTAGGACCACTGACTACTGACCCACTCAAAGTTCTGGATCCACTCCCAGAAAAATTGTTGCCAATATGAACACACATACACATACAAACTCAGTTGCATACATGCTATTTTCAATGTTAGGGGACATTGGGAAGCTGGACCTCAGCGTAAGAAGCCCTACAATTGGGCAAGAACTGTGGAACAATTCTTATTCACTCCTCATTTTTCCATGTCAAGCACTATCTACTAGTGTGGCACTGCCAGCTTTTTGGGAGCTCTTTTATTCACCCTTGATCCAAACAGGGGAAACAGAGTTGCCTGACTGTTTGAAGACATCCATTGGACCATATGTTTTCCATGGGCGGAACTGTAAATCTTGCTGGTGTAATGGCTAAGAGGTATGGCTGCTAACAGAAAGGCGGGCAGTTTGAATCCCCCAGGCACTCCTTGGAAATCCTATGAGGTCATTCTACCCTGTCTTATTACTAGGAGTCAGAGTTGACTCTCTGGCATTGGATTTTTGTCTTCGGCCGTGTTCTCTAGGTAAGCAAAACCACTAATGCATATAAACTTACAGAAAAGATTTCTATAAAGGAAACAACTTACACAATTGTGGAGGCTGAAACATCTCAACTCCTGGCTTGCAGCACAAGCCTCACATAGTGGAAGCTGGCGAGCGCACAGCCTGCAGGTCACACATTCGAGTTCCTGCTCACAGGCTGAGAAGGTCGGCGACCCCCAGACGGCGGGGAGACTGCGAGGTTTCTGCGGATTCACGGAGCCGAAGGGGCTGCGAACCCAGGTGGCAGGAGGTGGAGAAATGAAGCCGGCGGGGGCGGCGAGTCGCTCCAGTCCCCGGCCCTGCCGCTTGCACAGCTGCCAAACCACTGAGAATCATGGTCCAGCCGAGACAACACACAGTCTTAACCTGGTCTTGAGTTTTTTGGAAGTAATCTAGTCCAAGTCTGCAGGAACTGAAGTTACGCCTTTTTCTTTCCTTTTTGCTTCCATCTCTTCCCAAGAGTCTAATTGTGCCAGTGAATAGCACGAGAAGGGCAAGTGGAGTGGCAGTCACGGGGGCCGGGTAGAATGCATCAGAAGTCCCTTTTGACTGTAGTATAAAGTTTTTCCCTTTAAGCAGTTTGTCAATAAGAAGACTAAATCTATTCCAGGCTTGTGAAGGAAACCTATTAGCCTCTCGGTAGATTAATACATGCGCTATATAGATATATCTACATGGCAGAATAAAAATGGAAACTGGGGTCAAATTAGAACTGATTTCAAGATTTTTGGTGTTAACAAATTTCATGAAATTATCTGTTCAAAATTTATAAAACTCTTTTCTTCAAAAATCAAGCCAGCATGGTCCCTTGGACCCCAAAACTTAAAAAAATATAAAAATCTAAAACCCGTTGCTGACTCATACAAACCCTATATTGACCCTGCAGTACAGAGTAGAACTTCCCTAGGAGTTTTCGAAGAGTGCCTGGTGGATTTGAACTGCTGACTTTCTGGTTAACAACCATAGCACTTAACCTCTATGTCACCAGTGTTTCCCACTATATACATATATATAACATTCATTTTCTATTAATAGTCTTCATAAAATTGAAACAAACAGAAAAACTAGAGCAATAAGAAACTTTAAAATTTATCTAGTTTTGATTCTTACTTTCTTTTACCGTGAAAAAAACGAAATATAAGTAAATCATACTAAATCATGTGGAGAGATCAATACTATTCCTAGAACTCCAGCCCAGTGCATCTCAGCTATGTTCTTTGCATTGGCTTTAAAAGCTTCTTTATTTTCACACCAATAATGTGGAGGAGAAATCAAAGTTTCATAAGTACTATCAGTGAGAGTAATTCAGTTATACACAACTGTAGGCAAAGATTCCTTTTAGTTGTTTTTATTGTTGTGACTAACAGTCTTATAGACACTGAAGAACAAACAATCAAATAAAATTACTGTGTAGAGGTTTGGCAGACAAAGAATAAAGTTCTAAACATCTGTCTCCTGCCTTATTATTGAATTTGTCTCCCTGTTTTTCTTTTACAGTGGCCTTAAAGACTGACCCTTTAACAGATATTTTCACTTTGCCTTATGGGTACCACACTTAAATTGGTCAATAAAATGAATTGCAAGTGAACCTTGCATTGGAATCATATTTTGAAAGTGCTTTTGTTGTTTCTATTTTACTATCCATCTTGCAACGCAGTGAAAAAAGCTGTTTTACTTTCCCCATGAATTCTGAAATAGTATTCTTTTTTTTTTTTTTTTACCAGTTCTTAAGTCTATAGGGTTACTGTGAGTTGGAATCAACTCGACTACCACGGGTTTTCTTTTTTTTAGTCTTACAAGCTAGACAGTCATTTATTTTAGTTACACTGTTTCCAAATCTAAATTTCTTATGATACTTAACTTTTTGGTATTTACGTTTTAATAGATGCTCAAAACTCTTTCTGTTTACAGAGAGGCCTAATCTTTAATCATGTATTTATCATTCATCTTTTAGATTTTAGATTATTATTGCCTATAAGGCTGATTCCCTACGAACACTGAGGTAGGCACAGTATTATTTTTCTAAGTGCAGATAACGTATTCTAATAAAAATTAATTATTCACTGCTAATTCACATAGATTGTAAATGAATTTCATATGAAATGTGACAGGTGATATAATCAGCTTAGTGTTTTGACCAAAATAATAGCCCAACCATTCACTTATCAATCTAACTATAATGGTAATCAGAGTGTCTGCTGACTGACCAGACTTTCCAGGCTCAATGTACCCATTAATTCCAGGCTATTTTAAACCACACACTTAAATTGAGTTAATCAATCAGTTCCCACGGAAAATGGTAAGAATGTGGTTCTATTTTCTATTTTTTTCCTACTAGTAAATTTTGTAACTCTCAGATGCATCACTATCTAACCTGTTCAGCTCTTAACTATAACATTCCATGTCTCGTGACAATAGTTTTGTTCTTATAAGCAGCCGTACACTCGATCCAGTACTATTAACTTGATGTTTATTATAAGCCAGTTAGAAGTTGCTGAAGATTAATATAATTTACCTTACAGTCAAGAAGTATATGTTCATGTGTCACCTTAGATGAATTCTCAAAGTAGTGAAAATAATTGATAAACTTCTTTAGCCTTCTTCATCCTGAATGTTGGTTTTAAACTAAGAACACAACAAATTTTGGAGAGGCTGTGGAGAAAGTGGAACCCTCCTATACTGTTGGTGGGGTTGCAAAATGGTCCAGCCTCTTTGGAAAGCAATCTGGTGCTTCCTTAAAAAAATGGATATTGATATACCATTCAACCTAGTAATTCCACTGCTTAGAATATATCCTACAGAATCAAGGCCTTTCACACCAACAGACACATGCACCAGAACATTTATCGTAGCACAGTCCATGATAGCAAAAAGATGGAATCAACCCAGATGCCCAAGAACAGAAGAATGGATAGGTAAACTATGGTATATATACTCAATGGAACACTACACAATGAATGATAAAGAACAACGATGACTTCAGGAAACATCTCATGACCTGGTTTCAACTGGAAAACATTATGTTGAGTGAAAGTAGTCAGCGACAAAAGGACAAATATTGTATGAGACCTCTACAATAAGATCTCAAAAACAGACCTGTGTATAGAAGAAAAGACTCTTTGACAGCTGCAAGGGAGGGGAGGGAGGGAGGGGGGGGAGAGGGTTTAGATTAGATAGTTGCTAGGTATCTGGTTGGGTGAAATCGGTGATAGCACACATTAGAAACAAGAACAACATTATGTGGACTTAAACATAACATGAGTACTCCTTCCATCTTAACCCAATATTGCAAGGATAGAGTAGCTGGGGCAGGGGGCAGGGGACCATGCTCTTAGGTAAAAGCGAGGCCAGTTGGCACAACTAGCATTTTGCTAAGAGGGCTCTCTGCACCCCACGTTGGTGAGTGGCATCTGGGGTCTTAAAAGCTGCCAAACTGCCATCCAAGGGCACAGCAAATGGTCCCAACTCAGCAGGAATGGATGCTCACTGAGGACCAAAATGACATGGGGGAAAGACAACCCAAAAGACAAAGAGACCCACATCAGTGAGTGCCTACATCGACTTGGGACCGGAAGAACCGGATGGTGCCCGGCCACCGCCAGTGATAGCCGCAATGGAGCTCACTAAGTTGAGTCTCACTGGCAACAGAAGAATAAAAAGGGGTGCACCCTGAGATCCCCACAAAAAGACATCAATTGATGGCCCAGTGGTTTCGGGGTTACCCTGGGAGCATGGCCCCTTACCCTGATGCTGCCCTTGCCCATAAATCATAATGAAGGTCCGTGATTCAGACAGGAATGGATTGGACTTGGTGATGCAGTGACCATATATTGGATGCACTTTATGGTTCTATACATCTATAGGATGTCATCCTGCTGACCTCTGGCTGGAGGAAGGAGAGTGGGTGGAGAGGAACGGAAAGGAGGTTGTTGGGAGAATGAGACATGTATGGAGCAGAGAGGAATAGTGCGCTGTCACCGGGCAGGGAGAGCAGTGGAAGCTGCATATAGGTGAGTATGTAAATTTATACGGGAATGTACATTTTCACTCAGTTATATTAAATAAAAAATATACTTCCTGCTGACTTGGGATTCATCAGCCTCTAAATCCTGTGAGCCGATAGCCTCCAATCTTACCTGCTGATCTTAGGTTCATCACTAAGGTCACCTTCAAAGTACTCCCCTTGGGAAGCTATGCACCAATGCCAGCACCTAGTCAGCCCTTCAAAGCAATTTTGGAACTGTTTCTGGAATGGCTATTGCCTACAGTGGCACTGCGGCAAGTTTGCCAGAAAGGGAGCTTTTAGCCAGTAAACAAATGACTGTTTTGGAACACTCTCCCAACTCACCTCATCTGGTACCCAGTGGTTTTTTCTTTATCTGAAGGTTAAGGAAACATTGAAAAGAAGACATTTTGCTGACATTCAGGACATCAAGGGTAATATGACGATAGCTCTGATGGCCATTCCAGAGAAAGCATTTCAAAATTGCTTTGAAGGGTGGACTAGGCTCTGGAGTCAGTGTATAGCTTCTCAAGAGGTATACTTCGAAGGTGACCACAGTGATAGTCAGCACACAGGTATGGAGCACTTTTTCTAGGATGAGTTCGTGAACTTCATTGTCAGACCTTATACATTCTCTCTGTCTCACACACATGCACACACGAATACACTTACACAAAATCCCTAGCTTGCTTCTCTAGAGAACTCATGAAAAGATAATTATTTTCTCCTGTCTTTTAACCTTTTATATTATCCAGTTGCTGAAGGATTCCTAGATCACAAATTTGCTGTATCATCATAAGTTTTATTTTTTGTTCCCTTTTATCTTTGTCTTTCCTCTTCACTCTTTTTTTTTTTTTTTTTAAAATAGAACAAGGTAGAAACAAGCAACAAAATGAAATAAAGTTGTTGCTGTGATGGCAAAATTACTCACAGCAGTCTTTGAAGGAACATGTCCATTGGGAGGAATGGCACAATTCAGTTCAACAAATATCTGTGTAGTGCCTATTATACGAATGACACAGTGCTAAGAAGCCAAAAGGGAATCAGTTCCATTCTCAAGATGCTTATAACATTGCACAGAGAATGTCAGCACACAAATAACAGGAACTATAAAGGAAGGCAGAATAATCCCTTGCTCCTTTTCCTTGCTCATAAACTTGTTCCCAGTTTCCCCTGTCCTAAGAAAAAGCAAGTCAAAACAAAAACAAACCACAGAAGCAATTTTTCTCAGAACTGCTCCCTTCCCTGCCTTTTAATTCCAAATTCTCTAAAGAATTTTTCTTACTACTCTGCTGACTCCACAAAATATCTGTATTATATCACCTCATTTGTAATTGCCTTCCTTCTTTTCCCCAAATCTCTTTATCTTCAGTCCTCACTTTGGGGCAATAACCCTACTGTATTTAACATTGTGGACTACGTGTCTCTCTTAAAACTCTGTTACATTATTCTTTTGGTCTCTTCATTGTTTTCATCTCCTACTATAAAGCTAGAGAATCTTGGCTTGGTAAATATCCATATAAGAAGTTTTCACTGGACAGTAAGAACTATAAAATTCAGCAACAGGAAACATTCAGGGAAAAAAAAAAATTAAAGTTTGTATTACACAAATACAAGTGCCAAAAAGGGAAAGTAATAGTTTCTTTGTACTCTGAAGACATGCTAACAAAACCAAGGCATTAGTTTGAATTTCACATGTCAACTGATATATACCCCCAGGAAACCACTCAGTAAGTCATGGAACGAATCTCTAAAGCGAGTCAAACAATGAGTAGTTGATGTTACAAGATATCTGTAGCCTGAGCAAGAGATTTAGAAGGGAACGAGATTACTGACTTCACGCATCTAAAGGGGTATTGTGTGAGAAGCAAGAATGGGACAAGTGGGTGGAAATTTTCATAGTTTTAAAGAGTCCCTAATGGTTTGAGATGTCTGCCACTGGAAAAGATTCACTTGTGAGGCAGCCTGTTCAAGACAAGCTGAATGGTAACGTATCTGAAATGTCCTAAGAGGCCTTCTTGCACTGGATAGCAGCTCGGATTAGATTAAAGGCATAGTCCAACTCTGAAACATTATGATTAATGAAATCACTAGAAATACATCAGCCAATAAAGCTTTTAGTTTATAGTTTCAACATTTTCAACTCATGTTTCCACCCCACTGTTGTGAGTTGGGGGAAGAAGATGATGAAAGTAGTTGTGTTGTGAATGATTAATACAGTCAGAGCCACATGGAAATTTTTGTACTAGAAGTGTTAGCATTAAAAGTGGAAAGTATAAGTTGTGCATGGCAGAACTACTTCAGAGAAAGTTAAGCAAAAAAGGAAGAACCATGATGACGGAAATAATTTTTTGTGTGTTTTGATTAAAAGACATCAACAAAATTTCTAATTAAAGCACTCCATTCAAGTTTTCACTGGAGAGGTGGCAGGTGTAAAAATTTGAAGACTATATTAGCAATAAATAATTGTATTAGTTTGCCTACTTGTGACACTCCATTTCAAAGTATGCTGTATTGAAAACATCCTGTACCACTCACTATGGAATTTTTTTTAGTATCTTCAACAAATTATACATACGTACGTGTTTAAGTATACATACTCTGTCACACATACATGTGTACACTGTTTGTGTGCATATATATGTATATATATAGAGAGAGAGATTTTATCTCTCTAATGACAGAGTAAGTTTCAAGTAGTTACTTCCTTTCGACCTCTTCCCACATTCATGGAACCTTGCTTAATACTAGCCTGAGTACAAAGTCAATTTTTAATAATAACTTCTTGAGTTTAACTTATTTGTGTTTAAAGTATCTTACAGTATGAAAAATACTTTTTGTGAGTTGTTTTAAATAATTCTAAATGTTCATTTTATGCAGTGAGAAGAGAAGCTGGGGCATTAAGAATGGACACTGCACTCAAGGTTGTTAACACAGCAGTCATGATGAATTAAATACAGCATATAATCCATAAAATAACAGATCATCATGAAGTAAATACAACTCATCTATGGATTTAAAAATGAGTAACAGCAGTCTAGGAAAACCTAATATTATAATAACAATTATTTCTGCCAAGGAGCATGCTTGTTTTTTAAGGTTGATATTAAATTAGTGTGGGTTTCTATTAAGTGTTGTTATTACCAAATGATGTATTTTAGGAATAACAGGTTACTTTAGGTGTAAAAATCCTCTTGCTTACATTAAAATACCATTCAGTTTACAAATGACAAATTTTCAATATTGTGCAAACTCTTCTCCATTAAAACATTAATTAAGCCTTGTTTATTTTTTCCCGAAGATGTATGTTAATGTTCACTATCAATCTGTAGATTAATAAAAACAAGTGTTAGCTGGTGTTAGACATACACCATTAAAATCAGAAGTGGGCTAACTCATTTTAAGAAAAATAAAATACATCTGGTAGAGATGTAAGGAAGATCTGTCATGTAAGTAGATCATAGAATTATCATAGTCCTTCACAGACTTATGATAGCTTTCCCTTCTTCTGTGGAAACTAACACTAGACCCCATGTTCACTGAAGGCAGAAGCAAAGAGGAATGATTTTGACCTTCAAAGCTTATCCAATGCCTAATACATTACTTACCACAGACATGGCACAGAGAACTTATTAACTGAATTTCAAAAAGTTTTGTTGTGGTTATTGGATGCTATTACATAAATTCCAACTCAAAGTAACTCCACATGAGAGAGGAGAATTGCCCCTACAGGGTTTTCTAGGCTAAAATCTCTACTGAATCATACTTTCAGGTCTTTCTCCTGCAGAGCTACTGGCTGGGTTTGAGCAACTGGCCTTTTGGCTAGCAGCTAGGTGCTTAACCATTGTGCCACCAAGGCTCCTTTCAAATGGTTTAGGTGGAATACATTTTGCTTGCTTGCTTGCTTTCTCTTTCATTCCTTCCTCCCTCCCTTCCTGCCTTTGTTTCATATTTGAGAGGAAAATTCAAAGAACAATACTAACTTCTCGCTAAACAGTTGTTGCACATATTGCTTTAAGACATTGATTAACAACTCTACAGCATGTTAACATGCTCCCCTCTTGACTTTAGTTTCTCTATTACCAGCTCTCCCATCCCCTCCTCCCTTCTAATTCCTGCCCCAGAGCTGGTCTGCCCCTTTCATCTCATTTTGTTTTATTTACCTGTCTAATCTTTGTATAAAGGATATGTCTCAGGAGTGACTTCATTATTGACCTAAAAGACTGTCTGGAGAGTCTCTTGTCTCTGTTGGGCCAGTAAGTTTGGTCTTTTTTTGTTAGAATTTTGTTCTACATTTTTCTCCAGCTCTGTCTAGGACCTTCTGTTGTGATCCCTGTCAGAAAGGTCAGTGGTGGTGTCTGGGCACCACTGAGTTGTGCTGGACTCAGTCTGGAGTAGATTGTAATCATTGTAGTCCATTGGTCTTGGACTAATCTCTCTCTTGTGTCTTTCATTTTCTTCATTCTCTGTTGCTCCTGAAGAAGTGAAACCAGTGAAATATCTTAGATGGATGCCCCTAGGCATCTAAGGCCTCAGATGCTACTCTAGATGGAGTACATTTTATATTTTTCCTGTTATTCATGTACTTCTCTTGATTCTGTTCATACTCTCAAAATGTGCAAAAAATAGAGCAGAATTTCACAGTAAAAATGAAAAGAGACATTTCCTCATATTAGTGCTCTGTGAATCTCCTGTGGCTGCAGAAAATCCTGCAGTGAAGTCATGGAGCCCTTTCCCACAAGAGGGAATTGGAAGAATATTCTGCTCCAGGACTCTCATTCTCTAAGCTGCTGGATAGCCCCAGATGTAATTTCAGTGATGTGGGGTGCAAACCAGGAGTGTCTTTTCTCAAAAACAGGTCACTTGCTGGCCAAATATTTAGAATTCATGAAACCGTTATCTAAAGCTGTTTAAGTCAGAGAGGCGTATGTTGGGCTTTCTACAAATTGTAACATGCAAGTGTGTGTGTTTTGAGGGCAATCATGAATTCCTTTTATATACCTAAGAATGAATTTTGCTTTATAATACTTTTTTTAATTGGATAAATTCTTCTATATGTCTTGGTTATTTACTAATGAGTTACAGTTTTCTTGTGAAGAAATGAGTTAATACACATAAGGTACTTAAATGTATGTACAATGTATACAAAGTATTACTTCATGTGGTCATTAGTTATAACAGTGACAATGATAAACAATAATTATTTTTCAGCTTATCTTTTCCAGTTCTGTCAGTTTTAGCTATGTAAATGCAGGGTGAGGGTGTACCTAATGTGTACACTGCAATCTGATATAATATGTTCATTGTTTACCTCTTCTGTATACATTCTCTTTTTGTCATCTGTCTTTGTGACTGTTTTCAATTACATGATACAGTATACTGAGTGTCTTGAACTCTCATGAAATTGATCTCTCAAAACATCCTTCTGATAATCTTCTAATTACCATTTTTTATTTACTAGGGGTTAATCATCTCTGTTAAAAATGCATTATAAATTTGTTATTGACTCTCAGATAAAGGAGTTGATGTGTTTCTCAGTTTTACCCAGAGAAATTTTTAAGCTTAACTTCTCTGTCTTTATCACACCTCAGCCATTCAGAAGTGAAGGACAGGAATGTGCTGTAGAAATAATTGGTAAAGGCAATTTGAATCCACCAGGTGCTCTTTGGAAACTCAGTAGAACAGTTCTACTCTATCCTGTAGGATTGCTCTGAGTCAGAATCAGCTGGACAACAGTGAGTTTGGTTTCGGTTTTTGGTAATTACTTTAAAAAATGAGGGGGCTCTAGTTCAAAATGAAGTTAAGAGGGGAGTCTGGGCATCTACAGGCTAGTATTGACAATTCCGAAGCATTACTCTGCGGCAATTGTGATGACTTAGCACCTAGAAGCTCCCACTTCCTTGTGGTTAAAGTGTTGGTGACACTTCACTCACAGCACTGGTGTCAACACTGGATTAATAAAACGTCGGCACAATGTCTAGAACGTAGCAGCTGGGGAATGAGCATCCTTTCCCTTTTTCTCATTGTATCCCATCCGCCTTTCACAGTTTTCACCTCAACCTTAGTGTCCGGAGACAATGAAGATTCTTTCTGACCATTTCAAAGCATGTCTGCATGTTTTGTTGTAGACAACATGCAGACTTAGAAGGGTTTTTACTTTGTTGTGGGTGTGCGTGCTCTCCTGACTTCTTGCTCTCTGGTCCTCTGTTAAAAAACTCAGTGCCTTTTGATTTTTGGCTTGGAGTTTCTTTAACTTCTATAATTCTGTCATAGCTTTCAAAGATATCTACTAAATTCCAGAGATACTAAGAGACAAGTAAATTGTTGCTGTCAAATCAATTCTAACTCATAAATGGAAACCCTGGTGGCATAGCGGTTAAGTGCTGTATCTGCTAACCAAAAGGTTGGCAGTTCTAATCTGCCAGGCACTCCTTGAAAACGCTATGAAGCAGTTCTACTCTGACCTATAAAGTCATTCGGAGTTAGAATCAACTCAACAGCAGTGGGTTTTTGGTTTTCATATTTGTCAATGGCAGTGGCTTTGGCAGAACACAAATAAAAAAACAAAAATCCACAACTGTTGAGTAGATCCTGACTCATGGCAACCCTACAGGACAGAGTAGAACTGCTCCATAGAGTTTCCAAGGAGCACATGGTGGATTCAAACGGCCAACATTTTGGTCAGAAGATGTAGCACTTAATCTACCACACTACCAGGGTTTCCAGATACAAATACACACACACACACACACACACACACACACACACACACATACATATATATATGATTTTCATATGTCTGAAGTTGGGATATAACTTTCAATTGATAGTATCTTATTATTAATGATCAACTATAATCACCATCAGATTGGCAAAAATCTCACTCATCAGTAACTGAGCATGTTCGAGTAGCAGATACTCTAGCATCAAATCTTGGGTGCTGTGTTTCAACTCATGAGACTGCCCTAGAAATGACAACTGACTAATCTCTTAACTTTTAGAAACCAAATGGTTGTGGAATGGGACAGGGAATGTGGTGATTAGAGATCCTTGCTAACGCTATTGAAATGTGACTCCAAATGCAGGTGACCGCTGCATAACTGCAAAGGTTGATTAAGGGAACAGATGACCAATACATTTTTTTAAAACAATTGTTTCACGACCAATGAGTTTGATGGCACAACTGGCCACTTGGTATGCAAAAATACTGATATTAATGTCTAATTAATATCAAACAAAGGAATATTAAAAGAAGGAACTGTGACCACAATTGTCAGGCATTCGGCTGCTAATCAAAGTCTAAACCATTCTAATGCATTCTCAGCAGGAGAGAAAACTGGCCACCTGCTCCAAAAAAGAGACAATAAAAGAAGAAAAACAGATCATTGAAATAAGGGAAAAGAAGAGGTAGGGAAAAACGAGGAAGAGAAAAGAGTCAAAAATAAGATTGAAAAATATTCAAACCAGGAAGAAGTTTAAAAGCGTGCATTACATATTGGCAAGCAAAAGACTGAGAGTTTTAAAACGGTTCATGGAATTTCCTGTGTCGTAAAAATGCCAAGAGAAAAACAAAGAAAATAAGTTCCAAAATGGCTTATTTGTAATATAATTTTTTCTTCTAGTCTTTTTACTGATGAATAAATTTCAGCTTTAGAAAAGTTTCCCTCATACCACTAGCTACTTTTTTTGTTAAATTATTCTAAGTGGGACCTAAGAAAGAAGAAAAGGTCGAGACTGACAGGAAAGAAGAGAATGAGGGAAAAATGTGAAGGAAGAGAAGGATTGACAGCGTATATGGAAGTATGGATAGATGGATGATGGATGGATGGACCGAGGAGATGAAAGCAGAGATAGAGGGAAGGGGATTGAAAAGAAGAGAGACAAGGGAAAAGGAGGAGAGAAGAAGAGAGAGAGAAGGGGAGAAAGAAAGTATTATTCATTTAGCCATTCTATATACTTTTCAGAAACTCTGGTGCATAGTGGTTGAGAGCAATGACTTCTAACCAAAAAGTTGACAGTGCAAATCCACTAAGCAGTGGTGCAAATTCATCAAACAAGGAAGCTATAAAGGGAATTTTCCAAAATGGCTATATAAATATAGATTTAGAAACAAATTATGAAGAGTAAAAATTTGAAGTACAGTACTTGTTTATGTGATAAAGCAATCATTTGAGAGACTGATAGTTTATAATAAATAGAAAAGAAAGTAAGCTTATTCAAAAACATATGTAGGCATGATTGCCTTTTATTGTGGAGGATGCCCTATGGATACTGATTAGGATTTGAGTAGCAGGTGTGATTCAAGAGACTAATTAATAATCTCGCCGTCCTTTTCATTCTGTTTACTTAGGAAAACTATAATGCAGGAGAATTCCTTACCATTGTGCACAGACTTTTTGTTTCAAGACTCAACCTACCTTGGTCTCACCACCCTCCACCAACACCGTCTGTCCAAGTTTCTCAAGGTAGTTCTTGTTGAATGTGCTGCAGGCTATCAATAGGTTTAAATATAGATGAAAACATTTTTTTTTTTTATTTAACATAACTGAGTAAAAATGTACATTCACATGTAAATTTACATGCCCCCCTATATGTAGCTTCCACTGCTCTCCCTGTCCAGTGACTGCACACTATTTCTCTCTGCTCCATACATGTCTCATCCTCCCAACAGTCTCCTTTCCCCTCCTCTCCACCCATTCCCCTTCCTCAAGCCAGAGGTCAGCAAGATGATATCCTATAGATGTATAGAACCATAAAGTGCTTCCAATATATGGTTACTCTGCATTGCCAAGTCCATTCCATTCCTGTCCAAAGAGTGGACCTTTGTTATAATTTATGGGAACGGGCAGCATCAGGGCCAGGGGCCATGCTCTCAGAGGAACCCCAAAACCGCTGGACCATCAATTGAGGTCTTTTAGTCGAGATCTCATGATGCACCCCTTTTTATTCTTGTGTTGCCAGTGAGGCTCCTCTCTGTGAGCTCCATCGTGGCTATCACTGGTGGTGGCCGGGCACCATCCGGTTCTTCCGGTCCCAGGTCGATGTAGGCACCCACTCTTGTGGGTCTCTCTGTCTTCTCGGTTGTCTTTACCGCATGCCATTTTGGCCCTCGGTGAGCATCCGTTCCTGCTGAGTTGTTACCATTTGCTGTGTCCTCGGATGGCAGCTTGGCAGCTTTTAAGACCCCAGATGCCACTCACCAATGTGGGGTGCAGAGAGCTTTCTTAGCAAAACGCTAGTTGTGCCAATTGGCCTGGAATTCGCCTAAGAGCATGGTCCCCCGCCCCCCGCCCCAGCTTCTCTATCCTTGCAGTATTGAGTTAAGATGGAAGGAGTACTCAAGTTATGCTGAAGTCCACTTAATGTGGTTCTTGTTCCTAATGTGTGCTGTCACCGCTTTCTCCCAACTAGATTTCTAGTAACTACCTAAACTAAACCCTCCCCCCCTTGCCCTCCCTCCCTCCCTCCCCTCCCTTGCAGCTGTCAAAGAGTCTTTTCTTCTATACACAAGTCTGTTTTTGAGATCTTATCGTAGAGGTCTCATACAGTATTTGTCCTTTTGTCGCTGACTACTCTCACTCAACATAATGTCTTCCAGTTGAAACCAGGTTAGGATATGTTTCCTGGAATCATCGTTATTCTTTATCATTGCATAGTGCTCCATTGAGTATATGTACCATAGTTTACTTATCCATTCTTCTATTGTTGGGCATCTGGGTTGATTCCACCTTTTTGCTATTGTGGACTATGCGGCGATAAACATTCTGGTACATGTGTCCGTTGGTGTGAAAGGCCTTGAATCTGTAGGATATATTCCAAGTAGTGGAATTACTGGGTCAAATGGTATATCAATATCCATTTTTTTAAGGAAGCGCCAGATTGCCTTCCAAAGAGGCTGGACCATTTTGCAACCCCACCAACAGTGTAGGAGGGTTCCACTTTCTCCACAGCCTCTCCAGCATTTGTTGTTTTGTGTTTTCTGGATCATGGCCAATCTTGTTGGGGTGAGATAGTATCTCATTGTTGTCTTGATTTGAATTTCTTTAATAGCTAAAGATCGTGAACATGTCCGCATGTGTTTTTTGGCTGCCTGGATCTCCTCTTTAGTGAAGTATCTGTCCATCTCCTTTGCCCATCACTTAATTGGATGGTTTATCTTCTTCTTATTGACATTTTGTAGTATCTTATAGATTATGGAGATCAGGCATCGATCTGACATAGAGTTGCCAAATATTTTTTCCCACTCTGTGGGTGTTCTTTTAATTCTATTAATAAAGTCTTTGGATGAGCAAAAGTGTTTGATTCTTAATAGTTCCCATTTATCTACTTTCTCTTCTGTTGATTGAGGTTTCTTTGACAGATTTTGGAGTCTGTCCTCATTGTGTATTAAAACTTCCATTGTTGTTCCTACCTTTTCTTGGATGAGCTTTATCGTTTTAGGTTTGATATTTAGGTCTTTTATCCAGTTGGAGTTGATTTTTGTATAAGGTGTAAGATATGGATCTTGATTCAGTTTATTGCAGATGGATAACCAATTTTGCCAGCACCATTTGTTGAAGATGCTGTTTTTACCCCAGTTTAATGTCTTAGGGCCTTTGTCGAATATCAACTGTTCATAGGCAGATGGTGTCATCTCTGGGGTCTCAATTCTGTTCCATTGATCAGTCTGTCTGTTCTTGTACCAGTACCAGGCTGTTTTGACCACTGTGGCAGTGTAGTATGTTCTAAGGTCGGGTAATGAGAGGCCTCCCAGTGTGTTCTTCTTCTTTAGTAGTACCTTACTTATCCGGGGCTTCTTCCCTTTCCAAACAAAATTGGTGATTTGTTTCTCCATCTCATTAAAAAATGATGCTGGAACTTGTATTGGGATTGCATTATATAAATAAATGGCTTTGGGTAAAATAGACATTTTCACAATGTTAAGTCTTCCTATCCATGAGCAGGGTAGGTTTTTAGATGAAAACATTTTTGTGTGTTTATGGGGGGGTTGGAAGGGAGCTGCATATTCACTAATTAGATAATAGATTAAAAATACTTTAAGTAAAGGGAGAGATAACACATGGTGAAAAAGTCAGCCTAAATAGACTAAACCCAGAGCTTAGAAGTGTTCTAAATAATACCAACCACCTTACTGGACACAGGGTGAGAGGTCTGGGTATCATGGTTTCAGGAGATATCTAGGTCAATGGGCATAACAAATTTTATTGAAATGTTCTGCATCCCAATTTGGTAAGTGGCACCTGAGCTCTTAAAAGCAGTCAAGTGACCATTTAAGAAGCATGACTTGATCTCATCCCTCCTGGAGCAAAGGAGAAAGAAAAGTATCAGACACAAGGAAAATATGAACCCAAGAGACAGAAGAAGCAACATAAGCCAAAGACTGTATCAAACTTTGGTGCGGCCACCAAAGACCACCTTTACCGGGAACTCAGTAAGTATTCCCTGCTGGAGTAGGAGAAATATAGGGTGCAGAACTCAAACTCCAGTAAAAAGACCAGATCTGACGGTCTGAAAGACTGCAGGGTCCCCAGAAGACATGACCCCCAGGCTCTCTGTTAGCCCAGAAGTGAAACCATTCCAGAAGTCAACTCTTCAGACAAAGATCGAACCGATAAGTAAGACAAAAAATGATACTGGTGAAGAGTATTCCTCTCAGGTTGGGTAGATACAAGAAACTAACTGGGCGGCTCCGGTCTGAAGGTGAAATGAGAAAACAGAAGAGGATAAGAGATGGTTGAATGGATACAGGAAATGCAGGTAGGAGGGTAAGAGTGTGCTGTCACAGGTCGCGTAGAGCAGCTAGGGTCATGTGGCCAAGTGTGTATATGTTTTTGTATAAGAAAGTGACTTGAATTAGAAACTTTCACTTAAAACACAATGAAAAAGTCATTGAGTGCATTGTTGTTACCCTGTTACAGAATCTCCTAGAATACACACACACACACACACACACACACACACACAAGTAAAAAAAAAACACTTGAATATTTCATCTCTGCATGTGATGAGCCCAACATAACTTCTGTATTTGGGAAAACACCAGATATCCTCCTAAGTTTTAGTCTACTATCGTCCTTTTATACATAAGGTATCAGGAAGGTGACTTCACTAGACTTCTTCAAACGGTGACAATAGGCTGGTTGACACACCTGTGCGTTATGGAATGGCTCTATCTTGACCTTAACGTGAAAAAGCTGATGCCACTTGATATATCATGGCTGAAGATGAGAAGTGTGAGGTGTATATTAAATTAATCAGGTAATTAATATGCTCACAGGATGTTTCTATCATTTTACAGTATCAACAAGCGTTGTCAGTCTTTGTTTTGGAAGGAGTTGCCTAATTCAAAAAAATGTGCAATGTAGTAACAAAGAGAAAACTCCTCTAGACATCCTCAAGTGTTTCCAATGTTAACTTAGCTGCCTTCAAACACAGTCTGTTTTCTCTTAATACATCTTAAATTGTTTACATAGTCTTCTTTTTCATAAACTCAAGCTGCCGCCATTAGCGTCTTATTTCTTTGTGTATGAGGCAAAATAAAACATTATATGACATTCCTTCAAACAATAGCTCCCTCCCATCCACCTCCCCATGTCTAGCCTTAAAGAATTCCTCATTATCACTTCCAAGGGATTCAGCATCTTTATCTTCACTCTCTGGATCAGTGCTTGCCTACACATTAGTATCACCAGGGCGTCTTTTCAGAATCCCAGGCCCTGGACTCCACCTGAAGAGTACAGTGATTAAGCATCTTTCTACTAACCAAACAGTTGGTGGTTTGAACCCACAAGCTATTCCACAGGAAGAAGGTGTCACAGACTGCTTCTGTGAAGATTTATAGACTTGAAAGCCCTATAGAGCAATTCTCCTGTGTTCTGTAGGGTCACTATGAATTGAAATTGATTCTAAAGCTACAGGTTATAGATCCCTGCCCTAAGGAAATGAAATAAAAATTTATGGGGATGGAATCAATGCATCAGTACTTTTGTCTCTTAGATGATTCCAACATGTAGCCAAGCATGAAAACTCCTGTTCTAAACATGCTTTAAAAAAAGAAGAAGAAGCATTCTAAATTACTATAGCAACGTATTCTGTGTTTCCATTTTAGAAGTCTTAATCAGAGTTGGTTAAGATTCCTCTTAGTGGAATTCATATGGGGAAAATGTTTACTCTGAGGGAGATCTTTCAATAGGTTCTTAAATTCTACTCTTCTTTAAGTTTCTCTTTCCTCTAAATCTACAACAAACCTCTGAAATGTAAACTTTCATCCTAATTCAACTATGTGTTGTGTTAAAATATAATTTTCAAAAAATGGTATAACCATTACTCTCTTACCAATATAAAAAAAAAATGGACAAATGTTAAAGGTTTTACATAATTTCTGAAGAAGTCAGAGCTTGCAGATATTTGCTTGCTTTAAAAGAAACTAAAAAAAAAGACATGTTATCAAGAAACATTAAAAGGAATGTGCAATTAAAGGCTAAATTGATATTATCATACGTGGGGGATGGATGGGGAAAAGGGATTTGGAATTCAATGAAACTTCTACAAAATAGGATCAAGTCTGTATGTGAATCAGTTTCTTACATACAGACAGTTGTAAAATAGCTCAGCACTACTCCTCTTTCGATTTGTCCTACTGTGGTGGCTTGTGTTTTGCTATGATGCTGGAAGTTATGCCATTCGTGTTTCATATACAGCAGGATGACCTATGGTGGACAAACTTCAGTAGAGCTTCCAGAGACTAAGATAGACTACGAAGAAGGATCAGATAGCCTCCTTCTGAAAAAAATCACCAGTGAACACGATATAAACAGCAGCAGAGCACTGTCTGATATAGTGCTGGAAGATGAGCCCCTCCTGTTGCAAGGCCCTCAAAACATAACTGAAGAAGAGCTGCTCTTCAAAGTAGACGCAACCTTAATCACATAGATGACATCAAGTTTGGCGGACCTTCATTTGCTGATGTGGCACAACTCAAAATGAAGGGAAAACAGCTGCAAATATCATTAATACTCAGAAAGTAGAACATACAAATTATAAATCTAGGAAAATTGGAAATCATCAGCACCAAAATGAAATACATAAAGATTGATGTCCTACGTATTAGAATCATATCAGATCAGGCAAATTTGCTGGGAAAACAAAACAAAACAAAAAAACCTCTTTAGAGTGTTACAAAGTGAAGATATCATTGAAGACTAACATACACTTAACCCAAGCCATGGTATTTTCAATAGCCTCATGTGCACGGGAAAGCTGAATCAGGAAAACTGAAGAACAGATAATCTGAATTACAATGTTGGTGAAGCATATTGAATATACTATGGATTGTCAAAAGAATGAACAAATCTGTCTTGGAAGAAGTATCATCAGAATGTTCCTTAGAAGGAAGGATGGTCAGACTTCATCGCACGCACTTTGGACATGTTATCAGGAGACAGCAGACCCTGGAGAAGGACATCATGCTTGGTGATGAGATGGGCTGATACAAAGTCTGCAATGATAGGCTCAAGCATACAATGATTGTGAGGATAGCAAAAGACTGGGTAATGTTTCGTTCTATTATACGTGTGATGACTATGAGTCGGAATCCTCTTGATAGCACCTAAAAACAATGGCAACAACAAAAGAGCTTAATGACCATGAACAGGGCTAGAATCAGATAACACAAAGGGTTTGCTCTATGTGGACAATACATAGTTAGCCACTGACATATACAGTTGGAATATTCACTTTTAAGAAGTAAATTCACTGTTGCCTCTCTTCCCTAAGTCTTTTGCCAGTACCCTCCTTAAATACTAGCACTGTGTTTTATCTCCAGTGAAAAGTATAGTATTAGTTTACATGATCTTCCAACAAATGTGGAACACAGGACTACTAAATATGAAGTGCGTTCTTTAATCCCTAAACTGCAATTACAGTGATTTATAGTCATATTCCATCTTCTTTCTCCTAGTCTGTTCCTGTTCATGTAAAACCTATGAACTAAATATAGGTTTACATTCCCTCAAAATTAATTATAACTGCTTGCTTGAATAAACAAGCAGCTTTTTCTGACATCTACTAAAAGGAAAGCTGATGGTTTACACAGAACAGGAGTGAGAGAAAAATTTGACTGAAAAAGTTTTCAAATTCTGTCTTAGTAGGATTTTCTAGGCATGTCTCAGATGCTCTATGAATTGTTTTTTTGACTGACTAAATGTTGAAACTTGCAAGGCCATGTTAATTCCATACCTATAGTTACAGTAGAAACTCAAATGGTGTAGTGGTTAAGAGCCACAGCTACTAATCAAAAGGTCAGCAGTTCAAATCTACCAGATGCTTCTTGGAAGCTCTGTAAGGCCATTCTACTTTGTCCTGTAGGGTTACTCTGAGTCAGAATCAACTGGATGGCAATGAGTTTGGCTTGGTTCTTTTGAACAGTTACAGAAACACTACAAAGATGAAGAATTCAAAAAGATTACCAGTCTAATCTGGTGATTTACAGAGGATCCTATAACCACTCTGTCTTTTGAAAGAGGTGGAGGACTTGACTCATTTAAGAGACTAAAACCTGGAGGCATACGTTTTCTCTTGATCAAAGTCATAAACTACCGTGTTCCTACTTATTATCTTAAAAGGGATTTTTGAAGCATTGCTATTATTCCCACCATAGCCTTTGAATATTTGTGCTATTTGTGTTAATTTTGGAGTACACTGTAACAACCCTTTATTAAAACTTAAGAAGTGTCAACTTTGTGTTAAATAACTCCAGTAAATAATATTTCACTTAGATGGTTCTTAAAGGAACATAATTACGTATACAGGTTTCCTATAGAAATAAAAATAGAATATGAAAGTCAAGACAAAAATTGACTTTCTAAAATCCAGAGAATACTTTTAAGTCTAAAAATTACAGATGTTAACACAGTCTATCTCTCTAAGCTGAAAAGCATTTAATTCCCATTATCATACAAATGACTTGTAATAAAAATATCAGAGCTCGAATAGATGAGTGAAACTAGAGGAATCTAAGTTCTACCGAATTAGTAGACAGCAGATAGGGGAGTGCTTGCTGTCTCATATAGTCCATCTCAGTAAAATTCCTAAAATTATTTTTATCCATTCAAATTAGTATTTATGATTCTGCCCTAAAACTTTTAAAAAATTAATTCATTAACTGAAATTTTAAAAACTTTTTCTTAATATTCAAAGGGAAATCCATCAATCCCTGTTGACACAATAGTATATGTTTTAGTGAAGGATTTGAATAAACCCCAGCATTCTGGCTTACCGATATTACAGAGGATGTGTTCTAATCTAAACACGTTGGAATTAAGACACTACCTTTGCACTAAAAAGTTTAACTTTTATGCTTATCAAGAAATTGTTTGGGGGCAAGTATTTGTCAGAGGAATCATTTGTAACTTTGAAGAGTTTTTACTTTAAATGTGGGTGGTGCCCCCTGGTGGAATATGCCAAAAATAAAAGCTTTATTACTTAATTCAATAACTGACTTTGTGATTCAAAGAACATTGTATGGCATTGGGCTGGGGATAGAACATTATATAATGCTATATGCCAAGCTCACAAAGTCAATTACTGAATTAGCATTACCAAGGTAATAGACTTTTTAACTTAGTACCATTAATTAATTAATATTATGTATATATATTTTTTAAAAAGCTGTTGCCACCAAGTGAATTCTGGCCATAATATCCGTATACTCAATGTTTGAGTGTTATGTATAAGCTTGTGAAAAAAATAATGACTTAGAATACTCACACAAAAGCAACTATACCTCGATGACACAGTGGTTTGAATTCAGTCATACTGTCTCCTACACTTTGGAATATTATGATGAAGTTATTCAGGCATTTACCTATCATTTGTTTATATTCTAATTCTTTAAACATTCTGTATATTATCATTACTCTGAGGGACAAATCACAATCCATCTCCTCGGTCCAACTCATAGTGACACTACAAGACAGAAAAGAACTGCCTCATGGAGTTTGTTCTGTGGATGAGGTGGTGGGTTGAACTTGCTAACTTTCAGTTAACAGCGGAGAGCTTAAACCCCGTACTGCTACGGCTCCTTATTGCGAAGGCAGGGATTTTAAATGCCTAGTTAACTGTCGTTGCTGTAATGGCTGCTGTCCAGTCAATTCTGACTTATAACAATCCTAAAGAGCAGAGTAGAACAGCTCCATATGGTTTCCAAAGAGCAGCTGGTGGATTTGAACTACTGACTTTTTGGTTAGCAACCAGAACTCTTAACCACTCTTAGTGTGATCCAGGAACCACTGTGCCACCAGGGTTCTTGCTCTTGACCCTGAAAACCTCGGCACAACTATAACAGAGAAAGTTTCAGTATTAAATAAACTCAACCAGAATGGGATGCATTGCAGCCATCGCGCTGAAGAGATTGTAGGCACAGAATGAAATCTCATCTTTCAAGTAACTGAATGGATGCAACCCAGTACTTTCATGATTTCAAGATAAAATTGTAAATTTTCTAGCATTTTTATGGCAGGATAACTGAAGTGATGCCACACCCCTTCCAGGCAGCTGGGAGGGCGGGGGGATTACTTAAAGCTACATTTTAAGGAAGTGGCTGCCTGGTAAACACCTTAGACCCATTTACTTGTCAAAGATACAGAGAAATAATTTACAAATCACAGGTTATCTGGACGAATTCTGACATTCATACTACCTGTACAGCTGAGGAGGGGAGCTTCTAACCTTATTTTGAACAGAGAGAATTAAAGCTTCTTATTTTCAATTTGTATCTGTCCTTACATTGTACACTCAAAGTCTCCAGAAAAGTGTTTGGCATGTGATGAAAGCATAACAGAAATTTATTGTAATTCACTACACAGCTTTTAGCGAGATACTTAAAGGTAGGGCTTACACCACTGTGCTAGCAGATTCAGTTTCCCAACTGACATCTGTATGTTGGATGCTGCATAAATATTTCCAGTGAGTGGAAAAGAGGAAGACCTCAACCGAGTGGACTGACACAATGAACACAACCATCTGCTCAAACAGCATTGACTGAGAGGATAGATGTGATTGAGCAGTGCTCCTTGTGTTGTACATAGCTTTGCTATGAGTCAAAATCCACTCAAGGGCACCTAAAGACAGCAACAATAGTATTTGTTTTTATGCTTTTTGGGACACAAAATAGTAGCATTTAACATTCTGTAATTCAGCAATATCTTAAAATATTCAATATTTACATGAGTAATATAGAAAATTGTATTGTTAAGACCTTGTTAAAATCTAACAAGGAGCATGAAACCCATTTTAAAAGATTAAAGATGAATGTTTGATCTTCTGGTTCTGGTTAAAGTATGCAGAAATTGTACAATTTAGCTGTCACTATAACAATATATTTTAGCACCTCAAAGCCTTATTTACATCAGTCAATGGTTGTGAAATGCATTGACTGCATGCTAGAAAATACAAATATACAAATACGTACCGAAAGTTTAAAGTATCACCATACTGAATGAAAGAATGATAACTTGCAATTGTTAATGTTAAATTTCGCTATGGTTTTTGCTTTTAAATTGTCTCGTAACTGAAACTTTCGGAAATTAGCTTTCCCACTGATCTACAGTCATTCTCATCTACAGGACACATGGGGCTGTCTAGACATTGATTGTAGATAACTGAGATTGTATCTGCCATGTTTTCTGCTGTCCTCTGTGGTATATTTCCATCAAAATTTTGAAATTTCTTAGAATATCTAGAGCTATGATCATTTTTCACACATGAAAAAAGGAATCTTGTAACATCTTCCTGTTTGACGATAAAATATTTAAGACAGAAACAAATTTTCAGGAGACATGAAATGTCTGTTGCCAAGAATCAGTATATAAAGTTATCAACCACAGATGTGTCCCAGAGCAAAAACTCGTACTTTGTTAAAGTGGTTTATGGAGGGTTCAAAACAGCTGGAATGAGGGACACATGATTTCACACAGCAGAAAATCAGATGAGATGGAGAAGTTACAAAGACATATTGATGTGCTTAAGGCAGGGACTAACAACACAAAGTTTGTGATTGGTGCAGATGATGTCAGGAGGCAGGAGGCAGGACAGCTTGAAATGAAAATCATAGTGATCGGCGCTAAGTGTACATGTGGGTTTCCTTGATTCGTTATTTCACTAGTTCACGACAACAGAGAGGAAGGATTTTCTGGGGGTCATAAAACAATCACGGGACATTCCTTTTCCGGAACACTTTGCCAAGATAGCATCTGTAGCAAACACTTCTTAAGAGTTGCTTTTGCAAGTCAGTTCAGAAAAGGGACTTGTGTCAAGACCTTCTCCTTAGATATTGTTTCCACATTCATAGTTTAACTGCAGAGAAAAAGATTTTCTTAGCTGCAAGATCAAGTCTGCTCAAGGTTAACAGATGCGTGGAAGAAGACAAACTTAAAATGAGTCTGAACTCGGACACAGGCCAGCCATTTTATTTTAGTCAAACATTTCAATTTTGTAACTTAGACTGAAGGCAGATGTTTTAGATTCAAGGCAGATGTATTTAATAAGGCCATTTACACTTCTCCATAGCAAAGTTTTGACTATGTATGAAATGATAAATGTTTATATACTATGAGTTTCATACCCTTCTTCTAGTCTTCTCTTCTGATTATACTTAAAACCACTTGAAAGCCAAAGATAAATCCAGTTACTGTATACACAAGCATATATTTCACATTCTGAGCAGAAACAACCATAAAAAAACAGAGTGATTTGAGAGTTAAATTCCTCAAAAGGTATTGAAAAAATGAATATCATCATATCAAAGAGAATATTTAAGAATAAAGTAAAAAATTAAATACACTCAGAAACCCTTATATCCTTCAGGCAGATTTTAGAATGCAAAACTCACCAAACTTTAAGAACAACTGTATTATAATATTACAAAAGTATATTTCTGTGATGATTAAAAGTAGAGAATTTAATGCTCTGTGATTTAGATACATGCGTACATGTACGGTGTAGCAACAGAATTCAGTGACAGATTCTCCCAATGTAGAAAGAAATATCAGAGTGTTTTAGTCAGCTACTGCTGCCTCTGGTTCTGTTGCTGCCACTGTCACTGCTGCTGTCACCAGTCCTTTGTTGTTTTTGACCATCTGTGCCTTCTTCATTCCTTCCAAATATTTTATCCATTCACAGTTTCAAAATGGTTCCTACATTTTAGGTATTTGTTAGAGCAGCACCCTGCTCGTGGTACCAAATTCTGTTTTAACAGAAATACCACAGAGTGGATGGCTTTAACAAAGGAAGGTTTATTCTTACATAGTACAGTAGGCTACAAGTGCAAATTTAGGATGTCCACTCCAGGGGAAGGCTTTTCCCCTTGTCAGCTCTGGAGGAAAGCCCAGTACTGCATCAGTCTTTGTCCAGAGAGCATCTTCGCACAGTAACCTCAGGTCTGAAGGACACGCTTTTCTCCCGGTGCTGCTTGCTTGATGTTGTGAGGTTCCCAATTCTCTGCTTGCTTCTTTTTCCTTTTATCTCTTGTAGGATGAAAGGA
This sequence comes from Heterohyrax brucei, assembly GCA_028571685.1. NCBI lineage: Eukaryota > Metazoa > Chordata > Mammalia > Hyracoidea > Procaviidae > Heterohyrax > Heterohyrax brucei. The sequence goes on from CM053144.1 coordinate 81,972,278, forward strand.
CTAAGGGTAGGGCAAGCCATACTCCAGGGAAACGCCCTTTATAGTGGAGCAGAGAGGTGATCCTATGAAGGGATTTACAGTCCCACCCTAATCCTTTAATGTACAGCACAGGAAAATCACAAAATGGAGGACAATCACAAAATATTGAGAATAATGGCTCAGCTACATGGCTACACATATTTTGGGGGGCATACAATTCAATCTGTGACAGCATTTTAACCAGTATTACATATTGATCCTACTTCTAATTTGTTTCCCTATGCCCCACAAAAACATGCAAAAACATAATAGCATGTAATCACGTGAACAGTGAAAGCTCAATAAGCTGATATACTTATTTTCAAAAGGATGTCATGGTTTATCCCAGAAAAGTGACTCTTAAAACTATCTTCAAGAATGATATCCAGTAATGCCTTTAGAAATAAATCCCAATATTTCAGAAACTGTCTATAGGTGAGAGACAATCTCTGGTGTGTGGTCTCTATGTTATCACTGTTGTCTCTGGGAGTTTAGTCACCTAAATATTGCATAGGATTTAGGACATAGCTGTTGGACATGATAGCCATTTGGAAGACATGGCAGCAGAGTCTACTTATGCCTACAGAAATGGTGAAAAGCAGCACTTGATCATCAAAAGCTAAGAGGCTTGTGTTTAACCTATAACATGTGGATCTAAATCTTTCCTTTAGGATACACCTCCCTACCTTCTCCTAGCCCTTTCCCCTCACTCTGTACTGCACCCAGCTCTGTTGTCTGCTGCAGTTGCCTGAAATAGAAGTAGGACTCCTTAAGCCTGCACTGAACCGTTCCCATAGATTCATAGAGGGAACAATTGAATGAACAGGAAGAAAGGAGAGCAAAAAGCCTATGGACTCCCCTAAGCCAGAAATTCAGGACAGAAAGAGTTGTATCACCTAGAATTAAACATAAGGGGATACGCCATCCTCACAGACACTCAGGGATGGCTGTTAGTGCCCTACCTTTCTCAGCATCTACAACCAGATACATGTGCCTACACCAGTGTCCTCCACCCATCTACAACAGAGAGTGCTTGTACCACACAGTTGGTGACTGATTACCTGAGCACATAAGCCAGAAACATATAAGAAAAGTAAATGCTTTGCTGCATTTTGCCTCATCTCATTCTTGATGTCTTGAAGAGTTCCAAATATCAAGCTTTTGTATTCTACTTCATGTGTCTAGTAACAACTCTGACTACCTAGTGACAGGACGTTTACAGCTTCAAAGACACCAATAAACAAGCTAGTATATGAAGACTGCCAGTTAAGTTTGCAAACTCATCCTAGAAAAAGTGTTACATACCTCATTGCTGAATATCACTAAAGTAACTTTCAGAGTACTCCCCTTTGGAAGCTATGGGCTGACATCAGCACCTAACCCACCATTCAAAGCAATTTGGAAACTTTTTCTGGAACAGCCATCAGAGATGTCATGATACTACCTTTGATGTCCTGAATGTAACCAAAATGCCTTCCTTTCAATACTTCCTTTATCTTCGGGTAAAGAAAAATGTCATTGGGGGCCAGATCAGGTGAGTAGGCAGGGTGTTCCAATACAGTTATTTGTTTACTGGCTAAAAACCCACTCACAGACAACTATACAATCAAGTTTGTGAACTTGCCAATGTGCCATCATGTGCAATTGCCATTCCAGAAACAGTTCCAAAATTGCTTTGAAAGGTAGACTAGGCACTGATGTTTGTTCATAGCTTTCCAAGGGGGTGTACTGTGAAGGTGACTGTAGTGATATTCAGCAGTGAAGAATGTAGCACTTAAAACAATTAAGTTCATAGACTTTATTGTTGGACCTTGCACATGACCAGCCTATTTGGACATTTCAAAGTAAAACAAAACAATAAGCTAAAACACAGTGAGTAAACATAAAATAATTCAACAACTTACTAATTGCTTGGAGACAAGGTCCATTTCAACTCACTTAAAGGCACACATCACAATGGCTTCAGAAAGCTCTCAAAACAAAGAAACAGTAAAGTTTCCAGACAAAAAGAACTTCCTGGAATTACTGGAGGTAGAATGCCAAAGATCACTATTTGGAAATTTCAAGAGATCAAGAATGAGATGAGGCAAAATGCAGCACAGCATAATAACAAATTGAACAGGCTACAAGAAAGTATACGGAGACAAGAATTAGTAATTCATAAAATTAATAATAAAATTACAGAATTAGACATCTGAATAGAATGTCAAAGCAGCAGAATTGAGGCAATGGAAGGCTAAATTGTTGAAACTGAAGATACAGCACATAACATCAACATATTTGAGGAAGAATTAGATGAAAGCATTTTAAAAACTCAAGAAACACTACAATTATGTGGAAACTCTATCAACAGGAATAATCTAGAGTACTAGGAAAGGAGGAGATAAAAGGAAGTACAGTGAGAATAGTTGAAGATTTGTTGACGTAACACTTTTTGTATATTAGGTAAGACGAGAAGATATTAATCTATGGTGCTCACCAAACTCCATACAAGCTAAATCCCAAAAGAAGGACATCAAGGTATATTATAATCAAACTTGGCAAAACTAAAGGAGACAATCTGAAGAGTGCCTAGGGATAAACTATAAAAGTCTACAAGGAGAGTTGATAAGGCTAAGCTCAGACAATTCAGCAGAAACCATACAGGAAAGAAGGCAATAGGATAACATATACAAAACCTTGAAGGAAAATATTTGCCAGCCAAGAAGTATACAGCCAAAGAACATTTGCCAGCCAAGAAGTATATAGCCAAAAAACACTGTTGTATTCTCTCAAATACAGCAGTGAAATTAGGACATTTTGAAATAAACAAAAACTTAACAGAATTTGCAAAAAAAAATAAATAAAAATTACAAGAAGTACTAAAGAGGGTCCTTTGGTTAGAAACTCAATAACATCAGATAACAACCCAAGACTAATATGCAGGAAAGAGCAATTGGATATGAACACAAATGGGGAAATCATAAAAAATAAGTAAAAGGCAAACATTGAAAATAAGAAAACAGAGATATCGTTAAGTAAACAAACATTATGTAAACAAAAAGAGAGACTTAAAAACTGTAGTCATAGATCTTTCATATAGAGAGGAACTCAAAGTGATACAAAAAAATTAAAGACCAGTTTTTAAATATTCAGGTAACCACAAAGGAAATCAACAATCCTATGCATCGAAATGAAAAACATAAAATTCCAGCAATTACAAAACCACCAACAGTTTAAAAGTGAAAACATATTTTAAAAAATGATTCATCATGGAAAATTAAGTGGAACAAGGGAATTGTCCACAACACACACACAAAAAGACATCAAAATTACAGCACTAAACTCTTACCTATCAATAATTACGCTGAATGTAAATGGATTAAATATACCACTAAAGATACAGAAATTGCCAAACCGGAAAAAAAAAAAAAAAAAACACACAATCTGTCTATATATTACCTGCAGGAGACACACCTTAGACTTAAAGACACGAAAAAACTAAAACTCAACGGATGGGGCAAAAATATATATCAGGCAAAAAACATTCAAAAAAGAGCAGGAGTGGCAATATTAATTTCAGATAAAATATACTTCAAAGTAAAATCCACCACATGGGATAAGGAAGGGTAGACATTATATAATGATTACAATGTCAGTACTTCAGGAGTTCATAATCATATAAATATTTACACACCAAATGACAGGGCTCCAGAATACATTTTAAAAAAAGAAAAAAAAAAAAAAAACTTTAACTGCATTGGAAATAGGAATTGAGAGTTACAGAACAGTAGCAGGAGACTTCAACACAGCACTTTCAGCGAAGGACAGAACATCCTTAAGATTGTTTAACAAAGACATTTAAGATCTAAATGCTACAATCAACCAACTTAACCTTACAGACATACACAAAGCACTGTACCGGACAGGCACCAAATATACTTTATTTTATGCACATGGAACATTGTCCAGAATAAGCTACAGATTAGACCATCAAGCAAACCTTAACAAAATTCAAACCATCAAAATATTACACAGCATCTTTTCAGACCATAAAGTCATAAAAGTAGAAATAAACAACAAAAAAAGCAAGAGAAAAAATTGAGCATACAGAAATTGAACAGCATCTTACTCAAAAACTACTGGGTGATGGAGGAAATAAAGGGCAGAGTAAAGAAATTCACAAAATGAAAACATATCCTACAAGAATCTTTGGGACTCAGTAACAGCAGATCAATTAATATCAATTAATGCACACATAAAAAAGGAAGAAAGGGTTCAAACCAAAGCATTAACCCCACAAAACCGAGAATGTAGGAAGAGAGCAGTAAAAGAACCCCTCAGTCACCAGAAAAAACCAAATAATAGAAATTAGAGCGGAACTAAGTGAATGAGAGAATAGAAAAAGTGATAGTGTTAACAGGACTGAAAATGATTCTTTGAAAAGAGCAACAAAATCAATAAACCGTTTGCCAAATTGACAAAAGAAAAACAGTGGATAAAGCAAATAATCCAAATAAGAAATGAGATATACTATATCACAGCACATCAAACTGAAGTTTTAAAGGTCATAGCAGGATACTATGAAAAATCATACTCTAACAAATTTGAAAACCTAGATAAAATGAGCAAATTTCTAGAAACACATTACCTAACTAAACTAACACAAGCAGAGGTAGGACAACTAAATAAACCCATCACAAGAGATTGAAAAGTAATTAAAAAAATTCCACCCCCTCAAAAAACCCCTGACAGTTTCACTGCGAATTCTACAAAACTTTTAGAGAAGAGTTAACACCACTATACTAAAGGTATTTCATAGTGAAGAAAAGGATGGAATACTCTCAAATTCTTTCTATAAAGCCAGTATAACCCTGATACCAAAACCAAACACGGATAGCACAAAAAAGGAAAATTACAGACCAGTATTTCTCGTGAACTTAGAGGCAAAATTCTAGTAGTAGAATTCAGTAACATATCAAAATAATAGTAATAAGTCAAATGACCAAGTGAGACACATACCAGGGATGGAAGGATGGTTCAAAATTAGAAACCAACCACATTAATAAAACAAAAGGAAAATTTGATTTTATCAATTGATGAAGAAAAATCATTTGATGAAGTCCAACATCCATTTATATTAAAAATTCTTTGCAAAATATGAATAGAATGAAATTACTCAACATAATAAGGCAATTTATATAAGGTCAACATCCAACAGCACCCTAAATGGAGTCTGAAAATATTCCCCTTGAGAACAGGAATCAGACAACAATGCCATTTGTTACCACTTTTCTTCAACATTGTTCTGGAGATTCTAGCTACAGCAATCAGACAGAATAAAGATTCTAGCCAGAGCAATCAGGTATTCAAATTGACAAGGAAGAAGTAGAAGTATCTCTGCTAGCAGATGATATGATCTTATACACAGAAAACCTTAAAAATAGACAGAAAAACTGCTGGAACTAACGGAAGAGTTCAACAGACTATCATGATACAAGATAAACGTACAAAAATCAGTTGAATTCCTCTACACCAACAAAGAGAACATCAAAGAGGAAATCATCAGATCTGGCCATTTACAATGGCCCCCAAGAAGATAAAATACATGGGAATAAACCTAACAAGAGATGTAAAAGACTTCACCCAGAAAGTAAAAAGACTGATACAGACTGTGTGAAAAAAATGGTGATAACAAATCCAAACAGTGTCTAATCTTCATAATCTACAAGATGCTACAAAACTTCAACAACAAAATTCGAATAACCCACTTTAAAAATGGACAAAACATATGAACAGGCACCTCACCAAAGACACACAGGTGACTAACAGATACATGAAGAAATGCTGACGATCATTAGTCATTACAGAAATCCAAATCAAAACAATGAGATACCATTTCTCCCCAACAAGGGTGTCACAAGCCAAATGTTGGAGAGACTGGACAACCTACACACTGCTGGTGGGAATGTAAAATGGTACAAATTTGGAAATCGATTTGGAACCTCTTAAAAAGCTAGACATAGAAATACCACATTATCCTGCAATTGCACTTCCGAGAATATATCCTAGAGAAATATAGGCTGTCACATAGTAGATACATGCACACCAACGTTTATTTCAGCACTGTCCACAACAGCAAAAACATGGACATGACCTCAGTGCCCGTCAACAGATGAATGGTTAAACAAACTGCTGTATTCACACAGTGGATATTAAGCAGTGATGAAGAACAATGATCATCTTGGGAAACATAACATGGAGAACTCTAGAAGGCACTATGCTGAGTGAAGTTAGTCAGTGGCAAAAGGACAAATATTGCATGAGACCGCTGTTACAAGGACTTAAGAAAAGTTATAAACACAGAAAACAGTCTTTTACGGTTACAAGGTGGGGAGGGAGGGACACAGGTATTTACTGATTAGATGGTAGATAGAAATTGGTTTAGGTGAAGGGAGGGACAGTGCACAGTATAGGTGAAGTCAGCACAGTTGGACTAAACCAAAAACTAAGAGTTTTCTTAAGTCTAAGCCAACACTCTGAAGGAGAGAGTAGCCGGCTAGGTGTCTGGAACTATGGTTTTGGGGGAAATCAGTTGACGTATCCAGGTTTCTGAGAAAATGTTGTCAAAAGCTAGCCCATGGTCATCTAAGTGGCATCGCTGGTTCCAACCACTTGGAGCAGAGAAAAAGGAAAGGGTTCGAAGACATAAGGAAAATATGAGCTCAAGACACAAATATGAGCTTGAGTACAGAAGCACTAGACAGTACTTGACCACCACCAATGATTGCTCTGACAGGGAGTACAACAGAACCCTTAACACAGCAGAGAAAAATGGATACACAGAACTCAATTAAGATCAGACGTGATGGTCTAACAGACTAGAGTGTCCCTGGAAGACACAGTCCCCTGACTCTCTGCTAGCCCAGAACTGGAAAACAAATCTTCAGACAAAGATTGCACTGGATTACAAAATACTGAAATTATAGGATACTGGCAAAGAATATGCTTCTTGGTTGAAGCACATATGAGAAGCTAACAAGTTCTTGTCCAGAGGTAAGATGAGAGGGCAGAAGGGGACAGGAGTTGGTTGAATAGACATGGGTAATGCAAGGTAGAAAGGCGGAGTGTGCCATTACTGGGTAGAGAGAGTAGCTAGAGTTACACAGCAGTATGTATGTGTGTTTCAGTATGGCAAATTGGCCTGGATTGTAAACTCTTACTTGAAGCACAATAAAATACTAAAAACAAAAGAATTAACCTCCTTCTCATATGGTCAGAAAAAAAAAGGGACTTGCCTCAAAGATTTTCCATAAGTATTATACAGCTGAACATGGACTTTCCTTTGAAAGCAGTATATCACCGAATCAGACTTATGGGCCATTAGTTTAAAATCTTCCGTCTGGGCCTCAGAGAGTTTGTGATTCAGGTGGAGACACAAAAAAGAAATATATGTGTTTACGTGTGTGCACATTTCCTTCTTAAATTGCCTTCCTGTTACTTTGAAAATGATTCTTATGAGAAAGAGTTTAATTATTTAGGTATTACTCTGCTCAGTGATATGAAAGTAACACATACAGTGTGTTCAACCTAGTTCAAAGGTTTGCAAATGTTTTCTATAGCAAGATAGTATCTGTCACAACTACTCAGCTTTGTCATTGTGGCCTGAAAGCATCCACAGGTGACGGTAAACAGATAAGCATGGCTGTATTCTAATAAAACTTGATATGTAACAATAGGCATGGCTTATAGCTTGCCAACTTGAGAAGTAGTATACAGATGCCAAGAGTGCCAAGCTATCATTCCTAGAGTAGTTATCCTCAGAAAGGAAATAAAGAAAACTTTATTATAACTTTATGATCATATCTTTGTTTCCATTAGGTCAAAAAACTAAGCTTTTTATATGCTTTTAGTTTTAAAATGAAGTTAGTCTTCTATTCTCAGCCTGAAAACCTAAGTGGCTCTTAGGTGCCTGCTTTCTTTTATTGACAATATATGCATAAAATTACACACACCTACACACAGAAAATTCTTTGAACTGTGTAGATTTTTTTTTGTGTGTGAGAATAATTCATTACAAATGGATAGGACCTTAGCAAAATTTGGATTTGCTGTGAAAAAACTCTAGTCTTGAAATATTCAGAACTACACTGCCCACCAAAAGTAGTCATGCATAATTAAGTTCTTGGTATTTTATTGTATTGTCTTAAAAGTAGAGTTTATCTGTGTGTTTATTATGTACATTTATTTAGAATTTTATAAATAACTAAAAACTAATTGAAAAACTTTCTCCATTAAAGTAGTGTATTTTTTAAAGTATACAGCTCTTGGCTTTATTGATAACTTTGATGTCTTTGTTTTTGCTATGATAAATAACACTTTTAAAAATTACATATTTAATCATTTTTATGGTGATGTAACAATGCAACCTAATGTTATACACTGACGTGTAAATTAGTTCCAAAGGTAGTTTGCACTTTCTCTTCCATTTCCTTATAGACAGTTACATTTTTTGTGAATAATGATATTTTGCTTCTTCCTTATTTATTTTTCTTGTGTTATTTTATCTGATAACATATTGAGCAAGATTTACTGAATTTAATGAAGAATAGCGGGTACATTTATTTATTTTCAGATTTTAAAGAGTGTTTCCAGTATTTTATCATTAATTATAGTTTATGCCATAAATGTTTAGTAGCTATCCATCAACTGTGTCAGTACCCCTCAACATGTTAAGGGTTTTATTTTTATGTTTAGTTCTTTCTCCCCCAGAATGGCTGGTAGATTCAAACTGACCTTTCAGTTAGTAACTAAGCACTTAACGGCTATGCCTCCAACATTTGTTTTAGTTATCTGCTGTTTCTATCATGAATAAGTAATTGATATTATCAAATTCTATTTTCTGCATGTATTAAATCTAATTTAATCCTTGTATCTCTGGGATTATGCCATTTTTTTATTATACTGCTAGATTTCATTTATATTAGAACCCTTCTGTCTATATTGGTATGTTCTTCTGCATCTGTATTGGTATATTTTCATCCTGTTCTTGTCTGATTTGGGTACAGTGGCTATGCCAACCATACAAGGGTAACTAGGGAGTTTTCTCTCCTTTTCTATTCTCTGAAAGAGTTTCTGTAAGACTTGAATTATCTGTACCTTAAATATTTAGTGGACACACCTCTAAAACAATTTAGCTTATTGCATATGTTATATAGTAATTTATATCATTTTTCAATATTTTGTCCACAAAATTAGACAGCATCAATATTATTTTTTTAATTATGGATTTTACCAGTATGGTCATAGTAAATTTGGCCAAGCTCTAAGAACAGCCTTGTTGATTGATTTTTGAATTCTTGTATATTTTGACATGATGGCTAAAATGCTTATATTATGTAAATATGGTAGTGTCAGATTCTAAATATTGAAACTTTTTCTGAATAGATATCAAAAAAGGTGAAGATCTCTGCTAAAATTAATAAACATTAACATAAACAATTTTTATTTTAATTTTTAAAAAGCCTAATGGTGTTAAGTCAATTCCCACTCATAGCAAGAATTGTACCGTAGGGTTTCCCAGACTGTAATCTTTACAGAAAGGAGTATGGTGATGCAACAGTTAAATTGGGGGATGGTGCAGCTACCACCCAGCAGTCTGAATTCGCCAGCTCACTCTGTGGGAGAAAAATGTCTCAGTGTTCTATAAGGGTAACAGCCTTGGAAATTCTATAGGGCAGTTCTATGCTGTCCTACAAGGTCACTGTGAGCCCAAATCAACTCAGCAGCAATGTCTTTTTTTTTTTTTTTTTTTTTTAATCTTTCCTGTCATATTGCCTCATTTTCTCTCATGGAGTGGCTGGTAGGTTAGAACCACTGACTGTCCCATGAGCAGCCAGCACTTTCAGCCATTATGCTGCTAGGGATCTGTGTAAGAGAGATACAAATACAAAAAAAGTATGACAAAAACCTTTCTAATAATCAACCACGTAAAAGATTAAATGCAGATCTCCCATTGTCTAGCAGACAAAGATTAGATAATGGTAATAGTGTAAACGAATATGCATTTAAACTGTCACTGTCATGTTACATTGGTGGCAGTAGAAATTGGTTCCATCTTATTTAGTAGAGTTATTGGTAAGATTTAATGTATCTCCAATATGTTAAAAGAAAGATAATTATTATCTTCAAAATAAAAATAATTGTTATCAATATGGTGTCCAAGTAATACTTATTCATGTTTTGAATGGTGGGATTCAAGTTTTCTATTGCTTAATGCATGACTAATTGCATGTGACTCTCAAAAGTATACTAGAGTTTCAAAGTATAAAAGTTTGGTCTTCTTTGCACACATCTGCTTCTAATTAAGTCATAAATATTCAACACCTTATATTATTACATTTAGAAGATAATTTAAACCGAAATTGACATGACATTCTCTGTAAGAGCTACCAGTATAACATCAACTCAATTCAAGTGTAGATTTTATGGGCAATGGGTCATTTGCCCAATGGGCTATGATAACAACCCTTACCTTTTGCCCTTATTCCTATACTGTTAACGTCAAAATGACCTGCAGTGTCTCAAATATCTTTCTGGAGAGTTAACCTCATGAAAGTCTCCCCAGCTTGCTAAAAATAGTCATTTGACCCTGATCGAGAAAGCACGGTGCCTATACTAAGTATCTTGTTATTAAGGATAGAGCTTTAAGGTCGATTAGCTAACCTCAGTTCAAAATACAGATTTATCTGGAGAAGCTTGAATAAAATAATTTGAAAAAACTCTTACTGTCAATTTTCCTTTTCTTGACCTGATGAGACAAATCAAGCCTATGAGGGTGAATTACCAGTGCAATTAGCAGTGTGTCAAACCGGATTGATACATCTCTTCAGAGTCTAGCAGGTAATTCAGTCACCAAAGTCTCAAAAAAATTTTTCCCAAAGACCGTCATACTAACTGAACCCCGAAAGTTTCCTCTAGTCAATCGTCTTTTATTTTGTCCTTGAAGTAAAATGATTTTTTGTTCAGTCCCTCTGCTTTGAATTGAATAGCATGCAGTGACCTCATGATGTTATTTATGATAGAGAGCTACACTTACCTTTCAAAATGTCAACTGTGTAGTCAAGTGGCAAAAAGTGATTTCTCTGCAGAGACTTAAGAAAGTAATAAATGTAATTTTCACAAAACATCAGCTTTAATAGCTATCAATGTGTTATAAACACAATGAAATTTATAGTCAGTACTGAGTCAGCACTCGATTACCTTCTCTCCTGTGCTCTCACCGCCATGGGTGAGGATTGGCTGTTGAGGAAGGCAGAGTGCATATACCCAGCGCACACATCAGCAAATTGCTCACTGCAATTCAGAGGTGACTCAAAGGACACTGCCTCAAAAGTAATATGCTGTTTTTCCTATGATCTGTACATTTTGGAAAGTTTTACTAAAAGTTTTACAAACTTCAAGGACTTTCATGCAATTTAACATGCACTTCCTGCTCTGCACCAAAGAGCCCTAACATAGAAGAATACAGAGAGGAAATGTGGGTAGCGCTGTCTGACAGTCAGAAAAAATGATGTGTGATTAATCTAAAATCTTGATCCTCAAAATGGGGCCATATGCATCAGTATCATAAGTATGGGTGGGAGCTTCAGAACTAATGAATCAGAATCCGCTTTTTAATAAGGCTTCAGGTTGGCTTTGGGTACTTTCAAGCAGATGTAAATATTCTAGGCATAGTCTCTAAAATGCATACCCTGAGGACAAAAAAAAAAGAGAGATTGTGAAGGGTCCTTCTGATTTATTTTAACGGCCTCTTTAATGTTAGTCTCTCCAATTCAGCGCTGCTTCTTCAGTCTGCCCTGCATGGCTGACCCCAACTAATCTTTCTTAAAGCCACCTGAGTTTTGTCTAGCCCCTAATTCTGACTCAGTTTTGCAGGCATCTTATTGTTTCTCCATATCTCAAGGAAGACGTTGATAACTGATGACAGTAAGCTTTTCTGAAGACACAAGATATGCTACTACAATTATTTTTCACTCATAAATTTTGAAAGTCTCTTATTATCGACCAGTGTAAGCCAGAAATGTGAAATCAATTTGCAATGATTGGCTAAATTATTCAGCTCAGTATCCTAAATAAATACTCCCTAAAATCTGGCCTCAGATTTTTTATTCTAATTTATGTTTTCTAAAGTGCCTCAGAAAAATAATTGTAGAACCAACCAGAACATCCTCCTTGTTCTTTGCCAACCAGTAAATCACAGAAATGTGAAGAATGTTTTAGAATTTTTCTTTTCCTAGAGCGGATGAAATACACGGAGCTCTGGCGGCGCAGTAGTTAAGAGCTCGGCTACTAACCAGAATGCTGGCCGCCCAAATCTTCCGATTTCTCTTCGGAAACCCTATGAAGCAGTTCCACTCTGCCCTGTTGTTGTTATTAGATGCCACTGAATCATTCCCAACTCATAGGAAAACCAGGTACAAAAGAACAGAACACTGCCCGTTCCTGCCCATCCTGACCATCTGCTGTGCTTAAACCCATTGCTGCAGCTATTCGTCTGTCCCTCTCATTGTGGGTCTTCCTCTTTTTAATAACCCTCTAATTTACCAACCATGACGTCCTCCTCCAGGGACTGATCTCTCCTGACAATACATCCTAAGTATGTGAAGTGTATTCTCACTATCTCCTTCTAAAAAGCATTCTGATTGTACTTCCTCTAGGACAAATTTGTTCATTCTTTTGACAGTCTATTTTACATTCAAAATTTGTCTCCAACAATTCAAAGACACCAATTATTCTTCAGTCCCTCAATGCCACTGCTTTTCAACATTTTAAAGAAGTCTTTTGCAGCAGATTTGCCCAATACACTGCATGTTTTGATTCCTTGACTGCTCTCTCCATGGGTGTTGATTGTGGATTCAAGTAAAATGAAATCCTTTGCAACTTCCGTCTTTCCTTCTTTTATCATCTTGTTGCTTGCTGGTCCAATTGTGAAGATTTTCGTCTTCTTTGTATTGAGGTGTAATCCAGACTGAAGGCTGTGGTCTTTGATCTTCATCAGTAAGTACTTTAAGTCATCTTCACTTTCAGCAAGCAAGATTATGTCATCTGCATAACACAATTTGATAATGAGTCTTCCTCCAATCGTGGTGCCTAGTTCTTCTTCATATAGTCTAGTTTGCAGATTATTTGCCAGGCATGCAGAGTGAAAAAGTATGGTGAAAAATACAGCCCTGCCACACACTTTTCATGACTTAGAACTGTACAGTATCTCCTTCTTTCATCTGACCCACAGCCTCTTGATCCACATACAGATGGCTCACAAGCACAATTAAGTGTTCCAGAATTCCCATTCCTCACAATGTTACACTGGTCTATAGGGCTACTATGAGTCAGAATCAATACAATGACAATGGGGCTGGTTGGTTCTTATGAAGTGTATCACAATGGAGACAGTTACCTATTAAGAACCAATTTGCAAAACTGCTCGGATCTGGTTAGGAAACATGTGTCCCCAGGTATGAAAAGCACAATTCAACCACGTCAACCACAGCCTCCAGCAGACTGAATCCAGTACAACCAGATGGTGCTTGGCTACCACCACTGACTGCTCTGATGGGAATCGGAAGAAAGAATTCTGGACACAGCTGGAAAAAGCTATAGAGCAAAATTCTAACTCAAAAAGAAAGACCAGAGTTACTGGCTTGACAGAGACTAGAGAAATGCTGAGAGTATGGCCCCCTAGACATGCTTTTGGCTAAGTAATGAAGTCACTCCTGAGGCTCACCTTTCAGTCAGTACTAGACAGGCCCATAGAACAAAACAAGGCTAAAAGGAGCATGTGTGTCCGGGGGCAGGGATTAGAAGGCAGGAAGAAACAGGAAAGCTGACGATAGAGAACCCAAGGTTGAAAAGGGAGAGTGTTGACCTGTTGTGGGTGGTGAACCAATGTCATGAAACAATATGTATACTAACTGTTCGATGAGAAACTAGTTTGTTCTGTAAACCTCCCTCTAAAGTACAATTAAAAAAAGAAAAAAATCTACTTTGTTTATCCATCCTTACTATAATGAGAGATACAAGAAAGGGTAAATACAGGCAAAACAGCCTTCCTATAAAACACTGTCTCTGTCAAAGGAACAAAAACATAAGATAGCATAGTTCTAAAGAATGGAATATGGTAAATCTTTGTTACATTAAGGAACTAAGAGAGAAATAGTGTTAACAGTGATGACAGTAATAATATCCATAATTTACTGTGTACTTACTACATAGTAAGTGCTATGAGAAAGTATTTCCTTGCATTTAGCTCTTTCAGCATCCACACAGGATGGATGTCCTCCTTATTTCCATTATATTACTGGGGAAACTGAGACTTAGAGAGTTAAATTAACTTGTCTGAAATCACATAGCTAATAGATTTTGAAAGTAAAACTTTCTATTCCCAAGGCTTACATGCTTAACCCCTTTTTCTAGATGGTCTAACCAGTGAGATAGCAGTGGTCATCTTCCCTGAGGTACTAAAGAAAAAAATCAATAACTAAAGATGAGTCTTAAATAATTCTAGTTGCAACTGCAATTACGAGTAACTGAGTTTGACTCAGAATGCTAATCTGCTTTAAAAGTTAAAATGGAGTGACTGCTGCATGGTCCACTATCTTTTATAAAATGATGTTCTTTTGAATGGTGACTTAAAAACTGAATTTATGCATCTATAATCATTTCACACCTTTAGAAGGTTTGCCATTGACTGAATCTCTACATACATTTTTTTTTTTAACACAAAGAATCCTTTTTCATGGAAACAACAGTTTGCTATTTATCTGGTTTCTCTTTCAAGATTTTCATATAGTGCCATTTGTCATAGCCAATTGTTGAAAAGAACTGGGTTTCACATTTATTTCAATTAATTCAAAAAACATAAAATAATAATGCCACATATTTTCATTAGTTACCCAATATTAAGTGCCAATTAATTAAAAGATGTTTCAAGGCCCGGTTTTCAATATCTAGTCATCTATGAAGTTGAGAAATGCTGAAGAAGATGGTGAAGGAGTTTTGAAAAGGTACACAGGGATCAAACAATCCTGAGAAATTGTTTATGGAGAGCATTGAACATGCTGTCAAGTCCATCTTAACACAGAGCAACTGTACATGACAGAGTATGACTCCCCCATGATGTTTCCTAGGCTGTAATCATCATGAGAGCAGACACCCAGGACTTGCCTACTTTAGAGTCACTGGTTGATTTGAACTGACAGCCCTTAGGTTAGTTGGTAACCACTTAATAATTATGCCACCAGGGCTCTTTACTGAAAACAAGAGGAGTAAATTTTATTTTCTGTGATCTAAAGGAAACTGAATATGCTTTTTCTTTTTATTATTGTAATCATTTTGGGCATTTTTTGATAGCCAAGCATGAAGTGGTGGCATACTGAGAAAGTATTTAGTTGTCAAAAAATCTAGCTACAATTTACATTTACTAGTCGCATAAATTTGTGATCTGTATTTGTTATCTATATAAATTTGAGTTGTTCCTTCAACTTCTTTGAGGTGTCATTTACCCATGTATACAACAGGACTAATAATCCTTGCTCTAACAACTACATGAAATTGTTGCAAAGATGAAATGAGGTCATGTATATGAAAGAGCTTTATTAACTGCAAATTGTTGTTAAAATAAAAGATTGCCATTATTATGAATACCACTTTTCCTCTAGTATCTGTTATTAAAAGTGCATATGCTAAGACTGTATATGGCCCATAACAGTTGTTTTTTATCAGTAAGAAATAGCAAGACAAAAGTCTGCTTATTACTTCTTGATTTTATGGATACATTATTATTGTACATCTTTTACCTGTCTCTAAACTTTATTCCACTCTATAAAATCTGCCAAGACTCAAAAACAGTGAAGAAATGGAGATTTTGTGTATGTGCATGTATTTGCATATGTGGGTGTGCACATAAAATATTTGATTAGGAATGACAATAATAAAATCATTAAATTTTAGAGTCTTCAGTGTAAATCTTTTGGACATTAAATAGCCAATGATTATTCATCCAATGTATGAAAACAAAATTATTAACTACATTGTTCTATGATAAATGGGCAGAAAACAAACTTCTTTGAAGTATGTCTATGCAATAAACATTATAAAGTTATTCTGCATTTTCCTTTTCTTTGTTTTCTAGTAAGTGACAATTTCCATTCCTTTAATAGTTTGATGAAAATAACTATATACCTTAATCATGGAGTAATAATATTTTGGAGACTTCATTAAATTCTTCAGCATCCAGGCCATGGGATGGGTTCCAAAACAGAGAAGATTATCACCAATTTACCCTACAAACTTCCATGTATTGTTTTTCCATAATTAAAAAAAAAAACCTCACATGAGATATTTCAGAAAATAATTACTTATAATGCATACAAGTTCTGACAAGTCTACAAACTTAATTGTTCTAGGTCCTACATACCTCATTGCTGAATATCTCTACAACCACCTTTGATATACTCCCCCTTGGGAAACCATGCACCAACACCAGAGCCTAGTCCCCCTTTCAAAGCAATTTTAGAACTCTTTCTGGAATGGCCATTGTGCACAGTGGCAAGATGGCAAGTACACAAACTTAACTGTATAGTTGTCTGTGAGGGAGTTTTTAGCCAGTAAACAAATAACTGTACTGGAACACCCTCCTTACTCATCTAATCTGGCCCCCAATGACTTTTTTCTTTACATGAAGATAAAGGAAATATTGAAAGAAAGACATCTTGATGACATCCAGGATATCAAGGGTAATACGAAAACAGCTCTGACGACCACTGCAGCAAAAATTCCAAAACTGCGTGGAAAGGTATGACAATTGGTGCATAGCTTCCAATGGGAGTATTTCAAAGGTGACTGTAGTGATAGTCACCAATGAGGTATGTAGCCCTTTTTCTAGGGTAACTTTGCAGACTTAACTGACAGTCCTCCTATGACATTCTAGGAGCCCTGAAGATCAAAGAGAAGTGGAGGAATCAAACTGAGCAATGGGCATGGGAGAGCAGGTTCAGAAGTACCTAGGACTGGCCAGACCTGACCTGCGAGGAATCGATAGCAGTTAGCCTGGTGAACCGAGCAGTGCATTTGGAGGGCATCCTCCTCAGCAGGAGAGACTGAATGGAAAGTACACTCACAGCACCAGAACCTGAGTGAAAAGTAACACTGGATCATCAAAAGCTAAGACCCTTGCATCTAACCTACCAAGCACAGATCTAAATCTTTCCTTCAGGATAACCCTCTCTCCCTTTTCACGTGCTTCCCTCTCCCTTCTCTGCTCTGCACCCAGCTCAAGAGTCTGATGCTATTACCTGAACCGGAAGTGGGACTTCTTAGGCATGAGCCCTGAGCCACTCTCTTAATCTCAGAGAGAGAACAATTAAACAAACTGAGGGAAGGGAAAAATGCAATAAAATAACTGTGGACTCCTGTGAACTGGACATCCAGAGCAGAATCAGATCGTTTGCCTAGGAGTTGTCATAAAAGGACATGCCTTATACATGGGCACTCAGGAATGGCACCTAACAAGGACAACAGAGATATACAGATATATAGAACCATAGATGTGTATACATATATATTTTAAAATATCAAGAGAGAATTTTAGAAAAAAGATTGTGTTTGATCAATTAGCTAAATAAGGGGCATCTGCTCCTACATATGGCTAATGTCACCACAAGCATGTACTTATTTTTTCCCTCTTTGTTATTGATTAATCCTGATTATTTCAAGGATAAATGAAATAAATATTTTATGAAGCATAGAACAGAATGGCCTATGTGTGTGAATGCAAAAAAGAATTTCAACATTCTGCTTCTTTGCATGATTCAAGAAATTTAACTAAGTAATCAACTCTAGTATTTAAGAATTTTAAATGATAGGAAATACTATCATATATTTATAAGGCACGTTATAACTTTCAAATAAATGACACCACATTATTCTATTTCATTTTCTCAGTTGTTCTATGATGTAAGTAGAGGAGTAATAATTAGTGCAATTTAACAAATGAGAAAATTGAGACCCAGGAATGATAAGTAACGTACCCACAGTTTTAGAGGGATTTGACAAGTGAGATGAGAAGCCAAGAAATCTTTTAATATAGGTCTCTTTACAGTTCCTTCTTCTTCTTAGGTCTCCATTCTGTTGGCAGTTGTCTTAAGTTGTCTCTGACTCACAGCAACCATAGGTATAACAAAACACAAAGTTGTGGGGCCTATGCCATCTTCACAATTGTGGTTATATTTGAATACATTGTGCGGCTATTGTGTCATTCTGGCTCATGGAAGATCTCACTCATTTTCCCTGACTCTCTACTCTTTAGAACTTTAAAAATGCCTTTTGTAGTATATCTCCTTAGGAGATACCTTTCTAGACATTAAGCATTGACAAATAACCTGACACTTTCCCCAGATTTATGTATTGTTTAAATCTTTATTTCAGAGAATCATCGAGCTGTATGGCCAGCCTCCCAGACACCAAGCAAAAAAATTTTTAGCTACAAATTGTTCACATACAGGCATTATGATTTTGTCAATATAATTAGACCTTAGAAACAGGGAGGGAGAGGAGGAGGAAAGGGGGAAAAAAATGATGGAAGGAAGGAGGGAAGAAGGAATGGAGGGAGGAGGAAGGAAGGAACGAATAAAGGAAGGAAGGAAGGAAGAACCAGATGCCGTCCAGTGGAGATGATTCTGACTCACAGTACTCTAGTTCTCTCTGTTACATACTCTTTCTGATTTTATACCTCAGGCAGCACCACCACAACAAGATGTACTTAATAGGGAAAAATAACAGAAGGTGCTTACATGATTATTCTTTCTACCTTATATAAAAAGATGGACACAGTATATGTTTGTTAATTGGTATTTGATCAGTAATAATGAGATAAAAGATCTGAGAATCTGGAGAGGTGGGTTCAGGTCTACTATTCACTAGCTATACAGCTTGGGTTAAAAATAATCACTCTGAAAAATGCATATACTTATATCTCAACTGATTTGCAGTTTTATGACTCAAAACAAAACCAAATCCACTGCCACTGAGTTGATGCTGGCTCATAGTGAACTTATAGGTCAGAGTAGAACCACCACATGGAGTTTCCAAGGACCGCCAGACAGATTCAAACTGCCAGCTTTTTGGTTAGCAGTCAGAGCACTGGATCACTACTCCACCATGGTTTCTGTGATAATCTATGTAAAAGTGACACTTTATTAACCATAAATAAGATGCAGCTTGAAGCACTTGAATATACCCTTGCTAAAGGTGTATCTGAGTTATCTAATATTACTATAACAGGAATACTACAAGTGAGTGGCTTTAAGAACTAGAAATTTATTTTCTTACAGCATGAGGCTAGAAGTATGAATTCAGTGCTCCCGCTGTAGGGAGAGGCTCTCTGTCAGTTCTGGAAGATCTTTGTCTCTTTTCAGCAACATTTCGGGTTCCTTCATGAACATGTGGTATGTTATCTTCCTCTCCATTCGGCCTTGTTCCCCTGTTTGCTTCATTGGCTCTTTTATATCTCAAAAGAGATTAAGACACACCCTACACTAGTAGTGTCTCATTAACTGAATGAAGAAAAACCTGTTCCCAAGGAGGATTATAACCACAGGCATAGGGGTTAAGATTTACAACATATATTTGGGGGGCACACAATTCAATTCCTAACAAAGTGTTTTTGTGTTCTTTTTTTATTAGTGGAAATGAAATCCCTGAATTGAATGAAAACTATTTCATAGGTTGCATGAAATCACTGTGATGGATAGCTCTACCAACATTCATTAGTTCTGAATATTTCGCATTTTACCTGGCTGTCTACGTGAAGAAATAGAAGATAATCTTCCTTTAATTAGATGAAATTCTTCCGTGTTTCGAAGACATGGTACACCACATTAATTATCAAGACTGGTTGCCAACTTTGAAGGTTTTGCCAACAGCAGGACTGGCAAAGTATTAGCCTCTTTTTTCTGAGGTGTGCTGGATACACGTGAATCCAATCATCCTCCCCTCTCTAGCATATGTGTAGCAGACTTCCTAGTAAGATTAGTAAGCTTCTACTTTCGGTGCAGTTATCTCCCTTTTAATCTAACCATCTGTTACATGGTTCTGAAGCTTTTGTTTGGATATCATAGACCAAATACAATGAAACCGTCATTCACACTGTGTCAGGACTCAAGATACTAATATCTCACTTCTTCATTTTTTAAAAAACTTCATCTCATTTTATTTTTTCCTTATTATGAAAAATACAAACCAAACTCATTGCCATCGAGTCAATTCTGACTCATGATGGCCCTCCAAGACACAGTAGAAGTGCCCTGTAGAGTTTACCAGGAACGCCTGGTGAATCCAAATCTCTAACATTCTGGTTAGCAGCTCTAGCTCTTAACTACCAGAGTTTCCTTCCTTATAAGAGTAATTGTAAAATTCTGAAATCATTTTCATCAGGATCGAATCATTTCTTTATACTGGTAATGTTTACATCCAACTATGATTTTTTTTTTTATTGTGACTGAGTGAAAATGTACATTCTCAACTACCATTATTTAAAGAAATCATCCTTTCATGGCTAACCATTCTTTCTGCTTCTAGAACTCTGAATTTTACTCCTTTTCAATTTCCATGTTCTATTCTTTTGCCAGAACTCTAGTTTCCTTTGTTACAGCAGGGAGCTCTGAGTTCCTAGTGGATAGTTCAAAATACAATAAAATGCATTGAAGTTTGCTGATAAACATGTCAGATGACATTAAATCGTAAGTTATTTGCATTATGAATTGCCCTGTAGGCTGTAATCTCTTGGGGAGCAGATTGCCAGGCCTTTCTTCCACAGAGCTACTGGATGAGTTGGAACCAACAACTGTTCAGTTAGCAGCTGAGTACTTAACCAATATGATGCACAGCCATGTCTTTTTATGGACTGTTGGCTGGAGGCCACCCACAGGTTCTTGAATCTATTTGCAGTTCATCTTCACATGGTCTTCTCCATAAGCATTCCAAACACAGATGCTTGCACCTGCAAGCTCAGCAGGAGAATCCATCACTTTTAGGAGCCATCACCTGATTAAGTCGGGCCCACTCAGTGTAATCTCTCTCTTTTTATTAATTCAAAATTAACTGATACGGGGCCGTAATTACATCTGCAAAATGTAATTATGCTAAGCTTTTCTCGAACTCCTTCAACCTTTACTGTTTGAAGTAACCTTATCACAGAATGTTGTCCCATCACTTTTGTCATACGCTAGCGATTAGAAGAAAATCACAGGTCCAACTGACTCCTTGAGGATGGGAATTATACAAAGACGTGGATGCCAGGGTTGGGAATTATAGAGTCTCCCTAAGGTTTGACAGCTGCAATGTGCAAAGATAAATATTCACAAAAATAATTCATGCTTTGCAAAGTTACAGGTGATTATACAGTCATACCACAATACATTCACACAGGCAATGCCTATGGTCCCATAGGTTATACTACAGTTCAGATATTCTCAATAGAGAAGGGGATGTAGTTGACATAGTCAGATGGAGCAAATGAAGTGACACCCTGCATGCAGTTCACGTGTCTCATATCTCTTGTATACAAGGTGACTGTGCTCCCAGTACAAAGATAATGTGTAACATATACCTCTGGATGGTCACAATAAACAATACATTACTGGCTTACATACATTGCTAGTCTAATGTAATATACCTCTGGATGGTCACAATAAACAATACATTACTGGCTTACATTCTATTGCTAGTCTAATGTAAACTTCCCCTACATACAAATAAAAAAGTTTACAGTATAATAGTATATGTTTCGACTTGCAGGCAGCAGCATCCAATCTTATGTATCATGCATCTCTTGAGTGTTGCAATAGTAATTTTTGGTTTAACTTTCTTTCAAAATTATTACTGTGAGGTGTTTCATAGCTCCCAAGCACAGCAAAACCAGTGCTGGTGATCGCAGGAGCAAGAGGCAAAGGAGAGGTAGTGACTGAGAAGTGAAACAAAAAGTATCCAATGTAACTTTGCTAAGTATATATGGGAAATCCTGGTGGTGTGGTGGTTAAGAGCTATAGCTGCTAACCAAAAAGCTGAGCAATGCAGTGAAGTTCACACAATTCCAAATCATATAATGTCCTGTTTCACAGACTATTTTGTGAACATTAAGTGACTCATGACTACAGTTCCACAGGATAGAGAGATAGAAGATAAAATACAGACAAAGTAGATAAACGTCAGAACCTATGAGCTTTGAACATCCTATAAAAGAATCTCGTTCTGAGCTGTCCCCCACCCCCCAACAAACCAAACCCTCTGCCTTTGTCAATTCTGATTCATGGAGACCTCCTAGTGTTTCCAAGGCTGTAAATCTCTTTGGAAGTAGAGTGCCACATCTCTTTCCTGGGGAACCTTTGGAAGTTTCAACGGCCGGCCTTTCGGTTAGCAGTTGATAGCTTTAACCACTGTGCCACCAGAGCTAGGCAGTAAAAAAACACTGCTGAACATTCTAAGCATAAGTCTTGGGACCAAGCATTCTAGCATCAGGGAGCAGGATAGATTGCTGCGGGCTGTAAGTGGACACGGTAGCTAAGGCTAAGAGGATGTTAAAAAAAAACAAAAATGAAACAAGATAATGTAAGAAAAAGGATCATCATGAAAATTGAAGATAGAGAAGAGGTAGGTACCTAGGGTGTCTTATTTTTGTGTAAATTGGCTAAAATCTCTGGAACAAGGTTCTCCCAAGATAGAACTGAATATAGGTTTCAACTTTGCCTTAAAAAAGTGTTAATTGCTCATATATTTTGCACCAAGCACTCTGCTAGGTGTTTTATGGGAGTCAAATACTTACCAAATACGTCACCAATTCAAGGAGTGATATGGCATCACCATGACTCAGAACTGACTCAACAGCAACTGTATCTTCTTTATGGGACCCATCAACTAAATACCTAGATGTATAGGGCAGCGTTTGCTGTGATATGTGATAGAAGGTGCAAGACATCCAGAAAAATCTCATGTTGGCTGTAGCTTAGGTTTTACGTGAGATAGCAAAGTAATACAAAATTTAGCAATGGTTATAGGCTAAATATAGAGCTGTTTAAGTGACAGTTAAGAAACCTGAGCTTTATTCTATAGGCTAGACAGAATCAGGGAAGGTTTTGGAGTCCAAAAGCAATACAACCAAAGTAGAGCTTTTCAATAATTAATTGTCAAGGGATTAGTATAACACATTCAATTGTAGAGTCTAAAGGAGACTTCAAAGGGAATTATAATCTAGGGGTAAAGGGACACAAAGTCTGGTTGACCACTGGGGTCAAGGGATTAGCAAATAAGACACAGGAGAAAAGGATTGTCAAGAACCTCCCCCAGTGTGCTAGGTTCGTGGTTGCAGAAAACTGATGTAATGATGGGTCCTTACTTCTTTGATATTTCTACTTCCTTTCTAGCATTTTAAAAGCATCCTTTTCTTATATATTCCATGTTTATATTACAGATAAAGTCACCGTTAGTGCACAGTCCACTTTTCATGTGCTCTTGCCATAACCTCTGGCCATAGCTTAACAATAAGTCTTTGTTTACTTGGAAACATAGAATTCTTTTCCATAACCTCTGGCCATAGCTTAACAATCAGTCATTGTTTAGTTGGAAACATAGAATTCTTTTCCCCTCAAAGGCTAGAAATTTCCACTCTAAAGGTCAATATTTCATATTACTAAGAACAGAAACTCTTGTGGTATAGTGGGTTAAGTGCTAAGTCTGCTAACCAAAAGGTTGGCAATTCAAATCCTCCAAGTGCTCCTTGGAAACTCTGTGGGGCAGTTCTACTCTGACCTCTAGGGCGCTATGAGTCAGACCCTACTCAATGGCAGTGGGTTGGCTTTGTTGGTTTATTACTAAGAACATACAAGATAACTTTAATACTTTGTTCTACTCTAAGTTTGTCTTATATTTTCTTCCTTTTGGATTTCTACCTCATTAAACTCATTCCACATGTGAATTATATGGCTTTTCCACTTTATGTTATTTCCCCTAAGTGGGAAAAAAATTAAATGTTCATGAAGATGACTTTATATATTATGTAATAAATTGGAAAAGGAGGAGGGAATCTGTTACCTGAAAAAAAAAAAAAAAAAAAACCTATTTAAGAAATATATTTTCATGTTGACAAGTTTTGAAATAGAATCATTATGTAGTTTTAAGTATTATAGTTGTCATGGGCAAAACTAACATGCAGCCTGTTCAGTTAAATGCACCCCATAGTGTAATCTGCAGTCACTAAGAAGTCTTGTGCTCAATAAACTTCTCCATTGTTTAGGAAGCTATATTACAGCCCTCATTTTCCTCTTCAAGCTGCAGCTTTCTCTAGACACATGTGAGTTTAACACCAAGCCAGATTAACTGGTAGGCGGAATAAGGGTAGAGACTGTATTGCTTTCATTTACTCACCCACTCGATCATTTCTCTCACTCTGTACATACATTGGGAGCTATACATGATGCAAGATATTGGAAATACAGACAGGAACAAAGGAGTGTCATGGGTTTTTTTCTTCCTGGAGGCTGACTTTGAATTACCTTTGTGATTAACCAAACCAAACCCACTGCCATCAAGTCAATTCCAACCTAAAGTGACCCTAGAGGACAACACAGAACTGCCCACTGGAATTTTCAAGGCACGCCCAGTAGATCTGAACTGCTGACATTTTGCTTAGCAGCTGTAACATTTAACCACTACACCACCAGGTTTAGAAGAGGAGTATAGAGAGAACTATAGAAAAGCAGTATAGAGAGAGGTGATTCTGATCTCTGGATGGGTTTCTTCCCTCAGTGCTGATAAAATTTGGTGGTAAGGAAGGCAGCCATATTACGAGCCGCAGCAGGAAATAGATTTCAGGATAGGAACTCGGTGCAAAGACTCATTAAGGAGTGAAAGAGTGAGAAGAAAACATCAGCCCTTTCTTACAGGAAGGATGTAGATGCTATCTCAAAACTTTAGAGACGTTCATCCGTTTTTTGCTTATATTATTAGTGCACTCACTATGCTGTAAACAAATGCAAGATAGTCCACCAGTTTTGTTTAATGAATAAATAAACAAAAGGCACTAATGAAAAATAAAATGGTGCAGTCACCTTTGCTCCCTTCTCTGTGATCTAGTTGACAGGAACATCAGCTTTTATACCCTGACACTCACTCACTGCTGTCGAGTCGATTCCGACTCATAGAGACCCTGCAGGACAGAGTAGAACTGTATTTAGATGGAAACCCTGGCAGTGTGGTGGTTAACTAACTAAAAGGTTTGCAGTTCAAATCCACCAGGCACTCCTTGGAAACTCTATGTGAAGTTGTACTCCATCCTATAGGACTCTATGAGTCATTTCAAAGCTACAGAAATATCTATATATCTGTATATTTGTATCTACTGATATATAAGGCTATATGAATAGTTTACTTTTCTATCTGGAGAAGAAAAGTCTGTTTCTGTGCAACTAGCCCAAAGTGAGTCCTCCCAGTGCAATCACTGTACACTACACTGAGCAACCATGAGCTCCACTGTGTTAGTTACCCTGGATTTGACAGAAGGACTGCAGCTTTATGTTAATTTGGTCTAATAGCAAGTTTCTTTTTCTTTCTCTGTGCAGCTAACTCAGCTCCCACACTTGGCTCTGTATGTTTGAAATTTTATTTTCATCGTCTCCAATTTTTATTTGGTATTGTTTCACATATGTACACTAAACAGTTTCCCCCTCCCCCCCTTGTAAGGAAGGCTTAATTAAGTGAAGGCAATTCTACTTTTTTTTTTTTTTTTTTCCACCAGCACTTCTAGCCTTCTTGATAGCATGGCTATGTACTTTAGGAAAATGCTTTGAAAAGTAAAACACTGTAATTGCTGAAGATCCAGAGACAATTACTTAACTTCTTTAGATGTTTTTTATCATTTTACAGGGGCTGAACATTTCTTAATGACTATGAGTGTTTCTTCTAAGGATCTCAGAGTACCTTTATGTCTGAATAAAGCCTATTTTCTGAAAGTCTGTGTATAGTCTGAATATCATTTTTCAAAGTAGAGTATTACGTCCTGATCATTTGTTTCTACTGCTCCACCAATAATTTACTCTGTAATGCATGCTATGTGTCTGAAGACACATACACAATAGGAGATGATGATAATGGAAGGTACTTAAGAAGCTAATCCTTATAGCATTACATGTAACTCTGTAAATTCTAAACTATAATAAGCATAAAAGACCTTTTCTCTCCAGCTCTTTATAATTTTCACATATCCTCTTCTTTACTAACTGCCTCATTAGCTTTATCTTAAGTGGGATTTGTTTACCTGGAAATTCATGTTCACTGCTAAATAAAACTATTTTCCAAAGTGACAAAAATACTATACTGCCATTATACTACTTTGAAATCTGTTGCTAAAAGTGTTCTCTTCAAAAATCAAAACACAAATTGTATGCTTGCTTATGAATGCTCTCATATTAAAATCTTCCTAAGACCTTTCTTGATGTGACATCTTATTAGTTCTCCCAGCTCTGGATTAGATCCACATTTATGTCTACAATGCAATGATTGATTCTCTGCTCTCTTGTGCACAGCATGTGCTTGTGACCCCAGTATCAAATATTTATTTGACCTTCTGTGTCTGTTCTGTGACAGTCTTCACTTTGGGAGTCTCTGCTTATCTAATTTGTATGCTGTGTGTTAACCAGCTGTACGGTAATAGAAGAGAGGATTGCTCAAATTTTACCTAGGGATTGTAAACCTGTGGTGACCATTTTTTGAAACCAAATATTGAGACGACTTGGTTGACGAGTATGAATAAACTGAGTTCCACAAAGGAAGATAACATTTTAAAATAGAACAATCCTGAAAAAAATCCATGAGCATTATATTAGATGCAAACACACACCCTTGGTTCGAAAAGTAGCTACCCTATCACCTTTCAGTGGAGATTGTTACAAACCAACAGTAAATTTTCCAAGTTTGTTAAGTAATAAAATATCTAAACATTGTGTTCTTTCTTTTCAGCCAAGTTCATCAGTGAAATAATGAGTACAAGGCATTTAAGACTCAAATGACGTAGTACTGGGAATTCGTCTTTCAGTGTAGCCAAACATTGAAAGCTTAGGTATAGTTTAACTCTGGAATAGCCACTCACATCTGATTTGAATAAAGATATTCAATCCAATAATCCAATTAGGGCAAATCTCCTAATTTTTATTTAGAAACATCAGATTGAAAATTTTACAATAAATAAAAATTTGAAACCACTCATCACTGGTAATTTACACCCATATTTTAATCCCCACATACCTAAATTATGTGTATGGTTGATAGTATTGTGTTGTGTTCAGTTGCAGAGGGAAAAACCTTTTTGAACATGTTTAGGAAATATAAAATGGATTATATGATAATCTCATGATAGATTACATATAAAAATAACCAATCCCCTTACATTCTCTTAACAATAAACTGTCCTTAAGTATGTGTGTGTGTGTTTGGAACATTTGGACTGCTTTAAATATATAAATATACTTAAATATATAAGGTGACTTAGAAAGCAATTCTTACAATCAAGGCAAGGATTTCACAATAAAACTGTCAATAAAATTATTTCAAATAATTCATGTTTAGTTGTACAGAGTTTTTAAGGGTCCATACCAAAAACCTAAACCCATTGCTGTTGAGTTGATTCTGACTTATGGAAAGGGTTAATAGCTGTAGAAAATTCTTTGCTAGCTTCTTTTTCAGTTTTTAAACAACTTTGACTCCTTTGGGATGCTGACACATAAAGAAAATTGTAACCTTCCTTCTGTCTAGTACTCACAAGATTTCTGAGGTAGTTTTCCCAGGCTATTCTTGACTAATAACAGGGCAGAGTGATGCCAATGTGCAGCCCACTATTCAGATAAGTAACTAGCCTGCCGATGTCAAGGACAACTCACCCTGAGACAAACAAGTTGTATCTTCTCCAAACTCACCTCGTCTGAACACCCTCAAGCCCATACCCCTTGCCTGCCCACCTTTGCTCCCCATAAGCCCCTCTTTTAAACTGGCCAGCCTGGACTGAGTGGGAAGATGGTTTTTAAATTGCTAACCCACCATCTTCTTAGGTTGCCAGCAATCAGAATAAAGTATTTTTAAAAAATTCAATCCCTATCTCTGCATAATTGGCTTAGTAGTGACAGGCACCATGAGTCTGCAACCTGCATTTTTCCAGTAACAATACAGTGATCCTATAGAGGCAGAATTCTCACATGGGGTTTCCAAGGAATGGCTGATGGCTTCAAACTACCAATCTTCAATTAGCAGACATAGCTCTTAACAACTGGGACACCAGGGCTCACCTTAAGTGTCTATAAAACCCATTGATGTGCAACTGATTCTGATTCGTAATGACCCTATATAACAAAATAGAACTGTCCCATTGGGTTTCTAAGCAAAAGGTGGTGGATGCAAACTCATGACCTTTTGGTGAGCAGATAAACTCCTAACTACTGTTATAAAACAAAAAAAGAAATGTTGCCACTGAGTTGATTCTAAGTCATAGTGATCCTACAGGACAGAGCGGAACTGCCTCATAGGGTTTCCAAAAAGATGCTAGTGGATTTGAACTGCCAATATTTTGGTTAGCATCCTGAGAGCTCTTAACCATGTGCTACCAGGGCTCCTAATCACTGCTAATATTCCATAAATTTGGAAGACAGCTAGCTGGCCGACCAACTGGAAGAGATCCATATTTATGCCAGTTTTAAGAAAGGTGATCCAAGAGAATGCAGAAATCATTGAACAAAATCTTTAATGTCAGAAACAAGTAAAAGTTTCCTGAAAATAATTCAAAAACAACTGCAGCAGTACATTGACAGGAAACTGCCAGAAATTCAAGTCAGGTTCAGATGAGGGTGTAGAAAGAGGGATAACATTGCTGAAGCGTGATGGATCTTGGCTGAAAGTAGAGGATATCAGAAAGATGTTTATCTGTGCTTTATTGACTATGCAAAGCCATTCAACTGTGTGGATCATGCAAATTATGGACAACATTGCAAAGAACGGGACTGCCAGAACAATTGTGCTCCTGAGGATCTGTAGATAGACCAAGAAGCAGTTGTCTGAAAAGAATATGGGGTTTCTTCATGGTTTAAATTCAAGAAAGATGTGCATCAGGCTTGCACTCTTTTACCATACTGATTCAATCTGTATTCTGAGCAAATAATCCAAGAAACTGGGCTATATGAAGAATGCAGCATCATGATTGGATGATGTCTCATTAACAACTTGCAATATGCAGATGGCCAAACCTTGCTTGCTGAAAGAGAAGTTGAAACACTCAGTGATGAAAATCAAAGAATATTGCCTTAGGTATAGATTACACCTCAATATGAAGAATACAAGAAATCCTCACAGCTGGCCCAGTTGGCAGTATCATGATAAACAGAGAAAAGATTGAAGTTGTCATGGATTTCATGTTACTTGGATCCACAATCAACGCCCATGGGGCAGCAGTAAAAAATCAAATGGTATTGCAATGTACAGATCTGCTGTGAGAGACCTCTGGGAAGTGTTGAAAAACAAAGATGTCACCTTGAAGACTAAGATATGCTGAACCCAAGCCGTGGTCTTTTCAATCACTTTACATGCAGGTGAAAGTTAGACAATGAATAAGGAAGATGGGGAAAGAACGGATGCCTTTAAACAGCGGTGTTGCTGAAGAACACTGAACATACCATGGACTTTCAGAAAAAGGAATGAATCTGTCTCAAAAGAAATACAGCCAGAATGCTCCTTAGAAGCAAAGATGGCCAGGCTTCATTTCACACACTGTGGACATGTTATGAGGAGGGATCATTCTCTAGTGCAGAACAACTTACTTGGAGAATGGAGAAGTAGAGAATCAGGGAAAAAGAAGACCGTCGTCAGTGAAACGAGTTAACAGAGTGTCTGCAACAATGGACTCCAGTGCAGCAATGACTGTGAGGGTGGCGTAGTACTCAGAAAGGGTTTTGTTCTGTTGTAAATAGGGTCACTAGTAGTCAGAACTTACTTGATGTCACCTACCAACAAGGACAAGCTGATAAAGTGTTAAAGATCCTATAATGATAGTAACTCTTAGAAGCCTTATTTTATTCCATACAGTACAAAATAATAGTCTTGACACTGACTGATGTATGCAATGCATTGTTAAGATGACATGTACACAATACTGTTCTTTCCAGTAAAAAGTAACAATCTACTTTCTTCTGAAAAAGAAGAGTTTATTCTACATTAAGGTACAATATGACTGAAAAGGCCTCTTGTTTCAACTTTTCTGTATTCTCTTTGTACTCATTCTCTGAAGATGACAATTTGTTACTACTCCAATGAAGTTAAAAAAAAAAAAAAGAACCAATATGGATGCCAAGCCAGCCAAGTGCCAGTCGAGTTGGATCCAATATGGATAGCACTGAAATATTTACTTATATTAAGGAATTAGCATACAGAATATGAAGCCTGACAACTAAGTTCATGAACTCATCCCATAAAAAGTGCTACATGCCTCCTTGTTGATTATCACTACAGCCACCTTTGAAGTATGCCCCTTGAGTAGCTATGCACTGATGCCAGTGCCTAGTCCACCCTTCAAAGCAATTTTGGAATTCTTTTTCTGGAATAGCCATCAGAGCTATTGTTGTATTACCCTTGATGTCCTGAATGTCATCAAAATGTCTTCCTTTCAGTATTTCCTTTATCTTAAGGTAAAAGAAAAAGTCGTTGGGGGCCAGATCAGGTGAGCAGGGAAGGTGTTCCAGTATAGTTATTTGTTTACTGACTAGAAACTCCCTCACAGACAGTGCTGTGTAAGCTGGTACAGTGTCATGATGCAAAAGCCATAAGTTGTTGGCAGAAAGTTCAGGTTATTTTTGTCTCATTTTTTTCATGCAGCCCTCCCAGCACTTCCAAATAGCACACTTGGTTAACTAGTTGTCCTATTTGTATAAATTCATAATGAAAAATCCCTCTGATATCAAAAAAGTTTAGTAGCATCCTTTTGGCTCTTCATTTGGACTGACGGAAATTTGGAGTTGTGAAGAATTGACTGACTTCCATTGTGCACTTCGATGCTCTGTTTCAGGGTTGTACTGACAGATCCATGATTCATCACTGGTAATAATGTGGCCTAAAACATCACCTTGACTTCCAAAATGTCCTGGCAAACTTTGACTCTCTTTTGCTTTTGTTCATTGGTGAGCTCCTTCAGGACCATTTTTGCGTACACCTTCCTCATGACAAGATTTTCAGTTAAGATTTTCCTGTTTCTCAATTAATGTTTACTTGGTCTGCCATGCTATTAATAGGCAACCGATGATTTTGATGCAAAATTCAATTAATTTTTGCAATGTTTTCATCAGTTCTGATTACTACTAGTGGCAATGACTTCTCTTCATTAGTGACACTTTCCCCTCACAAAACGTTTAATCCCTTTGTACACTACCATTTTCTCCATGGCATTAGCCCCATTAAAATGGACTAATATTTTACTGATTTCACTTCCACTGTTGCCAAGTTTAACAAGAAGTTTAATGTTTGTTCATTGCTCTAATTCAAGTTTTGACATTCTCATACAAAAACACACAACAACGATAATGAACACCACTAAGCAAGACACTGCCACATGTTGACATGGACACAGCTGTGAAACACTGATATACCAAGATTACAAAACCCCAGAGCTGTTTGTACAGTGCTGACAACATAAGCACATTGTGGCAAGTTCATGGACTTAATCGTCAGGTGTCGTATGATTAAGGGTGATCTTACAAATTGAAGAAAAAATAAACAATTTCATACAATGTTTTCAGTTTTATTCTTTGTAACAAATATCTACAGCCCATATGTGTTTATATCATTATGTGTCTGAAGGATAGGATCGGAGCTATGCCTAGTTAACCTGGCTAGGAGGAGTAATTGTGTATGGCAGAATGGAATTTGGAAAAGTAGATAAACTTAAAAGTTACCTTGAAGAGTCAATGAAGATAAAATGAACAAGGTTGTATCCAAGGGCATGCTGATTCTCACTGTCAAAAACTATTAACTTCTACAAATAAAATCCAGAAAATCTGTATAAGTTATTCAAACCATAGTTTACAACTTAAATGTCGGAAAAAAAAAAAAAGCTGTATTTTCTGTAAGCTAATTTTGGATTCTTCAGGGTTGCTCTGAGTTAAAATTAACTCAACAGCAGTGGGTTTTATTTTTAGGGGGTGTTACGCCTCTGTCCTTCTCAGCAGGTGGAAAAACAAATTAGTATCTGTCATCCTTGGACATATCTCTCATACTAGTGATTCACATCAGTGCCACCATTTTCCGCTCTAATATTCTACAAGGCAAAGACTGTTTCCTAGGACACCTCCATATCACCCAGCACTGAAGTTCCAGCCATGAAGTCAAGTTGATCACCCAAAGTGTAGACAATCCCTGCTGCTCTGTCTAGCCTAAGGATCTTTATTTTCCTCAACCTAGATTCTTGATGTAGTCATTTTTCTCTAGGTCTTATTGCTTTCCTGACAATCTTCCCTAAATACAAGTCTACAACCTATAGATTTCTCATTATCTTTTTTTTTTTAAAGCATTGTCTTTTTACCTTTTGAGGGGAAAAAAAGTGTGTGTGTGTGTGTGAGTGTGTGTGTGTGTGTGTGTATTAGCCTGCTCCTGATGAATGAAAATTCCAAGTAGGCCTGATGATATGGTAAGAAACAGAACTTGAAAGTGAGTAAGTGGCCAAATGAAGATTATTTTATATGAAAACTTTGTGCGGTCACTGAAACGCATGGCGCCATATCACCCCAAAGCCTGAACAGAATAGTGAGGGAGTCTGTTAGGGACTGAATTCTGTCACCTAAAATATGTCTTGTAAATCCTAATCTCCAGGTATGTGGCTTTAATTCATTTGGAAATGGATTGTCTTTGCTTTATTAATGAGGCAGGAGAGTTGTTAGGTGCCACTGAGTCAGTTCCAACTATGTACGGCAGAACGAAACACCGCCTGGGCTTCCACCGTAACTCTGATCCTTCTTATGCTTGAGCTCACTGTGGCAGCCTCTGTGTCGTTCCATCTTCTTTTTGCTGATCCTCTGTTTCAGCAAGCATGATGTCCTTCTCCAGTGAATGATCTGTCCTGACAACATGTCCAAATTACTTAAGATACAGTCTCACCATCTATGCTTCTAATGAGCACTCTGGTTGCACTTCCTCCAAGACAGATCTGTTTGTTCTTTCGGCAGTCCATGGACTATTCTTCTCCAGTACCAGAATTCAAAGGCATCAGTTCTTCTGTCGTCCTTAGTAGTTGTCTAGCTTTCACATGCACATGATGTGGTTGAAAATACCATCGCTTGGATCAGGTGAATCTTAGTCTTTAAGATAACATCATTACTTTTCAACATTTTAAACATAACTTTCGCAGTAGATTTTTCTAATGCAGAACATGTTTTCACTTCTTGACTGCTGCTTCCACGCGTGTTGATTATGGATCCAAGTAAAATAAAATCCTTGACGATATCACTCTTTTCCGCGTTTATTATGATATTGCTTATTTGTCCCCTTGTAAATATTTTTGTTTTCTTGATGTTGAGGTGTAAGCCATACTGAGGCCTGATGAAGTATAATCCACACTGTGGGCTGTGGTCTTTAATCTTCACCAGTAAGGGTTTCAAGTCCTCTTTTCTTTCAGCAGGCAAGGTTTTATCATCTGCATAATGCAGGATGTTAATGAGTCTTCCTCCAGTGCTGATGCCTGATTGTTCTTCATGCAGTCCAGTTTTTCAGATTATGTGCTAGACACACAGAGTGGACGGGTATGGTGAAAAGATACATCCCTGATGCACCCCTTACCTGCAGTGTCCCCTTGTTCTGTTTGAATGACTGATTCTTGATGTGTGTGCAGATTCCTCATGAGCACAGTTCTGAAATCTCTGTTATTTCAAAGTTATCCATAATTTGTTATGACCTACACAGTTGAAAGCCTTTGCATAGTCAATGAAATACAGGTAAACATCTTTCTGGTATTCTCTGCTTTCAGCCAAGATCTGTCTGACACCAGCAATGATATCCCTGCTTCTGTGCTCTCTTCTGAACCTAGCCTCAATTTCTGGCAGTTCCTTATCAATATACTGTTGCAGTCACTTTTGAATGACCTTCGGGAAAATTTTACTTCTATGACATTGTTCTATGATTTCTACTTTCAGTTGAATCACCTTTCCTAGGAATAGGCATAGATATAGATCTCTTCCAGTCAGTTGGCCAGGAAGCTGTCTTCCAAATTTCTTGGTGTAGATGAGTGAGTACTTCCAAGACTGTATCTATTTGCTGAAATACCTCAGCTGATACTCCATCAGTTTCCTGAGCCTTGTTTTTCACCAGTGACTTCAAGGCAGCTTCTACCTCTTTCTGTAGTATCCTTAGTTCCTGATCAGATGCTACCTCTTGAAATGGTTGAATGTTGACTGGTTACTTTTGATGCTCCCTGCATTGTTTCGTATTTTTCCTGTAGAATCCTTCACTATTGCAACCTGAGGCTTGGAGTTTTCTTCAGCTCTTTAAGCTTGAGAAATGCAATCTTTTCCTCCATTTTGGTTTTCTATTTCCAGCTATTTGCACATGTCAATCATTATAATACTTTATCTTCTCAAGCTGACTCTGAAAATCTTCTTTTCATTTCTTTTACTTCATTATTTCTTCCTTTTGCTTTAGCTTCTCAATATTCAAAAGTAAATTTCAGAGTGTGTCCTGATTGGTTTAGTTCTGCTGTCATCTTTATGATTGGTTTTGTTCTGGTGCCTGAGGGGTTCCTCTGTTGTTCTCTCTCTATGTGTTCAAGCTGTAGGGTTAGTTCTTTGGTTTGGTTTCTTTCTTCCTTCCAGATGTGTGCATTTATGGAGATAAACTGACCTCTGAGCACTGCTTTGGCTGTATCCCATAGGTTCTGGTAAGAAGTCTTTTCATTCTCATTTGAATCCATAAGTACTTTTATTTCATCCTTAATTTCTTCCATAACCCATAAGTTGTTGAGCAAGGTGTTGTTCAGATTCCATCAGTTGGTTTTTTCTTTCTTTTCTTTTTAAAGGCTTCTTGCTTTCTTCGTGTATAATTTCCTAGATGTCATTCCACAACTCATCAGGTCTTTGGTCATTAGTGTTCAACCTGTCAAATCCATTCTTGAGGTGGTCTCTAAACTTAGGTAGGATATGCTGAAGGTAATACTTTGGGTCTGATGGATTTTTCTAATTTTCTTTCATTTTATTTATTTATTTTTCCTTTTTTTTATTAAATAAAAACATGAAAGTGTACATACTCTGTGCTTACAATATTGTGTTAAGATGGGAGGAGTACACAAGTTATGTTGAAATCCCATTAATATTGATCTTCTTACTGATATGTATTGTCACCAATTTCACCCAACCAAATTTCTATCAACTATCTAATCTAAACCCTCGCCCCTTGCCCTCCCGTCCTCCTGCTCTCCCACCCTCCCCACCCTTATAGCCATCAGAGTCTTTTCTGTTATGTATGAGTCCGCTTTTAAGTTTTGATTGTAGGGGTCTCATATAATATTTGTCCTTTTGTCACTGACTACTTTCACTCAACATAATGTCCTCCAGTTGAGACTGAATTGAGAGATGTTTCCTACAATCATCATTGTTCTTTATCATTGTATAGTACTCCATTGAGTATATATACCAAAGTTTACCCATCCATTCTTCTGTTGTTGGGCATCTGGGTTGATCCCATCTTTTTGCTATTGTGGACTGTGCTGCAATGAACATATGTGTGCATATATCAGTTGGTATGAATGGCCTTGATTCCATAAGATCTATTCCAAGCAGAGGAATTATTGGGTCATGTGGGTATACCTATAGCCATTATTTTAAGGTAATGCCAGATTGCTTTCCAAAGAGGCTGCACCATTCTGCAATCCCACTAATAGTGTAGGAGAGTTCCAATCTCTCCACAGCCTCTCCAATGTTTAGTGTTTTGTGTTTTTTGGATCACAGCCAATCATGTTGGGATGAGATGGTACCTCATTGTTGTTTTGATATGAATTTCTTTAGTAGTTAATGATCGTGAGCATGTCTGCGTGTGTTTTTTGGCTGCCTGGATCTCCGGTTTAGAGAAGTGTCTGTCCATCTCCTTTGCCCATCACTAAATTGTATGATTTATCTTTTTCTTATTGATATTTTGTAGTGCCTTATGGATTATGCAGATTAAGAGTCAGTCTGACATAGAATTGCCAAATATTTTTTTCCCATTCTGTAGGTGGTCTTTTAATTCTTTTGATGAAGTGTTTGGATGAGCAGAAGTGTTTGATTCTTATTAATTCCCATTTATCTATTTTCTCTTCTGATAAATGTGTTTTGTTTGTCAGATATTGAAGTCTGTCTATATTGTGTATTAGAACTTCCATTGTTGACCCTATTTTATCTTGGATGAGCTTTATCGTTTTAGCTTTTATAATTAGGTCTTTTATCCAATTTGAGTTGATTTTTGTATAAGGTGTGAGATATGGGTCTTGTTTCAAGTTTTTTTTTACAGAGAAAACTGCAAGACCTTACTACAAGAAACTAGGAGAGACTTACATAAGTGGAGTAATCTGCCCTGCTCATGGATAGGAAGACTCAATATTGTGAAAATGTCTATTTTGCCCAAAGAAATCTACTTACATAATGCAATCCCAATACAAATTCCAGCAACATTTTTTAATGAGATGAAGAAACAAATTATCAGCTTTATCTGGAAAGATAAGAAGCCCCAGATAAGTAAAGCACTACTGAAAAAGAAGAACACACTGGGAGGCCTCTCACTACCTGACTTTAAAACCTATTATGCTGCATCGGTTGTCAAAACAGCCTGGTACTGGTACAAAAAGAGGCATATAGATCAATGGAACAAAGCAGAGACCCCAGAGATACCACCATCCTCCTATGAACAGCTGATATTTTACAAAGGTCCTAAGATTTTAAGCTGGGGTAAGAACAGTCTCTTTAACAAATGGTCCTGACATAATTGGATATCCATCTGCAAATAATTTTCTTTCATTTTAATTTGAACTTGCATACGAGCAATTGGTAATCTGTGTTGCAGTAGCTCCCTTGTTCTGACTGATGATATTGAGCTTCTCCATAGTCTTTTCCAACAGATGTAGTTGATTTTATTCCTTTGTATTCCATCTGGTAAAGCCCACGTGTATAGCTGTCATTTATATTGGTGAAAAAAAAGACATTTGCAATGAAGAAGTCATCGGTCTTGCAAAATTCTGTCATGTGATCTCTGACACTGTTTCTATCACCAAGACCATAGTTTCCAACAACACATCTTTCTTTGTTTCTGACTTTACATTCTTGTCACCAGTAACTGTCAGCGCATCCTGACTGCAGGATTAGTGCATAGCATATATCCAGTCATTCAGTCAGTCTCTTGAGATATTGAGGGATTAAACACAAGTTAACAAGTTGAAATAGGGGAAAAGAGATGCCAAGAAATGCGAAGATTATCCAGAAGCAGAAGCTCAAAATAGACAAGGACCTTCCTTCAGAGTGGATAGAGAGAGATTTATCCTATATCTGGCACCCCGAATTTAAACTTGTAGCCCCCAAACAACGAGAAAGTAAATTTCTACTTGTTAAAGTCATCCATTTGTGTATTTCTGTTATAGCAGCACTAGATGACTAAGAAAGGGTCTACAGTTCTGGTTTCCTCTGATGTGGTAGATTCCTTATTTCACACAGGCTACTAAGACTTCTGAATCAGACATGTCTTGGTGAGATAGCAAGCATCCTCCGATACCCACAACTACTCACTTATATCTCACAGATTTTTTGTGCAATATTTTTGTTCTACTGTGGTATTAAACCAATTTGGAGCCAGAGTCCTTGAACTAAAGTACCACCTGTGAATTTCTCTTTAAACGAATAAAGCATACTTCCAATTTCATACTAGCAACAATTCTGGCATCAAATTATTCCCTTATTTGTTCCACTGAATCCAGAAGAGATTTCTACTGAATCACATAAAATAAGACACAGAAGTGTCAGTCAAATATAATTAGACTCTGAACCTCAGAATTTTTAATTCTACTGTATAGCTGTGTAGACTTTCTGGATTTTTACCTGTTACTACTGAGTTGATCCTGACTCATAGTAACCCTATAGGACAAAGTAGAATTGTTCCATAGCTTTTCCAAGAAGGGGCTGGTGGAGTTGAACCACCGACCTTTTGGTCAGCAGCTGTGCTGTTAACCACTGTGACACCGGGGCTCTGCTGCACCTGTTTTAACAGCTGAGTCAAATTCCATTGGTCATCATTGCTTTAAAATGTATATTCTAATTAAAGCTTTTGTAAAATTGCTGTATCTTATATGGACGAGGAAAACATCTAAAGCTGAAAAACAATGGAGTCTTAAAAGTTAGATTCCAAATGATGATTATGGTTCATATCCACTTGAATTGGGACAGAATTTTTATCATGATTAGAATAATTGGTATATTCTTATGAATTCATTTTTTAATTTGGCACTCATTCAGCTTCACTCATCATGCTACAGGAATGACATGATGGATTACTGTGGGTCCTTTTCATTATGTTAAGTTTAATTATTTTTTGCTCAGTACTCAGAAGTGAACAGTGTCAGATTTCCAATCTAATAATTCAGGCTGTTTGGAAAATATGTGCTGCTGATAAGAGACATTTTATAACAGAAACAATAAAAAGAATCATTAATAAAAAATGGTTTGTCTCTCATTGTACTTGGCACTAGTTAATCAAAGTTTCTTTGAAACTGAAATCATTAATCAACTTTTCTTGCCTTTATACCAATGAAGTGATTTGAGATTTATTGTCATTATCTGTGATACTAGAAATGTATTTCAAAGAGAAAAGATGGCCGAATCTTATTTTTCCAAATACGATTTTCTTAACCCCACATATGGCAAAATCAACAAGAAAAACAAAAACAAAGCAATGTCTTGAATGTTAAACAAAAAGGGGAGAAATTCCTGGTCAATTTAATTAGTAGCATTGTGAAGTTGGATGAGAGGAGCTTGTTGCTTTCTCTGCTGGTTGTCCTCCATCTGTCCCACACTTATTTTTTAACTTTTTTTTTTTCTGCTTTGCTCTGTGCTGCAAGAATCATCACCTCAAGCCACTTTCCTCTGGCTGTGTGTGGTTTTAGCCAAAACAAAGCAACAACAGGACACTGAAGAGTGAAATGAGTAAACGGTTCTAACTTCAGTCTTTTCTTCACTACATCAGCTCTCCTACTCCAGTAACAACTATATGCTTCCCTTTACAGCTCATCCCTGGGTGGCAATGGTTTCTTGCGGCTGATAGTTTCTGGAAGCCATGACATCCCTTGTTGGTTCCTACCCTTTCTTCTGGACAAACAAATTCATTGAAAGTTCTTCATTTCAGTCATCTAGGTGGATACTGTTTTCTGCTGAAACACTTGCCCATACGTAGTCAATAAATATAATTATTCTGTTTTTTGAGACACAGACTGAGAGTTTCTATTCTACTTTCATGTATTATTCTATGAGGAGAAATCAGAAAAAAGAAACAAGAAAAATGAAGAAGCATTAAGAAGCATGTGGGACTCTATTAAGAGGAATGATCTACGATTCATTGGGATTTCTGAACAGGGAGAGACACTTCAGAACCCAGAGAGTATTGCTGCTGAGCTGCTGACAGAAAACTTCCCAGAAACTGTGAGAGAATATAGGTATCCAAGGTACATATCAAACACCACTCAATAAAGATCTTAAAAGAAAGACTCCAACACGTATTATAAAAATGTTACTAAGCTGAAAAATAAGCAGAAACTCTTAAAGGCAGCAAGACTCAAAGCAAAGCTAACATTCAGAGGGAAAGCCTGTAGGCTTTCATTGGATTTCTCAGCAGAAACAATGCTGACATGGAGTCAGTGGCATGACGCATTCAAAGCCTTGAAGGAGAAGAACTTCCAGCCAAGAATTATATATCTT
Source organism: Heterohyrax brucei (assembly GCA_028571685.1). Lineage (NCBI taxonomy): Eukaryota > Metazoa > Chordata > Mammalia > Hyracoidea > Procaviidae > Heterohyrax > Heterohyrax brucei. Next base: position 82,012,321 of record CM053144.1, read on the forward strand.
GCAAAATTATCTTTCAAATACAAAAATGAAATTAAGACATTCGCAGATAAACAGAAACTCAGAGACTTTGTAAAAACCAAACCAAAGCTACAAGAAATACTGAAAGAATCTCTTGGCTTTGGCTTAGAAGAACAAAACCACTAACTTTATATTTTAGAAGCAAATATAGGACATATCACCCAGAATCCTACTCAGTTAGGAAGGCCTCCAAACTCAACCAAAGCTGTAATAGTGAAAGAAATAATCCAGTGATGATATAATGAAAATTATGATGTCATCATATTACAAAGAGAGATGTACTACAGTCATTATAGTCCTTCCAGATGGAGAGGAAGTTAATAACAGTGGTAGCGATTCATATTGGGTTTATCTAGTTCATTAAGGTGGATCTTAGCAGTAGCTGTATAGCACAATAAAGATGCAACCTATCAATTCAAGAAATGTAATACAGGAGTCTCAACAACCACAAAACCAACCCTGGAAAAGGTGAGACATCAGATCACAAAGTAGAATGTCCCAGAACAGATTAAAAGAACAACAGAGAAAACATCAACACAAAAATAAACATATCACAATGGCAGCACTGAACACATACCTATCAATAATCATATTGAATGGGAATGGACTGAAAGCTCCAGTAAAGAGACATTGAGTGATATCTTGGATCAAAAGACACAACCCATCCATATGTTGCCTACAAGAAACACACCTTAAACTTAAAGATAGGAATAAACTGAAAATCAAAGGAAGGAAGAATATATATCAAGCTAACATTACACAAAGAAGAACAGGTGTGGCAATTCTAATGTCAGACAAAATTGATTTTAATGTAAAATCCAGCATCGTGGACAAGAATGGACACTATTGTTGGAAGGTTCAATACACAAACTGGACTTAACAATATTAAATACTTGTGCACCTAATATTAGAGCAACTAAATACATTAAAGAAATATTGGCTACACTTAAAAATGAGATAGATCATTCCACAATAATAGTGGGAGGCTTCAACACTCCATTCTCAATGTTGGACAGATCATCTGGATAAAAGCTTGATAAACACACAGAAGACCTTCTTGCCACAATTAATGAACTAGACATCATTGACATATACAGAACTTTCTATCCATTAGTGGACAACTACACTTTATTCTCCAATGCACATGGAACATACTCCAGAGTAGACCATGTGTTGGGACATAATGCAATTCTCAACAAAATCCATGCCATTGGATTAATGCAAAGCATCTTCTAGGGCATAAAGCCATAAAAGTCAAAATCAATAGCAGATAGAAAGTGGAACTGATGGAATCTGAACAACACCTTGCTCAACAACTTATGGGTTATAGAAGAAATTAAGGATGAAATAAAAGTACTTATGGATTCAAATGAGAATGAAAACACTTCTTACCAGAACCTATGGGATACAGCCAAAGCAGTATTCAGAGGTCAGTTTATCTCCATAAATGCACACATCTGGAAGGAAGAAAGAAACCAAACCAAAGAACGAACCCTACAGCTTGAACACATAGAGAGAGAACAACAGAGGAACCCCTCAGGCACCAGAACAAAACCAATCATAAAGATGACAGCAGAACTGAATCAATCAGAGAATAGAAGAACAACTGAAAAAATTGAAAAGACCAAAAGCTGTTTTTTAAAAAGATCAACAAAATTGACAAACTATTGGCTAAACTTACTAAAGAAAAACAGGAAAGGAAACAAATAACCCAAATAAGAAAAGAGAGGGGAGTTGTCACCACAAATCCAACAGAAATCACAAATATCATAACAGAATACTATGAAAGACTGTATTCTAACAAATTTGAAAACCTAGAGGAAATGGATAAATTCCTTGATTCATGTCACCTACCAAAATTATCACAAGCTGAAGCTGAACAATTTAATAAACCTATCACAAAGGAAGAGATTGAAAAAGTCATCCAAAAACTACCAACCAAAAAAGCCTGAACCCAGATGGCTTCCCTGCAGAATTCTACCAAATTTTTAGAGAAGAGTTATTTCCAATACTACTAAGACTATTTCACAGTATAGAAAGGGATAGAATATTCTGAAATTCATTCTATGAAGCCATCATATCCATGGTACCAAAGCCAGGGAAAGACAACCAAAAAGGAGAACTACAGACCAATATGACTCATGAATCTAGATGCAAAAATCTTCAACAAAATTCTTGCCAATAGAATACAACAGCATGTCCAAAATATAATCTATCATGACCAAGGTGGAATCATACCAGGGATGCAAGGCTGGTTCAACATTAGAAAAACAATTAATGTAGTCAACCACATAAATACCATAAAAGACAAGAATCACCTGATTTTGTCTATTGATTCAGAAAAGGTATTTGATAAACTCTTACACTATTTGTGCTAAAAACTCTCAGCAAAATAGGAAAAGACAGCAAATTCCTCAACGCAATGAGGGCCATTTTACAAAGTCAACTTCGTAAATCAACCTGAATGAAGAGACTGAAACAGTTTCCCTTGAGAACAAGAACTAGACAAGGCTGCCCACTCTCACCTCTCCTATTCAACATTGTACTAGAAGTTCTAGCCAGAGCTGTTAGACAAGGCCAAGAAATAAAGGGCATCTGCATTGGCAAGCCAAGCCAAGCCAAGTGCCATCGAGTCAGATCTGACTCATGGCATCTGCAAAGAAGAACTAAAAATCTCCCCATTTGCAGATGATATGATTGTATATGCAAAGACTCCTAAAGAGTCCATAAGTAAACAACTCTTATAGAAGAGTTCAGCAAAGTTTCAGGATACAAGATAAACATAAGTAAATCAGTAGGATTCCTTTATACCAACAAGACTGTTAACAAAGAAATCATCAAATCAATACCATTTACTATAGCCCCTAAGAAGATAAAGTACCTAAGAATTAATCTAAACAGAGAAATAATAGACCTTTACAAAGAGAACTACAAGCCATTACTACAAGAAACTAAGAGGGACTCACATAAATGGAGAAACCTACCTTGCTCATGGGTGGGAAGACTTAACATTGTGAAAATGCCTATTTTGCCCAAAGCAATCTACTTATATAATGCAATCCCAATACAAAGTCCAGTGACATGTTTTTTTTAATGAAATGGAGAAACAAATTAGCAACTTTCTTTGGAAAGGGAAGAAGCCCTGGGTAAGTCATGCACTACTAAAGAAGAAGAATACACTGGGAGGCCTCTCACTACCCAACTTTAGAACCTATTATACTGACAGTAGTCAAAACAGTCTGGTACTGGTACAAAAAAAAGACAGATCAGCGGAATAGAATCAAGACCCCAGAGATGACATCATCTGCCAATGAACAGTTAATATTAGACAAAGGCCCTAAGACATTAAACTGGGGAAATAACAATCTCTTCAACAAATGGTACTGGCAAAATTGGATATCTATCTACAACAAATTTAAACAAGATCCATATCTTACATGTTATACAAAAACCGACTCAAAGTGGATAAAAGACCTAAACATAAAATCTAAAACAAAATTCACCCAAGAAAAAATAGAAATAACAATGGAAGTTTTAATACATGACACAGACAGACTTCCAAATCTGTCAAACGAACCACAAATAACAGAAGAGAAAATAGATAAAACAGCACTATTAAGAATCAAACACTCTTGCTCATCCAAAGACTTTATTAAAAGAATTTAAAAGGCCCCCTACAGAACGGGAAAAAATATCTGGCAACTCTACTTCAGACCAATGCCTGATCTCCATAATTTATAAGGTCCTACAAAATATCAATAAGAAAAAGATAAATCATCCAATTTAGCTATGGACAAAGGAGATTGACAGACACTTCTCTAAACAGGAGATCCAGGCAGCCAAAAATCACATGCAGACATGCTCACGATCTTTAGCTATTAAAGAAATTCAAACCAAAACTACAATGAGGTACCATCTCACCCAAACAAGGTTGGCCATGATCCAAAAAACTCCAAACAACAAATGCTGGAGAGGCTGTGGAGAAACTGGAACTCTCCTACACTGTTGGTGAGATTGCAAAATGGTGCAACCTCATAACTGCTTTAGAAAACAATCTGGTGCCTCCTTAAAAAGTTAGATATAGATATACCATTTGACCCAGAATATATCCTACAGAATTAAGGCCATTCACACCAACTGATACATGCACACGAATGTTTATCGCAGCATGGTCCACAATAGCAAAAAGGTGGAATCAGCCCAGATTCCCAACAACCAACGAATGAATAGGTAAACTATGGTATATATACTCAATGGAACACTATGTAATGATAAAGAACAACGATGATTTTAGGAAATATCTCATAACCTGGTTTCAATTGAAGGACATTATGTTGAATGAAAGTACTCAGTGACAAAAGGACAAATATTATATGAGATCCCTAATATGAGAACTTAAAAACAGACTCATGCCTGGAAGAAAAGACTCTTTGGTGGCTGCAAGGATGAGGAGGGAGGGAGGACAAGGGAAGGAGGATTTAGATTATATAGTTGATAGAAATTTGGTTGGGTGAAATCTGTGACAGTGCACATTAGAAAGAAGATCAATATTAACTGGACTTCAACATAACAAGTTTACTCCCCCTACTTTAACCCAATATTACAAACACAGAGTATCTGGGGCAGGGAGCCAGGGACCATGCTCTCAGAGGAAATGCAGGCCAACTGACACAACTAGCATTTTGCTAACACAGCCCCCTGCACCCCACATTGGTGAGTAGTGTCTGGGGTCTTAAAAGCTGCCAAGCTGTCGTCTGAAGGTACAGCAAATCATCCCAACTTAGAAGGAACAAATGATCACCAAGGACCAAAACAACATGGGGGAAAGAGAACCCAGAACACACAGAAACCCACGTGAGTGGGTGACTGCATCAACATGTGACCAGAAGAACTGGATGGTGTCTGGCCACCACCAGTGATAGCTGCGATGGAGCTCACAAAGTTGAGTCTCATTGCCAACACAAGAATAAAAAGGGGTGCACTCTGAGATCTCCTTTAAAAGACCACAAGGGATGGTCCACGGGCCTTGGAATTCACCTGGGAGAATGACCCCTGGCCCTGACGCTGCCCCTGTCCATAAATTGTAATGTAGGTCAGCTCTAGGACAGGGATGGACTGGACCTGGTGACACAGAATGACCGTATCATGTGTTCAATGCCTCTATAGAATGTCGTTCCGCTGACCTCTTACTGGAGAACGGGGGCTGGTGGAGAGGACGGGACAGGAGATTGTTAGGAGGATAAGACACACATGAAGCAAAGATGAAGAGTGCGCTGTCACTGGGTAGGGAGAGCGGTGGGAGCTGCATATAGGTGGGCATGCAAATTTATATGGGAATGTACATTTTCATTCAATCATAAAAAAAGAATTTTACATGTTATGAAAATAATCTCGTATCTTACGAACCTTCAAGGAGAACATTCTCTTTTCACTAGGTGTGTCTCATGACCCTGAAGATAAAGAGTATAAGAATTTACAAGTGTATTAGTATCTAATTCACTGTGAGGTAATACGACATTAAGAGAATGATGCTACCTCTGAATCTTTTAATAAATCAGGTCAATCTTATTCCTTATGCACATCTATAATTATGAAACTCTCAGTAATTTGCACCAGTGTGTTGGAATGGTTCCAATTTCAGAAAGAATAATTTGCTATGTAAAATACTTCAAGGGTTCTATCTCAGTGTTTCTATTTTAATATACTCTGAATTTGCATTACTTACAGTGTTTTAATGTTAATACAACACATTGTGTTGATTTAGAAGTTGATTGTAAGTCAAGGAAATTTAGAGAAATTTTTATCATCCTTCTTTGGTGTGTACCATTGTTATTAAAATAATACTTCTTTGTACCATTTTTCCATGGAAAATTTGAGTCAGTTAAAGTTCAACTGAGCAGAGTAATCTTTTGTAATAGAATTGTGGACACAATTCAGCACATCACTTCCAACAGTCATAGTCAATAGCAGCAATGTGTGATATGCTTCTAATATGCAAAAGTATCAGAAATTCTTTGAGTTACTTGGAGCCATGTGCTGAACATTGTGACTTGACTGTGCCAGATGCGTTCTCTGCCCTCTTCCACTGTGCTCCATCACTCAGAAGATAAAATACTGCAGTTGAATTACCCAGGCTTCTCACCTTCCGATTTCTGAGGTATGCTTGGACAGAGGAAGCTTTAAGGAGGAGAGCTCTGGAGGCAGGAGGATAATGAGTGGGACACTTAATTCACCCAGCTTACTGTCTGCTGGACAGATGTTGTAAACCTTCATGGGTTTACAACTCCCGTTGTAAACCCGTTGCCTCTCGTTGGTCGACTCTCCCCTACGACATCTTCAGTCACTGTCATATCTAATTCTAATAACTGCTCATCTCCTTGCTTCTTCAGGCCCAGGAATGTAGACAGCTACTTGATGTTGCTAGCTCTAGAGTGTATCAACATCTTGATTTGTGACCTCTAGCCTGTCTCTAGATCTGTAAATTGTTCTTCTCTAAATGTTCTTTAACTCTCCATTTAAAGCATGTCATCTCTCTCCTGCCAGGAACCTCCCTGATGCAAGGCATTTTGCCAAAAAAATATGTATTTTTAACTTTTTAAAAACCTTTTTGTTCAATAATTCATTTGGAAACACTATTTGTTTACTGCCTCTCCCCCCAAAAATTATTCCCATTGACACAGATTTTTTGTTAACTGGAATTTAATTGTTGATATAAGGAATCTGGTAGCATGAAAGTTAAGTGCTTGGCTGCTAAACAAAAGGTTGAGGGTTTAAACCACCAAGCAGCTTCACAGAGAAAGACCTGATCATTTGCCTCCATAAACATTATAGCCAAGGAAATCTGATGGGACAGTCCTACACTGTTACATGGGGTAACTGTGAGCTGAAAATCTACTTTTCAGCATCTAGAAACAACATGGAGAAAATTTTGTCAAACATCTGAATTTAATAAAATTATTTTTGTCCATTTCTAAGTAACTATGGACAGAAAAGCTCAAAATCCATTGAAGAAATATGTACTATTATTTTGAAATACCAACAAAATATTTTCATACAGTTAAGATGATCTACTTCTTTTACAGTTAATTGGCAAGTAAACATATATGGAAAATGACAGGAATAGCTCTGTATTCTGCAGCACAAAATGCATTAACATTTATAAAGGTATTATTAATCATCTTTATCATGGTATTATGATCCAGTTTTGCCTTCAGTTTTTCAGCCTTTGCTGATTATTAAAATGGCATGTTCACTTGGATTATGTCAGTATGTTACAATACTAATATAAGTGATTTTGATACGTCAAAGCTAAATGGCAAAGCAAGACAGAAATATCTTTTCCAAATGACCCCTTTGAGATTTATTATTTTTTAACAGATATTTATGGGACATCTCAATGGCACTTGGCTGGCTTTTTATATCATTTTAGCTGCTGATGCAGGTGTTATCTACCCAAAGAATAAAATAGCTCTCTTATGAAGTTTAGCTTCAAGAAAAGCTGTAGAAAAACAACAAATATGAGTAACTAAAACAACGTAGACAGGTGCTGATAGAGCCAAGCAGAAAAGTAAAGGGAATGGGATCAAGATGTCCTGGGTTGGGGATGAGTTTATTTAGTATTTATCCTATTGTCAGTCAAAGCAAGGCTTTAGAAAACTAATTTAATTCTTATTACCCAACTCTTGTCTTTTAGGGTTCTTGGCATGTATTTTCCCTTGACACATACTTTAAACCCCAGAAATCATTTTTACTGATCCATTACACAACTAGTATCTATTTCTATTTTTCTCATAATTAAAATTTTACTATTTTCATCCCATTCTGTACTATTGAACTTGATTTTAGATTTGTTTTTCCCTATTAGAAAAAAAATGCTTCATTATTTCTTTTATCTAGTGTGCAGTGTAATTCCAGGTACTTTTGTATTTGGTTCTTCTATTTATATTATTCCAAATTGTTAATATTAAAGGAAAATCTTCCTGGTTTACTTTTCTCACTTACAGTTATTCTATTACAACATCTTAAAGATATCAGTTACTTTGTCTACTAGTTTCCATTAAATCTCTTATAAAGTCCTATCTCAGTTAACTCCCTGTTTACTTGTGTAGAATTTACTGCTAATCCCAGCCACTAATTTATCAATTTTAAATACTGTATCTTTTATCAGTTCAAAAATGTTAACTTGATTTGTTTTTATAGTTACCAATTCTCTGCTGAAATAACCAATCTCATTTCTTCAATGTATTAATCAGAGTGATATTAAAGTCTGTATCTCCTTTATCAGGAGCTCTATGGTTATGTTTATATTGCTTATTGCTTTTTCCTTATTTTTTATTTGTTTTCTTAGCGAATTATGTGCCCATTATATTTGAATGAATGTGAAGCATTGCAAATACAGAATGACAGAAATAATGTGAGGCTTCAGTTGATGACATGTCCTGAAGAGAAGATTTATATTGCTTCTTGTAGACTGCTAGAGGCGCTAGCACACTGGGAGCACGTTCACGTAATGTTACACCTTACAAAGTTCCAAAGCTCGGCTTCAGCCTGTCCAAGGCAGATCTCTATTAATGAATCCTTAATCCTAGTAAGCAGCTCTTCAGATATGATCAAACTATGGGAGATCTAAGTGGCATTCTTTTGGAGAGTCTTAGACTTGGATTTTTTTCCTCCAGTTTCATAAGATTTTTGTCAGTCACTCTGTCACCTCTTCTGAAATATAGAAATCGTTAAGGCAAAAGTGGCCCTAAATATTGGATGTACCTCTCTTTTCCTAGACCTTAAATGTTAATTTTCATAGCCTGATTAGTTTTTCATGCCTTCACGTACGTTGTTCTCTGACTTGACTGGTTGCTCTCTGCAAGAGCGCTGGTCAACATTTGCTCATCTTCTGTGTCTGAAACCACGTCTCAGACTGTAAATTTACATGTGAAGACATACAAAAACAAGTTCTGTAAATAAATCCACTCTACTAGAGGAGTAAAAACATGGCATAAGTAGTTCAGTATCAGAAATCCAGCCTTCAATTTTTACACGCAGATTCTGAACTAGGAAAGATAGATTCTGATGCAAATAATTGTGGCTGAGTAGACTTGAAACACTTCATTTTCATCTTAAGTATACCATAAACACATATATAAAACATATTTAAAAAGATAAAATGATACAATATTAAGTTATGGGAAGGCTTTAAGATTCAGTTGCATACACGAGAGACAAAGGGATTAATGCAAAACATTCTTTTTTAAACACTCATCATGTGTAAATTATATCTCTTTGCAGCAAAAATAAGTTAGTTATACATTTTTATTTAGTATGAGCTTCATATAAATTTTAAAAACTAGTCTATCTTCCCTCTGTTGTCTTAAAAATGACAATAAGTAAAATTTGTGGTCTCTATAGGATCAAATAACTATCAAATAACTCAAAGTTATCCTATCAAATAGCTCAATCAAGTAATTCCAGTTTATCTTTTACTAGTTTCTAGTACCTATCAATAAGTGTAGTTACATTTTATATTGTTGCAATCAAGTATATATTGTCTGTTCTGTTTTTAAATAATTATAATAAAATTTCTACTTGTTTTTCACAGTAGCCATTTAATGTTCATATTAAAATACAAGCATTTTATTGCCTCTGTGTATACATATACAAATATAGTGTATATATGTACACATATGCAGTATATTACATATATACACTATATTACATATACACAGTATATATGTATATATACTGTAACAATATTCAGAGCATCAATACAGAGTTAAATAGATTTGGATTTAGACAATTACTCTTCTACTTGCTACATCTTTATTTACTACCCTGTGATTGGTTTCCCACATCTATAAATTTGGATAACAAAGTAACCTGTGTCAAAAGGCTGTTGTGAGGACTAGCCCTAGTTGACATAAAACACTAACCATGGTCCAGCACATAGTAAGTATTCAAAAAATAAGTATCAGCTTGACAGTCTCATCCAGTCTCTCATAAACATAGCTGTGAACTGAAATACAACATACGTATTAAGCAAAATGCAAAGATTAACCAGCTTTGATAGTACAACTATGAGTATCTGTTCTCACCCTATCCCTGACTTATTACTGGCCAGTTGGAAAGCTGTGTAACTCTTCTCACCCTTATTTTCCCTTTATAGATTTTAAAGATGGAAAAACTGAAGTAAAATCTATGAAAACTACTAATACAATGCTTAACACAGAGAAACTCAGTGTTAAATTCCGCGTCTCTACTAGTTGTCTTTCTCTTAAATTCAAAAAGTATTATTTGTCTTCATGAACATTATCTTATCTCTTTAATTCTTCCGCAGTAACTCAGCAGAGAGGTTAGAAATATTTCTCTCATTAAAAATAACAAGCACTTTTGCTTTTGGACTATTTTAATGTATTGGGGCTTGGGTGAAACAGTTTCTGGGAGAAAGACAGTGCCTTAATTTGGATATTTGCTGATTTGTGATAGTCCTAACCTGATGTCCTAAAAGTCGAATAGAGGTTACTGTTTTCCTTCCAGAAAACATAAATTACAGAGAAAGAGCATGAGACTTTGTGGCAGACATCAACAGGTTTAGGTCTGAACTCTGACACCAGTTAGTTGTATGAGTTTGGGAAAGTTATTTAACTGGTTTGAAGCTTGGCTTATCCATCTATAATTGTGGACTAATAGTATCTACCTTTAGAATCTGGTGAGGGTTGAAATGAAATATTGAAAATAAAGTAGCCACTCATCAAATAATTGCCCAAAGAAACATTAGTCTTTTCTGTCATTTTAATAAATTATCAACTATAACTATCAGGAGAATGAAAATACCAGTATCAGTTGTGTTTGTTCTTACTAAGAACTTTTACAAATCACAAAGCTGTAAGTAGAAACTTGGATGTTGGGGGAAAAAAGAAAAAAGATAAATAAGTACCAAAGTAATTTTAGGCACCACGGGCTGTAGCTTAAGCTGAAAGTATTTAACCGAGGCACTTGAGTCACTTAACTCCAACATTAACCCATCTCTGGCACTTCCAGGCACCTCATCTCCTCTCCACCCGCAGCTCTAGAGATTGAGCCATATTATAACCACATAAATTGTGTAGAACGAGCCCTGGTGGCGCAAATTGTTAAGTACTCGGCAGCTAACTACAAGGTTTGACTCACCCAGTGGCTCCTTGGAAGAAACACTTAGCAATCTGCTTCCATGTAGAGTACAGCTTTGCTTTATCACATGTGGTCACTGTGAGTCAAAACTGACTCTTCGCCACTCAGCAACAACAAATTACATGGGATACACACTGTTTGCTTTGTTAAATGTCTTTATTGCAAGTATCACCTGGGCTTAGAAGGGCAGACTGCAATGTATAGAAAAAGTCTTTCCCGTTGACTTCCTGGGTCATTCTCCACACCAGTGGTCTCAGATTTCAAGGATATTTTAATCTTCTGATAATAAGCAAAAAGGCTAATTTTTTCCTGTAATTAAGTAGATAAGTAAACAATGCCATTACAGAGTACACTGCTGATTTTCAGAGAAGGTATCCCTACCCCAGTTCTTATGTTTCATTTCAATCAAAATCGAAGGGGTCGATACAGGCACTATTTGTAAATGAAGGAAATATTGTTATTACAAAGTACAGAAACCAGGCTGGGCATACCTGTTCTCTCGCTTCAGCTTTTCATGCTTTATTATTTTAAAAGGTAGAACTTATTTTGACTGAATGTCATCTTACCCTGGTGGCATAGTAGTTAAGTGCTATGTCTTTGAACCAAAAAAGGTTGGCAGTTCAAATCTGCCGGGTGGAAACTCTATGGGCAGTGCCACTCTGACCCATAGGGTCTCTGTGAGTCAGAATAGACCCGCCGACAGTGGGTTTGGTTTAGTTTTTGATACAGGGTCGCTATGAGTCAGAATTGACTCAGCAGTGGTTTTTTGTTTGGTTGGTTGTTTTTAACTTATGGGGGAAATGTATGAAAATCTTTCACAGAGAAAATCATCAAATTGCATGCTTAATTTCCTATTGTACAACTTTTCTCCTACTTCTTCATAAATAGTCCCTATTTTGAGAGTTTATGAACTGATGATTACTGAAAATAATCACAAAAAAACGGAGTTAACAATCTAACATGCTGCTTTGTATGTGGTTTGTTTCCACTGCATGCAAATTTTGGACTCTAAGGTGCTAGCATATCCACTGTTAAAATTTTCTTTTTTACTTTTTTTGAAGAAAATGTTCAGCCTTTTGACGAAGTTTTCTGGTTTGAAAAATAAAAGCTCAGTGACTGTTGAAGGTGTTTACAAAGTTGACCTTAGAGGAGGCCCTTTACTGATAGGGTAAGTTGGAACCTATTAATAACTTTATACCTGAGATAAATATGTGTCAAGCCTTATCTCCATTTTTACTCTCTAATTAATTTTTAGTCGTTAAGGTTTTTCTACAATACTTTGGTGAATTATTTGTAAATTGGTAGCTAGTTAGCAGTTTGTTAGAATAAGAAAACAGATCAGAGCTATAAAAGTTTCAGCTGTGTGTAACACAAAGTGCAGAGATTCCAGTTTTAACTGGTGTAAGTAAAGGAGCCCCCTGTACTACTCCCAGGGTATTTCCCCAGGGCTTGCAGAGTCCTTTCTCACTGCAGGCTTATCTAGATGATCAAGGTTTACACTTCAAAAGACTTTGGATTTAGGGCTGATTTACTTTTTACTTTTTTCTAAGTGGTTAGGAGACAGAATCGACCCAAAGGCACTGTTTGTTTGTTTCTGCTTTTGTTTTTATTCAAGGACTACGATTAAGTTAACTTAGCCTACAATGCGTCTCCAAATATCCACATCCAAAATGCTTATACCTTTCATTTTAGAAATATTTCCTTAGTTAAATTGTATCAGAAACAAAAGATTGGTGTTAGGTTAGAAATTGATGTTAAGAACATTTAAGGACCCTTGTAAATTTCTCTTCCTCCTTCCACATTCTCTTTGATGTGAAACCTTTGCCTGCCCTTGTTAAATGCTCTGCTGTTTTGTCTGTAAAGCCGAACAAGTGCACCAATCCTTTTCTGGATGCCGTGTTTTCTCCATTTCATGGAGTAAAGTTATTTTTGCTGTCGAGTTTTTATTTTAAATAGAGTATTAGTCTGGGGTTTACACTGAGACATTTCCTGGGGACCACCCATACCACCTCTCTTCAACACTCATCCCCTTCCTTCAAGGACCTCGTGTTCAGGTGGCTTCTGGTTAGAGGATGGCAACAAGAATCATTCATGCTGGTTTAGGAAGGTGGAAGAAGAGGAGCCATGAGCCTCCTGCACTAGCTGTGAGCAGACAAGTAAAGGCATAAGCTGATAAAGCCAAAGCCAAGTGCTGTCAGGTCAGATCCGACTCACGGGCATGGCATTTGTCTCTGTTGTCACCGCTGCTGCAGCAACAGCCAGCTACTAATGGACAATCTACACATCCTCTAGAGAATGTCCCATTTCTATTTTGCAGGTTGTTGACCCCTTTGGTCATTGAATTCATTGTTTATTTAAATTTAAATAATTTACTTGATTAGTTCATTACTTTCTGTTCTCTGTCCTGTATTCCCTGCACTTCAGAACTTCCTAACAAGAAAGCTTCTTCTAGCCTGCCAACGATTATTCTCTGATGGACAGCGTTAAGGTTCTTTCTACTCAAAATGCCTACAACGGATTCTAGGACATGACAAAGACATAACTGAGTGGAAGCTGGGTCAACTAAGCTGTCTGTGATTAGCATACATATTAGAAATAGCTGGTCAAATAAGAAAATAGCATACCTATACATTTATTTGATTCAACAAATATGGCGTAATATACTATATTGTAAAATTTTATTCCTTTAAATGCAAAGTAATAGTCTCATGTAATGAATTCAAAAATGCAAATTTTGCATACAGTTACTATTTCTTAAAAAGTAAAACACTAACTTTTTTGTACTCTTAGTGCTTTAATAAAATCATCTGTTACAAGTTTTCTACTCACATTGTCACATCTTTAATTGCTTTAATGATTAAACCTGTCATATTATATTCAAAATGCTGTGTTCTCTTTGAAGTTTGATTTTATTTATGAATTTGCTTTCACTAAGAGTTAAGGAGGGAGGTAAAGTCCAGCATATAGTTCGGAAGGTTTCCAAACGGGCTTGTTAAGGGAATGGATTATTCAAAACCAACAAGTACAAGAGGAATTCCTTTTCTCTGATTAATTCTGGGAGGTGAATTTCAGGAAGCTGAATTTCAAGATAATTTGTGTATTTGGAAGAGAATATACAGAAAAAGTGTACAGAAGAGGATCAAAGGCCTGAGTTAGGTGAATGACCTGGATCTCAGCCTTGTAAAGAGTGCTCACACTGAGACAGGTAGACAAGCAACAGAAACAGTCCAGAAACCACCCCAGTGGAAAGGGGAATGAAAGCTAACAAGTTATCCAAATCTTTGCTGTTGAACTGCAGGACAGAGTAGAACTACACCATAGAGTTTCTAAGAAATGCCTTGTGGATTCAAACTGCCAACCTTCTAACTAGCAGCCATAGCACTTAACCACTATGCCATCAGGGTTTCCAGTGTTACCATGGAGCAATAAAAAGTCCTTCAAAGCCCTTGGAAAGAGAAAGAACACAGCAAAAGGTGAGCAAGATTATAGTGGACAGTGGTTAAAGTTGGTAAGTGAAGGAAAATTACTGCTGGGCTGGGAATCAACAGCAAAATTCCAATCCCTTCTTTGTCTCTTCTTTTCCATCAGTGATTAAGGCAATTTGTCCTTCATCCATTTTTCATCTCGCTAGCTCTTTGGACACTTAATTCAAAAGATCATTAAAAAGTGTTTCCTGAAAAAGTTCTTCTTTTTCCCCCCTCTGTCAAAGTGAACATTTAGGTTTGTATGTTAATATTTTTAACTCTTCTACAATCCAAGTTTTTTTATTACCGTTAAGTGAAAGTATACAAGCAAAATCAATTTTGTGTGCCCACCTCTCTGCAACTCCATCTGCTCTCCTCACCCTGTGACAGCCCACTCCTCCTTTTCAGCCTTTATCTCTAGTATCCTCTTAATGACTACCTGTCCCCATCTCCCCACCCTTTCCTTTCCCTCCTAGAAAGAAACCAATAAGACAACCTCCTATAAATGTATAAAACCATAAAGCAGACACACCATGTGTTCACACTGTGTTCCCAAGATGAGTCCATTCTCGTCTGAAGAGCTGACCTCAGTACTGGTTTCAGATCATGGTCAGCAGCACGTCTTGGGGCCATGCTCCCAGGAGAACTTCCAGGCTGTTGGACCATCAATTCTAGTCTTTTAGTAGAGTTCTTGAACTGTACACCTCACTTTCTCGTGTCACCTGAGGGGCTCTACATTGTGTCCCCCATCACGTCTGCCTTGGTGGTAGCCAGGCACCGTCTGGTTCTTCTGGTCTCATGCTCATGCAGTCTCCCACTCATATGTCCCCTGGGCTCATTTTTTCCTCATGTCTTTGATGTTCTTAGTTGTCATCTATTCCACATGGGTTGGGACCATTCGGTTTTCCTCAGATGGCAGCTTGCTAGCTTTGAAGACCCTAAACAACACTCACCAATGTGGGGTGCAATAGACTAGCAATAGACTAGTTACGCCAAATGACCTTGATGTCCCCTATAAACATGATTCCCAGCCCCCCATCCCTGCTACTCTATCCTTTGAAATATTGGGTTGAGTTTGGAAAAACTTTCAGTTTATGGTGTAGTCCAGTTATGCTGATCCGTCCTCTCCTGTGTTCTGTCCTCCTTTCACCTAACCAAATTCCTGTCATAAAGTCTGAGAATTTTTTTTAAACAAATTGTGCTAAAACGTGGAATTTCTTGAGCATCAACACCAAAAAGTTGAAATCCCAGTTCCACTACTTAACAATATATGCTACAAAACCTGATGTAATAATGTTCATGTTTCAAAAGGTGTTGGTAAGATTAATTGAGAAATCATTTGTAACAGCCTTTAGCACAGTGACTTCCTCTGCTCAATTAATATTAATCTTTTCCTCTTTCCTTTAACACAAGTTTTTACATTTCTCAGAAAGACTGAATTCCAAATTCCTCTCACTTGGATTCATGTTCATAGTTTTTCAATGGATCTAGAGAATACCTGCTCCAGAAGGACTATACTGGTGAAAAAATGATTCCTGAACACAGTTATGGAGTGCATCTTTGGGAACAGGGGAAGAAAGTACCTGCATTCTAACACTCTCACAGTCCTGTATATGATGTCTCAGGGTAATTTATGTCCCTGGTGTTTGAGAACTACAGAAAAGCCACTATAGACTTAATTCAGCCATCATATAGAATATATCTGCTGTCTTATGTAGTGAAATGAGTACATCTAATTCAGATCCCACTTAGAAGAAAAACATGTACAACATTTTCTAAGTTTAAAACAATGAACACAGGGACCAATTGTAGAAAACTACACTCAGGGATAAACAGTGCATCTGAACAATTAGAAGGTGAAACACAATAGTTAGCACATTTTAAAATTTGAAGTAAGTTTTGAAATATGTTTTTAATAAAACTGCAGATTACATAGAGTGCTTTAGCAGAACTCAAGCAGTGCAATAACAGCCTTCTATATAGTGAAATGTCAGTTTTCTTTTTAATCAGCTTAACAGTGTAAGATTACAGCTATTGGACTATATTTAATTTCAAACAACAAAAAAAAATTAACATCCTTTTCCTCAAGTGTCCACCTTAAAGTTCATTGAACTGCTAAAGACCAGGAAAAGAAAATTTTTATTCTCTTTATCCAAAGTTTCTAACTTACCTCCTCTCTCCAAAAAAGACTCATATTTTTGCCAAAAGTGACTCTAGGTAAGACTAACCTCAAGTTTAGCAAATCACTATATTTTCAGTCCTGTGAGACACAAACACAGAAAACTTGTTGTAGTCATGCCAGTTAGTGGTCATATTTTTAGATTTGTAAAAATTTAAATGAGACAGATCAATGAAAACACTCAATTTGTTTTTCTTTCTCCCCTTGTGTAGATTTGTGTTGCCATATAATCTGCTAATATCTCTACTTTCTCTCCTCTAAACTATTTATTGTTTCATTATCTACTTAATTAAGAACCAGTTATATCATAGAAATTTGACTCTGAGCTGGTTTTCTCTTCTCAAATCCCCAAAATAAATAAATTATTTCTCCTTTTGTTCCCCTGGGACATATTTTAAGTTTAGTTCTCCAAAAGATGTGCTCACAGGCTGAGATACTACTGTGTCAATTCCTGCTTTAAATTTTTACATCAGTCATAGCGTACTGTACATGCCAAGGGTAACAGGTAACCCCTTCCATTTACTTAGTGTGATACCAAATGCATATCCCATTAATCATCACAATGTCAGGACATAGACAAAATTATTAGCTCCATTTTATATGCAAAAATCAAAAAAAATCAAAAGGTTAAGATGCGATTAACCCAAGGCCGTATGGCTACTACATGGTGAAGGCAAAAGCTAAGATCCAGATCTTCTAACTCAGGGTCTACCACTCTCTGTTTTGTAGCAGCCTCTTCTTGTTACCATTTAGAACTGTCTGGCTCCATCTGCTTAACTCTTGGTTGTAATTTAATGATTATATAGATATTCAGCGAATAATAAATAGCAAAAGGAGCCCTGGAGGCAGAGCAGTTAAAGTGATTGAATGCTAGCTGAAAGGTTGATGGTGTGAAACCACCAGTAGCTCCACAGGAGACAGTACGACCCTCTGCTTCAATAGAGATTTATAGCCTTGCAAGCTCTGTGGGGTTAACACCAGTTGGAATCCACTAGGCAGCCATGGCGTTGGTTTTTATCTTACTAAGCAATGTTCAATGGTAGACACAGATTACTATATAGAGGGGAAATCAGATATTTGTTTCAAAGAGGACAATTCATCTGACTACTTCATAGATTTTAGTAGAAACAAAACCCAAGAAAACGAAACCTGTTGCCATTGAGTTTATTGCAACTTGTAAGGACCTTATAGAACAGAGTAGAAGTGCTCCATAGAGTTTCTGAGGAGTGCCTGGTGGATTCACACTGCCCATCTTTTGGATAGCAGCCAAGCTCTTCACCACCATGCCACCAGGGTTTCTGGGTTAGCAGAGACAGAGTATTAGAAACAGTCAGGCACCGAAGTCAAAGTCTACCTTGTCCCCAATCTTTTTATAGTTTGCTGAAAGAGAAATATAGAATTAAAAGTTCAAAAACCCATTGTGTATTCAGTTGCTTGATCTGACACAGATACCTAGACACCTTCCCGCAGGAGCTTGCTTAAGAGCTAGCTTCCCCGATCAGGTTGTAGCAGCAGACCTTGGGAAAATCTGGCCTGCCGTGCTTAGCTGCCTGACTGGCTAGGCTATAAACTCGGTGATCACCATTTCCTTTATCTCAGAGATAAAACAGTATTATATGGTGGAGAGAGTACAATATTTGGATGTGTGCAGACATGATCCAAAACTCTACTCAGTCAGTTTTCATCTGGTGACCCTGAGCAACTAAAATGTCATCAAGACACAGATTCCCCCACATTAAAGTAGAGATTAAAATAAGTACTTTGTAGGCCGGTCAAAGATCTAGCATGTGTAATATCAGTGAGTATTGTATGTTAATTAAATCTTTAATTTTTACTATATGGAAGAACTGCTATACCATAAAAATATAAAATTTTTACCCTGACTGTCATATGAAATGGCCACTTAACCTTAAAAAAAAGTCTTTTATTTTCTCTGGGTCTTATTATTAGTGTGTTTTTTTATTCTTTTAGATTTACTTCTAAGTTGCTGGAATTTAGTTCCATTATCTTTTTTCCCTTGACACAAAGATTGTCTAGCAGGAGCTTTTAGTGTGTTGGTAAATACGTGCTCAGTAAGATTAACTTTATTCCTGAGTCACCAGCTCTGTCAAGATTTTTACATTTGAAGGGTGTAATCTCTTACATCACTCAATCATGAGCTGTCCAAACCACTGACGATCTGGAATCATTTAATCTAAGAATTGTTGAATAAAAGGGTAAGATATACTCTATGTCCATCAGTGTAGGCACTGTCTGTCTTTTGTTACAAGATTCAGCCACACAGCTGTTATGAATAAGGCTCATATACATGAATCATTACTTAGTTGCATGTAACTCCAAACACCTAAATGGGAAGATTCTTTTCAAAAGATTAAGCTGCTGTTTTATCTAATAAAGTTAAAGCCAATACATCATTTTAAAAGAAATACTCATTGACCAAAAAATCAATTAAATCTTGGCTTCTTTTCTCCCTTTCATTTTTTTGTTGAGGATAAGATCTGTGTCACCCACCAAGAAAGATCAAGTAGGCAAGGTTAGCACCAGCTGCTATTACAGGATCTGGCAAAAGTGGACAAAGAGGAGCTCAGGAAATTACCTGGAAGAGGGTGGAGTAGTTAGAGAATTCTGTCTGTAGATGCCGTATGAATAGAGATGTCTAGAGAGGCAGCAGAGCACAATTGCTGCTATAAAGACCATTGCAGCAGCGTGCAACACAGCAGCATTTGAAGGATAAATAAAAATGGTGTGCTAGGAGTGATTATGGCCCAGAGACAACGCCAGGTAGAAAACAGGCAGTTTAGAATGCAGGCTCTGCTGCAAGGACAACCAAATCAACCCCTAGGGTTTGTGTTTGCTTTTTTTTTTTCTGTCTGCCTGTAAATTTCCATCCAATAACATAAAGATTTGGTGAAATGTTTAGCCATAATATATAAGCTTTGTCCTATTTGTCACTTTTTATTACTGAAATCAAAGGTATCATATAATCTTATATAAAAATTCTAGCAAGAGATTAGAACACAAGCCTGACATAGTCTATGCAGTAAATAATTGCAAAGAATTCTGAGAAAGGAAAAATACTCTAGGACATGCGACCCTCCTTAAATAAAAGCCTAGATATCATGTCATCAGGAGCCCAAGGTTTCTGAGAATTGTCTTGGAGTCAAAGGGACTTTCCAATCCCTTTGGATCGGAAAGCAAATATCTGTTTGCTTTCCATTTTGGAGTTACAGGTAAGAGTTTTGTTATACTAAAAAGTTCCATAATAATTGACTTCAGGAACCATATGGTACTCAGTAAGCTACATTCTTTCACAAAAACTTACATACTGTTTGAGGTTTTGTTGTTTTGTTTTTCCAGATATACTTGGTGATTACTAAAGTTTTAGTATCAAAGAATATACAGAATAAAATATTTTAGTGTTGATATTTTGAGAATCACTTAGAAGAAAGAAATATAGTTTCTTATAATAAAAGAGAAGGAAGAAATTGCAATGAATACACAAAAAGTATTTAAAAGCATAAACCTATTTTTCAAAATGCAAAGCATATAAATAAAAAAATTCCTTTTATTTTTTAATAAAATTATTACTTTTGTCTTGATTGCAGTTTTTCACATGGGGAGAAAAGCTGTCAACAGCAGTCTGATGATGGATTTCAATATACCCATATGTATATGTGCAATACATTAATCTAATACACATTACCTTGTAGATCATTCCCATAGAGTTAACTAGCATTAAGTTTTAATAGCGTCATCTGGCAAACTTAGCCCAAGTTATTATTTAGTGGTATATTATAGCTACATTTTTAAGAACTTTATTTTAAAGTTGGAATAAAGCAGCCAGTACAGGAAATGCTTGTCTGCCAAGAACAGAAATAAGTCACTTTATGTCCACCTCAAGAACTCCTTGCTACATTACTCATTTCAGGTTTCACATTCAACCAAGGTCAAAATATACATTCCCACATCACCTTTGGAAACTTTGTAGCAAGGCTTGGTATAAATTCACCTTTATTTTATGAACAGGTGATTTGTCACTCCTCTTAGGAAAAAAGAAAATGGCTTTTGGAGGTTTGATTGTATGCTGTGATACATTTTTTACCTTCACTGGGACCTCACCAAGCACAATGCCGTTTGTAAAGAACTGTTCTGATAGTTTGCACAGTTCAAGCCTCATCACTGGGCCTTTAAATTATCATACCTAACATTTATTTTCACCTACTAAAATGAAAGCATAGAAACTGAAGGCAATTTACAGTATAAGGAAGGGAAGGAAGGAATACAAGAAAAGGGAAAGAAGGAAGAAAGGATAGAAACAGAGAAGTAGTGAAGGAGGGAGGGATAGTGAAAAAAATGAATTAAGGACTAGAGAGAAGAGAAAACTTAACCTAAAGTGATGGATCCCACCAAACCAGATTCATTGTTGTTCAGCAGATTCTAACTCAAAGAGTAGAACTACCTCATAGGGTTTCCAAGGAGTGGCTGGTGGAGTCAAACTGCCTTTTTGGTTAACAGCTGTAGCTCTTAACTACTACCCCACTAGAGTTTCCACTGTGCCCCTGGGACCCCTAAATTACCTGGGCAAGAGGAAGAAATTTACCCCCCCGAAAGAAAAATTGTCATTGAATCAATTCTGACTCATGGCAATCCTACAGGGCAGAGTTTGCTCCAAAGAGTTCCCAAAGAGTTCCTGGTGGATTCAAACCGCCAACATTTCACTTATTAGCAGTAGTACTTAATCAGTACACTACCAGATCCCTGCCCCCCCCCAAACAAACCCCGTGTGGATGAGTCAATTCAAGTTCACACCAACCCTATAGAAACAGAGTAGAACTGTCCCACAGACTTTCCAAGGAGCCCTGACAAATATGTACTGCTGACCTTTTGGTTAGCATCTGTAGCACTTAACCACTATGCTACCAGGGCATCCATCAAATTATCAGGTGTGCTTAAATATAAGAAGAGTTATTAAATGGATAACTTCTGGTCCACTTTCTACATTAGAGGGAAGGAGAAATAATGAGGCTTTCAAGGTATTTTGTTAAATTTCACTATTATCCTATTTTAATGAATTTAGACTAAAATATCCATCATAATTTTTCATTAAGGAAAACAGCACCATCAACTTAATGGACACAAAAAATTAAATTGTCATCATTCCAAATCAATCAATCAGTGGTATCACTGAGCAAATTTATGGGCAATAGTTGAAAATTATGTCTAAGGATTTGAAAACCTAACTTGAGAGAGGTCTCATCATACTGAATGGGGTCTTATCAGTGTTACTTACATGTGACCTAAAAGAAAAAGAAGAAGCAGCAAGCATGTAAATCTTTTGGAAATGCTGGTAGCACAGTAATTAAGTGGTATGGCTGCTAACCAAAAAACTGGCAGTGTGAATCCGCCAGGGACTCCTTAGAAACTCTACGGAGCAGTTCTGCTCTATCCTATGGGGTCACTATGAGTCAGAATCAACTCGACAGCAGTGGGTTTCATCTTATAGGTTTGGTAAATCTTCTATACTTTCACTATTTCTTAAATAACCACTGAAAAATACACTGAATGGTTAATTGAAGGGAAATATCACACAATAGTGAACTATACATTTTAAGATTGAATTATTGATGTAAATAATAGATCTAACTGAAAACTGCTTTATAATTCAAGACTTACTTGTTTACATAACTGAAAAGCCCAAGAAAGAGGAGGCTTAGGTATAGTTTGACCTTGAGATTCATGGAGTCCTCAGGTTTCCATTGTGATTTCACAGTAATTTTCTCAGCCTTGTTCTCCTTGATATGCCAAGTATATTCTGTGGCTTTCTACATGGTAGCAAAAGTAGTTGCCACAGTTACAGGTTTACATGCTGTTTGTATATGTAGGTAACTATACAAAGTATGATCCATGGACCAGCAGTATCAGTATCACCTTGCAGCTTGTGAAAATTTCAAATTCTAGGTAATTTCTCAGGTAATTTAAACAGAAATTTGTCACTGTGCTCCATCTCAGAAAAAAAAAAAGAAGAATTCCTTCAATGGGGCTCAGAGCCCTGGGGGGCAGTGATCCAAAGTCCAGATGCTAACCAAAAAGTCTGCAGTTTGACTCCACCAGCCACCCCTTGAAAACCCTGTAGGGTGGTTCTACTGTGTCCTACAGAGTTGTGAGTCTGAATCAACTCAACGGCAACGGGTTTGTTTTTTCAGTCTTGATGGGGCCAAGAGTCTATGATTTTAAAAACCCTTTCGATGGTTTTATACATACTAAATGTTGAGATGCATTACTCCAAAGCACTGGTTTCAAACCTGGTTGTACATTAGTGTCACCTGAGGGAGAAGGTAAAGTAATATTCCCTGGGACTCATTTCAGAGATTCCAGTTTTATTTTCCTGACGTTGGGACCAGTCATTGGTATTGCAGGCAGCTGTACGTTGTCAAAATATGTAGATGGCAATTATGCTTGTTGAGAGAGTCCCAGGGTGGCACAAAAGGTTAAGTACTTGACTACTAGACAAAAGGCTGTTGGTATGAATCCACTCAAGATCACCCCAGAGGGCAGACCTGGCAATCTGCTTCTGAAGATCATGGCTTCGACAACCCTATGGGTTAGCTGTACTGTGTACACATGGCATCACCGTGAGATGGAATAAACTCAAAGACAGCTAATGACAGTTACAGTTCAAATAACTAACACCAGTCCCCCCACCACATGGTTGAAATTTCAGTTACAGTGGTATAACAACCATAACTGCACGAAGAGCAAGCTTCACTGCCTGCTTGCTGTCTACTCATCAGTCTTCAAATTTCTATGCAAGTAACAGATGTTCATCATGATCAGTGACCAGTCATATCACTCTATTCCTACCTGACCATGATTGGTCCCTGCACCTTTCTCATTCTATTCATGTGCGGATCACAAAGTGTGTCTCTCAATGATAAACCCTAGTGACATTTTATAAAAATGGTTACTCAAAAATGAAATTGGCCAACAAAGGTAAAACTGCAGCAATGGAACAAAAAGTTGTAAGGTTAGAAATGAAGTGCAAATCAAACATCAATGAAGTTTTATGAAATAGCTGACCATGGGAATGTTGACACTGCCATTGTTCTGTAGATGGACCCTAGATATAAAGCCAGAGAAACTTAGTGAAACAAAAATGATGAAGATGTCCCAGAGCAAGTGACGCTGGCACAAAACTTCACATTAAAGGAACTCGCACGGTATTTTATGTCATTTGGGTTTTTTTATGACAGCATAAAAAAGATAAAATGTTGGAAGGTGACCCAAACTTAAAAAGGAGTTTGACAGTTTGTCAAAGCATGGGAGAGCTTCTCATCCTCTGTTATTAGTTAAGTACTGTTCACATTACTTTTGATGTTTTCTACAAAGAAATTAAACATTTTAATTCTCAATGTTTATAACTTTTAAATTATAGCATAGGAATTATTAGTTTTTTTTTTACCATTTTTCCATTTCTTTAAATCTTTCACCTGACATTAAAGAGATAGTTTTTAACATTTTGACAAAAATACTTTTTATTACAATTAAGAGAAAGTATGCAATTCCAACCGATTCTGTGTGTCCACCTATCTGCAGCTCCATCTGCTCTCCTCACCCAGTAACAGCACATTCCTCCTTTTCACTCTATACTCCTAAAATCCTCTTAATGATCACCTGTCCCCTCCTCTCCACTCTCCGCTCTCTCATGAGAAAGAAACCAGTAAGATAGTCTCCTATAAATGTATAAACCTGTAAAGAACACACACCATATGCTCACACTGTGTCCCTCAGTCCAGTTCATTCTTGTCTGAAGGGTTGATTTCAATACTGGTTTCAGGCCAGGGCCAGAAGCAGATCCTAGAAGGCATGTTTCCAGGGAATCCTAAAGGCTTGACAAAAATATTTAAAGGTCACAGAACAATTGCAATTTCCCTAGTGCTTTCTTGTTAACATTGCTTTGCATGGCTTTAGGCTGCATGCTCTTTTTTATAGTCCTATACTACCATAAAGCAAGGGTTGCCTGTATTTATAATCTGTTGGACACCTCAGAAGTGATGACAGAGTTGAGATCCATTTACCTAGAACATAAATTCTCAAAATATGGTCCCTGGACCCCTATCATCAACACTAATAACACTTTTATCTTATTAAAAATATAAAGCCTAGTAATGTATTACTAAACCCTCCAGGTGATGGTAGTTCTAATGGTAAGAAACACTGATTTAGAGCATGGAGAACGTCTCTTCCCAGACATCAAGCGGCAAGTCTTTCTCAGCATTCTGGTAGTTACCTTGTGTCTTATCAGCCCCAGTTACACACGCAACAGTACCCAATTCAACTGTCGTGCCATTGCTAAGAAAATAAATAAAACGACTACTTGAAGGAATTTAAAACAGCTACTATAAAGTTTTTCTAAAAGGTTTCCATAGGACATTAAGAGGGAAAGTTTGGTTACAAGTTTTGAAATTAAAAAGAAAGGAATATCGACAAACGTAAGACTTCTAAGTAGGACTCCAAGTCAATAAAATTCAATAACTATGTTCCATAAAAAAAGCCTTCATGATTCAGTTGAACTGAAAGGTTTAATGCAGATGCACACAAAAACTTCATTTTAAACTACTAAACATAATATTGAATTTTTTTTCTAAACACGAATAAGAGTAAGTTGGTTCACTGAGTTCAAGACACTAAGATGTAGGAAGAAACGTTTGCTGGGTCCTGCATGTGATTTCTATTATATCCACCCAAGACAGTATAATCATTATTATAACTGTTTACTGCAATTTACAAATAGAAATTCTTTTAAGAATATCAACCCAGGCTTTTCAAGGTTGTCACTTAAGCTGTGATCATAAAACTTGCCTGAGTTTAAGGACTGTGTTTAAATATTTCAGTAGCAATTGCTAATACGAAGCTGGGAACTTTCCTCCACACACCTTGACCCCTCAATGTTCATCAACACTTACCCTGCCTGGCTTTCTCAAAATTAGTGCAGCAGTTCTGAAACAGCCAGTCAACTCTTACGTTAAGTAGTTCATGATAATGCCAAGCTGAACTCAAAGACAAATAGCTGAGAAATTAATAATTCTTTTCTATTGGTAAAACTACTTCAAATCATGTTAAAGCTACTCTTTATCAGATCCTCATAAAAAGTATACTTGGAGAGTAGATTATTCTGCTTTGAAATGAAAAGTTTATAGAGTCTAAATAGTCTTGTTTCCTGATGATTATGACACAGGTAGAATGTTTAAATAATCCACATAGAATTCTACTGATATAGAAAATAGGAACTTTTTTCCAATGTTAGGCCGTGTCATGGGGTAAACTGCATCTCCCCAAGAATGCGTGTAGCGATTTGGCAAAGCCATTATTCCTGGTACTATGAGATGTTCCTACACATCATGAATTCTGCTTTTACGATATTTGTGACGAAGGATGGGTAGCTGCTGTGTTAGTGATTCAAGACTCAGTAAAATATTGGACCCTGAGGCAGCTTCTTGGGATGTAAAAGAAAGGGAAGCAAGCAGAGAGTGGGAGACCTCCTCCTACCAAGAAGCAGCGCCAAGAAGAGAGCAAGTGCATCGGAAAGGACTCGCAGTCCCTGTGCCTCAGCAGCTCCCAGTCCATAGGGAAGATTGATGACAAGGACCTTGTTCCAGAACCAACAGAGAAGGAATTCTCCCGGGACTGATGCCCTGAATATGGACTGTTAACCTGCTTTTCTGTGAGGAAATAAATTTCTCTTTGGCAAATTTACCACAAGCCATCCACTTGTGTATTTCTTCTAGAACACTATTAGGTACTCAGACATGCCACAACACAGTTATTTTCTTACTTATTACGAATGCAATAAATCAAGCAAGAAGGACTTTAACCCCTACCCAAGATGGAGTCACAAGAATAGAATTTAACTGCTGTCTAAAACAGCTGAAAAACAGGATGAAATAATGGTTTTCAGTATTATACATTAGGCTATGCAAAACAGTGTTCCTTAGGAGAGAGAAAACAAATGAAGTGAGCATTATTACTTCTCATCTCACTGCCTGGAATTTTCTACCTAAACTGCAGGTGTGGAAGTACAAGTGGAGTCTAGCAGTCTCTCTAATCTGTGGAGATGAAGCTGGGAGTCCACAGAGTCCAAGTCTCCAATAGTTCACAAGGCAGAGTACCAGAGAAGATAGCCGATGAGAGAGAGAGAGAGAGAGAGAGACAGAGAGACAGACAGAGAGACAGACAGACAGAGAGACAGACAGAGAGACAGACAGAGAGACAGAGAGAGACAGAGACAGAGAGAGAACACTCACTAAAGGGATTTGCAGACATTTCCCCCGGAATTTTTAGATGAGTACTGATTAGTGAGCACGGGTGTGGAAGGAAACTACCTAATCTGGTAAGGTCAGGGGAGTAGGGGCTGAATACTGTTCTGGAAGCTGATATGGAGCAGGAGATGGTTTGTTGTCCTGCAAGCCAGAGTGCAAAATGTCGTACATTCAGGGGCGTTCATTGGAATACTCAGAAGGGTATTGCCTTGCTACTGGGGTAAGATTAGCCCTAGATTAAAAGATGTTATGGCTCCACCACAAAAAGCTTCAAAGCAAGCTTAAATGTGATCGATTTCCAAGTAACTTATCTGCATTTCAGAATAAAGCTCAAGAATATCTACAGGAATTCAAAAATATCCATCAAATGACACTATAAAATTCATGATGTCTGTCATCTAATGAAAAGTTATCAAGCATGCAGAGAAGCATGGAAATTTATATCCTCAATGATGTGAAAACATCAACCAACAGAAACAAATTCTGAAATGACATAGAATTAGTAGAGAAGGATATTAAAAGAGTAGTTATCATATCCTATATGTTGTAAAACATAATGACATACTGAGTACATTAAGGAGGATAATGATAACCAAACCTATTATCATCAAGTCGATTCTGACTTATAATGACCTTATAGGACAGGGTAGAATTGCCCTGTAGGGTTTCCAAAGAACACCTGGTGGATTTGAACTGCCAGTCTTTTGGTTAACAAACTCTTAATTACTATACAAGCAAGGTTTCCTAATGAAAAGTGTGAAGATACAACAAGAAGCAAAGTGAATTCTTGAGATTAAAGACACAATGATACTAAAAAATACAAAGAATATTAGCAACACATTAGACACAACAGAAGAAAATACTAATATAACATGAAAGCATAACAACAGAATCTATTTAAAGAAACACAGAAGGATAAAAGACTGAATAAACAATGAACAGATCATCAGTGAGCTACGGGACAACTTTTAGAGTCTATAGACTCTTCTCCAAGTTGAATCAACAGTTTAAAACTCAATAACAAATCTTCTTCTAGAACACTGGTCATGTTCTAAGATCCAGTGGCAAAAGAGTAACTGTGTTTTCATCTTTTTTCTGCTGTATTTCCTATTATTTACCACAGTGTCAGTTTTACAGTGGATTCTTGATAATTTTCTGTCTTGAATAAATGCACACATTATTTCCTTTTCCTGAGATTTTCATTTTCTGACAACCCTGAAGTGGGGGAAAGATCATTATGTCCACAGGGTGTTGCATTTAAAAGAAGAAGTCTAAGTGGATAGCTGTCTGGTTGCAAAGGCCAAGAATACTATAACCAAAAGCTCTATGGAGGTAGTTCCTTATTCTGGGTTCTGCTTATCAAGTCTCAGATGATGTTTGATTTTATCAGGACACCTAGAATGTACCAGGCTCTATGACAACCTCACATTAATCAAGCTTACAAAAGACCAACCTATAAAACATATTGAGAATGTATTATTTGAAGTGAAATAGAACTGTCCAAAGTCAAGAATACTATCATTAGCTGGCCAGTACATACTCACTACTGTAATAAAGTCTTTATGAGAAGTAGGTATAATCAGAATACTGCTCAATGAGAAAGGGCAATTAGAAAGACCGTCATATTAATGTTATCAGGCTGTAATCACATGAGGCAATCATCAGAGATATATGTCTCTACTTGGACAGTCCAGAAATCACTCTGATATATTCTTGCTCTTTTACTTTCTTTCTTTCTTTTTTTTTTTTTTCTGGACACCACACAGAACTTTTACTGTCTCTTAGCAAATTCCAGAAACCCTGGTAGTGTAGTGGTTAAGAGCTATGGCTGCTAACCAAAGGTCAACAACTAGAACAAATTCTTTCTCTTTCAAAATACTAAAGTAACATGGATTAGATCACAGTTTCTTTGTACATCAATTGTATTTCAGTAATTTCTTCAGGGGGTTATATGCTAAGTTCTCTGAACGAATATCAATAGTATCTTTTTTATTCTGATTTTATTGAGGAATATACATTTTCCTGTGGCTATGAGCTGTCTTAAAACAGTTGCTGGTTGTTGTTTTGGCAGGTAGCAGATTTAAGCTGTTATATGTTTAACTCCAATTTTCTTAAATGACTACAAAATTATTAGGGACAATTTACATAACCCAAAAATTGTATTCATGAGTGTATGCAGTACATGTTTTTGTTTTGTCCTAAAGCAAAATCATTAGAAACATAAGGGCATAAATGGGGACAATTGAGCAGAATATTTCATGTGTTCAGCTCTATTTTTCAAAAATCGGTACATCTATATCTGGTACACGCAGTTAAGAAATAAAATGTAGATCATAATTTTAAAATATTTTCACTAAATATTTCACAGTGTGCATACTCAGCAATTTTTTTTTAATGAATAACAAATTACCACAGCTATTTATTTTGATGTTTCAACTTTTTTACTTGCTAATATTAACTCTTCTAAAAATGGCAGGCTCTGAGAAATAAGATGCTACATTTGTGCCTTTTAAGATTATGTGTAAATATCCAGCCTGTTAAGAAGATACACTCCTGTTTCTTTAACCCTGAAGAGAAAATATTAACAAGTTTTGAGAGTGGATAAAATAGTCATATTTTCATTCATATTTTAAATATCACTTTCAAGATGACAGGAATAATTTTTTTCTGAAAGATTAATAATTATGTCTAAAAACTCTAATTAAAATATGACTATTTTAGTAGTCTATGTAAGTGACATTTTTCTCACACTTACTCTTCTCTGGAAATCCTGGTGGCATAGTGGTTAAGAGTCACAGCTGGTAACCATAAATGTTGTCAATTCAAATCCACCAGTTGTTCCTTGGAAACTCTATGGGGAAGTTCTACTCTCTCCTAGAGTGTCGTTATAAATTAGAATTCAGCTCTAAGGAAATGGTTCAGTTTTTGTTTTTTAACTCTTCTTTAAAGATAAACTGCTTAAGACATCTCTCACAGGTTGTGATCATACCCAGATTATTTGATTCCAGGGCTGTCACATACGATTGTAAAGTTTGTGTCATCTATCAGAATACTCTTGTTAATGGTTGAATGGTTTTGAAATCTATCTTTTATGCTGTTCGTCAAGCCATGTACTTTGACTGGGAAAGCTACCAGCCCAGAAGGAGTATACTTGTCATAAGGGCTAGTAGAAGCCTTATTACATAATACCTATACACTCAAGGCCTAATGCCTAGGTATATTTGCTTCTACTTTAATGTCTTTTCTTCTAATATATCAATCCCATCTAAATCAGATTTCTGAATGACTGTACACATAGTTACCAGGGATGTGTAGCAATACATATTCCGGGTCAAAGTGTGAGTTACGATAATATTCTTTAGAAAATGATCCAGCAGTGCCTACTAAAATTTAAAACATGCATTCCATTTGACCTAGCAACTCTGGTTTTAGAAATATATCCTTGAGAAGTAAGAGTATCAAAATATTAGAATTCATGCACAATGAAGTACACTAGCAACATAGTTTGTTCTTGTAAAAAATAATAACCTGAACATAATCCAGTACACTGAAACTGTAGAATATCATCGAACTATTTTAAAATCATAAACTACATCTATGAGTATTGTTCAAGTGAAACAGGACAATTATAAGTTGCTGTGTACTAAACATATTATGAAACTGTTTTGTCAGAAAGTGAGGGAGGGCATAAATCAATATAATTGAATATACATAAATATATACATACTAAATACATGTTTTATGAGTACAGAGAAAGGTAAAAGATGTTATACATCAATTTGTTGTTAGAATCATTCCAAGGAGTAGGTTAGGGGGCAAGTAAGGAAGAAATTATCAACTATGCTATATTATTTCTGTAATCAATTTACTGCAATAAGCTATCATTGCTTTTTAAACTGAAAATAGTAACACAAAACAACAAGAGAAAAAATCAGTTGCCATTGAGTTGACTCTGACTCATGACCACACAGTATATGTCAGAGCAGAACTGTGGGCCACAGACAATGTAATCACTGATTTTTTTAGAAGCAGATTCCCAGACCTTTCTTCTAAGGCAATTTGGAGTGGACTTGAACTTCCTTAATTTGGTTAGGACTGAAGATTGTTAATAATTTGTATCACTCAGAAACTCCAAAAAGAGTTAAAGACTAATAAATTTGGTTGTTTGTGCTGCTTTTCATTTTCAATTCCATTAGTATATTCTAGGATTTAGTCTTCTTTTAGACCTGCTTTCATAATAGCTCAAAACCAAGGCTAACCCTCTTCATTGACTGTCCTGAAGCCACTTCCAATATACACAAAGTTCTGTAACTTTATGTGGCTTTATTGTTTGGGGTATGAAGAGTGTTTCTCTTATTATACAACATGACTGGTTTTGTTTGTTTGTTTGTTTATTTTGACTTATTCTATCTCTCTACTCATTAAGATAGAACATTCCAGGTGTTTGACTAGGAATAGACAAGACAAGCATGATATTGCTTTAGATTAAGTGGGTATAATGGTTAAAATTGTGTATCCACTTGAGTAGCATATGATTCTCAGTGTTTTAGCAGCTGTATAATGTGATCACCCCAAGATGGAATCTGCTAAATGGTATGACAGTACAAGGAGGGGCCTGTGGTGGCTCATCACACCCTCAGCCTGCATCATTCCACCTTTAATTGCTTACTTCCTTCTTGTTCATCTTGCCAAGGTTTTTGTAGCTTGTTTCAGATCCAGCAGCTGCCTCTCTCTTGCCTTCCAATCTTTCATTCTTGGGACTTGAGCTAGCAGCTTACCTGTCAATCTTGGGGATCACTGATCTTCACAGCCTGTAGGTAAGAGTCCTGTTCTCCAATCTGCCAATCTTGAGTTCTCCAGCCGGTAGGGGAGCCAGGAGAAACATGTTTTCTTGACTACCATTGTTGACCTTCACAGCCTGTGAGCATCAAACCTGCCCTCTGACCTACCAATGTTGGGTTCACCAGCTTCCACAACTGCATGAATTGAGAGAAGCCTCTATACTGATCCAGGACTTGGTATGTTTTAGCCTCTAAAGTTGCGTGAGCTGTTTCCTTGATAAATGTCTCTCTCTATATGTATTTACATGCTTTACTGGTTTTACCTCTCTAGAGAACACAGACTAAGACAGTGGCTCACTGCTATAGCCAAAAAAGTTGTATCAAGTGGTGCATATCCATGGGATTCACTTGTTTTACTGTGTACTTTTCACCTAGAAGCGGTCTGTGTAACAAATCAGTGAGTGTTCTATTAAAAACTCAACTAAGGAGAGGCAGAGTCAAGATGGCAGACTAAGCACACATCTCCTTATATCCCTCTGGAAACCAAGACCTGAACTGATAATCAAAGGGAGCATTCCGGTCACCTAGTGAGCCCCAGGAAATGACCCAGGGCTGTTAATTGGACTTCATACCACTGAACAAAAAAACACCTCTCTTTTGCTGACTCCCGCTCTCAGCTAGCCCTGGCTCTCATGGACTGAAGGTAATGCACCATTGTGCCTTTTTTCCTCTGTATTGGCCAGCGAGTGGAGTTGAGTCTTGCCTAGCTGTTAGTCTCAGACGCACTGCTGGTGGGACAAGCAGGCCAGATTGCCATATTTTGAGAGCAAAGCTTAGGACTCTGTACATCTAGCCACTTTGGGCCTCTCTTTTTTATCTCTGCCACAGCGTGGTTTGTACGGAACCGTGGAGCCTATGTGTGGGACGCCATGTTGGATATGGAGATTTTAGCAGGACCTACTTCTTATCCTGGGAGCCAACGCCTGCAAACAGGACAGTCCTTCTCTGACAGAAAAGCAGTAGTTTACACAATGTCACTTATGGTGGGGGCCCAGCAACAGAGGCTGAGGACTTACTATGTCTGGGCACCTTTAGCCCCTTTATCTGCCAACTGTGTGGAGGGTGCCATCTTAAATACAGTGGGGACAGCTGGACCTAATTCTTGGCTTAGGAGCCAGAGCCTGCCCACAGGACAGCACTTTTCTACCAGAAAAGCAGTAGTTTACATAGTGTCACTTAAGGCTGGGCCTTATCAGCAGAGGCCAATGGGGCAGTAGCATCACTGTATTTTGAACTAGTTTATATCATCTGAGGTTGGACATAGAGGTGTTTACTATGCCAGTTGTGAAGAGGGACAGCAACACCTGAAAACCTAACTGACTTGGGGTGTGGTCAGATACCTTTTGTTTTACATTTTAAGACAGCCTAGAGAAACATTTGCAGTCCATCCTCACAGTATCTCTCCCAGCCTCTGCTTACTCACATGGGACTCAAAAAGTAACAGACGCTTGTGGCAAAGAAGAAATCACCCAAGGCTTCAGAAGTCTTCCAAACAAAACAGCCAAGGAGTTTTCCAGATGAAGAAACTTTTCTGAAATCATCGGAAGACTAATACAAACGGATTATATACAGAGCCCTTCTAGAGTTTATACAAAATGCAACACAATAAAATGAAAAATTAAGCAACCTGTTTGATCTGATGAAACACCAGTACTCT
Source organism: Heterohyrax brucei (assembly GCA_028571685.1). Taxonomy (NCBI): domain Eukaryota; kingdom Metazoa; phylum Chordata; class Mammalia; order Hyracoidea; family Procaviidae; genus Heterohyrax; species Heterohyrax brucei. Next base: position 82,045,956 of record CM053144.1, read on the forward strand.
GAAATCCAACAGATCAAGAACAAAATCAAAGACATAAAACCTTCAGTTCAAAGCCAAGAAAATAGAATGCAACAAATGGAATAAAGAATTTCTGACTTGGAAGACAGAGCTATTGACGCCAGCATCTATGAGGACAAGTCAGATAAAAAGGTATAAGAAATATGAAGAACCATTAATAAGCATGTGGGACTCTGTTAAGGGGAACAACCTTTGATTAATTGCAGTCACTGAAAAGGATGAAACACCTGAGAACACAGAGACTATCGTTGCTGAGCTACTGACAGGAAACTTCCCAGAAATCATGAAGGAAGAGAGTATAGATATCCCAGATGCATATCATATGCCACCCAATATAGATCCCAATAGAAAGCTTCTAAGACATATTCTAATCCAGCTTAACAAAATGAAATGCAAGCAGCAACCCTTAAAGGCAGCAAGACTCAAAGCAAAGCTAACATTCAGAGGGAAACCCTGTAGGCTCTCATTAGATTTCTCAGCAGAAACCATGCTGGCATGGAGACAGTGGCATGACACATTCAAAGCCTTGAAGGAAAAGAACTTCCAACCAAGAATTATATATCCTGCCAAACTATCTTTCAAATATGAAAATGAAATTATGACATTCCCAGATAAACAGAAACTCAGAGACTTTGTAAAAACCAAACCAAAACTACAAGAAATACTGAAAGAAGTTCTTGGCTTTGGCTTAGAAGAGCAAAACCACTAACTTCATATTTTAGAACGACACATCATCCAGAATTCTGCTCAGTTAGGGAAGGCTCCAAACTCAATCACAGCTTTAATACGGAAAGAAACAATCCAGTGATTATCATGAAAACTATGGTGCCATCACATTAAAAGGAGGGATGTACTACAGTCATTATAGTCCTTCCAGATGGAGAGGAAGTTGACAAGACTGGTGGTAATTAAAATTGGATTTATTAAGACGGATCTTAGGGGCAGCCATAAAGCACAACAAAGTTATAACATACCATATCAAGAAATGAGACACAGGAGTCTCAATAACTACAAAAGCAGCTCTGAAAAAAGGTGAAAAATCAACTCACAAAAAAATGCCCCAGACTAATAAGAACAACAGAGAAAACATCAACACAAAAATAAACATATCACAATGGCAGCAGTGAACATATAGCTATCAATAATTACATTGAATGTGAATGGACTTAATGCTCCAGTAAAGAGACATCGAGTGACATCTTGGATCAAAAGACATGACTTATAGATAGGAACAAACTGAAAATTAAAGGATGGAAGAATATACATCAAGCTAACAATGAACAAAGAAGAGCAAATGTGGCCATTTTAATCACAGACAAAATCAATTTTGATGTAAAATCCACCATTGTGGACAAAGATGGACACTACTGCTGAAAGGTTCAGTACACAAGCAAGACTTAACTATATTAAATATTCATGTACCTAACATCAGAGCACCTAAATATGTCAAAAAAACACTGACTACACTCAAAAAAGAGTTAAATCACTCCACAATAATAGTGGGAGACTTCAACACTCCACTCTCAACACTGGACAGATCATTTAGAAAAAAGCTCAGTAAAGATACAGAAGACCTCATTGCCACAATTAACCAACTAAACCTCATCGATATATACAGAACTTTCTACCCATCAGCAGACAACTATGCCCTCTTCTCCAGTGCACATGGAACATTCTCCAGAATTGATCATGTGCTAGGACCTAATGCAATTTTCAACAAAATCCATACCATTGAGTTAATGCAAAGTATCTTCTCAGATGATAAAGCCATAAGAGTTGAAATCAACAGCAGGAAAAAACACAGATAGAAAGCAGAACTCTTGGAAACTGAACATCTTGCTTAAAAAATCATGGGTTATAGAAGAAATCAAAGATGAAAAAAAGAAATTGATGGATGCCAATGAGAATGAAAACACTTGCTACCAGAACCTATGGGATACACCCAAAGCAGTGCTCAGAGGTCTGTTTATCTCCACAAATGCACACATCTGAAAGGAAGAAAGAAACCAAATCAGGAACTAACCCTACAGCTTGAACAAGTAGAGAGAGAACAACAGAGGAACCCCTCAGGCAACAGAAGAAAACAGATCATAAAGATTAAAGCAGAACTAAGTGAATTAGAGAATAGAAAAACAATTGAAAAAAATTGAAAAGACCAAAAGAGAGTTTTTTGAAAAGGTCAACAAAATTGACAAACCACTGCCTAAACTTACTACAGAAAAACAGGAAAGAAAACAAATAGCCCAAATAAGAAACGAGAGGTGAGTGATTACAACAGATCCAACAGAAATTAAAAGTATCATAACAGAATACTATGAAAGAGTGTATTCTAACAAATTTGAAAACCTAGAGGAAATGGACAAATTCCTTGATTCATGTCACCTACACAAATTATCACAATGTGAAGCAGAACAACTTAATTAACCCATCACAAAGGAAGAGATTGAAAAAGTCATTAGAAAACTGCCAACCAGAAAAAGCCTGGGCCTAGATGGCTTCACCGCAGAATTCTACCACACTTTCCAATACTACTGAGACTATTTCACAGTACAGAAAGTGATGGAGTACTCCCAAACTCATTGGATGAAGCCAACATTATCCTGATACCAAAGCCAGGGACAGACCCAACGAAAAAAGAGAACTACAGGTCAATATCACTCATGAATCTAGATGCAAAAATCTTCAACAAAATTCTTGTCAGTAGAATACAAGAACATATCAACAAAGTAATCTATCCTGACCAAGTTGGATTCATACCAGGGATGCAAGGCTGGTTCAACATCAGAAAAACAATTAATATGTTCAACAACATAAATAACACAAAAGACATGAATCACCTGATTTTGTCCATTGATGCAGAAAAGGCATTTGATAAACTCCAACACCGATTCATGCTAAAAACTTTCAGCAAAATAGGCATAGACCTCAATGCAATAAGGGCCATTTATACAAAACCAACTGCCTACATCATCCTGAATGGACAGAGACTGAAGGAGTTTTCCATGAGAACAGGAACTAGACAAGGATGCCCACTCTCACCTCTCCTATTCAACATTGTGCTAGAAGTTCTAGCCAGAGCATTTAGACAAGACCAAGAAATAAAGGGCATCTGCATCAGCAAAGAAGAAGTCAAAATCTCCCTGTTTGCTGATGATATGATGGTATATGCACAGAATCCCAAAGGATCTATAAGTAAACTACTCATAGTGATAGAAGAGTTCAGCAAAGTCTCAGGATACAAGATAAACATAAGTAAATCAGTAGGAATCCTTTATACCAACAGTGAGACTGCTAATAAAGAAATCATTAAATCAATACCATTTACGATAGCCCCCAGGAAGATAAACTATCTAGGAATTAATCTAACCAGAGAAATAACAGACCTCTACAAAGAGAACTACAAGCCCTTACTACAAGAAATTAAGAGGGACTTACATAAGTGGAGAAACCTACCTTGCTCATGGATGGGAAGACTTAACATTGTGAAAATGTTTATTTCACCCAAAGCAATCTACTCATGTAATGCAATCCCAATACAATTTCCAGCACCATTTTTTAATGAGGCGGAGAAACAAACCACTAATTTTGTTTGGAAAGGGAAGAAACACCGGATAAGTAAAGTACTACTAAAGTAGAAGAACACAATGGGAGGCCTCTCATTACCCAACTTCAGAACCTATTACATTGCCACAGTGGTCAAAACAGCCTGGCACTGGAACAAGCACAGAGACATTGATCAATGGAACAGAACTGAGACCCCAGAAATGACACCATCTGCCTATGAACAGCTGATATTTGACAAAGGCCCTAAGACATTCAACTGGGGTAAAAACAATCTCTTCAACAAATGGTACTGGCAAAATTAGATATCCATCTGCAATAAGTTGAAACAAGATCCATATCTTACACCTTATGCAAAAACCAACTCAAATTTGATAAAAGACCTAAATATCAAATCTAAAACAATAAAGCTCATCCAAGAAAAAGTAGGAACAACAATGGATGTTATAATACATAACGTAGACAGACTTCAAAATCTGTCAAACAAACCACAATCAACAGAAGAGAAAATACATAAATGGGAACTATTAAGAATCAAATACTTTTGCTCATGCAAAGACTTTATTAATAGAATTAAAAGGCCACCTACAGAATGGGAAAAAATATTTGGCAACTCTATATCAGACAGACACCTGATCTCCATAATCTATAAGGTACTACAAAATATCAATAAGAAGAAGGTAAATCATCCAATTAAGCTATAGGCAACGGAGATGGACAGACATTTCTCTAAAGAGGAGATCCAGGCAGCCAAAAAGCACATGCAGACATGTTCACGATCTTTAGTTATTAAAGAAATTCAAATCAAAATGACCATGAGATACCATCTCACCTCAACAAGATTTGCCATGATCCAAAAAACACAAAACAACAAATGCTGGAGAGGCTGTGGAGAAAGTGGAACACTCCTACACTGTTGGTGGGGTTGCAAAATGGTCCAGCCTCTTTGGAAAGCAACCTGGTGCTTCTTTAAAAAAAATGGATATAGATATACCATTTGACCTAGTCATTCCACTACTTGGAACATATCCTACAGAATCAGAGCCTTTCATACCAATGGACACATGCACAAGAATTTTTATCGCAGCACAGTCCACGATAGCAAAAAGATGGAATCAACCCAGATGCCCAACAATAGAGGAATGGATAGGTAAACTATGGTATATATACTCAATGGAGCACTATGCAATGATGAAGAACAACAATGATTCTAGGAAGCATCTCATAGCCTGATTTCAACTGGAAGACATTATGTTAAGTGAAAGTAGTCAACGACAAAAGGACAAATATTGTATGAAATCCCTACGATAAGAACTCAAAAACAGACTTATGCATAGAAGACTCTTTGATGGCTGCAAGGGAGGGGAGGGAGGGAGGGGGAGGGGTAGATTTTAGATTAGACAGTTGGTAGGAATTTGGTTGGGTGTAATCAGTGACAACACATATTAGAAGGAAGAACAATATTAAATGGACTTCAATGTAACTTGAGTACTCCTCCCATCTTAAGCCAATAATGCAAGGACAGAGTAGCTGGGGTGGAGGGCAGGGGAAAATGCTCTTAGGTGAAATCAAGACCAGTTGGCACAACTAGCATTTTGCTAAGAGGACTCTCTGCGCCCCACATTGGTGAGTGGCGTCTGGGGTCTTAAAACCTGCCAAGCTGCCATCCAAGGGCACAGCAAATGGTCCCAACTCAGCAGGAACGGATGCTCACAGAGGACCAAAATCACGTGGGGTAAAGATAGCCCAGAAGATAGAGATACCCATATGAGTGAGTGCCTACATCGACTTGGGACTGGAAGGACCAGGTGGTGCCCGGCCACCACCAGTGATAGCCACGATGGAGCTCACAAAGTTGAGCTTCACTGACAACACAAGAATAAAAAGGAGAGCACCTTGAGATCTCCACTAAAAGATGGCAATTGATTGTCCAATGGCTTTGGGTTTCCTCTGGGAGCATGGCCCCTGGCCCTGATGCTGCCCTTGCCTGTGGATCATAATGAAGGTCCACTCTTCGGACAGCAAAAGATTGGACTTGGCGAAGCAGAGTGACTATATATTGGGTGCAGTTTATGGTTCTATGCATCTATAGGATGTCATCCTGCTGACCTCTGACTGGAGGAAGGGGAATGGGTGGAGAGGAGGGGAAAGGAGACTTTTGGGAGGATGAGACATGTATGGAGCAGAGAGGAATAGTGTGCTGTCACTGGGCAGGGAAAGCAGTGGAAGCTGCACATAGGTGGGCATGCAAATTTATATGGGAATGTACATTTTCATTCAGTCATAATAAAAAAAAAAGAAAGAATTAGAAAAAAAAAAGAAACTCAACTATGGTGACAGATTAGAGATGATCTTTGGCAAACTTGAGCCCTGCCCTCCATAAATATATACTCTGAGCCAATTTTCAATATTTAGTGCAGCATCTCAATAGTTACAAATCATGAGTCCAGAAACAAGGACAAAAATATTTCCAAGAACTCACTGCATTACTTCCTGTGACCCAACGTGCTGTATTTATCCTTTTGTCCCTGCAACTTTATGTCTATCTGTATTTTAGTCTGGGTTCTCTGGAGGAACAAAACTAGTGTAAAGCATATAAAGATATAAAAAACCCATTGCCTTCAAGTCAGGTCCAACACATAGTGACCCTAGAGGTCAGGGTAGAACTGCCCCATAGAGTTTCCAAGGAGCCCCTGGCAGATTTGAACTTCCGACCTTTTGGTTAGCAGATGTAGCACTTAACCCATTATGCCACCAGGGTTTCCTGTATAAAGATACAGAGAGAGAAATGTACTTCAAGGAAATAGCTCATGCGTCTGTAATGAAATGGCTCACACAATTGCGGTGGCTAGTAAGCTCCAAATCTGTGAATCAGGCAACAAGCTGAAAACCTCCGCTGTCTCATGAGACTGAGGGGGTTGATGAATCCCAAATCTGCAAACACATACGCGACTAGACACTTTGTGGACTTGTAAAGTAAGAACCAGAGGTCAGGCAATCAGAAGAATACAAGGTAAAAAAACAAAGCAAGTTCTGCCAGGACATTTATTTACATACTGTAAGCAGGCTATGCCCCCAAGGAAACTACCCTTTTAGGTGACCGACAGCTCACATTAAATGACAAAATAGAAGGTGATTAAATTGCATAGTATCCGCCAAATCGGTGAGAATCATAACCTAGTCAAGTTGACTCATAATAGTAACCACCACAGACTCGGTCTGTCTTGGCTTTCAGACCCTAGATCAGCAGGTGAAAAACAAAACAAAACGTTGCCATGGAGTTGATTCCAACTCATAGTGATACGGTAGGACAGAGTAGACAGCCCCTGAGGGTTTCCATGATCAGCTGATGGGTTTGAACTCTTGAACTTTGGATTAACAGCCAAACGCTTAACCAGTGCACTAGCAGAACTCTAAATAGAAATTAAAGGACACAATTATTAAGTGTGCTGGATAATTAACTCTGTTTACCATGGAGACATGAGTCGGATCTGACTTGACGGCACTTGACTGGCTGGCTACCACGGAGAGTCATCATAGGCGCTCAAAGTGGGGAACCAAAGCAAAGTCACTGCTATAGAGTAGATTACAACTCATTGTACCCTATGGGACAGAGAACAACTGCTCCATTGGATTTCCAAGTTGATCCTTATGGATTCAAACTGCTGATGATCACTGCATTACCAGCATTTCCAAAAACAGAGAAAAGAAGTATACATGTATACATGTATACATGACATTCAAAGGCTTCACCAAAGCTTCACCTATAGTCTCTGCCCAGAGATAAACACGAGAGGGCTGTTAAAGAAATCAACTCATAAAGAAGGATGAGTCAACTAAGAGCTCAGAAACATAGGATGAATATCTGGGTCTCCACACAGGACTAGTGACCCCTATCTGCTCAAATGCCAAGTGAAAGTAAGAGAAATCTACAGTCTGTGACGGAAGAGGTAGATGATTACAAGCAGCTAATAATCTCAGGATCCACCGTAACAGTAGAGATTAGGTTGTTTTACTAATGTTCATTTACTAAGTAATTGTAAAACTAGTTGCTATCTACCATCTGAAATGAGATTCTCTGTGATGTACTGGAATTAACGCAGGGCACAAACAGTTGTGCCTCGTGCAAAATATGGACATCCCTTCAAAATCAAATCTTCTTACCCTGTTTATTAATCCAGTCATTGCTACCTGATGCTATTGATTCTGACCCATAGCGACTCTTTAGGGCAGAGTAGAACTGCTTATTATGTTTCCTTGTAGAAGCAGACTGCCGCATCTTTCTCCTATGGAGCAACTGATAGTTTTGAACCATTAATCTTTCACTTAGCAGCCAAGCACTTAACTACTAAGCCAGCAGGGCTCCTTAGCCACTGCTAGAGAAACCTATTTCATTCAGGTTTATGCTTTCTACTAGACTCATAAAGAAGCAGCCTGACAACACCTTGCCTCAGGTTTGATTGTTTAGCTTCTTATTTCTTCCCCAGGTCAACCATGAAACTGAGGAAGGAACAACCAGGAGAATCTTCTTAGAAATCACATAGAACCCAAATGTATGCAATAGATAATGCCATTTGGAAAAATCTTGACCAAAGGGAAGGGACAGATGCTTCCCAATTTTTTCTTTCCAAGGAGAAAGTCCATAAGGCTTCTCAAGAGGTCTTGAAGGATTGAGCAACCCATTATGCAACACATCTTGTATTGGGCACCCATTTTTCCTGGTTCACTTGACTCACCCATCACTTCTACTGTCTGTGCTCATATTGCCAAAGCAACCACTTACTCATAGACTTTCATCTTGACTCTGCTTTGAAACAAGACAAGGTCAATACAGCATCCATGATGGTCTAGGGAGCTTTATGCTGTATGAATACTAGACGCATATGTATTTAATTTTCTCTGTGTATATGCACAACTAGAAACAAAAGTCAGAAATCTAAGCATAAGGTCTGTTGATTACGTTGCATCTTCAGTGCCAATAAAACTACCATTTTATCTTCAAGTTGACTCCTTCCAGTAAATATTCTTTTTTCCTGATTCTCTTGTTTCTGTAAATGGTCTTGTTATTCTACCAATTTAGGTTTTCTTTTCTTAATGAGTTATTGATGAAGCTTTATTGTGTTTTCTATTATGAAATATTTTCATCCATTTGAGTTCTTTCTATTACCACTTGTGATGGAGAGAATAACGACCACCCAAAAATGTCAACATCATCGTATCTGCAATCTGTGAATATCTTGGATTACATGGTAAGAAGAAATTAAGGTTTCAGATATAATTGAAGTTTCCGATCAGCTGACCTAGAGGGGAGGAAATTTTCCTGGTGAATCTCATGTAAGCACAAGACCTTAAAAAAAAAAAAAAAAAAGGCGGGTAAATGAGTCAGGGGAAGAGAAAAAGATACGATGGCAGAAATATGGATAGAGCGATGGTGGACAAAAAAATTATACCTTCCCTTTTGTGTATTGTACTAATGGCTTTTCTTTCTTTTAGTTTCAACAAAAGGTTTGAAATAAGACAGTGTCCATCCTAGGAATGTAAAAAACAAGTGATAACATTCCTTTCATTAAATAACCACAAAGAGTGAGACCCTCATCCAAGCTCCCTTCTTATCTCCTTGCTTGTAGTTACTTTTCTCACTGGAATAACTGCAAAAGATAAAACTCTCATCCCGCTCCCCTCTTATCTCCTTGTTTGCAGTTACTTTTAAAGTCAGCTGCCTAGAGCTATGCCAACAAGAGACTTCAGCGACTGCTGAATGACTCCATCTGATGAGTCCTGCCTAGGAACCAAAAGACTCATGCCAAGGAACTAAAACACTAGACATACATCACCAGAATATATAGCCATACCTAGTTTGGGAGCAAAGCATCGTCTCCCATTTCCATGCCAAGTTTCAGCTCAGCCCCTTTTAAGTATGCATGCTGTTTCTCAAGATTTTAATGAATATGTATAATTTTCCTTTTCCTACTTAGTATAAAACTTCTTACAGCCCTCTGTTCAGGAAGACCGACTTTAGAAGAATCTATCACCTCTGTATCCTCATGTACTCAACCAAAAAAATCCACTGACACTCACTGACATTTTGAGTCGATTCTGACTCTTAGTGATCCTATAGGGCAGAATAGATCTGTCCCACAGAGTTTCCAAGGAGCACCGGGGTGGATTTGAACTACCACTCTTTCAGTTAGCAGACATAGCACTTAACTATTATTCAACCACGGTTTCTATCCTTGTGGACTTGTACTTAATAAGACCTCTTGCTTCTCATTTTACTCATCTAAAGACTGATTGTCTGTAGCAGGCAGCACAAACTCTGCTTTGTTTTGCAGTAACAAGAGTGAAACGATGTAAGAAGGACTCAACTCACCATTTCTGGTTACGAAGGTGGATGCATGGAACCGTGAGCCAATAAATGTGGGTAGCCTTTAAAAGCTAGAAAAGACACAGAGCAGATTCTTCCCTAGACCCTAAAGAAGAATCACAGCCCGCTGACACCTTTGTTTTAGCACCAAAAGATCCATTTCAGACTTAAGACCTCTATATTTGTAAAATAATAATTCTGTATGGTTTTAAGCCACTTGAAACCCTGGTGGTGTTGTGTTTAGAGCTATGGCTGCTCACTAAAAAGTAGGCGGTTCAGATCTACCAGGAAGTCCTTGGAAAGCCTATGGGGAAGTTCTACTCTGTCCTATATAGATTTGCTATGAGTTGGAATTGGCTCTATGACAATGATACTTGTTGTTGCTGTAGTTTGTTTATGAACCACTGAATTTGTAGTAATTTGTCAAGGTATCAATAGAAAGCTAACACACTAGTTGGCTACTTTTATTTACAGTCCTGATCATTTCCCATTTGTAAGGTTGTCTTACCTTTAATTAGACTTTGTCTTTACCTCATTGTCAAAGTAATATTTCAGATGCTTCAGATTATCATTTCAGATCCTTCACAATCTAACTCCAAGCCATTTTTCTATCGTTTTGATCCTTGATTACAACAGTCTAAACTAGCCACGCTGGCACTGTACTCTGTTCTCAAATTACATTTTTAGAATGCAAACTTCTTATGGCAAGGATTTTTTTTTTTTTTTTAATACAGTGACCACCCATGTACCTCACAGGCTGTGAATAGCACATCCCAAAAACCCAAACCCATTGCTCTCAATTCAATAGAAGATACTAGATGAATGTTTCTCGGAGTGGAAAATGAATTCCTTCCATTATGGTTCACCTTTATATTATTTTCTACCCATAATTCCCTGTGATAAAAGAAATAGTATCGTACTCGATGACAGCTAGCAATTGATAATATCTTCAAAATGTGAAGAGCAATTATAAATCAAGACTTTTACAACCTGCCAAATGAGAGTGCAATAGAAGTGTAAGGTAGCAAAGATTAATCTTGAAGCCCTAAAGAACACAGTAAACAACCAAATTTTCGAATGGTAATAAGCCAAGCCAAGTGCCGTCGAGTTGGATCTGACTCATGGCAACCCTAGAATGGCAATAAAAGCAACTTAATTATTTTGGTGGGTGGTTACCAATTTATTCAGCTTCTAGAACTTGCAATCCTTCCTCTGCAGTGTTATCCATAATTTGTTATGATCCGCAACAAATGCCTTTGCGTAGTCAAAGAAACACAGGTAAACCTCTTTCTGGTATTCTCTGCTATCAGCAAAGATCTATCTGACATCAACAATGATATCTCTATTTCAGTGTTCTGAATCCAGCTTGAAATTCTGGCAATTCCCTGCAATATACTGTTGCAGGCACTTTTGAATGATCTTCAGCAAAATTTTGCTTGTGTATTATATTGATGGTATTATATTGATGGTATTATTTGCTAATTCCTACATTTGATCACATCATCTTTCTTAGGAATACCAGAAAGATGTTTACCTGTGTTTCATTGACTACACAAAGGTGTTCTACTCTGTGGATTGTAACAAATTGTGGATAACATTGTGGAGAATTGAAATCCCAGAACAGTGAATTGTGCTCGTGAGAAATCTGTATATGGATCAATAGGCAGTCAGGTGAAAAGAACAAGAAGACATTTATTGGTTTAAAGTCAGGAAATGTGTGTGCCAGGACTGTATCCTTTCACCATATCTTCTCAATCTGTATGTGGAGCAAATAATTTAAGAGGCTCGACTATACAAAGAAGAATGATACATCAGGATTAGAGGAATACTCATTAATAACCTGGGTTTTGTAGGTGACATAACCCTGCCTCCTGGAAAAAGATTTGAAATACTTACTGATGAAGATCAAAGACCACACACAGCCTTTAGGTACAGATTGCACCTCAACATCAAGAAAACAAAAATCCTCACAAGTGAACCAGTAAGCAACATCATGATAAGTGAAGAAAGGATTGAGGTTGTCAAGGATTTCATTTTACTTGGTTCCACAATCAATGCCCACAGAAGTAGCAGTCAAGAAATCAAAAGACAACATTGCATTGGGAAAATCTACTGCAAAGAATCTCTTTAAAGTGTTGAAAAGCAAAGACGTCACCTTGAAGACCAAGGTGGGCGTGACTAAGCCATGGTTATTTTTAGTCATATCACAATCATATGAAAGCTGGACAATGACTAACGAAAACAGAATCATTGATGCCTTTGAATTGCGGTGTTGGAGAAGAATATTGAATGTACCATGGACTGCCAAAAGAACAGGCAAATCTATTCCGGAAGAAGTACAACCAGAATGTCCCTTGGATTCAAAGATAATTAGACTGTGTCTTCCATACTTTGCATATGTTGTCAGGAGGGATCAATCCCTGGAGAAGGACATTGTGCTTGGTAGAGTGGTGGGTCAGTGAGAAAGAGGAAAACCATGACCAAAATGGATTGACACAGTTGCTGCAACAATTGGCTTAAGCTTAAAAATGATTGTGGGCATACACAGGACCAGGCAGTGTTTTGTTCTGTTTTGCATAGGGTTGCTATGAGTCAGAACCAACTCAACAGCACCTAACAACAGCATCTTTTCCTATTTTGAAAAGATTCCAGATGAGTTGGATCTGAACTATATCTCCTTTATGGAATATAAAGGGCATTCGTTGTTCCCTTTCACCATTTACGGTGACTATGTACAGTAAGTGTGGCCAAGATGTTCTCATTGACAACGTTGTATATTAATTATGATGCTGAAGTTCACGGACATCTGGATATTTTCATGGAGACTAGGGTATACTAAAAATTGAAGTAAGTAGGTAGTGGTAGTAAAGTGTATCCAGCATTGCAAAATGTATCCAAAGTGTCCAAGTCAGTGGCCAGTGTTGAGGAAGCCAGCAGTTAAATACTGAGACGCCAGTCATCCTGCCCATCATGCCTTGAATCTTTTGTTCCCTGCCCGAGACCGATTCTTCAGCCTTCTTGTAAGTGCTTTGAATTAGTTAATACCTTTTGAAAAAATATCTCCTCATGTTACCCACAGAGTTTCTGATTTTTTGCAACCAAAGCCCTCAATACTGAATTAATGAAATCCACTCAAAACATGAATCAAGTTTTGAGAAACTAATTTAATAATTACTTTAAATTAGTGGATTTTCCAAGATAAATTCAAATTAAATTTAAGTATAACAACTAAATTTACGAATATTGAAGGTATTTCTATTAATCATTTATATTTATCATACTGTATGGCTTTGTACCTATATTCATCTTTGGAAAGATGTCTATAAGAGTATCAATCTTCTGTTATGCGGTTACTTGGAGTCTATAGTTTGGATTATCAGAGGAATATTTTTTATACTTTTATATAGTTTTTGAAACTTTACAAAGTGCATTCATAATTTTCTATAATCAAAAGTATTCTTTTAAAAAGTTAGAAAGTCAAATTTATATTACTTAAAGCCAATAATATTCACAGATTCTGTTTTCCTCTGAGAAGCCTCCATGCAAACCATGAAAAGGGCTTATGATTCAGTGGTAGCGTTTGTAGTGAAAAAGTCACTAAACTAATATACAAGGGAACTTATGCCAGATTTCTGACTAGATGCCTTGAAATATTGGTTACATACATTAAGCTTTTGTTTTCTTATCTGGAAAAGGAAGGGTTCTGATTTTAAAAAATTTGTTGGTTTTTGCAGTTATAAAATTCCACAACTAATGATTAAAATGAATTATATAGTAAAATGATGTCTATATGTATGCATATCTTTTATATATAAATTCAAGTCAGTGGTACGTGTTCGTTCGTTTTCAGCTTCATACATAAAAAGTTGGGAGACTAGTTTACCACATTTTTTTGTGTGTTGCTCTCATACTTGATCACTAGAATCTTTTAATAATACCAGTTTCACTTTGTACTTAATCAAGTAGAACACAAGAAACAAATTTCCTAATATTGTTTTGTCAAATTCATTTAGAATTTTATAGACACTATCTTTAATCTCCAAAAATGTAATAACATAAAATTTAGATATCAATGTCTTAGTTATCTTGGTGTTGATTTTAGGCATTGTCAAGTTGTTGCCAACTCATAGTGACCCTACATACAACAGAAAACAACACTGCCCATTCTTGCACCATGACCACAATCATTGCTATGTTTGATGGCTATGCATTGTTGCAGCCATCCTGCCAATCCATCTTGTTGAGGGTCTTCCTCTTTCTCACTGACTTTCACCTTACTAAGCATCATGTCCCTCTCTAGGAACTGATCCCTCTTGACAACATGTCCAAGCTATGTGAGATGATTATCCTTGCTTCTAAGGAGCACTGTGATTGTACTCCTTTCAAGACAGACCTGTTGGTTCTTTTGGTAGGCCATAGTACATTCAGTATTCTTCTCCAACGCCATAACCAAAGCTCTCAATTCTTCTGTCTTCCTTATTCATTGTGCAGCTTTTCCTTACATACAAAGCAACTGAAAATACCACGGCTTGGGTCACATGCACCTTAGTCCTCAAGTTGGCATTTTTGCTTTTGACCACTTTAAAAAGGTCTTTTGCTACAGATTTTCCCAATCCAGTATGTCTTTTGACTTCTTGAGTGCTGCTCCAAAGAGTGTGGATTGTAGATCCAAGTAAAATGAAAACATTGATAACCACAAACTTTCCTCTGTTTAACAGGATATGACTTATTGCTCAGGTGTTTTGTTTTCTTGATGCTCTTTGACCTTAATCAGTAAGTGTTTCACATTCTCTTCACTTAGCAAGCAAGATTGTGTCATCAGCATAATACAAGTTGTTAATGAGTCTTCCTCCAGTCTGATGCCCCATTCTTCCTTATATAGTCCAATTTCTCAGATTATTTGCTCAACCTACAGCCACTAACTTCCATTTCAGCCTACTAGTGCCTAGAATATTGATGTTTATTTATTCCATTTCATTTTTTTATTATTTCCAATCTTCCTAGATTCATAACTTTGTACATTCCACATTTCTATTAATAATGGGTGTCTGCAGCTATTTCTTCTCATTTTGAGTCATGCCCTATCAGCAAATGAAGGTCCTGAAAGCTTGATTCAATCCACATTATGAACATCGGCTCTACTTTGAGGAGGCAGCTCTTCCCCAGATGTCTTTTAAGTGTCTTGCAACCTGGGGGGGACTTATCTTCTGTTAGTACATTCGAAAAGTTCTGCTACTATCCACTGGCTAATTCTTTGCCTAAGCAGACTCTTAGGTCATTCTTTCTAGTCTGTCTTAGTCTGAAAGCTCAGCTGAAACCTGTCTGCCATGGGTGACCTTGCTAGAATCTCAATACCAGTGGCATAGCTTTCTAGGATCATAGCAACCGCCAAGCTCTCATAGTATGACAAACTGATAGACCTATGTGGGTTTAGTTATCTAGTGCAGCTGTAATAGAAATACCACAAACTGATGGCCTTAAAAAATAAATTTATTCTCTCACAGTTTAGGAGTTTGGAAGTCCAATTTCAGGATGCTAACTCTAGGAGAAGGATTCCTCTCTGTAAACTCTGGGGGAAGGTCCTTGTTTCCTTTCAGTGTCAATGTACCCAGCATTCCTTGGAGATCATTATGTATCTTGGCATCAGTCGTCCTCCTAGGTGTAGGAGCTTCTCAGTGCAGAGGCCCTTGATCCACACTATGTATTCTACTATTGTCTTTTTGGTGGTAGTCACACTCTTGTATCCCACAGTAATCCTCTCTCATTAACATAAAAAACAAAGACTGTTAGTGGTTACCAGAGTTGTGAAGAGGGGAGAAACATGAAGCTTTTGCTCGGGGTGTCTTGAGTTTGTGTTAATAATGTTGGATTAATTTGGAAAAAGTAAAAATACTTGCATATCTTGGAAAATCTAATCAATGGGACTGAGTTGCATATGTAGAAATTTTTGAGATGGCATATACTTTGTCACACATATTTTAACTACAATAAATTTGTTTTTTATGTATTGTTTCTCTTTGTGAGTCTGTTGAGACTTTGAAATGTATATGAAAACAAAATCTGTGCCATTTAATTCTCGAGGAAACACTTTCATTCACTGTTGGCAGAAATCACAAAAAAGAATGAATTAGATACAGTTGTTTGCTATTGAAAATTATAGTTCTCTTTGAATATGAAAGGGCAGTGTTAGGGCAATAAAAGGTTAATATTCATTTATAAGTGAGTAACAAATTTGTATTTATTAGATTGAAAATGTGTTACAAGAGGGCTTTGAGTACATCAAAATCAAGTAGATCTTTTACATCACACACAACTGTGCTGCTTTAGGGAATTACTTTTAAATTTCCAATAATAAAAGGTATACATTTTTAGTGATGCTCAGATGGCTCTTCACTTTAAAACACAGTGTCACTGACACTAATAGATTAATATGGACAGAATTTATTAGGGTTCAGATACTTATTTATGTTCATTATTTGGGTTCCTGAGGGTATTTTCTTCCTCATAGAGACAATACCATAGATGATGGGCTGATTCTCAGGCTAGCTCTCCAATTTGACAAGGGACCTGCAATTAACAGTGTGGAATAAACACATGTGTTTACTGTTTGTTGCCACTTGCTCTCCAAACCTGCCCAAGACAATTTTAAAGTCACAGGAGCGAAGAGAATGGAAGAGGATCTCGCCGCAATAACATTTTGTAAAGCAGATGGAGTAGCGGTAATTGTCTTTACAGACAAGAGAAGAAGGAAACTTGCAGCGACAGTAGGGGCCAGAAAGAGACTTGTTTGCAGCGTGGAACCTCGGAAAGATGCAAGTCACGGAGGCCTCAGTTACATTATTTTGTTAAAATAGACCCAAGGTTTCCTGTTTCATTTGGTGAGTAGTTATCTATTTCTGTCATTTATCTTGCTGCTTAAATTATCCCTGATTGGGTTAGTTCAGGCTCTGTGAATCTGATTCTGTGCCCTTTTGACATGTTCCTATGATTTTTCAGAACTTCCTTAATTTCTGGCATCTTTATTTTCAGTGTCTCAATCTTAAAATCAACTATTTCCCTAATAACCTTTTGTTCGCTTAAGCGGTAAATGGTATTCCAAAAGCAAGATCTGAGTGTTAAATGTGCTCATTGCTATTGGGGGTCACTATTCCTAGGCTCTGTTAGTGAACAGAATTAAGAAATATGTAAGCATTTATGTATATGTGTGTGTATAAATCTGCATATGTGTATGTAGGTATAAAGACACAAACATCTTTATTTCTATTTGTATTGGGAGCCATGGTTGTATACTAGAATCTTCATTCTGATTTGGCACCACAGAGCTCACTCTAGTTTTATTTCTTCCCATATTCATAACAGTGAGACACCCGGCATCTATTTTCTTAATGCATGTGCTGATTTAATTGATCCCACTTGCATTTCTACCACACTTCACCACGGTGTGGACTCTTTTCTTGGACCATAATTACCTTAATGCCCTCACCAGGCTGCCTCCTTATATGAATGCCCCCATCAGAATTTGACACCTACACTAAGCTTGGTTGGTCAATGCAAATACCACTCATGGCACCTAAACTCCCACACCCCGTATCAACCCTTCTCTGCTTCCCCTGAAGTCACATTTCAGAAGAATCAGAAGGCATTCTGCCAAGACAGTGGAGGTTCATGTCTTTGCTGCGCAGCCTATGTGGATACATAAAAGTCCTCTAGTATCATGGCACAACTGGTCTCCTATATACTTCCCCAAATGTATATGATCACAGAACTCTAAATTCTCATAGGAAATTAAGGCCTCTTGAATTTTCCTTAGAACTGGGTGGGAATGGCTTATGTAGTCTGATCCTGATTGGCGTCTATCACCAACATGATCTTGAGGGCACAAATTAAAGATAAGGGGTGATGAGGAAAGGAAATGCTAGAATGCATTGAAAAATAATTTCAAGAAAGAAGAGAGAAATGAGAGAAACAGGGGAGGGGGCTAGGGATGGTTGGGGGATGAGCCAAGTGGAAGTAGGGACAAATTTCTGTTCCAGCAGAGCAGTGGAGAGTGAGAGCCAGAAATTGAGTAGGAGGCTTATCAGGCAGAAGGACCACATATGTTATAGATTAGGTTTTTCCAGAAAGGAAACCTTTTCTAACTTTCATTTATTAAGAGGAGTCAAGACAACAGAGGGTCCCAGACAGAGCTGGAGAAAAACACAGATCAAATGCTAACTCAAAAAGAAAGACTAGACTTGCTGGGCTGACAGAAACTTAGAGAAAGCCTGCTTATAGGTTCCAGACACCCTTTCTACTAAAGTCATTCCTTAGGTTTGCCCTTCAGCCAGAGACTGGAAAGACTCATAAAACAAAAGAAGACTAAAAGGGCGCACCAGCCCAGAGACAAGAAATAGAAGGCAAGAAAAGACAAGAAAGCTGGTAATAGAGAATCCAAGATTGAGAAGGGAGAGTGTCGACCTGTTGTGGCATTGTTAATCAACATCATAAAACAGTATATACAAGAACTGTTTAATGAGAGACTAGTTTATTCTATAGGTCTTCATCTGAAGTATAATTTTTAAAAAATAAATAGAAAAAACAAGGAATGAAGAAGTTCTAACTATGCTGCTAGATATAGCATGTCTTGAAAATGTCCTTAAACTGACTTCTGCTTATTCTCTAAATTTGTCTTTCTCCAGACCACCCTTTACCTATCTCTTCCCACTCGAAATACATGTAGTAAACACACATGTTAAACATACGAGACTTTCTCACCAGGTATTCACATATGCTATTGCACCACATCACCACCCCTTGAGATGGTCTACCAGTTCATTGCTTCTCCCTCAGCTGGATATTTTCTACTTTATGTCAACTTTCAGCTCTGACATCATCAATTTATAGGAGGCTTCCAGGATACATCACCTTCGTTATTGGTTTGCAACACAATCTAAGGGGCCAGGAGGTGCTCCAAACACACCACAGACTTACTCCGGTTACCACTTACTACATTCTTTAATTGACTTGTTTTGTCCAACTCTTCCACCAGATGATATGACTGTTTCTTACTTATTTTTATATTTCGGACTGCATCTAGTGTTGGACATATAGTGGGCGCTGAAAAAGCATTCACTAAGTAAAGAAATTGGACAGAACTAACCTGTATACAACCAACCTTTAGTGGTCTCCACGGAATAGCATGGCAATAATGTTCAATCTTTGGCAGAGAACATTTGGTGTGAGAGACTTGTGCAAACCAGGTTTTTAAATGCAAGGAGTACCTATGAAAGGAAATAACTCACAAGAAAAGAAGTTGAGAAAAAAAAGCTTTTTGTTTTTCTTTTTAAATTGGTAATATCCAAATCTAACTCAGGTATCAAGACACCTCAAATGACCTGAGCTGGATTTATAGATCCAATATTTTTTTTAACTTCTTACTAAACTAAACCATAAAGGCTTCTAGTATTTATTTAGCTTAGTCAGGTACTATCCTTGAACAATAAAAAAGCTCAAGCTGATGTTAGTAAATATTTATCTGTGTTGTTATGACATTTGGGGAACACTGGAATATTGCTTATTCTCAAGTTGCTCTTTCGATCTAGAATAGATGGATTTAAAAGTTACTGGTTTTTAATATAAACCAAAAAAATATTAGGTATCCAGCTTCCCTCCTCTAGCCCTTTCCAGTTACCAAAGTTGTGCCCATAGTATGACTCTCACAAAGGTCTGATCTAGTCTTAATCAAGCCTGAAAATGTGTTATGAATTATTGAGTGGATTGTAGAATTAAATTTGCTCCTATAAGCCCAGGATCTAGCAGGCTTTGTATATTCAGCCAGGTGTATATTCACTAGGTGGCATCCTTTTTTTCTAACTTCACACACACATGCCCTGGTGATATGGGTGGGCTGGATTTTTGGTCTTCAGTCTAGTTTTTTAGCAGAGACATAAATTCTTATTGTGAATCCCAGTTGCTTGGATTTAACTTAGGTACCCCATCTGGATCTTTATACCTATTGCCCCATCTCCATTCTTCTGCTGAAAAATAAGATAATGATTTCTCTGTAATGCCGTGGGAGATTTTTTATTTGAAATCTCCATTATAGTTAAAAATCAGCACATTGATTTGGTTCAATTACCATTTGCCCATTGATGGAGGGCCAACATTCCTTGCTACTAACTATGGTTAATGGACACTGAATTTAAATTCTTTTTCAAATTAATTCTGACTCAGATAAGTTTGCTTTCTCTGTTACCTATCATCATTTAAACTTTTTTCTCACTGAGAAAAACTTCAGGCAGAAGTACTTAAAGCATAAGATTGTTACTTGGGATACGTCAGCCAGTAACAGAAAACATGAAAACTACCTTTATGTGACCTTCAGTTGCACAGAAAAAGACCTTCTTAATAACAGAACCACACAGATTTGTGAAGACAACTTCCTGAGTTGATACAAAATGAGTTATTTTTAGGCTGATTCTGACCACTGCTTGGCCCTCTTCCAGAGGACAAATCAAGCAGCAGGGTAAGGCCTGAGCTGGTCCTGAGATGACCAGCAGATACCTGTGTCAGTGATGTTACCTGCCTTTCACAGAGACATTTCACTTTTGTTAAGAGATGACCCCACTGATGTGCCTTCTGCTGCATGTATCTGGAATTTTCTTTGGCCCTCATATCTTTCTAATAAAACTACTCTGTCTTCACCATTGAGCCAAAGACAACGGAGTGCTCTTTGATCACACTTACGCACACCAGACTCCTGCCTCATCTAGGTGTCCTGTAAGAAAATTTGGACAAACTTACTATTTGCATAGGTAGTGTACCATACTGTAAATATGTGCTTACATTTAAAATCCTAACAATTCCAATCAATAAAAAAACACAGACACAGGGTATAATAAGACCCATATGGAAAGAAGCCTTGGTTCCATAGCAGTTAAGCATTTGCTTTATCCTATGGGGAAACAGACTCTGAACATCATTTCTTTGCCAAGTTGGCCTCTTCATAGGGCCACTCGCTACATGACAACTTGCTTCTCCCAGAGAGGTCAGAGAGAGGCAGAGAGATAGTGAGCTAGTCACATTCTTTTTGTTAATTGACTTTGGAAGTAACACCCAATAACTTTTGCTATATTGTGCTCTTTAGAAGACTGTCACTGTATCCAGCCCATAATCAAGGACAAGTGATTAACATACAGGCATGAATACCAGGAGGTGAGATAATCAGACGTCATTTTAGATGATTACTAGTATGAGGCTGTTAGAAAACTTCTGTTTCATATGGTTTATTCATTTACTGAAAGAATAATTTCCCAAGCCTACAATGTATCAAGCTTTGCCAGCACTGAAGAAATCAAAGTGGATAAGACAAAACCATCCTCTTTCACAAATGGATATACATTCTAGTGGAGAGACAACAAAATTGCAAGTCAGATTTAAAAATAATTAGACTTTAACTAGAATTATATTTTTAAATACATCCTAAGATACCTTTTTCCTTGATAACAAGTTCATTTCCACTATTAGGGATACAGGAAAGTGGAAGAAAAAATAATCAGGTACTAAAAATTGTCTTTTAGTTTTCCAAAGACTTGAGAGGTGGACATACAGGGGAAATGGCAGATATCAGATATATCTATCATTTCTCCTTCTTCTAGATGAAAGCCAGATGTGGTGGGGGAAAAAAAAATTACAGGAAACATTCAGCCCAATAACAGATTGGCCTATCAACACCTGTGAAGAATGTACTCCTTCATCCAATCAACTATATAAGACCAAACAGGTGACAATTATCCAAAAGGAAGGAAGAGCAGGGAAACTGGATGAATAGAAACAGGGAAGTCAGAACGGAAAGAGGGAGAGTGCTGACACATCGCAGGGACGGGCAACCAGTAACACGGAGCGCTTTGGGAAACTAATTTGCCAAATAAACTCCACCTGAAACATAATGAAATGTTAATGAAAAAGTACTTTGGGGGGGGGGGAACTGTATAGAAAATATATCCAAAGGAAAATTTATCAAAGTTTTAATAGTCACTCTTTATTGGATGGAACTGTGGGTAATTTCTGTTCTTCCTCTTTACTGTTTTTCCTGAGTTTTCTAAATTTTCTATAGGGAATATATATTTTTTTAAACAGCTTTGTGACAAAATTTATAAACCATAAAATCTGACCATTTTAAATATACAATATGCAATTTACAGAGTTACACAACCATCAACACAATTCAGCTGCATTTCCATAGTACCCAAAAGATCCCTTACCACCATTTGTGTTCAACCCCTATTCCAGCCCTGAGCCTCAGGGCATTACTAATAAACTTTGACTCTCAAATTGACTTTTCTGGACATTTTATATAAACAGAAACATACAGTCTGTTGTAGTCTTTTGTGTCTGTTTTTTCTTTTTTTAACTCAGCATAACATTTTTGAGGTTCATCTATATTGCAGCATTTGTCAATATTTTGTTCCTTTTGTAGCTGACTAATACCACTTTGTATGGATATATTACATTTTATCTATTTACCAGTTGATAAATATATTGATCGTTTGTACTTTTCATGAATAACCCAGCAATTAATATTCATGTACAAAGGAAGAAAGAAATATAAGAAATAAGTGAATGTGTTTAGAAAAAGCCTGTAAAAGAAGAATTTGCTTCCATACTCTTGTAGCATAGATTAGGAAAATTTCAAGTCACTCTAGAGAAACATTGCACCAAATATGGGGCCAATCAGGTAGCAGTTTGCATATGACAGAATGCTTGAGCAAATTAAGAGAGAATAGACGTAACTCAATTTTTAGTCAGAGAGAGTCACAGTTGGCGTGGTGGACACGGAAGAATGCTGGACCCTTCTGCCCCCCCAAAACACCAGAATAATCTTACAAGGAAAATGGAGCCCAGAATACCCCACCAACCATACAAGAAGTCATCGCTTTAGAGACGCAGTAGAGGTACCTAACTCAGAGACCAGATCTGACCACCTGCTGGGTGAAGACAAAGGCAGTCAGTGTGCGGTGGCCAATTCTTTATAGAACACTTATTTCCGGGAAGCTCCAGTGTGGGAGCCCCGTGGATTGTCTAGAAACTAATAGATGTGAAAGGCAATGGAGATAACAGCTAAGACCACGAAGGACAGAGATCAGGTGACGTAAAGACAGAAGCAAAGGCAACACAGAATAGACCACGTACTTCATGACCAACCTTGGGCTTCAGCATCAAGAACATTCTGAGAGATGGGGGGACTAGTATTTTAGGTCTAGGCTGAGAACCAGATGGGTCAAGGAGCAGAAGTACCTACTAAAGCTCTTTATTTTCTAAGCATCATGTAATTACTGCCTCTACTTAATATGGATACTGTTATTATTAGTCGTTTGTAAATCAGTTCTGATGCTGACAATCCCATGTCTGCAGAGTAGAATTGCGCCACAATGTTCTCAAGGTTGCGATCTTCTGGAGCAGGTTGCCTGGCCTGTCTTCCTATGTGCTCTGTGTGAGTCTGAACCACAAGCCTTCTAAGTCTAGAACTTCATAGTTTGTGCCACCAGGGAACTCCTGTTCACTCAACAAACCACCGTGTTTACACATGTTTTTCACTTCAGTTAGATCTCTCATGCTTTTAGGAGTTGCCAACTAGCTGAGTTTACATATTAAAACCTTAAATCAGGATGACTTGGTACTTTTGCTGCTCCAAAAGTAGTACAAACAATTAAAAACAAGTTAGAATCAGAGCAAAAGATTTTGTGAGGTGATGAAAAGGTATACATTCCAGGTTGAAAATGTATATTTCCTTGTGTTGCTCCTGAGAAATTTTACTTTACAATTTTAGAGACACTGAGCCATTAGAAAAAAGTATACATTTTATTAACTTTTTTTCTTTGAATCACCACAAACTCAATGTCCGCAGGTTGAATTTAAGTTAAATATCTTCTGATTTCACCACATTTTTCCACAAAGAGTGGGAAGATGTCTTAATAAAGTATGACCAGCTGGCTTATAAACAAAGAAATGCCATCAATTTTTTTCTACAGTCTAAAAATTACATAAAACATCTGTACACTAGTAATGAATTTTACTATTTTCCATTTTGTGCACAGTATTGTTCAAAATGCATAATTAAATGTGCATTTTGTTAATGAAATCTTCTTATTTGATGATTAAAATAAACTTTTCATTTTCAAAATGACTGCACTCACATTTGTTAATCTGGTTTTTATCTCAGTTTTCAAAATATAATAAATCTATATTGATTTACTAGAAAAACAGAATGGTTTATTGGGGGAGTTATTATTATCTGTAGAAACCCTGGTGGCATAATGGTTAAGTGCTTTGTTAATCCACAAGGCACTCTTTGGAACCCCTATGGAGCACCTGCTTTGTCCTAAAGGCATGCTATGAGTTGGAATCAACTCTATGGCAGTGGGCTTGGTTTTGGTATATCATTACCGAACTGGTATTGCCTGATTACTACCAAAATATTGCTCTTGACTTGATTGTTAAAAGCAAACTTACAAACAAGTAGTATGTATTTCTTAAATAGTAAAAATGTGAGTTAGTAACTCCAACAGAAAAAAATACTCAGAAACATTCTCCCAAAGCTTAACTATAAGAGAAATACACCATTTTATTGTGATAAATCTAAACTATGACCTTTATAACTAACTATATAAGTCATGTTGATAATATGCTACTTTAGATATGCGAACATGCTAAGCAGAACATTTGCCTTTTGGCTTAGCGCCATTTATAAAAATTTAAAATTAATTACTTCTTTTCATACTGATATTCTTGTCTTCAGATGAGGGGTAAATTTATAATCAGAAGATGTTGGAATATTGGTATCACAAAAGATGTCTATTACTACTTATCATTTAAACTACTTACCAATTTTTATGAGTTTGCAAATGAAATGCATAAAAGATTCTATTTGGTAAAATGCAATAAATATACTACAAAACAATGTCATCAGTGTAACTCACAATTAAAATTCAGCATTTTAAAAAGATTTTTAAAGCTACAATACAAACACAAAAGCTGGTAAACACATGTCATATTGTTCCATGTCTACAAGTCAGTTCCAACTCATAGTAACTCTATGTACGATAGAATGAAAGACTGCCTGGTCCTGGGCCACACCCACAGTTGTTAGGCTTGTATCCATTGTGTCAGTCCATCTCATTGAGGGTCATCCACTTTTCTGCTGATGCTCCACTTGAACAAGCATGATGTGCTTCTCCAAGGACTGATCCCTCCTGATGATATGCCCAAAGTATGTAAGACTAGTCTTACATCCTTGCTTCTAAGGAGCGCTCTGGTTGTACTTCCTGCAAGATAGATCTGTTTGGTCTTTTGGCAGTCCACAGTACATTCATGATGCTTCTCCAACATCACAATTCACAGCCATCGATTCTTCTGCCTTCCTTATTCATTGTCTAGCCTTTGAATGCCTACGATACAACTGAAAATATCATGGTTTAGGTCAAGTGCATCTTACTCTTCAAAGTGACACCTTTCCTTTTCAACACTTTAAGGAGGTCTTTTGCAATTGATTTGCCCAGTGCAATGCACCTTCTCTTTTCTTAACTGCTGCTTCCATGGATTTGACTGTGGATCCAAGTAGAATGAAATCCTTAACAACCTCAAACATTTCTCTATTTATCATAATATTGCTTATTTGTCTAGTTGTAAGGATTCTTGTTTTCCCACTGTTGAAGTGTAATCCATACTGAAGACTGTGGTGCTTGATCTTCATCAGTATTTCAAGTTCTCTTGTAACACAGAATATATAATTTATAAACTACATGCCCAAATTACATTTACTAGATGAGTTATAGAACTTTATATGGATATTGAATTGAAAAAAAAAGCATTTAACAGGACTTTAAGAAAAGTCTCAATAGACAATACTTTTCTGAACTAATGGTAACTAATGGTATATTTTATTCCTGATCTGTTACAGCCTTTTGGGGGGCGAGGGGGGTCATGCATAATTAGTAATAAGAAACATAAAGACTTGGATTTCTAGAAATCGACAGTTTTAAAAGCAATGTTACAACATTTTAGCTTTTGATTTGTCTGGTTTGATTCATCATATATCACATATTATAATACTATTTGAAAGTTTGGGGACATTATTTTTTTTCACATTTGCATAAAATGGCTTATAATTTTTCTTTGCAAGTCATAATTAATTTTAAATAGCTTTTTACCTATTGTATGTAGTGGAT
This sequence comes from Heterohyrax brucei, assembly GCA_028571685.1. Classification (NCBI taxonomy): domain Eukaryota; kingdom Metazoa; phylum Chordata; class Mammalia; order Hyracoidea; family Procaviidae; genus Heterohyrax; species Heterohyrax brucei. Next base: position 82,072,104 of record CM053144.1, read on the forward strand.
TGTTTTTAGAAATCTGCCATTTTTACTGAAAATCTCATAGGATTATAACAAATTACTTTTCTGACATGGAAAATCTTGACCTATAAATAATTTCAATGCTGTATCTTACCTCTATTTTAGTAGTTTTCTTGAAAGAAAATTCACATCTTACAAGCATTTAAATATTTGAAATAACATGACTTCCTTATTGTAAATGACATTTCCTGTTTTATGTTTGTTTATTCCCCTTTCTTTCTTAAAATATTTATTTTAAATCAAGATGTTTTGACCAAAACTTGTATTACATGGAAAGATATTTCCTTCTAGATTAGGTGTTATTGTTGTTGTTGTTACTTTTTAACTTTTTAAACATGTTTAGAGCTCCAAATTTTAACTTAAATTCTACCTTAGTGAGTAAAAGAAATAAAAATAAAGCCATATATAAAAATATATTAATGATTAATATATTAAATATATTACTACTCATAGAAAAAGATGGAAAGGCTTTCCAAAAAAACAGTGTTTTGCATGTATAAGTCACACAACAAATGATTATAATTTGGCTTTATATTCCCTTATAAACAATTTAGGTTAATTTTAAAAATTGATTTAATTTGATCTGTTTTAGGGCATCCTATTAGTGCAGTGGTTAAAGAGCTCTGCTATTAATCAAAAGATCAACAGCTTGAATATAGCAGCCACTCCACAGGTAAAGAATTATAATGTAATGCACAAACATCCAGAGATAGAAAACCAAAACAAAAGAGCACATTTGCCATTTCTCAAGCTGAAACATTAAAGCTTTGAGCTGCAATATTGAGGGATTCTAGTAGAAAATATTAAATAATGTGGGAAACATTAAAAGACAATGGAAACACCATACAGTGTCACTGTACCAAAAACAATTGTCAACATTGAACCGTGTCAGGAGGCAATATATTAGCAAGAGCAGACAGTACTAAAAGAAGAAGTCCAAGCTGTACTAAAGGCATTGTCAAAAAAAAAAAAAAAAAGGCTCCAAGAATTGACAGAATATTAGTTGATGCGGTTCAACAAACAGACGCAGCCCTCGAAGTGCTTGGTTATGCCAAAAGAATTTGGAAAACAACTACCTGGCCAGCCAACTGAAAGTGATACACATTTATGCCCATGCCAAAGAAAGCTGACCCAAATGAATGAAGAAATTCTCAATCTCATTATTATTACATAAAAGTAAAATTTTGCTGAAGATCATTCAAAAGGAGCTGCAACAGTACATTGACAAGAACCTGCCAGAAATTGAAAGCAGATTCAAAAGGGGACATGAAACCAGGGATATCATTGCTGGTATCACATGGATGCTGGCTGGAAGCAGAGAATACCCGAAACAAGTTTACTTGTGTTTTATTAACTATGCAAAAGCATTCGACTGTGTGAATCATACAAATTATGGATAACATTATGAAGAATGCAATTCTAAAGTAATTGTATTCCTGAGAAACCTGTATAGATCAAGAGACAGTTATTTGAAGAGAACATGAGAACACTGTATGGTTTAAAATCAAAAGAGGTGTGTGTCAGGGCTGGATCCTTCTACTGTATTCGTTCTGCATGCTGAGCAAATAATTAAAGAAGCTGGACTAGATGAAGAAGAAAGGGCACTGAGGCTGGAAGAAGACTCATCAACAACCTAAACTGTGCAGATGGCACAACCTTGTTTGCTGTAAGTGAAAATGTCTTGAAGTATTTACTGATGAAAATCAAAGACCACAACTTTCAGTATGGATTACCTCTCAATGTAAAGAAAACAAAAATCCTCAGAACTGGACCAATAAGCCACAGCATGATAAAGAAGGAAAAGAATGAAGTGTTCAAAGATTTCATTTTACTTGGATTTACAATCAATACTCATGGAAACAGCAGTCAAGAAACAAAAAGGTGCATGTCATTGGACAAGTTTTCTGCAAAAGACTTCTTTACAGTGTCGAGATACAAAAATGCCACCTTGATGACTAAGGCGTGCCTGACCCAGGCGGTGGTGTTTTCAGTCACCTTGTATGCGTGGGAATGTTAGACAATGAATAAGGAAAACTGAGAAACAATTGATACTTTTGAATTATAGAGGTGAAGAGTACTGAATATACCATAGCTTGCCAAAAGAATGAACAAATCTCTCTTGGAAGAGGTACAGTCAGAACATTCCTTAGAAGCAGGGGTAGCAAGATTATGTCTCACATACTTTGGAAATGTTATCAGGTGTCTCGAGAAAGACATCATGCTTGGTAAAGTGGAGAGTCAGCAAAAAGAAGACCCTCGACGGGACAGACTGACATAGTCACTGCAACAATGGACTCAGGCGTAACAATGATTATGAGGATGGCAGATGAGTGAGCAGAGTTTCTTTCAGTGGTACTTAGGATCACTATGAATTGGAACTGATTCAGTGGCACCTAACCACAAGAACAACAACAAAAGTCACTCTGAAGGAGAAATAGGGAGCTGTCTACAGCCATAAAGATTTACATCCTCAGAAACCACATGGGGCAGTTCTACTCTGTCCTATAGGGTCACTATGAATTGGAATTGACTTGATGGCAGTCATTTGGTTTCCTTTTTGTCTCCCTTCTAAATATAATTGTCTACTCATCTTTTCCCTTATCTACTGGAGGGAAAAAATGAACTAGGAAAAATGAGTAAGAAACACTTACTGGTTTTGTTCTTTCGAACGTACCAATTCTAATGATAATCAGCTTCCTCATATCTTTGCTTTGATATAAAAAAAAAAAAAAACCTAGAACATTAAGTCTCAAAGGATGTATTTGGAAAAAATGGTCAATTCTATGCTAAGCATAAAAGAACAGTTAGAAAAATATTTCCATCCACTAACTACTCTCAGAAACAACTTTGTTTTTCAGGCTTTCTGTTAGTGTCATGATTCTACATTTGAGATGTGATTTTTCTCTCTTAAACTTAATTTAATACAAGAATAAATTATTGGTAAAAATTCCCAAAGCAGTTCTTAAAATCTCAGGCATAACATTTAGTTATAAACCAGTTATTGTATTTGAGAATTTATGAAAAAATTGTAAGACATTAAACTGAGTGATTATTAAACTTTGGTGTTATCTAGTAGATCAGTAAAACTGTGTTGTTATAATAAAATACTTTTCTAGTAAGTATTGGTATGTCTTTGTCTATTTCCTGACTCCTTCTAGGATTTATATGTGCTGGGATAATTCAAAGATGTCTTCTTTAAGGGCAGACATTTTTGTTCTTTGATGGTTTCTATAGAAAAAGAATAACCCATGTTTCTATGCACTTTTTAAGTTATAAAAGAAAGCTTTTGATTTTAATATTCAAAAACTTAATTTAGATGACAACATTTTGAGAGGCAATCATTTGGAAAATGTTTGCTTTATTTTACATTTTTTAACGAACACGTATGGATTAGTTTTAATTTATAAAAAAGTTAGAAACCAATGAGAAAAAAGAAAATCAAATCAGTTGGAAACTTGTTTTGAAATAATAAACTGTGTAACCATTCACTTAAATGTCATCAACAAGAAAAAAATTTCAACTTTTCTAATGTTATATTCCTTTGTAATAAAATGTATAGGGTTTACTATTGGTTTTCTCGAATAGGAGGAAATCGTGATGGGCATTGAACAAACCCTGAAGGAACAAGTTAAGATACGGGAGTCAGTGACCCAAGTGTCCCTGGTCCCACTTTCACTGCATTACCATCTGTTCCCAGCCTGTACCTAAGGTCTTCTGGGAAGTTTCTTATGATCAGTTGACTAGGGAAGAGAAAACACGGGCCTGGGTTACGGATGGATCTACATGATACACAGGCACCACCTGGAAATGAGCAGCTGCAGCGGTGTTGCCCCTTTCTGGAATTCCTCAGAAGGATGATATTGAAGGGAAATCCTCCCACTGGGCACATCAAGTACCTGGTTGTGCATTTTGCTTGGAAGAAGAAATGACCAGATGTACAACTACACATCCATCGGTGGTTTGGCTGGAATGCCAGGGACTTAAAAGGAATATAATCGGAAAACTTATTACAATGAGGTCTAGGAAGAGGTTTGTTGATATACCTCTCTGAAAGGGCAAAGACGTGCAGTTATTTATGTCTCACATGAATGCTTGTCAATGACTGAGCTCAAAAGAGAAGAATTTTAATAATCACTTAAAGATTATTGAATTTGGCAAATTTTGTCCTATTAATTTTTACAAAAAGAATCTTGGAAATTTTGGGGACATTATTCTTCCGCCTCCTCCCCCGCAATCACATTTGCCTTAGGAAAGGTTGTCCCGCAGCTTGCTGGTGTTCTCCTCATTTTCTTCCTCAGTCTTTTCGTCTTTCTTTTATTTAGAATATTTTTGTTGTTGTATTGAAGTTCACTAATTTTCTCTTGAAAAGTCTAATCTATTGTTAATTCCATTCAATGTATTTTTATATCTAGAAATTGAATTTTTAAATATATCCCATGTCTTTACCTAATAATACGTTCTATTTTTTCTTACAGATTCTTAATGTAAGGAATACAGTTACCACAGCTGTCTGAACGTCCTTTAACACTATAGTTATCTGTATCATTCCAGGGTCTGTCTCTGTTTGATGATTGGTTTTATCTAGATTCTTTTACTGTTTTATATTTTAGTTTATTTCATGTTTACATGCCTAGAAAATTCTGATTAGTTAGAAAACTTCACAAGTTTTGTTTTGCTAGGTACTGGATATTGGAAACAAATTTTTGTAACTTTTTTTTTATTATGACTGAGTGAAAATGTACATTCCCATATAAATTTACATGCCCACCTCAATGCAGTTTCCACTGCTCTCCCTGCCTGGTGACAGCACACTCTCCCTCTCTGCTCCATACATGTCTCATCCTCCCAACAGTCTCCTTTCCCCTCCCCTCCACCCACTCTCCTTGCTTTAAGCTCTATCTGGAAGAACTGCACCAGTCCAAAGCTTATTTTCCCATATTATTCAGCCAATACTTTCTGAGTACTGAACTCAACGTCCCATACATGTTTAAGGTATTTTTACTCAAGTTAGTAGGAAAAAGAAATCTTCCCATCCTTGTATGAGCTCTATGAACTTTTTTACCTACTTATTTTGGGTGTTTCTTTTCCTGACTTTGGGTAGTTTCTTCACATGTTGAGTGGTCAGCATTCAGCTCAAGACTCAAGCGGGTCTCCATGTAGATCTCCAGAGAGCTCTCTCTTTCTCTCTGCAACTTTTTTTTCTCTTTGGTACTTTTTCCCAGGAACTCTAGTCACTACTGTCTTTTTGACCTCACAACGCTTTGTTCTCAACTCACACTAACCATCTGGCTCTCCTTGGTGTACTATTCTCAGGAAACACTGGAAGATTTCCTGAGATTATAACACACACCTCATTTCTTTCTACTCTTTCACTCTCTTTATTGTCAGATGCTCCATACTTGGAAATCAATACTTCAGATATCTGCTTAGTTTTTTTTTTTTTCCTTTTCATAATAAATGTTTTTCCATCTTGGACAGAAACTGAAATAGCATTAATAGGTTACAGCCTTAGTAGATATTGAAATGGTAGCCAAAATCTACATGAATGAGAAGCAAAAAGCCTAGATAGTTTAACCAAAGGTTCAAGAAACAGATATCCAAACTTACACAAACTATTGTAGAGCTCATATGAAATATGGTACAGCATAGAGAAAAAGATAAATCTAGTTAATCAAGTCTACAAGTCAAGCATAATATTAAGTCCAAGAAAGAATAAGGACAACACAATAAAATAACTTAATGCCAAGCCAAGCCAAGTGCCGTCGAGTCAGATCCGACTCATGGCGACACCTACTAATTTAGGAACAAAAATGTTACATGAAATATTTGAAAATCAAGGCCAAAGGTATATCAAGTAAATAATACATTTTTGTCCAAACAGGATTGATCCAGAAAGGCAATAAAGGTATCACACTAGAATTTTATACATGGACATCCAGAAAATAAGAGAAACGATCTTGTAGAAATGCCGTGTAAAACAGCATCAAATATTTTATGATACATAGCTGATTTCTTAAAGGGAAGAACATTTCCAAGTGCCAGAAATAAGAAAGCTACTCAAAGCTGAAGCTGTAAAAATAAATCAAATTCTTAGTAATCAAAAAGAAATTGTAACTACATGTACATGTGGAGGTCGGCGATTTTTACTTTTGCAGAAGTTTGTCTTCTATTGTGGATCATAGTAAGAAACAGTGTACCCCCAAGAGAAGGTACTTTGTTCTAATTTGTACAAAGTTGCTATACAGGCTTAAGGTGATTTTGTTTGGGGGACTAGATAGGTCATGCAGTATTTTGTAAATCATTTTAAAGAGCCTTTTTAACTCTTAGGACACAGATGAGTTACTAAACTTTTTAAAATTTATTTTTATTGTAGATTAAGAGCAAGTTTGCAGTCTATATCACATTGCCATATAAGACTCAGAACTTTTGTTTCTATTCTATTCTAGCTGCCCTCCCTGCCCCCACATGACAGCATGCTTCCTCTTTTCTTTGGAACTTCCTATGACCTTTTCACCAAGGTCTGGCCTTCCTCACCAAATCAACTGGCACCAGGGAAATGTCCCTCAGACAACCCGTGTACATTTTTAAGGTTTGTTCACCTCCAATATCACTCTATGTTTTGTATGATCCAGGTCAGTCTTTGAGGAGCTGGCCCCAATTCCAGATGCAGTTTGATGTTAGAGAGTCCAGGGGCCATCCTCCCAGGAGCCCTCCTTTCAGAAGCACTATCAAATGTGATCTTTTAATAGAGTTCTAGCTCTGCCCTCTAATCCATCACCCACTGTGTCAAGAGCTCCATTCTGCCTACACTCTCCGAGTTGTCATTGGTGATGGCCATGCACCATCTAGTTCTTCCAGTAACATGCTGAAGCAGGTTATGGCTCATAAGGCCCCATCTGGTGGGTTCATATTTTTCTCTTTTTCTTGATATCCTCCATTTGCCTTAGGTCCAAGTGGACTGGGATCATTTGGTGCTATTTAGATGGTAGCCTGCTATCTTGTAAGACCCTAGTCTCCACTCACCCAAACGGTATGTGGAGCAATATGTTGAAAGACGGAGAGAAAAATCCTTGGGTATACCAATTAGTCTGGATGTCCCCTGAGAGCATGGTCCCCTGATCCCATGGTCCCCTGCTTCTCTGTTCTTCCAAAGAGATAGTCCACATTAAGGGGAAAATCTGGTTTTCAAGTTCAGTATTTGTGGGTACCCCATTTCTAGTGCATGCTGGCATAGCCTATACCCATGCTTAATCCTAACCTCTATCTAATTTGTAAAAAATTCCCTCTCTCTCCCTGCCCCCACCCTTGTAACTATCAAATATTAATTTCTACCATGCTTAAATGATTAGTTGCATTCTTATAATAATGGTCTCATGCAAAATTTGTCCATTTGTGTCTGGCTAATTTGGCTCAGCATAATTTCCTCTAGATGGTCCCACCTTGACAGGTATTTCTCTAAGCCATCATTGTTTCTTATCATTGTGTAGTATTCCATTGTATAAATATACTAGTTTGTTTAACCATTCATCTGTTGATGGGCGTCTAGGTTGTTTCCAACTTTTTGATATTGTGGAAAGAGCTGCAATAAACATTGGTGTACAAGTATCCACTTGAGTGGTGTTTGTTACTTCTTTGGGATATATTCCAAGGCATGGGATTGCTAGATTATGTGGTATTTCTTTTTCTAGTTTTTTTAGAAAGCACCAAATCGATTTCCATAGTGGCTGAACCGTTTTACAGTCCTACCAACAGCGTAGAAGAGCTCCATTCTCTTCACACCCTCTCCAGTATTTATTATTCTGTGTTTGTTTGGATCATTACCAGCTTTGTTGGGGTCAGATGGTACAAATAAGGAACAAAGAGGGAAGCCTCACTATTCCTACTACACTGCCACTGTAGTCAAGACAACCTGGTACTGGCACAAAAACAGACACACAGACCAATGGAATAGAATCAAAAATCCAAATATAACTTCATCCACTTATGAGCAGTTGACATTTTGATAAAGGCCCAAAGACAGTGAATTGAGGTAAAGACAATCTCTTCAACAAATGATGTTGGCATAATTGGATATCCATTTGTAAAAAAAAAAAAAAGAGAGAGAGAGAGACAAGATCCTGAGCTTACATCATGCACAAAAACTAATTCAAAATGGATCAAAGACTTAAACATAGAAGCTAAAGCAGTAAAACTCTTGGAAGGACACATTGGGAAGACTCTGGAAGCCCTTACCCATGGTATCAACAGTCTACCAAAAACCAACAACCTACAATCATCAGAAACAAAAATAGATAATTGAGAACTCTTAAAAATTAAACCATTAAGCTCCTCCAAAGCCTTCATCAAGAGTAAAAAGACTACCTACAGATTATGAATCAATATTTTCCCATCATGCTTCTGCTGCTGCCTAATCTCTTTAATCTATAAGATACTGCAAAACTTCAACAAGAAAAAAACAAACAACCCAGTTTAAAAATGGGCAAAATGTCGTGAACAGGCATTTCACCAAAGACATACAGGTCACCAACAAGTACATGAGGAAATGTTCACAATCTCTAGCTATCACAGAAATCTAAATATTTTTGAGAAGGGATAATGACATAATCAGGTCTGCAATTTTCAAATAACATTTTGAAATATAGATGTGTACATATACCCACAATATTAGCAAGGATCAAAGTGTGTATAAGTAAAACAACTATGATGCTATTACAGTAATTCAGATGAAAGATGAATGTAGAAAAACAAGTAAGAAAAGCAAAACTTAGGAAACAGTGACTAGATTTTGTTGAAAGATTGGCTATAGTAAATAAAAATAAAAAAGTTATTCAAGATTACTAAGAATTACTCTATTCTAGAATGTGATTAGGTTAAATGAGTTGTGAAGATTGGAAAATCAAGTTTGAAAATACAGTCATGAGTACCTTTTTGTACTTGATGACATTAAGATGGTTTTAGGCTATCCAAGAGAAAATTGCCTAGTGAAAGCTTAGATTTATGGACCCAAGCGTGAGATAGAAATGTGACTCATCTATGTCTTATGGTGGCTGAATCTGTAGGTATAGACAATTTTAAAACCTGCCAAGAACCAAGAATCAAAGTGATTGAATGCCACTGAGAGCTTCAGGAGGAGATAGACTTTGGGAATCCCTTATTGAACTTAATGGCTTAGTGACATCAGCAAGTTTTTTTTTCAGGGGAGTTTTGGAACGAGGAAGTAGATTAGGTGAGGTTGATTTGAGAGGCAAATGATTGGAAGGAGGAACAAGAATCTGGTAATAGTGACAGCCACAGGGGAGAGAAAGTAAATGACTGGAAATTTAGAAAGACAGGAGGACCTTTTCTTACTGTATACCTTTTACACCTTTTAAAATTTGCACACTACATAAGTATAAGAAACTGCAAAAAGTGGTAAAATACAGAAGTACAAGCATAAATACATGTTTGCTTGGTTAAAATGCAAATATCTCAATTTATACAAGGTGCACACAATGTTTAAATCTATTTGGTGACTTCTGAAATTATACTCCTTGACAAGTAGATGAAAGACTGTGTTTGGTTGGTTGGTTTTGTTTTCATAAAGTAAGCGCACAGCTGTGTGTTTTTAGTAGTCAACTGCACTGGCAATATGCTAACTGCAGGACCCAGTGACCAAAGGGGGGGGATTTATCCAGGAGGCCATTTCAGATCTTCTCAGAAATGAGCAAAAAGTGACATACCTGGAGTCCCTTTTCTGGCCTGGAAAATGTTTGGACTATGGATTTCTGAAGCAAAGAAGGGAACAGTTACTATGGTCACAACAAAAGCCACATCAAATACATGTACAGATGCACCAATACATCCACATGTATGTAACACAGAAACTAAACAACACTGAGCTTGGACCTGTAGTTCTTTATGAGCCTTCTAAGATAAAATAGCAAAGAAATATACGTGTAGATAACTTATTGAAGTGACTCAGAAGACACTGTGAAGCACATTTTTAGTCTTATTTGCCAAGTTTTTAAAACTGAAATTTTAAAGATGTTTACTGAAATGGCTTCGTTCACAATTAATAATTTTGCAAGTAATACTGTATTTTTAAGTCAATAATGTATGCATTCTGTGGTTGTTTGCCAATCACATCCTCCTCTTGCAAGATATTCACATAAATGCTGCTCTGCTGAATTTTTTAACATGTTGCCATAAAAAAGAAAAATAATAAAATTAGCATAGCACTTATATTAGACCATTGTCAAATAATCAAGAATTAAAAAAGACATGGGCCAGTTGCCATTCCTGTTTAAATTATTTTAAGGAATAGTACATTTTAAAGCCTGCTACTTTTTAAATCCTAACAATTCTTATTTCTCGTGAGTCCTCTGCTGGTTACCGTTAAGGCATTCATTGTTTCTCAGGAGGGAGACAGAGCCAGAGGGAAGTGAGAAAAAAGTTTTAGGCAGCTTTATATTCAGTATGTAATCATTAATAGCCAGAAAAGAACACAAATAGACTTGAAAATGAAGATTTCTTTCACAGAAACCAGAATTTTGAGTTTGGAAAGAATATAGGTTGGGGTGTTCTAAGCCTGAGGAAGAAGAATGCAAAAACTGAGCGATGGGAGGCTTGCTGGCATGCAGGGATAATGGCTCTTTTTGCAGGCTGCACAAGATGAATTGGGAAAGAAGCGCTGGAGTGATACTGAGACAGGCAGGAGCTCCACCCCACCCCCACCTTGGACTGACAATCAGATTTTCGCCTTCCTTTCTACACTCCCACAAAGAGGAGCCCTGCCTGTTCTGCAGAATTAGTTGCTGGCCTCAGTGCCAGACAGGGGAGGCAGAAGCCACAGGTACAGAAGTTCGCAGCCTGGGAATCCTGTACCTGATTTTGAATGGAAGATGTGGCTTTGTCCCGTTAGGCAATGCTGTCATCAGGGCTCCAAGGAGGGCGGAGCTAGAAGGTATGGGTGTTTAAGGGTTTGAGGGATGTGGGGAGGACAATTGTGAGAGAGAGAAGACTGGCAGGAATGCTCTCATCCTGTCATTGTGCATTAATTGCACTGTGTCATCAGTTTGGAAACCCCATGGCCTAGTAACTGGTTAAGTGCTACTGTAGCTAACTAAAAGGTTGACAGTTCAAATCCTCTAGGTGCTCCTTGGAAACTCTATGGGGCAGTTCCACTGTGTCCTACAGGTTGGCTGTGAGTCAGACAACTCAGTGGCAGTGGATTTTGGTAGTGAGATTACATGTTACACAATGACTGAATAACTAGCAGCCTGAGGACTGAAGCTAATCTGAGTGAATAAAGGACCTCAGCGAAGATCAGCAGAGCCCTGAGACCCAGACTGCTGTTGTCTGAGTTCATCTGGATTCAACTATGTCAACCCAAAACCGAAAACCAAATCTACTGCCATCGAAGTCAGTTCCAACTCTAATTACAGTTTAGAATTTTTCTGTGCTGTCCTTGGAAATGGGAGATGCAGAGACAAGTCAATTTCAGTTGTGAAAAATATGTATAAATTTCTTCTCCTTGGCAGTTCAAATCTACCAGGAGCTCCTTGAAAATTCTATAGAGCAATTGTATTCTGTCCTGCAGGGTCACTGTGAGTCAGAATCCATTCAACAGCAACACTTTCTTTTGGCGTAGCTTGCTATAAAGCATCACATCGATTGCACCTTATTAGAAATCATTCGATTCATGTGAATCTATGCCTTGTGACATTGACCTGAGACAATTCTATTGAAAGTTCAGAAAGATCATGTGTAGTCACAGATTTATAGTGAGATTGTGGAGATTAGGTCGTAACTGATTTCTGTCCATAGTGTCAAAGACCAACAGAAGGTCGAGAACTGTTAATAATCCTGTATTATTCATGTAAATTTCTCCATAAGTTTATACATGAGTGACCTATAGTGAGGCTTTCATGTTTTAAAACTTCAGTAAAGAGAAGCAAAGTTAATAGATACCCAGTTTATTATCCTAGCAATCTAATAGTTAGAATATGAAATTAATTCATTCCTTAGATAATTTAATATCGATTCCCAGTAAGCTAACTCGTTAGAATCACGTACTTGGATTCCTTTGCTTTTTTTTCTCTCCTCCTCCTCCTCAAGTGTGTTTTTGTGCTTTTGTGTCATGCCAGCAACCTGTATTAAGAAAATTCCCTAATGAAACATGTCACTGAATTCATGGTAATAACTCCAATGTCAGTTTAAAAAATAACCGGTTTTCTCTTTAGAGAACACTCCAAATTTTACAGTTGGTCTCTCTTTCTTATCTCACTCCTCTCTCTCTCTGAAACACACAAATACAGACACAGCTGCTAAAAAAATAAGGTCATATTTGTGATCCATCAACTTGATGGCAATGGTTTTGGTTGGTTCTTGACAAGCACGAACTTTGTGTATTCACTTAAATCAACTGTTTTAGAGCTTTTTTCTACCCATCCTTCACCTTTCATGTTTATAAGAGGCTTTAATTTTTTTTGTAACAAGAAAGAAATGTTAAGTGTATTTTGTTTTAATTTTTTAATCACACATTATCTAAATTATAATTCAACATTTATCCTTCCTCCTTGTTTAGGAATACACCCTTACTATGGAGTATCAGAATCAAATTATAAAATAATAAGTCCTATAAGGACTTTTGTATCAAAGTCAAAAGTCTCTTTGATATTTAAAATAAATACTTAATTTTTTTCCTTAAAGAAAGTATGAGTCGCTTGTTTATATCCACATTTGTCATTCTACCAGTGTAGGAAAGTTTTGATTTGTCCTCTAGCAAGTGAAAATGTTCTGTGTGCACTGAGTTATTATTTTGCAAATTCTAATGCTATATACCAGATTTTTCTCCAGTATCTACATCACGTAGGAGATGCTGTTCAGGATCATGATAACTTTCTATCAAGTCAGGTTGTGATTTCAGGGGAAGCTGGTCCAGAAGAATCTGCAGCAGCAAAAACCTGGTCTTAACAAGTCTTACTTACTATTGGCTGATTGAAGCACCTCTTGAAAATTATTGTAAAGAACTGCTCACATGTCTCATGAGGAACTAAGCTTCTTGAAGGAATATTGTCTTACTCATTATGATGCCTTTGGTGTTGTACAAGATACAGAATACAGTAGGTACTTTATAACACAAATATTATCAAAATTTTTAACAATAGCATTTTGTCTCCTCCGAATCAGCACCTGAAAAATTTACATTATGCATGTTCCAAAACATTTTTAAAACTCCATGATTTCAAATATCTTGGTAAATAAAATTTGCTAAAATAATATGTCTATTAATTATAAAGCTGGAAATTCTGATGATGTAGTAGTTAAGAGCTATGTCTGCTAACCCAAAGGTCAGCAGTTCAAATCCACGGGGCACTTCTTGAAAACTCTTTGGGACAGCTCTACTCTTGTCCTACAGGGTTGCTATGAGCAGCATCAACTTGATGGCAGTAGTTTAATTATAAAGCCAAAGCACATGGCATTGTAAAAATATTGGGAAAATTTTTGCTCAAATATTCACAATCCAGTGGAGACACATACAGAGATGTTAATGCAGTGTGATTATAGGTCAATATTAAGTATTTCATAGCCTTGAATGTTTCCCCTTTCTTAGTCCATTACCAAGTTTGAACCACTTTTTTTTTTCCTGTGCAGAAATTGTATGGCTTTTCAGATTTATTCCTGTGTCTTCTTCTTTCCTAAAATATCTCCCATTGACAAGCTCGCCTAGCTGGCTAGTCTGTAAGACTAAGTTCTATTCTTCTGTGATCACTAACTCCCGTCTAGCTGGTCCTATAAACATTGAGTCACTGGCTTCTCTCCCTACTCCATACCATTGTACTTAGATGAACTGCCATCTTGCTGAGCATAGACTATAGTTTCTTGAGTGGTCACCAAGTAGAAGAATGACACAATCCAGAAATTCAACAAATGTCATTCTATGGGGTTGATTCTTGATGAGAGAGAAATGAGAGATAGAAGGGAGACAAGCAAACAGATTTGTCCTCTATTTAATTTTCACACACTAAAGTGTAATCTCTCCTTGTAGTCCTTCCAAAGAAAATCCTACATGTCAACAGATATGAACATGCTTACTGAGTGAGTCTCATTTTTCTCTGCTAATTTTGAAGAAGTGGCCAGTAAAATAATGTGCTGTATTTTTCTTTGACTCATCTCTTTTTTTCTTCACACTCAATGCCCTGGGTTTGCATCCCTCAAAAACAAGGGCTTTAATCCCTGTCTCAGGCTTTGATTTCTAAAGGACCAAGTCTAAGAGTATTTAGAAATTAGCACAATAGTGCTTTGTGTTTCCCTAACATATAAAATTCTCACTTTCATAGCACAATGAATCTGCATAAAATTGAAATGGAATTCTGTTTTACCATATTAAAACCTTTATTAAAATTAACTTTTCCTTCCAGAAATCAGTTTATCAGTGAAATTAGTTGTATATTAAGACATTCCTTTCACTTTTCTGTTTTTATGTTTATAGATATGCACATCCACTAAGTTTAGTAGTCTGAAAGTGTAAAACACGAATATACCAGTATGTCTGGCTGGAAACTATTATGAAGGAGACTTTCTACATGTTTAGTTAGAAACCATTTTGAATGATACAATGAAAACTGATTCAGCTTTAAACTTGAATTTTTAATTGTGATATGTTAAATAAAAATAAATGAGGTATATGTCAAGCCAATATAAAGAAATATTTCTTTAAATAGGACAAATACAATACTCAGACAGTACAATACCTTACACTAGAGGTCAACAGAACACTTACTGTGGGTTAAATATTTGAAAAGGGATAGCTAATTTTATGACTACCTATAAATATTTTCAAGCTAGGACAATGATACGGGTAATAAAACATCATATTCGTGATGCAAAGCATTCACCTACATGGGTCAGAAAGGATTTTCACTTTGTCTATCTATTCATCATTTCACTTTTTTGTGATGTGTAGGGGTTACTTTCCCAAGCATAAAAGCACTCGTAGATCGAGATACATTACAGAACAAGGAAAAAGAAATTCGTAACATTTACATTACTTCTGAATACAATAACAAATGAACTAAATTAGCTGTGAAGGTCAGTCTTATCATGTGGGATGGTTGAACTATACCATATAATTTTTTTAATATTTCCCCTCTATTTTATTGATGCCCTCTCACCATTTTGCTTTGTTTTTTAATAAGATGTTTATCTACACCATTTAAACTAGATGAGAGACATGGAAAAAAACAGGTTGACCTGATTTTGCAAAAAAAGGAAGACTTGTTACTTCTGCATGTTTAGAGATAATACTGTAGTAAATGAAGGTAGTGACCAGAATATAACATTTAATAAAGTGTTTTTAATCAAGTCAAATTAATAGCAAAATTAGTAACAGTAATAAAAGTGTGCTGAATATCTCTCATTTTCCCTTCTGTCTTAGGCTGTGTTTTCCAGAGAAGCAAAAACTGGTAACACATGTAAATATATACAGAGAAATTTATGTCAAGAAAACAGCTCATGTGATTGTAGAGGCTGAAACACCCCAAGTCTTGGATCAGGATAGAGGCCTCTCCCAATTTACACAGCCATGGAAGCTGGCAAATGCAAGGTTAGCAGGTCAGAGAACAGGGCTCCTGCTCACTGTGAAGGTCCACGAATCCCAAGGTGGCAAGCAAGGTTGCACAATTTCCCTGGATTCATGTAATTTAGCTGCAGGGGCTGGTAAGCCCAAGATTGGCAGGTTGAGAAACAGTACTCATACTCACAGGCTGTGAAGATGGATGAATTCCAAGATCAACAGATAAGCGATTAGCTCAAGTCTCAGGAACCTGAGGTTAGAGGACAACAGAGAAGCAACTACTGGATCCAAAACAAGCTCCAAAAACCTCGGCAAGTTGAACAGGAAGGAAGTAGGAAGCAGAAGGCAAATAGATGAAGGCTGAAGGGGAGGTAAGCCACCACAGGCCCCACCCAGCCAGTACCATTCAACATATTCCATTATGGGGGTGATCACAACATTGTACAGCTGATAAAACACTGAGAATCGTGGTACAGCCAATTTGACACACATTCTTAACCACCACAGTCCACTCTCTGTCAACTTGGCTTTTGGACACATCTCCCCATACCATACATAATCTCCCAGTAATACAATTCCAAAGTCATACTTGTGCCTAACATGATACAAATAACACATGTACAACCAAAAATACACTAACCCCATTTACATGTTATATTTTACAAGCAAAGAAAACAAAAATATCTGATGCACACACACACACAAACCAAAAATACTCATAAGAGTTACAGTCCTTGTTTCCGCAACTGGACCCAAACCTTTATTCCTAAAGGGTCTGGGCCATTAGTTCGGTCAAAATCAGGTTACTGCAGCTTTCCATTGACTTTAATCACAGGACACAGTAGTACTAAGAGGTACCATAAGGGATCTCCTGAATCCAGACATACTCTTCTGCAATTCCATTATGTAATATCAGTCTGATGCCCTCTTGGTAATCAAGATCAACCATACCAGCAAGTATAGCAACTCCCTTCTTTGTTTGTTGATCAAGAGGCATAAGAAGCCCAGTGTGGCCTTGTGTAATTTTTTAGTTTCCAGTTCAATGGAATTAATGGTGTGTCTCCAGATGGGAACATTTCTCCTTTTGTAACTAAAATTTCCAGACCTTCACAGCACAAAGACACATGCACAGGAAGCCAAAATCCTACAAGTGGGTCACTAAGGGTAACAAAAAGTGGTGCCACTTCCACTTCTACCCCTTGATTCCTGGACTCATGAATCCTAGCTATGGGAGAAACAACATCCAATATTGGATGCTGGTTTAGAGCATATACAGCCTCCAAGGAACACTGTATCAACCTCACAAGGTATTGTCACCCAGAAGGCATTGTAATTGTGTCCTTAGGAGGCCATACTATCATTCTGTCAAGCCAGCTTCTTCAGGATGATGAAGAACACAGTAGGATCAGTGAATTCCAGGAGCATGATCACATTGCTGTAAAACAAATCCCCTGATCAGAAGTAACGCTGTGTGAGATACCATGACAGTACATAGACATTGCGTAAGTCCACAGATGGAGATGTTGATAGAAGCATGGTGTAAAGGGAAGGAAAATCCATACCCAGAGTTTATTCTAGTAAGGACAAAATGCTAACCTCTCCATGATAGAAGTGGTTCAATGTAATCAGTTTGCCACCATGTCACCAGCTGATCACCTCAAGAGATAGTATGATTATCAGGGAATCAGAATTGATCTCTGCTGGCAGATCAGGCATTCAGCAGTGGCTGCAGTCAAGTAAGCCTTGGGGAATGGAAGTCCATGTTTCTGAGCCCATGCATAATCCCACCCCTGCCACAATGGCCACATTTTTCATGAGACTATTGAGTAATGATGGGATTAGCTAGGGAAAGAGAATGATTGGTTGCATTTGTACTTGATTGTTAAACTCACCCTCTGCTGAGGTCACCCTTTGGTAAGCATTCACATGAGATGCAAATATCTTTTCTGCTTTAGCCAAGTCAGGGAAGTCAAGCCACATACTTCTTCTTTACAAATCCTTGTCTCTAGTTTTCCAATCCTGTTCATTCCAAGTCCCTGACAATCCAGCCAAACTATTAGCTACAGCTCATGAATCAGTATACAGTCACACACCTGGCCATTGCTTCTTCCAGGCACAGTAAACAATCAGGGAGTATTTCCCTTCACCACTGTCCTTCAGGGAGTTCCCAGAAATGATTTTAGTGCTGTCATTGTTCACTCTCAAGTGATGCCCATACATCACACAGAATTATCTATAACTGGGCACGCCTTTTCTCTTCTTCAGTCAACTGGTCATAAGGAACTTCTTAGAAGACCATATGTGCAAACTTAGAGATGGAAGATAATGTGGCAGGAATGAGACCATGGGAATTTGGACCACTTCCTCACAGAATTTACTCGTACCTGTACTTTCTGCATGCGCCAAATCTCATAGAGACCACTTTCATTTAATTACGGAGTGCTGCTGTGCATGTACAACTTTATGACTCCGTGGGTCAGACAGCACCCAGTTCACAATGGGAGACTCAGGATGCTTTGTGACCTGGTGTCCCACAGTTAAGTGTTCAATCTTTACCAAGGCCCAGTAACAAGCTAAAAGCTATTTCTCAAAAGGAGAATAGTTATCTGCAGAGGATGTCAGGGCTTTGCTCCAAAATCCTAAGAGTCTGAACTGTGATTCATCAAAGGGACCTGGCATCTCTGTCTTCCACAGACACTTCAAGTACCATTAGCTCAGTAGATCATATGGCCCAAGTGGTGGAGCAGCTTGCACAGTGCCCTGATCATATTACAGAGCCTTCTCTTGTTCTGGGCCCCAGTCAAAACTAGAACCTTCCAAAGTCACTTGGTAAGCAGGCAAGAGCAGTACACCCAAATGAGGAATTTGTTGACTCCAAAACCCAAAGAGGTCCCATAGGTGCTATGTCTCCATTTTAGTAGTAGGAGTAGCCAGGTTCAGTTAACTTATCCTTTACTTTAGAAGGAGTATCTCAACACATACCACATTACTGGACTCAGAAATATCACTGAAGTGGAAGCTACCTGAGTCTTGGTGGGATTAATTTCCCACCATCTGGCATTCAAATCGAAAGCCTGATGGTGTAGTGGTTACGTGCTATATCTGCTAACCAAAAAGTCAGTAGTTCGAAACCACCAGGCATTCCTTGGAAACTCTATGGAGCAGTTCTACTCTGTCCTATAGGGTCACTATGAATCAGAATTGAGTCAATGGCAGTAGGTTTGGTTTTTGGTTTAGCACTCAACTGTTTGACTAATAATTCCTGAATCATTGACATTTATTCTTTACTGGGTCAAGTCAACATAATGTCATCAATATAATGGGCTAGTGTGACATCTTGTGGAAGCAGAGGCAATCAAGTTACCTGTGAACTAATTTATGATGTAGAGCTGAGAGTTGATGTAGCTCTGAGCTAGGCAGGTGAAAGCATATTGCTGGCCTTGCCAGCTAAAGGCAAACTTCTTCTTGTGGTCCTTTGAAACAGTTATGGGAAAAAGACATTAACCAAACTAAGTAGCTGTATACCAGGTACCAGGAGATGTATTAATTTGTTCAAGCAATGCAACTACATATGGAACAGAAGCTGCAGTTAGGGTTATCACCTAGTTAAGCTTTTGATAATCTACTGTCATTCTCCAAGACCTGTGTGGTTTTTGCACAAGCCAAGTAGGAGAGTAGAACGGGAATGTGGTGGGAATCACCACCTCTGCATACTTCAAGTCCTTGATGGTGGCAGTAATCTCTGCAATCCCTCCAGGAATGCTGTATTGCTTTTGGTTTATAATTTTTCTAGGTAAGGGCAGTTCTGATGGCTTCCATTTGGCTTTTCCTACCATAATAGTCCTTACTCCCTTTGTTAGGAATCCAATATGGTGTTCTGCAAGTTTCTGAGTGTATTTATTCTAATTAAGGTTCAGAGAAATCACTACAGGATGGGTTTATGGATCCACTGGACCTACTGTGAGATGAACATGAGCCAAGACTCCATTAATAACCTGAACTCTATATGCCCCTATTGTGACTGGTGGACCACAGTGATGCTCCAGGTTTTCTGGAATTAGTGTCAGTTCAGAGCGAGTATCCAGCAGTACAAAAACTTCTGATTATTTACTTTTTCCCAATGAACAGCCATTTACACAAAAGGCTGCAGATGCCTTTAGGGAAGGCTGGGAGAAAGACTAAAAGTAAAAATTTGGGGCAAGGTATTGAAGCCCTTCCTTAAGAAGATCCAGTCTCCCCTTCACTCAAGAGTTTATGGGTCTTTAAATTCACTGAGCTGACTGAGGGACCATGAGTCTGTATTCTGCAGATTCAAGTGAGACTGCTACTCACGTGACCTGCAGTTCATTCATTTGTACAGATGAAATAAACATTCAGTAGGTTTCCTATCTATTTTACTTTTAGGAACACTGTGACTAAGTAGCCAACTCCACAAGTCCATAATAGTCACACAATTCTGATTACTGCTTCAACTCTGCTGCCCATTCAGTATCGTAACCACACCAACCTTATCTTTGTTAACTGAGTACAGCTACCTGGCCACTATTACCACAAAGTCCAAAGCTCCATTGCACTTAGGTGTCTCAACTCAGCTAGGGCAGTTCCCACTGTCAAAAAATAGTGATCACAGCAGTCTTCAAGGATGCTTGAATTTTTTCCTCACAGTTGTAAAAGGTGTGTCCTATGGGCATTCTATGTATGGGGTCTGTAAGTCTAACCTGAAAAAATCCACTCTAGCATGCATATTTCCCTGTGCCCTGTTCCAAAGCAGATCTCTTACTTCAACTTAATTTAGTATAGGCCACCATCTAAACAAGCATGTGAAAGCTAGACAATGAATAAGGAGAACAAAAGAACTGATGCCTTTGAATGTGGTGTTGGAGAATATTTAATGTACCATGAACTGCCAAAAGAACAAATAGATGTGTTCTGGAAGAGGTATAGAGTGGTCACATTCTGCACTTTACCTTTTGAGGTTTGCTAAGACTTAAATCTAACTATAGGTCTAGAAGCCAGAATTGGGTGCATGGAATTCTTTTGAGAACTTTCAGCCTTGTCTTGTAAAGCATGTGCCTCAGGCAATGACTAAGGCAAGGACTCTATAGAGGCAGCCGGGCTAGAGCTAGTCCTGTTAGGTGGAAGAGGTGGCACTAAAGGTTTTTCTGGGAAAGGTGACATAGTACACAGACAAGAACTAATCTCTTCAGATGAGCATGGTTCTTCTGGCAAGAGTGATTTACGGGATTTTAGGGTCTCAATGTCTTCAGACTCAAAACCAAACCCTTTGCTTTCAAGTTGATTTTCACTCATAGCAAACCTATGGACACAGTAGAACTGCACCAGAGTTTCCAAGGAGCGCCTAGTATATTTGAATTGACAATCTTTTGGTTAACAGATGTAACACTTAACCACTATGCCACCAGGATTTCCCCAGTGTCTTCAGTTTCCTGATTATCTGCCGATATATCCATACTCAAAGTTTCAGAATTCCATTTCTTCCCAGTCAATGCCCTTACTTTAAGACAACTCTTGAAGTTGGCTATTATATAGGCATTGTAGTTCAGCCACTCTGACAGTAAGAGTCAGGTTTTTGTTTTCAGTAATAGTAGCTCTGTTACTATAAGAAACAAGGTTTTCTTTCTAAGCTCAATTGGAAGAATTGAGAGCACTTATGCAGCATCGAACTTTGACTCTGAAGCCCTGCGCATATTTCCTTCACCAGTTTGTCTAGGGAAAGTAGGACCAACCAACCAAGTTCCTTATACTCCCCATTCTGACAAAACTGTAGAAAGGTATTATGTATGTGTTCACCCAGAGCATTACTTTTCACCAATATCTTATCTACTAGTGGTGATATTCTGTATATTTTTATTACCACCTCATGCCATGGAGTAACAACGCACTCTTTACCACTAGAAACCTAGTAATCAGTATCTTTAAAAAACTAGCCAGACTTGAGAATGAATTTGGAAAACTCATCCTTACAATTTTGTTTCTCTAGAACAACTTTTGGTACCAAATGTCCTAGGCTAGGTTCTCTAAAGAAGCAAAACCAGTAAAGCATATAATATACGCAGAGAGAGATTTATATGAAAGAAACAGCTCATGCAATTTTATTCGTCAACTTGGCAGGTTACAGTGCCTAGCTTATTGGTCAGTCACTAATCTAGACACTGTTATGAAGTATTTACATGTGATTGAATTAGTAGACTTTAAGTAGATGACTTTCCATATTGTAAGTGGGTCTGACCCAATCGGTTAAAAGAGGGGAGGGGGAAGAGTTTCCCTAGAGAGTAATCTACTTCCTGACTATAAATGGATGTCTTATCAGAATTCCTTTCAACACCCCACTGCCTGTCCTACTAATTTTGAGACACAGACTACTGGAATTTGCAGCCTACTGCCTGACCAACAAATTTCCCATTTGCCTGTCCACAACTGTGTGCACCTACTCCTCAAAAATTAATCAATCTGTCTCCATACATAAGAGATCTGACATATCCACATAATTAATTGTTCTAAGTGCTACATGCCTCTTTGCTGAATATCACTATGGTTACCTTCAAAGTACTCCCCTTGGGAAGCTATGCACCAATGCCAGTGCCTAGTCTACACTTCACAACAATTTTGGGATTCTTTCTGGAATGGCCATTGCTCACGGTGGCAAGTGCCTGAACTTAATTGTAAAGTTGTCTGTGAGGGAGTTTTTAGCCAGTAAACAAATAACTGTACTACAGCACCCTTCCTACTCACCTCACCTGGCCCCCAATGACTTTTTTTTTAATCCAAAGATAAAATACTGAAAGAAAGCTATTTTGATGACATTCAGGACATCAAGGATAGTATGGCAGCTCTGATGGCCATTCCAGAAAAAGAGTTCCAAAATTGCTCCGAAGGGTGGACTGGGCACTGGTGTTGGTGCATAGCTTCCCAAGGGGAGTACTTTGAAGGTAACCATAGTGATATTCAGCAGTGAGATATCCAGCACTTCATCTAGGATGAATTTGCAAACTTAACTGACAGCACTCATAAATGTACACTTGCTGTTGTGTGCCATCAAGTCTATTCCAACTCATAGGACACTACAGGATAGAGTAGAGCTGTCCCACTAAGTTTCCTAGGATTGGTTTATAGGATCAGATTGCCTGGTCTTTTTTCCTGGAGAGTCCCTGGAAGGTTCAAACCACAGACCTTTCAGTTAGCAGCTGTGTCTTAGGGCTTTCCACGTATACTACATTTTAATGCAAATGAAGTATGTTAACAATTTTTTTCCAGCAATGCCCTACATGTGCATTATTTGCATAAAAGTATGGTGCACATGTGTATGCATATATGTATATAAAATGTATATGCATATATATGTACTATATATATTAAATAATGAGCATGGTTCCCTTTTCCTGGTAACCATTAAATGCTTTCCCACTTGTTCTTCTTTTTCAATTTTTTATTCTGAAAACTATTTAATAACAAGGACCATTCTTACCAAACATCAAAGGTATTCTAATGACAACCTATATCCATTGTGGTCAAAATTTGTAGGCATATGATGGCTGTTATATAGTAGGATGGTATTTAAATATCTTAACTTGTAAGTTTGCCTTTCTCATCTCATATATGTTGTTGCTGTTAGCCTAAAGACTTGTCTTCATTTTTTTTCCCCTGAAAATAGAGGGATTGCAACCTAGATATTGAAAAGCTGAGTAGATGTCTTAAGTCAAAGTACGCAAGTCTGAACCAAACTTTTTTTCTTTTTGGCAATAATCCAAAGTTGGAGAAGTAATATACATGTTTGTTTTAGTTTTTAAGTTCTTAAAAGACTTAGCTTTATAAGTTGAAACCTAATGTGGTGGACAAGGAAAACATAATTTAACAGAGAAATTTAGAAGAATGAAACACATAGCTTAAAGTCAAGTCATTTGTTTATGTGAAGACAGTAAAAGCCCTGTGCAAGGAAGGAAAAAAAGTCTGGTGATCAAAGGGAATCTAAGGTTTACATGCTGCTCAAGTCAGGTGGTGCAAACAGTTAACTTACTCAGCTTCTAACCAAAAAATTGGACTTTTGAGTCCAACCTGAGAAGCTTCAAAAAAAAAAGCCTGGTGACCCACTTTCTACTGAAAAAATTGTGAAGCACAATTCTTTGATAGCCATGAGATTACCATGAGTCAGAATCAACTCTATGGTAAGTGGCTGAAGTCTTATATAAACTGCTTATAATCTCTACCTGCACAGATTTTCTGTGAGTGTGATTGTAACCATTCCGCTGATTTAATCTATGTAATTCAACTGCCTTCTCAGAGGCATGAGTGGTTCAGTGGGAGAATTCTCACTCTGCATGCTGAGACTTAGCCAATGTACATCAAGAGAAGCTACAGTTTATCTATGGTTGGAGGCATGTGCTATCATGCCAAACAAGTTGCAATGAGTATTCCAGACATAGATGGACTATAAAGAAAGGCCTCGTTACCTACTTTCCAAAACTAGTCAATGACTAGCCAATGGAGCACAACAGTCTGTGATCTGCAACTGATCATGAAAATGGCCCAAAACCGTAACCATTCTCTCACTCATGAAATTCACTGAAGAAATGAAAACCACTGGTTCCACCAATAAAGAACATTTTGAAGACAAAAGTAAGTTTGCATGATATAGAATATCCTTTTAATAACTCGAAATACTATCCCCAGGGACCATAATTTTAAATCTGGCTGTATCTGTGATTCCCCATTATATTATAAATTCTTTACACATGGTAGCTACTCTGAATATGTTGTTGTTAGGTGCCATCAAGTGGGTTCTGACTAACAGTGATCCTGTGGACAAGAGCAGGAAATACTTCCCAGTCTTGTGTCATCCTGACAGTCACTGTTATGCTTAAGACCACTGTCACAGCTACTATGCCCCTCCATCTCATTGAGGGACTTCCTTTTTTTCACTGACCCTCTACTTTACCAAGCATGATATCCTTCTCCAGGAACTGATCCCTCATGATAATACGGCCAGTGTATGTGAGAAAAAGCCTCACTATCCTTGTTTCTAATGAGCATTCAGAGTGTACTTCTGCCAAGGCTGGTTTGTTCATTCTTCTGCAAGTTTATGTTATATTCAGCATTCCTCGATAACACTGCAATTCAAAGACATCAGTTCCTCTTCAGTCTTCTTTATTCATTATCCAGATGTCATATGGGTAAGGGGTAACTAAATCACCATGGCTTGGGTCAGGCTAACCTTAATCTTCAAAGTGACATGTTTGCTTTTGAACACTTTATTTTTTTAAATTTTTGCATTTAATTTAATGAAAATGTGCATTCCCATATAAATTTGCATGCTCACCTACATGCAGCTCCCACTGCTCTCCCTGTCCGGTGACACACTCCTCCTCTCTACTCCTTGCATGTACTGTCCCCCCAGCAGTCTCCTATCCCCTCCTCTCTGCCCACTCCCCTTCCTCCAGTAAGAGGTCAGCAGGATGATATCTTATAGATGTATAGAACCATAAAATGCCCACAAGATATGATTACTCTATGTCACCAAGTCCCATCTATTGCTGTCCAAAGAGTTGGCCTTCATTGTGATTCATTGACAAGGGTGACATTAGGGCCAGAGGCCATGCTTCCAGGGGAACCCCAAAGACCCTAGACCATTAATTGCGATCTTTCAGTGGAGATCTCAGGATGCATCCCTATTTATTCTTGTGTTGCCAGTGAGACTCAATTTTGTGAGCTCCATCGTGGCTATTACTGGTGGTGGCTGGGCACCAACTAGTTCTTCAAGTCACAAGTCGATGTAGACATCCACTCACATGGTTCTCTCTGTCTTCTGGGTTCTTTCCCCCATGTCGTTTTGGACCTCAGTGGCTTTTGAGCACTTTAAAGAGGACTTTGCAGCAGATTTGACCAATGCAATGTGTCTATGATTTCTTCGCCGCTGCTTCCATGGGCACTGATTGTGCATCTAAGTAAAATGAAATGCTTGACAATCTCAACGTTTTATTCATTTATTGTGATACTGCTTACTGGCCCAGTAGAGAGGATTTTTGTTTTCTTTATGATGAGGTGTAATCTATACTGAAGGTCTTCATCAGAGGTTTAAATCCTCTTCATCAAGCAAGTTTGTGTTATCTGCATAACAGGCTGTGAATGAGTCTACTTTCCAATCTTGATGACACATTTCTTCAAATAGTCCAACTTCTCAGGTTATTTACCCAGTATATAGATTGAATCAGTATAGTGAAAGGATACAACCTTGACACACATTTATTTAACTTTAACCATGCAGTATCTTGTTCTGTTCAAACAACTGCCTCTTATTCTAAGTACAGTTTCCTCATGAGCACAATTAAGTGTTCTGGAATTTCTGCTCTTTGCAATGTCATCCATAATTTGTTATGATCCACACAGTCAAATATTCAATAAAACACAAGCAAACATCTTTCTGGTATACCCTGCTTTCAGCCAGGACCCGCGTGACATCAGCAATGCTATCCCTAGTTACATGTCCTCTTCTGAATCTGGCTTGAATTTCTGGCAGCTCCTTGTCAATATTCTGCTGCAGCTGTTTTTGAATGATCTTGAACAGAATTTTACTTGTGTATAATGTTGATCACATTGTTCAATAATTTCTTCGCTCAGTGGGCTCACCTTTCTAGGCATAAATATGGATACCTTCCAATCGGTTGGTCAGGTAGCTGTCCTCCAAACGTCTTGGCATGAGGAGCTAGCACTTCTAGTGCTGCATCCTCGCAATGAAACGTCTCAGTTGGTATCCCATAAGTTCCTGGAGCTTTGTTTTTCACCAGTACCTTCAGTGCAGCTTGGACTTCTTCCTTAAGTAATATCGCTCCTTGATCGTATTTTTACCTCCTGAAATGGGTGAACAGTGACCAACTCTTTTTGATGCAGTGACACTGTGTCTTCCTTTCATCCTTTTTGATACTTCCTGTGTCCTTTAACATTTTCCCCGTGGTATCCATCCTTCAATATTGCAGAAGTCAGCTGAGGAACAGGAAGATTGTTTTTGCTGAAAATATTGGTTGGTGTGAATATGTTTTACCTTTGTTTACTTGTCTTTCTTGGAATTATGACTATTTTCCTTCTTTAATATAAATGTATTAATACTTCTATAAGCTGTGAATAACTTCTTACCTAAATACTTTAAAGTCTGCACACATAACGTAATGAACCAGATTTATCACTGGACTTGTTTTGAAAAGAAAAAAGAAAGAAAATAAAACTCTTAAAAAAACAAACAAAGAACTGTATATAGGGATAATTTCCAATTTAGCCCTAAATATAATTCTCCCCAGAAACAAGATTGAACAGGAATCTTTTTTAACATTAATTTTCAATAGTAATATTTGTCCTTACACCAAGAGGAATAGCAGCAGTTACAAATTTAAAACAGGCACTGACTTTTTCTAATTAGTACTTTCAAAATATATTTGTGTTTCATACTGATCTAGTACAAGTGACAGCTGTATCATTTCTTTTATTTTTTTCATAATATAGTCCCAGATCTCTAAGGTATGAAAAAATATAGTAAATGTTCACTTTAAGAAACAACTAAGAAATGTTTATAAACATATTTAATACATTATTAAAACAACACATTGATACAGTATTTAATATGTGAAAATGTATATTAACATATACATATAAAACTAAGCATTCTCAGTTAGAATAATAATATGCTAAAAAGTCCATTAAATATGCCATTTCTCCTCCAATGAGTTTTTTTTAAGAGAGATGGACAAAGTATTTTTTGGTTGGTTGTTTAGTTTAAGGTTTTAACTTTCTGATAAACTTGAATAAATTCTTTCTGTTAGTGACTTATAAACTGAAAACTAAAGGTTTGTAGGAACATTAATAAATCCTTCCTTGAAATAGTCAAGGAAGACTAATAGTTAGGAGGCAGTTACATAACAGGGTATGTTCCCTTCCAAGTAATTAAAATGCTTGCCATTTATTATTTCTAAGTATCAAAATAAAATAATATGATGTCTACACAATGCGAAAGAACTAGTCATTTGATTAAAAAGTAATCAAGTTGTTTTAAAGGCTACCACATATGTCTGTCAATAGTTGATAGAATCTATTTTCCCTAACATAAAATATCTGACTAATATCAATGAGTACAACATGTTTCACTGACATTAATTCACATAAATTGAACTGGCTTTTGTTATTCATCTTTCATACACTTCAAGTTTATTAGACATTTCCTATAGAGCTTCACAATACAAAACAAATGGCTGGCACTTTAAATAGCCTGATGATAAAAGCCAAAGGCTCTGTCTTCAAGTCAATTCCAACACAAAACAACCCCACAGACAGAGTACAACTGCCCATAGAGCTTCCAAGGAGCACCTGGCAGGTATGAACTGCAGTTGTTTTGGTTAGCTCATGGAGCACTTAACCACTAGGCCACCAAGATTTCCACCTACAAGTCCCTTTTTTAAGAAACAGTAACAATGGCTTTATTTTTAACTGTTCTAGTTCAGCTTCAATGGTCCTTGCTATTCAAGTTAGAGAATTATTCTAACACGTTTATAGGTAAACTTTATTAGCATCCTGTCAAAAAGTTTACATGATCTCCACAAGAGACCTTTTTTAAATGTTCTCTGTTATTTGTTAGCTGTTTCTATTCAGCTCACTTCTCTTTGAGTGAAAACAACAACACTGCTGTTCATCAAATCTGACTCACAGCCATCCTGCAGGGCGGAGCAGAACTGCCTCACAGGGCTTCCAAGGAGCTACTGGTGGATTCAGCTAATCTCCTTTTGGTTAGCCACTTGATATCTTGACCACTACGGAGCAGCTCCGTTCTGTCCTCTAGGGTCGCTATGAGTCATAATTGACTTGACAGCAACAGGACCGGTTTTGACTGGTTTGGTGCATCTGGTAGATGATGAGTTGTACATTCTGTTTTGTGATTGTTGCATTTGTTTCCAACACCTTAACAACTGTGAGGCATTGTCATAAACTGGTTTGGAACTTAGAAAGGAAGTAAAATCCCTAATTGATGGAAAAATTCAGTACCAAATCAGTTTTCTTTTATATATATATTATTTATATATATTTAATACACATAATATACATTCTTATAGACATATTTACTATACAGTATATATTATATATAAATACATGATATATAATATATATGTTAATAAACTACTCAAGGAAGACTTATCTTACTATTGCATTATAATTTATTTCTTCTTATTGATGTTATACGCAGCAGCTTGAATACACAATGATGAGTGAAATAAATCAATCTCAAAAGGACAGATATTATATGGTCTCTATTTTTATAAAAAGACAATAACAGGCAAATGTATAGAAACCAAAGCTTATTCATGGCTGTCAAGAGGGAGAGAGAAAACGATGGAGGGCAGGGGGAGTTGGTCGTTGCATATGGAGCACAAAGATTCCATTTACAGTGATGGAAAAATTGTGGTGAATAACCCTTGGGGTGCACAGCTGAAAATGTAATTGCTGTCAATAGTTGCTATCAAACCATCTTAAAAAATCAAGTTGGCAGAAAGATCATGTGATAAATACATTTACAATAACAACAGTAAAAAAAGCAGCTGCCGGGGCATCTGATACACGATTAAACACATAGTGTGCTTTGGTTTAGTTTGGAAGTTTAGGTCATGGTTTCATGAGACATCCCAGGTAACATCGTGTTTCGTGGTTCTGCCTCCCTGTTCTTCACTTACTGTCAGGAGACTTAAAAGCTTGCAAGTAGCTACCCAGTTCTCTTATATTCTGCAGCAAAATCTCTTTATGCATACTTCAAGAGAGAGTCTCTGTGTGGCAAAAGGTTCACACACTGGCTCCTAACCAGCGGGGTAGAGGTAGGAGTCCACCCAGAGGTCTTTGGATGCAAAGGTCTGATGATCTACTTCTGAAAAACCAGCCACTGGAAAGCGTACGGAGCACACTTCTACTCTGACATATAGGAGGCTGCCAGGAGTTGCAATGGATTTAATGGCAACTGGTCAGTATTTATAATTGAAGGCAGGCTTCAGTCCTTGCTTCCCCATTGTGGCCATGCAGATTTGGGTGTAGTGGGACAAATGTAGCACAGCTATAGCACAGTCAAAAATAACTTCTAAAACAGCATTGTTGTTATAGCTGTGTGCCATGGAGTCTATTGTGACTTACAGCAAACTTACAGGATAGAGTAGAGCTGCAGGATTGCCAAAGCTATAATCTTTATTGAAAGAAATGGTCAAGTCTTTCTTGCTATGCAGCTGCTAATGGATTCAAACCACCAATCTTTTGCTTTAGCAGCTGAACACTTAATGACTGAGTCACGAGGGTGCCTTTCAAAACAGCACTAAACCAAAAAAAAGAAAAAAACAAACCCACTGCCATTAAGTTGATTCCAACTCATAAGCAACCTTATAGACAGAGTAGAGCTGCACCATAGAGTTTCCAAAGAGCATCTAGGAGATTTGAATTGCCAACCTGTTGGTTAGCAGCCATAGAGCTTAACTACTATGCCACTAGGGTTTCCAAAACAGCACCAAGACTGATTAAATGTGTTATGCTAGATATACACTTAATGGTTCAAGATGCAAAATTTGACCATAATACACAGAAACTTGGAAGAAGGAACTGATTTAGATTAAGTATCTTATACTGATATATTCATAAAAAAAAGGCATTTAGTATGTGAAAGCCTCTGTTAATTATGAAAAATTGTGAGAGACATTTTTCCATCCCAGAGGAAGCTCTATTGTGACTTAAGAGTTCCCAGAGAAGGTCAGCCACTTAAAATAGCAACACTAAAAAAGTAATAATTTGAAATATCTCAACCTTCTTAGTTAAGTTATACATTTGACCTATTATTTTTTTATTACAAATTATGCAAATCTGGAAATATGTGCTATGAGTTTTAAAAGAATAAAATCTGAAAATGTATGCTGAGTTTTTTCAAAATAACCACATAAAAGTTGTTGGACTATAATAACTTTTTTTAATTTTATTTTTATTGTGATTAAGTGAAAGTTCACAATCCAAGTCAACGTGCAAGGTATACAACAGATATTTTTGATTTCTTGATCATGATAGTGTCATCTTGCCATCTTCTCAAGTGTCTTCTGACACACTCTAACAAGCTTAGAGACTAATTTCCATGGCATTTTTGAAAAGTCATTTGTTCTTTGAGTGTATTTTTATTCATCTGAATAAGGAAAAAAAATTTAAATGTTACCATTGTTTCTTGATGTCATTGTTGAAAAGTTGACACCTAAATGTGCAAATTAAGGAACATACTGGCATTATCATTATAATTTTTAAACTGATTTTAAATTATGTATGAAAATCTTCATATGTATTTTCTGTAATCTCTATCTAAATATTGAAGAACACCCTAAAATAAGTTTAATATGAACTGCAACTTTGATTTCATGCTCTCTGTAAGACATAGAAAAAGACTGTCAATATTAACCATCGTATTTAACCACAGTTTGGAAAAATCTTCAAAACTCATGACCCTAACTTTCTTGGTTTTGACTGGCAAATGCAGTCAGAAGTATGCAACTGAATGATATTTCTGTGAAGAAAAACTGAATAAAACAATGTGTTTTTTTTTTCACACCTCTACTTCTAAGATTATCATAGAACCTAAAGAAGACTTTTCAATAAATCTTCAGGTTGTCTAATCAACAGCCATTCTCTACTTCCTACTTTTTAAAATAATTAATATTTATTATTAGTAGCATAAGCCAATTATATTAATCTTTGCCAATGCTTTTTCAGAGCCCAGAGTTAAACCAATTGGTAGATAGAACTCTACTGGAGATTGTTATTGGTCTATGAGAGGATATATAGACAAATCAGACTGAAAATGTAGGCTTACGTTCCATAGGTAGACGAGTGGCTCTCATGATAGGTGGACAAGACTTGTGTTGTGCAATATGTGTAAAGCCAAAGCCAACAATGAAAGGAGAAAAGAGCTGAGAGAATGTGGAAAAAAAGGAACATGAGCCTTGATGGCATCTGGCTTGGCTCCTGATTTCCATTTTCATGTCCCGCTCTATGAAGTAATGAATTATATTCAGGGTACATTTTACTTGCAGTTGAAAGCATCCTAGATGAAATAGATTTCTAAGTACTTTTCAAGTAACTTGTAGCAAACTTTTAAGGTTAGAACTTGTCATTTATTGGCTCATTCATTCATTTTAATACTGTAAATGGCTTCCACATTAACCAGATAAAACAATGATGGTCTATTGTAATCTCAGAGAACTGACTATTCTGATCAGTTAACACTACTTACAAAAAAACCACACGTACAAATTCCTAATGCCTCTATTCTAGGGTAGGGTACTCCTACAGGGAGTTACTACCCACTCAGGATGGATGTCTGTGTCTCCTGTTGTCCTGTTAGTACCCCCTTTTGATTAGTTTCTTAAATCCGAGATCTCCTACAAATTTCTTTCTTTTTGAACGTGTTATTGTGGTTTTGGGGGTGAAAGTTTACTAAGCAAATTAGGTTCCCACTCAACAATTTATACACGTTTTGTTTTGTGATGTTAGTTGCAGTCCCCTCAGTATGACAGTACTCTGCACAGATCCTCCCTGAGTTCCTCATTTCTCTTCACCCCTCTTTCCTGGCCATTCATACCTTCTGAACTTTTTTGCGGGGACTTCAGCCTTTTTGATCTCACAGGTTGATTTTTTTTTTTTTTTGAGGAGCACGTGCTCATTCATGGGCATTATTGTTCACTTTCTAAGCCTATCTCTTATTTGGCTGAAAGGAAACTTCCAGGATTGAAGGCTATCTAAGGGTTTTAGTCTTTGGGATTCTACCAGTCTCTATCAGAACTGTAAGTCTAGTCTTTTTATGAATTTTTCTACTTTTTTTTTCCCGGTTTGTTCAGGACCTTCTACTCTGATCCCACTTAGAGTGGCCAATAGTTGCAGCTAGGCATCATCTAGTTAGCCTAGTCTTGAGCTAGTGAAGGCTGTGGTTCAGCAGTTCATCAGTCCTTTAGACTAATTGTTCCCTTGAGTCTTTGGTTTTCTTCATTCTTCTTTGCTCCAGATTAGAGGAGACTAATGGTATTATCTTAGATGGCCATTGTAAAGCTTTCCAAACCCCATTTGATGCTCACCAAAGTAGAATATAGAAAATCATCTTTACAGACTATGCTATGCTAGTTGACCTAGACATCCCCTAAGACTATGGTCCTGTGCCCTCAAACCCAGTAACTTAGTCCCTCAAAATTTTGATTAAGGCTAAAAAGTTTTCATAACTCTGCCCCTCATGTATTGCATCATATACACCAATATATTTGCAGCACATACAAATGTTTACTCTTCTGACACATTGTGATCCTATAAGACAGAATAATACTGCCCCTGTAGTTTCCCAGGAGCACCTGGTGGACATGAACCACTGACCTCTTGGTTAGCAGCCATAGCAATTAATCACTATACTACCAAGGTTTCCAAGGATGTAGAAATAGCCTCTGTCAAAGCTATATATAGTCATGGGTATTCTCCGTTATGCCATCTCATACATGTTCAGCTTACATATCTATCTACATATCCATGAGTGTCTGCCCTTTCCAAGTTTCTTCTTGGTAAGGCCTAAACAGCAGCAACTAACCTAAAGAAACCCATTCCTTTGAGTCAATTTCAACTCACAACAACCTCAGGTGTTGAAAAGGCATCTGTGATCTCTCAGAAGCAGAATGCCAGGACTTTCTCCGGAGACACTTCTGGGTGAGTTTGAATGACCAACCTTTCAGTTAGCAGTTAAGCACTGACCTGTTACGCCACCAAGGGACTAAGAAGTAGTCTCAGGAAATCACTCAAATAAGAGTGACTCAGTCTGCATCCTTGCCTCTCAATATCAACCTTTCACAGTGCCCACCACTTCAACTCTGTCCATATTTCAATAAAAAACACACGTCTAACTCTCACTGGTTCTTGATACAAACTTCAATCAATTTTGTTACATCAGAAGTGAAAGATACTTTTTTCCTCATTAGTTTATTTTCCTGGCAGACTCAATTTATGATAAACAGTGTATGAGTCTGTCAGTGCAACTGTTTGATTTTGCTTCAGATAACAATTTAACAATGCATTAACATTAAAGTATCTGTGATTAAGTGTTTCTAAATTATACAAAATGAGCTCTAATTCCCTTTCTAACAAATATACATCTCTGCCAAAGCATACATAATATCTAACTTTGAACACCTTTAACATTAATATTACTTCCCTGTTTTACTAAGAAAAGATTGTAATAATATCTTTCATTAATACTTCACTACAAATAGCCTGGTAACTTGGTCATATTTCTTCATAAGAAAACTGTCACAAAATGAGTTTTAAGAAATCTTTTACACAACAAAACATGACCTACTAAGGGCTTTCTGCTCAGGGCTAAAGTGGATACGTGAATGCACAAGTGAATCAGTCATGAATTTATTAAAGAGGTTTATATGGGCCAGAGAAGGAAAAAAGTAAGACAAGGAATGATTTAATTTAAGTAGAAATTACCAGCACAAATGGGACATACAGAAAAAGCAAAGCATGGGTATTAAGGAAGGAGAAAGCCCTTGTAGTTTGAAAGTACATTAAACTTCTTAGGCGATACTTTGATTTTATTTTATAATTTTACAAAAAGGTGTGGTTACTCTGCATCTATAAATTAAAGTGGAAAAATATATACATAAATGGTGATATATTTTTAAAAATGGGTATATACAAATTACTAAAGAGATGTGTCAGAAATTGTACTTTTGGAATTAATTTTTTAAATAACACATATAAAAATGCTGTACCTGTTTGTCATAAGACAGCTGCTCATTCTAAACTTTTTGTTAGAAAAGTTTGAAACAATCTACCCTAGAATATTAGCCACTATCTAACCAGAGTCTCCCTGAAACTATACACTGAATATGTTCTAGTTTATAAAAATTAAAGCTAGAAAACACCCTTAAGCTGCTAGAATTAAAAATTTCAGCATAGAAATCTATATCCAACAAAGTGATCCTTCAAGAATACAGGCATTTTTTCTGATATTTTAAAAAGCCCTTCAAATAATAGAGTTTGAAATAGTTAACAAGTCAAGTGTGTTTGATGTTTTGGGGAACGAAATTAATCTATGTCTCTCTCCATATTTTTCACTTTTATTACAGTTAAGATAAAGTTTTGAAATATTTATGTAAATATATTAGAATCAATGAGGGTAAGTTTTTTGGGCTTCTTCACTTTAAAGACCAGTCAAGTAAATTAAATATTTTTGTTAAAAATCTAACTAAATCCTCAACTGCAAAGATATTTTAAAGAAAACCCTTTGCAGTTGATTTGATTTTTGACTGCTACTGACCCTCTAGGACAGGATAGAGAAGTCAATAGAATTTCCAAGGAGAGACCGGTAGATTCAAACTGCAGACCTTCGGTTAGCAAGGAAGCTCTTGCCCACTGCACCATCAGGGCTCCAAAAGGATTATGTTAACTCCAAAATACTTCACTTTGGGAAGGTTTCTAGAATATATGTTAGCATTTCAAATTCTCTACCTAGCTGTACTAGAGACAAAGATCTTAAAAACAGACCTCTTCCCTTTGCCCTTATCTGTTCCTTTTTGCATCAGTTTCATGACTTTAGTAGTTAGAACTGTATCATGCAACTAACTCTAAAAGAGTGTCCTGTCTAGTGTAGAAACAACTTTAGGAGAGAAAATGAACTCCTACAGAAGCTAATAGCAACAGTACCATTTGAAGTCAGCAATATGACAGCTTTAGCATAAGGGGGGACAAGCTCTTAATCTGCAATGTTATGAGCTTCACAGTCTCATCTGTGTATAAAATATGAATTTGAACAAGGCCTTGAAGGCTTTCTGAGCCTCATTTCTCTCATCTGTAAAATATGACTCACGATGTATGTGATCCAAGCTTTTCTCAAGTTCTGATCTTAAAAACTGTCTTGTAAATGTGGTGGAGAATAACACAAAAGGATTGTTAAGATAAATGAATAAAATGCATTTTAGGGAGTGCTGTTGATGCAGTGGCTAAGAGCTACACCTTCTAACCAGAAGATCAGCAGTTCAAATCTACCGGCTGCTCCTTGGAAACCTGTGGAACAGTTCTACTCTGTCCTATAGGATCATCATGGATCAGAATCAACTCCACAATGGATTTGGGTTTTTGTTTTAATGTATTTTTTATAGCAGAATTATTTGCAAAACATTTCAAACCCTTAAAGTTATTTTAAAACTTGTACATGCTTAAATTTTTTTTTTCTTAAAAGGAAGAGAAGCCATGAGTAAATCATTAACAGTTTTCTTTGTTCCTTTCTGAGAAGAAAACCACCTCCTTTGTTCCTATTTTAAAAATCATTTACCCAACAATAGAAGAATGGATAGGTAAACTGTGGTACATATACTCAATGGAGCACTACGCAATGATAAAGAATAACGATGATTCCAGGAAACATCTCCTAACCTGGTTTCAACTGGAAGACATTATGTTGAGTGAAAGTAGTCAGCGACAAAAGGACAAATACTGTGTGAGACCTCTACAATAAGATCTCAAAAACAGACTTGTGTATAGAAGAAAAGACTCTTTGCCAGCTGCAAGGGAAGGGAGGGAGGGAGGGCGAGGGGGGGAGGGTTTAGTTTAGATAGTTACTAGAAATCTAGTTGGGAGAAAGCGGTGACAGCACACATTAGGAACAAGAACAACATTAAGTGGACTTCAGCATAACTTGAGTACTCCTTCCATCTTAACTCAATACTGCAAGGATAGAGTAGCTGGGGCGGGGGGCGGGGGACCATGCTCTTAGGCGAATTCCAGGCCAATTGGCACAACTAGCGTTTTGCTAAGAGAGCTCTCTGCACCCCACATTGGTGAGTGGCGTCTGGGGTCTTAAAAGCTGCCAAGCTGCCATCCGAGGACACAGCAAATGGTCCCAACTCAGCAGGAAAGGATGCTCACCAAGGGCCAAAATGGCATGCGGTAAAGACAACCGAGAAGACAGAGAGACCCACAAGAGTGGGTGCCTACATTGACTTGGGACCGGAAGAACCGGATGGTGCCCGGCCACCACCAGTGATAGCCACGACAGAGCTCACAGAGAGGGGCGTCACTGGCAACACAAGAATAAAAAGGGGTGCATCATGAGATCTCCACTAAAAGACCTCAATTGATGGTCCAGCGGTTTTGGGGTTCCTCTGAGAGCATGGCCCCCTTCCCTGATGCTGCCCTTTCCCATAAACTATAACAAAGGTCCACTCTTTGGACAGGAATGGATTGGACTTGGGAAAGCAGAGTAACCATATATTGGAAGCACTTTATGGTTATATACATCTATAGGATATCATCTTGCTGACCTCTGGCTGGAGGAAAGGGAGTGGACGGAGAGGAGGGAAAAGGAGACTGTTGGGAGGATGAGACATGTATGTAGCAGAGAGGAATAGTGTGCAGTCACCGGATAGGGAGAGCAGTGGAAGCTGCATATAGGGGGGCATGTAAATTTATACGTGAATGTACATTTTCACTCAGTTACGTTAAATAAAAATAAAAATTAAAAAAAAATCATTTATCTCAATGTCATCGTATCCTCAACAAACCAAATTTAGAGTCATACACTAACGGTTCACTTACACTGACAATTATGTCTGCATAATGCAGTGATACAAAGCACTTACGTATGGTATATTTGAAATGAGTATTGTGAAACCTAAAACTCAGCCAAGTCTAACTTGGAATTTACTTCTTTTTTCCGCTCCCCTGTGGGATACGTAACAGCGAAATAAAATTCTGGAATTGTTTAGCAGTGATGACACAGGTTGCAAGCATCTGGGATCCTCTATCTTTTAACATGATTAAGACTGTTCTGTTCAATATAACACATATTTTATAAAATGTGTTGGATAATAGTTGAATGCATAGAAAGGATAATTAATAAGTCGTTTGAGGATATTCAAATGGCAAGGAATCCATGATATTAATATTTATCTCCTTTAAAAGTTTAATTGACACATTTATAAAGTATTTACTGAATATTACTACATGCAGTATTTGGCTTTGGATTCAACATTTAATATCTATAAAATATGGAACATATACTGATTTTACATTCATGCAGATCTTAGTTTCTTTAAAACTGGATAGCTTGACACAGAATAGGAAGGGCGTTTTACCTCATAAAACAGATCCATTCTTTTTTTTTAATAAGTAAAATTCTCTATCTTCTTTGGCATACAGCGATTCTTATTTTGTACTTAAATGTAAGTAAACCTGGCATTACATGGCTTCTATATGAAAATTCAACTAAACACGTGAAGATGAGAGTAAAACTTTTCCATTATTGTTTTATCCTGGATATAGAACAAATGTTTTATAGTTCCCTTTTGATTTTTCTATTTTGATTATACTTCATGTCTGATCTTTCTCACTAGACCTACTAATTACACTTAAAATATTTCAATTTAATCTGTATTGCTGCATTTATTGTCCCCAAAAAATTATAAATAAAGGAAATAATATTCTTCTCTGAGGCTTTAACCTTAAAATCAGTACATAATTGATCAGAAAGAAAAAGTTTTAAAGCAGCTCAGAAAGACAGACTCACTTCTAGGCCTGCAAGAATTGATGTGTGAAATATCATTGGCTGTGAAGGCCTAGGTACATGAGAGGCCCACAGTCCTCTTAAAATTTGTTCACAAGTAGCCATGCCTTTTGCACTGAGATCACAGATCAACATTCTGACAAAGGTAGCCATCGATATATCCTATTTTTACACAAACAGCTATGCCAGTTTGTTTTTAACATACTGCACCTGAAATTGTTGTTGAAAGCAACAATAAAGTATTTTGTGGTATAATAACAGTTTTCACTGTGAACTGATAAATAAATCCCACTGCCATTAATTCAGGTCCAACTCATAGTGACTCTAGAGGTCAGAGGAGAACTGCTATCATAGTTTCCAAGGAGCACCTGGTGGATTTGAACCACTGATCTTCTGGTTAGCAGGTGTAGCACTTAACCCACTACGCCACCAGCGTTCCAAATAGATGAACAGGGCTTCAGACACAATTCGATGTCAGTCTTTTTTTTTTTTTTTTTTTATATTAGTTTAGTTAATTTAGCCTATAAAAATAATTTCTAGATCTGGAAAAGCTGAAAAC
Source organism: Heterohyrax brucei (assembly GCA_028571685.1). NCBI lineage: Eukaryota > Metazoa > Chordata > Mammalia > Hyracoidea > Procaviidae > Heterohyrax > Heterohyrax brucei. The sequence continues at coordinate 82,110,834 of CM053144.1, forward strand.
CAGAACTGGACTTGTTCAAAAGTGATCAAGGTGATAAATGGCACCCTGTCATGGGAAGCAAACTTGTTAAGAGCTCAGGCTGCTACTAACTAAGACGTCAGCAGTTTGAACCCACCAGCTGCTCCTCCGAATCCCTCTGGGGCAATTCCACTGTATTGGATCACTATGAGTCAGAATCGACTCAAACGCACACAACTACACAACACGTGTTTTAAGAGATGAGTAGTAGCTAAAAGTTTCACGGACTGTACATTACAGCCTTGACTCTGACTAAATTTTTACAGTTACGTGACATAAAGGGATGATGTCACCATCCGTCATTACTAACGAGGCAAATAGGAAAGCGTCATTATTCTGATTGCATTCAGTCCTCTCACTTAAGTGTGCTGCCTCGGTACTTACCAGCACTGCATCACAACCCTCATCTTGTCTGACAGTGTGCCCTATTCAAACCCACTAATGCAAGAATTCCAAATCTGAGACACATGACATGCTTCACATTTACATAATATTTCACAGAAGTAAAGGTTCTTTTGCTTATTTTGTATCTCATCACAAGTTTGACAGGTTGGCATCAGTTCTGCCTGTTCTCTAGTGTTACCTCTCAATAGGTTTTCAAGATTCTTCTGCATGAGAAATATTGGGTGTGCCTGTCAAGACAAAGATTCCCCTCTGTACCTAAGGGAATTCTGTGCATACTGAGATTTCACAAACTCAACTCCGAAGTGAGAATAATAACACATGCCTTTAGTTTATGGAATGCTGAGAATTAACGTCAAAGGCTTCTTGTGGCACAGCAATTAAGTGCTGAGCTGCCAAGTGGAAGGTCAGCAGACCAAGCCCACAGCTGCTTCATGGGAGAAAGGTAGACAGCCTGCTTCCAGAAAGATAACAGCCTTAGAAACCCTATGGGGGAAGTTCTACTCTGTTTTATAGGGTCACTGTGAGTCAGAACTTGATGGAGCACAACATTCTTCCTCAAGGGTTTTAGCCAGGCTGCCAATTTAAATCATCTGGAAAGCTTGCAAATATATGAATGCATGGTCTCATTTTAGACTAATCAAAATCAGAATCGTTGGGAAAGGGGTTCAAACACAAGGGAATTTTAAAAGTCCCCAGTGATCCGAATGTACACCTAGGGTCAAGAAACGTTCATTCTAGGACAACTTTTCAGACAGCAATGGATTGGACTTGGTGGCTCAGCGACTGTATCTTGTGGGAATTTTATGGTTCTATGCATCTATAGGATGTCATCCTGCTGACTTCTTGCTGGAGGAAGGGGAATGGGTGGAGAGGAGGGGATAGGAGACTATTGGGAGGATAGGTCATGTATGGAGCAGAGAAGAGGGGTGTGCTGTCACCGGGCAGGGAGAGCAGTGGGAGCTGCATATAGGTGAGCATGCCAATTTGTATGGGAATGTACATTTTCATTCAATTATAATTATTAAAAAAAAAAAAGTATGATATGTATAGAACAGATAGGAGGAGTGTGCTGTCACCGGGCAAAGAGAGCAGTAGGAGCTACATATAGGTGGGCAAGCAAATTTAAATTGGATTGTACACTTTTACTCATTCACAATAAATACACAAATTTAAAAAGAAAGAAAGAAAGAAAGCTAGAGTGCTCCTTAGAAATGAAGGTGGCAAGATTCTGTCTTACATACTTTGGACATGTTGTCAGAAAGAATCAATCCCTGGAAAAGGACATCAGACTTGGTAGAGTGAAGGGTCAGCGAAAAACAGGAAACCCCTCAAAGAGATGGACTGACAAAGTGGCTGCAACAGTCTGAAGTGCCACACCGACTGTGGGCACAGCACAGGACCGGACAGTGCTTTGTTCTGTTGCACAGAGTGTCACTGTGAGTCCGAAAGGACGTGACAGCACCTAACCACCAGTCGTCACAGAAGCAGATCACCAGGCCTTTCTCCCACTGAGCCAGAGGTTGGGTTCGAACAGCCAATCAGTTAGTAGCCAAGAGCTTAACCAACAATTTGGAAAAGAAGAGAGAGAAAGTCAGCACACTGGAGGGATATAACCAGTTTCACCCAATGATATATGTAGACGTTGTTGGAACGGTGTGTCTTAGGCTGTGTATAGTTTCATTAAAATAAAATTAAAAAAAAAATGAGAAACTGGTGGTGAGGTTTCTTCAGCAGTGGCCACCTCTACTGATCACACAGACCCAAGGAGCCAATCCAGATCCCAGCTCCCTGTTGCCTCCCACAGCACAGCTCACTCACATGTGACATCGCTTCCCCCCACCCTGTCCCCGCCCCCTTCCAGGCAGAGGACTTAGCCTGCAACAGCCAGGGCCTTCCCACCTGGGTGGTTGCGGTGGAGTGTCACTGTTTCTCGGTGGTTTGGTGTATGTTTTGTGGTGTATTACCTTTAAAAAGAATTTAAAAAATTCAAGCCAAAAAAAAAGAAATCTTCGTTCTATCTGTTTCACTATTAACATGTTTATTCTTTTCCTACCCATTCCTACGTCAGTCATATCATGATTAATTGCAGATCTGACAATTGTGATAAACAGGGTCTATACGGGCAGATTTTCAGAAGTAGATAGCCAGGCCTTTACTCCCAATCCACTTTAGTCTGGAAGCTCTGCTGAGACCTATTCAACGTCACCGCAATATGCCAGCCTCCACTGACAGATGAGTGGCAATTGAGCATGAAGGACCTTAGCAGGGGATCAAACCAGGTCTCCTGCATGCCAGGTGAAACATCTACCACAAAAACTCATTGCCATCCAGTTGATTCTGACTTATGACACTCAACTGCTACCCACTGAAACCCACCAGTGGCTCCAAGGTATAGAGATGTGGCAACCTGCTTCCTTAAAGATTTAAAGACTTGGAAATCCCATGAGGGAGTTCTACTCTCTCCTACAGGGTCTCTGTGAGTTGAATCTTACTCAACAGCACGGATTTGGTTTGGTTTTACTGTTTCTCTGTGCTTTTGTAGGCCCACTTAAGGGGGATCAACAGATTTTTAGCAGTTTTAAACCTCAAAATTAAAACTACATCCACAGACTGTATTAAGAAACTGGCTACTCCACTACTGCTGTTGAGTCCATTCTGACTCCTAGCTACACTGTAGGATAGAGTATTGTGACCCCATAGTGTTTTCAAGGCTATAAATCTTTACGGAAACAGACTGCCACATCTTTCTACTGTGGAGCAGTTGGCGAGTTTGAATCAGTCAATCTATTGGTTAAGGAACAATAAATTTACTTGTATATAAATGGATACCTGGTTGCATAGTGGTTAAATGTTAGGACTGCCTACCAAAAGGTTAGGAGTTTGAACCTACCAGGCACTCCTTGGAAACTCTATGGGACAATTCTACATTGTCCTATCGGGTCACTATGAATCAGAATTGACTCAAGGGCAGTGGATTTAGTTTTTGGACTTGTATATAAATGAGAAAGACAAAGGTCTTTCTCCTCCTCACATCAATAATACTTAGCATCTCAGATGTTCCCTGAAAGCAGACTGCTTCTAGAAATGAATACCATGGACCTACAATTACAGTGTTGTTGTGCTGAAGAACATAGCTCCATTTAGACTCTTGGGTTACTCTAGGCATTGTTTGATATTGCAGACACTAACACTAGGGGCTATTTAAATTTAAATTGATTAAATTTAAGTAGAACCAAAAATTTAGTCCCTCTTGTGGCTAGTGGATGTATATAGACACGTAGTTATAAATCCTGCCCATCATTGTGGAAAGTTCTGTAGGACAGTGCTCTGCAATTAGCCCTACTTTACAGACAGGATTTGAAAGCACAAGTTTGCCCCATGTCACATAACTACACTGTGGAGAACTAGGAGAAGAATTAAATGTAAATTTAGTATTCTGCATACTTTTATGAGTTTATAAGTGAATCAATAGCTGTAAATAGGATCACCATTATATTAATAATAGTATAATAGCAAAAAATTATTGGGTACCCACTATGAGCCTGGCTTTCTTTTAAAGCCATTTTTGTTAACTTGACTAATTCTCAATAGGGTACTTAAGAGTTAGGTCACTAATATTATATCTGCTTTAGGAAGCAGAAAACACCATAAAGATGCTTACTTGTGGGCTTTTTGTTTTGTTTTGTTGACTGTGAATAGGCATTTGACTCTGTAGACCGTGCCAGAACACTTCATTGTACTTGTGAGGCAACTATACATAAAGCAAGAGGCAGTTATTCAAACAGAGTAAGAGGATACTATGTGGTTTAAAATCAGGAAAGGTATGTGTCAGGGTTGTATCCTTTCAGCATACTTATTCAATCTCAATGCTGAATACATAATCTGAAAAGCTGGACTATATGAAGAACATGACATTAGATTGGAGGAAGACTCGTTAACAATCTACATTATGCTTATGATACAAGTCTGCTTGCGGAAAGGGCAGAGAACTTGAAGCACTTACTGATAAAGATCAAAAACCAGTCTTCAGTATAGATTACATACACCTCAGCATAAAGAAAACCAAGATCCTCACAAGTGGACCAATAAACAACATCGTGATAAATGAAGAAAAGACTGACATTGTCGAGGATTTCATTTTACTTGGATTCACAAACAGTACCCACGAAAGCAGCAGTCAAGAGATCATAGGACTCTTTACATTGAGCAAATCTGCTCAGAACACCTCTACAGCATTCAAAAACATAGATGTCTCTTTCGGGACTATGGTGCACCTGACACAAGCCATGATATTTTTAATTGCTTCATACACATGAGAAAATCCTAAGATGAATAAGGAAGACTGAAGAACTGTCATCTTTGAATTATGGTGCTGACAAAGAATGGTGGATATACCATGGATTGCCAAAAGGATGAACAAATTTGTCTTGGAAGAAGTACAACCATAACAATCCTTAGAAGCAAGGATGGTGAGACTACATCTTCTGGACATGTTATAAGGAGGATTCAGTCCCTGGAGAAGGACATCATGCTCAGAAAAGTAGAGGGTCAGTGAAAGACAGGAAGATCCTCAACAAGATAGACTGACATGGTGACTGCAACATTGGTCTCCAGTATAACAGCTGTGAGGATGCAGCAGAAGTAGGTAGTGTTTTCTTTTGTTGTGCATAGGGTCAGTGACTCAGACTCGATTCCATAGCACCTAACAACAGCAACAACTTTAGAATGGCATCATAGAACCAGAGCTTACGCAGTGTTTTAGTCAGCTAGTGCCACTCTAACAGAAATACCACAGAGTGGATGGCTTCAACAAAGGAAGGTTTATTCTTACACAGTCCGGTAGGTTGCAAGTCCATATTCAGGGTGTCCGCTCCAAGGGAAGGCTTTCCCCTTGTTGGCTCTGGAGGAAAGTCCGATATTGCACCAGTCTTTGTCCAGGGAGGGTCTTGGCGCAGGAACCTCAGGTCTCAAGGATGCGCTCTTCTCCCGGTGCACATTTCTTGATGGTGCAAGGCTCCCAATTCTCCTTGTTTCTTTTTCCCTTTTTATCTCTTGCAGGCTGAAAGCATTAAGGGTGGGGCAAGCCATACTCCAGGGAAACTCCCCCTACAGCAGAGCAAGGAAGTAATCCTATGCAGGCATTTACAGCCCCTTTAGCATACAGTTTAGTGAAACCACAGAATGGAGGACAGTCCCAAGACACTGGGAACCATATCCCAGCCATATGGCTACACATATTTTTGGGGGGACACAATTCAACCCATGACACACAGGGATGCAAAACTCTTAAGCTTCAATAATGAAATGGATATGTATATATATACATGGAATGCCTATGCATGCCCTGGTGGCACAGTGGTTAAAGTGCTTGGCAACTAATTAGAATTTCAGTGGTTTGTACCCAACAGCTGTTTTGCAGGAAAAGGATATGGCAGTCTGCTTACTTAAAGATTTACAGTATCAGAAACAGACTGGACAGTTCTATTTTGTCATATAAGATTGCTGTGAGTTGGAATTGATTCAGTGGCAATGGGTTTAGTTTGGTTTATATGTCAATTTTACATCTTTCATCTATAGATCATTAGGCAATGCTAATGTAACAAATTCTTTAACAGAACAAGGTTTTAAAAAAAAGAATTATGTCTTACAGCACGTTTCAGGTTCCACAAGATGTGAAGAATTTTCAGCATGATTATACTAGGCAGTTACTGAAATATAGAAAATAAATCACTTAGCAATATTACAGTAAATTCATTTACTTAATCAATATAAGAGACCATAAGAAGACTCTCACCAGCCTGCTCCTTTTCTCATTGGGGATGAAATATTTTAGTGCAATGCTTCAGACAAGAAATGTTATTTAATAAAGACACACTTAGGATAGGGTTCAATTCCAAGAAGAATTTATCCAATCTAGGTTAATCGTTTTTGAAAACATGAAATGAAAATGTGGACTCTGTAAATGTGTATATACACTGGCAATAGCATCAGCCCAGGAGTTGGCTGAAAATACATAAACTATGTATCGATAAATATTTCCAATTATTCAGTTTCTGCTTTGTGATACTTTATCGTAACCAGCATAAGGTGCCCATTTTTTAATGTCCTTATCATGAGATATGATGTTAAAAGTATTACGGAAACTTAAATGTTTTGAACTTTTGCAAGAAAGACTAAATCAGCATGTGTGAGAATGCATAGCTAGAAATAGGGCACTTGGCTTGGCTTGACATTAAAAGATAGCTCTGTAGTGAAAAGAAAATTTCTTAATGCTTGGCTACGAAACCAAAAATAAATAAAATATCATTTTGGTCTTCAAACTGTCATTGCTACTCTAGTTACACTGGATTGTTTTAACAGTGTTTGGTACAATGCTGTTGTCGTTAGGTGTCATCAAGCTCGTTTTCGACACTTAGTGATTCTACATTACACAGTAGAACTCCCCCATAGAGTCTTCTTTATGCAATCTTTATGGTGGGGATTTGCCAGTTGTTTTTTCTCCATAGGAGCCACTGGGTGGGTTTGCAGTGCCCAACTTTGTAACAGCCCAAATGTTTACCCATTGCACCAGCAGGGCTCCTTGTTTAGTAAAGCAAACATAGAACACAAAGAAGCAGTTGCTGCTGAGTTGGTTCTGACTCAGAGTGACCCCATGTGCTGCGGAGAAGAACTATTCCACAGCGCTTTTCAGGCTGCCAGACTTCTCTTCTGAGGTACCTCTGGATTGGTTAAAACTGCCAACCTTTCAGTTAGCAGTCAAATAGAATTTGGTTAATCATTCTTGGGCAACTGTAATTTTATTTTTTAAAACTGAAGAAACAGGATAAGTTATTATGAGTATTTTTCCCATAACACTGTTTCCTAATTTGGATTCTGGGAAAATCCTAACACAGGATTTTGATATATTTAGAATGGGAGACACTGATAACTGTCTCCTTTAGTTGCTCTCCTTATTTACTAACAGTTCTTGAGCAGTGTGTCTATCTGAAGACTGTTTCCCATTCCTCTTAAATAGGAGTGGCCAATGAAATGTAAGAGGAAGTTATCCCTTTCCCCCTTCTGCCTTTTCTCCTCCTTCTTCCTTGGCTTCATTTGGGAGTGCTAGATTTCCGAAGCCATTTTAGGTAATCCGGCAACCTTCAGGTGGAATTTACACGGTAACTACAGAAGAATACAAAGCTTGACAGGAGTACAGTCCCTGAGAAAGTGAAGCTACATTATCCATCTTGGACTGCCTACATCTGAACTTCTTCTATGTTGTTGTTGTTTTGTTACTCAGTGATTTACAGATTGGATTGTGTCACCAATATCAATGCTATATACTATGTCAATACATCTCATTGAGTGTCTTCCTCTTTTTCACTGACTCTCTACCATCTGTGATGTCCCTCTCCAGGTTCTAGGTATCCCTGATACTTTGTCCAAAGTAAGTGAGATGAAGTCTTATTATTTTGGTTGTACTTCTTCCAAGACAGATTTATCTGATCACCCGGCAGTCCAATATATCCAATGTTCTTCACCAATACCATAATTCAGAATCATTGGTTCTACTTCAATCTTCCCTGTTAGTTGCCTAGTGTTTACATGAATACGAAGCAAATCAAAATACCACGGCTTTGGTCAAGTGCACCTTAGTTCTCAAAGTGATAAACCGTTTTTTAACACTTTCAGGAGGTTGTAGTAATTAATACTGTATGTCAGCTTTTCCGGGCCATGATTCTCAGTGTTTGTATGTGATCACCCCTGTGATGAGATCTTTACTGTGTAGTCAATCACTTGAAAGAGAGTTTCCTTAGGCATGTGGCCTGCATTTAAATATAAGCAGATGTCCTGGCTTTTGCTGCTCTGGATCCTGAAACTGGCTTCTGTTTGTCTGAGCTCTGATTCTTGAGATATGAACTAGCAGCTTACCTGCCAAACTTGGGATTTGATCTTCACAGCCTGTGAGCAAAAGCGCTGCTCTCCAACCTCACAGTCTTGGTTTCATGAGCTCTTGCAACAACGTAAAGCAGAAGAAGCCTTTATGTCTTGCCTGCTGCTCCCAGGATTTGTGGATTTTCACAATCCATGAACAAGAGTTCTGCTCTCAGATCTGTTGATCTGGGGTTAGCCAGCCACTACAGGAATCAGGAGGAGCCTCTATCCTGGTCCAAAGATGGGATGATGGGATGTTCCAGTCTCTACAATCACATGAGCCATTTCCTTGATGTTACTCTCTCTCTCTTTCCCTCTCTCTCTCTTTGTATATGTGTTTATAGAGGTCTTCTGCTGCAGATTTGCCCAGTGCAATATGATGTTTGCTTTCTTGACTGCTATTTCCATGGGTGTTGATTATGTATTAAAGTAAAATAAACTATTTAATTGACAGCCTCAACATTTTCTGTTTATCCTGATGTTGCTTAGTAGTCCAGTTGTGAGGGGGCAGCTCTTCCCCAGTTGTATTTTGAGTAACTTACAACCTAAGAGACTAATTTTCCGGCAATACATGAGCTAATGTTGTGCTGCTATTCATAAGGCTTTCATTGACCAATGATTTTTGGAAGTAGGTTGTCAGGTCCATCCTGCTGATCTGCTTCAGTCTGGAAACTCTGCTGATACCTGTCTACCAGGTAATAATACCCTACTGGTGTTTAAAATACAGTGACATAATTTTCAGTATCAAAACAATACACAAACTGCTACAGTATGAAAAACTGACAGAGAAGTGGTAGTCTTCTATGTTAGAATCCTATAAACCTCATTTAAGATTTTGCTATCTCTGGTCTCTACTATTAAAAGCCAAATGAAATTTCTAACATATTCAGCTTTACAAAACCTTGAAAATCACAAAAATCATAAAGATGGAAGGCAACATAAAAAGTATGTAAATTATAGAAATTTTAATTTTTCACAAATAAAATTGAATTATATTTATTAAATACAAGTTTTAAAACAATAAAATTAATATATACATTTTTAAATCTAGTATGTCAAAAATTTCTCAAAGTTGGACAAATTATCCTTATTCTATATGAACAGATTCCAAAATATAGATGATACACTTTCATTTCTTTTGCAAAGCTAGTTTTATACTATAACAAAACATAATAAAAGAAACTTAAGAAATCATTTATAAATCCATTTTAATGATCAATAAATAACTCATCTATTGTTGCCTAGGGAGCGGCTCAGAGATTTATCTCCTGAAGTTAGACAAATAGTCTAGTAGCCAGATAGGACCTATCAAAGTAAAGGAGCAAGTACAGTTCACATTTCCTGAAACAAAGCCATTTCCAAATTTTGTCACTACTGGTTCTTATAGTATATGTCCTTTAGGAAGCAGATTTTATTGACTGGTCTAAGAAGGTGTTGAGAAAATAGTAACCCAGACAAAACTATAAACTGACTCTAGTTATATTAGGAAAAAAAAAAAATTGCTTCAAGTGACAAAGAATTTAGAAGCTTAAATCCACAGGATGATTTTTATTTATTTTTTTGTTTTGTTTTTCCCACTTAAAAAGTATGGACCTTCTTAACTCAGAACTGGCACCACCAAGAGACTTCAACTCATTTTCTTTCTTCTATATTATCCTTATGGTGTGGATTTTATTCTTATGGTCATAAAGTTCCACCTCTAGGTGTTTTGTAATATGTTATAAGCAGACACAATAAAGGGGAAAAATCACAAAGAATCATGCCAACTGAACTTACCCGGTTTACAAAACCTTTGCAGACACCAAAGCAGTGACTTCTCCCTATTTCAACTTATTTTTCTTTGGCTAGAAAGAGGACACATTATCACGACCCACAAGTTAGTTATTAGAAGGTAACTGAGGAGAAAAGAATTGTAGATGTAGGTTAAGCTCCAATCAAAACTGCTTGACATGTTAACGAATGACCAATTACCATTCAAATGCAAATTCGTAGCCTAGGGTTTGAATTAATTTCTCCATGCCTCATTTTTCTATTTTTAAAAAATGGTGCTAGTAACAGCACTTATCTACCTACACTGTCATGAGAACTAAATGAGTTAGCACACATAGTACATGCTTCAGAAATGCTAACCCCAAAACCTTTGCCATCAAGTGGATTCTGACTCATAGTATTGTGTAGGACAGAAAAGCACTGTCTCATAGGGTTTCCAAGGCTGTGATATTTACAGAAGCAAGACTGCCACATCCTTCCCCTGGGCGGAAAAGCTGACGAATTCGAACTGTCAGTCTTTGGATTTGCGGCCAACCACTTAACCACTGAGCCACAAGACCTCCTTAATAAGATGTTAGGTACATTTAGTATCGAATAATTTCCACACCATCCTTTACTTTCTGTCCTCTTCATTCTGCTGGTTCCCTCACGTCTGAAGTACTCTATGGCCCATCACGATCACAAACGTTCTGTGGTTGTTACCGCTGTTGGATGCAATCTAGTCTGTTCTGACTCATAATGACTCTATGTAAAAAGAATGAAACTCTTCTTGATCCTGCACCATCCTCACAATCATTGCCATGTTTGAGCCTATTGTTGCAGGAACTGTTTCAATCTACCTCAAAAAGGACCTTCTTCCTTTTCTCTTACCCTCTAACTTACCAAGCATGATATCTTTCTCCGGGAGCAGGTCCTTCCTGATAATACGTCCAAAGTATTTGAGACAAAGTCTAGCTATCCTCCCTTCCAATAAAAACTCTTTACTATACTTCTTCCAAGACAGATTGGTCTACTCTTCTGGAAGTACATGGTATATTCAGTAGTATCTGCCAATACCATATTTCTAAGGCATCAGTTCTTCTTCAGGCATCCTCAGTTATTGTTCAGCTTTCCTGTACATACGATGCAGTTGAAAAACCAATGGTTATGCACACCTCAGTACACTCTGAGTGAGATCTTTGTTTTTTAATACTTTGGAGAGGTCTTTTGCAACAGGTTTGCCCAATACAATACTTTGTTTAATTTCTCGACTGCTGGTTCCATAGGTGCTGATTGTGGATCCAAGTAAAATCAAATCCTACTTTGATGTTTTCTCCGTTTATCGTGATGTTTCGCATTGTTCTCTATATGGGGAACTCTGCGAGGCATTTTGTTTCATACATTCTAGACAACTTCCTGTCAGTATAACCTCTAAAAAAAAAAGTGTACTTTTGTGAGGCTTGATCCCGGGCATCCTCCTGTTTTCTCTCTCTTTACTCTCTATCTGGGATGTCATCTGTTCTCATGCATTTATGCTCCTTCATAGCAAAGAACTTCTACTCAGAAATCTAGATGCATGTATCTAACTTCTTATCTGAGATCTCAGTGCAAAGGTGTCACATTTATATGTGCATGGCAGCATGGAAAGATTTCTCTATGAAAATTTAAGTTTCGTGCTCTTTTATTACTGTACTAAAAGGATAGAATGCAAATTTCCTCCACTTCCTGAAAAGGCATAAAGATTGGTTTCCTCCTACTTAGGAGGAAAGAAAATCAAGTATATTGCTTGCTGATTAAATTGGGTTCTTGCTTTAATGAGTCAATATGTTGTTTTGTAAAATAAAGAAAGTCCAGGACAGTGCTCTCCAATAAACCCACCCACTGCTGTAGAGTCAAGTCCAACTCATAGCGACCCTAGAGGTCAGAGTAGAAGTGATCCACAGAGTTTCCAAGGAGCACCTGGTGGGTTTGAACTCCTGACTTTTTGGTTAGCATGCATAGCACTTAACCCACTACACCACCAGGGTCTCTAGTAGAACTCTGTAATAACAGAAATGTTTTGTAACTGCACAGTTGCAACAGCCATATGTGACTACTAGGCACTTGATGTGTGGCTAGTGTGACTGAGAAACTGAAATTTTACTTTTATGTAATTTTAATTAATTTAAATTTAAATACCATGGGAGATTAGTGTCTAGTATATCAGGCAGCTCATGGCTAAAACTTGAGAAGAAAGAGAATACTTCTATGGGAAGATTCAAGATAATGGACATTAAATACCCTACCAGTGGGTGATCTGGGAGCCAAAGAAATTCATAGATATTCATAGACAGAGGATAGATCCAGACTGTATGCCCCAATTGCAGAACAGACTGGGAAAATGAAGGTCTGGTGGGTTTTTTTTTTTTTTATTTGTTTCTTTCTTTCTTTCTTTTAGCTTCTGTGATTGCAGGTTTTTATTTCCCACCAGGAAGAAGGGAGAAATTATGGTGACACCCATAAAGGTTACATGCTATGACTACTAATCAAAAGGTCAGCTCTTCAAATCCACCAGGCACTCTTTGGATAGTCTATGGAGCAGTTCTGCGGAATCAACTTGACAGCAACAAGTTTTGTTTTTGGTTTGGAGGAAGAAGTTTGGAGAACGACTATTTGTTAGGAAATTAGCAGTATCTGCCACAATTGTCATACATGCCCTGTTGAATCATTTATGGAGTTTCTTTTCAAATTTCAGCAGTGCCTTTAATACCTTAACTTATTCACTTGGTGTTGCCATCTGTTTTCTTTGATTCACGTAACTAACAGATTTGTTAAAGAGATTAGAGCTTTTCAATAAATACAATTAATTAGCATCCTCAAACTTCACTATGAATTATCAAGAAAACTTTGAAAGAACTAATTATCATAGAATAGCACTGTCTGAGAAGTATACCTTTTTCCCTTAGACACAGAACACAGGTCCACAATTGATAGTGATTTTAAACAGTTCTTTGAATCAATCACTACTAAACCAGTAAAGTTTTACTCTAATAAATTTTTGCACTCATTAAACTTTATTCTATCACTTCTCTAGAAAGAGAAAACGTTGGCATGTGAAATGGAGCATTATTAACTTGCAAAGTGAAGTGCAGCTTCTTCCCTGGATCTTTGTGGGAGGAAGAAAACAATTAAAAAAAAAATTGGTTTTACCACCCATTATATCCATAAGCAGATTGGTCTCATGGCTCAATTCTTCTTGATTTAGAGGTCATTTCCTAAAAAGCAGAATTTGACGTATCTAGTAACAGTAACATTAGCTAGTAACATTATATAGTAAGCACTGTTTTCTTAGAATGACCTTATTAAAATGGCTTGGAACCAGTCAGTCCCTCTCACAACATCTCCACAGGGACTAACTGACTGGTTCATTTTAATATTCTATCTAAATTTAAATTAATTAAAGTTATATGTACTTAAAAATTCAGTTTCTCAGCCACACCAGCCACCTGTCAAGTGCTCTATGGTCACGTGTAGCAGTTGTGATAGGGCAGATATAAAACATTTCTACGATCACAGAGTTCTAATGGACAAAGAACAATTCTAAAATAAGATAAAGTAAAAGGAACCATTCTTGGTACTTCACCTCAAGAAGAAGTTTCCCAATGCTGTATTAGTTTAAAAGAAGAAAATTGAACATTTATGTATCTTTGACATTAAAAATCTACTAAAAGGGAATTAAATTATGATAGTAAAAACATTTATATAGTGCTTTACACTTTCGTCAGAGCAAACATAAATATTTAAAATGACTAAATGAACGCAGATAATTAGTGTATATCCTTAAAACAAAGCATTGAGACCGTTGTGTACCGCCATTCCCTGTGAAGCTGATTTTACTACAGGAAACCAGTCCCTCAAGCAGATAAAGCTTTACACTGTCTGGAAACCCTGGTGGCCTGGTGGTTAGGTTCTACATCTGCTAATCAAAAGTATAGTGGTTCAGATTCATCAGGTAGCTTCTTGGAAACTCTATGGAGCAGTTCTACTCTATCCTATAGGGTCACTATGAGTCAGAAATGACTCACCAGCACTGGGTTTTTGGTTGGTTGGTTTTGTATTTGGTTATCTGAACCGCAGGGAACTTTTGCTGCAGGATCTTATTGCTGTTTTCCCAGATAGGCTACCCAAGACCAAAGTCTTGGTGGAGTTTGAAGGTCTCTCAGTTGCATAAAATACCTTGTAATTCTTGAGACTAGAGGGGGACATGCTGTATACTGATGAGTCTCCTACTTTGCTATAATCTAGTCTTCTTTGTAATTATCAACCAACAAGCTTACAGTTGAGAACTCTCACCACATAAACACAAAAATCACAAAGAATTTTTGTTGTTGTTCTTTGAGAAGCATCACAAATGTGGTCCATGTAAAACAATTTATATCAAATCATTTATTTTCTATGTCATTACTGGCCACAACAGTGTTCCAAAGTATTAAAAAGTAAAGTTTCATGATTCTCTGTTACTCCAAGATAATGCAAATATTCTATTTCAAGAAGGTCATATTGGCATGAAGCTACACATCTTGAGTCTTTCGTTCTGATCTGTGATTATATCAGTGTGCATCAAGGTCTTACACTTGGTCGTATTTTGTAGAAGAAATGGTCTAAGAAATATCTCAAAAGCCCAAACATAGGCAGACCACTAAAAAGAAACCTATTTTTCCATCTGGAAATAAACTGAACCCTGCACTCAACCTAAGCCAAGGCATTAAGTCTGTATCCAACTTAAATATATGCAAGGTAGCTTTTCTATAAGCTGTGAAAGTTTGAAGAAAGTGTTAGCTACTGTAAGGGTCAGAAAAATCATGTGAACTATAATTCCCTTAATTGAAAATTTTATTTTGGTGCAAAACACACTCAATAATATTTTTCTGATATAACTTTATTAAGTGTAACTACTCACTGTATAGCTCCACTTGTTTAACCAGGTTGGAACTTTTCTTTTTTTTCTAAGAACAGATTGCTTTCCTTTTAAATGGCTAAAAATTGGGCCATACTATTGTAACTTGAAACAGATTTATTAGCAGCGAAACAAAATAAACAAAAGAACTTCAACAAATATCTAGTTCCTATGTACTTAATACAGTGTTATTTCAATCTAGTGCTCATTAATAGCAATACAACTCATCTTCATCATGTTAAGAGATGAAATTAATTAAAATTATTTTTCTTGTGTTAACTCACCTAATATTCACAAACTTGAGCTAGTTAGTACAGCCAAGCCAAGTGCCATCAAGTCGGATCTGAGATGAGAGTTTTCTATTATATTTAATTCAGATAAAAAATACATGAACTGGAAAATTCTGGATTTCCATATATTAATGATGCACATAGTTGCATACAATTCATCAAATAACAGTTTTTATATATAAGCCAAGTGCCGTCGAGTTGGACACAGAATAAAATAATAACAACAATAATTGTATTATTTTTTGTTGCTACATAGTGATTTTTTATTGTGATTAAGCAAAACTTTACAGTGAAAATATGAAATGTCTCACAAATTTGCAAGTCATCCTTGCTCCAGGACCATGCTAATCTTCTCTGTATTGTTCCAATTTTAGTATATGTGCTGCTCAAGTGAGCACCAATATTTGTATCATTATAACAATAATAATAACAAAAAAGAATTACTGAGTTATTTTTAAGTGATGGATATTGTGGCTTTTACACATATTATCTCATTTAATTCTCTCAAAACTCCTATGAAGGATGTATTAGTAACACAACTTACAAGAAAGCCAAGGTTTAAACAGCATTTTCCCCAATGTCAAAGTTACAAAGTGGGAAAGAAGGGATTCAGCCCCCAACATTTTTTGCACTAAAATCCATGTTTCCTCATTTTACCCTGCTGCCTTGAATTTTAGAGCATAAACCAATCCCCCAGTTAAAGAAACATAATCTCAAGTAAGTGAAATAAGAGAAAAGACTCAATGAACAGCTTGAGAATAAAATCATACATAACTTGCGAATAACCTCATAATTCACAGAACAAGTCTGCATCTGTTATTCTAATGTACTCTCTGTTATATGAGCATTATTTTCATAATTTATTCATACTGCTATATTATTTTTCTCGACATAATCCAATACATATTTCTTTTAGTTAGTGAATGTTTTCTAATAAACCTGATGGCCAGTTTCCTACTAAGGGACACTGAGTGGTAAAAGACAATCAGAAAATCTCACTACTGCCAATATATTAGAATGTTTACTCCTATTTAAGAGCAGTATCTCATTTTAGTTAGAAATAACATGTTTGGGGGAGGAGTCAAGATGGTGGACTAAATGTACATCTCCCTAAATTCCTCCAGAAACCAAGACCTGAAATAATAATTAAACAGAGAAATCTGGACACCTAGTGAGCCCTGGGATGCAGCATAGGGCTGCTAATTTGGACTTCATACCACTGAACGCAAAATCTCCTCTCTTACCACACTTTCGGCAAACACAGGCTTGCACAGATCGAAGACGACCTAGAGAAACAACTGTGGTCTATCTTCACAGCATCTCTCCCAGCCTCTATTGACCCACATGAAGCCCAAAAAGCAATAAACATTGGAGAAGACAATAACCCAGAAGTCACCCAAGGCATCAGAAGGCCTCCAAAAGAAACCACTTCAGAACTTCCCGATGAAGAAGCTTTCCTGAAACTATCAGAAGGTGAATACCAGATAAGTGCCATCACATAAGGATTATAGAGTCCTCATACAAAATGCAGCCTTCAAACAAAATGCAACAGAACAGAACAAAAAACTAAGCAAGCTGTTCAATCTGATAGAACATCAGTACTCAGAAATCCAACAGATCAAGAACAAAATCAAAGACATAGAAACTTCAGTCCAAAGCCAAAAAGACAGAATGCAATAAATGGAAAAGAGAATTTCTGATTTGGAAGACAGAGACACTGACTCCAGCATCTGTGAGGAGAAATCAGAAAAAAACGAACAAGAAAAATGAAGACACACTGAGAAGCATGTAGGACTCTATTAAGAAGAACAATCTACGATTAATCGGAGTTCCTGGACAGGGTGAGAAACCTGAGAATAAAGTATTGTTGCTGAGCTGCTGAAAGAAAACTTCCCAGAAATTACAAAAGAAGAGAATATAGATATCCAGAATACATACTGAACACCACTCAATATAGACTTCAATAGAAAGACTCCAAGACGTATTATAATCAAGCTCAACAAAATGAAACCTAAGCAGAAACTCTTAAAGGCAGCAAGACTCAAAGCAAAGCTAACATTCAGAGGGAAACCCTGTAGGCTTTCATAGGATTTCTCAGCAGAAAAAATGCTGGCATGGAGACAGTAGTATGACACATTCAAAGCCTTGAAGGAGAAGAACTTCCAACCAAGAATTATATATCCTGCCAAACTATCTTTCAAATATGAAAATGAAATTAAGACATTCCCAGATAAACAGAAACTCAGAGACTTTGTAAAAACCAAATCTAAGCTACAAGAAATACCAAAAGAATCTCTTGGCTTGGAAGAACAAAACTGCTAACTTTGTATTTTAAAAGGACACATTATCCAGAATCCTAGTCAGTTAGGAAAGGCTGCAAACACAATCAAAGCTATAATAGTGAAAGAAATGATCTAGTGATCATATCATGCAAACTATGATATCATAATATTAAAAAGTGGGGTGTACTACAGTCATTATAGTCCTTCCAGATGGAGAGGAAGTTGACAAGACTGGTAACAATCAAAATTGGGCTTATATATAGTTTATTAAGCAGGATCATAGGGGCAGCTATAAAGCACAGTAAAGAAGCAACATACCATGTCAAGAAACGTAATACAGGAGTCTCAACAACCACAAAACCCATCCTGAAAAAGGTGAAAAATCAACTCACAAAGAAGAAAGTCACAGAACAGATTAATAAGAACAACAGGGAAAACAAACCCAAAAATAAACAAATCACAATGGCAGCACTCAACACTTACCTATCAAGAATTACATTTAATGTGAATGGACTGACTGCTCCAATAAAGAGACATTGAGTGACATCTTAGATCAAAAAACATGACCCATCTATATGTTGTCTACAAGAAACTCACTTGAGACTTAAAGATATGAACAAAGTGAAAATCAAAAGATAGAAGAATGTGTACCAAGCTAACAATGAACAAAGAAGAGGAAGTACGGCAATTCTGATCTCACATAAGATTGATTTTAATGTAAAATCCACCATCGTGGACTAGGATGGATACTATTTATTACTGAAAAATTTGCTACACAAGCAGGACTTAACAATATTAAATATTTATGCACCTAATATTACAGCACCTAAATACGTCAAAGAAACACTGACTACACTCAAAAAGGAGATAGATCACTCCACAATAATAGTAGGAGACTTCAACACTCCACTCTCAATATTGGACAGATGGTCTAGAAAAAAGCTCAGTAAAGCCACAGAAGACCTTAATGCCACAATTAACCAACCAGACCCCATCAACATATACAGAACTTTCTATCCATGAGCTGGCAACTACGTCTTCTCTAGTGCACATGGAACATTTTCTAGAATAGAACATGTGTTAGGATATAAAGCAATTCTCAACAAAATCCATACCACTGAATTAATGCAAAGCATGTTCTCAAATCATAAAGCCATAAAGGTCAATGTCAGTAGCAGAAAAAACATAAATAGAAAGTGGAACTCTTGGAAACTGAACAACAGCTTGCTCAAAAAACCATGAGTTATAGAAGAAATCAATGATCAAACAAAGAAATTTATGGATTCCAATAAGAACGAAAACACTTCCTACCAGGACCTGTGGGACACAGCCAAAGCAGTGCTCAGAGGTCAGTTTATCTCCCTAAATGCACCCATATGGAAGGAATAAAGAAACCAAATCAAAGAACTGACCCTACGGCTTGAACAAGTAGAGAGACAATAGAAGAGTAACCCCTTAGTCACCAGAAGAAAACAGATCATAAAGATCAAAGCAGGGGGGGCGGAGTCAAGATGGCGGACTAAGCACACATCTCCTTATACCCCTCTGGAAACCAAGACCTGAATTGACAATCAAACAGAGACTTCTGATCACCTAATCAGCCTCAGGACACGGCACAGAGCTGTTAATTGTGACTTCATACCACTCAGCGAAAAACCTCCTCTCTTTCGCTGACTCCCGCTCCTGGCTAGCCCCGGCTCTCACGGACGGAAGGTAAACGCACCACTTTGAATTTTTTTTTCCTCTGTCTCGGCTGGCGGGCAGAGTTGGGTCTTGCCTGGCGGCTGGACTCAGACGCGCTGCTGAGGGTATAGGCAGGCGAAATTCCCATATTCTGAGAGCCAGTCTCAGACTCTGTTAATCTAGCCACGTTAAGACTTTTCTTTTGTAGCTGTCTCAGCGGGGTTTGTGCAGAGCTCTGCGGTCAGAGTGCGGGACGCCATGTTGGTACTGAGATTTTAGCGGGACCTCATTCTTAGCCTGGGAGCCAGCGCCTGCAAACGGGACAGCGCTTCTCCAACAAAAAAGTAGTGATTTTGCACAGTGCTGACTACATGGGGGCCCTGCAACAGAAGCAGAGGAATCACTACCTCTCGGCACCTTTAGCCCCTCTGTCTGCTGCCTGTATGGAGGACGCCATCTTGAATACAGTGGCCGCAGCTGGACCTAATTCTTAGCTTGAGAACCAGAGCCTGCCCATAGGAGAGTGCTTTCCTATCACAAAACCAGTACTAGACGCAGTGTTGTCTAAGGCCAGGCCCTGTCAGTAGAGGCCAACAGGGCAGTAGCATTGCTGTATTCTGAACTAGTTTGTTATCATCTGGGGTTGTATATAGTGGCGCTTACTTTGTCAGATGAGAACAGGGACCTCTACCTGAAAACCTAACTGACTTGTGAAATGGTCAGATACCTTTTGCTTTACATTTTAAGACAGCCTAGAGAAACATTTGCAATCTATCCTCACAGTACCTCTTCCAGCCTCTATATACTCACATGGGACCCAAAAAGCAACAGACAATTGTGGCATACAAGCAATCACTCATGGCTTCAGAAGGCTCCCAAACAAAGCAACCAAGGAGTTTTGCAGATGAAGAAACTTTTATGAAAGCATCAGGAAGTGAATACAAATTGATTATATACAGAGCCCTTCTAGACCTTATACAAAATGCAGGAGAACAAAGTGAAAAATTAAGCAAGTTGTTCAATCTGATGGAACACCAGTACTGTGAAATCCAACAAATCAAGAAGAAAATCAAAGACATAGAAACTTCCATGCAAAGCCAAGAAAACAGAATGGAACAAATAGAAAAAAGAATTTCTGACTTGGAAGACAGAGCTACTGATGCCAGCGTCTATGAGCAGAAATCAGAAAAAAGAAATAAGAAAAATGAAGAAACATTAAGAAGCATGTGGGACTCTATTAAGAGGAACAACCTTCGATTAATTGGAGTCCCTGAACAGGGTGAGACATCTGAGAACACAGAGGCTATTGTTGCTGAGCTGCTGAAAGAAAACTTCCCAGAAATCATGAAGGAAGAGAATATAGATATCTCAGATGCATATCGTATGCCACCCAATTTAGACCTCAAAAGAAAGACTCCAAGACATATTATAATGAAGCTTAACAAAATGAAACATAAGCAGCAACTCGTAAAGGCAGCAAGACTCAAGGCAAAGCTAACATTCAGAGGGAAACCCCATAGGCTCTCGTCAGATTTTTCAGCAGAAACCATGCTGGCACAGAGACAGTGACATGACACATTCAGAGTCTTCAAGGAGAGGAACTTCCAACCAAGAATTATATATCCTGCAAAACTATCTTTCAAATACAAAAATGAAATTAAGACATTCCCAGATAAACAGAAACTCAGAGACTTTGTAAAAACCAAACCCAAACTACAAGAAATACTGAAAGAAGTTCTTGGCTTTGGCTTAGAAGAACGAAACCACTAACTTTATATTTTAGAATGACACACTACTCAATACTCTACTTATTTAGGGAAGGCTCCAAAGTAAATCACAGCTTTGATTTGGAAATAAGAATCCAGTGATCATCATGAAAACTATGGTGTCATCATAATAAAAAGAGGGATGTACTACAGTCGTTATAGTCCATCCAGATGGAGAGGAAGATGACAAGACTGGTAGTAATTAAAATTGGATTTATAAATAGTTTGTTAAGGGGGTTCATAGGGGCAGCTGTAAAGCACAACAAAGATGTATCATACCGTTTCAAGAAATCTAACACACAAGTCTCAACAACTATAAAACCAGCTCTGAAAAAGGTGAAAAATCAACTCACAAAAAAGAGTGTCCCAGAACAGACTAATAAGAACAACAGAGAAAACATCAACATAAGAATAAACATATCACAATGGCAGCACTGAACACATACCTATCAATAATTACATTGAATGTGAATGGACTGAATGCTCCAGTAAAGAGACACCGAGTGTCATCTTGGATCAAAAGACACGACCCATCCATATGTTGTCTGCAAGAAACTCACTTGAGACCTAAAAGCAGGAACAAACTGAAAATTAAAGGATAGAAGAATATATATCAAGCTAACAATGAACAAAGAAGAGCAGGGGTGGCAATTCTAATCTCAGATGAAATCAATTTTAATGTCAAATGCACCATCATGGACAAAGATGGACACTATTTATTGCTGAAGGGTTCAGTAAACAAGGAAGACTTAACTATATTAAACATTTATGCACCTAATGTCAGAGCACCTAAATATGTCGAAGAAACACTGACTACACTCAAAAGAGAGTTAGATGACTCCACAATAATAGTGGGAGACTTTAACACTCCACTCTCCTCACTAGACAGATCATCTAGAAAAAAGCTCAGTAAAGATACAGAAGACCTCATTGACACAATTAACCAACTAAACCTCACTGATATATACAGAACTTTCCACCCATCAGCAAGCTACACCTTCTTCTCCAGTGCACATGGAACATTCTCCAGAACTGACCGCGTGATACGCCATAATGCAATGCTCAACAAAATCCATATCATTGAATTACTGCAAAGCATCTTCTCAGACCATAAAGCCATCAAAGTTGAAATCAATAGCAGAAAAAACATAGATAGAAAGTGGAACTCTTGGAAACTGAACAACATCTTGCTCAAAAAAACATGAGTTATAGAGGAAATCAAGGATGAATTAAAGAAATTCATGGATTCCGATGAGAATGAAAACACTTCCTACCAGAACCTATGGGATACAACCAAAGCAGTGCTCAGAGGTCTGTTTATCTCCATAAATACACACATCTGGAAGGAAGAAAGAAACCAAATCAAGGAACTAACTCTACAGCTTGAACAAGTAGAAAGAGAACAACAGAGGAACCCTTTGGGCACCAGAAGAAAGGAGATTATAAAGATTAGAGCAGAGCTAAATGAATTAGACAATAGAAAAACAATTGAAAAAATTGAAAAGACCAAAAGCTGCTTTTCTGAAAAGATCAACAAAATTGATAAACCACTGGCTAAACTTACTAAAGAAAAGCAGGAAAGGAAACAAATAACCCAAATTAGAAATGAGAGGCAGTTGTCACCACAGATGCAACAGAAATCAAAAATATCATAACAGAATACTATGAAAGACTGTACTGTAAAACATTTGAAAAACTAGGGGAAATGGACCAATTCCTTGACTCATACCACCTACCCAAATTATCACAGCGTGACGCAGAACAACTTACTAAACCCATCACAAAGGAAGAGATTGAAAAGGTCATCAAAACACTGCCAAGCAAAAAAGTCCGGGCCCAGATAGCTTCACTGCAGAATTCTACCAAGCATTTAGAGAAGAGTTATCCCCAATACTACTGAGACTATTTCACAGTATAGAAAGGGATGGAGTACTCCCAAACTCATTCTATGAAGCCAGCATAACCCTGATATCTAAGCCAGGGAAAGATCTGACAAAGACAGAGAACTACAGACTGATATCACTCATGAACCTAGATGCAAAAATCTTCAACAAAATTCTTGCCAACAGAATACAACAACATATCAAGAAAATAATCCATCATGACCAAGTGGGATTCATACCAGGGATGCAAGGCTGGTTCAACATCAGGAAAACAATTAATGTGATAAACAACATGAATAACACAAAAGATAAGGATCACCTGATTTTGTCCATTGATGCAGAAAAGGCATTTGATAAAGTCCAACACCCATTCATGCTAAAAACTCTTAGCAAAATGGGCATAGACGGCAAATTCCTCAACACAATAAGGGCCATTTATACAAAGCCAGTGGCCCACATCATCCTGAATGGACAGAGACTGAAAGACTTTCCCTTGAGATCAGGAACTAGACAAGGATGCCCACTCTCACCTCTCCTATTCAACATTGTGCTAGAAGTTCTAGCCAAAGCAATTAGACAAGACCAAGAAATAAAGAGCATCTGCATCGGCAAAGAGGAAGTTAAAATCTCCCTGTTCACAGATGATTGGTTGTATATGCAGAGAACCCAAAGGAATCTATAAGTAAGCTACTCAAACTGATAGAAGAGTTCAGCAAAGTCTCAGGATACAAGATAAACATAAGTAAATCAGTAGGATTTCTTTATACCAACAACGAGACTGTTAAGGAGGAAATTATCAAATCAATACCATTTACGATAGCCCCTAAGAAGATAAAGTACCTAGGAATTAATCTAACCAGAGAAACAACAGACCTTTACAAAGAGAACTACAAGCCCTTACTACAAGAAACTAAAAGAGACTTAGATAAATGGAAAAACCTACCCTGCTCATGGATAGGAAGACTTAACATTGTGAAAATGTCTATTTTACCCAAAGCAATTTATTTATATAATGCAATCCCAATACAAGTTCCAGCATCATTTTTTAATGAGATGGAGAAACAAATCACCAATTTTGTTTGCAAAGGGAAGAAGCCCCGGATAAGTAAGGTACTACTAAAGAAGAAGAACACACTGGGAGGCCTCTCATTACCCAACCTTAGAACATACTACACTGCCACAGTGGTCAAAACAGCCTGGTACTGGTACAAGAACAGACAGATGGATCAATGGAACAGAATTGAGACCCCAGAGATGACACCATCTGCCTATGAACACTTGATATTCGACAAAGGCCCTAAGACATTAAACTGGGGTAAAAAAAGTCTCTTCAACAAATGGTGCTGGCAAAATTGGTTATCCATCTGCAATAAACTGAATCAAGATCCATATCTTACACCTTACACAAAAACCAACTCCAACTGGATAAAAGACCGAAATAACAAACCTAAAACGATAAAGCTCATCCAAGAAAAGGTAGGAACAACAATGGAAGTTTTAATACACAATGAGGACAGACTCCAAAATCTGTCAAAGAAACCTTAATCAACAGAAGAGAAAGTAGATAAATGGGAATTATTAAGAATCAAACACTTTTGCTCATCCAAAGACTTTATTAATAGAATTCAAAGAACACTCACAGAATGGGAAAAAATATTTGGCAACTCTATGTCAGACCGACACCTGATCTCCATAATCTATAAGACACTACAAAAGATCAATAGAAGAAGATAAACCATCCAATTAAGCGACGGGCAAAGGAGATGGACAGACACTTCACTAAAGAGGAAATCCAGGCAGCCAAAATCACATGCGGACATGTTCACGATCTTTAGTTATTAAAGAAATTCAAATCAAGACAACAATGAGATACCATCTCACCCCAACAAGATTGGCCATGATCCAGAAAACACAAAACAACAAATGCTGGAGAGGCTGTGGACAAAGTGGAACCCTCCTACACTGTTGGTGGGGTTGCAAAATGGTCCAGCCTCTTTGGAAGGCAATCTGGCGCTTCCTTAAAAAAATGGATATTGATATACCATTTGACCCAGTAATTCCACTACTTGGAATATATCCTACAGATTCAAGGCCTTTCACACCAACGGGCACATGCACCAGAATGTTTACCGCAGCACAGTCCACGATAGCAAAAAGATGGAATCAACCCAGATGCCCAACAATAGAAGAATGGATAGGTAAACTATGGTACATATACTCAGTGGAGCACTACGCAATGATAAAGAATAACAATGATTCCAGGAAACATCTCCTAATCTGGTTTCATCTGGAAGACATTATGTTGAGTGAAAGTAGTGAGCAACAAAGGGACAAATACTGTGTGAGACCTCTACGATAAGACCTCAAAAACAGACTTGTGTATAGAAGAAAAGACTCTTTGACAGCTGCAAGGGAAGGGAGGGAGGGCGAGGGGGGGAGAGTTTAGTTTAGATAGTTACTAGAAATCTAGTTGGGAGAAAGCGGTGACAGCACACATTAGGAACAAGAACAACATTAAGTGGACTTGAGCATAACTTGAGTACTCCTTCCATCTTGACTCAATACTACAAGGATAGAGTAGCTGGGGCAGGGAGCGGGGGACCATGTTCAGGCGAATTCCAGGCCAATTGGCACAACTAGCGTTTTGCTAAGAGAGCTCTCTGCACCCCACATTGGTGAGTGGCATCTGGGGTTTTAGAAGCTGCCAAGCTGCCATCCGAGGACACAGCAAATGGTCCCAACTCAGCAGGAACGGATGCTCACCGAGGACCAAAATGACATGTGGTAAAGACAACCAAGAAGACAGAGAGACCCACAAGAGTGGGTGCCTACATCGACTTGGGACCAGAAGAACCGGATGGTGCCCGGCCAGCACCAGTGATAGCAACGATGGAGCTCACAGAGAGGAGTCTCACTGGCAACACAGGAATAAAAAGTGGTGCATCATGAGATCTCCACTAAAAGACCTCAACTGATGGTCCAGCGGTTTTGGATTCCTCTGAGAGCATGGCCCCTGGCCCTGATGCTGCCCTTTGCCATAAATTATAACAAAGGTCCACTCTCTGGACAGTAATGGAGTGGACTTGGCAATGCAGAGTGACCATATATTGGAAGCACTTTGTGGTTCTATACATCTATAGGATATCATCTTGCTGACCTCTGGCTGGAGGAAGGGGAGTGGACGGAGAGGAGGGGAAAGTAGGATGTTGGGAGGATGAGACATGTATGGAGCAGAGAGGAATAGTGTGCAGTCACCGGACAGGGACAGCAGTGGAGGCTGCATATAGGTGGGCATGTAAATTTATACGTGAATATACATTTTCACTGAGTTATGTTAAGTAAAAATAAAAAAAAAAGATCAAAGCAGAACTAAACGACTTAGACTATAGAAGAACAATTGAAAAAACTGAAAAGACCAAGAGCTGGTTTTTTGAAAAGATCAACAAAATTGACAACCACTGGCAAAACTTACTAAAGAAAGACAGGAAAGGAAACAAATACACCAAATAAGAAATGAGAGGGGAGTTATCACAACAGATCCAGCAGAAATGAAAAATATCACAGCTGAATATTATCAAAGATTGTATTCTAACAAATTTGAAAACCTAGAGGAAATGGACAAATTCCTTATTTCATATGACCTATCAAAACTGTCACAGGGTGATGCATAGCAACTTAATAAACCCCTCACAAAGGAAGAGATTGAAAATGTCATCAAAAAACTACCAAACAAAAATGTTCAGGCCCAGGTGGCTTCACTGCAGAATTCTACCAAGCATTTAGAGAAGAGTTATCCCCAATACTACTGAGACGATTTCACAGTATAGAAAGGGATGGAATACTCCCAAATTCATTCTATGAAGCCAGCATAACCCTGATACCTAAGCCAGGGAAAGACTCAACAAAAAAAGAGAACTACAGACTGATATCACTCATGAACCTAGATGCAAAAATCTTCAACAAAATTCTTGCCAACAGAATACAACATCATATCAAGAAAATAATCCATCATGACCAAGTGGGATTCATACCAGGGATGCAAGGCTGGTTCAACATCAGGAAAACAATTAATGTGATAAACCAAATAAATAACACAAAAGATAAGGATCACCTGATTTTGTCCATTGATGCAGAAAAGGCACTTGATAAAGTCCAATACCCATTCATGCTAAAAACTCTTAGCAAAATAGGCATAGATAGAAAATTCCTCAATGCAGTAAGGGCCATTTATACGAAGCCAACTGCCTACATCATCCTGAATGGAGAGAGACTGAGTTTCCCTTGAGATCAGGAACTAGACAAGGATGCCCACTCTCACTTCTCCTATTCAACAGTGTACTAGAAGTTCTAGCCAGAGCAATTAGGCAAGACCAAGGAATAAAGGGCATCTGCATCAGCAAAGAAGAACTAAAAATCTCCCTATTTGCAGATGATATGATTGTATGTGCAGAGAATCCCAAACAATCCATAAGGAAACTATTCAAACTGATAGAGGAGTTTGGCTAAGTGTCAGCATATGAGATAAATATAAGTAAATCAGTAGGATTCCTTTATACCAACAATGAGATTATTGAGGAATAAATCACCAAGTCAATACCATTTACTATAGCCCCTAAGAAGATAAAGTACCTAGGAATAAATCTAACCAGAGAAATAACAGATCTTTACAAAGAGAACTACAAACCCTTACTACAAAAAACTAAGACAGAGTTACACAAATAGAGAAACCTACCCTACTCATGGATAGGAAGACTTAACATTGTGAAAATGTCTATTTTATCCAAAGCAATCTATTTATATAAGGCAACCCTAATACAAGTTCCAGTGACATTTTTTAATGAGATAGAGGAACAAATTACCAACTTTGTCTGGAAAGAGAAGAAGCCCCAGATGAGTAAAGCATTACTAAAGAAGAAGAACACACTGGGAGGCTTCTCATTACCTGACCTTAGAACCTATTACACTGCTGCAGTAGTCAAAACAGCCTGGTACTGGTACAAAATCAGACAGATAGATCAGTGGAACAGAATCGAGACCCCAGAGATGACATCATCTGCCTATGAGCAGCTGATATTCGACAAAGGCCCTAAGACATTAAACTGGGGTAAAAACAATGTCTTTAACAAATGGTGCTGGCAAAATTGGATGTCTATCTGCACTAAGTGAAAACAAGACCCATATCTTGCACCTTATACAAAAACCAACTCAAACTGGGTTAAAGGTCTAAATATAAAATCTAAAATGAAAAAGCTTATCCAAGAAAAAGTAGGAACAACTACGGGAGGTTTAATACACAATGTAGACAGACTTCAAAATCTGTCCAACAAACTGCAATCAACAGAAGAGAAAATAGGTAAATGGGAACTACTAAGAATCGTCACTTTTGCTCATCCAAAGACTTTATTAACAGAATTAAAAGGCCACCTACAGAATGGAAAAAAATATTTGGCAACTCCATGTCAGACTGATGCCTGATCTCCATAATCTATATGGTACTACAAAGTATCAATATGAAAAAGAGAAATCATCCAGTTAAACGATGGGCAAACGAGATGGACAGACACTTTCTAGGTAGCCAAAAAACACATGTGGACATGCTCACGATCATTAACTGTTAAAGAAATTCAAATCAAAACGACAATGAGATACCATCTCACCCCAACAAGGTTGGCCATGATCCAAAAAACACAAAACACTAAATGCTGGAGAGGCTGGGCAGAGATTGGAACTCTCCCATGCACTTGGCTCGGCACACTGTTGGTGGGATTGCAAAATGGTGCAACCTCTCTGGAAAGCAACCTAGCGCTCCCTTAAAAAATGGATATACCATTTGACCCAGTAATTCCAGTGCTTGGAATACATCCTACAGAATCAAGGCCATTCACACCAACTGATATATGCACATGAATGTTCATCACAGCGCAGTCCACAATAGCAAAAAGATGGAATCAGCCCAGATGCCCAATAACAGATGAATGAATTGAGCTCAGCTGTGATTTGACAGCAGTCAAATGCCCTGGTAACTGGAGAACAAGCACGTTGGTCATGAAGGGGATTCTGATTGGTGCAACACAGGATACACTACACAGAGCCACTTTTCTTATGGGGAGAGAAGTAGTGTTCTTTTTATTGTTTTCCACAAAATAGCAGTTACTGCAATGATTAAGACTGTGTGTCATCTTGGCTGAGCCATGATTCTCAGTGTTGCTATGTGTTCACTTCTGTGATGTACCCATCTATGAACAGCCAGTCAGTTGAAAGGGAGTTTTCTTGGGGAAGTGGCTTGCAGCTGAATATAAGGAGACAATCTGGCTTTTGGAACTCTTTTTCTGGAATGGCTATTAGAACTGTCATCATATTACCCTTGATGTCTTGAATGTCATCAAACTGTCTTCAGCATTTCTTTCATCTTCAGGTAAACAAAAAAGTCATCGGGGGTCGGATCAGGAGAGTAGGGAAGATGTTTCAATACGGTTATTTGTTTACTAGCTAAAAACTCCCTGATAGACAACTATACAATTAAGTTTGTGAGCTTGCCACTATGCTTAAAGGCCATTCCAGAAAGAGTTCCAAAATTGCTTTGAAGGGTTGAAGGGTAGAATACTGGCATCAGTACATAGCTTCTCAAGGAAGGTGACCTTAATAACATTCAACAATGAGAGATGTAGCACTTGGAACAATTAAGTTTGTGGACTTAATAGATTGCATTCATAGTCTTCTAATCTCAGTTTCACAAGTGAAGAGAGAAAGATTCAAAGAAATTAAATAACTTGTCTACAGCCGGACAACTAATAAACAATTTTCCCCACAATAGCAGGCTACCTTCTTTTAAACACCTGTTTGCAAAAGTGACAGTAGTTTTGGGGAGATCAGTTTCCCTTTGCAAGTAGAAGTATGATTGCAAAAATGTAGCAAATTACAAGAAGTCTCTCTTTATTGATTTCCAGGTCCTAAGTTACAGTAAATTTTTCTGATGATTATGCAGGATCTGTAATGGAGGTTAATTTCTTAACACTTTTGAATTAAAAAAGAAAAAAGTTTAAAGAAAAGAAATAAAATACCTTTACAAAGATGATTCTCTTTTGGAATTTAAATTAATCTATAAGGAATAGCATATCAATACATATTTCCTGAATTCTCTTTGTTTGCATTAAACGAGATTTAAAGAATAGCATTTTAGAGAGTCAATGTTTAATTCAAAACAACAAAAGTGTTACCAGCAAGGCTGCCCTTGATTTCTTCTACAGAGAAAATGTAGATATTAAAAGTTAGCTATTGGCTTGGCATTGTAAATTATATAAAGACAGCTGGGGGAGTATGGGGGTGGGAAATATATTTGCACTGGAAAGACAGAAAACGTATTTTACATACAGATAATAAAAGGAATTCACAGAGCACTTAGATATAACAGTTTCAAAGGCATAATCATTTTTTATCACCAAGAAAATAGTGAAAGAAATATTAATTTTAAGAAATGTTTCTGAAAGACTTCAGCATAAGATCAAAATTCAGGATGAGCATGTTGACCACTGGGATCAAAGCTGTTCCCTTTTCTTACTGACAAACATACAAAAATAACTTGGAAAGTGAAAAGAACATACATTCAAACTTCATATGCTGCAAAATTGAGAGAAAGAAAAAACATCTGCCAAATCCAAAACACATACAAAAAGTTTTTAAAAATCGCATTACCATTGCATCAGTTCCCACTCACAGTGACCTATGGGATAGAGCAGAACTGCTTCATAGGGCTTCCAGGGAGAAGCTAGTGAATTCAAACTGCCCTTCTTAACCACTGCACCACCAAGTCTCCATAAAACACAGATAAGCCCCCCCCCCCGAAGATCTGATATGTGGTGAACACTGTACCACGAGGAGTTTCAAGAGGTCTGTGCAGCAGCAAGTTTCTCAAAGTGGCAAATTTATTTGCAAGATGAACCCCAGTGCTGCAGTCCCTGGCTATTGCATCTTCAGGAGGGTCTGTTCCGAGCAACGGTGAGATCAGGCAGAACCGAGACCAAGCAACGCAGAGACTTTGTGGGGTGGGGAGGCAGAAACATCGGGAACAGAGCTCAGAATTTATCAGCAGTTAGCTCCTTATTGAAAGTGAGTGGCCCTTCTCAGTACACAGAGATTCTGCGCCTTGATTGCAGCAGTTAGTAAAGGAGTCAGGAGAACTAGGCTGGATGTGAGGGAATTAGTGAGCGAGTAGCGGGAACAAGGCTGGATGGGGCTGGTTTGAGGAACCAGAAGAAGCACACTGGATTCACAATCAACACCCCTGGAAACAGTTTCAAGAAATCAAACAATGCATCCGCTTGAGAAGCCTCCTTTAAAGTGTTAAAAAAAACAAAGATGTCACTTGAAGGACAAAGGTGCCCCTGATACAAGCCATGGTGTGTACAACTGCCTCTTATGCATTTGAAAAGTAGAAAAGGAAAATGGAGGAACTAACACTTGAAATTACGGTGCTGGCAAAGAATATGGAATATACCATGGACTGTCGAAAGAGTTACTAAATCTGCCTTGGAAGAAGTCTAGCCAAAATGATCCATAGAAGCCACAATAGCAAGACATCATGTCACATATTTTGGACATGTTATCAAGAGGGGTTAATCCCTGGAGAAGGCCATCATGCTTGGAAAAGTAGAGAGTCAGTGAAAAAGGAGAAGTCACTCAACAAGACAGATTAACACAGTGACAACAATTACGCTCTCAAGCATAACAGTAATCATGAGGACAGGGCAGGACCTAAGTGTTTCATTCTGTTATAGACAGAGTTGCTATGAGTTGGCACCTACTCAGTGGCACCTAACAATAACAAACCTGTTGCCCTTAGCTGCAAGAACATTCTGAAAATGTGTCTTTCAAGCAAATCAAAACGTGCAATTCTTTATTTCTTTTTTCTATGAAATTTGCCATCAGGAAAAACACCTTCAAAAAAAAAAAAAAACTGTTATAAAAGAGGAAATACACACTTTTACAAATATTCTACCATGAGTTAATATATTTGATTATCATAGAATATTAAATTGTATTAAATTAAGTACAATCATAAGGCAGAAATATAAACCTCAGAAAAGACATATTTTCAGGAAAGAGGTGTATAAATATGATGGCGGCTTAATTTTGAAGCATCCTCGTATACAGGGAAAACAAAGGAGAATGATCAAATCTCGAAGCACAGAGTAGAATTTCTCCAGGTGTTCAAAGAGCAGCTGGTAGATTTGACCTGTCAACATTTTGGTTAGCAGCCAAGCTCTTAACCACTATGCTATCAGTGCTCCCACTAAAACATAGAAAAAGAAAATCTGAAAGCTACAAATCACATTTGAGTGTGGCCACTAGTAATTGAAACTAACTGGCCAGGCAGAGACCACACGTAGGGGACTGTAACCATGCTGCCACTGGCACAAAGGCATCTCTTAGTGGTCAGTCTTCCTCAGAAGGAGACACTGTAGCCTGCAAAAGAAAGGCTCGAATCAATCCTAAGCCACTGAATCAATCCTGAGTCATGGAGAAATCACAGTCTACAGTCACGGCACAGAGGCTAGATCATAGTTTGCAGATCTAGGAAATACCAGCAAGATCAAAATGATTGTTATCTCTACAGAAAATACAGTCCATAGCCCTTGGTGACAAAAACTGAGAATGGCCAGGGAAGGAAGAAGAAGCGGTCCAGACCAGCTTAATTTCTGAGAATCAGAGGATGCATGCCCAACAGAAGCACTCCATCACTACACAAGAAGGGAATGTTTGATAAATGAAGTCAGAAAATCTACTTTGGTCCCATTTTACACTCAGTGGGGAGCTCCTACTCAGTTTATTCAAACTCATCCAATCTAACTTGCTCATGTCTAAAGGTTTTCAGTCCCACTGGTTGTGATAGGGGTAACAACAAAAGAAATGCACACAGTATCCATGGAAAGATACAAAAAGAAAAGAAAGGTAGCAAAGAGGCAAAATTTTGCCATAGGTGAAGGAAACTCACCAGAAATAAAGAAAAACATTACCACAAAACACATGAAAATTGTAACCCAATACTCTGAATGAAAAATCATAATGGCTAAAGAAGACTGTAGAACACAAAATACAAGATAAGAATATGAGAACTCAGTGAAGACATGGCTTAATATCGGAAATGATACCCATAAAAAGGAATGACAAACAAGAACTGGTACGAGTAACGAAAGAAACAGAAACAAATATCAAATCACCTAAAAAAAGGAAGACAAACTTAAAACGAACTTGGTAGAGAACAGACAACATGGAGAGGTCAGCAAGGATAAAAGGATAGATAAGAGAAAGGACAAAATAACTGAACACTCCTTAGAAGAAAATAAAAATAATAAAGAAAAAAATTTAAATATTATTCAAGAAACCTTCAGGAAATTAAAGATTTGCTTCTACAACAGTGAAATGATTCACTGTATATAGATGCAAATTAAAAGGTAAATGCAAGAACACATCCTGTAAACATATTGGATTTTAAAAATAATACACTCATCAAGAATTCAATGTGATTAAGCCAAACCTATTGCCATCAGGTCAATTCCAACTCATAGCGACCCTATAGGACAGAACAGATCTGCCCTGAGTTTCCAGAGTGTCTGGCTGGTTTGTGTCTGTCTTGGTTAGCAGTGGCAGCACTTAACCACTGTACTACCAGGGTTTCCTCAGTGTGACTAAGTTACCTAAAAAGAAAGAAAGTCAGACTGGTATCAGACTTCTACACGGGAACAGTCAAGGCCAGAACACAATGAAGCAGCTCATCAGGCATTCAAGGACATGAAATGTAAGTCAATCTGGCCTGTAGGCAGAACAGTCACCAACAGTGCTGAACAAGTAAGGGTTAGAAAACATTGTCCAGAAGAGACTTTTTAAGGAAACTGCTAGAGAATATAGGTGCTCTTGGAAACAATAGGTCAGCTCTACTCTGACCTATAGGGTCGCTATGAGTCGGATTCGACTTCATGACGGTGAAGCTAGCCAAGAAAAATACAACAAATAAAACGTTATCAAAAATATTTAGGATTTGATATTTTCAGAAGATTTTTTATAAAATACTCTGCTGAATGAACATGCGCTGATTCCTCTTCTGGTTTATGCCTCTGGGGGGCATTAGGTGGTGCAGAAGGGGTAGGTTCAGTGTCTTCTATGAAATGTTTCTAGCATAATGACTATCTTGTGCTTTGAAATCTTACTCTTGTAACTGGATGAATTTAGAGTCTAATGTGCAAGTAAGATGAAAATTATGCCACTGGTCAGCTTTGGAATGAAAAAAAAAAAAAAAAAAAAGGTGTAGTCAAAACACAAATGGACCAGAAATCTAGAGACTGTAATTCTTGTTCCACGTGTATGACCCTGGAATGGTAGAGAAATCACTTAATTCCTTCTCTCTTCGTTTCCTCATTGTAAGACAAAAGAATAAACAATAAAATTGCTATATTTTCTTTATTTTCTTTTGTTGTTATTGTTGCTGTTAATACTGTTGGACTTTCATTTACTTAGAATATACTATATGCTAGAAAGAAACACTGGTGGCATAGTGGTTAAGTACTACAGCTGCTAACCAAAAGGCTGGCAGTTCATATCCATCAAGTGCCTCTTGGAAACACTATTGGGCAGTTACACTATATCCTGTAGGGTTGCTGAGTTTGAATTAAAGGCAATGGATTTGGTTTGGGTATATGCCAGAAGGAAATGCTGGTGGTGTAATGACTAAGTGGTATGGCTGCTAAACAAAAGCTGGCAGTTTGAATCCACCCTGCATTCCTTGGAAACTCTATGGGGCAGTTTTACTTTGTCCTATAGAGTAGCTGTGAGTCAGAACCAACTCCATGGCAAGGGGTTGTTGATTTTCACGCTAGGAATTGTTCTAGTGAATAACCAGATGAAATCCCTACCCTTCTATACTTTCCATTTTAATTGGTGCTATGAAAGAAAAACAACAAACATTATAAACAAATTCTATTATATATTATAAGCCAAGTGCCGTCGAGTCGGATCCGACTATAAGGTGATAGGTATTATGGAAGCAAATATAGCAGAGTAAGGGGAAAAAGAGGTACTGATCCTATAGGATGGGCTATAACTTCTTCCATAAGGTTTCCAAGGGGAGGCTGGTGCATTCACACTGCTGACCTTTCGGCAAGCAGAGGGCCCTTAACCACCATGCCAGCAGTGCTCCAATAGAAGGAAATGAATTTTCAAATAGTTGGAAGAACCAAGACATCAGAGTCAAAAAGACAAGAACTAGGGTCAAGCTTAACCACTCAGTCCCTGTGTGGCCTTGGCTATGTTACCAAGTACTGTGATCCTTAGTCTCCCCCTCTTGAATACTATAATAATGTAGGCCAAGCATGATAACCATGAAGATTAGAAATAGGATATGTGAGATAATTATATTATTTTTTCATTTCACATATATGTGTAGGGGTGTATGTGTGTGTGTGTACATGCACACACCATATGTTCCTACTCTTATTTCCTTCATCTTGCCTGGACAATAGAGTTGACCTCAACTGATTCTTGTGTAACATCACTATTAAAAATTAATGGTGTTGGAAGCTAGGACAAGATGGAGGAGTAGTCAAATACTTCCTATGATTCCTTTAGCAACAAAGGCCCAAAAGAACAAAAGAATTGATTCATATGACACCCTAGGAGCTCTGAACATCAAAAGGAAAGGTGATAAATTGGAGTGAGCAATGGGGAAGGCAGAGCAGCCAGAAGTATCTAGGACTGGCCAGACCTGACCTGCCAGGAATGAGGCATGACCAGCACGGTGAGTGAAGTGGTGGCATGTGGATGTGGAGGGTACGCTTTCATTGGCAAAGAGCAGCAGAAAGTATAATGGAAACTCCAGAACCAAGGAAAAGCAACACTTGACCATAAAAAGTTAAATGACTGGCATCTACCTATCCCACATGGGTCTAAATGTTTCTTTCAAGATTAACACCTCTCCCTTTGTGCAGCACATCCCCTTCCCTTCTCTGCACTGTAAACAGTTCTGGAGTCTGACACCATTAACTCAGCCATTCTCCTAGACTCAGAGAGGAAACAATTTAACAACCGGGGAAAGGGGGCCAAAAATCTGCCAACCCACCTCAGCCTGAAATTCAGGACACTAACTGTGACTTCAGCTAGAATGAGACATAAGGGGAAGCATTATCCTCACAGTCACTCAGGGATGTCTGTTAGCCCCCTGCCTTTCTCAGTGCCTACAGCTAGACACCTGTACTTACATTGATCACCACTGCCCATCTAGGACAGTAGGTGAGAGCGTGTCCCACACACATGGTGACTGACTACCTGGACACTTGAGCCAAATTCATACAAGAAAAGTAAATGGACTCCTGGACTTATATGCCTAGTAACAGTTCTAGCCACCTGTATATAGGACATGAGAGCTACAGAGGCATCAATAAACAAACTAGCATACACGATCTGCCAATTTGGGCATTTCAAAGCAAAAGAAGCTAAAACACAGTAAGCAAACAAAAAATAAATAAATTCAACAACTTACTGATGGCTTGGAGAAAACAATGCATATCAAATCACTTAAAAAGGCAGACCATGATGGCTTTAGAAAGCTCACAAAACAAAGAATCAAGAAATTTTCCAGATGAAGATAACTTCCTGGAATTATCGAGGCAGATTCAAAAGATTAAAACTTAGAACTCTTCAAGAAATGATGAAGGAGATGAGGCAAAATTCAGTAAAGCATAATGACAAATTGAACAGGCTACCAAAAAAGCATACAGCAGCAAGAACTCACAATTCAGAAAATTAATAATAAAATTACAGAATTAGACAATTCAACAGAAAGTCAAAGGAGCAGATCTGAGTCAATGGAAAGGCAAACTAATGAGACTGAAGATAAAGCGTGTGACACCAATGTATTTGAAGTAATATCAGATAAAAGAATTTTAAAAACTCAATAAACACTAAAAATGATGTATAACTCTATGAAGAAGAATAATCTATCTGTTACTGGAGTGCCAGAACAGGGGTGATAACAGAAAATACAGAGAAAATTGTCAAAGATTTGTTGACAGAAAACTTCCCTGATATCATGAAAGATAAGAAATCTATCCAAGATATTCATCAAATTCCACAGAAAGTAGATCCCAAAAGAAAGATACCGAGGCCAAAATTAAAGATAGGCAGACACTTTTGAAAGTGTCTATGGATAATGAAAAACAACCTACAAAGAAGAATCAATAAGACTAAATTCAAACTACTCAGCAGAAACTATTCAGGCAAGAAGGCAATGGGATAACATATACAAAGCCTTGAAGGAAAATAAGTAGAAAGAGAGCAGCAAAAGAACTCCTTGGTCACTGAAAGAAGGAAAATGATTACAATTAAAGGAAAATTCAATGAATTGGAGAATAGAAAAATGATAGCACTAACAAGACCAAAAGCTGTTTCTTTGAAAAGAACATGAAAGTGATAAACCATTGGCCAAACTGACAAAAGAACAGGAGAGAAAGTAAATTATTCAGATAATAAATGAGATGGCTGACATCACAACAGATACAAATAAAATTTAATATTGTAGTAGAATACTGTGAAATCTTGTACTCTAATACATTTGAAAACCTAGAGGAAATGGACAAATTTCTAGAAACACACTATCTACCTAAAGTAACACAAACAGAGGTAGAATAATGAAATAAACTCATCACAGAAGAAATGATTGAAAAGGTAATTTAAAAACTCCCAACTGAAAAAAGCCCAGGACTTCACAGCTTCACTGGAGAACTCTATCAAACTACTAGAGAAGAGTTAACACCACTGTTAGTAAAGCTATTGCGGAGCATGGAAAAGGACGGAAAACTCCTAAACTCATTCTATGAAGCTAGCATAACCATAATGCCAACCAAAACCAATAGAGACAGCACAAAAAGGGAAGTTACAGACCAACATCACTCGTAAACTTAGATGCAAAAATCTTCAACAAAATTCCAGCCAGTAGAATTCAACAACATATCAAAAAAAAAAAAAAAAATCACCATGACCAAGTAGGAGAGATGATTCAAAATTAGGCAGAAAAAATAAATAAAATAAATAAAACAAAAGACAAGAACCACTTGAATTGATTTTATCAATTCAAACATAAAGGGCATTCAACAAAGTTCAACACTCATTCATATTAAATACTCTCAGCAAAATAGAAGAGAAATTCCTCTACATAACAAGAGGCATCTATGCAAAGCCAACAACCAACATTATTCTAAATAGAGAGAGTCTGAAGACATTCTCTTGAGAATGGGAACCAAGCAGGAATGCTCTTTGTCATCACTTTTATGAAACATAGTGATAGAGGTTCTAGCCAAAGCAACCAAGCTAAAGAAGGAAATAAAGGGCATCCAAATTGGTAAGGAAAATGGTAAAAATATCTGTATTTACAGATTATATGATCTTATACACAGAAAACCCTGAACAATCATTATCAGCAACAACAACAACAAAATAAAAAAACACTACTGGAACTAATAGAAGAGCTCAGTATACAAGATGAAACATACATAAATTAATTGGGTTTCTTTACACTGACAAAGAGATCATCGAAGAGGAAATCACCAGAATAACACCATTAACTATACTCCCAAGAAGATAAAATACTTAGAAATAAACCTAACCAGACATATATAGCACTTATATAAAGAAAACTACAAAGCACTACTGCAAGAAATAAACGAGACCAGCATTAAATGGAGAAACCTACTTTGTTTGCAGATAGGAAGACTCAATATCATGAAAATGTCTATTTCACCCAAAGCAATCTATAGATACAATGCAATCCCAATGCAAATTCCAATGGCATTTTTTAATGAGAAGTAGAAGCAATACACCAACTTCATATGGAGATGGAAGAAGTCCTGGATTAGCATCACTGAAGAACAAAGTGGAAAGCTTCACACTACCTGGCTTTATAATTTATTACACTTTCAGAGTACTCAAAATAGCCTGGTGCTGGTACAAAAACAGATACGTAGATCAATGTAACAGAACTGAGAATTCAGACATCACATCATCCACCTATGAGCAGCTAATATTTGACAAAGGTTCAAAGTCCATAAACTGGGAAAAAGATAGTCTCTTTAACAAATGATGTTGGCTTAACTGGATATCAATCTGTGAAAAAATGACACAAGACCCATATGTCCCACGATGCAAAAACACTAACTCCAAATGGATGAAAGACCGAAACATATAATCTAAAATGGTACATAACTGCCCCAACAGGAGAAACAACATAGTGTCCCCAACTTTGCAGGAGAAAAATGGATGTCCAAAAATAGAACTCTATTAAAAGACCAGAACTGATGGTCTCATAGACTGGAGGGTCCCAGAAGACATGACCCTTGGATTCTCTGTTAGACCAGGGCTTACATCAGTCTAAAAAGCCAACTCTTCAGACAAAGATTGTAGTAGACACTAAGATATAATATGATACTGGCCAAGAGTATGCTTCTTGACTTAAGTATGTACATGAGGCTAACAGCAGCTCCTTTCCAGAGGTGAGATGAGGGGGTGGAGGGGAATATTTGTCTTAATATAGTTTTCTATCTACAACTAATAGAAAGATCTTCCTTTATCTTTTTATAGAAAAAGAAGTTAGTAAAGGAATGGCCAGACAATAAACGGAGATAAAACAAGAGCTGACATGACTCACAACAGGAAGGAAGGAAGGATGCCAATACGCAAGAAATGACAGTAAAATCAGGCAGAGTAAAAAATAGACTAAACATTGGAAGCTACAATAACATATTGAAGAAAAAGTAAAAAAAAATTTAGAAATGTTTTAAGATTTTTGAAATCAGATAATTAAAATACACACGTGAAAAGAAACCTGACATTCACGTAGTTTGAGTTCCTTAATTAAGGAAAATAAAATCAAATATATAACTATACCAGCAATGATCCTAATAAATTGGGTGTTCATACACCCCAATTAGATGAAAAGAGGCCTGGGTTATAGACGCTTTCCCAATGTCTTGTTCCTTCATTGCTTTATTTCCTATCAAAACTATCTCTTTCTTAAAGACAAATTAGAAAAATGACTCTTATGTATAAAAGGAGAAGTCAATATGACTTTAGATTTCTCTGCAGCAACATTCAGTCTCTGAAGTTGGTAGAGTAATATTTACAAAGTATTCAAACTTAGAAATTTTTATGGAGCCAAACTGTACATTTGTTATAAACGCTACAGATAAATAGTTTGGAATATTCAAGTACTCTGATAATAATGTTTCCACAAAGAAATTATTAGATATGTAATTTAGGCCAAGTAAAATATGACTCAAATGTCAACAAAAAGGCTAGAAATAAACATATAACATATTTGATTACATAAACAGGACAAAAAAAAATAAGAAAAGTGGTGACAATATATAATGCAACTTTTTATGCAGAAATAATAAAGCTTTTTAAACTTTGTAAGTAGTAGGGAAAAAGGTATAGAATGGGATACATTGTTGATTCACACTTCCAAGAACCGAGAAGTACCAAAAACATTTAAAGTATGTCAATTAATAGCACCAGAAACATATTTAAGAGCAAAAAAGAAACACTGAGAGAGAAAAATATTGCTAACTAAAACTTCATGATGGAAGGAAGAGGAGAGATGAAGCAAAATAGAAAACTCCCTAACTACAATCATGATAACAAAGTAAACAAAAAAGGAGATAAATCATGAAGCAAAATATCCTTAAGAAAAGAATATATGTACAAAATACAAAACACTATAACAGAACTAAATCTGTATATCTGTCATAGCATTATATTTAAATGAATTTAACACACCTATTAAAAGGAAGAATTATTCAGATGATCACAATGCAAAAACCAAACCTAGAATATTTGCAAGAGGCACCTATAAAAGACTGTAGACACACTGGCATTGTCTCCCTGACATGGTTAACTATTTGACACTGAGTCAATTCTAACTCCTAGCTACCCTATAAGACAGGGTAGCATGGTCCTACTGGGTTTCCAAGGCTGTAATCTTTTAAGGGAACAGACTGATAAAACTTTTTCCAGAGGAGCAACTGATGGATTCAAACCACTGTCCTTTTAGTTCTCAACCACTGTGTCATCAGGCTTGCTTCCCCAGCATGTTTAAATACTCTAGAAGAAACCCCACTTGTGAATAACAATACAGGACAATAATGCAACAGTGGAGAGTGACCACATGAATGACCTGAGTGAGCCACCCCTCTAAGCTCCTCCTTACCCATGCAGCCAGTAGAGGAGACCCCCAAGTTCCTACCCAAACCAGTGAGGAGTCACAAGTTCCCATGAAACCAGTGAGGAGTTACGAGTTCCCACACAAACCAGTGAGAAGTAATGGAGCTAGAGGGGAGAGAGCAGCAAGCAAGGGCCTTAGTTTCAGACAAAATGGATGCTCTGTATGGGGAATCGTTTTCCAAGTTGTAAGTACAGATATCCACAGCTATTTCCCAAATCTGGAAGGTATCAATCATACCTCAGAGTTAACTGGTTAAAAAAATAAGATGAACAGACAATTCTCTAAAGAGGAGATCCAGGCAGCCAAAAAACACATGCAGACATGTTCACGATCTTTAGTTATTAAAGAAATTCAAATCAAAATGACCATGAGATACCATCTCACCCCAACAAAGTTGGCCATGATCCAAAAAACACGAAACAACAAATGCTGGAGAGGCTGTGGAGAAAGTGAAACTCTCGTACACTGTTGGTGGGGTTGCAAAATGGTCCAGCCTCTTTGGAAAGCAATCTGGCATTCCCTTAAAAAATGGATATAGATATACCATTTGACCCAGTAATTCCACTACTTGGAATTTATCCTACAGAATCAAGGAGTTTCATACCAACAGACACATGCCCAAGAATGTTTATCACAGCACAGTCCACGATAGCAAAAAGGTGGAATCAACCCAGATGCCCAACAACAGAGGAATGGATAGGTAAACTATGGTATACATACTCAATGGAGCACTATGCAATGATAAAGAATAATGATGATTCCAGGAAACATCTCATAATCTGGCTTCAACTGGAAGACATTATGTTGAGTGAAAGTAGTCGGCGATCAAAGGACAGATATTGTATGAGACTCCTACGATAAGATCTCTAAAACAGAGTTATGTATAGAAGAAAAGACTCTTTGACGGCTGCAAGGGAGAGGAGGGAGGGAGAGTGAGGAGGGTAGGGTTTAGATTAGATAGTTTCTAGAAATCTGGTTGGATGAAATCGGTGATAGCACACATTAGAAACAAGAACAATATTAAGTGGACTTCAGCATAACTTGAATACTCCTTCTATCTTAACCCAATATTGCAAGGATAGAGTAGCTGGGGCAGAGGACAGGAGACCACACTCTCAGGTGAAATCGAGGCCAATTGGCATGACTAGCATTTTGCTAAGAGGGCTCCCTGCACCCCACATTGGTGAGTGGCATCTGGGGTCTTAAAAGGTGCCAAGCTGCCATCCGAAGGCACAGCAAATGGTCCCAACTCAGCAGGAACGGATGCTCACCAAGGACCAAAATGACATAGGGTAAAGACAATCCAGAAGATAGAGAGACCCACATGAGTGGGTGCCTACATAGACTTGGGACCGGAAGAACCGGATGGTGCCTGGCTACCACCAGTGATAGCCGTGATGGAGCTCACTAAGTTGAGTGTCACTGGCAACACAAGAATAAAAAGAAGTGCACCCTGAGATCTCCACTAAAAGACTGCAGTTGATGGTCCAGAGGCTTTGGGGTTCCCCTGGGAGCATGGCCCCTGGCCCTGATGCTGCCCTTGCCCATAAATCATAATGAAGGTCTTTGGACACGAATGGATTGGATTTGGCGATGCAGAGTGACCATATATTGGAAGCACTTTGTGGTTCTATACATCTAGTGGATATCATCTTCCTAACCTCTGGCTGGAGGAAGGGGAGTGGGTGGACAGGAGGGGAAAGGAGACTGTTAGGAGGATGAGACATGTATGGAGCAGAGAGGAATAGTGTGCTGTCACCGGACAGGGAGAGCAGTGGAAGCTGCATACAGGTGGGCATGTAAATGTATTTGGGAATGTACATTTTCACTCAGTCATAATAAAAAAACAAAATAAAACAAAAAAACCACTGACTTACAAGCAGAAATAACTGGCAGAGATGCTAGGCCTCTTCTACCATTCTATCATAAAGACACAATAGTTTCCCTTAGATTTCCAGGTGCCAGTGCAGACAAGGAGAGGAGAGTCAAACTGTCAAAGTCTAAGCACTTACCTAAAGAGACTGAGCAATCCTAAAGAGGAAGAAAAAAAAAACCAGTTCTGTTGAAAAATGTTTAAATAGGCTATTTCAGCAGCAAGGAGCATTGTTTGAACTAGCACAAAAAAGTACATCAGAAGGCCCTAGGAAATAAAGGTGCTACTTTATTTTAACACATTAGAATATAGGGCATGAATTTATGACCTCAGTACATCAAAGCAACCAGTTAAAATAGCAGGTACCACTTCATACCTTCTAAGTCTACAAAAAGGATCCCTGGTGACTCAGTGATTAAATGCTTGGCTGTTAACTGAAAGGTCAGGGTTCAAACCCACCAGCAGCTCCACGTGAGAAAGATGTGGCCATCTGCTTCTGTAAAAATTACAGCCTTGGAAACATTACAGGGCAGATCTACTGTGGTCTATAGCTTCACAATGAGTCAGAATTAACCCAACAGCAATGGGTAACAGGTGAACCTACAAAGGGTCCCTAAGTGTCACTGGAACCCACCCAGAGACACCTTGGAAGACAAGTTTTCAAAAAAGGCACAGCCTTGAAAACCCTATGGAGCACATCTACTCTGCACACATACAGTCGCCATGAGTCAGAACTGACAGCTACAAAAGTTAAAATAACAGTATTTGATTGATAATAAAAATTTTGAATGCTGGCAATCACATTATTGCACTTATACACTCTGCTGACAGACAAATTTTTACAAATCTTATGAATTACAAGTAGATTCATGATCATATGCCCTAAGAAAATATTTCATAAAAACCCACTGCAACATTACTTATGAAATGAAATAAGAGTGACTTAAGTGACCGATTATAGAAAATCATTAAATAAATTGTCAACTTTGTGGAATAAGAGATACATATTAAAAATCTGGTTCTTTTTAGAGGAATAAGGAAATTATCTAAGTGAAAAAATAGAATATACAGGTTTATATCACATTAAGTTTATAACTATATAAAAATTCCATATGTAGAGTCTAGAAATAACAATAAAAAAAATAAGCATAGTTTAATCATGGATGGTGATAATACTTTTAAAAAAAAGTTGTTTTTTTTTTTAGTATCACAACATGATTTTGCAATTTCAATTACAGTATATAGATCAATCACCTTTACTGTAATCAGTCTGACCTCAGACCTGTGTTCCTCAAGTCTGAGGCCTTCTTTCCAGGGGCAGAAGGGCAGAAGACTTACACACTGTGAGGCCCCATGACCTTAGCTTCAGTCTTGGCTTCTCTACTCATTAGCCACGAGGCAAGTCATTTAACTTCTCTGTGCCTCTGCCAGAATCCTGGTGGTGCAATGGTTAAGAGTTTGGCTGATAACCAAAAAGTCAGCAGTTCCAATCCACCAGGTGCTCTTTGGAAACTCTGGGGCAGTTCCACTCTGTCCTACAGGGTTGCTATGAGTTGGAATCAACTGGATGGCAATGAGTTTGCTTTGCATTGTCGGTGCCTCTGCTTCCTCATCTATAAAATGGGATTAGAGACGCACCCACCTAGTAGTGTTGTGGAGAGGACTGTTGTTACTGCTGTTGTTAGGTGACATCGAGTCAGTTCTGTCTCATAACAACCATATGTACAGCAAAATGAAACACTGCCCAGTCCTTCCCCATGCCCAGAATTGCTGGTATGCTTGAGCACTTGTTGCAGCTACTGTGTCACTCCACCTTCTAAGGGTCTTCCTCTTTTTCACTGACCTACTTTACCAAGCATCATGTCCTTCTCCAGGGCCTGATCCCTCCAGACAACATG
Organism: Heterohyrax brucei; assembly: GCA_028571685.1. NCBI lineage: Eukaryota > Metazoa > Chordata > Mammalia > Hyracoidea > Procaviidae > Heterohyrax > Heterohyrax brucei. The sequence goes on from CM053144.1 coordinate 82,155,793, forward strand.
TCCAAACTATGTAAGACAGTGTCTTGCCATCTTGACTCCTAAGGAACACTCTGGTTGTACCTTTTCCAAGAGAGATCTGTTTTATCTTTTGGCAGTCCACAGTAGATTCGATATTCTTCTCCAACACCACAATTCAAAGGCATTAGTTATTCTACTGTCTTCTTATTCATTGCCTAGCTTTCACATGCATAAGACGGAATTGAAAATGCTATGGCTTGAGTCAGACTAAGCACCTTAGTCTTCAAGGTAACATCTTTGGCTTTCAACACATTAAAGACATCTTTGGTAGCAAATTTTCCCAAAGCAATGCGTATTTGATCTCTTGATTGGTGCTTCCTCAGGTGTTGACTACGGATCTAAGTAAATTTAAATTCTTTACAAACTCAGTCTTTTCTCTGCTTATCATGATGTTGCTTATTGGTCCAATTGTGAGGGGTTTTATTTTCTTGATATTGAGCTGTAATCCCTACTCAAAACTATGATCTTTGAACTTCATCAGAAAATGCTTCAAGTCCTCCTTACTTTCAGCAAGCAAGGTTGTGCCTTTGAAACTGGAAGCCTGAAAAACACAGTACTTCTAATAACAGGTGGAAACTGAGGCTGGAGGTCTGAGCAGCTTTGCTGCAAAGCAAGTGCCCAACCCCTTCCTCTTGGGAAACGTAACACTTGCATTCCATAGAACCCAGATGGAGATACTAAGAGGAGAATTCACAGCCTTAAAAACACTGGCAACAGTTCGGCAGCTTCTCGATGGGCTGGGGTTAGTACCTCTTTCCCTGGTAACTGGGCTCTAGGCCAGTAATGGAACTCCAAACAGAAATTGATGACTTGGACAAGAAAACTAGGGAGGGCATGACAAATGATTTGTTTGGAGTTTTCCCCTCCCAGTGGCTGAATGGTACCCGAACCGATGCTCATGACTCTGAAGACTGATAACAGCCTGTGAAACTGCAGGCCCAAGTGGTGTCTGATACCCTATCTCTCAAACAGCCTGGAAGATCAAAAGGATTGAAGAAACCCAGATTCCTCTTCAAAGCATCTTCCCTAACCCCTTGAATTCCCTACCTCTCATTTTAACACATAGCCTCACTCTTTAAAAACTCTTACATGAAACAATGGGATGGGCAGATTTTTGGAGGAGCTATCCCCTCTGCCACCTTTCTGTAAGCTAGCACACAAATAAAATCTTTGATTTAATTCACTCTAACCCCCCGTCTCGTGACTGGCCTTGCGGCCGGTGGCGTGAACTCCCGTGTTTCTTCAGTAACGTTATCTGGATAACACCGGTTGTTAATGAGTCTTCCTCCAGTGCTGATGCCCTGTTCCTCATATAATCCAGCTTCTTGGATTATTTGCTCAGCATACAGATTGAATAGTACAGTGAAAGGATACAACCTCGATGCATGCCTTTCCTGACTTTAAACCACACAGTGTCCTCTCATTCTGTAGCTACCTCTTGATCCACGTACAGATTCCTCATCAGTACAATTAAGTATTCTGGAAGTTCCAATGTGTTATCCATAATTCATTGTGATCCACGCAGTTAAATGCCTTTGCATAGTCAATAAAACTCGAGTAAACACCTTTTCTGGTATTCTCTGCTTCCAGGCAAGATCCATCTGACACTAGCGATGATATCTCTGGTTCCATGTCCTCTTCTGAATCTGGCCTGCATTTTTGCTAGCTCCCTGATGATATACTGCTGCATCTGCTTCTGAATAATCTGCAGCAAAATTTTACTTGAGTGTGATATTAATAATATTGTTCGTTAATTTCCATGTTGACTTGGATCACTTTTCTTGGGACTAGGCATAAATCTGGATTTCTTCCAGTCAGTTGTCCAGGTAGCTGTCTTACAATCTTCTTCATATAAATGAGTGAACACTGTCAGTACTATGTCCGTTTGGTGAACATCTCATTTGATATTGCGTTAGTTCCTGGAGACTTGTTTTTCGCCAGTGCCTTCAATGCACTTTCTTCTTTCGTACCATCAGTTCCTGATCATACGCTACCTCTTGAAGTGCTTAAACACCAACCAATTCTTCCTGGTGTAACGACCCTGTGTGTTGCTTCTGTCTTCTTTTGATCCTTCCTGCAGAGTTTAAACGGTCCCATAGAATCCTTCACTATTGCAACTTTAGGCTTCAATTTTTTTCTTCAGTTCTTTCAGTTTGAGAAATGCAAAGCATGGTCCTCCCTTTTGGTTTTCTATCTCCAGCTCTTTGCACATGTCATTACAGTACTTTACTTTGTCTTTAGAAAACATTTTATATTAAAGCATTTAGTAATAGTCTCAGCAATTAGCAAACATTCTACAGGAGATTGTGTGGTTGCTGTTGTTTTCTTTTGCTGGATATTTGAACAATACAAATAACAACATGCCATCATTTCTTAACAAAGAATGTTAGAAATAATCATTCTTGAATTGAATTAGCTTTACTACTTAATAAAAGAATGTGTCTGCATCTGTCTTTTTGCTTTGATTCTTTTTATTTGCAGCATAGTTAATGTATACAGTCTTTTCTGTTTGTATTGAATGGGCGATTCTGGCAGCAGACAACTGAGTTACTTAGAATTAGCATGCTCTCTCTTTACAGTGTCTTAAAAGCAAAATAAATCTTGAGTCCATGAAACTGACGGGTATGTTCAGATAAAATATTCAAGTATCTGAATTTCTAATATTAAACATACAGGTGCTGTCATCCTGCAGATGGCCTTGGTGTGTTTCATTTCAATCGCCTCAACTAGATTTGCCGGCACAGTAGCAGTTAGTAGTCTCCGAATTTCCTGCTGAGGCAATTAGGTCTGCCATCAATCATTTCACACCACAACATAAAAGACTCTTTCATTCTACAGTCCTCTTGTACATGTACAGAAATAATTTCGGAATTTACTTAAAAATAAGCTTGTATGCATTCCTCTCCATGCTATGTTGTTAAAAACATTGCCTTTAAGTAGAGTAAAAATATACCCTGAAGAACAATTCTTTAAATTAAGACTAATCGAAGTATCTTCAACTTTCCACTTCCCTCTTCTAACTAGTCCTTGTTTCTCCTCCTCTCAGTTATCTATAACTCACTTCTACCCTGCAGTTAGTTGTATCTAGCCATTTACCTTTTATTCCCATCTGTGTTCTCTTTTAGATTCCATGCATATGTGTGAAATGTGAGTTGTTGTTGCCTGTCTGTGTTTGACCCTTGACATAGACAAATGGGTAAAACAGGACTCATCAGAGAAGGAAAACTCAATATCACAAACACCTCAGCCGAGTGTATCACCTCTTGTTTATTGTGGCCCACCTGTAACTCTTCCCATATCGTCCTCATTCTGGAAGCAGGCTACTGCAGCAACCACCATCTGGGGTAACCATGTCAGACAGAATGAGTAAGAGGAGAGTCCTGCGCCAGCTCCTAAAACTCTCTCCCAGAAGTGACCCATATTCCATCTTACACTTCACTGCTCAAAGCAAGTTACATGGTCACAATGTCAAGGAGAAATGCCCTTCTACAGATCTCAGGTTGGAGAACTACAAATATTTGTCAGATGACACTAAAGACTAAGGTAAGGGATAAACCAGAAACATAGAGCTAATATAATTTGTTACGATTTCATTCATAAAACTATTGCTGTTATACTGATTCCAACCCACAGCAACCCTACTGGACAGGGTAGAACTCTTCCATAGAATTTCCATAGAGCTGCTGGTAGATTTGAACTGCCGACCTCTTAGTTAGCAGCTGTAGCACTTAACCATTACGCCATCAGAGTTTCATGCATAGGTAACAAAAAGTTTGATCCCTTCTGGAATATAGCAAACATTTTATGCTTCTTTGTTTAAAATTAATTTTGTCCATAAATATTTCCTTACTTATGTATGAGATGAGAAATTTATGATGCCTTTTGTCATCTAAAAAATATATCCGTACTCTCCACAGAACAAGAATTTAGTCAAAAATTATGCATGGATATTGGTTAGTTATTTAGGTGGTGGTTGGTTATATTTAAGTACTACCCAAAACTTAGGAAGCTATAATACAGTGAAAGACACAGTAAGAGATCTTTCCCTGATGAACCACAGGTATCTCTGTAGGAGGAGAGTCAAGTCAGAAGCAAAGGGAGAATCAGAGCTATCCCTCCCTCCCCCCCAATTACATGGTCATTTGCCACTGAAGTAGTAAGACTGTTCTATTTGTTATGATTTATACTATATTACAATTTTCCAGTAAGCAATGAACTTGCTGTGATCAGTACTGAAATCCATTAGAATGACTTCTATATTCAGGTAATTTCTGTAGTCTAATTTTTAAGCATGCCTTTGTTGGGTTTGAGATTAAAGGAGTGTTCGACTTGTCACATAAATAAAGGAGTTATTTTCTAACTGACCAATTATTAATTACCGGTTTATGTTGGCTTTATTGGAGCATTCTAAACTGAGGGAATATTCCTTAAGCAACACCATTAATTTATTTCTACTTTTACCTCACTTTTATGGCTTGCTGTACTCCTGTTCTTCCCCAAAGATCTCAAAATAAGTACTTGAATAAAACTACAGTATAAGCATAGCTATAAAGAATGTATTTAATTTCAAGTTCTGCTATAAAGAACTTTACAAATGGCATGACAGGGTCTTTTATTGTCCCCAATTTCATTATACAGTGTTCTTAACAGCTCTTCTGAGAGCAAAGCTAGGCTGGTGTCAATCCTTTTTATCAATTCTCTCAGTTACAAAAGAAGAACATTATCCTGACATTATGGGTATTGTTTTAGCTGTTTGCAGTGTCCCCATTGTAACTTTCTCCAAAATATTGTGCTGAACATAGACGTAGTTTCTGAAGAACCTGCAACTATTGTCAACATTAATAGAAGAAACTCAGATTTTGTCCAAGTAAGCTCAAAAATAAAACAACCCACTAACTAAGAACAAATATCTTCTAGGATCCCCATCAGCCTGCAATAAGTTGTAAAGTGGTAAAAAGCAATGTTTTGCTTCTCTTCTCCTCGGTTTCTTGATGAAAGCCCATACAAGAAGATTGTAACTCAGGTGTCTGTCAAGACCTACCATATTTTATGCAAATAAATAACATGGAATAACCAATACAGAAAACATACATTATTTGCATAAACATACGCTGTATGAGTAGGTGTTAGATAACAACTGCTTTCGGGTCAGTATACCCCAAATTGTGTCTACAGATTTCAGAGCTCCACAAGTGATATTTTGAAAGTGTTTGTTTTGTATTTTGTGGTTACTGTTGCTATTGTTAGATATCAAGTCAGTTCCGACTCACAGCAACCCTGTGTACAGCAGAAACACTGCCATTCCCACTCTGACCTCCCAATCTCCTATGCTTGAGCCCATTTTTGCAGCCATTGTATCAATCCATCTCATTGAGTGTCTTCCTTTTTCTCACAAGCGCTCCACTTTATTAAGCAGATGTCCTTCTCTGGGGACTGATAACACATCCCAAATGTGCATGACAGACTCTCATCATCCTCACTTCTAAGGAGCGTTGTAGCTGTACTTCTTCCAACACAGATTTGTTCACTGTGATGATGACAACCTTAAAAGAATGTAGGTATATATATGGATCATTCAAATGAACACCTTAAAAAAAATGCTACTTCTATGTTTTGTAAAATGGAGATTTTAGAGTAATTTCAAAGAGACAAAAGTAGCAGAAGTATTGCAAATCACATGATGGTGTTAGTCTTGTATGCCAAAGGCAGCAGAGCTTTGGCCTTCATAGTCAGTCCCATACTAGTGTCTCCAGCAGAAATTGTGTCTTACCAAAAATGTGTTGTTTAAGTTAATGTTTTTGAAAATATCAGAGGCAATGCATTAATGGAAAGAAGGCAGACACAGAAAGCCACATTCTGTGTGGTTCCATTCATTTGACTTTCAGAAAGAAGCAAAATAGCCTACAATGATAAAAGTCAAAATAGTGATTCCATCCGTAGCAAGCGGCGGCTGATGGACATTGTTGCTGAGGAATCAGCATAAGGGCGTCTTTTGGAGTACTGAAAAGATTTTACATCTTGATCCATGAGGTAACTACACAAGTGACTAGAAATTATAAATATAAAGGTATATAAAGACTGCCAACTAAGCTTGCAAACTCATCCTAGAAAAAGTGCTAAATACCTCATTCCTGAATGTCGTTACAATCACCTTCTAAGCACTGCCACTGGGAAGCTGTGCACTGATGTCAACACCTAGTCCACCCTTCTAAACAATTTTCGAACTCTTTTTTTCTGGAATGGCCATCAGAACTGTCATATTACCCTTGATGTCCTGAATGTCATCAAAATGTCTTCCTTTCAATATTTCCTTTACCTTTGGGTAAAGAAAAAAGTCATTGGGTGCCACATAGGTGAATAGGGAAGGTGTTCCAATACAGTTGTTTATTTAGTGGCTAAAAACTCCCTCACAGACAACTATACAGTTAAGTTCATGAACTTGCCACCATGCTACCACACACAATGACCATTCCAAAAGAGTTCCAAAATTGCTTTGAAGGGTAGACTAGGTGGTGGCATCAGTGCACAGGTTCTCAATGGGAGTTCTTCAAAGGTGACTACAGTGATATTCAGCAGTGAGGTATGTAGCGCTTAGAACAAGTAAGTTTGCAGACATAATTAAGTTTGCAAACTTGTCAGTCCTCACTATGTAGACGCTAAAGTCTTAACATTTGACATATACACTTGGTTATATGGCTGTTGCATTTCAGTAAACATTTTTTGAATATACATATTGTTAGTTTGAAGTGGTTTTGTTATATTGTTTGTGTAAATACTTTTGTTTCTGAGGTGTATAAAACCAAAAACCAAACCCACTGCCATGAAGTCGACTCCGACTCATGGCGACCCTATAGGACAGAGTAGGAGTGCCCTCACACAGTTTCCAAGGAACTCCTGGTGGATTCAAATTATCAACCTTTTGGTTCACAGCAGTAGCACTTAACTACTATACCACAGGGCTTCCTCAGAGGTGTATAGGAACTATAAATAAATAAAAGCAACTTATACCTAACTATTAAGTTTGTATACTTTAAATGAATACTATATTTAAAACAACTAATTTCAGCATTAGATGTCCATGAGAAAATTTTCCGTTTTAATAGGGTTTGTGCACACGTAGGTGGTTGGTATACTGCCTGGAGCTATCAAACCTGTCACTAAATAACTCCTCCAAAACTTGAGGGAATTTAGCATACAAGCCTGCTGTCACCGGGGCATTGCCCCTGAGTCATAAATGGACTCAATTTGAGCCTAAGAACCTTCTGCTGCAACCTAACTGGGCCTCCAGGGTAGAGCCAAAGTTTCAAGCTAGATACAAACACACAGCACTTCCAGCTTTTGTGCTCTCATCAGAAAACCCATTTCTTCAACCCATTCTGTCTCTGACCTGTTGGGAATCAAGAAAATTGTTTTAGGTGAGAATTATGGGTAGACTTTTGGTCCAAATGCCAGTTTCCTGACAAATCTTTAATCCTTGAGCAAACTATTTAATATGACTAAGCCTTGCTTTTCTAGCCTTATTATTGGGAAAAATTACCTTAAAGGATTTTTGAGACTTTTGTAAAAATGTGTAGAGAACCCACTACAGTATATACCTGCAGTACTTGAAATAAGCACTCAAAAAATAAAAAAGGACAGTAACAAAAACAAACAAACAAACCTTACAATACAACAAATTAAGGCCACTAAAATTCTGATTAAAACTCTAAAACATAAAATCCCTTGTTTTACCAAAAGTATTTTAAGGTTGCTTTTTAGGTGCTCATGTTATCAATTGTCCCTTAATCTGTTTGAACCTACCCAGTGGCTCTAAGAGGAAGGAAATCAGGAAATCTGCTTCCATAAATTTTGCAGCACAGGAAAAAAAAAAAAAAAAACACAAAAAACCTCATAGGACAGTTGTACAGTGTCACATGGGGAATATGAGTCAAAATCAAGTTGGTGCCACCACAAATCAGCAGACTAGTTCAGAAGACAGAGAAGTCAGAAGGCTGGCTTCACCATGGCCGGAATGTACTGTGATGCATTCTGTGCAATTTTGGAGGCAGGTTTTGTAAACACAAACTGATCACTGCATAGCAGAGGCAACCAATCTTGTATGATTTCCAATCACTTAGGTGATACACATCTAAAACCCTATTCTAAAATTTTGTTTAAAATAAAATAGGAATTGTCTAAGTTACTAAACCAAAACTAAATCCCATGTCATCAAGTCGAATCTGACTATGAGTCTAACTTACCAGGTAGAACGTATTCACCAAACAACGGTGAAACTGAATTGTATCTTGGGTAATTAAATTTACTGATTTTTCCTTTTCCATTTCTATCTGTATTTATAGAACAATTATAGGAAATTAGAATTACACTGGAAGAAACCAAAAATGATTGCACAAATTCTGGTAAGATAAAACTAATGAGTAATAAATAGGTTCATTAAGCTTCTCAGATTCCAAACATCTTTACAAACATTTGGCAGGTGCTAAATCAAAGGACATTTCATATGACATAGAAGAAGAAATTTATTAAAAACGTTTAACAATCACATTCATTATTGTATTACGGTAGTCCAACAAGGAGAAATTACCTTCTGCTTTAGGGTGAGCTCTCCAGAAAAGTAAAACCAGTGAAGCACGCACACACACACACATACACACACACGTGTTTGAGAGTTTACACATATATGATATGCATCTACAATAGCAAATGAGAGAGAGAGAGAGAGAGAGATTTTTATCAAGGAAATGTGCTCATACACCATTGTAGAAGCTTGGTAGGCTGGAGGCTTCCCTTGACTCATGTAGCTGAAGAGTCAAGAGGGCTAATACTGCAGGCCTTCCTCTCACAGGCTGCAGAGACTAATGAATGCCAAGGCTTACAGATGAGCTTTCCCCTAAAGTCTCAAGATTCAGGATCCAGAGTGAACAAAAGCTGCCCTCCCAAGACTTGCCAGAAAGTCCACGTATATCAGATGAAAACACCTCCAAGAAAACTCCCTTTAAACTGATTGGCTGTTTCTGGCAGATCTCTTCATGGAGGTGATTACCTTATATTTTATATCAGACCTTATTATGGGAGTGATTGCATCATTACATAGCTGCAAAAGCTACATCATAACGACCAAACCATTGAGGATCACGGCCCATCCAAGGTGACATACCACCTTAACCATCATAATTCACCCCTTGTCAACTTGGCACCCAGACCCATTTCCCTAAATTGTAAACAATTTCTATTTAAAGACAATTGTAAAATCATACTTGTACCTAAATTTGGTGTCCAACCACTTGTCACTACTAGGTGAATGAAACAGGATCTCTTTTCATTTATTGCCCATGTCAACATGCTACTAAAATACCATAAAAATGTCAGATGTCTAGACAAATTATTTACAAACTTTCTATGCTTTGAATTTGTTTAATTTAGTGGCTACAGAATTGCCTGTCTGTTTCCTGAGGATGGTCAAAATGATAGAATTTTAGAGAAAATAAATATCCATAATGGAAATTATTTAAGGATTAAATAAATATACAAAGAATTCATAATATTTTTGCCATGCCTCAATGAATTGTCTTCAATATACCATAATGAATATTTGCCCATCAATCACCTAAATAATACTTATAAACAATATCAATATTTGCCTGCTTTACAGGGAGTTCACAAGCCTCCTGAAATTTAGCCATGGATATAGGTTCATGTAGTTCAAGTCAAAAGTCATTGTTTTTCAAGGTAGATTATGGTAAATTCCAAGTCAACAAAACATACAACAAATTTTACTATATGTGTTCTGTTTGTAGGAAAACTTTGTTATACAGTGGTAATATTATATGAGGAAAACTTTGTATTTAATGTTTAGAATACCAGGTATTGTCAATCATCCAAAAAATGAAGTTCATCTGCAGACTTATATCTATGGCCCATTTTTCAAAATTCCTAGAAAATAAAAAGACTATCTGCAAAACAATAAATGTCCTGGCAAGGTGTTTGAGTTTCCATTCTTTTGATGCATTTTTCTAATGTAAATTTGTATAGGAAACTCACAATATGTTACATTTTAAATCTTTATTTCACCAGTCCTTAAATTCTTTCACTGCTTTTAAAACTAGATTATATACACTCACACACACACACACACACACACACGCACACGCACGCACGCATGCACACACACACACCCAGGTTTATTATGAATTGAGATTATCCTTATTTGTAAAGACTCAGTGTTCCTTCTCATATATAAACCATAGTTCATCTTCACTTACATTACAATTCCTGCACTTCTCAACAGTTTTGTCAACATTTTCCATACAGTAAATACTGAAAGAATGAATAAATTGATGAGTATATGAAAAAAAACTTCAGAGTAACTAAAACTTTTATACAAGCTGATGAAATGATACTAACACAACATAGGTGAAAAAATCATGAAACTGAAATTAAGCAATTTTATTATTAAAAGCTATGTTACAGTTTAAAGGAGAAAAGCTACTCCTGCCAAGAAAATGAAGGCAATTCTCAATTTGTGAGTTAAAGATGAATAAAAGTGCAGATGCTGTACTCTGTTACTGGAGGGTGTTGGCAAAGTGCTGCCAGTTAAATAAAGTGTCTAAGATAAATAGAAAAAAATAGCGTCAGTACTTGCCTCTCTTTATTAATTTATTCTCACCTTACATTTATGAAAGCAACAAATTTTTGATAGAAAAAGTATTTTAAAATTCATGTAGTTTTCTTATAAAATGTTTACAAAATGACTGTCAATTTTATTCATTCCTAGAATTCATTAGTTTAGAATATATTATAAATTATTTGCTAGCAATTATGGAAATGGACTCACAGACCTAGCAAACATGAAAATGCTCTTTTTGTATTTAAATAAGAGCTAACACTACACAGAGTTGTCATAGTCAAATAGTCACATGAATCATTGCAATCTACAGACTGGACAATTTAGTCTTGGCTTAATATAAATATCATCTTGAATTCAGGAAAATCTTACTGTGGACAGTAAAGTCTTCATAAGAACAATGACTAAAATCTTATCTGGAACTAAAAAGAAAATGATCAGAGGATGAGAAATTCTAAGATTTAGGACAGGAACTGTGAAGTTTCATCTCCCTTTGATTTACATTTGTTTCATGAGTGAAACGAAATTGTTTCCAACTTCTTTACAATTATACTGTGAAAGGTGAAATGGCAAAAAGGTAAAAATGTAAGAGGTAAAATGATATTCCTATTAGAAGTTTGATGCTTATGCTTTGGTAAATTCTTTAATTCATCACACTGTATACAAGTTCACACTAATATATTCAACCAACAGATGCAGTGCCAGAGGTCCTCACTCATCTAGGCCAAGAAATTTTGAAGACAGTTACCTGGCCACCAACTGAAAGAGATCCATATCTGTGTGCATTCCAAAAACAGGTGGTCCATCAGAATGCAGAAATTATTGAACAATATCATTAATATCACACACAAGTAAAATTTTGCTGAAGATCATTCAAAAGTGATTGCAGAGGAACATCGAAAGGAAACTGCCAGAAATTCATGCCAAATCCAGAAGAGGATGTAGATGGATGCCAGATAGATCTTGGCTGAAAGTAAAAAATACCAAAAAGTTGTTTACTTCTGTTTTATCGACTGTGGAAAAGCATTCAGCTATGTGAATCATAATAAATTATGGGTAACATAGTGAAAAATGGAAACTTCAGAAATCTCAATTATGTTCTTGAGGGACACAGATCAAGAGGCAGTCATTTAAACAGAACAAGGGGATGCTGTGTGGTTTAAAGTCAGGAAAGGCATGTGTCAGGATTTTCTTCTTTGACCACACTTATTCAGTTTGCATGCTCAGTAAATAATCCAAGAAGCTGAGCTATACGAGGAAGAACAGGGCACTGGTAGCAGACTCATTAACGACCCGTGACATGCAGATGACACAACCTTGTTTACCAAAAGCGAAGACAGCTTGAAGCATCTACTGATGAAGATCAAAGACCACAGCCTTCAGGATGCATTACACCTCAACACAAAGAAAACAGAAATCTTCAGAACTGGACCAACAAACAACATCATCATAAAGGGAGAAAAGGCTGACATTGTCAAGGATTTCACTTTACGTGAGTCCACGTTAAACACCTGGTACTGCTGTAGCAGATATACCACAAAGTTGATGGCTTTTAGCAAAGAAAAGTTTATTTTTTCACAGTCCTGTAGGCTACAAATCTAAATTCAGGGTGTCCGCTCCAGGGAAAGGCTTTCCCTCTTTGTCAGCTCCGGAGGAAGGGCCTTGCGCTACATCAGTTTTGGGTCAGGGAGCATCTTGGTGCAGATACCGCAGGTCTGAAGAACACACTCTGCTCCCAGTGTGCTTTCTCGATGGTGTAAGATTCCCAACTTTCTTCTTGTTTCCCTTTCTTTTTATCTCTGGTAGGATAAGCCACACCAGGAGAACTCCCTTTACAATGGACCAAGGAGGGGACATTCAGGAGGGATTTACAGCCCCTCCCTAATCCTCTTTAACATACAGTATAGGAAAATCACAAAATGGAGGACAATCAAAAATATTGGGAATCGTGGCTAAGCCATATGGCCACACACATTTGGGGTCGGGGGTACACAGTTCAACCCATGGCACACCCATGAAAGCAGCCATCAGGAAACCGAATGATGCACGGCATTGGGCAAATCTGTTGCAAAAGACCTGTTTGAAGTATTAAAAAATAAAGATGTCACTTTAAGGACCAAGGTACTCCTGACCCAAGCTATGATATTTACAGTCATCTGACATGCATGCAACAGCTGGACTGTGAATAAGGAAGACCAGAGAAGAATTGGGGTTGTCCTTTTAGTTATGTCATAGGCAAAAAAAGAATATATACATAGAATATACCATGAACTTCCAGAAGAAGAAACAAATCTGTTTTAGGACAAGTACAGACAAAATGCTCTTTAAAAGCAAGGATGGCTAGACTATTACTTAAACTTACAGATGTGAGTGCAAAATTTCAGCACTCAGACACTAACCAAAAGATCTTCAAACCCACCTAGAGGGAAACATCTTATGTTTCATCAGCTCCCATAAAAAGGCCTGGTGATCTGCTTCCAGAAGAGCGCATCCACTGAACACCTACAGTGCCCCTCTCTGAAATACCTGGGGTCATCATGAATTGGAATCAACTTGATGGCAACTGGTTTTTCTGTCCTGTATCTGTACACAGGTGATGGATAGGGAGAAGAAATCAACTACCAGGAAGCTGAGCTCTAGTTAAGATTCCCAGGATGTAACCCTTTAAGGCACTCAAATCAAAACCAGAGGTGTTCACCATTGTCTGTCCTCCTTATAGGACCTGGATCTCCAAATCCTCTGTGATCCATAGATTATTGAAAATTTCAGTCATATTTCAGCCACCGTGGGAGACGAAAAATGGTGCCAAACACCAGCTCCACTCCAAACGGGCGTCTCGTGTTTCACTCCAGTTTCTAGTTGTCCTGAGGCTAGTTTACAAGGCTGTGGGCAGGCATCAAGGTTGGGATTTCAACAACAAAACGGATGACAACACTGTGCATGCATCTTCAAATTTGAGTAATAGATTTGCCGCTTAACCTTTCTCCCTTGGGTCAAGGTTTGAAGACCTAAAAACTTTGGCAAAATTCTCTCCATCATTATTTTGCTAAGTATCATCTACAGAGTTCCCACATGAAAAATACTGAAGTATTTACTAAACATACAGTTCTGAGCCTCATTCCAAATGTACTGAATTAAAATACTGGGGAATGGAATCCGTAATTTGTATGTTTAATTAACTCTCTGGCCTAGTCTTATATTCACTGAAGATTTCTCACTCATCTTACTGTATGAGAAGATGTAGCTGATAACATATTTGCCTGTAACGCACTGAGAAAAAGCTGCAGGATTTAAAAAACATATATTTACTACCTGAGTTTCTTATAGCTTGATACGTTTAACAGTACAGTATAGTTAAATATAGAGTTAGACAGCTGTGTACAAAATACCCATGATCATTTTCATGTTAAAGATTGTAAGCCTTAAAGAGGAAATGAAATCTAACATTTATGATGTCTCAGAGTTTTCACATTCTCATATTGTTTCTTACTGAAGAGTTAAGATAAAATATAACAATTAGAATTTTTAGTCAGAGTTTCAGAGAATAAAGCCAGTAAGGTCTACTGAGTGGTTTTATGTTCCTGTGGTCAAACTGCAATTTTTTCCTCAGAGTAAAAACTACTGAGTTTAAATACTATAGTGACTGATAATATCTAAAGCTTTGGTTTCCAGAGATTTTCTGCAGTGAAATTAAAAAAGTTATTTTACAACAACTGTCAGGAAACTCATATCTACAGGGTGTGTACGTATGTGTGTGTGTGTGGTTTTCAATATGTGGAAAAAGCTTATTTTATCACCTATTCCTTTAACAGAATAGTTTTGTTTTGAGTTTTTTGTTGTTGCTTGGTTTGTTTTTTGGCAAGAGCAGCTAATTCCAGCCATCGTGGACACTAGGAGGAATAATAAATTTAAATCAGAAACCAGGAGAAATTCTACGGTGATACTCAAAGTTAACTCAGACAAGCGGTAGTATTAATCTCATAGATAAAATATTGGAGCAGAGAATTATGAAACATGCTCTGATGAAGTTTTAAAACCATTTCAGAATTAAACTGGATTTTGTATACCATAAAGAAGAATAAGAATAATCTTACTTTCAAAGCTTAGAATTCTCTACCATCTCAACTTCCATGTGAATATAGATCAGCTGTTTTGGGAGCCCTGATGGTATAGTAGTTAAGAGTTAATGAAAGGTACAGTTACCGATTAAAAGCTTGGCAGTTCACAATCAACCAGCTGCTCCCTGGGAACCCTCTAGGGCATTTTTACTACACCCTATTGGGTTTCTATAAGTTGAAATGACTCAATGGCAATGGGTTTATTGTTTTTTGTTTTGATTGTAGTAGCATGTGCTGTTGATGAGTCAAAATTTTGAAATTAAAGTTCAAGATCTGTCACTGACATTCTCTGACATCTTGGAAAAGTTACCTAATCTCTATTTTATTTTCAATTCTTTCTTGGTATTTTTATTTATCCTTTATTTTACTATGAGTCAGAATCAACTCAATGGCAGTGGGCTTGGTTTGGGTTTATTTGTATTTATTTCTTCACTAATATAAACAGTGACTATATACATGCACCTCGCCAGCGAGAATACACAGGAATCAAATCAACTACATCTGTGGAAACAGACAATGAAAAGCTCAGTATTGGCAGTCAGAACTAGCCCAGGTGCTGACTGCAGCACAGACAATCGGCTGCTTGTCCTTGCATGTGGGTTCAAACTGAAACTGAAGAAAATCAGAACAAGTCACAAGAGCCAAAGCATGACGTTGCATCTATTCCACCTGAAGATCTGGTGCACGAACACTAATGACCAAAGACCAGAAAACCTGTGGAATGACATCAAAGATATCATAAATGAAGAAAGCAACAGGTTATTAAAAAGACAGGAAGGAAAGAAAAGACCAAATTGGATGTCAGAAGAGATCCTGAAACTTGTTCTTGAATGTCAAGCAGCGAAAGCAAGAGGAAGAAATGATGAAGTAAAAAAAAACTATTAATAGAAGATTTCAAAGGGCAGCTAGAGAAGACACAGTAAAGTGTTACAATGACACGGGCAATGCTGGAAGGGAAGAACATGTTCTACATTTCTGAAGCTGAAAGACCTGAAAAGAAAATCAAACCTTGAGTTTCAAAAGTAAAGGATTCTACAGGGAAAATACTAAATGATGCAGGAAGGAATGCATAGGGTCACTATACCAAGATAAGTGGTTGATGTTCAACCATTTCAGGAGGCAGAGTTTGATCAGGAAGCAACCGTACTGAAGGAAGAAGTTAAGCAACATTGAAAGCATTGGTGAAAAACGATGCTCCAGGAATTGATGGAATATCAATTGAGATGTTTCAACAAATGGACATAGCACTGAAAGTGTTCATCCATCTATGTCAAGAAATCTGAAGACAGCTACCTGGCCAATTACTGGAGGAGATCCATATTTATGCCTATTTCCAAGAAAGGTGATTTCAACTGAATGAAGAAATTACCAGAGAATATCATTTTGCTGAAGGTCATTAAAAAGCAACTACAGCAATATATTGACAAGGAACTGCCATAAATTCACACTAGATTCAGAAGAGGATGTGGAACCAGGGATATCCTTGCTGATATCAGAAGAATCCTCATTGAAAGCAGAGAATACAGGAAGATGCTTACCTGTATTTCATTGACTACACAGAGGCATTCAGCTTTGTGGATCACAATAAATTATGGATGATGTTGCAGAGAATGGGAATTGCAGGACACTTAAATATGCTCATGAGGAATCTGTATATGGATCAACAAGCAGTCATGTGGATAGACAAGGAGACACTTCATGGTCTAAACTCAGGAAAGGTGTGCCATCTGGGTTGTATCCTTTCACCATACCTTATGATCTGTATGCCAAGTAAATAATATGAGAAGCTGGACTACATGTAGAAGAACAAGGCATCAGGATTGGAGGAAGATTCATTAACAAACCTGAGTTATGCAGATAACACAACCTTGCTTGGTAAAAGTATAGAAGATGTGAAATGCTAATGAAGATTAAAGACCACAGCCTTCAGAACGCATTATACCTCAACATTGAGAAAACAGAAATCCTCACGACTGGACCAGTAAGCAACATCATCATAAATGGATAAAGGACTGGTGTTGGTTACTCAATCAATACCCATGGAAGCAGCAGACAAGAAATCAAAAGATGCATTGCTTTAGGAAAATCTGCTGCAGATGACCTCTTTAAAGTGTTGAAAAGTAAAGATGTCACCTTGAAGATTAAGGTGCACCTGACTCAAGCCATGTATTTTTCAATTGTATCATATGTATGTGAAATCTGGACAATGATTGAAGAAGGCATCAGAACTGACACCTTTGAATTGTGGTACTGGAGAAGAATATTGAACATACTACGGACTGCCAAAAGAACAACAACAACAAAAAATAAAACAGTTCTGAAAGAAATAAACCATAGTGTTACTTGGAAGCAAGGATGACAAGAGTGTGTATTGCATAATCTGGACGTGTTGTCAGGGGTTTTCAGTTCCTGGGGAATGACATCATGCTTGGTAAAGTAAAGTAAAGGGTCAGCGAAAAAAGAGGAAGACTCTTGAGATGGATTGACACAGTGGCTATACCAGTGGGCTGAAGCATAAAAACAATTGTGGACGTGGAGCAGGATCAACAAGTGTTTTATTCTGTAGTTCACAGGGTGTTCTGTAGTTCAGGGCATGAGTCTGAACTGACTCAACAGCACCTTACAACAATACTAGAGGACTAACCTCAAACACTTGTTAACAGATTTAAATAAGGAAACTTACATAAAATACTTGTCATTATACCTAGCACAAAGAAAATAATATTAAATTTTTCCTTGATTTTTTAATTTTTTTTAGTTCTTCCATGGAATTTATATAACGTGGGGTAATGTTAAAGCAAAATACATCATGAATTTTTGTTTTCACTTCATAATTTCTCTTCATTTGTCTTTTATTCTGCAAAATGTCTACTAGCTCTCTGGTGCTTTCTAATTATTCAGGCCCAGTATTATATCCTCCAACCAAATTTATCTCCCCTTCTAGGCAAAACAAAACAAAACAAAAAATCCTGTTTTTTTGCCCCTCCATCTTCTCAATATGGCATTCCCTTATCAATCACATCATGAAACATTAAAAGATGATAAGGTTTACAAAGACGCAGAGAGAGATTAGTACAAAAGACTAGTGGACCACAACTACCACTACCACCACCAGACTGAGTCCAGCACAGCTAGGTAGTGCCAGGCTACCACCACTGACTGCTCCAACAGAGACTGTGATAGAGGTTCCCAGATTGAGCTGGAAGAAACTACACAATAGAATTCTAACACACACACACACACACACACACACACACACACACACACACACACACACACACACTTTCCGGTCTGACAGAACCTGGAGAACTCCAAGAATATGGCTCTGCACACTCTTATAGCTCAGGAATGAAGTCACTCCTTCAGTAATGGAGTTCACCACTCAGCCAAAAATTAGGCCAGTTAAGGAAAAGGAGGCTAAAGGGGTACACTAACCAAGGTCAAGAGCAAGAAGACAGGAGGGAATGGAAAAGTTGGCAATGAGGTACACAAGGTCATAGAAAGGGAAGGTATTTACACGTCATGGGGTTGGCAACTAATGTCACAAAATTAATATTCATTAGTTTTTTGATGAGAAACTAGTTAGCTCTGTAAACTTTCATCTAAATTACAATGCCAAGCCAAGTGCCATCAAGTCGGATCCGATAAAAAAAGAAAAAATATAACATATAACATGTGTAATAATTTACTTATGCATGTTCAAATTACCCCCTCACATAAAATGTCAACTTTACCTGGCTTCCTAACTGCCACCCAGAGTTCTCTCGTCCTTTCTTAGATCTCTGAATTCTCTCTCTTCCTCCCTTTCTCTGCCTCTCTTTCTCTCTCACTACCGTGTATTCTTCCATCCCCCCCTTGCATCGTGGATTAAATTACATCCCCCACAATGTGTGTGTGCCAGTTTGGCTGGGTCATAATTTTTTGGTATTGTGTGATTTTCCCTTTTTTTTTTTTTTTTAAATCCTGCCTTAATGATGATGAGGAGAGATGATGGGTAGCAGTTGTGTTGGTGAAGCAGGACTCAATCTACAGGATTGTATCGTGTCTTGAAGTAACCCACTGGGAGATAAAAGAAAAGGGAAGCAAGTAGAAAGTTGGGGACTTCATACCGCCAGGAAAGAAGCACCAGGAGCAGAGCACATCCTTTGGACTTGCAGTCCCCGTGCCTGAGAAGCTCCCAGTCCAGGGGAAGGTTGATGACAGCTGCCCTCCTCCAGAGCCAGCAGAGAAAGCCTTCCCATGGGGCTTATGCCGTCAATATGGACTATTAGCCTGCTTTTCTGTGAGAAAAAATAAATTTCATTTTGTTAAAGCCACCCACTTGTGGTATTTCTATTATGGCAGCTAGATGACCAAGACGATCTTGTTATCTAATAACTGACTTGTGTGTGTGTCCCTATTTCCCTAGATTCAGTTCACTGAATATAAAACCAAAACTAAAACCAAAGCCAAACGTGCCTCCATTAAGTCAAGTCTGATTTACAGCAACCAATAGAACACAGCAGAACTGCTTTACAGGTTTTCCAAGAAGAGGCTGGTGGTTTGATTAGTCGACCTTTAGGTTAGCAGTCAAATCCTTTAACCACTGCACCACTGGAGCTAGGAATGCTCACTTTAACTTACATGAATATTCACTGTGTCTAACGCTCAGATAACGAAAGAGCATTAGCTGGACTTCTACCTTGCCAGATTTGTGCTTGATTTGTGACCAGTTACTTAATCAATACCTATCTGTTATATTACCTATTATATGGAAATAGTAATACCTATCTTGCAGGGTAGTAGTAAAGATGATTAAGTGAAATAATGTCTGTAAATTTAAAAAGACAAACTCATTGCCGTCAAGTCGATTCTAACTCAGTGCAACGCTAAAGATCAGAGCAGAGCTATGCCATAATTTTCAAGGAACTCCTTATGACTCGAACTATCTCCTTTTTGGTTAGCACTGAAGCACAGTCCCTAATAGGTACACAAAAATGTTAGCTGTTACTCTTACTACTGTGAACATTCCATCAGCAGTTTTCACTGTGATGCTTCTGACTTTGATCAAAGCAGAAACTCCAGTATTCAGAATCTCAGAGTAAGTAAGAAGTGAGATATTTTTGGATAGATAAGCCTATTGGAGGCAATGTGTTAAACCATAGAGGCCACTCCCTACTCTTCAGTGAGACTAATGTTAAAAAAACAAAATCTACTGTCATCAAGTCAACTCTGAATCATAGCAACCAATAGGTCACAGTAGAACTGTCTATATGGTTTCCAAAAGGGTACCTGGTAGGATTTGAACTACTAACCTTCTAGTTATCCATAGCATGTAACCACTATGCTACCAGGGTTTCTTAACTCAGTCTAGAATTGACTACTCTAAAACATTGTTGTTGTTAGGTGCCAACTCATCTAGATCCTATATACAACAGAACAGAACCCTGCTCAGTCCTGCCCCATCCTCACAATCATTTGTTAATGCATAAACCCATTGTTGCTGCCACTGCATCAGTTCATCTCATTCAGAGTCTTCCTCTTTTGGGCTGGCCCTCTATTTTACTGAACATGATGGCTTTCTCCAGAAACTGACTCTTCCTGATAACATGTCCAAAGTATGTGAGAGACAGTTTCGCCATCCTTGCTTCTAAAGTGCATTCTGGTTGTAATGCTTCCAAAACAGATTTTTTTCATTCTTTGACAGTCCATGGCATATTCAATACTATTCACAAACACAACTGAAAGATATCAACTCTTCTTCAGTCTTATTCATCATCCAACTTTCACATACATGTAAGGTGACTGAAAACACAATAGCCAGGGTCAGGTGCACCTTGGTCTTTAAGGTGGCACCTGCTTTTTAACACTTTAATGAGAATTTTTGCAGTGATCTGCCCAACTTCATGCACCATTTGATTTCTTGACTGCTGCTTCCATGGATGTTGGTTGTAGACCCAGGTAAAAGGAAATCCTTCACAACTTCAATCCGTTCTCCATTATTCACGCTGTTGCTTATTAGTCGGTTTGTGAGGATTTTTATTTTCTTTACATTGAGGAGTAATCCGTACTGAAGACTATGGTCTTTGATCTTTATCAGCATGTACTTCAAGACTCCTTCACTTCTAGCAAGGAAAATTGTGTCATCTGCCTAACACAAGTTATTAACAAGTCTTCCTACAGTCCTGGTGCCCACTCTTCTTTGTACAGTACAGCTTCTCTGATTATCTGTTGAATAAATGGACTGAGTAAATATGATGAAAGGATACAACCCTGACACACACCTTTCCTGACTATAAACCACACAGTAGCCCCTTGTTCTGTTCAAATGACTACTTCTTGATTTATGCACAGGTTCCTCATGAGCACAATTAAGAGCTCTGGAATTCTCATTCTTTGTAATGTCATTCATAATTTGTTAGGATTCACACAGTTGAATGGCATATATTTGCCATTTTTCAGATGTATGATAAAGCAGAAGAATATATCACCAACAACAATTTCCAACAAGTGTTCAAAGTAGGTTGTTTCTTTTTTTTTTTTATTTTTATTTAACATAACTGAGTGAAAATGTACATTCCCATATAAATTTACATGCCCACCTATATGCAGCCTCCACTGCTCTCCCTGTTGGTGACTGCACACAATTCCTCTCTGCTCCATACATGTCTCAAAGTAGGTTGTTTCTTAACAAATTTTATAAATTTTTGTTTTCTTTCCAGCTGAGTACAGTCATGTGATCCTACAAGGAGATAACAGGCAGAGACTGAATCCAACTATCTGAATTTTAATCCCATTTATTAGTTGTGTTGCGCTGGGCAAGTCATGTAGCTATTCCTGCAACCTCAACTCTAACGTGTATAACAATAAAACAAACTTCAGAGGCTCGTAAAGTGCACTCTACCATACCAACGTAAGCATTCAGTATATTTAGGTAGCATTATTTTTGCTGTCAATCAATACTTTTAATGTGTTGATATTCAATATATACACTCCATAGACAGGCACCAAAAGGAAAGACTGTACTATTGCTCCCCAAGGTAATGTTCTACCTATCAAAAGAATACCACCTTAACAATGAAGAAACACGGCAGCTATCTATTGGAAAGTTGCTACCCACACAAACAGATCAGTCAGCGTGTTTAAGATGACATAGTGAGAGTGAGGAGCTGAATCTAAGGGTAATTTAACTAAGTGGAATAGATGCGAAAGTGAAAGTAAAAAGAAAGCAATCTACCAAGTATAAAGACTAGTTGTTCATCTTATTCAATCTATATATTGACCCTTCAGATCGTACTGCTAGAAGCGGCTTCTAATTAAATGTGTACACCCATGGTGTTTCAGATTTACATCAAGAAGTTTAGCTTCTCAGTGCTGATCCCTCCGTATCTTTCATCTTTGTTCATGATTTAGATCATGCTGACGGAGTGCTTTTCCATGAGTTGATTGTTCTCCAAGAATGTCATCAATATTTTTTTGTGATCAAGGATTGTTAGTGCTACTTAAGAAGAAGTTATCTAAAGAGGAGAAATGTTCCATACCATCAAGTGTTTTGTGTTACTGAAAAATAATTTATTGACTTCCATTCTGTTCTGAGAAATAGTTGTATTTTCAAAGGCTAAGAAATGGAAACATCCTTCTCTTTCCTGCTGGATGTGTCAGGAACCTCAAAAGAGACAGTGGCCCTGTGGTTTCTCCTGACCTGCCAGTCTACGGAGACACAGACACAATGAGCTCAAGAATAATTTTTTGCCAACAGAAGTCTTTAACTTTAGGTAACTCCATCAGTTCTCTGCTGACACCTACAGTTCTCACTGTTTCTAACTAAACACTTCTCCTTGTCAACTGACACGAACGTCCGGAACAGTGGGTGAGTGATGCATTTAGTTTCTTTTAAAAACAAAAACCCTTCAAATATTCAAAATTATTAGAACTAGATACTTGTAAAAACATAAATAAGTACGTCACGCTCAGTACCAGCATCCAGAATAGATGTCAATCTAAGAGTTTGTGACTTTAGCACTGACTGCATTTGAAAAATTATGAAAAGCACCACATTTTTGTTTACCTCGTTAAGCTAGTAAAAAGCAGTTTAGTCAAAGCCACTTCTCATTTACTTCTACAACTCAATTCTGAGCTAAGCAAGTATGAGACACAAAGACATTCCAGCTATTTGCTTTTCTGTGAATTTCAACCACATAGAGACTGAAAATGAGTAATTTGGGCAAAATAATTATTCTGTTTTCATTATTTTCATACCTGGTATCCTCAGCCCTCCTTCTCTCCTCCATAGTCTCCCTATTTGTAATTATTCCTCACTAAGCATGTACAGGAGCCCTGGTGGTGCAGTGGTTAAGAGCTCAGCTGCTAACTAGAAAGTTGGCAGTTCAAATCTTTGGGAACCATATCAGGCAGCTCTGCTTACACTATGGAGTCTCTGTGAGTCAGAATCAACTTAATGGCTGGGGGGTTGGGTTTTGGTTAAATATGCACAAACATCTTTATTATGAGGAAAACTAAAAGGACAGTAAAATACTACCGGCAAAGAAATATGTAACTGTCTGAGCAGATATTGTGTTAAAGGCAGAATAGAATTGAACAGAGGAATATTTTATCAAAATCATTCCTTCAGTTTGTTTTGTTTACATAGGACATAAGCTCTTTATTAGAGTAGATGAATATACCTAAATCACATAAAAGTGAATTCAAATAATACTATAAAACCTTATCTATAGCATACCAACACTATAGATTAAAAAGATAAACATTTAAAAATTGCTAAAAACACAAGTTGGCTGTTTATTGTCACGGAAATGAATATTTTATCTGTGAGTCATACAGTCACCTTGTAAATTGTGGATGAAGCACTAGCCTGAAAACAAGAGTCCTGTGAACGTGTGTTACCTTTCTGAGAACAATAATGTTTAAACTGGTGTCATGAATTGAATTGTGTTCCGCAGAAATACAGGTATCAGTTTGCGTGGGCCATGATTACCAGATATTATGAAACTGTCCCCCATTTTATGAATGATACAATTTGTCTCATTGTTTTCAATCCTAATCTCTGCCTGTGGTTAATGAGGTAAGATTATATTCTGTTGAAGTGGATCAGAGTGGGGTGTAACATCCTAACTCCAGTCACATCCCTGTTCCAATGAAAAGGGAAATTCTCTGATGTGGAAGAATTTATCTCTCTCATAAGAGATAAAAGGAAAGAGAAGCAAGCAAAGAGTGGTGACCTCATACGATCAAAAAAACAGCACTATAAGAAGAGCCCATTCTTTGGACCAGGGGTCGCTGCACCTGAGAATCTTCCCAACCAGGAAAGGATTCATAATCAGGACCTTCCTTTAGAGTAGACAGACAGAGAAAATCTTCCCCTGGAGCTGATGCTCTTAATCTGGACTCGGAACCTACTATATTGTAAAAGAATAAATATCTCTTTGTTAAAGCCATTCATTTGTGGTATTTCTGTTACAGAAGCAGTAGCTCACTGCCATCCAGTGGGGTCCAACTCATAGTGACCCTATAGGTCAGAAAAGGATCACTCCCACAGCGGTTCCAAGGAGCTCCTGGTGGGTTTTGAACTGCCAACCTTTTGGTTAGCAGGTGTAGCACTTAACCCACTGTGCCACGAAGGTTTCTAAAAGCAGCACTAGATGACCACAACAACTAGTACCTGCTGCATTACAGTTGGCTCCTAGCATTTAGATGATCCTTTTGTTACACAACATTGGGAGCCTATTCACACTGTGCTTTTTATTTGGGAGACAGGGGAAGAGGTCTGAGACCTACCTTGTTTTACTATTCTTGGGTATATGTGGTAATATAATGGAACTGTCAGCACACATTACCAAGGGAACATAATACCTGTTTCTTCATTTTCAAGTTTTATACCAGAGATATGAATTCACGAACTCTCAAGAGAAAAACAATATCATAGTGATTGCCTAAATCCAGTTACAGTGGAGTACAATAATTTGTAAATATTATTTTAAATAGTTATCAGTTTCGTAAGAGGAATAACTGCAAGGAGATTAAACACACTGATGATGAACTTTCATACATGTAAAACGTATTGGTAGTTCAAAAATACCCTCTGTGATCAAGCGGATTCTGACTCCCTCTTAGAGGTGCTATATTGATCAGAGTAGAACTATCCTAAGAGGGCATTCAAGAAGTGGTTGGTGGATTCGAATTCCTGAATCTCTTGATTAGCAGCTGAACTTTTTAACCATTGTCCCACTGGGATTCCATATTGTTAGTTAGTACATAATAAATACAGATAAAACTATCAAAAGTATTTAGTGTCTTAAATTAACATTTCTCAGCGTAAGGACCTCTGTAAATTAGGTAAATGATTCCATTTGTCCTGATTATTTCTATGTAGTTTCTTGATTAAAGTGAAGTCTTGTTTTTTACTTCTAGCAAATCTTAGGTTGTTTTAATTATTATTATCATTATTTTAAGTATATTTAGATGTGGAATATTTTCCCTGATGTTTCTTAAGGTAAACTGAGCTATCCAAATGACTTTAGGACTTTGTGTCTTTAAACCCCTGGAATAAGTACAGTGGTATGGTGTGCTGGTAAATGCTTAATGGACTACTAATCTCTATGGAGGGGAGCCTGGATTGCATATTTTGTCAATTTCTGTGGCATAAATACTTCTATCATGGCCAATTTCGAGCTACCAGTGTAATGTCACTGAATTCAGAGTTGGAGGGATTGCATATTGAGTTCTCATGAATCTATCTGAGCTGATCCCAGCACATCACTGCCTGACCTTCTATTTTGTAATGTTGTTGACAGATGATACTGACATTCAATTCTAATTTTTCCTTTCTCAGAAATAAGAGAGGGGGAGATGTTGAGAAAAGGACCTCATCTATTCTCTGGTAGAATTATTACAAAACTGTTAGTATCCCCAGTCTCTTAGGAGAGTAAGAGATGTAAGAATTCACAAATCACTTCATACTTCTTTTCTTTCTTTATTACTTTGCAGTGTCATAGTCTAGAAACAAGTTGTGACAGTTTGCAAACCTCATCTTCCTCCAGATAGTGAAATAAATGTTATGTGACAAACAGTAAAAAGCCCTTCAAACTCAAAACTCACTAGCATTATGTCAATTCTGACTCATAGGAACCCTACAGGATAGAGTAGAACTGCCCCATAGAATTCCCAAGTAGCATCTTGTGGATTTGAACTGCCAACCACTTGATTAGCAGCCATAGCACTTAACCACAATGCCACTAGGGTTTCCAAAGAGCTTCTAGCCTGCAAGTATCAGATTTTCTAGAAGTTTCCTTACACAGGAGACATTCTTGGCCTTATGTTGATTGACAAAAGAAAGCATTAGTAAAGCTAAGTAATTTGCCTTAAACTTTAAAACCACAACTATCTGATGAAATGTGGAAATTTTAATCCACGGATGACTGACAAAGCTGCACTGCTATCTACAATGGCCATGCTATGATCATTTTGACCTGAAATTTTATTTATTTTTTTTATTTAAAACTGATTCTGTCATAACCAGATTTTAGCCATTTACTCTTTCTGTTAAAGCATTAAAGCTATCTACTCTTTATGCAAATGATTTTCCAGACTTTAATTTTCCCAAAAAGACTTTTTACTGTCAAGTGTTGCTTCCCCCCCCCCCAAAATTATGCAATTTATTATTGCACATTCTTCTTACACCCTCATAGACCCAGTAAAACCAGTTGCTGTTGGATCCGCTCCAATGCACGGCTGCCCCGTGAGTGCCCAAGGAAAACTGTACTTCACAGATCCATAGGGTGTCGATGGCTAATTTTAAAGAAGTAGAGTGCTAAACCCTTCTTCCAAGACCCTTCTCGGTGAACTTGAACCTTCAGGTTTTCAGCCAGTTCAGCAGGTTAACTATTTTTACTCACAGATTCTGCTCCCCAGACACATTAGTGCTTTATAAACTAAAGAGGTAAAATTTAAAACTTTGGTACAGAAATATATATAAATTTTAAAGACAAGTCACAATCCAGGAGGAAATACTTACAACGTGTGTTATAGACAAAGTACTCAACATGTGTGAAGAACTCCTACAATCAAACAGATAATGCGATAGAAGACACTGCTGACAGTAACTACTGAGTCCACATATGACTAGGAATTAAATAACAAAATGAAGAAGCAGAAAGAAAACTTTAATCAGAGTAGTTAAAAATAGACTCAGGAGATCAAGAGTCCCAGTTTGAATCCCAGCTATGCCAATTACTACACTTTAGTTTATTAATGTGTAAAATGAGATAATAAAAGTATTTGCCTGGTCGTCTTTTTTTGAAGGTTAAAGGAATTAATGGATGTAGAAATCCCTAGAAAAGTCCCTGACTCATAGTTAGATCTATATAATTGTTAATTTTACATTTTTTATCACTATTATGAAAGGAATGGCATAATACCACAAAAATGTAAGTTCTTTGTATCTTCAATTAATTAAATGTGATCTCAATAAAATTTGATAGGAAACTCAAAAATTGTTCTAAAGGCTATACAACTAAAGATATACAAATTCCTAAGCCAAATCTGGAAAGAAAAAAAAAAAGTGGGGATTTACACTGCGAACTACTAAGACATACTTCAAAGCAATTACAAAACACTGTGCAGAAAACAGATAAAACAGTGTAAAACATTATATTTTGTTTTTCACAGATACAGGAGAATGAACCACTTAGAAGTATACAAAATTATCTAAAGCACCAGTTTGCAGGTGAACAGTTCATGTAATACATCTCTGAAAACTTAACCAGGGGATTCCTGTACCACTGTGATGGTTGGTGTTATGTGTGAACTTGGCTACGCTATGATTCTCAGTAGTTTTGCAGCCACTATGCAATAACTTTCCATTTTGTGATCTGAGGTAAGTAGCCAACAGTTGAAAAGCAGTTTCCTTGGGGATTTAGCCTGCCTTCAGTATATAAACCACTGTTTTGAAAAAGTACTCCCCCTCTTCTCTCTCTCTGCCCCCCCTCACGCTCATCCTCTTCAATTAGCCTGACCCCCAGTTCAGGACCGTAGAAGTCTTCAGCCTGCAGATGTTGGATTTGCCAGTGCCTACCACCACCTCTAGGGCTGCTATGAGTCAGACTCAACTCGATGGCAGTGGCTTTTGAGGACCACCATGTGCACCAGCAGAAGTCTTACACTCCTTAGCTGACCCACGGAGCTGGAGGCTGCCAGTCCCCCACGACTCTGTGACCCCTCCTTTCAGAATTCCATGACCCACTTTCTTGAAGTAAATCTGTTTTTACTGGTTTCACTGCTCTGCAGAACCCAGACTAAGCCAGCCATCATTTCTAGTCCAGAGAGAATGGTATAGAGTTCCTGATCTAGAAACAACTCTCAAACGATTAAGTCCTGATCAGTGTAGTCCCGAAACAAGCCATCTAGGAGGAGCCCGGACTCATTGCTCACATATATCGGGGCACTAAAGTATCTGTAGTTCACTATATAATTCATGGGGACCAATATTTCCAAAACGAAAACAGAGGGTTCCATTCGTTTAAAATAACACAATGTACAACCAAGTGTGACTGTGTGACCGACACTGAGAGAATCAGTGCTGGGCTGCTCTTCTATGGGTCAACCACTACACCAATTCTTAAAGGTTTCTTCCCTCTGACAAAAAACAAAGTGAAAATTCTCCCTTTTGGTGTTCCTAAATTCCAGCTATATTTTAATAGGAAAGTGATTTGCCAAAATTTATGGAGGTCCTGACACTAGACTGTAAACACAGCAAACCAAAGAGATTTGCTGCTAAATTCAGTTTATTTATGTCCCAAGCTATACTTCACAAAGACCACTGAGGAGACTGTGGTTGTTTTTTCTCCTGCCCATAGTAAAGGGCTCACATTTGCCAAGATTGTAGACAGATGCTACCAACAGAGGGTAAATATCTACTGCACAAAGTGAGAGGTCAGCTCGCTGTACACACTGTTGGGTAGTGAACACCATCCCCAATTGTCTTTTAGACACAGGCATGGCAGGAAGAGTTAGAAAAGTGCAGAAAAATGAATGCATAGAAAAACGTCCCTATCGCTTCTCTGTCAGCTAGACCACCTTGCTTTAACTTTATTGGTAGGAAATGCTGGAGGATAATAAATCCAGAAAATTTTCCCACATACAGGGAATATACCTGTTCATTAGCACTAAGCATGCAGTCAAGAAGGGCTTCTTGACTCAAGGCTTCTTGTGGAGCAATTGTTATTTAAGGCTATCAGTGATGGAAATGACAGTCTTGAAGAACATAAATGTATTAGATGAAACATTCATTGGCTCTGCTCTCTATCATTATGCAGTATAACATATTTCTCATAGATTAAATCATTTAAAAAAGTAGAGAATATAGGTACATGCCAAATATCCATGCAGTTGACTACATTGTGCAGCCTGTCATCCAGTGAGGTTTGAGCGTCAAAAGTACGTGTGGTTCTATTTCTGTCTTACTTTATTTGTACTGGTGGTATAGTGGTTGTTTTAGTCAGCTAGTGCTGCTCTAGCAGAAATACCACAGAGTGGATAGTTTTAACAAAGGAAGGTTTATTCTTATACAGTCCGGTAGGCTACAAATTCAAATTCAGGATGTCTGCTCTAGTGGAAGGCTTTCCCCTTGTCGGCTATGGAGGAAAGTTCTGTCAGTCTTTGTCCAGGGAGCATCTTGGTGTAGAAACCTCAGGTCTGAAGGACACACTCTTCTCCTGGTGCTGCTTTCTTGATGGTGCAAGGTTCCCAACTCTCAGCCTGTTTCCCTTTCCTTTTATCTCAGCTCAGAAGTTCAAATCCACCAGGTACAACTTGGAAACCCTGGGCAACAGTTCTACTTTGTCCTGTAGGGGTTTTATGAGTCAAAATTGACCAGGTGGCTAAGTCTGTTTTGTTTCAGTTTGGTTTGGTGTTGTTTGTAGTAATTTGGAAGACTAGGTTTCAGTGGAGCCCTAGGCCCATACTGGTAAAAGCTTGGCTGCTAACCAAAAGGTTGGCAGTTTGAATCCACCAGCCACTCCTTAGAAACCCTCTTGGGCAGTTCTATTCTGTCCTATAGAGTCACTATGAGTCAAAATCAACTTTATGGCAGCGGGTTTGGGATTTTTGGTTGTTTTGTTTTTAGGGCAGTGGGGAAGAATTTCAGACAGTGTATTTCAAAGATGAAGAAGAAATGCTTCATTCACAATAGATCCTGTATGAACAAAATATAAATTTTTATTGTGCTAATTTACTGAAATTAGGGTCAATTTGTTATGCATCTCAGTATAGTCTAATCTAATACAATAGGAAAATAAAGCAGGCACTCTAAAAGAGAGATAGCTTTGACTATATAAAATCAGCTACTTTTGCATGTCAAAAACACTAGAAATGAAATAATAAAAAGCAAACTGAGAAAAATATTTTTAGTATATACAACCAAAAAACTATTGCTGTCTCTAATAAGTGAGGAATTCACAGAGGTCAGAAATGATTACCAACAGGAAAACAGGCAATACAAATTAATGGATATATCTAGGAATTTCATCTCACTGTTCATAATATAGACCAGAAGTAAACTAGTTAGAATTTTATCCTTTTGGTAAAAGAAATCTGGAGAACTGAGCCGAGACTGTTCAAGGAAGCTTCGTTTTATTATTACAGACCCATGCTCTCTCTTTGCATTTGTAACCCTTGCTAGGTGATTTCTATTCACAAAGTTAGTGGTGATCCAATTTGGCTTCTGAAATACAACCGTCGTGACTACTTTCCCAGTAGCTGCAAGAAAGACTTTTCCAAATAACATACAATAAAACTTTTCTTGTCAGCTTGGCCACCCTTATCTTCAGAGGACACTGGGCAACTGCAAGATTTGTGCTAACGACGAAGAAGAGAATAGATAGGGAGTAGGCACAGTTTCCCTTTGGCCAATCAGGCATCCACACTCACTCTTCACCTACCGAAGAGACAACCCCACTGTGACATACAGTTACAGCGTACATCCTAATGTCCAGGATCTCTGAGCAGTGTACAGTATTCTCCATCATATCCAAAGGAGGTGATTCATGATCTGGCAACTTATAAAATAAAGGCATGTTATCAGCACTTCTATGCAATAGTGACAAAGAAATAGAGTGTTTTGGATGGAAATAAAAACAAAACAAACAAACACAAAACTTCCATACAGAAAAAGAGAGTGAGGAAACCCAATAGGTCCTGGTCCAGCTGAATAAGGAAGAAAAATCACAGGTCATTGTACAGAGTAAATCCTTGGTTAGTCAGTTGAGAAACCCCCACTTTGCTGCTTTCAAGGTTCTCCCTTGTCAGTTTTGCTCTGTTGATGGTCTCTGGCTGTGCCCTTGAATACGGGCCCCTGAAAGCATTTCTTTCTTGGCGTATATTGTTTATCCATTCTAGGACTCACAGGTTGCCTTGGGTGGTAAGACACTGGTTGTTACAGGTCGTTTTGGTTTCTCTGGCAAAACAGCTGTCTCACAAAAGCACGGTCAATGTCCATGATAATAAAGAAGAAAGAGCTCAAACCAGTAAGTATTAGAACTAGAAAAAGAAAATCAAGCTAAACCCAAAACTAACAGAAGGAAAGAAAGAATTAAGAGTTTACCCTTTTGCTTAACAGTGTTTGACACAGTTTACAGAAATCCAGAGTCTCCATAACTCTCACTTTAAATGAGCCAAATTGTGCATATGTAGTGTAAGTTGCAAAGCCTTTTGGAAGTGCTGACAAAACTGCATTTAAAGTATGGAGAAGCTTAATTAAATTTTTTAAAGAACAAAACCTCATGTTAAGCCCTGGGGGAAAAAAAAAAATGCCAAAGTTCATCTGGGACAAAAGAAGATGGAGAAGCATAGTTCTCTGTGCAAAATTCAAGAGACAGAAATAAGAACACAAAAGCAGAAGCAGCATGTTAGGGGCCTCCAGAAAAGAGGCAAGAGTTAAAAATGAGATAATGAAGACTTTGTAAACTCAAGTATTAAACAGGGGAGAGCAGAGAAATGCTAACAGTGGTGGTATAAAAGAAGAGTAAGTGGTCGTGTGGATGGAGAGATAATACAGAAGGCAAAAACATCAATGAAGAGGCAACTCAAATAATCAAGAAGGATATGGTCTGATCAAGACTGCTGGCTATGGAAAGGAGATTAAGGAGACCCGACATAGGCTACTTTTAGAGACAGGATTTACTTTGATGAGTTTATTCATCCTCTGTAATTTGCTACCGCCAGACTGGCTGCATCTGCTTTGTTTGATCAGCGTCTTTCTAAATAAAGGTTTGAAAATAACAGTGTTAAAAAAATGATCAGGATTAACTGAAATTAAAACTGTGATACTAACACCACAATTCTGAATGTCAAACCAACCTGGCTACTGCTTTTCTTTTTTATCTATACATCAATCCTAGGTGCTGCAATTTTTTTTTTTTTTTTACTACTTTGTAACAAACTAGATCATGCCAACAATTAATTTATTTCTTTTTAAGAAGTTACAGAAAGAATAAGAACAAATTAAATGAAGTATGCTTTCATTTTCATCAGATCTAGGGTCAAACTACTTTGTCCCTTTACAATCTTAAGTGTGGAAATAATTTTTTAAACATTCTATTTGCCAAAAGCCTAACTCATTCTATAAGGTTAATAGGAAATTCTATGTTAGACCACAACTTTATTCTTCCTGTAAGCTTTGCTGTGGTCTTTTGCGTATAAATCTCTTCCACAGTTCCAATGAGCATTAAAGTTGTATCACTTTCACTTTTATAAAATTATTCAGTGGCATAAATTATTTTAATTTTATGATAGAGCTCTAACATACAGAAGGCCACAGTGATATTTCTTCAGTTAGTAGTCCTTGCAAGAAAATAAAACAAAACAAATCCAGTTGAGTATAAAGACAAATAACTTTTTCAATGTAACAAATATGAAAACTGATGAGAGAAAGAAACAGCAAATACACTGGTTTACATAGTCATCTTTTCTTGGCTTACTTTTTTTATTACACTCAGAAAACCAAACTATAAATTCCCATTACCTGTGTTTTTCTTTTTCAATGAAATTTTAAAATAACTACTCTAAATTAGCTATATCTAAGCAACCAACTCTATCCTACTCTCATAGCCATGGACATTACTAAGCACGACCTTGTTTTTTTTTTTATCAATGGTATTAGCAATGCTATTAACATACATATATATAAACTTCTGCTGGATAATTCTTTTCATAAGTAGACTACCAGGTCCTTCTTCCTAGTCCGTCTCAGTCTGAAAGCTCAGCTGTCCACCATGGGTGACCCTGCTAGCATCAGAACACGGGTAGCTTCCAGCATCACAGAAATACACAAGTCCCTGAAGTACAATAAATTGACAGATAATGGTGGACCATCTTAGAACAAGACTAGATGCTAACTGCAGTATAGACCATCCATTGCTTATATGCAAGTCCAAATTAAAGCCAGAGAAAATTAGAAAAATTCCATAAGAGCCAATGTATGACCCTGAGTATGTACCACCTGAGTTTAGAGACCATATCAAGGATAGATTTGATAAATTTAACACTAATGACCGAAGACAAAATTAACTGTGGAATAACGTCAGAGACATAACATATAAAGAATGCAAGAGGTCATTTAAAAGACTGAAATGAAAAAAAGACCAAATTGGAGGTCAGGAGAGACTGAAACTTACTCTTAAATGTAAAGTAACTAAAACAAAAGGAAGAAGTAATGAAGCAAAAGAAAAGAGCAAATTTCAACAAAGGGTGGCTTGAAAAGACAAAGCAAAGCATCATTAAGACATATGTAAAGAAGTGGAAACAAAAAACCTAAAGGGAAGAATATGCTCTGTGTCTTTCAAGCTGAAGGAACTAAAGAAAAAAAAAATCAAGCCTTGAGTTACAATACTGAAGGATTCTGCAGGGAAAATACACTTATTAAACAGCGCATGAAGTATCAAAAATAGCAAAAAGAAATGGTCAACATTCAACCGTTTCAAGAGGTGGCACACAATTAGGAACCAATAGAAGAAGTTCAAGCTGCAGTGAGGGCACTGGCAAAAAAGGAATTGGTGCAACATCAACTGAGATGTTTCAAAAAACAGATGCAGCACTGATAGTGCTCACTCTTGTGTACCAAGAAATTTGGAGGGTAGCTACTTGGCCAACCGACTAGAAGAAATCTATATTTATGCTATTCCCAATAAAGAGGATCCAACCAAACATGGAAATTACTTGACAATATCATTAATACCACATGCAAAATAGGGAAAAGCCAGAAATTCAGGCTGTTTTCAGAAAAAGATATGGAGCCATCATTGCTGATGTCAGATGGGTCTTGGCTGAAAGCAGAGAATATCATTGAGACGTTTGCTTGTGTTTTATTGACTATGCAAAGGCATTCGACTGTGTGGATCATAACTAATTATGGATAACATTGAGGAGAATGGCAATCTCCAAACAATTAACTGCACTTATGAGGAACCTGTACAAAAATGAAGAGACAGTCTTTGGAACAAAACAAGGGAACACTACATGGTTTAAAAGCAGGAAGGGTGTGAGTCAGGGTTGCATCTTTTCACCATACCTTTTCAATCTGTATGCCAAGCAAATAATCCAAGAAGTTGGACTAGATGAAGAATGAGACATCAGGATTGGAGGAAGATTCATTAACAACCTACATAATGCAGATGACACAACCTTGCTTACAGAAAGTGAAGAAGAATTGATACACTTATTGATGAAGGTAAAAGAACACAGCCTTCATTACGGATTACAACTCAACATCAAGAAAATAAAAGTCCTCACAAACAGACAAATAAACAATGTCACAGTAAAGATTAAAGTTGTCAAGGATTTCATTTTACTTGGATCCACAATCAACACTCATGGAAGCAGTAGTCAAGAAAACAAAAGATGTATCACATTCAGAAAATCTGCTGCAAAAGACCTCTTTAGACTATTGAAAAGCAAAGATGTCAGTTTGAAGACTAAACTGTGCCTGACCCAAACCATGGTATTTTCAATTACATCACATGCATGTAAAACCTGAACAGTGAATAAGGAAGACAGAAGAAGAATTGATACCTTTGAACTGTGGTGTTTGAGGAGAATATTGAATATACCATGAGCTGCCAAAAGAACAAACAGATATGTTTTGGAAGCCGCACAACCAAAGTGCTCCTTAGAAGCAAGAATGGTGACACTATGTCTTACATACTTTGGACATGTCAGGAAGGTTCAGTCCCTGGAAATGGACATCACGTTTGATAGAGTCAGCAAACAAAGGAAGACCCCCCACAACATGGATGGACACAGTGGCTGCAACAATGGGCTTAAATGTAACCACCGTGAGCATGGCACAGGGCCAGATAGCGTTTCGTTCTGTTGTACATATGCTTGCTATGCATCAGAACTGACTCAACGACACCTCACAACAATAACAACATATGAGGACTGCCAATTAAGTTCACAAATTCATCCGAGAAAAAGTGCTGCCTACCTCACTGCTGAATATCACTATGGTCACCCTCAAAGTACCTCCCTTGGGAAGTTATGTACCAATGCTAGTGCCTAGACCATCCTTCCAAGCAGTTTGGAAACTCTTTTTCTGGAGCAGCTATCAGAGCTGTTATCATACTACCCTTGATGTCCTGAATATCATCAAAATGTCTTCCTTTCAATCTTTTGATTATTTTCAGATAATGAAAAGTCACTGGGGGCCAGATCAGGTTAGTGGGGAAACTGTTCCAATACAGTTGTTTGCTTACTAGCTAAAAACTCTCAAGGGCAGTACTTCATAGTTGACCATAGTGATAGTCAGCAGTGAGGTATCTAGCCCTTAGAACAATTAAGTTTGCAAACTAAATTATCAGACCTTGTATAAATAATGCAAAATGTGATATGAAGCATTTATTAATTATCAACTTTTATTTCATACATTGTGTTTTCATATGATACTAAATTCACTGTTTTGACTCAAAATTACTATTCTCATAATGGAATTGGCCAAATTAAGTGGCTGTTTTGGTGTTGTCTTAAATATATATATTATATATATGTATAGCTAACTATGGTAGAACATGACACTAATCTGATAGAGTGTAAGTTTTTATCAAAATATTCTTTTGCGTACCTAAATGCCATCACTGAGGAATCAGGATTCAACTTTACCACTTAGTTACTGCATGATTATAGAAAAGATATATCTTCACTGATTTTTATTTACCTCTTCTTTAAGCATAAAGTATTTTGCATAAATTTCTTCTAATACATTAAAAATATGTCTGTAGGTTTCTATTCCAATTTAAAGATGAACACATAGATATAGTTAAAAAAATTACATCAAGTATAATGAAAAGACTCATGAAATCTAAGTTTTTATCCCATTCCAAACTCTTAGCATTCCACAGTCAACTATCATGAACAAATTCCATAGATTATTTCAAAATCATTCTGTGCATATGTAGATATATATAAATACATGTTCCCTTTCCACAAACAAGGGAATAGTATTCGCATGATTCCGACACCTGCTGCTTTTGTCACTGATTTTTTTTTTTTTTAATTTTTACTTTTTGCATCAGCGGTGTTTTGGATTGAGTTGTTTTTCTCCTAAAACATGCGTATCGATTTGTCTTGGCCATGATTCCTAATATTGTGTGATTTCCACCATTTTGTCATTTGATGTTATTTTCCCGTGAGTTGTAAATTCTATCCGTATGATGTCAATGAGATAAGATTAGTGATAGTCATGTTAATGAGGTAGACTCTACCTACAAGATTAGGTCATTTTAAGCCATTCTCTCTTGTGAAATAAAAGAGATAAAGAAGCAGAGAGACATGGGGATAGCACACCACCAAGAAAGAAATGCCAGAAGCAAATCACATCACTTAGTAGTCAAGTTACTGCTCAGAGAAGCTCCTAGACCAGGGGGAGACTGAAGACAAGACCTTCCTCCTCACTCAGCAGAAAAAGGAAGTTTTCCCATGGAGTTGGTA
Source organism: Heterohyrax brucei (assembly GCA_028571685.1). Classification (NCBI taxonomy): domain Eukaryota; kingdom Metazoa; phylum Chordata; class Mammalia; order Hyracoidea; family Procaviidae; genus Heterohyrax; species Heterohyrax brucei. Next base: position 82,192,525 of record CM053144.1, read on the forward strand.
CTGTAAATTTGTACTTCTAGCCTACCAGAATATGAGAGAATAAATTTCTCTTTGGTAAAGCCATCTGCTTGTGGTATTTCTGTGACAGCTGCACTAGATGACTAGGACAAGCAGCAACAGCAATTAAGTACTGAACACTTAGTATAAAGTATATATTTAGAAGCGCCCCACCCCCCAAAATTCTTAGAGTATTTGGGAATAGAATTCTAAAGGAAGATAACAACAAAAATCAAACCCACTAACATCAAGTCAACTCTCACCAGCAGTGACCCTACAGGACAGAGTAGAACTGTCTTACAGAGTTTTCAAGGAGTACCTGGTAGACTTGAACTGCCAACATTTTAGTTAGTATCTGTAGCACTCAACCACTGTGCCACCAGAGTTTCCAACAGAAAGATAAAAACAAATCAAAACAAAAAGTCAAGTTGATTCCAACTCATAGATAAGCTTTTAAAATTCCTTAGAAGCCTAACATAATCACCTTAAACGGACATTAGTATTAACTAAGTGTGATCAGTTTTGTCCAAAAAATGATAATAAACCTATTGCCACTGAGTAGATTTCAACTCATAGTGAACCTGTAGCGCAGAACAGGACTGTCCCATAAGGTTTTCTAAGCTTTATAATCTTTACAGAAGCAGACTGCCAGGTCTTTCTCCTATAGAGTAGCTGGCTGGTGGGCTTATACCACCAGTCTTTCAGTTAGCAGCCAAACGCTTAACCACTGCACTGTGAAAAACCAAAACAAACACTGCTGTCAAGTCAATTCTGACTCATAGTGACTCTATAGGACAGAGTAGAACTGCCCCACAGGGTTTCCAATGAACAGCTGGTAGATTTGAACTGTTGACCTTTTGATAATCCATACCTCTTAACCACTGTACCAACAGAGTTCCCACTACACTACCAGGGGCCCTTAAATTTGATAATAATTTAATATAAATAGATTGGGGGGAAGTACGATACAGTATAAGGACTCCCTTAGTGCTATTACCTTCCACAAAATTGGTTATCTTGTCACTAGAGAAGCAGAAGTGCCTAAGCACAGATTCAGTATTATGAGGTTGAGATGGGACAGGTAATTGAAATGACTTCAGAATGAAGATTCATCCACCTGAGCTGCTGCTTGGTGGAGACTTCGGCTGAGGCAGAATCAACAGACAGTACAGGCTGGGGGTTATTTATAAAGATAGTTGGCTCCCTGTGGGTCTAATAGCTCCGTAGGACATCTCAGTTTCTCAAGACCTTCTTCACGAATCTTTTACCTCAGTGCTCCCATCCTGTCAACCACTGTGAAATCTGGAATGAGGCACCTGACATGCTGTCTGATAAATTTATATTGACTAAATGAATGGATGAAAGAAAAATGCTGGTGTCTGCTCTCCTGAAAAGTCTTTACAAAGATGAACGCTGCCTTCATTAGCCTTCACGGCTAATGTTTAATACAATCTCATATACTGGATTTTATGTACTTTTTGAGGGAAATAAGCTTAATATGTTGTTAATTCAGATGAATGGCTGCACAAAAAGGCTGTTTAGACACATAATCAGTAATTTTCTGTGTGATTTGGAGCTGAGAATCAGAGACCATAACTTAGAATTTTCCACCCAAAGTCTGTGTTCTGAAGAACTAAAATATATGTGATTATATTAAGATAGGGTGTTTGGACAACCTAAAAAAGCAATAGTATATACTCTTTGAGTTTTGGATTGGCATTAGGCCATATGTGTAGCAAATATTAATTTCAATCTACAAAGTCAGTTGGGAAAAATATAAGTTGTGTTTATTTTCTGTAACTACAAATAATACCTGCTTCTAGCCCTCATTTAAGCAGGTGGTAGAAACTGAAGAATTACTGGCTAATAACTCCCTCACTGACAACTATACAATTAAATTTATGAACTTGCCACTGTGTGCAATGGCCCTTCCAGAAAGAGTTCTAAAATTGCTCTGATGGGTGGACTAAGTGCTGGCATCAGTGCACAGTTTCCCAAGGGTAGCACTTCGAGGGTGACGATAGTGATATTGAGCAATGAGGTATGTAGCACTTACAACAATTAAGTTTACAGACTGAAATGCCAGACAGTGTGTGTGTATACATATATGCATATACATATACATAAAATGTTATGCATGTATGTATATGCATATATGTCTGTGTGTATGTATATATACATACATAAAATGCCACTGTGTTATATACGTATATGTAAATGTGTGTGTATATATGCATAAGTGTGTTAAGTATGTATATACTCTATTCTGCCTTATAGGGTTGTTATGAGTCAGAATCAGTTGGAGAGCAACAGGCTTTGGGCTTTTTTTTAATGCATATGTGTATACATAGACCTACAAAGAAAATTTTACAAAAAATACAGTAATAATGATGATACATTTTAATTTTTAGCTTCATTCTGGCTCTATATTTAATTTAATTTGTGTGACTTAGATTTTTTTAGTATGACATGCGATCTTTACAACAGTTACTAAAGGCTTGTGGGCACACAATTCAAGAACAATATTATAAACAAGCTGTATTCTGATGATTAAAAATGATAGCTATTTTGCCAAATTTGCTTTTCAAATCAACATACTGCATCTTCCTTAATTTTTACAAAATTTAAGTGTCAATTGAAGTATATATTAGAGAAACTGGTAGAATGTAGTTTTTTTTTTTTAAAGAAAAGACATATATACAGGAGTTAGAAGACACCACAACTTCATTTTGAGGAAATAAGTGAAATAACCTTTGTGTTATGGATCAAAAATGACATGAGACTGCTGTGGCATTTTTTGAACAAGAAAACATACTACCAAACACACTTTGCTATAAGAATTGTGTACGTGTGGTGTTAGGAAATAGAAAAAGTAGAGTACTTGTGAATGTGAGAGGGAGTTGATAATACAGACTAGTTTAATGTTATTTTTACAGCATTAGACAGAGTTGGTTACCCAAATAAAACACAGTATGTGAACTTCTAGATACACAGAAGTTTTCACTAAGGCTAATATATTGAGAAATTTTGGAATGGAGTCTAGGAATAAAATGCCTTCTGTTATAATTGTTTGCACCTGAAATGCTCTTCAATTAGCTAATGCAGATTAGTCAAGGGCTACTGTCCAGGGTACTGGCATATTCAGAATAACAAATGGTTTCTACATTTGATTAAATACAAAATGAAGCTGATGTGTTTAATCAACATGAATGCCTTTTTACAGCAAATAAGTGTACTTTAACACATAGACCATTATAACTTCTCTGTAACAAGAGAAAACTTTCAGCATATTTATGTGATAGATAATGAAGATACAATCATCATTTAAGAAAGCCTCTTCTGCTGGCTACTCACAGTAGCGTTTACACGGAGCTACCAAACTGAACATTTTACTGAGCTGAACAAAAGAACCAGTCATTTTTCCTATAAGGTTACAGATATTTTAGGTTAGATTACAGATATCTTAGGTTAGTGAAGCTTAGTGGAATAACAATCCACGAATAATGAAATATTATTTACTCTAATAAAGATAAATAAGTCAAGTAAATAATTTAAAATGCGAACATGTTGAAAAACTAGAAGAGCAACACGTAAAGGGGTGAACTCTCCTCTTCCTTTCCAAGAAAGACAAATATCTCCATGGTTCACTTTTCTATCCCCTCTCTCCACTCCTTACAGATCTGAGACTGTTTTGAGAAACTGTACCTTTTCCTCACTTAAAAAGTTTTATTAAATTTTAATTAACATGAAGTAATTTGTACACATTAAAATCTACAATGTGGTAAGTTTTGCAACACGATGCCTGTTCAAACAGTTATTATTTCTCTCAATTCTCTGGACCTAAAGTCCCAAATTAAGGTATCGTCAGGGTCAAACTCTCCCAGACGATCTTGCTCTTTGTACTTCCCACCTTTTGATGGCTGTCAGCACCCCTTGACTTGAGGTCACACCACACCAGTCTCTACATCCATTATCACATCGTCTCCTCCCCTTCTGTCTATCAAATTTCCCTGTGATTCACCTTTGACAATACCTTAAGGCTCACTCAGATGGCTGGCTTTGGTAGATGACGTAGGATAAACTCCTCCCACAAAATCTTTAACGTGGAAGTAAACATGTTGCGCCATGTAAAGTAATATTCACTTTTTTACCACATTAATATCAAAAGGCCAGTACAGTCGAGCCAATTCTGATTCATAGCAACCCTGGAGGGCAGAGTAAAACTGCTCCATAAAGTTCCCAAGGAGCACCTGGAGGATTCAAATTGTCAACCTTTTGGTTAACAGATGTAGCACTTAACCACTATATCACCAGGGTTTCCAACTATATTAATAGCAACATTTAAATATTCTAGGGATTCAGATGTGGATGTACTTTGTTTTCGTGGGATGTGGCAGCACTATTCAGCCTCACCACAGATATTCATTTGAATATAAATAATGCCTTGGAAAATATTAGATAGCCTTTTCTGAGTTCTCCCTTCCTTGACCTTTTTATTTTGGGATACTTCTTTTTAGTTATTCATTTTCTTTTTTTTTTCTTTTTTATTTAACATGACTGAGTGAAAATGTACATTCCTGTATAAATTTAGATGCCCACCTACATGCAGCTTCCACTGCTCTCCCTGTCCAGTAACAGCACACTATTCCTCTCTGATCCATACATGTCTCATCCTCCCAACAGCCTCCTTTCCCCTCCTCTCCATCCACTCCCCATCCTCCAGCCAGAGGTCAGCAGGATGATATCCTATAGATGTATAGAACCATAAAGTGCAACCAATATATGGTCACTCTGCATTGCCAAGTCCAATCCATTCCTGTCCAAAGAGTGGACCTTTGTTATAATTTATGGGTAAGGGCAGCATTAGGGCTGGGGGCCATGCTCTCAGGGGAACCCCGAAACCGCTGGACCATCAGTTGAGGTCTTTTAGTGGAGATCTCAGGATGCACCCTTTTTTACTCTTGTGTTGCCAGTGAGACTCAGCCTAGTGAGCTCAATCATGGCTATCACTGGCGGTGGCCAGGCACCATCCGGTTGTTCCAGTCCCAAGTCGATGAAGCTACCCACTCTTGCGGGTCTCTCTGTCTTCTATGTTGTCTTTACCGCATGTCATTTTGGTCCTTGGTGAGCATCCGTTCCTGCTGAGTTGTTACCATTTGCTGTGTCCTCGGATGGCAGCTTGGCAGCTTTTAAGACCCCAGACGCCACTCACCAATGTGGGGTGCAGAGAGCTCTCTTAGCAAAATGCTAGTTGTGCCTATTGGCCACGATTTCCCCTAAGAGCATGGTCCCCTGCCCCCTGCCCTAGCTACTCTATCCTTGCCATATTGAATTAAGATGGAGGGAGTACTCAAGTTAGGCTGAAGTCCGCTTAATGTTGTTCTTTTTTCAAATGTGTGCTATCACCGCTTTCTCCCAATCAAATTTCTATCAACTATCTAAACTAAACCCGCCCCCCCTCACCCTCTCTCCTTTCCCTCCCTTGCAGCTGTCAAAGAGTCTTTTCTTCTATACACAAGTCTGTTTTTGAGGTCTTATCGTAGAGGTCTCACACAGTATTTGTCCCTTTGTCGCTGACTACTTTCACTCAACATAATGTCTTCCAGTTGAAACCAGGTTAGGAGATGTTTTCGGGAATCATCGTTATTCTTTATCATTGCATAGTGCTCCATTGAGTATATGTACCATAGTTTACCTATCCATTCTTCTGTTGTTGGGCATCTGGGTTGATTCCATCTTTTTGCTGTCATGGACTGTGTTGTGATAAACATTCTTGTGCACATGTCCGTTGGTGTGAAAGGCCTTGATTCTGTAGGATATATTCCAAGTAGTGGAATTACTGGATCAAATGGTATATCAATATCCATTTTTTTAAGGAAGTGCCAGATTGCTTTCCAAAGAGGCTGGACCATTTTACAACCCCTCCAACAGTATAGGAGGGTTCCACTTTGTCCACGGCCTCTCCAGCATTTGTTGTTTTGTATTTTCTGGATCATGGCCAATCTTGTTGGGGTGAGATGGTATCTCGTTGTCATCTTGATTTGAATTTCTTTAATAACTAAAGATAGTGAACATGTCTGCATGTGTTTTTTGGCTGCCGGGATCTCCTCTTTAGAGAAACGTCTGTCCATCTCCTTTGCCCATCGCTTAATTGGATGGTTTATCTTCCTCTTATTGATATTTTCTAGTATCTTATAGATTATGGAGATCAGGCATCAGTCTGACATAGAGTTGCCAAATATTTTTTCCCATTCTGTGGGTGTTCTTTTAATTCTATTAATAAGGTCTTTGGATGAGCAAAAGTGTTTGATTCTTAATAGTTCCCATTTATCTATTTTCTCTTCTGTTGATTGTGGTTTCTTTGACAGATTTTGGAGTCTGTCCTCATTGTCTATTAAAACTTCCATTGTTGTTCCTACCTTTTCTTGGATGAGCTTTATCATTTTAGGCTTGATATTTAGGTCTTTTATCCAGTTGGAGTTCTTTTTTGTGTAAGGTGTAAAATATGGATCTTGACTCAGTTTATTGCTGATGGATAACGAATTTTGCCAGCACCATTTGTTGAAGAGACTGTTTTTACCCCAGTTTAATGTCTTAGGGCCTTTGTCGAATATCAGCTGTTCATAGGCAGATGGTGTCATCTCTGGGGTCTCAATTCTGTTCCATTGATCCATCTGTCTGTTCTTGTACCAGTACCAGGCTGTTTTGACCACTGTGGCAGTGTAGTATGTTCTAAGGTAGGGTAATGAGAGACCTCCTAGTGTGTTCTTCTTCTTTAGCAGCACCTTACTTATCCGGGGCTTCTTCCCTTTCCAAACAAAATTGGTGATTTGTTTCTCCATCTCATTAAAAAATGATGCTGGAACTTGTATTGAGATTGCATTATATAAATAGACTGCTTTGGGTAAAATAGACATTTTCACAATGTTAAGTCTTCCTGTCCATGAGCGGGGTAGGTTTTTCCATTTATCTAAGTCTCTCTTAGATTCTTGTAGTAAGGGCTTGTAGTTCTCTTTGTAAAGGTCTGTTGTTTCTCTGGTTAGATTAATTCCTAGGTACTTTATCTTCTTAGGGGCTATCGTAAATGGTATTGATTTGATAATTTCCTCCTTAACAGTCTCGTTGTTGGTATAAAGGAATCCTACTGATTTACTTATGTTTATCTTGTATCCTGAGACTTTGCTGAACTCTTCTATCAGTTTGAGTAGCTTACTTATAGATTCCTTGGGGTTCTCTGCATATACAATCAGATCATCTGCAAACAGGGAGATTTTAACTTCGTCTTTGTCGATGCAGATACCCTTTATTTCTTGGTCTTGTCTAATTGCTCTGGCTAGAACTTCTAGTACAGTGTTGAATAGGAGAGGTGAGAGTGGGCATCCTTGTCTAGTTCCTGATCTCAAGGGAAAGTTTTCCAGTCTCTCTCCATTCAGGATGACGTGGGCCATTGGCTTTGTATAAATGGCCCTTATTGTGTTGAGGAATTTGCCGTCTATGCCCATTTTGCTAAGAGTTTTTAGTATGAATGTGTGTTGGACTTTATCAAATGCCTTTTCGGCATCAATGGACAAAATCAGGTGATTCTTGTCTTTTCTGTTATTTATGTGGTTAATCACATTAATTATTTTTCTGATGTTGAACCAGCCTTGCATCCCTGGTATGAATCCATCTTGGTCAGGATGGATTATTTTCTTGATACATTGTTGTATTCTGTTGGCAAGAATCTAGGTTCATGAGTGATATCGGTCTGTAGTTCTCTTTGTTGGGTCTTTCCCTGGCTTTGGTATCAGGGTTATGCTGGCTTCATAGAATGAGTTTGGGAGTACTCCATCCCTTTCTATACTGTGAAATAATCTCAGTAGTATTGGGGATAACTCTTCTCTAAATGCTTGGTAGAATTCTGCCGTGAAGCCGTCTGGTCTGGGCCCAGACTTTTTTTGGTTGGCAGTGTTTTGATGACATTTTCAATCTCTTCCTTTGTGATGGGTTTATTAAGTTGTTTTGCTTCATGTTGTGATAATTTGGGTAGGTGGTATGAGTCAAGGAATTGGTCCATTTCCCCTAGGTTTTCAAATTTGTTACAGTACAGTTTTTCATGGTATTTTGTTATGATATTTTTAATTTCTGTTGCATCTGTGGTGACAACTCCCCTCTCATTTCTAATTTGGGTTATTTGTTTCCTTTCCTGCTTTTCTTTAGTAAGTTTAGCTGGTGGTTTGTCAATTTTGTTGATCTTTTCAAAAAACCAGCTTTTGGTCTTTTCAATTATTTCAATTGTTTTTCTATTCTCTAATTCATTTAGCTCTGCTCTAATCTTTATGATCTCATTTCTTCTGGTGCCTGAGGGGTTCCTCTGTTGTTCTCTTTGTACTTGTTCAAGCTGTAGAGTTAGTTTCTTGGTTTGGTTTCTTTATTCCTTCCAGATGTGTGCATTTATGGAGATACACAGACCTCTGAGCACTGCTTTGGCTGTATCCCATAGGTTCGGTAGGAAGTGTTTTCATTCTCATTGGAAGCCATGAATTGCTTTATTTCATCCTTGATTTCCTCTATAACTCATGTTTTTTTGAGCAAGATGTTGTTCAGTTTACAGGAGTTCCACTTTCTATCTATGTTTTTTCTGCTATTGATTTCAACTTTGATGGCTTTATGATCTGAGAAGATGCTTTGCAGTAATTCAATGGTATGGATTTTGTTAAGCATTGCGTTATGACCTATCACATGGTCAATTCTGGAGAATGTTCCATGTGCACTAGAGAAGAAGGTGTAGTTGTCTGCTGATGGGTGGAAAGTTCTGTATATATCAATGAGGTTTAGTTGGTTAATTGTGGCAATGAGGTCTTCCGCATCTTTATTGAGCTTTTTTCTAGATGATCTGTCGTGTAATGAGAGTGGAGTGTTAAAGTCTCCCACTATTACTGTGGAGTCATCTAACTCTCTTTTGAGCATAGTCAGTGTTTCTTCGACATATTTAGGTGCTCTGACATTAGGTGCATAAATATGTAATATAGTTAAGTCTTGCCTGTGTACTGAACCTTTCAGCAATAAATAGTGTCCATCTTTGTCCACGATGGTGGATTTGACATTAAAATTGATTTTGTCTAAGATTAGAATTGCCACCCCTGCTCTTCTTTGTTCATTGTTAGCTTGATATATATTCTTCCAACCTTTAATTTTCAGTTTGTTCCTGTCTTTAGGTCTCAAGTGAGTTTCTTGTACACAACTTATGGATGGGTCATGTCTTTTGATCCAAGATGACACTCGGTGTGTCTGTACTGGAGCATTCAGTCCATTCACATTCAATGTAATTATTGATAGGTATGTGTTCACTGCTGCCATTGTGATACGTTTTCTTTATGTTGATGTTTCCTCCGTTGTTCTTATTAGTCTGTTCTGGGACATTCTTTTCTGTGAGTTGATTTTTCACGTTTTTCAGAGCTTGTTTTGTAGTTGTTGAGACTCTTGTGTTACAGTTCTTGAAATGGTATGATACATCTTTGCTGTGCTTTACAGTTGCCCCTATGATCCTCCTTAATAAACTATGTATAAATCCAATTACAATTACTTCCAGTCTTGTCATCTTCTTCTCCATCTGGAAGGACTGTAACAACTGTAGTACATCCCTCTTTTTATTATCATGACACCATAGTTTTCATGATGATCACTGGTTTGCTACTTTCTGTATCGAAGCTGTTATTGACTTTGGAGCCTTCCCTAAAAGAGTAGAGTATTGAGTAGTGTGTCGTTCTAAAACATAAAGTTAGTGATTTTGTTCTTCTAAGCCAGAGCCAAGAACTTCTTTCAGTATTTCTTGTAGTTTGGGTTTGGTTTTATAAAGTCTCTGAATTTCTGTTTATCTCAGAATGTCTTAATTTCATTTTTGTATTTGAAAGATAGTTTTGCAGGATATATAATTCTTGGTTGGAAGTTCTTCTCCTTCAAGGCTTTGAACATGTCACGCCACTTTCTCTGTGCCAAGATGCTTTCTGGAGAAATCTGACGAGAGCCTACAGGGTTTCCCTCTGAATGTTAGCTTTGCTTTGAGTCTTGCTGCCTTTAAGAGTTGCTGCTTATGTTTCATTTTGTTAAGCTTGATTATAATATGTCTTGGAGTCTTTCTTTTGAGATCTATATTGGGTGGCATACGATATGCATCTGAGATGTCTATATTCTCTTCCTTCATGATTTCTGGGAAGTTTTCTTTCAACAGCTCAGCATCGATACTCTCTGTGTTCTCAGATGTCTCACCCTGTTCAGGGACTCCAATTAATCGAAGGTTGTTCCTCTTAATAGAGTCCCACATGCTTCTTAATGTCTCTTCATTTTTCTTGTTTCTTTTTTCTGATTTCTGCTTGTAGACGCTGGCATCAGTAGCTCTGTCTTCCAAGTCAGAAATTCTTTTTTCTATTTGTTCCATTCTGTTTTCTTGGCTTTGCATGGAAGTTTCTATGTCTTTGATGTTGTTCTTGATCTGTTGGATTTCAGAGTATGGGTGTTCCATCAGATCGAACAGCTTGCTTAATTTTTCATTTTGTTCTGCTGCATTTTGTATAAGGTCTAGAAGAGCTCTGTATATAACCATTTTGTATTCAGTTTCTGATGCTTTCATAAAAGTTTCTTCATCTGCAAAACTCCCTGGTTGCTTTGTTTGGGAGCCTTCTGAAGCCATGGCTGATTTCCTGTATGCCACAATTGTATGCTGCTTTTTGGGTCCCATGTGAGTATATAGAGGCTGGAAAAGGTGCTGTGAGAATGGATTGCAAATGTTTTTCTAGGCTGTCTTAAAATGTAAACCAAAAGGTATCTGACCACTTCACAAGTCAGTTAGGTTTTCAGGTGTAGAGGTCCCTCTTCTCAACTGAGAAAGTAAGCGCCACTATATCCAACCTCAGATGATAACAAAGTAGTTCAGAATACAGCAATGCTGCTGCCCTGTTCACCTCTGCTGACAGGGCCTAGTCTTAGTCAACACTGCGTCAAGTATTGCTTTTGTGATAGAAAAGTGCTCTCCTGTGGGCAGGCTCTGGCTCCCAAGCTAAGAATTAGGTCCAGCTGCGGCCACCGTATCCAAGATGGCGTCCTCCACACAGGCAGCAGACAGAGGGGCTAAAGGTGCCTAGAGGTAGTGATTCCTCGGTTTCTGTTGCAGGGCCTGCAACGTAGGTGGCACTAGGAAAATTAGTGCTTTTCTGTCGGAGAAGCGCTGTCCTGTTTGCAGGTGCTGGCTCCCAGGCTAAGAATTAAGTCCCACTAAAATCTCGTTACCAACATGGCATCCCGCACACTGACTGCGAAGCTCCACACAAACCCCACTGAGGCAGCTACAAAACGAAAGGCTCAAAGTGGCTAGATTAACAGAGTCTGAGACTGGCTCTCAGAATATGGGAATTTCTCCTGCCTATCCCCCCATCAGCGTGTCTGAGTCCAGCTGCCAGGCAATACCCAGCTACGCCTGCCAGCCGAGACAGAGGAAAAAAAAAGTCAAAATGGTGCATTTACCTTCCGTCCGTGAGAGCCAGGGCTAGACAGGAGCGGGAGTCAGTGACAGAGAGGAGGTTTTTTGCTGAGTGGTATGAAATCCCACTTAACAGCCCTGTGTTGTGTCCTGAGGCTGATTAGGTGATCAGAAGGCTCTGTTTGATTGTCAATTCAGGTCTTGGTTTCCAGAGGGATATAAGGAGACGTGGGCTTAGTCCACCATCTTGACTCCACCCCTCCATTTTGTTTTTTGAATGCTTGAATTTTCAACACTCTGCTTACCTAATTTTCTTAGCTCTGTGAGAAATTTGAACATTTAGAGAAATTCAGTAGTGAAAATAAAAGCATAATGGCCAAAGATTTACTCTAGAAACTCTCAGGCAGGAGCTGGTGCTGCAGTGTTAAGGGAGAATTTCTTCTTCCTCAGGGAAATCTCAGTGTTGCTTTTAAGGTCTTCAGATGATTGGATGTGTCACACTCACATTGTGGAGAATAATCACCTCTACTTAAAGTCAGTGGTTACAGATGTTAAGCATGTCTACAAAATGCATTCTCCACAAAACATACATTAATGGCCAGTCGGATAACTAGATGCTACAGCCTAACTGGACACCTGAGGCACAATGGTTAGAGCTTGACTGCTAATCAAAAGATCAGAGATTTGAGTCCACCAGTCACTCCTTTGAAGTCTTATGAGCAGTTCTACTCTGTCGTATAGGGTCACTATGAGTTGGCATCACTCAGTAGTTTTTGTTTTGTTTTATAACTTATCTAATTGAGATGTAAGATTAAACATCACACCCCACAAAAATCAGAATTATTAACATGTGTTTGTTTCCTAGATATCTAAAAGAGGAATACAAAAATAAAATCCATGAAAAACTAGCAAATTATATATGAAAAGATATGTTCATTATTAATAAGCAAATGTAAACTGAAATCCAATGAGATGCAATTTTAAACCTACTAGATTAATAAAATTTCAAATTGGAAAGGATGTGGAGAAAAAAATTGAAGCATTACTGGTGGGACTATAAATGGGAACAACCAGTTCAGAAAAACTTGTAGTATTATATAGTAAAACCAACTATGAACATTATCAACTGTTGTTGTTTGTCCTCAGGTAGATTCCAACTCATAGTCACTCTATATTTCTCTCATGTGATGTAATGTTAGATGCCATCCTGTTGGTTCTGACTTACAGCAACTCTATGTACAACAGAACAGAACACTGCCAGGTCCTGCACCATTAGCATTGCTATGCTTGAGCCCATTTTTGAAGCCACTGTGTCGATTCATCTCGTTAGTGGTTTTCCTCTTTTTTTGCTGACCCTCTGCTTTACTAAGCATGATGTCGTTCAAGAACTGGTACCTCCTGGTACCATGTTTAAAGTGTATGAGACTAAGTCTCTCCATCCCGACTTCTAATGAGTATTCTGGCTGTACTTCTTCCAAACAGATTTGTTCATTCTTCTGACACTCTGTGGTGGTATATTCAATATTTTTCATGAACACCATAATTCAAAGGCATCAATTCTTTTTCAGTCTTCCTTATTCATTGTCCAGCTTTTACATGCATAGAAGAGAGAAAATACTGTGACTTGGGTCAGAAGCACCTTAGTTCTCAAAGTGACATCTTTGCTGTTTAAAGCTTGAAAGAGACCTTTATCAGCAGATTTCCCCAATTTGACATATCACTTGGTTTCTTGGCTGTTACTTCCATGGGTATTAATTGTGGATTCAAGTGAAATGAAAGCCTGGACAACTTCAATCTTTTCTCCTTTTATTTTGACACTGCTTATTGGTCTAGTTGTGAGGATTTTTGTTTTCTTTATATTGAGGTGCAATGTGTACTGAAGGCTGTGTTCTCTGATCTTCATCAGTAACTGTCTCAAGTCCATATTCAGCAAGCAAAGCTGTGTCATTTGTATATCCCAAGTTGTTAATGAATCTTCTTCCAATCCTGATTCCCATTTTTTATATAGTGATTCCATATTCTTTCCATCTCCTTTTAATGCTTCTTGGGTCATTTAATATTTTCTCCATAGAATTTTTCAATACTGTGAGTTAAGTCTTGAATTTTTCTTCAGCTCTTTCAGCTTGGGAAATGCTGAGAACAGTCTTCTTTTTTTGATTTTCTATCTCCAGGTCTATGCATATTTCATTAAAGTGCTTTACTTGTGTCTTCTGTTGGGTTCTCTAGAGATGCAAACCCAGTAAAGCATATGAGTATACCCAGCCAAGCCATATACACAGAGAGAGACTTCTATAAAGGAAAGAGCTTGCATAATTGTAGAGGTTGAAACGTCCCAAGCACAGATCAGAATACAAGCCTCACACAGCCATGGAAGCCAGTGAACTGGTCAGCCATTCATAGCCTGTGAAGGTTGACGAATCCCAAAATGGCAACAAAGAGTGTAAGTTTTCTTCTGATTCACATAGCTGCAGGAGCTTGTGAACCCAGGATCAGCAGTTCTGAGAACAGAACTCTTACTCACAGGCTGTGAAGATCAATGAATCCCAAGAGCTACTATCTCAAGTCCCAAGAAACAGACATCAGAAGACAAGACAGCAGCAGCTGCTGGATGCACACAAGCCAAAACCTTGGCAATGGGAGCAGGCAGGAAGTAGGTGGTGGAAGGCAGAAAGATGAAGGCTAGTGGGGCAGGGAGCCAACACAGGCCGCACCACTGCCGGTACCACATCATATTTGATCACGGAGGCAACCACAACATTTCACAACTGCCAAAACACTGAGAATCAAGGCCCAGCAAAGTTGACACACAATCTTAATCATCACAACTTGGTCTTTTCAAGCCACCCATAGAAATCTTCTCTTCAGCTCTTTCACTTCATCATTTCTTTTCCATTAGCTACCCTATGTTCAAGAGCAGCTTTCAAAGTCTTTTCTGACATCTGTTTTGGTATTTTGTCTTTCCTGTATTTTAATGACCTTTTGCTTTCTTTATGTGTGGCGTTCTTGATATCTTTTATAACTTATTTGGTCTTTGGTCCGCTACTTGAATACTCTGGGGGTCAGTTCTACCCTGACCCCTAGGGTCGCCATGAGTCAGATCTGACTCGATGGCACTTGGCTTGGGGTCTTTGGTCATTTTTGTTCAACACATCAAATCTATTCTTGAGATTGTCTCTAAATTCAGCAGAGTACACTCAAAGTTGTACTTTGGCTCTCATGGACTTGTTCTAATTTTCTTCAGCTTCAAGTTGAATTTGTTTAGGAGCAATTGATGGTTTGCTCCACAGTTGGCTCCTGGCCTTGTTCAAACTGACAGTATTGTGGTTTTCCATCATCTCTTTCCACAGATGTGATTGATTCAATTCCTGTATCTTCCATCTGTTGATGTCCACTGTATAGTCACCATTTTGTTGTTTAAAAGAGGCGTTTGCAGTGAAGACGTTGTTAGTGTTGCAAAGTTCTATCATGCAATTTCTGGCATCTTTTCTAACACAAAGCTGTATTTTCCAACCACCATTCTTTTTAATTTGTTTCTGATTTTTTAGATTCCAATTGCCAGTAATTATCAATACATGTTGATTGCACGTTTGATCAATTTCAGACTGCAGAAGTTGATAAAAAGCTTAAATTTCTTCATATTTGGCCTTAGTCAAATAGTTGTATTTACAGGTCTTCCTTCAGGCATATGGATATTATCCTGTCACTGACAGTATTGTATTTCAAGACAAGTCCTGCCTGAACTGTTTTTTTTCAGTGAATGCAGCATCATTCCTCTTCAATTTGTCATTCCTAGCATAGTAGACCATACAACTGTCTGACTGAAAATTTCCAATACCAGTCTTTCAGCTCACTAATACCTGGGATAGTAATGCTTATGAGTTCCATTTTACTTTTGAAAACTTCCAATTTCCCTAGATTTCTACTTCGTATATTCCACATTCCAATTATTAACTGCTGTTTCTTCTTATTTTTAGTCATGTCAAATCAGCCAATGATGACCTCAAAAGCTTGATTCCACCCCTGTAATTAAGATCTACTCTACTTTGAAGAGACAGCTCTTGCCCAGTTTCTTTTCTGAGTACCCTCTGACCTGAGGGGCTCATTTTCCAGTACCACATCTGACAATGTTTCACTGCTTGTTCATAAGGTTTTCAGTGGCTAGTTTTTTTCTTTTTTCTTTTTTTTCCTGAAAGTACACCCCCAGGTCCTTCTTCCTAGTCTGTCTTAGCTTGAAGCTCACCTGAAGCCTGTCAACCAAGGGTGACTGGTATGTGAAATTCCGGGGCAGACCTTCCAGTATGAAGGCAACAGACAAACCACCACAGTAAGACAAACCGACAGACACATGGTGGCTCCTTGTGATAAGTTCCATGAAAGTGTTTACACTTACACAAGAGTTACTAACAGGAGTAATCAGTGTAGCAAATAAGAAGAAAAGAAGCAACCACATATAGACTTATGGGAAAAGGTACACATTTGTGGCATATTCATATAATAGACTACTGTACAGAACAGCTCAGCGTGAATAAATCTCAAAGACCTACTGTGGGCAGGCAGGATGGAGGATAAAACCAAGACTCAGAAGAATATGTACAGGATGATTTCATTAAATAAATTTCAAAAAATATTTCTAAACTCTACATATGCATTCATTTGTTAAACTATAAGAAAATTCAGGAAATAATAAACATAAAATTCATCATATTCATTATTCCTGGGTACAGGGGAGTTTTTAGAAGGGAACTGAGAAACACATAGGTTTCAAAGATAATGATAACCTTCCATTTATAAACCTGGGAAGGAGTATGTAGAATTCACTTTATTGTTATCTGTGATAGCCTGTATAAATGTTGAAAATATTATTTTCTATATATTTAGTTTTAATATAATCAATTTAATACAAAATAATTTGATATAATCTAATCAACCAAATTTTATTAATTCAATGCATATTTCATATGTACTATAAAATCTGTATGACCACTTATATAATGTCTACATATAATGTAAGGCACTGGTGATTCAGTGGAAGAACTATTGCTTTCCACGTGGGAGATCTACATTCAGTTATGGTCAATGAATTTCATGTATAACCATCACTCCTCTGTCAGTGGTGGATTGTATGGCTGTGTCACTGAACAAGTTTCAACAGAGCTTCCAGATTAGGACAGACTGGAAAGAAATGCCAAACAAGTTCTTTCCAAAAACCAGCCAATGAAAGCTCTATGAATCACAGCTAATTATGGGAATGATTCAAGAGTGTTTCATCTAGTTGTGCATGTGGTTGCCATTAGTAAGCATCTACTCAATGGCAACTAACAACAGTATAAACTTAATACATAAAATTTACATAAACCAATTTTAAAGCCCTATGTAAATTTGTATAAAGTCTGAATATTTCTTCTTTTAGCTATTTTAGAATTGAAGGCCTAAAGTTGTTTGCAGGGTTCTCTGACCTCTTCTACCTCTTCATCTCTTTATTTGCAATATCATCTGCCCTCATGGTTTTAACCACTGCCTGAATGCTGTTAGTTTCCCAAAATACATTTTTCCTCAATGGAAAAATTTCTGGAAATACACTGTTTACCCACACTAACACAAAATGATTTTGGAAGTCTGAACAGATCCGTAACAAAAGAAAAGATTGAAAAATTAATTTAAAAAATGAAACAAACCTCCCTACCAAAAAAAAGCCCTGGCACAGATGTCTTCACTGGAGGATTCTACTAAATATTCAGAGAAGAGCTTACACCAGTACTGCTCATGCTATTTCAGAACATAGAAAACAATGCGATACTTCCAAATTCATCCTATGCAGCCAACATAACTCTGATACCAAAACCAAGCAAAGACATCACAAAAAAAATAAAATTACAGATCAATGTTTCTCATGAGTATAGACATGAGGATGAGACATGTATGGAGCAGAGAGGAATAGTGTGCTGTCACCAGGCAGGGAGAGCAGTGGAAGCTGCATATAAGTGGGTATGTAAATTTATACAGGAATGTACATTTTCCCTCAGTCATAATAAAAAAAAAATTCTCAACAAAATTCTAGCCAATAGAATTAAGCATCATATCAAAAAAATAATACACCACAACCAAGTAGGATTCATACCAAGTATACAAGGATGGTTCAACACTAGAAAATTAATCAATGTATTCTGCCACATAAATAAAAGAAAAAAATCACGGTCATCTCAGCTGACACAGTAAAAGCATTTGACAAAGTCCAACACCTATGTCTCATAAAAACTCTCAATAAAATAGGTATAGAAGGGAAATCTACACGAAACCAGAACCAACATGATTCTTAATGGAAGGAGGCTAGCAACATTCCCCTTGAGAACAAGTATGCCCTTTATTTTATCACCACTCCTATTTGACACTGTGTCAGAAGTCCTAGTTAGATCGATAAAACAATAAAGAATAAAAGCGAGCAAGGGCATCCAAATTGGTAATAAAGAAGTTAAACTCTATCTGCAGATGATATGATGCTGTACATAGAACACTTAAAAGAGAGTGTGAGAAAACTGCTAGAACTAATAGAAAGATTCAACAGAATAGCAGGATATGAGAAAAACATGCAAAAATTCATTGGATTCCTATACACTAATAAAGAGGAAAAGGAAAAGAAAATCAAGAAAATAATATCATTTATAACCCCTTAAAAATATGAAGCCAGCCAAGTGCCAAGTACACTGACAAATGAAAAAGAATTGAGAATTCAGATATAAATCCATCCATCTACAATCACCTGACCTTTGACAAGAGCTCAAAGTCTATCAAATAGAAAAAAGATAGTCTTTTTAATAAATGGTGCTGTAAAAATCGCATGTTAATTTTCAAAAAATTGAAACAGGACTCATATCTTATACCATATGCAAAAACTAATTCAAAATGGATCAAATACCTAAACATAAGGCCCAAAACTATAAAAAATAGAAAAAATATATAGAATCAGCATTAAGAGTCCTAACACACAGCATTAACAGGATACAAACCAAGAGAATGCACAAACAGAAAATAAAAGATTTTGGCTATTATGAATCAGTCAAAGGTCTACTCTCTAATATCTACAGAAAAATCCAATACCTTTACAACAAAAAGACAAATAATCCAATTAAAAATTGAGCAAAGGAAATGAAGAGACACTTTATCAAAGAACACATTTCAGTGGTTAATAGACATATGAAGAAATGCTCACAATTACTAGTCATTAGAAAAATGCAAACCAAAACCGCAGTGAGATAACCATCTCACCCTAATATTGCTGACACACACACACAAAAGAAAAGAAAGAAAGAAAGAAAAATAGAAAGTAACAAATGTTGGAGAGGCTACAGAGGGACTGGAACTTTCACGCACTGCTGGTGGTATTGCAAAACAATACAGCCATTTTGGAAAACAATTTGGTGCCTCCTTAAAAAGCTAGAAATATGATCCAGAAATTCCCTTCCTAAGAATGTATCCTAGAGAAATAAAAGTCATCACACAAATAAACACGTGCACACTCATGTTCACTGCAGCACTGTTCACAACAGCAAAAAGATAGAAACAATGTACATGACCACGAACGGATGAATGAATCAACTGTGGCATCCACACACAACAGAGTATTACACGATAATAAAGAACAATGATGAATCTATGAAGTCCCTCCTTACATGGATGAATCCAAAGGGCATTATGCTGAGGGAAATAAGTCAATCATAAAAGGGCAAATGTTGTATGAGAACACTACTGTAAAAACTCATGAAAAAGTTTACACACAAAAAAGAAACAATCTGTAATGGTCATGAGGGAGGAGAAGGATAAGAATGGAAAAACACTAAATAGACAATAGGTAAGTGGTAACTTTTTAGAGTGTGATAGTAGAAAATACTGGGGAAGCCAGTACAAGGCAAGGTCATGCAAGCTCCACAGACACATCTAAACTCCCTGTCTTAGTCATCTAATGCTGCTATAACAGAAATACCACAAGCAGATGGCTTTAAAAAGAGAAATTCCATTGTGGCACAGTCCAGTAAGATGTGATAAATTATTAATGTAAGAAATTATCACAGTCCAGTAGGTTAAGAGTCCAAATTCAATATGAGAGCATCCTGGCACAGGAACCTCAGGTCTAAAGGATGTGCTCTGCTCTCAGTGCTGCCTTCTTGGTGGTAAGAGGTTCCCACCACTCTGTTCACCTCTATTTCCTTTCACATCTCAAGGGCGGTCAGATCTTGTAGTCTGAGTCCTGTCTCGCTAAGACAGCTGCTGCCCACTCTATCTCATCAACACAAAGGCAGCATTCACAACAGGGAGAAATCGCACTGTACTGGGACTCCTGGCAGAGCCAAACTGATACATGCATTTTTCAAGGGGCCACAGAGCAATCCACAACACTCCCTGAAGGACCAGACTGTTTGGTCTGAGGGTTCAGCAACCATGGTCTAGGGAAACATCTAGTTCAACTGGCATTGGGGGTCTTAAAAGCCTGTAACTGTAAGATACTCTACCAGTTTCTCTCCCTCAGGAGCAACAAAGTATGAACAGAACTAAAGAATACAATGGAAACAACGGAAAGATTAGTTTGAAGGACTACTGGACCCCCACTGCCATGGCCTCCACTCAGATGGAGTCCAGGACAACTAGACAGTGCCTGGCTACCGCCACTGACTGCACTGACAGAAATCACAATAGAAGCTCGCAGAGAGAAGTGGAGCAAAATGTAGAATAAAAAGTTAACACACAAAAAAAGAACACACTTATTGGCCAAACAGACTGGCAAAATCCTAGAGTACAGGTCCCTGGACACTCTTTTACCTCAGTGATGAAGTCACCTTGAGGTTGACCCTTCAGCCAAAGATTAGACAGGCCTAGAAAACAAACAAAACAAATGTACATACCAGCCCAGGGGCAAGAACAAGAATGGAAGAGGGGACAGGAAAGCTGATAACAGGGAACCCAAAGTCAAGAAGGTAGAGTGTTGACATGTTGTGGGGTTGTTAACTAATGTCACAAAACAATATGTATACTAACTCGTTAATGAGAAACTAGTTTGTTCTGCAAATCTTCAACTAAAGTACAATAAAAAATATAAATATTTTTCCTCTGGGCTTTAGGCTAGTTAATTCAATTATATTTAAGACAACTTCTCTTGATGTTTAATAAGCACTTCAAAGTCCACTTCAAAACAGAGCACCTGTATTCTAATGTTCTCACCTCCAGATAGAATACCTCTATACAGTCTTCTCCCCTAGTGTTACCTTTCATAATTCCTTGTCTCTCTCACTGAGAATTTGACTCAGAGACTTGAACCATCTAAGATGCCTATCCACCTGCTGCTGCACTACTTTCACTATGACCTACCTAAAGTCATACTAACTTCCTTAAAGTCTTCCTGAGTTCCCACCATCTAGACAATTAGACTGTCATGTGTATTTCCCTTCCTAATGGATACATTCCTGTTAAATTCATCTTCCATGACCAATTTCCATTTACAATCTATTTATACAGAGGTATGAGCCTTTACTTATAAGTTTTCTCACACCTGGAATAAGTTTCTTCAGACTTCTTTACTTTTTAATAACTATAAGTTTATCTTCTCTGGAAACCCTAGGGTGTCACTCCTTTCTTCTGCGGCTCTCTGTGCATATTTCTAGCAATAGACTTTTCATATTACATTTTATGTATTTACATCTCTGTCTTCTCTACTATTTAAGATACTGAAGTACACAGACTGTAACTCATCTTTGTACCCTTCTCCTGTACACAGCACAGGTTGACTTATAGTGTGTGTTCCACAAATATAGGTTTAGATGGACCGTAAAGATGTTAAAGAATTAGGCTTATCACCTGAAGAATATCCTCACTCTATTTGCACAGCCCCTTTGAGCCTGCAGCTTGGAATTAATGTCCTGAAATAATGTTTGTGTCCTGAACTATTCTTCCTGTGACCCAAAAGAGGCACTTTAACTTCTTTTCATTAGAAGATTGACTTCCTGACTGAGACAGGGCTGTACTGCAAAACAGAGTTTCTCATTAACTAAAACTAAGGATATCATGGCACTTCCTCCATATGACCATGGAACTTTCTCCCAGGCTGCAAAATTCAAGGATATTAAAGTTCACTTTATGCTCACTGTTAAGAAACAGCTCATCCAAAATTTCAAGTTATGTTTTTAAGATGGTAGAAACTGACTAAAATTAGAAGTAGAAACTTATGGAGTAACAGTATATTGACATTACACAAGTAAAATTCATGAGTTACGGAAGATCAAACTGAATGGAGTTCAAATCCCAAATCCAGTTCTTACTGACTATATGACTTTGTGTGAGTTGTTAAACTTAACCAATCTTCAATTTTCCCATCAGAAAAAAAAGGACTTAATATATTTTTTTAAGTTTTCACTAGTCTTGTGGGCCATCTTTTTCCTGTTCCAATAACATATAGTTCCAATCTTACACCAATTCTTTCACATAATAGAAAAAAGTTGAACAATGCCTTTGTCAGGAGTCCCCAAGACCATCCCCAGTTTCATCAACTTGGCAGAAGGACTTCAAGGTCTCAGAGTGCAGTTATAGCCATGGCTATGATTTATTATAGGAAAGATTGCAAAGTAAAATATTCAAAAGGAAAAGACAGATGGAGGAAAGTCCAGAGAAAAGCAGGTGCAAGCTTTCATGATTCTTTCCCCAGTGGAGCCACAAAGGATATGATCCCTTCTTTCAGAAATGTTTGTGATAAGATACTCAAAATCTTATCAACCAGGGAATCACTGCAGTCTCAGGACTCAAATTTTTATTGAAGGCTGGCTCTCATTGGTTCCATCTGCCTGATACGTGCCAAAATTCCAGACTTCCAGAAAAAAGGCAGGTGTTTGGCATAAACAATTGGACATGTAACTAGTTTAGGCACAGGGAACCATTCATCATTTAGGGTAAACTGGGAGATTAGAAACAAAAATAATACTAAAGTGTGTAAGAAGAAATCTTACCAAAATAAATATCTGTATATATTCTTCTTCATGTAGAAAACCGTAAGTCTTCTAAAAGACAGTATAGTATTGAAATGCTTGGAGAGATATATCAAATTCATGAAATAATACCAATATCATAAAAAGATTAATTTACCCATTGCTTTACAGAATACATATAATTTCAATTTTATTCTGAGAACTTGAAGCTGATTTTAAAATGTGTATAGAAGAGACAAATGTTAAGGAACTGTTTACCATCAAAATTCCCAGATTCCAGGCAAGGGCCACCATGTAAGCAGGCCTTTCTAAGGATAACAACCTCAGGCCTGCCATGTTAACTCTTTTCTGCACATTTACCAAATCACTTGGTGAAACCAATATACCTTAGTGGTTAAGTGCCCAACTTTGGGACCAAAAAAAATAAGTTCAAATCCCAGCTCTTCCACCTCCACTCTCCTCATAAGTAAAATTAAAATCATATCATTATTAATCTCATATAGCTTTTAGGGTGCTTCATTGAGTTATTATATAAAAGTGTTGAGAAGAGTCCCTGGCAAATAAAAAGCTAGTATCAATAACAGTTAAAAGTACTAGGGTTGTAATTCTGATCCCAATACAAGATTATAGACAGAATTACTGGTCAATCTCAACTTTAGACGTAGATTCAAAATTTTGATACAAAAACTGGAAAATCAAAGTTAGCTATGTTTAAAAACCACAACATAATTTAAAATCGGCTTTCCTGAAACTATGTATGATGACCCTGTATATGTAATGTATATGTAATTAGTCAATTGACTAAGATGCATTAGTTGACTAGAATGTATCCTACAGCATCACTATGAGTCGACATCGACTGGAAGGCAATGGATTTTTGGATTTCTTAAATAAACAAATGGAAATCTTATAAAACTTCACCTTCATTTACAGTTATTTTAAATGCTAATCATGTAGAAATAGAAGATATATTCCTTAACCTGATATGATTCATCTTGAAAAAAATTGTAGAAAATATCATATAAAAATAATGAGAAAGGAACAGGATATGTATCTATATCTATCTATCTATATGTATATATATGCCTGTATGTACATGTCTATTGTATGTTGGAGTTCTAGTCAGTATAGTAAAAGAGCAAAACAGGATAAATATTAGAAGAAATCAAGCTTCCTACTGTTTATTGTTGTCGTGTGCCACTGATTTGATTCTGACCCATAGTGACCCTATATGACAGAATAGAGCTGTCCGACAGAGTTTCCTAGGCTATGATCTTTATGACAGCAGATCGCAAGTTCTTCTCTTTTGCAAAGCAGCTGCTGGGTTTAAAGTGCCAGCCCTTTAGATAGCAGCCACACTTGACCCCTGTGTCACCAAGGCTCCTTAAATCATTGTTTACATCTACAACATAATCCACAAATTATTAGATCTGATGAGAGTTTAACAAGGTTTCTAGATATAAGATCAAATACAAAGATCAGTTGTATTTTATATACCAGTAACAAAAAGTTGGGGCATTAGGAACTAAAATAATAATATTGAAGTACATAAGAATAAATTTTACACCCCCACAAAAAGTTATTTTCATGTAGAAAAGTATAAAACTTCTGAAAGATAGTATAATATTGAAATGCTTGGAGAGATATCAAATTCATGAATTAAAATCAATATCATAAAAACATTAATTCACCTGTTGTTTTACAAAATATAATTTCAATTTTATT
This sequence comes from Heterohyrax brucei, assembly GCA_028571685.1. Lineage (NCBI taxonomy): Eukaryota > Metazoa > Chordata > Mammalia > Hyracoidea > Procaviidae > Heterohyrax > Heterohyrax brucei. The sequence goes on from CM053144.1 coordinate 82,216,666, forward strand.
CTGAGAACTTGCAAAGCTGATTTTCAAATAAGCGTGGAAGACACAAGACACTTATGGAAAAAAAAAGAAGTGACAGGATTTGGCATATCAGGTACTAATTATAAACTATTATAAATGAAATGATGTAGTATTGGCCTAAAAAAAGGAAAACAATGTAATAGAATACCCATTGTTGTGGAGTCTATTCTGACTCACAGTGATCTTATTCAAGCACAAAAACAAACCATACATAACCTAGAGGAAACGGACAAATTTCTTGACTCATACCACCTACCCAAATTATCACAACGTGAAGCAGAACAACTTAATAAACCCATCACAAAGGAAGAGATTGAAAAGGTCATCAAAACACTGCCAATCAAAAAAAAAGTCTGGGCCCAGATGGCTTCACTGCAGAATTCTACCAAGCATTTAGAGAAGAGTTAGCTCCAATACTACTAAGACTATTTCACAGTATAGAAAGGGATGGAATACTCCCAAACTCATTCTATGAAGCCAGCATAACCCTGATACCAAAGCCAGGGAAAGACCCAACAAAGAAAGAGAACTATAGACCGATATCACTCATGAATCTAGATGCAAAAATCTTCAACAAAATTCTTGCCAATAGTATACAACAGTGTATCAAGAAAATAATCCATCACGACCAAGTGGGATTCATACCAGGGATGCAAGGCTGGTTCAACATCAGAAAAATAATTAATGTGATTAATCACATACATAACACAAAAGACAAGAATCGCCTGATTTTGTTCACTGATGCTGAAAACGCATTTGATAAAGTCCAACACACATTCATGCTGAAAACTCTTAGCAAAATGGGCATAGACGGCAAATTCCTCAAAACAATAAAGGCCATTTATACAAAGCCAATTGCCCACGTCATCCTGAATGGAGAGAGACTTAAAGACTTTCCCTTGAGATCAGGAACTAGACACGGATGCCCACTCTCACCTCTTCTATTCAACATTGTACTAGAAGTTTTAGCCAGAGCAATTAGACAAGACCAAGAAATAAAGGGCATCTGCATCAGCAAACAGGAAGTTAAAATCTCCCTTTTTGCAGATGATATGATTGTATATGCAGAGAATCCCAAGGAATTTATAAGTAAACTACTCAAACTGATAGAAGAGTTCAGCAAAGTCTCAGGATACAAGCTAAACATAAGTAAATCAGTAGGATTCCTTTAGACCAACAATGAGACTGTTAAGGAAGAAATTATCAGATCAATACCATTTATGATAGCCCCTAAGAAGATAAAGTACCTAGGAATTAATCTAACCAGAGAAATAATAGACCTTTACAAAGAGAACTGAAAGCCCTTACTACAAGAAAATAAGAGTGACTTAGGCAAGCCAACTGCCATCGAGTCGGATCCGACGACTTAGATAAATGCAAAAACCTACCCTGCTCATGGATAGGAAGACTTAACATTGTGAAAATGTCGATTTTACCCAAAGCAATTTATTCATATAATGCAATCCCAATACAAGTTCCAGAGTCATTTTTTAATAAGATGGAGAAACAAATCACCAATTTTGTTTGGAAAGGGAAGAAGCCCCGGATAAGTAAGGTGCTACTAAAGAAGAAGAACACACTGGGAGGCCTCTCATTACCCAACCTTAGAACATACTACACTGCCCCAGTGGTTAAAACAGCCTGGTACTGGTAAAAGAACAGACAGATCGAGCAATGGAACAGAACTGAGACCCCAGAGATGACACCATCTGCCTATGAACAGTTGATATTCGACAAAGGCCCTAAGACATTAAACTGGGGTAAAAACAGTCTCTTCAACAAATGGTGCTGGCAAAATTGGATATCCATCTGCAATAAGCTGAATCAAGATCCATATCTTACGCCTTATATAAAAACCAACTCCAACTGGATAAAAGACCTAAATATCAAGCCTAAAATGATAAAGCTCATCCAAGAAAAGGTAGGAACAACAATAGAAGTTTCAATACACAATGTGGACAGACTCCAAAATCTGTCAAACAAACCACAATCAACAGAAGAGAAAATAGATAAATGGGAACTATTAAGAATCAAACACTTTTGCTCGTCCAAAGACTTTATTAATAGAATTAAAAGAACACCCACAGAATGGGAAAAAATATTTGGCAACTCTATATCAGACCAACGCTTGTTCTCCATAATCTATAAGATACTACAAAATATCAATAAGAAGAAGATAAACCATCCAATTAAGCGATGGGCAAAGGAGATGGACAGACATTTCACTAAAGAGGAGATCCCGGCAGCCAAAAAACACACACGGACATGTTCACGATCTTTAGTTATTAAAGAAATTCAAATCAAGACGACAATGAGATACCATCTCACTCCAACAAGATTGGCCATGATCCAAAAAACACAAAACAACAAATGCTGGAGAGGCTGTGGACAAAGTGGAACCCTCCTACACTGTTGGAGGGGTTGTAAAATGGTCCAGCCTCTTTGGAAAGCAATCTGGCACTTCCTTAAAAAAATGGATATTGATATACCATTTGACCCAGTAATTTCACTACTTGGAATATATCCCACAGAATCAAGGCCTTTCACACCAATGGACATGTGCACAAGAATGTTTATCACAGCACAGTCCACGATAGCAAAAAGATGGAATCAACCCAGATGTCCAACTACAGAAGAATGGATAGGTAAAGTATGGTACATATGGAACACTACGTAATGATAAAGAATAACGATGATTCCAGGAAACATCTCCTAACCTGGTTTCAACTGGAAGACATTATGTTAAGTGAAAGTAGTCAGCGACAAAAGGACAAATATTGTATGAGACCTCTATGATAAGATCTCAAAAACAGACTTGTGTATAGAAGAAAAGACTCTTTGACAGCTGCAAGGGAGGGGAGGGAAGGAAGGCGAGGGTGGGGATGGTTTAGATTAGATAATTGCTAGAAATCTGGTTGGGAGAAAGCGGTAATAGCACACATTAGAAATAAGAACAACATTAAGTGGACTTCAGCATAACTTGAGTACTCCTTCCATCTTAACCCAATAATGTAAGGACAGAGTAGCTGGGGCAGGGGGCAGGGGACCATGCTGTTAGACCAAATAGAGGCCAATTGGCACAACTAGTGTCTTGCTAAGAGGGCTCTCGGCACCCCACATTGGTGAGTGGTGTCTGGGGTCTTAAAAGCTGCCAAGCTGCCATCCGAGGACACAGCAAATGGTCTCAACTCAGCAGGAACGGATGCTCACCGAGGACCAAAATGACATGTGGTAAAGACAACCTAGAAGATACAGAGACCCACATCATTGGGTGCCTACATCGACTTGGGACCGGAAGAACCAGATGGTGCCCGGCCACCACCAGGGATAGCCACGATGGCGCTCACAGAGATGAGTCACACAAGAATAAAAAGGGGTGCATCCTGAGATCTCCTATAAAGAACTCAATTGATGGTCCAGTGGTTTTGGGGTTCCCCTGAGAGCATGGCCCCTGGCCCTCATGCTGCCCTTACCCATAAATCATGACAAAGTTCCACTCTTTGGACAGGAATGGATTGGACTTGGCAATGCAGAGTGACCATATATTGGTTGCACTTTATGGTTCTATACATCTATAGGATATCATCCTCCTGACCTCTGGCTGGAGGAAGGAGAGTGGACGGAGAGGAGGGGAAAGAAGGCTATTGGGAGGATGAGACATGTATGGAGCAGAGAGGAATAGTGTGCTGTCACCGGACAGGGAGAGCAATGGAAGCTGCGTAAAGGTGGGCATGCAAATTTATACAGGAATGTACATTTTCACTCAGTCATATTAAATAAAAATTTTTTAAAAAATACATATTTGGGGATGTTTAGAACCAGCATTGCAGATCACTGAAGAAAGGATGTTATTCAACAAATTGGTTACTCCTATGAGAAATAGAAAATTAGATCATCCAATTCATGCCATGCACAAAAATCAAGTGGGTTTAGGAGTTAAATAGGAATGGCAGCACCTTAAAATTTTTGGTATGATATATAGGAAATATCTTTACTACCTTGGAATAAAGAGGGTTTTTTTTGTCTCCTTGTTTTTAAGAAATACAGATGGATGGGTGGGTGGATAGGTGGATGCGTGGATGCGTGGATGCGTGGATGGGTGGATGGGTGGGTGGGTGGATGGGTGGATGGGTGGATGGGTGGGTGGGTGGATGGGTGGATGGGTGGATGGGTGGATGGGTGGATGGGTGGATGGGTGGTTGGATGGGTGGTTGGATGGTTGGGTGGGTGGTTGGGTGGATGGTTGGGTGGATGGTTGGGTGGATGGTTGGATGGATGGTTGGGTGGATGGTTGGGTGGATGGTTGGGTGGATGGTTGGGTGGATGGTTGGATGGATGGTTGGGTGGATGGTTGGATGGATGGTTGGATGGATGGTTGGATGGATGGTTGGATGAATGGATGGTTGGATGGATACAATCAACTATAAAGAAACCAATAAGTGACACCATTTCTAGGATAATAGTTTTTCTGAAAAAAATAGAGCAGACAATAAGAAAGAGAAACACAGGAGACATCAAAGATACTACAAGGTAATGGTTTCATGGAAAATGGTAAAAATACAACATTCATTTTACCATTATTCAGAAAAGAAAATTATATATTTTTTGTATATCTAAATCATTTCACAATATTTTAATCTATATTACTAGCTTTCTAAAAGAATTATGTCCAAAAATCTCTACTTAATGTCAGTTACAGAAAACAATATTAACAATTCCACCACAAACTCTGCTAATCTGCTGCTTCAAAGGACAAGTATGTGGCTGAAGTAACATAAGAATCCTAATCTCTGCTTTTCAAATATTTAACTCACATATAGAAAATGAAGAATTGCAGGATTTCTAACTTTTGTTTCACACAGTTACATTTTATCTGTGTTAACAATCAGCAGCAAGAGTATATTTTTTTTTCCTGAAAGCAAACAAGCTGTTATGAGTGAATTCTGGCATTTTTATTTTTCCCTAGAGTTTAAAACTCGTAGTTCAAATGCCTTCAGTGTGGTACAACTTCATGCATTCCTGTTTGATACTTTAGATGAATTATTTAGTGTTTACAAGTGTTAGTACTTGAAAATTTCCAACAAGAGCCAAGAACAAAAATTAAAACACCCTGAAAGAGACATGCTTTATAAATGCTTTCAATGAGAAAAATAGAAATTTAATCATACCAGCATTTATCTAATAAGACCTTCTGTTTCATTTACTGTGGGTAATCAGAAAGAGTGTGACTTTGCTGGCAGCTGTGTTCCCCATGCCAAGATTATGTATTTCAGGAGGTCTGCTGATGCTGTGACTCTATTAGAATTCACGTCACTAAAAATATGCAGTTAATACTTAACATAGCATTTCTAGTTAACCTACAAATCTATTGACTGTATGCCTTCTCAAACATACATAAATCTGATCTACCATGTTGGTCTTTGTGTAGTACACATGGTTTACACTGACTAGTAATCTAAAGGGTGTCATTTCAAATCCTCTCAGCAGCTCAGTGGAGGAAAGGCCTAGCTATCTGCTTCCTTAAAGACTTCAAAAAAAAAAAAAAGTAGACCAGTCGATTCTGACTTTTACAAATCCTATAGGACACAGAAGAAGCCACATTGAGTTTCCCAGACCATAATCTTTATGGAAGGAGACTGCTACATCTTACTCCCACAGAATAGCTGGTGGGTTTCACCAGCCTGCCTTTTGGCTAGCAGCCAAGGGCTTAACCACTACTCCTTCAAATGTAAAAGTTACAATTAAATTGCACCTTCTGTCAGATTAATGCCATCTGAGGTGTAACATATACAAGGGTGTTCCACAAATGACAAGCTAGATATACTTCATTGAATTCAGTCCATTTTATAATTTCTGGCTAACATATACAAGAATTCCTCAAAAAGAAAGCACTGTTCTAGGCCCTTAAAATAACCTGCCCAGAGTTTTCCAAGCAAATAATATTAGAGTGCAACAAATCCTGATTCTGCTTTATTGCCCAATAAACTACAAAGCTATAGATTAGCCAATCTGATAAATCCACTGATGGTTTTGTGGTTCTATGATCAGTGTAGGAAGATTTTTATAGCTCAGTAAAACCCAGGACACGTTTACAACCCAAAACTACATCTTTGATTAACGAAAAAGAAAGAACACTATATGTACTAAAGAAAATCTTCAAAACTCATAGAAACTTTTATTTATGTATTAAAAACACACGTATCTGCAGTTCAGACCACTGCAAAATGCAGAAAGTGCAAATTTTTTTCTAAGCTCTGACAGATACATCATTGATGTTTACTATAGTGACCCTAAGGGACTGCCTGATTCTAAATGCCTCCAGGAAATAAAATAAAAGTAAATTCTGAGTAGTACGATTATGATGTTAACTATATTTTATTATATCCTGGTTCCTTAAAACTGATAACACATGTTTTTTAACTTTTTTATTGGAAAATTCAGTCAAACATTAAACTTTATTTTTTAACCATTTAGGAACAATATACACCACTCGTCTGTTAGTTTGTCATACTCTTGTGGTAGCTTGCTTGTTACTGTGATGCTGGAATTTATGCCACTGGTAGTACAAACACCAGTAGAGTCACCGATGGTGGACAGATTTCGGTGGGGCTTCCAAACTGAGACAAACTGAGAGAAGGATCTGGGCATCTATTTCTGAAAGAAATGCCAGGGAAAACACGATGGACAGCAGCAGGCCACTGCTGAGATGGTGCTGGAACAGGAGCTCCGCAGTTTTGAAGTCACCCAGAATACCACTGGGGAAGAGCTGACTCCCCAAAGTAGAGTCAGTCTTAACTACGTGGATGGATTCAAGCTTTCAAGACCTTCATTTGCTGATATGCACAACTTAAAATGAAAAGAAACAACTGCAAACATCCATTCATAACCAGAACATACAATGCACAAAGTTAGAATAAAGGAAAACTGGAAGTCATCAAAAAGGACATGGAATGCATAATCATCAGTATCCCAGGCACTCATAAGCTGAAATGGACTGGTACTGACCATTTTAAATTGACAATCATGTGATCTGTTATGTAGGGAATGACAACTTGAAGAGGAAAGATGTCACATTCATTATCATCAAGTAAAAGAAAAGTTTCAACTTCTGTTCTAGAAGTACAATGCTGTCAACAATTGGATAATATTCATATCTATGCAAGAAAGCCCAGATAAGAATATTTTTCAAATTTATGTACCAACCACTAACATCAAAGATGAAGAATGTGAAGACTTTTTCAGTTTCAGTCTGAAGTTAGTCAAAGGTGCAATCTAGCAAAATGTACTGATAGTTACTCTTGAGTAGAAACCAGAACTGGAAACTTGGTGGTGCAGTGGTTAAGAGTTGGCCTGCTAGCCGTAAGGTCAGCAGTTAGACTCCACCAATCGTTCCTTGGAAACCCTATGGGGCAGTTCTTCTCTGTCCTGTAGGATCACTATAAGCTGGAATTGACAGAACAGCAAAGAGTTTTTCAAAGTTAAAAGTTGGAAACCAAGAAAAAGACTCAGCAGTTGGTAAACATGGCCTTGGTAATAGGGCACAAAAGAGTACACGATAGACTTCTGCAAGACCAGCAACTTATTCACTGCAAACAGCATTTTTCAGCAACATAAATGGCAACTATACACTTGGACCTTGTTAGATAGAATGCACAGAAGTTAAATCAACTAAATCTGTGGAAAGAAATGATGGAGAAGCAGAATATCATCAGTCAGAACAAGACCAGGGGCTGACTCCAGAAAAATCATCAATTGCCCATATGCAGGTTCAAGTTGAAACTGAAGAAAATTAAAAGAAATCCACAAGAGTCGAGGGACAGCCTTGAATATATTCCACTTGAATTTAGGGACGACCTCAAGAATGATCTGTTGCATTGAACACTAGTGACCAAAGACCAGATGAGTTGCAGAATGACATCAAGGACACCACTAATGAAGAAAGCAACAGGTTATTAAAAAGACAGGAAAGACAGCAATGACCAAATGGGTGTCAGAAGAAAGTCTACAACTTGCTCTTGAACACAGAGTAGCTAAAGTAAAAGAAAAAAATGTGAAACAACAGAGCTGAATAGTAGATATCAAATGATGGATTTAGACAAAAATGTAAAGTATTATAATGACATGTGAAAGACTGGAGATAGAAAATCAAAAGTAGAGCATATGCTTGGCATTTCTCAAGCTGAAAGAACTGAAGATTTTCCTACGCTGTATGTTTGAAGATTAGGATGGGACTATAAATCCTTTCATAAAATCACCTCCCTACTCCACTGTAAATGGAGTTTCCCTGGAGTATGGCTTGCACCACCCTTTATCCTTTCCTCCTACAAGAGATAACAGGAGAGATAAAGAAACAAGAGAATTGGGAAACTCACACCATCAAGAAAGCAGCACCAGGAGAAGAGTGCATCCTTCAGACCCGGAGTTCCTGCACCAAGATGCTCCCTGAACAAAGACTGGTGCAACACAAGGACTTTCCTCCAGAGCTGATGAGGGGGAAAGCCTTTCTTTGGAGTGGAGACCCTGAGTTTGGACTTGGGACCTACTAGAAGACTACTATAAGACTAAGCTTTTCTTTGCTAAAGCCATCCACTCTGTGGTATTTCTGTTAGAACAGTACTAGATGACCACCACAAACAGTGATTTAAACGTGGCATGATTTAAAATCAGAAAAGTTGTGCCTCAGACTTATATCCTTTCACTGTACTTATTCAGTTTATATGCTGAGTAATTTGAAAAACAAGACTATATAAGCAAGAACTTGGCAACAGGAACAGAGGAAGACTCATTAACAACCTGTGATATGCAGACAACACTATCTTGCCTGCCAAAAGTGAAGAGGACTTGATGCAATCACTGATGAAGATTAAAAACTACAGCCTTTAGAATGGATTATGGCTTAACATAAAGAAAATAAAAGTTCTCATAAATGGGCCAGTAAGCAATACCATGATTAACAGAGAAAAAGTTCAAGTTGGTTGTCAAGGATTTCATTTCACTTGGATCCACAATCAATACCCACGGAAGCAGCAGTCAAGAAATCAAGCAATGTATCGGATTGGGTAAGTCTGCTGCAAAAGATCTCTTTAAAGTGTTAAAAAGCAAGGATTGCACTTTGTGGACTGAGGTGTGGCTGGCCTAAGCCATAATGGTATTAATTATTTCATATGCATGTAAAAGTTGGGACAAGGAATAAAGAAGAGTGAAGAAGAATTGATATAGTTAAATTTGGTGTTGGTGAAGAATATTGAATATGCCATGAACTGTGTCTTACATTGAGTTCTCAAGAGAAGCAAAACCAGTAAAGCATATTAATATCCTTATACAGACATTTATATAAAGGAAATGGCTCATGGGATTGTAGAAAGTGGCACATCCCAAGTCCATGGTTCAGGCTACAGACTTCTGATTCATGTAGCCACACGTGCTGGCAAACCCAAAGGCTGATGAACCCAGGACTGGCAAGTGAGACAGCAGAGCTTTTGCTTACTCTGGATTCTGTAGCTGGCTCCTATACATCTGACCTCCATTCTTAGAATTTGAGCTAGCAGGTTACCTGATGAACTTGGGATTCATCAGTCTTCACAGCCCATGAGTAAGAGCTCTATTGTCTGACTTGCTGATCCTGGGTTCACCAATCCGTGAGAAAGCTGACTGCCTACGTGCAGGGGGCTTCCTAGAGGAGTGAGATACTTTGGGGGGACTTACTAGCAGATCCAGGCTTGATGACCCGCAGTGCAAGACAGCTGACTGCCTTCCAACCAAAGTTTACTGGTGGAGTCGTGTGCCTCCAGGCACTTACTGGCAGAGCTACAGAGCTTTGGATCACTTGCCTGAGCAGGACAGACATAGGTGGTAAGGTTTGCAGGGCAGAGACTCCAAGGAACCAGCAAGCAGAGCTGTCTCAGTCTCAAAGGACAGGGCCATGACTACTGGGGCACCAAAGAGAGGAGTCATGTCTCAGATGGACTAGAAAACTGGGTACCTCATACCACCGAAAAACAAGAACTAGGAATGATCATGTCCTCTGGACCCAAGGTTGTTCACTGAGATGCTCCTAGACCAAGAGAAAATTGATGGCAAAGACCTTGCCCCAGAGCCAAGAGAGAGAGAAAGCCTTCCCCTGGAACTGGCACCCTGAATTCAGATTTTTAGTCTCCTAACCTGTGAAGGAATACATTTCTTTTTCTTAAAACCATCCACTCATGGTTACTTCTGTTAAAGCAGCACTATGTAACTGAGACAGACTGCCAGAAGACCAAACAAATTTTTCTTGGAAGAAATACAGCCAGAATGTTCTTTAGAAGTGAAGACAGTGAGTCTTCATCTCATGTACTTTACTCACATCATCAGGGGTGGCCAATTGCTGGAGAAGGGCATCGTGTTTGATAAAGTAGGAGGTTAGCAGAAAAACAGAAGACTCTCAGTGACATGGACTGACATAGTGGCTGCAACAATAGGCTTAAACACAGCAATGATTACGAGAACGGTGCAGGTCTGGACAGTATTTTGTTCAGTTGTGCACGGACTCACTGAGTCAGAACAGACTTGGCAGTTCTTAACAGCATTTTTAAATACCACTCATAATTAATTAATGATCATCACTTTAAGAAAGAATAAAAGAAGTTTAAGGATTTACATGCCAGTGATCTAGCTACCCAAGTAAAAGGAAAATCTCGTGTTTTTTTTTCCTTTATTAGTTAAGATAAAACTGAAATGAGATAGTATTCTGTTTGCATATGTTATTTAAATTATGAATTTTATCTTAACTTTAATAAAAGCAAGTGATTTTGATCAGCAAACGCCTGGAGGAGAGCTATCGTACTGAATGATAGGAGTTCCCAGAATTCCTTTGAATAAATGCCCATTATTCTTTGGATTATTAATGATAACTCTATACTACTGAAAAAATAATGTCCCAGTATGCTTTGTGTTCTCTCTAGAGATAAACTGATTACCAAGAACATCTATTTTACTGAATAGAAATGAATCACCTAAGGGAACCATGAACTCACTACTTGGAGAAAGTATTGTTCATACATTTTCATTCCTGTTAGAAAATTCAACACGCTGCCTTATAAAATTGCCATCATGTTAGATTAAATCAGAAGGGACTGCTTTCTTTATTATACTGCTTTTGCTTTGCTTATTTATACTTTATGAAACTCACACTTTTACTTTAAATTCCACTTTAGAAAATGTTATAAATTAGCTTGTCAGATACAATTCAAGGCAGGAAAAATTGATATTGTATGTAGAATGAAGCTGGTACACTTAAATTTGGCCTAGAAAGATCCATCAAACAAAACATACAGTATAAGTCATTCGACACCGTGGGGGTTCTACCTCAGGTCTACCTTACGTTTTTCTTCATTAGAGATGAAATCAACATTCTCTTGAACCTTTAAAGAGTGAATTAGTTCAAAATTGGATACGGAGGATAATTTAATATTTCCAGAAATAACATTAGAGGCATATATAAACAAGTACGATAATTCTCAGTGACTCAAAGTAAATAAAATAACATGGGCATTAACACTCTGCCATACCTGGATGGGTTTACCTTAGTTTAATGCCAATGATATGTTTTTTCTGTGGTTGCTTGACAATCATTCCATCTCATGAGGAATTGTCATTAGTGCTGCCAATTTCTTCCTTCCTTCCTCCCTTCCTTCCTTCTTCTTTCTCTCTCTCTCTCTTTCTTTCTTTCTTTTTTGTTAAGACATGGAGAGAAAAAAATTAACCTAGTACACTTACAAACATACTTTGTAGGAGTTAGAGAACAGTTGGCAAACAAATGTAGAAGACACATGCCATTTTCACAAAAACACAAAAATTCATAATCTAAACTGAGTGATTGTCGATGTGTCTCAACTTGGTATCTTTCTCTCTGAGATGAGACAAACAAAATGACAATTTAAATTCCAATGCTTGATAGCAAATATCCTCCAATATTTCAGCTGATTGATTCAAAAAACAATGAGCTTACAAAAAGTTCTTTATTTTGTCTTGTCATATTTCTACTATAGGAATCTTTCTGGAGAAGAATGTGCACTCTATAATTCTTTGTTTGTTTCCAAACCTTTATGTCAAATCTCTGTCCAGTATCATTTCTGATGCTCTGTATATTGCACGATTTTCCAACTCTTAGTAATTTATTTATATGGTCACTATGAGTCAGAATTGACTCAATGGCAACAGACCTGATTTTTTGGTGGTTTAGTAGCTTCTGTAGTATTTATGTAAAATGATAACATCACTCTTTACAATACTCATGAAATGCAATGCTAATTTTTAACCACAATTTTTGCTGTCTTGAGAATTCTTGAATTTAAAAGGTGAATTAGCCAAGCCAAGTGCCGTCAAATGCATAAAATCAAACCTAACAACACAACTGGAAAAAAAATCAAAATAAAAGCACATATCCTGCTAATGTCATATGATGACACAATGATCAACATCATCTAATTGTCTTAAATATCTAGTGCTGTTATAACAGAAATACCACAAGTAGATGGCTTTAACAAACAGAAATTTATTCTCTCACAGTCTAGAAGGCTAGAAACCTGAATTCAGGCTAACACATCAGGAGAAGACTTTCTCTGTTGACTGTCAGGGAAGGTCTTTGTCATCAACCTCCTCTTGATCTAGAAGTTTCTCAGGACAGGACACTGAGGTCAAAACAACATGCTCTGCTTCCCAAACTGCCTTCTTGGTGGTATGAAGTCTCCCATATCTCTCTGTTGGCTTCCTTCTTTTCTATCTCAAGAGACTGATTTAAAACACAGCTTAGTTTTGTAGATTAAGTTTTGCCTAATTGACACAAATGCTGCTAATTCCACATTATTAACATCACAGAGGTAGGATTTACAACACATGGAAAAATCACATCCGATGACAAAATGATGGACAATCACACAATACTGGGAAATAGACTACTAGCCACGTTGATACACATTTTGTGGTGACTCAATTCAGTAGACGACATTTCACCCTTTGACCCACCAAAATTCATGCCCTTGGCACATGTAAAACATACTCACCCTATGATATCACAGCAAATGTCTTAACCCAACTCCAAGGCCGAAATCCAAAAAAACTTCTCTTAATCTGTGAAATCTAGAATACAAACTGTCTGCTTCCAAAGTACCCTGGTGGTACAGGCACAAGCTAGACATTTCCATTACAAATGGGATAATTGGAGGGAAAGAGAACAGGCACCACACAAATCGACAGAATACAGTACAGTAGCCCTCAAGGCTCAAAAATAATCCTGTTCTCCAAAGCCAGTTACACAGTGACTCTGTACTCCACACTCTAGGTGTTGGCCGCACTGGATTCTTCATGGAGGCTTCTGAGCCCAGGGCTTCAGCTCTGCCTTCCAAGCCTACTAGAACAGCAACTCTGCTTCCTTGACCTTGGGTGGCCCTATTCTCCTAGTTCATTTGAGCGGCAACTCCAATCTTTGAGACTAAGGCCGCTCTGTTTCCTGAGTACCTTGTCTTTTCAGCTCCTCCTTCCTGGTTCCTTGGCCTCTGAGCTGCCTCACTGTATCTATCTGTCCCGCCCAGGCCTGGAGGCCTCCAATAAGTGCTCAGAGGCACCCTGCTGAGCTAGGAAGCCTGCTGCACAAAAGCACTAGTTGGTTCTAGCACCGTTTTGCGTTGGTCTCCTGGTTCTGCTGCTGCCATTTGTCTACTTCTGCTTCTCACCTTCTGAATCAGTGTAATAGCTCACCCACTTTCCTTCTGAGTCCTCTGTCCCTCCACAGTTTCTAAACTGCTCCCACATTTTAAGTATCTGGAGATGGACATCATATGTGGTAAAGGAGAGAGTCAGTGAGAAAGAAGAAGACCATCAGTGAGATGGACTCAAACAGTGGCTGCAACAATGGGTACCTGGTACCTGGTACCAAATTCTGTGTCAGTCATCTAGTGCTGCTATGATGGTAATACTAATACCACAAGTGCGTGGCTTTAACAAAGTCTGTTGTTGTTAAGTGCCACTGAGTTGGTTTCAACTCATAGTAACAACAGAACAAAACACTGCCCTGTGATGCATTGTCCTCACACTCACTGATGTGCTTAATTCCATTGTTGCAGCCACTGTTTCAATCCATCTCATTGATGGTCTTCTTCCTTCTCACTGACTCTCTCCTTTACCACGCAGGATGTCCTTCTCCAGAGACTGATCTCTCCAGGTAACATTTCTAACGTATGTGAGACCTGGTCTCACCATTCTGGCCTTTCAGAAGCACTTTGGTTGTATTTTTTCCAAGATAATTATGCTCGTTCTTTTGACAGTCCGTAATACATTCGATATTCTTTGCTAACACCACAATTGAAAGGCATCAATTCTTCAATCTTCCTTATTCATTATTCAGCTTTCACATGCATATGAGACAACTGAAAATACTGTGGTTTCAGTGAGAATCACCTTTGCCTTCAAGGTAACAGCTCTGCTTTTTAATATTTTAAAAAGGTCTCTTGCAGCAGATTTATCCAACGCAATGTGTCCTTTGACTTCTTGATTGCTGCTTCCATGGGTGTTGATTGTAGATCCGAGTAAAATGAAGTCCTTGACCAACTTTAATCTTTTCTCCATTCATCATGATGTTGCCTATTGGTCTAGTTATGAGGTTTTTTGTTTTCCCAATGTTATAGTGAATCCGTACAGAAGTCTGTAGTCTTTGATTTTCATCAGTAAATTCTTCAAGTCTTCTTCACTTTTAGCAAGCAAGGTTGTGTTATCCACATAATGCAGGTTGTTAATGAGTCTTCCTCCAATCCTAATGCTATAATTTTCTTCATATCATCCAGCTTCTCAGATTATTTGCTCATTATACAGATTGAATAAGTATGGTGATAGCATAGAACCCTGATGTACACCTTTCTTGACTTTAAATCATGTACCGTCCCTTGGTTCCAGCCACTGCCTCTTGATCTATGTATAGCTTCCTCAAGAGCAAAATTAAGTGTTCTAGAATTCCCATTATCCACAATGTTATCTATAGTTTGTTATGATCCACACATTCTAGGTCTTTGCACAGTCAATAAAACACAGGAAAACTACTTTCTGGTAGTGTCTGCTATCAGCCAAAATCCATCTGACATCAGTGATGAAATTTCTTGTTCCACATCCTCTTCTGAAGCAAGTTTGAATTGCTCACATTTCCCTGTTGATGTACTGTTTTGCAACCACTTTGGAATAATCTTTAGCAAACTTTTGTGTGTGACATCAGTAATATTGTTCCATAATTTCTATACTTTGTTGGATCACTTTTTGTTAGATTAGATTTAAACAAGAATCTCTTCAAGTCAACTGGTCAGCAAGCTGTCTTCCAAATTTCTTGCTGTAGATCAGTGCGGACTTCCAGTGCTACATCCATTTGTTGCAACATCTCAGTTGGTATTCTTCCAATTTCTGTAACCTTGTTTTTCACCCACATGTTCAGTGCAGCCAGAACCTCTTCAGCTCTTGATCATATGCTACCTCCTGAAATGGTTTAGCAGCAACCAGTTATTTGGGGTATAGTGATGTTGTGTATTCTTTCCATCTTCTTTTGATGCTCCCTGCATCATTTAATAATTTCCCCATAGAATCTTTCACTATTGCAACCCCAAGCTTGAATTTTTCTTCAGTTCTTTCAGTTTGAGAAATATTTTGTGTGTTCTTTCCTTTTCGTTTTCTAATTCCAGGTCCTTGTACAGTCGCTATAATACATTGTCTTCTCAAGCCACAGCCTAAAAGGCTCCAGAGGAAGGATTTCTCTCTCAGTCAGCTGTGGGAAAAGGTCTTTGTCATCAATGTTCCCTTGATGCAGGTGCTTCTTGTCAGAGGAATACAGTGTCCGAAGGACATGCTCTGCTCCTGGCACTGTTTTCTTGATGATGTAAGGTCTCCCGTGTCTCTCTGCTCTCTTCTGTAATTTCTGTCTCAAAAGAGACTGATTTAAAATATTATTTAATCTTTTAGATTAATTTCTGCCTCATTAACATAACTGCTGCTAATCCTACCTTATTAACATCATAAGGTAGGATTTACAGCACATAGGGAAATCACATCAGATAACAAAATGGAGAACAACGACATGATACTGGAAATCAAAGACTAGCTGAGTTGACACACATTTTGGGGTGGGACAATTTAATCCATGATACTAACGTTGAATCTTATGTTCAAATATGATCAGTGAAATGAGTGAATTATCTTCAAGTACAATTTTTTTAAAGCTACAATTTTAAATTTGTCAGCTAGCCTTTTAAACTCATGCTCCATATGCCATAACCTTGACAATTTACTTCCAAAAACTTCACCACTGAAAACTCTGTGGTGCACAGTTCTCTTCTGATACACATGGGGTGGCTAAGAGTCAGTGCCAAGTCAATGAAAACTGGTTTAAAATGGCATAAGGCAAAACATCAAACATCACAGCACCTTAAAATATTTCTATATAATATTTAGTTAAATCTCATTTGGAGTGGTTTGTAGCATCTCAGACTTCTTTAGCAGTATGACCTCAGTCATATCAGTTACCTTTGCTGAATCAATTTTCTTAATAAAGTGAAGACTTTTTTGAGGGTTAAGTAAGAATAGAGATGTAACAAGGCATCTTTTGTTGGTCTGAATGAGGCATGGACATGATTAGAAGAGCCATATCACACTGTATTCCTCTATTTTCCCTCCTCTTTGAAGCAGAGAGAAAGGGTGGAGGAAATACAGAATTGCTACTAAAACTACCACCCAGGAGGTTTGCAGACTTAGTAGTTACATAGCAGAGGACTAGCAACTAACAGCCTAACTGGTGTATTTAGTAAGACCTTGGACACAGACGGAAGGTAAGGAAACAAAGGGTTGCAAATAATTGGGGAAGAGTCTTCCTAATTCCTTATAGAAATTAATAATGATTTAGAACCCCCCAAATAGGAAGTCTTGGAAGACAGTATCCAGAATAAAGAGACTTAACATTGAGATTGGTGGTCCCAACACAAACAGTGGGCAAGTGGATTCTCAAGCAGTGGATTTGGACAAACAGGAATCAGAAAAAAGACAAGAAAAGTAATGCCCCTGGTAACTAGCTAACTGACTGGATTGTGAGACTATCTGCAGGCACATTTAAGTTCTTCTGAAAATAGTGGAGAATACATTGAAATTACTTTATGTTCAACAACCCAGATGGATGCAGTTCATGGAATCCGAATCTGAATATAAAATTCAGGCTCTTGAAATCCAGGCTACAGGTATTACATGTGACTTACCTTTTTATGATTATAGCTGTATCAGTAATAATAGACTCATTTCCTTTTTCCCTTTTGTATGTTGAAATGCAAGAAGAATTGATACTTTGAGAAATTAACCAGCCCAGTGTCTTTTGTCTCCAGACTGGGCTGCACTTGCGTAGAAACTGGGCTGCACTTGCGTAGAAACCGACATGCGTATAAAGCCACTCTCCACTAACATTTAGGGCCACGCACACGAACGCTAAGGATTGTGGTACTGCGCGGTAAACACCTGGGTGAGGAGAAAACCTGTTTCGCTATGTTTTTCATGTTCCTTAGAATGAGGCATGAATTTTGCAATTGCTCATTTTGGGTGGAGAGACTGTCAGTGCATTTTTTATTTATAATATTTTTTGTATTTCTAGTGAAAGTTTGCACAGCAAATTGGGTTCCCTTTTAACAATTTCTATACATATTGTTCGGTGACATTGCTCCTATTTTCAACAACTGTCAGTGTAGTTTTGTCAGCCATTTGGAGTTCAATAGTGAAAATAGATTTTTTTTTTTTTTTTTTAATTTGGATTGTACAGAAATTGACAATTACATACAAATTTTGAAACTGGAATTTTGAAATTTGAAGGCAGATTAAATCTTTTGTTTGAAAAGTTTTTATAGGTAGCATAGCATAGTCAGGGATATATTTCACCAAATGAATGTTATTACCACTAAAGCATTGCACCATCAAGAAATCCGGAACAATATAGCAACAAATTCTGGCATCTACCTAGGGTGTATCTAATCTCCAACAGTTTTCCTGAGTAGGCATAAACGCAGATCCACTGCCATTTCAATTATTTAATCCATGATAATTAAGGCTTTCCTCTCCTGCTAGCAGCTGGTTCTCTGATCTCATGCAAATATGGGTTAGGAATACTTAGTGAGAGATCCTTGAGGATTACACAGATAATTTTTCAGGGCACAGACACTCATATAGTAGGAATAAATTTCAAAAGCATCATGCTTGTCTCATGGTAATTGCTAGTCCTCTTAATTTTCCATCTCTACATCTGTAATTCTTAATATTCTTGAAGATGAGCTGTTGCTACTCTATTAAAACTGGCTTCCTTTCCATTTTCTTAACACAGTTCTACCTTTGACAAACCATGAAAAATAATTTCAGCCCTATCACACTCTTTCTTGTTCATGTACTTAGGACTTTCACTATGACACATCCCGGGGTCTGCGCACTCTAGCAACATGACGATGTAATGTTGAGGTTATGCTGTCTCTGCCACTGAATTTTCAGTGCTTAAAAATGTCCAGTATAAATTTGTCAATTGATAAATTCTACCAAGGAAAGAATCAACCATTTTCTCAGACAGAGAAAATGTAACAAATAGAAGTGACAAATTAACAAGGCAGGATTTGAACTCAGGCTTATCTTATTCCAAAGCTCATTAGAACAGACATCTGTGATGCTCAGTTTACAGTCCTTGGCCCATCTGTGATTGCAGCAAGTCTGCAGTGAACAGTACCAACCAAAATCAAACTCAGCTTCAACTATTATTTGTTGTAGCATCCACTGCACATCTTTATAGTTTCTGCAGAAGAATGAAAGAGTTGCTCTTAGCTGTGCCCAACTACATTGCAGAAACATGGGCGAGGCACAGAATCAATTTTCAGCCATTGAGGTTTAGGGATGGTAGAAAAAAAATTCAATTTTTCTGGATGCTAAATTCTGGGAAACATGTTTTCTCAGGAGATTCCAGAAGAATCCTCAGAGCAGTGGCCTTAAAAGTGTACCCTAACACTAGTTCTTTCTTCTCTTCTGTCTCACCTCCCCCATCCTTTTCTCCTGCTTCCTTGGATCTGTTACCCAATGAATCACTTGCTTACAGGCTCTGTTTTGGGGAAAATGCTGATTATTGAGGTGGCATAAGGAGGAGGGATAAAAAGAGAGATTCTTTCTGTAAGCTCTCCATTGTAATCACTTTACCACTGGGAGTCCTACACTAGTTTAAATTTGAAATAAAAAAGAAAGAAGCAGGGCAACAGTTGACATCATTGTTTCCTCAGTTCTCATCAGTGTGTTGTAAGTGAATAAATAGGATTCTGCCTTACTGGGGTAAGTCTTGCTCCCCTCAGGCAAGACCACGATGGACAAACTGCAATAGTCTTTTTTACCGACAGCTTCTGAGGTATTTTGAGCTCTCAGGATTCTACATACAAATGTTCTGTTCTATTTGTAAATATGTTTCTCTCATAATAATATCTCCTTGTAACATATATTTATGGTGTTCCAATTTTGAATTAGATTTCTGAAATTCATATTTCTACTCCAAATAGCCTTCCTCTGTTTCATGCACATGTACCCCACGATATGCCAAACATCTCCCCTTTCAGACTTCAGCGTCACTGACAGCCCCGTTCCACTATAGCCCCCAAAAGCAAATCTTTGCTCTCCAACCCCCCCTCTTTTTCTTCACACATCCTTCTTTCTTCTGACAGTCTCTCACCTGGCAAATCTCACCTGGCAAATGACACTCTCATCCTTAATTTTCTCATAAGTCTGAGTGTAATCTTTGTATCCTTCCTCTCGTTATTCAGTTATGCAGCAAGTCTGAATGCCTTGATCTTCTAAATCTTCCTCAAATCCTTGCCCTTCTTTCCATCCCCACCAATATTCTGCCTGCTTTATTAATTAGAAAAGTTTAATATCCATCTTTGTCTGTATCTAGCACAGACTTCCAGAAATACCTTTTTAAAACATATATTGATCTCTACAGTCTTTAGGATATGGCATCTGTGTACCTTTTCCAGTTCTCTTTAATCTTTCATCCTCACCCATGCCTTCTCATTGGTTAAGCAAATTATTTCATTTCATCAACTGTATTTTCTCTTGTCTCTTTATTTTGCAGGTTACTGTGCAAAACCAACTGCTCACTTACCCCTTCTTGTATATAAATCCTAAAATTATTTTCATTCTATCCATATAGAGAAAGTGAAAGACATCATTAAATGTAGACAATGTCCAACCAAAAATTTAGATGCACTCTGTATTTATTGTGCCAGGCTTGTATGTTTTGTGGATACATCCAAGGTAAGCCCTGCCGGAAGGCAGAGAACAAGAATCTTTCTGTTATTGTACGCTCCACCAGATGGCAGCTGACACTTGATGCTTTTTTTGAGGTTTCTAACTCCTTTGGGTTAAGGTATGGTATTTTTACAACTTAGAGCATGTGAAATAAAGTTTCAGACTTGATCAACACTGAAGCTGTGGTCACTGAGGAAAAGAGAATTCTAAGGAGCATGAAGTCAGATATCCTTTAGCATGCATTGCCTAAGATGGGGAGACTCAGAAAGGATGCTGCACTAGGGAACATGAAGCCACAGATTCTTCTGGGTAAAAAGATACAGAAAGCAGAGTAGATGGAAATGTCTGCCTTCCAAAACAGGTTTGCACAGGAATGAGCATGCCTGCTTTGTATTGCTTAGAACCCTGCATGGAAACAATAGGAGATTCCATTTTGTGATGTTCAGGAGAACAAAGTAGGGTGTTCTCTCATGTTTATTTTACTCAACTGTCAGTTACATCAAGAGTATGTAACTATACAGTAGGTGTTTAAGTTAAAACACTGCAATCTCTTATGAAGAATGCTAGCAAGTCCATTCTCTTAGTCTTCTTAAATGACAATATTATTAGCTGTTGGGTCTTTTCCTCTATTCCTTACATTTATACCATCTAAATGAAGATAAGCAACAATTGTCATCATTACTTTTTACCACCTGATTTAGTTAACCTTGCCAGTTAACCTTAATGAGCCTTTAATTAGTTTTATAATGCTCATTTAAGAAACATTTTTTTGTCACATACTACAGAGATTTAGTTTTAGACAAAACCACTATTTCTTCCTATTATGAATCATTCTTAAAGTGAAAGAATATTGATTTTCCAATTTTGTTAAAGAATACTGAAATACCTAATGTTATGTAAAGGGAAAATATGCATTTGTGAGAACTCGTTCTCTTATCTGCGAAGCACAGGCAGCAACTTCTTGCTATACCACCTCCTCTACTTTCAGCTAACTCGATGTCCACACATACACATTGTGGCAGTTTAGGTCCTCTGAGAAGCAGCCAAGACAGGATTCACATGCCAAGAGCTTTATCTGAAGAAACTCTTATGAAGGAGAAAGAAAAGGAAAGAGGAACGGGATGGCAGAACCTTCAGACTATCGTGCAGATTTTGACACCTGTGAAAGGAGAATCCAAAGGAAGGAAGAATTTCCGACTACAGTGCATGTTTCAGAAAGTCTCAGCAAGGCAAATGAGCAGTCCTAAAGAAAAGTAAGAAAAGTTGTTGGGTAGAAAAACACTATGCAGGACAGAAATTCCGCTGACTTAGTACTCCCAGGAAAGTAGAAGGTGCGACAACTGGAAGTTATCATTAACTGCAGCAGTTTCTCTTGAAGGGCGATCTAAGCAGCACAAGTCCATGGCCTCCATGGCCCAGCCTTGGTGCCACACAGATCCATTTCCCGATGTTTATTTAGGGGGCAGCTCCTCCATGGTGCCTATATAGTACCCTTCTGAAGGGCAATTTGGAAAAGGAAGCTGATCGTTCTGAAGAATAGCTCCCAGTGCTGCAGCCGGTCTGAAGACTGAAGACCAATCCCATCACCTCGCCCCACCATTGTTGTTACTAGCTGCTGTTGGGTCATTGCTGAGTCGTGGCATCGCCATGTTTGTAGCACAGAACTGCTTCATAGGGTTTTCAAGGCCAAGATCTTTGGGAAGGAAATTCCTCACTCTCAGTAGACAGCTTACCTGGTGATATTACCCAAATGCTGATTTCTGAGGTTCTAGAAACTGGTGACCACCCCAGGGTTTCCTATATATCCTTCTAGCTACTAACAACTCTAACTCGGTAGCTGCTTCTCCCGCTATCAGCCCTGGTTTGCAGAGCTAAACTTCGTAGCTTTGCTTTGACCCCAGCACTTTCTTAATGGTGTTGGTGAATGGCGGGTTCTTTGGGTCTCACGCCAAGCCAGCATAAATCTCCAAACAGTCTTCTGGAGTCATATAATACATATGTCTCTGTAGGCTCACTTCCCTCGGCCCTTTTACTCTTTCCTTACCATCTGTGAGGCAACTTAAATATATCTACATTGCTCAGTGTGAGCCATTATCCTTTTCTCAAGCTTCTAAGAGCTCCCCAGCAGTGAGTTTTCCTTCTCCACTAAAGATCTTAGCAGAGTGTTAAACCCAATGTCCTGAGACAGCACCCCCAAGTCAATGAAATCTTGCCTATTCAGTCTTAGATTCCAGCTCCCTTGTTCACCAACAAAATCCAATAGCGGGGCCATTCCCCTGGTTCCTGCTGGTACCTACTAGCTAACGCTCACACCCCGTTCAAAGAATTGTCTCTTTCCTCCCTATCAGCCCAACACTGCCAGCCAGCAAAGGCGTTGTGTTAGCACCTGAGTGGGGCACCTGCTGCCTTGTTGAGAAAGGCCTTTGCGGTGTCCTTACACATAGGAGAAATGCTAGCTCTTATCAGAGAGTGACGAGGCACCTTTGAAAGCTCTGCGGCTTGGGGGATCTGCAAAGCTAGAATCCTTAGGGGGATTGTTATCAATTTGCCTCCCTCCAAAAATATAGAACCCTAATCTGTATACATGTGACTATAATCCTGTATGAAAATAGAGTTTTCTTTCTTATGCTAATGAGGTCACATCAGTATAAGGAGCGACTTAAACCTAATCACTTCTGAATTATAAAAAGGTCAGAATAGACAGAAGGAAGCACAGACTGGAGAAGCAGATGCCACATGGAAGTCCTGTGAAAGCTAAGTGATCAGAGAGAGAAAAAAATCTTGTCGCCTTCAAGTTGATTCCAGCTCATAATGATGCTATATGACAGAGTAGAACTGCTCCACAGGGTTTCCTAGGAGCAGCTGGTGAATTTGAACTGTCAGTCTTTTTCTTAGCAGCTGAAGTCTTAACTGCTTAACAACTGAACACCCAAAAATACTTACATGGAAGGAATTGACATGGCTGAGAGCCTGATTTGGACTTTTAGCCTAAATAAATATCTGTTCTGTTCTTTAAAGCCATCTGTTTATTGTATTTCTGTGACAGTAACAGAGAACTAAGACAGACATTACTTGTGTTTGTCAAGATTATATTTCATTGTCCCAAGTTTTTGCAACCATGGCCCCAACTTCAACATACACAAACCTGTCTTCCCTAAGCATTTTCTGTGGTGGGGGGGAGGGTGGGTGGGTGAGGAGTGGGTGTGTGTGGGGGGGGGGTGTGTGTCAGGGGTGTATGTGTGCTGGTATTCCAGTAATTCCGGAAGTCTTGTTTTCTGCTAATTCCTATGATGCAGCTTGGACATCTTCCTTCAGCACTATTGATTCTTGACCATATGCTGCTTCCTGAAGTGGTTGAACTTGGACCAGCATTTTTTGGCACCCTGACTCTGTGTATTCCTTTTTTTTCTTTTTTTTTTTAATGCTGTCTGTGTCGTTCATTTCCCACCTTGCTCCCCTCACTCCGATAGGTATCTTCAAAATTACAGTACAAGGCTTGAATTTTTTATGCAGTTCAATCAGCTTGAGAAATGTCAAATACATTCATTCTATTTGGCTTTCTCGTAATACTTGACTTTGAAATTTTCCATTCATCTCTTTACTTCATCTTTTTTCCCAGTTGCTTTTGCTACTCTAGGTACAAGAGCAAGTTTCAGAGTTTCTTCTGACACCCAATTTGTTCTTTTCTTTATTTCTTGTTTTTTTAATGAGATCTTGCTTTCTTCACTTACAGTCTCAACATTGTTCTATATAACCCATCTGGCCTTTCTTCATTAGTGGTCAGTGCATCAAATGTATTCTTGAGATGGTATCTAAATTCAGGTGGGATATATTCAAAGTCATCGTTTGGCTCTCATAGAACTGTTTTAATTTTCTTCATCTTCACTTTGCATAAGGGATACTGATGCACTATTCCAATCAGCCTCTGATCTTGTTCTGACTGATGATACTGAGTTTCTCCATTCTCTCTTTCCACACATGTATTTCAATTATAATTCCTGTATAGTCCATCTGGTGAGGTCCATGTGTATAGTTACAGTTTACATTAACAAAACAGAAATGAAACGGAATGTCTGAAGATCAATATCCTAGGAATTAGTGACCTGAAGTAGATTGCCATTTGAATCAGGCAATCACATGGTTTACCATGCCAGGAATGACAAACTAAAGAGGAATGGTACCACATTCATTGTCAGAAAGAATAATTCAAAATCTTCCCTGAAATATATGGCTCTCAGTGATAGGACAATATCCATGTGCCTGTAAGGAAAATTGGCTTATGTATGACTATTATTCAATTATTCACAGACCAGCAATGCCAAAGATGAAGAAAATGAAGATTTTTTTACCAACTTCTCCAGTCTGAAGTTGATCAAACATGTAATCAACATGCACTGGCAAATACTGGTGATCAGAATATTAAAGTTGGAAATGAAGAAGAATCCAAGATTAGAAAATACAGCTTTTATGATAGGAAGGATATGGGAGATTGCATGATAGAACTTTGCAAGACTAACAAGCTGCTGGTAATACAGAATCAAAATATGTGAATTTTATTTTTAAAAAACAATGGTCTAAATGTATAAGGTCTTTTCACTTTGCTCCACAGGAGAAAAAGGCAAGGCCATCTGCTCCCATAAAGATTATAGCCTAGGAAATCCTACAGGACAGCTCTAGTCTGTCCTGTACAGGGCCACTATGTGTTGGAATCAACTCTACATCACACAAGAACAGCAACATCAAATCATTACAGAGGTTGGTTCTCATGGTATATAAAAGTCTTATTTTAAAATTTCAGTATTAACAAAATACTAGAAATCACACTTTGCATCTGTTTTAACTATTGAGAACATCCAAACAACCAAAATACAAATGAGAAGGCATTTTTTTTTTAATTGCAAGATACAAATAGGCAAAAATTTGAAAGTCATTGAACCAAATGATATCTAAGATCATTTCTAGGACTATGATTCCATGAAATATAATATTTGCTATTACTCATCTATATATTTTTTTTACCTGAACTATTATTATGCTTTCATAATTAGCTGCTAACCAAAAGGAAACTGCCATAGGGACACATGTTTCCAGAATGTGATGCATTGTGCTCAACAAATTGCCGTGGCACAAAGTTGGAAATGCTCTCAGGTTGAGAATTAAGAAAAATTAAAGGCCTGATTTAAGGTCCTCTGAGTAGCCTTTCAGAGTTTTAGAGAAAAGCAAACTGGCTTTTTGGCACTTAATTGTTTGAAATCCTAATACAGTTTTCTGCTTTCTTTCTCCTACTAACGCCCCCAGAAAAACCTGAAAATAAACATTCCCAGCAGACATTACTATCAGCCAATTCTATCAGCTTTTTAAACACCCAGGTTTATTGTTTGTTTGTTTTTAATATTTGGCTATATAGAACAAGTAAATATTTTTCCATTCCAAACACTTAAATAAGCTGGAAAACAGTGAGCATTTTCAGTTGAAAACAAAAATCCTTCCCCTTCCCAAATAAATGCCATGTTTTTCATCACATTGCTTGATGAACTATACTGTGTAATATAACATTAAAATGTTTTGCTTATGAAAATAAAACATTCATGAGCAGTGTATTTGTGCAAAGCACAGTTTCACAAATCATGTAAGGGATGAACGCCTGGAAGCATAACATAAATTATAATTTACTTTCTTTGTACTCTTAAGTAGTTAAAATAAAGTGAATAATTCACACTGTTCAACTCAATTTGCTGTATTTTCCTCCAGTTGTTACTGCATACTTCTCATTTAGTATTTTGTTTTCAGTCTAGTGAGTCTCCTGTTAATAAAAGAGTTTAAAAAGAGCTTAAATTACAATCAAAACCCACTACCACGGGAATTCAGTGGCTAGGACATTAATGATACCCACTCACGTGTGCCCAGAGTTCTCTTCAATCACAAAATGCATTAGACCTATAATTTCAGCATTGATGCATGACTATAGAAGTTCTAAGATTAAAAGCCCTCCAGGTAGTGCTGAGTTCATTATAGAGAGCTGACAGTGCTTCTTTCACCAGATAAGAAGAATGCATTATTGACCTCTCCGGAAGACAGTTGGGTCTACTTTAAATGTTAGAGGTGTGATGTTTGGGTTCTGAATTTTTGAATAACGTATCTTCTTACTAATTCTGCACAGCAATATAGTTCTCTAATCTTCTAAAAAACCAACCACCTTAGCAAAATGTCTGTCTCATTTTTTATTTCCTTGTGACATAATAAGCATGAAATAGCCCTTCAAAGGACACTCAGAACTGATGACAGAATATCAAAGACTTTTATTCACTAGGTTATTCCATCAAAGCTGTAACTCTGGAGCTCATTGGCTTTTCCATAAAATGCTGAGAACAGAATTGGAAATTGAGAAGTGCTAACTTTTATTTCTCATGTTTATGGGGATTATTTTTAGAAAAATGATCAGATGAGTTTTAAATGAATGTTTTCCTTTTCTTTTTTCTCTTGAAGGAAATAATCTTATACTATCAGAAACTAAATGTCCAATAAGAAAACTCTCATCTGACAAACATATCCATTTTCTAAGGAAATTGAATTGCTTTGATGACACATGTTTTTACTTCATCGTGTAGCCTCTGGACAGTCATTGGAGCCTGTGTAGCACAGTGGTTAAGAGCTAAGCTACTAACTGTAAGCTCAGAGGTTTGAACCCACCAGCAGCTCCTCAGATGAAAGATGTGGCAATTTGCTTCTGTGAAGACTGCAGCCTTGGAAACCCTATGGGGTAGTTCTACTCTGTCTTATAGGGCTGCTGTGAGTTGGAATCAGCTTGACAGTAATAGGTTTGGATTTTGGTTTTATAGCTGCTAACTAAAAGATTGGTTGTTTGAACTCACAGGTCACTCTGAGCTACAAACAATTTGGAAATCCTGTCCTGTGAAGATTATATCCTAGGAAGTTTCATGGGGCATTTCTGCTCTGTGCTATAGGACCCGTGTGAGTCAGAATCAACTCAACTGCACGTAACAACACCAACAATTTAGCATCTATCTCTCTTCTCGAACTAGTCTCAACCTCTGGGTGTCTGCTGTTTTCTCTCTCTTAAAATGTTGATATCTTAAGGACAGGAATATATAAAGCATTTTAAATACTTTAGGAGAGAGATTAATAGAGCTCCTAAGGAACACTGGTTGGACTGTATCTGGCTAAGCGGCCATCAAGGTTTTCATGGCCACTCCCTGTTTTTTCTATAATTAGCCTCTCAATGAGTAGGTTTAGCCCTGGTGAAGCAATGGTTAAGAGCTTGGTTGCAAATCTAAAGATCAGCAGTTCAGTTCTGCCAGCAGCCACTCCTTGGACACCATATGGGGCAGTTCTAGTCTGTTCTATAGGGTCACTGTAAGTCAGAATCAACTTGACAGCAGTGGACTTTAGGCAGTTAGGCTTTACCTGTAAGGCACACCTGACTCCCCATCCCTTGGTGACTCCTTCATCTCACCTCAGTCAGGAGGGGGAGACCTTGGCATGCTGAAGACCTGTGTCTAGAGTACCGCGCGCCCCCCATACCCCTAGCTGACTGAGCCAGAGGTCAGGTCCTCTTTGTCATGAAGTTCCACCACGAACAAGACTTAAAGAAATAGAACAAGCTCATCATTGATCCTTTAGGGTCAATGCAGGAAACAAGTGCACATGTTTGTAAGAGAGAGAAACTTGTTTTACAGTGCTAAGGAAAGAACAAGAGGTCATATCATCTAATGGTTAAAGTAGATTCTCTAGGACCACATCACCAGCTCTGCTACCAGTTGGAGAGCACTGGGCAAATTGTTTAACTTCTCTGTACTTCAGTCTCCTTATATACAAATGAAGGTACTAATAGTATCTATCTCATAAGGTCTTTGACACAAATAAATTAATAAAGATGTAAAGCAAATGTCACTCCTTAGATATCAGTCATTCCTGCTATTCTGGGAATTCAGTAGGTCAGTTTTGTCAGCACGTAACCTATGCAGTCACACAGGCTTCATGCTTAGAATGAGCTTGCACTTGGTTCAATGCTCTGCTGTTGCTGTCTTGAAATTCTTAATAATTTTTTAACTGGGTGCCCTGCAGTTTCTTGTTACAGAGTGTCCTGAAAAATACATATTCAGGCCTGCAAGTGAGCTATAACAGCATCACAACATTTTCCCAACTCTGTAGGGATTATCCTTTTACAGTCATCCATACTGTACTGTAAGCCCTCAAACAGCAGGGTTTACAGCTGAAATCAGCTTTGTTCATCCTATACCATCACAAAATAATTCTCTTTGGAATTCTGAGAATTATCAAATGTGGTTGACTGTCGTGTTCTAACTTCCTGCAAAGGGGGGAAAAAACCTACTGCCATTAAGCACGTTCTGACTCATAGCGACCCCATATGGCAGAGAACTGCCCCATAGAGTTCCCAAGGAGCACACGGTGGATTCAAAGCATGGCCTTTAGGTTAACAGCTGTAACACCTAGCCACCCGCCCTTCCCCTGTGAGGAAAGGGGAGTAAGAAAGGACAATAAGTCCAGGAAAATGACAGGTGACGCACCTCAGGATATGGAGAGAGGACATAGAGAGGCAGGTTTTTCCTTCATTTGTTTCCTGCAACAATATTTCCAGACCAAGTCAATGAAAAGGGTGCCAAGAAACTGCACTGTGTCTGGAATCACTACTGTTTTGCTAGATGTCCTAGGCAATAACGGGACCCAGAATCTTCCCACTGATACTTTGACTAAATCCGATAGCCGCCACTAGGTGGTGCCATAAAAACTGGACTGACTTGCTTCAGGTAGCCAGACTCCTGCGGTGTAGTGGGTAAGTGCTAACCGAAAGGTCAGTAATTCAAATCCTCCAAACACTCCTTGGAAACTCCATGGGGCAGCTCTGCTGTGACTTATAGGGTCGCTAGGAGTTGGAACTGACTGGATAGAAGTGGCTTCTTTTTAAATCAGAGTCCGAAGTCAAAGTCACTGTCTTAGTCACCTGGTACTGCTCTAACAGAAAATACCACGAGTGAAAGGTTTCATGAAGAGAAGCTTTTATTGAGACAGTCCGGTAAGCTGCAAATCCCTTTACAAATTGTAAATCCATTCAGTAAGAGAATTTATCACAGTCCGGTAGACTGAGTTCAAATCCAGTGAGAGCATCTCGGCACAGAAACCTCGGGTCCAAAGGACGTGCTCTGCTCTCGGTGCTTCTGTCTTGGTGGTAGGAGGTTCCCAACTTCTTCTGCTCACTTCTCTCCCTTATGTTCCACAAGCTTGTAGCTTGAGACCTGTCTCACGTTTAACACAACTGTTACCTATTCTCCACCATCAATCTCACAGAAGCAGGATTCACAACACATGGGAGGAAGGTCACCCTATTGGGGCTCAAGACAAATCAAATCAACAGACATTGTTGGGGGGACACAATTCAACCCATGATAGTCACAAAGCTGTGCGGCTTATGCATTCATTTCATTAATCTCACAACGTATTTTTGGAGTCCAGATATTACATTTATTGGAGATAGATAGCTCAACGGATATACAAATAAAATCAATACACAAGAAAACCAAAACAAAACAAACCCAGTGCTGTCGAGTCAATTCTGATTCACAGTGACCCTACTGGGCACGGTAGAATTGCCCCATAGGGTTTCTAAGGAGTGCCTGGTGGATTTGAACTATAGACTTCTTGATCTGCAGCTGTATCACTTAACCACAACGCCACAATATACAAGAAAGAATTAAAAATAAATCATAACTGAATGGCTTCTTTCTGTGTGCCACAGAATACTAATATTACAAGATATATAGTTTTGAAAAGCTTACTATATCTTTCAGTTTAACAATTCACAGTTACAAAAATACAATAAAGCTCTTGAGAGTTCTTACAGAAATGGTAGCTGTTTAGTTGTACAAAACCCATGTATTTTCAAGTTATACTTATTAATTTTTTCAATACTGGTTTCTGCAGGAAAGTATGTTGGAGAATGTTAAAGCAGATGTTAAAGCTGTAAGAGTTTAGGAACAGAAAAGAACTCCACGGCTGCGAGAGTAAGGAAAATAGCCAACATCTACCTTACTTCGTATCGTTGATAGAGCCTCAAATCCTCTGTGGAACAAGAAGTATTTGTTGTATTTACTGAAATATCCAATTCAACAACACTTAAAAAGAAATAGCAATTTTACTGACTATTTTGTGCAGAGATGGAAAAAAAGATTCTTGTCACACTATCATACAGTAAAACCTTAATAAGATTCCCAATAAGACATTATTTTTCCTTCCTACCTTTCACTCCAAACCTGGTCATTTAATTTCTTCTCTTCTTCTTCCTCCATAAAGCTTGTAAGAAATATCCACAACTGTGTCAAATAGTTCCACTCTTCTTTTAGCTTGCTTACCCCATTCTGCAAAATAAAAATTCCCTAATTACCCCAACAATAGACAGTGACTACATGTGTCCTCAATCAAGCATCAAGCTTTCACTTTCTCTGCAAATGGTTTATAAAAGCATTTGTTTAAAAGTCTCTTCTTACCTATGAAGAAGAATCTACTTCTAAGAAAATGAGATTTCCTCCACATATAAATAAAATATTTGTAGAACAATTCTATGATTTTTAACCTGAGAATCTTTTTTTTTTTTCTTTATAGAACTGTTTAGGCAAGTAGGAAGAGGGAAAGCCAGTGACGACTATTTAATATATATATCTATTTAACAAAAACTCATATACCATGGTATGTCAGATATTATTTCTAAATACTTCACCAACATTAACTCATTTCAAATGAGTTATGAAGTCAGTGATATGAAGGACGTTAGATGCTGGCTATTTTTCTTACTCTCACCGCCACAGAGCCCTTTTCTGCTCCTAAACTCTTACAACTTTAACACCTGCTTTAACATTCTCCAAGATACTTTTCTGCAGAAACAAGTATTGAAAAAATTAATAAGCATAACTTGAAAATACATGGGTTTTGTACAGTTAAACAGCTACCATTTCTGTAAGAGCTCTCAAGATCTTTATTGCATTCTGTAACGAATCTCAGCTACAGCCTACAAACTAGGACTTGTCATGCTTGCTTCTTTTCAATATGCAATATATGAAATGGGATCCTCCCCAAAGTTCTGCTGAAAAAGTCAGCTGCAAGCCCCTCGACTGAAGAACGAAGCCTTCCTAAACCCTACTCACTGATAAGCACTCTTCTGTAGGTCTTCAGTTGCCCAGATTAGAGTCCGAGTACCCCGAACTCAGTCCTCAGTATTTCTATGTAATGATGACTTCCAATTTTTAATCTCAATAAACATCTCTGAACTCCAGCCTCTGATGGCCTACTTCCTCTTCAATATCTCTACTTCAGTGCATAAGGGACATTTCTAGTTCAGTAGACCCAAAGGTGAACACTTGATCATCTCTCTGGATTTGAGGCTCTTACAGGCTTCCTGATACCAGCAGTGCAAGCTCCCCCTGCTAGTTGTTCAGGCAAAACATCTTCAAGTTATCTTTGACACCTGTCTTTCCCTCACACCCCTTATCTGGTCCTCAGGAAATTCCATTTGTTCCTCATTCATAATATGTGCAGAGTCCAATCACTTCTGATCTTCAGGCATCCTGGTCCACACCACTTCTGCATCTTACCTAGGTTACTGCAATTAAAAAACATCGAAGCCACTGCCATCAAGTTGACACCAATTCACAGCAACACTATAGGGCAGAGTAGAACTGCCTCATAGAGTTTCTAAGGAGTGCCTGGCAGATTTGAACTCCTTACCTACTTGTTAGCAGATGGTACACTTAACCACTACATCAGCAGGGTTAGCTTCCCTAACTGGACTTCCTCTCTCAACTTTTGTTCCTGTTCTCTATGTTCTCAAAACAGCCAAAGTGATCTTTTTAAAACGCAAATCATGTGTCCCTACTCAGAGTCCCTGTTATCTCTTTGGCTTTATTTACTTTAATTCTTCACTCTACATTAGCCTCCTTCCAGTCCCTCAAGCACATCAGAACCGTGACAAGCACTAGTCCCTCCAGATATGTAAATGCTCACTTTCACAAATATTAGCTTGTTAGTGAGGTTTAACTACTCCAGTCACTCCGTCCCTTTTACCAGCTCCATTTTTCCATAATACTTCCACCTTCTAACCAACTATTTAAATTATTAGTTATGTTTATCATTTTCAAAAGGCAGACTCTTTAAGAACAAGGATTTTTGTTCACTGAATGTCTTCTGAATTTCCATTTAAAAAAATTATTTGTCTTCACTCTTTTTATTGTTTCGTTATCACTGTCATGAAGTCTTAAGAGAAAGAAGTTAACACTTGGGCAAACATCTTGAACTACCTATGGAAAACTCATCACATGGTAATTGGCTTTTTTATAGGTAAAATAAAAATTCTCAAGATTTCACAATCTGCACTTTAAACCCCTTATTAGAAATGAAATTGGGCTTGTTTCTGAAATTTCCAATGATTGAAAAGTTGTTTTGTGAATCAGTGCACTAGCATTACTGAGCAACACTATTCTCTGGATTTGTTGCGGTCTCACATTTGAAAGTCAACCAGTAATAATGAGAATGCTCTATTAAGAGACCCATTGAGTGTGTGCCATTAAACTCAATCATGCAAGCATTCAGTGCATCTCAGGCGACAAACTGCCCAAATTAAAAATTATTTCAATTAAAATGATAAAGTAGCTTTACATATTCAAATTTCAATTTCTCTGAAGGACCATTACACTTAATGGAACCAGTGCTTTGATGTTAGAGAACACACTTGTGCTTTTGTGCTAAGTCCTTCAAATAGGCTGTGCTCCAAAAGCTTTACGAAATGAGAGAAATTATTAAATAATATGACAGATAATCACATAAACTATGTAAAATAGTACAACACCATTACACGATGAATAAATTTATGTCATTCATTCACCAAACTTATTATGAGAGAAGTCAGTTAAGGGAATAGAATGGAGAAAAGTATTTTCAGATCACATTTAAAAGCAAAATAACAAGTTGACAAGATGTGCTTAGAGTCTTCTTGGTGTCAGTATGGAAACCCTTCTGTACCTACAGATGGTCATGTGAATGGTAGAGTTGTTGTGTGTTCAGAAAACAAATGTAGGAATATTCAGATTAGGTTTCTCCACAGCATAAACAAATTATTTGCCAAAATATTTGAAGAATTTAGTGAAACTCAACTTTCTTTCAATTTTATTTTTCTTCTTTTTTAACAGATTTTTTATCTTGTCTCTATTATGTAACATTTTAACATCACTTAAACTGCTACTTGCTCTCTCATCTCCTCTCCTTTTGCCTTCTCTTTCCCGTCATTTTTTTCTCCCAACTTAAATGCTTTGTCAGAGGATTATATCCAGGAAAAAAAAAATTAAGTGTTTCTACATTGTAATATGCTGTATGAAATATTTATTTTTTTACAAAATGGTATCAAATGTTGTGAGTTTAGTATCACTAGTCAATTCATATTTTTTTAACTGGCTCTTTGCTAAAACAGTCTTAGAGACACATGAAATATCCCCCAGAATTATAGATTTCTTTTGCCTGCGAGTGGCCAGTTACCAGAAAAAGAATTTATCTTAAAAATTATGTTGGTTAAAACCTCAAGGTTTCATATGAGAAATTTTCAGCTGATATAACTTTGTTCTCATTGTACTTTTGGAAGCTGTTAATTCTTCAAAGACAGAACCTTAACAAGGACAATGTGTGTTTAGCAATGTGATCTGGATGCACTCTAGGCTTACAAAACAAAAATTTATCACAGAATTGGGAAATCAATATTCAACACTTCTAAATCAGTGATAGGAAGACTAGTGTAGCCGTCCCTCAGTTATCCCCAGGGATTGTTCCAAGATCCCCCATAGGTAACGGAATCTATGGATACACAATTCCCTTATATAAAACGTCACAGTGTTTGCACATAATTTATCTTTATCCCCTCACACACTTTAAATCATCTCTTGATTATCTATAAAACCTAATATAATGTAAATGTTACATAAATAGTTGTAAAGTGCTATGCAAATTGCACCCTTCTTCTTAACTTAGCCTTTGAGGAATTGTTTCCAGGCTTTGGTGGCTTTCTAGAAGCCATTTTCTTCACAGAAGCAGAGGGTGCACATGAGTTGCAAAGGAAAGAGACAGAAAGTAGACAATGCTCAGACCTTGAGTACTGGAGAGGGAACGAGGAGCTGTGAAGTGGCAAGAAGGCTGCAGCAGGGTGTATGCTGCACACCACTTCACTCACATGGATTCAGTGTGGTGCTCAGTGTGTAGCAAACTCATGTTTTGCTTTTTGGAACACTTTTTCCTGAGTATTTTCCATCCACAGTTGGTTGAACCTACAGGTGCAGAACACACAGATACGGCGGGCTGACTCTATGTAATTCCTAAAGGGAGTTCTTTATGCTGTAAAAAGAAAGAAGAGCCCTGAATCTTAGAAAGTTTATGGGCCTTCAAATTTTGCTAAGTTGAATTAAAACTGTCACCAGAATTTGAGGCCATTGTAATAAACATGACAGGTCACTTGCTGAGAAAAAGGTTACGTCGAAATAGCATCTGGTAACTTGCTGACAGTATTAGCATATAGGTGGCTACGGACTGTGTGAAGTGTTAGCAGAAGCGTTCTAATGAAAACGTCTTTGCAATAGAAGTCAAAGATGGTTCTATTGCAAATGCTGTTAGATTTTTAGCCCTCAGAGCAAGTATAAAACCCACTATACAGAACCTATTTAGTCTGAAGACAAGTTAACGAGAAATCTACAATTTCTCTAGTTTTAAACAATCACAAACATGTAAAGTACAAAGGCATAACATCTATAGTAGCAAAGAATGAAAAATCATTATCTTTCCACAGAGAAAGGCTTAAGTAAACAATGTTTTCAAGAATGGCCAATGTCCTATTAAAACAAACAATCCAAACCGGTTGCCATGGAGTCAACTCTGAGTGAGGGCAAATCTTTAGGACAGAGTAGAACTAATCCACATGGTTTCCAAGGAGCGGCTGCTGTTGAAATGCTGACCTCATTAACAGCTGTATCTTTTAATCACTGTGCCACCAGTGCTCCTTCTGTCACTAAAGGGACTGACTATGAATTGCAGATGTGTGAGGTCTGACAATTAAGTCTGCAAACTTAGTTGTTCTAAATGCTACATAATTCATTGATAGATATCACTACGGTCTTTAAAGTATTCTCCTCGGGAAGCTATCCACCGATGCCAATGCCTAGGTCACCCTTCAAAGCAATTTTGGAACTCTTTCTGGAATAGACATTGCACACGGTGGCACGGTGGCAAGTTGTTTGTTGACAGAGTTTTTAGCCAGTAAACAAATAACTATGTTGGAACACCCTTCTTACTCACCTGATCTGGCCCCCAGTGACTTTTTTCTTTAACCAAAGACAAAGGAACACTGAAAGAAAGACATTTTGATGACATTCAGGACATCAAGGGTAATATGATGACATCTCTGATGCCATTCTAGAAAAAGAGTTCCAAAATCACTCTGAAGGGTGGACTAGGCAGTGGCATTGATATATAGCTTCCCAAGGGGAATACTTTGAAGGTGACTTAGTGATATTCAGAAATGAGATACGTAGCACTTTTTCTAGCATGAGTTTGCAAACTTAACTGGCAGTCCTGTATGTGGCCTACTGAGTCTGTTTCTTTCCCTGTGCACCAGATTTCAACTATCCTCCTGCCTTTTTAGTTAACTCAGTCCAAGACAGAGTACACAGAGCAAACACAAAACAACTCTGAAACTTAAGTCCTGTCATTTATCTTTAAAATGTCCAGATCCGGAGAAAGAAGTAACATAGTGCCCTAGATATCTGCACCATGCCATCCTTCTGCAACACAAACCGGAAAAGCTAATTAAAACACATAAAAAGTTATCCTGAAGCCCTGAGCACCAAAGGAAGGGATAGAGAACTAGATCAATACGGAATGGAAGAGGAAACTGACAGAAAACAGAGAATGGAACGCATTCTCAGCAGAAGATAGAGAACCAAGTAACCAGCAAAACAAGCTTTCTCACCCCTCACACTTATGGGGAGTAGTAGCCAAAACTTTTACAGCCTGGGCCCACTATAGGAGACTCCCAAACCCAGCCTGCCTTCTCCCGCCACACGGTCTTTTTTTCCCCTCTTGCTTCCCCTCACCTAGCCATGCATACCACCTCGTCCCTTCCCTGGGGCCCCTGAGCACAGCCACAACCAGAGTCACCGGCCCACACCGTCCTGGGTCCTCTCATTCTTTCTTCCTTTACTTTTTCCTCCCTATCTATCTCCTATAGAACCTCCTCCCACATCTGGCTGAACCCCCACCTAGCCACAAGTGACTAGAGAACCACCGGCCCACCATCACCTGAGGTCCACCCTACCCTCGTACACCAGCGTCCACTGCACTGTCACCTTCATTTGTTTCCTTCTCTCTCTCTCTCTCTCTCTCTCTCTCTCTCTCTCTCATCTTGTCGTTCTCTACCCCACCTAGCTTCCTACATCACCTCACCCCTCATTGGTCGCCAGGACTGTCATATCCCCACTCACAGGTTCCTGCCACATCACTATTTTATTGTTTGTTTGTTTTTCTCTCCCTACTTCTCCCTTTTCTTTCTCCCTCCCACTTAGCCATGTACACATTTTTGACACAAAGACATAAATATGTTAGGAATAAAAATAGAGAAAAATATATATCAACCTAACAGCAACCGAAAAAGAGGAATGGTGATATTAATCTCAGACAAAATAAATTTTAAGGTAGCATCAACCATTAAAGACAAGAAAGGACATTGTATAACAATTAAAGGAACAATCTACCAAGAAGGCATAACCCTAATAAGTACCTAAATACCCAATGACAGGGCTCCTAAATACATAAAATACACTGTTAAAACACATCCTAAAAGCATTAAAAAGACAAATAGACAGTTCCACAATAATAGTAAGAGACATCAATATGTCTCTGTCAGTAAATGATGGAATATCTAGAAAGAAATTCAACAAAGATACAGAAGTTCTAAAGACTACAATAAACAAACTTCACCTCACAGATATGTATAGAATACTCCACTCAGTAGCCACAAAGTATACATTATTTTCCAATGCACATGAGACATTCTGCAGAATAGATTACATTTTAGACCATAAAACAACCCCCAATTCAAGTCCAAAACATTGAAATAATACAAAACATTCCCTGATCCTAATGTAAAAAGTAGGTATCAACAGTAGGAACAGCAAGGAAAAAAAAAAACAAATACACGGAAACTGAATAACGCCTTGCTTAAAAACAACTGAACAATGGGAAAAAATATTTGGCAACTCTATGTCAGACTGACGCCTGATCTCCATAATCTATAAGACACTACAAAATATCAATAAGAAGAAGATAAACCATGCAATTAAGCGATGGGCAAAGGAGATGGACAGACACTTCACTAAAGAGGAGATCCAGGCAGCCAAAAAACACATGCGGACATGTTCACGATCTTTAGTTATTAAAGAAATTCAAATCAAGACAACAATGAGATACCATCTCACCCCAACAAGATTGGCCATGATCCAGAAAACACAAAACAACAAATGCTGGAGAGGCTGTGGACAAAGTGGAACCCTCCTACACTGTTGGTGGGGTTGCAAAATGGTCCACCCTCTTTGGAAGCAATCTGGTGCTTCCTTAAAAAAACGGATATCGATATACCATTTGACCCAGTAATTCCACTACTTGGATTATATCCTACAGATTCAAGGCCTTTCACACCAACGGACACATGCACCAGAATGTTTACCACAGCACAGTCTGCGATAGCAAAAAGTTGGAATCAACCCAGATGTCCAACAATAGCAGAATGGATAGGTAAACTATGGTACATATACTCAATGGAGCACTATGCAATGATAAAGAATAACGATGATTCCAGGAAACATCTCCTAACCTGGTTTCAACTGGGAGACATTATGTTGAGTGAAAGTAGTCAGCGACAAGGGGACAAATACTGTGTGAGACCTCTACGATAAGACCTCAAAAATAGACTTGTGTATAGAAGAAAAGACTCTTTGACAGCTGCAAGGGAGGGGAGGGAGAGAAGGTGAGGGAGGGAGGGTTTAGTTTAGATAGTTACTAGAAATCTAATAGGGAGAAAGCGGTGATAGCACACATTAGAAACAAGAACAACATTAAGTGGACTTCAGCATAACCTGAGTACTCCTTCCATCTTGACTCAATACTGCAAGGATAGAGTAGCTGTGGCAGGGGGCGGGGGACCATGCTCTTAGGCGAATTCCAGGCCAATTGGCACAACTAGCGTTTTGCTAAGAGAGCTCTCTGCACTCCACATTGGTGAGTGGCATCTGGGGTCTTAAAAGCTGCCAAGCTGCCATCTGAGGCCACAGCAAATGGTCCCAACTCAGCAGGAACGGATGCTCACCGAGGACCAAAATGACATGCGGTAAAGACAACCTAGAAGTCAGACAGACCCACAAGAGTGGGTGCCTACATCGACTTGGGACCCGAACAACTGGATCGTGCCCGGCCACCACCAGTGATAGCCACGATGGAGCTCACAGAGAGGAGCCTCACTGGCTACACAAGAGTAAAAAGGGGTACATCATGAGATCTCCACTAAAAGACCTCAATTGATGGTCCAGCAGTTTTGAGGTTCCTCTGTAAGCATGGCCCCTGGCCCTAATGCTGCCCTTTCCCATAAATTATAACAAAGGTCCACTCTTTGGACAGGAATGGATTGGACTTGGCAATGCAGAGTGACCATATATTGGAAGCACTTTGTGGTTCTATACATCTACAGGATATCATCTTGCTGACCTCTGGCTGGAGGAAGGAGAGTGGGTGGAGAGAAGGGGAAAAGAGGCTGTTGGGAGGATGAGACATGTATGGAGCAGAGAGGAATAGTGTGCTGTCACTGGACAGGGAGAGCAGTGGAAGCTGCATATAGGTGGGCATGCAAATTTATACAGGAATGTACATTTTCACTCAGTTATGTTAAATAAAAAAAAATTCAAAAAAAAAACAACTGAACAATAACAGAAATCAAAGAGGGAACCAACAAATTACTAGAGTCTAATAAGAATGAAAACACTTCATACCCAAACTGTAAGGACTCAGTAAAGCAATTTATAGCAATAAACATACACATCAAAGAAGAACAGGCCCAAATTAAAATTTTAGTCCCACAACTCAAACAAATGGAAAGAGATCAGGATAAGAAGCTCACAGACACCAGAAGAAAGGAAACCATAAAGATTAGGTGACGAAATAGAGGGCAGAAAAGCAATAGAAAAAGCAACAAGACCAAAAGTTGGTTATTTGAAAGGGTCAACAAAATCAACAAAACTCTTGGCCAATGAGTGAGTGAAAACTAGGAGAGGAAGCAAGTAACCCAAATAAGAAATGAAATGGGAACATTATGACAGACTCAGTAAAATGAAAAGAATTATGATAGACTACTGTGAAAAACTATATTCCAACAAATTTGAGAACCTAAGGAAAACAGGCAAATTCCTAGAAACACAGTATCTATCAAAATTACCTCAAACTGAGACAAAATTAAAAAGAAAAAAACTGCAAAGATTTATAACAAAAGAAAATATCAAAAAGCTAATAGAAAAACTCCAAACCCAAAATAAATCTAACTGGATTATGAGACAGAGTGGTGCTCCCAAAGGACGTGCTTCTTGGCTTAAGCATATACATGAGGCTGGCTGAGCAGCTCTTGTGCAGACTGGAGATGAGAGAGTGGAAGGGGACAGCAGCTGGTTGAGTATTTACAGAAAGTACAGGGTGGAAAGCAGAAGTATGCAGTCACAGGTTGGGGAGGGCAGCCAGAGTTGCTCAGTGGTGTGGGTTCAGAGTTTTATCTTGCAAATTGACCTGGATTCTAAACTGCCACTTAAAGCACAATAAAACATTTTTTTAAATAAACAAATAATCCCAGGACTGTTTGGTTTCAATTGAGAATTCTAACATTCAGAGAAAAGCTCACTGTGTTACTACTAAAACTACTGTATAGCGTAGAAAGGGAAGGAATGCTCTCAAATTCATTCTATGAAGCCAGCATAACCCTGATAACAAAGACACCACACAGAAAAAGTAAACTTGTAAACCAACCTGTCATGAATACAGAAGTAAAAATCTCAACAAAACTTTAGCCAATAGAATTCAGCATCATATCAAAAAAGTGATACACAATAACAAGTGAGATTCAGACTAGGTGCATAAGGATAGTTCAACTTTAGGAAAATAAATTAATGTAATCCACCACATGAACAGAACAACAGAAAATAATTACATGATCATCTCAATTAATGTAGAAAAGACATTTGATAAAGTCCAACATCCATTTATAATAATAAAAAAAGAAAGAAAATCTGTAAATCAGTTAGAGAAGGAAAACACCTCAGCATGATGAAGGCCATCTATACGAAACCAAAAGTCATGGTGGTGTAGTGATTAAAAGTGCTACACCTGCTAAGTAAGTGGTTAGTAGCTTGAACTGGCCCAGTACTCCTTTGGAAACTCTATGGAGTGGTTCCATTCTGTCTTACATTGTCACCATGAGGCGAAGTCAACTTGACAGCAGTGGATTTGGTTTTTTCAGTTATACAAAACCAAAGAGCACTGGTGACACAGTTGTTAAGAACTTGGCTGCTGACCAAATGGTTGGCAGTTTGAATCCACCAGCAACTTCTCGGAAAATCTACAGGGCAGTTCTACTGTGACTTACAGGGTTTTCAAGAATCAGAATCAATTCCATGTCAGCAGGTCATATAAAACCAATATCCAACAGCTTGGCCAACAGAGAGAGATTGAAAGCATTGATCTGAGAATGGGAGTAAAAAACAGAATGCTTCTTATCATCATTCTTATTTAACATTGTGCTGGAAAGTCCTGCTAGAGCAATAAAATAAGAAAAAGAAATAAAGTGCATCTAGATTGAAATGAAAGAAGTAAAACTATCTGTATTCCCTGATGACATGATCCCAAATATAATAAGCCCCAAATATTTTTTAAGGGAGCTACTGGAAATAATAGAAAGATTCAATAGAGTGGTAGGATATAAGATCTTCATACAAAAATCACTGCAATTCCTGCATACCAAAAAAAAAAAATAGGAGCTTTGATCAGGAAATCAATACCATTTATAACCACCCCTAAAAAGACAAAATATTCAGAAATAAATCTAACCAGGGGCATAAAAGACCTCTACAAAGAAAACTACAAAGCACTATTGCAAGAAACCAAGAGGCCTACATAAATTGCAATATACACCATGTTCATCGATAGCCAGGCCATGACTCAATATTGTGAAAATGACAATTCTACCCAAAGCAATCTACAGATCTAATGTAATTTCCATTCAAATACCAACAGTATTCTTTAATAAGATGGAAAAACTAATCATCAACTTTATATGGAAAGGAAAAAGGCCTCGAATAAGCAAAGCATTATTTTTTAAAAAAGAACAAAGTAGGAGGTCTCCAGTTACCTGATTTCAAATCCTAATACAAAGCCACAGTGGTCAAAACAGAATGGTACTGATACAGTGACAGACACATAGATCAATGGAACAAAATTGAGAACCCAGATACAAATCCATCCACCTATTGTCAGACAATTTTTGATAAAAGTCCAGAGTCCATTAAATGAGGAAAAAGATAGTCTTTCTGACAAATGATGCTGGCAGAACTAGATGCCTACCTGTAAAAAAATGAAACGAGGCCCATACCTCACACTGTAAACAAAAACTAACTCAAAATGGATTAAAGGCCTAAACACAAAACCTAAAATGATAAAGATCATGAGAGGAAAAAATTAGGGCCACTAGATCTGACTCGATGGCACTTAGCTTGGCTGGCTAGGGACCTTAATCCATGGCATAAATACAATGCAAGCGACCATTAAACAATGCACAAACACCAGAAAAGAAACTAGATAACTGGGATGTCCTAAAAGTTAAGTATTTATACTCATCAAAAGATTGCATCAAGAGTAAAATGAGACTCTACAGACTGAAAATAAAACTTTGGCTACTGTATATCCAAAAAAAGGTCTACTCTCTCAAATACACGGAATAGTTCAATACCTCCTCAACCACCACAAAATAGTAATAATCCTATTAAAAATGGCAAAGATTATAAACAGGCATTTCACCAAAGAAGACATTGCGTTGACTAAAAGACACATGAGGGAATGTTCACAATCGTTAGCCATTGGAGAAATGCAAGTCAAAACTGTGATGAGATGCCATCTCATGCCAACATTACTCACACTAGTCAAAGAAAACAAAAACAGAAAATAACAAAAGTTGGAGAGGCTGCAGGGAGATCGGAACTCTTACACACTGTTGTGGGAATGTAAAATGGGACAACTACTGTGGAAAAAATGTGGAACCACTTTAAAAAGCTAGAAAGAGAAATACCAAAAGATCCAGAAATGCCACCCCTAGGTATACATCCTAGAAAAACGAGAAACATTCCATGGATAGATACATGCACATCTATGTGCACTGCAGCATTATTCCCAGTAGCAAAAAGACAGAAAGAAGCTAAGAGCCTGTCAGTGGGTAAATAAACTATGGTACATACATAAATAAAATACTACAGAATGATTACAATGATGAATCCTTGAAACATTTTGCAATATGTGTGAATCTGGAGGACATTTCAAAACCAATAGGCCCTCCTTGGACACTCTACAGGTTAGTTCTACTCTGCCCTATAGGGTTGCTATGAGTTGACATCGACTCAGAGGCACTGGTTTTGGTTTTTTGGCTTTGGAGGACATTATGCTGAGTGAGATAAATTAATCACAAGGGACAAATATTGTATAAGATCATTGTTATGAAAACCAAGAAAAGTTTTAGACATAGAAAAAACAAGCTCTGTGGGTCAAAAGGAAAATCAGAGCTGGGGAGGGGAAATCATTAACTAGATAGAAAAGTGTTACCTTTGGTAAAGGGAAGGAAAACACGCAGTAGAGAGGAAGTTATACAACTGGGCCCCAGCAAAGTTATTCTTAGAAGTTTTGTAGACACATTCAAACACCTTGAGAAACAGGTTACCGGGGCTGAGGGCTGGAAACCATTGTCTCAGGAGACATCTAAGTCAATTGGCATAACATAGTCTGTAAGAAAAATGTTCTTCATCCTGCATAGGTTAAGTATTGTCTGGGATATTAAAAGCTTGAAAGCGGCCATCTAAGCTACATCTGTTGGCCCCATTCCATCTGGAGCAAAGGCAAATAAAGAAAACCAAAAACACAACAAAAATTCTAATCCAAAGGCCCAGTGACCACAGGAAACACAGCCTCCACCAGCCTAAGCCTGTAGGAACTTGATGGTACCTGGCTACCACATCTGATTGCTCTGGCAGGAATAACAGTAGGTGGCACCAGGCAGAATGGGAGAAAAATGCAGAACAATATTCAAATTCACAGAAAAAGAAGACCAGGAGACCAGTTTCTGGTCCGACAGAAAACTGGCTGAAGCACCAAGACCACAGGGCCCCGAAAACCTGCTCACCCAGAAATGAAGTTACTCCCAAAGTCCACCTTTCGGCCAAAGATCACACAGGCCTATAAAAAAATAAAATAACACGTCTGAGTAATGTACTTTTCAGTTCAATCAAGTATGACCAAATGGGCAACTCCTGCCCAAAGGTGAAAGTGAGAAGACAGGAGAGGACACGAAAAATTAGGTGAGGGGACACCTGGTACCCCTCATAGAAATGGAAAGGTGGAGGATGC
Source organism: Heterohyrax brucei (assembly GCA_028571685.1). NCBI lineage: Eukaryota > Metazoa > Chordata > Mammalia > Hyracoidea > Procaviidae > Heterohyrax > Heterohyrax brucei. Next base: position 82,260,748 of record CM053144.1, read on the forward strand.
TGACACAAAACAGTGACTGCAACAAACGTCAGAAGACAATTTGTACATAAATTTTTGAACAAGAAACTTAATTGCACTATAAACGTCCACCTAAAGTGCAATATATATACATGCATGTGTGTATGTGTATATGTATACATATTGGACCCAGGCATATACATACATTTGTATACATATATATACATGTATATGTCCAATATATGTCTATATGTCCCATATATATGCATATATATATACCTGGGTCAGATACATACATATGTATACCTGTATATATACATATATGCATACATATATATGTGTGTATATATTTTTAAGTCATCTTCATCTACCTATACTGGAGCTTCTCATATAAACTGATGATACACACACAATGCTAACAAAAAAATGGTATTTCTGTAAGTAAAAAGAGAAAAGTTCAGTCTATTCAGGGATTCTTTAATGACTAACTCAGGAAACTTGCTCAGGAAGTACCAACACAAAATTTTAAGGTTAAAAACATGGTATGACTTTCAGGCCATAGAATTCTTACAATGAGGGTGGGTAATATGGCTTGTCTTATAGATCCTCCTATAAATGATTTGGTTTAAACTATTGATTCCTGACTTTTTTAGTTTTAATTACTCAACGTCCCATTTAAATTAAATGCTTGAAGCTAAAATGCATCTTAATTCATGTTCTAGCAGTTTCAATTTCTTTTATTGATCTCCCTCTCTTTAGAATGTATATTCAATCATAACCTGAATTTCAAAACTGGGGAAAAATTAACCAGGAGCATACGTGGCAGACATTTGTTACTCCCTAAAATCTGTTCTCCCTTTTTCCCGTGGTAGTAATGTTTCCCTGAGTATCTAGTTATTGAGATAGAAACTACATTTTCTAGCCCTTTCAGAGAGGCACGGCTGGCCCTGTGTCTAAGTTCTTACCAAAATGTGCAGTTCTAGCATCATCCTTCCACTCTTTCCTTTTCCCCTCAATTGGAACAGCTGCAGCAACTTTGAACTCCCGAGGAGCAACTCTGCCAGCCAGAGGTCCTGGGTGACCTCAAGGAAGACAGCCCGCTTGTCCACCCTAGACTTACAACAGAAGGACTAATGTGGTCCCTTATTTGAGTTCTTCAAATTTGGGGCTTCTTTGCCATAATAGATTAACCCACCCACTAACTAACGTGCATTGACAAAACTAATAACCTCCCCTTTTCTATGTCACATGTTAACATAAGTTATTTTATAAACCAAGGAAGTTTTACTTATGAGTATTAGAAATATACATTGTTCTCTAAGTTAGTTGTAAATTTATTGGTGAGGCTACTTATTTATGTTTCACTATTATTCATCACTTTCTGAGCAAAAACTAATTCAGATTTCAAGCTATCAGTGAATTTTACCCCTTTCAAAAAGAAGGCACAAACTTGCCTTCTGTTTTTCATTAAGAAACTACCAAAGTTATGCAAAGAGATGCAAAATAAATTCTCAGTTTTACATGAAATTCTCTGTGGAGGTTATGTCCATCTTCTTTAGAAGCCTCTCATTCGAAAGAACAAAATGAATTACATTCAAAAGCAAGAGATTATTCCTGAATCTGTAGCTGAAAGAATCTTATTTCCTTATTCTAATTCTTCCCTCAGATCATAAAGTAGCATGATAAACAGAAGAATGATCTTGCATGAATTATGCATAAGGAAACAGAAAGGGAAGGCAAGAAACAACTGTCCTTTTAAGAAGTGTTAGGAAGTATTGCGAAGCTGAAGTACAACTTGGGTGTAAAGCCCTTGAGCGTTACTCGAAGCTGTACGTCAAATGCATCATCTCAAGATGAGCCAAGTGAGACATCTCGTGTCAAAGGTAAGAAATCCATAGAGCTCTCAGGACACCTGTTTTGCTGTGAGTGACAGCTCAATCTTCCCCACCCCCGGGCACTTTGCTCTACGTGGCTGTTGCAAGACCTTGAACTAATTCTAAAAACCTAGGTTTAAAAGAAAAATGAGTATTATTCCTTTCAAAGAGAAAAAGCACCAACATGCCTTCTGTTTTTCGTTAAGAATCTTTCAAAGTTATGCAAACAAACTATGGTAAGAAATGCATAATAAACTCTCATTTTTACATGAAATTCTCTGTGGAGGTTATAGCCATCTTCTTTTTGTAGCAGTAATTTACTAACTTGTGGCAACGTTCCCAACCAGTTGTATCCAACAGCCTTACCACTCACACACTGAGACTTGGACTCAGTTCAAGTACGTGACTTTGACTACTTGTGTATCTTTGGAAAATTTACAAATTCTCTGTAATCCTCACTATGGAGAGAATGAAGGGTTGTCTTGAGGTTCATGCATGTAAAGTGGTGAATGTAACATATGATGCATAGTCTGCATTCAGCACATCTTAGTTACCATGTTATTTACACAAAAGGAAACATAATACACACACGGTGGTTAAACTTGTTCTTTTTTCTTCCAAAGATTCACCATGGAGATATTCCTAAATCGGCATATATAGATTTGCTTCATCCTTTAGTATTTAATCTATAGAATTCTGTTTATACAGATTACTGATATTTATGTAATCAGTCTAGACATTTGGGTAGTTTCCAGTAACTTGGCATCATACATAGATAACATTAAAAATGCGTGCATGTATGCACATGGTGACATTCCTAACAGTGCAACTGTTAGGTTAAAAAAATGGTAAGTGTTCTCTATTTCATAGACATAGTGTCTGGTGGGTTCAGACTGTTGACCATTTGGTTAGCAGTCACAACTTTTAACCACTGAGTGACCAGTGCTCTAAATAAGATTAAGTGAGCCTTAAAATTGCCTACAGGTCTTTGTTCTTCATTCTTAAAGTAAATGAGGATTAGAGCAAGAACAAGCAACATGACTGGGCCCTTGACAGCAGACAGATGCTCAGATCATGGAAATTAAAACCAAGAGCTTCGAACAACTAAAATTTCATGGCCATCCCCATTATTTCTATTTCCCCAAAGTAATGATAAAACTTCTATGTTTCAGCAATCTATAAAAAAGATCTAGTTTGTTTATGCAAATTACTAGACTGTTTTATTAATGCAGTACAAACGAAATATAAAATATTGTTAATTCGCCAAAAAAGAGAAGCAGAGGACAATTTCTTACATCATTTGTATGATACAGCACAGAAATATAATAAATACATTCATATGTGTAGATTTATATATAGAAGTAAATTGGTGTAACTATGGTATGGTGGTTGTTTTTTAATCAATGTGGAGACTTGCCATTGAGAGGGACCCATCAATAATGAAAACTTTCAACATACTCAGCAATTGAATATGGTAACTGAGTGTGTTTTCTAGAAAGCTTACTTAAACAACCATATTCATGCTATGGACTACGTGGTGACATAGTGGTTAAGTGCTAAGGCTACTAACCAAAAGGTTCACAGTTCAAATCCACCAGATGCTCCTTGGAAACTCTATGGGACAGTTCTACCCTGTCCTGTAGGGTCATTATGAGTCAGAATCGACCAACAGTAGTGGGTTTGGTTTGGGGTTCATTCATCTCCTATCCCTGTTGTTTCAAAAAATGTTTCATCCAATAGCATAAAATGAACACACTGCTAAACTCTCATTTATTTTCTATATTCTTTCCATGCTGTGTCTCCTACTTTCCCTGGTGAACAGACATTAGCTTTTTCAAATCTATATGACAATCTGAGCCCTAGCAACTATGTAAGTTACAAAGACCCAGAGGCTTGAAACTGTGGTTGTGAAATTCTCACTGTAGCCATGCCTCAAACAGATGCTGGCCTAGCAGCTATCTACAGCCATTAAGAATACCAAGAAATAGCAGCCAGTTGGCTACTGGGAAAAACAAAACCTAAGGAGAGCCAACTGCTCTAGTTTGAATACTACTGAAATGCAAGAACAGAAGAATCTTAAAACATTCAACTCTAGTTGAAATGCTTGTGATGGAAAGATTTCCTTCTTGATTCCCTAAGGAGAAGGGCTTAGGGATGAGTGGAGGAGAGGCAGGACTGCCCCCGAATTACAGGAACTCTCAGTGTTCATGTAGACGGAGTGCCACCTAAAGAATAGCCAAGTATTCCAATTATACTCAAGACTGCTGCATTTGTGAAAAGCTAGTGAAAATATTAGACTGAAAAATGTTAAATATATTCTGTATTACGTGTGATTCATTTTAACAGGATAATATTTCTTGTTGCCTTAACTAGTGTTTTTTTTCTATAATTAACATTTACCAGGAATTGAACCCAGATTTTTTAAAACTGTAAGAACTAACATGTTTCTAAACTTTTAAGACATATCAACCTGCCCAGATTAAAGGGTCTAAATACTTGTATATCATTCATATTTTAACTGTCCCGTGATTTGTGCACAAAAATTAAATTTTGGCCAACCATTGTATTGGATTTACGGAACTATTTTTGGCATCTTGTAATAAATGTCCTAGCCAGCCAAGTATGTCCTAGGGATATGGTAAATATTGACTTTTAATAACTAGTAAAATGTTATAAAATGTTAATAATCTTTTGTTTTTAAATAAATGTAGATAAATAGTTTCATAGTCTCTCTTCTTTAATATAATGAACTGTCTAGGTAACTCACCCACTGATTAACAAAGTATCAACTTGGTTAAAACATTCCTCTTTTAAAGAACACTTAGTTTGACAAAATGACTAAAATGTGGCTACACTGATGAATGCAACATATTCATCAAAGTAATAAAACTAATTGAGAATTGAAGGACAAGATCTAAAGTCATGGGTAATTTGCAGTATCATAACACAGCAGTTCTGCCACATTTTAGGAATCATTTATTTTCATAACAAGCTTGCTGGTTTTCTTACTTGTAATAAAATTTTTTCCTTATGCAATTAATTTTCTGTTACACTTATTCATCTTATTAATTATCCATCTGTCCATCTTCTTCACTGGTCCACTGACTACGTTAAGTTTCACTAGCCTTTTAATATCACTGAGGCAAAAAATTTTCCTTATATCCTGGAAGTTAAAAGGGCATAGAAAACAAAGAGTTACACTTCATGTTCTCTGAAATGGCTTTTACCCCTGCAGTTGTGGTGTTCTCTTTAATTTTGAATCGGTATTTATGGAAAACCTGATCTATGAGCTAGATAATAAATTTGGTTTCATTTTCCATTTCAATCCACTTCATGAAGTGGATTGAAAACACTTCCACCTTTCTCTACGGCCTGAAATAATTTAAATAATATTAGAATGTTGTCGATTTTAAAGATTATAAAGTACTGATCCATTCTGTAAGTGTTGATTATAGTTGAGTTTTCTTATTTCCTGTGTCACACAAAAATTCAAACAAAATTCTGCAACATGTTTAAATCTAAAAACTGTCCGAAGCATTTCTTTGAATTCAGGTTCTTTGACAGTCTAGTGCTACAGTGTGCGCCATCTTGACAGTTTAAAAAGTTTTTATAGCACCTTCATCAAGACACTCTGAGTTCAGTAAATTCTCATATGTTTACAGTGATATTAATATATCATCCTTCACTTCTTCCATTAGTCTTACTTCATAGTTATACTTCATAGACTCTCGCAATTGTGTGAAACATATTTCATAATTCTTGACCTATAATACCTTAAGTAACTTCTTAATATGGACTAGAGAAACAACGTATATGAGAAGAGAAATCTTAGCAACTACAGCCTACCTCTACTTGTTTCAGTAGAGAAAGTTCCCTGTGAAAACACCTATCAGGCTACATCTGTGTAATAAATGTGTATACAAAATTGGCAAGAAAAGTGAAGTACCAAACAAGAGATGGCTAGCAGTAAACAATTAGACTGACTTATTTACCTATCAGGAGTCTCTGGGTGTCAGAAAAGGTTATGCACTCAACTATTAACAAGGTTTGGTGGTTTGAACCCACCTAGAGATAGAGGTGCCTTAGAAGAAGGGGCTGGCACCCTGCTTCAGAAAGATCATAGCCTTGAAAACTATGTTAAGCACAACCCTACTCTACAACACATGGGTCACCATGAGTCAGAGTTGGTTTGGCAGCAACTGGTCGTTTATTTCCCTTTCAAATACAGATGTCAAATAGCATGTGAACATGGAAATGTAGTAGTTTAACCAAAGTTATCTAGTTTAATTTTTTTTAACAGAAGATTTTGAAAAATGTGCAATAAGTGTATAGGTGTACAGATTCATTTTTGCCAAGGCAACTTTTGCCCAACATAACTATGACATATTTGTTTCCTAGCATGATGTTAATTGTATTTCATTATAACAGCACTGGGAAGCTGAAAGGTCTAATTTGCTTTTCATCATTAACCTGCATGTTGAAACTCACTTTTGCTTACACATTGCAGTATTTTAAAAAAAAGGCAGTCACTATTTTCTAAGTCTTAGAGTTGCTTTTGTTGTTGCTGTTGCAAACTTGTACGTTATTATAACCTCTACCCCCTATTGTAGGGAGAGGTAAAAGAAGAGTATAATTTTGTATTTTGAAATGAATAGTCCAAATCAAGTAGTTTTTAAAACAAAAAAGTTGTTGCATTGAACAACAAAAACTAAATGTGAGTATATGCATTCTTCATTGTATTGTCTTTAATATTTTTATAAATTATCAGACCACTAGATTTTGTAATTTGTGATGACAGTTCACATGAGCTAAATTGTTACATCATCATCATTTTGTCTGAACCACATCATCCTGCAAAAAAATGAAAACAGTTCATAAAATATGAAATTATGTATCACATGGTATTAGCCAACATTGAATAGGAGGCCCTACACCCTAACCCCCAGTGGCTGAGGGGTGGTGGCTGTGCACAAGGAGCACTAGCGGGAACAGAACCCAGGTCTCCCTCGTGGAAGGCGAGAACTCTACCACTGAAGCACCAGTGCCTTGTGAATAGAACACACCGTGATTATAAGGACAAGTAGGAAATCACAAACAAGCCAATACCAGTTTGCTAACATTAGCAACCTGGTGAGGAACATAAGGAGGTGGGAAACGAGAAAGGAACGATGAAGATAGGGTTAAAAAAAAAAAAGCAGTAAAAATGTCTATTCTGTTCTTTGTGAATGCACACATCTGCACTTAATCAAAAGGCATTTGTCTCAGAGCTCTGAGATATTGGACACCTGGCAGCACAACGGTTAGGGCTGTGGCTACTAACTCAATGGTAACGTGCTGGATTGGGTTTGGGAGTGAGATTTCAGACATTTCTTTTTTTTTGTTTTTTGTTGTTGATTGATTTTTCAGAACAAACCACGAAACGGTTGCAAAAGGCTATTTTATTGTGGAAAGCAACATATTTAAAATGGCATTATCAAAGCCTAAATAAAATTATTTAAAATATATGATTACACAATCATAGATGGTGAAATAATAATGAAATAAAATTAGTAAAAGTAAGTAGCAATTCAGTGCTACCAAGTATATTGAGCTACCTACTATAGTTGATTATTGAAGTTGACTCAACCTTCCAAGCACTAAATGAGATCCTTCCCAAATCAATGTATTAACTAAATATTGTTAGAAAATACTGTATAACACAGTCATAGTGATTATCCCTGTTCTTGTTGTTAGGTGCTATTGAGTCAACTCTGACTGACAGCAACCCTATAGGACAGAGTAGAACTGCCCCCATAGGGTTCCCAAGGAGCAGCTAGTGGATTTGAACAGCTGACCTCTTGGTTAATAATCATAACTCTTGAGCACTGTACCACTAGGGCTCCATGAGAATGATAATAGCAAATTTTGCACTGCAACCTTCTGTGTAGTGTGTAGCACGTATTATCAATGACAAAATGGGCAAAAAAAAAAAAAACAAGATAATTTTAAGTGAGTTCTCATAACTCACATACAACTTGAGGTGAGACTACCTGAAATTTCACATACACAAGTTTTTAATCTATTCGATGTACTGGCACATTGTTAATACCTTCAAGTGTTTCCTGTCAATATATGCTTATCAGCCACAAAATGAACTGATAAATTGCAAGTAATAATGAGAATTGTCCATTTAGATGCAGTAGACTGACTCTCAGAGAAAATAAACAGTTAGATACACTTTGTCAAACCGCTTTTAGGTTAAGAAATTTAGTCCTGAGTGCTGCATTTTAGGAGACGTGTTGACACACTAGAGTTCCTGGGTTGTATATACATTTAAGGACTTGGCTACTAACCAGAGGCTTGATGTTCAAACTCACCAAAGTCATCTCAGAAGAAAATTTTCAGGATCTATCTCTGAAAGGTGACAGTCATAAATACCCAATGGAGTTAGTCTACTGTGACACACACAGGGTCACCATGAATTTAAATTGACTCAGTGGTTCACAGATTGGACTACATCATGAGTAGACATCTAAAACTTCCTGGAGTTTGTCAAATAAAGGTTAGTTTTAGGAATTAAGGTTATTTTACCCTAAAAAAAAGAAAAACATAAAAAAAGGGAATCATAATAGCTATATTCAAACAGCTGTGCATTTATGCAAATAATTACTGAATTCTACATTTTTGCCACCTATAGGTATTTTTCTATGCATTTTATGCTAATTGTTATGGCAATTGGCATAGCACAATTATGAAAATAGCATGGAGGGTGCAGCTGGCAAAAACAAAAGTGGAACATTTGCATTATTTGCCTAAAAATATGATATTCAAAAGGCTGATCCATGGAAAAAATATTGAAAATATTCTGGACAACTCTAAAAGATAGGACCAGGCTCCCTGCAGCTCTGTGATTACAAATAACTTCTCCACAACTGTAGACAGAACATATGAAATACAGCTGACATGCTTTTTGAAAAGTTTAAGTGTCTGACACAGTTTCACTCTAAAGGATAACAAGACAATTCCCACATGAAAGATTCTTGGTCAGTACACCTCTTTCTAGAAGACTTTTAATCAAGTCATTTCAAGTTCGTTGTTTTTAAAGATGTTGACGAAATGGCTAAGACAAAGGTCTTTATTACACTATCTAAGACTAAATTGACATCTGTCGTAAAACTGTTTTTTCTTTCTCTAATACATTATGGTTTCTATAGGATGGCTACTCTTTACATTCTACCTAGACAGATTTTTGTTATGAGTTTATATTCCTAGATAGGACATGTTCTGAGAAATTCAATGTAAGTTAAATAGAATTTATATTTGGCCTACCTAAAAGCAAAAGAGGATACATAAAAAGTCTTGACATTCTTGCACATGTAAAAAGGCTTAATGAACATAATGGCTTTGAAAAGGATGTGGTACGTCTTGAAGGAGAAATCATCAAAATAAAATAAAACACATAGAAATAAGAAAATATTAGGAATCTCAATAACCAAAAAAATGAGTCTGCACAGCAGATAATTTAGCTTTTTGACCAAACAGGCATTGAGTGGATACTTTATCTCAAATTCCTGTCTCACAGTAAGCCTAAAAAATGAAAACAAAAGTTGTACTTGCAGAATTCATTCTTATGCTATGATTGACAATATTCAAGTGCTTACCAAATAAAAGCAGACAGTTTCCATAATTATTTGGTAGAAGAAGTTGATGTAAATGCTTTCTAAAGTGCTTGCGAACATTACATTCCAATTACTGGGGGGAAATTTTATGAGATGTGAAAGAATTTCTAAATATGAATTCTCTATATGTACTTTGTACTATGGCTTTGTACTATGTTCTGATATGTGATTAACAGAGATGGCTGCACTCTTTATGAACATAGATTACAGCACATACTGGTTCCATTGAATTATAATATTTCCCCTTTCCCCCACCGAACACATGGAAAACAAGTTGCATTTTATTTCAAGAACCGCTTAGATTTCAAGATTTCTACATACAGAATATCACACATTTCTCCATGACTGTAAAGTAAAAACATCCACTGTTACCTGTTCCCCTACACTCAGAAACATGTTTAGTGGATAAGGAAGCTCATTTTAAAATTGTTTATAATAAGCATCATAGATTGGCTACAAGCAGTAGCAGCTCACAGGTAGAATTCTTGCCTTCCCTGAAGGAGACTGTTTTAGTCAGCTAGTGCTGTTGTAACAGAAATAGCACAGAGTGGATGGCTTTAACAAAGAAAAGTTTATTCTTACACAGTCCTGTAGGCTACGAGACCAAATTCAGGATGTCCACTCCAGGGGAAGGCTTTCCCCCTTGTCGGCTCAGGAGGAAAGTCCAGTATTGCACCAGTCTTTGTCCAGGGAGCGTCTTGGTGCAGGAACCTCAGGTCTGAAGGATGGTGTCTTCTCCTGGTGCTGCTTGCTTGATGGTGTGAGGTTCTTGATTCTCAGCCTGCTTCTCTCTTCTTTTATCTCTTGTAGGATGAAAGGATAAAGGGTGGGGCAAGCCATACTGCAAGGAAACTCCCTTTACAGTCGAGCAGGGAGGTGATCTTATAAAGGGATTTCCAGTCCCACCCTAATTCTTTAATGTACAGCACAGCAAAATCACAAAACAAAAGACAATCGTAGAATACGGGGAATCATGGCCCAGCCACATGGCTACACATATTTTGGGGGAACACAATTGAATCCATGGCAGAGACTGAGTTCAGTTCACAACCAAGGCAGCTCATGTGCGGCCACCACGTGCCTGTTGGTGGAGGCTTCCACCAGTTGTGATGCTTACCAACTTTCCACAGAACTTCCAGACTAAGACGAACTAAGAAGAAAGGCCTGGTGGTCTACTTCCAAGAACCAATCAGTGAAATTCCTATGGATTGGAATGTTCCAACTCTCCACCAATCATGGGGATGGCACAGGACCAGGCAGCACTTAGTTCCTGTGAGCATGACGTCACCATGAAGACAATTAACAATTAACAGCATGGATTCAGCACCCACTAGTGGTTAAGTCGGAAACCCCTGTGGCATAGTGGGTAACTACTGTCTGGTTGGCAGTTCAAATCCACCAAGCACTCTTTGGAAACCCTATAGAGCAGTTCTACTCTGTCCTATAGGGTCACCATGAATTAGAATTGACTGGACAGCAGTGGGCTTGTTTGTTTGTTTGTTTGTTTCCAGTGGTTAAGTGATATAGCTGATAACCAAAAAGCTGGCAGTTCAAATCTACCAGATGCTCCTTGGAAACTCTATGGGGCAGTTCTACTCTGTCCTATAGGGTATCTATAAGTCAGAATTGACTCAATGGCAGTGGGTTTCTGGTTTTGGTCATATGCTAGGGTTGAAAACCCTGGTGATACAGCAGTTGAGTGCTGTGGCTACTAACAAAGGTTGGCAGTTCAAACACACCAGGTGGCCCTTGGAAACTCCATGGAACAGTTCTACTCTATTTTATAGGATCGCTATGACTTGGAATAGACTCAGTGGCAAGTGGTTTGGTATGGTATATGCCTGGATGATACTAAGCATGAATTTAATCTTAATTTTCTCATTGTCTCAATTAAACAAGTACAAGGTGTCTCCATCTTACTGATGAGAAGCTGAGGCTTAGAGGAGCTAATTAGCTTGCTCTAAGTCCAGGTCACAAAACTAGTAAGAATCAGAGCCCAGATGTGATGAAGTAGTGAATTTTATTAAATTCCTTGAGGTTTCTAATTCTATAATTGATGACTTACAGCTGTTCTTCAAAATCATTCATATTCATTTGTTCACTTAGATATCCTGTTAGCTGTACTTTTCTTTAGACTTATTTCCAGAGAATTGAGTTGATTCCTGTTGAAGAGTCTAGTTTGATCTATTTATAGTTCCTCTGTGTTATTGTCATTTTCTCCTTGACTCCTACTGTCTTTGTAAAAAGTAGTCTTCTCTAACCAATCCTGTTATCTACCCAGGAAGACTGCAAGCAAACAAATTCTACATCAGCTATGAGATTAGCAACCTGTTCCAGCATAAGGATGAGTTACAAGACAAGGATACAAGTATAAGTTTACAGAGCAAACAGATTGTTCTCTTCAGCCCTGAACAGGTGTTATTGAGTGTGGTCTCACATGAGGCAAACTTGTAGTGTCTGAAGAATACAGTCTCTTGGAGAAAGACTACATGTGTGTGCATCCCAATTCCAACACTTTACTGCCTCTATTTCTGTATCTATGAAATAGGTAACCCATTTCATGGATAAGATTAAATGAGTTAATAATATACAAATTCCTAGAGTAGCAAGCAGAACAGAGTAAGCACTACAAAACCCCAAACCAAGCCCACCACCTTTGAGTAGTTTCTGACTTAGAGCAAGCCCTTATACAACAGAACAAAACATAGCTAAGTCCTGCTCCCCCATCACAATCATTTTTAAGCTTGAACCATTGTTGAAGCTACTGAGCCAGTCCATCCTGTTGAGGGTCCTCCTCTTTTTGCTGACCCTCTGCTTGACCAAGCTTGATGTCCCTCCACCTGATAACAGGTGCAAAGTATTTAAGACAAAGTCTTACCAACTTTGCTTCTAATCCATATTCTGGATGAGACATAGTCATTCATTCTTATGGCAATCTACTGTATGTTCAATATTTTTTAAAGATATCAGTTCTTCAGTCTTCCTAACTCATTGTTTAGTTTTCACAGGCATATGATACCATTGAAAATGCCATGGCTTGGGTTAGGTGCATTTTAGTCCTCAAACTGACACTTTTGCTTCTAGCAGTTTAAAGAGGTCTTTTGCAGCAAATTTGCCTAAGACAATATATCATTTGATTTCTTGACTGTTGTTTCCATGGGCATCAATTGTGGATCCAAGTCAAACAAAATCCTTGACAACTTCAAGGACTTAAACTTCAAGGATTTCCCTTTCTAGCTCAAAGGAAGGGTCTGACACTTTTAGGAGCCCTGGTGTTACACTAGTTTATTACTAGTCTGCTAATCAGAAAGGTTGGCAATTGGAAAGCACCAGCTGCTCCATGGCCGAAAGTTGTGGCAGTCTGGTTCCTTTAACCTTACAGCCTTAGAAACTCTCTAGGGTCACTAGGAGTTGGAATTGACTCTACTGCAAAAAACAAGCATTAGGGAATTAAAATTATCTAGTATTTTCTATTATTATTATTGCTACTTACTTCCTTACCCTTCCCCACTGGCACAGATAATAACAGAACATACCAGATTTCAGGTAACTGCTTACAGTTCAACATGTACTATGTTCAAGGTTATTTGTTTCATTTTATTAAGATGACTACTGAAATAGCCTACTCACTCAACATCAAAATGTCCACTAAGGACTCCTGGTCAGCTCACCCTCACAGAGCATCACGTCACAGCCTGTCTTGGTAAAAACATGCTTTTAGACTGTTTCCAAGACAAATAGTTATAGGTTAAGAGCTCAGGATCATATTGTACTAAATTCTAACCCCTACGTGTTTTTAATTTCTGTATGGTTTCTCACTTTAGTTGTCCTTTCTTTTATAGGATACAGGTGACAATTTTATTTCAAATCAAAGTAAAACAAAGTTGTGACTGTCCTGGCTTGTGGTCGATTCTCTAAATGGTAGTTATTGTTCTCATTACTGTTACCTTCATCACCAAAAGACAAAACAAATAGGTGTTGTCAATTCTAATTCATGCCAGAGTAGAACAGTGCTCTATAGGGTTTTCAGTAGCTGAGTTTTCAGAAGTAGATGGCCACCCCTTTCTTCTGAGGCATCTCTGTGTGGACTCAAACCTCCAACCATTTGGTTAGCAGCCAAGCACTTTAACCATTTGTACCATTCAGAGCTCCAAGAAACTAATACATCTTCCAACCTCACTTTTACAATGCTTTCTTACACTTAGATTTAAAAAAATATTACTCGCACTTTGATTTTAACTTATTAATTGACCTTCTTTTCTCTATTTCACCTAAATAGAGAAATCCAAAGAACAGTTTAGGATCGAGTCTGTACCCTGAGGGGCTTACAGTACAGAAAAAAAGAGGAAGGTAAAACATGAAGATAATCTCACAAGGGTGAAAATTTAATGATGAACTATTACAAACGTCAGGGCAAGTGTGAAAGATCACTCAATGTCCTTTCAGTGGAATACTGGAAGTTATTCAACTCTGTAAAAATCTGTTTTATTCACTTTGACTCAGATATTCTATAATTCTGTAGGAATTAAAGTTAGCCTGTAGAAAAGTGATGGTGACACAGATGTTCCTGTTTAGAGCAATGCAAATGAATTTGTCTCACAGATATTTGTCCAAAAGATTTTATCTATCTTTAAGTCTAATTCTTATTTGAAATAATTGTAACATCTAACTGGATTCTTTTTTTAATGAGATAAATATCTGACAAGTATTTTACATTTGTATGAATCATAATTTTGAGAAAAGCCATCTATTAATGCAAGCAAATAATAGGAAAATTCATAGTAAAAAAGAAAAAAATCTATGCAGTGTCATCGTTAAGGTTGTGTGTTGAATGTTTTCTGAATATTCTCACCACCCATTTTGTCTTCTACACCTATACCTAGACTGAAGTCCCAGCAAGACCCAAAAGATGAAGTACAAGGTGTAACCCAAGAGGAGGTACGCCATACCTCAAAAGAACTGCTTGACTTTTCTAATACATACAAACAGAAACCTGGGTGACATGTGTGAAAATGGCTATTAAGGATGTGGGATAATACCGCAAGGAAAATAAAGATGGATCAGTCTGAGTTTATCGATATGGCCTTAGTAAACACAGATTCTTCATTCAGTATTTAACCTCAATAGTTTAGGAAAGAATCTAATAATTTATTTGGCTGGGTCACTAAAGCATGGATTACACGGTAGCCTACACTGAATCAGGTTGAAGTGTCAGACCTGCCTTGGTATATTACAGAAGGTATCCGTAGGCTTAGGTAAATTGACATGTTAGACTGCACTTATCAGGTTAGACACATGGAAGTATACATGGAATACTCAGAGGACACACAATTTACCACGACTTTCAGGAAAAAAGTTGTGAAGAGTATCTCAGAACCCTTGATCATGATTACTGCTGCTATGATTACTGCTTTCTCTGTAAGTCAGATTTGATAGTGGAAACTGCCCTAACTGAACTAAGACACCTAACTACAATAAGGTTGACTGGACTGCATAGTAGTCAGGTAGTAAAGCCCAAGTGCCAGAACTCAATCAACAAGACAAGGTGGGTGTGGCTACTGTTATGGACTCTGTTGAGTTAAAGCAGTAATCAAAATAGTCTGACTCATACTGATTGACAGAGTTGGCTGTTTAGTCATGATGAACTCAGGAGTGAAATAGATGGGAAAACTATTGAATATTTACTTGATCTTTACAAGTGGAAGAATTCTAGGTCAAGTGAACAGCAGTCCAACTCAAATTACCAGAATAGAGAATCATGGCCTTTCGATCAATTCTCAGATTTGAGCAAGTTTAAAGTTCTACAACCCCTTGAATGAAGAGGAGGGTGGGTCCTCTTGAGACCGGACCCATTGCACAGCCTTCCCCAAAGGCATATGCAACCTTTTACAAAAATGACTGATCATTGGAAAACCAGAAATAATCAGACTTTTCAGATGTTACTGGATATTGATTCTGAAATTACACTAATTCCAAAACATCGCTACGGGCTACCAGTCAGAGTAAGGGCACATGGAAGTCAGATTATTAATGGAGTCTTACCTCAGGTCTGTTTCATGGTAGGTCCAGAAAGTCCCCAAACTCACCCTGTAGTGATTTATCGAAGTCCAGAATGCCTAATTGGAACAGACACATTCGTCAACTGGCAGAACCCCACACTGGATCTCTAACAAGTAGAGTAAGAACTATTAGGGTAGGAAAAGCCAAGTGGAAGCAATTACTGCCCCTACCAAGGAAAATAGTAAAGCAGAAGTACTGCTTTCCTGGAGGGATTGTAGAGATTACTGCCAACATCAAGGAACTGAAGGATACAGTGGTGGTAATTCCCACTATGTCTCCATTAAGTTCACCTATTCGACTCATGCAAAGAAAGAAAGAAAACAGATGGGTCATGGAAAACGACAGCAGACTGTAGAAAAATTAACCAAAAGGTTACTCCAAATACAACTGCTCTTCCAGGTGTGGTTGGATGACTGAGCAAAATAATGCATCCTCTGGTACCTGATATGTGGATACAGATCCAGCCAATACCTTTTTCTTCATTACCTGTTTCAAAGAACTACCAGAAGCTGTTTGCATCCAGCTAGCAAGACCAGCAATAGACTCTCAATGTCATACCTCAGAGCTATATTAAGTCTCCAGACCTATGTCATGATTTAGTCTTACAGAACGCCTGACCTACCATCATGGTATCCCACACAGCATCGCTTCAGATCAAGATACTCATTTCACAGCAAACAAACTGTGACAATGGGCCCATGGTCATGGAATTCCTGGTCTCCTGTGTCTTCCATCATCCTGAAGCAGCTGGTTTGACAGAAACATGGAATGGCCTTTTAAAGATATAATATTGGCAACAGCTAGGTAGCAATACCTTACAGGATTGGGGCAATGTTCTCCAGGAGACTGTAAATGCTATAAACCAGCATCCAGTATGTATGATGTTGCTTCTCCAATAACCAGAATGCATGGATCCAAAAATCAAGAAGTAGGAATGGGAGTGGCACCACTCACTACTATCTCTAGTAACCTACTCATAAAATTTTTGCTTCCTGTCCTTGCTACCATATTCTCTACAAGTCTAGCAGTCTCAGTTCCAAAGGGAGGAATGCTCCCACCTGGAGACACGACATTGATTTCACTGAAATGGAAGCTAAGAATGCCACCAGGCTCCTTTGGGCTCTTTATACCTCTGGATCAACAGCCTAAGTGAATTACAATATTACCTGGTGTGAATGATCTGATTACCAAGAGGAAATCAGGTCACTATTACATAATGAAGGTAAAGAAGACTATGTCTGGAATAAAAGAAATCCCTTACAGTATCTCCTGGTCCTACCACTCTCTGTAACTAAAGTCAATGGAAAACTACAGCAACTCAATTCCAACATGCACTAATTACCCAAACCCTTCATGAATGAAGGCTTGGGTTACCCCATCAAGCAAAAAAACACAGGTAGCTAAGATGCTTGCTGAAAGCAAAGGAAGTACAGAATGAGTAGTGTAATATGATAGTTTTAAATACCATATGACCACATGGCCAGTTGCAGAAACAAGAGCTGTATTTGTTATGAATATTTCTGCTTTATATGTGTGCAACAAATATTTTTGATCTCTTGGGTTAGAAAATACAAGATTAATCAGGTCTAGTGAGTATTTAGTTGTTTATGTATTAGCTGTCTCATGTTAGGCACACACATGACTTTGGAATTGCCCTTATTCAGAGATTATGTATGATTTAAGGAGATGTGTATAGATTCTAGTTGACAAAGTGCAGACAGTGATGGTTAAGGTTGTATGTCAACTTGACTTGGACATGATTCTCAGTAGTTTAGCAATTTTGATGTAGCTTGGCACTGGCACAAGACGTGGTCACTTTTGTGATGAGATTTGACATAATGTGATCACTTCCTTGATGGGATCTGCTGTGAGGTGCCATGAGTTGAAAGGGAATTTCCTTAGGGATGTGGCCTACATCCAGTATAGGCAGACTTTCTGGAAAGGAGCTGGATCCTGCAGCTGGTTCCTGTTCATCTTGAGACTTGAGCTAGCAGCTGACTTCCATTTTGTCTGCTGATCTTGGGTTTCTTTGATCTCTGCAGCCTGTGAGCCAGAGCCCTACTATCTGATTTGCTGATCTTAGATTCACCAGCCCTTGTGGCTGTATGTATCAGAAGCCTCTATTCTGACACATGGACTTGGGACATTCCAGCCTGTACAATCTTATGAGCCATTTCCTTGGTATAAATCTCTGTATATATAAATTTATTTATATACTTTACTGATTTTGTTTCTGCAGAAAGCCCAGCCTAAGACAGCAAGAGAAATAGCATGCATAAAGATTCATGAATGTGAAATAGCATTTAGTCAGTTAGCAGTAAGTCAGATACAAAAAAAAATAAAAATAAAAATAAACTTAACATTCTATTCTAAATGTCAGGAGTTTGACAGATAAGTGGAAGACAAACAAATATGATCTGATGTAAGTAGAAGAACTTTGAAAATGGTCAGGATGCTGGGGTAACACAGAAAAAGAGCATCCCATTTAGAAAGGGAATCTCGCAAACGCTTTTTGAGGTAGTTACAGGTTGGGACGAATCACAAAAAATGAATAGAAATTATCTAGATGTAAAAGGAGAAACAGGCATCTGAAGTGGAAAAGAAAAGGTATGTGGAGGCATTTGTGACTTATTTGGTAGAACGAAAATATTTGGCGTTAGTGAATGCCAAATGCTGGTCCTTGACAAAGCTATCAACAACTAGCATCAAATTGTTAAATATAATTACTGCACCCCTTAAGTTATACGCATAACACCATAGACGAGGATCATGCACAATGCACTGGCCAAAAGAATGTCTCACTGAGAGACAAACATCTGGCTATCATGCGTATTATCTAAACATTACTCACTAAACCCCTAACTCTACATTCAGTCAACTCTCCTTCTCTCTGTTCTTTCCCCAACCCCTGCCTCCTTCCCCTTTCTTCATCTGATTTTTCCATCCCCTTTCCTCCCTCCCTTCCCTTCCTGTGCTCTCACTCCCTTCCTCTCTTCTCTCAGTTTTCCAGTTTCATGAGGAATATACACTGTGTTAGGTCACCTCTATATGGTGATTCAAAAACAAGAAAAACTGCCTGTCAATTCATAGCTACCCTAGAGGACAAAACAGAACTGCCCCTTAGAGTTTCCAAGGAGCACCTGGTAGATTTGAACTGTCCACCTTTTTGTTAGCAGCCATGGTACTTAATCACTACGGCACCAGGGTTTTCACAGGGTGATTAAAACCTTCAAAATGAGATAAATTACAAGTAAGACCTTCTCTTGACAATATTGACTGCTTCTTATAGTATTAGTTCAATATATCGTCATTATAAAAGTCATTGTATCTTTACTCTGTCTTAAAAAAAAAAACAGTAAAAACTCCTTTCCCCCAGTAATGAAATAGACAAAGAAAAAAGACAGGTATAAGAATAAAAGAAATTTCTGTTCTATCATTGTATTCTCTGATTTTTTAAAATAAGGCTAAAGTTTTTCAACCTAAAAAATTATAATTTTCTGTATTAGTTTTACTCATTTTGTATGTTTATTAAAATACTCATCCTTCTGTGGAACATTGGTTGTAGCTACTTAAGACATTTTTGGTGAGATTTCATTTTTTTCTGGCAAAATTGTAAGTTCGAAAATCTATATCAGCATACCAGTTTTTAAAGTTTGTTAATAAAATCTATAAATTAGGGAACAATTAGACATGATAATATTCAAGAGGTCTTCAAATAAAATCAAATAGTTAAATCATAGCCAGGAATATGACCCAAATTATTTGGCTTCTGGTCCAGTACTCTTTCTACTACTAAAAATGCTCAGGAAATTTGTAGTGTATCTTCTACATCTCATAAAGCATTCATAATACAAGCAATGTCGGTTCTAGTACTGAGAGATTATAGTTGGAGAAGCAATCTAGCAGGGTACTAAAGTGACATTCAAATTTTTAATCATAACATTCACATTTAACCTGGAGATAACATTATATTCTCTGGAATAGAGAAACTAAAAGATAATTTAGGTGATTATGCAATCCCATTTCAAGAACTCAAATATAACATGTCCAAATTATCCTTCTGCACTGAATAGCAATAAAACAAGTGAGCTATGTTTTCTGTAAACAGAGTAGTTTGCTCCCATTTTTAGAGTTTTCAAAACCTGACCCTCATATTTCATGAGAGTGAAAAGCATTATGGTTACCCTTCACAGGTGAAATATTATGTATTTGTAATAACTCACAAGCCAGCCACCAACAAAACAATAGAAAATAACAAAAGTAGTAAGAATTTTTTGACCCAGAGAATTTAGATGAAAAACACAGATGGACCTTGAAAGTATGAATTCTGCAACCATTTTAATGATAATTCAACTATATATATATATATACACACACATATATACACTGACATGCTGAAATTACAGATTTTATTTGAATATCTGAAGTAACAGCTTGATAACTACATGAACTGATTTGGGATTTTTTTTTCATTTAAATATTTGCAAATCCCAACAAGGGAGGGAAATTGTACTGTTCCAAGATCTAACAGATGAGGTTATTTGATAGTCCAACTTAAACACCATTAATTCAATGAATGAATTAAACAAAGCCTCCATTAAACTAGAACACATGAAATCTCACAATATTCCAAAATGATCTATTTTTAAATTTTAATGTTTTTAGTTACATACAGCACATTAATATGAAATAGCAAACAATTTTCCAAGCGATATTATAGTAAAAAGAGAAAAGTGCAAAACAACATGTATAATATGTTACTTTTGTAGAAGAAAGGAAAAATAAAAGAATGCACATTTAACTGCCTACCTTTACAAAAAGAAGCACTTGAAAGATAAATCAGAAAACATTAAATCTCATTACTTACCCACATGCCTTGTCAGTTTGTTGTATTGTAGGGGTTTGCATGTTGTTGTGATGCTGGAAGCTATGTTACCGGTATTCAAATATAGTAGTGTCACTCACGGCACACAGACTTTAGCCGAGCTTCCAGGCAGAGACAGACTACAAAGAAGGACCTTATGGTCTACCTCTGACAAAAGTTAATCAGGGAAAGCCTTACGAACTGCAGCAGAATGTTGCCTAATACAGCACCAGAAAATAAATTCCTCAGATTAGAAGGCACTCAAAATATGAATGAAGAGCTGCCTCCTCAAAGTACAGTAAACCTTAATGACATGGATGGAGTCAAGCTTTTGGAATCTTCATTTCCTGATGTGACAAGACTCAAAATGAAAAGAAACAGCTACAAACATCCATTAATAAGAGGACTGTGGGATGTAAGAAGTATGAATCTAAAAAAATTGGAAACTGTCAGAAATGAAATGAAGCACATAAATATCAACATTGTAGGCATGACCCAGCTAAAACAGGCTGGTATTGGCCATTTTGAATCAGAAAATCATACAGTCTGCTATGCCAGGAATGAGAGCTTAAAGAAGAATGAGGTCACATTCATCATCAAAAAGAACATTTCAAGCTCTATCCTGAACTACAGTGCTGTCAGTGATAGGATAATATCCATACACCCACAAGGAAGACCACTTAAAATGATCATCATTGAAATTTACACACCAATCACTAAGGCTAAAAAGTGAAGACACTGAAGTTTTTTTACCAAGTCCTACAGCCTGACATTGATCAAACGTGTCATCAAGATACACTGATAATTACTGGTGAATAGAATGTGAAAGTTGACAACAAAGAAGATGGATGGGTAGGTGGAAAATATGACCTTGGTAATAGAAACAATGCCAGAGATCATATGATAGAATTTTACAAGAACAACAACTTCTTCTTAACAAGTACTTATTTCAACAACATAAATGGCCACTATACGCATGGACCTCACCAGATAGAATGTACAGGAGTCAAAGCAACTACATCTGTAGAAAGAGATGACAGGAAAGCTCAATATCATCAGTCAGAGCAAGACCCATTGCCGACAGCAGAAAAGACCATAAATTCTCAAATGCAAGTTCAAGTTGAAACTGAAGAAAACTGGAACAAGTCAATAAGAGCCAAAGTATGAATTTGCATATATCCCACCTGAATTTAGAGACCATCTGAAGAATAGAATTGAGGTGCTTAACAATAATGCTCAAAGACAAGGTTAGTTGCAAAAGGATATTATACACAAAGAAAGCAAAAAGTCATTAAAAAGACAAGTTAAAAAGAAAAGACCAAATGGATGTCAGAGGAGACTCTAAAACTTGCTCTTAAACATTGAGAAAATAAAGCAAAAAATAGAATGGTAAAGTAAAAGAGCCAAACAAGATTTCAAAGGGCAGATTGAGAAAACAAATTATTATCAAAGTATTATGATGATGAGTGCAAAGAGCTGGAGATAGAATCCAAAAGGGAAAACACACTAGCCATTTCTCAAGATGAAAGAACTGGAGAAAAAATTCAATCATCAAGATGATTAATAACGAAGAATTGTAGGGAGAAAACATAAACAATGTAGGAAAATCAAAAGAAGGTAGAAGGAATACATATAGCTACTATACCAAAAAGAACTGGTCAACATTCAACCATTTCGAGAGCTAGCATGTAATGAGAAACCAATGGTACTCAGAGAAGTAGTCCAAGCTGCACTGAAAGCACTGAAGAAAAATAAGGCTCCAGGTATTGACATAGCGTAACTGAGTTTTTCGCCAAAAGCATGTAGCACTCTTTTGCCAAGAAATTTGGAAGACAGCTACCTGGCCAACTGGTTTGAAGAGACCATATTTATGCCTATTCCCTAGAAAAGTGATCCATCTGAATGCATAAATTATGGAACAATATGACTAATATCATACATAAATAAAATTTTGCAGAAGATCATTTAAAAGTGGCTGCAGCAATATATTGATTTGCTGTCAGATAAGTGCCATCAAGTCAGTTCCAGCCCACAGTGGCCCCATGCACAACAGAATGACAGACCGCCAGGTTTCGTGCCATCCTTACACTCACTGTTACGCTTGAGCTCATTGTTGCAGCTACAGGGTCAGTCCATGTCCTTGAGAATCTTTCTCTTTTTCACTGACCCTCTGCCAAGCATACAATGTTTCACTGCTATTCGTGAGGTTTTTCCTGGCTAATTCATTTCAGGAGTAAATTGCTGGGTTCTTCTTTCTAGTCTCTCTTAGTCTGGAAACTCACGTAAAACCTGTCCATTATGAGGGACCTTCTAGGTATTTCAGTACTGATAACAGAGCTCCCAGCATCACAACAATGCACAAACTCCCACATAATGGCAAACTGAGATACACGGGGATGCAACAGCACATCAACAGGAAACTGCCAGAAATTCAAGCTTGATTCAGGAAAGGGCGTGGAACCAGAGATATCATAGCTAACATCACATGGATTCTGGCTGAAAGCAGAAAATACCAAAAGATGATTATGCATGCTTTATTGACTACTCAAAGGTATTCAGCTATGTGAATCATAATAAGTTACAGATAGCATAATGAAGAACGAGAATTTCAGAACACTTAATTGTGTTCATAAGGAATTTGTACATAGATCAAGAGGCAGCTGTTCAAACAGAACAAGGGGATACTGCATGGTTTTAAGTCAGGAAAACTGTGTGTCAGGTTTGTACCCTTTCACCATACTCATTTAATCTGTATTCTCAACAAATAATTCAAGAAGATTGCCTACATGAAGAAGAATGAGGCATTAGGATTACAGGAAGACACATTAACAACCTGCATGATACAAATGGTGTAACTTTGACTGCTGAAAATAAGAAGGGCTTGAAGAACTCACTGATCGTGTCTTCAGTGTGGCCTACACTTTAACATAAAGAAAACAAAAATCCTCACAACTAGACCAGTGAGCAAAATCAAGATAAAGGAAGAAAAGACTGAAGTTATCAAGGGCTTCATTTTGCTTGGATGCACTTTCAATGCCAATGGAAGCAGCAGCCAAGAAAACAAAAGACACATTACACTGGCCAAATCTGTTGGAAAACACCTTTAAAGTGTTCAAAAGCAAAGATGTTACCTTGAATACCAAGGTGAGCCTGACCCAAGCCATATTTTCAATTGTTTCATATGCATGCA
The DNA here is from genome assembly GCA_028571685.1 of Heterohyrax brucei. Lineage (NCBI taxonomy): Eukaryota > Metazoa > Chordata > Mammalia > Hyracoidea > Procaviidae > Heterohyrax > Heterohyrax brucei. Next base: position 82,284,352 of record CM053144.1, read on the forward strand.
AAGGTCAGATTATGAACAAGGAAGAGTAAAGAAGAATTGACACTTTCGAATTGTGGTTTTGGCAAAAAATATTGAATATACCATGCGCTGCCAAAAGAGCAAATCTGTCTTGGAAGAAGTTCAACCAGAATGCTTCTTAGAAGCAAGGCTGGTGAGGTTATGTCTCACGTTAACAGGAGGCATCAGTCCCTGGAGAAGGACATCATGCTGGGTAAACTACAGCGTCAGTGATAAAGAGGAAGAATCTCAGTGCGATTCTTCATTTTTCATTCCTCAGTAGTTGCAACAACAGGCTCAAGTATAAGACCAATTAAAACAATGGCACAGGGTTGGACCGTGTTTTTTTCTGTTGTACACTGAATGACCATGGATGACAGCACCTAACGATAATCTACAAAGGATACATGAGAAGGGGGATAGAAGGTGTCTTAGGCTAGGTACTCTAGGTAAGCAAAACCAGTAATGCATATAAATATGTACAGAAAAGACTTATATAAAGAAAACAGCTCACACAACTGCAGAGGCTGAAATATCCCAAGTCCTGGGTCAGAGTGCAAACCTCAAGCAGCCTCAGAAGCTGTCGAGCCCCAGCTGGGCGGGTCAAAGACTGGAGTTCCTGCTCACAGGCTGTGCAGGTGGGAGGACCCCAAGATGGCAGGGAGGCTGCAAGATCCCAAGAGACTGCAAGCTTTCTGCTGATACATAGAACTGCAGGAGCTGACAAACCCAGGATTGGCAAGTCAAGGAACAGGACTTTATTAACAGGCTGTGAGGGTCCATGAATCCCGAGAGCTGCTAGTTCAAGTCCCTAGAATGAGAGGTAAAAAAACAAGACAGTAGGAGCTGCTGGCAATGTGACTAGACAGGAAGTAGATGGTGGAAGGCGGGGAGATGAGGGCTCTAGGTTAGTGGGGAGCCATCACAGACCCCAATGCTGCCATGTTATACAGCTGCTAAAACATTGGTCCAGCCAAGTTTACAGTCTTAACCATCACTGTTTACAAACAGGAGTGAACAAAACCAAACCTACTGCCAGGCTTGACTAGACTGTGACTCATAGCGACCTCACAAACAGAGTAGAACTGCCCCACAGACTTCCCAAGGACAGCCTGGTGGAGTTCAATTGCTGGCCTTCTGGTTAGCAGCTGTAGCACTTACCCTATGTCACCAGGGTTTCAAATGGGAGTGACACTTCTTTACAAATGCTTTCTACTAACAATCTGAACATTTTTAGGAGTATGGTCATCTTTCACATGTTACATAAAATAATCAAATTAACAAAATTGGCAAATAGGAACAAGATACTGAAACTGAAATAAATAGACCCAGCTATGAATGACACAACACAGAGAAGGGATAACATCTAATCTAAGCACCCTCAGTCTTCCACAAGGAAACAGGATAATAACTTAATCTTCAAGTGTCTGCACAGATTACTTATTAGATGCAAAGGAAAGGGGAAAAAAAAAGATCACTGTACACTTGAGAACATGGCCTCTGGGCTCACTCCTAGCCCAGGGCACAGAGCTAAAACTAGCACCAAAGACAACTCTTCAGACAAACATTGGACTGGACCATAAGGCATGAGGCTGTTAGAGCAGCTCTCCAATAGAAAAGAAATGGGAGGGTGGAGAAGACTTGGTTGAACGATTATGGGAAGTACAGAGTGGAAAGAAATATGCTGTCTCACAGTTGGGAGACCAGCTAGAGTTGCATAGAGGTGTGCGTACAAAGTTTTATATGGCAAACTGACCTTGGATTGTAAACTTTCATTTAATGACAATAATTTTTCTTAAAATCACTATGCAACTGAGGAATCTGACAACATCTTGACCAGATGATTAAAACAAGTATCACTAATAGACAGAGCATGCCTGTAGATGTCCTGAGAAAGATACAACATTTTGTAATATTTTCACTGAGTCAATTCATGAGGAAACATTAGTCTACCCAAAACATGAAATGTTCTATTCAATTTTACAAGACAAAATAGTTCAGATAAAAGGAGACCAAAGAGCAATGACAACTAAATTCATTTCATGATCTATGATTCAATTCCATGCTGGAGGGAAAAAAGAATTATAAGTGACAATTTGGGGTCAGCTGATAAAGTGGGAATATGAACAGTAGGTTAGGAAAAAGTATCAATGTGAAATTTATTGATGATGGCAGTGATTTTGTTATAAAAGAGAATTCTTTGTACTTGAGAAATACACACTAAAGTATCTGTGATGTACAAGTTTACTGTAAAAGACCCAGAAAAAAGTATATAAAACACACACACACACACACACACACACACACACACACACACACACACACGAGGTCTGACAATTAAGTCTACGAACTTAATTGTTCTAAGTGCTACATACTGCCTTACTGACTGTCACTATGGTCACTTTTGAAGCACTCCCCTTAAGAAGTTATGCACTGACACCAGCACCTAGCCCACCCTTCCAAGCAGTTTTGAAACTCCTTCTGGAACAACCATTGCACATGGTAGCACGGTGGCAAGTTTGTGAACTTAATTGGATAGTTGTCCGTGAGGGAGTTTTTAGTCAATAAACAAATAACTGTATCGGAGCACCCTTCTTCCGCACCTAATCTGACCCCCAGTGATTTTTTTCTTTAGCCAAAGATAAAGAAAACATTGAAAAGACAATGTTCTGATGACCTTCAGGACATCAAGGGTAACATAACAAGAGCTCTGATGGCCATTCCAGAAAAAGTGTTCCGAAATTCCTTTGTAGGGTGGACTAGTTAGTCACCAGCGGCAGTGCATAGCTTCCCAAGGGCAGTACTTCAAAGGTGACCACAGTGATATTCAGCAGTGAAGTATGTATCACTGTTTCTAGGAACAGAGAGACAATGAACAAGTCCTAACAGGACAATGGTTAAGTGTTCAGTTGCTAATCAGGAGATCAGTGATTCAAATCCACCCCACAGCTTCTTGGGAAAAAGACCTGGCCATTTGCTACTCTTAAGATCTGAGCTACAAAACTCTAGAGGGAAGTTGTACTCTGTCACATTGAGTTGCTATCAGTCAAAATTGACTCAAAAGTCCCTAACAATAACATACACACACATATTCAAGTATGTGTAAATATATGAGTGTACAAAAGAAGACTAAGTAGAGTCCCCAGCAGAAGATGCATCTTCCCACTAAGACTGTCATAGTTACTACTGCTGTTAAACGTGTAAGTTTTCAGCATCAAAGAAAATGCTGAGTGAAAATATATTATCTCTCAAGGACAGCTAGCCACTTGATTACGGATTAATTACATTAGACATTTTCCTTCATAGAGGACATAATGCTTTGTGTTTCATAGAACTGGTACCTACTATAGATGTGGATTTGTCTGCCTTAGCCTCAGTGCCTCCACCCACCCCCTTAATCAAAGACTTAGTGAATGAGTAATCAAAATTGCCTCAGACGTAGATACTTATTTTTGGGAAAAAAAGGAAGTGAATTGACTCATGACCACGGGATCCACTGGTCTTATCGTACACTTCATCACTCAAAAGCAACCAGTAACCGAGAGCAGGAGGTGGGTCTGTTAAAGGCCCAGCTACAGCACGAGTTTAGAGACAGCACACCGTGGGGCTGGGCAAGTCTTCCCAGACGTGCTGGACCAAGAGCTAATGCTAGGTGATGGGTTCTCACACACTAAAATACATCAGTCTCTGGATTAAGGGGTAAAAAAGGATTGGTTCTGCACGCCATCATTCCCACTGATGCATTGGTGGAAATTTTGCTTTTCAACCCTAGGTTCTGCTAGATTAGAGGCCTTGATTTCTGAAGGAGGGGGAGTGTAGGGTAGAAGAGGGAAGGAAGGAGGGAAATACTTCTACCGAGATACCAAATAAGATTTCTGCTTGAAGCTGTGTGCAATTAGTCTTTGGTAACTTGAGACTCTTCACCCCAGTAGATCACCAAAAAACAAAATTACTATGTTGACAGGAATGATTAACCCTGATTACCATGAGGAGATGAGTGGCTGCTAAATAATGGGGCAAAGATGAATACTTTTGGACCCACTAAATTCACAGCATCATTTCCTGGTGCCTCTATGTGAAGTTATTATAACGAACAAACTGTTATTGTAATCATCACCACTCAACCGGGCAAAAGGAAGCAAGGGCTTAGCACTCTCGGGAATAAGGATTGGGGAGCTGTGCTAATAAACTGAAGGCAAACTGTGAACAGTAGAGGGCCTCTTGGGCATGCTGGCCAAAAGTGAGGGCATTTTAGAATGGGAGGCAGTGGAGGAACATGATTATATCCGTCACAGCCCTGGGAGCAGCTGTAGCACTATATTAAGTCCTGGCTGAGGTTGCATTTGACCATTATTTTAAAAGGACTCCAAACCTGGAATGGATTCATGAGAAGGCACGGCAGATCTCAGTGAAGCAAAGAGTGGACTATATCAGACACCTCTTCCAAGTGTCTCTTAAAACCTTCTGACACTCATTTCTCACTGCAGCACTGCTACAAAAAAAGACTTTAAAGGGAATGGGAACTAGTGGATAAATGCTTTCTCCTTTCATCCTCTGGGTAGACAGTTCTGCAGTATATTTCATGCGGATTCCTAGGAGGTTCCAGCAAGCTCCAGTTCCAGGCACTCAAACTGGAGGCCAAATTGACAATGTCTCCTTATATCAAATTTCTCTCTTTCCTGTTTGACTTCCTAAAACTCACGTTCTTTCTTTGTTTTTAGTATCACTTCCCAAATAATCAAATGCCTTTGTCTGATACTCCACTAAGTCCCCCAGGAAACTAGATAGATTGCATAACTTATATGAACTTTTGTTTCACCGTAGTTACATGTGGGATATTATTTACACAACGGAAAATTTGAAGATTAATAGAACAAATGTACATAGAGCATTTACCACAGAATCTGGTTTAAGCACTCACTCAGTAAACGGCAGCTGTTATTATTTCTGTCTCATTTTCCGCTACAATGTCCTTTAGATTACCTCTCCTCTGAATGACAGAACATTTACGTGGAATAATAGATGGAAAACCAGAAACAAACTGCTCATTTGATGTTTGTTGCTACTTTGCCCTGGGTCATCTTGACATGACTCTCGATAGTAGGAAAAGCACAAAATGACATTTGTGGCAACAGTGCTCTCAACAGCGCTCAGCAGCTTTCAATAACAACTCAGTGGAGGATGTAAATCAGGGAGGTTGTTAAAAATTGATGAACAGAGTTCATGCAGAGGTGGAAGAGAGTGGAATCCACAGTCACATGAGAAAAACTCGCTTTAGATATAAGGGACTCCTCTAGTCATAAAGATGGCCCAGGACTGGGCGATGTTTCTGTTCTATTATACATATGGTTGGTTGTCGTGAGTCAGAACCTCCTTGATGGCAACCAACAACAACAACAATTGTTAAATGGAAGGAAAAGAAGAAAGGCTAACGAGACGGTGGCTCATTTTTGTATGAGTGCCTGGCAGCTGAATGAATTCAGCTCCTATAAATTCAAGAAGATAACAAGGTAATTTGTTACGCTGGGGAGAGAGAAATGGTAAAGGAGCTCAGAATAGAAAATTCTGGAAAAGTTTAATGTTTAGAAACCGTAGTGGTATAATAGTTAAACGCTACATCTGCTAACCCAAAGGTAGGTAGTTCAAGTCCACCATGCACTCCTTGGAAATTCTATAGAGCAGTTATACTCTGTCCTACAGGGTCCCTATGAGTCAAAATTGACTCAACAGCAGTGAGTAATGCAGAAAGATGACTTGCATCAGATGACTGCAGGAGACTGGAAGATTGGAGACCATAAACTTAAACTAATAGTAAAACATGAGAGTTCTATGTAGATATTAAATAAGCTAGGATAAAGGCAGACGGTGAAGGTATGACAACTTGGTTTCTAATGAAACCTTAATGAGGAGATACAAAAAAAATGTTTAGAAATTTCAAATAGTTTTTACTCTTAAGAATTTGAGGTTTGCATTTGCACTTTGATACAGACTCTTAAATTTCAGAAAATTACATTTTCAAGGAACTAAACTGCATCGCATTAAAATGTAAAATGCTGTTACTTGGGGCAACAGTCCATTTCAACAAATTATGCTTCCTTTAAAGAGACACATGTTTTTTAAATATGGATTTAGACTATAATTTTCCTTACTATCACTGCGTTTTCTTGAGGGCAAAGTTTTTGTTTGTTCAGCCTTTCATTTGAGAATGAGAATACCCATAGCTGTTGAGTCAATTTTTACTGATAGTGACACTATACGACAAAGTAGAACTGCCCCAGAAAGTTTTCAAGGAACACTCGGTAGATTCAAACTGCTGACCTTTTGGTTAGCACAGTAGTTCTTAATCACTGCACTCTCAGCATTTCCACAGCGAGAATAGAGACCCTCGAGACCCTGCGAAACATCAGCAGGCCTGATCTTTATCAATAATAAAACTGGAGGAAGGCTTGCTAAATAACTGAATTCAGCTTTTGCAGTCAATAAAGACAGGACTTTTGATAATCAGTTAAAAGTATTATGCTTGAGCATGAAAAATTTCAATTTATTAGTATTTTAACTATTATTTCATCACGAAGTTAAATTATCTTTTTGGAAACAAAGCAAGACTACACCATTTGAAGTGGAAGTGATACATTTCCTGAAATGAAAAAATGTCATTTATCTCTGTAAATCACTGGTTAGGTGCTGGGCTGCTAACCAAAATGTTGATAGTTCAAACCCACCAACAACGCAGAGGAGAAAAGATCTGACAATCTGTTCCTAGAAGGATTACAGCCTGTAAAACCTTATGGGGCACTTCTACGCTGTCACATGGTATCACATGAATCAGAATTTGTTAAATGGCGTACACAACAGTGATAACAAACTAAGAAAGATTTGACTTTCACATTCTACCAAGATGGAATAACGAAGACCAATTTACCCTCCCTCAAGACAATGGATATCATTGCAAAATTCCAGAGATACACAGCGGGTTCCCCTCCTTAGCTAGGTGTCGATCATCACATGCATTTGAGAAAGGACCCCACAGCTGGGGAGACAACCATGTTAACGCAGTGGAGAAAATAATACTCAGAGCTTATGAAGGGCACAGCATAGTTCTCCATACAACAGTCAGAGTGGAAAAGAACTCATAACTCATAGGATGTTTAATAGAATATTCAAAAGAGTTTTTGCTTCAGTGGTAGGGAAAATTTAGTCTAGATTAAACACTGATCTGGCCCCACCTAAAAAGATTAAAAGCAAAACTCAAAGTGATCAATCTCTTTCCAAGTAATTTGATCTCTCAAAAATATACATACAAATATATACAGTACCCCCCAAATTGAAATTTACAATACAAAAAAAGTACAACTAAAAATTATCAGGCATACAAAGAAACAAAACACAACCCAAAATAAGGAGATAAATCAATCAATTGAAATTTACCGAGAACTGACACAGATGATAGAAATAGTAGATAAAGACATTAAAACACAACTGTATGTCACGTGTTTAAGAAGCTGTCAATAAGTTTGAACATGTGACAAAAAAACACAGAGATCTAAAACTCAAATTGAACTTCTAGATACGAAAACTGCAACGTTTGATATGAAAAATACATCGACAAGGTTAAAAGCATATTAGACATAGCAGAAGATCAGTGAATGTGATAACACAGCAATAACAGCTATCTAGTATGAAACAAAGGTTGAAAAGAAACTAAAAAGCACGAAAGAATGTCAATGACCTGTGAAACAATTTCAAGCATCCATTTGTTGTTATCTTTGAGTGGATTCCAACTCACAGTAACCCTATGTGACAGAATATTACTGTCTCATGTGACATTCTTGGCTGTAATCTCTTTGGAAAGAGACCACCAGTTCCTTCTCTAGGGAGCATCTGAGTGGATTTGAATCTCAACCTCTCAGTTTTTAACCACACCCTAAACATTGCACCTCCAAGGCTCCTTTTAAAGAAACATAACACACATGTAATTGGAGTTGCCATAGAAGGTAGAGGAGAGGATAAAATAATTGAAAGAATATTGGCCTATTTTTTTCAAATTGTGTAAAATTATATTCCAACAGATTCAAGAATCTCGTCAAAGCCAAACACAAGAAAAATGAAAATTACACATTGATGTATCATAATAAAATTGCTTAATAAAACTACTAAAATAAAAAATCTTAAAAGCAGTCAAGCTGGGAGACGGGGTCATAGGGGTGGCCTGGAATGATGTATTTTGAGGAGAACACTGATAAACAGACTTATTATAGAAAAACCATGCAATTTAAGAAACAGTTAAGTAACATCTTTAAATGGAAGACAGTAAAAAAAAGATAAAATCAATCTAAAGAATTCACCAAGCCACTAAAAAGGCAACCTGTAGGCTGGCGAAAACAAATTGGATGCAACAAATCTGATCAGCATCTGTTTTAGTCAGCGGATGGTACTTTAACAGAATTACCACAGAGTGGATGGCTTTAACAAAGGAAGTTTATTCTTACACAACCAGGTAGGCTACAAGTCCAAATTCAGGAAATCCACTCCAGAGGAAGGCTTTCCCTCTTGTCCGCTCTGGAGGAAAGTCCAATATTGCATCAGTCTTTGTCCAGGGATTGTCTTGGTGCAGGAACCTCGGGTCTGAAGGATGGGGTCTTCTCCCAGTGCTGCTTTCTGGATGGTGTGAGGTTTCCAATTCTTTGCCTGCTTCCCATTCCTTTTATGTCTTGCATGATGAAAGGATTAAAGGTGGGGCAAACCATACTCAGTGGAACAGGGAAGTCCTCCTGTGAGGGGATTTACAGTCCTACCCTAATCCTTTAACATACAGCACAGGAAAATCTCCAAGTGGAGGACAATCACAACATATTGGGAATCATGGCCCAGCCACAAGGCTACACATATTTTTGGGGGGACACAATTCAGCCCATGGCAGCATCCATTCTCTAAAATCTACAAAGTACTGCATAAACCCAATAATAAAAAGACAAATAATCTAATTAAAAATGCACAAAGGATATGAACAGGCACTTCACCAAAGAAGATATTCAGGCAGCTAGCAGATAGATGAAAAATGTTCACAATCATTAGCCATTAAAGAAATACAAATCAAAAATACAGTGTGATACCATCTCACCCCAAAAGGCTGGCATTAATCCCAAAACACAAAATAATACATGTTGGAAAGTCTGCAGAGAGACTGGAACACTTACACACTATTGATAGGAATATAAAATGATACAATCATTTTGAAAATTGATTTCACACTTCCTTAAAAGGCTAGAAACAGAACTACCATATGATCCAGTAATCCCACTGCTTGGAATGTATTGTAGAGAAATAAGAGCTGCCACCGTGTAAAGCTTTTTCTTGAGTACTTATACTAGTGGTCTCCCATCAATAGTAGTGACACGTGACTAGAGAATGGAGCACTGTCACTGGAGAATTCACTGGAGCACTATCCGAAATATCAAAAAGATGGAATCACCCTGAGTGCCCATCAAAGAATGAATGGATAAACAATTTGTTGTATATTCACACACTGCAATAGTATTCAGTGTTAAAGAACAGGAATGAATTTGGGTAACATAGTATAGAGGAATCTGGATAGCATTTTGCTGAGTGAAATTAGTCGATTTCAAAGGGCAATTATTGTATGAGGCTGCTATTGTAAGGACTCAAGAAAAGGTTTAAACACAGAAGAAAACATTCTTTGATGGCTACGAGGGGAGGGAGGAAAGGAGAGGGGTAGTTACTAATTAGATAGCAGACCAGAGTTATTTTAGACGAAGGGAAGGACAGCACACAACAGAGAAGTTAACCCAACTGGACTAAAGCAAAAGCTAAGAAATTTCCTAAACACAACAAAACACTTCAAGAGACAGAGTAGTGGGATCAGGGGTCTTGGGACTATGGTTTCAGGGGACATCTAGGTCAATTGGCATAATGAAGTTTATTAAGAAAATGTTCTATGTCCCACTTTGGTGAGTGGCATCTGGGGTCTTAAAAGCTAGGAAGAGGCCATCTAAGAAGTATCAATAGTCCCAACCTACCTGGAACAAATGAGAATGAAGGGTAATTTCATGGGCTGAATTGTGCCCAGCCAAAAAAATGCATGTATCACTTAGGCTGGGCCGTGAGTTCTAGTATTGTTTGATTTTGTTTCCCCTCTGTTGTGAATCTTGCCAACGTGACGTTAATGTGGGTGAACAGGCAGCAGCTGTGTTAGTGAAGTGGGCTTCAGTCTACAAGCTTGGATTATGTTAAGGTAATCACTTAGGATACAAAGGAAAGAGGTGAGCAGAGATAACGGTACCACATACCAGCAAGGAAGCAGTGCCAGGAGCAAAGCGGATACTTTGAACTGGGATCCCTGTACAAAGAAGCTCCTAGTCAGCGGGAGGAGGCCGACTGAAAATGTTTTCCCATGGAGGTGACATCCTGAGTTTAAACATTAGCCTACTTTACTGTAAAGAAGTAAATTTCTCTTTGTTACATCCATCCACTTGTGGCATTTCTGTTACAGCAGCAGTAGGAGACCTAAGACAAACATCATAGACATAAGGGACATATGAGCTCCAGAGACAGATAGGGCAACATAAACCAGGGACGACATCAGCACAGGACAAGGACTAGATGGTGCCCGGTCGCCACTCGTGACTCCCCTGAAGGGGAACTCAATAAAAAGTCCCTGATGAAGTGGGAGAAATGGGGTACAAGAGTCACTCTAGGAGTCAAGGAAATACAAGACTTCTATATTTCATATGAAGAATGATGGAGAGGAAATGGTAGAAAAGGCCCCTGCTTTGGCTCCACGAAAGCACAGGCTGTGGTAACTGGTATTCTCAGAGATCTATCTAAGGTTATGAGACAGAGAACGCTAACCCTCCACCAAAACCCATTTTCTCCTTCTTCCATAGTTATGGGAATGTAACTGAGTACATGAATTTTCCAGTCTCCTGTGGCGTTAATTATACGATACTTCCAAGAGAGCAGGAGTGCTTCCTCAACACTTTCATTTCTCTTCCAGCTTGCTCTTTTCTGTCATTCAGCTGGATGCAAGTAATATGCTCTGGGGAGTGGTGCAACTTCAAGTGGAAAAAAGCCTAGAAGCCTGAATGACCACATGGAGGAGAGTCACCCCACACAGTTGAACATTCAGCCTGAACTGTTACGTGAACAATAGCTTTTGCCATGTTGGAGATATTGCATTTTTAAATCTACTTTTTACTATATTTTAGTCTGTGCCAGATAATACAATAAAAAAGAATGTTTTCTTTTTTTAGTTTTTTTATCCTAAATAGATTTTTCTCACATGAAGATCATTCACTTTTCAAGGTATTCTATCTCTTACTTGAGCCAACTATTTTTTGAAATGTTTCTGATGGCTCAGAACTCAGTTGACTGAACTGGAGACAGCTTCCCTTGGCTTGAAGGAATCCCATTCCTAAAGAAATGTTTCAGTATTTCATAATAAGAAATAAATTCACTCCAAAAATTCTTCACCTCCTGTTCTGCAGAAAAACATTCAATTCTGCCTATGAAATAAAAAAGTGAGCAAATGTCTTTTTATCCTTACCTTAGTAATATTTATGCTGAGAGGAAATGGCCTGTTACTTTAAAGTAGTAGCTAGGGCCACAGTAGACCATTATAAATTTATTGTTAAATGTTTATTGAATAACCACTGTCCTCTAACCACTGTGTTAGAGACATAGGTCCCTGCTCACAGAGGACTTAAGCTTTGGCAGTAGAATATGGCACATGAACAGGTAATTACTAGACAGCATGACAAGGGCTGAGATAGGAACAATGGAAGCTAAAGCAAAACAGAGGGGACTTAACTGGATTAGAGAATGCCAGGCAGTCTTTCTGGAGGAAATTTCTTATCAACTAAGAAGGAGAAGAGAAGTGAGCTATTCAGAGTCAAGAGGGAGACAGACTGTTCCAAGAAGACAGAAGCAATGCCAGGAAGGCATCAAAAAATGAGGAACTTCAAAGATGAAGAGGATGAATGCCAAACATTTATTTTGTCACATAATGTGTGGAACTATGTTAATACTTGGAAAATTGCTTGAAGGTTATTTCTTTACCTAATTTGACTTTTTCCTGAACTAGATACTCTGTATCCTTATTAATAAGGCAAAAGTTATCAGTGAACTTCAAGCCTTGTGTTGAATGTGCACAAGTGAGAACAAGGGAGGGAAGCAGAAGGAATGTGGTGTGGATGGCCTAAAGGAGAAAAAGGAAGGCTTTCACACACAGAACTTTAGTTTCTGATGGGGTTATTTACAAGACAGATTTGCATGTGTCTTAAAGATTCTGTTAAAAAAACTTTTCTACTATTCTGCAGCAAGTAAGAGTAACAGCTTCCAGTACTAGTCCTGGCTGATCTGGTGGCAGAGTGGTTAAATGTTGTGGCTGCTAACCCAAAGGACAGCAGTTTGAATCCACTCCATGAAGACTCTATGCGGCAGTTCTACTCTGTCTCTTAGCCTCACTATGAGGTGGCATCAACTCAATGACACTAGGTTTTTTTGTTGTTGTTGTTTTGTTTTGTTTTTTTAACTCTGAGATTATCACAAGCTATTTTTATATGGTCTTTGCAGAGACCGGTACAACAGGAAGCTGACAGACTTTACTTGGGGACACTATGGCGCTGTAGCCCCTGAGAAACTCATTCCTCGGGGTATATTTATACTCCATTTAACATCGCTGGCTATACAACCCTTTAAGACTGCATACTTCGTACTCTGTAGTAGGGCTGACAGATTTAGCAAATAAAAAGACAGGGCAAGCAGCTAAATTTGAATTTCATATAAACAGTTAATAATTTTCTAGTATAATTATGTCTCATATAACTGGCAAACCTCTTCCCGAGAACAGATGTACTGGCAGGGAGTCTGGAAGGTTGTCATAAATTCATATTTTTCTCATAGTTACCATGTTGTGCTTTTCGCATTCCACGGTCATCACGAAAATAGAGTTCCTTGTTCCTGTACCTTACCAGGAGGGCTCTGGTGCAAGCGCTGGGGAAGATACACAAAGACAGCTAAGTCTTGTACCTTAAGCCCTATTAAAAGGGAAGTACTGGCTATGTGTAATTCCTTGGGAGAAAGGAAATGCCTGAAGCTGCTTAAAGAGTGATTGGCATACAAAACCTTTCTGTACCTTTAGAAGGACAACATATCCTCTTTAAGGATCATTTTATGCTGGAGAAATTCTCACAGGGCTCTATGTGCGTAAGGCAGAAAGACAGTGTTTTCTCTCTTGTAGGAGAATGACACTGTACCAGTGGCATGTCCAACTTTTGGTAAAAATTCAAATGCTGTGACGGCAAACATTGTGTTGTTCTTACCATGTTCCTGACACTGTTCCAAGAATGTCACATACATATTAACTTACCAAATCTCCACAATCCTCAAATACAATGGTGAGATGAGAAAACTTAGTCACCGAGGGTAAGGAACTGACCCAAGCTCACACACTATTGGTGGCAGGCCAGGTTTAGGACTCAAGACAGGGGGCTCCAGAACCGGTACTCTTAACTGCTGTGACATGCTGCCTCTCTTGCCAAAAGCTCGTTTTGAAAGCCACCCAATAAGGACAGAAACACTTGTGACCAGAGGTGTCACTGTAGGTGCCACAATTTCAGTATCCCTGGTGGTGTAGTGGTTAGATGCTATGTCTGCTAAGGTCAGCAGTTTGAATCTGCCAGGCACTCCTTGGAAACTAGACAGAGCAGCTCTACTCCGTCCTATAGGGTCACTATGAGCTGGCGTCAACTCCCAACAGCAGTGGCTTTGTTTACTTGGGTTACAACTTCAGGTGTTTAGGTCCTTCTCTAGACTTCCAGAAATTAAGAAATACGCAGAAATACTTGAGGTTCAAAAAGACTTATACCTTACTATTCCCTTTGAATGACTCTAAAAATAGGTTACAATTACATTTACCTGAAGTTAGCTTTAGTTTGACTGGACCATGATTCCCACTATTGTGTGGTTGTCCTCTGTTATATGATTATGATTTTATATTTATAATGATTAGGGTGGTTTTAACACCCTTACCCAGGTCACACCCCTCATCCAATGCTCAGGGGGTTTCCCTGGAATGGGGTCCGTACCACCTTTAATCTCTCATGAGATAAAAAGAAAGTGAAGAGAGCCAAGAATTGAGGGGTCTCACATCACCAAGAAACCAATGCCGGGAGCAGAGCATATCCTTTGGACCTGGGATCCCAAAGCCTGGGACACTCCTAGACCAAAAGAAGGCTGAGGACAAGGGTCTTCTTTCAGAGCCAACAGACAGAATTTACACTCACTAAATTCAGACTTTTAGCCTAATTTACTGTGAGGAAATAAGTTGCTCATTGTTAAACCCATCCATTTGTGGTATTTTCCTTTATAGCAGCATTAAATGGCTAAGACAGTGACCATCTTTGAAGAATTTATCGGCTAACGTAGGGTCACACTGGACCAGAGTGGGTCCTAACCCATTTTGTGTGGTGTCCTGACAAAAGAGAAAAGACCCAGCAGGAAGAATTTCACGTGACACAGAGGCATAGATTGTAACTGCAACTGGAAAAAAAAAAAAAAAAAAAAAGGAAAGAAAAAAGCCTGGTCTACCAGAAGCAGTGAAAGATAAAAAAGGATCTTCCCTAGAGACTTCAGTAAAAACATGGCCCTGCCAATACCGTGAAGTCACACTTTTAGCCTCCGGCACTGTGACACAATAAACTTTCTTACACATAAAGTACCTGGTTTGTGGCACTTTGTTATAGCAATACTCATAAACCAACACATTACTAGCAAACCCACAACTAAAAATCCTAGAAATTAAACACCAATGTTAGAGGCAAGAAACATAGAAACTGTTCTATGCTAATATTATTTCCCTTACTGTAAAAGTGGGTAAATTAACAGAATGGGATGTGAAATGTATTTTTAAATCAGGTTATTTGGAACTAAAGTCGTAGGGTTCCATGATAGAATTCTCACCTTCCATGTAGAAGACCTGGGTTCTATTCCTGGTCAATCTTCATGTGCAGCTGCAAAGCATCTGTCAGTAGAAGGTTTGCAAATTGTCATGATGCTGAACAGGTTTCAGAGGAGCTTCTGGGTTAGGACTTAGGAAAAAACACCTAGCAGTCCACTTCCAAATATCAGTCAGTGGAAACCCTATGGACTGTAAGAGCCCCATCCATGACTGACCATGCGGATGGGAGAGAAGCAGGCAGCATTTTTTCCTTCTGCGTGTCAGATCACCATGAGTAGGGCTGACTCCACAGCAGCAAGTAACAACTAGATAGCTAAACTGAATCTGAAATCCTACAAAATCTGGCTTGGAGTCATTTTCTAACAATTTTCCAGAGTCACAAAAACTCTGTTCTGCTAGACTGACATAGGCCTTACATATATTTTTGAAAGAGTTTGAAAATCTTAATGTAATGTTAATGTGTGATAGTTTCTCTCTCATATTCTGGCTAGCTGAATCCCGGTCATTCTTTAAAGTTCTTCTCAAATTCTAACTTGCCTGTATATCTTTCCCTGATCTGCCTGGTTCAGACTTGGCTCTCAGCTCTATTACACTTTTTTGCCTCTGTTATTATTGTTGTTGTTAGATCTGTCCAGCTGGTTGCAACTCATAGCAACTTTATGTACAGCAGAATAAAACACTGCCCAATCCTGTACCATTATCACAATTGTTAAGCTTGAGACCATCATTGAAACCACTGTGTCAATCCATCTTGTTGAAGCTCTTCCTCTTTCTCAATGTCTCTACCAAGCATGATGTCCTTCTCCAAGGACTGAGCCCTCCTGATATGTCCAGAAAATGTGAGCCAAAGTCTCATCATCCTAACATCTAAGTAATATTCTAGCTGTACTTCTTCCAAGACAGATCTGTTCAATCTTTCAGCAGTTTGTGGTATATTCAGTATTCTTTGCCAACATCATAAATTAAAGGCATCAATTCTTTTGTTTACCTTATTCATTGCCCAGACTTCAAATGCGTGAGGCAATAGAAAGCATCATGGCTTGGGTCAAAAACCAAACTAAACCCGTTGCCATAGAGTCAATTACTACTCATAGTGACCCTATAGGACAGAGCAGAATTTCCCCCTGGAGTTGCCAAGGAGCACCTGGTAGATTTGAACTGCTGACCTTTTGGTTACAAGCCACAGCACCTAACCGCTACACCACCAGGGGTTCCTGTCCTGGGTCACGAGCACTTTAATTCTCAAAGTATTTTGTTGTTTTTGACACTTTAAAGAAGTCTTTTGTAGCATAACTGCCCAACATAATGTACTGCTTGATTTCTTGATTGCTGATTCCAAGGGTATTGATAGTGGATCCAAGCAAAATGAAATTCTTGATGACTTCAGTCTCTTCACCATTTATTATGATGTTGTTTATTAGTCTAGCTGAGAGGATTTTTCTTTTCTTTATGTTGGGGTGTAATCTACACTGACTATATCATAGTCTACATTGTATATTGTAGTCTTTGATCTTCATCAATAAGTGCTTCAAGTCCTCTTTATTTTCAGCAAACAAAACTATGTCATCTACATAATGCAGATTGTTAAGAAGACTTCCTCCAATCCTGATGCTCCATTCTTCATATAGTTCATCCTCTCGGATTGTTTGCTCAGCACAGAAATTTAATAATTATGGACCTGCAATAGTGAGGTATTTTATGATAAAATACTGAATGACACACAAACATCATGGCTTGTGTACTTCCTGTCTGATTATACCATGTACTGACCATCATACCCCTAAGCAGTACAGGCATGTCCTGCTGTAACCTGCCTAACATTAATTCCTGGCTCACTCTGTCATCCCTAGTACTGCCACAAACAACGTATCTCAGCCTTTCAGCTAGATCTGTTCTCCTGCACCATAGCTGAGTGACTGGCCCCGCCCACTGGACAAGTAAATAAAATGTTCTGTGACCACAGATGAGCAAACAACAAAGAACACACAACCTGCCTGCTCTGACATAAGCAAATAAAACAAGAAAGAAGGATGAGACAAAAACAAAATCTATAATCAATAAAAGAAGAAAATAACTACTAAATTCTCCCAAAACAGCAGACAACATCAAAACTTATTTTTTTTTTTTTAAAAAAAAGGAGAGGATGGCTCCAGAAGGCACCTAAAATAAAACACCAGATGACCTTCCAGTAGAAGAAAAGGTACTAGAATTACCTGAGAGGGAATTCGAATCTCTAATATTCAGAGCTATTCAAGAGTTGAAGAAAAAGCAGACAAAAATGAGGGAAAATTAGACAAATCCATAGACTAATACAGGAAAATATTATAGGAAAAAGATGCCAAAATAAATTTGCAACTAGAAATCATATGAAAACAATTAGAAACCCAAAAGAAAAAGAAACAAAAGACCTTCAAAATTGTGTTACAGGAGAGCTAAGGAGAAGGACTGAAACTATAGAAGACAGGATCAGTGAAACTGAAGCCAAGCACTTGTATACAACACTCTTTGAGAAAAAAATCATGTAAAAGAACAAAGAAAAATGAAGAAACCTTGAGAATTATGTGGGATACAGTGAAAGCAAAATTTCCAAGTGATCAGGATTCCAGAAGAGTGGCCAGCCAAGTGCCATCAAGTGTGGGGAGAAATGGAAAACACATAGAGGATCAATGAAGAATTGATGACAGAGAAATTCCCTAGTATCATGAAAGAAGCTCAACAGACCACATATAGGAGAGATTCTAAAAGAAAATCACCAAGGCATATTATGATCACACTCACTGAAACCAAAGGCAAAGAAAAAGATCTGATAGCAGCTGAGAAACACAAAAAGTCACACTCAGAGGAGAAAAAGTAAGATTAATCTCTGGTTGTTCAGAAGAACTATGCAGTCAAGAAGGCAATAGGATTTGAGAGAAAGAGAGAGAGAGACTGAGACCGAGACTGAGACCGGGACCAGGACCGGGTCCGGGACCGACCGAGCGACCAACCGATGATAGATAGATAGATAGATGATAGATAAGTAGACAGACAGACAGATAGATGATGAATGGATGATAAAGCTAATATAAATATATTTAAAGATTATAATATAAATATGTCATATATAACATATGGAAACCCTGGTGGTATAGTGGTTAAGTGCTACAGTTGCCAACCAAAAGGTCAGAAATTCAAATCTGCCAGGTGCTCTTTAGAAACTCTATGTGCAGTTCTACTCTGACCCACATTGTCCACTGTAAGTCAGAATCAACTCAATGGCAGTGGGTTATATAATATAAAATCTTGAAAGAAACGATTGTCAATCAAGAATAATATGTCCTGCAAAACTCTCATTAAAATATGATAGTGAAATTAGGACATTACAGATAAACAGAAATTAAGAGAATATGTAAAAGTCAAGCTAAGAATTATTGAAGGGAATCCTTCAGTCTGAGAATGAACAGAACATAGCCTGAATCTAGGATAAAGATGTACCAGCCAGATATCAGCTAGGAAATGAACTCTCAAGGACTATCCAAAACCAAGAGAATTACAATAGGGAAGCAGAGAAGTTTATATATGACAGCAAAGTTAGAACAATAAAAGAAGGAATAAACAGTGTAAGTCTAGAACTTTCTGATGAAATGGAAGGCAAGGTGATACCAAGTAATAGTAGAATGGTTCAAACCTATGAAGTTAAGGGTAAATTTCAAGACAATCACAAGGAAAGTTAGCAAACCTACTTATCAAAATAATGAAGAGACACATGAAGTCTCACTAAAAATAAAATCTACAAAAACAAAATAAATGGATAAGAAATCAACAAACCAAAGGAATTCAGCACAGGAGAGTAAAAGGAACAAAGAAAATGTCAACACTACAAAATGACAACAGTAAACTCACATCTGTCAATAATTACACTTAATGTAAATGGCCTAAATATACCCACAAAGAGAGTAAGAGTGACTGAATGAATAAGAAACAGGATCCACCAATATGCTGTTTACAAGAGACACACCTTTGAAACAAAGAGGTAAATTTATTAAAAATCAAAGGACAGAAAAGAATGGATCAAGTAATCAGCTACCACAAAAGACTAGGACTAACTGTACTAATCTCAGACAAAATCAACTTTAAAACAAAATCCACCATAAAATACAAAGAAGGATACTGTATAATGATTAAAGGGACAAACTATCATGAAAATTTAACCATAAGTAACATCTATGCACCCAATGATAGGACTCCAAAATACATAAAACAAACACTAACAACACTGAAGAAATTGACAGTTCCATAATTGTAGTAGAGGACTTTAACACATCACTCTTGGTAAAGTATAGAACATGAAGAAAGAAACTCAACAAAAATGCAGCAGAATGAAAGGGCACAATCAGCCAACTTGACCTCATAGAAATATATGGAACACTTCACTGAACAGCTAAAAACTATGCATTTTTTTCCAATGTATATGGAACATTCTCCAGCATAGATAGCATCTTAGGTCATGAACAACCCAAACAAAACCCAAAACACTGAGAAACTACAAAGTATCTTCTCTGACCATAACACCATCAAAGCAGAAATTAACAACACGAAGAACAAGGACAAATAAATAAATAAATAAATAACATGGAAACTGAACAACGCCCTGCTCGAAAACCACTGGAAACCATGGTGGCATAGAGGCTGAAGTGCTACTTCCTGCTCACCAACAGTTCAGCTGTTCAAATCCACCAGGTGCTCCTTGGTAACTCTATGGGGAAGTTCTACTTTGACCTCTAGGGTTGCTATGAGTTGGATCCAACTTGATGGCAGTGGGGTTTTTTTTGTTTTTTGTTTTAACCACTGGGTGATAGAAAAAAGTTTTAAAATTCCTACAATCAAACAAGAATGAAAGCACATCACAACAAAACCTTTGGGACACAGCAAAGCCAGTTCTCAGTGTTCAATTCATAACAGTAGATGCACTATCCAAAATGAAGAAAGAGACAAAATCAAAACATTAGCTACACAAATCAAAAAGAGCAAGAATGGCAAAAGAAGACTACAGCCACTAGAAGAAAGGAAATAATTAAGATGAGGGCAGAAATAGATGAAATGATGAATAGAGATAAACTAGAAAGCATTAACAAAACCAAAAGTTGATTCTTTGACAGGACCAGCAAAATTAACAAACTACTGGCCAAACCAACAAAAGAAAAACAAAAAAAACACTCAAATAACTCAAGTAAGAAATTACAAGGAAGGTACGACAGCAAACCCAACTGCAACAAAAAAGATCGTAACAGATTACTATGAAAGCCTGTAACAAATTAGAAAGTGTAGAAGAAATGGATAAGTTTTTAGAATCGCACTACTTATCCAAACTGACACAAAATGCCGTGGAAAATCTGAACAGACCTATAACAACAGAAGAGGCTGAAAGGCAATATAGAAAACTCCCAGCAAATAAAAGCCCTGGCCCAGATGTCTTCACGGAGGATTCTACCAAACACTCAGAGAGGAGCTTACACAAGTACTACAAAAATTACTAAAACATATAAAAGGAAGGGACACTTCCAAATTCATTCTATGAAGCCAGTATTACTGTGATACTCAAACTAGGCAAAGACACCACCAAAAACAAAAAAAAAAAAAAAAAAAAGAAAGCTACGGACTAGTATCTCTTATAAACATAGATGGAAAAATTCTCAACCAAATCTTATCCAGTAGAATTCAGCACTATATCAAAAAATAGTAGTAATAATAATGCATAATGACCAAGTAGGATTTGTACCAAGTATTCAAGGATGGTTCAACTTTATAAAGTCAGTCAATATAATCCAGCACATAAATAAAAAGAAAGAAATGAATCACTTGAAAATTTCAGCTGATTAAAAAAAAAGACATTCAACAAAGTCCACTACCTGTTACTGATAAGAACTCTCAATAAAATAGGTTTACAATGGAAACCTCTCCATATAATAAAGGCAATCTACACAGAAACAACAGCAAACATGATAGTTAACAGAAAGAGGCTCTAAACAGTCTCCTTGAGAACAGGAACAAGACAAGTACGCCCTTTTATCATCCTTATTTAACACTGTGCTAGAAGTCCTACCTAAAGCAATAAGGCAAGAAGAAGACATAATGAATGTCCAACTGGTAATGAAGAAGTTAAAGTGTTCCTACGTGCAGATGATACGACATTATACATAGAAAACACAGAAGACTCAACAGGAAAACTACTGGAACCAATAGAAAGATCCAGCAGATGTGATCATTAGGTATCAGAGAAATCCAAATCAAAACTACAATGAGATATCATCTCACCCCAGCAAGATTGGCCATGATCCCCAAAACAAAAAACAACAAATGCTGGAGAGATTGGAACTCTCCTACACTGCTAATGGAATTGCAGGTTGGTACAACCTCTTTGGAAAGCAATGTGGCACTTCCTTAAAAAGCTGGAAATAGATATGCCATTTGATCCTATAATTCCGCTGCTTAGAATTTATCCTTCAGAAACAAAGACTGTCACACAAACAGACACATGTACACGAATGTTTATTGTAGCATAGTCCACAATAGCTAAAAGAAGGAATCAACACTGATGCCCCTCAACAGATGAATGGATAAACAAACTGTGGCATATATACTCAATGGAACACTATGCTGTGATAAAAAACAATGTAGATTTTAGAAAACATCTCATAACATGGCTTCAATTGGAAGTTATTATGCTGAGTGAAATCAGTCAGTGTCAAAAGGACAAATACTGTATGAGACCCCTGTTATAAGAACTTAAAAATAATATTACCTACAGGAGAAAATGATTTTGTTGACTACAGGGTTGGGGGGGGGGGTAAGGGTTCTTCACAGATGAGGTAATTGATAGATGTTAGAAATTTACTGTATAAATAATAATTTTTTTAAAAAAAGATTCGGCAGAGTAGCTCAGTGTAAGATAAACATGCAAAAATCAATTGGAATCCTGTACAATATCACAGATTGAAAGGTGCTTCCCCAAAAATGTGTGTAGTTATTTGCCTAGGCTATGATTCTTAGTATTATATGATGTACCTATAGGTCATAAATCCTGCCTCTATGATGTTAATGAGGGAGGGTGGGTGGCAGTTGTGCTGGTGGGGCAAGACTCACTGTGTAAGACTGTAGTGTGCCTTGAGGCAATCTCTTGAGATATAAAAGAAGGGGAAGCAAGCAGAGTTGTGGACATCATACCACCAAGAAAGCAATACCAGGAGTCAACAGTATCCTGGGAAAGGGCCTGGGGTTTCTGAGCCTCAGAAGCTCTCATTCCAGGGAAAGATTGAAAACCCAAAAGAACCTTCTAGAGCCAGCAGAGAACTTTCTCCAGAACTGTTGCCTTAAATTTGGACTTCTAGCCTACTGGACTGTGACAGAATAAAATTTCTCTTTTTAGAGTCATCTACTTGTGATATTTCTGTTATCGCAGCACTAGATAGTTAAGGCATACACCAATAAAGGGAGTGATGAAAAGGAAATCGGGGCAAGAATTCCATTTATAATAGCCCCTAAAAAATTAAAATACTTAGGAACAAATGTAACAAGAGATGTGAAAGACCTATACAAATAAAAATACTACTGTAAGAAACCACAAGAGACCTACAGAAAAGAAAAAACATACCGTCCTCTTGGATAGACTCGATGTTGTGAAAATGACAACTCTATCTGCAGTGATTGACAAATACAAAGCAATCTGAATCCAAAAACCACCAGCATTCTTTAAAGCCATGGAAAAACTTATAATTAACTATATAGAAAGGGAAGAAGCCCTGAGTAAGTAAAGCCCTGTTGAAGAACAAAGTAACAGGATGCACACTGTCTCACCTGTGAAGCTACTAGACAGCTACAGTAGTCAAAACACCCCAGTGCTAGTACAATAACGGATACGCTAACCAGTGGAATGGAATTGAGAACCCAGATGTAAATTCATCCACCTATAGCCACCTGATCTTCAACAAGGGCCTAAAGTCCACCAAATGGGAAAAGACAATCTTTAACACATGGTACCGGCAAAATTGGATGTCTGTCTGCCAAAAATTGAAACAAGACCCATGCCTCACATATACAAAAACTGATCCAAAATGGATCAAAGACCTAAATATAAAGCGAAAAACTATAAAGTTCTTAGAATAAAAAATAGTATCAACATTATAAACCCTAATACATGACATTTACAGGATACAACCCATAACTAACCACATACAAACTCTAGAAGATAAGCTAAATAATTGGGATGTTCTAAACATTGAACATTCATGTTCATTTAAAAAAAAATCACCAAAATAATAAAAAGAGAATCTACAGACTTGCAGGGGTGGGGGGGGTGGGGGGGGATGACTGCTATAAATGAGATAAAGGCCTAATTTCTAAGATCTACAAGAAAATTTCAACACCTCTACAAAAAAAAAAAAATAAAGACAAACAATCCATTTTACAAATGGGCAAAGGAAATGAACAGACAATTTACCAAAGAAGATATTTAAGCAGCAAGCAGACACATGAGTAAATGCTTGAGATCACTAACCATTCAAACCAAAACTACTGCGATCAAGTTGGTTCTGATTCATAGTGACCCTATAGGACACAGTAGAACTAGTGCAGAGAGTTTCCAAGGAGCGCCTGGTGGATTCAAACTCTGACCTTTTGGTTAGCAGCTGTAGCACTTAACCACTGCACCACTGGGGTTTCCCACTAATCATTAGAGAAATACAATCAAAACCACAATCAGATACCAGTTCACCTTAGTATTACTGGCTCAAATCACCAAAATAGAAAATAACAAATGTTGGAGAGGCTGTGGGGAGATCAAAACTCTTATGCACTGCTGGTGGGGCTGCAAAATGATACAATCATTTTGAACAGCTATATAGCCTACCCTAGAAAGCTAGAAAAAGAAATATCACAAGACCCAGAATTCCACTCCTAGAAATAAATATATTGTAAAGAAATTAGAGTTGTCTCAGGAATAGATATGCACTCCCATGTTCATCGAAGCATTGCTGACAATAGCAAGAAGTTGGAAGCAACCTAGATGCCTATCAACAGATGAATGGATAAACAAACTGTGGTTCACAAACAGAATGGAGTATTATACAACAATAAAGAACAATGATGAATTCGGAAAGCATCTCCTAACATGAGGGAAACGAAAGGGCATTATGCTGAGTGAACTGTGACAGGCACAAAAGGACAAATATTGTAACGAGACAACTGGAAGAACTCATGAAAAGGTTTAAACAAAAAAAAAAGAAACAATCTTTGATGCTTACCAGAGAGACGAGGGGTGGGGATGGAAAAACACTGAGTAGTAACTTGGGAGAAGGTTAAGACGATACACAACACAGCGGAAGCCAGTACAACTTGTCCAAGGCAAAGTCATGGACGCTCCATGGGCATACCCAAACTCCCTGAGGGGCCAAATTGCTAGGCTGAGGGGTGTGGGGACCATGACCTCTGGAAACATCTAGCTCAATTAGCATAATATAGTATAAAAAGAAAATGTTCCATTTTTACTTTGATGAGTAGTATCTGGGATCTTAAAAGCCTGTGAGTGGCTGTCTGGAATATTCCACTGGTCTTCTCTCACCTGGAGCAACGAAGAACAAAGAACATTAAAGAAACGAGGGAAAGGTTAATCCAGAGGTCTAATGGACCACATCTACAGTGGCCCGCACAACACTGAATCCTAATGGGCTGGAACTTAGCTACCACCACTGACTGTTTTGTCAAGAATCACAACAGGGGGTCCTGGATAGAGATGGTCAAAAACACAGAACAAAATTCTAACTAAAAAAGGAGCACTAGATTTGCTTACCTGACAGAGACTGGAGAAACCCTGAACATATGGCTCCTGGACACTTTATTCAGCTTATTAACAAAATCACTCCTGAGGTTCATCCTTAGCCAAAGATTGGACGGGCCCGTAAAACAAAACGAGACTTAAGTGGCACACCAGCCCAAGGACAAGAAATGGAAGGCAGGAGGGGACAGGAAAGCTGGTAAAAGGTAACCCAGGACTGAGAAGGCAGAGTGTTAACCGTTATGAAGTTTTTTACTAATTCCAGAAAAGAATATGTATACTGTTTAATGAGAAACTACTCTGTTCTGTAAACCTTCATCTAAAGTACAATTAAAAAACAAAATCTAAAAATAAAATAGACAAATAAGAGTACCAATTGAGATGTTTCAATAAATGGATGCAGCATTGAAAGTACTCACTTATTCTACACCAAGAAATTTAGAAGATGGCTCTTTGGCCAATTGACTGGAACAGATCTCTATTTTGCCTAATCCAAAGAAACACGATCCAAAAAATTGAGGAAGTTATCGAGCAATATCATTAATATCACATGCAGGTATAATTTTGCTGAAGATTATTCAAAATTAGCTGCAATGGTACATCAGCATGGAACCACCACAAATTCAAGTCTGATTCAGAAGATAACACGGATCACTGCCGATGTCACCTGGATCCTGGCTGAAAGCAGAGACTACCAGAAAGACGTTTACCTGTGTTTTACTGACTACGCAAAGGTGTTGACTGTGCGGAACATAACAAATGATGGATAACGCTGAGGAGATGGGGAATTCCAGAACACTTAATTGTGCCCTTGAGGAACCTGAACAGACATCAAAAAGCTGTCAGTGAAGAGAATAAAGGAACAGGGCATGGTTTAAAGTCAAGAAAGTCATATATCAGGGTTTTATCCTTTTACATTGTATCATAGGGTTATTATAGGGTTAATATTAGTATTATAGGGTTAATATTAGCATTATAGGGTTAATAACTGCAGAAAAATTCCTAGCTGGCTTCTTTATTAATTCTTAAACCTTCTCCTGCCACTCCTCCTGGCCCTGGCCCCCAACTTGGAATGCTGGCACGTAAAATTGCAACCTCACTTTTGACTGGTGCTCACAAAGATTTTCGAGTTTGCTTTCCCGGGCTGTTCATGACCAATAACCACACAGAGTAATGCCAGTCTGCAGTCCACTGTCCCTGAGAAAACTAACCAGCCTGCAAACATCAAGGACATCTCACCTTGAGACAAATAAGTTGTGTCTTCTCCAGCCTAGCCTCCTCTGAACACCTCTATGCTTGCACCCCTTGTCTACCCCCCTTCTTCTCCCTCAACCCTTCCATAAAACTTGCCAACTTGGACTGAGATGTTAAGATGTTTTGTAAGCTGCTAACCCACCATCTTCTCAGGTTGCTGGCAATCTGAATAAAATGCTGTCAAGAGAGTCAATCTCTGTCTCTATACGTTGGCTTAGTAGTGACAGGCCGCGGGAACCTGCAACTGGAATTTTTCCAGTAACATTTTTCTAGTAACAATAGCATCAAAATTTCTGTCAGTCATTTTCTTTCAATGTTGGTCATATATACACTAGTTTGTGCTGAGTTATATCAATGTTTGAGGCTGTAAGTATTTGGTAATTTTTTTCTTTAGCTGCAAATATCTAGCCCATGATATCCTAAATAAATATTTGATATTTTTGGTTCATTATTCAAAAAGTTTACCCATCCTGGTTAAGTATGATCTATTGTTCAACAAGCAATTTCAAGTGAGAATTGATTCAAGTGAGAATTAATTCTCTACAATTACAATGAAATGGATCTCAAGCTCATTTTGAAGACTAGACTATTGGAGAATAGTCACGTAATTCTTTTAAGGAACCATTGAAACTCCCTTAGGCTTAAAGATACACACCATGATCTGGATATTTTCAAGTATATATAAAAACCCCAAACCAAACCCACTGCCATCAAGTCAATGCTGACTTATAGTAACCCTATAAAACATAAACCCACTGCCGTTGAGTTGACTCACAGAGACCCTATAGACAGATAATAAAATGATACAAACCAGCTTAACAAACAAATACTTCATCAGCTATTATTTAAAGTTAGATACTACACTTTGCCAAGAATTATGAAGTATCTGAGACAATCCTACCTGTGGGCTAACAAGTTAGCCTACCACAGGTTCATGGATACAGGGTTGGAACAAAACCACGCTATTACTCACAGCCCAGTAAGCTGACTGAACGTTTACACACTTGCAGGGGTTTTCCTTCCCGTCACACCCCACAGGAGCAATGTGGATGGATCCAGATAACAGCTTACTCATTTAGTGGCTGGAATACAGGACAGCACCGCTGTCTGTCAGTCTGTCACACACAATGCAGTTTGCGTATTGCTCTGATGCTGGAGCCTATGTCACTGGTATTTCAAATACTAGCAAGGTTGCCCACGGTGAACAGGTTTCAGCAAAGTGTCCAGAAGACTAGGAAGAAAGGTCTGGCTATCTACACCCAAAAATAGCCAAAGAAAGCCTTATGGACTACAAAGGAACATTTTTCTGACTTACTTACTTAGGAGATATCATCTGGAAGGATTAGTTGCTGAAGGAGAACATCATGTTTGGTAAAGGGTCAGTGAGGGTAAGGGAGACTCTGAGTGAGACGATTTGGTACAGTGGCCACAACAACGGACTTGAACACATTGATGATCAGGAAGATGACAAGGGACTAGGCAGCATTTTGTCCTGTTGTTCACAAGGTACCACGAGTCAAGGTTGATTAGATGGCAGCTATTCATCTAATGCAGCCAAACACTGAGTTTAGGAAAACTGAATCTTTTATAATATTCAGTAAGCATATCTGCCTTTTTCTCTGGAGAAAGACACCGTCTCTATTTCCAAGGCTGTTTATAGAACACCCTTGAAAAGAGCATGAAACAAAATAAATATATTTCTCTCAGACATATGAAAACATGAGAAGCCTGTAAAGGATTGTCCTGCAACACATTTCAAAATTAATTGAAATTAATATAAAATAATCCAACAGAACTGATCATTTAAAATTCAAGCTTTCAAGCTACAAGAAGATACAGATGGGTATCTCCTTAATATTGATGTTGGATATAAGAAGACATACACTCATCCTTTTGTATATTATATTAACCTTATGTTTTTCCTTTAAGCTTCAACAAAACCCTCTGAAATTGATCAGTGTCCATCATAGGAATTTGAAAACCAACTGATAACATCATTTTAGACAACTTGCAGGGATGGGACCTCATCCTGCTTCCCTCTCACCTCACTGCTTGCAGTTCCTGTTCCTTAGCTAAACGGCCTCAAAGGATGGGACTCTTACTCTGCTTCCTTTTTTATGTACCTGCCTGTGATTAGTCCTTTTAGCTAAATAACCTGAACGGATAGAACCTTCATCCCACTACCTTCTTATCTCCCTGCTTGAAGTCCCACCCAGGGCCAACTTGCCCAGAGCTGTGCTGACAAGAACCGTGGGGGACTGCTGAACGGCTCCATGGAATGAGTCCTACTTAGGAATCAAATTATGGCAAGGGAATAAAATGAAAGACAAATTATGCCGAGGGAATGAAACACCACACATATGTCACCAAGATATACAGCTGGACCCAATGAGAGTGAAGGATTCAATCACCATGTCCTGCCAAGTCTCCACCCAGTTCCTTTTTAATATGCACACTATTTCTCAGGAATTTAGCGGCTATGTATAACTACCCCTTTGCTACCTAGTATAAAAACTTTCCAGAGCCTTTTCTTCCGCAAGGCAGTAATTAGGCGAATGTATCCCCACTCCCTTGCCTACCAGTACGCAAGAAACCTCTTGCTCCTCAGCTCCGCTGTGTCTCCAAGACTGGCTGTTTGCAGCAGGCAGCACAAACCCTGGAACTGCCACACTTTCTCTGAATGGTTGTAACATTTTGCATTCTCACCAATTTCCCCATATCCTCACCACCAACATTTGCTGCTTCCTGTAATTTTTTTTTCTTTAAATCTTGATTTAAAGATTTATTTTCATAAATCTTGATTTAAAGAAAAAAAAATTACAGGAAGCAGCAAATGTTGGTGAGAATGCAAAATGTTACAACCATTCAGAGAAAGTGTGGCAGTTCCTCAAAAGCCTAAAAATAGAACATCCGTGTTACTCAGCATTTCTGCTCCTGGATATACACTCCCCAAAGGTCTGACAGCAGACATTCAAAAAGGTACTTGTACACCACTGTTCATTACACCGTTATGCACAATAGTTAAAAGGTCGAAACAAGGTCCAGTCTTTTTCTTGCAAATAACACACATTCTAAGTTTGTTTGCCAATCATGCCCTCCCCCTTCAAAGTATTTTCATGTGTTCTATGCTAATTTTGTTACAGTGATATGTAAAAACAAACTGGCATAGTGGTGCTTATGAAACCACCTGAAATGGTAGAGGATGTGATTCACAAATAAATGTAAAATGCACATATGATCAGTGCCATCAATGGATGAATGGATAAACAAAACATAGTCAATTCAGTGCTCAGCCAGAAAGAGAAATGAAGTCCTAACACCAAATAGTGTTCATCGAAACCCAAACCCACCGCTGTCGAGTCAGTTCTGACTCATAGTGACCCTATAGGACAGAGGAGAATTGCCCACAGAGTTTCCAAGGAGCACCCGGTAGATTTGAACTGCCAAGCTTTTGGTTAGCAGATGTTAGCATTTAACCACTACACTACCAGGGCTTTCCACAGTACTAATTTGACTTTTTGTTATAGGAAATACTCATATGGATCTATATTTTCATAACATTAACAAATATGCTACAATATGGATGGAACTTGATGGCATTATGCTGAATGGAAGTAAGACAATCAAAAAAGGAAAAATATTATACGACTTCATTCATATAGGAGCCCTGGTGGTGTAGGGATTAGCATCCTGCTGCTAACCAAAAAGTCAGCAGCTTGAATCCACCAGCAACACCTTGGAAAACCTATGGGGCAGTTGTACTGTCACTCAGGGTCACTAGGAGTTGGAGTGGACATGACAGCAATGGACTTGGTTTGGGTTTTTACTTCTATAAACAGACAAGAACAGGCAAGTTCATAGAGACCTAAAGTTTATTAGTGTTACCAGGGATGAGGGGGGAGGGGAAAAGAAGACACTATTGCTTATGGAGTATTAAGTTTCACTGTACATAATGGAAAAAATTTCTTTTGAGGATATGATTATACTACCAATTAATATAATCACTGTTATTAAGTTGTACACCATTAAAAAATTGAATTGGCAAAAGTTGTGTGATAGATATATTTACAACAACAACAAAAGACCAGTTGCTGAGTCTACTTAGTCCACCAAACGCTACCTGGGATTCTGTGTCTTCATTTGGAGGTTTAGGGTCATGGCTCATGTCATGGATTAAATTGTGTTCGCCAAACGGTGTGTGGTGGTTTGGCTGGGCCATGATTCCCGGTACTGTGTGTAAATGCACGTTGTAAATCCTGTCTCTATGATATTAATGAGGGTGGATGGGCAAGGGCAGCAGTTGTGTTGGTGGGGCAGCATTTGATGTGTAAGTCTACTCTGTGCCTTGAAGCAGTCTCGTGAGATACACAGGAAAGAAGCTAGCAGAGAGATTTAGGGACACCATCCCACCAAGAAGCAGTGCCCAGAGCTGAGAGTGTCCTTTGGGAAGGACCTAGGGTCCCTGGGCCACCAGAAGCTCCCAGTCCAGGGGAAGATTGATGACAACAACCATTCTCCAGAGCCAGCAGAAGAAGAAAGCCTTCCTCTGGAGCAGGCACGCTGAATCTGGACTTTAATCTACTGGACTGTGACAAAACAGAATTTCCCTTTTTAAAGCTATCCACTTACCGTATTTTTGTTAAAGTAGCACTAGATGACTAAGACTCAACGGCATTTGGCTGGCTTAGCTAGATGACTAAGACAGTTCCATAGGACATTCCTATGCATGTCCTAATTAGCCTAATACGGTATTTAGTTTTCTAGTCTACCTCCTAGTTTTTTTGTATAATGTCTGAGATCTCAAAAGCTTGCAAGAGTCCATCTGAGGTAAAACAAGTGGTCTCTATTCACCTGAAGCAACAGAGGAAGGTGAGTTAGGAAGAAGAAGAGGAAAGGTAACATGTGGCTTACTGCCTCTATAAACAACTGCCTTCTTCATCATGAGATCAGAAGAAATGGATGGTGCCCTGCTACCGTTATCAAATGGCTTCATCAAAGGTTCTGTAGAAAAATCTTGATTATAAGGGGGAAAATACTGAACACAATTTCAAATTATTATGGAATCTGGGTTTTCTGGAGCTTTGGAGACCATGTGAATCCCTAAAACTATTAACTTAAAATAACCTTAAACCAAAATATAAACCTGAAGTCTTCTTTTAATCAAACAACAGTTTAGCTTAACTAGTAAGAATGTCAGACTTGAGCGCTGGGCTCTTTTTAAGGGCTAACGATATGGGATCAAAGTGACAACAGGAAAGCAAAATACTACATAGGAAACTTAGAGACAGGAGGTTTAAGTGAAGGGAGGAGGAATAATTCAGAAAAGAAGGGTGAGAATGATTGCACAACTTAAAGATCATAATTAGTGTCACCAAATTACATACATAAAACTTGTTGAATTGATGCATTATCTTGTGTATACTCAACAACAAAAATAAGTTTAAAAGAAAAGAAAAGAATGTTTGTTGTCTTAAACTTACAAACTTTGAGGTCAATTTTATTTACAGAAAGAGATTACTAATGTGACCCTATTGATCTAGTTATACTTAACCTAACCACTACTAAAGGATTTTGCAGACCTTAAAAAAAGAGTGTCTGACAGCATTCCTCCTTGTGAAAGCAATTAATTAAATGACTCTGAGTTGAGAAGCTACAGGATTTTACTCTTGCCATTACAACAGACTATTTGAGAGTTCTCAGTGATGTGCAAAATTCTCATGACATAATTTCAAGTGAAAACAGCAAGATGAAAATATAAAGTGATATTATATGTAATGATAAATATACCTGAAATAATACCAAAACTTGAAATGCCAAACAATATGAATACAGAAATAACTGTTAATGTGACTAATTATAGGAGATCTTACACGTCTCTATAGTTTCAAAATTTTCTATAATAACTGGTAAATAAACATTTAAAAGTTTTAAAAATAAAAAAATAAAAATAAAAAGCCACCGCCATCGTGTTGATTCCCACTCACAGCAACCCTATAGGACAGAGTAGAACAACCCCACAGGGTTTCCAAGAGCAGGCTAGTGGATTTGAACTGTCAACCTTTTCGGTTAGCAACCAAATGCTCCACCAGGGCTCCAACTGAAAATATATAAACTTCAAATATCTGTTTCATGTAAAATGTATTACTTTGTGTATTCAAGGTTTGAGAGCATCTTTCCCATCCAGCCCTGCTATTTCTCCCCCTAAAAAGATGCCATGGTGTCTAAATTTTTTTTCACCTTCTTACCTCCCTCTTCCAAGAATCCTTGTAATTATACTATCTAGAATAGTCTTCCCATCTCAAGACTCTTAATATAATCATATGTGCAGTTATTTTTTAACATTTTCATAGATTCCACAGGTTAAGATACATAGGTGGACAGTAAACTAAGTTCTTGAACTCATCCCACAAAACGTGCAATATACCTCATTCCTGAGTATCACTACGGTCCCCTGTGAAGTACTCCCCTTGGGAAACTATGCACCTATGCTAATGCCTAGTCCACGCTTCAAAGGAAGTTTGGGACTCTTTTTGGAATGGCCATCGGAGCTGTCGTCGTATTACCCTTGGTGTCCCGAATGTCATCAAAATGTCTTCCTTTTAAGATTTTCTTTATTTCGGGGTAAAGAGAAAAGTCTCTGGGGGCCAGATCAGGCTATTAGGGAGGATGCCCCGATAGTTATTTGTTTACTTGCTAAAAATTCCCTCACAGGCAACTATACAATGAAGTTCACAAACCTGTCGTGTTACCACCTTGCGCAAGCAATGGCCGTTACAGAAAGAATTCCAAAATTGCGTTGAAAAGTGGACTAGGCATTGGTGTTATTGCATAGCTTCCCAAGGGGAGTACTTCAAAGGTGACCATAGTGATATTCAGCAATAAGTTGTGTAGCATTTAGAACAATTAAGTTTGTGGACTTAAATGTCAGACCTCCTATGTATTCTTGAAGGAAGGTGTCATTGTACAATTTGGGTTGCGTTATTCTGTATGTCACAGTGTGGGACCCCACTGTCACACACTGCCGTGAAGTCCATTACAACTCACAACGACTTTATAGACAGAGCAGAACTTCCCCATAGAGTTTCCAAGTAGCATCTGGTAGACTTGAACTGCCAGCCTTCTGGTTAGCAGCCATAGCTCTTAACCACTAAGTAACCAGGGTTTCCACAGGTATTACCAAATAGCTTACTAATATTTTATTTCTTTGAGACTAATTATAGAGATATAAATAGCCAAGCCAGTCAAGTGCTGTCGAGTCAGATCCGATGAACAAGATTATAAATATGTTGACAACTAAGTAAAATCTAACATCTACTTTCACTGAATCAAATACATCAGCAACATTTTTAAATATCATAAGAGAAGTTTCAGAGAGTATTTTTATTTGATGAACTCAAGGTGTATCAGTAAATTCCATAAAATAAATTTAAAGTTAAAGATATTCAAGTCTTTTCATTATGAGTATTTGCAAAATTTATAAAGGGCTTTTTCCTTTTGAGTTTTTATAGACAGTTTGAAGACTAAACGTCTATGAATGTCAGTAATTTATTCAGCAAACAATGCCACTTAATTTAATTATAACTAGTATAGTTGTTGCAACTGTACCCTCAGGACCCTTTGAAAATTAGAAGAGAACAATTCAAATTGTCTCCTCTGATTATAAGAAAGGAGGTTACTGGGAGACAGTAGTTGTAAATCAGAAGAGAAAGAAGTGATTTGTGAATGTTCTACTACTGAATTTGATTTTTTTTCCTCCTGATAGTGCCAAGCCGTATGAGTAACAGACAGGTCAAGACCAGTGATTTAAGGTAAAGGAAAAAAGTCATGCAACTAAATCTCAAAAAGTACAATAACCAGGGTAAAATCAGCTCAGGGACAAGAGAGTGAAAGCCAATCCTCCCTCATTAAAAAAACATGAGATTTTTAAGAAAAATAAAAATTTCCCATAAGCTCCCAAGGCACTGAATAGATGCTAAGAAATTGTATACTGACTTTTATAGAAGTCAGCATTTGTTCATTTTCTAAAATTCTAACCGCTTGGAAAGTAAAAACCTAAATATTTTATTTGGTTTAGAAGACTGGCACTAAATTGATGGAAATCCAGATTATACCGGTATCTTGGATTGAACTGTGTCCCCCCAAAAATATGTGTAGCTATGTGGCTGGGCCATTGTGATTTCCCTGTGCTGTATGTTAAAGGATTAGGGTGGGACTGTAAATCCCTTCATAGGATTACCTCCTTGCTCCCCTGTAAAGGGAGTTTTCCTGGAGGATGGCTTCCCCACCCTTAATCCTTTTGTCCTGCAAGAGATGAAAGGAAAGAAGCAAGCAGAGAATTGGAAGCCTCACACCATCAAACAAGCAGAACCGGGAGAAGAGTAGTCCTTCAGACCTGAGATTCCTGCCCCGAGATGCTTCCTGGACGAAGACTGACACAATTATCAGACTTTCCTCTGGAGTCGACAAGGCGGAAACCCTTCCCACGGAGCAGACATCCTGAATTTGTAATTGTAGCCTACCAGACTGTGTTGAGAACAAGCTTTCCTTTGTTAAAGCCATCTGCTCTGTAGTATTGCTGTCAGAGCAGCACTAGCTGACTAAAACAATTGGTTTACTTTGTTGACCACTTCACCATCCTGTGGCTGCAATCAAATTTTGTTCTGAATAACTAAAATTATAAATAATTGTTAAAATATGAATTTCCATGCATAAATATTTAACCAGTGTGTCATCTGATAGGCACTGGCTATCCACTTTTTTTCAGTACACTGAATGTGAAAAATTTGGAAGTCAGATGTCCCAACCTCTGCTCAAACCCTTGTGGCCCATGGAAAAGCTGAAGTACTTACAAGCCACTGGCAAGATTCAGCATGCTCTGTCCCCTCCCCTTTCCTCTGACTTCTGGCTCCTCTCCTTGCTAGGTAACGGGTGCAGCCTCTCTGTAATGCCCTAGGCAGGATCCTGCCCTAGGACATTGAGGGTACCCAGGGTCCTTATTCTTCCAGGTAGGTACGGAAGGAAATTTCTCAACATAATAATGGAAATCTATACAAAAGCAACAGCTAACATGATTCTTAGTGAAGAGAAGCTGAAAACATTCCCCTTGAGAACAGCAACAAGACAAGGACGCCCTTTATCACTACTCCCATTTAACGTAGGGCTAGAAGTGCTGGAGAGCATAATAAAGCAAGAAAAAGAAACAAAGGACATCTGAACTGGTAATAAGGAGGTAAAACTGTCCCCATTTGTGAATGATCTGATGCTACACATAGAAAACCTGAAGACTCTATAAGAAAACTACTGGAACTAATACAAAAATTCAGTAGAGTAGCAGAATAGAAGATAAACATACAAAAATCAGTAGGTTTCTTATAAACCAATAAAGAGAATGACCAAAAGGAAATCAGGAAAATGATACAATTCATAATAGCTCCTAAAAAAAAAAAAAAAAAAAGTGCTTAGGAATGAATCTAAGTAGGGATGTGAAAGACCTATACAAGGAAAACTACAAAATACTACTGCAAGAAACAAAAAGAGACCTATACAAATGGAAAAAACTACCGTGTTCGTGGATAGATTGAGCCAACATTGTGAAAGTATCAGTTAAACCAAAAGCAATCTACAAACGCAATGCAATCCAACCCAAATACCAACATCATACTTTGAAGAGATGGAAAAATTAACCACTAGCTTCACATGGAAAGGAAAGAGGCTCCAGATAAGTAAAGCACTATTGAAGAAGAAGAAAGTAGAAAGACTCAGACTACCCAATCTCGGAATCTACTATATAGCTTCAGTAGTCAGACCAGGTGGGTACTGATGCAACGACAGATACATGGGTTAATGAAACAGAAATAAGAACCCAGTTGCAAATCCATCCACTTACGGTCACCCAATCTTTGACAAGGGTCCCAAACCCACCAACTGGGGAAAGACAGTCTTTACCAAATGATGCTAGCAGACCTGGATGTCTATCTAAAAAAAAGACAACAGGACCCATACCTCAGACCATACCCAAAAACTAATTCAAATGGAATAAACACCTAAATATAAAACCTTAAACTGTCAAGATTATAGAAAAAAAAAAATAGAATCCATGCTAGAGTCCCTAATATGTGTCATTAACAGGATATAAATCATAACTAAAAACACGCCAACTCCAAATGATGAGGTAGATTACTGGATCTTCTAAAAATTAAACACTTACACTCACTGAAAGATTACATCAAATATTAAAAAGAGAACCTAAAGACTGGAGGAAAATAATGGTCTATGACAAATCCAGCAAAGGCATAATCTCGACACTCTACTGGTAAATCTGGTGTCCTCACAACAGAAAGACAAATAATCCAGTTAAAAGTGGGCAGAGGAAGGAACAGACACTTCACCAAGAAGACATTTATATGGCTAACAGACAGATGAAGAAATTCTCAAGATTAGAGAAATGGAAATCAAAACCACATGAGAAATCATCTCACTTCAGCATTAGTGGTACACATTTAAAAAACAGAAAGAAAAGAACAATTGTTGGAGAGGTTGTAGGGAGATCTGAACTTTTATACACTGCTGGTAGGAACGCAAAATGATACAATCATTTTAGAAAATGATGTGTCACTGCCTTTGAAAGCTAGAAATACAAATACTGCATGGTTCAGCAATTCCACTCCCAGAACTATGTTCTAGAGAATGCAGAGCTGTCACATGAATAGACTCACGCACACCTATATCCACTCCACCACTGTTCCCAACAGCAAAAAGAGGGGAACAACCTAGATACCTATCAACAGATGGATGGATGAAAAACTGTGGTACATATACACAATGGAGTGCCACACAGCAATAAAGCACACTGATGTATCAGCAAAGCATCTCACAATGTGCATGGATCTGAAGGGTATTATGCTGAGCAAAGTAAGTCAATCACAAAAGCACAAATATTGTATCAGACAACCACTGTAAAAACTCATGAAAAGGTTTGCACACAAAAAGAAACAACCTTTGATGATTATGGGAGAACAATACTAAATAGAGAGCAGATAAGTGTAACTTTGATGAAGGTGAGACAATATATGGAACTGAGACAGCCTTCACAGTTTGTCCAAGACAAACTGTCATGGAAGCTACATAGACACATCCAGACTCCCTGAGGGACCCAGTTACTGGGCTGAGGACTGTGGGGACCATGGTCTCAGGGAACACCTAGCTCAACCAGCATAACCTGGATGGTAAACAAGATGTTCTACATTCTGATTTGGTGAGTAGCTTTTGGAGTCTTAAAAGATTGCACCACAGCCTCTACCAGACTGGGTTCTGTATAACTAGATCGCACCTGGCTGTCTCCACTGACTGTTCCGACAGGGTCCCAGACAGAGGTGGAGAAAAACGGAGAACAAAATTCTAACTCTACAGAAAAAGACCTGACTTACTGGCCTGACGGAGATGGAAGAAATCCGAGAGTCTGGCCCTAGGAAACCCTTTTAGCTCAGAAATGAAGTCACTCCTGAGATTCACCCTTCAGCCAAAGACAGACAGACCCGTAAAACCAAATGAGCCTAAAGGGGCACCCCAGCCCAAGCACAAGAATCTGAAGGCAGGAGAGGACAAAAAGCTGTTAACAGGAAACTCAAGGTCAAAAATGGAGAGTGCTGACACGTCATGCAGTTTGTAACCAACATCAGAAAATAAAATGTGTACTAATTGTTTAATGAGAAGCTACTTTGTTCTGTATAACTTCATCTAAAGTACAAAGTGCTCAAAAAAAAAATTTCAGCACGATACTTCAGGTCAGGATTGCAGCTGTTATTCGAAGCATCTCGTCTCTTTCAGCTTCTGGTAGCCCTGGGAGTTTCTTGACATTCCTTGTTTTACAGACGTGTCTTTAATGTGTTATCTTCCCCTAAGCCAATATGACCTAACTAATGATATATTCAAGGAAAAACTATTTCCCCAAACAAGATCACTTTTACAAGTGTAGGATTCCAACATATCCAGGGGTGAGGGAGAGGCAATTTAATCTAGAACACCTAGAGAACGTATATCTGTGGTTCTCGCATTCCTATAACCATCTGAGGCCTTGGCAATCATGTTTCTCAGTTAAGTCTTCTTTCATGTTTCTCTAGATTCATGGTAGTTACAAACTCTTGTTTTCAAAATAAGTCACTAATAGTAGATTTTTTTTAGTGGATAATTGCATTATAATTTACATACAGAATTTGGGAGCATTGTATCTTGGGAATCAAACTAAGAAAGGGATAGCATCTTACTTGTAACACAGCTTCCTTATTCTCTCTCTCTCTAAGAATAGTAGATGGGATGATTTCTATTGTCCGGTCAAGTGCTATTTTAACTCCGTTTGTCACTGTTAATCTCTGTAAGCTTTACCAACAAAGCAAAAGAAATATAGTATGCCTGATGTTTACACAAAAATATAAACTGTGCATAAGACAAAGGCCTGAAGATATTACAATTGATATATGTATGAAATGTAGGCCCTATTTAATAAATGTCAGAGTAAAATTTTACTTGCTGTATTTTCCTATAATTTGAGAAACAAAGGATTTCAAAAAGGAGAAATGAAATGTTATCATAATAAAGCCAAAATTGATCTTTTAGGCTATTTTTGCACACCTAAGACTGCAAAAGAATAATTCTGTGGCTGATGATTACGATGCAGCTAGTAATTGCCAAGGTTCTTGGGATGACTAGATGGAAGGCAACTACTGATTTTAAAAGAAAATGCTTCAAAATAAGATTGCACTTTTGAGACCATCCACATTTTCAAAAGCGGTATAATAAGTAAGGCTAAAATGGAACACAACCTTGGATTTTTTGTTTTTCTTAATAGATGGCAATTAAGTTTTACGACTGTTCCAGGTTTGATACGCTTCTGTGTAATTATCCTTCTCTCCTTGTCTACTTCCATTATCACTCAAGAAAAAAAAAATTATGTATAGGCTGTCACAGTTGTCCCTCACCGAGTGTTTGCCACACGGAGACTGCACTAGGCACAACCACCGCACAAGAACAGTGTTCTCATATCTGCTTCATTTTTGAAACTACCAATATTTCAGGTTTACACAATGAAGAGTGACAGCTCTGGGACACAGATGCATTGCTGTGCACATCATTAAAGAGTCACTTGACTGATTCCTGCTGAAGTCAGAGGATAAGCTGTTAATAAATAGTATTAAATTTGCACAAAAATGTTCTCTTCTTTT
The DNA here is from genome assembly GCA_028571685.1 of Heterohyrax brucei. Classification (NCBI taxonomy): domain Eukaryota; kingdom Metazoa; phylum Chordata; class Mammalia; order Hyracoidea; family Procaviidae; genus Heterohyrax; species Heterohyrax brucei. The sequence goes on from CM053144.1 coordinate 82,323,605, forward strand.
TCTATCTTTCCTCCTGTTTTCCATCCCCACTTGGAAGGTGGTTTGTAGCGTAACCTCCAGTCCCAGGCACACTACACCCCCTGTGTATGATGACTGTCAGCAGAAGTTCCTGTGGAGCTCTAAAGACATAAGCCAGCAGAAACTACCTAATAATTGTCAGAGCAGATTAGTAATTCTCTGTTTCTCCTGTAGCTGTGTGCATAAAACATAACTGAGGAGGTATTTTTTTAATGTAGACATTCGGAGTCCCATCCTCAAGGAATTCTATTTAGTTGAGCTGAGGCAGGGTGGGGCCAATGAATCTGTATTTTCAACAGTCTCTCAATAGGCAGGTTTCAGGAACTGCTGTTGTTAGGTGCTGTCGAGTCAGTTCCGACTCACAGTGATTCTATGAGCAGCAGAATGAAACACTGCCTGGTCTTACACCATGTCCACAATCATTTTTACGCTTAAGCCCTTTGTTGCTACCTCTATGTCAATCTATCGCATCAAGGGTCCTCCTTTTTTTTGGCTGACCCTTCACTCTACCAAGCATGACGGCCTGCTCCAAGGACTGATACTTCCCGACAACGCGTCCAAAGTATGTAAGATACATTTTCGCTTCCAAGGCGCACCCTGGTTATACTTCTTGCAGAACGCATCTCTTTGTTCTTTTGGGAGTCTAGGGGACATTCAACATTCTTCTCCAACACCGCAATTCAAAGGCAACAGTTCTTTTTCTGTCTCATTGCTCAGCTTTCACATGCATACGATGTGATAGAAAATACCATGGCTTGCGTTAGGTGCACCTTAGTCTTCAAGGTGACATCTTTACTTTTCAGCACTTGAAAGAGGTCCTTGGCAGTAGATTTTCCCAGTGCAGTGTATCTTTTGATTTCTTGACTGCTGCTTCCATGCATGTTGATTGTGAACCCAAGTAAAACGAAATCCTTGACAATTTCAGTCCTTTCTCCATTTATGATAATGTTGTTTACCAGTCGAGTTAGGAGGATTTTTGTTTTCTTGATGTTGAGGTACAATCCATACTGAAGGCTTTGGTCCTTGATCTTCAGCAGTAAATGTTAAAAAATTTTCTTCACTTCCAGCAAGTAAGATGTTGTCATCCGCCTAAGGCAGGTTGTTAATGAGTTGTCCCCCAATCCTGATGCCTTCTCCTTCTTCATACAGTCCAGTCTCTCAGATTATTTGCTTGGCATACAAACTGAAAAGGTACGGTGAAAGGATACAATCCTGATGCACACGTTTCGTGACTTTAAACCATGCAGTGTCCCCTGGGTCTGTTTGCACTGCTTCTTGATCCACATACAGGTTCCTTAAGAGCACAAGTAGATGTTCTGGAATTCTCATTCTCTGCAACGTTAGCCACACAGTCAACTGCTGTTGCACAGTCAATGAAACACAGGTAAACATCTTCCTGGTACTCTTTGCTTTCAGGCAAGATCCGTCTGACATCAGCAGCGGTGTCCCTGCTTCCATGTCCTCTTCTGAATCCAGCTTGAACTTCTGGCAGTTGCTTGTCAATATTCTGTTGCAGTTGCTTTTGAATGATCTCGAGGAAAATTTTACTTGTGTGTGATATTGTTGATATTGTTCAGTAGTTTCTGCATTTGGTTAGATCACCTTTCTTTGGAATGGACATAAATTAATAGTCAATAATTCTTTAAGGCCAAGATTAAGAACCACTCAGCTGTACATTAGAATTGGCTTGTTTATAAGCTTTACTTATTTAAAAAAAAAGAAGAAAAAACGCTGCCGTCAGGTCCATTGCATCTTATAGTGACCATTTTAAAATCCTGATGCTTAGACTGCATCCTCAGCTAATTACATCAGGATGCTGGAGAGTGGCACCCGGCTTCAGTGTTTTTTAAATTGCCCAGGTAATTACAATGTGCAATCAGAAATGAGAACCATTGCTTTAAGGGATGAGTAATCAGTCTGTGTTTGTTTTGTTTTGCTTTGTTTTCTCCCCTCAGTTTCACTATCTCTCTTCTTCATTCACTCCTCTGAGCTGCATCTGTGGTGTGCCACTCCGAGCGTGATGCCACGGGAACATCTGTTTGTAGTGTGCGTGCAGCTCCTACACGTGTTAGTGAACTGCGTCTGCAGACTTCTAGCTGATCTGTTTCTGCTGGATCACAATACTTAAGTGTCAAATGCTGAAACTCCAAAGACAGACGTACCTTAATTTCCTTCGTCCACCCCACAAACATATTTCTTAAGCCCAATGGAAACACTACCTCTCACTCAGAGAAATATAGATGACTTACAATTTCTAGCTTGGTAAAGTACATCTACCCACAATTCTCTCTCTCTCTCACTCACTCACTCTGTTTCTCTCTCTCTCTCTCACTCTGCTTCTCTCACACATGCACACACACACACTCACACACACTTATATAATATCCATTGTAAATTCTTGCTTAACACTTTGTTCCTTGTATATTTCAGAGCTGTGATGGGGAGAACAGAAGGCACGGTGTTAGGAGCTCTGGCCTCCTGTTAAATGTACCTGTAATGTCTGTGTAAGAGCCGGTGTGTAGTAGATAACATTTGAAACCTAAGAGAGTATTGAGAATTGGTGGTAAAGGTGCTGAAAATAAAACCAATATTATTTATGTAGCATTTTTCTGCTACTCCAGTTTTCAAAGGACATTGCCAATGGAAGTTTTATGTTGAGTGGGGGTATAGTTTAGCTTCCTGGGAGCAAGTTGGAAGCCAGCAGCAGATAGTCACATAGCAGTGAGCACCCAGGGTCAAGCAATCAAAAGCTAATGAGATGATAAAGGACGGGAGGACTGTGAGTCATCGACACCTGGTGGCATTTTTTAGAACAGGTTTGATCAAAAATTCACTCCATGCTTAAAAAAAAAAAACACTGTGTTTGAATCTGGTCCAAGCTGCTCTAAATTCACCTCGGAGTTGGGATTCATGCCTCAGTTTCTGTCAGTTAAAACATAAAAGACGATCACAATAGTCTGGCTGGTAGTTGGTAAGTGGAAAGAAACTTAAAGTTATCTCCGGTTTATGTCTAAGTCAATTTTAACCTGGGGATGGGCCCCAAAACACACAGTTTTATGAGCCACTTCAAATAAGTTTTAGAACAAATTTAGAAACCAAAAGGCAATTTACTTCAAATTTCCTCTAGGGAAAGAACCAACAGAGCTTTGAAACATAGCAAAATGCAAATAAAAGGGCAAATTCAAGGGTAAAATGTTTTACAAGTTCCAGTGACAACACAAAAATCCTACTTAAAAACAAGATAACAGTAAGCTGACATTGTACAGAATATTAAAAAAAGAAAGAAAGAAAGAAAAGAAAAGGCACTACAGTGCAAATCAGCAGATCCTGATTTCAGTTTTGCCAATAACTAACATCTCTGGGGAAGGGATATAAAAATCTGGGCAACTTGTGTTGCTCATGTTAAAAAGAAAGGTGAGGGGTAATTGGTATATCTGCACCCCCAAAATATATGGTTCTGTATCTACTCAGAAACCTCATACTTTGGGTTTTCTGAAAGGTCTACATCATTTGATTATCTCAGAAGTAAAATTAGTTCAAAAGCAAATTTGATATTTGTAATTCCTTCCCCCTTTGATAGACTAACACCCAGTATGAACTTATTCTACCTAAGTAAGTCTTTAGAAAATTTACAGTGCTATACTGAAAAGCCAAAGTTTCCAGAATTGAGAAAATGTTTCCTCCAGAAATTGTTTCACTTTAATCACATCCCAAAAATGTTTTAATAAAGAAACACAGAGAACACAGAATCAAGGAACTATTTCTCTCTGCCAAGAATTTATTACTAATCAATGAATGGAATTGTACAACAATGCCTGACTAGTAGACCATTCCGTTCCCTCCTACACCTTCTTCGTTCTCTCTGAATCCTTTCGCCTACCACGATATTGTCTCCAACCAGCAGAACTTCTCCTGGCCTTCAGTTCCCCCATGGCTTTATAACTGATGATTGCTTTGTCACTTCCAATAAGCTTGGCTTCTTTTCTCTGACTCCAATTGTTGATGTCATAGAAACAACTGCCTTTATTTTTGAGAAACCCATTCGCGATCTTGAAGTAAGTCTTGGTGGTAGTGCTTCATTCTTATCAGAAATGGTATGTCTATAGCTTTATTCTCTAACAGGATGGCAACCATCCAGTTTAAAATGAATAAAGACACTTGATTTACCATGCAATTCATAGAAGCTAAAAGGTGAATCCTATCGTGAATTTCCATTGATTTAAAGTGCAGGGAAGCTGACCATGTAATTCTGTTGTAAAATGCTACTGATTTACTGTATAATACATACAAGCTCACCATGTAGCCTCAATGGTAGACTCTCGTTCACCATGCAGTAGCATGAAACCAGCTAAGTCACCTTATGATGAAACTTTCTAATTTAAAACAGATGTCAGTAGATTTTATTGTGTCACTGTGCACTAACAAAACTTGAAATTTCACTAGTTCACTTTGAATTTTTCAATAGAACTACTTCTAGACCCTGAAATGGAACTTTAGCTAGCCATAGGCCATGACAAGTATATTCTTACTAATAAAAGTCATCAAAAAGCAACATTAGGAGAACATCTTTCAGCAGAAGATATGTGTGTTAGTGATTTTGTTTATGAATATCTTAATTTGGCCAAATTTCATTTTCTATTTAAAAAGATCCATTAATCAATATTTGAACATTGTAGTGCTAACCTAAGGTCGCTAGGTGGCACAAATGGTTTGTGCTCAATTGCTAACCTAAAGGTTGGTAGTTTGAATCTATCTACTTGGGGTACCAAGGAAAAAAGTCCTGTGATGTCCTTCTGTTAAGATTACAGCCAAGAAAACACCATGGAGATATTCTAATCTGTAACACATGGGGTGGCCATGATTGAGAATAAACTGCTCAGCAACTAACAACAGAACTAAACCATGAAACATAAAATAGATAATTATTCTGAAAGAGATTTTTTTTTAAGTCTTTAGAAAAAAATGTGGAGAGAAGAATCCTGATCAAAAGGGGGAAATACAGGCCAGAATTTAAAATTCTTATGGAATCCAGACTGCCTGGAACAGTGGAGACTGGATGAAGCCCTGAAACTACTGTCCCAAGATGATCTTGAAACTCAAACCAAAAATATTACCTGACATCTTCTAGAAACCAAACAATGGTTTAGCTTAGCTAATATAGAATATCAGCCTTGAGCATTATACTCTTTTAACATTTGTCTGTATGAGATTAAATTGACAACAGTAATTCAAAAGATTAGATACAAAACTTAGAGAACAATGGGTTTGTGTTAGAGGTGGAGGAACAACCCATAACGGAGGATGAGAATGGTTACACAACCCAAAGACTGTAGTCAATGCCAGAAAATCATACTTGTAGAGACTTGAATTGGTTCTGCTGTGATGTTCTCAACAACAAAAAATAAAGTTTAAAACAATACATGTAAAATATTTGGCAAGATTTTCAAATTTGAAAATGATTGAGAAGAATCTATTACACTTACAGAATTGTATAGTATTTCTGGTCTAAATATTTTTAATATCCTCTTTCTAAATTTAATTATAGATATCCCTCACTGGGAAACAGTTTTTCTTTAAAAGGTTATCACATATCTGTTACGCTTAAAAACAAGCTTATTTGCCTTGAAATGGAATCAAGTAGGTATTTTCAGAAGGAATGTCAAACATCACTCTTTTGTATTAGTATTTTGCCCTTTGTATAAATTATTCAACTTCCTTTCTCTTAACCCTGTATATTTCTTCTCTAACTTATCATGGTAAGTATACTTTAGTAGTAAGAAAATGAGTGAATTGCCCACATTTCACCCCTTTTGATTGTTCAAGAAACTCATTGTGATTTAGGCTGGTAAAAAGATTCCTTTCAACTTCACAAACAAGTGAAAATCCATGCTATATAAGATTTCTTACAGAAAACTCCAATTGTGACTGTTATCTTCTTCTTACGTACATACAGCCCGCAATGCTGGACAATGACGTTTGAAGGAACTGGTTGAATCTGATGCATCGTCATATTTTCAGTCAGTCAAAGAGTGCGTATCTTTAACATCTGTTACAAGTACGAAATACATTCTTTTTAAATTATGCACAGTAAACAGAAAAAAAAAGTCGTGCTCCCATCTCCTATACACAGCAATGAGAATTGCCATGGGATGGGAAGGAGGAAAACAAACCTAGAGGCCAGAAGACATAAAGTTTGGAAGAATAAAGTTTGGTCCCTACCCTCACTTCATGTGTATACCCCTCACCACAACCCCTGAAGTAACTCCTTTTTCTAGGATTTACCACCAAACTGAAGTGATCCCAGACTGGAAAGGACAAAAAGAAATTAATACATCCTATTTTGCTGAAAAAAAATGATAATAATTGTGTATCAATAATTGCAAATACTTTCCACACATTTAACAAATAGCAAGCACTTTTCTACAGGCTTTGCATAAATTAACTGATGTAATCCTCATGTTGACTTTTAAAGTTTTATTATTGTCCTCATTTTACAGATGCAGAAACTTAGACACAAACATTTTAAGAAACATATCAAAGAACTAAGAGTTAATTAATGGCAGACTAGGAACTGTAACCCAGGCAACTGAATTCAAGAAACCTTGCTATAAGCCACTACCTTAGACCACACCGATAGGTAAAATGACTATATGTTTTCAAACTGTGCATTAGATTTCTATGCAAAGGTTTAAATCAATAATAGGAAATACCTTGTTTCCCTCTCTCCCATCATTTTGTGTGTGTGTGTGTGTGTGTCTGTGTGTGTGCAAGCTTGAATCTGATGTAAATAAAGCTTTTCAGAATCCTTGGCAGAACGCAGATAAACACAAGATATAAAATTTGTTTCCCTATTGTGAATACATCTCCTGACATAACTGGGTTTGTTCTCTGAAAAAATGAGCTGATTGGAGGAGTTCTTATTGCTAAACAGAGTTAAGAAGCATGGCATAATCCTAGCAGTTCTGAAGAAAAACCATGTGACTTCTTGATCATGCAAAAATTTTACCTCCTGGGAATATCAGATAACTCAATAAGGTTAGATGTGCTGCCAAAGTTCTGTTCTCGAAAAATAGACTAAACTCAATAAGTTTGAAACCATTCAGTCACAGACTATTCTTTATAGAGTCTCTCTCCTTCCTGAAAGGAGTTATAAAGTGAAGTGAGATCATTCACATGTCAAGAAGCTTTTAACTGTCTTAGCTGCAGACTTGATTAATAGCCATCATGTAGGAAGGACCAAATAGCACAGCAGATAATATGCCTTTCTTTCAGCATGTGAAAGCCTTCCTTGGGTGTTAAGAAGTTATCCTAGGTGTGAGAACAGCTGTTTGGCTTCCAGAGCTTGTAGACTAGCCAGTTTGCCCCAGGGGCACATGAAATAGGAGCATGGAAGCAGCATTTTGAAAGCAGCAGAAGTTTTTGTGTTTCTTTCTGTCTCTCAGATTTGAGGTTTGTGAAAATCCCTGTGAACTATTAGACAGGTCTTGATCTTCCAGGGCAAGACTTCCCTAATGCTAGTGTGCAGAGGAATTGCCTAGAGCACTTTTAAAAACCCATTCTTGGGCTGGAGAATTTGCATTTCTAAAAAGCTTCAAGATGCTGCTGCTGTCACATTATTAGTAGTACTACTAATAATAAAATAGTAGTGTTATTTTAGAGCATCTTTGTAACTACTGTTATTCCTGAAACTACATTATTTTCTGAACTTTTTTTCTTCTTTTTCTCATACTGGTGACGTAGAAACAGTTCTGGCAACACACAGGGTATGTAGAAATAATTACTTGCTTCTTTCCTCCCACCCCTCAAAAAATTGTATGAATTCATGGTGCAGTATGAAACTTCCATGAGTAGTTACACAAGTACAATAAGGAGTATCCTTAAAATGGGAGAATGACTCTATCCCAGGAGTCTCAACCGTGGCAGTTGACTTTGCCAGTAGAATTTTTGGGTGTTGTTTCATACCTTAGAGAGAGGCTGAGAGGGTCTCAAGTGGGGTCCTAGTCAGATGCTCTCTGAAGATTTTGGTGAAGACATTTCCTTACTTCTTACTTGGCTTTAGGTTTCAATTAATATAACTCAAAGCAAAACTTTTGGTAAATGCTGGGTGACTGAATCCTACAATCATTGATTTAGTGTCACAGTTTTCAAGGAAGGGACCAATCAGGAGTCCTGGTGCTGTGGTTGAGAATTCAGCTGCCAACCCAAAGGTCAGCAGTTTGAATCCACCAGGTGCTAAAGGAAACCATATGAGGGAGTTCTACCCTGTCCTGTAAGGTTACCACGAGTAAGAATGACTCAACAATAATGAGTTTGGGTTTGGGTCCAAAACAGGCTAAAACAATGCATTTGTGAGGCTTCTTAGTACCTCAACTTGACTTCATGCATAGTATTTTTAAGGAAAAAGAAAACTAGGAGGTGGAGGGATGGGGAAGGGGAGGGGCACAGGGGTGGATGTTGTTATAGCATTATTGGAGTAGGAATGAGGATATTCTCATTTTATGAAGGAATCATGGTTCAAAGATTTTAAGGTCATTTGCCCAGGATCATTTGCTAAGAACGAAGAAGACAGCATGGCTGACTGCTCTGAGCCATGGTTCTTTGAGGTAAGGCACAGCCAGAGCCGAACTAGCAGAGACGGAGAACACTGATGACACTCAGAGGACCGATAATACTAGAAGGAGATGAAGCGTGACTCACCAGAAGAGAAGGGACTTGAGAACTCCCTGACCATAAAAAGAGAGAAGACTACAGTCCCTCAGCCCTCCCAGGCAACAGGAGGATCAGTAGCCAGGCATAACAAGGTACACATTCTAGAGGAAGGGCAATGAAGACCTGAAACACAGCTGAGGACCAATACATGGAGGATTAGGCCAGATAGCTGAGGAGGGTTAGTTAAGCACTGAACATGTTTCATGAGTTAAGCATTGAACGTGTTTCAGTTCAGATCCTTGAAGGACATCAAGCAGAAACATGTTTTGAGAAATTGATTTGAAATCAAGAAGTCTTCTTATAGGACGCCCTGTATCACCACTCCTATTTAGCATTGTGTTGGAAGTCCTAGCTAGAACAATAAGACAAGAAAAAGAGATACAGAGCACATAAATTGATAGTGAAAAAAGTTAATTTGTCCCTATTTGTGGATGAAATGATGCTACGCATAGAACACCCAAAAAATTCCACGAGAAAACTACTGGAACCAAAAGAGTCAGTAGAATAAGAAGATACAAGATAAAAATACAAAAATCAGATGGATTCCAATATACCAATAAAAAGAACATTGAAAAGGAAATCAGGAAAATAGCATTTATAACGGCTCTGAAAAAATTAAAATACTTTGGAATTAAATCTAGCTAGTGATGTAAAAGACCTATGCAAGGAAAATTACAAAATACTAATTCAAGAAACCAAAAGAAATCTATCTACTTATGCTAATGGACAGGCAGACTCAACATTGTAAAAATGTCAGTTCTACCCAAAGCAATCTACAAATAAAATGTGATCCTGATCAAATACCAACAGCATTCTTTAAAGAGATGGAACAGTTAATCAATAAGTTTACAAGGAAAGGGAAGAAGCTTTAGATGCTTAAGATGCAGAATAAAACTAGGAGGACCCATACTGGCTGACCTCAGAATCTGCTATGCAGCTACAGCAGTCAAAACAGCCTGGTACTGGTACAACAACAGAAACATTGACCAATGAAACATAATTGAGAACCCAGATGTAAATTCAGCCACCTGTGGTCACCAGATGTTTGACAAGGGCCCAAAGTATATAAAATGTGGAAAAGTCATTCTTTTTAACAAATGGTGCTGGCAAAACTGGATGTCCAACTGAAAAAAAAAGGAAACAGGACCCATACTGTACATCATACACAAAAACTAATTCAAAATGGATCAAATACACAAATATAAAGCCCAAAACTACAAAGGTCATAGAAGAAAAACCAGAAGCAATGGTAGAAGCCCTAATACATGGCATTTATGGGAGACAAACCATAATTAAAAACCTATAGATTTTAGAAGATAAACTAGATAACTAGGATCATCTAAAAATTAAACACTTAATGCTCATCAAAAGACTTGGAACAAAAGATTAAAAACAGAACCTATAGACTGTGGGTAAAAAGTTAGTTATTACAAATCAGACAAAGGTTTAATATCTAAAGTCTATAAGAAAATCCAATATCCCTACAGCAAAAAGACAAATGATCCAATTAAAAATTGGGAAAAGGAAATGAACAGACACTTCACCAAAAATTAATTCAAACAGTCAACAAACACTTGAGGAAATATTCACAATCACTAGCCATTAGAGAAACGCAATATCAAAACCACAATGAGATATCAGCATTACTGGCACAAATTTAAAAAAAAAAAAAAACAGAAAACAACAAATGTTGGAGAGGTTGTGGGGAAATTGGAACTTTTATGCACTGCTGTTGGGAATGTAAAATGATACAACTATTTTGGGAAATGGTATGGCACTTCCTTAGAAAGCTAGACATAGAAATACCATGTGATCCAGCAACACCACTCCTAGGAATGCATCTTAGAGAACTGAGTCATCACACAAATAGACATATCTATACTCACATTCACTTCAGCACTATTCACAATAGCGAAAAGAAGGAAACAACTTAGATGTCCATCAACAGATGAATGGATAAACAAACTATGGTACATTCATACACCAATGAATCTATGAAGTATCTAATAACATGGATGAATCTGGAGCGCATTGTGCTGCGTGAAATAAGTCAATCACTAAAGGTCAAATATTGTATGAGACCTCTACTGCAAAAACTCATGAGAAGTTTTACACACAAAAAGAAAAACATTTCATGATTATGGGTGGGGAATGGAAAAATACTAAATAGATAATAATTAAGTGGTAGCTTTGGTGAAGGGTAAGATGGTATACAATACTGGGGAAGTTGGTACAAGTTGTACAGGGCAAAGTCTTGTAAGCTCCACAGACACATCCAAACTCCCTGAGGAACACAAAGACTGAGACGAGGGCTCTGGGAACTGTGGTACTGGGGAACATCTAGCTCAACTGATATAACATAGTTTATAAGAAAAAGCTCTATTCACTATTTTAGTAAGTGTAGCCTGGGGTCTTAAAAGCCTGCAAGCTTCCATCTAAGACACTCCACTGGTTTTAGCCCCTTGAGAAAAAGGAAAAATGAAGAAAATTAAAGATACAAGGGAAAGATTAGTCTACAGGACTAAAGGACCACATCTACCACTCGACTGTAGCAGATCAAGTCTGGTACAACCGGGTGGTGCCTGGCTACCTACACTGACTGCTCTAACAGGGATCACAACAGCGGGTCCTAGAAGAGGAGGATAAAAATGTAGAACAAAATTCTGACTCAAAAATCACAGACCAGACTTACTGGCCTGATGGAAACTGGAGAACCTTGAGAGTATGGTCCCAGGACACCCTTTCAGCTTAGTAAGGAAGTCACTCTTGAGCGTCACAAAGATTAGACAGGCCCATAAAATAAAACAAGACTAAAAGAGCATGCCAACCCAGAAGCAAGTACTAGAAGGTAGGAGAGGATAGGAAAGATGGTAATAGGGAAGACGGACTGTGACAGGAGAGTGTTGATATGTCATGGGGTTGTTAACCAATGTCATAAAACAGCATGTGTACTAACTGTTAAATGAGAAATTAGTTTGTTCGGTCAAACTTCACCTAAAGTACAATAACAGAAAAAAAGAAAATCTTGTAGGTGGAAAGCGAAGTTTTGAGACTTAGAATGGATAACTGCTGGGTTGTCATACCACCTCATAAGGATTTCCCTTTTCTGTCCCATTCTCACTGTAATAGAACAGCCATGATCATATAACATGATTGCCCCTTCTGTGTCACAGTTTACTGGTAGGGAGTGCCAACAATATTTAATTGAACTAGGAAATTTGGAGCTGGCTTTAAGAGAGTCTAATGTCAGATAGATGCTCATTGAACATAAACACATAAATCTGGGCTGTTATTTTTGTAGTCATTTTCCATCATGCAGAGAAGGAAACAGAGACAGCCAGAATACAGTAAGAAGGGTGATGCTGGCGTGAGGAAAAATGTAGAGGTGAGTACAGACATAGAGGCACCTCTGGGTTATTGACAGTGCTTGGTCCTCGGTTAGGTTCACATTAGAGACCCAGCTGCAAGGACCAAACATCTGTGAAGTTGTGCTATGGCTCCAACAGCAACAAAACTTCCTTTGTGTGTAATCAAGTTCGATCTAATTTCCATTACCTCATACCAAGTCTGAATGAAAGTAATCTTAATAAAAGAAAATATCTTATGTGATACTTTTAAAGTGAGGAGAGCATATACAATAAAGAATCTTGCATAATAACCAAAATTTAAGCATCAGGCAGGAGAGAGGAGTTCACGGGAGACTGAAAAGCCAAAGAGAAAACACCTGAGCCAGTAGTGTCTTACAGGCCAAGAAAAGATCATTTCAACAGAGAAACGGAGGTCAGCAGTGTCACCTTCTGCCTGCCTGGTAGTCATGAAGCATAAAGAGGCAGTGATTTAAAAATAGGGAGGTCACTGTTAACCTTGGGGAGAACAGCTGGAGTGGACTGGTGTGGGTAGGAATCAGAATATTTGAGGTGATAGTGGAAGCTGTGAGGCAGAAATACAAGAAGTAGAGAGAGCAAAGATACATAACTCAGAAAATGTTGATGTTGAGGAGGAGTCTAAGAAGGGTTGTTGGAATTAATAGTTTTGTTTTGTGTTTTATGTTGCAATGTGTGGCTTCCATAAACAAACTGGAAATATGCAGATGTGTTTACGTTCTGATGAGAAACAGCAGGAGAGGATCGTACTAGAGATACAGGAGAAAAAACCTGTGGCTATCATGTTGATTCCAGTTCATTGTGACCCTACAGTGCACAGTAGGACTGCGCCATAGGGTTTCCAAGGCTGTTTACTTACAGAAGCAGACTGCCATACCTTTGTCCTCAGGGGTGAGGCTGGTGGGTTGGAACTGCTGAGCCGTAGATTAGTAGCCAAGCATTTAGCCACCGTGCCACCAGAAATCCTCAGGTACAGGAGAGAAGGGGCTAACCGGTAATGTCACATGTCGCAGCTGACTTGAATGCGACTCACAGCAGACCTACAGGGCAGGGTAGAACGGCCTCATAGGGTTTCCAAAGAGCATCTGGCAGATTTGAACTGGCGACCTTTTGGTTAGCAGCTGTTCCTCACTACATCTCTTAGCTATGGGGCCACCAGGTAATATTAATGCCAGAGGAGACCAGAGGGGTGGGATCCTGAGAACACCTGAAGAACACCTCCTTGGTTTTGAACGACTAGGAGGAGGAAACACAGTGAGACTGAGTTACGCAGCCAGTTTATTGGCTGGGAATTAAGGTGGAACCACCTGACCCAGCCACAGTCAGTGGGAAGCTCTTCTCACTTCCCAGCCACACTCCTTTCTTCAAGTCCTGATAGCCACTGCCATCCTAGGGCACTTGAGATGGAATCAAGGACATCTGTCAGGCAGGTGAGATCTCAGTATTATTTGATTAGTGTTCTTTTCCTCTGTGCCGCTTGGTACTCCCGTTCAACATATCTATTCTGTACAGTATCCATAGACGTTTATAATATACCTTATTTTCTCGGTTATCTTGAAAGCTATTTGAAGGAGAAACGTGTATCCAGTTCCGTACTTTCCCCCTCAGTAATTTAAATATAGCTCTCAGAAATGAGAAGATAAATACAAATGCTGCTTTGTATCTAACTTCAACAACAATTTAATGTCTAAGCATGCTTTTTATTTTAGACATCAGAGTATTGTAACTTGCTCACCTCATAAAAAGTGAATTAGCGTACATATTTTCTAGTTACCTCAGAAAGAAACGTGGAGTTTGATTTGTAGATATTTTCAAGGCTCTTATAATCTGATTCATTTAATAAGCCTCCAAATAAATAGAAAATTATACCTAGATTTTTCACTGTTCTTTCTGATAGTTTATTAAATACTTAATGTGTCTTTAGTTCTTTTCAGACCTATTTATTCTAAATCCATTGCAGAGTCATACAAAATTTACAAAATCTGGATTAATTTCAGGCACCACATAATATAGCTCATGTTTGCATGATTTCATTTTTCTATTGGTTCTGTAATATACTCTTCAGTATCAGTAATATGTCCTCCCAGCACTCTTCTCATCCCTTTCTGATATTGAGACCATCATTAATATCTGTTCACCAAACTATATTCCAATACATGTCACATGATCTGAAATGCATTTCTACTTTTAGTATTTCTAATATTTTTTTTCCAGTTTTTGCTAGTTTACAGCCTCATTCCTTTCACTTTTCATATTAGGTTTTGCAACAAATTCTGAGCTACCAATACTGACTGTTGAATGGTATGTTGCTGCCCTCTAGCTTATGTTTAAGAAGCTATTTACAAAGTGTAACAATTCTTTCAGTAAGTCTCTTGTACATGTCTAATAAATTGATATCCATGTTATTAATGGATTGTATATCAATAGTTATATTTAAAAATTAAATACATAGGGCTATTAATGAGACTTATTCATTTCTTACCTTTCCAGGTAACACTAATGTGATCAGTTATTGATAATAATTCTAAAAAGAAAAATCCTAAAATGGAAAGAAAAGAAACAAACAAAACCCCTGTTTTTGTCTCACTGTGAATCAGTTCTGACACGATACTCTTTTCTCCATAAATGTATACCTTTCTCCTTCACATAAGTTGTTTTCAAAAACCAATGTTGCATTTGCTATCTTTTAAGCAGCCAGAGAAAAGTATTAAATCTTTTCTGCTCTCAGCAAATGTTGAGATCTTTCCAAAGAATATTTCTGATGATGGAATAAAATCATTTAACTGGTACCTGTTCAAATTCTCAGTGCCATCAGAAAATTCAACCAGGTATCTTTTGTTTTCAAAAGAATTATAAAACTATTTAAAACTCAAATTACTATTTTTCTCTGAGAAAAATCGGGAAGTAAACGATTGTATGGCCTGATACTCTTTTGTGATGATTTTCAATCAGACACTAGCTACTTATCTGACCAAGTCCACAAATAGTTTGCTGAGATTTGTGTGTAGTTTTAACATATTGACTAAAAACTCAGGGAAAGTACATTAAATTGAACTGCATATTAACAAAAAAGGAGAGTCCAATTATTTAGCTATCTCAACCCACCCCCCACCCCCCATTTTACTGCCCAGAAGCCTTAAAATTAAAATGTAATGAACAACGTAAGTTTCACTGTTGCCCTTGGCTGGGAACATGTAATGATTGACATTTGCAAATAGCACAGAGACCATGAGACTCAGACTGGAAACCTCGGGTTCCCAATTCTCCTAATATTTAATTTCTGAGTCTTAGATGACTTTTAAAATGTTAAGTATTCCTTCCCATAAAATTTTAAGAGCATCAAAAAAGGCAGTGAATGAAAAAGCTTTTGTACAATGTATACTATATGCGAATAGTTTAACAAACACGTTTAATCTATATCTATTTTAAACATTAAATTTCCCCTAGCCTTCTGATTCAGGGGCAGTGTCTGCCTTTTTTTCCTCCTTCCCTTATCAAAGTTTTTATTTCTTTGTATTTCCTTTTATACACTGCTTTCAGTTACATTTCTTTTTGCAAATTCCACCTAGTTTATGCAGAAATGGAATTTTTTTTAAAAGACACTGACTAGTTCACAGAATCTAGAAGGACCAGAAAATCCACTTGAAAGCTGTACTGTACTTGACTGTTGCAGAGAAACACTGAGGCCGCAACCAGTGGGCAACAGCACCACCAGTGCCACCCGGGGGTGCCAGTGCTGGGACTCCTGCAACTGCCGCCTCCCCCTGCTCACCCAGAATGGAGTCCACCTGGGGTGAGTGGCTGCAGCTGAGTGCAGAATGTTTGCACCACAGCTGCAAGAGAAACTCAAAGATCAAGTTCTGCCTTCTAAGTTAAAAGCAGAGGGATTCTACTAAACTAAAAAGCCACTGAAAGTTTCTACATGGCCAAAAAGTACAACCAATCTAACCTACCCTTCGATTTTCACAACCTTCAACAAGCTGATCAAATCTGTGATTTCCCAGCAGTTTCTAGAAAAACAGCCTGAAGACATTAATCTAATGGAAGAAATCTTACGATCCATAACAAACTATAAAACACTGATCCTCTTAGCTGTCTCTGTTTCTATTTCTCGCTCTTTGTGGGTATATGAATATATGTTTGATTATTCCATTGTACCAGTGTAGTACAGTAGTATGCTTATACAATAGTCATTCATTCATTGATCTATAAACTATTTTCCCATTTATTGAGTTCCAGAATATCCATGAGGCACAAGAAACATACTTTGTTGTTTCCTTCATTCCTGGAATGCACATCCTACTTAGGAAAACTATTACATAAATTATTAATTACAGTGACATGAAAAGAGCTTTAAAAGGAAAAATGCAAGGTGCTATACACAGATGTAGTGTTTAGAGATACAGGTTATAGTGACTTCAATAGGAAAGCCAAGATTAAAGTGTTAACATCTATACCATAAGTTTATTTGGTTCAACACGGGACTGGAAATATGTTAACAGACTGTTTTCTGTGCTGAAAAATTCAGACATTACTACATGCCTTCAATTTTTACTCATGTTTAAGTTTTTAGATCTTTCATGGCATTCAAATCATCGTTTCAAGCTTTGTTGTTATTACATAGTGGTTTCAGCCTCTGTAAAATAACATTTTATTGCCCAGAAGCCTTAAAATGTCCTTGAAAATAGAAACTTCTTACTATGGCACTAATGTTTTAGTTTCCAGTTTTAAAACATTATAGTTTTAATTTACATTTCATATGTATACTCACTTAATAACCAACTTTAAATTCAGTAATCACATTTTCCCCTAAGCTTTGATTAGAACAATTATAGTAAATGAAAATAAGAAAGTAATTTCTGTGAAGAGATTCATAAAACATCCTTTTCCAGCTATAAAGCAGCCTCCTAAATACCTTTTTGCAGCATTAAGCCCACAAAAATTCTTTCTGTTCTGCTTAAAATGCACAGAACCACAATTCTGTCATTGTCTCTTTGTCGTCTTTATCCTGGCCTCCCTTAACACAGTGACTCCCAGCAGAAGGCTCACCACACAAAATGTGCCCAATAAATGCCCTTGAATAAATGTCTGGCCCTTGTTCACTATTGAAGTGGGTAGAAGCACTGGCAGGAAGTACCCTCAAACACAGAAAGCCTGTAAACAGAAAGAGACAGAAGCAGAGAACTGAAATTTTATGTCTATTCTAGTTTTTCTTTAGCGCTAAACTCTCTTGACCAATGTTTACTTTTAGAATGTTTAAAGAACATTATTAGCATAAGCCTAACTGAAATCTCCAAGGAGAATGCCATACCAAGTTATGTTAATAAACTGATTTATAACCTACTGTTGAATATTTTTTTGTCATTTCACTACGGTGCAACATTGTTGGTAATCCTCAGTTACATATTCCTTCCTGTAAAAACTGTTTTTGAGTTATGTTAATAATGTGAAGAGGACCACAAACACTATAATTAGCAGAGTTTGTATAGCTAAGTCACTGGACACACTTCATGAGAGTGCATGAGTTATGACAAAGCCCCAGTGGTACAGTCGTTAGACGCTCCACTGCTAACCAAAAGGTCAGTGATTCAAGTCTACCAGATGTTCTGCAGAAGAAAGTGTGGTGTTCTGTTGGCATAAAGATTACAGGCTTGGAGGCCCTATGAGCAGTTCCATTCTGTCCTCTAGGGTCACTATGAGTCAGAACCAACTTGACAGCAACAAGTTTGGTTTTATTATATAGCTCTATTAGGGTGCCTTGTATGTGTGTTTGGATTTCTGTCTCAGATTTCCCTCTCCAGACATGGACAGATTGAGAGAATAGTTTCAATTGTTTTACATATTTACCCTTCATCCCAAATGCTCAAACGTTCTATACACACATAGATACACTCACGTTCACACACACAAGCAAGAAAGAGAGACTACATCACTAAATGTCAAGTTTTCCTGGGTGTAATGAAAAATCAAATCACCGTGATTTAAAGTAGATGTTTTCTGTCCTTGCTCTCCCTCCTCACTCTGTTTCTCTCTCCCTCAGGTGAAAAGCTAAATGCAGGCAAATTGTGCTCCACAAGACAGAGTTTCCACCGTGTTACTCCACATCATGAGGCTTCTGTTCCCAATGGCATCTCCTTTCCCTAGTCCCATTATCTGCAGGCTAGCCACCGGGAAAGTGAAGGAATAAAAACAAGCAAAGGGAAGGGAATACAGCAAGGAAGTTTTCTAGAAACTTCCATACAACATTTCTACTAACATTGCTTTGACCTGAACCTAATAATGTGCAGCCACAATGCAGCCCAGGAATGTCGTATTTATTTGGCATGGCGTATTCTCAGTTAACACTCGCAGGTCGTGTTAGTGAGGACTAACAGGAGAATGAATATTAGCAGGCAACTAGAAAGCAGCCACAGGGTTCTTCATTAGCTCTCCCATGATGTAATAATGTATAGGAATTTCATTCTCTGGGTTTTTGCAGATTCTTTCACCTTTATCTTGCCCCTCTGTCCCTTCACCTGCCCAAAAATATTATTCTGATGTATCCAAACACACTTCTTTACAGATAAAAGAGGGGAGCAACAAGGAAAGGATAGGTCAAAATTCAGTATTAAAGCTACTGAGTACTAAGAATTTCAGTAGAAGGATCTGAGCCAAATTCCAATTCCCTGCTTATATATTTCCTATCTAATTGAGACTACAAAATAATAATAATAATAATACCCAAGCCCACTGCCATCGAGTTGATTCTAACTCATAGTGACCCTGTAGGACAGGGCAGAATGCGCCAGAGTTTCCAAAGAGCACCTGGTGGTTTTGAACTGCCAACCTTTCAGTTAGAGGCATTAATGTTTAACCACTATGCCACCATGAGATTGTAGTGTTTTAACTGAACATAAAGTATCTTGCTTGATCCTAAATAGAATTGTATTTTCATTTGCTACACATAAGTAATGCCAGCCAAGTGCCACCGAGTTGGATCCAACTCAGTAATAGTTGCACTACTATCTCACTCAAACAAAAAATCTATAACCTTTAGCATTTTGCAGAAGATACCAGCTTCTGTGGACCACAAAAACTGTAAGTTAAGTACAAATTTGAGCTGCAGATACAGTCCTGGTTAGCCAGGCAGTTGTTGCCACGCTCCATAGAGCACTAGAAGTTTCCAAGTGGTATCTTGGGCAACAAGTACGGAGCAAAGCAAGCAAATTCTATCACCCTACCACACACACAGCCAGTGCGGCCCATGTTGTCTACATTGGACTTCTGTATGAGGCTTCATTTAAAGAAAGGCTTTGGCTACAGTTGTAGATTGAAATGGGACTCCCCCCCACGTGTTGGAATCTGGGAAGCAGGGCAAAGATAGCAGAGTTATCTGATGCTTCCTGTGACCCCTGTAACAACAAAGACCCAAAAGAACAAATGAATCAATTATATATGCCATTCTAGGTGCCCTAAACATCAAAGGGAAAGTTAGGAAACTTGACTGAGCAACAAGCAAGGGAGAGTAGGTCCAGAACTACCTAGGAGTGGCCAGACCTGACCTGGCAGGCATCTGCGTTTCTCAGGTAAATAAGTGGCAGCAGTCACAGTTGACAACAGCAATAACAGTCAGAAAGTATCTTCCACAGTGGAAAGAACCAGATTGGAGAGCCAACTCACATGTCCATAATCAGTGAAAAACAGCATTTGATAGTCAAAAACCAAGTAGCTTGTGTCTGACATACCTCCTACAGATCTAAAACTTTCCTCTGTGATAAACCTCTCTTCCCTTCCCCAGTGCTTTCCCCTTCCTTCTCTTCACAGGGCAGCCTCGGTAGACTGAAACATTCCCCGGGCTGAAAGTAAGACTCCATAGGCATGCCTTGAACCATTCCCCCAGCGTTGGATTAGAAACAATTTAACAAAGAGAGGGAAAATGATAATAACAATCTACCAGCTCCCCTGAGCAGAAAACTCAGTGCAGAAACAGTTCCTTTGCCTAGGTGCAGGTGTAATGGTTCCACGGACCTTGAACGTCTCTCAGCTCTACATACAGCCTGGCACCCATTAGTCCAGCTACAAAACCTATCCATCCATGTGTCTTAAGAAACAGGCATGTGCTTTCCTCTCAGACACTCACAGAGCATTCTCAGTCCCCTAACTTTCTCCGTACATGTAGCCAGATACCTGTGCCAGCAGAATTCAATAACATATCAAAAATAAGAATAATAATTCACCTTGACCAAGCGGAATTCATGCCCAGTATAAAGGGATGGTTCAACATTAGAAAAACAACCAGCGTAATCAATCACATAAATGAAACAACAACAAGAACCACTTAAATTTTATCAATTGATGCAGGAAAGGCATTTGACGAAGTCCAGCACCCATTTATTTTAAAAATTCTCAGCAAAATACGAATAGAAGAGAAATTCCTCAACATAATAAAAGACATTTATACAAAGCCAATGGCCAACATCATCCTAAAGACAGTTTGAAAATATTCTACTTAAAAACAGGAACTAGACAACCAGATGTTTCTTGTCACATTTATTCAACAAACTGTACTGGAAGTTCTAGCCAGAGCAAGTCAGACAAGAAAAAGAAAAAGAGTGCATTCAAACTGGTATGGAAGAAGTAAAAGCATCTCCATTTGCAGATGATATGATCTTATACACAAAAAATATTTGAAACTACAAAAAAAAAGCAAAAAAACAGTACTAGAGCTAATAGAAGAGTTCAGGAAAATATCAGAATACGAGACAAACATACAAAAATCACCCAGGCTCTTTTTCAGCAACAAAGAGAACACCAAAGTGAAAACCACAGAATCAATACCATTTACAATATCCCCCAAGAGGATAAAATACCTAGGAATAAATCTAACCAGAGACACAAAATATCTATGCAAAGAAAATTATAAAACACTACTGAAAGAAGCCAAAAAAGACCTATATAAGTGAAAAAACCTACTTTGTTCATGTATAGGGAAACTCAACATCATGAAAATGTCTATGCTACCTAAAGCAATCTATAGATACAGTGCAATAACAATACAAATTCCAAAGGCATTTTTTAATGAGATAGAGAAAACAAATCACCAACTTCATATGGAAAGGGAAGATGTTCCAGTTAGGTGGAAGATTTACATATTTTATTTAGAAAATGTTCTGCCTCCCACTTTAATGAGCAGTATCCAAATGCTAGCAAGCAGCCACCTAAGAAACGTCAACTCTTTTCAGCCACCTGCAGCAAAGGAGAAGGAAGGGCATCAAAGACTGCAGAACAAAGTAGGAGGCCTCACGCTACCTTACTTGAGAAACTCTACACTGCCACAGTGGTCAACACAGCCTGGTGCTGGTAAAAAACAGATACACAGACCATTGGAACGACCTTGAGAATCTAAACATAAAATTATGCTTCTATGAACAACTGATAAATGTCTGACAAAGGCCGAAAGTGTGTAAACTGGGAAAAAGGTAGTGTCTTTAATAAATGGCATTGGCATAACTGGATATCTATCTGGAAAAGTAAGTGTAACAAGACCCATATCTCACACCATGCATAAAAACTAATTCAAAATGCACCACAGACCTAAATATACAATCTAAAGGGGTGAAAATTATGGAAGACAAAATAGGGACAATGCTGAGAGCCCTAATATACATCATAAACAGACTATGAAATAGTACTAGTGATGCTCAAACACCAGAAGAGAAAATAGATACATGGGAACTGCTAAAAATCAAGCATTTAGGGTCATTTGAAGACTTCACCAAAGGAGTGAAAAAGGAACCTACAGACTGGGAAAAAATTTTCCAGTCATCATCTAAACTCCAAAATATACAAGATGCTGAAAAAACACAACGATAAAAAGACAACCTCATCAAAAAGTGGCAAATAATATGAACAGGCACTTCACCAAAGAAGGCATCGGGGATTATGGTTTCAGGAGACATCTAGGTCAACTGACCTAACATATTTTATTTAGAAAATGTTCTGCCTCCCGCTTTAATGAGTGGCGTCCAAAGTCTTAAATGCTTGCAAGCAGCCAACTAAGAGGCATCAACTGTTTTTGACCACCTGGAGCAAAGGAGAAGGAAGGACATCGAAGACATGAGGAAAATATGGCCCCAAGAGGCAGAAAGAGCCACATAAACCAAAGATCACATCAGCATAAGACTGGAAGAACCAGGTGGTGCCCGGCTACCATCAGTGACTGCCCGGACAGGGAACTCAACAAGAATCCCTGGGGAGCAGGAGAAATGTGGGGTGCAGAACTCAAATTCTAGTAAAAATATCAGACTTGATGATCTGACAGACTGGAGGGTCCCCAGAAAGCATGGCCCCCAGATTCTCCATTAGTCCGGAACTATCCCTGAAGTCAACTCTCCAGACAAATATTGAAGTGGTACATAAGACATAAAACAATACTGATGAATAATGAACTTAAGTACGTTATTAACATCTTAGAGGTTAGGACTTAAGTAGATTCAGGAGACCAACTGGGCAGCTCCTGTTCAGAGGCAGGATGATGAGGCCGAGGGGGACGCATGCTAGCTGAATGGACGTAAGAAATACAGGGCGGGGGAGTGTGCCGTTACAGTGCGTGTAAGCTTTACATGAGAAACTGACTCAAATCGGAAAGTTTCACTTAAAGCACAATGAAGAAGTAAATACAGAGGAAAATAAAACTGTGTGTTTACGTGTGTGTGTATTAGGATCCTAACCCCCCATGTGTTTGGATGTAATCCTACTTGAGGTTAGTGTTTGCTATATTAATGAGGCTGTATCAGTGTAAAATGTATGCTATTATGGGTTGTGCTTCTCAAAAATATGTTTAAAGTTAGCCAGGCCATGATTCCTAGTAGTCCCATTGCCCTCTATCTTGCGGCCTGATGCAATTATCCTATGTGTTCTAAGTCCTAACCTCTAAGAAGTTAATAAGCAAGATTACAGGCAGTTATATTAATGTGGCAGGACACAACCGATGGGATCAGACTGTGTATCTTCTGAGATATAAAAGGGTGAAGCAAGTAGAGAGGGGAGGGGACCTACTACCACCAGAAAGAAGAACAAGGGCAGAGCGCATCCCCTGGATGCACGGTTGCTGCACTAAAAAATGCTTAGATTTGGGGTAAGATTGGTACCAAGACACATGGAAGTCTCCAACAAATGCTGGTCCCACAGATGTTGAAAGGAAGAGAGCAGAGCTTTCGCCCAGAGCCAACAAAGAGAGAAAGCCTTCCTCTAAAGTTGATGCCCTAAATTCAGACTTACCAGGCTCCTAAACTGTGAGAAAATAATTTGCTGATTAAAGCCATCCATGTGTAGTATTTGTGTTATAGCAGAATTAGATAACTAAAACAATCTGAAACTTCATCACTTTTGAATTGTACATAGAACAGATTAGATCCAGAACTGAGAACATGGTAAGGAAGACAGATGCCATGTGAAGATCACCAAGGAGCCAAGGAAGCCTGGGCTATGGAAGGTGAAAGAGACACAGATCTTTCCCTAGGGCCAACAGAGAGCCCTCTGCTATATACAGAGCCCTAACTGCAGTTAGCTTCCTGAAGTGTGAGAAACTAAATTTCTGTTTACTGAAGTCACCCACTCGTGGTATTTCTGCTACAGCAACACTAGCTAAAACACAGCTACTTTCAAATATCTGACCTTATTGTTCCCAGCCCTAATTTTTTTTTTCTTAACATAACTGAGTGAAAATGTACATTCACATGTAAATTTACATGCCCCCCTATATGCAGCTTCCACTGCTCTCCCTGTCCGGTGACTGCACACCATTCCTCTCTGCTCCATACATGTCTCATCCTCCCAACAGTCTCCTTTCCCCTCCTGTCCGTCCACTCCCCTTCCTCCAGCCAGAGGTCAGCAAGATGATAGCCTATAGATGTATAGAACCATAAAGTGCTTCCAATATATGATTACTCTGCATTGCCAAGTCCAATCCATTCCTGTCCAAAGAGTGGAACTTTGTTATAATTTATGGGAAAGGGCAGCATCAGGGAAGGGGGCCATGCTCTCAGAGGAACCCCAAAACCGCTGGACCATCAGTTGAGGACTTTTAGTGGAGAATTCATGATGCACCTCTTTTTATTCTTGTGTTGGCAGTGAGGCTCCTCTCTGTGAGCTCCATCGTGGCTATCACTGGTGGTGGCCGGGCACCATCCGGTTCTTCTGGTCCCAAGTCGATGTAGGCACCCACTCTTGTGGGTCTCTCTGTCTTCTCGGTTGTCTTTACCGCATGCCATTTTGGCCCTCGGTGAGCATCCGTTCCTGCTGAGTTGGGACCATTTGCTGTGTCCTCGGATGGCAGCTTGGCAGCTTTTAAGACCCTAGACGCCACTCACCAATGTGGGGTGCAGAGAGCTCTCTTAGCAAAACGCTAGTTGTGCCAATTGGCCTGGAATTCACCTAAGAGCATGGTCCCCCGCCCCCCGCCCCAGCTACTCTATCCTTGCAGTATTAAGATGGAAGGAGTACTCAAGTTATGCTGAAGTCCACTTAATGTTGTTCTTGTTCCTAATGTGTGCTGTTACCACTTTCTCCCAACTAGATTTCTAGTAACTATCTAAACTAAACCCTCCCCCCCCACCCTCCCTCCCTCCCCTCCCTTGCAGCTGTCAAAGAGTCTTTTCTTCTAAACACAAGTCTGTTTCTGTTTTTGAGATCTTATCGTAGAGGTCTCATACAGAATTTGTCCTTTTGTCGCTGACTACTTTCACTCAACATAATGTCTTCCAGTTGAAACCAGGTTAGGAGATGTTTCCTGGAATCATCGTTATTCTTTATCATTGCGTAGTTCCCAGCCCTAATTTTGTTCCTCGTGGCTTTGTTTTGTGGAGTTATTATAGCTTTGAAGCTCCTAAATTTTTCAGGAGCTAGTGGAGAAAGGTAAAAGAAAAAGAGACAGATATGAAAACTCCTGCTGACTCCTAGCGTAGCATGTATCTTTGCAATTTATTAAACTTATTTGGAAAGCTCACAATGATGCTCTCATACTGAATTCCCAATATGTTGATTCCAAAATAAAATCCAAATCCATTGTCCATCAAGTCCATTCCAACTCATAGTGTCCCTAGAGGACAGAGAAGAAATGTCCCATAAGGTTCCTAAGGCTATAAAGCTTCATGGAAGCAGACTGTCACATCTTCCTCCCAGAGTAACAAGTGAGCTTGAACTGCTGACCTTTCACTTATCAGCTAAGGGCTTAACCATTGGACAACCAAGTCTCCTTATGATTTGATTCGTGAGATTTCATTAGTGCTTTTGTCTCAACCTATGTGTATCATTTATTCCTAATTTTTAGTTGTTTAAATTTTGCTTTCTAATATTCAAGTTTTTGTTTGTTTTTTTAACGCATGAATGTAATTATTGCCTGAGAACACTACTATTCCTACCTTAGTCAACATACAAAAAAGACAGAGGAAATAACGGCAGCCTTACACAATCTGGTAAGTTTGCATATTAGAGCTTCATCACAACTTTATTTTTTAATTCAATCTTTTCTTTCTGAAAGATCAGCTACTCAAATAATAATCACATCTCTACAGAAACAGTTATGGGATTTCATCTAAATAAAATACTCTAAGAACTTATTTCCCTCAGCATCAGTTTCTTGGTTTTCCAATTCATATTTCTTCATGGCCACAAAATATCGAATAAAAGTTTCTCCCAGAGCCCGTCTCAGACACTGATCTTCCTCGAGTGCCACAAGGGCATCTTCTAGTTTCAAAGGAATGTCAGAAGGTTTTGACTGATAAAAGTCTGTGCTGTCATCCGGACCAGCCAAGACACTATCACTGCTCTGAAGTCCATCCAAGCCTGCAGCAATAGTTGCAGCCAGCACCAGGTAAGGGTTTGCTGTCGCTGAGCCTAGCTTATTTTCTATGCGGGTGCCTTTCTCACCATGACACTTGATATTGAAAGCACAGCTGTTATCATTGTAGCCCCATGTTGTAGGCACACTCTCCTTCAGGTCTTTGCTCTCCTTGGAATAACGCTTTCGGCAGCTAACAGCAGGTGCCATGAGGCAGCTGAGAGCTGCAGAGTGCTTCAAGAGTCCAGTCAACCATTTTTTCCCAGTCATTGTGAGCTCTTCAACTCCAGAACTGCTGCAGAACACATTTTGCTTCTCACTGACATCCCAGAGGCTATGAGACAGAATTCCTGAATTGCAGAATCCAGTCTCAATGAAAAAGCTGGCAATGTAGTTATATTTCCTTCCCAATTCCTTGACACCTGTTCTTAGGGTAAACGCGTTATCGGCTGCACTGATGCCAAATTCTGGCAGAAAACAGA
The DNA here is from genome assembly GCA_028571685.1 of Heterohyrax brucei. Taxonomy (NCBI): domain Eukaryota; kingdom Metazoa; phylum Chordata; class Mammalia; order Hyracoidea; family Procaviidae; genus Heterohyrax; species Heterohyrax brucei. The sequence goes on from CM053144.1 coordinate 82,350,016, forward strand.
TTTCCATATGGCCAGGTCTGGTGTATGAGGAAAAGCTCTCAACGTTGGCTCCAATCCGATACAAGCCATCGATGAGTTCATGCATAAAGGGTTGTTCATGATTATTTAATAATGGTGAAACAGGAAAAGATATGGTCTTTGAGTTGATAATTTCAGGCACGCCAAAAATGCAAAAATCATAGATGAAGGCAGAGCACAGGGAAAAGCCAGAGTCCTGCAACTGGCTCAGCTGCCTCTTCGCAATGTACCTTGGAGAAGTCAGCAGAGGATCACCAGTCACAGTGAAAGTGTCACATATCACTCTTGCAGTTCGCTCAGCCCATGGCAACACTTTAAAGGTGGATAATTCTGGTATCAGGACTATATCACTATTAAAACATGTTGCTCTTATGTGATTCACTTCATTATCTTCAGGATTCGGCATCAATTCAAGATAACCTCTGGGCATGTAAACACCATGGATCACTTTTTCCTAAAAGAGAAAATGATAGAACAATTTGGTTTGGAGATGTGAAAACAAATGGAACTGTTGAAAAGAGCTTTTCTAATGAGGGGAAGGACAAGTGTTTAACATCTGTTGGTGAACTCTACTTGTTATCAGAAATTTTTTTTAATATTTTCAAACTAAACCTCAAAATGTATTTTTATGAACAACTCTTGGAATTTCTAACCTTAAAGGTTTTACATACTTGGAAAGCTAAAAATAGCAGTCATTAAAAGCAGGTGTGACAATAAAGAAAATCTCTTTATATCGAAAGACAGAAACAAAGTCTTATAAAATTGTTTCTAGCTATAGCTATCAAAGGTACTCTTTAAAACATGATTTATTGGATGGCATAGTTGCTAATATTTCAGCTGAGGCTTTATTTTGGGTTATTGCATTGTACTCCCAGTAGTGCCCAGACTCTCAAAAGTCTGCACTAAAAATCCTCGGTCCTTCTCAGACAGCCGACTGTGGTCAGTGCTACGGCACCCAGGACAGTAGTCACAACACCCAAGGAATCAGGTCTGCTGACAGCAGCAGTTCTCTCTTCATTCACTTTTACAGCCCACTTAAGAAATAAGTACCTCACTATTTCAGAGGCCCAGAAATCTTGCCTGGGAACATGGGCCTATATCTCCAAAATTAGTGCCACCTATGAACTGGGTGAAAATAAACCTGATTCCTAGGTCTGGCTCTTTCATTAACCAGTTGTGTGGAGTGTGCTTGGACTCTACTTGCTTCAGCTTTCATTTCCGTAAAAGAATACAGTTAGACGTGATGACTGCTAAGACAATTTCTAGCCATGTAGTTCTAGGGTTCAGTGAATTGTTCATTGATTTAACTTCTGACAACATAAAAGTCAGTAGGTTATAAAGTTGAACAGACACAAAACAAATTTTAGAAATTGTGTAATAGGAATATCAACAGGGCTTCATGTGTTGAAGGTGGCTATACCGATGAGTGCGGACAAAGTCCTAACGACAAAGTTTTCCTCCCATGATGTCAGTGAGCATCATGAGGTTAATTAAACATCTGAACATCTGCAAGCCTAACTTTTGTTTTAATTGTTGTTATTGTTGTTAGGTGCCATCAAGCCACTTCTGACTCTTAACAATCCTACATGCAAAAAGAAGGAAATACTGCCCAGTCCTGCTCCATTCTCACAGCTGTTCTGCTTGAGACCATTTAATTCCATATTCTGTTCGATCACCTTTCTTTGGAATGCACAAAAATATGGTTCTCTTTCAGTCAGTTGTCTTCCAAATTTCTTGGCATAGAGGAGTGAGCACTTTCAGAGTCGCACCCATTTGCTGAAACATCTTGGTCTGTATTCTATCAATTCCTGGAGGCCTGTTTTTTGCCAATACCTATAAGGTAGCTTGCATTTCATCAGCTCTTGATTGTATGCTGTCTTCTGAAAGGGTTGAATGCCCACCAGTTTATTTTTGGTACGATGACTCTGTGTCTTCCATCTTCTCTTCATGCTTCCTGTGTCATTCAATATTTTCACCATAGAATCCTTCAATGCTGCAACCTAATTCTTGAACTTTTATTTCAACTTTTTTTAGCTCTAGAAATTCTGTGTCTTTTCCAGTTGCCCTTTGAAGTCATCTGCTCAGCTCTTGACTTAGTCATCTGGTACTGCTCTAACAGAAATACCACAGGTGAATGGCTTTAGCACAGAGAAATTTATTCTTACATAGTCCAGTAGGCTACAAGTCCAAATTCAGAGTGTCAGCCCCAGGGGAAAGTTCATGCTCTTTGTCAGCTGGGGAGGAAGTCCTTGTGTTGCATCAGTCTTTGGTCAGAGAGCACCTTGGCGTAGGAACCTCAGTTCTGGAGGACACGCCTACTACCAGTACCACCTTCTTGAATATATGAAGTTTCCAACTCTCTGCTTGCTTCCCTTTCCTTTTTTCTTTGTTGTTGTAGGATAAAAGGTGGTACAAGCCACACTCCAAGGAAACACTCATTACATTGTAGCAGGCAAGTGATCTTAAGAAGAGTGTTACAGTCCCACCCTAATCCTTTCTAACATAACCCACTCTATTCACCACAGGCAGAGATTAGGATTTACAGCATCAGAAAATCATCATTAGGATTTACACCATCAAAAAATGGAAGACAATCACACAATACAAGGAATCAACCACACAGCCAAATAACTGCACACGTTTTGGTGGTAGACAATTCAATCCATAACAGCTCTACATTATTTCTGCAACTTGTTTTAGCTACTTTACTTTCAAGAGCAAGTTTCAGAGTCTCTCTGACATCCCTTTTGGTTGTTGCTTTCTCTCTTGTCTTTCTAATAACCTTTTGCTTTCTTTGGGTATGATGTCATCCCGTAACTTGCCCAGTCTTTGGTCACTAGTGTTCAATGTATCAAATCAATTCTTAAGGTGGTCTCTAAATTCAAGTGGGATATACTTAAGGCCATACTTTGGCTCTTGTGGACTTGTTTTAATATTCTTCAGCTTCATCTTGAATTTGCGTCTGGGCAACTGATAGTCTGTTCTCCAACTGGCCCCTGGGTTTACCCTGATTGCACATATTGAACTTCTCCATTGTCTGTATCCATCAGATATAGATCATTTGATTCATGTGTATTCCATCCAGCAAGGTCCATGTGTATATATATATATAAAAAAAAAACTCACTGTTGTTGAGTCAGTTCCAACTCATATGTGTATTGGAAAAGATATTTCCAATCAATAGGTTATTGGTCTTGACAGATTCTGTCACGGGTACTCCAGTATCATTTCTATCACCAAATCCCTGTTTTCTAACTACTGATCTTTCTTTGTTTCCAATTTTTGCATTCCACTCAAGATGCATTGATAATTACCATTAGTAATTACCAATGTTGGTAATAGTAATTATCAATACTTTTGTTAATTACCAATAGTAATTATCAATGCATCTCGAGTCTATATTCAATCAATTTCAGACCGTTACCTCAAAATCCCAAAGAGAACATAGTTACCAAAGAGGGACTGGTCTAGAAGAGGTAATCTACTGGTCTACTATCCTGGCTTTGATCATGAGTCACTGTCTCCTTCACTTTCCACCAACTCAGTTTTCATTTCCAATTGTCAGTTTGACAGGGCTTACTCAAATCTACAATTACCAGTAATAAAGGTAGCGAGTCAAGCACTGCTCAATGTCTACAACATTTTTCCACTGACTTAAGGACCTGTGTGTATAAACTTCAACATGGGATCTTATAGTACTTTAGTACAAAAATCTTTTAATTCAAATTTTCATTGTAAGAAATTATAACTTATTTTCCTACTTGTCAATTTTTTAGTTTGAAATTAGGTTGTTAGTTCTTTATGTATCTAAAATGAGGCATATTGTGTTTTATTCATGAGACTTCTAAGAGTTCCTACAATTTAAATCTGTGTTTGTATTTGCTTACTTGCGCCCAGTAGAGAACAGCTGGGTTCCATTTCACTGTAATAGTCCTTCATGAATTTGAATATAGGATGAAGTCACACTTGACACTTCAGGCTATTTAATCCCTGAGTATTCTTTTCTAACATTGTAATATTCTTTAATCTTGTTTTAGCTTTTTGCATATTCTGAATTCAATCTACACTTTAATTTTGACAATGTATAAATATATATGAACATATCTTATTCATGATAATAGATTGTTACCTAAAGCTGTGTTTATGGACATAAAACACTAGAATAGCTTTATGCTCCAATATAAAAATTGCTATGAACTCAATAAAAATGCTAGCAGAATAACTCAAATCTCTATGACAACCAAAATCTGGAACATAGTAAAGATTGTGTTTTGAAATAACTCAAGAATTAGTTTTGAGTTCTATAGGAGAATATTTTGTTTTGAATAGATCCAAGATAGAAACTGCCCACTACGTCTACATATAATGTAGATAAAAGTCAGTCCTTTCATAGAACAGATACAGTATGAGTTGATCATGAGGTATTTGCAAGGCACTTAGCACAGTGCCGGACACCTAATAAGTTCTGTAAAAAGAGCAAGTACTGACATTATTACCTGGGATTTCTTTATTTGCTGTTTTCCAATTACTTACCACTCTTTTTCTCTATTCCTAGTAATGATCTGGTTTTTAAAAATGAGTATTTTTTCATCTAATAAGAAAGAACATCTGGATAAAAGTGGAATTGGTAATAGCTATGTGATAAGTACATTTCAAAAAGAAACAAAAAAACAGCTCGGTCAAATGAAGAAATAAAGGAAATATTAAAATCGAGGCGGAGGCAGTACCAAAAAACCCAAACCAGTTAACACTGAGTGGATTCAGACTCACATGAACTCTACAGGATGGAGTAGAGTTGCCTCATAGAATTTCTAAAGGAGAGCCTGCTGGATTTGAACTGCTGACTTTTTGGTTAATAGCCATAGCACTTAACCACTACTCCACCAGGTGCAGTAAAAAGAGCACTGAACTGGAAGAGAGGAGTCACGGATTGGTGACACTAACTGCCTGCAAGGCTCTGAGGAAGCTTCTCAATTTAGCTGAACCTCAGTTCCCTCATCTGTAAATTTACAAAAATGGATTACATTGTGTCTTATATCATTTCATGTTCTGACTTTTTAGTTTTCAAGTTGATATTTTTTTGTCCACAAGTAGATTTTTTTAAATTACTTAATAAAGCAAAGGTGAAATTGACTTCACTAATCCATAGGTAAACTCAAATTATTGACTCCATTGTTTAATAAATTTTTCATATAGAATTGTGTTTATGTGTGCATGTGTGTATACACAGTTACATTGTTTGGCTTGGTTTGCACAGATGAACCTACTTTTATTGTCTACTCACAAGAAATTTTCCAACATAAGTTACGAATTTTAAATCACTGATATTTATAACACAAATACACATTACTACGTATACCTTCACAGCCTCCAAAGTGAATTTTAAATGCTTCATTGAATTATATATGGATACTCTGTGGTCATTAAATTAGACTAAAATAACATTAGGGAATAAAACAACAATGGGGCAGCCGTGGGAAAGTGAGTTGTATCGCAAAACTAGGGCTAAGAATCAGTACAGCAATTAAGAAGAAGTATGATGAGTTACATCAAAATTCTTATTACAAAAAACTTTTTTCCTAACACATTAAACTCAAATAAAAGTTATATTTATAGGCAATACACTGAAAATGATAATTTGGTAAATATTTTCAATAGCAATTTGTCACAAAACAAACAAACAAAAAAACAGAAATTGTCTCCTTATGTCAATTTATGTATTCCCCAGTAAATGTAGGGAGCATACTAAAATGCATTTATAAAAAGTCTCAACTGGAGAACTAGATCAACATTTTAAATATACAGTTTCTGATGTTATTAAACTGCTGCATTGAGTCAATTCTGACTTATGGTAACCTGATAGGACAGATTGGAACACTCCATGGGGTTTCCAAGTCTGCAAATGTTTTTTGGTTCTGGGGCAGGAGGTATTTTGTTTTGTTTTTTAATTTTATTTTGTTGTTGTTGAGAATACACAAAGCAAAGCATACACTAATTCAACCGTTCATATAATGTACCATTTAGTGACATCGATTCCTTTCTTTTGGTTGTGGAACCACTTTGTCTCTCCTTTTCTGAGTTGTTTCTCTTCCATTAATATAAATGCACCAGCCCCTAGAGTTCTGTCTGATCTTTTCAAGTTGCTGTTGTCAGTTTGATTCCACACAGGTAGTTCTTAAAAGAGCATAATGCTCAAGGCAGACCATCTTTACTAGTTAAGCTAAACTGTTACTCAGTTTTAAGAAGACTTCAAGGATTGTTTTTCGCTTGAGAATTAAAGGCTATCTCAGGGCAATAATTTCAGGGGTCTGTCTAAACTTCATGGGGTCCATGACAACTTGACATTCTGTTCTACATTGCCCCCTTTTGATCAGATTTTTCTATGGAATCTTTTATCAGAATCTTCAGAAATGGTAGCCTGGCACCATCCAGCTCTTTTGACCCCATGGCAAAGAAAGCAATTGTTCATGGAGGCGGTTACCCACACGTCCCATATCTTCTTTCTGTTCTTGACTCTCCTTCTCCCTCTGGTGTTCCAGGTGAACAGAGACCAACCGTGCCTTGCTTGGCTGCTTGTACTCTTTTAAGACCCCAGGTAGTATGCATTGAAATGCAAGGTAAAACAGAAGCACTAAACATGTTAATCAGCCAATTAGCTGATACCTCCTGGGGAACCAGGACCCTAACCCTTCAAATCTTGAAAGCAAATCCCATGAGATTTTTTTGGTTGTACATAAGCAAGGGCTGTAAAACATTATGGAAGCAGGCTGTCACATACTCCTCTCACAGAGCAGCAGGTGGGTTCCAACTGCCAACCTTTCGGGTAGCAGCTAAACACTTGAAACCCATTACCACCAGGGCTCCTTTCAATGCTGTTTTTGTCTACAAGGTCTATTGCAGCAGATTTGCCCAATACAGTGTATCTTTTGATTTCTCGACTTCAGCTTCCTCTGGTCTTGATTGCAGATCTAAGTAAAATGAAATTCTTGACAACTATAATCTTTTCTACATTTGTCATGATGTTGTAAGGATTTTTGTTTTCATTATACTGAGGTGTAATCCATACTGAAGGCTGTGGTCTTTGATCTTCATCAGGAAGTATTTCAATCCTCTTCAATTTCAGCAAGCTAGGTTGTGTAATCTGCACATCACGTGTGGTTAATGATGCTATTGGCAGAATAAATTATTAGCATTTCACAAAAACTAAGTAGCAAATATTTGTATACTGAGATCTCAGTCAAGGACCTAAAATCCCCATTATATTTTCTGACTGATAGAAAGAAATTTATCTGAATTATATTTTAACATGGTCACAGAAAAATTTCAAATTTTGTTGTAAAAAATAAGCCAACTATTTTCTCGCCTAGATGGAATGGAAACAGTATCTGTTAGCAAATCAAAACAGTTTCTTAAGCCAAACATGAACCCGCTGAAATTCTTTAAAAAGTATTTTGAAGATGTGCAGGTTTTACCAACATGAAGCAAATTGAAAAAAAAGAAACTTCACAAGTTGACATTAAAGTGATAAAACAGGAAACACTAAAAAAGCTTGTTAAATTAGAAGATATTAATTTTCTTATATAGCACTCACTGATGTGCCTATTTACACAGTTTGAACAACTTTAAGAAATGATACAACAACTCCATCAAAAGAGACACATGATATAAACAAAAAAATCTCAGAAACTCCCCCAAATTATCCAGAAATATAGTATTTCTCAAAAGCACTATTTTCAAGAACTTAATTTATTCATTAAGTTATCCACATAATGAAGTCATTTCGTATCAGAATTAGGTGCTGAAAGAGAGATGCTTTTCATCTAGCAAATTCTTTCTATTTAATCTTTTTTTTTTTTCCTTTTATATTTGCTCTTGGGTCTTCTCTTGCAATTTCCTCATGTCAAATAAAATATAATCTTCATAATTGCAGCAAGGAAGAAAAGATAAATTCTGCGGAGGGAAATTATTCAAGGCGGGAGGACTAAAATTGCCAGTCTTAATTAGTTTTATATTTCTATTGGGTAAAGGAATTGCTGTTTGGGGGCTGAGAATATCTGCTCAGCTCCTCGGGGAGCAATAACGCATTTGGCATAGGACAAGCAAAGAAACAAAATAAATTATTGGTTTTCAGCTTGAATTACTATATAGATTACAAGAAAATAGAGTAATAAGGACCATTTGCTTGTTAATGATCATGAAATTACATTCAATCATAATTCAGGTTGTAAAACTCACTTGAAAAAAATGAGCCGGGATACTCTTAGACCTGGACACACCATGGAGGTCTGTTGCTTCAAAACGCACAAACTGGAGGTGATTTGTGGTCATCTCATGTTTAATGGTCTTCATTCTAGAGGAGAGTTGAGGTAGGATGGGGTATGGAGTGCTGTCCCTGGTATAAGCTGTAAAATAAAGAATGGTTCTCAAACACTGGACCATGATGATTTGAGAAGCAAGAAGAGATTAAGGGGGGGAAAAACAGTCATTATCATGTCAGTTCCGACTCATGATTACCCTATGTGTCAGAATAGAACTGTGCTTGGTAGCTTTTAAAGGCTGATTTTTCAAAAGTAGATCACAAGGCTTTCTTTCAGAACACCTCCAAGTGTACTTGAACTGTCAACTCTTACATTGGCCCAGGCCTTCCTAAGAGGAAGTTCAAAACCAAAATAACCCATTTCTGTCAAGTTGATTCTGACATACAGCACTTTATAGGACAGAGTAGAGGTGCCCCATAGTTTCCAAGGTGCGCCTGGTAAATTTTAACTGCCAACCTTCTGGTTAGCAGCCATAGCTCTTGACCACTACACCACCATGGTTTCCAAGACGAAGTTAGAGGGAGTGAAATAACTTGTATTCACTGCCTTTAATTATGCTGACTAACCAAAGCATCACATATTCATCATATCATTGGCTTAGAGATGGAGATATTATACAGCCTCACTATTCACCAAAGAACATTGTCTTTAAACAGCCTAAAAAATTATGTTTAGCTGGAAGTTAACATTTCTTGTGAAAGTTTCTAACAGTGTCATATGCAGATACTGAAAATACTTTTCTTACAGAAATTAGAATATACTGATATAACTGAACACCTTATTGGGACATGTAAGTCTCTATATGCATGATTGTCATTGAAAAGCATTTCGGTTTATTGAATGAACTGGTAATGTCCAAATTAAAAGCTCCAATATAGTTGAAGGAAAATACATTTGTTCATTTTTGTTTACTTTGTGTGTTGATTTTTTTTTTCTTTTGGCCAAAAGAGCTTTGTTTCTTTGTTATGGGATCTGAATCTAAGAAGTCAACATCTCTCTGTCAGATTTCAAACAGGTTTAAATAAGCAAACAAAAGAGTTTTTGAGGAATGGGAGTAAAGGAAATGAAAAACTGAGACTTCGTACTAAACTTTAAAATTGGAAACATGACCTTTTCAAGACTTTTAAGGCATAATTTAAAAATTATAAAACCTGGCACCTAGAAGAGATCTTGGAGATGAATTGTCGAATCCAACCAGCTCACTAGCCTGAATCTCATTGAGAGACAACGAAGTTGCCCAAGACGTGCTATCCGTTCGTTGCCAGGACTGAAACAGAATCCAGATGGCTGGACTCCTGGTGGGTGACTCATTATCACAAAATGAATAAATATTTCTAAAGCACAGAGAGGAATTTGGCACATAGTACCCACGGCATAGGTGTCTGCTGCTTTCAGAACCTTCAGTAGAGGCACAGAGCGTAGTGGTTCAGCACAGATGCTAGATCATCTACCATACTTGCAATCTTGCCTTTGCCTTCACAAGTTTCTCTTTCCTGTCTGTGCCTTGGCTTTCCCATCAGTAAAATCTTACCCCACAGCATTGTTAGGAAGCTGGCACAAGTTATCTAGTAGTTTCTGGCAGGCAGTCAACACCATATAAGTGCTACTTAAATGCATAAAGCGAACACAATTACTCTAACCCTAGTAAACAGTACTGTGATAATGTCTGCACTGGAACACCTATCAACCGGTCAGATAACTGTGACATTGAGCAGGTATTATTTTTAAATGATACGTGAATATCCTTTTTCAAGATATAATTAAACTTTAAAAATATGCATAAAGATTGACAGTTAAAAGCATAGACTATGCACAGGAAATAGGAGGAAGACAAATTACTAGTTCCACCTATACAAAGAAGTTAGAGATAACGCCCTGCCATTTGGCTACTCTGAGACCCCTGAGGCCCATTCAATACAGTTAAGCTGTGGCTATTATGTTTCACACTAAATTAGCAGTTGCTGTGTTCCCAATTCACTCTAAAATACTGGGTGTTATGCTTAAGGTGAATAGTGTTCCTTAAATAAAATAAAATAAAATTTATAGACATTTTAAAATAGTGACATTTTCAGATACTCAGTACTCTAAACACACTAGGCAGTTATACACTGGAAAAAATCCGTTGATTTTGAGTTGATAGTGATCCTGTAGGAAAGAGTAGAACTGTCCTATAGCGTTCTCAAGGAGAACTGGTGGATTCAAACTGCCAAACTTTTGATTACCTGGTGAACACTTAACCACTGAGTGTTCCAGGGCTCCAGACAATTATGTACATGCTATAAATATATTAATAATGTTTAAGAAAATGATCAACCGTCATCTCCTGTAAAATAAGGTGATGTTATTGGTTCACTAGAAGTACAATCATAGGTATCTTATTAATTATCTTGCTTATTTGCATCTTCTAAACTATCAACAGTAAACATGTATTATTTTAAAATAAGAATAATATCCATCCAATTCAAAACTTCTTTTTTTTTTTTTTAATCACCATACACTAGGGACATTAGATTGTATATCTAGGAAACAGTTAGAAAAAGCCCTAGCCACCTGGAGCTTAAATTCACCAAGTGGAAGAACTGTAGTTGATAAGCTTGACATCAAAGATTAACAGGTCATTGTTTTACATGGTAGACAGTGCTGAAAAAAACTGAAATCTAATCACCTGGGCTATTAATTCCATGAAATTTGGTCACAGTGTGAAATGCAACCCCTAACTCGCTTAAAAATCAACATGTTGCAGTATGATGGAACAGTGTGTATATCTTTCTGGTTCTGTTTTCTTCAGAGTCCTTTTCACCACATTCTGTACTTAAAACTGCTCATTTATTGTCTCCTACCTACCTCTGGAGTGTCAGCTCCACATGAACAGGGCCCTAGCTTCACCTATGACTGTGTCCCCAGTACCAGGTAGCAGCGCAGGCGTATCTTAAGCAGTCAATAAATATGCTTCAGAATTAGTGAATGGGTGAATGAGTGCAGGGCTCCATCGTGCATGATTTGATTTTGTATGATTAGCAAGCAAAAATTGGCATCACATGCTTTGACACATATCCTAAGTATCATTTTTTCATTTAAAAGTACAGTTCTTTTACCAAATATGAGCCCTATCCAATCTAATTTCATTTTTGAAACATCAACTGATCTTGCTCATCTTTCTCTAACTTTCTTCTCTTCAAATAAATCATACTTGTGAGTTATAATTAAACCATGTGGTCAGCCTTTCTCAGCTGCACATAGTGAATAGCAAGCAGATAATTGCCAGTTCAGGCAATTTGTTTTCCTTACAGCACAGTTCATGGAAGGTGTCTTCCTTTCCCACCCACTCAGAGGGCTAATAAATCAATGTGCTTTTACAGAGCATCTTAGCTATCTAGTGCTGCTGTAACAGAAATACCATAAGTGGGTGCTTTAACAGAAATTTACTTTCTCACAGTTTAGGAGGCTGGTCACTATTGTTAGGTGCTGTTGAGTTGGTTCCAACTACAGTGACCCTGTGTACAACAGAACCAAACACGCAGCGTCCTGTGTCATTCTCACAATCGTACTTGAGCTTGTTGTTGCAGGCACTGCGTCAGTTCAGCTCCTTGAAGGTCTTCCTGTCTTTTGCTGACCTTCTCCTTTACTAAGCCTGATGTCCTTCTCCAGGGCCTAGTCACCCCTGATAACATATCCAGAGTACTTGAAACAAAACATCACCATCCATGTTTCCAAGAAGCGTTCTGGTTGTACTTCTTCTAAGACAGATTTGTTTGTTCTTCTGGTAGCCCAAGGTGCAATCAGTATTTTTCTACAAGACCGTAATTCAAAGGCATCAATTTTTCTTCAGTCTTCCTTGTTTGGTGTCCAGTTTGTACCTGCATACGAGATGACTGAAAATACCACAGCACGGGTCAGGGGCACTTTAGTCCTCCCATGACAGACATCTTTACTTTTTAACACTTTAGAGAGTCTTTGGGGCAGATTTGCCCAGTGCAATAAGTAGGAGGGTAGAAGTACAAGCCTAGGGCACCAACTCTCTGGGAAGGTTTTATCTTGTTCAGCTTGTTTCAGCTTGTTTCCTGGTTCCTTGGAGATCTCCAAGTGGCTTGGCATCAGCGTGTCCCATCTCTACTTGACAACTTGGTTCTTTAATCTCTTTTAAATCTGAAAAGAGATTGACTTAGGATACAGCCTATATTAATCCCATGTCATATAACAGAGACCACCCGTTCTCAAATGGGCTTATAACCACAAGCGTAGAGGCTAGGATTTACAACATATATTTCTAGAGTACACAATGTAATTCGTAACATACAGGAAATTTTTACTGTAGTAAGTGTTTAGGATTAAAAAAATAAAAAAAAACTCGATGCTCTATAGCAACTGGAAGACCTTGGGGAAATATCTGTGTACAGTGCCAACGAGAAAATATTTCAGTTACAGAGAACAAACCATGGTCGCTTACAAAGAGTAGACTGAAGTAGGTAGTTAGGTTTTCAGAAATGCCAATTCAAAAAGGGAAAAGTGCAGCTGAGAGCACAGTCTGTGACACATTCAGTTTATCACACCCCAGGAGGACCAGCCCTTCTTCTTTCCAAGGGCCTGCCCGACGGCGCCCACCTGGCTGCTGTCAGGGCTGCCTGTTGGTGCACATGGGACCCCACCCTCGGACCATGTCATCTCAGCTCAAGCAGTGTAAGAAATCCCAGGTGACACAATAAACATATGCAAAGCAAAGCAAAAACAATGCCAAGTTATAAAAGGAGTTTTTCTTTTTAACACACACACACACACACACACACACACACACACACACACACACTGTCTGGCAATTAAGTCTGCAGACTTAATTGTTTTAAGAGCTACATACCTGATTACTGACTATCACTACAGTCGGCTTCAAAGTCCTCCCCTTAGGAAGCTATGCACTGACACCAGGGCCTAGTCCTCCCTTCAAAGCAATTTTGAAACTCTTCCTAGAATGGCCATTGCACATGGCAGCACAGTGGCAAGTTCATGAACTTGATTGCATGGCTGTCCATGAGAGAGTTTTTAGCCAGTAAAACTCACCTGATCTGGCCCCCAGTGACTTTTTGCTTTACCAAAGATAAAGGAAATATTGGAAGGAAGACATTTTCATGACATTCAGGATAGCAAGGGTAATATAACAACAGCTCTGATGGCCATTCCCAAAAGAGTTTCGAAATTGCTTTGAAGGGTGGACTAGGCCCTGGCATCAGCCCATAGCTTTCCCAAGGGAAGTACTTCAAAGGTGACCATACCAACATTCACCAATGAGGTATGTAGCACTTTTTCTAGGATGAGTTTGTGAGCTTAACTGTCACTCCTTGTATATGTGTGTGTGTGTGTGTGTGTGTGTGTATTTGTTGTTTATAAGCCTCTGTGATAAGTGGTTATCACAGAGGAAAAAATAACTAACTTGAATTATTTGTTTTTACAGCTATTTCGGGAGTTGCTTTTTATATTTATTTTTAAAGTATACATCGGTGGTTTGTTTGGAGTTGTGAACTTCTGGGTGTTTGCTGTTGTTACCTGCCATTGTATCACCTCCAGCTCACGGAGATCTTACGTGCAGCAGAGCAAAGTACTGCCCTGTCCTACATCGTCCTCACAGTGGTAGTGTGTTTGAGGCCAGTCCATCTCACCAAAGACCTCCACCTCCCTTACTGGTCCCCTGCGTCACCAAACATGATGTCCTTCTCCAGCAATTCATTCCACTTGATGATGTACCCAAAGCAAGCAAGTCAGAAAATGTTTTTGTTATGGTCCACAAACACATCAGGCAATGTTCTGTTGTGACCCACAAGCTTTTTACTGGCTACTTTTCAGAAATAGATGATCAGGACTTTCTTCCTAGTCTTGCTCTAGAACTGGAAACCCTGCTGGGGTAATGAAACCTGTCCACCTTGCTGATATTTCGAAATACCAGTGTCACAGTTTCTATACCCATGGCAAATATGCAAGCCACCACACTGTGACAAACTGACAGGCTGGCAGTGGTGGCTTGGGTTCTTAGGGCCTGTAAAGAACTCAGTTCAGCCCTGGGCAGAAGAGAAATCTTCTCAACTAACCAGACTGAATGAATCATGTTTCTATGTGCCTAGTCGTAGCTGATTCACTGAACTTTGGCTTGATATTTCTCCATGAAAACCATTGTCTAGAGTAAATCTGGATGGGGCATGTATCTACCAGTTCATGAGTTCAGTTTTTGTTTTTGTTTTTTGTACTTTTCTTTTCTATAAACAGTTAATTTTTTTTTCCTATAAACAGCCAGATAGTAAATATTTATTGCTTTGTGGGCAGTATGGTCTCTGTCGCATGTAAACTCTGCCAATGCAGCATAGAAAGCAGACACAGACAATAAAGAAAATTTTTTCACAGATCAAAGCCAGCAAACATGGATTTGGCCCATGGACTCTATAGTTTCTCAGCGCCTGTTCTTTTTCCTCACAAGAGCGCCACTCCCTATTTTCTTACTCCCAGCCCATGTCACTCATTTGTATTACCTACTTGGCTCTGCTGGCATTTCTGTAGATAGCTGCTGACAGCTTAGGGCTGTCAGTGCTCACGTTCCTTACCTCATGCAGGAATCCAGGAAGCCAAAGCCCACACAAAGAGAATGCCAACATGACCCTCAGTGGGGTCCATGCCCTAATGTCTAAACCAAAACCAAACCAAACTCATTGCCAGAGAGGCCAGCTCCTAGCACTTCTTTAGAACAAAGTAGAAGTGACCCACAGGATTTCCAAGGCTGTAAATCTTTATGAAGCAGGCTGCTCCGTCTTTCACCCCAGATGGCAGTTGTTGTGTTCTAATCCAGTGGTGTTCAAAGCAGTTGAGCATCTAATCACTGTGCAGTCAGGGTCTCCTCCCTTAATTCCTGGAATCTGTTAGTATGTTACAGTAGACACCAAAATAGGCTCTGCACATATAATGAAGGTGGTTGTTTCTGTGTGCTGTGGCATCAATTCTGGCTCACAGAGACCACAGGACAGAGTAGAACTGCCCAGTAATCTTTCCCAGGAAGACCTGGTGAATTCTAACTGCTGACCTCCTGGTTAGAAGCCTGAGCTCTTAAGCACTGTGCCACAAGGTCTCCTGTAGTTAAGTTTGTTGTTGTTGATTAGGTGCCATTGAGTCACTTTCAATTCATAGCAACTCTATAAACAGGAGAACGAAAGACTGACCAGTCTCGTGCCATGTCCACAGTCTTTTTTATGCTTAAGCCCACTGTTGTAGTCACTGTGTCAATCCATCGAGCGTCTTCCTCTTTTTGGATGACTCTCCACTCTACCAAGCATGATGTTCTTTTACAGGGACTGATCTTTCCTGACAACATGTCCAAAGTTTGTAAGATGCAGTCTTGCCATCTTTGCTTCCAAGGAGCACTCTGACTGGACTTCTTCCAGAACAGATCTGTTTGTTCTTTTAGTAGTCCATGGTACATTCAACATTCTTCTCCAACACCACAATTCAAAGGCATCGATTCTTCTTCAGTCTTCTTTGTTCATCGTCCAACTTTGCATGCATACGATGCAACTGAAAATACCATGGCTTGGGACAGGCACATTTTAGTCTTCAAGGTGACATCCTTTCTTTTGAATACTTTAAAGAGGTCCTTTGCAACAGATTTGTCAATATACTTTTGTAGCTGCTTTTTAGTGATCTTGAGCAGAATTTTACTTGCATGTGATATCAACGCTATTGTTCAGTAATTTCCACATACAGCTGGATCACCTTTCTTTGGAATGCACATAAATATGAATCTCTTCCAGTCAGTTTGCCAGGTAGCTATCCTCCAAATTTCTTGGCATAGACGAGTGAGCACTTCCAGTGCTGCATCTGTTTTCTGAAATATCTCAATTGATATTCCATCAATTCCTGGAGCATTGTTTTGTTTTGTTTTGTTTTGTTTTTGGCCAATGCCTTCAGTGCAGCTTTGACCTCTTCCTTCACTACCATTGGTTCCTGAGCATATGCTGCCTCTTCAGATGGATGAACATCACCAGTTCTTCCTAGTATAATGACTGTGTATTCCTTCCATCTTGTTTCGATGCTCTCTAAGTCATTTAATAATTTCTCTGTAGAATCCTTCACTACTGCAGCTTGAGGCTTGAATTTCTTCTTCAGTTCTTTCAGTTTGAGAAATGCAGAATGTCTTCTTCTCTTCTGGTTTTCCATTTCCAGCTCTTTGCACATGTCATTCTAATACTTTCTTTTGTCTTCTCAAGCTGCCCTTTGAAACCTCCTGTTTAGGTCTTTTACTTCACCCTTCCTTCCTTTTGATTTATCTGCTCAGAGTGCAAGAGCAAGTTTCAGAGTCTGTTCTAACATCCAGTTTGGTCTTTTCTTTTTTCCTGTCTTTTTAATGACCTCTTGCTCTCTTCATGGATGATATCGTTGATGTCATTCCACAATTCGTCTGGTCCTCAGTCATTAGTGATTGACACATCAAATATCTTTTGGAGATGGTCTTTAAACTCAGGAAGGATATACTCAAGGTCATACTTGGCTCTCGTGGACTTGTCCTAATTTTCCTCAGTTTCGGTTTTAATTTGCATATGAGCCATTGATGATCTGTGGCACAGTCAGCACCCGGTCTTGTTCTGACTGCTGATAGTGAGCTTTTCCATTGTCGTTTTCCACAGATGTAGTCAGTTTGGTTCCTGTTGTATTCCATCTGGTGAAGCCCATGTGTACAGTCACCATTTGTGTTGGTTCAAAAAGGTATTTGCAATGAAAAAGTCATTAGTCTTACTAAATTCTATCATGTGATCTCCACATTATTATTTCTATCACCAAGGCCATATTTTCCAACTACTGATTCTTCTTCTTTGTTTCCAACTTTTGCATTCCAGTCACCAGTAATTATCAATGCATCCTGATTGCATGTTCAATCAATTTCAAACAGCAGAAGCTGGTAAAAATCTTCAACCTCTTCATCTTTGCCTTAGTGGTTGGTGCATTAATTTGAATAATAGTCATATTAACTGGCCTTCCTTGTAGGCGTGTGGATATTATCCTATCACTAACAGCATTGTACTTCAGGACAGATCTTGAAATGTTCTTTCTGATGATGAACGCAACAGCATACCTCTTCAAGTTTTTGTTCCCAGCATAATAAAAATGGCCCAGACTGGTACATCTCTGCTCACTGATACCTAGGATGTCAATGTTTATGTGTTTCCTAGATTCATACTTCATACATTCCATGTCCTGATTGTTAGTGGATGTTTGCAGCTGTTTCTTCTCATTTTGAGTTGTGCCACATCAGCAAATGAAGATCCTGGAGGCCTTACTCCACCCATGTCTTTAACCTCGACTCTACTTTGAGGCGGCAGCTGCTCCCCAGTGGTCTTCTGATTGCCTTCCAACCTAGGGAGCTCACTTTCCGATACCATATCTGACAATGTTCGGCTGCTATCCATAAGGTTTTCTCTCGCTAATTCTTTCAGAAGTAGACTGCTGGGTCCTTCTTCGTAGTCCGTCTTAGTCTGGAAACTTGTCTACAATGGGTAACGCTAATGGTACTTAAATACTGGTGACACAACTTCCCGCATCACAGCAACAGGCAAGCCTCCGCTGACAGACAAGTGCTACTCTCTCTTTTTTCTCCTTACCAGGTGATATTACCCTGCTTACCTGATGGTGTTGCCCTCCGTACCTGATGGTATCACCCTTCTTACCTGATGATGTTACTCTTATTTTAAGGTTATGGACCTTAAAATAAGGAGATTATTCTGAATTATTCAAGTGAGTCTTTAAAAGCTGATAATTTACTCTGCCTGGAGGCAAAGTGGAAACCCTAGTGCCGTAGTACTTAAGAGCTATAGCTGCTAACCAAAAGGCTGACAGTTCAAATCTACCAGGTGCTCCTTGAAAACTGTGAGAAAGTTCTGCTCTGTCCTTTAGGGTCACTATAAGTCAGTGAATTTGTTTGTTTACAGAGGAAAAGAGACATGTGGCAAACAGTGAATTCAGAGATTTCAGACATGAGAACAATTCAAGCCCTTGCTGGCTCTGACATAAAGAACGGAAGAGAGTCCTCTAGGAGTTAAGGGTAGCTCCAGCTGACAACAAATAAGGAAATGGGAACCTTAGTCCTACAACCAAAGGAACTGGATTCTGCCAACAGCATGAATCAATCTGGAAGCTAATTCTTACCTAGAGTATCAAGATAAGAGTCAGGCCAACCAGTATTTTTATTTCTGCCTTATAAAACCTGGATCAGAGAAAGCAAGCAAGCCAACCCACGCTTCCGGCATCTAGAACTATGAAATGATGTATTTGTGTTGTTTAAAGCACTAGATGTGTGGTAATTTGTTAAGGAAACCATAATAAACGAATACAAATGGAGTCCTGACAGCTTTACTTCCCAGTCTCCAGTTATTCCTTGTTGTGTGCCATCGAGTTGATCTTGACTCATAGGGGCCCTATAAGACAGAGTAGAACTGTCCTGTAGGGTTTTCTAGGCTTTAAATCTTCACAAGCAGATCACAGCTGTTTTCTGGGTGGAGAGGTCAAGCTGCCACCCTTCTGGTTAGCAGCTTAACTATTGAGACACCAGAGTTCCTTAAGCCTTGCTACCTTTCTACCTTATCAAAACTTATTTGAGCCAATAACAGATATTCTGAGCCAATAATGCCTCTTCTTAACTAGTTTCTATCACTTGCATCAAAGAAAATGTTAACTGTTACACTCGTGAACTAAAATAGTTATGTCACTACCAATAAGCCAAGAACTTAAAATAACGTTAATTTTGCCTCCAGAAAAGATATCCCTTTGTTTTCCAGATGAGCAGTCCAGTTGTTAAAGAATCTATAAAGCACTTTATAAGAGATTAAAAAAAAAAACAAAACATTGCTGTTGAGTTGATTCCTATTCATAGCAACCCTATAAGTGATAGATACATAAATTATTTTAAATGTTGTAACTCCTCTCCTAGTATTCCTCCACACACATCACATTATCTCATGATATCATATTTGGGATTAGTGGCTAGAACCAACTGCCAATTGCCTTCAGAATCCTTACCATCCTCATCAGTATGGCTAGAGTTCAGGTTAAATTCACTTCCGGGTGTGCTGACTGACGCTTTGAGGAGTGATGGTTTTATCACTATTACACGCCCCTCGGAATTCCTGTCATCACGAGACTGATCAGTTTCACTCTGGCCAGGTCCCGTAACTGGTTCACTTGCCTCCCCGAGTTTGTTACACAGCATTTGCTTTCTGATCCACCCTGCAATAAGGAAGAAAAAAAAAATGTTAACACATGTTGCTGTTGTTTCAACTGTCCTTTATCATGATACAGGAAGGGATACTTGAGAAAAGAGTATATTTCTAGGCAGTAAAATACCAAGTAAGGGGTACCGGGAATGGCCCACACTAGTTGTAGTCCACAAAAGTATTCATCATCCATAGAGAATTTGAAGACAGTAATAAAAGCAATAAAACTCTACTTTTTGTTATTACTATGAAGTGACAGTTTCTTCTGTTCCTATCTTGGCATACCAGTATTTTTAGGATTAAGTCCATTATCCAATTAACACCTAGTTTCGGCACTGTTTCAAGTTTATTAGAGTCTTGTTGAAATTCCAACAAGTGGTATGGGAACTTATTCCTTGTGTTTCCCATGGTCTCCTAAATCCTCAGGAATGATCTTTTTATTCGTTAATTCACAGAGCAGAAGCATACTTCTCTTCCTACTTATGTCTTCTTCCCACTTGGTTCTCCCTCTCTTTTTAACTACCATGTAGTTCTGTCCCTTAAATTTTAAATGTTTTTTATGGGTTACTTGTATATACTTACACTGTAGACTTGTTGTATCCACAGATGAAGTAAACAGTTGAGTACTTGGCTATTAACTGACAGGCTTATAGCTCAACCTCACCCAGAGGCACCTGGTAATCTGCTTCTGAAAGTCACAGCAATGAACACCCCATGGAGCAAATCCGCTCTGCAACACACGGGCTGCCATGAGTTGAAATCAACTCAACAGCGACTGGTACTGCTAGTTTCATGTTTGCCATGTTTTATGCTGCCTCTGTAGTGAAAAGAAACCCTGGTGGTGTAGTGGTTAATTGCTACATATGCAAACCAAAAGATCTGCAGTTCAAATCTACTAGGTGCTCCTTGGAAACTCAGTGGAGTTCTACTCTGTCCCATAGGTTCGCTGTGAGTCTGAATTGACTCAACAGCAGTGGGTTTGGCCAGTTTTAGTATGTAAGAAAAAATTATTCCTCTGTTTGCTTCTCTGACCTAAGAAAAGAAAATGTTATATGAAAAGAATGACCAAATACAGTTTGTCGTTGACCACCAATTTTTGAGGGATCATAGTAACTAAGATACCTTCTGAGAATGGTATGTCTACATCTTCTACTTCAGTTGAAGAAATATGCTGTTTAGTGACTTTCTTTCTTGTCCTCAATTTATTTATCTTGCAGGCTTCCATCTCATTATCTTCTTCTTTTGTTGTGTCCTGTAATAAACAAAAAGCCAAGCACTCAGTCATGCATGCAACTGAACTTCAATGTCAGAAAAAGGTATGTAGATTGGATAACCAAATTTTAAAATGATCATAGGAGGATTCTATAATGAGATAAACGGTCTCACTCCCGGATCCACTTGAGTAACTCAAAATTAAAAAGCTGAACATTCTGTTGACAGGTCAAATTTTTAGAGTCTCCTTTGAAATGAACACAAAAAGGATCATTAAATAAATTAAGATTTTATCCAACTAGTTAATATTTTTATCTTTACATCCTACTTTAGAAAATTTTGTTATTCCTAAATAGTTGTATAAACTCTATTTTAACCAAGAAGTTCTTTTTTTTATGATTTTTAATTTGTTTTTTTAGAATCTCCAAACTTTTTGATCAGAGGCATAAGTAACCTGAACGTTGGCCTCTCTTTTTTTCATCTTTTTTGTTTACCCTCATCCTTACTGCATCAGTATTTGCTCTGCTTTATATTCATGAAATGTTATTTTGTGACTGTGCTTTATATGTGTGAAGCAAATATTATTTGCAAACTGTTTTATGGTTTGGGAAAATCTAAATATGCATTTTAAAACAAAATAACTTCTACAGTTTAGTTACAATCCTTAACAGGAATACTACAACCCTGTCAAAGAATATTCCCAGCTGGGGATTGGGCAGTGAGATAGGGGCTGGAGAGGTCAAGTGTCCCATTAGTAATAGCTGTGGACTTCCCTCTGCAACCCCAGGACACAAGCTCCTCAGGGTCGTTTTATGGAAGAGGGAAGTGACAGGAAAAGGGGTAAAATGCATGTTTTAAAATGTTTTTAAATTTGTCAGTTCAAAAACATTGTTATTGTCTTCTTCAGTTTCTGAGACACTCCTTATCTGGGCTCAGGTTCAGTAAGTACATGTCCAAAAGAGTTGATGGAGAACAGGTAGTCCAACTGCCTCAAAAGAGGAAAAGAGGACTTTTTACTATTTATATATTCATATATAATTATGATCCATTATCATTATTGTTGTATCAATGATACGGTTCATAGAAGAAAATCTTTTTTGTAACTGCATTTTCACTTGTTTGAAAATAGTGGTCTCTCACATTATCTCATGTTTGAATCATATGGTACTTATTGCATATAGTAGTTTGACTTTTCCTAGTAGTCAATAATTTTATTAAATACTTACATAAATTTTCACAATATATTTCTCTCCAGATTTTGATAGTGATAAATTGGCCATCTTATTCCCTATCTCTAAAATTGCATTTTGGCAGAAATATGTATCATGCAATTTAATTTTGTTAAACGTACCTATATAAATATGTTTCTCATGACTCTAGTCTCTTAAATAAGTCTTGTTTGGGAAATGAAATACTAGGCCATGTATATAACTGTAAAAGAAATCTAGCTACACTAAGATTTGTTCCAGCATGACCCATTTTATAAGTGTGTGTATGTGTGTAATTTTTCAAGGAACTTGACAACGTAAACACTAAGGCCCCTTTCAGCTTCAAAATCTGACCCAAAAGAAAGCTGTCATTAGATAGACAATTGAATAACAGTGTGCTAAAACTGAGTGTTTTTTTATGTGTATACACATTCATAAACGTGTATTTTACTACTTTAGGCACATTTTCTAAAACAGTAAAATACACATTTATGAATGAGAAAAGCAAAACCCAGAGTAACTTGCCCAAGGCCACAAAACGTGATCAGCAGATGCAGTTGACAAACTTAGGCCTTCTGGTCTCCAAAAAGGATGGAAGCCCTGGGAGCACAGTGGTGAATGTGCTTGCCTGCTAAGCAAAAGTCTGGCTGTTCAAATCCACCAGCCTCTCCACAGGAGAAAGATATGGCAGTCAGTCTGCTTCAGTAAAAATTTACAACCTTGGAAATCCTATGTGGGAGTTCCTCTCTGTCCTGCAGGGTCTCTATGAGTCAGAATTGACTCAATGGAAATGAGTATCAGAGCAAATGGGGAAGTTCCCTAAGAATAAAACAATTGCAATTCACGGAAATAGTTGCTAATCTGAGAATTTCATCAATAAAATCTCAAGAACTAAGTTTAGTACATGCCTTTGTCTCCGTAATATGTGCTTTTTTTTTTTCAAATGAAGAATGGATTTAGTTCTGTTTTTATTTTCATTTATGTATTGGAGATTACACTAGTATTAGAGCATAAAACCAAAGTAAAGCCTCTGTCGTTGAGTCAGTTCTCACTCATACAAACCCTACAGGTGGGGCAGAACTGCCCCTACAGAATTTCTAAGGAGCATCTGGTGAATTCAAACTGCCAGCCTTTTGATTAGAAGCCATAGCACTTAACCACTATGCCACCGTAGTTTCTGAAGTATTAGAGTGTTCAAACAAAAAAAAACCTACTGCCATTGAGTCAATTCTGACTCATAATGACCCTATAGGACAGAGGAGAACTGTCCCATAGATTTTCCAAGAAGCTCCTCGTGGATTTGAACTGCTGACCTTTTGGTTAGCAGCACTTAACTTCTGAACCACCAGGGTTTCTGACTAGAATATAGACATAGCTATAATAGCCAAACCGAATTTACTAGATTCCTGGTTTACACAGCTCCATTAAACTGTTTTTATTCTCTTCAGTCTTTCATGTACATGTAGTCAGATGTGAATGATGTTTTAGTGAAAAGCCTAGCAGCCGAGTTTCAAGGTTCTGGCCCTGTATCCAAGTAGCAAATGTTTCCGGAGCCTTGTGATTCTCTTCAGAAAACCAATATAACTATAATCATTCCTAGAAAGTATTTTTAAAGTTTTTTCATAACCAGGTGATATTTCACATCTCATTGACTCCTTACAGCATTCACCCAAGGAACGTCCATTGTTACTTTCATTTTTGCCAAAGTAGGAATAGGCGCAAGGAGGCTGATTGCTTTCCTCAAGGATTTAAGGCTGGTAAGGAAGAACAGGAACTCAGATCTGTATCTCTTAATTGGGATGCTTCCCACCCTTCCACAGTCAGATAATCGATCTAGATAGAAGTCTACTTTCGTTAGTGTCACTGGTGTGACTCATAATACTTTTTTTACTAACATCCTTAATGATGTGTTGTTGTTCTTGTTGTTTTCTATTGTACACTTTTTTGTAACTGTTTTTTGTATAATCTGAACTTATGTCACCAATTTAACCTCTATCAGTCCGAACAGTGAGAATTTAGCCTACTATCTACAAGCCAAAGTCAAGGACATAAAGATAAATAAAACATGGTCCCTCTCATAAAGAATCTTATAATCTAGTACAGGTAATAAAGTGTTGCTGTGGAAATTATGGGCTTTCATGTTGCGATGAAAGAGACGTGTTAAAGTGACCCTAGTTCATGGTTAAGCCTGTTATCATTGAGTTAGTTCCACCTACTGGCAATCCCATGCATTACAGAGTAGACCGGAGCTCCATACAGCTCTTGGCTGTAAACTTTCTGGAAGCAGATCATCAGGTCTTTCTTTGGCACCACTAGGGGTGTGTGAACTGCCTATCTTTCAGTTAGGACAAACCAGTGACGACAAACCATTATGGGGTTCGGGAATAGCAAGTTCAAGTACCAGGCGGATAGCAAAGAGATGCAATAGGAAGATAGTGAACGCCCATATCTTCTCTCAGGTAGGAGTCAGCACACGACTCAAGCCAGTCACTGCCACATCAAGATATGTCCCTGGTGTCAGTTTTCCATATTTCCAAGATTTGTCAGAAATTTGGATCTTTATGCGAGCAGTCATGATTTTTAAATGTTGGCAATTAATCCAAAGTGTAGAGTGAAGACAAGATAGTTTTTTCAACTGCCACACAACCAGGTTTCAAAAAGATGAGACAGCTGTTTAGAATACGCAGCAGCAACAGTGGGTCCTGAGTGCAGCAGCAGCGTCAGTGACCACCTCTTTTTCTCCCCAGCATTGGCATCTAACGGGGAGATAAGGAGCAATCACCAAAATAATAGCACAACTAATAAGAATAACAAACACTTATGTTGTACCTGCAGTGCTGTAGGCAACCTCTAAATGCTTTACATTTTTAATTCATGTAGTCTCAAAATAACTCCCTCCTTACATTGTGTTGTTGTGTTAGTGTCGTCAAGTTGGTTCTGACTCATAGTGACCCTGTGCACATGCCCACAAATGTTTTTATGCTTAAGCCCATCATTGTAGCCACTGTATTAATCTAGCTTGTCTAGCGTTCTCCTCTTTTTGCTAACCATTCTACCAAGCATGATGTCCTTCTCTAGAGACTCATCCCTCCTGACAATATGTCCAAAGTATGTAAGACACAGCCTTGCCATCTTTTTTTCATCCTCATTTTATAAAAATGAAAATGAAGTCAAAACTGTGTCAAAGAAAGACTAATTAGCTAGACCAAGGTCACACATCTCATAAGTGGTGGAGCTGGGAGCACCGACACTCAACTCATGTGTACCGAACACATGAAAAAATGCCCCCTCGCCGTGGCCAGAGTGCTGGGGAAGTGGGGAAGCATCCTGGCAGGCCCCGACAGGGACTAGTGTTAGGTTTTTACTTGATGGGTTATGGAGAGGTGCAGGGTCCCCAGGTGAACACTGAGAGAGAGACAGAAGTCGGGGCTTAGAGGGCCCTTGTCAGCAGCTGCTTACCAATCGGTTTAGAAGTATTTTATTGTTTACCAAGTTGACAGTACTGGCAGGTTCCAGCTAACTAATTGCCTCAGTGGTACAACTACGTTGAACCCAAGTCCTTGACTCTGCTGTTGCTGCTTTGAAATAAGTAAGACAGGCCACTCTGCTCTCAGCTTGGTGGTGTCTGCTCTTCATGCTTCCTTGTGTTGTTGCCTTTGTTCTTGCCTCTCTGCTCTTACACTCCTCTACTGTCTCCCACTGCATGTGTCTTAAATGAACAAACGGGTAAGAAAAAGTAGATTGGACCATTATACAGTGATTAATAGTGTGGTCTTTGAAACCAGACTGCTTAGTTCAGATCCTGGCTCTGCTGTTTGTTGTCTACATGACCTTGAACAAATTATTTAAGCTCCCTCTTTGTCAGTCTCCTGAGCTCCAATATACTTCTTAGCTTGTTTGGGTTATTAGATGAACTGATACATACTAAACATTTAAAACAGTGCCTGACAGAAAGTAAGTGCTGAATAAATGTTAGCCACAATTGTTGTGACCCAGTCACTGGTGTAACTAGAAAAACTCTATTGGGAAGTATCTAACCAGAAAATCTGTGAGAATTGTTTGCATGGTCCTTTTTCTTTTTCCTTCACATACTTCACAGTAATATCTGTTTCTCAAATTTGCCTATCAACACATTTGGGTCCACGTTTTTAGGCAACTGAAGCACTTGTTTTAATTTAGAAAAAAAAAAATTCAGCTTATCCTTTCACTGTAAAAATCTTTGACACTTTCTTTCCTTCTTATTTTTCTTTCTTCTCCAGCATTTCTTTCCTTTTCAAAATCCATTAACTCCTAATCTGTCAACTCCCTTTCTTTGTGATCTATGAGCTAGCTGTTCCATACTGGTGACATCAAGTCTTAAATTTAGTGTTCTTGCCGTATGGATGATTTTTACACTAATCTCTTCCATCATATTATCTTGATCAAGTGTTTGGAGTGTGTTCACTTATCTTAGTCATTGTTTTCCATAGCCCCTCTATGCATTTTCCTGTAACTTCCTCCCAGGAAGAGGTAATGTTCCAGATACACTGAAGAATAATATAATTCTTCCAGAAATCACATAATGTTACTGTATTTCCATCTTTTCCAGTTATTGCCTGACCAAATGTAGACCATAGGTATTACACTTTGATGGTGGCAACTGCACTCCCAGCTCGGGCTGAATCACAGTTGTCGTGTTGGGAGGTAGACATACCACTTTCACTTCTTGATTTAGATCATTGATGTGAGGAGGATTTCCGGGGGCATTATTTACTGGTATCAGAATTTTGAAAGGAATGCTCTTTTCAAGGCAGTAGGTGTGCAGTTCTGGGATGAAACAATTTAAAAGCCTGTCTCTGAATAACAAAATTATCATCAAGGCCTTGGAGTTAGTACTGTAACAGTAGACTTGTAACTTATTTTTATCTGTGATTTCGAATGCTCAGAGGTTATCAGAACAGTAAACAAGATAATGTATCCATTTAAATCAAGTAGCATTTCCCCCACACAAAAGCACGAGTGTGTCTTTAAATGCCTTGAAATCAGGCATTGACTCCATCTCTGTGACTATAGGTCTCTTCTGGCATCCTTTCCCAAAATAAACCTGTTTTGTCCACACTGAAAATTTGATCTGGTAGATATTCTTCATTTTCCATTATCCTGTCTAACTCATCATTGAAGTTTCAGCAACTTCAGCAATGGTGCTTCATACTTCTCCAGTTGGAAGTACATTACTTACGCTAAATCTGCGTCTTAAGCAGTGATAGCAGCTCTTGCTGGCATTAAAGTACTCTCAGTGGCCTTCTTCTTGTCTCTGTTTCAGATTTCCAGAGAGGCTGCATTTTTTTTATCAGAGTTATCAACAAACTCATAGGGATCCACTTCTGGATTTTGTGTCTGTCCAAGTGATCAACCATTTTTCCACCTTGTAGACTGGCCCTTGCCTCTTTTGTTCAAGTTATCAATTTTCCATGAATTGCTCCTTTAATTGCTTCTAAGATCCTATTCTTATCATTAATTATTGTTGCAGTGGTCAAATAAGACAATCCTTCTTCATTTGCTACTTTGCCAACTTTCTTTCCACTATCAAAGGCCTTCATGATCTTTATATCCATGTCTAGGGTCTTGCTCAACGTTTTTGGTTGTTTTGGGATTAGAACTTTCAGTTGATATTCTTCTTCTGCTAGAAATATTGTTTAGGGGTACAAACACTGCAGGTGTTACATAACTCCACTTCAGATTAACAATTGCTACTTCTTATAATACAAAATTCTACATAAGATAATACTATAGGCCTGTTCTTAGACCCCTGGTGGTGCAGTGGTTAACAACTTGGCTGCTAACCAGAAAGACGGGTAGTTTGAATCTATTAGCTACTCTTTGGACCATAGAGGATAGTTTCATTCATTCTGATACCATCACTATAAGCTAGAATCAACTTGTTGGCAGCAGGTTTGATTTGCTTTGATTTGAGGCTGCAACAAAGTCAGTATCGGTGTCATAACAATAAAGTCAGAGCCTTAGTGGCTATTGAGTGGTGGTCAGTTCAACTGTTGTATATTGTTAGAACTGAACATTGCCCAAATTTCTATATTTTGTGACCGCAAAATCAACACCAACTTCACTGCAGACTGGGCTGTAGCCTGCCAGACAGCAGTGTTTTAAAGAGTAAATCACAAAACTGATCAACTATAAATATCTGACAGTGATACCATCAATAAATACTCACTGCAAGATTATAGAATGATAAGATGTACAAAAAACATGGAGTTTTTTTAAAGTATAAAGCCACTGAGTTGATTCCAAGTCATAGTGACCATATCAATCACAGTAGAACTGCCCTTTATTCTCCAAGGAGCACCTCACAGATTTGAACTGTGAACCTTTTGATGAGGAGATATAGTACTTAACCACTACATCACCAGGGTTTGCTTTTAAAGTGTAGTAAACCATAATTCAAGTATGTCATAAGTCACAGACTACCTATATACTGAAATGGCCTTAAAAGAATGTTTTACATTGTAAGACATTTTCATAATTCATTTTGTTCTCATTACACTGTTTCTTTTGAAAATTGTTTATCTAGCTTAGGGTAAGATTTACTTTTACATTTTAACTCAGTGGCTTGATCAACCAAAGGAGTCTTAACCTAAAGGAATTTTGTCAAGCATAAAATCTAGACCTTAATTGACCTAATAAGTCTCCTTCCAATATAATAACTAGTGTTATTTATATTCTAAATATCACTGATTTTATTCATTTACTTTTAATTTTCTTTAGTAGTTACCTTTTGAATGTCAATACTTTGAAATTTTTTGTTTTGACCCATGTATAATGGCTGTAGACCAAGTGTAATCATTAATGCGTTTATATACAGTCTGATTTTGTTAATGGTGGAGTACATGGAAAAGAGACCAAGCAAAAAAAAGTCTCATTATATTTCAACCTGTTTTGGAAATAATGAAAAGAGGATCAATGACTGTCAAATTTAGAAAAATATGTCAAAGAGAAAGAAATATGCCATCAATTTCCTTAAAATATGTTCTACAAAGAGGAAGAAATGGGGGAAATATATTTAAAATACTTACATGAGACATATTTCTAAGAACACATCACAAATTTGCATTAACTAATCTAAAAATATTTGTACTTTTAGGCCAGTATTCCTACTTCTGGCAACTTAGTTTAAGATAATAATTCAAAGCATGTACAGTTATATGAGTTCTGACAATTAAGTCCATGAACTTAATTGTTCTAAGCACTACATCCCTCATCGCTGAATATCACTATGGTCACCTTCGAAGTACTCCCCTTGGGAAGCTATGCACTGATGCCACCATCGAGTTCACTTGTCAAAGCAATTTTGGAACTCTTTCTGGAACATCCATTGTGCACAGTGACAAGGTGGCAAGTTTGTGAACTTAATAGTATAGTTGTCTGTGAGGCAGTCGTTAGTCATAAACAAATAATTGCATTGGAACACCCTCCCTACTCACCTGATTGGGCCCCAGTAACTTTTTTCTTTACCTGAAGATAAAGAAAATATGAAAGGAAGACATTCGAATGACATTCAGAACATCAAATGTAATACGACGACAGCTCTGATAGCTATTCCAGAAAACGAGTTGCAAAGTTGCTTTGAAGTGTGGACCGGGTGCTGGCACCGGTGCATAGCTTCCCAAGGGGAGGACTTCAAAAGTGATCATAGTGATGTTCACCAACAGGGCATGCAGCACTCTCTCTATGATAAGTTCACGAACTTAATTGTCAGTTCTGATACGCATATCTAACACTACTGCTGTTAGAATAGTGAAAACTGGAAAGCAACAAGAATAAAGTATTAAGAGTTAAATACATTGTGGTAATTTAGTCAATGGAATGTCCATTTACAAATGAGTGGTTACTGAAATGAAAGACGTTAATAACAGGAGAAACTGTGTGCAGACTGGAGAGGCAATGTATGGAAACTCTGTACTTTGTGCATAATTTTTCAGTAAACTTAAAACTTCTTTAAAAATTAAAGTCTATTTAACAAAATAAGTGGCTCTATTGCTCATCTTTTTCACCTAGTTTACTGCACTCATGACCTAACTCTTCCCCTACATCCACAACTACCCTTTTCCTACTCATTCTCCGGAGGACTGCCCATGTTACTTCTCTAAATCACAAGTTTGCTCTTATAATTCCTCTGGTTAGGATACTTCCAATTTACCACTACCCTCGGGAAAAATTCAAATTAGTCCCCTGGGAGGCTCTGCATAATCCAGACCCACCAATCTTTCCAGGCTCCATTTTCATACACAGACCAGACTTTCATCCATATATGACTGGTTTTCTTATTCTTCTGGCCCTCTTGCCTACTTTTCTATTGATTATTTAGTTTCCCAAATGGCCCTCTACCTAACTTATCCAAGCAAGATAATTACCTTCTCTCCTGACTAAAGCTGACAACTAACTCACTGGGTGGTCTGCTATAGCCAGCCGATTCAAAGACGATTAGTGTTTTTCAATCTCCAGTGAAAGTAGATCTCTGATTAAACTTTATAGCCTGTTCAAGCACACAGTAAAGGCAGATCAGCATACCTGGACTATACCATAAACTGAAAAGTTTTCTAGACTCAACCCCAAATTTCAAAAGATAGAGTAGCAGGGACAGGAGTCTGCGGCCGTGTTTGCAGGAAACATCGAAGTCAACTGGCATAACTTGTCTTTTGCTAAAGAGAGTCTTCTGCACCCCATATTGGTGAGTGGCATCTGGGGTCTTAAAAACTAGCAAGCTGCAGTCTGAGGAACACCAAATGATCCCAACCCATATGAAACAGATGATGATTAAGAACATCAAAGTCATGAGGGAAAATGACCCCAGGAGAAGAAAACCCATATGAATGGGAGAGTGCATCAGCATGAGATCAGAAGAAGCAGATGGTCCCCAGCCACCATCAAATGCAACCATCATGGGGGATACAATGTGGAATCCCTCATGGAGCACAAGAAAAAGAAGTCTGTCCTTCGAGAACTCTACTAAAAGACCAGAACTGATGGTCCGACAGCCTGGAGGCTCCCTTGGGAACATGGCCACTAGACTTGTTGCAGGCCTTGACCTGAAACAGTACTTAGGTCAACTCTTCAGAAAAGAATGGACTGGACTTGGGGACACAGTGTGAGCATGTCATGTGTGTACTTTTTGGTTTTATACATTTATAGGAGGTTGTCCTACTGGTTTCTTTCTAGACAGGAGAGGAGAGGGCAAGGAGGTGACAGGTGTTTATTAAGAGGATACTAGAAGTAAAGAATGAAAAGAAAGAGTGGGCTGTCACAGGGTGAGGAGAGCAGTTGGAGTTGCAGATAGGTGGGAATACAAAATTGATTTGGATTGTGTGCTTTCACTTAATTATAGTAATAATTAAAAAAAAAACTTTATACCCTGTTCAAATAACTCATAATTAGTGGTAGATTCTCCTCTTAGAGATCTCAGCTTGTGCTTTGCAAAATAACTCTCGGTATCATTTAAGTAGCTTTCTTTCTCCTACATACTTACTTCTGCAAGCCAAGCAGCAATGATTAGTTTAGCCCAGGCACTGTGGTTCTTTAATTGGCAAGTATATTTAGGCATCAACAGAAGCATTAAGAAAGAGCACCGTAGCTAAATCAGGATACCATAAAACAAGGATCTACTGAAGTCCTCAAATCCCACTTCAGAAATCTAGAGTAGAGAATATATTGATCCAAATAAGGATAATGACTGTGGAAATGAAGACAAGTGAACATACTGCAGAGACATTTGAGCAGGCAGACTTGGCATTAAACAGACTGACTGGGTATAGGAGATGAAGGAGTGAGTGAATGATACTTGTCAGGTTTTCTAACTAGGAAATCCGGGAAGAGGAGGCCACTGAGAAGAGAGGTACATACAGAATGTTAGGTGATTGTATCATCTGGAGAGACCCAGCAAGCCTTGGCCATATGATTCAGACTTTGAACAAAAAGTAAAATAGTGGGAAAAAACATAGCCCTGAGAATAGTTCGAGTCACTAAAGGGAAATGCAGAGAGTGAGAACATAAAAGGATTAATGTAAAACTGAGAAACAACAATATTAAAAGGGAAGGCGGGAATGGAATTTTACAGAGGAGTTAGAGAAGACATGGCTGGAAAGTGAAAGTCAAAATTGGGACACAGTGGTTTCATTGACATCGAGAACAAAAGAATGCAGCACCAGTGGGCTGTGCTGCTGAGATGATGAATGGCACTGAGACTTGCCTGCTATATTTTGGAACACAGGTCAATAACAGCCTTGGTAAGACCAGATCCATTAAATGTGGACAGCGGGCAGACTGCAAAGAGTTGAGGAGAAACAAGAAGTGCTTATCACAGGATCTACGTGCAACAAAGATACCAGAAACGTCCACTAACATCAAGTGGAAACAGTCTTTTTTTTTTTCTCCTCCAAACTTGACATTTCAGCCAAGAACACAATAGCATTTCTGTCTTTTGAGGTAAAACTAATCACAAAAAGAAAATCCAGATAAATTCCTAGCACATTATGGAGAATCAGAATTTTAGTTAATGTAAGAAAGATGATTATGAGCTCAAAATGGGATGAATTATTTGGAAATGCATTGAATTTCTTATCCCCAAGCACATTAGTGGAGTGATTCAAGAACCAAATGTCAGGGATGGCCCGGATAACTTTCATTGCTACCACTGCTGGTCTTCAGGACTTTTGTGATAAAGTAACCTAGGTCTAAGTTGAAAGACTGGGTGGACCTACATGTATTGATTTCCTAGGGCTACTGTAGTAAAATACCATAAACTGAATGGCTCATAAGAACAGAAATTTATTGTCTCATACCTCTGAAGACTGGGAGCCTGAGATCAGGGTAAGGGCCTTGCTGAATCTTCCTGAGGCTGTAAAGAAGAATCCATTCCATCCCTCTCTCCCAACTTCCTGAGAGCCCAGACATTCCTTGGCTTCACATGCCATCTTTCCCCTTCCTCTCTGTATCTGCTCTCCTCTTTTATAAAGACAGCACTCAAACGGGATGACGATTTACTCTGTTCCGGTATAATTTCCCTCATGTTAACTGATCTTAACATCTTCAAAGACCGTCCTTCCCACAGGAGTTAGGACTTTGACTTGTCTCTTTGAGGGGATACAATTCAACCCATAACATTACATTGTCACTAATTAGCTGGCATCCAACTGTTACTGTAGAACATGGGTTTAGGCCACCTGCCATAAAAGTCAATACAGAGGCAGGTAAAGTAAATGTCCAAGACATTTATTACACGCTGGCATGTAAGGGACAGGAGGAATTCAAGTCCTCGGTGCCTGTCCAACTTCTTCAAGCCATCTCAGAGTTTTTCATGAGTAGGTAGGGGTAAACACGTGTAATTGAGGGTGTGTGGAAGTCGACTGGGTGGCGATTGGCTGGGTGGAAGTCGACTGGCAGGAGGTTGTCTGGTAAGGAGCTATGCATCAAGAACAGGATAACGGTTGTCTGGTGCCTCCACTTGTTTGATGATTCTAAAGGAAAGGCTACAAAGGTTTTATCTCGATGGCTAAAGAAATGGAGTTAGTTTTGACTGTCTTCTTTACAGCCAAGAATTTTAGATCAATGAGCCTCATAAAGACCCTCTTTTGTGACTATTCCTTATGGAAAGAGCTGTGGAGTTCACTTCCATGCAAGAAGCAGATAAAATAGGCAACAGTAGCACCAAGTCCATAAGTCAAAGTCACCTATGTGGGCAAGGCAATGTGAAATCTGCAAGACAAAATTCCACATGTGAAAAGTGTGCTTAACTAACAGTTTCAGAGAAAGAAAAAAAAAATGCAAAAGTCTGACCTACAAAGCCAGTGTCTAGTCCACCTTTCAGAGCAAGTGTGGAACTGTTTTTCTGGAATAGCCATCAGAGTTGTCATCGTATCACCTTTGACGTCCTGAATGTCATCAAAATGTCTTCCTTTAAATATTTACTTTGTCTTCTGGTAAAGAAAAAAGTCACTGGGGGCCAGATCTGGTGAGTAGGGAGGGTATCCCAACACAGTTACTGGTTTACTGGCTAAAAACTGCCTGAAATCATGGTCCCCAGAAATTGGCACCTTGTGTAATGGCTGTTCTAGAAAGAGTTCGAAAATTGGTTTGAAGGATGGACAAGACATTGGCATCAGGGCATCACCTCCCAGGTGGGGTACTTTGGAGGTGATCTTAGTGATATTCAGTAGTGAGGTATGCAGCACTTAGAACAATTAAGTTCACAGACTTATTTGTCAGACCTTGTATGCATCCATGTTCAGTACAGCACTGTTCACAAGAGCGCAAAAAATGGAAATAACCTACATCTCCATCAACAGAAAGATAGGTAAACAATTATGGTCTATACACACAACGGACTATACGCAATGATAAAGAACTATGATGAATACTCAAAGCATCTCACAACATGAATTAAATCTGGAAGGCATTGTGCTAAGTGAAATTAGTCACAAAAGGATAGATGTTGTATGATACCACTTTTAAAAGAACTCAAGAAAAGGTTTAAAAACAGAAGAAAAAGTTCTTTGGTGTTAAGTTTGGAGAGGGAGGGAGAAGAGAACTTCCTAACTAGATAGTAGATAAGAATTATCTTAGGTGAAAGGAAGGACAACACATAATACCAGGAAAGTCAGCACAACTGGACTAAACCAAAAGCTAACAAGTTTTCTGAACATGAACACTTTGAGGAACAGAGTAGCAGTGACAGAGTTCTGGGGACCATGATTTCAGGGAACATTTAGGTAATTGGCATAGTGAAGTCTATTAACAAAATAGTCTGCATCCCACTTTTGTGAGTGGCATCTGGGGTCTTCAAAGCTTCCAAATGGCCATCTAATAAATACCAATTGGTCCCAACCCACCTGGAATAAAGGAAGAACATCAAAGATACAAGGAAAATATAAGCCCAACCAGAGATCATGCTCTCAGGGGAAACCGAGGCCAATTGGCACAAAGAGTGTTTTGCTAAGAGAGCCTTCTGCACTCCACATTGGTGAGTGGCATCCAGGGTCTTAAAAGCTGCCAAGCTGCCATCTGAGGATACAGCAAATGGTTCCAACTTAGCAGGAACAGATGATAACTAAGGACTAAAATGACATGGGGGAAAGAGAACCCAGAAGACAGAGAGACCCACATGGGTGGCTACATCGACTTGTGACCGGAAGAACTGGATGGTGCCCGGCCACCACCAGTGATAGCCATGATGGAGTTCACAAAGTTGAGCCTCGCTGGCAACACAAGAATAAAAAGTGGTATACCCTGAGATCTCCATTAAAAGACAACAACTGATGGTCCACAGGCCTCAGAGTTCCCCTGGGAGCATGGCACCTGTCCTTGATAGTGCCCCTGTCCATAAATCATAATGGAGGTCAACTTTTGGACAGAAATTGATCAGACTTGGTGACACAGAGTGACCATATCATGTGCACACTTTATAGTTCTATGCACCTGTAGGATGTCATCCCACTGACCTCTTACTGGAGGAAGGGGAGTGGGTGGAGAGGAGGGGACAGGAGTTTGTTGAGAGGATAAGACATGCGTGTAGCAGAGAGGAAGAGGGTGGTGTCACCGGGCAGGGAGAACAGTGGGAGCTGCATATAGGTGGGAATGTACATTTCATTCAATCATAGTAAAAAGAAGAAACAAAATATAAGCCCAAGAGACAGAAAGAGCCACGTAAACTGGAGACTCCATAAGCCTGAAACAAGAAGAACCAGATGTTACTGGGATACTACCAGTCCCTGATGGAGCAGGGAGAAGTGTGGTGTAGAACTCAAATTCACATAGAAAGACTAGACGTAATGATCTGAGACTAGAGGAACCCCCAAAGACAAAGACCTCAGACTCTCTGTTAATCCAGAACTGAAACCATTTCCAAGGCCAGCTCATCAGAAAAATTAGACTGGATCACAAAACATAAAATAATGTTCATGAGGAGTGTGCTTTTTCATTCAAGTAAATGTACGAGACTAACTTCTGTCAGCAGCTGAGATGAGAAGACAGAAAGTGACAGGAGCTGATGACAAGGAACAGAGGAAACCCAGGATAGAAAAGGATAGCGTGCTGTCACATTATAAAGATTGCAACTAGGGTCACACAACAATATGTGAATAAATTTATGCATGAGCAATTAACTTAAGCTGTAAACTATCAGCTAAAGCACAATTTAAAAAAAGAAAAGTTGAAAGCTGAAAAAAAAACTCCTGTATAAACAGCCCTCAGGAAACATCTTGCTCAAGAAGCTACTTAAACAGAATGTTCTCAGAGTGTCTTGTGATTGTTCTACAACCCAGCCTCCCACCCCCTCCACCCACATCCCCCAGTCCCCGTCCCCAACAGACCTCCCTTAAGAAAATAATCAACACAGATAGCCTACATACACACTTTGTACCAATCCTTCTGAACTCACCACTTCAAGTAATCTCCCTCCCTCTTCCCCGTTGCTTGGGCACCAATCAAAAAATGCTAAGCTCCTGATTCTACTCCATAAATAGGCCTGTTAAACTTCAGTTCCTCAGAGTACTTGGGGTTCGTTTTGTGGACTTGGAAAATACCTTTAATAAAACTCTTTGCTTTTTTTAAAAAAAAAAAAAAAGTACTGGGCCTCACCACAAAACAGTATCTTAAATTTGACAAAAGAGGTCTTACTATATCCTGGAAAAATATTATGATGTGCCTGTAACTAAAACCTAAATATAGTTCTAGACATGGCACTTTAGAAAAAAATTAATGGACTAATAATGGATATACGACTGTGTTTAAAAAGTCGCTGGGTGGTGGGAAGCCAGTGGTTTGTACTTGGCTGCTAAATGAAAAGTTAATGGTTCAAATCCACCCAGCAGCATCTTCAAAGAAAGACCTGCACTGCTTCCATAAAAATTACAACCAAAGAAGTCAATGGCATTCAGTTCTACTCTGCAACAAGAATTGGAATCAAGCTGACAGTAGTGAGTTATGGCTATGTGTCTCTATATAAATGTACATATCTATATACATATATAACTCAATCATTAATATCACCATCACATTCTTATCATCACAGAATTATTCTCATCATCAGGTAGAAGGACAAATAAAATATTCAAATTGTTGGAAGTTCTCCCAAGTAAATAAAAAGTGTAAAACTCTTTAAATGCTATTAAAAATAAAGCTTAAGGAAGGTACTGCTGGAGAGTCTATAACACAATAGAGAATACAAAAAATATATATACATTGCCTTCAGGTTGATTGCAACTCATAGCAACCATGTAGGACAGCATAGAACTGTCACAGTTTCCAAGGAAAGCCTGGTGGATTCAGACTGCCAACCTCTTGGTCAGCAGTCCTAGACAGCACCTAACCACTGCACCACCAGGGCTCCCCAGTAGAGAATATGTAACTCCTATTTGGCATGTGTGCACTAGGTTCTAAGCATGGTTGTAAGCAGTTAACTTGTACTAACACATTTAATCACTACAAAATCTCTTCAGATGGGTATATTAATGTCCACAGATGAAGCACTGAACAGTCTGATAAATTACGACATGTCATACAGCTGGTAAGTGGTAGAGCCAAGATGAAAACACTGACATTCCATTTTCAAAGACTGTGCTGTTAATCACTACATGTGAAACAGGAACCTGATTGTAAGATCATGATCTCTTCAACTAAGAAGCACTTGCTTAAGGGAAGAAGATTTGAGATAAATAAAAATAAGTATATAATGGTGGCTTAGTGATTAAGTGCTGTCTGCTAACCAAAAAGTTGGCAGTTCACATCCCCTAGGTACTCCTTGGAAACTCTATGGGGCAGTTCTACTCCGACCCATAAGGTCACTGTAAGTCAGAACCAACTTGATGGCACCTAGCAGCAATAATATAATAAATTATAAAACTTGAAATCTAAAAACAAAACTTCTTATGAGACAAAACACATCGAAAATATAAGAATAGAATCAAGAAATCCTTTCAGAGTTTCACAGGTACTGGCTTACAGCAGGGAAGTTGGAGTATAGAAATCTCTGGCCTCTTGAGGGAAACCTGTAGAGTTAGCTGTTCTCTCTCACACAGGAATTCACTTAGTGTCCCCAACAGATACAGGCTGCACAGCAGAATGAACCTCTGATCTTGTCCCAAGTCCATTCCTTCTGCAATGCAGAAGTATAAGCCCTTTGTATCTATCTGATATTTTCCATATTAAATCATCTGCAGAGCTGAGAATAGATCTTACCTACTTAGCTTGGCATATCTCCTGGCTCGGTACACAAAGTTCTTCATAAATACATTGTAATTATGACAATACTCTGCCATTCCCTCAATGTCACAACTTCATATATCCGTAAGGTCTACTCTGGACAGTAACATTGTTTTTTATTTTTTGCTCACCACTGCTAAGAATTTGGCTAAACATAGGACTTTGCAATGTTGTTTTAAAGAACAAAACTAAATAAAATACTCTTTGGAAAGGACTTAATCTAAGATTAATAACTGTTCATTTTCATCAAAGATGCTGCCAAAGAATTTGTGTAGGTAAGAAAAGTGATCATTCTGAGAGATTTTCTTTATACACGTGATTTGGTCTTCTGATTCTAAAGAGCTTTTGTTAGCCTGCCACGTTTTTGAAGTCAAACTCATACTACTGCTGTTCACATTTCTGCAGCATCTGATATCTTTTTCCAGATCATTAGTTAACTGAAGAAAGAATGTCACATACCATGACCCTCCTTCCCATATTCTTTCTCCTTCTTAGACCAAGTGCCCATGCAGAAGGACATGGAGAAAGCTTACTGGTAAAGAGACGGGCCAAGTATACTCATTCAAGGCTAGTGTCTGTGTTACATCTGTTAAACATAACATTATATCCAAGATATGCAGGACACTTTTTTCGAAAGACGAGGTACATCTCTTGCAAAAATTGTGTATTTTTGAAGTCATATTGTTCATTTTCCCTAAGAGTAAACACTCAACATTTGGGCTAGTTGGGTCTTGGAGAAGGTCTGGCTGTCAGGGATTTTTGGTGAAGCTGTATAATGAAGAATCTTTGGCTGAAACCGTAGAAGGTGGAGGACAGAATCCAATTCAACTACAGACTCTGGGGTAGTAAAACCAGTCCAAAGGAAGTTAAATAGGTATCAAAATATTCAGAAAGCTAATGATATGTTGCATTGACTAATCTTGCTGCAAACGATCTCTCTAAACTGTTAAAAAACAAAGATGTCACTTTGAGGACTAAGGTGCACCTGATCCAAGCTATGATGTTTTCAATTGCTTCATAGGCATGTGAGAGCTAGACAACTACTAAGGAAGACTGAAAAAGAATTGAAGCTTTTGAATTTGGCTGTTGAAAAAAATGTGGAAAATTCTGCAGAGCAAACAAATCTGTTTGAAAGAAATACAACCGGAAAGCTTCTCAGAAACAAGGATGGCAAGACTTTATCTCACATACTTTGGACACACTATCAGGAGGGACCAGTGTCTGGAGAAGGACATCATGCCTGGTAAAGTAGAAGGTCATCAAAAAAGGGAAAGGCCCTCAGGAAAATATATTGACACAGTGGCAGCAACAATGGTCTCAAGCATAACAATGATGGTGAGGACAGTGCAAGACCAGGCGCTGTTTCATTCTGTCATACACACAGTCACTCTGGAATCAGAACCAACTCAACAGCACCCAACAACCACAAACAATATACACGATAATCACTTCTACTTTCTTTTTCTAAGTCATTATCTGCAGCTACAAAAATTTACTTTCAAATAACTTCTATCGTTTGATGCCTCTGATAGTGACAGGTACTGTACTGAATAAACCACAGCTCTTCCTCAGGGAGTTCCTTCTTTGCGTAGTTTTCCTAGTTTCCTTGGTGAGAAGTACACTTTTCATCCCAAAGCACCCTGCTTTATACAAGGAGGGACTTCTTCCTTAGGTGATAGCTATCTTCAACATCAGCTGGAAAAAGCACAGGGACTTGGTCTTCCTCCACATGCCACTACTTCATGCACAATGCACCGCATTTCAAATGCTTTGAACTTCAAACATATTTTAAAAATAAGTCTTATCTTTGCCCCTAGGGTCCGACTCGAGGGCACTTGGCTTTGGCTTTGTCATCGAATCTCAAAGCACTTTCACTAGAATAAGACACAAAGCTATGAGAAAAAAAAATCAGTGTGCTCTCAATAACAACCAAAATAGGCAGAAAAAATTTGTAGTACAGTTATGCTTCTGAAACTCAATGCTTGATGAAGTTATTTCAAATGATTATTCAAACTAAGCGAGCTGCCCTAGCTCCCAATTTTGAATTGCTTAGCATCTGTCATATTTACAAACTCACTGTGTAGTAGAGTTTCTTCACAGATGTTTCCAGTACAGACATATAATAAGTGTAAGCATGTTGCTCTTCTACATACCAGCAGTACCAGCACCCAAATAGTTGGCATAGGATAACAAAAGGCTTTGCTGTTAGGATTTTTAGTAAATAACACTTTTAGTTATTAACTTCATACCTCCTGCAGAGGGTGCCCTTCATCATCCATCTCAGGATTTCTTCTTTGTCAGCTTCAGAAACCACAGTGCCCCCAACAAGCGTACTCAACATGTATTTATATACATAACTGAAACAAAAACTGCAGATGGTGTATTCCATGGACGTTCTATCCAGAGAGGTCTGGAAGGG
Source organism: Heterohyrax brucei (assembly GCA_028571685.1). Lineage (NCBI taxonomy): Eukaryota > Metazoa > Chordata > Mammalia > Hyracoidea > Procaviidae > Heterohyrax > Heterohyrax brucei. The sequence goes on from CM053144.1 coordinate 82,390,667, forward strand.
AGCAAAAGCTCAACACCAAACTCTGATTGTGCTGTCAAAGTCCTGGTATGCTGGAAAAGCACAAGAAGAGTCCAATGACAAATGCTCGTTTATGCCTGACTCCCTGCAAACAAAGGACATACAAAGCTTAAAACTGTTGATTGACTTTTTCTCCAGCCTACTGAATTTTTGTTACATAACAATTACATTCTGGAATGAAATCTATTTCTGGACTCCCAAATGATGAAACATTTATTAGACAACTATGCTATCAAAGCCCACAGAAAAAAGCCCAAATGGAAAAATGTAGCTGTAAGTGACCCAGATTTTTTACCAATAGCAAAGATCTGTGCATTTATAATTCCCATTTTTATTTTCTTTTCTGGTTTCCCTTCTGGCCTGCAAAAGAATTCTGTCCCTTTATTATATAACTGTGACCATCTTGATTTAGCCTTTCCACTTCTCTAAATGTCATTGTCTCTGTCTACCCCAGACCATCCCAGCTGTCCACAATGAACATGGAACTACCTGCAGACTGCCCCACACAGTCCCAGAAATTAGTCCATCTCAGTTACAGAGAACAGGAAATACTTTCTTTTCATTTGAAAGGATTTTTGAAATAAAGCTTCTGCTGCCTTTCCCTAGCACCTGAAATACACTTGGTGAGACAGGGTAGGGAGAATCTTCTGATTCAGACCACAGCCTCTCCAAACATTTCCCATGTGTGAGTGACCAGTCTCCCCAGCTCTTCTATCTAGAATCTCTGTCTGCAGTAACCCAGACACACATCAGGCCCATTGGGTCTCAAAGTACATGAGTCAGCCAGACCTGACTCTCTTGTTCTACGTCAAAAGTCCCATTTTCTAAGGACTGCCGTTCTTCCTACTTTCATCGTACTCACTCTGGATTTATGCCTGAATCTAATGCTTCTTCTCTCTGCTACTGATCATTAAGATACTGGGTTTAGACCTAGGCCTGATGCCGATGTCCACCTGGAACTACATCCTTGCCAAGGCTGTTGTGAACTATGTGACTTTTCCAAGAAAAGGGACTGTTACCTCCCAACCAAGTGTGTGACTTGCTCCTAATGTTTTTTTCCTCGTTTCTGCTACAATGTTTAATTCTCAGAATTCCCGTGGCAGCGCCTCACCTGAGTTTTTGCCAAGTCTCTTCTGATGCCATGTTTTCCTCTGCTCTTACAAATTTTTCAAGTATGTGCTTTTCTCCACGTAAAATAGGTGCCATTGTGCTATGGAAAAAAGAAATCTGTCATGAAAATCTGGTTTCTTTGCTGCAGTGCTTCTAGGTTGGCTTATGTATTATGACATGTTAAGGAAAAAATTATCTTTCCAAAGCATTGCCTACCAAAATGTTAACACTATCTAATCTGCAACTTGATTTATTTCATCTTCTTTTCCTTATCTTACGCTGACAATCTCATCTTCTCAAAATATGTTAGTTTCTTCAAATTCAGTTCTGGGGCCTTGATTTCACACTGATGTACTAATACCATTTTTGTTCATTTCTATAAAAGGATTATTGAACTTTGACAAATTCATGTCTTGCATGTTCAGTGAACCCAACATGGAGCTTTTATAACTTGAAGGAATTTTTCTGTAATTCCATGTTTAATTGTGTAATTCACTTTATTTTTTTCGTTTACGTCTTTGTCCTTGTTCAATGTTTTTTCTCCTTGTCTACCTTATAAATTTCACTATTTTCTCGATTGCACTTCTGTGCCTTTGTCTGAAAATATAAAGTTCAAATATACCTTTTATAACAGTTGTTATATTGCTGACATTTTTTTTTTCTGTTATTAATTACAACACTTGGTATCTGACAAGTGTTATATTTTTCTCTTGAAACTTACATTAGGCTTGACCATATGGAAGCATCTTTATTTGGGGCCTTCTGCAGGCTCTGTTTATACAGGAGGAAGGGGTAGGAGGGCAGTTATACCCATGCTGTCTCAGTACTAAGTACTTAACCCCCACTACCCCTTCCCATTGCTCCACCTCTCCCTCACCCCAGTCCTGAGATACAAAAACCTACTAGTTACCTAGTTTCACCACCACTACAAATAGTTGGCAGCTATACAGATTTATTTTCTCATAGTTCAGACGGCTAGAAGCCTAAATCCAGCGTGTGGCTCTAAAGGAAGGTCCATCTTTGTCTATATCAGCTTCCATTAGTTGGTGGCAGTCGTTGGCATTCCTGAACTTAAAGAATTTATAGAGCCTTTTGTCCTGGGCTCCTTGTCAGCAAGAAGTCTCTGTATTTGCACTGATGCCAGGCCCCTTCCCGAGGGACATACAAAATGAAGGTGCCAGGCACCATTTTCTAGCTTTTATCTCTTGCTTTATAGTATTGCAGTCAGTGATCCAAGATTTGGCGGATACTTTCTTTCTAACTCATAGTCTTAATTGGCTACTTTAAACCACTGGCAGCTCAGCTCAGCTCTCTTAGCTTTGCTCCCTGACACTGATCATCAATTTTTTTTGTATAAAACACAGCAACACAAATGCTCCTTGCTTTAGGTAACAAACAGTCACACCCTGTTTTCTAAATCCTCCAGATTAAAAATGAATCCTGATTCTAAAGCTTGAGACAATAATTAGGAAAAATTTTTGTATCATAAACCATAGAAGATTGTTAATTTCCAACACATGAATTATATAAACAAGTAGATCTTACTAAGTTCTTAAAGGTGATTCATTCTGTATTCGTAAGAATTTTTATGTGACACGTGGAGCCTTTGCATCTGTACAAAAGTGCCACAGGCTACATGTCCTAAGTCAGAGAGAAATTAATTCACAGATTTTCACTTTCCCGTGACAACCTCCTACTGAGTATCTTTCCCGTTCTTTTTGTCACCAGACATGTACCACATCATCTCTAACCTCTGAATCCACTTGTCTTCGGCCCCCTCTTCATTATAGCTGGGCTCTTTCCTTCTCTCAACTTCAACATTAACTATTTTCTCAAGCTTCTTCCCCTAATTTCCACTTCCATCGGGCTAGGAGTATATTTACTAAAAATCAATGGTTATTTTCAAAATTCTTTACGTTAGTTGCATTGTAGAAAATTTGTAATTTAGTTACACATTCACAAATCAATATGAAAGAAATATAGTTAATATTTCTTCAAAACTAAACTGAATGGTGAGAAAGGCTTGAGAATTATGCATGTCTAATAAAAACTGCTGTTTAATTAGGTATAGGTGAAACAATTGTGAAAACATTTTTAAATTTATAAAAAGGGTACAATTTCTTTCAAATTGTCTTGCAGTGATCTTTAGGAAATTACTTCATACAAAAAATGGATGTTATTTTATGAGGCACTACGAGTATAGTTTATGCAAAGGAGACAATATGGAATTCAAATCAAATGATGTACATTCAAAGAAAAAGGCATTTTTCCAAAATCAACAGACTGACTAATAAATATATGACTGTAAATCAGATTAAAATAGCATGTTTAAAGAGCATGTTCTTTTTCATAACTTATTATTTCAACTGACTTTCTTGACTAACCAATCAACTTTTCTACCTAACTGTTAAAAATAAGCTAGATTCTTTAAACACTTTTCTTAAAAGAGTAGATGAGGCCTTTTGGGGAGAGACGCCACCTTTAATACACGGATTCACTAGTCCTTCTAATAAAAGGCCTTTTTATTACTAAAAAGGCTTTAACAAGCTTCTGCTTGTTAAAAAAAAAAAAAAAAATTGACCAAAAAGGATAAATACAAATGGCAAAAATAAAAACAGAGACAACAGAAATTAGACCGTAGAAAGCAGATAGACAAACGCTATGAACTTTTAGCAAAACTTGGAAAGTTAATCCCAAGCAAACAGTGAAAAAGGCTGAGAACCAATGCAATCCAGACTGTAGAATTTTCTAGACATAAAAGATGCAACACAATGACATGTAAAGAAGACATATCTATAAGTTCAGAAATGCTAACACTTGCCACCAACTACCGGAAGCTGAAGTAGACAAAGAAGGACCTTCCTCTACAGCCACACCCTGAATTTAGGCTTCTAGCCTTCTGAACTACCAGAAAATAAATTTATAGTCTTTATAACTGCCAACTATTTGTTGCGGTGGTTTAAGACAGAGTAACTAAGACAGATACATTCCTCCAAAAATGAAACACAAACAAGAGTAGATCCTGCATAAGGCAGAATAAAGAGAATTTCCAGGAAGTTGAGGAGAGTTCTCAAAATGACAGCTGAATACCAGAGTGAAGTTACTCTCAGATATTTGCAGACCAAAAGACTTCAGGAAATATTTTTCAAGAAGATTAAATTGACAAAGCGCTTCTTGTTTCTGAATGTTTGAGGGAAGCGAAGAGGATAAATTTCTAATACAGACACAAGATACTAAGTAAATGAAAGAACAAAGACAATTATTAAGTCTTTGGAGAACAAAGACTTGTGAAAGCAAGGAAAAATAATTGTATGATAATACTATGTGGTTTGCCTGTGCATAGTTTTACATAGTCATGACAATGTAAATACTAAATATTGATCTTACAAAAATTGAAGTATTATTTTACTAGAAGGACTGGAGAAATTGTAAGGATGTATATGCATTTACGGAGTGGGTGAAAGTGAGCTAAATATTCATGCATCCATTGTGAAGAGTCTACGTTATTTGTCACAGAGTGGCCTCTGACAGCAAGCCTACATGCAACAAAATGAAACACTGCCTGATCTTGGGTCATCCTCCCGAATGTTGTTATACTTGAGCCTGGTGTTGCAGACACTGTGTCAGTTCATCTCACTGAAGGACTTCCTCTTTTTCACTGATCGTGTACTTCACCGAGGACAGTGCCCTTCTCCAGAGACTGGTCTCTACTGATACCATGTCCCAAGTACATGGGACAAAATCTTGCCATCCTTGCTTCTAAGGAGCATTCTGGCTATATTTCTTCCAAGGCAAACCTGTTCATTCTTCTGGCAATCCATAGTATATTCAACATTCTTCACCATCACTGTAATTCAAAGGAATCGATTCTTCCTCAGTCTTCATTAGTCATTGTCCTAGTTTCGTATGACTACGAGACAATTGAAAATACCATGGCTTGGACCAGGGGCACTTTCACTTTCAAGGTGACACGCTTTTTTCTTTTTTGAAACTCTTAAAGATGTCTTTTGCAATAGATTTGCTCCATGCAATCAGTGGTTTGATTTTCTGACTTCTGCTTCCACTGAGTGTTGATTGTGGATCCAAGTAAAATGAAATCCTTGACAACTTCAGTCTCCACTTATCATGATGTTCGAGTCAATAGTTAATGCCAAAAAATGACAGGTGATTAAATAGCAGCATAAGTACAAGTTTTAAAGATACTGAGTCAGTCCAGATACACTACTAAGCAAATTGAGAATGAATGCTTTGGGAGGGGAAATGGGGGTGGGATGAGTGAATAGTTGACCATACCACGGTCATATGTAGCTTTAATAAATGTGGCAGTTGGTGAAATAGAACGATTCAGTCATTGATTAATTTTAAAAAATAGTTCTTTCAACTGTTACACTTAGTGGTTTCTCTTTTTTCTCTTTAGATGAGACCTTTTGCTTAGCTCTCTTATGTACAGTTAGCCACTCTATCCTTCTATCCTTTGACTTTCACATAACTTTACATAGTGCTTACCATATTGTACTGTATTTTACCCATCTTTATATTTTCTACCTAAGCTGTCAATTCCTAGAGGGTATGGATTCTGTACTTTACAACCTGAGTGGATAGAACGTTGCCTGCTTTCTAATAAGAGATCAATATAATTTTTTTGAATGAATGAATGGATGATGTATGAGATTGAACTTATTATCTGAGGGAAAATGACATTTTTCTATTATAAAAATTAAGTATGTATTGCCAAAGAACAAATAGTCTTTTAAGTCATTCTAAATCAAATTTTTGTGATCACTTGTTTTCAGGTGATATCCTTTATGTTTCAGTCCATCACAGTAGCCATGAAGTTACCATGAGTGTTTTCTTTCTATAAGATAGAGTTGAAAACATCTAATATCTGACACCTTCACCCATAAGTAACAATTTATATACATGATTTTTTTAAGCAAAGTCAGAGCCTGCTGCACAATTTATAAAGCGAACATCTAAGTGTTCTCTGCCCAGATTGCTGATTTCAAATCTATATGATTTTATCCTGTTCTAGATTTAAGACTCATTCTATCAACTGAACAGAATATTTCCTGACATTACCTCCTAGATATCTATGTAGGCAAAATTAAAGAGTATTTTGTGTCATTTATTTGAATCCAGATGACTTTGGGAAAGACTTTCTGCAACACAGGAAAAACTAATCCATAGGCAAAAACAACATCATTTTTTTATAAAGTGTAAATTTTAACCTCCAAAATGAGACTCAAAACCACTTGGGGAGAAAAGTGTGGTTTCTACTGTGTATTGGGCTATCAGAGACGATGGTGGGTAATGATGTCAATAGTATATATTTTATGCTTATTTTGCATTTTGTTACATCCTCAAATAAGTAAATCTCTGATTACATCATAATGTTAAAGCAATATGTCTTTATGTAAGCAAATATACTTTAGAAAAAGAAACAAATTAAAATCTTCCAGTTAATGTGTCTCTTAAATGGAAGCCTCTTTACCTATGTTTATCAATTATTACGTGAACTGAACTGTCCATACTGCTTTTTCTACTTCAGGTGTAAAGTTCTGTGATTACAGTGAAGTCCTCAAAAATTAAACTAATATTTAGCACTACTACATTATTGCTCAGAAGCAAGTTCAAGTCCAAGCTGCAGAAAATTAGAGCAGGTCCTCAAGAGTGAAAATACGACCTTAAGTATGTCTCACCTGAGTTTAGAGACCGTCTCATAAACAGGTTTGACTCAGTGAGCACTAATTACTGAAGACCAGATGAATTTTGGAATGACAGCAAGAACATCATGCATGAAAAAAGCAAAGGTCATTAAAACCACAGCAAGAAAGAAAGAAAAGACCAAAAAAGATGTCATGAGAGACTTTGAAACTTGCTTTTTAGAGTAGCTAAAGGCAGTGGAAGAAATTATGACGTAAAAGAGCTGGACAGAAGATTTCCAAGGATGGCTTGAGAAACAAAGTATTATAATGAAATGTACAAAGACTTTAATTAGAAAAATAAAAGGGAAGAACATGTTAAACTCATTTTTCAAGCTGAAAGAACTAAAGAAAAAATCAAACCCAGATTCTACGCGGAAAATAATAAACGACACAGTAAGCATCAAAAGAAGTTAGAAGGAACATATGGAGTCACTGCACCAAAAATGATCAGTTAACATTCCATCATTTCAAGAGGTAGCATATGATCAAGAACCAATGGTACTAAAGGAAGAAGTTCAAGCTATGCTGAAGGTGCTGGTGAAAAACAAGTCTCCAGGAAGTGACAGAATACTGACTGAGATATTTCTACAAACAGATACCACTCTAGAAGCACCTGTTCTTCTATATAATTTGGAAGACAACTACCTGGCCAACTGTCTGGAAGAAACCCATACTTGTACCCATTCCAAAGTAAGGTGATCCAACAGAATATGGAAATTATTGAACAATATCATTAATATTTCATACAAAAAAAATTCTGGAAGATCATTCAAAAGCATATGAAGCAGTACCCCAGCTGGGAACTTCCAGATATGAAAGAGAATGTGGAATGAGGGATATCATTACTAATGTCAGATGGATCCTAGTTGAAAGCAGAGAATACTAGAAAGATGTTTACCTTTTGTTAGCTATGCAAAGGCATTCAACTGCGTAGATCACTGTGAAGAATGGGCAATTTGAGATCATTTGATTGCCTGATGGTGCTCATGAGAACCCTGTATACAGACCAAGAAATAGTCATTTGAGTGAACAAGGGGATACAGCTTGATTTAAAATCCAGGAAAGATGTGTGTCAGGGTCATAACCTTTAACCATATTGATTCAGTCTGTGTACTGAGGAAATAACCCAAGAAATTGGACTCTATGAAGAAGAATGTGGCACCAGGATTGGAGGAAGACTCATTAACACTCTGTGATAGGCAGATGATGCAACCTTGCTGGCTGAAAGCAAAGAGGACTTGAAATACCTAACTAATGAAGATCAAAGACTACAGCCTTCAATATAGTTTATGCCTCAACATAAGGAAACCAAAAATTCTCACAACAGGACCAATAAGCAACATCATGGTAAACACAGAAAAGATGGAAATTGTAGTGGATTTCATTTTACTTAGATCCATAATCAACAATCATGGAAGCAACAATCAAGAAATCAAACCACACATCATACTGGACAAATCTACTTCCAAGACTTCTTTAATGCATTAAAAAGCAAAGATGTTACTTTGAGGGCCAAGGTACACCTGACCCAAGACATGGTATTTTCAGTCACCTCATATGTATACGAAATCTGGATGATGACAGAAGACCAAAGAAGAACTGAAACTGAAACTGAAACTTTTGAATTACGATGTTAATGAAGAATACTGAATATACCATGGACTACTAAAAAAAAAAAAAAAAAAGAACAAATCTGTTTTGAAAAAAGTACAGTTAGAAAGTTCCTTAGAAGCAGGGATGGAGAAACTTTGTCTCAAGTACTTTGGACATTATCAGGAGGGACCAGTACCTACAGAAGGACATCATGCTTGGTAAAGTAGAGGGTCTGAAAAAAGAAGAAGACCTTCAAGGAGATGGACTGACACACTCACAATTGTGAGGATGGTGCAGGGCCCAGTAGTGTTTTCTTCTGTTGCACACGGTGTTACTATGAGTCAGAACAAACTCAGTGGTGCCTAACAGTGACACTGTAGTTAGCCTAAATTCGTCTTCTCTAAGGAGTGTGTATTTGACCACTTGAAGCAAAAATCAAATAGTCAATCAATTTTAGGATGGCATAGGTGATTCAAATAAACTTTTGAGTTTTCGGGAGTGATGCCCTATATCATATACGCTGTTGTTGTTATTGGCCATTAAGTTAGTTCCAACTCATACAGACCCTATAGAACAGAGAAGAGCTGCTTCATAGGGTTTCTGAGCAGCCATTGATGGAATAGAACTGCCAGCTTTTTGGTTTGCAGCCATAGCTCTTAACTATTACTTACCAAAAAAAAAAAAGGTGGTTGTCAAGCCAATTCTTACTCATGGTAATCCTCTAGCTCAGAGTAGAAATGCCCTGTAGAGTTTCCAAAGAGTGCCTGGTGGATTTGAACTGCCAATCTTCGGGTTATCAGCTGTAGCACTTAACCATTTCACCACCAGGATTTCCAGGTGAGTAATAGTCAAGTTAATGGAAGGTTGGGGTGGGGAGGGTAGGATTTGTAGGAAATTTGTGAACAAGAAATATTTTAGCTATTTTTGTCCCTCTTTTGTCAGAAACTGCTAATTTGATTTTTTTCCTCCGTAGTGCAACTCAAGAGGGGAAATTCTGGAAGATTTTTTAAAAATCTGACTCATAGTAACTTAAACTACTGAACAACAATTAACGAACACATGCAAGTTAAAGAATAAACCTGAGTTTCTAATCAACAAAAGGGCCAAAGCCAAGCAGCAAACTTTTTTTTGTACAGGATCAGAAAGTAAATATTTCAAGCTTTGTGTGCTCTATAGTCTTAGTTGCAACTGTTCAACTCTACCGCTATAGTGACAAAACATTCTTAGACCACAGTTATACAAACGATCAGGCTGTGTCTCAATGAAACTTTATTTTTATTTTTATTTTATTTAACATGACTAAGTGAAAATGTACATTCCTGTATAAATTTACATGCCCACCTATATGCAGTTTCCACTGCTCTCCCTGTCTGATGACAGCACACTATTCCTCTCTGATCCATACATGGCTCATCCACCCAACAGTCTCCTTTCCCTTCCTCTCCACTCACTCTCCTTCCTCCAGCCAGAGGTCAGCAAGATGATATCCTATAGATGCATAGAACCATAAAGTGCAACCACTATGTGGTCACTCTGCATCGCCAAGTCCAATCCATTGGTGTCCAAAGAGTGGACCTTTGTTATAATTTATGGGAAAGGACAGCATCAGGGCCTGGGGCCATGCTCCCAGGGGAACCCTGAAACTGCTGGACCATTAGTTGAGGTCTTTTAGTGGAGATCTCAGGATGCACTCCTTTTTATTCTTGTGTTGCCAGTGAGACTCCTCTCTGTGAGCTCCATAGCGGCTATCACTGGTGGTGGCCAGCCACCATCCAGTTCTTCTGGTCCCAAGTCGAGGTAGGCACCCACTCATGTGGGTCTCTCTATCTTCTGGGTTGTCTTCACCCCATGTCATATTGGTCCTCAGTGAGCATCCGTTCCTGCTGAGTTGGGACCATTTGCTGTGCCCTCAGATGGCAGCTTGGCAGCTTTTAAGACCCCAAATGCCACTCACCAATGTGAGGTGCAGAGAGCACTCTTAGCAAAACGCTAGTTGTGCCAATTGGCCTCAATTTCACCTAAGAGCATGGTCCCCTGCCCCCTGCCCCAGCTACTCCATCCTTGCAATATTGGGTTAAGATGGAAGGAGTACTCAAGTTATGCTGAAGTCCACTAAATGTTGTTCTTGTTTCTAATGTGTGCTATCACCAATTTCACCCAACCAGATTTCTAGCAACTATCTAATCTAAATCCTCCCCACCTCGCTCTCCCTCCCCTCCCTTGCAGCTGTCAAAGAGTCTTTTCTTCTATACACAAGTCTGTTTTTGAGATCTTATCATAGAGGCCTCATATAATATTTGTCCTTTTGTCACTGACCACTTTCACTCAACATAATATCTTCCAGTTGAAACCAGGTTATGAGATGCTTACTGGAATCATCATTATTCTTTATCATTGCATAGTGCTCCACTGAGTATATGTACCACAGTTTACCTATCCATCAATGAAACTTTAATTACTAAAACTGACCACAGGCTAGTCCATGAACACAGTTTTGTGGACCTCTTTGTTATCTTTCATGAGATTTTCTGTTTTCCTTTTTAATACAAAAAGAAACCATGCATATTATATACCTTCTAGAAAGTAAATGTAAAACATAATAGAGAAGGCACATAGGGAAACAAACAATTTTGCTTTTGAAAAATGTCCTTTAATCAGCTGACCATACCCAGTAGCATTGTTGTTTAGCACATGGTCTTGTATTCTGTTTAGAGTTAGCAAAAGCAAGAACAAGCACAATTTTAAAGCAATATCATTGTTCTATTTTGTGCCTTCATGAAGTATATACATTTTGTTCCTCAAAGTGGTTTGTGATTTTTTCTTTAAAATGTTAATTGAAAATATATTGTTTAGGGACAAAAAGAACTGCATGAATTTTCTAGAACAATTATAATTTTAGTCATGAAATTTTACTGTATCAATAATTCATAAAATGCTAAACTTCCTCTTAACTAGTAGATATTGAAGTAAGAACAAACTGTGCCAACAATAAAGTTATTTATTTTATTTATATAACTTAATGTGTAATACTCTATGCCTTTTGGAAAGTTCTGGGTGCTTTGTTAGCTCATACACTGATTTCTTTCTTTATAATTTCATTTATTCAATCCTTTATTCATGTCCTGATATTCATCAGCATTTGAAACACAGTTCAGCCTGAAATAAAATATCACAGAATCCTAAGATTGAAACCAGTGCAAACCTGGCTGACAGGTGCATCAAAAGCTAACTGTGCAAACACCCGTTAGAGTCATCTGCTGTACTTGAACATAGGTTATACCTTGATATTAGTGTGAGAGGCATTAAAAGCTTCCTTCTAATTTAAAACCAATTTTTCCAAAAGAGAAACCAAACATCAGTAAAGGCCTTGTCTTAGGCTGGGTTTTCTAGGGAAGCAAAATCAGTAACACATGTAGGTACAAGGAAAGATTTATAATATATATATATAGACAGATAGATAGATACAAATATAGGAAACAGCTCACGTAATCACAGAAGCTGAATGTCCCAAGCTCTGGCACAAGCCTCACGTGTCCACAGAAGCTAAGGAAACCAAGGTCAGCAAGTCAGAGACCAGAGTTGCAGATCACCAGTTGTGTAGGTCAGTGGATCCCAAGCTGGTGGCAAGACAAAGCGACAGAGGCTGGCGAACCCAGGATGGGCAGGTCAGGGAGCAGGACTGGGCAGAGGCTGGCCAGCGCAGGATTGGCAGGTCAGGGAGCAGGACTCTCAAGTGCCGACTGTAAGGACTGATGAGCCCAGCAGCTGCTAGCTCAAGTCCCGGAACCAGATGCTGGAAGAAGAGAGCAGGAGCTCCTGGCCACGTGAGCGATCAGCAGCTGTAGTCCAAGGTCAGGAGATGAGAGCCGAGGGGCAGGGAGCCACCACAAACTCCGCCCTGCCACTTAATACAGCAGCCAAACAGGTAGTAGCCAAGTTGACATAATCCTGACCACCACAGGCCTTAAAAGATAGATGAAATAAATAACTTTCAATAAGTTTTTCGTAAATAATTTTCATTCACAAGGATTTGTTCAATGCCTTCTGTATTCAGAGAGTGTAGCAGCCAAAATGGTTCTAGTCATTAAGCCATGAACCTAAAAGATTTAAGTCCTTCTACATATCACTCTTTTGAGACAACATATGGGAAGATTGTTTAGACTCAAGTGCTTCTCCTGCCAAAAAGATGTAGTCTAATTGAATGGATCCAGGGAAGAGTGACTAAAATGATTAAAGGGATGATGGGACTCATTTCACAAGAACAGATTGCAGAAGTTCAAGTTTACTAAGTACCAACAAGGGAAACAGTGTGTTGTGTACCCCTAAGTTACTGCCTTCCAATAAATTATTTAACAGGATTAAAGAGCAACGGATGCAAATTAAGTAAAGGATAGAAGTATTCTTTCATTGTGGGAGAAAATGAAATCACAATGATTCCTGTTTCATGTTTATGTATATTACATGTTATAATGCAATGTTTGAAACACAAACTTCTTGCCTTCCCAGAACTAATAGTGGAAGAGAGAGAATAATTAACATACTCTAGGGGGACTCAGGGACCTTTGTGAGAATACTAGGATAGTCCAGAGAAAGGAATATGCCATATGTAGGTGACACAACCTTGCTTGCTGAAAATGAAGAGAACTTGAAGCACTTAATGACGAAGATCAAAGACTATGACCTTCAGTATAAATTACATCTCAAGATAAAACAAAAAATCCTCACGAATGGACCAAAAAGCAATATCATGATAATCAGAGAAAAGTTTGAAGTTGTCAAGGACTTCATTTTACTTGGACCAACCATCAACACCCATGGTAGCAGCAGTTAGGAATCAAAGAGTGCATTAGATTGGGCAAATCTACTGCAAAAGATCTCTTTCAAGTGTGAAGAAGCAAAGATGTCACTTGAAGACTGAGGTACACCAGACCCAAGCCGTGGTGTTTTCAACTGTCTTACATGTATGCAAAAGCTGGGCAATACACAAGTAAGACTGAAGAAATTCAATGTATTTGAGTTACGGTATTGGTGAAAAATACTGAATATACCACAGACTGCCAAAAGAATGAACTAATCTATTTTGAAAAAGTACAGCCACCATGCTCATTAAAAGGGTGGGGAGACTGCATCTCTCATACTTTGGACATGTTGTCAGGCGGAACCAGACTCTGGAGAAGGACATCGTGCTTGCTAAAGTACAAGGTCAGCAGAAAAGCGGAAGACCCTCAAGAAGATGGATTGACACAGTGACTCCAACAGTGGGCTCAAGCATAGCTACAATTGTGAGGATGGCTCAGGACCTAACAGTGTTTTGTTCTGTTCTACATAAGGTCACTATGAGCTGGAAACAACTCCACAGCACCTAACAATAGCAACAAGGAAGAGAATAGTTTTTTTTACCACCTCCTCTTACATCAATCACTTAAAAAAAAAAAAAAAGGACTTCAGGTCATCATAAAGCTGTGATAACAGCGATAGGCAGGACTCTTTCCCCTTTCTCCAGATTAGTGGATGTTCTAGAAGCTGCTTGGATTTGCTCTTCTTTCATAGATATCAGTTGTGACATATACTGAAAACTGGCCATTGATACCCATCATTGAGGAGTATGGCACCAAATTGTGAAGAGTGAAATCCAAGCTCTCCTAGTAGTGCTAGAGTTCTTGCTTACAAAAGCTACTAGACTCGCCCTCTACCTAATCAGTCTCCACCTATCCCTAGTTATATCTAGAAAGTACTCCTTTTCTGAAGAAACAGTAGATCTGTTGACAGGTCTGAGATTTAAAACCCACAATAAAAACAAAAATAACTGAGAGGAGGGGTATATGGGTTGAATTGTCTCCCCAAAAAGACATATGGAAGTCCTAACCCCTGACACTATGAGTGTAGTCTTGTTTAAAATTAAGATCCTTAAGGATGTTATCAGTTAACATGAGGTTATACTGGAATAGAGTGGGCTCTAATCCAGTATCAGTGATATCTTTATTCAGAAAAACAAGAAGAGACATAGACACATAAAGGGAAGACATCCATGCAAAGACAAACGCAGAGATTGGAATGATGCATCCAGAAGCCAAAAACTGCCAGGGATTGTCAGGAACCACCAGAAGATAGGAAGAGTCAAGGAAGGATCTTCCCCTCAGGATATCAGAAAGGGCATGCCCCTGTTGACACCCGGAATTTGGACTTTTTAACCTCCAGAACGGTGAGATAATAAATTGTTATTTTTAACCATTCCATTTGTGATTCTTTACACATGGCAGACCTAGGAAACCAGTAATACACAATTGAGTAGCGAATCAGTATTTTCTGGAGTAAGCAGGAATATACTCCGGCAAAGAGGTTTGTTTGTTCATTTGTTTGTTTGTTCTGGAAAGAGAATTTCTCCTGTCCTATGCCCTTCTACAGGTATAACTAACCAACACTTAGAAAACAATGTAATCCCCTGGAAAAAAAAATCACAACTACATAAAGTTGACACATTAGAAAACTAGTTCAAAATGATTTTAATTGTAGCATCTTCAAAGATTTGCACAAATTAAGCATTCATTATGTTTAGTATCAATTTCATAAAGTTAAATGAAGTCAGTCTTGAATGCTGAGACACAAAATTCTGAATTTTAAAACACATAAGAGACTAGAAATGTCACATAATGAGTTAATTATTCCAAAACAAACCAAGCAACATGTAGGGAAGAATGAGGAATACTACCAAATACATCTTTCAAACACTGTTAAATTAACAGATTTGATAGCTGGCATTTTGCATGTTTCATTTCTTTGCCAGTGACGTAATTCTATTTGTTGAGGCATAGCGCTTAAAAACTATGAGAACCTCAAAACTTTTGCCTATGTAGTTATCACAGTATTTTTAAGACAACAATGAAAATAGCATGCGTTAAATAAAACACTTTTTAAACAAAAGCTCATTTTCCAAAACAAATAAAAATGTAATAGAAGATCACACCATTTTACATTTCTGCAAATCTTTTTAATATCCAGCTGAGTAGAAGACCACTGGAATCTCATCTCTGCTTTTGCAGCCAATCTATTGTAAAACCACACACCATGCTGCCTCTGGAAAACTCCACAGTGCACTTGTGAGAGAAGGAGTATGATAAAAGAGAAGAGTGTCTTAGCATTATTATGAAAATAATTTCAACCTTACAGATACCCTCAAAAGGTTTTGAAGCTTCCAAGTGTCCCCAGACTACTTTTAAGAATCACTGTGATACTGAAATAGCCAGCAGATTGAAGACGTGAGGGCCTGGGGGCTGGGGACGGTGGGGACTTCTCCTTTAAGGGCAAATAATCTAACCTTTCTTGTTTTTGGTTCATCTGTGTGCAAAATAAGGTTTGGGGCTGCAACACTGGTCTCCAACATAGCAGTAACTATGAAAATGGTCCAGGACCTGGCTGTGTTTCTGTTGTCTGTGGAGTGCTATGAGTCGTAACCGACTTGACAGCACCTAAAAACAACACACTCCGATGCTATCATGTTCATAATAGAAAACTGATCTTATAAATTAAATCCAACTGAGCACCTAGGATGACTAGCCCCAGTGAGAACCAGAAAGTCTCTGCTGGAGAACATCAAGAACAATAAAAGCCAATTATTTTGCTAAATTCAATGTGCAATCCCAGGATAGAGGAAGGACGTTAGTGGGAGAGCTAACTACTCTAGTTCTTAATATTGTACTAAGATTAACTTCTAGTTTTGGTAAATGCTCTATGATTATTTAAGAAATTAATGTAAGTAGAAGCTTGGCAAAGAGCCTATCAGAACTCACTACATTATGTTTTCAATTCCTCTGTAAATTCAAATTATCTCCAAAACAAAGGAGATTCGAGGTACTGTACAGTAGCACCACAGTGGCTGAGATGGTCAAGAAGTCCTTCACAGCCCGCTATAGCAACAATCTGCTCTCAGGTCCATACTGTCTCCTTAGTCATTTTCCAACAAACCAGAAGGAAAAGGAAATAACTCTGATACTTCAGAATACAATACAAGGTCCCATAGAGAAATTTCATTCTGAGGGAAATGTTTCAAATAAGGTCATCTAAAACTTCATAACCATTGAGTATTAAAATTAAAAACACTCAGTTTACTGGTTTTATTAATTCCATTAGACTCAGATTATGCATAAAAATTAAATTGAGTATAATTCTTAAGTAATATATTCATAACAATCATAGTTTCTCCATAGCCACTTACGCAGCCATTTACACTCTTCAAGTCTAGTCTAGAAACCCTGCTGGTGTAGTGGTTAAGTGTTTCAGCTGCTAACCAAAAGGTTGGCAGTTTGAATCTACAGGCACTCTTCGGAAACTCCCTGTCCCATAGGGTTGCTAAGAGTCAGAACTGACTCAACGGCAGTGAGCTTGGTTTTTAGTTTGGTTACTTGAATCTACTCATTTACTGCCTAGCATCTAAAGCCTTTCTTGTATCTGGTGCAGAAGGGACAACAGCTTGAAAGTCTGGGCAGAAGCCATACATTGATTTTTGCTACAAAAAGTGAAAATACTAGATTCTCAATATTTGCCTCCAGAATTCTGGCCTAGGCCCTTATTAGCTTGATCATGCTGATTAGCATTAATTTGTTATCTAGCAAGCATGTATCTTATAGTCACAGGCCTCGATCTTTCTCTGTTACATTTTCTGGGGCTTATTCTGATAGATCCAGCTTGCACCCTTCTTTTGAATTAAAAGCTTTTCCTAGTTTGATGAAGTCTGACCTACTTTGCTTTCTCTCAAACATATGAGACATTTTCAGATGTACATCTTCATTAATATAAAGTAATAAGGTTTAGTTAATACAAAAGGCTTCACACTTTTTATACTTTAATTGGTATAATGACTTTTCTACTCATATCATAATTAAAAACATAATAACTTGAACAGTGTTAATTATGGCTTCACAACAGTAGAATAGTTGAGAGAAAGCTGTTCCTAATCTAACTTACGTCAGTTGGCAGTATTTTTAACTTAAATCACATTTTAACCCAAATCTCTGTCATAGATTGAATTGTATCCCCCCGAAAATGTATGTAGCACTTTGACTAGGCCATGGTTCCTGATATCATGTAATGCTTTCATATGATAAACCCTACCTTTATGATGTTAATGTTTAAAGTAGTGAAATGTGTGCATCAACATTGTACCCTTTCACTGTGTCTTTTCAATCTGTTTGCCAAGCAGATAATCCAAGAAGCTAGACTATATGAAGAAGAGCAAGTTATGAGGATTGGAGGAAGACTCATTAACGATGTTATACAGATGACACAGCCTTGCTTGACGGAAGTGAACAGGATTTGAAACACTTACTAATGAAGATCAGAGACCACAGGCTTCAGTATGGGTTGCACCTCAACATCAAGAAAACAAAAGTCTTCACAACTAGACCAGTAAGCAAGGTCATGAAAAATGGAGAAAGGATTGAGGTTGTCAAGGATTTCATTTTATTTGGTTCCACAATCAATGTCCATGGAAGCAACAGTCGATAAATCAAAAGACACATTGCATTGAGGAATTCTCTTGCAAAGGACCTCTTTAAAATATTGAGAGCAAGCACATCCTTTGGTCTAGGGTTCCCCATGCCTCAGCAGTTCCCATTCCAGAGGAAGACTGACAACAAGGGCCTTCCTCTAGATCCAACAGAGAAAGTCTTTGCCTAGAGCTGAAGTCCAGAGTTTGGGGACTTGCAGCCTACTGGTCTGTGACAGAATAAATTTCTCTTTGTTAAAGCCATCCACTTGTGGTACTTCTGCTAGTGCAGTACTAGGTGACTAAGACAGGCACCATAAAAGGTTGCAGCAGGCATTCAGTTATGTATTTATTCATTTTCTATTAACTTTAATTAGTCTGAAATATGATCCGGCACTTAAAAGTTCACAACTTTGAATTCTATGTTTGTAAAACAGAACAGTCAAAAGTTTGTAACTTAAATGTGTATGTCTAAGAAGGAAGTGCTCAATTCACATTTGCTCAATTTACAAATGCTTCCTTGTCATTCCATGTTGGATCTGTAATAGAAACTTCAGCTATGGCAGCAGGGATTATGAATGGGGAGATAACTATGATTTAGGGTAAGGAAAACAATCTCCAGATGGAGCCACAAAGACAAGCATCAGACTTTCTAGGAAAGGGAATATTTTTATATATGTATGCAATGTATTCACAGTTACTGTGTTACCCAGAACTTTACAGATTGCCTCCCTCCCCCAAGCTCTTTAATCTCTGGTTATTCAGTGAAATAGTAACCTAGGTGCTACTATGAAGGGATTTAGCTGATATAATTAAAGTCCCAAATCATCGACTTTAAAATACAGACACAATATGAGTAGGCCTAATCTAATCACATCAGCTCTTTAAAAGCCAAGAGTTTTTTCAGCTGGTGGCAAAAAGGGGTGGCTGGGAAATTCAAAGCACCAGAAAATTCTGTCCACTGTTGCCTGCCTGACTACCAGCAATGAAACAAGAACCTGAGTCCCACCGTCAAAAGGCACTCAATTTGGCTGAAAACCTGACTGATGTGAGAACCCTGACACCCACCCCCCACCTTGATAGAAAAGCCCACCTTGGTTGACAGCTTGGTAGTTGGCTTTAAGAGATCAAAAATTGGAGAGCTCAGCTGAGCCTACCAGACTTTTACTGATGACACTCGTAACTAACAAACAGGTGTTGTTAAACCTCTAGATTTATGGCTATTCATTACACAGAAATAGGAAAACAAAGAGTCAGAGGTCAGGATGTCTTAGAGTTTCCAAAAGCAAAGACGAAATCTAAAAGAAAATGATGCTTTTGAAATTCTAAGAGGAAACAATTTCAAACCTAAATCATCTACCAGCCAAACAATGAAGCAAATGTGAGGCTATACTAAAATAACAACGATTGAAATAAAAGACTCTAATCTTCCTTATGAAGCCTTTCTCAGGACGGTACTGGAGAAGGAGCTCTACTACGAGAGGACAGCAAACCAAAATAGAAGAAACCATGTCTTTTAAGACACAAGGGAGAAGTAAAGAGAGTTCCCGGATGACAGCTGTATACAAGCCCCGCAGGGAAAACAGTTCAGACTGAAGCAGGTCTAAAAGCCGGGAGAAACTCTTGAAAATGATGGGCTTTGTAAAAAACACCTGGCGGGTCTGAATGTATTAGAAGAAGATTTAAGCAACTGGCTGAGAGTTTGGGTCCTTATTTTGGGCACCCATGTGCCCAGCTGAAAATCATGGGTGCTATAACTAAGAATGCACCTAACAAGAGATAGTAGGGGGCAACTAATAAGCTTTGGCACAATATCTTTTATTAATTATTTTCCCCACTTAATCAAAAAGATTAATAAACTCTGGCCCTACATCATTTAATTATTTTCCATACTTAATCATTTTTATAAATCGAATTTCCAAACATGTCATTTTGTAGTGTTGTCAAGTCAGTTCCAACTCATAGCAATCCTATGTGCAGAAGAACGAAACACTGCTCGGTCTTTTACCATCCATACAGTCATTGTTAGGCTCGAGCCTGCTGTTGGAGCCTCAGTGTCCCTTCATCCCTTCGAGGACTTTCTTGTTTTTCAATGACCTTCTACTTTACCAAGAAAGTAGGAATGGTAAGAATTCACCTCACACACTTTGGACATGTTATCAGGAACGGTCAATCCCTGGAGAAGGACATCATGCTTGGTAAAATAGAAGTCCATCAAAAAAGGTCCAGTTGTGGGGATTTTTTCTTTTCTTTATACTGAGGCATAACACCACAGTGAAAGTTGCAGTCTTTGACCTTCATGGGTAAGTACTTCACGTTGACTCCCTTCTCAGCAAGCAAGGCTGTGTCACTCACATACCACGTTTATTAAGCAGTCTTCCTCCAATTCTAATGTCACATTCTTCTTCATGTAGTGCACCTTCTAGGATTATTTTTCCAGTATACAGATGAAGTAAGTAGGGAGAAAAGATGCAACTCTGATACACACCTTTCTTGATTTTAAATCCTAAAATATACCCTTTTGTTCTGTTAGAATGACCACCTCTTGGTCTATGTATATGCTTTGCACGAACTCCATTAAGTGTTCTAGAATTCCTGTTCTTTGCAGTGTTATCTATAATTTTTTTTTATGATTTACACTGACAAATGTCTTTGCATAATCAATAAAAACAGAGGTAAACATCTTTCTTGTATTCTGTACTGTCAGCTGAGATCTGTCTGACATCAGCAATGATAGTTCTGGGTCCACATCCTGTTCTTGAATTTCTGACAATTCCCCATCTGTACTGCTTCAAACACTGTTGTGTGATCTTCAGCAAAATTTTATTTGCGTGTAATATTAACGATATTGATGAATAATTTCCACATTCTGTTGGACTGCCTTTCTTTGGAGTGAACACATATATGGAGCTCTTTCAATAAGTTGGCCAGATAGCTGTCTTCCTAATTTCTTGGCATAAATGAACAAGTACTTCCAGCATTGCATCTGTTTGTTGAAACGTCTTGATTGGTATTTCATCAATTCCTAGAGCCTTGTTTTCTGCCAATGCCTTCACTGCAGCTTGGACTTCTTCTTTCAGTATCATCAATTCTTGATTATATGCTATCTCTTGAAATGGTTTAAAAGTTGACCAATTTCTTTTGGTGCAGTGACTCATAAAAAACCTAAATGCTTACTGAGTCACATACATGCTGAATATAGCAAATTCCATTAGATAAGAAATGGCTTATGGAGAAATACTTCTAATACTAGAGCAAGGTTAATCATGTGAATCAGAAAAAAAGATAGACGATGAAGCCTGTCTCTAACTCTTGACATTTTTTTTTCCTTAATGAAACAGAATTCTAGAGAAGAATTCTAATTAAAAGGCAAACAATGCAGGCAATATTGAACAAAATTTCAAATTATCAATAGAATTTCAACTTTCTGAAGCCATTAAGGCTGAATGAACCTCTAAAACTATTGCCCTGAGATAATCATTAAACTTTGAAACTATCTCCCGAAATCTTCTTTGAACTAAACAAAAGTTTAGTCTAATTAATAAAGTATATCTGCCTTGAGTATTGTGGTCTTTTAAAGAATTATCTCTGTGCAATCAAACTGACAATAGCAACTAGAAAGTTTAGATTAAGAAGTTTAGCAATGACATCCAGCCAACAGGGTGTCATAGACAGAAGCCCCAGGTCATCCCTTCATAGCAAAGACTTGAAAAACTCAGTAAAACAGAGACAAACATCAATCTGGAATGCCAAGTGTCAAATAAAGAGATAAAGGTCTTGGCCAAAAATGAAATGGAATAAGAACCTGACAGAAAACAGCTAGTGAGAAGAGTGGCGAGAGCAAGTTTTCTATCAGCTTACCCAGCACAGATTTGCCATCTTGGATACAGATGGGCAGACAAGAAACACAAAAGAACAGAATTACAATGATCTCTGCAGAAGGGAAAGTACCTGGTGGCAAGCAACGTGCCTTTCCCACTCCTATCTTCTCCCCACTGTTCTACCTCCAGTTCCTCCTGGCTGGCTATGGTGGCTCAGCCAACCAGGGAGTGCAGCAACACCACAGCCTGGATTCACCACACCCACATCAGAGACCAGCAGATGGGGAGTATGTGAGAGCACCTTCAGGAGCTCCCAGAAGGCCACAGATCATCTGCTGGACCTCCCTGGCTGCACCATAGCTGAGCAACCAACCCTGCCCACAGGACAAGGAGGTAAAAAAATATCATGATCACAGAGGAGCAAACAACAAAGAACATATAGCTGCCTGCTCTGACATAACCAAATAAAGCCAAAAAGCAGGACAAAGCAAACAGATCTACAATAAATAAAGAATATATAACTACTAAACATCCCTAGACAACAAACAGTATCAAAACACACATTTTAAGAAAATGGAACAGGAAGTTCCCGCTAGGGGTCCAAAACAGAACATCAGATGACTTTCCAGTAGAAGAAAAGGCACTACAGTTACCTGATAGGCAATTCAAATCTCTAATATTCAGAGCAATCCATGAGTTGAAGCAAAAAACAGACAAAAATGAGAAAAGAGAGACAAATTTACAGAGAAGACAGATAAATTCATGAAATAATTCATGAAAATAACCCAAAAAGAAAATATCAAAATAAATTCCTAACTAGAAATCATACAAAAAACAATTAGCAATCCAAAAGATCAAAAAACATTTCAGAAATAGACAGTGTCGTAAAAGGGCTGAGGAGCAGGTTTGCAACAATGAACACAGGATCAGCAAAACTCAGCATGAACACTTGAACACATCTCTGCTTGAGGAAAAAACAGAAAGAAGAACAAAGAAAAATGGAGAGAACTGGGAAGACAAGGGTAAATTTCAAGGTAACCACAAAAAAACATTAATAAGCCTATCTTCAAACTAAAGAAGGAAACCAAAAAAGCTCATTAAAACAAAACCTACAAATACAAGAGAAATGAAATCCACAAACCAAAGGAATTCAGCACAAGGGAGTAAGAAGAACAAAGACAACGTTACTACTACAAAAAAAGCACAAAAAAACTGACAGCAATGGTATGCTGTTTACAAAAGACACACTGTAGAAATAAAGGTGCGTGAAATTAGTATGGCAAATACTGCCTTCTCTGTAAAAAAACATTGACCTGTTAAACAGAAGTGAGAACACAGATGTAAAACCGACCACCTGTGGTCACCTGATCTTCGGGAAAAGGACAGTCTTTCAGCAGACGGTGCTAGCGAAACTTGATGTCATCTCATAACTTGGAGCAAAGCAGAGGACATTATGCTGAGTGAAATGAGTCAGTCACAAAGGGACAGGTGTTGTGTGAGACCCCTACTATTCAACTCATGAAAAGTTTGCACATAACAAGAAACAGTCTTCGATGGTTACCAGGAAGGGAAAGATGGGGGTGGAAAATAAAAATTAAAAAGTAAGTATAGGGGCCACAGAGTTTATTCTGTGGTAGATTAATTTGGAAAAGAATAGCAAAAATGGTTGCACAACTTGAAGATTATAGACAATGTCACTAAATTGTACACGTAGATATTGTTAAAATGGTGCATTGTTTGCTATGTAAATTTTCATGAAAAAAATAAAAATAAATGAAGGAGAAAATATTTTTAAGAAAGCCAAAGCCAAGCCAAGTGCCGTCGAGTCGGATCTGACTCATGAACAAAAAAAAAAATCCTAGAGCATTTATTTATAAAAAATGAAAACATAAATGAGTTGATCATTCAATATTAACCAACAGTGGCAAAGAACAAACTGAAAAAACCAAACTCACTGCTGTCAAGTCAATTCCAAGTCATAGCAACCCTGTAGGACAGAGCAGAACTGCTCCACAGTTTCCAAAGAGTGCCTGGCCTGTTAGAATGGCCAGGCCCTAGGTTAGCGGACAAAGCACTTACCCACTATGCAACCATGGTTTAGAGTTTAATTTAATAACCACGACTCAAGAGGCAAACAGCAGCCTGTGAAAGGAAGCACACAGACTACTGGCTTGAACTGGGAAAGATACACAAATATAGCTAACTAACAATGCAGATTCCATGGAATCTTGCTTTGTATAATAGTCTGATTTATATTTTGGTTTTCATTTACTGGCTCAACAAATACTTTGGAACACAAAATCTCTGCAGATGTTGCAGGAGACACCAAGAGAAACCAATTGCAGGTCTGGCTCAGAGGAGTCTGCCATTTGGTAGAAGCAATGAGGCATTTATTAATTACACTACCCAAAGTAGTATGCTAACTGCCTAAAAGATATGAATTTTAAAACAAAACCAAATACATGAGTTGAGGGAAAGAGGTTAATACAAACCACTTTGAAAGTGTCAGCACTGAAAAGTGGCCTTGAAATAACAGGATTTGTACTTGTCAAGACGAGGATAGGTGAAGGGGAAAGAGCGAAAGCACTGAGCCCACTGAGCACAGAGCCACCAGGGAAATGACTGTATCTGATGGTGCCTCCAATGCGTGGTTCGGACCTTGATTTTTAAGGACCTTAGATTCCTAAAGAGGCTTTAGAAGCACTGGTTGTTTTGTCACTAACGGTTTAAGTTGATGATCAGAGCTTTGTGTTAGAAAGACTCTTTGAATTTAAACTGAATTGTGGGACAGAGGCTGGAATGTGCCAGCCAAATCAGAAGACATTGAGATCTGAGCAAATGAGAAGCATGGTCTTGCAGAATTCCAAGACGGCCCTTAGATTAACAGCCTCAGCTATGCACATACCTTATCCCAGTTAGTCAGTCAAGCACTGCTTTCAGTGTTTCTGTAAAGGGACTTTGTGATGTGAGTCCCGTCTCAAATCAGTTGACCTTCCCACTGTCATCCAGTTGACTCCAGTCTGACCCTATAAGACAGAGAAGAACGGCTCCACTAGGTTTCCAAGGCTATAAATCTCTACAGAAGGAGACTGCCATGTGTTTCTCACAAGGTGGCTTCCAGGTTCAAATCAGCCAACCTTTTAGAGTTAACAAAAAGGGGTTTAGAGTTATTTTAGTTGTGTCATGTTTAACACATCCTTCAATTTTCCCATGTTTCTCAGCTTTACTTTTCCCATCTATAATAGAGACTTCCTGCCCTAATTACTTCACAGAGCTGTTACCGGGGCGATTGTACTAAAACATACAAAAGCACTTTGTGAATTATAAAATATTTAACAGATTTTAATTATGTATTACTGAGAGTACTCATAGTTATTTGCAGACCATGGATTATCCCAGGGTATTTAAATTAGCTTGAAACATGGTTGTGAAAATTTTCACACTTTCAGTTTATTTCTAGTTTTAACCAGCATTATACATAAGATTGTACTGAGTGCACATTGCAGAAAAACAAACAGAAAAAAGGAAATATTTGCCTATAAATATCCTGAATTTGAAGCTTAAAAATAAACTAGAACAACAAACCTGTAACTTCAACTACTTAAGTTAGATTGGAGACTAATGTATTTTAAAAATGGAGTTTCCGTTGCCAAGCCAAGCCAAGTGCCGTTGAGTCGGATCCGACTCATGACGACCCTAGGGGCCAGGGTAGAACTGAACCCCAGAGTATTCAAGGAGTTTCTGTTATGTATTTATAATGTACAGTCTTCAATATATTGGGAAGATCTAGGGAAAATCATGTCACTGACTCAGGATTGTCCAGCGTATCAATGGAAGAATTTCTTGTAATGACTTTGTAGAGACAGCACTTCAGAGTAAAAAATAAGTAATTTTAAAAAGAAAAAGGGATTGAGAGAGACAAAATAGTATTCATAGAGAAAGAAAAGAAATGAAAATATTACATAAAATGAATCATACTAGTATATACTTGCAAGCAAACAGTAGGTGGCAACATCTGCACAATCTTGTTTATGAAACTATTGCATAAACATCAAAACAAAACAGCCAATGATTCTTGAAATATGGAGTCTTCCCCAAACTCATGCATTAGAAAGAATATTCATGCACAAACACGTTCTTTACATTTATTTGATTTTAGAATATCATCCGTATGCCTTGTCAAAAGGACTCCACTAAGATCACTGTTCACATAAATGTCTGATTTGTGAGTCGTGTCATCGTGTTCATCTGTCCTCAAAATAAAAGGATTTTTTTTTTCCTTGAATAGGTGGGTGAGCTAAGGTGGTTGAATTACGCAAGGGAACGGGTCAACAGAACCGTGAATCTAGTTTTAAAAAAAATGATAGTGTGACCCCGATAGTCAGAGTTCGCGGCAAGTTGCTGCCGGAGACACATCCGGTGGCCGAAAAAAGGCGGAAGCGGCATCAAGTTTCCTCTTCTCTTCTGATTATGTTACAGCTCCCATCTGCTGCTCCTGGTGACGCTGCCTGAAAACGTGTGACCTTCTGCGTGCTCCTGACAGGCAAACTGCCAAACCTAGGAAACCATTTAAGGAGATAAATGACAGGTCGTTATGACCTTTGAAGTCCAGGGATATTTTTATTTTCCAGAATGATGTGATGTTTATTGAATGCTTTTAACCATCGGAAATCAGGCAGTAGCTCTAGAGGCAAGCAGAGGTGCTGCTTTGTAACAGCAGAGGTCAGTAACACCAAAGGGGAAGGAAGTTGAGCAATCTGTCCAGAACTTGCTGTCACTTTTTCTTTGAGTTGCACAATCAACAGGCAAAAGGCTGAAACACAGAGGATGACCTAATCCTTAATAACCCAACAGAATCTCCTGTGCAGGCGGTATTTCCATCCCTGGGTCAAGGTGCCTTCCTGGACATGTTCAGAGGTGTTTAAGACTTTCTCTGCCGGAGAACTAGTTCCTACCACTGAGAATTTTTTAAGGAACCATAATAAACTACAAAGTGAAAATTTCTACTATAATCTTTCATAATTATTGAAATTTTTTCCTACTTCTACAACAGCCAGATTCATCTTTAGAAACAGGCATACAGCAGCAAAGAATGGAGAATATATATATATATATTTTGTAATCCTACAATCATTTGGCCAATATTTATTGTCAATTATGTGTCAGATGCTGTTCTAGACACTGGGAGTATAACAGAGAACAAAGTCTACCATATCTGTTTACTTATGGAAGTTACAGTCTAATACTGCCAGGCAGAAATTTACAAAAAA
Organism: Heterohyrax brucei; assembly: GCA_028571685.1. NCBI lineage: Eukaryota > Metazoa > Chordata > Mammalia > Hyracoidea > Procaviidae > Heterohyrax > Heterohyrax brucei. The sequence continues at coordinate 82,417,665 of CM053144.1, forward strand.
AAAAAAAAAGGAAACATAGCATGTAACAATAAGGCTATGCAGAAAAAAAAATGACTCGAATAGAAAGTAACAGGTTGTGGGGTACAGGGCTAGCAAAAACAATCAAGGAAAGTGATATTGGAATAATGATAAGATGTGAATAGAAAACCCAAGAGTTGTGCTATGCAGCACACTGGAAGGAGAGCTACCTGATGCTGCAATACAGGATTTTAAGTGCCAAGACTGTAATAGGACATTGTCCTTATCTTTGAGAATATTTTCTTGGGTATAAAAAAAAAGTCTATTAATATCACATATAGCAAATCATTTTTTGCCATATTACCTCTGAATAAGTTTATGATTTTTCGTCAACACCCCTTTAGCAAAAACTGAATGAGCATTCTTTTAAACAATTATTCGTTTTGTGGTTACACTGTACCTAACATGATTCTTGATCCTAGGGACCCAGCAGTGAACAAAAAAAGTAAAACTCCTTGCCTTCAAAGAGTTTATACTGAAGTAGTTGAAAACTCAATTTGACTTTTTCACTGTCTCACTGATACTCATTTGAGAATCGAAGGAGTTTTTGTAGCATAGTGGTTAAAGCACTCAGCTGCTAACCAAAAGATAGGCATTTCAAACTCACCAGCCACTCCCAAGGAGAAAAGATGTGGCAGTCTGCCTCTGTAAATACTTACAGCCTTGGAAGCCCTATAGGGTAATTCTACACTGTCTTATATGGTTGCTATGGATCAAAAGCAACGTGACAGCAGTGAGTCTAGATTTTCTTTTGCCGAGTGAGAGTAATGGGACCTTCACAACCATCAAGAATCATGGGAACTCAGGACAAGAAGACATACCAAGATTATCTGATCCAGGTCTAACAGATCTTGAATGGACCTTGAATGGCACTAGGAATCACTGGAGGTGTAGTGGTTAGGTGCTATGGCTGCCAAACAAGAGATCAGCCATTCAAATCCTCCAGGCACTCTTTGGAGACTCTGTGGGGCACTTCTACTATGTCCTATAGAATCACTGTTCAGTGCGTGCTGACTTGAAGGTAATCATTTAGGGATTGTATTTGGTTGGTTTGTTGGTTGTTTAAATGACACTAATTTGTGAATCGGTGCCTTTGACAATCCCTCCAACCTCACCATCAGTTGGAATTATGCCTACTTTGCTCCCTGTATTCCAAAAACACAATCGTCATAGCTGTTCCCTGAAAAAACTAAACACAGCCCACCTCAGGGTTCTACACTTCTTGTTCCTGAAACACTCTATTGACTGACTGCTACAATTCCTTTTTTACTCCTTTACTTTGTTCATTACGTGTTTGTTCCTGTTGAAATGTAGACTACGTAGGCAAAGATTTGTATTTTTCTTATTTCCTGTTGTGTCTACCCCTCTGGAACCAAGAACAGGCCCAGCATAGAATAACTTCAAAACGAATATTTGTTTAAAGAATGATCATTTAACAAACTTACCCTTAAGCAAAATTCTCTCTACTCTTATTATAAAGGAAGTTGACTGAAAACCATCAGATTGTCCCAGGTAGACCACATCTGGATATTGGCACCACCAGTACTATTTTCCTTTTCAATTGTAGGAAATTCAGAGACATGCCTTCAAACTGGTGTTGTTCATATTTATCTTTATAAGGGTAGAGTGCCTGTCTTTAAACCTTAATAAGGAGGAAAGCTCACTTCAAGTTAGTATTTGTCTGAGGACCTACCTTCTACATGGGTAAAAACTGGGAAACCTGGCCCAGAGAGTTTCTACCATTACTCCACCAGACATCCAGCCTTATCAGTAGAGGGAATAAATACTGTGATTTACACATGCATGAGCCACTTTTTGAAACTTAAGTGGATACCCGTTACACTAAGCCAAGCCAAGTCGGATGAGTAAAGCATATATATGGGAGAAATAATTCTGGCCTTAGAGAAGGTAGTACTTGCACTAGATTGTCTACATTCATAGACACATATGGTGTAAATATTATGTATTAGATGGAAACAATGCTTGATGACTAGAAATTTATTCTGTTACTGAAAAGGTTTCCAGTGTAGAAGGTGTCAGCCCGTATCAGACTACTCTGGGGATTATCCGGTAAAGCAGTGGTCTCAACCATGTTTGAATATTACAATCACCTGGGATTACTTGTAAATACTGACTCTTAATCCCACCCCCACCACCAATGGTGCAGTAGTTAAGTGCTGTGGCTGCTAACCAAAAGGTCAGCAGTTCAAACCCACCACTCTTTGGAAACTCTGTGGGGTAGTCCTACTCTCGTCTATAGGGTTGCTATTAAGTAGAATCAACTTGATGGTAGCAGATTTGGTTTCTGGTTTTCAATTCTATCCCCTAGAGGTTCAAGTTTAATTGTTGAAGGGTAGACACGGGATTTTGTTAAGCTTCTCAGGTGACCCTAATGTGTGGGTAGGTGATGAATCATTGCAATACAGAACTGAATATCCTTTAGAAATTGACCAAGGAAACTGTATATTCAGTTTATAGAAGCGTTCCAGAAGCACATTCCCTTTTTAAGAATACAGTCCTCAAAATGTTTCAAGAAAAGAGACAGAAGTCACATTTCTAGACAATTACCACCACCACCAACAACAACAACAACAAAAACTCATTGCTATTAAGTTAATTCAGATTCATAACGACCCTATAGGACAGAGTAGAACTGCTCCACAGAGTTTCCAAGGGGCACCTAGTGGATCTGAACTGCTGACATTTTGATTACTAGCTGTAGCACTTAACCATGCTACCAGGGTACATTATGGAAAGTCAAAAATGCTATTATTTTTGACAATGAAATTGTTAGCTAGTAAACAATTATTTCACCTTATTTTAAAGATATTTGATCTCCTAATATTCTATGACATCCCCTTCATGGTGAAAGTCATGGAGCAAACAGTTATGAGGGCCCTGAGGCCATTTACTAAAACAAAAATCGAATCTGGCACCTAGAGACAATTCTGGCTCGTGACAACTCCTTATGTTAAAGAGTAGAACTGCTCCATAAGGTTTTCTTGGCTGTAATTTTTATGGAAGCAGATCACCAGGCCTTTTGTCCAAACAGGCACTGGCTGGATTTCTACTGCCAATCTTAGGGTTAGTAGTTGCCAGTAAACTGTTTGCACCACTCAGGTACCAGGCCAATTCCTAGAAGAAAATAATTAAGGCCACCAAGCATGATGGCACAGAAGCCAAGTCAACTTGAGTTTAATTTACATTTCTGCCGCTCATCATGTGTGAACATTCAAAGTTTAATTTCATCGTCAATAAAATAAAGATAATAAATCTACTTCAGAAGGACTACAAGGCCCAACAAAGAAGTCTGCAAATTCAACTGTTCTAAGTGCTGTGTACCTCATTGTTAAATACCACTACGACCACCTTTGAAGTACTCCCCTTGGGAAGCTATGCAGAGAGGCCAGCACCTAGTCCACCCTTCAAAGCAATTTTGGAATTTTTTCTGGAATGGCCATTGCATACTATGGCATGGTGGTAAATTCCCAAGCTTAACTGTACAGTTGTCTATGAGGGAGTTTTCAGCCAGTAAACAAATAACAGTGTTGGAACACCCTCCCTTCTCCCCTGACCTAGTCCCCAATGACTTTTTTCTTTACCTGAACATAAAGGAAACATTGAGGGGGCAGGGCCAAGATGGCACACTAGACACATGTCTCCTCAATTCCCTCTGAGAACTAAAGCCTAGAACAATAATTGAAGGGAGCAGTGTGGACAATCTGGGAGCTCCAAGATCAGGTATAGTATCATGAGATTGGACTGCACAACAGGAAGGAGTAAAATACCATATTGGTGGTAAGACAGCAGCACAGTAAGTATTGCTTCTGCTGGCACAGTGACTGGGAGGATCGCGAGTATGGACACCCTCTTTGTTGGGGGGGTAGGCTGGGACTGGGTCTGCTGAGCTTGTGAGTCTGGCACAACCTGGCTTCTATGCTGATCTGCAGTGCCTAAGTGAACAGCATGTCCTGCAGCAAAGAGATGGTATGTGGGACACTCACATTTAGAGATCCCAGCAGTGGTGAGTGACTGAGAGTACCAGTGCCCCTCCCACCTCTCTTCTCTGAGCTGCACCATAGAATCACACTATAACAAAGGTGCCTCAGGTGGATGCCACATTGATCAGCTGAGAGATGGAATGAGCTTCACCTTAGGGCTCCGCTGAGGCTAATTTTCATGCTAAGCGACACTACCTGTCTGGTTAGCTGCTTTTAACACAGTCATACCTAGAGAAAGCAGTGGCAGCTTGGGGCCAGCTGTAGTGGGGCCTTGACCCCTCCCTTCTTTAAGCCACATCATAGCATCTGTTGGCTGCTGATGAGGTGCCATATTTGTCAGAAAGAAGGCAGGGCCTACAACCCCTGAGGGCCTGATTGCTATCAGCTAGGGCTAGTCAATGCTTCTCTCAGAAGAACATCAGCTTTTAAGACCTAAGACACTGTTCTCACTGGTGTAATGCTGGAGAAACTGAACAGCTTCCAGATGGCACAAAGACAACAATCAAATTCTAACCATCTAAAGAAGCTGAAAAGCATGGCTCTAGAAAACTCTCCCAATAAAGATTCCAACAACTTCTCAGATAAAGAAGCCTTTCTGAAATTATCAGAAGTAGAATACAAAAGAACAATGTATAGAGCCCTTCTAGAGATTAAGCAAAATGCAGCAGAACAAAATGAAAAATTAACTAAGGTTTATGAACTGCCAGAACATCAACAATCTGAAATCCAGCAGATCAATAATAAAATTAAAGAACTAGACACCTCAATGCAAAACCAAAAGACAAGGTTGGAGGAATTGGAACAGAGAATTAGTGAACTTGAAGCAAAGGCAACTGACACCAGCATTTATGAGAAGAAATCAGATAAAAGAAACAGGAAAAATATGAAGAAGCATTAAGAAGCATGTGGGACTCTATCAAGATGAATAACTTATGAATAATTGGAGTTCCTGAACAGCGAGGGATAGCACAAAATACAGAAAGAATTGTTGAAGTGTTGCTGACAGAAAACTTCTCTGACATCATGAAAGATAAGAACATAGATATGCAAGATGCTTACCAAACACCACAAAAAATAGATCCCAAAAGCAATTTACCAACACATATTGTAACCAGGCTTAATAAAATGAAACATAAAGAGAAGCTCTTAAAGGCAACAAGGCTTAAACAAAACTAATATACAAAGGGAAACCCTGTAGGCTTTTGTCTGACTTCTCAGCAGAAACCATATTGGCAAGAAGACAGTAGATGACACACACACAAAGCCTTGAGGGAGAAAAATTTCCTACCAAGAACTATATATCCCACAAAATTTTCTCTCAAATATGATGGTGAAATTAAGACATTCTCAGACAAACAAAAGATTAGAGACTGTTTTAGTCAGCTAGGGCTGCTCTAACAGAAATACCACAGAGTGGATGGCTTTAACATTGAAGGTTTACTCTTACACGGTCCGGTAGGTTGCAAGTCCATATTCAGGCTGTCCACCCCAGGGGAAGGTTTTCCCCTTGTTGGTTCTGGAGGAAAGTCCGGTATTGCATCAGTCTTTGTCCAGGGAGTGTCTTGGCACAGGAATCTCAGGTCTGAAGGACGTGCTCTTCTCCCGGTGCAGATTTTTTGATGATGCAAGGTTCCCAATTCTCCTTGTTTCTCTTTCCTTTTATCTCTTTCAGGTTGAAAGGATTAAGGGTGGGGCAAGGCACACTCCAGAGAAACTCCCCCTACAGCAGAGCAGGGAAGTAATCCTATGTAGGAATTTACAGCCCCACCCTAATCCTTTAACATACAGTTTAGGGAAACCACAAAACGGAGGACAGTCCCAAGTTACAGGGAATCATATCCCAGCCACATGCTACACATATTTTGGGGGGGACACAATTCAACCCACGACAGAGACTTTGCTAAAACCAAACTAAAACTACAAGAAATATTGAAAGAAGCTCTTTATTTAGAAACATAATAGCATCAGTTGTATATGTAAACAGGTAATGGAGAACAGAACATTCAAAGTTCCATTCAATTCGGGAAATGATAAAGCCCAATCAAAGTTAAAATATTAAAAGTAGGGAACCAGAGATCTTCATATGAAAACTATGACATTATCACACTATAAAGAGGGATACATTGCAATAGTTAAAACTCAGATGGAGAGGAAATTAAAGAGATACACAGAAATTAATGATTGGTTTAAATTGGAATATTAAGGGAGATAAAAGCAGTAGCTGCAAGGCACACTAACGATGCAATGTATCAAAACACAGGAGTCTCAACAAACACAAAACCATCACTGAAAAAAGATGAAAAGTAAACCCAGAAACAAAAATGACCCAGAACAGAATATCAAGAGAAGCAAACATCAACAACACAAAAATAAAAGCATCAAAATAACAGCACTAAATACATACTTATCAATAATTAACACTGAATGTAAATGACTTGAATACAACAAAGAGGCAGAGAGTGACATGCTGCATCAAAGGACACTATCTGTCTATATGTTAATTACAAGAAACACACCTTAGACTCAAAGATACGAACAAACTCAAAATCAAAGATGAAAAAATACATACCAAGCTAACAACACACACAGAAAAGCAGAAGTGGCAATACTAATTTCAGATATAATAGATTTCAATGTAAGCTCCACCACTGTGGACAAGGACAGTCACTATTTATTACTGAAAGATTGAATGCATAAGCAAGATATAATAATATTACATATCTACAACAATATTATAATATTTATGTACCCAATACCAGAGTACCTAAACACATCAAACAAATGCTGACAACACTGAAAAGTGAGACAGATTACTTCACAATAATAGTAGGAGACTTCAACATTCCACCTTCAGATCATCTAGAGAAAAGCTCAGTAAAGACACAGATCATATAGTGACAATCAACCAACTAGACCTCATCAACACATACAGAACTTTTTACCGAACAACAGTACACTTTCTATTCCAACCCACACATGGAACATTCTCCAGAATAGACCACATATTAGGACATAAAGCAAGCCTCAACAAAATTCAATCCACTGAATTATTGCAAAGTATCTTCTCAGAACATAAAGCCATAAAAGTCTAAATCAACAGCAGAAAAAAAATAGAAATCTGAATTCTTGGAAACTGAACAACATTTTGCTCAAAAATCCTTGGGTTATAGAAGAAATCAAAGACTCAGTAAAGAAATTTACAGAACCAAATGAGAATGAAAACACAACTTACCAGAACCTATAGGATACCACAAAAGCAGTGCTCAGTTGTCAATTTCTCTCTATAAATGCACACATCTGGAAGGAAGAAAGGGTCCAAGCCGAGGAATTAGCCCTACAATTTGAAGAAGTAGAAAGAGCAACAAAGGAACCCCTCAGGCAGCAGAAGAGAACAAATAATAAAGATTAGAGCAGAACTAAATAAATTAGAGAACAGAAGAACAATTGAAAAAAAATAACAAAATCTAAAGACAGTTTTTTTAAAAGATCAACAAAATTGATAAACCATTGGCTAAACTTACAAAAGGAAAACAGGAGAAGAAACAAACAACTCAAATAAGAAATTATATGGGAGATGTCACAACAGATCCAACCAAAATCAATTGTATCATAACAGAGTACTACAAAAGACTGTACTCTAACAGATTTGAAAACCTAGAAGAAATGGACAAATTCCTCGATTCACATCATTTAACCAAAATTATCACAAGGAGAAGTACAACAACTTAATATACCATTGCAAAAGAACAGACTGAAAAAGTAATAAAAACATAACTGCCAACTGAAAAAAATCTTGGCCCAGATGGCTTCACTGGAGAATTCTACCAAGCTTTTAGAGAGATGTTAATTCCAATACCACTAAGGCTGTTTCGTAGCATAGAAAAGGATGGAATACTCCCAAATTCATTCTATGAAGCCAGCATAATCATGACATCAAAGCCAGAGAAAGATCCCACCAAAGAAGAAGAAAAAAAAAAAAAAAAAAACAGAAAATTACAGACCAATCTCACTCATGAACCTAAACGCAAAAGTGTTCAAAAAATCCTTGGCAACAGAACTCAACAATATATCAAAAAATCAATTCATCATAACCCAGTTGGATTCATACTAGGGATGCAAGGCTGGTTCAACATCAGAAAGAGAATTAACATGATCAACCACATAAATAACTCAAAGGATAAGAATCACCTGATTTTGTCAATTGATGCAGAAAAGGCATTCGACAAAGTCCAACATACATTCGTGTTAAAAAACTCTCAGCAAAATAGGAATAGAGGGGGAAATTCCTCAATGCAATAAGAAGTGTCTATGCAAAGCCAAACATCTGTCATCTTGAATGGAGAGACTGAAAGAATCCGCCCTGAGAATGAGAACTAGACAAGGATGACCCCTCTCACCACTTCTATTCAACATTGTTCTAGAGGTTCTAACCAGAACAACTAGACAAGACAAAGAAATAAAAGGCATCGGCATTGAGAAAGATGAAATAAAAGTCTCTCTATTTGCAGATGATATGATCGTATACATAGAGAATCCTAAAGAATCCATAAGTAAAATACTAGAAGTAATAGAAGAGTTCCACAAAGTATCAGGATATAAGATAAGCATAAGTAAATTGGTAGGATTCCTTTACACCAACAAAGAAAGCATCAAAGAAGAAATCACCAAATCAATACCATTTACTGTAGCCCCAAGAAGATTTAAAAAACCTAGGACTAAATCTAACCAGACAAGTAAAAGACCCATACAAAGAGAACTACAAGACCTTCCTGAAAGAAATCAAGAGACTTACATAAGTAGAGAAACCTACCTGGATAGGAACCTATATGGATAGGAAGACTTAACATTGTGAAAATGTCTATTTGACCCAAAGCAACATACATATACCATGCAATCCCAATACAAATTCCAGTGTCATTGTTTTAATGGGAAGGGGAAACAAATCACCAACTTCGTTTGGAAAGCACTACTGAAGAAGGGGAACATAGTGGGAGGCCCTACACTACTTGACCTTAGAACCTACTGCACTGTCACGGTAGTCAAAACAGCCTAGTACCAGTACAAAAAGAAACATATTGAGCAGTGGAACAGAATAGAGACCCCAGAAAAATCACCATCCTCTTATGAACAGCTGATATTCAACAACGGCCCACAGGTTGTAAACTGGGGTACAAACAGTCTCTTTAACAAATAGTGTTGGCAAAATTGGTATCCATCTGCAAAAATTCTGAAACACAACCCATGTCTCACACCTTACATGAAAACTAAGTCTAAATGGATCAAAGACCTAAGTATGAAACCTAGAACAATAAAGATCATGCAAGAAAAAATAAGGTCAACATTGGAAGCTCTAATACACAGCTTAGACAGACTTCAAAATCTAACAAACAAAGCATGAACAACAGTAGAGAAAACAGATAAATAGGGACTACTAAGAATCAAACACTTTTGCTCATCTAAAGACTTTATCATGACAGTTAAAAGACTACCCACAGAATGGGAAAAAATATTTGGCAACTGTAAGTTAGACCAATGTCTGATCTCCAAAGTCTTCAAGGTACTGAAAAATATTGACAAGAAAAAGGTAAATAACCCAATTAAGCAATGAGGAAAGGAGACGGGCAGACACTTTACTGTAGATGACATTCAGGCAGCCAAAAGACACATGAGGAAATGCTCACGATCATTAGCTTTTAGATTAAAATTAAAACTACAATGAGCTACCATGTCACCCCAGCAAGATTGGCCATAATACAAAAAAACACCAAACAACAAGTGCTGGAGAGGCTGTGGAGAGACTGGAACTCTCCTACACTGCTGGTGGGATTGCAAAATGTTATATCCTCTTTGGAAAGTAATTTGGCACTTCCTTAAAAAGCTGAAAATATAAATACTATTTGATCCAGTAATCCCACTGCTCAGAATATATCCTACAGTCACATGAACAGATACATGCCCATAAATGTTTGTTCCCACACTGCCCACAATCACAAAAGGATGAAATCAACCTAGATGCCCATCAACAGATGACTGGATAAAGAAACTACGGTACATGTACTCAATGGAACACTGTGCAATGATAAAGAACAATGATGATTTTAGGAAGCATCTCATAACCTGGTTTCAACTGGAAGACATTATGCTGAGTGAAATCAGTCAGCAGTAAAAGGATACATATTGTATAAGACCTCTGCTATAAGGACTTAAAAATAGACTTACACACAGAACAAAAGATTCTTTGATGGCTACAGTGGTGGGGAGAGAGGGAGTAGGTAGGTTATAGATTAGATAATTGATAGAAATTTGGTTCAGTGAGAGCAGTGACAGCACACAGTAGAGAGTAGATCAACTTAACTGGACTTCACCATAACTGAAGTTTTCCTAATCTCAACCCATTATTTCAAAGGACAGAGTCGCAGGGATGAGAGTCTAGGGACCATGTATTCAGGTGGCATCAAAGCCAATTGGTATAACAAGTCTATCACTAAGACAGTCTTCTGCACCCCATATTGGTGAGTGGCATCTGGGGTCTTAAAAGCTAGCAAGCTGCCATCTGAAATACACCAAAAGATCCCATCTCATCTAGAACAGATGATCACTGAGAGCATCAAAGATACATGGAAAAAGAATACAAGACACAGAAGGACCCATATGAATGGGACGCTGTACCAACACGACACTAGAAGAATTAGATGGTGCCAGCCACCACCAAAGACAGCCGTGACAGGAGACACAATGTAGAGTCACTGCACCACCACAAGAAAAAGAAGGGTTCAGTTCAAGAACTCTTCTAAAACACCTGAATCGATGGTCAGACAGCCTAGATGCTCCCCTGGGAACTTGGCCCCTAGATCTGCTGCTGTCCCTAGCTGGAAACCAGTAATGAAGTGAACTCTTCAGACAAGAATGGACTGGACTCACGGTCACAGTGTAACCACATGGTGTGCATACTTTGCAGTTCTATGCATTTATAGGGGACAATCCTACTGGTCTCTTTCTAGATGGGAGAGAAGACAGTAGAGAAGAGGAGACAGATGCCTATTGAGGGGACACGAGAAGTACGGAGCAGAAAGGAGGAGCGCGCTGTCGTCGGGTTGGGAGAGCAGACGGAGTTTGCAGATGGGGGGACATGCAAAACCAATTTGAATTGCATACTTTCACTTAATCATGATAAAATAAATAAAGGAAATATTGAAAGGAAGACATTTGGATGACATTCAGGACATCAAAGGTAATTGGACAACAGCTCTGGTGGCCATTCAAGGAAAAGCGTTCTAAAATTGCTTTGAAGGGTACACCAGGCACTGGCACCGGTGCATGGCTTCCCAAGGGGAGTACTTCACAGGCGACCCAAGTGATATTCAGCAATGAGGCATGTAGCAGTGTTTCTAGGGTAAGGTCTCAATTTTAATCGTCAGTCTTCCTATAATAGGGGCCAGATCCATGGGCGAGCAGCCCGTTTAGTCACATAAGGCCCTGTGCTCAGACGGGTCTTGTGCTCAGTATTTAATGCTCCGGAGTCATTGTCTGCAAATTCTGGGTAATTTCATTAGAAGTTTTAGTTTTGTATGTAAGGCTCTATGGGACAGTAGAGCAGTTGCGGGGGGCTTGGAATCTTAGCTCATCTAAGGTTTCACCTTCCTTCCTCCCTCCCCAAGATGAGTTCTCAAGGATGTTCACCTTCCCCTCCTTGTTCCCAGCAATGATTGTTTGGGCTCAGACACAAGTGTCTTGCTTTCCAAGCAGAGAGGCAGGGCTTTGTGCTCCTCTGAGACTCTGCATTCATCAGCCCATCTCCACCCCCAAACAAACTCATGCCAAGCACAATACTAAACAAAAAGTTTAAAAAAAAAAAAAAAAAAACACTACGAGGAGTAGAGACACAGACCTTGGAAAAAAGGAAAAAGCTTTCTCCTGCTTTTAAATAAGAAGGCCTAATTTTCATTTTGCAATGGGCCCTACAAGTTACGTAGCCAGCCCTCATTGTAAGATACAGACTTTTACCATATATTATTTTTGTACACAAGTCAAAAGGAAAACATAAGACAAATCAGTTGGTTATGTCAGAGTAGAAAGTCTAGCATGTACTAGTTTCTCAAAAATATTAATTCACCCTCTTTGTCTCTGTCAATACGTCATTTCCTTTCAGAAATGCAAGTTGTTAAACTATTCGTGGGCACATGCTAATGACTAGACCGTTTCTATTCTCTAGAGTTACCTAACAAATTAGAGAACAATATATAACACATAGTGGAGGTTTTTCTTCCTATAATTTCTCTTTTTATGACCTTTGGAGTAAGACAAAGGTGGGTCCTACCACAACCATTAAAGTCTTGAGATTTTGTCATACAAGGGCAAAGAACATCTGTAAACCACTGGGTCAAGAGTTTTACTTCATAAATCAGTGGAAATGACATTTCCCCCTGGAGAGTATTAATATATCGAAAACAATTAGAAGTTTCTCCTCTGAAAATGATTTGAGACTTCACGCTGCCTTAAATTCTTTTTGTGAAACAGGCATGGCATAAATAAAATAAAAATGCAATCTCCGTTAGAGCCATCTGGTGTTGATTTTTCTGCTGTACCTCCTGAGAACTGAAAAGAGGCTCAAAAGGAAGGAAGTAATAATTCTCTGTTCACTGCAGCTGCTGAATTAGTCACTGAGGTTTTGCTATGTTCACCTATAAATGAGAACCAACACTCAAAAATAATACAGGTTTTATTTGTGTAAAGATTCATTAGCCAAATAGGGAATAAACTGTGCTGCTATGATCCAGGGCTAATGAACTTTTGGTCCTTTTAAGTTCCTGTAGTTGGGCAACGCAATTTCCCATGTTGGGAGGGGATGTGTGATAGAGGTGGTTAGAGGAAAACAGAGACCCATCATAGCGCTGTTAAAATTATTTCTATTCCTAGTTCATATTTTTACAACAATGAGCACATTTTCTTTTTGAGGATTTTTCATGACAAAATTGTTTAATCTGTGCTTATTAAAGTCAATGACGTCCACAGACTCTTCTCCAATATACATCTTCCGTGACTCATTGGCTCAGGACTTATGTTTAACTCAGGAAGGTAAGAATCAACAATTTGGTGACTAAAATGTCTTTGGTTATGCCACCACCAGTTACCATGATTCTGACTCCTGGTAGTTTCATGTGTGCAGAGTAGAACTCTTTCAGAGGGTTTTCAAGGCTGTGATCCTTTGGAATCACATCATCAGGCCTTTTTTTCCAAGGTGCCTCTGGGTGGATTTGAACTTCCAACCTTTTGGTTAGTAACTGAACATTTAACAATTTGTACAATCAGAGACTCCCTGAAACTACCCCTGTGACATTTATCAAGTGTCCAGAGGATCTCAGGAATGGTGCTCTTTGTCCCAGGCAGGACAACAGAATAATTTTCCTAGCTCTCCAAAAGTAATGCCCCACCAGGCATCAAGGTGCCTAAAAGTCATCACTTAAGCATCATTTCTTTGGTCAGGTTAATCAAGTGCTCTACACTCTTAAAAACTGTAAGTACACTGAGAAAGGATAGTTTCTTAACTCAGTTACAATGAATTGAGCAATTATTTCTAAGAGCAGTTTTTTCTTAAGTGTTGGTGAGTGAGTGATAGGAAGAGAGAAATCTGATGAGACGCCAGCAAGAGGACTTTCTTTTTAATTCAGGTTGAGAAGAGCAACAAATTTATCTTACATCACAGTTTTAACTCAGACTCTTCATTCCCATGGTACTGTGTAATTTACTTGCATCTGAGTTTCTTTTAAGGAAGTATGAGAATATAATTTAGAGGGGAATATGGGTGAAGAATAATACAGGAAGGACGAGATAAACAAATCTTTATCTGGTAGCCTTCAAAGGAACGGAATCTCATAACTCTGAATTATAAAACATGCCACTAGGCAATTCTTAAGAAAGAAAACTAACCTGTCAATAAACTATGGCATAAGGTTTTCTTAACACTTAGAATTTTTATACATACTTGTTAAAAAAGAGCTCTTTTGGACATAATCAGACAAAGGTTCTGTTATTATACATCACTTTTGTGTACGTACTAAAAGGAAAATTTAAGTCCAATTAATTGGCTGTGTTTTTTTCCTAAACATTTTCTGTGTTCAAAGTCCAACTTTACATTGTGACTCAGACTTGCCACTGTCCACATTTTATTCTCTTCTTCCTTCCCAAACACACACACACACACACACACACACCACAATGTCATCCTTTGTCAACTGCACTGGTGATAAAACATTTCATTAAACAATCCACCACAGAATCAACAGTCACTGGCACAAAGCTTTTAAACTGCCTTGACATTCTATAGGGTGGCCTACCTTTGACTCCAGTTAAGAGTGTTGGAAACGCGGGTGACTTGTCACCTCCTGCACTTCCTCTCCACAGTCTTTTTGTTGCTAGAGTTTAGAAGAGTACTCTACTAGTAGGCTATTGTGAGAAAAGGGATGTTTATATGACCTCGCAATTTTTTCCTACAAAATACATGTTAGTGACAAAGGAAAAATAATAACCGCAGTTCAGAAACCTTAACCAAGTGTAGTTGACAAAACACATGTAACTCCCTATATGATACACTGAGAAGAGGTATTCTTGCCCCTTAAAAAAAAAGAGAAAAAGAAGAAGAAGAACCTGACTTTAATTGTGAAGAAACAACAGAATTAATGCAAATTACATATATTCTATGAAATAACTAACCTGCAATCTTCAATATGTCTGGTCATGAAAGACAAGTCAAAAAACTACAGATATGCTCCAGATTAAAGTGAAATAAAGAGACAGAAAGACTAAATGAAACGTGTGCCGCCGATCTTGACTCTGGTCCAGAATTACTTTTTTCTTTTCCTGTTAAAAAACATCAGTGGGACAACTGACAAATATGAATGCCATCAGATTATGTAAGAATATTGTGTCAGTGCTAATGTACTTGTTTTGTACTTAGTCTATGGTGATGTTACAGCATGTCCTTGATTTTAGAAAATATGCCTTGAAGTATTACTTACAGGTAAAGAGCTGTCGTGTCTTCATGGCTCCAATTTACTCTCCAATTACTAAAACACAGAGTATGTATTGTATAGAGTTACAATGAAAAACATCAAACGAGATAGCATGTTAACCTCTAAGTACATCTGACATGGGAATTCTTTGTACTATTTTTCTGAAAGCCTGAAATTATTTCTATATATTTCTATAGAGAGAATATATATACTTATAAATGTATATGCTTATAGTATATACATTATTTATACATACTTACAAAGTTATAAATTTTATATTTATAAATTTATATTATATAAATATATATTCTATGTATATAGAATATATAGAGAATATATATAATAAATACATCGAGATAATATATATAATTCTATGTATATATATTTTAAATAGCACTCCATTCTGCAAGTTTGTTGATGGCGCTTTTAGGTTCCCAAATAAGTGCACAGTGTCACTATAGTATCTTTACTGTCTGCTTGAGAGAAATAGATTTTTAAGTTAACTTCCAATCTCTGAAGTGTTAAAATGGTGAAAATATGCATCTTAGAGTCATCAATATACATAATTTTAATCAGAATAGCCAAGTGGGGAGATTAGGTTAAACAAATGATCAGTTTCTTGTTCAGTATCTCTAACTACAAAACATACACCCAAATTGTATATGACATGTTCCTTCCTGACTTCTCAGTCTTGTGTGAAGAAATATTTTTTGAAAACATGTTATATTATAGTAAGAGAAGATTTAGACTGAAAAAGGTTCTGCTGGTAATAAAATATTAGGAAAATGTGATCTTAGCACTACTATTTCTTATTTGTTATGGAAATTCTGCTAAGGTTATAAGGTTTCTGAAGTTGTTGATATTGTTTACTTTCTAGGACACTAAACAAGCTTGTCAATGAAAAATAATAATTTAGGTTGTCTTTTCTAACCATTAGGATGTCCCAAAGATTAAAATGTGAGTACAGAGTTCCAGGCATTTAAAAAAAAAACACTTTGAAATAACTAAAAGAAAACATTGGTGGCGAGCCTCATGATTAACACAAACTTTTTGTAGTTGTATTAAATTACGTACATAAAGCTTGTAGGAGAATGTCTGGCAACTAAAGTGTTAATTATTATGCAATTATATTTACATCCTATTGTTATATATCAATGATTATGATTTTTCATCACAAATATCACTACTCGTTTGCTTTGGAATTGCAAGAAAACTCGTACCATATATAGAAAAATGTTTATTCATGTTCTTCATGTTGACACAAAAAACAAAACTCAGTCGTTTGTGTAGATATGTACAAATATGCATACACATATATAAAAACACATATGTGCGCATGTGTGCTAATCTGTTGAGTAGATTAGGCAAGCAATACATGTAAAATATTTTGGATTTGGCTAGTGTTAGGGATTAAATTGTGCCCCCCAAGAAATATGTGTTATAAATCCTAATCTGTGTACCTGATGGTTATAATTGCATTTGGAAATAGGTTGTCTTTGTATGCCAGTGAGGCAGGACTGCTGAAGGGTTTATCTTGAGTCAGTTTCTTCTGAAATATGAAAGAGATTGAGCAAACAAGCAAGCAGTGGAGATGAGGTAAGATGGGTATCATGACATGTGGAGACCTCCAAGGAACCGGAATGAAGAAGCTGAAGAAACAAGGAACTTGTTCCAGAGCCGACAGAGGGAGGAGGCCTTCCCTGGCACCTGCCCTCTGAATGCAGACCTCAAGCCTCCTAAACTGTAAGAAAATATATTACCATTTGTTAAAGCCATCCACTTGAGGTATTTCTGTTACAGCAGCACTAGATGACTAAAACTGCTTGTATAATTACAGTATAATAGTAATAACTATTATTAACAATTAACTTTTATCATTTGCTTAAAGTGTCCTAGAAAGTTCTGATTTTGGAAGTTAGTTCAGAAAAACAAGAAGAAAGGATAGTATTATAGGAAGTGGATAGAAAATTATGTAAGCATAGTAATTTCCCCATAGACAATATTGTATTGTCTATGATGTTAGTAATAATAGCTATTGGCTCAATGGCAAAAAGTTTGCATTCTTTTTTTTTTTTTGGTTTAGTCTATGTATCCTGATAATCATTGTCAATGTATTATCTCATGTACTCCTCAGAAGACCTAAATGAGGTATAAAAAAAACCACTGCCATCGAGTCCATTCTGACTCATAGCAACCCTATAGAACAGAGTAGAACTTCTCCATAATGTTTTCAAGGACCACTTGGCAGATTTGAACTGCCAACCTTTTGGTTAGCAGACATGGCAGTTAACCACTTTGCCAGCAGGGTTTCCAAATGAGGTATACATGTTACTATCTCTATTTTGCCGATAAATTAGGTAACTTTCCTAAAGTCACACATGACAAATAGTTAGCAAAGCTGAGATTTCATCCCAGTCCAGAGCCCACTTTCTAGCATGTGCTATGATCTCTCCACTGTATACAATTTTTTACTCCATATTTCTACTTTATGTCAGATTATCTTGCCCTTGCTCCCTTGTTGCTATCTAATTTTGCTTCAGTTTTGTACTTCTATCCACTCCATACTATTCTTAAAGGCAGACTCAAAGTTATCTTTTCTACTGACTCAAAGGGCTTATTTCTAAGGACATGCCACAGATTGTTCCCAGACACCCCTGGGACCCTCAGCAAAGAGCAATGCTGATAACTAATACCTAGGAGTACTACTCAAAATTTAAGAAACATCAGAAATATTCCCCATCCTTCCTTCTCTTAATCAATTGTTTCTATTTATTCAGGGCCTAACTTATAAAACATGAAAACTGTCTTGATAAAAAGCAAGCCCTCTGGCTACTGATGCCAACATCGAGAGAAATCACTGTGCTTGGGTACCATAGACTTCGTTCTAACTCCCTAATACGCTTGAGAGAAAGACTACGCATACTTGCAGCCTGTTTCTGAGCCTCTAGAAGATATTTACTCAGCATTTCTTTTTAATTTCCTTTCTAATTATTTGATTGCCTCTGACTTGAACCCAACAGAACTTTAAACATGAGGAAAGAAGAGGCTGAAAATAAAGAGGAAAGTAGGTAATTGATAATTGATTTAATTTTTTTCTCCCATGAACTCATCTATTTTCAGCATTTGAATCAAATTTGCTAGCTGGGACATTTTTGAGTGAATGGCTTTCTTTGAAACACTAGCAGTCATTTCCCCTGTTTGATGCCTTATGGGTTTAACAACGGTGTTTATTTGCAAATGATCACCATCTTTGCTCGGGAAAATGGCACTTCTGGATTGCCAACCCAGACAAAACAGAACAAAAGAAAAATGTACTATGTGAAGTATCTTCTTTCTGTTGTTCTCATTGGATCAGACTGCTTCTAAATGTAGAAAATTTTTTCAGTCCAAAGAATACTTCAATGTGGAACAAAATTTAAATTCATTAAAAAAAAAGAAAAGCTGGTTTACTGGTCTGATAGAGACTGGTGGAAAGGCTCAGACAATGGCCATTAGTCCCCCTTCATACCTGGAACTGACTTCATTGTGGAGATCACCTTTCAGCCAAGGAAGGGACAGCCCTATAAAGTGAACAGTAACATCTGTGAAGAGTATATGCCTCAGAACAATCAACCATATGAGACCAGAAGAACAATATTTGCCCAAAAGCAAAGTTCAGAAAGCAGAAAGTGACAGGAAAAATGGGCCAATGAAAACAGGTAGAGTGCTGTCATATTGAGGGGATTGCAAGTAATGTC
Source organism: Heterohyrax brucei (assembly GCA_028571685.1). Taxonomy (NCBI): domain Eukaryota; kingdom Metazoa; phylum Chordata; class Mammalia; order Hyracoidea; family Procaviidae; genus Heterohyrax; species Heterohyrax brucei. Next base: position 82,436,430 of record CM053144.1, read on the forward strand.
ACAAAACAAAATGTGCATAAATTGCTGAATAGGAAACTAATCTGCTATGTAGACTTTCATCCAAAGCACACTAAAATTGAAAAATGAAAATAAAAAAAGCAAACTTCAAAAAGAAGCAGAAAAATACACAGTTATTCTCCCTGACATTATAACAATCACATTTTAGATTAAGTTTACTCCTGCTTAGAAGCAAAATATTGCTAAGGAAATAGTCTGTCTTCATCTGGCTTATAGTAAACACTTGCCATTTAGTATCCAGGAGCCAGCTGGATTTTTGAATCTGTGGTAACAGGTTCTAACATATCTTATAAATTATGACAAACTAACAGAAAGAGAGCAACTGCAGGAGGGTGCAAGAGGCCCAGCAATCAACCCTGCAGGACAGCACGCAGTTACTAACCTTCAGTCGCCAATTTCAACTACCTTCCAATTGCTGAAAAGCTGTCTCCCTCATTCTCCCTTTATCCCAGTTCTCCAAAATCAGCTGTAGTGATTTTTTTTTCATTTAGTCATTCATTCAGCAAGTACTTATTAAGAACTTATCATTGACTGGTACTATTCTGGATTTTAGTAATGTAATGGTAGCCAATATCAATATTATTTGCTCATTCTTGCTTATGTCAAAAAGGAACACAAGGATAAGCAAGCAAGGAATTACCTTGCTTAGGTGGGGTAAGTACAAGGGAAATACAAGTTGCCATAAGAGTGCCTGGGAGCCCTGGTGGTGCAGAGGTTAAGAGCTCATTAAGAGTTTATCTGCTAATGAAAAGGTCAGCAGTTCTAATTTAGCAGCCTTTCCTTCACAACCCTACAGGGCACTTTTAGTATCCTATAGCATTATTATGAGTCAGAATCAACTCTACAGTAGCAAGTTCTGGTTTGGTTTTATGGAAAAGATAGTGTCCCTGGATAGTAAAGCCATTAACACAATCTACATAGCCCAGTGGTTCAGTGGTTATGAGCTTGTCTGCTAACCAAAAGGTCAACAGTTTGAATCCACCAGCCACTCTGTGGAAATCACATGAGCCAGTTCTACTCAGTCCTATAAAGTTACTATGAGTCAAAATCAACACAGTGGCAGCAGGTTTGGTGATTTTTTGTTGTTGTTGTTTGCGCTAACTTAAAAGGGCTGGAGGTACAAGCGCATCCAGAGATGCAGCAGAAAAAAGACCTAGCAATGTACTTCCAAAAAACCAGCATTGAAAACCCTATGGAGCAAGTCCTACTCTGACACACACAAGGTTACCATGACAGCAACTGGTGGTTTATGGGAAAAGAATCTAATGCTGATTCAAAGGATTTAAAAAGGCTTCCTGGAGGAAATAATTTTCTGATTGAGAAGTAGGAAAATGAGTGTCTTAGCTATCTAGTGCTGCTATACAGAAATACTACAAGTGGATGGGTTTAACAAACAGAAATTTACTCTCACAGTTTAAAGTCTGAATTCGGGGCACCATCTCTAGGGGCAGACTTCCTGTTTTCATTGGCTCTGGAGGAAGACCTTTGTCTCCTTTCAATATTTGTGGGCCCAGTGTTCCTTGGAGATCTCCCTGTGTCTTGGCATCAAGCCTCCCTTGGGTCTAGGAGATTCTCAGCACAGAGATCCCAGGTCCAAAGGATGGGCTCCGCTCTCAGCTCTTCTTTCTTGATGGTAATGCGGTCCCTATCTCTCTGCTCACTTCTTGATATTTTCATCTTTTGTAAAATAAAAGGCAATGTGGGCCACACCCCAGAGAAACCCCCTTTACCTTGGTTCAGACCTATGACCTGAACAAGGCTGTTGCATCCCATCCAAATCCTCATTAACATGATCTAATCCTGCCTCATTAGCATAATGGATGACTCATTCCCAGATGGAACCACAAGCACAGGCATGGAAACTAGAGTTTACAGCCAAAGCCAAGTGCCGTCGAGTCGGACCCGACTCATGGTGACGGAGGATCATCAGATCACAAAAGGGAAGACAGCCACACAATACTGGGAATCATGGCCTAATCGGAAGCATATTGACACATGGACATAATTTAGTCAGTGACAGTAAGTATGAGTTCAGCAAATAAAGAGACACAAAAGCAGTTTAGAAAGGGATCCGCATATACAAATGAAAGAAGCATGTTCCAGCAACTTATAATACTTCATTTTGGCTGCAGTATCTTTTTGGCTTCAGCAAAAGATGAAGTAAGAATAGGAAGCAAGTTCTATGTATTACTCAGAATTGTCTGAGTCATTCTGAAGTAACAGTTAGACACCAGGTTTTTCTGACAGGGTGATAGTTTATATCTCACTCATCTATGTAAATTAGCAGGGAGTTGGTGATAGTGAGAACTCTATTGCACAAGCCACTCAGAGACTTTGAATTGTGGTGTCAGAGAAGAATGTTGAATGTACCATGGACTGCCTAAAGAACAAACAGATCTGTTCTGGAAGACATATACCCAGAATGCTCCTTGGAAGCAAAGATGGCAAGACTGTGTCTTGCATACTTTGGGCATGTTTTCAGGATCTGTCCCTGGAGAAGGACATCATGCTTGGTAGAGCGGAGGGTCAGTAAAAGAGGAAGCCCTTCAATGAGATGGATTGACACAAAGGCCACAACAATGGACTTAAGCATAACATGATTGTGGACATGGATCAAAACTGGGCAGTGCTTCGTTCTGTTGTGTACAGAGTCATTATGAGTGGAACTAGTCGGTTCCTACTAGACAACACCTAAGAACAACAAAATTAATCTAGTAACCTAACTGTTGGTGATTTCAAGCCTAGTCAGCAGCACTGCAAAAGAAAGATCTGGCAATCTGCTTCCATAAGGAGTACAGTCAAGAAAACCCTATGAAACAGTTCTGCTGTATAAACACATGGGATTGCCAGCAATCAGAATCAGCTCAATGGCAACAGGTTGGGTTTTGGTTTTAAGCCATATTTAAGAAGTTTGTGCTTTATCCTGAGAATAAGAAGAGGACAGAGAAGAATTTTAAGCAAGATATTTAAAGAATTGGATTTTTATCTTTTTGTAGCACTGTGGAGCTTTCTGCCCCATTACACTTTCTCACTTTCCTCTCAACTCTATTTGGATAATGTTCCTGCAAGATAGCATCCATGGAAGTAATGCAGCTAGGGAATGAAAGCTAGTTAAAATCAACAGAAGAACAATGTATTTGCCCCTGGAACCCTCCCACGCTTCATTGATTATGTCATAGAGTAAATTCCCCTGTAAAAATCAACCTGCACTTATGATGTAGCAGCTTTGTGGAAGACGGATCAGGCCAGCACAGACAGACACAGACATGCTTTGGTAAGCAGGCAAGTGCAGGGGACACCAGGAGTCCTGAACTCAGAACGTGAGGAAAGATTGCTCTTAGGGGCACACCCTGCATTTCTTCCAGAAGCCACTTTCCGCTGATTACATATCCCAGTGTAATCAGCTCACAGTTTTACAAGAGCCTTAGCAAGGCAGCCAGTCAGCCACCACCCCCTTGGAGGTATATTCTTGCACAGGAGTGTCAGAACAGAGAGGGGAGTGGAGAGGCTATTGACGTCACTTCCTTCTTTGTATAGATCACCAAAGAATTAACCTTTTTTGTTCTTGTCAAAGCCAGATATTAATTGGCATTTGTCTGCTGTTGTATGTCAAAGTAGATAAAAGCAGGTCCTGGTATTTCCTCTTGTTCAGTGGTCAGTATCTAGCTCATCAGAAGCACATCAGAAGATTTTTAAAAATACAGAGTCCTAGGGCCATGTCCTCACTGTACTGAACCAGACTCTCTGGAGTAGGGCAAAGGAACTTGTATTTTTGCCTCCCGCCCCAGGTTTGCCAGACGATTCTTAGAATTAGACAGGCTAAAAATGTTGCTCTAGTCAACATAGGAGCAGTAGGCTATAAAATTAGTTTCCACCTAAAAACCCACTACAGTGTTTAGTCCTTTGGAGTTACTTTCAGTAGTTAAGTGAATCTGTCTTGGATTCACCTATGTCAAAAAAAAAGGGGGGAGGGCATTTTAAGAAACCAGAGTCTTTGTCTTCCTCCTCTTGAATTTCTATTACACATCAGTAGGCACTCAGAAGACAACTCGAAAATGCAGAAGAGGAAGCAATAAAATCAAACTGACTTGGGTTTCTGGATAGAAATGCATCTGCAGACTCATAGCACAGTGAAGGAAGCAGTTTCTCTCCCCAGGGCACCGCACTACTTTTATGTTCAAGCTGCTGGCTTTGGGTAGGAAGCATCATAAACATCACCACACTACATCTTCCACGTTTGACAGGTAGAGTCTTATGTGATTGACTTGGCAAAGCAAACTTTCTAAACATGTTTTTCTCAGCCCTCATGGAGATATTATGGAAGGAGTATTTTTATTTGTCATACTATTTGTCAACAGGGTAAAACTATATGTCAAGGCATCAAGATGAAAGACAGTGTTTTTTCCCCCTAAATATTTGTGACCATCATCCTCATTCTAGGTATTATAAGTTGCATTTGCTTCTTACATGTATGTTTTTGCACTTCCTATAAATTTGATTATTTTCAGAAACTTTGTGGAAACAAGAGAATTCCTATTTGGAATTTGACCTCACTTTTCAAAAGGCTGAGGAGAGAAATTCTGTCTCAGTTGAGAGCAAAGCAAGTACCTTTGAAAGTGAAGGTTATAAAATCTATGTAAAACCCATTTCTGTCGAGTTGATTCCAACTCATAGGGACCCCATAGAATACAGTAGAACTGAGCCATAGAATTTCCAAGCATCAGCTGCTGGATTCAAACTGCCACCAAGGTTTTCCAAACTACATGTGATATAAGGTCTTATCACAGGTCGTTTGAGAAACCTTGGTGGCATAGTGGTTAAGTGCTACAACTGAGTTGTCCCATGAGACTACAGTCTCAAGCTCTTTAACTTAATAAACCAATTGCATAAGGTATTTGGCTATGTCTAAGATCTCAGCAACTATGCCTCCTATGTGTTTCATTATATATATGACTATGTATTTACAGCACACTCAAACAGGTATAGACTTATGCCTACAAATATACCTATACATGCACACCCGCCTACTCACGTACATCTTTCCATGTACGTACAGCATATATATCTACCTCTATAACCATATACATGTTTTTGGTTGTCATTACTATTGTTACAAAATTATATAACATTGACCTTAATTGTCCTTTATTCTTATGTACCTGTCAGAGTCTTTATTTACTCTGATCAAGCTGTACTAACTTGTCCCATATTGTGTTCCACCTTTCCCATCACCAGGCAGTGTTTCATTCTGTAGTACATGGGGTCACTGTGATTTGGATCAACTCAATAGCAACAACTATCTAGTAAGAGATTCCCCTTCCCTCCTCTCTCATTCTTGGTAAGAATCAAAGAATGTTGCTTTCTGTTTGTGCATTTATGCTTACTATTTATAAAAATGAGACTATACAATATTTTTCCCTTTGTGATTAACTTACCTCAATCAGCATGTCCTCCATAGTCATTCATATTATAAGATGTTTCACTGACTCATCTTTATTCTTTATACTTGAGTAGTATTCCATTGTATGTATGTACCACAGTGTTTTTATACATTTATCCAGTAATAGGCATTCAGATTGTTTTAATGGTTTTTAAACATACAATTCTCTGTATTAAATTCCTCTTTGGAATTCCCTCTCTTACCTCCAACTAAGCTCAAACCTCTGTTAATCTATCATTTGTTTAATCAGATATATAGACATACATACATATAACTTTCTGATGTAATGGTATATAACATATTGCTTCTTAGTCAATGTTTTGATAGGCCATAAAGAGAACCCTAACGGCACAGTGGTTAAGCAACTGGCTATTAACCAAGAGGTCACCAGTTCAAGCTCACTAGCCAGTTCATGGGAGAAAGACATAGCAATCCTCCTATGTAACAATTTACAGCTTTGGAAATCCAATGGGGCTGGTCTACCCTGTCCTATAAGGTTTCTATGAGTTGGAATTGAGTTAACAGCAACAGGTTTGATTTGGCTTTCTGGTAGGCCATAAACATTTTTCCTAGTCAGTATGTACACTTTTATATAATTTTTAAAATAATAAATGTTATTTGGATTTTCTAGATGTACCACAATTTTTTTAACCCATCTTCTGTTTTTAGACCACTATATTTTGCTTAGATTTCACTACGTATAAAATGCTAATGAATATTCAACATAACTCTTTGATAACTTCTTTGATTTCCTTCCTTTTTTTTCTAGCATTGGATCAAGGTATGAGCATTTTAAGTATTTTCCTACATCTTGTCAACTTTCCCTTTGAAAAGCAACAGGTTTTACACAGTCACAGTAGCAGAGAAGGTACAAATTTCTTTAACTGGAAAAGATAAAGTTGAACAATTATGTGTACAACATACTTGTAATCATTCAAATAAGACTTACGTGTAGAGAAAATAACTGGAAGTAAATACTCAAAATAATAACAATGGTTGTGTTGGTGTTGCAGATTTATGGATTTTTTTAAGTCTTTTATCTATTTCATAATATTTCCATAATATGACTCTGATAATTTAAAATGCATGTTACAAAAGAGGAGTATACTGTCGCAGGGGTAGATGGAAGGGGAGGAGCCGTTAGAATAGCATAGTGGTGTGCGTTTGGGATTTTATATGGCAAATTGATTCGGATTGTAAACTTCTGCTTAAAACACAGCAAATTTTTTTAATGAATAAATAAAAGTAAAATAAAATGCTCTTTAAAATAAAGCAGTCATATCGGCCTTCTCTAGATGTGTCTTTTAGTAGCTGAGTCAGAATGAGATACGCCACGCAGCCGTATAAGAAGGTAACAAATTAAAAAATTATTTGTAACGAGAAAAATTTATAACAGAAAATACTCACTCAAATATTAATTAATTTAAATTCACCTGTAATCTGTGCACATCATCCCTGGTAAATAGTGCAGGTCAGAGGGTGCATCTCAAGTAGAGGTCACAAATACAGCATCATCTGCTACTTGACGGAATACTGTCCACTGCCCAAAGTTTACCCACCACCCTTGAAATTCATCCCTAGATACTTGACCTTAGTACTGAAGTAGCACCCAAGACAAGCATGATCTTCTTTGTCATTGTTAGTGGCTGTCAAGATGATTCTGAGTCACAGCAACCTCATGTGTGTAGAACAGAAATGCTCCATAGGCTTTTCAAGGTTGCGACCTTTCAGAAGCAGATCATCAGGCTTGTCTTCAGAGGGGCTTTCAGGTGAATACAAACCACCAACCCCTTAGGTAGTTGCCTAGAGCCTAACCATTGTGCCACTCAGAGATTCTTACCTTTTCTGGGCCTCATCCTTCTTGGAAATATCTCCTTCTGAAAAGTAGTGTCAAACAGACAAGCAATTTCTCTGTAAAAATCATCAGACAAAAAGTCTTTTCAATGCACTTTGTTGATGTCATTGCTCCTAAAAGATAATAACGATAGTTTTTACAGCTGACCTCATTATCATGGGTTTGAGGAATAATCCATTCACCTGGAAAAGCTTTACTGTGTACCAACATATGCCCATGATAACTATAATTACAGTAAGATGGCATAATAACATGCAGGTGACTAGCTGATATTATCAGCCTATCTTGTCCAGCCCAGACACAGCAAGTAAAGGAGCTCAGACACTGCTGACTACTTTGCCCCAGAATATGACATTAAACCTGAAAGCATAATGTCCTCTCAAGAAACAGAAATGTCTCCTTCTGCCATGAACTAAATGTCAATAAAAAAATTACTAAGGAATAATTTTGTTCCTTTAATTCCAAAGAAGATGTTCCTGCCTAACTATTTGACAGCTCTTAGTGAATATCATGTTTCCACACTCATGATGGACTTACTAGCACACATATTAAATTGCTCGGTAACTAGAAAATAAAGGCAATTCTTCATATACCATTCTTTTTCTGTCATGAATGACTCTCAAGAGTTTTCAGGAGGAAAGGAAAAGCATATAATGCTACCCATGAGTATTTTATTTCCTCTGCCAAATACATTTGAGAGGTAAACATTTAAAAATATTAGAAAATGTCATTTACGTTGAGCAGGACCTCATATTCCTGTATATATCCATATGAAATATCTGTTCATAAACATTAGTAATGATGCTTGTTTCAACCATAAAACTCTAGTTATCTGAAACTACTCATGCATATATGTAGTGTACTGTATATGTCTTATGCACTATTTCATACTCCCTGCCTCACCTAAATCATATTCCAATCGCAAACGAAAGAAGCAGTCTGCGCACCCCCAACCATTTCAATACAGCTGCCACTTGACACTGCCTTTCCTCAAGCCAGTCGTGGGAGTCTTTTCATAATCTGCTCAGGTATTCTCTATTAACCCCACCATACAGGATGACACAGAAGATTGCTCTACATCCATATACACACTATCTAAAAGAGAAAGGCCAAGCACTTGACCAGCAGTGGGTAGAGTCTCCCCCTATCTCAGGAGTGTAGTCCTGCCACATTTCATGGCCAACATAACCAAGCAGCTAGTTTTCTGTAGGGACATCCACTTGGTAACACATCCTCATTTTTCATTTCTCTCCTTTCTTGCTTTGCTTTATCAGTCATTCACATTTAATCTGGTTCATGTTCCGAAACAAAGTGTTTGCATATAAGCCTTTGTTGCAGGCTCAGCTTTCTGGGAAGTTGAAACTAAGGTATAACTGTATAAAATACTGTCACATATAGTAAGAATAACAATAGTCACATACCATTATGTTCCAACAGTATGAGTGGATATAAAAATCATCAACTCCATTAACCTCAGCAGCAGCCTTGGAAAAAAAAAAGTTACCTGGTCAATGGCTTTCATGGTTAGTTTAAGGCCTACATCCTAATTAATGAAATAACTGCAGGCATGTATATTTCAGATTTGGAAGGCAATTAACTATTTAACTTTGCCTGCTTTTGTTCATTTTAAAAATTAAAATTTTAAGTACTTTTAAAAGGTAAATGTGTTCTTAAGTTTCTTTTTTCTAATATCAAAAGAGAAATCAACTTACTCATAGATCTATACTCAGAAAAAGAAACACACTCTGTTTAACCAGTACACACACACACACACACACACACACACACACTGCGCAGCCAGCGGACAACTATGTGATCATACCCAAACCAAAAAAACAAACTTATTGCTGTCGAGTCAGTTCTGACTCACAGTGACCCTATAGAATAGGGTATAAATGCCACCACCACCATCCCCACAGGGTTTTCAAGGTGTGGCTGAGGGATTCAAACTGCCAACATTTTGGTTACCAGCCAAATGCTTAATCTGTGACCTCCCTATATTCATACAGGGGTAGGTAAACACCAGAATAGAAAGGACTAAAGCTTAGCGTGAAATGGATCGACAATGGCTGCCACAATGGACTCAAACAGCAACGATTGTGCAGATGGCACAGGACCAGGCAGTGTTTTGTTCTAGTGTACATAGAGTCCCCATGTATTGGACGCAACTTCATAGCACCACACAACAACAAAAGCTTAGAAATATTGGGTAAGGTGTTGTTGCTATTGTTAATCAAGACCACATATTATCTGATAATTACAATGAAAAGTATGTCCCTTTTGAATAAAAATGAGACATATGATAAGTTATATTAATTCTGCTTAGCCTTTACTACTAAACCATTGCCACTGAGTCAATTCTGACTCACACCAACCTTATAGGAGAGAATAGAACTGCTTCATAATTTCCAAGGAGCATCTGATAGATTTGAACTGCCGACCTTTCAGTTAGCTGTGGTAGCACTTAACTACTATACCACCAAGGTTTGCCTTTACTACTAGGTCTCTCAAATTACAATGGACACAGAAAAAAGTACTAGATTAAATACCGTCAAGTATACATTATAATAACCTATAAAGTCTGCATAGTACTTCATGGTTTTAAATAACTTCTTTTACCTTATTTTTTAAATCCTTCAACTCTGTAGGGAACCTGGGTGGTATAGTGGTTAAGTACTATCTTTGCTAACCAAAAGGTCAGCAGTTTAAATCCACCAGGCACTCTTTGGAAACTCCATGGTGGAGTTCTACTCTGTCCCATAGCATCACTACAAGTCAGAACCAACTCAACACCCGTGAATTTGGTTTCGGGTTTGGTCAACTCACTGAAATATTTTATGAATAAAGAACTAAAATTCTGAGAGAGTAAATACACTGTATGAAATTACTGTTTGAACTACTTTTAAACTGCCTTTTCCTCATTCAATCTCTGGTTATCTACTCAGGGAATGTCTTAATTTCATTTTCATGTTTGAAAGATAGTTTTGCAGGATATATAATTCTTGATTGGAAGTTCTGCCCCTTCAAGGCTTTGAGTGTGTCATGTCACTGTCTCCGTGCCAGCATCATTTCTGCTGAGAAATCCGACAAAAGCCTACAGGATTTTCCTCTGAATGTTAGCTTTGCTTTGAGTCTTGCTGCCATTAAAGAGTTTCTGCTTATGTTCCATTTTGTTGAGCTTGATTATAATATGCCTTGGAGTCTTTCTATTGAGATCTATATTGAGTGGTCTTCGATACATATCTTGGATATCTATATTTTCTTCTTTCATAATTTCTGGGAAGTTTTCTGTCAGCAGCTCAGCCACAACGCTCTGTGTTCTTAGGTGTCTTGCCCTGTTCAGGAACTCCAGTTAATTGTAGATTGTTCCTCTTAATAGAGTTCCACATGCTTCTTAATGTTTCTTCATTTTTCTTGTTTCTTTTTTCTGATTTCTCCTCATAGATGCTGGAGTCAGTGGCTCTGTCTTCCAAATCAGAAATTCTCTTTTCCATTTGTTCCAATCTGTTTTCTTGGCTTTGAATTGAAGTTTCTATGTCTTTGATTTTGTTCTTGATCTGTTGGATTTCTGGGTACTGATGTTCCATCAGATCTAATGGCTTGCTTAATTTTTTGTTTTGCTCTGCTGCATTTGGATAAGGTCTAGGAGGGCTCTCTATACAACCCTTTCATATTCACCTTCTGACAGTTTCAGAAAAGCTTCTTCGTTTGGGAAATTCTGAGGTGGCTTCTTTTGGGGCCTTCTGATGCCATGGGTAATTCCCCGGTTACTGTCTTCTCCAAAGTTTGTTGCTTTTGGGGCTTCATGTGGGCCAATAGAGGCTGGGAGAGATGCTGTAAAGATGGACCACAGTTGTTTCTCTAGGCTGTCTTAAAACGAGAAGTAAAAAGTATTTGACAACTTCCAAAGTCAGTCAGGTTTTTGTGTATGTACATCCCTCTTCCAAGCTGGCAAAGTAAGCACCCCTATATTGAACATCAGATGTTATAAACTAGCTCAAACTACAGAAAGGCTACCGGCCTGCTGGCCTCTGCTGTTGGGTCCCAGCTGTAGGTGGTACTGTGTAGAATTCTGCTTTTTTGTCCTGGAAAAGCACTCTCTTCTGGGTAGGCACTGTCCCTAGCCCAGGAATTAGGTCCAGCAGAGGCTTCTGTATGGATGACTCCATCTCCTAGTGAAACAAGATGGCATCCCACACAAGCTCACCAGCTGGCCAGGACTAGGGTCCCAGAGGAAAGAGAGGCCAAGAGTGCCAAAATGCACAGAGTCCACAACCTCTGCCACTGAGCCCCAGCCCCAGGTGACACTGTGCAAAACACCACCTCCCTCCTAGAAAAGCACTCTCCTTCCAGCAGGCACCACCTCCCAGCCTAGGAACCAAGTCCGGCCAGGGCCTCCACCTGGGCTTCTCCGTTTCCCAGTGGATCAAGATGGCATCCTGCATGATCGCAACTGTACAGCTCCCACATGGTGGAGGCAGAAAGATAGGCCAGAGGAGCCGAGAGGTATAGAGTCCAAAGCCAGGCTCTCAGAACATGGCAATTACGCTTGCCAGTCCGACCAGCAGTGCATCAAAGACCAGCAGCTAGTCAAATCCCAGCTCTGCCTGCAAGCTAAGACAGAAGAAAAGAAAACTCAAAAGGTGCTCCCCAAGAGTGGGGTCAGCGAAAGAGAGGAGGTTTTGCGTTCAGTGTTATGAAGTCCAAATTAACAGCCCTATGCTGCATCTCAGGGCTCGCTAGGTGTCCAGAAGTCTCTGTTTAATTATCATTTCAGGTCTTGGTTTCCAGAGGGATTTAGGGATACATGCGTTTAGTCTGCCATCTTGACTCCACCCCCTGGTTATCTACTATAAATCATCTTCCATATACTGGGTCCCACTAACAACTTTTTCTGACTTTACATCCTAAAATGTTCCCAGGTATCTGTCTTCATTTCCTGACTCCACCAGTACCTCTCTTTTCTTATATAACATACTTAGAATCTTCTCTACTTCTTAGCCAATAAGCCAGCCCAAATCACCCATAAACCATCAGCGCATGATCATTATGGATACAAATTAGTTACCTACTTCACAATCCTCTGCAGTTTCTTACTAGTTTGGAGGGCCCTGATTTCATTTAGTTGTCTATATCTTACCATCACACGATACAGAAAGAGGTGTAGTTCCAAAGATAAATTCTAATAGATCGAAGCCAATAATTATGGTCCCATTTATTTTGCCAGCAATTAATTTAATCATGGATATATAATATAATCTTGGCCAATGAGACATGAGAGGAAGCCATCTGAGAAGAACTTGTGAAAAAAAATTTCCATCATTTAATAGACGACATGGGAAGAAAGCACTCTTTCTTTCTGTGGACATTGTCATGTCTGGATATGAGATGGGAATTGCTGTACCACCTTGTGACTACGCAGAGAATCTGTCTTAGAATATGTGTACATGCTGAATATGACACATTCACAAAAACTGACAAAATCTTGTTTCCTTGATGATGTCATTGAGTCATTGAATTAAGTAGCCCTGGATCACCCTATTTCCAAGTTTTCTTTTATATGAGAATGTGTTTTTCTGATTTATTTAAGCGGGTGATCTATAGTTTTCTGTAACTTATAGCTAAAATCATTCTATTGATATCATCATTTAACCAAATTTTAACTTTTAACAAACCAAGCTTGTTTTAGAAGCTGCTCCATTTATTCTATTTCCAACTCACTCCAAACTCCTGGCTCTTTATGTTTGCCTCCAATCTATCTCTTACCTATTAACTTGTTATCTATTATTAGTCCTCCCAACTTAGTCTCTCTTATGTCGGAATTGCCATCCTAGACGCATTCACCTGTAATGAGGTCTAAGACCAACTCCAGAATGTTGGCAAAGAAAGGTAAGGCAATCCACATTTCAGTTAGCATGCACTGACACACTGCTCCATATACCTGTGCCTAATCATAAGTAATGGCAAATTGCTGTAGGTCCAACACCCAAAATCACATAGGCAGAAACTCTGCAGCTTCAGCTCCTGGGTTCTAAAAGCAAATCCACCTCTGTCTCTGTTATTCCACACAATCAGTAAATTATATGTTTAGATCTTGGGACCAGATAGCATTCAGTCAATGGTTCTGAAAAGTATTAAAGGTTAAAATTGCAGAAAGGCATACAGTTTCCAACCAATTGTACAAATTGTCAGAGGTGTAAAGGATTAAAAGTTATTAAAAGGTATCTTGGAATTATAGACCACTACTTCTGTGTATGAAACTCTGATGGAAACTTTAATAAGGACCCTATGTGAATATGGACAGACTAGGCATGTAGAACTTACTTGTAAGTCAAAATTAAGTGGGAAATGACTTAATTAAGAAAAATTTTAATTTTTTGTGGTTTAGCTGCAAATATATTTACCTTGACCTAGTCATTGAAAATGAGTATCAGTGAGGTACAGAGTATACAGAATCAGATGAAAGAATCAGACTTTAATAAAGGTGGTATAGTCCCACCCTAAGCCTCTTTAACATAATACAATCTTTCCCTAATAACTACTGGCAGAGATCAGAATTTACAACATAAACAAACATTACAAACATAAAACAGAGAACAACCACAAAATACTGGAAACCATAGCCCAGCCAAATGGCTACACAGATTTTTTGGAGACACAAAACTCAATTCGTGACACCTGTCATGGATTGGATTTTGTGTCTCCAAAAAATCTGTGTAGCCATGTGGCTGGCCCATGATTCCCAAAATTTTGTAATTGTGCTCCATTTTGTGCTTTTCCTATGCTGTATGTTAAAAGATTAGAGTGGAACTGTAAATCCTTTCATAGGATTACCTCCCTGCTCCAGGGAGTTTCCCTGGAGTACGGCTTGCCCCACCCTAATCCTTTCTCCCTAAAAGAGATAAAAGAAAACAGAAGCAAGCAGAAAATTGGGAACCTCACACCATGAAGAAAGCAGCACCGGGAGAAGAACGCATCCTTCAGACCTGAAGTTCCTGTGCCAAGATGCTCCCTGGACAAAGACTGATACAATACGAGACTTTCCTCCAGAGCCAATTGCAGAAAGTTTTCCCCTAGAGCAGACACTCTGAATTGGACTTGTAACCCACTTGACTGTGTAAGAATAAATTTTCCTTTGTTAAAGCCATCCACTTCATGGTACTTCTGTTAGAGCAGCACTAGCTGACTAATAATTCAACTTGAATGGTTTTGTTGCTGTACTACACTTGGACTATTAACCAAGACATGAAATTCAGCATAAGAGCCAAGTTCTCCCCTGACTCAATATTTACGGACAGTAATGTATATAAAGAGAGGTAATTTATTTTCTGTAAGAAAATATCACAGCTGTTGTCTTAGACTGGGTCCTTTAAAGAAGTAAAACCACTAAAGCATATAAATAGACATAGAGATTTAGATCAAGGAAAAATCTCAAACAGTTGTAGAAGCTGGAAGGTCCCTAGTCCATGTATCAGGATAGAGGCTTCTCCTCATTCATGCAGCTGCAGGGACTGGTAAACCCAGTAGAAGTCCAGACACCAGATCAGACAGCAGGACTCCTGATCACAGGCTGTGAGGACTGGTGAATGACAAGATCAACAAGCAAGAATGGCAAGTAAGCTGCTAGCTCTAGTTGCAAACACCAGAGGTCAGACAAAAGGGAGCCAGCTGCAGCACCCAGAATGAGCAAAAGTCCATAAGTCTTATCAGAAAGTCCACTTACATGTTAGATGCAGGCCACAGCCCTAAAGGAAACTCCCTTTCAACCGTTTGGCTACTCACTACCAGTTCCATTATGGAGGTGGTCACATATCAACCTCATCTTGGAAAAAATCACATCATCAGACAACTGCCAAAGTACATCATAACTGTCAAACCACTGAGAATCATGGCCCAGCCAAGTTGACACATAATCTTAACAATCACGGTTTTCTATTTTCTAAGATTTGTAAATGTGGTAAATCAATATGTAAACAAGGACAACCAGTAGACATAAAATGTTTAGACTTTAACTTTAAATTAGAGATAACCTTAAAGTTTAATTTGTTTTCAAAAAAAAAAATACGTAATGAAATTGCTTAAAACCAAAAACAGAGCAAAACAGGTATACCAAAAATGAGGTACTATCACAGAGACCAACAATAAGATTAACTTTGGTCAATAGTTCTAGAAACAGGAGAGGACACAGCATAATTTCAGAATTTGAAAATTATTCTTGTAGGTGGTAAACTGTAAAAGTAAAGGGAAATTTAAGAAATTTCACGTACTAGGAGACCGGGTGGAAAATTAAAATCCGAGCTTCTTGGTAAGAAGGGTCAGATACTATAGCTTGAGGCAATTGATGTAAATAACGGTCAGGAGACAACTGACAATTAGAAAAACAGGATACAGTTCTTGTGATCAGTCTAATAAGTTTCTAACAACTGAAACAACCTTCAGATAACTGAGCAGCATACTTCAAAGAGTTAAAAGAAGAATAAAAGATTTTATCATATCTTTTGCTCAACCACATACATAAACAGGAAAATGAGCTCGGATACATTTGTTTAAACACAACACACCCATTCCCAGTTGTCATCGATTCCAGGCTGACTCGTGGTGACCCCACATGTGTCAGAGTAGAATTGGGCTCCAATTCTACTGATTTTCAGTGGCTGATTTTGCAGAAATAGATGGCAGGTCCTTTGGTTGAGGTGCCTCTAGATAGACTTGTATCTCCAACTTTATCACCAGCTGAGAATATTGACCAAACTGTACTGCGCAGGGACTCCCAGCACAGCGCACAGGAGGCAGTAGTAGCTCCTGCCTAGTCCACAAGGGTGAAATCAAAATAGGATGAAGAGGAAAAGGAAGAGAAAGGAATGGGAAGAGCTAACACTTACGCATATTAAATCATTTCATTCTTACAACCAGGCTATGCACAACTAAGTTCATCACTGTTGTCCCCAGTCACTGGAGGAGGAAATCGCATCACAAAGCATTTAACTGCCCAGAGTCAAACAGTAAGAAAACAAGGCAGGGGACATAATAAATCCATTAAAATCATTAAAATATTTTTTAAAAACCTCTATTTTTTAGTACTACTCATATTTTATAACTTAGAGCATAAAAAAGAACCTCATCTTTCACTTTCAGATAATAAGAGAAGGATATTGGGCCTGATTCATTTTTAATTTTCATGTTATCTTAGTCATCTAGTACTGCACTAACAGCAAAACTGAAGGTCGATTGCTTTAACAAAGAAAAATTTATTCTCACACAGTCCAGGAGGTTAGAGGTCTGAATTCAAAGTGCCAGCTCCAGGGAAATGCACTCTCTTCCTGTCAGCTCTGGAGGAAGGTCCACGTGTTGCATCACTCTTTCTTAGCTCCAAAAACATCTCAGAGCAGGAACCTAAAGGATGCTCTCTACTCTCGGTGCTGCTTTTTTGATATGACGTACCCAACTCTCTACTCGCTTCCCTTTCCTTTTATCTCTTCTAGGATGAAAGATGGTGTGAGCCACACTCCAGGGAAAATCTCTTTACACTGGAGGAGGGAGGTAACCTTAGGAAAGGTGTTAGAGTACTGCCCTGATCATCATTAACATAATCCAGACTATTAACCACAGGCAGACATTAGGATTTACAGTTTAGGGAAATCACAAAACAGAGGCCAATCACACCACACTGAGAATCATGGTCCAGCCAAACTGCTATGAACATTTTGGGGGAGACACAGTTTAATCCGTGACACTTGTGCTTCTAAGTGCTCATTAAAAAAAAAAAAAAAAGAAAATACACTCAATTTAAAACATAGTCTTATTTTGACAAAACAGTGAATCATCGTCTGTTCCTACCCTTGACCCCACTGCAAAATCTAAACCAACTTGATATAATAGGGGTGAGGGAAAGAATTAGAAAAATATCTTAATGAACTATGTGGTTTAGCTTTAATGAAAGGGTAGTTTATATTTTGAACAATGATCCTCTGTGGGTGCCCCAAATTTTATCTGTATACAGAACTCTTGGTAACTGCTATGTGCTGTGAAGCTGCTACATGATTGCATTTCAATACTAAGTACTGAGTAAAGTCAATCATAATATTTTCAGAATCTGTGTTTACCACTGAAAAAGATAACATTAATGCTATTATTCAAACACAGGAATATTAAGAGGTGCTGCATACAGAAATAAATTATTGAAGATCTTTTCTATTAGTATTTTGATATAAAAGAATATATACTTTCATCAGTGCTCTTTGGAAATTAAATGCATTGACTATAAATTTATGCTTCAAAGTTTAATTCCTTTTTTGAATCTACCTCTTCCCTGGAAAAAAGAAAAATGAGAAAATTTTCCAGGTTGAAAGTAATCTAGCCTAAAGGAAAGATAACTTTTGTGAATTTTAAGTAGAGAGAATAGGGAGAAAGGAATGAAAAAGATCCTGAGGGTCTTAGAAATTATATAAAAATAAAGAATAATTCCATAGCTGAGGAAATTGGGCCTTTTTGGCACAAGAAGTCTTTTCACACTTTGCTTACATATTATTTATCGAGTTTCTGAATGTGCTTGCTGCAGGCAGTTTCTTTTAAAGAAGAAGCAGAAAAAAGGGGAAAAAAGCACTAGGTTTAGAATATTTGAAAAGAGGAAGAAAAAATCCTATAAATTTGAATTAACTATTGTCTGCTTAAAATACTTGACTTATTGTCAAATTTTCCACACTAATGTCATTTTTACTTTTTCATTAACAGGGAGTAGATACTGCAAACAAATTTAGTCTATTGAAAATCAGAATTGAATAAGTTCAAATAATGTCCTTTAGCTTTCTTAATTTACTCCATCCATTTTCAGTTATTTGGACTGTGGCTCTTTGAGTGGGAGAATACACACTACTTTTACTTTTTATTTGGATAAGAGATAAGTTATGTTAAATGCATAGTTTCTGTTAACTAGACAAGTAGAATTGCTAAATATTATCAGATCTTAATGACTACAGAAAAGTATTTACTGGGATAGGACTCATTTAGGGTCATTTTAAGTGTCATTTTTTTTTTTAATGTGGTAATGAAGATGAATTTACTGTTATTTATTTTCAAACTACAAGTATCCTCAGTGGTCAGATTCATTAGCATTTTAAAAAGACAAGATATTTTCAAGTTAACTTGGTTGATGTGGGTTTAAAAATCTAAGGCAAAAGTAAGGAAGAAAAGAAGGCATCTTAGCAACTACTCAGCCACGCATCTGGAACTGTTGTTCATTCAGGACACACACATCCCTGGGGATTGACTGCAGCTCTTAAACTCAACAGCAGTATCTATGAGGCCTGCTCAGTAGTAAAACTCTGTTGCTTCCTGTGATAAGGACTCTATCCAACTGATGACACAGTTTATCTTCAAGTCTGCCTCTGTTGCTGCTAGTAGTATCTCCACTTTCCTTGTCTTCATCTTAGGGCGTCTGTTGGCTTCTGCTGATTCATCACGTCTCTTGGCTTCTGCTCTTTCTCCTATGCTTCCCTTCAAAAACTCCCAAGAGAGATCAGCTTTTTGTGTTAGTCACTATCCAATGCGGGGCACCAATGCAGGGTTCTAGGGCCAGGCCACTACACAGCTAGGGATTTAGCTAGCCATCTTTGCGTCATGAGTTAACCCCCTTAAGCTAAATCAACTAAGCCACGAAAGCAGGAATCATGTGATATAAAGCATGCTGGCTCTATGAGCACAGACATACTCTCAGCTGGTATTCACAAAAGGAGACTATGGACATGAAAACTTTTCTCAGAAGAAGACTACTTTTTCATTAACAGGGAGTACATACTGCAAACAAATTTATTCTATTGAAAATCATGAATGATACAGTTTCATCTCCAGTATATAACTTCCTCTAGAAAATCAATGATATATAAGTTTAAAAAAAAAAAAAAACAAACTTGCAAGACAGCAATGCTGGGTTCTTCCTCTAAACCCAAAGTTGTAAGTTATTAAATTATTGTCAAGGTTTTATTGTTCTTAGGTCCATAGGTTGCCATGAGTCGGATCCTACATGATGGCACTTGGTTGATTTGGCTTAGGTCCAAATGGTTGACAGGCAACTATTACCCTAAGGCCGGCACTGAGAAAGAAACGTCTGGCTATTTGCTTCTATAGATTATAGACAAGAAAACCTTACACAGTAGTTTTACTCTAACACATGGAGTCACTGTAAGTTGTAATTGACCAGATAACAATAATTTTGTTTCAGTTTGTTGCTCTAGACATAGACTTAATTCTCTAATAATACATTCCTATATAATTCTGAAGACTTTCTATGTATTCCCAGAATAATCCTTGTCTTCTTTATCTGTTAGTAATACCCAGCATCCAGCAGCACGCCTGGTATATGTAAGTTGCTAAATAGCTAGTAGCTGATTGAAGTTCATAAGACAAATCAATTATGACAGAAACATTTGGCTTGATTTTACTAAGGAGGGACTTAGCTTCCAGCCTGGGAATGAGGAAACATCTTGGCAGAAGGACAAGGCCTAGGCATTAGTTTTTTGTGCAGCTACACTATTAACAGCAGAACAGAACCATTTTCTTACAATGTGCAAGAGTTGAAGAGTCCAGGAATTGGGGAGGTGAAAGCATAAAGGGTAAGAGCACAGAAGAGGCCCTAAAATAAATATGAATGAAGCATACACTCAAGACCTTTCATGAGCAAGACTACAAGAAAAACTCCTTTTAGTGTCAGGTGGAGACCCTGTGGCCCAGTGGTTAAGAGATAAAGCTATTAGCTTGAAGGTTGGCAGTTCAAATCCACCAGTCACTCCTAGAAACATTATGAGGCGGTTCTAGTCTGCCTCCCAGGGTTGCTATGAGTCAGAACCAACTTGATGGCACCTAACAACAAGTGTCTGGTGAGGTGAAACACAATCAACAGCTCCACATGGATGTATTTCTGACGCACTCTTATAAACGTAATTCTTGGAAATGTTATAATATGAATGCATATTTATTTCCACCAATCTTTTAGAAAGTGACATTGGCTCTTGAAGTATTTTATATGGAGATGTCATTAAACTGTCATTAAACATTCAATCACAAAAAAAACAAATGTTACACAAGATAAAATGCAAATCCAATATTTACAAATATTTGATAAAAGTCATTTTTTAAATTGCAGTCTGGTGAGTTTGTGAATACATTTGGACATTTCACCATCCTGTCCATGGCTAAATTCCATAAATTGCTCTGCATCCATGCCCTAGTCATTGGCAGACACAAACACAGGATTGTTTATGTTCTCCAGTTATTACGACTTTGTTCCAAAACTGACATAGCACTCAGAGTGCTACTATAACAGAACTAGCACACGTAGATGTCAACTCCATCCCTAGATATATATCCCCAAAACTTGAAAATACAAATTCAAAAAGACACTTATTCACAAACTGCAGCACTAATCATAATAGCCAAAAGATGGAAAAATTATTCTCCCACAGTCTAGGATGCTAGAAATCTGAATTTGGGAAGCCAACTCCTGAGAGAAGCTTTCTCTCCTTGTCACTTCCAGGGAAAGTGTCCTTGTCATCTGTCTTACCCCGGTGAAGAAGCTTTTAAGCATAGGCACCAGGCCCAAAGGATGAGTTCTGCTACCGATGCTCCTTTCTTGGTGGTATGCCATCCCTCTTCTCTCAGCTCACTTCTTTCTTTTATATCTCTAAAGAAACTGATTCAAATTATGCAGTGGTAAGGAACAACTATGAATCTGGAAAGCTTTTCATAACATGGATGAATCTGGAGGGCATTAGGATGACAGAAATAAGTCAATCACAAAAGGACTCTGCGAGACTCTTCAGAAACTCATGAAAAATTTGCACACAAAAAGAAATACTTGATGGTTATGAGAGGGGGAAGGTTTGGGGACAGAAAACCCTAAATAGACAGTAGATAAGTGATAACTTTGATGAAGAATAAAACAGTACACACACTGAGGAAGCCATCGCTACTTGTCCAAGGCAAAGTCATAAAAGCTCCTAGATGCAAACAAACTCTCTGAGCAAAAGGCTTGCTGGCATGAGGGTTGTGGGGACCATGGTTTCAGGGAACATCTAGCTCAAACGGCATAACATAGTTCATAAAGCAAATGTTCCACATGCTGGTTTAGGAAGTAGCATGTACAGTCTGAAAAGGCTGTGAGTGGCCACTTAAGATACTCCATTGATCTCACTCTTTCAGGAACAACGAAGAAGAAAACTAAACGTACAAGAAAAGGACTAATGGACCATATCTTTTGTGGCCTCTGCCAGACTGAGTCCAGCACAACTGAATGGTGTGTGGCTACCACCACTCACTTCTCTGCCAGAGATCACAACAGAGGGTCCCAGGCAGAGCTGGAGAAAAACGAACAGCAAAATTCTAATTCTCATAAACAGACCAAATTTACTGGCCTGATGCAGAGTGGAGAAACACTGGGAGAACGGCCCCCGGCTACCTTCTTAGCTCAGTAATGTAGTCACTCCTCACTCAAAGGTTAGACAGACCCATAAAACAAAACAAGACTAACTGGGCACAACATACCAGGGGCAAGGACTAGAAGGTGGGAGGGGACAGAAAGCTGATATAGGGAACCCAAGGTCAAAAAGGGAGAGTGTTGACGTGTTGTGGGGTTGTTAACCAATGTCACAAAACAATATGTATACTACTGCTTAATGAGAAACTAGTTTGTTACGTAAACATTTTAAAGCACAATTTAAAAAAGAGATTAATTCAAGAAACTGCCTAATCCTGTGGATTAAATCCTGTCTCTATTAACAAAAAGCCAAACCAGTTGCTGTTGAGTTGATACTAATACACAGTGACCCTATAGGACAGAGTAAAGCTGTCTCAGAGGGGTTCTAAGGAACAACTGGTCGAGTCAAACTGCTGACCTTTTAGTTAACAGCCAAAAGTTTAACCGCTATACCACCAAGGCCCCAATGTCATTATGGAGTATAGGATTTACAACACATGGGGTAATTACATCACATCACAAAATGCTTGACAACCAACACACTCGGCCTAGCCGAGTTGCCATATTTTGGGGAGATACAATTTGATTCATCACACCATGATAACTGACAAATATAAAAATAATAAAGATAAAAAATGAAAAAAGTAAGCCACTGTCTGGAGAATACCTTCAGAAACCATTTAACTGACAAGAATCTAATAATCAAAATACATAAAGCTTAGGCAACTTAACAACAGAAAGAAAAACAACTCAGTCATGCAATGGGCAAAGGACTTGGACAGACATTTCACCAAAGAAGATATTCAGATGGACAACAGACACATGAAATAATGCTCAGGGCCATTAGCCATCAGAGAAATGCAAATTCAAACCATAAGGAGACATCATTTCACCCGCACTGGGATGGTTAAGATTTTATAAAAAACAAAAAAACAAACCTTGGTGAGAGTGTGGGAAATGGGAACAGCTAGCCATTGCTGGTGGCACACAAGGGTTGAGCCGCTGTGGAAAATAGTGTGGCAGTTCCTCAAGAAACTCAAAATAAAACTACCATACAACCCAGTAACTCCATCCCTAGACGAGTACTGCCAAAACTTGAAAGCACAAATTCAAAAAGAGACTTGGACTGCAATGTTGATTGCAGCACTATTAACAATAGCCAAAAGGTCAAAAAAACCTAAATGTCCATCAACAGATAAATAATCTGAGAATTTGGACGACATGTACATGGAAGAACACGAATGCAAATGAGACGACCCTGTTAGCTGAAAGGGAATAGGACTTGAAGCACTTACCAATGAAGATCAAAGACTACAACCTTCAGTATGAATTATACCTCAGTATAAAGAAACACAAGTCCTCACAAATGGACCAATAACCAACATTATGATAAAGTGAGAAAATATCAAATTTGTCGAGGATTTCATTTTACTTCTATTTGTAATCAACACCCATAGAAGCAGCAGACAAGAAATCAAATGCCATGCTGCACTGGGCAAATTCACAGCAAAAGACCTCTTTAAAGTGTAGAAAAGTAAACATGTACTCTGAGGATCAATATTACTAATATTACCAAGCCATGGTATTTTCAACCACTCATATGCATGAGAAAGCTGGATAATGAATAAGGAAGATGAAAGAATTAATGACTTTGCATTACGGTATTGCCAAAAGAATGACCAAATCTGTCTTGGAAGAAGTACAGCGAGAATATAGGACGTCATCCTGCTGACCTCTGGCTGGAGGAAGGAGAGTGGGTGGAGAGGAGGGGAAAGGAGGCTGTTGGGAGGATGAGACATGTATGGAGCAGAGAGGAATAGTGTGCTGTCACCAGACAGGGAGAGCAGTGGAAGCTGCATATAGGGGGGCATGTAAATTTATATGGGAATGTACATTTTCACTCAGTCATAATAAAAACAAAAGAAAGGAGGAGGCTGAGACTTCCTCTTATGAACTTGGGACACGTTATCAAGAGCGACCGGTACCTGGGGAAGGACGTCATGCCTGGTAAAGTAGAGGATCACCATAACAGGAAGAAGATGCTCAAAGGGATGAACCGGCACGGTGACTACCTCTACGGGCTCGAACATAGCGAGGGTGAGGAAGTCGCAGGGCTGGATGCTGTTTCCTTGTTGTACACAGGGCAGCTGTGAACGGACCCCACAACTCTTAACTGCAGCATCCAATTTTTATGATCTGTAAGGATTTGGTTCCTACTTTTGAATTCTACAATTCCAATGCAAATTAAATTTAAGCTGATCCAACTAGGAGTTTAATAATGCTGCGAAAGTAATTAAAATCATAAAGAAATGCTATAAAAATTAGAACTGTTCAACCTACAACCTTGTCCCACACCTACACCTCTTCCACAGACAAACACAGTGCTTGGCTTTTATACATGTGCTGGGAGTGTATCCTGGGTAACGGCAGGCTGCATAAAGGTATTGATTTTAAATTCTCCTTCATTAGGTATAAGTCAAAAACAAACCATTAGCCTGACATTCTGAATGACTGCAGAATAAAACATCACATGAAACCGATGTGCCTTGTGTCTCCACCACTGGCAATTTTGAACACTGAAATAAAGTCCTTTTGCATTCAGGTGGGAAGCCCAGGAAATTTAAGAAATACATCCCTGAAGACCGACACTTGGGAACTCACAGACCTTTTCTCTATCCCGCAGTTACTTCTTTTCTTTGTGTTTTTTTTTTTTTCCTCCTAAGATAATGAATATCACGTCTGTTGTTCTGCTGCAAACTTGTATTTTTTCCTCACCCCAGGTGCTGGAAAACTAAAAATATAAACAGACACAGACTACAGAGGGAGAAATTGGCCTCTCTTGTTCTGCCTTCACACTTTTGAGTGTCTCAACACAGACTCTCAATTTTCAAATGTGCTAATCTGAAATGTTTGGAAAACAAATATGCAAAGCACAAAAAGGGTTCATAGCAGTTTAGCAGTCAAATCAGCTCTCTTCAGTTTTATACACTTTAATCCTTTTCCCGGAAACCCTAGTGGCATAGTGGGTTAAGTGCCACGTCTGCTAACCAGAAGGCTGGGCAGCGCAAATCCTCCAGGTGCTCCTTGGGAACTCTGTGGGGCAGTGCTACTCTGACCTCCAGGGTCGCCATGAGCTGACCCAACTCAATGGCACTGGATTTTTTTAAAATCCTTTTCCTAGTGATTCAGAGATTTTCTTTTAGTTATTAAAAATGTGTCTTTCTCTTTGTAAATGGCTTGGTTAAAATAAGATTTAAAGAGGGACACTGTCTGCCTGTGACCAGATTACAGAGAACTGTTATCACAATTGAATTACCTAAATGTTAAACATATTCTTACTCCTTCAAAACTGCGCAGACATCCAAAATGAAACTGTCATAAAATGTGTAGTTACTTTCACCAATCAGATCAAAAAAATTCATGTCCTACACTGTAGACTTGTTTTCATTTCAAATTATCCATTTAAAAGTGATTAGCATGCATCTAATTATCTATACATTCCAGTGTTTGACAAGATAATCCATCACTTTCCAGGGTTATCACTTTTAACTCAGTATGCAAAGGAAGCCATGTGGTGAAGCTTAAGTTTTTGACTTAAATTATGTTGTTTTCATAACGAAAATAAGGCGAGTCTTCAAAAAATACAGCAGTGGTTTTTGTGATTTCTCCCGTGCTTAGAACAACATTCCAGTTGTTCTAGGTGTTTGTTTGTTTTTTCCTTTTTGTTCACCAAATATGACTATTAATAGCAGCACCTCATATATAAAAATAAAATGTTTACAAAATATAGCAGGTGCCCCACCCACATCCTTTCTCAATAAAATACAACTTGTGTTCCAGTCTACCTCTCTCTCCTTAATTAGGTAAATCTGCTTTTAGTTTTGTTGCTTGGATATGAGGTATTTAACTATGAAGTGGCCAAATGAATGAACAGGGATATAAATCTTTCAGATAAACAAGACATTCCAGCACAGTCTGCACAACAACTTCTAGATATTCAATTGTGTGACCCAGAACTACCTGCAAATTGCTGCTCCTGCTCATTCATTCATGTTCAAGAGAAGCCCTCAAATCTTCATGACTGGGAAAAAAATCAATCTCTCATGTTTCAGCTCTTACAAGATATCTTGTCTGAGAAGCGATAACTGAGACAATTTTGGGTCTAAGAAAATTACAGCATTGACCTCAGAAAAATATGAAAAAAGTAGAGAAAATGTAGTGTTTAACTTTAGTGGTTCTGGACATTTTATATCATTGATCAAATAGTTACTGGGTACTCTTTGCTGGGTGCTATATAAAGCAAAGAAATAAAAGAGAGCAAAACAGGCATGGTACTAACAGCATGGACTCTATAGTCTAATCAAAGACAATCATTAAGTAGCTACTACAAGCAAGAGAAGTGTAACAAAAATTTTAAAGATCATAGAATTGAACACAACTCTCATTTCTTGGATTTGGGGATGATTTGAACCCAGATCCCATGTTTTTACTTCCTCTGTCACGACAGCACTTTACACTCTGTTTTAGTCAGCTAGGGCTGCTCTAACAGAAATACCACAAATGGATGGCTTTAACAAGAGAAAGTTTATTCTTACACAGTCCAGTGGGCTACAAGTCTGAATTCAGGTGTCTGCTCCAGAGGAAGGCTTTCCCTCTGCTGACTCTGAAAGAAAGTCCTTGTGTTGTATCAGTCTCTGTTCAGGGAGCATGTTGTCATAGGAACCTCAGGTCTGAAGGACATACTCTACTCCCAGTGCTTTTTTTCTTGATAGTGTGAGGTTCCCAATTCTCTGCTTGTTTCCCTTTCCTTTTATTCCTTATAGGATAAAAGGTGATGCAAGCCACACTCTAGGGAAACTTTAATGGAGCAGGGAGGTGACCTTAGGAAAGGATTTACAATCCCACCTGAATCCTCTTTAACATAACCCACTCTGTTAACCACAGGCAGAGATTAGGATTGACAGCATAAGGAAATCACAACATGGCAGGCACTCACAGAACACAGAGAATCCTGGCCCAACCAAATTACTACATATATTTTTGGGGGGCACACAATTCAATCTGTGACACCCACATTACTTTGGCTCTTTTTTTTTTTAAATAACAGATTTTATTGTAGTGTCTCAGACCAAATATAAACAGTGTCTATATACTTTGAACGGCCATAGAAACGGACAATCAGTCTTAGAAGAAATACAATCAGAAAATGCCTTGAAAGTGACAATAGCATCATTCCCCTTGTTTACCCAGAACACATCATCAGAAAAAAAACAATCATTAGAAAAAGACATCATGTGTGGTAGAGGGTCAGTGAAAATGGAAACTCTCAGTGAAACAGAAGGACACAATAGGCACAAAAACGGACTCAAACCTATCAGCAGGACACAGAGATGGCACTGGACCTGGCCATATTGGGTTCTGTTATGCATATGGGCTCTAGGAGTCACAGCAGACCCAAGAGCACCTCACAACAACATTGGGCTAGCTGAAAGTAAAGAAATTTAAAAGTCATTAAACTTAGGTACAACTAAACACTTCATAGGTTTAGTTTTCTTGATTCAAAAATTTAGACTTACAGGTTTAATTGCTTCTATGAACTACTAATTCTCCTGCTGTAAGACCAGAAGAAATAGATGGTGCTTGACTACCATTACTGAGAGTTTCAATCATGACCCAACAAATGAATCCTTGTCAAAACAAGGAAAATCAGGAGCAGATCTTCAAATTCATATGGAAACCAGACTTACTAGAACCACTGGGACTCGGGGTAGGAGGCTGGGGAGAGCCTGGATCTATTGCTCGGAAGTAAGTTGGAAAACTTGAAGTAAAACTGTCATGGACTGAATTGTGTCCACCCAAAAATATGTGTAGCCATGTGGCTGGGCCATGATTCCCAAAATTTTGTGACTGTCCTCCATTTTGCAATTTTCCTGTGCTGTATGTTAAAGGATTTGGGTGGGACTGTAAATCCCATCATAGGATCACCTCCCTGCTCCACTGTAAAGGGAGTTTCCCTAGAGTATGGTTTGCCCCACTCTTAATGCTTTCATCCTACGAGAGATAAAAGGAAGAGAAGCAAGCACAGAATTGGGAACCTCATACCATCAAGAAAGCAGCCCTGGGAGAAGAGTGCATTCTTCAGACCTGAGGTTCCTGAACCAAGATGCTCCCCAGACAGAGACTGATATAACACAAGGAGCTTCCTCCAGAGCCAAACAGAGGGAAAGCCTTCCCCTGGAGCAGACATCCCGAATTTGGACTTGTGGCCTACTGGACTGTGTAAGAATAAACCTTCCTTTGTTAAAGCCATCCACTCTGTGGTATTTATGTTACAGCAGCACCAGCTGACTAAAACAAATCTATTCCATGAAGTCATCTTTAAGCAACAGTTTAGCTCAATTAATAATGTTTGACTTGAGAACTGGGCTCTTATAAAGAATTAGAGTTCAAACAGACAACAGTTAATTTAAAGTACACATGAAAATTTTAAGAGGCCGAGAGTCTAAATTAATGGTGATATAGTGATATGTGTGGACATAGTAAGAATGACAACACATTGCGAAGTGTGTAACCAATGCCTTTGAAGTGCACATGTTGAAATCATGAATGGCTGCATATTTGGTTGTGCATAGTGACACAAAAAATAAATTTTAAAAAAAGACACAAAATAAAAAGTCTGAGGACAGTGACTTGAAGGATTGGTTCAGCTGTCCAACATCGCCATCAAGACCAAGCTCTTCCCATCATTCTGCTTGGACACCCTTAACACACTGGCCTCCGTTTTCATGCCTATTGTCCCATGATTGCAGGATTGTGATTGCCTTCTGAACTTCAAGCTCTTGTTCAAGTAAAGGATAAATACCTGACCTTTTTTTTTAACTACAGAAGTCATATTTTCCAGAAATATCTACTGCAGCCTTCCTCTTACATCTTATTGATTAGAAGCAAATCACATGGTGAGCTCCTTTGCCTTCTGACTACTGGTCTGGTTGGACAAATACTGGAAAGCAAGAGATGAGAGAAGTCCAGAAAATTCCCTGTCCCCTCCACCTCCCATTCTGGTGCTGTCAGTTCTAGCAGTGACAGTGTCCCCCCATAACTACAGCTCTTCCTGGGCATCCTCCTCCATGGCTCTATCTCTCATAAGATTCTGGTAACAATTCTCCATTCCTAGGCCTTGGGGTGCTTACAGCCTCTCCCTGTGGCTAGTCTCTAGATGTTGGGAGCCATGGCCCACATACCTCCTGTAAGCCTTAGATCTCTCTGCCTGCAAAATGGTGTCGTGCTGCAGGGCCACACCCTTGTTTACCCCGCTTGTTGGCCTGCCCAGTGTAAGGCTTTGCCTGGAGACTAGGCAAGCCCCCCTGTGACTGGATATTGTTTGCCCTATCAGAATACAGCAGGCAACACTATTTAAGCCGTGTGACCAGGAAATAAAAAAAAAGAAGAAGGATCTTGAAACCGCGTGTGGTGGTCCGTGTGTCTGTTCTCTACCTGCTGGACGGGTGGGGTCTCGGACATCTAGATGCCTCACAATCAAATAAACCAGTTGCTGTTGAGTCAATTCTGATTCATAGTCTATGGGACAGAGTACAACTACCCCATAGGGTTTCCAAGGAGCAGCTTACAAGATGCTCAAATATATATATATGTTTGAACTGCTGATCTTCTAGTTAGCAGCCGAGCTCTTAACCACTGTGCACCAGGGCTGTCCATTGTCATTGTTAGGTGCTGTCAAGTCGGTTTGACTCATAGCAACCCTATGCACATCAGAACAAAACACTGCCCGGTCTCGTGCCATGCCCTCAATCCTTTTTATGCGTAAGCCCAGTGCTGTGGCCACTGTGTCAATCCATCTTGTCAAGGGTCTTCCTTTTTTTCACTGACTTTCCACTGTACCAAGCATGATGTTCTTCTCTAGTGCCTGATCCTTCCTGACAGTGTGTCTTAAGTATGTAAGATGCAGTTCTGCCGTCTTTGCTTCCAAGGAGCTCTCTGGTTGCAACTCTTCCAGAACAGGGTTGTTTGTTCTGTTGGCAGTCCATGATACATTCAACTTTCTTCTCCAACAACATTCTTCTCTAGGGCTCTCTAGGAGCCTCAAAGATCTCTATTAATACTCTTAACCTTGTTCACATTTCCATAAATAGATATGACATTAAAATCTTTTTAGCTGACCATCCGAATGGAATCATGTTTCAGCTGGTGCACACACACAAGTAACTGAAAAAAAAAGTCACAAAAGCAGGGGACAGAGAGCCATGTTGGCTGACAAATTATGATTTATTTCCAAGACTCTGGCACACTGCTAGTGTGAACAAATGCAGAATTAGAAAAGACAAGGATCTATGTATTCAATAGGTACCTAACATTTCCCACTGCATGTGATTTATAATTAGGAATTGTTTCAAGAGAAATCTGAGTGATCATTTCTTAGTCATTTTTTATTGCCCTCAACTAACTCCATGTCTGGCTAAACACATGCCTGCTTATAAGTAAATAATGATAGCTTACTCTTACAGAAAGCTTTGATGTCTACAGCATGCCTCCACATACATCATCCCATTTGATCCTTACAAATAGCCTTGTTGGTAAGGAAAGACTGGTGTTTCTATTCCCATTTTACAGATGAATAATTACAAATTCAAAGAGAATAACAAGGTCAGGTTTTCTGACTCCAAAATCAGGCCTCTAAAGCCCAGCCCTGGCTACTTCACCTGGTTGGGTTCAGGAATTAAAACCAGAACCCAAGTGTTTGGGGGGGGGGGGCATTTGAAAAGAAAGAGTATTGCTTCTACAGTCCTTGCATGCCCAGATGCCAAGGTTGGCCAGCAAAGACAATGGAGGCCTCTCAAGAGTTTCCCTTTGATGACTTGGATTCTGCTTCCAAGTGAATCAGTCGACAGCATGAGTTTTGAAATCACACAAACCTCAGCTGGAATCCTAACTCTAACCCTTGCTATTTGTATGACCATGGTGCGTTACTTAACATGCATAAGGCTTTGTTGTTGTATTCCGTCAAACACAAATATGAAGTATCTACTTTATGTATTGTTATAAGGTTTAAACTAGATCATTTATGTAAATTGATTAGCAAAATGCCTGGCATATACTAAGAAATTAAAAGGTATAACATTTTTACATTCATGACTATTGTGACTAAAAGCTGTCCTGGCTTCAGAAACATATGCTCAGAAATTTTTAACTTCAGGAAGAAATATTATACATGTAAAAGTTCAGAGAAAGCAAATATGTTTATGAAACAACTCTCAAACAAGATGAGCCTTAAAAATTGTCACACAATTTCCACAGCTTCTGAATGCTCAGGAGATCCTTGCTGTTGTTGCTAGGTGCCGTCAAGTCAGTTCTGACTCACAGCGACCCTGTGTGCCACAGAACAAAACCCTGCCAGGTTTGGAACCATGCTCACAATTATTGCCATACATGAGTCCACCATTGCAACCACTGTGTCAGTCCATCTTTTTGAGAGCCTTTCTGTCTTTTGCTTACCCTCGATTTTACCAATTATGTCCTTCAATAATTTCAGCATTCTATTAGATCACCTTTCTTTGGAATGTGCATAAATATGCATCTCTTCCACTGGGTTGGCCCGCTAACTGCCAGATTTTTGCCATAGATGAGTAAGTAACTCCAGTGGTACATCCATTTGTTGAAACCTCTCAGTTGGTATCCTGTCAACTCCTGGACTTGAACTTGAGCCTTCATTGTAGTTTGACTTTCTCCTTCAATTCCATCAGTTCTGGACTCATATGCTACCTTCTGAAATGGCTGAACATCAATCAATTCTTTTTAATATGGTGACTGTGTGTTCCTTCATCTTCTTTTGAAGCTTCCTATAGTTTTCAATATTTTGCCAGTAGAATCCTTCAGTGTTGAAACTCCAGGCTTGAATATTTTCTTCAGCTCTGATAGCTGACATTTTATAGGCTTCCTGTGTGCCAGTGACTGGAAGTAAATATTTAAGTTTCTGCAGTAAAAATTTTCTCGGCAAATTGTTACTAGGTCCTACTTTGAAAGACAAGGAGCCCTGGTGGCCTGGGATGATATGAATAACAACACAGTTGTGGGATGATATGAATAACAACACAGTTTCTGGAGCTACACTACCTGGGTACAAATCCTGCCTCTTTACCAGTTGGGAGGTGTGATAGTTAAGGTTATGCGTTAACTTGGCTACACCATGATTTTTGGCGGTTTGGTAGATATTATTCGATCATCCTCCATTTTGTAATGTGATGTGAGCAACCAATCAATTGAAGGAGGGGTTTCCTTTGGGGGTGTGGCATGCATCCAATATGTATATATAGATGTTCTGGCAAAGCTTACCCTCTCTATCCTGCATTTGGCTCAGTATCCTCTGACCTCTGGTTCTCAGGATGTGTCAGCAGACTACCAGCTCACCTGCAGATTTCAAGATTTGTCAGCTCCTGTAGCCCCTAAGACAGCAACCTGCCTTCTGATCTGCCAATTGGGGGTTCATCATCCCCTGCACCCTAATGAGTCAGGAGAAGCCACCGGCCTGACTCTTGACCCATAGATTTGGGACAACTACTTGAACCTTTTCTTTCAAAGAAACTTCTCTCTCTCTTTTTCTCTCTCTGTCTTTCCGTGGGTTTATTTAATGTTGTTAAGTACCACTGAATCCATTCTGACTCATAGCTACCCTGCGGACAACAAAGTGAAACACTGCCCAGTCTTTGGCCACGTCCACAACCATTTTAATGTTTAAGTCCATTGTTGCAGCGACTGTGTCAACTGACCTCATTGAGGGTCTTCCTTTTTATCACCGATCCTTCACTCTACCAAGCATAATATCCTTCTTCCAGGACTGAGTCCTCCCAACAACATGGCCAGAGTATATAAGACTCCATCTTGCCATCTTTGCTTCCAAGGAGCACTCTAGCCATACTTCTTCCAGGACAGATCTGTTTGTTCTTTTGGCAGTCCATGGTCCATTCAATATTCTTCTCTAACACCACAATTTGAAGGTGTCAGTTCTTCTGTCCGTCTTATTCATTGTCCAGTTTTTGCATGCATATGATGCAGTTGAAAATATAATGGCTTAGGTCAGGTGCACCTTAGTCTTCAAGGTGACATCTTTGCTTTTCAGTACTTAAAAGAGGTTCTTTGCAGCAGATTTTCCCAATGTAATGCATATTCTGATTTCTTGGCTGCTGCTTCCATGGGCATTGATTGTAGAACCAAGTGAAATGAAATTCTTGAC
The DNA here is from genome assembly GCA_028571685.1 of Heterohyrax brucei. Classification (NCBI taxonomy): domain Eukaryota; kingdom Metazoa; phylum Chordata; class Mammalia; order Hyracoidea; family Procaviidae; genus Heterohyrax; species Heterohyrax brucei. The sequence continues at coordinate 82,469,455 of CM053144.1, forward strand.
AGCCTCAGTCTATTTTCCATTTATCATGAAGTTTCTTACTGGTCCACTTGTGAGGATTTTTGTTTTTTTGATGTTGAGGTGCAATCCATACTGAAGGCTGTGGTCTTTGATCTTCATTAGTAAGTGTACCAAATCCTCTTCCCTTCCAGCAAGCAATGTTGTGTCATCTGAGTAACGCAGGTTTTTAATGAGTCATCCTCCAATCCTAATGCCTCGTTCATCTTCTTATAGTCCAGATTCTCAGATTATTTGCTTGACACACAGATTGAAAAGGTATGGTGAAAGGACACAACCGTGACTCACACCTTCCCTGACTTTAAAGCATGCAGCACCCTTTTGTTCTACTTGCACAACTGTCTCTTGATCCACGTACAGTTTCCTTAAGAGCACAATTAAGTGTTTTGCAATTCCCATGCTCCACAGTGTTAGCCGTAATTTGTTATGATTCACACAGCTGAATGCCTTCGCATAGTCAACGAAACACAAGTAAACATCTTTTTGGTATTCTGTGCTTTCACCCAAGATCCATCTGACATCAGCAATGATATCCAAGGTTCCAAGTCCTCTTCTGAATCCAGCTTGAATTTTTGGCAGTTCCTTGTCAACATACTGTTGTAGCATATACACACACTTCACTGACTTCGCTCCTCTAGAGAATCCAGCCTAAGACAGGAAGTTTTGGGCAAGTTACTTAAGCAGTCCGTGGGTGGCACAACCAGTTAAGCACTCAACTGCTAGCCAAAAGCTTGGCCATTTGAACTTACCACACACCTCTCAGAAGACAGCCAGAAATCTCCTTCTGAAAGGTCACAGGCCTTGAAAACCCTATGGAGCAGTTCTACTTTGTAATCATAGGGTTGCCATGAGTCAGAATAGACTCAGAAACAATTAACACCAACAGGCGGTGTGAAAGGGACGGTGCAGTTTCTCAGGACTAGGAACAGCTAGAAACTCCTAGGTCTGAAGAGGCAAAGAGATTACTAGAACCCAGGGAGATAAGATATAGTTTAATAAGAGGGCTGCCTCTCAAGAAAGGAGCATGGCTGACACTGCGGTTTAGAGCTTGCCTGCTAACTGAAAAGTCAGTGGTTCAAATCCAACAGCAGCTCCACTGAAGAAAGATGGGGCAGTTTGCTTCTGTACGGAATATAGCCATGGGAACCCTATGGAAAAATTTCTATTCTCTCTCATAAGGTCACCGTGAATTGGATCTGACTTGATGGCAGCTTTTTCTTTAAGCCTTTCAGGGGTTGTGACTTTCAGTAGAGGAACAAATATAATTAACGGCAGCCCAGAAAAAGGGAACCAGGAGAATAAAGATCCACAAAGTTCTTCTCTCACTTTCAGTCCACCATTCTGTACCTCCCATTGGCCAAATGCCACCGGAAACCAGAGGGCTAGGAAGCCTTTGGTGTAGTCCCTAGAAGTCAGCTTTTTCAGACACAAAGAAAACAGAGTGAAAAAGGGTGGAAAGTAGATCATGGGAAAGACACAGAAAATATCAAGCATTCTCAGAGTAAAAAGAGCTTCTATCTGAGCTTTTCTTTATCTGTTCCTTGCCAAAGGAACTATTTTCTTAAAAAAAATTTTCATCTCTTTAGCTACTTATCTTAAGGGGCAAGATGTGTACCATTAAGAGCTTCTCTGCCATCTGCAACAACCAAGTTATCATGCATCCTGAGCCATTTGTTAAAAACAGAAAGTCCTGATAGGTCATAGGCACACCACCTGAGTCAAAAGACACTGGTAGCGCAGGTGGAGATCCTGGACCGCAAGCATGGGGTCAAAGAAACACAGCCTGAGGCCAACCAAGATGGAACAACCGAACGATGTTTGCGCATGAATTGGACTGTGTCCCAGGAGAACATTTTTCAGTCAAATTCAAGATTTCATTCAGGCTGTAAAACAGACAAAATTAAAGTTTACCAAGTACCAACTATGTCAGGTTTTACTTGTGTTATTTCCTTTGAAGACACGGGTTATAAAATTTCTCAAAAGCTAGTTGTTATTTACCTGCTTCTTAATATATGTGATAAAAGAAGTGTGATAAATACTGATGGTGGTAAGAAAATAAAGTTATAGACAAGGAATGACTCAACACACCTCCCAGCTTTTGCCTTTGCCCCCTACCCACAAAATACATTATTCACAGAATAACCAGAGTGATTATTTCAAAATATCTTGGAACATGTTACTTTTCAGCTGAAAGTCCTCTAACAGTTTCCAATTTCACTTAAAATCAACAAGGCCCTATAAGAGTTTTCCAAACTCTGCCTCATGGCTCATTAATATAATGAGTCATAGCCTACTGCTAACAGCATCCAGAGAGATTGTTGGCCAGGAGATTAATTCAACAAAGCCTAGCTGTCATGAAAGTCTATATGACAAATAGCTTTATATCAAAATATGTATACAAAACAATTAGAATTATAAGATGATGTAGGAATTAAGTGTAAAATAAATATGTCATTTAAGATCAGTGCAGAAAAGATGGATTGTTCTCTAAATGATGTTGAGATAACTCAACAGCCATTGTAGAAAATGAATTAATTAATGCTCAGCCAAAATAAACTCCAGATGAGTCAAAGAAATAAAAAAGTCAAAAAGCATTTTTTGTAAACTTGGAGTGGGAGATACCATTTTAAATATGACACCAAACTCAGAAGTCATAAAGAAAAAAATGATACATTTGGCTACACTTCAAAAGACTGAATAAGAAAATTATAAGCAAAGGCAAATGATGGAGTGGGAAAAATATCATAATTAATAACACAAATAACTACGTTCTTTAATATATACCAATAAGAAAAGACCAAAGATCCAATATGAAAAAATGGACAAGACCTAGAACAGAGTTCCCCCACAAAAAAATCATACGAATAACTTCTAGAAATACAAAATGATACCTACCTTCTTAAAAAGAGAAAACAGTTAAAACTACTTTTAAAACTACAGTGAATTACTTTTTTCTTTCTTTTCACCTTTTCACCAGCCAAATTGCCAAGCATCTAAATACCTGACAACCCAGTACATGGCAGAGTGTGCAGGGAAATAGAAGCCCGTACTGGCAGCTGTGTAAATCAACGGTCTCTACGGAGGGACGTTCTAAACTTCTGAAACAAGTGCACCCTTATCTTGCAGTGGTGAGTCTTCTCTCCCTACACGCACAGCCCAGCACCCTGATTAGAACGTATTGTGCTTTTCTATGTGTTTCCATAGTCCTTTACTTGTCTCTCGTCAAGCTGTGGAATTCTTTGACCACCAGGGTCCCTGACAACCTTACTTTCTGTTTATTCCACACGTAGTCATTCATTGAAAAAGTATTTATCGAGTAACTACTCTGCTGGAGAAAACCCTGGTGGCGTAGTGGTTAAGAGCTATGGCTGCTAACCAAAAAGTTAACAGTTCAAATCCACCAGGTATTCCTTGCAAACCCTATGGGGCAGTTCTACTCTGTCCTACTGGGTCACTGTGAGTCGGAAATGACTCAGTGGCAGTGGATTTTGTTGTTGTTATTGCTGCTTTTGCAGTGCTGGTATGTATCAATTAAAATAAACAAACATAAGCCAAAGCCTGGATTGCATTGTATCCCCTCAAAAGTGTATGTATTGATTTAACTTGGCTATAAGTCCCAGTACGGTGCAATTTCTCCCGTGTGTTGAGAATCCTGCCTCTGTGATACTGATGATGGAGAATGGGCAGCAGTTGTGCTGGTGAGGCAGCACTCGAGTTACCAGCTGTCGGACATAAGGGAGAGAAGTGAGCAGAGTATGTCGGGAACCTCATACCACCAAGAGGGAGAGCAGAGCACGTCCTTCGGACCTGAGGTTCCTGTGCTGAGATGCTTTCGCTGGATTTGGACTCAGCCTACTGGACTGTGACAATTTGTCCTATTGGAATGGATCTGTAACTCATAAATGGATTTGAGGCTTACCAGACTGTGTCAAAAAAATTTCTCTTCATAAAGCCTTCCACTCATGGTATTTTCTGTTAGAGCAGTACCAGGTGACCAAAATATCCTCATATGGTTTAGATTCTAGTCAAGATTAGTAAGTCAGGAGTTCCTTGCATGTTAGAATCACCTTCCCAAGTACCAAGGCCAATACCCTCCCACATACAGTGGATACTAAAAAGCTGAGTCTGCCTGCTTCCCCTTTCCCATACCTGCCTATGTGCAGTTAACAAAAAGTGAAAGGACCATCCTGAAACATGCCAGTAGAGTTTGGAAGTTTAACTATTTTGAAGAAATCAAAGTAAATATAAATATATAATATAAATACCACTGCCCTCCCTAACTAACAGCAGTTAACAAATCAAATCACAGTCAAGACACATGTTTATCACCTAGAAATACTGATCTGTTTCACCATTGTTCTTGCGTATGTCTATAGAGTTTTACTATGTACTAGGTGTTTTCTGAGGGCTTTATGCATTCACTCATTTAATCATCTCAGCAACTCTAAGAGGCAAGTACTGTGGTTATCTCTATTTTACAGAAGTGGAAACTGAGGCACAGAGAGGTTAAATAACTTGTCTAAGATCACATAGTTGACAAGGATGAGCTAGGATTTGGACATTTGAACTTTGGCAGTCTGGCTCTGGAATCCATGTTTTTATTCAATATATCTTGACTATTTTGACAGAATAAATTCTTTACAAGGTTTGCTTACAATGACTGACAGATGATTGTGAATGCAAGGAGACTGTCAATGCTCATGGTTTTCATTTTGTTAGACTCTTTTGTTCATAACGAATAGATATGTATTCAAATTACCTAAAACAGAATAACATGAAGAAAGATGGTAATAGGTGTTCACATATACATTGGAATCCAGAAAAAACAGGAGTCATTTAGAATTAGAGGCCTCAGAAGGCCAGAAATGAGAAGACTGTTCAGATTCCTTGGCCTCTCTAAGGACCCAAGGAACAGGACTTTATGAATCTTTTCACTCTAATGTTCCACTGTTAACTTATGTATCCCCTTCTCTGTTATCAACTAGGTTTTTCCACTCTTCTAAGAAGGATCTAATTGAATCAGTTCAAAACTCCTTGGACACAGTCTTTTGTCCCAGGCCTACTCCTGGGGAAGTCATAGGCTATAGATGACCGGCCTTGACTCCAGTTCCCTCTCCGGGGAACCAACAACAGGCAGAAAGAAGGAACAGGACAGAGTCAAAGCAAGGCCTGGACATAGCTATTTTCTCTAGAAAAATGCTACCTACATAGGATACACTTGGTATAAGAATTAAGAACATGTAATGATTACCTTTAATATAAAGATGTGATTGTTGTTAGGTGCCACTGAGTAGATTCTGACTCATAGCAACCCTATGTGACAGAGGAGAACTGCCCCATATAGTTTTCTAGATCAACAAGTTGTTCTTCCATAGAGCCCTGGATGAGTTCAAACTACCAACCTTTCGGCTAGAAGCTGAACACTTAACCACTGCACCACAAGGACAGATGTAGAAGAGAGTTTTTTTAATAAAATACTTAATGTATGTAGATGTTTTATAAACTTTCACCTGAAATTACAGCAATTACCTACCAGCTTTGTTTCTCTTTCTGCCCTTGACCCTCTATGATTAATTCTTCACATGGTGGCTATAGGGATCCTTTTAAGGTGTAAACCAAGTTAGCTCAAAACCTGCCACTGCCTCTTTCTCTCACTCCAAGTGACAACAGGGGTCCTCACAATGGCCTACAAGGTGCCCACTGTTGGAACTACCCCTGCCCCTGCCACCTCACACCAGCCTGCACTTCCCTTGGCCCAGCAAGCTGGCCTTCCCACTATTTCTTGAATACATCGGGCATACTCACAGCAAAGCTTCTGTGCCGTCAGTTGCTTTGAGGCTGGGATGCTACTCCTTTTTGAGTCTTCGTGCAAAATGCACCTTCCTGGTGAGGTCTAGCCTGGCCTCCTTATTTGAAATTACACTCTTGCATTCCCCCATCCTCCCTATCTTCTTTTCCCATGCTCGCATGCTCCCTCTCTCCATATTTAATAACTTTAAACATACTGTATCATTTATTAATTTACTGTGTTTCTTGTCTACTAATCTTTTCTAGAGTATAAATTCTACAGGCCATGGATTCTGTCTCTTTTGTTCAATAATGTATGCTCAACCTTAAAACAGTATCTGGCCTGTAGTATGCACTCCATAAAATGTTTGTTGAATAAATGAATGAATAAGCGATGAGTGAAAAGTGCAATCAGTTACATAAGGCATTATGTGTTCCATTTCTGAGACCTAAGAATTTTGATCCACTTTTGGCATGACCTTGAGTTGAACATTAATTGATGTGGGGTTGGCTTATGATTTGACCACAGAAAAAATCCAAGATAATTGAAAAAGTGAAGTACAATAAGAATCATTTTTCCCCGTAATAGCCATTAATGACAAAACAGGTATATTGGTTCATTGGTTTGTTTGTCTGGTTTGGGAAATCTTTCCAAAACAGTATAAATACTGCTGTTCAAGTGCCTACCAGTAGCAACCCTACCAATTTTATAAACAGTTGTAGAATAGATTATCTGCTTAATGTGAAGGCTGGCTTGTCTCTACCACAAATAAAGTGCCAGCTTTTTGACATCTATTGTGACCACTCAGCCTCTTTTTGTTTATCTTTAGATTCTCAGCTGCAGATTTTTACATGGCTGCCGGAAGTTGGGCTGCCAAATAAGTCGTTGTCACTATATTTAGATTTCAAACCGTAGTTCACAAAACAGAATATCTGGTTTTGTTGTCTTACTTGGCTCTATCTTCTTAGGATTAGTTTGTAAAAAAAAATGAACTTAGAATATAAATATGAAATAATTATTTTGACTGTCTGAATAGAGGTAAACAATTATCTCCAGCAAAATTTACTTTCTAAGTAAATGTAAATGTAATCATTTATATATCTTTTTCTCTCAATTAATTTGTGCTAGTGACTATAAGGTAACCCTGGTGGCCACAGTGATTAAGTACTACACCTGCTGACCAAAAGAGCAGCAGTTCAGATCTGCCAGATGCTCCCAGAAACTCTAAAGAGCAGCTCTACTGTGTTCTATAGGGTCTCTCTGAGTTGGAATCAACTCAATGGCAGTGGGTTTGGTTTTGTTTAGTGGATATAAGGGGTCAAAATAATTGCTAGAATCTTTTTTTTTTTCTTTTTTTAATCTACTTAGCTCAATCTTTGGTTTTCTATTTCTTCAGAAACTAAGTATTTCAATATTCTTTTATGTTCTCTAACTTCATTTATGGAAAACCTGTCGGGTATAGTGGGTTAACTGCTATGTCTGTTAATCAAAAGGTCAGCAGTGCAAATCCACCAAGGGCTCCTTGGAAATTCTATAGGGGAGTTCTACCCTACCTCTAAAGTCGCTATGTGTCAGATCCAACTCTACCACATGGGGTTTTTTTTTGTTTCTGTTTTTGTTTTAACTGTATTTATGCCTACAACCACATTTGTGGACAATCTCCATAGAGTTCCCTGTCTGAGTTAGTTTGTAGATATGATTTCAGACATTGTTTTTGTTAGGTGTTGTGGAGTCAGTTGCAACTCATAGCAACCCTAGGAACAATAGAACAAAATGCTGCCCAGTCCTGTGCCATGCCCACAATAATTACTATGCTTGAGCCCACAGTTACAGCCACTGTGCCAACCCATCTTGTGGAGGGCTTTCCTCTTTCTCACTGACCCTCTGCTTTACAAAATTTGATGTCCTCCTCCAGGAAATGATCCCTCCTGACAACAGTGCCCAAAGTATGTAGGACATAGTCTTCACATCCTTGCTTCAAAGGAGCACTCTGCTTGTACTGCTTCCATGAAAGATCTGTTCTTTCTTTTGGTAGTCCATGGTATATTCAATATTCTCTACCACCACAACTCAGGTATTTACAATTTCAAGTTTTAGAAGGCTATTTAAAAAAGAAAAATTAAACCCATTGCCATCAAGTTGATTTTGACTCACAATAACTCTATAGGACAGAGTAGAATTGCCCCACAGAGTTTTCAAGGAGCATGTGGTGGATTCAAAATGTTGCCCTCTTGATTAGCAGCTACAGCACTTAACCACTAGACCACCAGGGTTTCCTCAGAAGGTTATAAGGAACATAAATGAAGGCACTTACCCCAACTCTAGGTAGAAAATGCAACCAAGTTCTCCAATAGAATTTAGATGTCATTCTACATAAAATGAAAAATCCTAATATACTATGGTTATTGAAAAACTTTGTTAGCAATAGTGCTCTGATTTTCATTTCCCCAAAGGTACACATCTTTCATTAAAATATTTGGTATAGCTGCATTTCCTAAAAATAGTATCTCAACTCAGAATGACGTGCTTTTAAATTAAGAACAAAATATCTCTTCTCCAAGTTAAAAAGTACTTGGCAAACTTTCCAGATAAAAAACACTGTGCAAATGTAGGACTCTACTTTCTCATCATGTTATTTCACAATTTCCCTAAGTACTCTTTGTTGTATTAGGAAAAATAAAACAGAAAAGACCTACCTTGGACAAAGAAGTCGGCTAGACTCTTGTAATTCTTATGCCAGAGAATCAGTAATGTATACTTGTTTAAAAAACTAAATTTAGTTTAGCTTCAACATCCCATAATCCCATTCTCATTTAGTAAATGTTCTGTGAAAGATTAAGTATCTTAGGCAAGAGTCAAAGGTGCACTGAAATGAAATTTAACAAACTTGCTCCTGTTGTTACATGGCATATTGTACCCACATATTTATCTTGGCTTTTACTCAAATTACCTATAGAAATGACAGTTATAAAATTTTTAAATTGATCAGGACACAAGCTCAGCCCAGGAGACCCAACATAAGAGAAATGGGAACACAATACCTGGGATAATGATGAATAGAAGTCCATGATGACAATTATTCAAAATTCCTAGAAAGCAACTTATTCAAAGAGAACCAACAAGACAAAAGAAGGTATATCATTCATCAGGAAAAAAAACTGTATCTGATATGTACAGCTACTTAGAGAAGTTTTTCAGTCTATAGGTAAAGCTTGGAGAAGAACTGCATTTGAATCATAGAAAATATTTAACTCTGAACAGATACTAACTCCAGGAGCAAGAAGACATTGAGCAAGAAGCATAAACAGAGTAAATGTGGTTTAGCTGTTAATAATAATTACATAGTTCTATTAATATAAACAGGGACTGTTGACTGAACTCAAGGGGATAGTATTGAGATGAGACATGGAGATGTGTATCTGAGTTTGCACGAGAAAGAGACAGTTAAATTTATTAAAATGTATATTAGCCTAGAACATAATCTGTCTTGGCAAATGCTGTGTGTGCACTTGAGGGGAACGTACATTTTGCTGCTGTTGAACAGATTGTTCTATAAATATCACATAGGTCCGGTTGGTTGGCAGTGTTGTTCAAGTCTTCCATAACCTTACTGATGTTTTATCTGTTCTATTAATTACTAAGAGAGGATTGTTGAAGTTCCCAGCCATATTTATAGATTTCTCCTTTTAGTGTTTTAGCTTCTCACACTATCGTAACAAAAAATCATGAGGTGGGTAGCTTTAAAGAACTGAAATTTACTTTCTGCGAGTTCTAGAGTTAAATATCCAAATCAGGACATCAACCATCTCAACTCCATCTGAGGATTTCAGAAAAAGAACTGCTCTGTGCCTCTCTCTAAGTTTTGGTTGCCAGCAATCCTTGATGCGCCTTTGACGCTTGTAGCTGTAACCCTCTATGCGGTGTCTTCCCTCTGAGTGTGACTCTGCTCTTGTTTCTTCTCTTTTGTAAGACACCACTCAGAGGCATTAGATTTGGAGCAAACTGAAGTCTTAACGTGACTTTGTTGACAGACAGTGTCCTCAAAGAAAAACTCTATTTCACCAAAGTCACATTGACTGGTACAGGAGTTTCAACATACCTTTCTGGGAGACATAATTTAATCTGTAACAATTACTTTTTGCTTCAGGTATTTAGAAACTCTGCTATTAGGTGTGAACATATTTAGGATTATCAGTTCTTCTAATTTTCACTAGGTAATATCCTTCTTTATTACTTATCCTAAAATCTGTTTGGTCTAATATTAGTATAACCATCCCAGCTTTTTTTTTTTAATGTTGGTTTTTAACACTGTATTTTGAACCAACCTATGTCCTTATGTTTGACACTCAAGTCTATTAACCAAATACTATTATTATCCCCAATGTACATTCAGGAAAACTGAAGTATTCATTCATTCCTTCCTCATACTGCCTCTTCACCCTGATGGCTCTAAACCTCCTAGTCTTCATTGCATAATGTCCAAACAGTACCAGTTTGTTTTTTTTCCCGTGTATATTACAATGTAAATAAAATGTCTTTTTTAAAAAATAGTTAAGTTTCCCCTTCCCCATCACTACTATGGGACCAATGTGGCTACTGGCATTTTGTATAAGAAAAATAAAAGTGTAGATTGAAATATTTTTGATTTCTCTAAACTTGTCCAGGGATTCAGGGGAACAAAGAGAATTTCCTTCCTGTTGATCTATAAACACTTGTCTTGTTACCCTGAACCCCATTTTTCTTTCTATGACCTACCCAATAGTTTCTGACTCCTGTCAAATAATTTCTGACTAAGTTATTAATGACTAACTATTGACAGGTAACAGCCTAAGGCCAAGTTCTGTGCTAGAAGTCTTTACATTTTATTTAAGAGGATAAACCTCACCATTTTCCACTAAAGGCATTCATCTGAATCTCAGTTGTTAATTTATGTCCCCAAAGAGAGTGCAACTGCGTATAGTGCTCCCCTGGGATATGTCACACTGTTCTCTGTCCACTTCCCTCTGACTCAGTGTGACCCCCTCATCCTGCAGCAGCTGCTTGGGGCTTGTGCTGCAGTCTATCTCGTTACTACTACTTATGGTCCCAGAGACAGGAAATATAGCTAGTCATCAGCTCTGTTACTGGACAAAGCAGAGTTTTGGAAAATGTTCTATAGATTTTTTTTTTTTTTTTTTTTGTCAAAGCAGTTGTTGTGTTACCTACTGTAAAGCTGGCTCTGATTCATGGGGACTTGATGCACAACAGGTCTTTCTAGTCTCTCTTAGACTGGAAGGTCTACTGAGACCAGTTCAGTATCAGAGTAACCCCCCAAATCTCTCTCATGGAAGGCAAGACTTTTACCATTGAACCACCCATGCTCACTCATCAAAACAGAGAAGGAAAGAAATAGTTAATTTGCCACAAGATCATTGTTACCAGTTTTTAGAATCAGTTGATTGAGAAGCTCTGTAGGTTTTACCTCAAGTGTAAGCTTCCGGCTCTCACCCAGCTAATCATACTGCTTCTCCATGTATCTGCAAGAATACAATCTTCAGTATAAGTGTTTTGACAAGTCAAAATGCTCTGCTAAGGAACGTTGCTCAGATCTTGCCCTCCCTTATAACCCCCACCAGACAGAGATCATTAACATCCTAACTGTCTGGACAGGGTTGGCTCAGTCTGCTCTATAGCAATACTTGGTTTGACTGATTTTTATTCCAGAGTAAATATCTTCTTTATCACCTTATAGACATACTTATTTGTCAACAAGCAACCATTTCAGAAGGTAGTCTGTGATTAAGAACTGATGATACTGAAGGAAAAAGCCTAAACTGCAGCGAACACATTGGCAAAAAACAAGGCTCCAGGAATTTACAGAATACCGAGATATTTCAACAAAGACAGAAAATGCTGGAAGCATCATTCATCCTCTGTAAGAAATTGGAAGACAGTTATTTGGCCAACCAACTAGATCTATATTTACACACGTTGCAAAGAAAGGTGATCCAATAGAATGCAGAAATTCTTCAATAGTATCATTAATATCACATGCAAGCAAATTTTTGCTGAAGACATTTTGAAAACTGCTACTGCCATACATTGACAGAGAACTGCCAGAAATTCAAGCCAGATTCAGAAGAGGGTGTGAAATGAGAGATATCATTGCTGATGTCAGATGAATCTTGGCTGAGAATACCAGGAAGATGTTGCCTTATGCTGAGTTCTCTAGAGAAGCAAAACCAGTAAAACATAAAAATATAGAAAGTGGGAGATCGATAGCAAGGAAATAAATGACTCATGCAATTGTAAAGGCTGGAAAGTCCCACATTCCCAGATCAGGCTGGAGGCTTCTCCTCACTCGTATAGATTCGAGGGCTGGCAAAACCAAGACTGGCTGGCCAAACAGCAGGGCTCTGGCTCACAGGCTGTGGAGAGCAATAAATCCCAATATCAGAAGGCATGAGGGCAAGCAAGCTGCTAGCTCAAACTCCAAGAAATTGAGGTTAAATGAACAGGAACCAGAGCAAGCAAAAACCCATGAACCTTGCCAGAAAATCCACTTATATTCAACATCAGCCACATACCCACAGAAACTCCATTTCAGCTGGTTGACTCCTTACAGCAGATCCCATCATGGATGTCATAACATCATTATACAACTTCCAAACTACATTATAATTGCCAAGCCACTAAGAATCATGACTCAGCCAAATTGACACACAACCTTAATGACTACAGATGTTATCTGTGTTTTATTGACTATGCAAAGGCATTCAACTATGTGAATCATAACAAATGGATAATATTTCAAAGAATAAGAATTTCAAAACACTCAATTGTGCTCATATGAACACTGTACATAGACCAAACAACAGTCCTTCATACACAGCATAGGGATCCTATGTGGTTTAAAATCAGGAAAGGTGTGCATCAGAGTTGTGTCCTTTCATCACACTTATTTAATCTGCATACTTAAAAAATAACCTGAGGATCTGAACTACAGGAAGGAGAACATGGTGTCAGGATTACAGGAAAACTCATTAATAACCTGCAATATGTAGATGACAACACAACCTGGCCTCCTAAAAGTTAGGAAGACTAGAGGTACTTATGATGATCAAAGACCACAGCCTTCAGTCTGAATTATATCTTAACATGAAAGGAAACAAAAAAATCCTCAGAACTGGACTGATAAGAAAATATTGAAGTTTTAGGAATTTCATTTTACCTGGATCCACAGTCACAACCCATAGAAGCAGCAGTCAAGAAATCAAATGACTATTGCATTGATCAAATCTGCTGCAAAAGACCTTTTAACAATGTTCAAAATCAAAGATGTAGCTTTGAGGACTAAGACATGCCTGACCCAAGCCATTATATTTTCAGTTTCCTTATGTGCACTCAAAGGATGGACAATTAATAAGGAAGAATGAAGAATGAATGCCTTTGAATTACAGTATAGGGAAGACTTACTGAATATACCATGGACTGCCAGAAAAATGAAAAAATTTGTTTTGGAAGAGGTAAACCAGAAAATTCCTTAGAAGCAAGGATGGTGATTGTCATGTATTGAGTTGTGTACCCCAAAAACGTGTGTAGCAATTTGGCTAGGCCACAATTCCTGGTATTGTATGATGTTCCTGCATGCTATAAACCCTGCCTCTATGCTGTCAATGGGGGAAGATGGACAGCAGTTGCGCTTGTGGCACAGGATTCAATGTATAAGAGTGCATTGTGCCTTGAGGCAATTTCTCAGGATACAAGGAAAGGGAGACAAGCTGAGGTTTTGAGACCTCATACAATCAAAAAAGCAGTGATCAGAGCAGAGTATGTCCTTTGGAAAGGCCTGAGGTCCCTGAGCCTCAGAAGCTCACAGTCCAGGGGAATATAGAGGAGTAGGACTCTCCTCCCGAGCCAGCATGGAAAGCCTTCCCCCGGAGCTCACACCCTAATTTGGACTTGTAGCCTACTGGACTGTGATAAACTAAAATTTCTATTTTTAAAGCAATCCACATGTAGTATCTCTGTTATAGCAGCACAAAATGACTAAGGCAATGAGACTTCATCTTAGGTACTTTGGACTTATTTTCAGGAGGTACTAGTCCCTAGAGAAAGATATCACGCTTGGTAGAGTACAGAGTCAGTGAAAGAGGGCCAGTGTCCTCACAGCTCCACAGAGGCTATCATTTTTATTTTATAAATGACCACACATATTTCAAAAGTAAGGATGTTACCTTGAAGACTAAACTGCTCCTGACTCAAGTTGTGGTATTTTCAATTGCATCATATGTGTGTGAAAGCTGGACAATGCACAAATAAGTCAGAAAACAAATTGATGCCTTTGAACTGTGGTGCTGGAGAAGAATGTTGAAGGTACCATGGACCACTGAAAGAGCAAACAGATCTGTTCTGGAAGAAGAATAACCAGAGTGCTCCTTGGAAGCAAAGATGGCAAGACTGAGTTTTACAAACTTTGAACATGTTGTCAGGAAGGATCAACCCCTGGAAAAGGATATCACGCTTGGTAGAGTGAAGGGTCAGCAAAAAAGAGAAGAGCCTTGATGAGATGGATTTGACACAGTGGCCAACACAACGGGCTTAAGCATAAAAAGGATTGTGGACCTGGTGCAATACCGGACAGTGTTTCATTGTGTTGTTCACGGGTTGCTATGAATTGGAGCTGACTCAACAGCACCTAAGAACAACAACAACAAACACATATTAGCACTGGAATTAACACTTGTACTGCAAATTTTTAAATGTTTTTCACTTTAATTTCTACAACAATGACAATATTATCATATTTTATTTACTCTCTTTCATAGGAAAAGGTGGGCAGTAATTCTCATAAGTGTCTTCAGAAGAGCATTAACCTGGGATCCTGAAGATCTTTATTCCAAGAACAAGCAGATTGGAGGACTGCATGAAAGATACTTACACACTCTTGTTCTCAGTTTTGTCATCTGTAACATTGAAAGATTAGACTAGGTACTAGCCAGGAACCTCTCTAATTCTAACAGTCCAGCAATCCTTCAGAGAGGGAATGTACTTTGGAAATAACTAACAAGGTATATGTTTTTTGAAGTGTTAATGAATGATAGATTGTGACACTGAAATCAGTAAAACACAAATCAAATATTTACACATACCGCCCATACAGTGTATTTTCCATTATGGGAAAATATTGGGCAATGGAAAATTTCTCAAATACTTTTACTGGAAGAGACTAATTAGGCTCAGTTTTTTTGTTCCTACTATATAAAGCTCATATTAGAGCAATAATGATATGTGCACCCTCTGTTTATTTATAGACTAAAATACCACATCAAGAATTATTTAGCAGGTTGCTCTCAGACTAAGATGCTTATGATTTGTCTAAGAATGGAAGTGTTTTTCTCCATGTAAGATGGTGGTTTTACCGAAAAGACCAAGTCTACTGTTAACAACTATAACTGAAAATGTCAATAGGGTTCTCATTAACTATGGCACTGCACACTGAAGTTGGCCTAAAAGGTCAGAAATCAGAGCTCACATGTTTAACTCAGTCCCTGATATATGGGACATTAAAATGATAAACCATTTCAGTTCTCTGAAAAGATGGAAAAAAATCTTATTCAACCAAGTACCCCAATTCTGCCTGTAGACTGAGACTCTGTTAACCGTTTTCCATGTGTTAACTAATAAAATATAAGTATTATAAATTAATTAGCATGCCCCTTTGAATTTTAAGTTTTGTTTTTAAATTTCTAACCTGTTCATTTTTCGCAGAATGAATTCCATGTACATAATACCCTTCTTGTTCTTCAAAAGTAGATCTTCTCTTTATTTGTCCTAAAATAACCTTTCTGAAGCTTCAGTAGTTACCTAGGAATGCAGGAATTCAGGGATTCGATGACCAAATCCACCTTCTCCCATCCATACCTTTCATTGTGCAACAGATTTTGATCCTATCTCCTTTGGATCTTTTGCACTTCAGAGTCTTGTCTCTCAAATTGGCCTTTATGTGGAAGATTTTCATTTCCTAATTTGTATTACCCTTCCACTGACATTTACTGTTCTGTTTGCTTTAAGTTCTATTGTGTCTTCCTTGAGAATATTATCCCCAATTTGATAGTGTGTTTACATTACACACATACTAAGTTTTTTGAATAAAAACAAACTATGCTTTCTGTCATAATTCTGGTAACTTTCCTAGCAGTATCTAATATGTCACTTGTCATGTATTGGGACAACACAGTGGATAATCAAAAATTTCTAGCCTTGGATTCAAACTGCCATCTCAGAATCTTTCATCTTGAAATCATAAGTTGCATCATTTGTCACTGGTTGATTAGTGTTACTACACTTGCTCATGCTAAGTTCATTTGTCTTTTCTTTGTTATTTCTATTAGGAAATTTTTTCTTAATTTTTTTCCTGCATAATAGTATTTTCTTAGGTGGAAACTGTTTCCTGGAATACACCAGCCCCCCAAAACAAAACAAACCAAAAAACCTGCTGCTGTTGAGGTCATTCTGGATGACTGTGACCCTACAGGACAGAGCAGAACCGCTCCAGTTCCCAAGGAGTATCCGGTAAATTTGAACTGCTGGCCGTTTGGTTAACAGCCATAGCACTTAACCACTATGCCACCCAGTTTGCTAGCCCAAGAGAAAAAATAATCACAACAGGAGTCAGGCATCAGAATATTTCTAGTTTTATCCCAGAATGCTCTGTGGGAAACTGAGCCTCCACAAAATTTTAGGAATGTGTCTTTCTCTGAATATTCTTCTAGCTGCCATCTTCTCTTCTAACTCACTGATGTGATTTCCCCTATTGTCGTGGACAACAAAAGAAGCAACCTTCCAAGGAAGTCTCTACTGCCCCACAGAAAACCACACTTGCTACCGCAGCACACTCAAGAAAACACTGAGATGGTGAATGTCAGACATTGAAAGGAGGTCCTGTGTACCCTGTGAAAGTGTGCATCTTGCAACCTAGAGGTTTCCTCTTTGTTCACCTTGGCTTCCGCTACATTTGTTTTCTCTCATCCTGAGATTTAATCCTGGGTTCAAGTAGCCTGAACTAAGCGATAATTCCTTCCTCAAATACTGACTGACCATCCTCAGACCAGACCTGTGCACTTCAACATCATGAATTGTCTCTTGCTAGGGATAAATTGGAATCCGTGGTGATGCAGTGATTAAGAGCTGTGGCTACTCACCAGAAGGTCAGCAGTTCAAATCTATTAAGAGGTCTCTCAAAATTCTATGAGGCAGTTCTACTCAGTCCTGTAGGACTGTAAGTTTTTTGGGTTTACAGACAAATTATTGCTTGTGAAGCAACTTGTTCCCATTATGGGTTCTGTCCTACATAAACCAAACACCAAGTCCACTGCCACTGAGTGAATTACAACTGTAAGCGACCCCATAGAACAAAGTAGAACTGTCCCATGAGGTTTCCGAGGAGAGACTGGTGGATTCAGACTGCCAATTTTTTGGTGAATAGCTGTCATGGACTGAATTGTGTGCCCCCAGAAATATATGTAGCCATGTGGCTGGGCCGTGATTTCCAAAATTTTGTGACTGTCCCCAATTTTGTGATTTTCCTGTGCTGTATGTTAAAGGATTAGGGTGGGACTGTAAATCCCTTCACAGGATTACCTCCTTGTACCACTGTAAAGGGAGTTTCCCTGCAGTATGGCTTGCCCCACCCTTAATCCTTTTGTTCTACAAGAGATAAAACACAAGAGAAGCAGGCTGAGAATTGGGAACCTCACACCATCAAAAAAGCACCACTGGGAGAAGTGCATGTCCTTCAGACCTGAGGTTCCTGTGCCAAGACGCTCCCTGGACAAAGACTGATGCAATACCGGACTTTCCTCCAGAGCCAACAAGGGGGAAAGACTTCCCCTGCAGTGGACATCCTGAATATGGATTTATAGCCTACCAGGCTGTGTAAGAATAAACTTTCTTTTGTTAAAGCCATCCACTCTGTGGTATTTCTGCTGGGGCAGCACCAGCTGACTAAAACAACAGCCAAGCTCTTAATCACTGTGCCACCAGGGTTTCCGTGTGTTCTAAGTGTGTGTGTGTGTGTGTGTGTGCGTGCGTGCGCGCGTGCATATGTGTGTTTGTGTGTACATGACCTAATTTAATCTTCATAACTACCACCCTGATAGGTGATGCTTGCATTTTACAGGTTAAATAGCATCAAGGTATCATGGAATTAAATTAATTATCCCTTGTCATGCAGTTGTAAAATGACAGCACCCAGAATTAAATCTAGTCTTCAGACCCCAGAGCCCTAAATGTTACATGCAGACTTTACTCCCTGGTGACTTAAATTCCAAATATGGTACTTTCCAAACACTGTATTACACTGCCTCAATGTTAGGGAACTTGTAGCCAATGCTACTTCTCTACTAGACATGCCCAGACATGACTGAATCCTAAAGTAAACAAGGTTCTTGTTCCAGCTGGATTCTTGGATTTAAAAGTGATAGGGAGTAGTCAAGGAAGCTTAAACTGTGGGGAGAGAAAGATCCGGGCATAGGACACAAGTTCTGTACTTGCTGATATGGAGCCTTCAGTCTTAGTTTTTCTATTCTATAAATTGGGCAAATAACTACTTTCTAGGAATATGGTAAAGACTAATAAGATAAAATGCTTATAAATGCACCTGACACGATTAGCTGTTTCCCTTCCTCCCCTTCTGCAAGCTTCAGAAATCTTTTCTTCCAGATCCTTTTTAAAATTTATCAATAACCCTTCCCTGATTTTAGCAGGGAGAATGGGAACTCTGCTTACACTCTAAACTTAGGACTTTGTGAAAAAATCTATCAATAGAGATGTCACACTGTTCTAGGATGTTTATGTACACATCTGCCTTGTCCTATGAACCTTGGGGACCTGGAGAAGAAGGATTATTTCTTAATTAGTTCATACCCACACTGCTAGAAAATGAGAATTCCTGGGGGGAAAAAAATCTACAGTAATACATCTTCATTTATGGAATGGATCCCTGAATTCTGATTTTTATTTTCTAAGTCACATTCCTTAAACACTTCACTTCAAACTTTTCAGCTACAAGTCCCTAACAACAGGAGATTAAGTCCAGAAGGTAAAGAGGCTTAATTCTAAGCAATATACTTGTCATATATTCAAAGTCTAAAATTCTGATTATCAGTTTCTTTTCAGTTGTGCTGCAGTCTACTTCATAATCCAGTGTATCTGATAATATAGCAGATAAGATCATCTTGAATGGGATGCAGATCAATATATTTCTTCTTATGTTAGCAAGCATAGCAAGCACGCATTTCTCGTCAGGTGTGCTTTAGGAGAAAATAAGAGCAGACAACCAGACTGCTGACTTTTTGGATCTTTTTTACAAATTAAAATTATAAAGAGAGTTTTTAAATGGCTACATGTTTGGAAAACATTGCTATGATTATCTCTTTTCTTTTATTGTGATAAATATATGGGGGAAAGCATTGCATTTCAACAGTCTTCACATATATAGTTAAATGACATTAAACATGTCCACTATATTGCTCAACCATCACCAAATTTTCCATCACCCTTAACAGAAGCCCAGTGTCCCCTAGCATTATGTCTTCTTCCCGCCACCCCATCATCTACTCTTGGTAACAACTAGCGAACTTTGATCTCTGTACATTTGCCTTTCCTATTTCATGTAAGTGGGATCACACGATATATGTCCATTTGTGACTTATTTCACTCGGCATGATGTTTTGAAGGTGTATTCATGTTGCTGCACATGTCAGGACTTCATTTCTCTTTATGACTGAGTGATATTTCTTTGTATGTATGGACCACATTCCTGTTTCTTTTGACAGGAGAGATCACATGGTAATAGAAACACAAACACATGAGTTTAAATCATGGCTTCCCCACTACTAGCTGTATAACAGCAAACTTCTTAACGGCTCTGTGCTTGTGTCCCCATCTCCCAGATAGAGATTACAAATAATTCCTACCTACTTTGCTGTGAGAATTAAGTAAGTTAATACATGTTAAGCATTTAGAAGAGTGCCTGGCATGCTTTAAGAACTGTGTGTTGGCTGATGCCATTTTATTTTTACTTAAAAGGACAATCAACATTACTTACAATGTAGCCCTACTCAGCTGTGCCACAGGGATCTTGTCGTTGTGTGTTATTTCTCTCACCCTTGCACACTGCTACATACACGTAGAGGTGCTCCAAGACTTATTTGAGAGGCACTTGTAAGGCATTCTTGAAAATATGTATGATATTCAACAGTTTCTCTGTGCTACAGCATAAATGCAATACTTTGTTTTCTCATAAGCTTTATAGTCTTCCAAGGGCTTGTTCATTCCATGTGATGGCTGACTCTGTGTAAGAAGTCTGGTATATTTATGAGGCATGTTGCTCTTTGGGAAGTACACTGCTTGGGAAAAGCAGGTCATGCTTGTTATGTACCCTCCCAAAGTGGGCTTTGATGTAGAGCCTTTAAATGCGTAATAGCACAAGGTCAGTAAGACACATGAGTTAAAAACCTAAATTTTATACGCTGCTTTGTAGTTTAACAAAGTGCTTTGAGCATATTCTCTCATTTAATACTCAAAAAACAAATAAAAGTATATGCATGTCACAGATGAGAAAATTTGTCTCAGGAAAACTAAATAGCTAGCCAACAGACAGTCAAAAATGGACACTATCTGATTCCCATTTGGAATGTATCTTTATTTCTGACTTTTAGAGATAAATGCTGAAATATTTACAAAGAAAATAAATGATGATTGGCATTTGCTTGATAATAATCCCATTAGGGAAGGGAGAATAGATGAAAAGAAGTTGTCCAGGAGTTGACGGTCAATAAAGATAGGTGACATAAGGAGTCATCTTACTAGTCTGTCTGCTTTGCTATATTTTCATAATTGGAAAAAAAACTTGCTTAAGTAGAAAAGAAAATAACGAAGATGCTGGCTCTGGAAGCAAAATGCAAGCACTCAAATCCTGGCTGTCTTTTTTACTAGTTGTGTGTCAGTGGGCAGGTCTGTACCTGGTTTCTTCACCTGTAAAATGGGAATAATAGTCACACTTCCCTCAAAGGGGAGTTGTGAGGATTAAATCATCTAATTTCTATTGCCAGTAGCTATTCCCTGAACTATTTTTCTTTCTTTTTTTTTAACCCCTGAACTATTTTTCTGATTCACAGTTGTTTGTTTGTTTTTTCCTAACAAGCTAATATCTGTTTAAAATAGAACACTAATAAAATCATTCATTCAATAAATAAGCATCTAAATGATATGCAAGGCACATTCTGAGCACTAGGGATACAGAGATGTGCAAGGAAAGGTACACCAAATGAGCAAGGGAGAAATACTTAATGTCAGAGATAAACACAGCTAAATGTTGTAATACCTTATCCATCCCTGGAACTGCTTTTTGCTCTGAGAGAGATGGAAAACCCCCCAGAGGGTTTTGAGCAGAGAAGCAACATGATCTGACTTGTATCTTTATAGGATATGCTGGCTGCTGCGCTGAATAAACTGCATAAAGGAAAGACATTAATAGAGAGACCACTTATCAAAATTTTAAAAAAAGAAAGGAAACACAATCAGTTACAGTTTTTATTATCAAAATTCTAAAAATATTTTCAAGTAAGATTGCACATGATTAATATATTAGTCCTTTTTAAGTCAATGCTACTGTAAGATGTTTGGCTTATCCTTGTCATTATTCATGATTTTATGAATGTACATGTGAGAAAGTGTCCAGCAGGGATGTCCCTAAGCTGAGCAGAGAAGCTAGGAAGTTGACATGTTCCACTCTGCAGTCTCTGTCTCTCAGAAGGGCAAATTGCCTCTCTAAGAAATAAGGACTGCTGTTATTCTGCACTGACTGCACCTTTTGGGCTTTGATTATAAGAAGAGGGATAATCAGGCAGGAAAAATTCTACACAATCCTTACTAAAAGCCAACTCATACATTGGGAGGTGATACTGCAAGCACCACTGTTAGAAACAAAAGTAACGATCACAGACCCAGAAAAGAGTCTGTAGAGCAGAACTGGCAATATCTAAAAGATGCCAGACAGTTGCCAACAGTTTTAAGGAAATCATCCACTGAAAAGATGGCTTAATTAAATTCTAGTGGCACAGTGTTTAAGAGCTACAGCTGCTAACGAAAAGGTTGACAGTTTGAATCCTCCTGCCACTCCCTGGAATCTCTATGAACCAATTCTCGTGTGTCCCATGGAGGTGCTATGAGTCAGAATCAACTCGACGGCGGTGGATTTAAAAGATCTATAAAAGCACACTTTTAATTCAAGCTGGAAGAAATAAATGTGTGAAATTCTAGATTTTTATGACTTCTCAAAGTTTACTAAGACATTTTTATTCCTGTCTTTTTCCTTAGATTGATAAGTAGTAAACCCTAATAGTAAACCCTAAAAATGACAACAGGCATATCTGTTTCTTGAGGCCCATAGCGACCTGATATGACAGAGTACTATTCCATAGAGTCTCCAAGTAGCTCCTGGTGGCCTCAAACTGCCAAACTTTTGGTTAGCAACCATAGCTCTTAATCATTAAGCCATCAGTTTTTCTGTGAGTTGGAATTGACTCGATGGCAGCGGATTGGGCTTTAGTTTGGTTTCTCGAGGCAAGGGGGTGGAAATGTCACTGAAAAGGCTGTGACCCAATTTGAGGTCATGTTTAGTAGGGGTACAACAAGAAGAATACCAAAGTACATTCTTGAGGCTGATATGGCTGGTAGCTCTCCAAGACAGAAACAAATGCAGGAAGAGAGATTTCTACAAGTGTTTACCTGATATTGGAGTTCCTGGAGGATGAGTTTAGTGCTCAGTTCCTAACCAAAAAGTTGGTGATCCAAGTCTACCTATAAGCACCTTTATAGATCTCTTTATAGATCTCTTGGTGATCCACTGAAAAATATGCCATTAAAAACTCCGTAGGGCACAGTTCTACTTTGAAACAATGAGAATGCCATGAGTTAGAATCAACTCAGCAACCAGATGGATAGATCCCTGCTGTTACTGACTGTGAATCCCAGCACGTGAATGCATTTCAGGTTCTTTCTTCTGATTCAGTACAAATACATAATAAATGAGAGGATCTTTACTCAGGAACTTTTTGAATGCAACACAATATCATGGCTGAAATTCTGAAGGTAACCAAAGATAACAGAAAGAGCATTTACATTCATTTTATTAACAATCTATGTTCTACATGGTACTAATTTTATGAAATGCTCTTTGGGGAAAACAGTTTTATGTAAATAAATTCAGGAAACATTGCAGATTTTGTGTCTTCTATAAGTTTGCAATATCCATTAGCATATTTATTGTTCTGAAAAGGACCTCAGTTAAAAAAAGAAGTCTTTAAACTTTGTTTAAAAGAAAAAACTACATTTGATCAAGGAACACCATAGGATGCCTATTAATGTCTTCCTGTGCCAAAAAAAAAACCCATAGGATGGTGATTTAGTATTCATCACAGTAAAATGTATGTATATGTGTATATGTATATATACATTGTAACACAATAAAATGTTCACAGAATAAAAAAATAAAATGTAGCCTTACTAGATGTGATGTTAGTCCTTTTTTGTTGTTGTTTTTGTTTTTTCAACAAAAAAGCAATTGACTAAACCGATTTCATCTTTGGGGTTGTAATTCATAGTTTGAAAAATATCATTTTTATAATGATGCTCAAGAGTTGACATAAGCCCAAATTGATGCAATGATTACAAAGGATATACAAGGAGTTCTGGCCCTGGCCCTGTAAGTCAGCTGAGCACCTAAAAGACCACGGACATACTGGCCCATTAAAGCAAGCCTAGGATGTTAGTTGATGTTCCAACCTCTGATTCTCATTCTCCCCAAAACATCTTTGGGAGAGCAAAAGAGAGAAAATATATATGCGAAGCTGGATGCCTGCAGCCCACACTGTGGGTAAATTGTCTTTAAAGTCCTACTTTAATCTTAAAAAATTCATGTGAAATTTTCCTTTGACTCATAAGCAGAGCAATATAAACTACTATTAAGTACAACCGATGCCTCAGGAAGGCACACCAGGAAGATTTATTTCTGTGGATTTTCCTGCTTTGTCCACCCAGAGGTTTTGTCACATTGCTCTAGTCTATCAATCACTATCTGTCATCCTTTCACCTTAATCCCAACCCATTTTAATTCTGTATTATTTTTTGCTTTTCCCTGTCTCCAATCCTCAAGGCCTAACGTCACTCTAATCTTTCTCCTTGTATTTTGGATCTCTGTATTCCTTTAGTTTTTGACAATGCACACTCATACAAATTCTTATGTTCAACGAAATACCTTATTCTACTCTCCTATCCAAACAAAACTCATCCCTCACCACAAGCTTGACTCCATCAAGCTTGGCTCCATCCTGGCTGAGAGTTTATTCAAAAGGAGAAGCAAAGTAGAGGAAGGTGGTGTGTAGAAAAACTGTCTAGATTCCAAGGTTTCTCAGGAGAAAACGGACTGGATTTTAGTGATGGGTGTTGTGAACTCTGAACTTCAAAGTTAGGTGCTTAGTCTAGCTTCCAACAAGGCAATTCTGATTCATGGTGACCCCACATGTGTCAGAGAAGAACTAGAGCTTCACAGTGTTTTCAATGGCTGTCATCTTATGAAAGTAGATTGCTAGACTTGTCTTCTACGGTGCCACTGGGGCAATTCAAATCCCTAAGCTTTTGGTTGGTAGCAGAGCTCAAACCATTTGTACCACTCAGTTGCCTTAGAAAAGGTGATGAACAAGTGCCATCATACTGCATCAATAAAATTTCCTTCCTCTGTTGGTTCCCCCAGAAAGGTTCAAGGATCAATCTATGGAACACCTGGGTTTTCTAATACTAGTGCAAGACTACTTAGTTATCTAGAACCCATTGTTTCTGGAGAAGCCTCTCACTTCACCAACCAGTGGCAGAGAGGCAATTCCCTCCTTGAAAAGTATGATCAATTCTAGAGTACTGTCAAAGATTCTATTACATCCCCCCAAAACTGTGTAGCAATTTGACTGGGCCATGATTCACAGTATTGTGTATTTGTCCTCTATTGCATGATTGTAATTTTTGCATATGTTGTAAATCCTAATCTCGGCGAAACTGGATTATGTTAAAGAGGATTACAGTGGGATAGTAACAACTTTCTATTAAGGTCGCCCCCCTGATCCAATGTAAAGAGAGTTTTCCTGGGGTGTGGCTTGTACCACTTTTATCTTACAGAGATAAAAGGAAAGGAAGCAAGCAGAGAATTGAGCACCTCATACCATCAAGGAAGCAGTGCTGGGAGCAGAGTGCCCCCTTTGGACTTGAGATGCTCTCAGACCAAGGTAAGACTGATGACAATGACTTTCCTCCAGTACCAACAGACAGAATGCCTTCTCCTGGAGCTGGCACCCTGAATTGGGACTCTTAGCATACTAGACTGTGAGAGAACAAACTTCTCTTTGTTCAAGTCATCAAGTCATGCTCTCTAAAAGTTTTGGCATTTCTGCCAATCAGGACATGACAAAGAATGGAATCTCTAGTTGAGCCAAAAAGAAGTCCAATTAACTGTATTCCAGGAAAGGAACTGGTTTGACACACATTTCTGGACTCAGCTGAAGGAAGACCACAGTCGCCTCTTACCAACCTATTCCCAACTTCAGCACATGCTTGAGTTCAGTCTTTGGTCAACCTCTCTGCTGCACCAGCCCTGCTCTCCATCACACGTTCCATATCCATGCAGTAGTCTAAGGAAAGTACATGTCAATTGATTTGGTATTAACTTTTAGTTCTCTGTCACTATAAAACAGATGAAATAACTCTTGGGTGAAAGAGGAGTCCTTGCTGTGTTACAGACCTGGGTCTGTGTCATCCACATTCCCTTTCTTTCTATCTGTACACACAGCATTAGATGTGTTCCACCCAAGTCCTCCTTGGGATGTCACTTCTTTGTTTGAGGCTCTTCATTGTATCTCTAGGCAGTTGTCCTTGTTTATACACTTGTTCTAAGCTTTCTAGAAATAATGAGGTATGTCATAATTATGTTGAAAAGCCAGAAGCTCTGATTCTAATCCTTAGTAAAATTCAGACACATTCTGTAAAGCCAAGACCCCAAATGGGCAGCCTTCAGGCCAGATTGTTCAGGCTGTGCATGCTTTGTTTGACCCATACATTTTGTTTGTAAATTGAATTGACTGGAGATCAAAAGGTTTTTACCCAAATGTCTAGTTTCTTATGGAAAATCAGAAGCTTTGTCAAAACCCAGCCTTTCTTCTGACGTTTACAAGCAACATGAACACATGAGCCAAGTAGCAGTGTTCATCTGGGATGCTACCCACACTTTTCAGTTTAACCCAGTAACCACCACCACTCCCTGATTTCTCTCTAACATACAAACTCAGTATGAATTGCCATTTATCATCATATTCGCACTGCTGGGTTTTTAGAATACAGGAGTATTTCTTTGCACTAATATCTGTATCAAAAGTGAGGAAATGAAAATAGATTTCCCCCTGAATTTTGTGAAAAATTGGACAAAAGTGTATTTTTTGTGAATGTAACAATTATTCCTACAAGTATAGGATTCAAACAAGGTTTGTCTCTCTTCAAGACATTCAGCTTAAAACAGCATTATAAAACCAACCACTGTAAGAACTATTACCTATCTGAGGGGGAAAAAAAAGTATGCTGAAATAAAGAATGAAAAAACTCAGGCTTCAAAATGATTTTTTTTTTTTTAGGACTGGTAATACTGCTATGAAATAAATTTACAAAGAAGACTATCTTCACTCGTGTATCTCAGCACCCTGCCTCCCATCCCTCACCCACAAACCTTCAGTCCTCATCCCCATCCTGCTCCTATTTGATTTTGAATTTTCACTTTCTACTTTAAATGAATATATTTACCAAAAGCACAAATGATACCCAAGTGTTCCCCCCCATCACCACCGATATGTCTGTCATCCAACTCTGGAGACCTCATAAGATTTCTCTGGTTAAAAGTGATTAAAAATTAAAGCCTAGGGGAGGTGGTATGTACACAGTTTGAGGTGGTGACCAATTCCAATGACTTGATAGTGAGATGTTTATCTAATTGGATATTTCAGGCAGGTTGAGGGTGAATTTTACCTCCTGTCATAGACCAGTATAGCACTATATGTAAAGAAAGCCCAGAAATATGCTTCACATTTAATATGGAATATTCCAAGCAGAGGCAGGAACTGATTGATATGCCAGAAATGCATTTGTAACATTTGGGCTGGTGAGAGTTACATAAATTCCCCAAGTATTGATAGTTTAAGGGGGGAAACAAAAAGTGAGAGGCAGAAAGAGAATTAGGCTGAAGTCATAAAATGTTTTGACCAGGTCAGGATGTAGTCACACAGAGATTTTGACGCCAGCCAGTTAGACTCAGAACAGCCTGCCCTGGAACTAGCAAAGAGCAAAGGCTGCAGAGCTCCCGGCAAGCCCTAGAGTACTGTCATCAAAGGGAGGCCTTCCAAGGAAGAGAGAAGGGGGAGGCAGTCTGGTAGCCAAGTTTGGACAGGTAGCAAGTGACTCCTCAGGCTGTCATTATTCAGACCAAGAGAGAGGAGATAAAGGGCATTATTACCTTTTTTTTTTTTTTTGGTTTGTCAAGTCAATTCCAACTCATAGTGACCCTATAAGACAGAGTGAAACTGCTCCATAGAGTTTCCAAGGAGGGCCTGGTGGATTTGTACTGCCGTTTGGTTAGCACCCATAGCACTTAACCTCTACACCATCAGGTTTCCTTAGTGTTACACTGCCTCATAATTATATGACTTGTTTGTTGTAAGCTTTCAGACTGAGTTCTCCTGTCTTTGCAAACTCAGCAACATCATCATACAAAGCCTGATGTCACAGAAGTTATTGGAGCCATCTGAAAGAAGCAGGGCTGCTCTGGTTAACTATCATGGCATAACAAATTATCCTGAAATTTTGCAGATTGAAACAACCCTTTTATCCTGCTTACAATATGTAGTACAGTCATTTAGGAAGGTTTCAGTGGAACTGTTGTCTGGAAGCCTCATAAAGCAGCAGCCAGATGTTAGCCAGGACTATAGGGATCGGGGTGCACCTGGCGTGGATGTCCACTTTAGCTTGCAGTTGATACCAGCTTTCAGTCGGATGTTCAGTCAGGGCTGTTACCTGAAGCTGTTACCTGCACAGTCTCTCTGTGTGGCTTGGATTCCTCACTTCACAGTTGCTGGGTCCTAAGAGGCAATAACTGAAGAGCGAGAGCCTGATCCCAAGAGTAGGGTCCCTTATACTGAAGTAATTCCTGAGGTTCACCCTTCAACCGAAGATTAGACAGGCCCATAAAACAAAACAAGACTAAATGGGCACACCAACCCAGTGACAAGGACAAGAAGACAGGAGAGGAGAATGCTGGTAACAGGGAACCCAAGGTTGAGAAGAGGAGAGTGTTGAAATGTCATGGAATAGGCAACAAATGTCACAAAACAATACGTGTATTGTTTAATGAGACACTACCTTGCTCTGTAAACTATCTAAAACATAGTAACTAGAAAAAAAGTGTGAGTCTGAAGAGCAATGAGAACAAGCTTTCTAAGGGACTAAGGAAGAAACTCTAAAGCTTCTGCTATCCTAGACTTGAAAGTCATTCATTGTCACTGACACTGCACTTTCCTCGTCAAGAAAGGCACAGTCTAGATTCAGTGGAAGGTAACTGGTCTCCATCTTTCCATGAAAAAATCCGTTGCTGTCTGGTCAATTCTGGCTCACAGTGACCCTATAGAATACAGCAGAAGTGCATTGCAGAGTTTCCAAGGAGGATCTGAGGGATTTGAACTGGCAACCTTTTGGTTAGCAGCAGTAGCACTTAATCACTACGCCACCAGGGTTTCAATGAAATGAGGGTCAAAGAATTTGCCACCATCTTTCCAGTTTTGGGTACCGTCAAGTTGATTTCATCTCATGGTGACCCCAGGTACGTCAGCGTAGAACTGTGCTCCACAGGGTTTTTTCAATAGCTGATTTTTCACAAGTAGATTACCAAGCAGTTTTTCCAAAGCTCTTCCTTTGGTCTCAAACTGCCAACTGTTTCCACCACTTACGGACCATAAACACATTTCCATCATACTTCTGCAAATCATGTATCAATTATTTTTCGGCCTTTCCTGTGTTACTCAGTCCCATCTAAATTTGGAAACAAACATTCTTTGTTCTTGAAGCTATGACTTTTAATTGAAATCCTTCCTGGTTATCAAGCCTAGAGGTATAGGAAATTAGTTTTCTATTTTTTGTTTGTTTGTTTCTAACATTTGATCTACCATTTTGCAACATAAAAAATTGGAAAGTGTTTTTCATCCAGTTTGTGATAAGGTTGCTATTTTTGAGTTAAAATTTTATAGAATTTTAGTGATTCTTTTTTGAAGAAATAGTACAAGTTTCCTAAGTTTGGAAATCAGAAAAGCCTTCAGTAGATTTCTCCTGTTACACGCTGTTCTAATACACTCAGTTTTATGTACACTGTAGCTAGTTAATCTGAAATTATCTTTATTTTAAAAAAGAAAACCTCACAATATCACTTTTAATCAAATTCTTCTTTTTTCTCATGAAAAAGTACTTCTAATCACTTAAACTTTGTAAAAAATAAACAGATGTTCTTGCTTTTTCCAAAATGACTAAATTACCATATCCTCTTTCTTTGTGGCTAATAAGGCATTTAAGAATCTGCACTTAAAATCAGATGCCTTATTGAAAGGAATCAGGGTTTAACATGAAAATGGAGATTTTCTTTGAAATGTGCCTTGAAGGCACCTATCCTAGTTTGTGAAACTGAAAAAAATGGTTTTCAGCATGTAAGATCTGGTTCTATTTTTCTATCACTTTTATTTGGGGATTAGGGAGTTTTAGAATCAATCAGTGACTGTTTCATCTTTTTTTCATCAATATATGCATTCTTCCTCTATAGTGCTGTCATATTTCTCCTGCTTCTCATGCTGCTCATATTCTTTTTTTTCTTTTCTCTAGTGTTACATAGTGTTGACCTGGGTTTATATTAAAGGAACACAAAAATAAGAGAGGAAAACTGTGGAATCCCATTCATGGCTATTCACTGAACCTATCTAAATTTGAAGAGATCTGGACATTTAAATTAAATTTAAAATATTATTTTGTGGGAAAAAAAGGGGGAGAAGACTTTAAAGAATGGTAAGTTGTTAGGCTAAAAGGCTAAAAGAGATTTAAAATATGTAGTGGCTAACAGGCAAATCTATGAGGACAGAAAGCTAAAGAGTGGTTTTCAGGGACTAGAGGAAGGGAAACAGGGAATGACTGCTAATGAGAGTAAGGTTTCTCTTTGGAGTGATCAAAACGTTCTAAATGTAGTTTGTAGGGATGATTGCATATCCTGTGAATATACTAAAAACCACTGAATCATACACTTTCAATGA
The DNA here is from genome assembly GCA_028571685.1 of Heterohyrax brucei. Taxonomy (NCBI): domain Eukaryota; kingdom Metazoa; phylum Chordata; class Mammalia; order Hyracoidea; family Procaviidae; genus Heterohyrax; species Heterohyrax brucei. The sequence goes on from CM053144.1 coordinate 82,499,671, forward strand.
ACAAATCTATGAAATACAAAAAGTATGTACCAGTAATTTAACTACATGCATACATACAATATGTCAGTGTGGATTGTGTTTGTGTGTGTGTGTTTGAGTGTGGCTGATAGTTAAGCTACTGCTACTTCTCATCTATTGTTTTCCCTAATACTCCAATGGGTTCTAAGATTGCCTATTTAAAGAAATTCAAAATTTTCCTCATCAACCCTAAATAGGTTGAATTACACCTTCTTGGTGGGGTTGTGAGCAGTAAAAAGAGAATTATTCTAAGGAACAAAGAGCCCAAAAATAGTCCTGAAAGTACTGCCTAATCACCTCCATGTATGTCTATCCTAGTCACACAGATGATCACTGGTTCTTTCTAAATATTCAAAAGTTGAAACTTATTCCCCCAAAGACAACCACAAAAATCTAACACAATTTCTGTTGAACAATTTATTAACAGTGTTTACTAATTTATGTCAATACCCACGGAAGCAGCAGTTAAGAAATCAAAAGACACATTGCACTGAGAAAATCTGCTGCATAGGACCTCTTTAAAGTATTGAAAAGTAAAGATGTCATCTTCAGCCATGACAGGGCTCACAATATTCAGTCCCAGTAGCAACATGAGAAAAAAAGGGATACACGCCAAGAACTCCACTAAAAGTCTGCAATTGATAGTCTGAAGGCCTGGGAGTTCCCCTAGGAGCTCAGCCCCTAGACCCGATGTTGCCCCTGATCATAGATCATTACTGAGGTCAACTCTTCACATAGGACTACATTGGACTTGGGGACACAGAGTGACTATCATACGTGCAGTTTATGGTTCTATGCATCTATAGGATGTTGTCCTACTGGCCTCTTTCTAGAGAGGAGTGGAGACAATGGAAAGGAGGGGACAGGAGATTATTAAGAGGATATGACATACACAGAAGGGAAAGGAGGAATGTGCTGTCACCAGGCAAGGAGAGTAGAAGGAGCTGCAGATAGGCAGACATGCAAATTTAAATTATATTGTAAAATTCCACTCAATCACAATAAAAAAAAGATGTCATCTTGAAGACTAAAGGGCACCTGACCCAAGCCGTGGTATTTTCAATTGCATCATATGCATGTGAAAGCTGGACAAACAATAAGGAAGACAGAAGAACTGACACCTCTGAATTGTGTCGGAAAACAATATTGACTGTACCATGGACTGCCAAAAGAACAAACAGATCTGTTCTCGAAGAAGTACAGCCAGAGTGCTCCTTGAAAGCAAAGATAGCAAGACTACATCTTATATACTTTGGACATGTTGTCAGGAGGGATCAATCCTTGGAGGACACTATGCTTGGAAGTATGGAGGGTCAGCAAAAAGAGGCAGACTCTCGACGAGACAGACTGACATAGGCATTGCAACGATGGACTTCAGCATAAAAAACAATTGTGAGCATGGCACAGGACTGACAGTGTTTTGTTCTGTTGCACATAGGGGCACTGTGAATCAGAACTGACTTGACAGCATCTAACACCAACATTAATTTATGAGCTGTGACTTGATCATCTAGTGCTGCTATAACAGATATGCCACACATGGATGGCTTTAATAAAGAGAAATTTATTTCCTTGCAGTAAAGCAAGCTAAATGTCCAAATTCAGGGCATCAGCTCCAGGTGAAGTCTTTCTCTTCTCTCTGTCAGCTCTGGAGGAAGGTCCTTCTCATCAATCTTCCCATGGTCAAGGAGCTTCTCAGGTGCAGGGACTCAGGGTTCAAAAGATGCTCTGTGTTCCTGGTGTTACTTTCCTGGTGGTATGAGAATTCTAACTCTCTGCTCTCTTCCCTTTTGTCTCTTCAGAGATAAAAGTGATATACAACACACTGCAGGGAAACTCCTTATACATTTGATCAGGGACTTGACCCAGGTAAGGGCATTACAATCCATCCTAATCCTCTATAGCATAAAATTATAATTACGTAATGAAAGACAACCACAAAATAAATACTCAGAATTATGGCCCAGCCAAGTTGATACACACATTTTATGGGAGACAGAATTCAATCCATAACAAGCTGAAAACTCCAAAGATAGAGTGAACTTCAGGGTTACTGTGATGTAGGAGCTCAGTGATTTTATCAAAACCCTGGATTTTTGTTTTCTTTTGTTTTCCCCTTTCCCAACTTTACCTTGCATAGCATGAGTCCATTGTAAGATTTACATCCTTCATGATAAAAAAATAACAATACTTTCACAATTGCCAGAAAGCAACTTTCCCAGAAACCCACAGCAAACCTCCACTTGTCCCCCATTGGCCAGAAGTCCATTTCTGACCAATCCCTGTGACAAGAGAAGTGCTATCTAGGGTTGGAATGGGCAACAAGAACTTAACCAAATCACCACATCAAGGGAGATGGAACTACCAGAATGGAATTAGTCTGTCACAAACCACCTGTCATGATCAACAGCTTTTAAAGCACATGACCAAGGGCTAACAGCCAAATGAAAAACTAATTAATCAGGAGAACTACCACCCCTTCATCAGTTTTCTGTACTGTGGTGGTTTGTGTGTTGCCAATGACGCTGAAAGCCATGTCCCTGATATTTCAAATACACAGTGAAGAGATTTCCCTGGGGCTTATCAGACTTAGACAGACCTGAAAGAAAGCCTGATGATCTACTTCTGAAAATTAGTCAATGACAACATTGCATTATGGATTGCAACAGAAAACTGTCTGACTCACTTGCTTTGACTTTTCGTCAAGAGAGGAATTAATCACTTTAGGAGGATGTCATGCTCAGTGTAGCAGAGGGCTAAAGAGGACAAGGGGGACAGTGGGTGAGGTAGACAGACCCAATAACCACAGCAGAGGACTCAGACAAGCTGGCAATTGTGAGGATGATGCATAGTGGGTTACGTGCTACGTCTACTAACCAAAAGGTCGGCAGTTCAAGTCCACCAGATGTTCCGTGGAAACTCTATGAGGCAGTTCTACTCTGACCTATAGGGTCACTATGAGTTGTACCTGACTCAATAGCAGTGGTCTTTTAAGGTCCTTATGAGTTGACAACAAACTGATGTCAGGTAACATCAACAGGTAGGAAAAGAGGTAATAGATCCTGCAAAGGCAACCACCAAATCAATATTCACTATTGTTTGTCTGGAAATCCTGGTGGCATGGTGGTTAAGTTCTACATCTGCTAACCAAAAAGGTGAGCAGTTCAAACCCTCCAGGTGCTCCTTGGAAATTCTATGGAGAAATTCTACTCTGCTCTATAGGGTCGCTGTGAGTCCGAATCGACTTGACACCACTGGGTTGTTTTTTGTATCCTTTGCCTGACCGGTACTGCCTCAACTGAAATATATCTAGTGAGGCAGATTAAGGGAGGCAGGAGGTGCAGTAACAATCTTCTCCCTGCCACCCCCATAATAAAATGTTAGAACTAAGTGAAACCCTAACATGTACCTAGTCTCAACTCTTCATTTTAAATGAAGGAACTGAGACTTAACTGAATTAGCCAAGTTTACAAAATCTGGATCACAATTTCCCAATCATAGATTCAGTCATTAATGATACTTTATTGTACACCTACTAGTGCCAGGTACCTCTCCACATACTAGAGCTACAGGAGGGAACAAAGGCAGGCAAGAATGCCCCTCCCTGAGCTCACGTTACAGTGAAGGCGCTTTCCCTAACACCATTACTCTCACTGTCTCTTTAAAACAATCCTTGGCACCACAGAAGTGAAGGTTTTCTGATGATCTATGAAATCCTTGCCTTTTACCGAGCATATTTCATCGAGTGACTGTCATTTAGGTTTTGTAAAATACTGTAAACACAGTCTTTGAATGTCTTACTCTTTAGCATCACAATAATCATTTCCTTAACATTAAAGTATCCAGTTTATATATGGTGTTTTACTAGATACTTGGATACAAAACTTAAAGTTATCCAAAGGTAAACAATCCCCTTGCTTAACACTATTATTGCAAACCAGAAAACCTGCACAGAGAATAATAATAACACAGTTTGAAAATAAGAACTTACAATGTGAGGTTTAGAAACGTTGAGTTGTGCCTAATTTTCACATACACACCTACTTTTCTGTGTACTAGGAAACACAAAGAAGATTAAATTTGTAATAATTTTGTAATAATTTTCCTCTGTAAGGAAAATAGGGTTTTATGACTATCTTCTCCTTAAGCTGTGACAAGACACTGTGCTTTGTTATTGGGGAAATGAGGTTGAAGAGGTGTTCCTTGTTTTCTGTGATTAACTTCCATAATGTCTTTATAATGGCATTTAGGAGCTCTGGTGGCACAATGATTAAGAGCTACAGCTCCTAACCCAAAGGTCAGCAGTGTGGATTCACCAGCTGCTCTTCAGATTCACTCTGGGGCAGTTCTCTCAGTCCTACAGGGTGATTACGAACCAGAATTAACAGCAACGGGGTTAGTGGATCTATTACTATTCTAGGTTGAAAAAATCTATTGCCTTGGCAGCTAGGAACTTTTTATTGAAGAATGTGATGTGTGAGAAGACTGCAGATAATGAAGAAGAGGCTTGGAGAGAGTTGGAGGAGAGAAGTAAGATGTCAGTTTGAAAACTGGCGAAACTGGTCCTTCATGTTTCTGACAATGGGAAGCAGCCTGACACTTTATCAGCGGGAGAAACTATAAACCCGCAGAGTGCCAGAAGTCTCCAAGTTCCTACCTAATACTTTGTTTGGCAAGCTCTGTATCACCTCCTAGATGGTGCCCGGGTGATGCCCACTCCAAGCTAGGAGGGCTTGTTCTGTGCCCTCCTTGGGTTGCCATGTTTTTATCATAGGGGCTGCAATCTGATAGCCTTTGCCCTTGCTGTTCCTTCCGTGAGGAAGAGCTCTTCTCTCAGATAGCCACAGGTCTCCCTCCTGGTCACAGGTTAGGTTTTCCAGGAAACTGACTCTGAAACAGTTTTGTGACTATGATGTTGGGGGCACGGAGGGATAGGAAGGAATTTAGCTCACCAGCTTCAGAGGAAAGCACAGAAGTTGAAATAACCTGTCAGGTGGGTCTTGTTTGGGCTTTTTTTTTAAAAAAAAAAAAAAAAAAACACAAGTTGCCATCAGATCAATTCCAGCTCATGATGACCTTGTTTGTGCTGGAGCGAAGCTGCACTCAGTATATTTTCAATGACTGGCTTTTCAGAAGCAGATGGCCAGAAGGAGACTGGTTGTATAATGATTAGGCACCCACCTGCTAACCTAAAGGTCAGCCGATCGACACCTCCAGCCACTCCTCTGCAGACAGCTGTGACAATCTGTTTCCAAAAAATTACACCCTTGGAAATGCTGTGGGGGCAGTTTCTACTCTGCCCTATCGGGTATCTAGAGATCAGAATCCTATCCCAGTCCTATGGGATATCCAGAGGTCAGAATTGGCTCGATACCATGCAGTATTTTTTTTTTTTTTATTCTGAGATCATCAGGCCCTTTCTTCTGAGTCACCTCTGAGTAGACTCAAACCTCCAACTTTTTACTTAGCAGTCAAGCATTCCAACCATTTGCACACCCCAGGGCCTCCTGGGTGTTTATGCCCATACCTTAATGAGTCAGTGGATGTGGGCAGCCCCCAGGAAGGGCATGATTTGGAGGAAGAGACTCTTTGTAGCTGAGGCAGAAGTCCCTGAAAGTTCTGCTAGCTGAAGGCTATCAGCCAATAGCTCGCCAGCAGCTGGGGCAGCACGCCCTTCCTTGAAGTGGGATCTGGGTGACACATCTCTGTGTCTACGTATCTCTCACTTTATTTAGTCTCTGCACAAAGGTGACCTTCTCAGAAAGGCCTTTCTGCTCACCAGCAATAAAATACTATCCCCATTCCCAGCCCCCAACCACAATCCCAGCCTTCCTGTTCTGCTTGCTCTGCTTTATTTCCACTTAACATACGCATTTATTTGTGTATTCTTCACCCCCTACATACAGGTACACATACTAAATCTAAGATTCGTGAAAGCCTGACCTTTCTTCAATTCAAACTGCAGTACCCTCAGAACTTGGAACAATTCCCGACATGTAGTTGGAATCCAACAAATATTTACTGAAAAAATAAATTAATTACGCTGTTGTCTAGATCCTTGCACTAGACAGCAACACCTACAGATATAATTTAATAATTCTGTGTAAAACAAAAATCTTATAAGTCGTTATTGCCCAAAGTTGTCCCTAAGGATGCCCTCTGCTGCTAGCAGAAGGAACGTGGGTGCACAAACTTCCATAAGACGTGTTCAAAGAAATTAGCCTTGGAGTTAATAATCAAATGTTGTTGCTATACACTGTTGAGTGGATTCCAATTCATAGCAACCCTGTACAACAAAGTAGAACTGCCTCATAGGATTTCCTAAGCTGTAATCTTTACAGGAACAGACCACCAGGTCTGTTCTCCCATGGAGCCATTTGTGGTTTCAAACATCGACTTTTCGTTTAGCAGTCAAGCACTGAAACATTGTGTTACCAGGGGGCCTAACAACAACCTCAAAACAAAAGCTCAACAGAGAAGAGATTTTAAATCAGTATTTGCCACACAAGTACACCCTAATGTAAATGAGCAGCATTTTACCCCCAAAATCCTAGAAGGCTGCTAGGGTGTGAAACCTAACCAACAGGATACAAGCAAAGATGTATTAGCCAGGGAACTGTGTTACAAAGATGTGCTCTTGGCGTTTTGACAAGTGTACAGACTTGGTCTAGTTTCAAACTGGCATTTCAATCCTGCATTCCAGACCAAAGGACATATTGAAAGATGCTTTAATATTCAAGGCATTCTACTGAACAACATTTAGCGCTGAGGTGAATAACGTCCAGATGATTGTCTCCGTAATACCTGTTGTTATAGTTGCAAACAAGCAAACAAATGACACAAGACAATAAGGTCCTTAACAAGGAAGCCCTAAAGTAGTTTCAGTGTTCTAGAACTGAAGTTAGGGTCAAGTGCCTGACTTAATGTGCCAGAATGTGGGCACTTGTTTTCCTCTGGTTACCTCCCTGCCCCAACCCCGAGTGAAACCAGCAAGTCTGAAGAAAAGGCAGATGTTTACCCTGTGAGTTTCATTCAGTTTTTCATTTTGCTTAAAGATACTAGTGGTCTTTTTAAATGGTGTTTTTGAAAGTATGATGAGATCCATCAAAATATGGAGTTCTTTTCAATGAGCAAATGGAAACCCTAGTGCATCAAGGTTAAGTGCTACACTTGCTAACCAAAAAGGTCGGCAGTTCCAATCTGTCAGGCATTCCTTGGGAACTCCATGGGTCACTTCTACTCTGACCTGTAGGGTCACTATGAGCAAGCAGTCAAGCAGGTTTTAAGCAGCAGCCACCACTACAGATAGTTCTGGGTTATCTATAACCAAAAACCAAACCCACTAAGTAGAACTGCCCCATAGAGTTTCCAAGGAGCCAAGGAGCACCTGCCAACCTTTCTGGTTAGCAGACATGGCACTCTAGCCCACCAGAGTTTTTCAGATATTAGCAACCCTAGAGACCCTAGAGGTCAGAGCAGAACTGCCTCAGAGAGTTTGCAAAGAGCAGATTTGAGCCCTCACTTTTGGTTAACAGACATAGCACTTAAGCCACTATGCCACCAGAGTTTCCAGATGTTATATAGAACTGCCAAATGTCCAGAGATTCAGCCAGTAGGAGACATGAGCCCATAAGGATTTGTACAGTTAATGATTCATGGCACACCAGGTAGCTTCCCGCTTCCATTATTTCCTCTTGTCTTCCAGATAGGTGGCCCCAGGGCCAGGTGGGTTTGTGACAGCTAAGGAGCCTCAAGCATAGAAAAGCTCCAGTCTTTTAAAGAAGCTGCCCGTAAACCTGCCCATCCTCCCTTGCAAAGAGACATTACCTTTACTATCGTGATCAGGAAACAAATCTGCCCTTTGACACAGAGGGATATATCTTTTATCACCCTGGACTATCTCCAAGGAGGAGAAGGAGACTAGATTTACTAACCCTGAGTATAAGCAAATCTGCAGCCTGTCTCAAGTAGCTTTATAAATATCCTTGAACAGAGCTCTTTGTTCAGACTACATGCAGAAACACCAGAATTATCCCACAAATCTACCTTTTAATGGGTGTTGCTTTTTTAATGACTCAAAAAACACTAACCCGATTTTGTCTTCTTTTCAAGCTTGTCTTCTTTCGTAGACTTGAGGAGGCAGATCCTTCCATTTAGTACTTTCTGCCCAACTTGATGTCAGTGGGCTTATAAGGAAAGTGTGCTGGCATAATGGTTAAGTGCTATGTCTGCTAACCAAAAGGTCAGCAGTTAAAACCCTCCAGGCACTACTTGGAAACTCTATGGGGCAGTTCTGTTCTAACCTGTAGGGTCTCTGTGAGTTGGAATAGACTCCCTGGCAGCAGGCTTGGTTCGGGTTTTTTGTTTTTTTTTTTAATAAGGCTGTCGCAGCTGCTAACCAAAAGGTTGGAGACTGGAGTCCACTCAGGGATGCCTGTGAAGAAAGGCCTCATGATCTACATAGCCAGTGAAAACTCTGGGGGACATAGTTCTACTCTGTCATACCGGGGGTTACTATGAATGGCAACTGGCTCAACTAGTTACCAGTGATTTAGAAAATAATATTATTATTATTCCCTGTTCTTGAGCATAAGCAATGTGACCTAGCAGCAAGGACTCAAAAGGACTCATCAGCTGGGCCCTGAGGCATAAGGATAGTAGGTATCATCACTGTGGAAAGTATCTTTTTGGGAACTTTTATTTACGCTCTGAAACCCTGGTGTCATACTGATTAAGTACTAGGCTGCTAACCTAATGTTGGCAGTTGGAGTCAGCTAGGTACTCCTTGGAAACTGTACAGAGCAATGTTATTCAGTGTTTGGGTTTTAGCTTTTATTTAAGCTATTTAAATAGAATACACAAGAATTTCCAGGTTTATCTTTTTTTTGTTAGCATTTAGTGAACAGAAGTATGTTGGACGAGTGAAGACCTTCCCCACTGTTATTCCTGACAGCTGTACCAGTGGTCACTAAGAAAGGTTATTCAAAACAGAGGATCACAGTTTCTAGCCAATCTGGGAAAAAGTGAAGCTTTCAACGGTTTTGTCCCATTATAACATTAACACAAGCTGATGGAGTACAGAGTGAAAAGGAGTGCACTCTCACAGTGCTACCAGAGCAGGTAGAGCTGCATAGAGCTGTGTGTTCAGGGTTACATACAGCAAATTGACTTGGATTGTAAACTTTCACTTAATCAAGATAAAAACAGAAATAATTTCATACATACATCTATATACATACACACACGTACTCACTCTATGGTTCTGTAATATTTCCAGAACCCTGGCAGACTTGACTTTGGTCACATGTTTGTCCATTCCGCGCTCCCCTCCCCCCCTTAGCTATCCTGTAATATTTTCTAGACTTGGGTAGACATGGCTGTGACAGCATGCTTGCCTAATTCCCACTTACGCCTTTTGGAATACATGTGGAATAACATTCACTATTTGCTTTACTAAACCCTGGTGGCGTAGTGGGTTAAGTTCTATGTCTACTAACCAAAAGGTCAGTAGTTCAAATCGGCCAGGCGCTCCTTGGAAACTCTATGGGACAGTTCTAGTCTGGCCTCTAGGGTCGCTATGAGTTGGACATGACTCAATGGCAGTGAGTTTAAGCTTCATGATGTTCTTCCCCTACAACACCAGTGTAATCATGAAATAGTAGTCTTCAAACTTTGTTTGCGATACATCCTATTTCTTGCATGGAGTCTCAATATATTAAAATAAATAAACCAAAGCAGTTGCTGTCAAGTTGATTCTGACTTTTGGTGACCCATAGGACAGAGGAGAATTGCACCATACAGTCTCCAAAAACCATCTGGTGGATTTGAACTATTAGCCATGTGGTTAGCAGCCATAGCTATTAACCAATATGCCACCAGCATTCCCTAGTCTCAATATGTAAAACAGATCAGGCAGAACTCTTCCCTGTGGAAAGATAAAGTGATGCCATCATGAGTTGGGTTTTTCTTCTGCCTTCTGACCTACACCTCCTTGAGTTAGATTGCAGCCCTCCTTGGCCTCTGTGTTTATAAAGCCTTATGCTCCTTAAAACACAATTGAGAAATATCACTGTACTAAAAGAGTGATACATGTTTTCTAATTACTAGCACTCCTCAGTGTGTTGTAGCTTATCAGAAAATTAGAGAAGGGATTACATAGGGGTAAATTTTTAAAAAACAACAACAACTTCTCCCAGGCATCGGTGGAGACAAAGTAAAAGCTATTGGCTTCAGTTAGCCCCTGGAGTCCCTGTGTTGTACAAACAGTCAAGAATTCAGCTACTCACTAAAAGGTTGGGAACTGAAGTCCAGAGGTGACTCAGGAGAAAACCTTGGCAATCTACTTTCAAAAAATCATCCTTTAAAAACTCTGTGGAGCACAGTTCTATTCTGATACACATGAGGTCACCATGAATCAGAAGTCGACTTGATGCAACTGTTTTTTTTTAAATTAACTATGGCTAGAAGTAGGTAATCTAGTTTGTGTCAACAGGAAAGCTGCCCCAAAGGCAGTACTGAGGGACAGTAGCCCCTGTCTACATGCATTCGCCACTTGTTGCTTCATTCATATCATTTAGGTCAGCAAGAATTTACTGATAACCTATTAAATGCCAGGCATATTCTTAGTGCACACAAATGAGTAAGACATGGTCCCATTCAAAGGTGTGAGAGGTAAATAGAAGCAAAGATCACCTAAATAAAAACAATTTTTAGAAATGGAAAAAATATACATAATATAAAATTAATTATTTTAACTGTAATTAAGTGTGCAATTCAATGGCATTAAATACATGCACAATGTCTCACAGCCTACAATTTCCAAAAAAATTTTCATCGTCCCAAACAAGCTCTCTAACCAATGAACAGTAACTCCTAACTCCCCCCTCTCCCCAGCCTCTGGTAACCTATATTCTACTTTCTGTCTGTATAAAGTAACCTGTTCCATACACCCATGGAAACCCTAGTGGCACATTGGTTAAGGGCTATATCTGCGAATCACTCTACGAGGTGTTTTTTGGAAACTTTATGGTGCAGTTCTAATCTGTCCTATATGGTTGCTATGAGTTGGAATCAACTTTTGATGACAGTAAGTTTGGTTTTTTGGTTTATACACCCATAGGAAACCCTGACAGTGCAGTGGTTCCGAGCTATGGCTGCTAACCAAAAGGTAGGCAGTGTGAACCTACCAGGTGCTCCTTGGTAACCTATGGGGCATTTCTATTCTGTCCTTTAAGGTCACTGTGAGTCAGAATTGACTCAATTGCACTACATTTGAGGGTTTTGTATAAACCTATACAGAGCCTGATGTTGTGGTGGTTAAAGTCTTGGCTGCTAAGCCAAAAGGTCAGCAGCTCAAATCCACCAGCTGCTCTTAGGAAATCCTACGGGCCAGTTCTGCTCTGTCCTGTAAGGTTACCACAAGTTCACTATGAGTCACAGTGGACTCAACAGTAACAGGTTTGGCTTAGTTTTTGTTTATATACGAACATAATTGGGGTCATACAATACTTGTCCGTCTACATCCAACTTATTTCACTTAGCATAATGTTTTCAATGTTATTTCATGTCACAGCTTGTGTCAGAATATCATTCTTATACATGATAGCTGCATAATACTCCATTGTATGGATACATTACATTTTTTTATCCATTCATCTGTTAGTGGACACTTGGGTTGTTTCCACCTTAGAGTTAAAAACTGTGGTGTACACACATCTGTTGAGTCCCTTTTCAATTCTTTCAGGTGTATGTTGTTGTCACATGTTGTTGAGTCCATTTCTACTCATAGTGACCTCATATGACAGAGAAGAACAGCCAGGTAGTTTCCCAGGCTATGATTTTCACAGGAGCGGATTACCGGTTCTTTCCTCCCTCAGAGTAGCTGGCGGGTTCCAACTGCTGACCTTTTGGTTAACGGCTAAGTGCTTACCTATTACACCAGCAGGGCTCCTTTGGGGTGTGTGTCTAACCGGAAGCGCTGGTATTTCTGGACATTATGTTAAGTCTGGCAACCCTGGTGCTGCAGCGGTTAAGTACTACAGCTGCTAACCAAAAAGCTGGCAGTTCAAATCCGCTAGGCAATCCCTGGAAGTCTTATGGGGTAGTTCTACTCTGTCTATAGGGTCACTGTAAGTCAGAATAGACTGTATGGCAGTGCGTTTGGTTTTCTTCTTTGTTTACTGTTAATTCTGTTTACCTTTTTGAGGAATGACCAAATTGTTTTCTACAGTGGCAGCAGGATTTTACATTCTCACCAGCAAAGCCTAAGAGTTCCAATTTCGCTATATCCTAGCTATTATGGATTTGTGTCCCCCAAATATATGTTGGAATCCTAATCCCTATCCCTTGGATAGAATCATGTTGGAGAATAGAGGTTTTTTTTTTTAAAATGTTAATGAGGCCATATTGGTGTACGGTGTGTCCTGGAAGCTAATCACTTCTGAGTTATAAAAAGAACCAGTTAGACAGAGACAAGGCAGTACAAAGCAGTAGGAGGGGAGGATAGATGCCAAGTGAGAACAACCAAGGAACTGAGGAAGAGCTGAGAGTAGGGCCCTCCTCGGAGCCAGCAGAGAAGGTCTTTCCCCACGGACAGTGCCCTGAATTCAGACTTCTGGCCTCCTGAGCCGTCATAAAACAAATTTATTTTCTTTAAAGCTGCCCATTTGTGGTATTTCTGTTATAGTAGCACTTGGAAACTAAGATTAAATGTCTTCACTGTCTCTAAATTTTGCTATTATTGCCTTTTTTTTTATTTAGTTGATTTTTTGAGGTATACTATTTCCATTCCTTTTTTCCTTTCTGTACATGTTTTAGGTATTTTCTTAAAGTTTACATTAGAAACTACAATTAGCATCTTAAACTTATAAAAACCTATTTTGAACAACATCAACTTAGTATTAATAGTGTATTAGTCAGATTTTCCAGAGAAAGCGTAGATAGATACATTATAGAGCTACATAGATAGATAATGTGTTTTAAGAGATTGGCTTGTGTGGTTATGGGAGTGGGCAAGTGCAAAATTCTAGTTGTCCTAACTGGAAACGCCATCAGGCTATCTGTGTCACAGGCCTGAAGCCGTCTTCTCCTCGTGTTGAAGGACACCACTCAAATTAGACTAGTACAACCGTACTTCAGTATGACCTCATGTTGATTTAATTGACAACATCTTCAAAAACTCTATTTTCAGACAAGGTTACAGTCACAGATACCAGGGATTAGGACTTCAACTTCTCTTTTTAGGGAAGCGCAATTCAATCCATAATAAATATTATACTGTTTATTCTGCTCCTTTATATTATTTTCACAGGTTGTATCTTTAACATTTTGCATCTATTGACAAAGATTTATAATTATAGTTTCAGGCATTTACCTTTTCACTAACATAACCCACTGCCTTCGAGTCGGGTTTAAATAACATGGGGACAGAAAAATGAGTTACAAACCAAAAATACAATAATATTGTCACCTATGTAGTTGCTTTTAGTGGTGTTCTTTATTTCTTCCTATGACTTTGAGCTACTATGTATTGTCCTCTCCTTTTAGCCTGAAGGAAAACCTGGTGTCATATTGGTTACATGCTAAGTCTCCTAATCAAAAGGTTATCCATTTGAATCCATCAGGTGCTCCTTGGAAACTCTATGGAGCAGTTCTACTCCGTCCTACAGGGTCACTACAAGTCAGAATTGATTCGATCTCAGTAGGTTCTATTTTGTGTGTGTGTGTGTGTGTGTGTAGCCTGATGATTCCAAAAATTATAATTTTTTTATCATTCAAAATTTATATACCTGTGCCGTAACAACTTAAATACCTGCATGATTTGTTTCTGCAATACTTTCTCCTAGTTGACTTTTTCTACCTGAGACAATCACCAAGAGTAGGTACAGCAATTTATTGTGCTGGAGAAGGAGAAGGACACTTGAAGGACACTTTTTTGGTTTTTGTTTGGTTTTTAATCATCTACTGACTTCGAAGGTATTGATTTTTCAAAATTTTGAACACTTTCATAAAATTAAAATGCTGGCATCGGATAATAAATGTTGTGCATCAAGGAAGGTTTTCCCCTCTTATTAATATCCAGTTGCTTTTCTCACAAGATTAACTCATGATCACAAATAGCCTAAGCAAAGAAACTAATTCTCCTTAGTGAAGTTTCGAGAAAATTGATACTCTCAGGATATACACTTTTTATGCTAAGCACTCTAGATCTATCATGTCATTTGGTTTAATTCCTGTAACTATTTTGTGAGTTTAATATTTTTCTTCTTTTACAACTGGGAAAGGAAAGGTTCAGGTACGCTAGGCAATCTTCCCAGAACATCACAAGTAGTAGGAGGGAGAGCCCAAGACTATCCACTCCCATACCCAGGCTTCTCAATGCCTTTATGAACAGCAAGCTATTGCCAGAAACATTTTGCCAAGTCTTCTTTGTAGCTTTCATCATAAATAAGAATTCATTATTCTTCATGTCTGACCAACTAGCTTCATACATTCTTCCTTTCTCAGTAATGTCTAAAGAAGTCTGCACATAAGTGATTTAGTGTGTGAGTTTTTATTGTTGTTATTCAAAAACAGTTTCTTTTGCAATAAAGAGAGCAAATGAATTGGTAAAAGAAATTCAAAGAGTATTAAACATTCACCAAACTTTGAAGACCAAATAATTTGTAACATTAATTACAGAAACTTTTTAGAAAGTAACTTGAAGATGGATTCTGTCTTTCAAGTTTGAACTGATGTTAGATGGCAAATAAATATAGCAGATATCAGAGTGGGTAAAATTATATCATAAATTTTTTGCTAAAGTAAACACATAGCTTTGAGATGAGTTTATGTCAGTTTGATCCCCGTGTTGAAAATTTGCCTTTCCACACTAGATTTACCAAATCAGAGTCTGTATCTTAACAAGGTAGGAGATTTACATCAAAACATAGATTCCAATTCAGTGTATATGACACAGAAATGCAAATTCTTCACAGGGAGTCAAACTGAAATGAACTGGTTGTAAGGCCTGAATAAACAATACTAATGCACTACTAAACCCAAACTCTTGGCAATATGTTTTAAATACAAACATTTCAGAAACAGAAAATGGATCATAAAGTCAGTTCATAGAAAATTTTAACTAATCTAAATGAACATTCTCATTCTACAAAATTAATTTTTCATGCAATATAGTCAAAAAGCATTTTACTGAAGATATGAGCTTATTTGCATATATATGCAATTTAAGTTTCTATTATAAGGCTATTTTTTGTTTTTTCAATACTGAGGAAGACTTCTGTTTTATCCAAAAAGTACCTGTCACTATGAGTTGTACTTGACTGGTTGGGTTGGGTTTAGAGTAATTTATTATTATTTTGAGGGATGGGGTTCCGAAAGTCCCTGCTGTTATTAGAGTGATCATCGAGGTCTTACTTCAGCAAAAAGCCATAAACTGACACTTTACTGAGTAAACACTGCTATGTAGGCAAAGGAAATATTCAAATACATGTGCAGAAGTTTTAATCAAAAGTAAAATATCTGGTTTGAATCTTTACACATTTGCATAAGGACACAAGTTCAAAGACGCTGGAAGAGTATGCTGCCTCTGTCTGCATCTTCCTTGGTTAGACAACCTTTATACCTCCTTCCAGCTTGTTTTCACTGATATGTTCAGTATAGATGGGCAGCGACTTTAAGAAGGAAATCCAATTTCTAAATAAGAATTTAAGATACATTCCTCCCTAAAGAAACCCTGGTGGCACAGTGGTTAAATACTAAGGCTGCTCATCAAAAAGTCAGCA
This sequence comes from Heterohyrax brucei, assembly GCA_028571685.1. Taxonomy (NCBI): domain Eukaryota; kingdom Metazoa; phylum Chordata; class Mammalia; order Hyracoidea; family Procaviidae; genus Heterohyrax; species Heterohyrax brucei. The sequence continues at coordinate 82,515,471 of CM053144.1, forward strand.
GTTCACAACCACCAGGATCTCCTTGGAAACTCTATGGGGCAGTTCTACTCTGTCCTATAGGGTCACTATGAGTTAGAATTAATTCAACAGCATTGAGTTTTACCTCTCCATGGGAAACGTTGGTGGCATGGTGGTTAAGGGCTACAGCTGTTAAACATCAGCAGTTCAAATCTACTAGGCACTCCTTGGAAACCCTATGAGGCAGTTCTACTGTGTCCTATAGGGTCACTAAGTTGGAATGGACTCCACGGCAATGGGTTTGGTGGATGAATGGATTGTCTCTCGAGTGGTTGCTGGCAGGCATTGAGATAAAGGACAGAACCTTGTAATCTGTGAATAAGCAAGATGCATTTTAATAAATACCTTCCTACTAGATTCTTTATACTCCAACCAGGGGTAGAAACTTTGTCACATGACAGGAGATAACCTTCCCCTTCTTTGACATGAACATGCTGATGAAATGCCTCTGGCTGGAAGCTGAGAATTCACCAAGACACCAGGCCTGCCAAATCTATAAATAATCAAGAACTGTTCATAGTATAGGGATACCTTCTTAGTTGAAATGGATATTTCCTAATAGACTGTCTATAAACTGAATTTATGCAGGTGTCATGTGCTAGTATGGCTCTACAAAATAGATTCATGTATGTTTTATCACCATTCTATTTCGACTCTAAGACAGAGTCCAAGTTAGTAACATCATTTTCTCTAGTTTTCACTCCTTCTGCACTTTACCACACTTCCTCTCCCCTAACCAAGCATTTGCATTAGGGAAAAAAAAAATACATTGCCACTGACTCCAACCCACAGTGACTCTATAGGGCAGGATACAATCACCCATACGGTTTCCAAGGAGTGATGGGTGGGATCAAACTGCCGACCTTTGGGTTAGCAGCCATAGCTCTTAGTCACTTCCCTACAAGGGCTCCAAGCGCTTGCATATGTGCTTCTTAATATACCCATTCAATAAATGGAAGCATTACTTTTCCTAAAGCAGGACACATCTGTCTATGCATTGAGGTAGAGGCTAGTAAACTCGAAGTTTTCTCAGAAAGCGTGTTGCCAGCCAGCCGTTCCTCCCATCAGCTGTTACTATGAGCTTATACTACATTTAATTTACTAGCTGAGGACAAGTTAATTGCACAGCTTCCAAAAAATAGAACATGTTGTTCATAGTAACTGCATGCTAATTCTTTTGAAAACATCAATAATTTTACAGTGACTTCGCATCTCCCCAAAATCATGTTTGATGAACTGGTGCAATATGTTTAAAGCTACTAAGCATCAAGGGAAACAGCTCTGAAAGAGTTCATGCATAAAAGAACCTCTTTCAATCCTGTTTCCCAAGAACTTTGCTTCTTTATTAATGCTACTGGGTTAGCACGCAGCCTGCCGAGGTAGGAGGGATTGCAGCAGCAGCAGCAGCAACAGCCTTGACATTTAAGATACACAAGACAGCAAACCTTTTCCAGGCACAGAACAGCATGTCCTGACGGAAAGCAGTATCAATCGTTGCTCAGTAAATACACATCTATATAAAGTTCAATAAACACACAGGTGTAATAGTCTGAGTTTCACATCTGAAGACATTTTAAAACCACACCTGAGGTACTTCCAAGAAATGACTGCACTTTTAAAGCTGTTTCAAGTTGGAGTTTCTTTATCTGTTTTTGTTTTTGCTTTTTTTTTTTTTTTTTTGGTCCTAAAGTTTGTTTTGTTATTAGACTGGCCATTGGGGTCTTCCTTCAGGATTCTGTTTCATAAAGCCAAGAAGGAAGTTATTTTTGCCTGAAGTCCTGATTTGACTTTAAACTTTGTCTTTACAGAATATTCTACTTTCGGTTATGTTTCTAACAGTAAACACCGTTGGTGTTCTTTATTAACACTTCTCCAGTGTCTTGTGGTCTCCTTTTTTCTCTCCTGAAATTCCTTTCTTGATCCCTTCAGTTCTGATGAGAAAATTTGTGAACGTTGGTCATCACATTATTTTTTTTATTTTTCCCTGACTGTCTGCTTTGGTTAGCTACTTTTTTTTTTTTTTTTGTGGTTAGGAGAATGGGGATACCAAAAATCCTGCATGGGTTTTAAAATAAAATAGTTTTTTCCCCCTCCCATTGTAAAGTAAAAAGACAGTAAAGGAAATGTAAAACTGTAGAAAGTTATGTATTATAGAACACAGATGTCTTACCCAAACTTAATAAAATACAGAGTCTGATTCAGCTGTCACAGCTGATAGCTTGTTAGCCTGTGTGCTGGTTTTCTTTAGCTTATCCATCACGCGTGGCAGAAACAGTCCTTTGGTTTCCATCCTGGCAGTTCGCACTGAGAGAGCACAGTGGCTAAGTGCTTGCCTGGTAACCAAACAGTGGGCAGCTTAAACCCACCAGCTGCTCTGATGGAGACAGATGTGGCACTCTGCTGTCATAAAGTTGATAGCCTTGCAGACCTTACAGGGTAGCTCTCCTCTGTCCTGTAGGGTGACTATGGTGCAGAATCCACTCCATAACAATGGATTTTCTTTTTAGCTGGGATCCGTGCCACTGCAGGACTCAGGTTTTCACTCTAGTGACTTGTTTACTAGACTGAAGTCCCTGGGTGGCACAAACAACAAATGCACCATCTTAGTCAACTAGTGCTGCTTTAACAGAGATACCGCCAATGGATGACTTTGAAAAGAGAAATTTTATTTTGTCACAAATCCAGGAGGCTAAAATTCCAAATTCAGGGTGTCAGCTCCACGGGAAAGCTTTCTCTGCTGGCACTAGAGGAAGGACCTTGTCATCAATCTTCCTCTGGACTGGAAGCTTCTGAGGTGCAGGAACCCAGTCCTGTCCCAAGGACACGCTCAGCTTCCAGTGCTGCTTCTTAGTGGTATGACACCCCCAAATCTCTCTGCTGCCTTCTTTCCTCTATGTCTCAAGAGACTGCTTCAAGCTACAAAACAGTCTTACACACGGAGTCCTGCACCACCAACTCAAATGCTGCCCATCTGCCTTCAGAAACATACAGGCAGGATTTACAAGACAGAGGACATCACAGAATACCAGGAATGATGGCCTAGCTAAATTTCTAGACAGATTTTGGGAGGAACACAATTCAACCCACGATATCCACTCTGTTGCTAACAAAAGGTTGCCAAGAGGGATTTTGGAAGAAAGGTTTGGCAATCTAAATGGAAAGTTAGCTATTGAAAAGCCTAAAAAGCACAGTTCTACTCTGACACATCTGTGGTCTCCACAAGTCAGTCAACTAGACAGCAACTGGTAACCTTATTTCTGGTATTCAATCCAGGTTTGAGATCGCTTAGACTATCCTGAGTCACCCTGCACATCAATCTCAGACCTCTCCTGTTAAGCGAGGCCACTCTGGCCTTGAGGGAAAGACTCTTCCCTTGTTCTTACCTGGACAGTGACTATGGGCCGCTCAGGCATTTCTTCCTGTACTGTGTTTCTCACAAATCAAAATTATAAGCCTGTTGACCTGACATGCCCTGATCCCCATGAATGATCACTCTTTCCTGGCTCAAATATCAGTTCTTTAATGATTCATTTCAACTAGCCCCTGGGAATGATTTCTGAAATCCTGTAACTATGGGCTTTATAAAACCAAAATAGCTTCTCAGAGACAGATTTAATTCTAACAATGGGAAACATGGATCTTACATCATAGGTTCTCCTGATGCAGGGAGAGAGAATGAATGACCTCTATGGTGCCTTGAACTTCCATAGTTACCCAAAAGTTGCAGCTTATGGAAATTTATCATCATAAGCCCTATATATTCACCTACATGTCACTGTAAAACACCTAAAAAATAAAGAGCCTATAAAAAAGAAAGCAAAAGACACAGAAAGCAAACACAGACAATGGAACTGGACCTAGTTCAAAGTCCTGATTTTAATTATAGATCCAATGTAAAATTCTCTAAGAACTGGCAAGCTACCAATGACAGAAGAACACATCATCCAATTTCTAAAGAGAAACTGTATTTCAGATTTTAAATCATTCCACTCCACTTTTAAAGAAAAAGTGTGTTACAGGCAAAGACATCTACCTTGATTTATCTGTTTTACCTTGTAGTAGCTTAAGGGATAATACAGCCTTGCTTGCTAAAAGTAAAGAGGACTTGAAATACTTACTGAAAAGGATCCAACAATAAAGCCTGCAATATGGATTACACCTCAACTTGGAAAAAACAAAAACAAAAACAAAAAAAACTCACAACTGGATCATTAAATAGCATCATGATAAATGGAGAAAAGATTGAAGTTGACAAGGATTTCATTTTACTTGGATCCACAATCAACACCCATGGAAACAGCCATCAGAAAATCACGTGATGTATTGAGCTCATCTGCTACAAAAAAAAAAAAAACCTTTTTCAAGTGTTAAAAAGCAAAAAAGTCACTTTTGAGGACTCAGGTGCTCCTGACTCAAGCCAGGAAACTTTCAATCACCTCATATACATTTGAAAGTCAGATAACGAATAAGGAAGACTGAAGAACAATTGATGTTTTTGAATTGTGGTGTTGGTGAAGAATACTGACTATACCAATGGACTGCCAGAAGAACACACAAATCTGTCCTGGAAGAAGTCTACTCGGAACACTCCTTGGAAGCAAGGGTGGCGAGACTTAGTCTTGTGTACTTTGTACATGTTATCAGGAGAGACAAGTCCCTGCAGAAGCACATCACACTTGGTAGAGTAGAGGGTCACTGAAAAGGAGATGAATTGACACAGCGCCTACAACAGCAGGCTGCAGCAACGATTGTGAGGACGGCCTGGAACCAGGCAGGGTTCCATGTTTCATTCTGTCGCACCGAGGATGGCTATGAGTCACCACCGAGCAACCAACAACTTGCAGAAGGTATTCTTTTTTAAATTCCATATAGTCTGATAAGTGTTTATTTAATTGAGAGTTCTGGTATCAAATACTTGACATTCTACTAAATTTGATAATGCTAGTAGAAAATTGTTCTCAAACAAGGTACTGACTTGGAAGACGTTATCACTGGTTTCAGTAACAGTAATTCCTATGCCTGTAAGTTTTAATGTCTCGTTTTAGGAAATATTAAATACATACATACATTTTAAACATTTGAAGGTGAGGGTAGAGTGTTTTCTTTACCCATTAAATTTCATAATAAAAATTAATTCACTGTCCACTACTTTTAAAATCCTGTACTAGATACCATCCATGTATGAATTATACTTACTTTTCACATATAAAGCAACTATTATTAAAGCATATGTTCAGTGAGCACTTACAAACGCTAGACTTTGCATTAATGGCTTACATGCATTCTGTGATACAATTTTCACATTAACAAAAAAAGTACCATTTTATCTTCATTTTGTAGATGAGGAAATGGGGCTCAAAGAAGCTGATCAGCCTGCCGAACACCTCACAGTTAGCAAGCGGCAGAGCAGAGGTCTGGCTGCCCCCGGGCCGTGTACACTCAAACTTGGCTCTTCCCTCTTCTCAAAGGTACTGCAATCCAGTGAAGAGTTTATTACAAGGATCAAAGGAGAAATTGAAAAAAGACTACATAAGCCTGAGACCATGAACATAAAATTATGACAGCAGTGAAGGACTGCTGTCCTGTTTGCTAAGTGGCATACTCACAGGCAGTGCTGTGACTCCCTCTTATATTAACTGATAGGGATATTTAGCCCATAATGTTCTTTGGCATTTTACATGTGTATGAATCCTGCACTAGACTCTGACCTTACTGATGGCAGATACTGTATGTTCTATTTGAGGAATCTCCCATACCAGCTAGTACAATGACACATGCATAGTAAATGTATTTACACAGTGAATAAGTGAAAGAATTACAGGCAAGTAAGATAACATTGGATATGGCTGTGGGGAGTGGCAGCACCTTAAGGGAGGTAGCAAGGCCTGGACAAGAAGAAATAGATTCAGGAAATGGGGTGTAAAAGAGGCAACATTCATAGAGTACTTACCATTTGAAACGTTTTAGTGGTATTAAACCCTGCACTCTTTACAACAGCAATTCTAAGTGGGAGGTACTGCCACTATCCCCACTTTATAGAGGAAACACAGGGAGATAAACAATTTGCCTAACATCACCCAAGCAGTGAGTGATTGTGTCAAGTCTTTTTCTGCCCTTGCTCTTGTAGGATACACACACGTAGAACAACTAACTACATGAATATTAAAATTCAAATGTTACAACAAAATCCTTGATTGAAACATTAGAAAGTCATAGAAACGCCCAACTTTCAGAGAAAGTTGAAATGGGAATGGCATAGAAGGAAGATAAGCAGTTGTGCTTTTTGTACATTCAGTTTTAGTGGCCCACAGAGCGTTCCCTGAGACGCATCTTAGGAAAAGAGAGACCCATTGCTGTTGGGTCAATTCTAATTCATAGCGACATTGTACAGGGTAGAACTGCCCCATAGGGAGAAGCTGGTGCATTTGAACTGCTGATCTTTTAGGTTGGCAGCCAATCTCTTATCCACTGTACCACCACAGCTCCTTGAGCAGGAGAGCAGGGGAGTTTAATAATAATAACAGTTACAGCAACAGATCTTTGTGTAAAAACATCAAACCAGTTGCCACTGAGTCATATGGATCACAATAAGTGTGCTTCATAAGGTTTTAAATGGCTGAGTTTGGGGAAGTAGATTACCAGGCCTTTCTTCTGTGGTACCTCTTGGTGAATTGGAATGTCCAACTTTTTGGTTAGCAACTGAGCACATTAATAGTTTATACCACCCAGGAACTCCTAATAAGAATAACAAGAGACCTTTGCATAACACTTGATATTTTATGGGAAATTAGTCCAGTGAGACAATTGACACAAATCCTAGATTCAATGATCAACTTCAAATAGGCACCCTCGTCCCATCTATAAAGTTACCACTTTATTTCATTGGTCTTCACAATTCAATAAAGTTGTCTGGTTTATGTTTCAGAGAGCAGAACACTGACACTCAGTTCAAGGGACCTGCCCAAGGTCTCTTGCCTAATTAGATGTACATCATTGCTGTTGTTGTTAGGTACTGTTGAGTAGGTTTCAATTCATAGTGATCCGACGTGGAACAAAAGGAAGAGCTGCCCAGTCCTCTGCCATCCTCACAAGACTAGGTGTAGTTGAGTGTACTGTTGTAACCATCGTGTCAGGCCATTTCGTTGAAGGCCTTCGTCTTGTTCACTGCCTCACACGTTTCTAGGCATGACGTCCTTCTCCAGGGACTGGTCCCTCCTACCAACATGTTCAAAGTCAGTGAGATGAAGTCTCGCCATCCTTGAGAATTAGATGTACGGTGGTCCCCCTTACGTGCAGTTTCCCTCTCTGCAGTTTCAGTCACTGCAGTCAACCTGAGTCAGAAAATTTTCAATGACAAATTTCAGAAACAATTCACAAGTTTTAAATTGCACACCATTCTGAGTAGCATGATGAAATCTCACTACATCTGATTTCATCCTGCCTGGAATTTGAATTATTCCTTTGTCCAGAGTATCTGTGCTATGTGCACTATCTGCCCATTAGTCATTTAGTCCCCATCTTGGTTATTGAGATCAACCGTCACTGTATCATAGCGTTTGTGTTTAAGTAGCCTTTTTTTTTTAAATTAATAGTGGCCCCAAAGAGTGAGAGTAGCAATGCTGGCAATTCCAATATGGTAAAGAGAAGCCTTTGAAGTATTACTTTTAAGCAAAACAGTGAAAATTGCATGCTGATATTGTTAAGATCCACAATAAGATGAATCTGCTATCTGTGAAATTGTGAAAAAGGAAAAAGAAACCATTACTGTACCTAACTTGCACACAAAATTTTAGTATAAGTATGTATGTATAGAAAAAAATATAGTTTAGTTCAGTACCATTCACAGTTTCAGGCATCTACTGGTGGTCTTGAACATATACTCATGATGGGGAAGGGGAGGACTATACGGTTTTTATGAGTTAGAATTGACTCAAAGGCAATGGGCTTGATTTGGCTTTTTGTTCTGTACTTGTAGGTCAAGTCCAAAACTTCTGACTCCTTGTCATGGAGACTTCAGTGGACAAGATATTCATTCAGAGGGGCTTTCTTTGGCAACACAAACTAAAATCACCTATCCCATCCTTCTACACCTCACTGTCTGTTATCATTCACAACCTAACAGTCTCTGGCTTATCTCTACTTCTTTGTCTGTTTGTTCCTACTTGAATGTAACTTCTATGGGAGCAGGAGCACAGGGTCCTGGATCAGTCTTGTTCTCTGATCGTCACCAATACAGTGTCTGGTGAAAAAAAAAAAAAAAACAAAGCAAACTCATTGCTGGTGAGGGACAGGGTCTGACAGTGACACTAAAGGACAGGGTAGAACTGCCCCATAGGCTTTCTAAGGAGTGTCTGTGGATTTAAACTGCTGAACTTCTGGTTAGTAGTTATAGCTCTTTACCACTACGACACTAGGGTTTTTCAACATCTGCTAAGCAGTAGATATTCAATCAAGGTTCGTTGCAGAGACAAACCCAATCTAAATCCCCCAAAGTCTATAATGTCATCGATGACAGTGAATATCATAGTTGAAAAAGTACAGGAGAGTGGAGTAGTTTATTTATTTATGTACTTTGTCCCCCTCCCACTGTTCTGATGTGAGATACCTGCTAATTTACAAGAATAAATGTGATAGTTTAAAAAAGTGAGATGTGGCAGGGAATGGAGGAAACACAAAAGAAAAATGGGTGAATTTTATGGGAAACCTTCTCAACAATGAAAAGTGGTTTTGGATTGAGTAACAGTGAGATGATTATAGGGCAGCCAAAGAGATGTAGAAAGCAAACCAGACAGTGTCAGGATACCAAAAGGTCACTTGGTACTTAATGAATGCATGCCAGATGCATTCAATCAGCATCTCCCTAAAAGATGTGCTTTAACAAGAACAAAAATCACACTAAATATAATGTCTTTATGGTTTTCATCCCATACCCTACCTTCCTTTAGAAATAAGAAAAAATATGTGAAAGTCCAATGAATCAACTTTGTGTACACACTGTTTCTGTGATTGTTTCAGTGGCATCAGAAGGTAAAATCAGTGCCAGTTTGCTCGCTTGGTTAGGGATCTGTCCACGCCCTCTGTGGCATCACCAATGCACCAAATTTTCCTTTTACCACTTGAATCTAATAATTTTCGCATCAAACTCAATGGATATGTATGACTTAAAGTTGACGCAGAACCTTGGGAATTTGCATAAAAGCTGAGTAAAACAGCTGTCAGAGGACAAGCTGCTGGAGGTTTGATGCCAACTCTCGCAGTCCTACCACTGAGAATCTGTGTAACCTGAGACAAGAAACATCGTGCCGAGACCGTGAGAGTGGAGCATAATAATGCTTAACTTGGACGGCTGTGATAGCTAAATAAACTGTGCCAGGCAAATAGTATTTGTTCAAAATTTATCATGCCACTTTAGATGTCTGAAAAGCCGCTATCGACGGGGACTTAGAGGCCCTTTCGGTCCTTCCTGTGTTCCTTGACTGGCACCTTTGGTTTGCGAAGAAACAATCCCCTCTTTTCACAGCATTTGAATAAGAGGTTGTTCTCTCTTACTTCAGGTACATCAAAAATCTTCATAACTCTAGCTCAAATTTCCAGTCCAGCAGACAGTCTCTCCACACACCATGAGACGTCTGCTCATCTCTTTTACGTTGTTAACAGATTCTTAGTGCTCAGACATGTTTGGGCCTTGTGCATTCTAACCAGCTCCTCTCTGGGGTGCCCAAGACATAGACAGGTTAGAACAAAGCATTCGACAGAAAAGCACAGGTTGCACAGTTGGTAAAGCTACCAACGGCTAACCCAAATGTCAGTTGTTCGAGACTACCAGTGGCCCCCCAGGAGAAAAACATGGCAGTGCACCTCCATAGAGATTTACACCCTTGGAAACTCTATGGGGTCACTATGAGTCAGAACAAATTCAACAGTGGGTTTATTCAGAATTAGCAGTACAGTAAAATGTGGTTATGTCTACATTTCCAATCTACATTGAGTTCAGGGTGAGCAGAGGGAACTGGATGTCAGAAACACATACAAGCAGATGTCTGAGTGCATCAACCTTCTAAGGTCTTTATTGACAAACACAGGAAATGATTATTCAAGCTTCCATAATTCCATCCTTTTGTGAGGGTGTCACAAGCTCTTGGGCCTCCTTCTCTTGAAGCAGGCCTATTCCTCAAACCCATGGTGCTGTACTGGCTATCCCTCATCAGCTCAGTCCCTCCGTTCCCTATCCCTGAAGACCACTTTGATCGGCTTCTCCTGGGCAGCATTGCCTGGCCAAACCTCTCTCCTAAGTGTTAACAAACATCCGTCCCTTAACTCCTCAAAGTTTTAGCAAAACTTACTTAAGAGTTGAGGATACAAGTGAGAATTACAATGAGCAAGGAAAACAGAATTCCAGAAGAGCCAACCTGATCTGAAGGAGGCAGTGGGCACAAGCATAAACTCAAGAAGCAGACATCTAGGGGCAGAATCCTGGTTCTCCTGCTTCCCTGAGTAACCTGTGACAGGTTGTTTAAAATGTCTGTTTCAGCATGTATGGAGCAGAGAGGAATAATGTGCTGTCACCGGGCAGGGAGAGCAGTGGAAGCTGCATACAGCTGGGCATGCAAACTTATATGAGAAAGTACATTTTCACTCAGTCATAATAATAATAAATAAACAAGTGAAAAATAAATAAAATATCTGTTTCAGAAGGCATCCACCTCACAAAAATAAACTGAAGACTAAATGGGTCATTGCAACTATTCCTTATACTTCTGCCTTATGTCCGTGAGCACTCAATACCATACTGTTATTATCACTACTATCACCATTGCTCACGTCCCTCTATTTAGCACTCAGCTTGCCACTACAGGAAATACTGACTCACCTCTTATGTTTTTGTCATTTCTTTCCCCTTAGTCCAAGTCTGTGATTTGCCAATCTTGTATACAATCTACAGATTGGAGGAAAATTATTTTTACCCCTCAGTGTACTAACCTGCACTCTGTCTAAAAGAAGGACAACTTTATTATTGTTATTTTATTATCATTACTATATGTAGATCCACTAAGTTCTTTAGTAACTTATGTCTCTCGGTAATGGAATAGCATTGTTGCTTTGCTTTGTGAAACAAAAGGTCACTTAGACTGCTTTTCCCCCAAAGGAAGATTATTCATGGGGCAATGGGGTCACAGCCAAAAAACAATAAGGAAAAAAAAAAAGGTATAATTACTAATTGCAAATAGTGCTATGAACAATTTTCTGTGATAGAAAATAATAGGAGGAACCTACTTCAGGTCAGGTGACTAGGAAAGGCCTCTCTGAAGAAATGGCATTTAAAGAAAGACCTGAAGGAGTCAGCTGGGCAAAGGGTAGAAGGAAAATTGTTCTCAGTAGAACAAGTTCCTCCCTTCTCTCCAATTTTAGGTTTTGGCAATTGGCACACATGCTTTTATCTAAGGAATATTGCCTTTCCTGGAACCTCTGTCCCCTGACCCATGAGATGAGAGATGATTGATTTTAATCCATCACGGTAATACTATTCCCCTTCATCAGTGATTGGTCTTGGGAAGATATGTGAATAAGTTCTGGCAAATAAGAACATAGGCAGGAATATGCCATGAACTGCCAAAAGAACAAATCAGTCTCTCTTGGAAGAAATACACCCAGAATGTTCCTTAAAAGCAGGTAAGATGAGACTTTGACTTACATACTTTGAAACATGTTATTATGAGGGCCAGTCCCTAGGAAAGGGCATCATGCTTTGTAAAGAGGAGGATCAGTAAAAAAGAGTAAGACCCTCAATGAGATGGACTGACGCAGTGGCTGTAACAGTGGGCTCCGACACAGCAAGCAGTCAGGACCGGGCAGTCACGTCCTATTGCACAACGGTTGCTCTGAGGCAGAACCAACTTGTGGGCACTAACAACAACAATGCCACAAGGCTTGTGTGAGAGCTTTTGCTTCTTTTCAAAAGGGGAAGAGAGGAAAGCTCACTGCCACCATCCTTCCCTTTTTCTTGCTTTCAGTGTAGAAACAACACCTGCAGCTACAACAGCTACTTTTGGGTTATGAAGCAACTAATAAATGTGCTATGTATCGCTAAGTAGAAAAATAAAAAAGTGAATTTTTTGTTAACTTATTAAGGTATCTGAAAATCCTGGTGGTATAGTGGTCAAGAGCTACCACTGCTAACCAGAAGGTTAGCAGTTCAAATCTACCAAGCAACTTTATGGGCAGTTCTATCCAGCCCTACAGGGTTGCTGTGAGTCAGGATCATCTCCACTGTAATGGGTTTGGTCTTTCTGGTTTATTGAGTCATTGGCTAGCCCTGTAACCTGCCATCAGACAATATTAAATGTACAAATAAATAAAACTGTTTAAGCAAACACTACATTTTCTGTTACTTACAACTGAAAGCATTCTTAACAAACATTCAAGGAGTGGCACAATCATGCTTACTTTTTAAGAAGATCTCTTCATCTCATTTCTGCTGTAAGAAAAATTTGATCAGTAATGGAACAGTACAGTGAAATCCTGAATTACAAATAAGTGCCATTCCTAAATCGGTCTTTAAGTCAAATTTGTAAGTAAATCAGAACAGTTAGATACGGTTTATACCTAATGTAAGTTATTCAAGTGTTTATCTCCCCATCTCCCATTGCCAGTGAGTCAATTCCAACTCATAAAATTTTATAGGACAGAGTGGAACTGTCCCAGAGGTTTCCAAGAAGTGACGGGGGTGATTCCAATTGTAGATCTTTTGATTAGTAGCAAAGCTCTGAACCTCTGTGCCACCAGTACTCATGTTTATCTTAGTACATAGTGTAGAGTATACTTTTTTATATTTAAAAAATGTTAAAGGACCTCTTTCAGATACACTAAAACATCTTTAGCACAATACAGTAATAATTACAATAATGTTTTATACACTTCAAAAAGTAGCACCTGTTATTATAATCCAGGGTATGTACATTGACATTTTAATGTAACAGGCTTTTATGGGGGTTTATTGGTAACTATAGGTTGTACCTAAGTTGGACATTTGTAACTTAGGGACTGTCTGTAATGCAGATTTTCTATGAGGAGTACAGTTTGGATTGCACTCATAATCACACAGACTTATCAGGTGCAAATGGAGACTTATCACCTTAAGATGAAAGAAAAGCCTTCAAAATCTTCTCTCCATAGATTAAGTTAAGGCTTGGAGAAGTGCTAGCTCTCTGAGTAAAAGTAGAGTGTTAAATCCAGGTGTATCTATCATATCAGACTCTATTCAGCCTTTTCCTTATCCCAACTGCTTACTGCTAGAGCAATATTTATCAAATTGCTTCTGTAATAAAGGTTACGATATTTGATATTCTATGACTCATTCTATTCTATTCAACAAAATTTTTGTGAGAACAAACTTCAGACGTGATACAAATAAGCCTTCATTTCCATAGCCAAAAACATGATTTGGAAAAAAAAAAAAGTAATAAAATACACTAAGTCTGTTGATAAAGAGGATTATAACCTAATGTTCTTCAAGATAATGATACAGACAAAATGTGACAAGCAATCAGGACTTCACCTTTTTGTTTTTTAATGTGATATATCAAGACATTTTTCCACATATGTCATCAATGTCCTGGAGTCCTCAAATGGAAAAAAGTAACTCCTGAATTTGAGATTCTAGTAAACCCCACCTAACTAAGCACAATACTACACAATTCTTGTTTCTGGGAGAGTTTGAGTCAAATCAAGTTTCATAGCCTTGAAGTTTTACCCTATTCATACATTTACACACACTACAGTAGCCTGAAAATGTCTGTAATACTGAACAAGAGTAATTAGGCAATAATTTTAGCTAGAATAAGGTAATAGAAATGGCAATAGGTTAATCAGTGTCAGATGTTTAAAAGACTTACTAAGTCACTTCTTTGATATTTACCATAATTCCTTGATAAGTATTTTGTTTTTGTTTTCAATATTATTTTTTCTAGTTTCAGGCTCCTTTTTCCTTACAAAGCTGTTGCATTTATCATTACTAAAACTTTTCTTCAGTCTTTAAAAAGGTTTTTTAGATAATAAACTGTGAAATTGCTTCTAGCTATGCCTCATAGCCCTGGTAGCCATAAGGCCAGCTGCCCTCTAATCTGTCTGACCGGCCAAGCACACTGCCATTGAATGAGTTCAAGTTCTTCAGATGCAAGCAACAGAAATAGGCGCTCGTTGATTTGTGGAAAAGGAATTCACTGATAGGATGTCAGAATTGGCTATCTGGCAGGAAGGGTAGAGAATCAGGCTATGAAACGGGCAGAACCAACGCACCTCTGATGGCGGGAGAACGAGATATGACAGGAATGGTGTCATAGTGGAAACAACCCAGAATCTCACCCCCAGAATGGAGGAATTCCTACCAGGCTCTCTCTCTCTCCTTATTCCTCCACCCAAGATTTAAATTCCAGGGAGTATGTGTCTGATTAGCACAATTTTGATCACATATCCAAACTTTGCCTAGGAAAAGGTGGAGTTCCTTAGTTCTACCAGGTGGAATCCAAAATAACAACAGTAATGTATACATATATATATAACTTTTCTAAAATAAATATGATGTTGCTAGGATGGGGAAATGAATGCTAGGATGTCACAAATTACAGATGCCTAATACCTCAACACTAAAAGTCATTTATAAATTGAACTGTTGCCAGTAAGTTATCTCCAACTCACGGTGACCCCATGTAGGTCAGATAGACCTGGGCTTCACACTATTTTCAGTGACTGATTTTTCAGGAGTCGAGCAGGCTTTCCTTCCCAGGTGCCTCTGGGTGGAGTCAAGCCTCCAACTTTTCAGTTAGCAATGAAGTGCATTAATGGTTTGCATCAACCACTGATGACTTTACCTATTTTTAACTCACTGAATGAAAACAATGCTTTACAGCAATTCTAAAAACCCCAAATCCCCTTATCATCATTCAATAGCCACATTGAAAGGCAGGAAAAGTTTCTTGATATTAGGTTTCATCCAGTCGATGCCAGCTTATACTGACTCCGTGTACAACAGAACAAAACACTGCCTGGTCCTGCTCCATCCTCACAACCATGGACGTGTTTGAGCCCACAGTTTCAGTCACTGTGTCAATCCAGGTCATCAAAGGCCTTCCTCTTTTTCACTGACCTTCTATTCTACCAAGCATGAAGCCCTTCTCCAGAGATTGATCTCTCCTGAAAACATGTCCAAGTTACATAAGACAACGTTTTGTCATCCTTACTTCCTAAGTGTACTTTGGCTGTACTAATTCCAAGACAGACTTTTTTCCTTATTCTGGAAGTCCATGGTATGCATATTTAATATTCTTCACCAACATCATAATTCAAAGGCATCAGGTCTGCTCTAGTCTTCCTTATTCATTGTTCAGCTTTCCCATGCATGTGAGGGGATTGACAAGGTCATGGCTTGATCAGGTGTACCTTAGTTCTCAAAGTGACATTTTTCCTTTTTAACACTCTTTAAAGAGGTCTTTTGCAGCAGATTTGCCCATTGCGATACATCATTTGGTTTCTTAACTGCTGTTTCTATGGGCATTGATTGTGATCCAAGTACAATGAAATCCTTAACATCTTCAATATTTTCTCCATGTATCATAAGGTTGTTTATTGGCCATGATGAGGATTTTTGCTGTCTTTATGTTGAGGTGTGATCCATAATGAAGGCTGTAGTCTTTGATCTTCGCCAGTGTTTCAAATCCTCTTTACTTTCTGCAACCAAGGTTGTATCACCTGCCTGTCACATGTTGGTAACGAGTCATCCTCCAGCCCCAAAGCCCCATTCTTCTACATATACTACAGTTTCTTGGATTTTGTAATCAGCCTCAGAATAAGTGTGCTGAAAGGATACAATCCAAACACAAACCTTTCCAGAGCTTAATCCATACAGTATACCCTTGTTGTGTTTGATGGACTGCCTCTCGGTCTACATACAGATTGCACAAGAGCATAATTAAGTGTTCTGGAATACTCATTCTTTGTAATGCTACCCACAGTTTGTTATGATTCACACAGTTCTATGCTTTTGGATAGTCTTTCCCAGTGCAATACATCAAGTAAAGATCGTGTTAATATTCTCTGCCTTCAACCAAGATGCATCTGGCTTCATTCCACATCTTCTGAATCTGGCTTGAATTTCTGGCAGTTCTCTTTGGAGGTGCTGCCACACCCATTTTTAAAATTGTCTTCAGAAAAATTTTACTTGTATGTGACATTAATGATATTGTTTGATAATTTCCAAATTCTGCTCAATCACCTATATTTGAAATGGACACAAATATACATCTCTTCCGGTCAAACGGCCAGGTAGTTGTCTTCCAAATTTCTTGGTATAGATGAGTGAGCACCTCCAGTGCTGTGTCTATTTCTTGAAACTTCTTACCTGGTATTCTGTCAATCCTTGGAAGCATTTTCTTTCCCCCTACTGCCATGGATTGAATTATGTTCCTCCTAAAATGTATGTAGTAATTTGGAAGGGCTAGGATTCCCTGTATTCTGTGATTTACCTCCATTTTGTGATGTTCTGATGCTGTAAATCTTAATCTCTGCCTGTGGTTTAGTAGATAGGGTGATTATGTTACAAGATGATTAGGGTGGGACTGCCACACCCTTGCTGAGGGAGTTTCCCTGGAATGTGGCTTGCACTACCCTTTACCCTTTCGTCCTAAGGGAGAAAGACAGAGAGAGAAGAAAGCAGAGAATCTGGAACTTGTACCATCAAGAAAGCAACACCAGAAGAGAGTTGGGGACCTCACACCATAAAGAAAGCAGCACTGGGAGGAGAGGGTGTCCTTCAGACCTGAGATTCCTACACCAAGATGCTCCCCAACCAAAGACTGATACAACACAAGGACTTTCCTCCAGAGCTGACAGAGGGGAGGCCTTCCCTCGGAGCAGACATCCTGAATTTGGACATGCCACAGGCATGCTGGACTATGTACAGATCAACTTTTCTTTGTTAAAGCCATCCACTTGTGGTATTTCTGTTAGAGCAGGACTAGATGACCAAAACATCCACCAAGGCTTTCCGCGCAGCTGGCACTCCCTCCTTTAATACTATCAGTTCTTAACCATATGCTCCTTCCTGAAACGGTTGAACAAGACCAATGCTTTTGACACAGTGACTGTATTCCTTTCTTCTTCACTTGATGCTTTCTGAGTCATTCAGTATTTGTCCATAGAATCCTTCATGTTTCTCTTCTGGCTGTCTAACTCCAAACCCTTGAACATTTTGCTGTAGTATTTTACTTTGTCTTCCTGAGCCACTCTTTGAAATCTGTTCAGCTCTTTTACTTCATCATTTTTTCCATTCATTTAAGTTACTTGACATTCAGAAGCGAGTTTCAGAGTCTCTTTTGACATCTGTTTTTGGTCTTTTCTTTCTTTCCTGTCTTTTGATGACTTCTTGCTCTCTTCATGTGTGATTACTTGATGTCATCCCACAAATCATCTTGTCTCCAGTCTTTATAGTGTTCAAAATGTATGAAATCTATTATTGAGATAATCGTCAAATTCAGGTGGGTTATGCTGAAATTCATATTTTGGTTCTTCTGGACTTGTTTTAGTTTTCTTCAGCTTCAACTTGAATTTGCATACGAGCAATTGATGATCTGTTCTGCAGTCAGCCCCTAGCCTAACTGATGATACTGAGCTTGTCCACTGTCTCTTTCCACAGATACAATTAAGTTGATTCTTGTTCATTCCATATGGCAAAGCCCACATGTAAGTCACCATTTATGCTGCTGAAAAAGCTATTTGAAATAAAGAAGTTAGTGGTCGACAAAATTAAATCAAGCAATCTCTGCAGTCACTTGTCTCACCAAGGCCATGTTTTCTAATGACTGATACTCCTTTTTTTGTCACTGACTTTCACATTCCAATTATCAATAATTACCAATCTGTCTTGATTACATCTTTGATTAATTTCAGACTGCAGAAGTTGGTAAATTCTTTAATTTCTTCATGTTTGGCATTAGCAATTGTGGTCATATTAACAGATTTTCCTTGTAGGTGTATGGATATTATCCTAACAGTGACAGCACTCTATTTCAGGAAAGATCTGGAAATATTCTTTCAAACTATGATTACGAAGCCATCCCCAGCTCAGTGGAAACTATTCAAGCTGGGAGTTCACAGTGCTAGAAAGCACTGAGAGGTTCATGGCATGGTATAAATTCATGAGCAGAGTGTTCTGCTCATTACCAAATGGTGATATAACCTACTCTGATGAGAAAGTGTTTTGTCACTCTGTTGAGTCATAGTAAAGACTCACTGATACCAGTGTGCTTCATTTCTCTTCCACAACAACTTTACCAATCATCACCATTAGCATGACCTTCCTCTGTCAGCTTTATTATTGCATTATTCAGAATTCCCACTTCACCTCACATTTTAATTCTTCCTGTTCATTTATTGTTCCTGTTGACAACTTGCCATTTCCACATTACCAAGTTCTTTCTCCCCCATCTTTTTTTAACCAAATATTAAAAAGTGAGGCCAAGGAAAGATATTCCCATGTATTGGTCTGTCTCTTTAGTAAAGAAACTCTGCCATTATTCATTTTTAGTGAAATGCAAGGTGTCTCAGAAGTCCTTAGAATGAAAGTGTGCCAAAGGCTAAATAAAATAGACAATCACCAGTTATTCAACAGATTCAGATTCCTCAAGGAGAAAAATGGGAGAAATACTTTGAAAAGAATTCTTTGCCTAGGTTTTTGACAGTGACAGCACTGAAAAATAGTCAAATTCACCCTGTTGGTTAGTTTTCAGAAAAAAATAAAAATTTTGATTACATATTGATTTTTCTCAGGGCAAAAAGAATGAAATGACTTCTCCTTGTTTTGTTGATGAAACAATTTTCTTATCCAGTCTGCCTGTAGACAGGTTTCTATCCTTTGAGTGCTAGCCAAATTATATTGAATGCTTGACTTGGTAGAAATATTTTCAGAGATGGGTTAGACTTGAAAGCTATCAGAAACAATTTGGATAAGCTTTTCTCCACTTTCTTTCTCCAATAAGGGAAACTGTCATAAGAATAGTTCACACTATGCCATCACTGAACATATATCATTGCTTGGGCAGAAAATGTATAGTCTGATCTGAGAATCAATTGCCTACAGACATTTTAGTCAGCTACTTGGAGAACTTAGTTCCCCTCAAAAAAGAGTCTGAAGCAAATGTTCATGTGATGATACTTTATGAGGGGTTACAATCCCAGGAGCACAGGAGTCAGCAAATAGAGGAATGAGAGAAGGAGGTAGGAAAGCCAGTATCTTTCAGTTTTGCTCCTGCTAGACCTCTGCAAAACCAGACAAGATATTCTGTTGCTCCCCAGAATTTCTATATATCCATATCTCAGTATATTTCTCCCTCCATAATAAGTGAATGATGATTTTTACCACCTGTAGAGGAATTTTTTTTCTTCATGACTGTTCTCCTCCTGGGTGGAGCTGTAAAGAGGTGACAATCTATTTTCCACTGACACTAATGTCCTGTGTGAAATAATGTGTAAACTGGGCCTAAGTTATTTCTTCCCATATCACTTGGTCATGGAAACCTTGGTAGCATAGTGGCTAAGTGCTACGATTGCTAACCAGAAGGACAGCAGTTCAAATCTACCAAGCACTCCTTGGAAACTCTTTGGGTCAGTTAGTTCTACTCTACCTATAGAGTCACTAGGAGTTGGAATTTACTCAGCTGCAGTGGGTTTGTCTGGGTTATCACTTGTTCATAAGGACCACTGTTCTCTGAGGCCCAAGATGTGAGCTGAGGTAGAGGTATTGGTGCAACAGACACAGATGACATGATAATCCCAGTTACACATGTGTGCAATTTCTTCACACCTTTCTGAACCTGTTTAGGCTAGATCCCAACTGTTTCATTTATATCATAAATGTACAGTCATTCTCTCTGATCATAATGCCATGACAGACAACTCCAGCAGTAGTCAGCTTATGTGATGGTTGATTTTATGTGTCACCTCGGCCCAGAGCATTTTACCTAGGACATTCAGTTTTCGAGATAATCAGTGTATGTTTATTGGCTAGAGGAGAACATAAGAAATGGCTTCAGTTTTCCAGTGCATTCAAGGAAAACGTTTAGAATTCTCATCACCATAGTATGGCAAAATAGAGCATGCACTGGGATGTTAACATTTAGCTTGACCCTAACTTCATTTATATGGTTATTTCACATCCAGCTCAAGTAACTGCCCACCATGTGGATCTAAGTAGCCTAATGGTAAAATCACATATCTCACTCCAGAAATTAAGCTGGCTTGTATTCAAATTATGGTACAGGCAAAGAGTGTTGAAAATACCATGGACTTCAAGAAAAATGGACTAATCTTCCTTGGAATAAGTACAGCCTGAATGCTCCTTAGAAGCGAGGACAGCAAGACTTCATCTCAGGTACTTTGGGCACGTGATCAGGGACTAATCAGTTTAGAATTGCTTCGTGCTCAGTAAAGCAGAGGGTCACCAAGAAAAAGTAAGACCTTCAAAGAGATGCACTGACAGAGTAGCTGTAATGATGGCTTCAACACAGCAACAATTGTGAGGATGATGTCAGACCGAGTAACCTTTCATTCTGTTTTGCAGAAGGTTGCTACAACTCAGAACCAACTCAAGGGACCTAGCATCAGCAGAAAAGGAAAATCAACTACAGGAATTCTGATGGCTTTTCTAAGAATTATGCTTTCTCTAACTACTTAGAAGATTAGGTTAGGATACCATAAGGGAGAAAATATCAACATCATTCTTAGGCTCCTTTTTCTACAAAACAACTTGCTAGAAATCAGCCACAGAGACAGCCAAATGGCTATAAAACAGAAGTGAGGAGGAGACTTTTCATTGTCTTTTGTTTTGGACTTTTAGAATTTTACATCTAGTGAACTAATATCTAAAACCAATAAAATAAATTTAAAAACAACCTTTGAAGAAGAAAGTAAATAATCTAGTGCTCAGTGTTTGAATATATAACAATGATGGAACAGTAAGCAATCACTAACAATTACACCTCTAGGCAATACTAAACAATAATGTTTAGGGAAGCACACAATGATAAAAACATGAAGAAAAGTAAGGAAATGATTGCCATAAAAGCCATGAAGGCAGTCAGTTACGGGAAGCAGAGCAGCATTACACTAGGAGGGCATTTCTGGGGTGACTGGCAGGTTTCCATCTCCTAACAGGAGGGGAAACTATAAGAGATTTTGCCTTACGCTAATTCACTTACACTTTTTTAAAATATATTTATGTTGCATTTTAAAGTTCAGTAAGTTTTTAAGAGAAGGATATGTAGCTTTTAAAAATAATTTAATGGAACAGGAAAATGCTCACAATATAAAATTAAGTGAAGTAAAAGGCAATAGACTCTATGCAATGTGATGCCAAACTGGTGTATAGATGTTGTATATTTGTAGAAATAGAAAGTAAAACAAATATATAAAATGTCAACCACACATACCTTTTTTTAAAAAAAAAACAATATTTTACTGTGTTTAAGGAGAAAGTTTACACAGCAGATTACGTTCCCCTTTACCAATTTCCACACGAATTATTCAGTGGTATTGGTTCATTTCTCACAATGTGTCATCATTCTCACTCACTCCTGCGCCTATCTTTTAGGATTTTAAAAATTACTATCTATGACTGCTATGTCTTGTTCATTGTAGAATATAATAATTTGTAAGATTAAAGTTTTACCGTATAGGATAAGATAACAAGCCTAACTTGTATGGTAAGTAACAACTTACGCATTTCACATATTATTATCATAAAACTTTAGAGTTAGGGAAAATCTTAAGATTTCATCTTCATCATCATCTCTGTTTTACAGACGTAGACAGTGAGAAACAGTGCCATGACCCGGCCAGGGTTCATGATGAATTAGGTGCAGACCTGGGACGTGTCACAGTTCTCCCAGCCCAGCACATGGGTCTACCCTCTCTCTCACACTGACACATGCCATGTATGGAATCAACACCCAAAGCCCTGCTCCTCAAAGAAAGTTTCAGTTACTTCTCAAAACATAAGTATGCGAAAATTATGATGAAGCAATATCACCAATGAAATAAAATTTGCAACAAAATAACAAATGAAGAGGGCAACTGTTAAAAATCAATACTGGAACAAATTCTTAAATTCTTAAAGAAACATGAAAATATCAAGGGAAATAAAAAAAATCCTTGCACTCCAAAAATAGCTGGGTGGAATCACTCTTGGAACAAAGTTAGCAAAGCTAACTAGCAACAGCAGTATAGTCTGTCATTGCCATTTTCAATGCTATAAAAAATGATACAATATGTGAGGCAACTGCTGTAAATCATGCTTGTTTTGACAGCCTGTTTCTGAGTTCCACCTCACTTGCACTTTAGCCCCACTACTGTGTAGAGTGAAAAGCACTTTGGATAAACACCACATGATCCTAATTGTGCTCTCCCAGAGAGAGACAGAAAAAAAATAACAAGTAATAGATAAATTACTCCTCCTAAAAAGTCCTAGTTGACACCTAATTTGTTTCTATTATTTGACTACTTTACATTTCTAAAATTAGTTTTTTAAACACCTCAAATTCTAATTTCCCAAGATGCAATATTTGACTTTTTCTTCTCACATCTTACTACCTGAAAGAGGATCTCCAATCTTCAGGTGCACAGTGTATTAAACACTTACTATGTGCAAGGCCCACCAGGCTCACCGCCCATTTTTCAATTTGTTGTAATACGGTGGCTTTTGGTTGCTGTGATGCTTGAAGCTATGCTATCTGTATTTCAAATACCAGCAGGATCACACATGGTAGACAGGTTTCAGAAGAGCTTTCAAGCTGAGACATATTAGGCAGAGGGACCTGGGAATCTACTTCTAAAAGAAAAAAAGCTGGTCAGTGAAATCCTAATAAACAGTGGAACTTGGAAAAACTCAGCATCATCAGCCAGAACAAGGCCAAGGGCTAACTGCAGAACAGATCATCAACTGCTCATATGCAAATTCAAGTTGAAGAAAGCTCAAAGAAGTCCAGAAGAACCAAAATAAAACCTTAAGTATATCTCACTTGAACTGAGAGGCCATCTCAAGAATAGATTTGATGTATTGAACACTAATGACCAAAGATCAGAAAAGCTGTGGGAGGACATCAAGGACATCATACATGAAGAAAGCAAGAGGTCATTAAAAAGACAGGAAAGAAAGACAAAAATGGATTTCAGATAAGACTCTGAAACAGTTCTGAACGTAGAGTAGAGAAACTGAAGTAAGCATAAGAAATAATGAACTAAAAAAGCTGAAGAGAAGATTTCCAAGGGCAGCTCAAGAGGACAAAGCATAGTGTTACACTGACATGTGCAAAGACCTGGAGTTAGAAAACAAAAAGGAAGGACATGCTTGGCATTTCTCAAGCTGAAAGCACTCAAAGTAAAATTCAAGCTTCAGGTTGCAATACTGAAGGGTTCTATGGGCAAAATATTGAACACATGAAGCATTAAAAGACAGAAGGAATACACAGAATCATTGTACCAAAAGGAAATGGATGGCAGTCAACTATTTCAGGAGGTAGCATATGATTAAGAACCAATGGCACTGAGGAAAGAAATCCAAGCTATACTGATGGCCTTGGGGGAGGGGGGTCAACCTCCAGGAACTGACAGAATATCAGCTGAAATGTTTCAACAAACAGATGCAATGCTGGAAGTGCTCACTTGTCTATGCCAAAAAATTTGGAAGACATCTACCTGACAAACTGAGCGGAAGAGATTCATAGTTGTGCCCATTCCACAGAAAGATTATCCAACAGGATGTGGAAATTATTAAACAGTATCATTAATATCGCATGCAAGTAAAATTTGGGTAAAGATAATTCAAAAACAGCTGCAGCATTCAGGAGCAGGTTAACCAGTATTCAAAGCACACAGTGGTTGCAACAACGGGCTCAAGCATAACAATTGTGAGCATGGCACAGAACCAGGCAGTGTTTCATTCTGTAGTACATAACCCCACTGCCATAGAGTTGACTCATCCATAAAGACCCTACAGGACAGTGTAGAACTGCCTCATAGAGTTCCCAAGGAGGACCTGGCGGATTTGAACTGCTGACGTTTTGTTAGCAGCAGTAGCACTTACCCACTACACCACCAGGGATTCTTGCAGTACACAGGGCCACTGTAAGTTAGAACTGATTTAAAGGCACCTAACTACAAAGCTGACACAGGTTTACAGTAAGCAAGGTATGCACAGGTTTAATGGTAGTGCATAATTTCACATGGGTTTTACCACATCTTTGCTTCTTTTTTCTAGTTTGAAAGAAGTTAGGACACTTAGAGCTATGGCAGCCATGTGACAATGAAGTCAAAAAAATAAAGACAAAACCCAGCATGTTACAGACCCAGAAAACTAAGATCTTGGATCCTTGGTGACATTTTAGAGGAAACTGACTATGGATTGCCTATTTCTAAATTTATGTTAGGGAAATATTAAATGTCCCTGTGATTTAAACCACTGTTAATGGCTTATTCCTAATACAGATATATATTTGTCTTGTTCATCTCTATAGGCTTAATACCTAAGTAGTATTCACTGTGTAGTAAATGGTCAAATAATATTTGTTGAAAAAATGATTTCTAGGTGAAATATTAAGCATCATAACTAACTTGTAAGTGGTAAAGACATTTATTTATTTTATATCAAATTTTTATCTTGCATATACTTCCTCTGAACAACAAAAATGTGTAATGCACTCTCCAGGACCAGAAAATCAATCTTGTTTAGTTTAGACCAATTATGGTAATCTCATAGCTTTTGTTATGCCTGGGTACAACAGGCAATTCTGGCCAATAGGTCCAACTCTAGTAGGTAATTTGGGAAAAGGTTCTCCAAGCTAAGCAAAAGTAATGCATGGAAGAAACCAATCCTCTTCTCAGGTCTTCATGTGATCTCAGGATCTGCAGCAGCCACCTTGCAACAAATAAGGGTCAAATTTGAGGACCAAATAGTCACACTAACAATGGGAGCACAGACAAATGGAAAAATCTGGGTTCTTTATTACACGGTTGAGCCAATCTTCCTCTGGACTTTTTGTCATATATAAGTATCTTTACTGTTTCATCGGTTTCAGGTGACTATTCTATTACTTGTAGGCAAGAATACTATAAAAGCTATGTAGGTTTAAATGCCCTTTGAAATGTATACAAATAAATAGCAAGAAGTTTCAAAGTATATATTTCACCATTTACAAATAAAGAGAAATTGATAGATACAAAGCTTAAAAATACAGTACAGTAAACATATTTCCTGATTTTGAAGATAAACCCAAAACCTCAGAATAATAAACTGTGTTTAGAAAAAGGTCAAATACATAATATATAAAAATATAGGGTTTTTTTCTTACATAAGGGTTTGAGACACTTATGTAAGTTACAATCTCTGGAAAAGAAAAAATTCTCATGCAATAATTTAGAGTTTCAAAGCGACTTTCTGGGAATTGGCTAGAAATTGTTTTCTTTCTCTTTGTTTTACTTCACTTGAAAGTTTACAGAACAAACTAGTGTCTCATTACACAGTTAGTACACTGTTTGATGACATTGGGTAACAACCCCACAACAGGTTAACACTCTTCCTTTTCAACCATGAGTCCCCCTTCACTAGCTTTCCTGTCCCCTTCTGCCTTTTAGACCTTGTCCCTAGGCTGGCATGCCCCTTTAGTCTTGTTTTGTTTTGTGGGCTATCCAATTTTTTGCCAAAGGGTGAATCCCAGGAGTGATTTCATTACTGAGATGAAAAGGTATCTGAGGGCTCTACTCCCAGGGTTTCTCCAGTCTCTGCCAGGCCAGAAAAATCTGGTCTTTCTTTTTGAGTTAGAATTTTGTTCTACATTGTTCTGCAGCTCTGTCCAGGACCCTCCTCTATGATCCTTGTCAGAGCAGACAGTGGCAATTGCTGGGTACCATCCGGTTGTACCAGATTCAGTCTACTAGAAGCCACCGTGGATGTGGCACACGAGTTCTTTGGAGTAATTGTTCCGTTGTTTCTTCAGTTTTCTTCATTCAGAATTCACTGAAAATTAATTATAAATTAATAGATACTATGTCAGACCACTATGCTGAAAATCTTGTAAGACGACTACCAGGTAACATTGCAAATTCACCCTAGAAAAAGTGCTACATACCTCATTGCTGAATGTCACCGTGATCACTTCTGAAGTACTCCCCTTGGGAAGCTGTGCACTGATTCCAGCACCTAGTCCACTCTTCACAGCAATTTTGCAACTTCTTTTCTGGAATGGCCATCAGAGCTGTCCTCGCATTACACATGATGTCCTGAATGTCTTCCTTTCAATATTTCTTTTGTCTTCAGCTAAAGAAAACAGTCATTGGAGGTCAGATCAGGTGAACAGGGAGGATGTCCCAATACAATTATTTGTTTACCAGCTAAAAATTCCCTCACAGGTAACTACACAATTAAGTTTACAAACTTGCCACTGTTCTACTGTACACAGTGGCCTTTCCAGGAAGTTTCAAAATTGCTTTGAAGGGTGGACTAAGTGCTGATGTCAGTGCACAGCTTCCCAAGAGGAGTACTTTGAAGGTGATATTGTGATATTCAGCAACATGGTATGTAGCACTTAGAACAATTAAGTTCATGGACTTAACTGTCAGGTCATGTATGTACCTTTACTGTTTAATTCTTGTGATAAATGTATAAATATTATAATTATTTCCCAGATCCACTGCATAATATCTAGGCAAATTACTTAGTTTTTTAGCTGAATTTTTTCAACTTTAATTTAGATGCTATTATCCATCATAGACATTGCCATAAAAATTAAATGAAATAATGTATGGAAAACACTCAATATACAGCTAGACACACAGTAAACAGTGATCTTAGAAGAGGAAAACAAGCATCAAAAGATCTGAAAAATTAATTTTACACAGATTGCTACTCGTACCTATGCCACTGGACTCCAGTGTCCAAGCTTTTGACAACTAGGCTGTCAACATTCACCATTTTTTAATTTTATACTGTCTATGACTTATTTAAATAAAACAGCCTAGTTGGGAACTCTTTGAAGATACTGCTGATAAAAAAAAAAAGAAAATCATTAAAAATGGGAATTTTGTCTTTATTCTAACGAGATTTTAAATTTTTAATAAGAAATTTTAAATTATTAATACATTACTTATTTAATGGCATTTAATGACAAGTTGTGGCTTCATATCTGTCAGCCTTCATAATTTGTGTAAAACAATTCCTTAAAATAATAAATATAAATAAACACGCATATGTCTTCTATTGGTTGTTTCTCTGGAGAATCCAGACTGATACATATGCTAATAATAAGACTGGAAGAAAATCTATGAAACACTAGTATTTTTTGTAGTTCTTTTAGAACTAATGATTTTCAGATTCCTAAGGCTACCTTACCATCTGGGTTTAGAATCAGGCTATGTTGTTTATTGACTGGTTTTGTTCTTGCTTAAACTTTGCAAACAACCAGACTAAGTGGAAATCTCTGCTGAATGGCATCTCCTAATCTGCTCATGAACACTGTTACCTGTGACTTCCTATTACATGGGTTTTTTTGTATTTTTTTCATTTCAAAGTGTTTTTTCTACAAGTTGTCACAGCAATGAAAATATCTTTTGACTATCTAGGCAAACTCTCTAATCATTAAACTTTATCATTCACCACTCAGTATTCCCAATGTTGCTGTTGTGGTTAGCTAAGTAAACCATTTTTGTTAAATTACATACATTATTAATTAACAATGTTCCTGAAAACTACTGGTAAATATACACAGGCTTCTTAAAGATTTCAAACTTTTAAGCAACATAGCAACATTAAGCAGTGACATTTATAAAGCATGTTGTTTGTATTTTTGTTAATTATTCTTTCACATTTAACTGTTCTCCTTTAGTGCTAAAAATCAAAGAGCTAATAGACAGAATAAAGATTAAAAACTCTCCCAGGCTAAGACAAGAGTCTGAACAAAACTGAAAGAGAGAAAAATAAGTAACAAGTTAAGTGTTATGCTATGGAAGGAAGGATGGACAGACGGACCAATCAAGGCCCTAGCTCATAATATGTTATATGATTTAGATTTTACTCAAGTGGAATATTAAGAGAATCACAGGTCAATCATCAGAATATAATTTTCCAATAACTTAGAAGTAGTGTAGTCTCATTTTTTCTTCAGTACATCCTATCATTACCTCACATCTTTAGAAGAAAAAAATAATAATGCTGTGGATTTTTTTAGAGCAGTAAGTCATTTATTTCCATTTATTCTTTTTGTTATTGAAAAACTTTTTCCTTCATTGCTTTGTTTAAAAACCTAAACCAAACCAACAGGACAGAAAAACATATTTTAATGAAGTTTAAACCTGCTGCAACCCTGAACAAGCAGAAGACAGAAAATAAGACTTTAAGCAGCCAGCCAGCAATTTTCTAAACCCGTCACTAAATTCTGTGAATCCACCTCTGCAAAAGGTCAGCAAAAGTAAAGGCTTCATTACACAAGTCGATACCAGTACTATGTCCTTTGCCAAAAATGCTTGCAAAAATAAAGGTGTTCATTGTTTCAACAGATTGTCCTGATGACTTAGTTAGAAGGGTCTTCCCTATACTAATTTAGTAGCAGAGACAGACAGAATAAAGTCAAATAACTATTTTAAGGTAGAAGTACTTCAAAGTAGTACTTAAGGGCTCTGGAGTTTGACAGATTGGGGTTTGAATTTTGGCTCTACCTTATGTGAGATCTTAGTAAGTCAATTTAACTTATCTATGACTCTATTTCCCCATTTGTAAAATGAAGATAATAGCAGTACTCAACTGTAGGAAATGTTGCCAGGTCTCCTTCAGTACCCACTCTCTTCTTCCTTACCAATAGAACATTAATTTTTAGCTAGATACAAAGATACCTGGACTTAAAAACAAAAAGAAGAGGACTTAACATTTCTCTTTTCTCACTAGGTATGACTATCTGTTGAAGTTCTAGGATACATGAAATGTTGTATGTTACTTCTGAGAGTGTCCTTAAAGAGAAGAGGGTATGCCTCATACATACATCCTCCTTCCTGCACCTGGAAAATGGATGTGATTGCAGGGGCTTCTGTAGCCTTAGTGGTCCAAGAACGTATAAAGTAGAAAGAGATTGCATCATTGTAACCACGTCTTGGAAACCCTGGTGGTGTAGCAGTGAAGTGCTACAGCTGGCAACCAAGAGGTCAGCAGTTCAAATCCACCAGACACTACTTGGAAACTCTATGGGGCGGTTCTACACTGACCTATAGGACCACTTTGAATCAAAACAGACTCAATGGCATATAACAACAACAACAACAAACCATGTCTTACCAACCCTGGACTTCTTAAACAAGAAAGAAAAATAAACCATGTGTTTAAGCTATTGTTTCCAAACAAAACCCACTGCCATAGAGTCGACTCTAACTCATCGAGACTCTGCCCCTTAGAGTTTCCAAGGAGCACCTAGCAGATTTGAACTGCCAACCTTGTGGTTAGCAGCTGTATCACTGTAACCACTGTACCACCAGGGTTTCCACTCCATTGTTTGGGAGGATTCAATTCTTCTCTTGCCATCAAATCTAATTCTAATTGATTGCATCAAAACAAAGAATGGTTTTGAAAAACAAATGTTATAAGTTCTCCTCAATAAATGATGTTCATTTTTTTATTACACAAATATAGTATTATCGGTTTAAAAATTCAAATAATAAAATCTATCTAAAAAAGTTTAACTTTCAAACCAGTGGCATTTAGGAGTTATAGAGACTCCTACTGAAGAATAAACTTTCTACTGATAAGCAACTTTTGATGTTATTAGAATAACAATTACCTGCAATATAAAGAAGAGGTAAAACAGACCTGAAATAGCACCTGATCTCCATGGTAACCACATATATTCTTACATAAAGTGTTGTTGTCTGATGTTCTCAGCATGGAGAGTCAAACATTTTAATGAAAACATTTGTAATGGTAAATAAAAATATGGTCAGGTAGTATCCTATAATACAAAACACTCCTAATAATGATGCATCTCCTGATAACTTCAATTAGTAACAACAGTACTACGGAAAAAATAAACACTTTGTTTTAGAACGCGAAATGAATGCTAAAAGTCAAAGTGGGGGGGAATCATCACCCTAAAGCTAAACATGTGTATATACACACATATATACAACATAAACACACATATATATGCAAATTTGCATGTGTATGTATCATATCTATGCTTCAGATTTCTGCATCAGAAATTATCAAAAAATCATTAGAAATTATGCAATTTGTATCACAGACACTGATAGAGAATTTGAAAGTTAAGGGCATCCTCCTTCTGTCCCCAAGCAGACACCCTAAAATGTCAAAAAGAGGTTTCTACTAATGCAACCCAAGCGGTTTTTTAAAGTGTCTGTTAAAGTGATTTCACCATCTTTTCCCTAACTCTACTGATGTCAGAGCACATCTTAAATTGCTATTGTAGTCTCCCTAATACGTCCAATGTCAATTCCGTTCACCCTATTTTCATTTCCAGTTACTTACACTTGAACTCACAGCCTAAATATCTTGAGGCTCTGGCAGAAAATTCAGGAATAAATTTTATAATTGCTAAGTATAAAACTTGTGTATCTCCATGGCAAAGTAACAACTAGCATTGGACTGCAACAGTGGTAATGATTAAAAGACTGTAATCAATTTCACCAGGACTCCCGCTTTTGTTGGGGTTGAAGGAGGAAAACACACAAGTTAGGGAAGGACATAGGTGTTAGCATCAAAATTTTACAACTAAAGAAATGCAAAGCTCAGAGGGGTTAAATAACCTGCCCAAGGTCACACAGCTTGTGAGCAACCAAAACAGGGTTTGATTTTGAGTCTCTTTAACGCCATAGATATACAGAGCTCTTTCTGAGAAGGCATTCAGCCTCCACAGTGTACCAACATCAGAAAGGATTAAAAGCAGGAGCTTTCCTTTAATATCTGACACAGTAATGCAATAATCATGAATACTCGTGGAAAATAGAACAGGAGTTAGAAAAGGGATTTAACACTGACTTCAGTGTCTTGAAGATTTTAGAAAGAAAATACAGTACATATACCATGTATTATAATATATTCTTATGATCAGAGACAACTCCTCACAGTCAACACATTAAGATTTATGTAGTGAACCATATGAATACTCACTCACACTTGGAAGGATGTAAAAACTATAAATAGCCTCACACCAGTTCAGTGCAGTTTTTACTGCTAGATGAGTTCAGGTCAGGTTAGGTTTTGAGTTTCAAAAGCACTTCCTCCTTTCTTAGCTTTTTGGATTTCCTAATCACAGGGATGTGGACATGTACAATGTCCCGTCTCAGCAGGTAAAGGAAAATGCTAACGATAAACTGGCTGATTGATTCACCAGAACTGACTTTCCGCTAACAGAGTGGAAACTTATTTGGCACAAACTTATTTCCTGCTTTGTGACTCAAGTAAAGTCCATTATGAGACTCAACTGAGTTAAGAAGTAGGCCATGAAAATTAAACACAGGTCAGTCTACTAAAGCCCAGGAAAGCTATGAAGTAATTCAAGTGCAACAGTTGTAACTCACGCTACAACTACAGTAACTGCCAACCGTTAAACCTAAAGGCAAATAAACAAGTGAAAAAGTCAGAAGTCACCAGAAACAGATTATGATCCTCTGAAATTTAATCATCAAGGTACTGTTGAAGCCTCTCTTATTCAGATTAAAGACATTTGCTATATACATAATATGAAAAGATACATCTGAACAATATTTTGGCACAACAATGATTCCCTTTTTTAAACTTATGACCTGAGTTTATAATACTCAGTGCCAATGTGATTGTTGACAATGTTGCTATTCTTTTAAGTTTTTTCCTTGTGACTAGTAGATAGGTACAGATAAAATCCCAAACCAAGCCCTTTGTCATTTCCTGCTCATCATGTTACAGGGTAGCACTGAGGTTTTCTTGGCTGTAATCTTTGTGGAAGCAGATAGGCAGGCCTTTCTTCATGGAACTGCTGGAAGGGCTGTAACTGTCAACCCTTGCTAGCAGCTAAGCATTTAATTGGCTCACGTGTGACAAGGAATGCTGATACATGGACAGTTTTAAAACTGAGCAAATGAGAAACTCAACAAATAATTTTTCAGTGTTGCACAGAAAATAATATCTATCTTGTTATATTCTAACCTGAAATCAATCAGCATCATTCTTTTTATCAGCTATCAATTCCATCTTTTCCCCCAATCTACCTATTTCAGAAGCTCCCACGGCACCAGGAAGTGGCAGCCTCCCTTCTGTGTAGAAATGTACAAAAAGATGCTAATTTCAACAAAAACAGGAAAGACACAAACAACAACTGCAAAAGGGTAAATGACAGATGGATAAATGCTGTCACTGTTCTACAAGCATTACCATTAACCACTAAAATTATTTTCTTCCAAAAGCAGCATAGTTGGAATACATGTGGCATATTGTAAAACAAACAGAGGTGCCTGCCCCCTTCTATGCCCCCCAGGGATAGATTAGCCAGTACACAGGGTACACACCTTAATCTGTTGCTACTGAATCTGTTTCAACCCCTAGTGACCCTACAGGACAGGGTAGAACCGCTCCCACAGGGTTTCCTAGGAGCAGCAGGGAGATTTAAACTGCTGACCTTTGGTTAGCAGTGGAACCCTTAGCCAATGGCCACCAGGACTCTCAAGGTGTGTACAGGCTTACATCAAGCTAGGTACACAGGGACTTACTGCTGTTCACTGACTAATTGTGTAGTACACTGAAATTGTGTAGTGCACAATTTCACACGGATTTTCTTTGATGTCGTGAAAAACAAGTGAAATTGTATATTACAGATTAGTAAATAAGTACAAGCCCCTGCATACTTTAATTATTGGGTAATCCATCTCTGCTGCTTTCCATACTGCAACGCATTAACAGTTTAACTTATGTTCACTCACTTTCTGGTTCTACCAAGTCTTTTGTTGCCTTTTCTAGTATCCCATTGCAGAATGGACTCCAAATGACCTTCAATAATCTCAAAAGCTAATTTTTACATAATAGGTAACTTTAATATCCCTATGTAGGTTTTCTCTGGAGTACCTAGGAACAGACTGTTAAACCAATGGGAACCTTATAAAACTATTAATCCAATTCTCCAATTTAAAGATGAAATAACTGATGGCCAAAGAGTGTCTATTTGTCTGCAGGCATACACTCATTTAGCAACAGAACCCAGATCAGAACCCAAATCATCTGACTCACTTTCCCGTGTTCTTTGCCACAGGTTCCCTTGGATATGTTGCATGCATTAAATGGGTAGAACCCTTTGTTAAGAAGCTAGGCATATCCACTGTCTTCCAGATCGAGGTCTTGGATTTCCTCAGCCCAGCCCACATTTGTTCTTTTCTGATTTTATGCCATTTTACATCTCATTTTCTTCAAAGCATTTCAAGAGCTATATTGTAAATATAAACAATTATTATTACTACTTAATTGAATGTGGATGGATAATTTTCATAGCTATCATGATAAAAGACTCATAGATCATATCTATAATAGAAGTGGGATCACCACTTACCCACTAAAAAGATCCTAGTGACAGAAAAAGATGATAAACAACAAATTGTCCCTGGAGCAGATAATTCTCATTCGAGGACACTAGTTAGAAGAACCGAGCCAAGGTGTCATCCAATACCAGGGCTCTGTGTCACTCTCACCAAGACTATTTCCATGAGAAGCTTTAGATAAGCAAACAGCACTGGAAGCACTTTCCCTTTGTGGTAGAAAAGGGTTCTACACACTGAACATTCCCCCAGATTATATTACCTCCATTAGTTAAAAGCACACAATTATGTAATGGGCAGATACCAAATATGAGTTGTATATTTATTCACAGTTGCTACCCCTTGGGTGGTGGAGATCACGTCATAACATTCTTTTCTGTAGTGGGAGATTCAGTGCAATGGGTCCTGTGTTGAAATGAATGCCTTTTTGTGGCTTTTACCTAGGTTCTGTAAAAAAGAAACAAAAAGAAAATAGTTTGGGGGATTGTGTTCCCCTAGGCTCTGAGCAGATGTTACAGTTGCCCTTGGTACCATTACTGAGAGAAGAAGCCAGTCCTTGCTGGTAGAGAATATCAGTTATTATGCAAATAGATGGAGCCACATGAGAGGAGATGGGTCATTTATGCAACTAGGATGTATAAAATCTTTTCAATACAGTTGCGCTACTTGCCTGTATAAGGATCCATTCCACAGAGGCCAAGTGGGACCTCACTATGACCTAGAAGAAAAGTCTGAAGTGGAACATGTCCATTGGGTCCAGGGTGCCTGCACTGAGAACACCCTAGACCCAGGAAACAGAGAGAACTTGAACACTGGAACAGCAGCAGTCAAAGCAAGAGACTTCCCTGTGACAGTATGGTGGGCTTCCTAGCCCACAAGCCAGGTAGCTACAGTGGGCTTGAGGACTCACAGAACGAGCGAGTTGAGAGCCTTGGGCCAGCAGACTTGCTGATGGAATAGGGTGTCTTTGGGCATTTGTCAGTGGAGTTAAAGAGGCTTGCCAATCTGTAGAGCAAGTGCACTAAGGGCCTTTGAGCAGGAAGCTTGTTGGCACAGTGGGATGCCTCTGTGTACTTGCTGGTGGAGCTAAAAATCTGTAACACTTGTCCAAGCAGGGTGGAGGCCAGGTCCAAGCACAGGCTGGGAGATGTGCGAAAATCTGTCCTGAGCAGGACCCTCCCTGTCTGAGAGGGCCTACAGGAAGTCTGCATGGCAGGCTGAGAGAGCTTTCCTACATGTGAAAAAGGAAGAAAGTGCTCTCACTTTAAGGGAGCCTTCCAGACCTTGCCTGTGTGCTTTCTGACATTGATCCTGTTGCTGCTGTTTCCAAGTTAATTCTGATGTCACATTACTTCCTTAATAAACCACATAAACGTGGGTATGGTCTGTGAGTTCTGTGTGGCTACAGCAATGAGTTGTTGAACTTAAAGAAGTAGAAGGTGCTTTGAGGTGATGGCTGGTGTCAGAATTGATAAAAAGGTTGGAGAGTAGAGGTACATCTGACCTCCGCCTCACAGGAATCAGCTTTGGGTTGATCCTTGTGGTGATTCTCATTCTCTCTGAAAGTAGGCCAATTCCAACTCTACTGTCAGCCCTTTACAGGACCACGTGAATGGCCATTTCAGACATATTAGTTGCCATCTGATTGATTCTGGCTCATAGAAACTCCGTGTCTGAAAAGAACTGCTCCACAGAGTTTTCAGGGCTGTAAGCTTTGGGAACAGGTGACTAGGTCTGTCTATCAAGGCACTTGTGAGTGAGTTCAAGCTGCCAACCTCCAACCAAGAAGTCTGGCACTTAACCATTGGCACCATGGACTGCTGGTTCAGACATACCTACCCACCCACGCACCCATTGCTGTCAAGTTGATTCCAAATCACGTACAGAGGCAGTTAAATGATGTTCATAAAACAGAATCTGTAAGAATCCCCAGAAAATAGCCATAAACTGAGGATCCAGGATGTTTACTTTACTTCTGTTTATTAGCTGCTTTCTCAGTTATGATGTTTAATAAATGAAATCTTGAAAGACTCTAAGTTATTTACGACAGAAAGAAGAGTCTCATGTCAGTTTGCAAATAGCCCACTAAAAACAGGGCCAAGACATCATATCTATTCAGAACATTCTGTATCTGAATTTCTAGCTCACAGACTACTCCTCCATAAAGTTTTGTTATTATTCCCACACCTCTAAGATATGATTATGAAAGCAGTGAAAATAGATATATAAAAAGTAGAATTTTATCAATAGGCTTTTGGTTTGATTTTTAAAGTATACAGAGGCTTGGGGGCCTTATTAAGGACACATATTAATATGAAAAATTATTTGTCATTCAAGCCTAACACCTTCTCAAAACTGCTACAGCAGATGCATTTCCTCTCAAAGGGTATCAACTTTGGCCTTTGTTATGCCTTATGAGTTCATCAATGAGGAACTTCAGAGTACTATATTTAGAAGGTGTCATCTAATGCTGCTAGAACAGAAATACCACAAGCAGATGGCATTAACAAAGAGAAATTTATTCTCTTACTGCTTAGGAGTCTGGAAACCCAAATTCAGGGTACCAGCTCCAGAAGAACACTTTCTCTCTCTGTTGGCTCTGGCAGAAAGTCCTTGTCCTCAGTCTTGCCCTGGTCTAGGAGCTTTTCAGTACAGAGACCCCAGGTCCAAAAACTGTGTGCTTCTGCTCTTCTTTCTTGGTGATAT
Organism: Heterohyrax brucei; assembly: GCA_028571685.1. Lineage (NCBI taxonomy): Eukaryota > Metazoa > Chordata > Mammalia > Hyracoidea > Procaviidae > Heterohyrax > Heterohyrax brucei. Next base: position 82,551,789 of record CM053144.1, read on the forward strand.
GAGATTCCCCATGTCTCTCTGCTCATTTTGCTCTCTTATATCATGAAAAGAGATTGATTTAAGACACAACCTGATATCAGCAGTTCCAACAATTAACTTCACAAACTTGCCACCATAGACTTACATTGGCAACACTGTGCAAACAACTCAGTGAGGTTTTATAACCCTGGTATATCAACATCTCACAGCTGTGTCCATGTTGACCTGTAGCAGTGTCTTGCTGAGTGGCATTCATTATTGTTGTTGCATGGTTTTATGTGCCACCATGAGAATGTCAGATCTTGAATTAAAGCAACTAAAAAATATTAAATTTCTTGTTAAACTTGGCAAGAGTGGAAGTAAAGTCAAGGATATGTTAGTCCGAGTTTATGGGATAATCTCATGAAGAAAATAGCAGCATACAAATGGGTTAAATGCATCACTGATGAAGAGAGGTCAGGGCAGCCAGTAACAAACAGAACTAACAAAAACATTGCAAAAATGCCTTGAATTGTGAATCAAAATCATCAACTGACTGTGAAAAGCATAGCCGACCAAGCAAACATCGATAGAGAAACATGAAAATCTTGGCATGAGAAAGGTGTGTGCAAAAATGGTCCTTAAGGAGCTCACGGACTGACAAAAGAAAAGCAGAGTCAAAGTTTGCCAAGACTTTCTGGAGATGCAAGACGATGTTTTGGACTATGTTATCACTGGCAATGAAACATGAGTGTACCAATACAAGATGAAACAAAGCATCAAAGAGCACAATGGAAGTCAGCCAATTCTTCACAACCAAAAAAATTCTGTCAGTACAAATCAAGAGTCACAACGATATTGCTAACCTTTTTTTATATTAAAGGGATTGTTCATTATGAATTTGTACCAACTGGACAAACAGTTAAGCAACTTTACTTTTTGGAAGTGCTGAAAAGGCTGCATAAAAAAGTTAGATGAAAATGACCTGAACTTTTCGCCAACAACTGATGGCTCTTATGTCACGACCATGCACCAGCACTGGCTCACATGGCACTATCTGTCAGGGACTTTTTAGCCAGGAAACAAATGACTGTATGGTAATACCCTCCCTGCTCACCTGAACCGGCCCCCAATGACTTTTTCTGTACCCAAAGATAAAAGAAACATTGAAAGGAAGACATTTTGATGACATTCAGGACATCAAGGGAAATACGATGACACTTCTGACGCCATTTCGAAAAAGTTTTAAAATCGCTTAGAAGTGTGGACTAGGTGCTGGCATCCACACATAGCTTCCCAAAGGGAATACTTCAAAGGTGACTGTAGTCATATGCAGCAATGAGGTATGTAGCACTTTTTCTAGGACGAGTTTGTGAATTTAACTGGCAGACCTTGTATAGATTGTGTTCTGCCTTGTTAACCTAATTGCCACTAATCCCACCTCATTAACATTATAAGAGATAGGATTTAAAACAGTAGGAAAATCTCATCACATGTCAAAATGGTGGATAACCACAGGACACTGGGAATCATGCTCTAACCAAGCTGACAGACACTTTGGGGGGACACAGTTCAAGCCATGATGTAAGTATTTTGAATAACTTTTATAAAAATGAAATGATTAATACAGCAGTCTTGGATGAGATGGCACCAAATGTGTGAGTTTGCTGGCAACCAAAACAAAAAGGAAACTGAAGGTGTTATGTCCTTTCTCTCCTTTTGTCTGATAAACTATACAAATTCATCTGAAAAGATCCATTTTTCTTTTCCCAGTATTAGTGCATAAAGGAAGTTATATAAGAATGCCAACATAATAGTATTGAGTGTCATAATGGACCAAGCTTTCAAATGCAGTGTTACAGATAGTAGAATTGTGTTTTAGAGATCTAAATCTGTGCAGTTAAGTACTTCACAATGCTTTGTTCTATCTTAATTTAAGGATTAAGCTTAGACATGCTAAGGCATCATTTCTGAAAGGGTGTTTTGAAGAGAGTCTGCTTCAGATTATTCAAGGTTTGTTTTCAAAAATATAAATTTATAGGCCACTCAAAACTACTGAGTAATTTCAAGTGTGGATCTAGTGAACTATATACATGAGACGCTGGTTCTTTATCTCTCATGATCTAACCCACCCTTTTATATTTAACCTTGTGGCACACATGTCTATAGCAGTACCTATATGGGTATTTGACATCTGCTAGAAGTCTTTCCTCCTATGGTAAGCTTTCCTTGAGATTATTCTATTTTGAACTGCCTTAGCAGTTACTTTATGTACATATTTTGCACAGTTGGCATATCATCTTGTGAATTGATTGTGTATATGTCCAACCTTCCCTACTAGGTAGTATGTTCTTTAAGGACAACCCATATATCCTACATACCCTTATCCTTATTTATCCTTATATTGTTATATATCCTTAACCCATATCCTTACTATGCTGCGCAGACTTTGCATAGAACAGTTGATCAACAAATACTCGCTGAATGAAAAAAAATCAGCCAAATAAATGTTCATCTACTTCATTGTGAATCTCTCTCCTCTATTATATTGTAGTGATCTCAAATTCTTTTGCAAATATAGAGGCTATCAGTAACATTCAGTATGCCTTATACTACATTCATAGTGCTATAAAATAATATTTTCATCCTTCTAGACCTATATAACACTTTTCATGTATTAACTGCTTAAATATTGCTGCCAACTCTGTGAAAGAAGCAAGGTAGCAATTTTTCCTCTCATTTATGTCCCAGAACACTGAGACCCAGAGAAGTCAAGTGGCCACATTGAACACCACATAAGGAGACAGTGATATTCCTGGAATCTGAGGAAGGCTCTTTTCACATACATTACATGGTCTCATGGGAAGTTGGTGCTTTGCAAGTGATGATGCTAGTGATGAGCTCACCTGACAGATTGTTCGTCTTCCTCTGAAATGACACTGGCTTCAACTCCAGGAAAAATCTGTAAGAGGTGACTCACAATTCCCAGCAGCAATGCCAGCTCATGTGCTGGGATTCTGACCACAGCATAATGATCAGGTCAGGGAGTCATATTTCTGCTAGGTTTAGAAAAGCATCTCTGTGTTCATGCAAGAAATCCAATGGGTTGTTGATAGTACTGTGGCTTTTGAAGGATTCCCACCCACCCCTCTACCCAGCCAGGAGCATGGCTGAGGCAGAAGGAACGAGGCAGCAGAGAGGTAAGTGCAGATTCCTTGCTTCCCACTTCTTGCCTTTTTAAAGCCACAGTGTGGTCATGGGCTGACGCAGTCCCATATATTTGCTTCATAAAGTCTAGAGGGTCACTGAAATTCTTAGTGGTCCACAAAATTTAGAATGCAGTGAGGATACAAATGGGCAAAGTACAGATGGCTTAAGTATACTGAATACATTTCCTGCTTTCATCTAAACTCTCTGAAAAACAGAATTAACACACCTGGCATCATTCTCCACAGAGAATCAGTGGCAGAGACTGCATTAAAATATTTGTTAATAACTTTATAGAGCCTTCTGATAGTGTAAACTGATACCTAGGTCCTCTAGAGTCTCAAAAATAATGTAATTAAGATTTACTTTTTCTAATAGATAATATTCGACACATCATAAGATAGTCTTATTGCAAGACATATCTTAGATTTACATAAAGACCAAACCTGGTCAAGCTTAATTTTCTCCATCAATTTAAGTAAATAGCATCTCTCAAACTTTTAAAGCAGCAGATTGACCAGATTACTCCTCTCACTAGCAGTCCTTCACCTTATCTCTCCTGCCTCTTTTTCTAAACCACCTTGGGTCTTCCTTTCTACCCTTCTTTCTTTCTAATTCTTCTCCTTCCCCCCTCCCTTTTGAGGAGGAAGTACTTACACTTTTGAGAAATGTTTGCTATATTTTCTCCTAAAGCTTGGTCTGAGTAGTTAATCCACTTATAACAAAATGCAAGCCAGAAAACTAAAAGCTTAGTGAATGAAGGCTGGGGGACATTTTTTATTGCACAGTCCTTCCTTCCAGAGGTCATCCTATAGCTGAAAACCAGGCATGCTTTGTCTGAGTAATCCCTCCCTCCTTTCATCCTGTGCTGACAAAATGTGCACTTGAGAGGAGGTGGCAGGGACTATCAGAATACCAAAAATTATAAAGTGTAAAAATGTGACTGCAATTACCAGTAAGTTTGTCTTTTCACTATTACAGAAATAGATTTTGCCAATATAAATGATTATGTAATTTGACTTTTTATTATTACTTAGGAGCCTGTATAGGATTATGAGCAATAATTAATCTTCTGACAAGAAAAAAATTAGAAATCATGAGGATTAACTGTTGCTGAACATAGGGCAAGGAGAACAGCACACAGATTCCTGAAAATAAGCAGATGGAAAATCAATCCAAACAAACTGCCACAAGAAAGCCAAATTAGGACCTTCCAAAATGATGTAATGATGAAATGCAATCAGTAAAACAGTCATGAGGTTAATTTACTTAACACTGCTTTTCATTCACTGGATTTGGTAGATTATCCCAAGGTGAAGAAATCAGTATAGGCATCACCTGGAAGAGGACAGCTGTGGGACCCAGGTACAGGCAAAGCCAGCCTGAGAAAAAGGCACACAGGCTAAATAATGATTTTACATGGTGTTACTGGAAGGCAGCCAGGAAAGGCTTATTTTGTCCTTTATTCCCAAATCTTCAGCTAAAACAGGTGGTCCAAGAAGATGCTCCAGGGTACCGTGAAGCCTCAGGCATTCAGAGGCAAAGGGCTGCCTCACACAGCCCCAAAGGCTGTTAACTGTCCAGCTCCATGAGGCACCACTCACATAGACTACCATGTGAAAGGAGAGCCCTGGGTTTGCAAAATACAGAGGCCCTTGTATGGCAAATTCCTGCAGTCACATAGCGTAAGAGATAAAAGCAGAATGTAAAATTGTATACAAAGTAGAATAATTTTTTCAATAAAACATATACCCATATACATAGAAATGACTAGAAGTACACTAATATAATAAAATTTCTAGAAATATGCATAAAATCACTTTTTCTTATTCCTACTTTTCTGCATTTCCACATGCAGCTATTAAATAAATTAACGGCATTTGATAAATTAACAGATAAATTAACATTTGATAAATTTGATAAATTAACATCCAGATCAATATTTATAACTTCAATGTTGGCTAATGTTATAAATAATCCAAGTTGTAATGATTAAAGTGGTTTCTTTGTGGATGAAAAATCCTTATTAGAAAAATAAGCACCATTTTCCTACATTTGTTTATGTTTCAAATGAGATTCTCATTTCAAACTATTCAGTAAAATACTAGGATTATCTTCATACTTGAAAACTTTGTTTTTATTATAAATACTAAAGAATTCCTATACTACATAGAGGGTATGTTTCAAGAACAGACGCCACAGGCTCTGAGGTTCTCTTAGTGCTGCCTTCCTGGTGGGTTCTATCTATACCTCAAGATATCTGTCAGAGGGAACTGGGGCAACAGACTTCTTGGTTCACAGCCAATGAGCAAAGAGACTGTCCACCCTTAAACTGGTCGCATCAATCGGAGAGGACCGGCTTAATCAGGGGCCTGAAGCTTGTACAGTCTGGGAATCCTCTTTAGGTTAACCAATTTAAAAAATACAAATGTTACACGGAAATGTATTTAAAGTGAGGGGAAAAATCACAGCAAATGACGAATGCGAAAAGGCTGAAAAATACCACAAGCATCGCAAAACCCAGAACAGGAAACTTTTATTAATTAACTTCCTCACACATCCCTGTTGTGCTTTTTATCACATCATTTGGCCTTATACTGATAGCTTCTTCAAGTGACAATTTTGTAAGAGTTAATAAAGAAAAAGCGCAATTCAGTCTTCAAAAGGTACAATTACAGTGTTTTCATTACTGATCATTTCAAAAACTTTAACGTCACCATTTGTTATCAGTGATGCCACACAAAGTTTTAGGAATGTGGTCAAATTTGAGTAAACATCTATAATAATTAAGTTCTTTTTTCCACGTATGGGTTATAAGAATTAGAAAAAATAATTCCCCGGGTTAGCATCTGGATCCAAGCCTGTCAATAATCTCTCCACCTCACATATATTCTTAGCTCCAGGCACTAAGAGACAGAGGTGCTTAAGGCTTCATACAATCCTGTGTACAGGTCAGCACAGCTCAGCAGATGGAAGCAATAGATCTAGAAGTCACTTCTACACCAGCTCAGCAATAATTGCACATTACATGAATATATGTCATTAAACTCTACAAAAATGTTCTCTTAGTTGAATCACAAAAATGCTGTCAGCCACTATACTGTCACACAACAGAAGGGCAAGTGTGATGGAGGGAAAATTGGGCAGCAAAGCAAAAATCCATTCTAACTGATTAAATATGTCATTGTTAAAATTTTTACAAAACTATATGTGCATGTCAAACCAGTGCCCAGGACCCATAAGCTTAAATCCTACTTTGGAATAAATTATCAAAATATAATGCCTCGGGGGAAAAGAAGTACATACAGATTTTGCTGTTATGATGGTCAAATTGTATCTGCTTATTAATTAAACAGTATGCTCCTAATGTGAGCCAGTATTCTTATGTGGAAGAGGAAAGAGATGAACACGTGAACCCTGCCTCTGAAGAACTATTCACCTGATTTTAAGAAAACATTGCCGTCGAGTCAATTCTGAGTCATAGCAATTCTAAAGGACAGAGTACGACTGCGCCATAGAGTTTCCAAGGAGTGCCTGATGGATTCCAAATGCCCACCTTTCAGTTAGCAGCTGTGGCTGTTAACCACCATGTCACAAGGGTTTCCATTCACTTAACAGGGGCATCAAAATCTCTAGGCATGCATTTTCTGCTTTAAAATACTTGATTAAAAGAAAACAACAAAATAAATACATCTTGAAACTAATAACATCTTAATTCTGTATTATACATATTAATTCTATGAAACAATAAAGGCTAATGCACAGTTATTAGCCAAACTATTTTTCAATAGCTTAGTTGGAGATTCACGCTCAGGTAACGCATGCAACAACGACTAGCAAGCTATATTACAGTGTTTCTCCTTGAATAGAAGGTTATTTAACATTCTCATCAGTTGTGTGGTTGATAGAGTAAAACTCATGATGATTAAGTTTACAGATAATAGCAAATTGGAACGAGTAGTAATTCCTTTGGAGGATAGGATTAGAATTCTAAATGGCCTTAAAAAGCTAAAAAACAATCACATAAATAGACTGATGAACAATTGAATTGAGAAGTATGTGGGGAAATATGCTTAGGAATTTTTTTTTTTTTTTAATTATACAAACAAAATGTGGTGAATTCTTGGACAAGTACTTTTTAAACAGAGTAATCACCCACCATTACAAGTTGAATATAGCGCTTATGAATAAAGTTTCATTTGGATGGGGTTTAACAATAGTGTAACTAGAAGAAAACAGAAAATAATATGTATCTCCCATTGTATCTGGTGGAGTCCTGGTGCCTCTGTGGTTAAAAGCTTCACTGGTAACCAAAACATCAGCAGTTCAAATCCACTAGCTGCTCCCTGGAAGCCCTCTGGGGCAGTCCTACTCTGCAGTACAGGATTGCTTTGATTTGGAACTGACATGACAGCACCTAACAGCAAAATTTTACCTGGCTTTGGGAAAATGGTTCTCTGAAGGCATTTCACTACAGAGCTTTGCATCTGATAGATTTCTCCACTTTGTGGGAAAAGAATATCAGAGCAGCGACACAGGGTTATCACTAGACATACAGAGAGAGCTCTGAAAGTGGTGAGTGGGGGAACCAAAAACCCAATTTATGAGTCAATTCCAACTCACAGCAACCTCACAGTGTTTCCAAGGCTGTAAATCTTTACCAAAGTAGACTGCCACATCTTTCTCCCCAAGAGCTACTGTTGGGTTTCAAACCCAGGACCTACCAGTTACCGGTTAATTGCTTTAACCACTGTACCATCAGGGAGACCTGTTTAAATCAGCTTAACCTGTTCTTAGAAAATATTTACACACAGCATTGCATCAAGAACTTCAGAAAATAAGATATATAGGGCTTGATCCCTGTGGTTGAATGAGGATTGGAAGGATTTAAAAAAACAGCAATCACACGCATTTTCTTCCTTAATTGTGTACTAAAGAAACTTCATTTATTTCATAACTAGAAATAGTGGCATTTGTCAATTATATGGATGTATCATTACTATTTCTTTAAGGATATGTTACGAGATAAATTGGATGTTAACACAGATAAACACAGAAAATTCTATAAAAATAAAAGAGATACCTAGAACAACAGCACAGACACACCTAAAGTAGCTTTGATGAGTTAATCACAAGAATTGTGCTGCACACATGTCAAAGAATCAGAAAGCTGACAGCTCTCCAGAATATTGTGGTTAGTTAAAAATCAATACATACACTTATTTTTGGCAAGGGTCACTTGGTCTTTGTGCTTTACTGTTATTTGAAAGCCATCACAAAGGTTTAAGAGTATCTCATTAACTTAGCTGAGTGTATTATGTAAAACGGGATTAGAAAACATCTGAACCTAAGAACCTCATGGGAAAGAAATCTTCATTTATATTTTATCCACATGTTTTTTATACTGTGTTAAAAATAATCTGTCAATGATTCATGTTTCCTAACTATAACATATAAATCCTCTAAAGAAATTTCTTGCTCTATAGAAAATGAGTATCATTGCAAGAAAAGGCAACCTTAATTATTATTTATTAGAGAAATTTTCAACATAACGTTCTTTCAAATAATAATTGCTCTAATAAATATGAGACCTGGGGGTATAAGGAAACCATACTGGTGCAGTGCGTTAAGGGCTAAGTCTGCTAACCAAAAGTCAGCAGTTGAAATCCACCAGGCACTCCTTGGAAACTCTATGGGGCAGTTCTATTCAGACCTCTAGAGTAGCTATGAGTTAGACACGACTCAATGGCAGTGGGGTTTTGGTTTTGTTTTTGTTTTTGGGGGGTATAATGTATTTGACAGACTTAGAAGTAAAGGGTCTTTTTGTGACTTGAAGCTTTCTCTCACTCCCCTTGCCAAAGCATCTCAGATTTAGAATTTTCCTCTAAGCAAACTCTCTATGACTACAGATCTCAAAGTCAGAGTTACTACTTCAATCAGGATTTTAAAAATTTTATTTCTACATGATTGTAAAAGATCACATGTCAAATGAATTAGAGGGTGTGCCTTTGGGGTGCAGGGGAAAAGGGAATGGGAGCAGGGATGGGAAATTATGGTAAAATTTTACAAATAAATAATGAAAATGTGAGGAATTTTCATGGACTGATGATAAAGTGCAATGAATTTTTAAAAATTGTAAATTTTTAAATGGTTTCTTATTGCTATTATCTTTTATGTTTTGTTTTTAAGAAAGAGGTGACTGAATTTGGAGGGAGAGGCAAAATTGACCTAAGCCGTTTTCAGATTTTTCTTAGATGACTGGTTCTCAAAATGGTATTCCTAGATCAACAGCATCAACATCTTTTGGGGACCTGTTAGAAATGCATCTGATCAGGCCCCATCCTAGACCTACTGAGCCACAAATAGGAGTTTTAAGAAGCCCTCTAGGTGATTCTAAGTTTGGAAAACCAGATAAGTAAGAGGAGCACCTGGGTGGCACAAATGGTTAAACGCTCGACTACCAGCCAAAAGGTCAGCAATTGGAACCCAGAGTTGCTTCAGAAGATAGACCCGGCAATCTGCTTCCCAAAGGTCAGAGCCCTGAAAACCCTATGAAGGACAATTCTGCTCTGACACACGTGGATTCACCATGAGTCAGCATTGACTCCAGGCAGCTAGCAATACCAGTATTAGTAACACCCGAGTAGATTGCTAGCAGCCAGGGTAGGTCCCAGATAATTAAACTAACATGTGTTGGAATGGAACTTTGGGCATCAATATCTTTTTTCAGTCCTTTCCAGACACTTCCAATCTGCAGGCAGGTAGAGAATGACTGCCTAAGAAAGCCATTATCACTCACAGAGACGGAAGCCAGCTGTCTGAGGCCCAAGACTTTACAACCCTCTTTCAGCATGAGTGGTTGACTCTTGCATAAATTTGTTTTGTTTTCTTTAAGTGAAAGGTTTTCCTAAAGAGGTTAAAAAACTGTAGACCTAACACAATCAGTCAAAATTGATTAATTCTATTTCAATCCATTCATACCTTTGTCAGTCTGATCAGAACCCTGAGGGACTAGAGGCCCTAAAGCTTAATGTTTTGGGTATGGAAAGGAAGCAGAAAATGACCATTCTGACCCTGACTCACAGGGCATTGTGGGGACACCTTGACAGTCAAGAATCCCTGATGAGTGGAAGGAAGAGAGAGTTCTGCCCTTGGAATACAGGCAGGCCCAGACAGGGCTTAAATAAAACAAAAGGCAGATACGGTGGCACAGAGAAGTTCTACTTGCGTCATAATTCACCAGAGGCTAACCTTCCACCATCAAATAAAAAATTAGTCAGAGACACACATTATCTCTGAAATTATTTTGCAAAATAATGGGATTCTTTTTTTTTTTATTTGCTTACATTAAGTACATGCAAATTTTCAGGCACATCTGAGTGAGGTTATACATACCACTGCTTACGAATTCTTTGGAATCTGAGCCGGGTGTTTATGAGTAAGGAAAAGACAGGGTGTTCAAAAGAGAGTGCTTCCCAAGCCTGAGTGGGAACTGGCTTCTAGAGAGAGAGAGAGAAACCTTGGAATGTTCTGCTGCTATCAGCTGTCCTAGCACTAGAATTTCAAGAAATTGTACTGCAAGTTGAGAGTGTATTGTTAGAGGAATTTTCATTCTCCATAAAAAAAGAATGGATGTGCAAAAACTGTGACTGAGTAACTTAATGACTGAACTATAAAAGATGAATGCTATATCTGTTAAGTTAAAAATGTAATAAAAATTAGACTACTTTAACATTCAGTTGAAGGCACTTATTTAAAACCATAGCACTGTATAAATAATTAAAAGTACTCTGTAATTTGATGTAACCAAATAAAGCATTGTAGATGCCAAAGAATGTCACATAACAACAATAACAAAAAGAATATCTAGAAGTCTCAGCAGTGCAGTTTCTCATTTCTTTTACAAAAACCGTTGAAAAACTTCTGCTACTTCAAAGTCACCTGGAGGGGGCTTTTAAAAAAACACAGATTGCTGGACCCTACAGCCAGAGTTCGTGAGCCCAGAGATCTGGGTTACAGCTGAATTTTACATTTTTTACAAGATCCCAGGTGATGATGCAGACTGATGCTATTACCCTGAGGACTACACTCTGAGAACCACTGACGTAGGTACTAAGTAAATTTTAGCATGTAGAATTTGCTTACAACTACACAGCACCAAAAATTTACAAAGACATTTTAATGAAATAAAATAGATATACTATACCCACCATCCAACCTAAGAAATTAAATATCACTATGCTTTTGAAATCTCCCTATATGGTAAAATCTGAGAAAGGCGTAATCTGAGTAAGGCAAAAACCTGTCAGAGAAGTAAAACTCAGATATATTCCAGCAAAACAAGCAATAGAAAAGCAGCAAGATTGCAGCTTGCTAAAGGTAGAAAACTGTGAAGACCTGGAAAAAGAAGACAGTCCTTCTGTGTTCTGGTTCTCACAGTTGTCACTGTATAGTTTTCCTAGGTTTCATTCATCTTCCCGCCTTAGTCCTTTATGTTTTATCATTTGTGGTTTGCAAAGAACTACTGCAAATCAACAAGAAACAAGACATTAAAAGAAAATAAGCAGAGAACATGAATAGGCAAGTCTCAGAAGAAGCCCAAAGATCAGCAAGTATATGAGGACACATTCAAACTCATTAATAATCAGAAGAATATTTTAAAAACTGTGAACTCTTTATATCCATTTGATGGACAAAAATCAGGAAAAGAAAATGCCACATTTTGAAGTGTCTAGGATATGGGGAAATCCATGCTTACTGGTGAGAGGGTACCCCAATGAGCTTTCTAGAAAGAAGTCAAATTTTTGGTCAAATTAACATAGATACAGAGGTATACAATAACACACTGCCCTCCAGTCAATTCCAATTCACAGCAATCCTGTGCCATGAGCTCAGAGTAGAGCTGAGCTCCAAAGGCTTTTCTTAGCTATAACGTTTATACAAACGGACTGCTGGGCCTTTCTGCCATGGCACCACTGAGTAGGTAGAAGCTGCCAACCTGTAAGTTAGTAATTGAACATAAACCATTTGCATCACCCAGGGGCTTCAGAATACACTATGGCCCTACAATTCAGCTCCTCCATATCTATCCCAAATAAATTTCACACTTCCAAAAAAGGGTGTGTTCAAAGAGGATGGTGTGAATCTGAGTGTCCATTATGGGGAAGTAGATAAACAAAACAAAATGTGCTGGATACACTTAATGCTTAACTATCACCCAACAGTTAGAAGATATGGGAGACTAGATGTACACATAGAAATACAGATAGATCTTAATATCTTGCGTGGAATTTTTAAAAAACAGGCAATGTGATTTCTTCCCTATTACCATTTGTGTAAATTGAGATGCACATCAAAGCATGAAAGTGGTTTTGAGGGGGGCTAGGAATGGAGAAGACAGAGAAAAGAGAATTTAAAAAGAAACAAATCAACAGGGGATGAAGAGTGCAATAAACTAAGGAGTACAGTTTACCCAAGCTGAAGTTTCACATAGTTTAAAAGAACTCTGTCACATCCTAGAATAAGAGTCAACAATCAAAGTATGCTCCCTTATTTCCTTATTAAAGTTGACTGGATACCTTCCATTGCCTTCCTCCTGCCCAGGTGCCCTGGACTCCTAGTTAGTGCTCCTTTTCTTTTCGGACAATTAATTACTAAGATGAAATTCCTTGCAGTGACTCAGAACTACCTGAGGAGTTTGGTAAACAATAGTGACCTGGAAGTAACTACACAGGTAGATTCTGATTCAGTAGGGTCAGCGGGAAGCCTGGGCATCTGCTTTAAACTAGCTACCCAGGTGCAAATCTCTGCACCACTCTCTTTCTTTGTAAAACAGCACATGAAGTTGCCCAAAGAAAAAGTATTCAATATGGATATTTTTACAAAAATAAAAATTTTTTAAAAATAAAAAGAATTCAAGACACAAAGGAATTCAACTCTAACAATGGAATATCAGATACTGGTACTGTTACCTCCAATCTCCTTGCAATCACACATCACTCCTTTGCTGATGAATGACTGTACAGTCCAGAAGCAATCACTAGGGCAAGCCTTGAGCCCCTGTTGTCATCCTTCCAACTCCATCAAACAAGCTTCATCTGAAATCTAAAACTTCCCACTGCTTGAAATGTTACTACTCTTACTCGGAGCCAGCTTTTCAAAGACTTTGCCCCTTTAATTACCCTCACTGTTCTGCATCATCACTTTTTTCTTTTCTACTACATCATTATATCAGCTTAATAACTGCCCCCAGAGTATCCCTCGTCTTTTAAAAACTCCCCTTTGACATCAGAGATTCTTAAAGCTACCTTATTAATAAATGACTCCCTGCCTCAAGTCACACAACACTCTTTAGAAGACTTCAAATCACACAACACTCTGGAAGACTTCAGTCTGTCTCTACACCCTCTCTGCCCATCTTGCCTCGCTCCCAGTTCGTTCTGGTCTAGCTTTTTCATCCCGAGCCCCCCAAATCTAACCTCCATTGCGCTTATCTTCTCCATGTCACTTCACACAGTTGACTGTTCTCTCCTTGACTAACTGTATTATTGCCTTTGTTTTCACTGGCCTCACACTCTACGGTTTATCTTCTTTCTTCATTGACTGTTCCTTTGAAATCTCCTTTGCTGACATCTAAATGTTAAAAGGCCTCAATCCACACTTGCCCACAATGTTACATCCAAAGTATATTCAAAATATATTGCAAACCTTGTTGTTTCTCACCACCTCCAGCTTTATCCTCTTAGTCGGTGGCATGATCATGTATCACCTGACTATTGCACCAGCCTCTTATCTGGCATTCCTAACTTCACGTGCTACCCACTGCAAGTAAGTCTCCATACGGCAACCAGAGACATCCTTTTATTTTTTGTTTTTTGAACTTTCAAACATACGCAACTTTAGAATCATGAACCAAACTATCACACACTACAGCAATTATGAATATATGGCCAATCTTTTTTCAGCAGTAGCTCCATATCCCTCTTCCCTGGCTAGATTATTTTAAAGTAAGTCTTTGACATTATTTCATCTACAAGTAGAGTGCTTTTTTCACAGTGTAAATCAGTCATGTACTAGAGTAGTCAATGTCTTGACTGGAAGTCTCACAACACAGGAAGTCCCTTAGTCTAAGCCACTAGGATTGGCTCATCAACTTAGAATCATGTCAATCCTCTGATTGAAAACAAACAAAAAAACAATTGAGTATCTTTTCACTGCACAAAGAATAACATCTAAATTATTTACTATGAACTATAGAGCACATAGAAAGCCTGGTAGTACAGTGGTTAAGAATTCAGCGGCAAACCAAAAGTTTGGCAGTTCTTAACCGCAAAGAGCTCCTTGGAGACCCTAGGGGCAGTTCTACTCTGTCCTGTTGAGTCATTATGAGTCCATGACAACTTGATGCCAACACATATTTTAATGTCACTTATGGTGCCCTGGTGGAGTAGTGGTTAAGAGCTACTGCTGCTAACCAAAAAGTCAGTAGTTCAATTCCACCAAGTGCTCCTTAGAAAACCTATGGGGCAGTTCTACTCTGGTTTACAGGGTCACTGTGAGTTGGAACTGAGTTAGACGGCAACAAACTTGAGCTTAATGCTACTTACAGTAAACCCCAAACCAAACCCACGGCCATAGAGTCCATTCCAACCCACAGCAACTGTATAGGACAGAGTTGAACTCCCACATAGAGTTTCCAAGGAGCACCTTGTGGACTTGAATGGCCGATCTTTTGGTTAGCAGCAGTAGCACTTAACCACTATACCACCAGGGTTTCCTACTACTTACAGTAGTCAGGAGTAAACGTTCTCATATACCACCCCTCAGACAGAGGTCCTGAGGGCTTTATTGGGAAGCATGTTTTATTTTGTTTTTAACTTTTTATAAAGAGTCTTTGGCATAACTTGGGAAAGCCTGGTGGTGTAGTGGTTAAGTGCTAAGGCTGCTAACCAGAGGTCAGCAGTTGAAATCCACCAGGCACTCCTTGGAAACTCTATGGGGCAGTCTACTCTGACCTGGGTCGCTATGAGTCAGAATTGACTCAACAGCTGTGGGTTTTTGATATAGCCTGAATTTACAGAAAAGTTTCAAGAAAAAGACAAAGAAGCCCTGTGTGCTCTTCACCCAAATTCCCCAAACCCTTATATTTGGCACATTTGCTTCATCACTGTGTCTCTACAAACAGGTTCCTGTCATTTTATTCTCTGAACTCTCTCGGCGTGCATGCTATTTCAGTCTCAGAACAGTTCTACTCAGTGAATGTAGACAGGATGCCCTTAACCCCTCAGTGTCCTAAGACAAAGTCTTAAGACATTTATATCCTAAAACCAAGAATGAGAACACTTTTGCATAGCCATAATACAATAATCAAAATCAGGAAATTAGCACTGAGATAATACTATTAGTTAATCCACAGGTATACAGATCTAATTATACCAATTATGTCCTTTATAGCAAAAGAAAATCCTGTTCACATTATGTATTAATTTGTCATATATCATGTCTGCTTTAATTTCAGCACTTGTTCAGTCATTCGTATCTTCCATGACCAAGCCAAGCATAATTAAAGTATTCCTCAGTTTGGGTTTTTCCTGATGTTTCTTCATGATTCAATTCAGGTATAACATTTTGGGCAGGGATATCCTAGAAAGATGTTGCGTCTTCTCCTGTATCCTACCCATTAAGGCACTCAGTGTCCATTTCCTCCCTTACTGCTGACACCAACTTTGTTTATAGTTGTTAAGGTGGTAATCACCAGATTTCTCCTCTGTAAATAAGTACTTTTGCCTTTGTGATTCATAACTGTCTTTGGAGAGAATATTTTACAGTTATATAAATAAACAAATACACAGATTTAGGATCTATTGATGATTTTTTCCTGAATCAGTTTTTAATGATGGTTGCCAAATTTTCTAATTCCACCACTTCTTTGACGCGTACTGACTGACATTCTACTATACTACAGAGCTTGCCCTTTCCCTCAAATATTTAAGGAGGAACACATGAGTTTTCATTTTATTTACTAGCTCATCATAATCTGTTACTATTACCAAAGGTCTCAACTTTGGCCTGGGGAAGCCTCTTCAAGGTCTTTCCTGGGTCCTTTCACCTATCGTTACCTGTCTTGGAGTACTTTCTCACTTTCAAATTCATCTTGTGCTCTTCCAGTCCCAGCCCTGGAGTCAGTGATTCCTTCAAAGAGATATCTTTCCTTTGAAAAGAAAATGATTTCTAATATTCAAAATCTGGACATTAATTTCACTCAAAACTTAATAATCCAGTGTCACAGCGTTCATTCTAGCTTTCTCATTTTCCATAATTAAACTCTCCTGGAAATCCTAGTGGCATAGTGGTAAAGTGCTACGGCTGCTAACCAAAAGGGTGACAGTTCAAATCTGCCACGTGCCCCTTGGAAACTCCATGGAGCACTTCCACTGTGTTCTACATGGTCACTATGAGTGAAAATTGACTCAACAGTAGTGGGCTTGGTTTGGGTTTTATCTGACAGTGAGAAACTTGGCTCCATTATCCACAATACATCCACTTATTTAACTCAAGAGTAAATAGAAAGTAGCTTCAGAGTTCCATCCTATACTTTTGAGATAAATAATTAACTGAGATGTATAATTAACTGTTAATAATTACTTGCTTGCTGAGTAAGTGATCGACATGTCTTTTGGATTTTTTTTTCTTTTTACAGACTATTCCAAAGGCCATAAATACTATGGATTAAAACAGATAGTAATTAAAGAAAGAAAGATTATTTAGGAGGACATTGCTGTAAAGTTTTTTGAAAGACTTTTGCATGGAAGTGGTGGCAGTAAGTTTTTACGTATTTTTCATCAGTAGGTTTAATTTTCATACTCTCCTTTTCCAGGTGGTGAGCTGACTCTGCCCTGCTCAGAAGTGCAAAGACATATCACACTTTGGGGCATGTTTTTCAGGAATTTACAGTCTAATTAAGACCCTCAAACAACAAGCCAACACTCTATGTTACAACAGGCTCCAAATCTGTTTCCCTGCTTCAGACTTGCTCTCTTCAAGATCTTAAAAACCACAAATTTGACTTAATGTTCTCTTGCTTAAAACCCTTTAAAGCTTGGCTCTCAGGACACTCTGCAAACAACTTGCAAATTCCTTCACAATCAGGCATTTGCTTATCTCCTCAGCATCGGCTTTCTTTTTATTTCCTGCTTCCCTCCTCTCACCAGACTTCTTTTTCACAATTCAGCCTTAAGTCAGAACCTCTGTAAATTTCCAATCTCTGTTAGAGGGAGGCCTGTCTTTAACCTCCCTTGAAATCAAATAATCAAACCCACTACCATCAAGTCAGATCCGACTCATAGTGACTCTATAGGAAACAGTAGAACTGCCCCATAGAGCTTCCAAGAAGGGCCTGGCAGATTTGAACGGCCAACATTTTGGGTAGCAGACATAGCAGTTAACCCACTATGCCACCACATTCTCTATCCCTCCCACTTAAGGCATTTGTTGAAAGTTCAAGAAATAACTGTGGCTGTATTGTACAGTGCTTAAGAGATGGAATATAGAGCCAGACAACCAGCACTGTGAACCATCTCTCCAATTTAGTAATTAGTGGGTGACATAATCATTTTCAGTAACATCAGCTGTAAAATGAGGAAAATCCTAAGAACCACCTCATAGTGTTGTCATGAGGGTCAAATAAGTTAATGCACACATTTAAAAAAAAAAGTAGAAGTGAGTTGATTCCACAGAACAGGGAAGAACTATTCTGTAGCATTTCCAAGAAGTGCCTGGCACATTAAAACTGACAACTATGTGGTTAGTGCTGAACCACTCACTACACCACCAGGGTTTCCAGTTTATATATAAAGGGCTTAAAATGGTGTGGAAACCCTAGTGGCACTAGTGGTTCGACGCTATGGCTATAAATCAAAAGGTTGCCAGTTTGAGTCCACCAGCTTCCCCTTCGAAATACGATGGGCCAGTTGTACTCTGTCTCATTGGTTGCTGTAATTCGGAATTGACTTGACAGCAGTGGATTTGGTTTTTTGTTTTTAAAATGGTGCCTGGTAAAGAATAAGCATTTTAGAAATGCTTGCTATTCATAGTAGACCTAGTATTTCCTTGTGCCACACACTTTCCACATCTCATTGTCTGCCTCTTAGCCTGTAAACCACACATAACTTGCTATTACATCTTGTTTTTCCTTGTATTTCTGTCATCTACCACAGCCCATGGCACACTGTAAAAATTCAGAAAAAGTTTATTACATTAATATCAGCACAATTCTGATTTAATTATTTTTGAAAGAATAAACTATTGACAAGGTTTGAAAACCAAAAAAAAAAAGAAAAACTTTTTAAATGGGAAATAGAAGCTATGTTCGATAACCCATGCTGATTGCTTTTTTGAATCAGCATAATAGATTCAAAATGAAGAACTAAAAGAGTAGCCCCTGGACTGCTGTTAACATAGGCGTGAAAAATTTTCTGTGGAGGTGATGCGATATACCAGGGAAGGAAGGGTGTGCCCATTCCTTCAAGAATATAAAAGGAGTTGATAAAGGCTTGGGAGACGTGAAGGTGAAACTACACATTGTGCAGTTTTCTCCTGATTTCCTTGATCATAAAAAGAAAACTGAATTAACCTGTGTGCTTTAAGAAAGAACCCAGCTACAGAAGGCTAAGTAAACTATGCCAACTCCTGTGTGCCAACTCCTCAGACCTTGGAAACTAAACAGTAGCTATCTCCAAGAAGTGCCATTAACAGTAGGAGGTTTGTTTCTAAATGTACCTGCACTGCTGGATTTTTTTTAAATTGTGCACATTTCTTTTTTCCTATTAAGAACAAAATATTTTCTATTTGTTAAAAAGTAATCTGGTTCCGTCATCTCCAGGTTATACATGTGAACACACTTAACTGACCAAAAAGCAAGTTTGTCAACAAGACAAACATTTTATATCAGATATCAGACCAGCCCCAGGTAATCTGAGATCACTATCTATACCTACATACATATATGCACCTAAGAAACCTTGGTGGTATAGTGGTTAAGTGCTATGCTGTTAACTAAAGCATCAGCAGTTGGAACCCACCAGGTTCTCCTTGGAAACTCTGGAGAAGTTCTGCCCTGTACTATAGGGTTGTTTGGCAACAGGTTTGGATTTTTTTTTTAGTATATGTACATACACTAAAGGATTATCAAAATTTGTAACAAAGTCCAGTAAGAGTTACACTGCATATTTGGTCAGTGGAAAGTTCTAAAAACCAGTCATTTTTTTATACTTAAAAAGCCAATCAATCTGGAGGGAGCAGAGTCAAGATGGCAGACTAAACACACGTCTTCCTAGATCCCTCTGGAAACCAAGACCTGAAATGATAATTACATGGAGCCTTCTGGACACCTAGAGAGCCACAGGACACAGCATAGGACCGTTAATTTGGACTTCATACCACTGAACGCAAAACTTCCTCTTTCACTGACCCCACTCTGAGCAAACACAGGCTTGCACAGACCAAAGGTAACTCACCATTTCGATTTTTTTTTCTTCTGTCTTGGCCGGCAGGTAGAACTGGGACTTGACTTGCTGCTGGTCTTGGACACACTGCTGGTGGGGCCAGGAAGCATAACTGCCAGGTTCTGAGAGTCTGGCTTTGGACTCTATGCACCTCGGCTCCTCTGGCCTATCAGGGTATGGAGAAGCCCAGGCAGAGGCCCCAACCAGACTTGGTTCTTAGGCTAGGAGGTGGCACCTGCCTGGGGGAGAGTGCATTTCTAGAAGCCAGGTGGTGTTTCACACAGTGTCACCCAGGGCTGGGGCTCAGCTGCAGAAGCCGTGGACTCTGGGCATTTTGGCACCCTTGGCCTCTCTTTCAGCCAGAAGCCTGGGCCTGGCCAGCTGGAGAGCTTATGCGGGATGCCATCTTGTTTTGCTGGGAGACGGGGACATCCATATGGAAACCTCAGCTGGACCTAATTCCTGGACTGGGAGGCAGTGCCTACCCAGAAGAGACTGCCTTTCCAACAGTAAAGCAGAATTCTACACAGTATCACCTACAGCTGGGACCCAACAGCAGAGGTCAGCAGGCCAGCAGCCTTTCTGTATTTCAAGCTAGTTTATAACATCTGTCATTCAATATAGAGGTGCTTACTTTGCCAGCTGGGAAGAGGGATACATACATGAAAACCTGACTGACTTTGGAAGTTGTCAAATACTTTTTACTTCTCATTTTAAGACAGCCTAGAGAAATAACTGTGGTCCATCATCAGAGCATCCCTCCCAGCCTCTACTGACCCACATGAAGCCCCAAAAGCGACAAACATTGGAGAATATGGTAACCCAGAAGTCACCAATGGCATCAGAAGACCCCCCCAAAAAAATACCTCAGAACTTCCCAGATGAAGCTTTTCTGAAACTATCAGAAGGTGAGTACAAAAGGATTATACAGAGAGCCTTCCTAGAAATTATACAAAATGTAGCAGAACAAAACAAAAAATGAGGCAAGCTGTTCAATCTGATGGAACATCACTACTCTAAATCAAAGACATAGAAACTTCAATTCAAAGCCAAGAAAATAGAATGCAACAAATGGAAAAGAGAATTTCTGATTTGGAAGACAGAGCCACTGACTCCAGCATCTATGAGGAGAAATCAGAAAAAAGAAACAAGGAAAATGAAGAAGAATTAAGAAGCAGGTGGGACTCTATTAAGAGGAACAATCTATGATTAATTGGAGTTCCTGAACAGGGAGAGACACCTGAGAACACAGAGAGTACTATTGTTGAGCTGCTGACAGAAAACTTCCCAGAAATTATGAAAGACGAGAATATAGATATCCAAGATATGTATTGAACACCACTCAATAGAGACTTCAATAGAAAGACTCGAAGACATATTATAATCAAGCTTAACAAAATGAACCATAAGCAGAAACTCCTAAAGGCAGCAAGACTCAAAGCAAAGCATTCCAAGGAAAACCCTATAGGATTTCATCGGATTTCTCAGCAGAAATGATGGCCACACAGAGACAGTGGCATGACACAGTCAAAGCCTTGAAAGAGAAGAACTTCCAACCAAGAATTATATATCTTTCAAATATGAAAATGAAATTAAGACATTCACAGATAAACAGAAATATTGAAAGAATCTCTTGGCTTGGAAGAAAAAAATGCTAACTTTGTATTTTAGAAGGACACATTATCCAGAAACCTACTCAGTTAGGTAAGGCTCCAAGCACAATCAAAACTATAATAGTGCAAGAAACAGTCTAGTGATCATATCATGTAAACTATGATATCATCATATTAAAAAGAGGGATGTGCTACAGTCATTATAGTCCTTCCAGACTGAGAGGAAGTTGACAAGACTGATAGCAATCAAAATTGGGTTTATATATAGTTTATTAAGTGGGATCATAGGGGCAGCCGTAAAGCACAATAAAGAAGCAACATACCATATTAAGAAATGTAATACAGGAGTGTCAACAACCACAAAACCAACCCTGAAAAGGTGAAAAATCAACTCACAAAGAAGAAGGTCACAGAACAGATTAATAAGAACAACAGAGAAAACATAAACACAAAAATAAATCAAAATGGCAGCACTGAACACATACCTATCAATAATCACATTCAATATGAATGGACTGAATGCTCCAGTAAAGAGAAATTGAGTGACATCTTGGATCAAAAGACATGACCCATCTATATGTTGCCTACCTTAGACTTAAAGATATAAACAAACTGAAAATTAAAGGATGGAAGAACATATATCCTGCTAACAATGAACAAAGAAGAGCAGGTATGGCAGTTCTAATCTCAGATAAAATAGACTTTAATGTAAAATCTACCATTTGGACAAGGATGAACACTATTGCTGCAAGGTTCAATACACAAGCAGGACTTAATATTAAATATTTATGCACCTAATTTTAGAGCACCTAAATACATCAAAGAAACACTGACTACACTCAAAAAGGAGATGGATTACTCCACAACAATAGTAGGAGACTTCACCACTCCACTCTCAATATTGGACAGATCATCCAGAAAAAAGCTCAATAAAGACATAGAAGAGCTTATTGCAACAATTAACCAACTAGACCTCTTTGACATATACAGAACTTTCTATCCATCAGTGGGCAACTACACCTTCTTGTCGAGTGCATATGGAACATTCTCCAGAATAGACCATGTGTTAGGACATAAAGCAATTCTCAACAAAATCCATACCACTGAATCTTCTCAGATCATAAAGCCTAAAAAGTTGAAATCAAAAGCAGAAAAAAAATAGAAAGTGGTACTGATAGAAACTGAACAACACCTTGCTCAAAAAAACATGGGTTATAGAAGAAATCAAGGATTAAATAAAGAAGTTTATGGATTCCAATGAGAATAAAAACACTTCCTACCAGAACCTATGGGATACAGCCAAAGCAGTGCTCAGAGGTCAGTTTATCTCCATAAGTACACATATCTGGAAGGAAGAAAGAAACAAATCAAAGAACTGAGCCCACAGCTTGAACAAGTAGAGAGTGAACAACAGAGGAAACCAGAGAACACCAGAAGAAAACAGATCATAAAGATCACAGCAGAACTAAATTAACTAGAGAATAGAAGAACAATTGAAAAAACTGAAAAGACCAAAAGCTGGTTTTTTGAAAAGATCAACAAAATTGACAAACCATTGGCTAAACTTACTAAAGAAAAGCAGGAAAGGAAACAAATAACCCAAATAAGAAATGAGAGGGGAGTTGTCAACAACAGATCCAGCAGAAATGAAAAATATCATAGCTAAATACTATGAAAGACAGTATTCTAACAAATTTGAAAACTTAGAGCAAATAGACAAATTCCTTGATTCATATCACCTACCAAAATTATCACAAAGTGAAGCAGAGCAGCTTAATAAACCCAACACAAAGGAAGAGATCGAAAAAGTCATCAAAAAACTGCCAACCAAAAAAAAAGCCCGGGCCCAGATGGCTTCACTGCAGAATTCTACCAATCTTTTAGAGAAGAGTTAACCGCAATACTACTGAGACTATTTCACAGTATAGAAATGGATGGAATACTCTGAAATTCATTCTATGAAGCCAGCATAACCCTGATACCAAAGCCAGGGAAAGACCCAACAAAAAAGGAGAAATACAGACCAATATCACTCATGAATCTAGATGCAAAAATCTTCAATGAAATTCTTGCGAATAGAATACAACAACACATCCAAAAAATAATCCATCATGACCAAGTTGGATGCATACCAGGGCTGCAAGACTGGTTCGACATCAGAAAAACAATTAATGTGATCAATCAGATATATATCACAAAAGAGAAGAATCACCTGATCTTGTCCATTGATGCAGAAAAGGCATTTGATAAAATCCAACACCGATTTATGCTAAAAACTCTCAGCAAAATAGAAATAGATGGCTAATTCCTCAATGCAATAAGGGCCATTTATACAAAGCCAATTGCCTATGTCATCATGAATGGAGAGAGTCTGAAACAGTTTCCCTTGAGAACAGGAACTAGACAAGGATGCCCACTCTCACACTCTCACCTCTCCTATTCAACACTGTACTAGAAGTTCTAGCCAGAGCACTTAGACAAGACCAAGGAATAAAGGGCATCTACCTTGGCAAACAAGAACTAAAAATCGCCCTATTTGCAAATGATATGATTGTATATGCAGAGTATCCCAAAGAAACCATAAAGAAACTACTCAAACTGATAGAAGAGTTTGGCAAAGTCTCAGGATACAAGATAAACATAAGTAAATTAGTAGGATTCCTTTATACCAACAACGAGATTATTAAGGAAGAAATCACCAAGTCAGTACCATTTACTATAGCCCCTAAGAAGATAAAGTACCTAGGAATAAATCTAAGCAGAGAAATAACAGACCTTTACAAAGAGAACTACAAACCCTTACTACAAGAAACAAAGAAAGAGTTACATAAATGGAGAAACCTACCCTGCTCATGGATAGGAAGACTTAACATTGTGAAAATGTTTATTTTACCCAAAGCAATCTATGTATATAATGCAATCTCAACACAAATTCCAGTGACAGTTTTTAATGAGATGGAGGAACAAATTACCAACTTTGTCTGGAAAGGGAAGAAGCCCCGAATATGTAAAGCATCATTAAAGAAGAAGAACACACTGGGAGGCCTCTCATTAAGTGACCTTAGAATCTATTACACTACCACAGTAGTCAAACAGCTTGGTACTGGTACAAAAACAGACAAATCAGTGGAACAGAATCGAGACCGCAGAGATGACATCATCTGCCTATGAACAGCTGATATTAAAGGCCCTAAGACATTAAACTGGGGTGAAAACAATGTCTTCAACAAATGGTGCTGACAAAATTGGATGTCCATCTGCACTAAATTAAAACAAGATCCATATCTTACACCTTATGCAAAAACCAACTCAAACTGGATAGCCAATCCAAGTGCCGTCAAGTTGCAACCTGAATAAAAGATCTAAATATCTAAAACGATAAAGCTCATCCAAGAAAAAGTAGGAATAACAATGGAAAGTTTAATACACAATGTAGACAGACTTCAAAATCTGTCAAATAAACCACAAACAACAGAAGAGAAAATAGATAAATGGGAACTACGAAGAATCAATCACTTTTGCTCATCCAGACTTTGTTAATAGAATTAAAAGGCCACCTACAGAATGGGAAGAAATATTTGGCAACTCTATGTCAGACCAACGCCTGATCTCCATAATCTATAAGGTACTACAAAATATCAATAAGAAAAAGATAAATCATCCAATTAAGCGATGGGCAAAGGAGATGGACAGACACTGCTATAAAGGGGAGATCCAGGCAGCCAAAAAACACATGTGGACATGCTCGCAATCATTAGCTATTAAAAAAATTCAAACCAAAACGACAATGAGATACCATCTCACCCCAACAAGGTTGCCCATGATCCAAGAAACACAAAATGCTAAATGCTGAAGAGGCTGTGGAGAGATTGGAACTCTCCTACACTGCTGGTGGGATTGCAAAATGGTGCAACCTCTTTGGAAAGCAATCTGGTGCTCCCTTAGAAAAATGGATATCGGTATACCATTTGACCCAGTAATTCCACCGCTTGGAGTATATCCTGCAGAATCAAGGCCATTCGCACCAACTGATACATGCACACAAATGTTGATCATAGCACAATCCACAATAGCAAAAAATGGAATCAACCCAGACACCCAACAGCAGAAGAATGGATAGGTAAACTACGGTATATATACTCAATGGAACACTATGTAATGATAAAGAAAAACAATGATAGCAGGAAACATCTCTTAACCTGGTTTCAACTGGAGGACATTATGTTGAGTGAAAGTAGTCAGCGACAGAAGGACAAATATTGCATAAGACCCCTACCACAAGAACTTAAAAGCAGACTCATGCATAACAGAAAAGACTCTTTGACGGCTCCAAGGGTGGGGAGGGTGGGAGGGCAAAAGAAGAGGATTTAGATAGCTGTTAGAAATTTGGTTGGGTGGAATTGGTGACAGTACACATCAGTAAGAAGATCAATATTAATGGGACTTCAGCACAACTTGTGTACTCCTCTCATCTTAACACAATATTGCAAGGATAGAGTAGCTGGGGCGGGGGAGCCATGGACCATGCTCTCAGAGGAAATCGAGGCCAACTGGCACAACTAGCATTTTGCTCACGAGGACTCTCCGCACCCCACATTGGTGAGCAGTGTCTAGGGTCTTAAAAGCTGCCAAGCAGTCATCTGAGGGTACAGCAAATGATCCCAGCTTAGCAGGAATGGATGATCACCAAGGTCCATAACAACACAGAGGAAAGAGAATGCGGAAGACAGAGAGACCCATGTGAGTGGATGACTATATTGACTTGTGACCGGAAGAACCAAATGATGCCTAGACACCATCAGTGATAGCCGCAATGGAGGTCACAAAGTTGAGTCTCACTGGCAACACAAGTATAAATAGGGGTGCACCCTGAGATCTCCACTAAAAGACCACAGTTGATGGTCCAAGGACTTTGGGGTTCCCCTGTGAGCATGGCCCCTGGCCTTGATGCTGCCCCTGTCCATAAATCATAATGAAGGTCAACTCCTCAGACAACAAGGGATTGGACTTGGTGACGCAGAGTGACCATATTGTGTAGGCACTTTATGGTTCTAGGCATCTGTCATGGATTGAATTGTGTCCCCCCAAAATATGTGTAGTGATGTGGCTGGGCCGTGATTCTCAGTATCTTGTGACTGTCCTCCATTTTGTGGTTTTCCTATGCTGTATGTTAAAGAATTAGGGTGGACTACAAATCCCTTTATAAGATCACCTCCCTGCTCCACTGTAAAGGGAGTTTCCCTGGACTATGGCTTGCCCCCACCCTTAATCCTTTCAGCCTGCAAGAGATAAAAGGAAACGGAGACAGGCTGAGAAGTGAGAACCTTGCACCGTCAAGAAAGCTGCACCGGGAGAAAAGCACGTCCTTCAGACTTGAGGTTCCTGCGCCAAGATGCTCCCTGGACAAAGACTGATGCAATACCGGAATTTTCCTCCAGAGCCCACAAGGGGGAAAGCCTTGCCCTGGAGTGGATGCCCTGAATATGGACTTGTAGCCTACTGGATTGTGTAAGAATAAACCTTCCTTTGTTAAAGCCATCCACTCTGTGGTATTTCTGTTAGAGCAGCCCTAGGTGACTAAAACAGCATCTATTAAAAGGTCGTCCGTTGACCTCATACTGCAGGAAGGGGAATGGATGAAGAGGAAAAGGTAGGAGACTGTTGGGAAGATAAGACATGTATGGAGCATAGAGGAAGAGTGTGCTGTCACCGTCCAGGGAGAGCAGTGGAAGCTGCATACAGGTCAGCATGCAAATTTATATGGGAATGCACATTTTCATTCAATCATAAAAAAAAAAAAAAAAAGCCAATCAATCTGGTATTTGAAAGGTAAACTGTAATTTTTGTTAATAACCTGACATTAACATTATCTTTGCTTTGGGAAGCTAATTATATGTACGTGATCATTATCACATGGCGCTTTAAAAAAATGTTGATAGGATTTTCCTTGCTTATAAAAGAAATACAAGCCATTGTGAATAGTTTGGAAGACAAAAGTATAAAATGCCCATAATCTACACTTCTTTAGAAATAGCCACTATATGCATTTTGGTTGTATTTCTTTGAACGCTTTTTCTGTATGTCCATACAAATAGTGTGTTCTAAGACAAGGATTACGTTGCATGAAGTTCAGTATTCTTGATGTTACTTAATGGCTGTGAACTCTTTTCAGTGAACTTTCCTGCAGAATACGATGTAAATAATGGCATAAACTTTTTACATTGATATAATTGTATTTAACCACTTCCCTGCAGTTACAAAGCAATAGGGAGAAGGTATGTCTTTGTACGTTGATGAAATTCACACTTCATTTTTTCTCAAAAGTATACTCCTTGATTTTAAACTATATATATTGCCTGATCAAATAATTTCCCAGTAACTGTGAGTTATAACTTAGGGAAGACAACCTCTTCATAATATTAAAACTATACTTTTAACACAAGTCTGAAATCTTGCTCCCAAAATGCCTATTGCTCAGGACCATAGAGCAAGAGGGCACTGTTGGTGGCTATGGTTTGAGCAGAATATCCTGTGATAACTGAATAGTTTTAATACACAGTTTTGGTCTCCATGCTTGGCAGATCTGCTCAATAATAAAAAGCCAGTGGTTAGTATGCTTCCTCCTTATAAATAACCACTTACAAAGGTGGCCTAAAAATAGAGCCCTTGTTGGCAAAGACAGGTTAATGAAAGCTGGCTGTGAATCCTGTTGTGCTGTTAGCTATTTTAATGCCACAGTGTAGCTAGATTTGTCAACTTTTCCTGGCCATTAGCAGATATTTTAGGTCTCAGTGGACCAGCTAAAACCAAAAAAACCAAACACACTGCCATCAAGTCAATGCCAACTCATAGTGACCCTGTAGAACAGGGTAGAACTGCCCCATAAAGTTTCCAAGGAGAGGCTGGTTAGCAAGTCTTAACCACTGAAGCACCAAGGCTCCAGAAGTAGGAAAAATAAAGCATAATTTAAAATTCAAAGAGGCTGCAGGAGAGAGGGTAAAAGAGAAAATTATGGTGTGATCACTAAATAAAACTATTACCTAGCTTAGGAACATAATAATCCATATATTTGTTGTTTAAAGCAAAAAACAAAGACAAATGTCAGGTCATCAAAATTAGAGATATCAGTCGACCTTATTTTAAGAAACACACACATAGCTGAAAATTCCCATTTATTTGTCAATGACTGGTGGCATAATGAGTAAGAGCTATGGCTGCTAACCAAAATGTTGGCAATTTGAATCTACTAGGAGCTCCTTGGAGACTCTATGGGGCAATTCTACACTGCCCTAGAGTCATTATGAGTCAGAACTGAATTATACATGTGTAACTTGTACAATTTTAGAATCCTATTTATCAATCTAGAAATTTCCACAAATACAAACCATACTCATTCTACTGTATTTCAGTACTTTAAATTTTAAAAAAAAGAAGACTGAAATGAAAATATTCAAAATAACAGGTGGTACACACCTCCCAACAAAAGCAATAAAAAGACTTCACAATACTTCCTACCAAAAGTGTATTTAGTTATAATTCAGTCTTGCAATCTTTAGAAAGAAAAAAGGACATTCTATTACATAGGATTTTTTTCTCTATGTTTGTCAAGCTTCTGGCTCTTTTTGAAAATTTTGGGGCATATGAAAAGCATTATATTAATATTATTTTTATGTAATTACATAAATACAGCATAATGATATTAGTGTGTTGAGATACATTAGAATGTTATTATGATACAAATTATCTTGTCTAAAACTGAGGACCCAAATCCTTTTACTCTTTCCTCTTGACTCTAGTCACTCCTTACAAAGATGACCTTGACTTCTCACCTATTTCTACACTAGGCAGAATGAGGCATCCCACCTGAGAGTTGCCATAGTAGCTAGAATCCATGGGGGGAGGGGAGGGGACCCTATGGCACATTTGATCACACTGTAACTGCTCACATATGAGTCACTTTGGGGAACACTGTCTAACTCATGGTTACAAACTCAGCTTCTAGAACAATGCCAGAGGATACTAGGCCCGAACTCACTGAAGTTTTGTCAGAACTATACCAGAAGATTATGTTTTTAGGGGCGTTGTCAGTAGCCTGAAGCACATGGTATAATCTGTGCTAAAGATGTTAACATGGTTGATACAACCAGCACTTGTTTTTAAACCTACCTTTCCACTCCCAGAATAATTACTGTTCATTTCTAGTGATAAAACAACTGTGTTAACCGACCCTTCCTTCTTCAAAGAACAGCATAGCTGGCTCAGTAAAAAAAATTCTGTAGAAACCACAGAGGCTCCCCTGAAGTAGGTGGAGGTACAGGTATTAACTCAGTAGATCTAGCCTAATAGAAAGCAAAAATACTTGAAATTAATCATGGTCAAAGAGATTCCCCTCTCTCCTGTCTCTTTGGATTTCCATTTATGTAAGTGGCATGGGGCCTGGTTACAAAAGTATTACTGTTGTTATGTAGGTGCTACTGCGATCACAATCCTTAGAACCACAGAGAGGTTCATATGTCCCACAGCACTAAAAATGATTTTATTTCCCTGGGTGGAATATCCACTCTGCCTAATAATAAAAAGCCACCTTAAAGCAGCTGTGCCTGAGAATGTTTTAAGACTCATAGACCCCACCTCCTGAATTAGAATCATCCCAGGTGCTCCTAAAGGGTTTGGGTACCATGCATTAGAAGGGATTTGAGCATTGACTCAATTAACAGACACATAGATTTTTAGTTTATGAAAAGACCTATCAGTCTGGAAGAGTAGTTTTCAATTTTGACTAGCTCACTTACCGGTTGTATTTTAATCTTCTTATGTAAAATGGTAGAGACAATTCTCCCAATGTCATGTTAGAGTTGGTAAGAGAGGCAATCGGATATTATAAACAAAAGCATTTGGAGGATTAAATTAAATGGAAATGTAAGGTATTTTCCTGTGATGAGGACTTGGCTCTGTGCTCACTTGGCCACTTTTGGGGGGCACTTGTATAGGTCACTTATCCTCACTAATTCCCTGAAATATAATTGGATAGTCTTCCAGGTTTTTCCAGTTCTGCCTTTCCATGGCTCCAAAATTCCTTTATCTTCTTGCATGTGGGAAAACTCCACACTCCAACTATTTGCTGCCTCTGCTGTCTTTCATCATTTTAACACTTTCTAAATCTCAGGTCCTCTAAAAATGTCATGCAGGTATAAGCACTTCACAAGTCCCTTTCACAAAGACCACAGCAAACATGCTGGGCTTTGGAAAAAAGAGTTCCTTAAAAATGAAAGATCATTACTGTTTTTTGCCAGGAGATGCAAGAATGAAAAATAACCAAGAATCCTGAAGGGCCATTTTTAATGATACCCAGAAAAAATTTTCTGTAAAGGTGCACAATAACACCTTAAATAGTGTAAGACATCTATGTCCATAGACATTGTCCATCCTGAATTCAATCCTGTGTGTACATTGTTCACCTATCTGGGTTTTCCTCTCTCAGACCTGGATTTTCCTCTCTCAAAATATAATTGAAGGTAACTATTGTATTATAAAACCTATTGTTAGATAAGCTCTTTAGCAGTGTTATTGATGTGTCAACAATTTCAACATATATAATCTACCTGTTAGCACAGTACTTACCATACTCTTCACAATTAATCTTTAATAGTAATTAACAGTTTGATGCAGTCAGTAAAAATGAAGACAAAATATTTTCCAAATACTCAGTCTATTCTTGAAAGTCAAAATTTTGTAAAAGACTACTCACTCCAACACAATATGATAATCTAAAAATACTACAGTAAATTTGTTTTAGGTTTGCCATGTTAAGTATTTTCTAAGTGCCTGGTTTCTGTCTTCCCTATACTGCACAGATAAAACAAAATGATGCCCAAGGGGAAGTTAAGGCTAGAATTCTCTGGGCACAGTGTCTGCCAAAGAGATCAGCATGTCACTATCACTTTGGGTGAATCTGTACTAGATCAATAATTTATTCCTGAGTCACTGATACTGTTTGTCAGTATCAGTTTTGTCATGTTATTCATTTAAAGGAATAAAACATAAGATTATTCTAAACAGCAGTATAACAACGAGTTATTAGTCATGTAGGAAATTAACCAAATACAGCAACAAAAAGTGGTAAACAATCTGTACCACTCAGGTGATACTATTCAAGATAAACTAGGCCTTATCATCATTATCACTTTCTTGATTTCACCTTCTAATCTCATTGTCTGTTGCCAGATCCTATTTCTCATGGTTTTTATTTCCTACCAAACACCAGGACTGTCCTCCAAACATCCCTCCATCAACATAATATGTTAGCTGTTCACTAAATGTTACGTGTTAAGCAGAATCCCTGCATGGTGCCAACATTTAATTCAAGATAGCTATTATTCAAAAGGCTGGCTGTTCCAGTCCACTCAGAAGGACCTCACAAGAAAGCCTGATGATCTAGTTCCAAAAATCAACCACTAAAATCCTACAGAGCACAGTTCTACTCTGACACACAGGGGACCTCCATGAGCTGAAACCCACTTGATGGCAACTCTGTTTTTGTTTCTAAATGTGCCAAGTAGTACTGTGTTAGGCCCAGAGAGATTTCCCATGACCTCTGCCATGGGAAGTCTCACAGACTATGACAGAGGGATTTTAAAAATGATTGTAGCAGTGTGATAAATGTGGAAATTGAAGTATATACAGGGTACAATGGGAACACAGGGCATGGAGTATAATGTTGATGGAAAGGTCAGAGATTTTTAATAACAGAATTAATACAAGGCTGATCATTAATTAGAAAGAGAGGATTCCAGCAAATGGAACAGAAGATGCAAAGCTATGAAATTCTGAATAGCATGATATAGTGTGGAATTGATAGCTGATTAAAAGGTCTAGAAGAATAACATAGTGAAGAAGGCCAGTAACGTAAGGGCAGGTGTGGAGAATCTTAAACAGCTTACTAGAGATTTCAAATTTTATTTAAAAG
Source organism: Heterohyrax brucei (assembly GCA_028571685.1). NCBI lineage: Eukaryota > Metazoa > Chordata > Mammalia > Hyracoidea > Procaviidae > Heterohyrax > Heterohyrax brucei. The sequence continues at coordinate 82,584,035 of CM053144.1, forward strand.
TCATTGAAGAATCATTGAGAGGTTTTAAACCACAAGATTCAAAATTACAATCAATTTTAAAGTGATGGGTGGATTAGATGGGAATAAGGCTAGAAGTCACTGAATTAAACTACTGTAACATAACTCAGTAAATATTGTTAAAGGAATGAATGAATAAACTAAACCTCTGACAGTAAAATCTGGAAGGAGTGGGATGATTTCTGAGATGTTTATGGGTGGACTTATAGAATTAGGTGGTCAATCAAACAGCAAAGTGAGAAAAACTCTATGACTGCCAGGTTTCTGGCTTAGGTACTTGAGAAGCAGAGATACCACTCACAGATGTCAGGAACACATTAAGATAAACAAGTCTAATTTGGAGAGGGAAAAGAGTATTGGCTCAGCTTTGGACATGATGAGTATGAGTTGTTTTGGGTATGTCCCATCAAAGCATTCATTTGGAGCTGAGGAAATAGGCCTTTACTGGAAGCACATTATACATTCTTTGTTTAATATCTTCAATTTGAAATCAAAGAAGTCTTCAAAACGACCCTGAGCTTGTGGAGTATAAAAGAATGATCAAGGAAGAATAGGAAAGATCCTTATAAATGTAAACAACTAAACAAAGAAAAATATACACTATTACTTAAAGAGACCTACATAAGTGGAAAAACATACCATGCTCACAGATAAGAAGGCTCAGCATTGTGAAAATGTCAATTCCACCCAAAGCAATCTATAGATATAACACAATCCCAATCCAAATACCAACAGCATTTTTTAATGAGATGGAAAAACTAAACACCAACTTAATATAGAAAGAGGCCCTATGTAAACAAAGCACTCCCAACAAAAAAGAACAAAGTAGAGAGTCTCACACTACCTGATCTCAGAATCCACTGTATAGCCACAGTAGTCAAAACAGCCTGGTACCCGTACAATAACAGAAACAAAAAGTAGTAGAACAAAATTGTGAACTCAGAGGTAAATCCATCGACCTATGATCAGCTGATCTTTGACAAAGGAACGGAGCGTACTAAATGGGAAAATACAGTCTTTTTAACAAATAGTGCTGGAAGAACAAAAATGTCCCTCAGTTAAAAAATGAAACAGGATCCATGTTTCACGTGATATAAAAACTAATGCAAAATGGCACAAAGACCTAATGTAAAACCTAAAGATCATGGTAGAAAAAGCATGGACAATGCTAGGGGACCTAATACATGACATAAATACAATACAAACCATAAATAACAATGCACAGAAACCAGAAGACAAATTAAATAACTATGAACCCCTAAAAATTAAACACATATATGGACATGCATCAAATAACTTCACTAAAAGAGGGGGGAGTCAAGATGGTGGGCTAAACACATGTCTCCCTAAATCCCTCTAGAAACCAAGACCTGAATTAATAACTAAATGGAGCCTTCTGGACACCTAGTGAGCCCTAGGACACGAAACAGTGCTGTTAATTTGGACTTTATATCACTGAACGGAAAACTTCCTCTCTTTCGCTGACCACCCGCTTTTGGTGAGTGCTGGCTTTCACGGATCAAGGATAACTCACCATTTTAACTTCTTTTTCTCTGTTTTGGCTGGCAGGCAGAGTGGGGACTTGATTGGAAGCTGGTCTCAGGTGTACTGCTGGTGGGATCAGCAGGCAAAACTGCCACACGTTGAGAACCTGGCTTTGGACTCTGTACATCTCGGCACCTTTGACCTCTCTTTCCGCCTCTGCCATCGAGTGGCCTGTGCCGTGGCAGATGGGGAGCTTGTGCGGGATGCCATCTTGTGCCACTGGGAGGTGGATATACCCTTATGGAGGCCTCAGTTGTACCTAATTCCTAGGCTGAGAGGCAGCGCCTCCTTGGAGGAGAGTGCTTTTCCTGCAGAAAAGCAGTATTCTACAGTGTTGCCTATAGCCAGGGCCTGGCACTACAGGCCAGTAGGGCAATAGCCTTTCTGTATTACGAACTTGTTTATAACATCTAGAGTTGGATATAGAGGTGCTTACTTTGCCAGCTGGGAAGAGGGATCTGTACACCTGAAAGTCGGACTGACTTTGGAAGTTCTCAGATACCTTTTATCTTTCATTTTAAGACAGCCTAGAGAAACAACTGCAGTCTACCTTCACAGCATCTCTTCCAGCATTTATTGACTCACATGATGCCCACCCAAAAGGTTAAAAACTCTTGATAAAGCATAACGAAGAAATCACCCACAGCTTCAGAAGGCTCCCAAAAGAAACAACCAAAGAACTTCTCCGATGAAGAAACCTTTCTGAACCCATTGGAAGGTGAATACAAAAGTATTATACATGGATCCCTCCTAGACCTTATACAAAATGCATCAGAGCAAAATGAAAAATTAAGCAAGCTGTTTGATCTGATGGAACACCAGTACTCTGAAATCCAACAGATCAAGAACAAAATCAAAGACATAGAAACTTCAATTCAAAGCCAAGAAAACAGAGCAGAACAAATGGAAAACAGCCTTTCTGACTTGGAAGACAGAGCTATGACTCCAGCATCTATGAGGAGAAATCAGAAAAAAGAAACAAGAAAGACAAAGAAGCACTAAGAAGCATGTGGGACTCTATTAAGAGAACAATCTACAAGTAATCGGAGTTCCTGAACACGGCGAGACACCTGAGAACACAGAGAGTACTGTTGCTGAGCTGCTAACAGAAAACTTCCCAGAAATTATGAAAGAAGAAAATATAGATATCCAAGACGCATATAAAACACCACTCAATATAGATCTCAAAAGAAAGACTCCAAGACATATTGTAATCAATCTTAACAAAATGAAATAAAGCAGAAACTCTTAAAGGCAGCAAGATTCAAAGTAAAGCTAACATTCAGAGGGAAACCCTGTAGGCTCTCACCAGATTTCTCAGCAGAAACAATGGTGGCATGGAGACAGTGGTATGATACATTCAAAGCCATGAAGGAGAAGAACTTCCAACCAAGAACTATATATCCTGCAAAACTATATTTCAAATATGAAAATGAAATCAAGACATTCACAGATAAACAGAAACTCAGAGACTTTGTACAAACCATACCAAAGCTACAAGGAAAACTGAAAGAATCTCTTGTCTTAGAAGAACAAAGCCATTTAGAAGCAAATACAGGACACATTACCCAGAAACCTACTCAGTTAGGGAAGGCTCCAAACTCAATCAAAGCTATGATAGTGAAAGAAATGATCCAGTGATCATATCATGAAAACTATGATGTCACCATATTAAAAAGAGGGATATACTATAGTTGTTACAGTCCTTCCAGATGGAGAGGAAGTTAACAAGACCAGTAGTAATTAAAATTGGGTTTATACATAGTTTATTAAGCAGGATCACAGGGGCAGCCATAAAGCACAATATAAATACAACATATCAAATCAAGACACGTAATACAGGAGTGTCAACCACCACAAAACCAACCCTGAAAAAGGTGAAAAATCAGCTCACAAAGAAGAATGTCCCAGAACAGATTAATAAGAACAACAGCAATAACATCAACACAAAAATAAACATATCACAATGACAGCACTAAACACATACCTATCAATAATTACACTGAATGTGAATGGACTGAATGCCCCAGTAAAGAGACATTGAGTCACATCTTGGGTCAAAAGACACAACCCAACTGTATGTTACCTACAAGAAACTCACCTCAGACTTAAAGATACGAACAAGCTGAAAATTAAAGGATGGAAGAATATATATCAAACTAACAAAGAACAAAGAAGAGCAGGTGTGGCAATTCTAATCTCAGACAAAATAGAGTTTAATGTAAAATCTACCACCATGGACAAGGATGGACACTATTGCTGAAAGGTTCAATACACAAGCAAGACAGACTTAACAATATTAAATATTTATGTACCTAATATTAGAGCACCTAAACACATCGAAGAAATGCTGACTACACTCAAAAAGGAGACAGATCATTCCACAACAATAGTGGGAGGCTTCAGCACTCCACTCTCAATATTGCACAGTTTGTCTAGAAAAAAAGCTCAGTACACGGCAAACCTTATTGCGACAATTAACCAACTAGACCTCATTGACATATACAGAACTTCTATCCATCAATGGACAACTACACCTTCTTCTCCAATAACAAAGAACAACGATGACTTTAGGAAACATCTCATAACCCGGTTTCAACTGGAGGACATTATGCTGTGTGAAAATAGTCAGCAACAAAAGGACAAATGTTGTATGAGACCCCTATGATAAGAACTAAAAACAGACTTATGCATAGAAGAAAAGACTCTGATGGCTGCAAGGGTGGGGACAGAAAGAGGGTGAGGGGGACAGGGTTTATATTAGATACTTAATAGAAATTTAGTTGGGTGAAATCTGTGACAGCACACATTAGAAAGAAGATCAATATTAACTGGACTTCAACATAATATGATTACTTCTCTCATCTTAACTCAATATTGCAAGGACAGAGTAGCTGGGGCAGGGGGCTGGGGACCATGCTGTCAGGTCAAATTGAGGCCAATTGGCACAACTAGCATTTTGCTACGAGAGCCTTCTGCACCCCACACTGGTGAGTGGTGTCTGAGGTCTTAAAAGCTGCCATATGAGGGTACAGCAAAGGGACCCAACTCAACAGGAACAGATGATCACCAAGGACCAAACTGACATGGGGGAAAGAGAACCCAGAAGACAGAGTGACTACATCGAATTGTGACCGGAAGAACGGGGTGGTGCCCGGCCACCACCAATGATCACAATAATAGAGCTGACAAAGTTGAGTTTCACTGGCAACACAAGAATAAAAAGGGGTGCACCCTGAGATCTCCACTAAAAGACCGCAATTGGTGGTCCAGGGGTCTCGGGGTTCCCATGGGAGCATGGCCCCTGGCCCTGATGCTGCTTCTGCCCATAAATGGTAATGGAGATCAACTCTTTGGACAGGAAGGGATTGGACTTGGTGACACAGAGTGATCATATCATGTGTACACTTTATGGTTCTATGCATTTATAGGATGTCGTCCTGCTGACTTCTTGCTGGAGGCAGGGGAGTGGGTGGAGAGGAGGGGATAGGAAATTGTTGAGATGATAAGACTTGTATGGAGCGGAGAGGAAGAGTGTGCTGCCACTGGGCAGGGCGAGCAGTGGGAGCTGCATATAGGTGGGCATGCAAATTTATATGGGAATGTACATTTACACTAAATCACAATTAAAAAAAAACTTCACTAAAAGAATGAAAACAAAACCTACAGATAGGGGAAAAAAATAGCTACAAAATATTCAAAAAAGAATCTATAAAATACTTCAACACCTCACCAAGAAAAAGACAAATAATTCAGTTAAAAAAATGGGCAAAGGACATGAACCTACACTTGACCACAGAAGGCTTTCACGTGGCTAACAGACATAAATGCAAGTGTTCTCCATAATTAGCCATTTAAAAAACCAAAAAAATAAAACTTATTGCCATTGAATCAATTGGGACTCATATTGACCCTTTAGGATAGAGTAGAACTGCTCTATAGGATTTCCAAGGAGTACCTGGGGGATTTGAACACTGATCTTTTGGTTAGCATCCACAGCTCTTAACCACTATGCCACCAGAGTCTCCCACTGGTCATTAGCAAAATACAAATAAAAACTACAATGAAATATTATCTCACCCTGACATTACTGGTGCTAATCAAAAAACAGAAAATAACAAATGTCAGACTGCAAGGCAACTGGAACTCTTATGCACTCCTTGTGGAAATCTATATTGGTATATCTACTATGGAAAATGATATGGTGCTTCCTTAGAAAGCTAGAAATAGAAATAACATATGATCCAACAACCCCACTCTGAGAAATATATCCTATAGAATATATCTTAGGTCAATTGGTATGACATATTTCATCCAGAAAATGTTCTACAACCTACTTTAGTGAGTGGCATCTGATATCTTAAAAGCTTGCAAGCAGTCACCTAACACATGTCCCTTAGTTCCATCCTATCCAGAGTAAAACAGAATGAAGGAAACTCAAAACACAGGAAAATATCAGTCTAAACGATTAACAGACCACATGAATCACAGGTTCCACCAGCCTGAGTCCAGAACTAGATAACACCTGCATTAAGTGCTACGTCTGCTAACCAAAAGGTCAGCAGTTCCAATCCATCTGGCGCTCCTGGAAAACTCTATGGGGCAGGTCTACTCTGACCTCTAGGGTCTCTATGAGTTGGACCTAACTTGACAGCAGTGGGTTTGGTTTTACTACCACCAACTGCTCCAACAGGGATCACAACAGAAGGTCCCAGACAGAGCTGGAGAAAAATGTAGAGCCAAGCCAAGAGCCGTCGAGTCAAATTCACAGAAAAAAGAGCACACTTACCAGTCTGACAGAAACTGGAGGACCTCCCAAGACTATGACCCCCCAGACACCCTTCTAGGTTAGAAGTGAAGCCAACTCCTGGTGTCTACCTTTCAGCCAGATTAGACGGATCTATAAAACAAACAGAACCCATTTGAGGAATGTGCTTCTTGGTTCACTCAAGAGTATGAGACCAAATGGGCAACCCCTGAACAAAAGCAAAGAAGAAAAGGCAGAAAGGGACAGGAAAACTGAACAAATGACACAAGGAACTCTAGGTGGAAAGAGAGTACTACCACCTTGTGAGGATTGCAACCAATGTCACAAAACAATTTATGCGTAATTTTTTTTTTATTATGACTGAGTGAAAATGTACATTCCCCTATAAATTTACACGTCTACCTATATGCAGCTTCCACTGCTCTCCCTACCTGGTGACAGCACACTATTCCTCTCTGCTCCATACATGTCTCATCCTCCCAACAGTCTCCTTTCCCCTCCTCTCCACCCACTCCCCTTACTCCAGCCCATAAATCATAAGGAAGGTCCACTTGTTGGACACGAATGGATTGGACTTGGCGATGCAGAGTGACCACATATTGGATGCACTTTATGATTCTATGCATCTATAGGATATCATCCTGCATAAATTTTTGAATGAGAAACTAATTTGCACCATAAACTTTTACATAAAGTTTACAAATACATATAAACCCACGCCATCAAGTTAATTCTGACTTATAACGACCCTGTAAGACAGCAGAACTGGGCCATAGAGTTTCCAAGGAGTGCCTGGTGGATTTGAACTAACAACCTTTCATTTAGCAGCTGTAGCACTTAACCACTAGGCCACCAGGGTTTTATGTATTAATACATATATATATGTGTATGTACATGTTTAAGTATTAACAACTGTAAAGCATGAAGGTAGAGCGAGACCAGTCATCTCAGGAACACTGTCGTCTATTAAGTAGAATAGATACAAGACAGAATGTACATCAAGTGTTTAGTAATATATGCACATACTGAGCACTCAGTAAATGCAACAAGACGATTAACTTCAGACCCAGTATTTCCAGACAGTGGCGATGGCTTGACCGCAGCAGCAATGTGGAGGATAGATAATTTTGTTCACTCTGCTCCTGCTCAGTGGAAGGAATATTGGAGCTATGAGTCACAGATACAGATGCTCATGGTGTCCACTAGCAGGATAGTAATTAGTGCAATTTCATCAACATGTATTCATATTTATAAATAACATGCTAAGGAAGAAACATATCTCTAAGTTATAAATACACTTTTGTATCAAATTATTAAACCATTTCCAAGTTAATTAAAAGGATCATGAGTGACACAAACAGCAAGGATTTAAATGGAGTTGTTTGGGAGAATGATAGTGTATAAAGCTATTTGCTGGAATTCGAGGAGCAAATAATTCCCATCACCATCATTACTCGTAAAAAAAAAAAAAAAAAAAAAAAGAATACTAAATAAAAGGAAAAGGCTGAAACAGCAGTTTTCTAAAAAGTATTTAATTTGAGTTTAAAAATGAATCTGCCCAAGAAAACTATAAAATCACTTGGTCTGTAAGTTTGTTGAGGAAATTTGTATGGCTGTCAGCTTATAGTAGATATCCTTTTCAGTTGCCTTTCCAGCTGTATGGAAGAGTGCTACAAGTGAATCTAAATTGTTCTGAGCCGACAGGCACACACCAATATATCAACAGAAACACAACCACATGTATCAATAAAATCACCATGGTATTTCTTGTTTAAAGCTTATTGAAGGAAACTGCCAACTCATAGCAATCCAATATGGCCAAACAGAACTACTCTATATAGTTTCAAAGTAGTGCCTGGTAGATTTGAACTGCTGACCATTTGGTTAGCAGGTAGCATTAACCACTACATCACCAAGGTTTCCAGAGTAACCCAGTAGACCACAGATAGACAATATTGTATAAAATTACTAAGTGGCTTCAGTCATGAGAGACTAAGGGTCGTAATTCATAGGAACGATTTTCCCAAAACTTCTTAAGTTTCTTAGAAAAAGGCTAGTGGGAAACTTTAAAGAACAAAAATTTTAGCCTGGCAGTCGAAGAGGCTAGAAATCTGAATTCAGGGCACTGGTTGTAAGGGTGAAAAGCTGGTGATGTACTGGTTAAGTGCTGCAACTGCTAACCGAGTGGTCGCCAGTTTGACTCTGCCAGGCACTCCTGGCAACTCTACGGAGCAGTTCTACACTGTCCTATAGGGTCGCTATGGTCACAATTAGACAGCAGTGGGTTTGGGTTTGGTTATAGGAGAAGGCTCTTTGTCCGGTCCAAGGGAAGATCTTTGTCTCTTTCAGCTTCTGTAGCCCTGATGTTCCTCAATTCCTAGGTGATCATCAAGTGGCAGCTATCTCCCTACCCCTACCAAGTCTCATCTGTGCTAGCAAAGAAAGCTGTATTCCAAACTGGAATTAGATCTACAAGTATAGGGGTTAGGATCCCAACACGTTTCATAGGGACACAATGACATCCTTAAACTCAACCCAAACTCATTGCTGTCAAGTTGATTTAGATTGATAGTGACATTATAGGACAGAGTAGAACTGTCCCATAGCATTTCCAGGGAGTGCCTGGTTGATTTGCACTGCCAAACTTGCAGTGAGCAGCCATAGCACTTAACCACTATACCACCAGGGTTTTCATTCAATCCTTAGCGAAATCTAATTAATTTTCATTGTTTTCATCCTTTACAAAAGTGCTTCTTAATAAAATTGATTTACTAGAAAAGCAAAATGAGAAAATACATTAAAAGTATAAGCCTACTTTAATTAAATTCAACAGACAAAAAATTACCCTGTCCAATTGTTATGAAGGCTTGTACATACTAAATTTTAATTTCTATGTTTATCTCTTAGATCAGTAACAGTTAGCAGCCTAGTATCAACTCACAGACCAGACTTCAGCACTAGTCTAGGAAAAAATTTCTCTGGAAATATTCATTAGAATGAGAGGAGAGGACAATTTTTCAGTAATTTGCTACCTAATCATGTTTTATAATTTACTTTTACTAAGCTCACAGAAAGACGACACACGAGTCAGAATGCTGGTACTTCTGTGATGCAATCACTCCTTCCTAGGATCAGAATATGTAGGAAGCCAAATAAAAAATTTAAAGTTTGTTGAGCCAAGAATCAGAGCCTAAGAAAGTAAACAAGCTTGAAGGATATTGCAAGCCCAGGAGAACAGCTTAGCAGCATGGTGGAGGCAGACACTCTTGCAAACAGGCCACTCAGATTTGAATTTAAGAAGTGTTATTACATAATACTTGTTATGACCTTAAACTTTGAGACTCTTTGCAGAACTGACCCTATGGTAATGGGTTTGCTTTTCGTTTTCGTATGATAACAATCTGGATAGATTTATTAAAAGGTTGATATAGTACTTAACACATAGTAAGCACTCAATAAACATCAGTTCATGTTATTAATACCATCCAACAACTGCATGTGTGCTCATGGCACACAGATTCAGTGCTTCTTCCTAAACACTGACAATCTTCCTATCTTTAGATTTTAGTTTTCTATGCACCTACTCATCATCTTTCTTCTAGTTCACAACCTTCCTCCAGACAGATACAAGAAAATTGATTCAGTTTTAGTTTACAATCACATTCCAGTGCTGCTTTTCTCAGATTAGACCCAAGTCACCCTTGACCCAAATTTTAGATGTTACCAAATAGTAGACACACAATTACAGGCAACCTCTTGGTTTACACTAACAGAAATGATATAAAAATACCTTCATTATGGCTGAGGTTCTTGTTTAACTCTCTAAGCCAAAATCAAAGCCACTGCCGCTGAACTGATTCTGACTCACAGTGACCCCATAGGTCAGAGAAGAACTGCCCCAAAGAGTTTCCAAAGAGCACCTGGCACATTTGAACTGCCTACCTTTTGGTTAGAAGACGTACCACTTAACCACTATGCCAATAGGATTTCCTTAATTCTCTGAAAGTATTGAGGAGCATTTCACTGGTTGAGTATGTCTGATAGCAAATAAACCCACAATGAAAGCAAATTATTAGTAGAATAATTCCCAGTGTGCTTGGAATTAGAATAAGAGTGATAGCAAAGGTTTTTATAGTCACATAATTTTATTTACTTATTTTGTTACTGTTGAGAGTATACACAGCAAAACATTCCAATCCAACAGTTTCTAAAGGTACCATTTAGTGACTTTGATTACATTCTTTAAGCGATATAGCCATTCTTACCCTCCTTTTTGTGTTAGTCCCCCCCAACATAAATTCACTGCCCTCTGATGTTCGTATCTAATCTTAGTTGTTGTTATCAGTCTGATCCCATAGAGATAGTTCTTAGAAGAGCATAATGCTTAAGGCAGACACTTTTTTAGTAGTTAAGCTAAACTATTTTAGTTTTAAGAAGACTTCAGGGGAGGTTTTCAGTTTAAAGTTTAAAGGTTATGTCAGGGCAATAGTTACAGGAGTTCATCCAACATTCATGGTTATAGGAATTCTGAAGTCCAATATGACAGAGTAGAGCTGCCCCATAGAGTTTGCAAGAAGTGCCTGGCAGATTCGAACTGCCAACTTCTTGGTTAGTAGATGAGGCACTTAACCAGTAAACACTGGGGTTTCCAGTAACATTCCACACACTTAAAAAAATTCCCTGGAATTCCAAAAATATTATGAAAATTAGATATTCTTATATCTCTTTAGACATTCATTGGAAATGATTTTTCTCTATTTATAAGAGTAGAATTTTTAGAGGTAAATTAAAAATACACAAAGTTATAAAGAAAAAAATCATTCAGCTTCACATCACCTAACGACACCCACAAAGCAGAGTGCAGTTATTACACAATTAACATTATGTTTTTTTCTGTCTTTAATTTGTATTTTTACAAATTTATATACTATGTCTCTTCACTTAGTATTAAAAGTATGCATTTTACCATGCTAAAATCACAAACACTTTCAGTGTCTGAAAAAATCCTATCACACAGATGCTAACAAATCTAACTTTTCTAAAAAGTTCAACAAACAATGCAAATACATGTTCATCACATGACTTACACACACACACACACACACACACACACACTTTGGCTATTATTATTATAGTTATAAGAAATTTAGTTGTTCCTTGAAAACCTAGACAATTTTTAAAGTTTCCTTGTTCCTCCATATTCCTAAAATCTCCAGAAACAGTGCACTTCTCCAAACATATCTTGAGTGCTTTATTTCTTTTAATCTTCTGGTTTGTTCCTTACATGCAGATTGCTGATGAAAATGTCCCTGTGACTTACAGAACTTACTATCATTATACTCACACAATTCAGCACTATAGCATAATACAGGCTTATAAGAATGACTTTACATCTTTGTATGGAGTTTCACAACAAGTTTTGGAAGCATGTTGTGATACAAATCTTCTGAATTCTATTTTCACATCTCTACTCCCTTTTCTCCACTTCCATTGCCCCTATCACAGACGTCACCGGCACTGTCTTCGTTCAGCAAGGTAAAAAAAACCTCAAATCTTTTGTTCCAATTCTACTCTAGCAACCCCTCCAGTCCATTCCTTACAGAACAAGAAAAAAGTTTTCCTTAAAACATATAACTCCTGTTTAACACTACTCTGTTTATCTTCCTGTTCACTGTCTTTCAGATAAAAATCTATATTTTCACAATAGCCTACCACGCCCTGAATGAGCTGGTCTCTGCTAGATTTCCAAGTTTATCTCCTGTCTTTCTTCACATCTCTTATTTTGTTGCACTCCTCCAGGTTTTTCAGCTCCTTGAACACTGTCAAAGAATGCTGGTGGCACAGTAGTTAAGCACTTGGCTGCTAACCAAAAGGTTGAAGGTTCAAATCCACCAGCCGCTCTGGGAGAAAGATGTAGTAGTCAGCGTCTGTAAAGGTTTGCAGCCTTGGAAACCCTATGGGTCAGTATGTGCGGTAATCAGCTCAAAAGCAATGGGTTGTATTAGGTTTTGGGCACTGCCAAACTCTTCCCACCTGGGATCTCTACGTTGCCGTTTCCTCAACCACAAATGTCCCTTTTCTTTCCATGTTCATGCCTCATTCTTATCATTTATGTCTAGGTCTTCTTAGAGACGATGTCCCTCACTTCTAATATAAGTTATCTCTGTTCCTCTGTTTACATTCTCAACAGCATGTACTGCAACTCGCAATTATTTTCGGTACTTATTTATTTTCTCTTCCCTCACCCAGATGTAATTTCCACAGGAGCACACACTATATATATGTTTTTCATCAGAAGGTAGCAGAGTATCCGGCATTTGCTAGGCATTTAATAGTGTTGCTAAGAGGGAAAGGTTTAGAGGCAATGTTACAGGAATACGTGAGAACCTCAGGGGCACAGAAAGTCAGGCCAGGAGGTCCTGGTATTGCCAGGAACTCCAGGTTCTGATTGGAACAACTCCATCCAGGGCTACAATCACAGATCAAGATGGGGAGAATGAAAAGCAACTTTAGTTGGCCAAGCAAAGAGACTGAGAGGGGCGCTTGCCACCCAAGCCTGCCTTACAGGCAGCTTGTTGAGGCTGGTTTATACAAGCTGGATCAGATTTAGAATACAAAACAGTACACACGTGTGAGGGTGTGAAGCCCATTAAAGTGAGTATTTTATAATGCCTGGGTTCAATTCCTGAAGCAGGAGGAACTTAGGAATTTATTTTTGTTCAGTAGCACATCAGCTCCTCATCCACAGGTGGGCAATTTATCGTGCAGGAAACAGTTAATGAGCTCAAGGTCAATAAAGGCCTGGATGGTGGGCTGGGCCTGTTTCAACGTATTCAGGCTAGCTGGCTGTTCCTCTTAAACAGGTTTTGAGGAGGCTAAGAAAGAAATCTGGAAAATGGTCTGGGCGAAGGGAGCTAAGAGAAATGGCTCTGTGGCTCTAGGCTTGTCTTACTAGGACAAAGCCACAGTAAACATCACTGCTAAAGGAAAAACTGTAGAAAAGTGACTGCAAGATGACACAAACAGATCTTATGCGGGAAAGTAACCCAATCATAGGGAAGCAAACATTGATCGGGTACTTTTATGGATTGAATTGTGTCCCCCCTCCCCCCAAAATATGTGTGGTAAATCCTAACCTGTGAATCGGCTCCGACTCAACGGCACTTGGCTGGCTTGGCGTATGCCTGTGGTTATAATCCTGTTTGGTTGTGTGATAGGGCAACACTATTGAGTATGTTAATTGTAAAAACAAAAGAGAATTATTGAGGAATAGAGCAATTCTTGAATTCAGGTAGCACAGAGCAAACACACAGTTAGAGACTGCACCATTCTGCTGGAGGTAAGAAAGTATTTGTGGCAGAAAAGCAGGAACTTCTCAATAAGCCCGTCTAAAGTCCAGGTGGACTAAAACAGGAGGTCCTGAATGATCAAGAGCAGAAGAAAATGTTTAGTTCAGAGTTGCAAAGGACACATGATTAGCAAGATAATATAGGATGGACTCTTCCTCCACGCCTCACCCCGCCCTTCGGCAGGGAAGTCTTTAGTCACCTATTTAAAAAATACTGTTTCTGTCCTAGGGCCGGAGGCTCCTTCCTTGTTTACCCACCATGGGTCAGAAGCAGAGCCTGAGACGAAACGAGTCCACACCAGACTTTGTCAGCCCTGTTAGTTAGGACAAGAGCATCAGTTATAGAGGGAGCCCACACAGTTGCCTTTGTTATGCTAATAAGGCAGAGTCAGTATAAGGCATATCTAGAGCCATTCTCTTTTGAGACAAAAAAGAGGTTAAACAAGCAAGCAACAAAACAGAGATGCTGGAACTACATGGTGATTACCCAAAAGTAGAAGCTCAAAAAAGACTAGGGCCTTATTCTAGAGACAACAGGAAAGCAAGCCACTATCATCAATTCAGACTCATAGCGAACCAACACCCTGAATTTGGACTTCTAGTCTCCTAACTGAGAAAATAAATTTCCATTTGTTAAAGTCACCTACTTGTGGTATCTCTGTTACAGTAACACTAGATAACTAAGATGAGTACCTACTGTACATATCAAAATGCCTATGGATTCAGGTAACACGACAGGAGCAAAACCAAAAACCAAACCCAGAGCCACCGAGTCAACTCCGACTCACAGTGACCCTATATGAGCAGCTATCTTTAAATAGAAGAAATTTCAAAATAAGTCTGTACTTACTTTCTCTTTTACTCACTATCTCCCAACAATGAGATGAGATAAAGAAATACACTAAGGTTGCAATATTTTTTTAATACACCCAATTAAAAAAGCAGTTGTGTGAGGGAAGGAGGAAAACATTACTACTGTAGCTTTTTTGTTAAGTAAATGTTATGTTTGCAGGAAATTGTTTCAGCATATTTCTCCTTATGTAAGGCTTACCTCAGTAATGCTGCTTAGGTCAGTGTCTGTCTGGATTATCTGTAGCCTAAATGCCAACTCTGTAAATATTAAACCTGTCAAGTGACAGCTTTGCCATAGCATGCATAACCAGCCTTTCAAATTTATTTATACTCCATTCTGTTTCCCAAGCCATGTTAACTTCTCCTTTTCTAAGCTATTTTTGCCTCACTTCAGACTGTGGCATAATTCAACATGTTCTACACAATCACATGGAGACTGTGGCCCTTCTGATTTCCAATTAACAAATTATTTTTAATCAGACCATGGAATAAACCTGTTGCCATCAAGTTGATCTGATTTGAAGACTACCTAAGCAACGTTTAGGTTTATATTTAAGTTGATTAAAATTAGACATGCCAAGTAAAGGGGCAGAAATGGGCATCAGAGACTGATTAAAGAGAATTGTTTCTTAAAATGGACAACGAAAAAAATTGAGAAAAAAATAGAGAAAACCTTACCTCTACTGATTGGATTTGATGATTTAATAGGGTGTTTGTTTCCAATCCAGCAGAATTAATTTATCTATAGGCAATTATTTGTTTAGTACTCAATGGGCAGGTGACTTCCAGTTTCTAGGTCTGGCTAATGTACAAAAGACAATAGCTAAAGGCAGCTACTGGCCTTTGTACTTTGTCCTTAGAAGATCCTTTCAAAGGCTCATGACAAGCTTAATAGCTCACTAGAGATTTCTGTTTCCAAAATTTCTTCAGAAAGAAAAATGCAGCCCTGCTGTTCAGTTTTTGTTATTCATTGAAACTTATTTTACAGGACTCTTAAGAAAATTTTAAAGGGATGTCTTAAGGGAAAAAAGCAAAGTCACATCTTAACATAGAATGCATTTTAGTTTAAAGCATATATTGAAAACAAAAACAAATCTGTTGCTGTAGAGTTCTCTTGGTAATCGATCCTACAGGACAGAATTGAATTGCCCCAGCTGGGGGATTTGAACTGCTACCTTTTGGTTAGCAGCCAAATAGTTAACCACTGGGCTACCGGGGTAACCTTGGTTAGTATTAGCACATTTGATCTTCTATCACTACAATGGGAATGTTCTTGCTGTATTATATGTTTTTTCATCAGACTTACTGATAGCCAACTTAGGATGGCCTGTATGATTCACAGCCCTCACCAATCTGAGGAGACTGAAAGGGATGAAATCCTCTCATTCTTTCTGAGCACCTGGTATAGTTGGAATCAGTTAGTGTACACCAGGAGATCTGCCGTCCTTACAATGATTTCTCTGTTCTTCGTCATCAGAATTTGCTGGTTTGTTCCCTTCTAAAATCTTCCATCAGGATTTTCTTAATAATGTTTTTAGGGACCTATTTCCCAACTATTAGGTTTTGTATTTTGAGTATGTTAAAGATCCTGCCCACTATGAGGGTGCTGAGGAAAGTCTTTGCTGACAGAAATGATTTCCAGCTTGACTTAGGCTGGGTTCTCTAGAGAAGCAAAACTAGTGAAGCATATATATATTTATAGAGAGCGATTTATATCAAGGAATTGGCTCACATGATTGCAGAGACTGGAAAGTCCTAAATCCATGGATCAGCATTAGACTGATGGCTTCTGACTCATGTAGCTGCAGGGACTGACTGACGAACCCAAGGTTGGCAGGACAGATGGCAGTCTGTTGGCTCAAGTTCCAAGAACCAGAGGTCAGATGACCAGCAGGATGCAGTGTTCAGAGCTAGTAAAAGCCAGCGAACTCTGCCAGAAAGTCCATATATATTGGATACAGGCCACAACCTCAAGGAAACTCCGTTTCAGCTGATTGGTTGCCATGACAGGTCTCATCGTGGAGGTGATTACATCATGACACAGCTGCCAAACTACGTCACAACTGCCAAATCACTGAGAACCATGGCTCAGCCAAGCAGACATGCAACCTTAACCGTCACACAGCTGGGCATAGTGTTCAGTAGGAGAGAAAGCCTTCCTCTTAGAACTTCTTCTGGAATATTAGAGTAAATTGGCCTTCAGAGTTTTTTTTTCTTATACTTCAGTGTCTGGACTATTTACAAGACTAATGACTCAGTCTTGAGATTCTTTGCTAGTAACTACGGGTGCTGAGGCCTCTCTCTGAGTGCTCATTTGTAGAGGCTAGTGAGTCTTCAGGGTCTTTTGAACAATGTTAAAATGGACTACTGGTCTCCTACAGCAGACATCCTCAGCATAGCAGTGAGCCACAATAGCATAGGGCCTATTAACACAGCAGCTGCTAGAGTGAATGGCCTACAACAATGCTAAGAGAATTTAGTGAGCTAGACCATGTTTATGTCTTATTTTAAATGTGTCCTTTCTGTCAGTAGCAACAGCCTTCTGTACTTTTCCATTGTTCAAACAACGTTCTTTTCAAAGTAGGTGAGAATGGTGGCCTCATCTGAACACGCTAAGACCCGAGTGAAGCAGATTACTCCTCTTGAGAGTATGAGCTCAACATCTGGGAGCATGGAGAGCTGAGCTGACTGGATTCCCCTTGTGAGTATTTCACATCAGCACTGTCTGTCATAATTACAGAATCAAAAGGATCACAACTGGCATCACAAGTTCTACAAGAAAATTGACTAACACATTTGGCTCTGCATGCCACTTGCCTAATGAGTTTATATGGTGTGCCACCAAATTCATTTTCTGAAAAATCATTGTACGAATAACTTTCATTGTTCCACTTAGCATTATAGTGCTGACCAACTTTAGAAGAGTGACAGACTGAAGATGTGTCTGTTAATTACACTGCTATAGCTGATGGACCAGTAATTCATTTGTAAGTTTGTTCTTTATTATGGATTTTAATTCTGTCTACATGGTCGAAATATCTTTTCCATTCACTGATCTTCTGCCACATAAAGTTTAAAAGTTTTCTTACTGAAATCTGCCAGTCTTTCTTTATGACTTGCGTTCCTTGACGTACCTTGGAAGACTATTGTTTTTCAAACTCACCCAGTTGCCGTGGGTCAGAATTACTTGATGGCAATGGGTTTCACTTTATATTTTCTTACAGGACTTAAAACACATAAATCTTTATTCCATACATAATTTATGTGTGGAGGGAAATAATATGTTTGTCAAATTCTCAAATTTTCCTTGAAACTTTCAGAAGTTTCCTAGGAAAGTAATTTTCTTTAAAATGAAGATAAATTGACTTTTGTTCCTTTAAAAGTCTGACCCAATTCTTTTTTTCAAAAGCACTGTCTTTGTTTACAGAGTACATCTTTACAAGAAAGTTGAATAACTATGGAAGCATAGTCTCTACATAGCAGTCATAATAAATCCTAAAATGCTGCGGTACACTGACTGAGGGCACAATTTGATCCCTAAAGCCCTCCCCAATCTAATGCTCAGTGAAAACAGCAAACAAAAGGCCTCAGTGTTAGTGGAAAACAGAGTTGTTCAAAGCAGGTAAAGGTCCTGTTTACTCCTTCCAGGAAGCTGAAAAAAAGTTTTCAGATTATAAATGACAGAACTGCCCTTGTGTAGCACCAGAACAACTGCGATAAGGCTTCACTTTTTACAGGCCTAACTTAGTTACGAAGATAGTGGAACAAGGACTGAACACGAACAAAAAGGCAAGCTTTAGCTCTGATGCAAAGAATTACAACAGTCCTTGACAACACTGAAGATTCTTAATTTTTTAAAAACGCTCCCTTTTAGCAATGCTAAACCTTTCATTATCTGTGCCAACACATCAAGTGAGCAGCAGTACAAAGGATGCATGTGATTTCGAAATGCCACACTGAGCCAACTGCAGTTGTCCGCGTGTGTAGTATGGAGGCGTGACCAAAAAAAAAAAAAAAAAAAAAAACAGTGGGGAGTTTAAGACTTTATCTACATCACAAGATACTCTCCTCGTCTTCCGTGGGACAAGCTTTGCCAAGATAAGTTTCTCCTCACTTGCAAGTGCTCCTGGCGACAGTTATTCATCTATCCCTAGCCAAGGGCCGGGACATTTAAGGTGTTGAGTCACTGGTACAGCAGTCGCGCACGACATAAATATTATTTGATGACGGTGATCCTAGGAGACCAGGTGCCAAAATAAACGGCTGGCAAAGATGACTGGTTATGACTTCAGGCTGAGGAAAACAGAGTACGGGCTAAAATACGGTACAGCCCTAAAGGGACTTTGAATCTTAAGTCTAAGGCAAACTTCAAGCTTTGCCTGTGACATGTGTGCACTCGTAGGTGACTTTCATTACATGAAACAGGCTCTGCGGCGCGATCCTTTCCAATAGATGGATGAGAATTTCCTCCCACTCCTACCCTTTCCACCACCCAAACTCCATCCAGTCCCCCTACTGTCTCCTCCAGCCCCACCCTCCCCCGTTGGAAACGCAGTGATCCAGCGCTTTGCCATTCATCAACCGGTTCGCACCGGCGGCGGCTGCCGCGCGGTGACGTCCGCAGGGGACGGGCCTCCGCCCCCACCC
Source organism: Heterohyrax brucei (assembly GCA_028571685.1). Lineage (NCBI taxonomy): Eukaryota > Metazoa > Chordata > Mammalia > Hyracoidea > Procaviidae > Heterohyrax > Heterohyrax brucei. The sequence goes on from CM053144.1 coordinate 82,603,213, forward strand.
GTTGGTGATGGGGCTCAGAGCTCCGGCCTGTGATTGGTGCCCTAGAGTTCGCACGTCGCGTCGGGTATAAAAGCGAGTGTTTGTGACGCAAGACCGCCTCGGCGCGTGTATTGGCTCCTTGTGCTGCGGGCCGGCTAGGCAACGCGCTCTCTTCAGAGCCGCTCACTGCATGGTAGAGCCTGGTGCCCCCGCTGCTGCCTGCACTGCTGTTGCCGCCGCCCCGCGACGACCACCGCCGCCCCCTGCCCTGCAGCCGCTGCCACTGCCGCCGCCTGTGTTGCCGCCGCCTCGGGACCGGCTGTATGATTAGGCCACAATCTTCAATGAGTAAACATATTCCTGTGAGTAGCCGTCGCACTGCTGCCTCTGGGGCCGGGAGTCCGCGGCCGGCCCCCCCTTCCCAGTTGTCGCCTTTGTTCGGAGACCGGCGTCCGCTCCCCGCCGCCCGGCCCGCCTTACCGTTGGACCCTGGACGAGAGCTGATGAGGCTGCGGCCTTGTGGCCGGCCACTCGCAGCTGAGTGCGGAGACGTGGACTCGAGAGTCCGCTGCGGCTGTTGGCCGCTGGAGGCACCGGCTTCCATGCCCCTATCGGGCCCGGGGCGGCGGAGATGGTGCAGCCCGGCCTGTGCGGCGGGCGGGGGCGGTTTCGGCCGCTGCAGCGGACCGGGCGGGGCGGCACAAAAGCCGCTTTGTGACCGCCGCCTCCGCCCTTGGCCCTCCGGCCTGGCGCGCCCCGTCCGGGCCCGGTGGGGCTTTGCGACGTCCCGGGGCCCCTTTGTTCGGCCGAAGAAGGGCGGCCCGCCTGGGGAGCGGGAGACGTGGCCCGGGGTGGGGCGAAGGCTGCGCGTGTCACTGCGGAGCCGGATACGGGGAGGGCGCGGCGGCGGGGTCGCCACCAGACCCGGGTCGGCGTGGGGTAGGCGGGGCGGCCCGGCGCAGCTGGTAACGGTCTCCGCCGGGAGCTCTCCGAGCCCGGGCCCGGCGCGGGAGCCTGGTGTGGCTGTCCCAGCGCTCTGCGGCCGAGTCCGGCGCCTCAGACAAAATGGCCTCGGCGCCCGCGCCTGACTGAAGGTGCGGCGCGAACCCGTGATTGCGGCGCGGAGAAGGGGGCGCCTCGGGCGGGCCCGGGCGCGCACCGCCGCGTGCGCGGAGCGGTGGCAATCGGGGGGTCTGTCCGCCGGCTGCTGCCTTTTCCAGGCTGGAGCTGGGCTTTACTAGGTGAGGAGCCGCATTCCGTGCCCCGCCTTCCTTCCTCAGTCTCCACCTGGTAATTCGAGCTGTTCCGGATTTAATGCCCCACCTTGGGTTCTGGATAATGGGAACAAGTCGAGTCTTGTCCTGTCTCTTGGGCAAGTCGATCGGGAGATGGGCCCAAGTTTAAGCTGCTTTGGAAACTGCTAGGGCTAAGGTTACACCGAAGGAGAGGAGTCTCCGGCAGGAGACCAGCATGCGGTTTCTCTGCTTAATTCGGAAGGGCCCTCGGTGGCACGTTTTAACTGGGGACTATTTAGGACAGTCCCTGAAATCCGTGCGGTACAGTGAGTGTTTCCTCCTGTTGGGCTTGTGGCAACAGTAGTCAGCCAGAGCGAGAATTCTGAGGCTTTATCTTATGTCCATGGAAGCCTCTACCATTCCAAGACTATTAAGTTGCTAATTTACGCTGTCTGGAACTGTCGACTTGCTGGAGATCCGGATTCTGAGAAGGTGCTTCCTGTTACTCCTATTGTAGGATGGCAGTAAATCAGTTGAAAGCCAGAAAGCTTTCAATGAGTCAATGCTAAGAGTAAGCGATTTACACTTGCTATTCTTCTAGATGCGTAACCTGAGGGGTAACTAGATGCGGAATGGGCTATAATGAATTAATTGACGAAACACAGATTCATGAGTCTGGCTCTACAGTCTGACAAACTGACTTAAGCCTCTCCTCACCTCATGTATGATTGTGATGTTAGGCAGCTTATACATAGGAGAGGGAAAATAATCCATTGGTGTTTCTGAACTGAGTGTTAGGAATAAATCAAAAACGAAGATGTCTTCGGCTGAATTAAAAGGTGGTAGTAGTTAATGTTGCTTTGGTAGAAGTCCCCCCAGCCACTGGGTGGCTCCACTTAGTCCGTAGCAACTTGACCATTTCCCTTAATTCATTGTATACAATTGGAAAAGGGCCAGATTACACTTTATTATTCCAAGGAAGTATTTTACCTTAAGATTTGCGTTAAAGAGCTACAGTCGCTATTCACTAGAAGTGATGTCCTTAATAGTACTATAATTTACACAATTTTTTTTTAACTCTGCTGTGAAGTACCAGTCTCTGAAGGCTCAATTTGAACAAATTTGGAATAATGAAAGTTATTTTGTTATAAATGAATTTTAATACTAGTTCCTTTGCTTTTGCCAGAAAAACAAACTGGGGCTTTTGATGCTCTCTTATTACCTGGTAGATTTAAACTTCTAGACACTGTAGCTGGCATGAATTTTAAAGGCATAACATCAAAAGGAGAGCAAACTGAATGAATTTAATACTAAGTCTCTGAAGTGCTCAAATAAGGAACACTAGTAGAACTTTTTTTTTTTTTTGAAAGATTTTTATTTGGTACCTTTCCTGTGAGCAGTGGCTGGCATGTAGTGCTCTTAATATTTCTCTTACGTTCTCTCTTTACTCGAAATACACGAGTACCTTATAAGAAAATTAACAGTATTGATGCCTGCCTTGTACATATTTTGGAAATATCCCTTGTAATAAAATTGGTTTAGTTCTTTAAGGAGAACTTACAAAAAACAAATATAATGTATGTTGATTAGTGGTGGTAGTTACTTCTGAGATTGAAGTCTAGAACAAATTTAACTCCCTGCTTTCCTGCACTGTTTATTTTCTAAATTAGATTACCAGTGCAGTCTGAATAAGTAACATTTTTTTAATACGAGAACATTATTAAAATTCATACTTTTGTATTTTCATTGTTTATAAATGGAAATACTTTTCAAATTTATAAGCTTATATGCTCTTCCCATAGTAAGTTGCCTAGCTTCCAGATACTAATTTTCCTCATTTGTCAGATAAGAATGATAAATTAATGGGTTGTTGAGAATCGTATGGTTAAATTATGTATATGGAAACACTTTGAAAAAAAATTTTTTTTTTCCTTTTGGTTTCTTGTTTTTAAATCCTCTTAAGAAACAGAAGGACAAGTTGGTTAAGTATACTTTGTTGTTGTTGTTGAGTGCCACTGAATCAGTTCCAACTCATAAGGCCCTGTATACAACAGAATGAAAGACTGGTCTTGGTGCCATGGCCACAATCATTTTAGCTGTCATCAAGTCAGCGTCACCAGCCAATGGCAGCCCAGGGCTCCATAGATGTTCTTGGCTATAGTCTTTACTCCGAAAGCAGTTGTCCCACCATTCCACTGAAGAGCCCCTGGGTGGGTTTGAACCAGTAGCCAGTGAATTGAGTTAGTAGCCTAAACAAAAAGCACTTGGGCCACACAGGCTCCTTAACTTTGTACGTTGATAAAGGAGTAGGAAAATTTTATCTGAAACTTAGGTCATTTTATTGTAATTAGAATGGTATGGCCCTGATGCTTAATCTTTGATTTAAAACATCCTTTTTTTAGCGTATTTTCAAAATACAAAAGGGGAGAAATAATAGAAAACACAAAAGGACAATATAGATAGGGCTTAATAATTTAACTTTTAAAGTCCACTACTTTAAAGGTGATCATTAAGATAAAACATAATTATGCAAGAACTAACAGTTTCAGTGTATTCTTGAAGTTTGTAATGTATAAAAAATGTGTCATGAGTTGGAAAAATCATTGTAGAAAGTAGCACATATATTTCCTAACAAGGTATAAAGCGAGTAAAAAGGGGAATGATTAACAAGAATCTGTGTGTGAGGGAGATAATCACCAAATATTAATGGTGACTTGAGTTACTTTTTAAAGTAATAATCTATTGAGACTGCTTAGTACGTATGCTTACTGACTTAATCTATAAATCCAAACCAAACCCAAAGTATGTGATGCAGTTGAAAGTTTAAAAAGTAGCTTGGACTCTTTAATTTGATAAGATAGTTGTGTATTTTAATATTGTAAAGATCTAACATGTTCTTCTTGAATTGGAAAGCAACTTTTTTTCCCTCCTCCTTTTTTCTTTTAAACAGCAGTTCTGTGGTGTTCTTGGTCACACATTTATGGAGTTTCTGAAGGGCAGTGGAGATTACTGCCAGGCACAGCACGACCTCTATGCAGACAAGTGAACTGTAGAAATTCATTACTACTCCACCAAGAAGCCCCCATAAGAGCAGTTAACCTGGACACAGAAGTGTTGAATTGAAATCTGCAGAGCAATTTTCAAGAGTCCTTACCTGGATGGGGTAAACCTCAGTGCACTTCCTTCCTATTGCCTCAGTATTACTGGATTGAAGAATTGCTGCTTCTTGTTAGGAGGTTCATTTCATTTTCCATTACTTCCAACATCATATTTAAAGCACTGAGAATTTCAAGTGGAGTATTTTGAAGTAGACTTCAGTTTCTTTACATCATTTCTGTATTCACTTTTTAAAATCCTTTCATAACCCTATTGAGTGTTTTTTAACTAAATTAACATGGCTCGAATGAACCGCCCAGCTCCTGTGGAAGTCACATACAAGAACATGAGATTTCTTATTACACACAACCCAACCAATGCGACCTTAAACAAATTCATAGAGGTAAGGTTTGACACTTTTAATCTCTTAATGTGGTTAAAGTTTAATAGTGGAATTTATGTCTAGAGAAAGAACTATTTGGAAAATTTGAGATGGTATACATGTAGTGATGATTCCCAAAATGAAATATTAATATCTCTAGGTTACAACTGTAAATGATTTAATAAATTTTGAGGTGTGTATTTTAGTTTAGTTTAGATTAATGTCTAGTTTTTCATGTCCCTGAGTTTAGAGAATTTAAACTTTTATAGGCACATGGTATAATAGTACAGCTATCATTCATATTTATACAAATAAAGGCTACTGTCTTAATTTTGGTGTTGTTATAACAGAAATAGTACAAGTGGATGGCGTAAACAATGAAATTTATTTTCTCACAGTTTGGGGTGTATGTCTGAATTCAAAGCTCTAGCTCTGGGAAGAGGAGGTCATTGTCTCTTTTCAGCTTCTGTTCTTTGACACTTTGTGGTATAGCATCTGTCTTCCCCCATCTCTGCTTGTTTATGTAAAATTTTTTAAGAGTACACTGGTGACCTCATTAACATAACAAAGAGTTATTCCCAATGGGATTAAGATCACAAGAATAAATCGAACCCTGTAGGGGTTAATATTTTACAGCACATATTTTTGGGGACACAGTACAATTCATAACAGCTACCATGCCATAAACCAAAAGTAATATATATCTTGGGCCTCTTTTGTTGTTTAGAATCTGCTTCTGGATTGTCGGTAGGTAGCCAAAAATGTCGTACTCTTTTGGCTCTAAGGAAAGAATATAATAATTATTTATTTATGCATCTACACATTTTGTTTTATAAATACCAACGACACCTGTTGCCTGTTCCAACTCACGGTGACCCTATGGCAAAGCGTAGAATTGCCGTATAGAATTTCCAAGGCTGTAATCTTTGTGGAAGCAGGTAGACTGCTGCATCTTTTCTAGCCAAGCAGCTGTTGGGTTCAAACTACTGACCTTTCTGTTAGCAGCCAAGGGTTTAACCATTGTGCCACCAGGGCTTTTTAATAAATACCTGCAAATACTCAAAAATAACATGTAAGACCTCTTCATATTAAAGGGATATACTTTAATGGTATTTCTGTTTTTAATTACCATCTAACATGAATGATTCCTTTGATTTTTATTGACCTTTGTGTTTTTTCTTAACCCTTTTTTGTTAGTATGTCATCACTTTCTAGCCACTGTTAGCTTGACTAAACTTCAGAATACGAAGGGCTATGGGATTATAATATTTATTTAAATCTAACAAAAATTTGCGGGTGGTAAAAACATTCCATTTTCCTTTTTGGCTCTGTTAGTATTATAACTTGAAGTAAACAAGGTTTGGTTTCCATGTTACACATACATAGGTTATAATCATTCCATGCTTTTCAGGTAGCCTACAGTACCTACTTAGATGATCAAAACTGTAAATAGTGATACAGTTATGAAGACTTCATTAAGGATTCTTTTATATATACGTTTTATCTAGGAACTTAAGAAATACGGAGTTACCACAATAGTAAGAGTATGTGAGGCAACTTACGACACTGCTCTTGTGGAAAAAGAAGGCATCCATGTTCTTGTAAGTATTAAATGTTTTTCTGTATTCTTGATAACTGAAAACAAAATTTTTTTAAAAAAACCATAGACCTCAAAAAGCTTTTTCTTATAAAATTATAACTATAAAGTTAGGTACACTACCTTAATTTCCACGTAAAGGTGAAAGCTGAGCATGGGTTTTAAGTAATGAAAGATCTATGTACATATTCAATACTTAGTTTTACAATAAAATCTTTGACAGCCAGTACCTGGTTGAGGTGGAAACCTGTGAAAGAAGTAAAACTTAAAGTAGCTTCCACCAAAACAAGTGTTCATAGAAAAGTGAGACTGCATTCTATTGAAAGTGGAAAAATTTTAAGATCCAGAATAAAAAACAAGGCAATCACAGTTATTGCAGGCTTCACTGTATTTCATTAACAATGGACTTGAATTAAACATGGGTAAGCAGTGTTGAAATGAAAATTCTTTTATTTTGAATACTTGTATTTGGGTGTTAGAAACTTTAAAGTATTCCTGTGATGACTACTGAAGGGTTAAAATGTTTGCTCTTGATTTAGGATTGGCCTTTTGATGATGGTGCACCACCATCCAACCAGATTGTTGATGACTGGTTAAGTCTTGTAAAAATTAAGTTTCGTGAAGAACCTGGTTGTTGTATTGCTGTTCATTGTGTTGCAGGTCTTGGGAGGTAAGAGAATTTTTTGAAGTCCAGTTAGTAGTACTGATTTTAATTGTAGTAAATAAAACCTTGGATGTTTTGTTATATTACTTACTGTACTAAATAAAAAAGCTGAATGTAATAAAAAGGAATGATGTATTCTAGTATAAGTGGAAATAACATGCTATGGCAGCGATTTGTAGTTTGTCTCTGGACAGAAATTCTATAGATTTTTGTTACAATTAGTAGTCAAGGACTCTAGTCCTTGTCCATCCTCACTTCGAGAAAAGACATAACTGGGTCTAAAAGATAGCCTGCACTGCAGTTATTAGTATGCTTTTGAATGTAGCATTCTTGATTTCGGTTCTGATTTAGTAGGAGCTCATTTCACACTGCTGTCTGTACATCTTGTGATCACCCCCACCCCCAGCTTGTGTCTCCTGCCCCACCCTTGTTTCAGGGGGGAAGAGTAGAATGAAGGGCATTGATCTGTGGATCAACATTCTGTATTTGTGTCACAGTTCTTTATGTACTAAAACCTAGAAAAGTAAGCAAGTTTTTTAAAGTAGAAACTATTTTTCACTATTTGGAAATTTGAGAAAATTGTGTGTATTTATCAAGACTTACTTCTTTCTCTGTGTTTTTCTCAAGTCACTCCTCTAAGAATACAAATCTTAACATTTAGGCTTAGTGGTAACAAGTAACATGGTTCATTTTTTTCGTTAGATAAAAATCTGGGTTTGATTTGTAGATAACTGATGGCTCATAAATTCCTTTAATTTTTAACGTAAGATCAACCTTTACTGCAGGTATTACTTATGCAGGAAATGTAGTGCAGATACCAGTACCATCTACATTGGGAAATGGCGGTAATAATGGATTTTTCTAGGATTTGATTTTGAAAAAAATGATTTCTCAATATTCTTACTTCATTAGAGCTCCAGTGCTTGTTGCCCTAGCATTAATAGAAGGTGGAATGAAATACGAAGATGCAGTACAGTTCATAAGACAGTAAGTGTTTAATGTTTTCATGTACACTCTATTTTTTTATCATTGAATCAGCGAATCATTATCGTGAAAGCTGTTTTTTTCTGATAGTACATGCAACCACTGGGATCAACTTTTAATATAGTATTAAAACTACAAAATGATTTTTCTCTCTGGCATCCGGCACACATAGATGCTTATGTTACAAAGATTCAAATTCAGCAGACTAACACTGATTTTTAAATGAATGTTTTTTAAATTTTTGATGAATATGTGTTACTGCATATTTGCATTTAGATAGGTTAACAATAATAGTATTTCCTCTTGGATTCATGAGTTTTGACCAGTGTAGTAGCTACCACTCAGAAGAAGATACAAAGAATTTCTTGTTGGTATCTGTGCCACTTCCCACATGTATGCCTGTCCATGTTCTTTCTGCACTAAATTATAGCTTAACAATCAAAAGATAAATTATCCCAAGAGAGATGATGATTGTCCACAACACACTAAACACTATTCAAATTGTGGGTTCTTTCCCCCTTCTTCCAGAAAGCGGCGAGGAGCTTTTAACAGCAAGCAACTTTTGTATTTGGAGAAGTATCGTCCTAAGATGCGGCTGCGCTTCAAAGAGTCCAATGGTCATAGAAACAACTGTTGCATTCAATAAAATGGGTGCCTGATGGTATTACCTTGGAAGTGGAACTTGAGACAGGACCTCATTTGTCATGCATGTTTACCAACATGTGAGCTTGGTGAATAAGTCTAATAAAGCTTCCATAGGAGTATTGAAAAGCAGTTTCACCAGGCTATAAGCTTGACAAAATTTGCAACTATCATGGTTGGGTTAGGATCAGCCTGTCTGGATACTTAGCAAAGATTTCTTACTGTTCAGCATTTAAAATGTGCTTATTGTTTGTACCAATTGACCTTTCCTGAAATCATGCAGTATTGTTATAAGTCTTTAAGTTTATTCCCATGCCAGAATCTTATCAATATGTAAGAAATTTAGAGAGATTAGGTGCCAAAATAACCCAGCACAATACTTGTATATTTTTAGTATCATACAGATCTAAAAATTCCCAGGAACTATGAACACTCTAGACCTTATGTGGTTTATTCCTTCAGTCATTTCAGACATTGAAAGTAGGACCTATAGTTTTCTGCCTGCTCACTTCTTGTTTACATCTCCCACATTCACATCAGTATACGTCAGGTTGGCGCAAGCATTGATTTTTGTTGGATTTTTACCAGGTCTTCTAGTGATTGTTTTAATGTCTTTCTACAAATCTCATTTTGTGTGTTTATGGAAAACCATTTTGAAAAGTATACATTGTACAGAAGCACATGTCTTTAATGTCTGCTGACAAAAAAAAAAAGCCTTACAGTTAATTTAATGATTGCACTTTAGGGTGCAACCTAACAGGGAGGGCCTGAAAAAGAATGGGAGGGGGCTATTAAATATTTTTAGTAAAATGTTGCCTTTGTCTTGTGCAGAACATGTAGAATGCTCTTTAATTTAGTAAATATTTTTTTAAAAGGTAGATGCTTTGTTGTAGCTAAAACAAATCTTAATCATAAAATTTCTGAAATTCTTATTTTTTTTCCATATCAATTGGAAGTTGTTTACCAACTTTTGTTTGAAGTGTGATTTTTTTTTTTTCAACCTCTCTTGCAAAAAAAAGAAGTGGGTTTCTGCTAATGAATTGAGCAGACTCTAATTTTTATATGCCTTTTGAGCTGTGTAACTTAACATTTGGATACTTGATAATTTGTTTTATTATGTAATTGATAAATGGTGATGTGTATTAATGTTAGTTCAACCATATATTTATACTGTTTGGGAACGTGTGGTTATAGTTCTGTGGGAGAAATAATTTGTCAGTGTTCACCAGCTTGTAAAAACCTAGTTGCGAAAGCTTAAACATCTAAATAAATGATAAAAATGCAATTATCATCGAGACTGTTGTGCTTAAGGTTTACAGCTTATTTTTAAAAACTGAATGATTCTACCTAGTACCATTTGAAGTTAAACATGTCCTCAATTTAAATGTTGGGTTAAATGAAGTCAACACTTCAAGCTCCTTGTAAACTTCGTTAAATTTGTGAGAATTTAATACAAAAAGTGTTCTCATTATAAATGTCCTTTTTGATTAAAAGGTCTAGGTAATTTTGAACTAATACACTGTTCTGTACTAAGGAGAAATGGTGTATATATAATAGAGAAAGACATGATTTGAAAATGAGTGTCATCAATTATTGGCAGCTTGGTGTCTGAGCTTTGGTTTCTTGTTTGAAGACTAACAATTACATACCTATATGGATAGAAAATTTGAAGTATTTGACCTATGTGAATTCAGTAAGTACTGTACTGTTAGGTACCATCCAGTTGGCGCCTATATACAAGAGAATGAAACACTGTCCAGTCCTGTGCAATGTTGAGCCCATTGTTTTCAGCTACTTTGTCAGTCCATGGAAACCCTGGTGGTGTAGTGGTTAAGTTCTGTGGGTGCTAACTAAAAGGTCATCAGTTGAATCTACTGGGTGTTCCTTGGAAACTATGAGGCAGTTCTATTCTGTCCTGTTTGGGTCACTGTGAGTCGGAATTGACTCAACAACAGTGGATGTTTTGGTAACTATGTCAGTCCATCTCATCTAGGGTCATCTTTTTCACTGACTACTATGCTTGATGTCCTACTCCAGGGACATGTCTCCTTGCTTCTAAGGAGCATTCTAGCAGTACTTTCCTCCAAGATAGATATATTCATTCATTTTTTTGACAGCCCACAGTATACAGTATTCCTGACCAGCATCATAATTCAAAGGCGTCAGCCCTCTGGTCTTCCTTACTCATTGTCCAGCTTTCCCTTGCATATATGAGAAAATTGAAAACACTAGCTTGGGTCAGGTGCACCTTAATCTTAAAACCAGAAAAGCCTATTGCTGACAAGTTGATTCTAACTCAACAGCTATCCTATTGGACAGAGTAGAACCACCCCATAGAGTTCCCAAGGAATTGCCAGTCTTTGGGTTAGTAGCCTTAGCATGTAACCATCATGCCACCAGGATTTCCTTAGCTGTAACACTTGAAAGAGTGTTTCGCAGCAGATTTGTCCAATTAGGATCCAAATAAAATGAAATCTTGACAACTTCAGTTCTCTGCTTAAGTATGTATTGTCCAGTTCTGAGGATTTTTGTTCCTGTTGCAGTTTAATCAGTGAGCATTCCAAGTCATCTGCTTTCAGTAGGCAAGGATGTGTCATCTGCCTATCACAGTTTGTAATGATACTTCCTCCAATCCTGATGCTTGTGTATCATGTAGTCTAGCTGCTTGGATTATTTGCTCACCATACAGATTGAATTAAGTATTGTACAAGAACAGAACTGTTATTCAGGATAATTTTACCTGCATATGATAAGAATTCCTGCATTCCATTTTGCATAATTACAAAAGTTAAGAATAAGTATCTTTTTAGATAACAGTCACAAAGGTAACAAGACTCAGAATTGAAGTAAATAGTGATAATCCACTTTGTGTTTAGTCTTTAAAGAATTTACCTCTTCATGCCAGTTTTAACACTTAATATACTCAAGAGCTGTCACAAAATGGAGTGGGAAACAGGGTCATCTGAACCCCCTTAGTTCTTTAAATCTCAGATCTTTCATAATTGGAACCAACTGTTTTAACTTGATTTGCTTTTGTTTTTTAGAAAATACAGCCTCTAGAAAGTACTGTGTGACCGGTTAGTATATTACCTATGGTTCTACACAATCCCTGAAACATATTAGCGTTTATTAAGTGCCATCATATTTAAGAAAAAATGTCATTTAGTTAGCAGTGTTGAATTGTATATGTGGTGCTAAAACAATTCACTTTATAAACCATAAACTTAGTATAGTATATAACATGAGAAAATTTATTTTTTATTCAAATACTTTTGTCAATTATACGAATACCTGTAACACATCCTAGTAGATTCCATGTTTCTAATAATGAGTTCTTAAAAAATATAAAATGTTAGAACAGATGGTGTTCTAAAATTGATAACTTTGTTTTGGCTTACAGTTTTCCTCAAATGGATGATGTGAATACTGACTAGTTTTTCTAGATTTGCAAAAACAATATTGGTGGGATGTAAAGGGATTTTTGGATCATAAGAGAGAATGTAGTCAGTCTCCTTTTACTTGTAGGAACAACTAAGAATAGGTGCCATTGGTCCTGTTGCGGCACACTGCACACTTCCCTTCGTAGACCCCAGCCCTTTTCCTGGAGCAGGCAGTGCTCTCCTGTTTCTGTAGCTACATGCTTGGAGGCATCCAACCTAGCCATGGCTTCCCATCTCCCAGAGTGCTTCAAAATTATATACTCCATAGTTCCCCAATTAACAAGTACCTACTTTCCAGGCATGTCAGAGTATGGTGGAGAACATAAAAGACAGCGTCAGATTTTGGTCAGCAATACCAAGTCCAGCAAGTCTGCAAGCTCCACTGTCCTATCTCCTATATATATACCTCACTGGTGAATATCATAACTACAGCCACGTTTGAAGTACTCCCCTTGGGAAGCTATTTCCCAACACAGGTTCCTAGTCCACCTGTCAAAGTAATTTCAGAACGTGTTGGAGTGGCCATCACATGTGATGGCATGGTGGCAAGTTTAGAACTTACCTGGTATGCTGGGGGCCATGGGTGGGAAGGGGAAGCTGGGTTTTAGCCAGTAAACAACTATTGGATTGCAACACCCTCCTTGCTCACCTAATTTGGCCCCCTGAAGATAAATACTGAAAGGAAGATATGTTGATGACATTGAGGACATCAAGGGCCATGTTTTGAAAGGTGAGCTAGGAACTGGCATCAGTGCATAACTTCCAAGGGGAGTACTTTGAAGGTGACCATTCAGCAATGAAGTATATAGCAATTTTTCTAGGAGGAGTTTGCAAACAATTATCAAACTTCATATCACAATATAATTGGAGAATTCTTCTGTTGGAGTTTTACTTCAATGAATTATACCAAATCCATGCATTAAGTTATGAATGGAAGGATTGGCCATAATTCTATAATTTGGTATAAACTGCCACACTAGCCAGTTGATTGTGATAGCTACCATTTACTAGGGATTTCACTGTCACTCCCTTATAATAATCCTTTACTAATCCCAATTTTATAGTGTAAAATTCAAGCCTCCAGTCAGATGACTAGCTGACAAGTATATTACGCTAAGATTCAAGTCTATATGGTTACACAGCACTGCTTCTATGATCATACATGTTTGGCCATATTTTATGCAACCAATTGTGAAAACTGAGTTCTTAAATTCTTAATGAAATCCTTATTTGCCTTAAAAACAAACTTCTTTTCCTAAAAGCCCTGGTGGCCCAAAGGTCAGTGGATCAAAAAAAACTATCGGTTCATGTAAACGTTACTGCCTAGGAAACTATGGGTTTTGAAAGGTCATTATGAGTTGAATTCTACTCGACAGCCATGACGGCACTGCATGTAGAAACCATTATTGGTGATTTTTCTCTGTTTAAATTGAGCCCTTTACTATTTTGAAAGAATGTGAAAGGATAGACTTAAATTATGCTGTAAGAATAAACAAGCCTCAAGTCCTCAGTGACTTAAGAATTTATTTCTGTTACATCTCATGTCTATCACAGGGACCTAGACAGATAAGAGTACCTACTCTCTGAAATAGTGCTGTGCATGTCATGGAAGAAAGGGCTTTGTAGTGTCTCGTGATAAATGCTTGGCCAAGAAGTCACACTCGATGGACAGAATGGGTCACGCAGTCCCCACCCAGCATAAATGCAATTCTATTATGGGCTGAAAGCCAGAAAAAAACAGCAATAACTGCTACCATGTAAAGGGTTTTTGGAATCCTGGTGGCGTGGTGGTTAAGTGCTACATCTGCTAACTGAAATGTCAGCAGTTTAAATCCATCAGGTGCTCCTTGGAAACTATGGGGCAATTCTACTCTGACCTATAGGGTCAGTGTCAGTCAGAATCAGCTTGAGAGCAGTGGGTTGGGTTTGGTTTAAAGGGTTTTTAAAAGAGGATCTAATTTGTAAGAGGTACTCATGAGTCAGTTTTTTGTTAACGTGTTGTCAAGTGGGTTCCGACTCGGCAATTCTGTGTGCAGTAACAATACGTTGCCTGGTTCTGCACCATTCTCACAATCATTAATGCCTGAGCTCTTTGCTGGAGACACTGTGTCCGTCCATGTCATTGAGGGGCTTCGTCTTTTTCACTGATATTACCAAGCATGATCTTCTCCAGGGACTGGTCCCTCCTGATGACATGTCCAGAGTATGTGAGACCTACTTGCTGTTCTTGCGTCTAAGGAACATTCCATTTGTACTTCTTCCAAGACAGATTTATTCATTCTTTTGGCCGCCCATGGTATAGTCACTATTCTCCAACACCATAATTCAAAGACATCAATTCGTCAGTTGTCCTTATTCATAGTCCAGCTTTTGCATGCATACAACCTGACTGAAAACACCATGGCTTGGATCAGGTGGACCTTAGTCTTCTAAGCTATATCTTTGCTTTTCAACACTAAATGGGTCATTTGTGCCAGATTTGCCCAATGCCTCTTTTCATTTCTTGATTGTTGCTTCCATGGATATTGCTGGATCCAAGTAAAATCAAATCCTGGACAGATTCAGTCTTTTCTCCAATAAGCAATATCACAAGAAACAATATTTTAGCTAGCCTTGGAGCCTTTGTGGTGTAGTTTTTTTTTTTTTTTAATTGTGATTGAGTGAAAGTGTACAATCCAGTTTAAATTTTGCATGCCTGCCTATGTACAGCTCCTGCTCTCCTTGCCCGGTGACAGCACACTCCTTTCTGTTCCATACATGTCATATCCTCTTAACAATCACCAGTCCCCTCTTCTCCACCATCTCCACTCCCTTCTAGTAAGGGCGCCCTAGGACGACATCCTATAGATACATACAACCATAAAGTGCACATATGATATGGTCAGTCTGTGTCACCGAGTCCAAGCTATTCCTGTTTGAGAAGTTGACCTCAGTAATGATTTATGGGCAGGTGCAGCATCAGGTCTAGGGGCCATGCTCCCAGGAGAACCCTGAGTTCTTCAGACCATCAATTAGTGGGGTGCTCAGGGTGCATCCCTTTTTATTCTCATGTTGCCACTGAGAATCAACTTTGTGAGTCCCATCACAGCTGTCACTGGCGGTGGCCAAGCATCATCTGGTTGTTCTGGTCACATGATGATGTAGTCACCCATTCACGTGGGTCTTTCTGTCTTCTGGGTTCTCTTTCCCTCGTATTGTTTTGGCCCTTGGTGATCATCTGTTCCTGCTGAGTTGGTAGCATTTGGTGTACCTCAGATGACAGCCAAATGCCAGCTTAATTATGCATTTGGCTGCCACCCAAAAGGTCCATAGTTCACATCCGCATGCCACCCCCTAGAAACTATGGAGCAGTTCTCCTGTATCTTATAGGGTCACCGTGATTGGAATCGCCTTGACCTCAGTGGGTTTGGTTCAGTTTTAGCTGGCTTTGGTAACTCACCTTTTTGCCATATTACCCCTCTGTCCCATTGCTGTCCAGTTGATTTGCCACATTAAAGTAAAAAACAATCTGTTGCTATTGTGTTGATTCAGACTCCACAGTGACCCTATACACCAGAGCAGAGCTGCCCCATAGGGTTTCCAAAGAGTGTCTGGTGGATTTGAACACCAACTTTTTGGTTATCAGTCTTAACCCATTCCACCACCAGGACTCCATTTGCTACATTTGAGTTGGTAAATAAGGTACAGAGCAAGAGGGAGAGAATCACTTGGGTAGCAGTAAAATAACCTGATACTGAGAGGTGTATTATAAAAACTAAGCTAAATTTAAAAATCACAACTATTTCTCAATTCTGTGACCAACAGCTGTAGGCTGAGGGCATCAGTGATTCATACACACTACAGTGCATTTATAGTTTATAGTGATTATCCTTAGTGATCAAGAATGGGTTAAGTATGATTTTGTACATTTTTAAGGTAAGGATTTGTAGAATCCAGTGTTTCCAAGGAATGCTTTCAGGTGTATTAGTAAAACGGTACCATGAGTAAATATCTGACAAACACTGAGGTATGCATTTACCAAGACCAAACCCATCATCATCAAGTTAATTCTCACTCCCAATGGCTATGTGCTTAAGACATTATATTCTGCATTCTTTAATATATGCCTTAGTTATCTAGCAATGTGTCTTAGTCTCTAGTGAGGCCACAACAGAAATAACAAAGTGGATGGCTTCAATAAACAGAAATCCATTCTCCCACAGTTCAGCAGGCCATCAGTGCATACTCAGTGCATCAGCTCCAGGGGAAGACACCCTCTTCCTGTCAGCTCTGGAGGAAGATTCTCATGATGCATCAGCCTTCCTCTGGTCTGGGAGCTTCCCAGTACAAGAACCCCAGGTCAAAAAGACATGATCTGCCGGGGACCAGCCTTGACAGGGTCTGGGATCACGAAGGGATGGGTGGCATCGGCGAGAAAATGAGACGCAGACAACCAGGAATCTGGAGGTCAGCAGCCTCTTAAGGCCTGTCTTTATTTTTTATATAATCAATGAGGTGACATGATTTCTCTTTGACCACATAAGCTGTTGGCTGATACCTTGTGGCCTTTTTTTCATGTTAATCATTAGGGCCTTCTAGATAATGGCCCGAAACAAGTGGTCTCTTTTCATGTTAATCATTAGAGCCCCAAGATAAGTACACGGTGGTGATAATCAACAGTGAAAACAAAGTTATTCCTTGAGCTCAATCATCTCTATTTATGCCTCAAGGTAAAAAGGTGCAGGAAGATGGATAAGCTCATCTAAAGGTTATTATTTGGCTGTCTCTATTTGTTCCTTCTTTGTTCTTATTTTATCTCTTCCTGTGCGGACAGTAAGCGCCTACCATCCCCCACCCTATGTCTCTCTTAAGCTGTTCTGAGAAGGGTAATTTTTTAGTATTTACTCATTTGCATACCAATTATAAACTTGGGAGCCTATCCATCTTCCTGATGCAGGGAGTGGGATGTCTATATCTAAGGGCTGTGGGGGGGGGGTCGTCCCTGGGGAGCTTCCCAGGGCCTTCGTGCAATCTTGTATTTCACATGTGGAGGGGGATGTGCAGTTGGGGGAAGCCAGCGGGGCCGGGCCAGCCTCGGCATTCCTGGGCTGGGTGTTCCCAGGCTGGGCGTGCTGTGTCGGAATTCATTAAGCCGAGGGGGTTGTAAAGCCCTTCTTAGAAGGTATCTTCCTTAATCCTTGTGCCAAGACAAGAGATGAGAGGGTACTTTTGAGGAAGGTTTGATTAGGATGCAAAACATTATCAGGGAGAGTATAGCTAAAAATATGCCAAGGGTGGGATGCCTCTGCCCACCATCACATAGGCGTGTAGCTTTGCTTACAGGGGCTTCTGTGGGTGACGGGCCTTGGCAACAATCTATTCTTGGCACTGCCCTTCCAGTGGCACCAGGTCTCTGTGCTTGCCTCTCTCATATATCTCAAAAGAAATTGTCTGAAGATCCTATCCAATATCGTAATGCTCAACATAACTGTTGCTAATCCATCTTATTAAATCACAGGGATAGCATCTAAAACACATATGAAAATCTCATCAAATGACAAAATGGTAGTCATACAATACAGGAATCATGTCCCAGCCAAAGTGATACATGCATTTTGGGAAAGGGGTAGGGACATAATTCAATCCATACATACTGTTAAACAGAAATGCCACAGTCAGTGACTTTAAGGAACATAAATTTTATTTTCTCATAGTTTAGAAGGCTACTTCAAATTTTGGGTGCCAACTGTAGAAGGCTTTCTCTAGGCTCTAGGGGAAGAAAACTGTCTCTTTTGAACTCTTGCTCCTTAGTTTCTTGCAGGTCTTCATGTGGCCCTGCATCTATCCTTCCCCATCTCTGCATGCACTTTCTTGTTTAATCTACTCTTAATATCTAAAAAAACAAAAATCAGAGGGAGGCGGAGTCAAGATGGCAGACTAAGCACACGTCTCCTTATATCCCTCTGGAAACCAAGACCTGAACTGATAATCAAACGGAGCCTTCTGGTCACCTAGTGAGCTCCCAGGACACAGCACAGGGCTGTTAATTTGGACTTCATACTACTGAACGAACAAGCTCCTCTCTTTCACTGACTCCCGCTCTTGGCTAGCCCTGGCTCTCATGGACTGAAGGTAAATGCACTGTTTTGACTTTTTTTCTCTGTCTTGGCCAGCAGGAGGAGCTGGGTCTTGCCTAGTGACTAGACTCAGACGCACTGCTGGGGGGATAGGCAGGTGAAATTCCCATATTTTGAGAGCCAGGCTTAGGACTCTGTTCATTTAGCCAATTTGGGCTTGTCTTTTTATCACTGCCGCAGCATGGTTTGTATGGAACCACACTGCCAGAGGGCGGGATGCATATTGGATATGGAGATTTTAGCGGGACCTAATTCTTAGCCTGGGAGCTGGTACCTGAAAACAGGACTGCACTTCTCTGACAGAAAAGTATATTTACACAGTGTCAGATATGGTGGGGCCTGGCAACAGAGAGAGAGGAATCACTACCTCTCAGCACCCTTAGCCCCTCTATCTACTGCCCGTGTGGACGGTGCCATCTTGGATACGGTGGCCACAACTGGACCTATTTCTTAGCTTTGGAGCCAGAAACTGCCCACAGGAGAGCACTTTTCTACCAGAAAAGCAATAGTTTACACAGTGTCGCCTAAGGCTGGGCCCTGTCAGCAGAGGCCAACAGGGCAGTAGCATTGCTGTATTCTGAATTAGTTTGTATCATCTGGGGTTGGATATAGTAGTGCTTACTTTGTCAGTTGGGAAGAAGGACCTCTACACCTGAAAATCTGATTGACTTGGGACATGGTCAGATACCTTTTGCTTTACATTTTAAGACAGCCTAGAGAAACATAAGCAGTCCATCCTCATAGTATCTCTTTCAGCCTCTACTAACTAACGTGGGACCCAAAAAGCAACAGACACTTATGGCATACAAGAAATCACCCATGGCTTCAGAAGGCTCCCAAACAAAACAACCAAGGAGTTTTCCAGATGAAGAAACTTTTATGAAATCATCAGGAGGTGAATACAAAATAATTACATACAGAGCCCTTCTAGACCTTATACAAAATGCAGCGGAACAAAAGAAAAAATTAAACAAGCTGTTTGATCTGATGGAACACCAGTACTCTGAAATCCAACAGATCAAGAACAAAATCAAAGACGTAGAAACTTCAATTCAAAGCCAAGGAAACAGAATGGAACAAATGGAAAAAAGAATTTCTGAGTTGGAAGACAGAGCTACTGACACCAGCATCTATGAGCAGAAATCAGAAAAAAGAAAAATGAAGAAGCATTAAGAAGCATGTGGAATTCTATTAAGAGGAACAACCTTCTATTAATTGGAGTCCCTGAACAGGATGAGACACCTGAGAACACAGACAGTATCGCTGCTGAGCTGATGACAGGAAACTTCCCAGAAATCATAAGAGAACACAGACATCTCAGATGCATATCATATGCCACCCAATATAGATCTCAAAAGAAAGATTCCAAGACATATTATAATCCAGCTTAACAAAATGAAACAGAAGCAGCAACTCTTAAAGGCAGCAAGACTCAAAGCAAAGCTACCACTCAGAGGGAAACCCTGTAGGCTTTCATCAGGTTTCTCAGCAGAAACGATGCTGGCACAGAGACAGTGGCATGACACATTGAAAGCCGTGAAGGAGAAGAACGTCCAACCAAGAATTATATATCCTGCAAAACTATCTTTCAAATATGAAAATGAAATAAGACATTCCCAGATAAACAGAAACTCAGGGACTTTGTAAAAACCAAACCAAAACTACAAGAAATACTGGAAGAAGTTCTTGGCTTTCGCTTAGAAGAACAGAACCACTAACTTTATATTTTAGAATGACACATTACTCAGAACTCTACTCAGTTAGGGAAGGCTCCAAAGTCAATCACAGCTTTAATACTTAAAGAAGCAATCCAGTGATTATCAGGAAAACTATGGTGCCATCATATTAAAAAGAGGGATGTACTACAGTCGTTATAGTCCTTCCAGGTGGAGAGGAAGATAACAAAACTGGTAGTAATTAAAATTGGGTTTATATATTGTTTATTAAGGGGGATCACAGGGGCAGCTGTAAAGCACAACAAAGATGTATCACACCATTTCAAGAAATGTAACAGGAGTCTCAGCAACTACAAAAACAGCTTTG
Organism: Heterohyrax brucei; assembly: GCA_028571685.1. Taxonomy (NCBI): domain Eukaryota; kingdom Metazoa; phylum Chordata; class Mammalia; order Hyracoidea; family Procaviidae; genus Heterohyrax; species Heterohyrax brucei. The sequence goes on from CM053144.1 coordinate 82,623,391, forward strand.
AAAAAGGTAAAAAATCAACTTACAAAAAGAATGTCCCAGAACAGACTAATAAGAACAACAGAGAAAACATCAACACAAAAAAATAAACACATCACAATGGCAGCAGTGAACACATACATATCAATAATTACATTGAATGTGAATGGACTGAATGTTCCAGTAAAAAGACATCGAGTGCATCTTGGATCAAAAGACATGACCCATCCATATGTTGTCTACAAGAAACTCACTTAAGACCTAAAGATAGGAACAAACTGAAAATTAAAGGATGGAAGACTATATATCAAGCTCACAATGAACCAAGAAGAGCAGGTGTGGCAATTCTAATCTCAGACAAAATACTGGACAGATCATCTAGAAACAAGCTCTGTAAAGATACAGAAAACCTCATTGCTATAACTCACCAACTAAACCTCATCGATATCTACAGAACTTTCCACCCATCAGTGGACAACTACACCTTCTTCTCCAGTGCACATGGAATATTCTCCACAATTGACCATGTGTTAGGACATAATGCAGTTCTCAACAAAATCGGTACTATTGAATTGCTGCAAAACATCTTCTCAGATCACACAGCCTTAAAAGTTTAAATCAATAGCAAGAAAAACATAGAAAGTGGAACTTTTGGAAACTGAACAAAATCTTGCTCAAAAAACCATGGGTTATAGATGAAATCAAGAAATTCATGGATTCCAATGAGAATGAAAACACTTCCTACCAGAACCTATGAGATACAGCCAAAGCAGTGCTCCGAGGTCTGTTTATCTCCATAAATGCACACATCTGAAAGGAAGAAAGAAACCAAATCGAGGTACTAACCCTACAGCTTGAACAAGTAGAAAGAACAACAGAGGAACCCCTCAGACACCAGAAGAAACCAGATCATAAAGATCAGAGCAGAGCTAAATGAATTAGAGAATAGAAAAACAATTAAAAAATTGAAAAGACCAAAAGCTGGTTTTTTGAAAAGATCAACCAAATTGACAAACCACTGGCTAAACTTACTAAAGAAAAGCAGGAAAGGAAACAAATAACCCAAATTAGAAATGAGAGGGGAGTTGTCACAACAGATGCAACAGATGCAACAGAAATTAAAAATATCATAACAGAATACTATGAAAGACTGTACTCTAACAAATTTGAAAACCTAGAGGAAATGGACAAATTCCTTGCTTCATACCACCTACCCAAATTATCACAATGTGAAGCAGAACCACTTAATAAACCCATCACAAAGGAAGAGATTGAAAATGTCATCAAAACACTGTCAACCAAAAAAAGGCCAGGCCCAGATGGCTTCACTGCAGAATTCTACCAAGCTTTTAGAGAATAGTTATCTCCAATACTACTGAGACTATTTCACAGTATAGAAAGTGATGCAGTACTCCCAAACTCATTCTATGAAGTCAGCATAACCCTGCTGCCAAAGCCAGGGAAAGATGCAAACAAAAAGGAGAACCACATATCATTCATGAACCTAGATGCAAAAATCTTCAACAAAATTCCTGCCAATAGAATACAACAACATATCCAAAAAATAATCCATCATGACCAAGTGGGATTCATACCACGGATGCAAGGCTGGTTCAACATCAGAAAAACAATTAATGTGATTAAACACATAAGTAACACAAAAGATAAGAACCACCTGATTTTGTCCATTGATGCAGAAAAGGCATTTGATAAAGTCCAACACTCATTCATGCTAAAAACTCAGCAAAATAGGCATAGATGGAATATTCCTCAACGCAATAAGGGCCATTTATACAAAGCCAATTGCCTACGTCATCCTGAATGGAGAGAGACTGAAAGACTTTCACTTGAGAACAGGAACTAGACAAGGATGCCCACTCTCACCTCTCCTCAACATTGTACTAGAAGTTCTAGCCAGAGCAATTAGACAAGACCAAGAAATAAAGGGTACCTGGATCAGCAAAGAAGAAGTCAAAATCTCCCTGTTTGCAGATGATATGATTGTATATGCAGAGAATCCCAAAGAATCTATAAGTAAACTACTCAAACTGACAGAAGACTCCAGCAAAGTCTCAGGATACAAGATAAACATAAGTAAATCAGCAGGATTCCTTTATACCAACAACGAGATTGTTAATGAAGAAATCATCAAGTCAATGCCATTTACTATAGCCCCTAGGAAGATAAAGTATCTAGGAATTAATCTAACAAGAGAAATAACAGACCTTTACAAAAAGAACTATAAGCCCTTACTACAAGAAACTAAGAGAGACTTAGATAAATGGAAAAGACTACCTTGCTCATGGATAGGAAGACTTAACATTGTGAAAATGTCTGTTTAAACCCAAAGCAATCCACTTATAGAATGTAATCCCAATACAAGTTCCACCATCATTTGTTTAGTGAGATGGAGAAACAAATCACAAAATTTGTTTGGAATGGGAAGAAGCCCCGGATAACTAAGGTACTACTAAAGAAAAAGAACACACTGGGAGGCCTCTCATTACCTGACCTTGGAATATACTACACTGCCACAGTGGTCAAAACAGCCTGGTACTGGTACCAGACAGATCAATCACTGGAACAGAATTGAGACTCCAGAGATGACACCATCTGCCTATCAACAGTTGATATTCAACAAAGGCCCTAAGACATTCAACTGGGGTAAAAACAGTGTCTTCAACGAATAGTGCTGGGAAAATTGAATATTCATCTGCAATAAATTGAAACAAGATCCATATCTTACACCTTATACAAAAACCAACTCCAACTGGATAAAAGACCTTAATATCAAACCTAAAACGATAAAGCTCATCCAAGAAAAGGTAGGGACAATAATGGAAGGTTTAATACTCAACGGAGACAGACTTCAAAATCTGTCAAACAAACCACAGTCAAGAGGAGAGAAAATAGATAAATGGGAACTATTAAGACTCAAACACTTTTCCTCATCCAAAGATTTTGTTACTAGAATTAAAAGGCCACCTACAGAATGGGAAAAAATATTTGGCAACTCTATGTCAGACCGATGCCTGATCTCCATAATCTATAAGGTACAACAAAATATCAATAAGAAGAAGATAAATCATCCAATTAAGCGATGGGCAAAGGAGATGGATAGACATTTCTCTAAATAGGAGATCCAGGCAACCAAAAAACACATGCGGTCATGTTCACGATCTTTAGTTATTAAAGAAATTCAAACCAGGACGACAATGAGATACCATCTCACCCCAACAAGGTTGGCCATGATCCAAAAAAACACAAAACAACAAATGCTGGAGAGGCTGTGGAGAAAGTGGAACTCTTCTACACTGTTGGTGGGGTTGCAAAATGGTCCAGCCTCTTTGGAAAGCAATCTGGTGCTTCCTTAAAAAAATGGATCTAGATATACCATTTGACCCACTAATTCCACTACTTGTAATATATCCTACAGAATCAAGGCCTTTCACACCAATGGACACATGCACCAGAATGTTTATCGCTGCACAGTCCATGATAGCAAAAAGATGGAATCAACCCAGACACCCACCAACAGAGGAATGGATAGGTAAACTATGGTATATATACTCACTGGAGCACTACGCAATGATAAAGAATAATGATGATTCCTGGAAACATCTCATGACCTGGTTTCAATTCGAAGACATTATGTTGAGTGAAAGTAACCAGTGACAAAAGGACAAATATTGTATGAGACCCCTGTGATAAGATCTCAGAAACAGACTTATGTATAGAAGAAAAGACTCTTTGACTGCTGCAAGGGAGGAGAGGGAGGGAGAGCAAGGGGGGACAGGTTTAGATTAGATAGTTGGTAGAAATTTGGTTGAGTGAAATCGGTGATAGCACACATTAGAAACAAGAACAATATTAAGCGGACTTCAGCATAACTTGAATACTCCTTCCATCTTAATCCAACATTGCAAGGATAGAGTAGCTGGGGCAGGGGGTGGGGGACCATGCTCTTAGGTGAAATCGAGGCCAATTGGCACAACTAGCATTTTGCTAAGAGGGCTCTGTGCACTCCACATTGGTGATTGGCATCTGGGGTCTTAAAAGCTGCCAAGCTGCCATCCGAGGGCACAGCAAACGGTCCCAACTCAGCAAGAATGGATGCTCACCAAGGACCAAAATGACATGGGGTAAAGACAACAGAGAAAATAGAGAGACCCACATGAGTGGGTGCCTATATCGACTTGAGACCAGAAGAACTGGATGATGCCTGGCCACCGACAGTGATAGCCGCAATGGAGCTCACTAAGTTGAATCTCACTGGCAACACAAGAATAAAAAGGGGTGCACCCTGAGATCTCCACTAAAACATTGCAATTGATGGTCCAGTGGTTTCAGGGTTCCCCTGGGAGCATGGCCCCTGACTCTGATGCTGCCCTTGTCCATAAATCATAATGAAGGTCCACTCTTCGGACACGAATGGATTGGACTTGGCGATGCAGAGTGACCATATATTGGATGCACTTGCTGGTTCTATGCATCTATAGGATGTCATCCTGCTGACCTCTGGCTGGAGGAAGGAGAATGGGTGGAGAGGAGGGGAAAGGAGACTGTTGGGAGGATAAGACATGTATGGAGCAGAGAGGAATAGTGTACTGTCACTGGGCAGGGAGAGCAGTGGAAGTTGCATATAGCTGGGCACGTAAATTTATACTGGAGTGTACATTTTCACTCAGCCCTAATAAAAATAATAAATAAATAAAATACAATTGTCCAAAAAAAAAAAAAACTTGAACTGCTAGGTATAGTGTAATAAAGGCCTGTGTATATAAACCAAAACAACTGCTCCCTAAAGCTTCTGAATCGCAAACGAAATACTAAAATGTCTCTGCTGCAAAGGTATACTCAAATAATTTTCATAGGTAGCTTTCAATTGGATACCATTAAAACACAAGGTGAAAGAAAGCATTTAGATATTAATTAAACAATATTAATTAAAAGAGAGCTATGCCTTATAAGTATGTTCTGCATAAAAATCAGTAATCCTAGGTCTGAAATTACTGGTGTATCTGAAAATTCAAACCCATCAGAGAAATGCAACTCAAACAGCAATTACTTGATGAGGTGAACTCCCAAATATCTGTCTTGACATGAAGTTGCCTGACTGATTGTACATACAAATCAGATTGTTCCTTGTCAGAGACCTAAAATTTACCAGCAATTTCTATTTGGAAAAGGAATTGTAATCTGCCACCTGAGGAGTATAAAGGTCTATTATAACTTAAAGTCTGACAGTACAATAAAAGTAGGCTGGTTCTTTGGAAAGTCTGGAAAGCTCCTTGGAGAGTTAAATCTTTCACCACTATACAAATGAGACAAAACTAGTTAGAACTTTTGACTTGTTGACGATACATGGTGCTATCAATTCCTTCTATCTGTAACACATTCATTAGAAGTACTGCTTACAAATTTATCATGAGAGAAATGAAAGTACTGTACTTAATACCTTGCTTTGTTGAAGTCCTTCACTCTCACATTTGATTCAACTAGCTTCAAAGTAGTACAGCTTTTGGAAAGCTGGAGACAAAACTATGTATTTATTGTTGAGCTGGTTATCTATCACTACATAATAAATAACTCTGAAACCTAACAACTTAAAACAACAAACATTTATCTCACGTTTTCTGTGGGGCAGGAAACCACAAACAACTTAGCTGAATGGTTCAAGCTCAGGGTCTCGCATGACATGACTATCAAGCTGTTGACAAAGACGGTAGTTATCTGAAAGCTGGAGAATCTGTTTGCCAGCTTATTCCCGTAGGTGTTGGCTGAAATTAGTTAGCTACTAGCTATAGAGACAGGGCCCATTTTTTTTGCTGTTGGCTAACTTTTATTTTTTCCTGACATGGGCCTCTTCATAGGCTGCCTGAATGGCCTTAAAATGTGGCAGTTTGCTTCACCCAGAGTGAAAGCCCAAGATAGGAGCTACAATCTTTTATAATTTAATCTTATAAGTGACAAACTATCACTTCTGCACATTATATTGATACCACAAACCAATCCTGGGTACAATATAGCAAATAACAACAGAAGGGTGTGAATACTTGGAGGCAAGAACTTTTAGGGGCCATCTAAGAAGCTAGCCACCTCATTAATTCAATGTTCATGGATTGAGAATGAAATTTTTACTCAGAAGTGATATTTAACAACCACACTCTGTGTGTTAGGGATGCTTATTGCTATAGCGTGGACAAAGCTAAAAAAAAATTTTTTTTTTTGTAAAAAGGTAATATAATGCCACAAAATCATACTGATATTTCCAATTCAAATTCAAGACTACACAAATTTTAATTAACCTTTCTATTTTACATATAGCTCTGATGGTGCAGTGTTTTAAGAGCTCAGGCTGCTAACCAAAAGGTTGGAAATTCAAATCCACCAGCTGTTCCTTGGAAGTCTTATGGGGCAGTTCCACCCTGTTCTAAAGGGTTACCATGAGTTGGAATCAGAAGTAATGTGTTTGGTTTTGTCTGTTTTACAACATGTATGTACTGTCTTTCATCCATGCCCAAATTCCAGTTCCCAATGGGTAGCTTCAACTATTTCTTTGTCTTCAATTCTATACTTACAGTGTCTGACAAGTCTGCAAACTTAATTGTTCTAAATGTTACATACCGCATTGCTGAATATCACTACAGTCACCTTCAAAGTCCTCCCCTTGGGAAGCTAGGCACCGATGCCAATGCCTAGTCCACCCTTCAAAGCAATTTTGGAACTCTTTCTGGAATGGCCATTGTGCACAGTGGTAAGGTGGCAGCTTCACAAACTTAACTGTGCAAACATCTTTCTGATACTCATAAATTATCATGTATCTTTTTTCCAGCTTCAAAACATTCAATGAAACAAAGCCAGGTATAAGATCAGTATGTAAATTGTATACCAAAGGTACTTTATTGTCACTAGACTTAAATCTTCTTCTTGTGTTGTATCAGAAAATGTTTGGCTTCTGTTCATAAGGTTATGTGTATGGTAGAAGTGGAAACATAAAAGAGCTAAATAGAAGATGTCAAAGAGTGGCTGGAGTAAACAAAGTAAAATATTTTACAATGACATGTGCAAAAACCTAGAATTAGAAAACCAAAAGGGAAGAATACACTCAGAATTTCTCAAGCTGAAAGAAGTAAAGAAAAAACTCAAGCCTCGAGTTGCGATAGTGAAGGATTCCATGGGCAAAATACTGAATGACACAGGGAGGATGAAAAAGGAATACAGAGTCACTGTACCAAAAAGAACTGGTCAATCAACCATTTCAGGACGTAGCATATGATCAGAAGCAATGATACTGAAGAAGTCCAAGATATAGTAAAGCCTCTATTGAAAAACAACTCGTTAGAATTCACAGACTACCAACTGAGATGATTTAACTAATGGATGTGGTGCCGTAGGTCCTCACTCATCTATGCCAAGACACTGGAAGACAGCTACCTGGTCAACAATCTGGGAAAGATCCATGTTTGTGCCCATTCCAAAGAAATGTGATCCAACAGAATTCAGAAATTATCAAACAATATAATATCACACACAAGTAAAATTTTGCTAAAGATTATTCAAAAATGTTTGCAGCAGTACATCAACAGGGAATTTCCAGAAATTCAAATGGAATTCAGAAGAGAGTATGGAACAAGGGATACCACTGTTGATGTTAGATGGATCTTAGTTGAAAGCAGAGAAGACCAGAAAGATGTTTATCTGCATTCTATTGACTATTCAAAGGCATTCGACTGTGTAGATCATAACAAATTAAGGACAATATTGTGGAGAATGGGAATACTAGAATCCTTAGTTGTGCTCATGTGGAACCTAGGTAAAGACTAAGAAATAGTTTCTTGAACAGAACAAGGGGATAAAGCATGGTTTAAAATCAGGGTAGGTGTGCATCAGGCTTGTATCCTTTCAGTATAGTTAATTCAATCTGTATGCCAAGTAAATAATCCAAGCAACTGGACTGTATGAAGACAAATGTGAAATCAGGATTGAAAAAAAACTTACAACTTGCTTTATGCAGATGAGACTGTCTTGCTTTGTAGAAAGTGAAGAGGACTTAAAACACTGTTGAAAATCTAAGAATATAGCCTTCAGTATGCATTATACCTCAACATAAACAAACAAAAACCCTTACAACCAGACCAATAAGCAACACTATGATTAACAGAGAAAACAGTGACATTGTCAAGGATTGAATTTTGCTTGGATCCACAATCAATAACTATGAAAGCAGTAGTCAAGAAATCAAATGATGCATTTTATTGGGAAAATCTGCTGCAAAAGAACTCTTTAAAGTGTTAGAAAGCAAAGATGTCACTTTGGGGACTAAAGTTGATCTGCCTGCCTGACCCAAGCTATGATATTTTCAACGGTCTCATATGTATGTGAAAGCTAGATGGTGAATAAGGAAGACTGAAGAACAGCTGATGCCTTTTAATTATGGTGTTGATGAAGAATACTGAACATACTATGGACTGTCAAATGAACAACAACAAAAATCCATCTTGGAAGAAGTACAGCCAGAATGCTCCTTAGAAGCAAGGATAGCGAGACTTCTTCCCAAGTACTTGGGGCATGTTATCAGGAGGGACCAGTCCCTTAGGAAGAACATCATGCTCGGTAAAGTAGAGAGGTCTGTGAAAAAAAGAGGGATCCTCAATCAGATGGACAATGGTCTCAAAAATAGCAATGACTGTAAGGATGGTGCAAGACCAGGCAGTGTTTTGTTCTGTCGTACACAGGGTCATTATGAGTCGGAACTGACTTAATGACTCCCCTAACTACAACACAGCAAAACTGCAATTATCACATTTTTCTTTAAGCTTTTTAGAAGGCAGGGACAAACAGTTCCAAGAGGATTGTGTGTGTGTGTGTGTGTGTGTGTGTGTGTGTGTATGTATGTTTAAGTGCACGTACACAATTCTAATTAAATCTGCATGCCCACCTATCGGCATCTCCTTTTGCTCTCCTTGCCCGTTGACAACACACTTCTCTTTATCTTTCTATACTTGTTGGATCCTCTTGCCAATCGCCTGTCCCCTCCTCTCCATCCTCTCCTTTCCCATCTAGAAAGAGACCAGTAGGGCAGCGTCCTATAAATGCACAGAAGCATGAAGTACACACACTGTATAGTCACACACAAGTCCAGTCTAGTTTTGTCCAAAGAGTTGACCTCAGCAGTATTTTCTGGACAGGGGCAGCAGCAGGTCTTGGGGCCAGGCTCCCAGGGGATCCTATAGGCAGTCGGACCATCAGTGTGGTCTTAGTAGAGTTCTTGAGCTGTACCCCTCTTTTTCTCATGTTGCCACATGGACTCAACATTGTGTGCCTCCTCATGGCTGTCTTTGGTGGTGGTCAGGCACTATCTGGTTTTTCCCGTCTCATGTTGATACAGTCTCCCATTCACATGGGTCCTTTAGTCTCCTGTGCTCTTTTTGACTCATGTCTTTGTTGTTCTTGGTGATCACCTGTTCCGGATAAGTCAGAACAATTTGGTGTATTTTAGATGGCAGTTTGCTAGCTTGTAAGACTGCAGATACCACTCACCAATGTGGGATGCAGAAAACTCTCTTAGCAATAGGCTAGTTGTGCCAACTGGCCACGATGTTCCCTAAGAGCATAGTCTCCAGACCCTGCCTCTGCTACTCTAGCCTTGCAATACTGGGTTAAAATTAGAAGAGTTTTCAGTTTATGGTGAAGTCCAGTTAAGTTGATCTACTTTCTACTGCGTGCGACCACCGCTTTCACCTAACTAAATTTAGTCAACTATCTAATCTATGACCAATTGTCTCCCTCCCTCCCCACCCCTGTAGCCATCACAGAGTCTTCTGTACATAAGTCTATTTTTAAGTCCTCATAGTAGGGGTCTCATACAATGTTTGTCCTTTTGCTGCTGACTGATTTCACACAGCAAAATGTCTTCCAATTGAAATCAGGTTATGAGATGCTTCCTAAAATCAACATTGTTCTTTATCATTGCACAGTGTTTCATTGTGTGTATGTACCATAGTCTGTTCATCCATTTGTCTGTTGATGGGCATCTCGTTGATTCCATCTTTTTGCTATTGTGGACCCTGCTGCAATAAACATTCATGTGCATGTATCTATTCATGTGACAGCCTTTGTTTCTGTAGGATATATTCCAAGCAGTGAGGTTACTGGGTCAAATGGTATATCTATTCCCAGTTTTTTAAGGCAGCACCAAATTTCTTTCCAAAGAGGTTGTATCATTTTGCAAGCCCACCAGCAGTGAAGGAGTGTTCTGATCTCTCCACAGCTTCTCCAGCATTTGTTGTTTCGTGTTTTGTGGATCATGGCCAATCTTGTTGGAGTGAGATAGCATCTCTCTGTAGTTTTGATTTGGATTTCTCTAATAGCTAATGACTGTGAGCATTTCCCCATGTGTCTTTTGGCTGCCTGGATGTCAGCTTTAGTCAAGTGTCTGTTCATCTGTTTTGCCCACCGCTTTATTGGGTTATTTACCTTTTTCTTGTTGACATTTTGCAGTGCCTTGTAGATTATGGAGATCAGACATTGGTCTGACATGTAGTTTCCAAATATTTGTTTACCATTCTGTAGGTGGTCTTCTAATTCTTTTGATAAAGTCTTTGAATGAGCAAAAGTGTTTGATTCTTAATAGTTCCCACTTATCTATTTTCTGCTGATCTTGCTTTGTCACATTTTGAAATCTAAGTTGTGTATTAGAACGTCCATTGTTGACCCTGTTTTTTCCTTGCATGATCTTTATAATTTTTAATATTTAGGTCTTTCATCCATTTTGAGTTAGGTTTGTGCAAGGTGTGACACACAGGCCTTCAATTTTTTGCAGATGGATATTCAATCTTGCCAACGCCATTTGTTAAAGAGACTGTTTTTACTCCAGTTTGCAGTCTTAGGGCCTTTGTCGAGTATCAACTGTTCATAAGAGAATGGTGGCATCTCTAGGGCCTCAACTCTGCTCCCTTGGTCTATATGTCTCTTTTTGTGCTAGTACCAGGCTGTTTTGACTACTCTGGCAGTGTAATAGTTTCTAAAATCAGGTAGTGTGAGGCCTCCCACTGTGTTCTTCTTCTTCAGTAGTGCTTTACTTATCTGGAGTTTCTTCCCTTTCCAAAGTTGGTGATTTATTTCACCATCTCATTAGAAAATGACACTGGAATTTGTATTGGGATTGCAATGTATATTTAGATCACTTTGGGTAAAATAGACATTTTTGCAATGTTAAGTCTTCCTATCCATGAGCAGGGTAGGTTTCTCTGTTTATGTAAGTTTCTTTTGGTTTCTTGCAGCAAGGTCTTGTAGTTCTCTCTGTATAGATCTCTTATTTCTCTAGTTAGATTTATTCCTAGGTATTTTATCTTCTTGGGGGCTACAGTAAAGGGTATTGATTTGGTGATTTCTTCTTGGATGATCTCTGTTGGTATAAAGGAATTCTACTGATTTACTTATGTTTATCTTATATCCTGATACTTTGCTGAACTCTTCTACTAGTTCCAGTAGCTTACTTATGGATTTTTTAGGATTCTCTTCATCTACTATCGTATCATCAAGTAGGGAGATTTTTTTACTCCTTCTTGCCGATGTGGATGCCTTTTATTTCTTTGTCTTGTCTAATTGATCTTGCTAGAACCTCTAGTAGAACGCTGAATACAAGTGGTAACAGTTCACATCCTTGTCTAGTTTCTGTTCTCAAGGGGAATTCTTTCAGCCTCTCTTCATTCAGGATGATGCAGATGGTTGACTGGCTTTGTGGTGACACCCCTTATTGCACTGAGAAACTTCCCCTCTATTCCTATTTTGCTAAGAGTTTTTAGCATGAAAGGCTGTTGGACTTTGTCAAATGCCTTTTCTGCATGAATTGACAAAATCAGGTGATTCTTATCTTTTATGGTATTTATGTGGTTGATCACATTAATTGTTTTCCTGATGTTGAACCAGCCTTACATCCCTGCTATGAATCCAACTTGGACATGATGAATTATTTTTTTGATATATTGTTGAATTGTATTCTCTAGGATTTTGCTGAAGATTTTTGCATCTAGGTTTGTGAGAGATACTGGTCTATAATTTTCTTTTTGTAGGATCTTTCCCTGGTTTTTGTAACAGGGTTATATGGGCTTCATAGAATGAATTTGGGAGTATTCCATCCCTTTCTATGCTGCGAAATAGTATCCACAGCATTGGAGTTAACTTGTTTCTGAATGGTTTAGTAGACGTCTACAGTGAAGCCATCTGGGGGAAGACTTTGGTTGGCTGGTACTTTATTGATTACTTTTTCAATCTCTTCCATTTTGATGGGTCCAAGAGAAGTTTTTGATAGAAATTTTAAGGCAAAAGAAAAAAAAAGAAAGAAAAACCCAACAAGGTACAGAACATTGTGTAAACCTCAAGCATTTCATCATGTAGGTTAAAACACAAACAAAACAGTGGAGATACATATGTATATAATCTGGAAGGATAAATATGGAATATAAGTAGGAAGATAAGATTTACTATTATTTATTGTTTTGTTCATTTTAATTTTTGAATTATATGACTATTAACAATTATAAATAAATAGAATTTCAAAACAATATTTTTTTCTATAAGACAAAAGGAAATTTTTTGCCTAAGTGAGGCTCACTCCACAGGTTTTCCTATTTTCAGACACCAATTAAAGTAAGACTCTTTTAAACAAGCTGGGCTTTGCTTGCCAAAGCTGGAGCACTGATGAATCAAAATCTATGCTACTGAAGAGAGCAAAAATATAGGTATATAAACCAAACCAAAACTAAACTCACTGCTGTCAAGTCAATTCTGACTTACAGCACCTCATAAGACAGAGTAAAAACCCCACAGCATTTCTATGGCTGTAAATCTTTATGGAAGACTGCCATGTCTGTCTCCTACTCAGTGACATGTATATAGTCCCATGATTTAGATTTGATAGATCTGTTCAGTATGTCTCCCAAAGACTAATACCATAATGGCTAGATTAGATCCTAAAACCACAGTCCTCAGTTATTTCCTTTTTTCCAAGTAACCTGCTTATTGGAACATATATCGTTTATATTCAAAGTTGTGTTTTTAGGTTTTGTTTTCCTTTTTGCAACTCTTATCAAAAGCATTTTCATCAAAGATACAGCTAGACTTGAATATTCTTATCAGTGTCAACCTTAGCATTTCCTTAGCTCTCTGTGGTTTGTATAACTGAAACACCTTTTCTGGAATATTGGGTTGACACAAATAGGTCAAATTTGTGGAAAACACTTAAGATTTCTTTTGATAAGGGATTTTTTACTTCTTGAATAGTCAGTCATATTTCTACATTTATTTAACTTTTTAAAATTTTATGTGCCACACAAAGAGAGTTATTTCCTGGGACCTGTGCAATATAGTCTGTTGATACATTCAAATAAGTAAAAAAAAAAAAAAAAATGGGATAAGAACTACTCTATCATTCCTAGAGTTATGTGTAAACATTATAATAAAAAAGAGACCAGCCAAGTGCTGTCAAGAATAAAAAAAAAAAAAAAAAACTCCAAAAAATGCAGTCATAGAGCTTTTATATGAAGAAGAAGTCAAGGAGATGTAAAGAAATTAAAGACTGGTTTAAGGCTTTTGGCTTAAATTTAGAAAAATAGGGGTAAATATTAAAGTAACCGCAAAGGAAACTATCAATTTTACACATCAAAATAAAAACCAAGACAAACATGAAGTCTCAGCATATAGAAAACCACCAACACTAAGAAAGATGAAAAGAATGCTCATAAAAAGACAACACAGAAAATTAAATGGAACAAAGAATTGTCTACAAAACACAAAAAAAGCATCAAAATGACAGTACTAAGCTCATAGCTATCAATAATCATGCAGAATGTTAACGAGAGTGGCAGACTGTATAAAAAAATGTGACTCATCTATATGCTATCACACCTTAGATTCAAAGACCTAAACAACCTACAGCACAAAGGATGGAAAAAAAAAATGTAACAGGCTAAGAACATTCAAAAAAGAGCAGGAGTGGCAATATTAATCTCTGACAAAATAGACTTTTAAAGTAAAATCCACCACACTGGATAAGTAAGAACATTATATAACGATTAAAGGCTCAGTACTTCAGGAGGCCATAACCATACTAAGTATCTATGCACCCAATGACAGGACTCACAAATACATAAAGCAAACACTACTGCTTTGAAAACACAAATAGATAGTGCCACAATAATATCAGGAGACTTCAACACACCAATCTCAGTGAAAGACAGTACATCTAGGAAAAAAGCTCAATAAAGACAAGGAAGACCTAAATGCTACAAGCAACTAACCTAACCTTATAGACAAATACAGAATACTCCACCCAACAGCAGCCAAGCATCCTTTCTTTTCCAGTGCATATAGAACATTCTCCAGAAATGACCACATAGGCTACAAAAAATTCCTTAACAAAATTCAAAGTACTGATATATTACAAAGCATCTTTTCAGACCACGAAGCCATAAAAGTAGAAACCAATAACAGAAAAAAAGAAGGAAAATAAATCAAATCCATGGAAACTGAACAACATTTTGCTAAAAATTACTGGGTAATAGAAGGAATCAAGAATGAAATACATAAATGCACAAAATCAAATGAGAATGAAAACACGTCGTACCACAATCTATGGGACACAACAAAAGCAGTGCTCAGAGTTCAATTTATCTCAATAAATGCACACATCCGAAAAGAAAAAAGGGCCCAAATCAAGGAATTCATTCTACAGCTCTAACAAGTAGAAAGAGAACAGGAAATGAAAAAAAATTTCCCCTCAGGCACCAGAAGAAAGCAAATAATAAAAATTAGAGCAGAACTGCATGAAATAGAGAATATAAAAATGACTGAAAAAGTAAGACCAAAAAACTTGTTTTTTGAAAAGATCAACAAAATTGATAAACCACTGGCAAAACTGACAAAAGAAAAACAGGAGAGGAAGCAAATATTTAGAGTAATAAGTGAGATCAGTGATATCACAAGAGACGCAAGTGAAATTAAAAGAACCATAACGGAATACTATGAACAACTGTACTCTAATAAATTTGAAAACCTAGAGTATGTGGACAAATTTCTAGAAACACATCACCTACCAAAACTGGTACAAACAGAAGTAAAACTAAATAAACACATCACAAAGGAAGAGATTGAAAAGGTAATTTAAAAACTCTCAACTAAAAAAAGTCCTAGCCCTGACAGCTTCACTGGAGAATTCTACCAAACTGTCAGATAAGACTTAACACCACTATTACTAAAGACATTCCAAAACATAGAAAATGTTGGAACACTCCCAAATTCATTTTATGATACCATTTTATGTAACCCTGATACCAAAACCATGTAAAAACAGCACAAAAAGGAAAATTACAGAGCACTACCTCTCATGAGCTTAGATGAAAAAGTCCTCAACAAAATTTTAGCCAACAGAATTCAATAACATATCCAAAAAAAAAATAAATAAATAAAGTTCACCACGACCCAGTGGTGTTCATACTAGAGATGCAGGGATAGTTAAGCATTAGAAAAACAACTAGTGTAATTAACCACATAAATATTACAAAAGACAAGAATCACTTGCTTTTATCAGTTGATGCAGAAAACACATCTGACAAAGTCTAACACCCATTCATGTTAAAAACTATCAGCAAAATGAGAAGAGAAGGAAGACTCCTCAACATAATAAGGGGCATCTATGCAAAGCCTACAGCCAACATCCCTAAATGGAGAAAGTCTGAAAACATTCCCTCTGAGAACAGGAACCATCCAAGAATGGCTGTTGTCACTATTCTTATTCAACACTGTCCACAGGGTCTAGCAGAGCAATCAGACAAGATAAAGACATAAAGGGAATCCAAATTGGCAAGAAAGGACAAGTGTATCTATTTGCAGACAATATAATCTTATACACAGAAAACCCCAAAGAATCCACACACAACTAACAGAAGAGTTTGGCAAAGTAGCAGGATATAAGATAAACATACATAAATCACTTGGATACCTTTACACCAACAAAGAGATCATCAAAGAGGAAAGTACCTTATCATTATCCTTTACAATAACCCCTCAAAAGATAAAATACCTAAGACTAAATCTAACCAGAGACACAAAAGACCTATATTAAGAAAATTATAAGATCCTGCTAAAAGAGACCTGCATAAGCAGAGAAACTTACCTTGGTCATGGATAGGAAAACTTAATACTGTGAAAATGTCTATTCTACCCAAAGGGATCTCTAGATACAATGCAACCCCAATACAAATTCCAATGGCATTTTTTTAAAAATTGTGATTAAGTGAAAGTTCATAATCCAAACCAATTTTATATGTCTGCCTCTCTGCTGCTCCATTGCTCTCCTTACCCAGTGAGAGCATAAACTTCCTTTTCACTCTATATTTCTAGTATCCTCTTAATGAGCACCTATCCCCTTCTCTCCATCCTCTTGTCTCCCACCTAGAAAGAAACCAGTAGGACAGCCTCCTATGAATGTATAGAACCATAAAGTACACACGCCATATGGTTACACTGCATCCTTGAGTACAGTCCATTCTTACCTGAAGAGTTGACCTCATTATTGGTTTCCAGTCAGGGCCAGCAGCAGGTCTAGACCTCACATTCCCAGGGGACCCTCCAGGTGGTCAGACCATCAATTATGGTCCTTTGGTGGAGTTCTTGAGCTGCACTCTTCTTTTTCTTATGTTGCCTCAGGGACTCTACATTGTGTCCCCCACTGCGGCTGCCTTTGGTGGTGGCCAGGCACCATCTGGTTCTTTTGGTCTCATGTTGATACAGTGTTCCATTCACATGGATCCTTCTGTCTCCAGGGCTCTTTTTTCCTCACGTCTTTGTTGTTCTTGGTCATCATCTGTTCTAGATGAGTTGGGACAATGTGTTGTGCCTCAGTTGGTAGCTTGCTAGCTTTTAAGACCCCAGATGCCACCCACCAACATGGGGTGCAGAAGACTCTCTTAGCAAAAGACTATTTGTGCCAATTGGCCTGGATGTCCCTTGCAAAGATGGTCCCTCAGACCCTTGTCCCTGTTACCCTATCCTTTGAAATATTGGCTTGAGTCTAGAAAACCTTTCAGTTCATGGTATAGTCCAGTTACGTTGGTCTGCTCTTTACCACATGCTGACACTGCTTTCACCTAAAATTCCTATCTACTATCTAATCTATGACCAACTCCCTCTCTCACTCCCCACTCTTGTAGCCACCAGAGTCTTTTCTTCTGTACATAAGTTGATTTTAAGTCCTCCCACCAGAGTCTTTTCTTCTGTACGTAAGTTTAAGTCCTTATAGCAGATGTGTCATACAATGTCCTTTTGCCGCTGACTGATTTCACTCAGCATAATGTCTTCTAGTTGAAACCAGGTTATGAGATGCTTCCTAAAATCATCATTGTTATTTATCATTGCATAGTGCTCCACTGAGTATATGTACCATGGCTTGTTTATCCATTCATCTGTTGATGGGCACCTAGGTTGATTACATCTTTTTGCTATTGTTGACAATGCTACAATAAACATTAGTATGCCACTATCTGTTCATGTGACCACCTTTATTTTTGTAGGATATATTCTGAGCAGTGGGATTTCTGGATCATATGGCACTTCCATTTCTAGCTTTTTAAGGAAGTGTCCAGTGGCAATTTTTAATGAGACAGAGAAACAAATCACCAACTTCATGCAGAAAGAGAAGAAGCCTTGGAAGAGTAAAGCATTACTAAAGACGAAGAACAAAGAGGGAAGCCTCCCACTACCTGACTTAAGAACCTATTACACTGCCACAACAGGCAAAACAGGCTAGTACTAGAACAAAAACAGATGAATGGAACAAAAGTGAGAATTCAGATACAACATCAATACCTACAAGCAGCTGACATTTGAAAAAGGTTCAAAGTTCATAAACTGGGGAAAAAACAGTCTCATTAACAAATGGTATTGGCGTAACTGGATATCCATCTGAACAAAATTGAAATAAGACTGTTTCCCACACCATACACAAAAATTAACTCAAAATGGATCAAAGACCTACATATAAAATCTAAAACAACAAAAATCATGGAGGAAAAAATGTTGACATTGCTGGGAGCCCTAATACATGGCATAAACAGACTATAAAATATCACTAACAATGCACAAACACCAGGAGAGAAAACAGATAACTGGGAATTACTAAAAATGAAACACTATGCTCATTCAAAGACTGGGCCAAAAGAATAAAAACACTACACAGAATAGGAAAGAATTTTTGACTACCACAAATCGTATCTGCATCTAGTCTTCCTAACCTACAGGGTACTGCAAAATTTCAACAAGAAAAAGACAAATAATCCAATTAAAAAATGGGCAAAGTATATGAACAGGCATTTCACCAAAGAAGACATATAAGTGGCTAACAGATACACATGGAAATGTTCACAATCACTAGCCATCAGAGAAATCCAAATCAAAACTACATTGAGATACCATGTTACACCAATGAGGCGGGCATTAATCCACGAAAACACAAAATAAGAAATGTTGGAGAGGCTGTGGAAAGAATGAAACTCTTCTACACTGTTGGTGGGAATGTAAAATGGTGCAGTAACTCTGAAAATTGATTTGGTGCTTTCTTAGAAAGCTAGAGATAAAAATATCATATGATCTAGCAATCCCACTTCTTTGAATATATCCTAGAGAAATAAGGGCTGTCAGAGGAAGAGGTACATGTACACCAATATTTATTGCATAATTGTCCACAAAAGCAAAAAAAAAAAAGAAAGAAAGAAAGAAAGAAAAATGGAATCAACCTAGGTGTCTATCAGCAGATGAATGTATAGACAAACCAAACTATGATATAGTCATACAGTGGAATGCTGTGTAATGATAAAGAACAATGATGATTTTAGGAAACATTTCATAAAATGCAGTTCATCTGGATAGCATTATGCTTAGTGAAATTAGTCGGATAAAAAAGAACAAATACTGTATGAGTCCATTACTATAAAGGACTTAAGAAAAGGTTTAGGCAAAGAAGAAAATAATCTTTGATGGTTACAAGGGTGGAGAGGGAGGAAGAGGGGTACTCATAGATTAGATAACAGATAGGAATGAGGTTAGGTGAAGGAAGTGACAGCATGAAGTAGAAGGGAGGTTTGCACAATTGGACCAAAAGCTAAATATAACTAAACATTTTGGAGGACACAGTACCAGGGAGAGGGATCTAGGGACCACAGTTTCAGGGGACATCTAGGCCAACTGGCATAAATACAGTTTTTTAAGAAAATGTTCTGCATACCACTTCGGTGACTGTCACCTGGGGTCTTAAAAGCAAGCAAGCAGCCATCTAAATAGCATCAATTAGTCCCAATCCACCTGGAGCAGAGGAGAATGAAGAACATCAAAGACATGAGGAAAATATGAGTATGAGACCAGAAGAACTAGATGGTGCCCAGCCACCAGTTATGACTGTCCTGACAGGGAACACAATGTAGACTCCCTGGTGCAGCAGGAGATAAATGTATGTGCAGAACTAGAACTCTTTTAAAAGACCACGATTGAAGGTCAGATTGGAAGGTCCCCTGAGGATATGGGCCCTGAACTCTCTGTTAGCCCAGAGCTGATGTTAACATCAAAGCCAACTCTTCAAAGATTGGACTGAATTATAAAACACAGAGTTATGCTGGCAAAAAAAAAAAAAAAAAAAAAAAAAAAAAAGCTCCTTGGCTTAAATACAGAGGAGCTTGCCTGAGCAGCTCCTCTCTAGAGTTAAGATGAGAGAGTGGAGGGAGACAGGAGGTGGTTGAATGGATACAGGAAGTGCAGGATGGGAAGGAGGACTATGCCTTCATGACATGGTGGTAGAAGAGGCAGTTAGAGCTGCATTATGGTGTGTGTTCAGAGTTTTATATGGCAAATTGATTTGGATTGTAAACTTTTACTTACAGCGCAATAAAATATTCATTTTCTTTTTAATTTTCACTTTACTTGGTTCTACAATCAATGTCCATGGAAGCAGCAGTTAAGAAACCAAAACACGTATTGTACTGGGAAAATCTGCTGCAAAAGATGTCTTTAAAGTGCTGAATAGTAAAGATGTCATCTTGAAGACTATGGTAGTACCTGACCCAAGCCATGGTATTTTCAATCACATTGTACGCATGCGTAAGTAGGACAATGAATAAGGAAGACAGAAGAAAACTGAAATCTTTGAATTGAGGTGCTGGAGAAGAATATCGAATATGGACTGCCAAAAGAACAAACAGATCAGTCCTGGAAGAAGTAAACCAGAGTGCTCCTTAGAAGAAAGGATGGTGAGACTATATCTCACATATTTTGGACATATTGTCAGGAGGGCTCAATCCCTGAAGGATATCATGCTTGGTAAAGTACAGTCAATGAAAAAGAGGAAGACTCTCAACAAGACGGACTGACACAGCACCTGCAACAATGGGCTTAAGCATAAAAATGACTGTGGGCATGGAGCAGAACTGGGCAATGTTTCGTTCTATTGTACACAGGGTCACTGGGTCACTGTGAGTTGGAACCAACTAGATAGCACCTAAGAACAACAAGAAAAATTGGAAAAAGTGAAGGTACATGAAAAAGAGTCAGAAGATCAGTGAAAGAAGCACTAAACGGTCTGCCCCTGCTATGTTGTTGTTAGGCGCCTTTGAGTCAATTCCGACTCATAATAACTCTATGTACAACACAATGAAATACCGCCTGGTCCTGCACCATCCTCACAGTTGTTGCTATGCTTGAGCCTGTTATTGCAGCCATTATTATTTCAATCATCTTGTTGAGGGTGTCCCTGTTTTTTTCATGACCCTCAACTATACCAAGCTGATGCCCTTCTGTAGGGACTGGTCCCTCTTGATAATATGTCCATAGTATGTGAGATGAAGTCCCATCATCCTTATGCAAAAGGAACATTCTGAATACACTTCTTCCAAGACAGATTTGTTTGTTCTCCTGGCAGTCCACAGTATATTCAATGGCCTTCAGCAACACCACAATCCAAAGGCATCAACTCATCTTTGGTTTTTTTAATTGTTGTCCAGCCTTCACATGCATACGAGGACTGCCAATTAAGTTCACAAACTCATCCTAGAAAGAGTGCTACACACCTCTGTGCTGAATATAAATATGGTCCCCTTTGAAGTGCTCCCATTAGGAAGCTATGTACCAACACCAGTCCCTAGTCCACCCTTCAAAGCAGTTTTGGAGCTCTTTTTCCGCAGCAGCCATCAGAGTTGTTGTTACCTTTCATATCTTGAATGTCATCAAAATGTTCTCCTTCAACATTTCCTTTATTTTCAGGTGAAGAAAAAAGTCTTTGGTGGGCAGATCAGGTAAGTAGGGAGGGTGTTCCAATACAGTTATCTGTTTACAAGCTAAAAACTCCCTCACAGACAACTATACAATTAAGTTCATGAACTTGCTCCCATGCCACCATGTGCAATGGCCATTCCAGGCAGAGTTCCAAAGTTGCTTTGATGGGTAGACTAGGTGCTGGCACTGGTGTATAGCTTCTCAAGGGAAGTACTTCAAAGGTGACCACAGTGATATTCAGCAATGAGGTATGTAGCACTTAAAACAATTAAGTTCACAGACTTAATTGCTGAACCTTGTATGAAGTGATTGAAACCTCTATGGCTTGGGTCAGGATACCTTGGTCCTCAAAGTCACTTTTTGCAGCAGATTTGCCCAGTGCAATACATTGTTTGACTTCCTGATTGCTGCTACCATGTCTGTTGACTGTGGATCCACATAAAATAAAGCACTAGTATAGGTGGACAAATTAGACCTGGCAGGGAAATCTATGAAATCAAACACAAGTGGTTATCAAAGTAGGATAACCCACAGACTGGTTTCTCAAAACTGCTACCTCTTGGGAAATGGTTACCTTTGTGTAGCTAATGCCTCTGAGATCTACAGTCAAACATAGTGAAGTGGCTCTGAGACTGTTACTGGTCAGCAGGACCAGCAGGTGGCAAGAGAGGCAAGATTCAGAATAGTGAAGAGGCGGGACAAACTGAGACTCACGGGGCATTTCTGTACCAGTTCTTCACTCAATCTCACAGGGATGACCTGTAGAAGGAAGCATAATAGCTTCAGGTCATTCACTCCCAAAATCTCATACAAATTCCTCTTGTGGCCATTTCTAATCCTGAATCATATAATAGATGATGGGGCTCTGAGGAAAAAAAAATGCTAGCCTCAGTGAAGAAATGGAGTAAATAAGCAAACTGTAATGCTTCCAGAAAGTCTATATATTTAATAGTGACAGCCAGAAGTAAAGACAAATTTGGGGGCAGAAGGTTAACCCTTTGCTGCTAACCAAAAAAATAAAAAAGGTTGCTAGTTGGAACCCACCCAACAGCCCTGCAGGTGAAAAGACCTGATCAGCTTCCTTTAAATTACAGCCTAGAAATGCTATGAGGCAGTTCAAATCTGTCACGTAAGTTGCTATGAATCTGATTCCACTTGGTGACATGTAACAGCAATAACAGTGTCTGTTGACTACAGTGGAAACCATTCCCTTTCCTGATTACTACCAATGAAAATCAATTTCCTCAAATTTGTAAATCCCATGCCTCTTTCTGATACTCCTGGTACATAAATTGATAATAAGCATAGATTACTTCTAAATGCTCCCACGTATCTGTCAATTTGTCATACTGTGGGGGCTTCTGTGTTGCTGTGATGCTGGAAGGTATGCCACCAGTATTTAAATACCAGCAGAGTCACGCATGGTGGATAGGTTTCAGCTGAGTTTCCAAATTAAGACAGAAGAAAGAAGAACCCAACAGTCTAATTCTGAAAAGAATTAGCTTGTAAAAATCTTATGAGGAGCAGTGGAACACTATTTGATATAGTGCTGAAAGATGAGCCCCTTAGGTTCCCTTAGGAACAGCTGTGAAATAGGGTCAACCTTACTGATGTGGATGGAGTCTAGCTTTGAAGACCTTTATCTGCTGATGTGGCACAACTCAAAATAAGAAGAAACAGCTGCAAACATCCATTAATAATCAGAACCTGGAATGCATGAGGTATAAATCTAGGAAAATTAGGAACCGTCAAAAACAAAATGGAATGCATAAACATCAGTATCCTAGGCATCACTGAACTGAAACGGACTGATACTGGCTATTCTGAATCAGACAATCATATGTTCTACTATGCGAGGAATGACAGCTTAAAGAGGAATGACACTGCATTCATCATCAAAAAGAACTCTTCAAGATGTATCCTGAAGTATACCACTATCAGCAATAGGATAACATCAATATGCTTACAAGAAAGATCAGTTAGTACACTGTTACTCAAATTTAAACACCAACCAAAAAGGCCAAAGATGAACTGAAGATTTTTACCAACTTCTGCAGTCTGAAATTGATAAAACACACAATTAGGACGTGTTGAGAATTACTAGTGATTGGCATGCAAAAACTGGAAACAAAGTAGAAGAATTGGTAGTTAGAAAATATGGCCTTGGTAATGATGGTAATAATGGCCTTTCTAAATGATGCCAGAGAGTGAATGCCTGAATTTTGCAAGACTACAAATTCTTCATTGCAAATATCTTTTTTTCACCAACATAAACAGCAGTGATACACATGGACCTCACCAGATGGAATACACAGGAATCAAACTGACTCCATCTGTGGAAAGAGATGATGGAAAAACTCAATATTCTAAGTCAAAACAAGACCGGGGTCAACTTGGATCAGACCATCAATTACTCATATGCAAGTTCACCTGAAATTGAAGAAAATTAGAAGAAGTCCACAAGAGCTCAAGTATGATTTTGAATATATCCCACCTGAATTTAGAGACCATCTCAAGAATAGATTTGATGTGTTGAACAGTAATGACTCAAGACCAGATGAATTGTGGAATGACAGCAAGGACATCATACACGACGAAAGTAAGAGGTCATTAAGACAGAAGAGAAAGACTCAAGTGGAAATCAGAAGAGACTCTAAAACTTGCTCTTAAAAGCCAATTAGCTAAGGCAAAAGCAAAAAATGATATGAAGTTCTCAACTCTATGCTTGCCTCCCTTTCTTTTTATCTCTTAGAGGATGAAAGGATAAAAGATGGTGCAAGCCACATTTCAGGGAAATGTGGAGCTGAACAAAAGATACCAAAGCTTGGCACAAGAAGACCAAGTAAAGTATTATGATTTCATGGACTGAACTGTGTCCCCCCCAAAATGTGTGTAGTAATTTGGCTGGGCCAGTGATTCCCAGTAATATGTGACTACCACCATTTTGTAATTTTTTATGCTCTAAATCCTAATCTCTGCCTGTGGTTAATAGACTGGGTTTACATTAAACAGGATTAGGATGGGACTGTAAAACCCTTCCTAAGATTACCTTCCTGCTCCAATATAAAGACAGTTTCCCTGAAATGTGGCTTGCACCATCTTTTATCCTTGCATTCCATAAGAGATAAAAGGAAAGGGAGGCAAGCATAGAGTTGGGAACCTCATATCATCAAGAAAGCATCATCAAGAATACAGTGTGTCCTTGAGACCTGAGGTTCTTGTGCCAAGATGTTCCCTGACTGAAGACTGATGCAACACAAGGACCTTCCTCCAGAGCCAACAAAGAGGGAAAACCTTCTCCTGGAACACACACCCTGAATTCAGACCTGTAACCTACTGAACTGCATAAGAATAAACTTTTCTTTGCTAAAGCCATTCACTTGTGGTACTTCCTTTAGAGCAGCACCAGATGACTAAGACATATGAAACATGACAAGTCCATGAACTTAATTGTTCTAAGTGCTACATACCTCATTGCTGAATATCACTATGGTCCTCTTTGAAGTACTCCTCTTGGGAAACTATGCACTGATTCCAGCCTCTAGTCCACCCTTCAGAGCAGTTCTGGAACTCTTTCGTAGATGGCTATTGCACACAATGGCACTGTGGCAAGTTCATGAACTTAATTGTCTAGTTGTCTTTGAGGGAGTTTTTAGCCAGTAAACAAATAACTGTATTGGAACACCTTCCCTACACACCTGATCTCGCTCCCAGTAAAAGGAAGACATTTTGATGACATGCAGGACTTCAAGGGTAACATGACAACAGCTCTGATGGCCAGTCCAAAGAGTTTTAAAATTGCTCTGAAGGGTGGACTAGGCACCAGCATCAGTACATAGCTTCCTAAGGGCAGTACTTTGAAGGTGACAATAATGATATTCAGCAACGAAGTATGTAGTACTTTTTCTACGATGAGTCTGTGAACTTAACTGGCAGTACTTGTATCATGACATACGTAAAGAATTGGAAATGGAAAATCAAAAGTAAAATACACAATCAGTATTTCTCATGCTGAAAGAACCAAAGAAAAAATTCAAGCCTGGAGTTCCAATACTGAAAGGCTCTACAGGAAATATATTAAATGACCCAGAAAGCATCAGAAAAAAAGATAGAATGGACATATAGAGTCACAATACCAAAAAGAATTAATTGATGTCTGACCATTTCGGGAGATAACATGATCAGGAACTGGTGATACTGAAAGATGTCCAAGCTGCACTGAAGGCACCGGTGAAAAACAATGCTCTGGGAATTGACAGAATATCAACTGAGATATTTCAGCAAATGGATGAAGCACTAGAAGTGCTTATGTATGTATACCAAGAGATTAGGAGGACAGCTACTTGGCCAACCAGTCGAATTTCTTCCAACTGGAAGAAATTCATATTTTCACCTACTTCCAAGAAAGCTGATCCAACCAAATGTAAAAATTATCAAACAATATCATTAATATCACATACAAGCAAAATTATGCTGGAGATCGTTTAAAAGTCATTCTAGTAGTTTATTGACAGGGAACTGCCAGAAATTGAAGTCAGATTTAGAAGAGGACATGGAACCAGGGATATTATTGCTGATGTCAGATGGGTCCTGGCTAAGTGCAGAGAATACCAGGAAGACATTTACTTGTGTCTTATTGACTATGCTAAGATATTCAACTGTATGGATCATGACAAATTATCGATAACTTTTCAGAGAATGGGAATTCCAGAACCCTTGATTGTGCTTATGAGGACTCTGTACACAGATCAAGAGGCAGTTGCTTGAGCAGAACAAGGGGTTACTACATGATTAAAGTCTTAGTGTCCTGGGCTGGGCTCTCCACAGAAGCAAAACCAGTAAAGCATGAATGCATATATAACAAACCATTCCAAATCCACTGCTGTTGAGCTGATTTCAACTTATAGCGACCCTGCGACAGAGACAGAGTAGAACAGAGTAGACAGAGTAGAACTGCCCCACAGAGTTTCTAAGGAGCACCTGGTAGATTCCACCTGCCAACCATTTGGTTAGTAACTGCAGCACTTAACCACTATGGTTTCCAAATATATAGAGAGATTTATATCAAAGAAATGCTCCCGTGGCTGAAGAGGCTGGAATATTCCAAGTCAGTGGGTCAGGCTGGAGGCTTGTGACTCACTTAGTTGCAGGGCCTAGTGAACCCAAGATCCGCAGACAAGAGAGCAGGGCTCTGGCTCACTGCCTGCCAGGATAAACAAATCCCTAGACTGGCAGGTAAGATTGCAGGAAAGCTGCTAGCTCAAGTTCCACGAACCAGAGGTCAGAGGAACAGGAACCAGCTGCAGGATACAGAGCAAACAAATGCCCATGAGCCTTGCCAGAAAGTAGACCTGTACTGGATACAGGCTACACCCCCAAGGAAACTCCTTTTCGACTGACTGGTTATTCACAGAAGATCCTAACATACAGGCACTCATACTATATCGAATCTCATAGTGATCACATCATTATACAAGTGCCAAACTACATAACTGCCAAACTACTGAGAATCATGGCTCAGTCAAGTTGACAAACAACCTTAATGATCATTCTCAATAAACATATATAAATTGATCACAAAAGAAAACTGAATTCCATGAGCAAGAAATAGACATTCAGAAACTTTGGATCTTGGAATTACCAAATATTGAAATAACCAAACATAGGCTCTAAAAACAACTATGTTAGCCATTTAAAGAATAAAAATCAAGACTGAGGATATCCTCAGGAAATAGAAAACTGTAAAAAGTGATATAGCAGATTTGGAAAAGAACCAAATAATTCTAAATTAACACTCAATAACTGGAATTTAAAGCCCCCAAAAGGGGCTTACTAGATTAAACATAGCTAAAATCAAGAAATAGTGAAGTGGAAGATAGGTTAGAAAAAATTACTCATAGTACAAGTCAGAGAGATACAAAATATGAAAAACAACAGCAATGGGAGAACGTAGAGAATATAGTGATAAAATCTCACATGGATTTAACTGGAGACTCCCTCCCCAACCCACCCCCTCAAAAAAGAGGAGAGTATTAGAACAGGCAGTATTTCAAGTGAAAATTTCTGATAATTTCCCATTGTGGATGAAAGACATCAATTCACAGACACAGGAAACCCAGCAACCACAAGTAATGGCAATTAAAAGAGAGCAACAGTTAGGCATGTCGTAATGAGACTGCAAGAAAATGAAAGAGAAAGACTCAAAGACATTCAGGGAAACCTCAAGATTATCTACAAAGGGACTACATTTAGACTGGCAACAGTACTCGCAACATCAACAAAAGAATTTAGAATACATGGGATTATCTCGAGTGTACTGAGAAAAGGCAAGTCTGGAAGTCTACCTATCCAGAAAAGAAAAAAGAAAGTATTTAAAAAATCAAAGTAAGTAAGGATATTTTTCAGACAGATAAAACCTGAGCAAACTCTTCAAGAGTAGATTTATACATATGGAAATTCTAAATGCTGTACTTCACTCAGGAAAAGAAAAAATCCAAATGAAAAAGGCTGAATTTCAAGAAGGAAATAAGAGCAACAACAACAAAAAAAGGTAAGCACTGGGGAATTCTAAATAAATATTTACTGTATAAAATAATACTAATGCTTTGGAGATTTTAAGAAGAAACACAGAATTAAAACACAGAGTAATGATAACATATATATTGGGAGAGGGTAAGTGAAGTTTTAACCTGGACTATAGGGTGTCTAGGAGTTGGAATTACTCGACAGCAGGAGGTATATGAAGACATCAAATGGATCTTTGATGAAAGCAGAGATTACCAGAAAGATGTTTACCTGAGTTTTACTGACTGTGCAAAGGCATTCAACTGCATGCATCATAGTAAATTATAGAAAAAGTTGCTAAGAATGAGAATCCCAGAAAACTTAACTGTGCTATAATAAGTGACAGTTATTCAAACAGAACAAGGGGAGGATACTGCACGGTTTAAAGTCAGAAAAGATATGCATGATGGTTGAATATTTTCACCATACTTACTCAATATATATTCTGAGCAATTAATCCCAGAAGCTGGACTACATGAAGCATGGACCAATCAAGACTGGTGGGAGACTCATTAACAACGTGTGATATGCAGATAACACAACCTTGCTTGCTGAAAGTGAAAACAACTTGAAGCACTTACTGACGAAGATCAAAGACGACAGCCTTCAGTATACATTACACCTCAATATAAAGAAAACAAAATCTTCATAATTATATCAATAAGCAACATCATTATAACCTTAGAAAATACTGATCTTGTCACGGATTTCATTTTACTTGGACTCACAATCAACACTCACAGAAGCAGCAGTGTCAAGAAATCACATGACATATTGCATTGAGTAAATTCGTCGCAAAAACAAACCTCTTTAAAGTGTTGAAAAGCAAAAATGTCACTTTAAGTATTAAGGTGCACCTGACCCAGGCCATCGTGTTTTAAGTTATCTCATACACACATGAAAGCTAGACAATGAATAAGGAAGCTCAAAGAATAATTGATGCCTTTTAATTATGGTGTTGGCAAAGAATATTGAATACACCGTGGACTGCTAGAGGAAGAACAACTACATCTCGGAATAAATACAGCTAAAATGCCCCAAATCAGCAAAGATGGCAAGATTTTATCTCACACAGTTTGGACATGTTATAAGGAGGCATCAGTTCCTAGAGAAGAACACCATGCTTGGTGAAGCAGAGGGTCAGCAAAAAAGAGGAAGACTCTTAACAATGTGTATTGACACAGTGGCTGCAATAATGGGCTCAAGCATAACAGTGAATGTGAGGATAGCATAGGACCAGGCAGCATTTTGTTCTGTTGCACACAGGGTTTCTATGAGTCAGAAATCACTTGACAGCTCTTAGAACAACCAGCCCAGAATCACTTTTCTTGGAATGACTCACCAAGCATCAATCTTCTTCCCAACCCCATGGTGTCTAGATATTATTCTCTATTTCCCTCATCACCCCAGAGTTAGAGGTCACCCACTGTCTCACTTCAGAAAGCCTGGTCCTTTAATATCCTGGTGAGTCACCAGAGCCAGAGATTTCCCAGTTTATGTGGTCTTAAAATGCTCCTGGCTAATCCTTCTCTTTACTGAATTTATGTGTGTCTATTTTTTGTCTTTGAGCCTCCAGGCCAGCTGCTATTCTACATTAATCGTCTCTCTTGTGTTTAATTAGAGATTCATTCATATATTCAAACATTTATTAAACCAGTACTATATGCCAAGTACTATTCAAGGAGTTAGGGATGTATCACTAAATGAACTAGTCCAAGATCCCTGTCCTCAAATAGTTTGCATCCTTAAATATTCCTGTTACTAACTGACGAGGGCAGAGGTCAGAGTAGTACATGATGACTGGGCTCAGAAATACAAGAGGAAGCCCTGTTAAAAATATTTGTTGAACAGGGCTCAAATGTAACAATGATTGTGAGGATGGCTCAGGACTGGGCAACTTTCCATTCTGTTATATTTCATAAAGTCATCATAAGTTGGAATCAACTCAATGGCACCTAACAACAACATGTACAAAAAAGTATCTAGAAGGATGAACATTAAATAGTTAACGCTGACTACCTCACAGGAGTGGAATTTGAAAGTGAGGGAACAGTGCAAAGGGATTAAAGAAATTCTATTTGTAACTTCTGTTCAGTTACTTTTTTTTTCCTCTTTTTTTAAATCAAGATTCACAGGTTGAAAGGTATATCCCATAAAGATATGTGCCAACTTGGTTAGTTCATGATTCCAAGTGTTGTGTGATTGTCTGATATTTTATCAACTGATGTGATTTCCTATATGGCATAAATCCTACCTTTATGATATTAATGAGGTGGTGTAACGGATTGAATTGTGTACCCCCCAAAATACGTG
Organism: Heterohyrax brucei; assembly: GCA_028571685.1. Lineage (NCBI taxonomy): Eukaryota > Metazoa > Chordata > Mammalia > Hyracoidea > Procaviidae > Heterohyrax > Heterohyrax brucei. The sequence goes on from CM053144.1 coordinate 82,653,562, forward strand.
CAGCCATGTGGCTGGGCCATGATTCCCAGTATCTTGTGACTGTCTTCCATTTTGTGGTTTTCCTAAGCAGTATGTTAAAGGATTAGTGTGGAGTTGCAAATCCCTTCATAGGATCACCTCCCTGCCCAACTGTAAAGGGAGTTTCCCTGGAGTATGGCTTGCCCCACCCTTAATCCTTTCATCCTACGAGAGATAAAAGGAGAGAGAAACAGGCAGAGAATTGGGAACCCCACACCATCAAGAAAGCATCACTGAGAGAAGAGTGCATCCTTCAGACCTGAGGTTCCTGCGCCAAGTTGCTATCTGGACAAAGACTGATGTAATACTGGACTTTCCTCAAGAGCCGACAAGGGGGAAAGCCTTTTCCTGGAATGGATATCCTGAATTTGGACTTGTAAGCTACCAGACTGTGTAAAAGACTTTGTTAAAGCCATCCACTCTGTGGTATTTCTGTTAGAGCAGCCCTAACTGACTAATACAGGTGGCATTCATGACAGTATTGTTAATGACACATAACCCTGTGTAAAAGACTAGGCTGTGTCTTAAGTCAGAGAGACAGGGGACATCAAACCACCAAGAAGGAAGCATTAGGAACATAGTGTGTCACTTAGATCCAGGGTCCCTGTGCTGAGAAGCTCCTAGACCAGCAGAAGATTGATGACAAGAACCTTCCTCCAGAGCCAACACAGAAAGCATTTCCCTGGAGCTGACACTCTGAATTTGGACTTCCAGCCTACTAGGCCCTGAGAGAATAAACTGTTTATTAAAGCCATTCACTTGTGATATTTTACTACAGCAGCACTAGATAATACATTAAGGAACATGTGTTATTTTTACAGGAAACTTTTTTTTTTTTTTAGAATTTGTGTAGGAAGAGCGAGGAGAGCCTTGAGCATATTTAATTTCTAAAAATAAAGTATCCATAGGAAAAGAGGTGGAAGAAATCAGAAAGGAGGGAGGGATGGAACTATGTCTCTTGAAGATTTGAAGGGAGGGAACAGGATTGCAATAACAGGAAAATAGTAGCCCTGGACAGAGAAGAATATCCATTATACTGAGACAAGAAGGAAAAGAAGCAAACAAAAAACAGGATGCAGAAGACACAGTTAGATAGACACAGTTAGATGTGATCAAGGAGAATGTTTTCAGGAAAAAGCACAGAATTTAGATGGCAACGAGATCCAAGTTCTAATCTCAACTCTATGACTGCCTGCCTGTTGTGGTTTGTATCATGTACCCCAAATTCATGTGCCAATCTAGCTAGACCATGATTCCAGTATTAAGTTCTTATCCGCCATTTTGTGATCTGATGTGATTATTGTATGTGTTATAAATTCTAACCTCTATGATATTAATGAGGCAGGACTAGAGGAAGTTACGTTCACAAGGCAGAACTCAATCTACAGGATTAGGTTGTATGTGGAGTCAATCTCTTTGGAAATACATATATATATGCATATATAAAGAATTTATATATATAAAAATATATGTGAAAAGAATATATATGTATATATATAAAGAATTGGGTAGAGAGGAGAAGAACCACATGCCACCAAGAAAGAAGTACTGGGTGCTGAGGGTGATCTTTGGAACCAGTGTGCCTGTACTGAGAAGCTCCTAGACCAAGCAAAGATTGATGACAAAGCCTGACCTTAGGAACCTACAGAAAGAGAAAACATTCCCTGGGAGCTGGTGCCCTAAATTCCAACTTCTAGCTTCCTAGACTGTGACAGAACAATTTTCAACTTGTTAAATACATCCACTTATGATATTTCTGTTAAAACAGCACTAGAAAATTAGGACACTGGTTTAAACCTTGGGCCTGTTATTTAACCTTTTATCATCTCCTAATGAGCCTAATAGTCTTGTAGGATGCAAGAAACCAAAGCCAAACCCATTGTCATCCAGTTGATTTCACCTCACAGAAACCCTATAGGACAGAGTTGAACTGCCCCAGGGAGAGGCTTGTGGATGCAAACTGCTGACCTTGATTAGCAGTCAGCTCTTTTAACGACAGTGTCACTGTAGGGCAGTTAAGTATGATAATGTGTGTAGAGTACTTGACAATTATTCTTATAAAAATGCTGTGTATTTTCTGTTTAGCACACTTTCTAGCTGCCTGGACAGAGTTAGAAGACCTGAATTTAATAGCAGTTATTTAACAAATAAGCATGGTCAGTTTTATGTTGCCATGGCTCTCAGTTTGATACCACAAAGCCCCACTGCATGAATCTGTGTCATAAACCTTGATTCCTAGGTTACTGGGGCATTATCCTATAAACCAGTCTTTCTTATGAACCAGGCTGGATTATCTGTCATCCTCCCATAATTGGATTTCCTAATACCTGTGCTAGAATTCTAAAATTCTATCCCTACAGATATTACTGAATTAGACAAAGGCATTTTTGGCCATGATCCCAAATTCAGATTCCTACCCTTTATCTAAATGGATGGATTCATCTGAAGTCTGGTGCATGCTTAACTCACAAACACTTCAGAATACAACTGGGATTACCAATGCCCCAGGTACAGGAATTTGGCAGGCCCTTGCAACCACACTGATAAGGAAAATACTGTATTCTTATTACTTTTATTTTTTAGCAAGAGATGTCTTTAGTTTGCAGCTTCGTTGTAGATCTAACTCCTCTCCCAGTAAGACTACTTGAGATTACATAAATCCCACACATTATATTACCTCCACTTTGCAGTCCAGCTTCTCCTGTGGTAATCAGTCCAAGGCTTTGATTTTAGCTTTTTGGGGGAAGACTGAATAGCTGAATGCCTTTTCAGCATTATTCCTGGTATATCTAAACTTGTGCACATTCAATGACACTCTGAGCACACAGGTCACTATCATAAGTAACAAGCCTAATAATCTAATAACCTAAATATGTCATATAAATGTATTTTGATATCTGATTATGTACCTTAAATGACAGGTAAGGGGGGCAGAGCCAAGATGGCAGACTAGTCACAAGTCTTCTCAATTCCCTCCGAAAACAAAGGCCTGGAATGATAATTGAATGGAATACTCTGGACACACAGGGAGCCCTAGGATACAGCATAGTGTTGTCAGATTGGATTACACACCACTAAAAGGGAAACTTCGTCTCTGGGGCACAAACTGGCACATACTCAGCCCTGCTCCAGCTGACTTGTCCCTTGAATGGACTGCAAGTACTGATGCTTTTATCTGTTTTGTTTTTTAGTGGGGGAGGGTGTATCCAAGAGGTGGGATATGTTATGAGCCTGAAAATACGCTGAACTATAGTGCTAAAGCAAATAGCATATAGTGCAGCGGAGAGACATTGCATGGAATAGCCATATTTTGAGAGCCTGGCTCCTGACTGAGAGCACCACTGCTCAACCCCCCCCTTCTGAGATCCAATATAGATTCTGCTATTTGCAGTGGGAAGGGCAGTTCAGCAGGTACACCACCTTGGTGGGCTGGGAGGCACAGTCACCCAACTGGTAGCCTCAGTAGAGGCTGATACCCAAGCTGAGAAGCACTGCCATGCCAGAAAGGGCTTTTCCAGCAGAAAGGCTGTGTTTAGCACAACCTTACAGGTAGGTCCTAGCTAAGGATGGCAGCAAGGTAGAAACCCCTCCCTACTTTGAACTACATCATAGAATCTGGGGACTTCGAAGAGGTGCTTCTGTTGTTAGCCAGAAGGTGGGGCCTGCCACATCTGACAGTCTGATTGATTTTGGCAGCTGTTGGATAGCTTCTAAATTTTTAAAATAAGACTGCCTGGAGAAATAACTGGCAGCATCTCTTCCAGCCTTTACTGGACCACATCATAAGATCAGTTGACAGCCACCAGTTACTCTATAAGTAGGGTGCTGCCTTTGCATGACAGGATGAGAGCCTGTCACCCCAGAGAGTCAACTGGGGCCAGTCACTGGAATACACAGAGGCAGCTTGTGTCCAACTCCCCTCTCAGAACTATGCCTCAGCTCCCATTGAGATAACACCAGAGAAACAATACAGCCTCCAGGTGGCTCGAAGGCAACATACCATTGCTAACTAGTTACAGAAACAGCCCACCATGGCTCCAGAAAACTTCCAAAATAAAGAATCAAAAACCTTTCCAGACAAAGAAGGCTTTCTGAAACTATCAAAGATCAATTACATAGAATGCCCTCCTAGAAATTCAACAAAATGCAGCAGAGCAAAATGAAAAATTAAGCAAGCTATTTGCATTGATAGAATATGATATGAAATCCTGCAGATCAATAACAAAATTAAAGAATTAGACAGCTCAATCCAAAGCCAAAAGGGCAGAATTGAGGAGATGGAAGTCAGACTTAGTGACCTTGAAGACAGAGTAACTGACACCAGCATTTATGAGGAGGAATCAGAGAAAAGAAATAAGATAAATGAAGAAGCATTAAGAAATATATGGGACTCTACTAAGAGGAATAACCTATAATTGATTGGAGTTCCTGAACAGGAAGGGATAGCTGAAAATACAGAGTATTGTTGTTGAGTTGCTGACAGAAAAGTTCCCTGAAATAATGAAAGAAGAGAGCATAGATACCTAAGACATGTATCAAATACTATAAAAACTAAACTCCAAAAGAAAGTCACCAAGACATTATAATCAAGCTTAATAAAATGAAACATAAACAGATTATCTTAAAGGCAGCGAGGCTCAGAACAAACCTAACATTCAGAGAGAAGCCCTATAAGCTTTTGTCTGGCTTCTCGGCAGAAATAATGTTGGCAAGGAGGCAGTGGGATGACACATTCAGAGCCTTGAAGAAGAAAAACTTCCAACCAAGAATTATATACCTTGCAAAACTATCTCTCAAATATGAAGATGAAATTAAGACATTTGCAAATAAACAGAAGCTTAGACACTTTGTAAAAACAAAACCAAAATTACAAAAAATACTGAAAGAAGCTCTTTGCTTAGAAAAACAAAACCATGAAGTATATATTTAAGGAGGCAATGCAGGACACAGCATCCAGAAATCTACTCAGTTAGGGAAGTCACAAAACTCAATCAAAGCTACAATAGGGATCCAGTGATCATATCACAAAAACTATGACACCATCACAATAAAAGGAGGGATATGCTACAGTAGTTATAGTCCTTTCAGATGAAGAGGAAGTTAAAAAGTTATGCAGAAGTTAAAATTGGATTTAAACTTAGAATATTAAGGGGTATCATACAGGTAGCCACAAAGCACAATAACAATGCAACATATCACACCAAGAAATATAATACAGGAGTCTCAATAAACACAAAACCAACACTGAAAAAGATGAAAAATCAGCCAATAAGGAAGAATGACCCAGAACAGAATGTTAAGAACATAGAGAACACCAACATGAAAACAAATACATCAAAATGACAGCACTAAATGCATACTTATCAATAATTACACTGAATGTAAATGGACTGAATGCTCCATTAAAGAGACAACAAATGATATCCTGGATCAAAAGACACAATCCATCTACATGTTGCTGACAAGAAACACACGTATACTTAAAGATATGAACACACTGAAAATTAAAGGATGTAATAATAAATACCAAGCTAACAACATACAAATAAGAGCAGGTGTGGCAATACTAATCTCAGACAAAATAGATTTTACTGCAAAATCTACCATCATGGACAAGGACGGTCATTATTTATTTCTCAAAGATTCATTAAGCAGGACTTAATAATATTAAGTATTTATGCACCCAATACCAGAGCATCTAAATACATTGAACAAATACTGACTAAATTGAAAAATGAGAAAGATCACTCCATGATAATAGTTAAGCACTTCAACGCTCCACTTTCAGTAATGGACAGATGATTCAGAAAAAAGCTAAGACAAAGAAGATCTTATTGTGACAATTAACCAACTAGACCTCATTTACATACACAGAACTTTTTATCCATCAACAGGTAAGTATGTCTTCTTCTCCAATGCACATGAAACGTTTGTCAGAAGTGACCCATATGTTAGGATGTACCAACAAAGTCCAAACCACTGAATTATTGCACAGCATCTTCTCAAACCATAAAACCATAGAATTTGAAATCCACAGCAGAAAAAACATAGATAGAAATTGGAACTCATGGAAACTGAACAACAGCTTGCTCAAAAAGCCATGAGTTACAGAAGAAATTAAGGACAAAATAAATAAATTTATGGAAGCAAACAAGAATGAAAACACATCATACTTTAAGCAGTGCTCAGAGGTCAGTTTGTCTCCATAAATGCACACATTCAGAATGAAGAAAGGACCCAAACCAAAAAACTAACCCTACAGTTTAAACAAGCAGAACAAGAGCAACAGAGGAACACTTCAGGCACCAGAAGAAAACAGATCATAAAGATTAGAGCAGAACTAATGAATTAGAGAATACAAGAACAAATTAACAAAACCAAAAGCTGTTTTTTTTTTAAAGATCAACAAAACTGATAAACTGTTTACTAAACTTACTAAAGAAAAACAGGAGAGAAAACAAATAACCCAGATAAGAAATGAGATGGGAGATGTCACAACAGACCCAATTGAAATCAACAATATCATAACAGAATACTATGAAAGACTGTACTCTAACAGATTTGAAAATCGTGAGGAAATGGACAAACTTCTTGATTCCTATCACCCACGAAAATTATCACAAGGAGCAGCAGAACAACTTAATAAACCCATTACAAAGGAAGAGATTGAAAAAGTCATCAAAAAAACTACCAACCCAAAAAAGTCCTGTCCCAGATGGCTTCACCAGAGAAGTCTACCAAACTTGTAGAAACAAGTTAACTCCAATACTGCCAAGACTATTTCACAGCATAAAAAGGGATAGACTACTCCCAAATTCATTCTATGAAGCCAGTATAACCCTGATACCAAAGCCAGGGAAAGATTCTACAAAAATAAAAATTACAGACCAGTATCACTCATGAACCTAGATGCAAAAATCTTCAACAAAATCCTACCCAATAGAATTCAACAACATATCAAAAAATAATTCATCATGACCATGTTAGATTAATATTAGGGATCCAAGGCTGGTTCAACATCAGAAAAACAATGTGATCAACCACTTAAATAGCATAAAAGATAAGACTACCTGATTTTGTCAATTGATGCAGTAATGGCATGTGACAAAGTCCAACACTCATTTGTGCTAAAAACTCTCAGTAAAATAGGAATGAAAGGGAAATTCTTCAACACAATAGGAGACATCTACACAAAGCCGACTGCCCTCTTCATCCTGAATGGAGAAAGACTGAAAAAATTCTCCTTGAGAATGGGAACTAGACAAGTATGCCCACCATTACCACTTGTATTCAACATTGTACTAGAAGTTCTGGCCAGAATGATTAGACAAGACAAAGAAATAAAGGGCATCTTCATCAGCAAGGAAGGAGTAAAAATCTCCCTATTTGCAGATGATATGATTGCAGATGCAGAGAATCCTAGAGAACCCATAAGTAAACTATATGAACTAACAGAATAGTTCTGCAAAGTATCAGGATATAAGGTAATCATAAATAAATCAGTAGGATTCCTTTATACCAACAAAGAGATTATCAAAGGGGAAATCACCAAATGAATACCACTTACTATAGCCCCCAAGAAGATAAAATACCTATGAATAAATCTAGCTAGAGAAATAAGAGACCTATACAGCAAGAAATGCAAGACCTTGCTGTAAGAAACCAAAAGAGATGTACATAAATGGAGAAAACTACTCTGCTCATGGATAGGAAGACTTAACATTGTGAAAATGTCCATTTTACCCAAAGTGGTCGACATATACGATGCACTCCCAATACAAATTCCAGTAACATTTTTTAAGGAGACGGAGACACAAATCACCAACTTTGTCTGGAAAGGGAAGAAGCCCTGGATAAAGAAAGCACTACTATAAACAGGAACACAGGAGGAGACCTCACACTACCTGATCTTAGAACTTACTACACTTCCACAGTAGTTAAAAGTCTGGTACTGGTACAAAAAGAGACATACAGACCAATGAAACAGAGTTGAGGCCCCTGAGATGCCACCATTCTCTTATGAACAGTTGCTATTTGACAAAAGCCCTAAGATTCTAAACTGGGGTAAAAACAGTTTCTTTAACAAATGGTGCAGGCAAAATTGGATATCCATCTGCAAAAAAACCTGAAACAAGACATATATCTCACACCTTATGCAAAAACTAACTCAAATTGAATAAAAGACCTAAGTATCAAACCTAAAACAACACAGAGCATGCAACAACAAAAAAATAGTATCAACAAAGGAAGTTCTAATACACAGCTTAGACAGACTTCAAAATCTGGCAAACAAAGCACGATCAACATAAAATTGATAAACGAGAACTACTAAGAATCAAACACTTTTGCTCATCCAAAGACTTTATCAAGAGAATTAAAAGACCACCTACAGAATGAGAAAAATTTTTGGCAACTACATGTCAGACTGACATCTGATCTCCATCATCTACAAGATACTGCAAAATATCAGCAGGAAATAATCCAATTAAGTGATGGGCAAAGCAGATGGACAGACACCATGAAAGAGAACATTCAGGCAGCCAAAAGACATGCTCATTATCATTAACTATTAGAGAAATCCAAATCAAAACTGCAATGAGACACCATCTCACCCCAACAAGGTTAGCTATGATCCAAATAACACAAAACAACAAATGCTGGAGAGGCTGTGGAGAGAGTGGAACTCTCTTACACTGCTGGTGGGATTTGAAAATGGTACTACCTCTTTGAAAAGCAATCTGGCGCTTCCTTAAAAAGCTGAAAATAGACATACCATTTGATCCAGTAATTTCACTGTTCAGAATATATCCTACAGAATCAAGAGGAGTCACACAACTGGATACAAGCACACAAATGTTTATTACAGCACAGTCCACACAGCTAAAAGATGGAATCAACCAGATGGCTTACAACAGATTAATGGATAAAAAAACTATGCAATGATAAAGAACAATGATGATTTTAAGAAGAATCTCATAACCTGATTTCCAATGAAAGTGAAATCAGTCAGTGGCACAATGTGAAATATTGTATGAGACCCCTACTGTAAGGACTTAGAAAAAGACTCATGTACAGAAGAAAAGACTGTTTGACAGCTGTAGGGGAGGGAAGGGAAGAAGAGGGCTGGTCATAGAAATTTGGTTGGGTAAAAGCAGTGACAGCACACAGCGGAAAGATCAGCTTACCCAGATTTCAATATATACTGAAAACTCTTCTAATCTTAACTCAATATTGCAAGGATAGAGTAGCCAGGGCGGGGGTCTGGGTACCATGCTCTCAAGTGACATCAAGGCCAACTGACATAACTAGCCTACTTATTGCTAAGAGAGTCTTCTGCATCCTGAACTACTGAGTGGTGTCTGGGTTCTTAAAGCTAGTAAGCTGCCATCTGAGGTACACTAAATGGTCCCACCTCATCTGGAACAGACAATCACTAAGAACAACAAAGACACAAGGGAAAAAAAGCCCAGGAGACAGAAGGACCCATGTTAATGGGTGACTGCATCAATATGAGACCAGAAGAACCAGACTGTGCCCAGCCACTACCAAAGATAGCCATGATGGGGCACACAATGTCAAGTCCCAGGAGCAATACAAGAAAAAGGGGGGTGCACTTCAAGAACTCCACTTAAAGACTGTAACTGATGGTCCAGTGGCCTGGGGGTTCCCTTGGGAGCATGGCCACTAGACCTGCTGCTGCCTCTGACCAGAAAACATTACTGAGGTCACCTCTTTGGACAGGAATGGCCTGGACTCGAGGACACAATGTGACCATACGATATGTGTATTTTATGGTTCTATGCATCTATGGGATATTGTCCTACTGGCCTCTTACTAGAAGGGAGAGGAGAGAGTAGAGAGGGAGAAGAGATTACTAGGAGGATATGACATATATAAAATGAAAAGGAGGAGTGTGCTGTCACTGGGCAAAGAAAGCAGGAGCTGCAGATAGGCGGGCATGCAAATTTAATTTGGACTGTATACTTTCATTTAACCACAGTTAAAAAAAAGACAGGTAAGCATCTCCAAAACAATTAGTGTACACATCCTTATGGGTTTTATATTTTAAATTTTATCAATTAGTTGGAGTATAAATATACTATTTCAAGATTAAAATGATGCAGTGACTGTAAACATAAAAGATAAAAATCTCTATCAATTTCCAATAAATATATGAGGCAATAGATTTACAGTTTTTATGAACATTGAGAGAAAATGTTGGTTATATAATTTTAAGAAGATTTCTCTATCCATTTTAACAGGTACTTAAAAAGACTTCCCTCCCTCATGTTTGTGGCCTACTGAACTGTCATCACTTTTGAGTTCAGGACACTGCTGTGATGATGATGGTGGGATGGCGGTCCTATCTCTTACAGCTACCAAAGATACTGACTCCTAAGGATGCAACTAAACACTGCATTTCTGGTAGGTGCCAAAGTCATCTGTATCCTATTCCAGAAATGAGGGAATCTTTGTCTTTCTAACTTATTTATTTATATTTGTGCTTTTGGTGAAAGTTTACAGCTCAAGTCAGTTTCTTGTACAAAACTTTACACACACATTGTTACTTACAGGGTATAATAACAGAGGTTAGATTTCCACATTCTCATCATAAAGTTGCTGTTGTTGTTGTCTGCCCAGACAAATGGCAAGTTTGCTTTGCTGTTGCTCATTGCCATCCAGTCAATTCTGGTTCACAGCAACCCCATGTGTGCAGAGTAGACTGTACCATCAGGTTTTGAGGGTTGTGAGTTTTGGAAGCAGACTGCCACGCCTGTCTTCTGAGGTGCCTCTAAGTGGGTTCCAACCATCAACTTTTGGCTAGTAGTGCCTGAGACTTAACTGTTGGCACCAGCCAGGGACTCCTTCCCAAAATATGTGTACAACTTTTAAAAACTGTTTGGTGTCCTGGAATTTACAGCATTAAACAATCTTCAAGAATTGTGTTAGATTTTTAGCTATTTAATTGGATTTATATTATGAATCTTTTAAGGAAAAAAATATGGTAATTTTTCACTGCTCATAAAGAGGAATTTATAGCAAAACATAAATCTTTCCTACTCAGATTTTGGAAGTATCTTTTCATGTTCTAGTAGAGGAACATGAAAGATGGGATATCCGCTATTACACATAAAAGGCAGGTGTAACAAAAGAGAGCCTTTTTACTTTACTTGGCAGATTACAACACCATCATAGTAAGAATTATTAATGAACAATGACTGCCTGCAAAAGAAGTTCCATTTGCTCCTGAAGATGTAATCCAATTGACATGTTGGAGTGGGCAAGCATTTCTCACATGATTCCAGGCATACAGATTTTCTGTCATTCATTCCAAGGAAAATCCTTGAACTGGTATGGATACAATGAAAGCTGAGAAGGAAGACATTTAGAAATAATGTTGTTACTTTTAAAATCAAACATATGCTCCACTGCCACATTAATAGATCAAAACTTTAAGGACAAAAATGTTTGCATAAGGTAAGTGATTTAGTAAAATACATTAGAAATAAGATTGTGTGTGCCTCTGTACGTTTGTGTTTGTGTGTGTGTGTGTGTATGTAAAGGCAAGAGACATGTGTTTGTTTTAGGAACAATAGCAGTTTAATCTTGAAACATTAACAAGCATCTTTCTTTTGTTAAACCAGCATTATCAATTGTAGATTAAACTTTCAAAGACATTTTCCATTTCTTCACATGTTTGTCTAAAAGATAAGCATGTTGTTGAGTGGATTTTGACTCCAAGTCACCCTGTAGGACAGAAAAGAACCACCCCACAGGGTTTGCTTGGCTATTAACCAAAAAAGTCAGTAAACTAAAACCACCAGGGGCTCCTTGGAAACTTCATGGGGTTGTTTCACTCCGTCCTATACAGCTGCTATGAGTCAGAACTGAACGGACAGCCACAAGCTTGGTTTTTTGGTTTAATCTTTATAGGAGCCAATTGCCAGGTATCTTCTCTTGCAGAGCCACTGATGGGTCCACATCACAGATAGCTCAGTTACTGGCTGAGTGCTTAACCATTGCATAATAAGGCTCCTTAAAGTATATTTTTAGAAAGTTTATAATTTTTCATCAATCCATTGATTTTAGTGAGAAAATAATGAGGCAAATCCTATTTATGTACGTGTGTGTAACCACCATCACTATTTCCAAAAATTTCCATCACCCCAACAGAAACTCTGTACCCATTAAGCAATAATTCCCCACTTTTTCTTCAACCCCTGATAATCTCTAATCTAATTTCTGCCTCTGTGCACTTACTGATTGTAGATATTTCATATAAGTGGGATCATATGTTTGTCTTTTCATGTCTGAAGATATCCAGAATTATCTTCTTGAAGCAGGGCACAAAGTTTTAGATCACAGAATTATTACAATTTATTTAAATGCATCAAAACTATTGACCAAAAAAAAAAAAAAAAAAAAATCTTTGCCTTGACCAATTACTGCTAGAGAAGTGGGGAAGTTTAATTCCTTTAGTAGCAACATCATCATAATCAGCAGCAGCAGTACCTGTATCAACAAACCTAGCTATAAATAGTTTGGGGTCCTCTAATGATCGCAGTTGGAATAATTCCAGTTTGATATTAATATCCCATAAGGATTAGCAATATCTAAAGTTGTTGCTTGGACATATTGCCTTAATCTGAAGTGGGTATCACATGAGCTCAGTCATTTTTGTTTTACCCCAATTTCCTTCACTCATATTTATTGCCCACTAAAAAGCTACTGTTGCGTTTAGGTGCCTTCTGTGATGGTGGTGGTAGGATCGAGGTCCTATGTCTTACAGCTACTAAGGATACTGATCCTTAAGGATGAGACAAAACACTACATTTCTGGTTGCTGCTAAAGTCATCCATATCCAATTCCAGAAATGACAGTATCCCACCCCCACCCCCACCCCCAGCTTGCTTACTTTCTAAAATTGTGTTTTAGGTGAAAGTTTACAGCTTTAGTTTCTCATACAATAACTCACACACACACTGCTATCTCTACAATGACAGTCTACTCCTTTCCACCTCTTTCATATCTCAGAAGACTGACTTAAGACATACCTTACACTGTCTCATTAACATAATAAAGCAAACCATGCATTGTTTTTTGTTTTTTTTTTTTTATTTCCAAGTGGGATTATAAACAAATGTACAGAGGTTAGGATTTATAATAATGTTTTTTTATTTGGGACACCTACCAGGACCATCCCATTCTGCATTTTAATGTTTTGATATTGTTTGATGCCTTTGGGACATGTAGTATTTATTTTCTTCCCTGTTGATTGTTGATTTGTTTGTTTCATTCTGCTCCTTTATTTGGTCATGTCACAGAAAGTGGGCTGTGCGTTCATTTTTGCTTATCTGTAGTCATGATACTTTTCATATCCTTGTCCAAGGGGCAGGGACAGTCACTCAGTTACGGTGCAGCAGGACAGGTCCAGCTAAAAGGGAGGGGCCGTAATGGATTGTTTGTGGCATGTACTAGAGCCAACAGGGCTGGCTGAGAATCAGCGCTGGACAGGTTCTGGCAAACTGTGCCTGTGCTGCATAAAGGTGTGATGTTCTGTATATGGTGCCAGTAGGCAGAAAGAAGGGGGGAGGTTGTGATGTGTGGCGCTAAGACAGGTATGGTATAGACGAGAGACAGGAGAGAGAAATGGGAGCCCAAAACAAACAAACAAAAATCAACAGTCCACAAAAGCAGAAAGATGGAATCAATCCAGATGCCCCAAGACAGAGGAATGGATAGGTAAGCTACGGTGTATATAATTAATGGAACACTATGCAATGATATAGAACAATGATGATTTTAGGAAATATCTCATAACCTGGCTTCCACTGGAGGACATTATGTTGAGTGAAAGTAGTCAGTGACAAAAGGACAATACTATATGAGACTCCTACAATAAGAACTTAAAAACAGACTCATGCATAGAAGAAAAGACTCTCTGAGGGCTGCAAATTACATGGGAATGTATACTTTCATTCAATCATAATAATAATCAAAGAGTACTAAGAGAGCTTGCCATTGGCACAGAGAGATGAGAAACCAAGAGATGGAGAAAAACAAAAAGGAAAAGTGGAAAAGGAAAAAGAACTGGATAAAAATTTGGAAAAGAGAAATGAAAAGAAAAAGGCCACCAGGGGTCCCCTTAGTGAGACTAGAACGATTGAGAAAGTTATCTCCCAGACTGCACAGTGTAGCCTGGACAGAAGGCATTCAGGTGTCAGGTATTCAGGAGTCAGGAAAAAAAGGGTAAATATAGAGAAATGAAAACTGAGAAATGAAGAAAGACAGAAAGCAAAATAAACAAAAACAAGAAAAAAAAGAAATGCCCCCTGGGACCTCACCAACGTGACTGCACAGACTGCAGAAGTATGTCCTATATTGTGCAGCATGGCATGGCTAGAAGGTCTCCCAAGTGAGAAAAAGAAAAAGAAAACAAATAACAGGCAAAACAACATAATAAAGCAAAACAAAATAAGGCAAAAAAAAAAAAAAAAAAGCTTGGAGGAACCCACCAGTGTGGTGTCACAGGATGAGAGACTGGCTCCCCATTTGATTGGCACTTCTCAGTCTTTCAATAAGAAGCAAAGATGACACATGGAGACAGGAGTTCAAGAAAAAGGAAGAGGAGGTGATGCGAAGCAAAGAAATTAAGAGAAAAAGAAAAGAAGCAACACCAGATCAGACAAATAGTACTCAGAGAGCTGGCCAGTGTGGGTTGGGTGAATGCAAGTGGCCAGAGTGGAAGCAGCTGTCTCCCAGCCAAGAGACTGTGGGCCAGGAACCAGAGGAAACTGAGGGGCCGGGGTTAGATGTGGGAAAAGAATGAGGATTAGGGAAGCATATATCGATGGTTACCAGGTGATCTGCATCCTGCTGGCAACTTCCCTGAGCTGCTTTCCCAGACTCCCTGTCCACTGATTTCTGATATGGGCAACGAATCCAAGAAGCACAGATGCCGCACTTCCTGATTGGCCAATCCATCTCCGCTGACCAGGAGGCATAGGTGAGGAAAGAACGTGGGGCAGGAAAGCATGTATTGCTGGTTACCACGTGCCATGTCTCCTGCTGGGATTTCTGTAAGGCTGCTTTCCCATGCTCTTTGCTGATCTCCGGCAGGAGTCCAAGACAGAGACTCTGCTGTGTTAGCTGACAGGACTTCAGCGCATATCTCTTCTTACTCTCTGTTTTCTGTTAGTTTTCTATTCCATTCGGTGTTTGACTGATCTCTTTATCTCCTCACCTGACACTCTGAGTTCCAAGACTGACACGTGTGTTTGTTTTACCTAATTTCTTGGGTCTTTGTTGTGGATGCATGGTGTGAGGCTTCTGTCTATGGAGCCATGTTGGCTGGAAGTCCCACAGTACACATTTTTTGGGATGACAATTCAATCTATTACAAAGTCCAACTTCTAAAAGTATACTGTTAGCATACAAACCAACGAACTAAACACACACACAATACTCTCCTTGAGGCAGAGACCACTGTGTCCTCCAGCAATTGCTCTATTTCTCTGCTTTCCTTCACAAAAAACTTCTCAAAATAGCTGCTACACATGTCTGTTTTCACACCTATTTGTCAATCATTACTGACTATTTATTATTCCATTGCCATGGATGGAGATTCAGCTGCAGATCACCCTCCCTTTTAATACTGAGCTTTGTGCACTTCTTTTGTTTCTGCATGTACATCTCTTTGAGTTTATCCTGCTTGGGATTCTTAAAACTTCTTGGATTTGTCAATTCATGTCTTTCACTAGATAGGAGGAATTTTCTGTCATTATTTCTTTGAATATTTGCTCTGTTTCTTTCTTATTTCTCATCTCCTTCTGGAATTCCCATGATGCAGATATTGGGTCTTAATGTTGTCTCATAATTCCATCAAACTGTGCTCAGCTTTCATGAGCCTCTATTCTTGTTGCTCTTCAGTGTCTGTAATTTTAACTATTTCATCTTCTAATTTACTGATTCTTTCTTTGGCCTGATTAAATTTGTTGGTTAGTCTATTTATTATGTTTTTCATTTCACTTATTGCCCCTTTAGGTTGCAATATCTTTTTTTTTTTTTTTGAGATTCTCATTTTGTTGTGACAATATTTTTCTTATTTTTAGTTCTGTCTATATTTTCCATTAATTTTTTTCCGACTCGATGGCACTTGGCTTGGCTTTTAATGTTATTGTATTTATCCTTTTTTTCTTCATTAGTTGGTCATTTTTAGATGTACTTTCCCTCCCTATGTCATGTGCATTAGCATAAGCTATTGTTTCTATCCTTTGTGTGTCTTGTGATTTTTTTTCTTTTGGGGCACTGAAATTTTTGAAGGTGTTACTTTCTCAGTTTTTCCCCAGTATTTGGTGCTTTTACTCATACTACTTTGCACAAGAAACTCTCGGGTAGACAGAGCCTTTGGCTTTTGCTTACTGTTTCATCCTTTCTTCTCTGTTCCTTCCCTGGTTTAACTGAGATTCAAAAGTTCCAGATCTCATTTTTCAATTTCAGTCTGTCCCAAACACGAGAGAACATACTGTGGTCGGTCTGTCCACCAATGGGTACCACCACTCAGATGAACTATCGTGCACTAATCAATGTGTCCACCAGGGGATACAAGTTAGCACATTCAGTTATTCCTTCCTTCCTTTCTGTGTTTCTGCTATCACATTTTTTTAGTCAGAGAATTCACATTCAGTGAGCCCCTTTGGCACTCGGTACTGCCCTCTGGTTTTGTGTTTCCTTCCCTGCTCTGTGGGGGCTGCTTCTATCAGAGCTGGCATTCAGGGGAAGCACAGGCAGACCTCGCACCATTTCGTGAGGAGGAGGGACTGGCATTCTCCAGAAGAACCTCCAGAAGATGTCTTGTTGGTTTCAGAGCCCCAGTGGCTCTGTGGTGGTTGCGGGAACTGTCTCCACTTAGGTGTTCCTGCCTTTCCGACTTTATGGTAGGGAACCTTCTGCAGGAGTGTGTAACAGTACAGCAACCAACAGTTACTGGTTGGGGGAGGGATAATTCTATTCAAAACGGACTCCCAAGGGAGGTCTGCCTCATTGCTGTAACAGTGCCCCAGTAAGCACTATGCTGGCTATGTGCAACTTCCACTCAAGAAGGCTGCTGTCTAGCACACAGCAATCTCAGGAGTCCTCAGCACTGACTGCAAGAGGAGAAGCAGACAGATCCCAACTGATCTCCAGCGATGTCTGTCCTATTGGTTTCAGAGGCCTGAGCTATAGGATGCCTATGCAGGCAGGTGGAGTGTTGACTATAGAGGCAGATTCCATTATAGGGGTCTTCTGAAGCAGTTTGTGACAGCCTGGAGAAAAAAAATTACCATGTGGAGATGTGTGTCTTATCTTCACAGAGGTTTGCTTTGTTGCTGTCAAGAGTTCCCCAGGAGATTTCTGGCTGTGGGTATAGCCTCCACTTACAACTACCGCTTCCTAACACACAGCAGCCTTACGCAGCAGTCCTCAGTGTCAACTGAAAGTAAGAGCAGAAGAACCTGAATTGACTCCTAGGGAGGTTTATCCTGTTGGTTCTGGAGGCTAGAGCTAGGGATGCATGAGGAAGCAGGCAGAGCGCTGGCTATGGGAGTCTAGTCTACTGCAGGGCCCTTCTATAGCAACTCACAGCGGCTTGTAGGTGACAGCGTCTGGGTGGAGGATGGGCTGTCATGCTCCAGACTTCCAGTGAGGTCTACCTGATTGCTGTCAGAGTCCTCCCTGTAGTATGTTGCCTGTGGGTGTAGACTCCACTACAGATGCCTATTTTGTAGCACACAGCAGCTTCAGACAGTACTCTTCAGGCCAGACCAAAAAAGGGAGCAGACAGACCCGAACTGACTCCCCAAGAGGTTTGTCCTGTTGGCTTCAGAGGCCTGAGCTACGGGGCCAGGAGAGTGCTTCTTACGGGAGCAGATTTCCCTGCACATGCTTTCTGAAGCAATTTGCAGTAGCTGACAGTGCCACCAAGGAGGGTATTGTGGAGAGGAGGAGTGCCTGGGCATTCCAAATGAATTCCTCGAGAGCTCTACCTTGTTGTTATCAGAGCCTGCCTAGAGCATGATGGCTTTGGGTGTATCCTCCACTCAAGATGCTTACTTCCTAGTACACTGCAGCCTCAGTCAGCAGTCCTCAGTGCCAACCAGGCAGACCCAAACTGAATCCCCAGGGGTCTGTCCTGTTGATTTCAAAGACCTGAGCTATGAGGTAGAAAGGGAAGCAGGCAGTGTTGACTCTGAGAGCAGGCTCCACTGCAGGGGCTTTCTGTAGCAATTCACAGTAGGCTTTGCAGCCACAGTGTTCAAGTAGGGGAGGTGCTGACACACTCCAGATAGACCCCAGGGAAGGCTGGCTTTGTTGATTTTAAAGCAGAAATTTGGGATCTTGTCTCTTGCACACGCAGGGAATGTGGTAGTTAGGAAAACATACTCTCTTTCTGGGGCTACTTCCTTCACAGCAGCTGATGGCCTGCATGGCTGACGGGGAAGTAACAGTGGCAAAAGCAATTTTCCTACCATAAGTGACTTTTGATTTGTTGATTCTTGCCTGTCTGCAATTCTCTACTGCTTTCTTTTGCTCCCTGGTTCAGTGTCTCTCAAAGGCAAGGACCATTTTCCTGTACTTCTTGTTGCATAGGTGGGCTACGATTGAACAATGGTTTGTTTGTCCACCATCTTCCCAGAATTCCCCCTTCCTTTGTTTCTTTGTAGCAGGACTATCCTTATGAATTAGACATCTTTAGTCAGACACTCAGAGTTAAAAACTGTTCTCAATAACATAAAATAAATTATAGGAAGAAAAGCTCAGCAAAGAGAAGTACAACCTTTGCAGAACACAATTGTGAGAACAGCAGCAGAAATCACAGTACTTGTGAGGGTTTGCAGAATAATTTGTGCAAATGCACATTGACTAAAGGTTTATAATTCAGTCTTCCCAGAACTAGCTTTCAGTAGTTGAGTAGTGTGCAATACCACTGAGAACACATGCATGTATAAACATACATCTGTGTACTATAAGAGTTTGCTTTAATGACAACAATTGTTGAAAGAAAAATATTTCAGAGCTAAATAACATCATAAAAAGCAGTACT
Organism: Heterohyrax brucei; assembly: GCA_028571685.1. NCBI lineage: Eukaryota > Metazoa > Chordata > Mammalia > Hyracoidea > Procaviidae > Heterohyrax > Heterohyrax brucei. The sequence goes on from CM053144.1 coordinate 82,672,664, forward strand.
AGTGGTACAATGTTAACTAGATACACCATGCAATGTACTTCCTGCTGGGTGAAAACAGATGAAATTGCATCCTAGTCTCCTAAGAACTGAAATTTTGACAAGAAAGAGAAGAACAGTATAACAAATTTTATAATACAAAGTGGGGAGCGTGTTGCTGTGCCTTAGGAGGGAAAGAGTTATAACAGTTTTTACATAGGAGACATTGCAGTGTTTGCCAGACAGTTGAGAAAGGGAAATACTTTTCAGCAGAGGGAACAGCACACACAAAAGCATGGAAGAATGTAAATATTAAACATCTTCACCGAACTATGAGGAATTTAGGGCTTAACAATAAAGATTAAGGAAATGATGCTGGTGAGTTTGAGATCAGATTCTAGATAATTTTGTTAATCATGCTAAGGATTCAGATACAGGATTATCCTCTAGTCCATGTGGAACTTTTGAAACACCGCAAGAGGAGGAGTAATGTTATTAGATTAGCTTTGGCCTTTGAAAAAGATCACATCCTGGCATATGGAGAAAGGGTTGAATGAGATGAGACTAGCTGGCAGTTTAGTCCCTTCACAAGCCCAGAGGTGGGCCAGGATCTAGAGATTTCCAAGTAGAATAAAGGATGGGATTTGGCATCTATCTGTTCATTTAGTTATTTCAATAGCTCAGTAACTATAAACAAAGCTCTTCACCATTGAGCATAATCAGACTCACACTAACCCTGTTAGACACAGTAAACCTGCCTCATAGGATTTCCAAGGCTATAATCTTTATGGAGGCACACTGTCACACCTTTTTCCCACAGAAAGACCAGTGGGTTTGAACTGCCAATCTCTCAGTTAGCAGCTGAGCACTTAACCCTGTACCACCAGGCCTCCTAACTCAGTAATTATTCAGTGGAAATGTTCTAAATATCCAGAAATAGCAAGTTGGTTAAATAAAGCATTGTATATTCATACAATAGAATGAATGCCATACAGCCTTAATATGTTGCTGTATAGCCATATAGTGAACATAGAGAAATTTTCATTACATATCACTGACCTTTAAAAAGCAATTTAAAAACAACATATTGATATAATCCAATTCTGTATACAAATCTTTGCATATCTGACCAATTTCCTCATAAATCTCTAGACGGTGAATTTTAGAGTGAGAATATTAGAAGTATACATAGATGTGCACAGCATGACACAGTAAAAGGTCTGTTAGATATGTAGAGTTGGGTAGAGTCCAAACTTAAGAGAGCCTTGATTATCATATTAAGAATTTTGCATTCCATTCTTCAAGTTTTGGAGAACCACGGAAAAATTTAAAGTAGAGACATGGCATTGTCACTAAGGTAAACTCCAAGTTTTCTTTGTTAAAAAAAGCTGTTTTTTGGCGCAATATGTCCATTCCAAATACTGAATCATTTTAAGTTCTCCAAACACACAGTTCTGACATTTCTCTTTTTTCCTTGATGGTATCTTCTTTGTTAAAAAAAACAACAGCTCACCCCATTTCAGCCCAGGTAAAAATATGATTATGTGTCTACGGTGCCAGCTACTGTCAAAGCATGTAGTGGCTGCACTTTATCTGCTTAGTAGACCATCATTTCCACTATTCTGAGGCTGTGGGCACTATCTTTTATTTCTGAAGTGCACTGTAATGCACCACAGAATGGCTAAACAAACTACATAAATGAGTGATGTTGTAGGTTGACAAAGAGAGTGACGTAAAGGGGAAGATAAGGCAATATGGATAGTTAATGACAGAGTTGGTTAAAAATCTAGCATCACATGTTTTTATTCTCTTTTCCTAGATTAGTTACTTCTGTGTGTGGTCTTTCTAGCCACAGTCTCATGACTCCAACCCAGGAGATGGTTGAGATTATGCAAATAAGATAATCATGATCTTAAAAGAGAGCCAATTCTAGAGGAGAGAGAAGAGCCCACCATCACCAAAGGAGAGACTCACAGCAGAGACCTGTAGGAGATGGCACAGTGATCTTACCCATCCCATATAGCCTGAAAGCCTGAGTGCCTTTGGACAGAGACTGAGGGTCAAGAAAGAGTCCATGCCTGATCCATGAATTTGGGACTTGCCAGCCTGCACAGTCACATAAATCATCTCTTTTATATGGTTCACGAACTCGGTGAGTCATTGCAATGAATTAGGGAACCTCAAAACAGAAGGGAGGATACTATGGTGAGAGGGAGTAGTTGAACATTAGATAATGGAGTGATACAGCAGTTTCAAAAAGTAAGACATTTAGGACACCTTTAACCTCTGCCTCAAGGGAACCAGCCCTATGCTGATCCTTGTAAAAGAAATTATTAGTTTACTCACTGTGGCAAGGTAAAACCTCTGTTGAATTCCTATCTCCTGACCCTGCACTCTAGAATGCTATGCAAATTATTCACCCTGGGCATGCCTGGGGCATGTAAATTCTTTTCACACATTCACTGTTTTCTGCTGGAAGCCTAAGTGACTGGGAGTTATCTTTTCTGAGACAGTTGGTGAAGAAGGGAAGGGACTAAGCCTGATGATGTAAAAAACAAAGTACTCTGGGCTGAGACTTTAGGTTCAATGATGATCTCTGTAAGATGCTTCTGCAAGGCTCTTAAACCATATAAGTCACTGTTACATAAACTGCAATGCTCTCAAACTACACATGAATAAGCGACTTATAATGTGAACTTAGATGATCTACGGGGAGGTCCACAATTAGAACCCATCGACTGATCCACAGGGTGGTAGTGTAGCCCGGCAGTCTAAGGCACCGGTCAGTCTCTATGGGAGTGTGGGTTCAAATCCCACAGCTACCAATTCTATTATGAATTGAATCTAAGAATAGGATTTACAGGTCTCAGTTTGGGCAAACATCTGATGCAGGTTAACACAAAAAAGGCATTTAATGTCCTGGTGGCATAGTGGTAAAAGTGATAAACTGCCATCTGAAAGGCTGGGGTTTGAAACCACCAGTGGCTCTGCGGAAGAAAGATGCAGCAGTTTGCTTCTATACAGATTTACAGCCTTGAAAACTCTGTAGGGTCACTACAAGTTCAAATCGACTCAACAACAGCAGGTTTGGTTATATAGCAGTCCTGCTGGCCTAGTGGTTAAGAGCTCAGCTGCTAACCAGAAGGTCAGTGGTTCCAATTCACCAGCTGTCCCTTGGAAACCCTATAGAGTAGTTCTACTCTGTCCTCTAGGGTTGCTGAGTCAGAACTGACTCGATGGCACCTAACAACAAAAACACAAGTACGCTAGAAACAACCTAAGTTGGTTTGCAACTGCACGCTGTGATAAAATATAACACACAGCTAAATCTCCATAAATTGGTCTTGAGACATAAGTAAACTATAATTAACCTTCTGAATCTCTGACTTTGAAGAGAAGACACAACACAGAGCTTTATCTTTGAACCTGAAGATAAAACATACAGATGCTGGGATTTGAGGAAGATTCATTAACAACCTGCATTGTGCAGATGACACAATCTTGCAAGGAGTTAGAATGACATAGTGGCTGCAACATTGGGCTTAAGCACATGTAGGCATGCTGCAGGACCAGGCAGTGTTTCGTTTTGTTGTGCATAGTGTCACTAGGAGTCAGAGTGGACTCAATGGCACTTACAAATGAGAACAACTTAAGACTGAAAATGAGTCAGAAATGAGGACTGAGGCTATGCCTGCTACCACTGACCACAGGCCCTAGACCACCACTGAGGATGAGCCATTGGTCAAGCCCTCTTCCTTAGACTACTTGTTAAGACAGTCAAAACATGTTTTGCTACATAACAAAGAGCTTGATTCTAACTATTGGACTAACCTTATTTTGCCTTATTTCTTTGGTCTTAAATGAATGTCGGTGTTGTCTTACCTGTGTGCCTTCCCATGACTACTTTGCGGTAAACTAAATTAGTTGATGCATGATAAAGTTGAGCATTTGTTTTAGAATGAAATCCAATGAGAGAAATTTCAAGCTATTTTGTTTTGATATCATGCTTAAAAATAAAAAACATTTGTATTTATTCTTAATTAATATGAAAACCAGTATGAGTAAAATGTGTTTCACAAAGAATACTCCATTGATTAAACTTAATATTCTTAAAGTTTTCTCTTTATGAGAAGTAATTCTTCCATTTTTGCTCTAGCGAACTGATACTATATGGGCCAATGTGTTAGTGAAGCTTTTAGTCAATTACAAATGCACTGCTAGTTTTAGCCATTGTTAGTTGTTTTGTCTTGTTTTTCTATTAAACTTATTTTTCCTGCTTTTAGGGCTTTCAGTGTTACCAATACAACCTGTTTTTTTAATAGGTCTTTTAAATGAAACAGTGTCTTGTGTGCAATCTTAGCCATTAACAGTATTATTATGCTGGCTATTTCCTCCAGCAACATTCTCATGAGTTGGGTAAAAGACATTAAGTTGTGTTTACACCTGGAAGTTGTGTTTATATCTGGAAGCAAAAAACTAAAATTCATTAGTTGACAACGCGGATCTGAGTACTTGGTTGGTTCAATATAAGAGAGTCAAAACATGTTTTGCTATATTTTTTTAGGATTTTTTTTTCAGTAAATATGTCAGGCTTACGGTTCTTCTGTTTTCTTTTTACCTCCATTTTGTTTTCCTTAAATTTACTACAATTCTCTGAAAAGTAAGTTTTTCCCAGATATTTTAAGAGGATATTTCATCTAATGATTTTCCTTATTGAATGCTACTCAATAAAATTTCTGCAGCTTTGCATTTTATTTATAATAATGATTTTATACTTTCTAAAGCACTTTTCAAATTTTACACTGATGTCCAAAAAAGAAAACACAATGTTAGTTTTGTTTTTAAAATTTATTCCAGAACAGGTGATCACAAAGAATTACAAAGACATGAGGGAAAAAGAACCCAGGAGACAGAAGGACCCATGTCAATGGGTGACTGTGTCAACAAGTGACCAGAGGAACCAGATGGGGCCTGGCCACCACCAAAGGACAGCCATAATCAGCACACAATGTCAAGTACCAGTGGCAACATGAGAAAAAGATGGGTGCACCTCAACAATTCCACTAAAAGACCACAATTGATGGTTTGGCTGCCTGGGGGTTTCCCTGGGAACATGGCCCCTAGACCTGCTGCTGCCCCTGACCGGAAAACACTACTGATCAGCTCTTCGGACAGAAATGGACTGGACTCAGAGACACAATGCGACCACATGGTGTGTGTGCTTTATGGTTCTCTGCATCTATAGGATGCTGTCCTACTGGCCTTTTACTAGAAGAGAGAGGAGAGGGTAGAGAGGAGGGAACAGGAGATTGTTAAGAGGATATGACATAAATAGAACAAAAAGGAGAAGCCTGCCGTAACTGGGCAAGGAGACCAGAAGGAGCTGCAGACAGGCAGGCATGTAATTTTAATTTGGATTTTATACTTTCACTTAATCACAATAAAACAAAAATTATATATATAAAAAATTTATTCCAAGTATCTCAAGTGAAAAAAAATTAGTCATTTATATTTTCCTTTCTCAAAACAAGCAAACAAAAAACCTACTTTTTTTTCCCAAATAGACTGTAAAATAAAATCTCTCTGAGTCGCCATGAGTCGGATCCGACTCGAGGGCACTTCGCTGGCATGAATTGATGAGTCAAAGCAGGAGGCAGCATTCTAGGATCTCGATAGATTCAGGACAATCTACCCTGCACAGAAGTTACAGTGCGAAGCATGCTTAGTGTGGGGCTTAACAAACAAAAGTTTTAAAAGAGAAGAAGTCCCATAATAACACACTCAGGCAGTGCTAGCTATCATTCTTCTAATGACAAAAATTTGTTTGCTGGGTGCTGCAGATAGAAGACACAATATCTGTCCCTGAATGGCTCATTTTGGTCAGTGTGACTGACAAGCAAATTGTATCACAGTGCTTATGAAAGGCTGAGACAGAGGTCAGCACAAGCCGCTATAGAAGCACATAACCCAGAGCAGTGGTTCTCAGACTTTTTAGCCTTAGGACTGCTATTTGTTGTTGTGTGTCATTGAATCAGACTCATAGTGATCCTGCAGGACTTCTTTAATTTTACAGCTGAATTCTCAGATCTATTTCTGCATTTAATTGGTTCCCTTGACAGAAATATAACTAGAATGCTCTCTAGAAGTGAGCATCGCAAGTTAGACTTTTGTTCCTTACTTTGGAAATTAAGGAAAACCAATTGCTAGAAAAATGGTATCATGTTTGGCAGAGGGTTAACGAAAACCAGAGAAACCCTCAATGAGATCGATTAGCACGATGGCCACAGAAGACATGCCAGTGGTCACGGAGATGGCATAGGATTTGGAAGCATTCCGTTCAGTTATAAACATAAGGTCTCCTTGAGGTGGAGCTGACTCTACGAGCAATTAACAATGACATATGTTGTTCTGATTGAAGGATATGAAGAAAACTTGGCCACATATATGTGTAATTGGCAAAGGAATCGAGGATACTTTGAAAAGCTATCCCTTCCAAGACAATGGTTTAGACTCCGAATACCAGGAAACCAGTAAAGCTTCCTGGAGGAGGCAAACTGAATCCTCAGCGTGCAACGTGCTAATACTGTGGCTTTTGTGTAGGGCCATCACGGTCGCTTATCTACCGCTGAACACAAACTCAATTAATAAAAAGTACGCTGAAGGGTGGGAGAGCAGCTTTGCCTGTCAACAGTCATTATGATGTGTTAGAATTTATTACAGTCGAGAAAAAGCGGTCGCCTACTGCCTTACCGCCAATTCATCCACCAGTTGAAAGCTGGAGGTTTCCGTGCTGCGTCTGGCGTCCTCAAGCAACAGGGTAGGGCGCCGAAGCCGAGTGCAGCTTGGCTGGCTGGGATGGGCTCGGCTGAAGCGCCGCACAGGAGGCCGCACAGCGCGCAGGCGCACCGGCGGCGCAGGCCGCGGCCCCCGGAACGGTAAACAGTGAGGTCACGTGATGCGGCCCTGCTCCAGCCACCGCCGCACGCCGATGGCTGCGGGGTCTCGCGCCGGCGTATGGTCCCCACGAGGAAAGCGACCTTCGGGCACGGGGCGGCGGCGGCTGCAACGAGGACAAGGAGGGCGGCATAGAAGCCAGGAATAGTGTCGTCAGCAGCAAACGCTCGGGCACGGGAGAAAAAGAGGCTGTGGCAGCGACGCCGACGTCCTGCGCGTACCCCCTCGCCGCGGCACCCACCGGGCCCCCTCCTCCTCCTCTCCTCTCCTCCTCCTCCTCCGCGGCGGCGGCGGCGGCGGCGGCGGCGGCGGCAGCGGCAGCAGCAGCAGCAGCGACCACGGCCACCATCTTCCTCCTGCTGCCAGTGGTAGCGCTCGTCTGGCGGAGCTGGGTGAGTTGCGGCGTTGGCCGCGGCCGGGGAGACGGGCCATCCTCCCCTCCCCCAAGCCCTTCTACACGTACAGCGCCTCCGCGAGCCTCCCCGCCCCTCCCGTGGCGGACACTCTGCAGTTTTCTCCCGCGCAGCGGGTAAATCGCTTCTCGGGCCTCTTGCGCAACGTCTTCGGCCTTCTCTGGCCGCACCTCCGCCGCCGGGGACAGTTTAAACCTCGGGGTGTGGAGGGATTCGAGGCGGCGCGGTTGTGCGGCTGAGAGGTCGGCCCGAGGCCTCTCTTCGGTCTCTGATCTCGAGACCTCGGGGTCGAGTGTGCTTCGTTGTCGCCGCGCGGGCGCGCAGGCCCGGAGGCCGAGCGTGTGCTGCCAGCAAAGCCTGGGCCTCAGCCCACCCGACTTGGACCTTCAGGCCTATACCCTCCTGGGGGATGAGGGGAATGAAATAGAGCTTTGGGCTCGGAGTCCGGGAAGCAGGGACTGGCCTTGGTCGCGAGGCTGAGCCCGGCCCTGCTTTTTGGAGCTTGGCCCTCCATCTATCCTGCTACCGCGCGCTTTTGTGCTCGGGACCCAAACTGTCGAGCGCTTTTGTTAGTTTGAAATGAGAAGACTGGAATCTTGCTTTCTTAGAATTTGTGTAATTTAATGAGCCACTTGTCGATAGGTGCGTGTTAATGGTGCGAAATAACTGATCACCTGACACCAGTGGGGGAGGGGGCAAAGGAAGGAGAGAAAGGGAGAGAATGTTGGTACCCTGTACAGTCCTGCGTCCCTGCTTCCCTGCTTCCCCAGAAGTCTGTTGCCTAGTCGGCTGGCCTTTGCCATCTTTGGGTTTTCAAATGGCTTTTTTCCGGAAACATGTTTGAGGTAATTTTGATATGTGATTATTGGTGCTGTTGAGGAATCGTTCGTCGACTGCGATCATGGATAGTGATAAATGTAAGTGGCAACAATGCTTAAATATCTACATATTTCTGATTTTTTATTACGTGTAGAGATACTTAGTTTAAAAAGGAGTATAGGTACGTGAGCCGTCCCCAAATACAAACTTTACAACCTTGTTTTGAGCTTAAATAATAATAATAAAGTTACAGTGAACTACTTCGAGAGTACTTAAAAAATAGATCGTTCTGTTTATGTCCTATTTTGGAGTTGAATTTCTTTTTCCAAACTAGTTGAGATAGTCCAAAAGTATGCCTTTGTTATCACTCATTTTCTACCCTTTTTTAAAATTTATTTTATTTTTGAGGGGGTTCTTTTAAGTGTTTGGTATTATGAAAATGTAGGGGATGTGTGTTTGTGTTAGGGAAGAGAGTTATGTGAGTCAAAGAACTAGGATATCCTAGCAACAGTCTTTTGTTTTTGAATTTAATCTCTATTTCAGACCGCGAAAGGTGTTGTGTGACGGTCGTTATTATTTCAAATTGTCGTTTTTAATGTTTGCTGCCACTGAGACCACTTAATATTTTCTTTCTACTCCATTTAGTAGCCTTATATTAACCGTAATGATAGGGTCTTCCTTACGTACTTGCCATCAGTATAATTTTTAATTACATATTCACTTTTCTGATGATAGTAAGGAACTAAAAGGGGAATGGCCTTTTAGGAGCTGTTAGTACTCTAAGTCACATAGAGTACCTTAGAAGCAGAAAGAGTTGTAGTCTATTGAGATGAGGACACTTTTTAGGTATGCGGAATCCCAACCTTAGTTTTTAAACTGTGTCGATAACCTTTCTGGTAAGTCAGAAAGACAAAAAATGAGTTAGTGATGGGACCAGAATTTTCCCTGGGTGCTTTGCATGCTTTGAGGTCAATTTATTGAAAAGCCTAAAAATGTAATTTATTATTCTGTTTTCACATCTTATTGTGGAAGAGTGGTGATCTTATCTATCACACTGAATTTAGTTGCACATTATGTATTGCTAAAATTCACATAACTTTACAATGCTGATCCTTTGGTGTAGCCATCTGTTACACGTTTATGTAGGTTAAATCTAAGAGAAACACTAAAGTTGAAGGATAGGTTTTCTCATATGCAAATTTGGGGATTAAAAATTGAAAAGAAATTGTCTTCCCCCTCATAATTTAGGATCGTTATTACAATTTAAATTGCATTGAATATGGGATAAGCTAGGAAAGGTTATTACTCTTTAATTAAGCAATATCTTAATAAAATTTATTGATACAAGTTGTAAGGCATCAAGTGACAGTTTGGATTACTGCAAAATTATTTTAAAAGTTCAAATATGAGGCATATAATGCTCAATGTAAATTATGTACACAGTAGTTTTCTGGGGAGGAGAGAGTTATTAAAACAGGTAATACTTTCTGTCTTTCACCGTAATATGGTGTTAGCCCTTCGGGTATATTTTGTTGTCTTAAATGTACCCCTTTAAAAAAAAAAAAGAAAGAAAAAGAAAAGGAAAAACACATCGTTATATTTTGATTTCTTGGGAAATTTTGATTTTTTTTTCCCAGATTTAAGATCTTTTGTAGTTTGATGAGATTATGAGGCTTCTTGAGGAGCATCTCAAATTTGCATATTGCCTTTAACTCCTTCATCACACAGTATGTGGCAATTTAGGAGTCTTGACAACACTGATTTGTAAGTATTTTCATTCATTTCCGTGTCAGGAATTCTTTTTGGCTGTATTTTTTTTGTGAAACGGTGTGTCTTGGCCTCTATTTCCCTTTTGCTCCTGAGGGTCATTAGAGTAGCTTTTCTGAAGTATAGACGTCTTCTAACCACAGAAATGACTTGATGAACTAGCTCTTTGCATATACAGTATTGTTGAAATTTTGAAAACAGTGACAAAGCTCTCTAACGATTGGCCTTCGATCAGAGAGGGAGGAGCGTTGTGGTTATTGATTGGATTCCAAGAGGTGAGAGGAGCCATTTCTGTTTCCAAGGGGTTGTAGTCTGCAGGGAGAAACAGGATTCAGGAACACGCTAAATCAGTATGTTAGTGTTAAAGAGAAAAGTATTTCAAGAGTAGCAAAAGGCTATATTTGCCAAGTGTGCAAACTAGGCAATTATTGCAGTGTATTGTGTTTTTAATTGAGACCACTTTCTTAAAAGGTCACAAGATTGAGAATTTTATGACCATTTGTACAATGAGATCAAGAGAAATAGAGCAGTCAACTAATGTAAGCATTTCAGATGTGCAGGAGGTTTAATCTATAGGTACAGTCTAACTTTATATTAGTTTTGGATGTTATAGTAGATTATACAGAAAGATTAAACAGTAATTATAATTCATAATTTATATGAGCTGGCTACATGAAAACATTCTAAAAATTGTAAACAGTGAAAATAATTGCAGTTTGTGGGTTATAACTTTTCCCTCCACATGATGTTGTTGTTTGTGTGTATTGAATTTTGTCTTACATTATTATTTTTTTAATGTGCAGAGCGTGGCTAAATACATGTTTCCTGCTTTATTTTGAAAGAAAAGCTAGTTACTTTTGCTTCCAGCATTTTTTGAGTTCACCAGTGATACATCAAGACTGTAAGAATTAAACATGTTATGCCAATAGAGTGTATGAGGTGTATAGTTTAAAAATTTAAATTCAGGAATCACATTATTTGGGTCCAGATCTGCTCTGCTGTAAACTGGAGTTGTGACTTTATACAAATTACTTAATCACCTGGGCCTTACTTTGCCCATGTGTGAAAGAGGAATAATAATTGCACCTTTCTTACAGGGCTGTTGTGTAGAACTATTGAGAATAATGTATATAATATATTTAGAATAGGGCCTGGCTATGCTTATGTTCAGCATATGCTATTTTTGGACTTGTTAGTACCATAATAAGGTACTAACAAAAGTTTTAAGGAGGTAGTTCTTTGGTTTAATCCAAACTTCTCATGCTTCTCTAGTGGTAGTACAATGTAGCTGTAAATTTTGAAGTTTAATTGATTTTCAAGGAAACCCTGGTGGCATAGTGGGCTACGTCTGCTAACCAAAAAGTTGGCAGTTCAGATGTCCCAGGCACTTCTTGGAAACTTTATGGGGCAAGTTCTACTCTGTCCTGTAGGGTTACTGTGAGTCAGACCCAACTTGAGCACTGTTTTTTTTTTTTTAACTGATTTTTACTACTGTTGGCTATTGTAATTCTGTTTTTGCCAGTTTCAGCTTGTTCTTCATAGTCCTTTTTCTAGATTCTTAAGTCTGCTTTGGTTTTACCTCTCCACAACAGACTGGTTGCTATCTTTTTACCGGATAATTCAAAAAAGAAGTTATGAACCTTGCAGCTTTTGTGAAGTCCTGCCGATAGATTGTGACTAATGAAACTGGACCAAAATTCAGCATGCTTGTATAGGTCATCTAGTTGGGTAGGTTACATTACTTTGTAAGGTTGTATTGTATAGAACTGTGTCGTTTAATGCTTGATATTCTGCGTAGCTGATTTGAGCCCTAGCTCTGTCACTTCCTTATTCTGTAATGTTGGGTGTAACTTCACTAAGTCTTAGCTGCTTTCTTGGAAATTCAGAGTAATAGTACTTGCCCAATCATGTGGATTAAGTGGCCAATCAAGAGGATTAAGTGATACATGAATTTAGTTTATTTAGCATAGGGTCTGACACATAATAAACATTTAATGAATATAGATACAAGATAGTGATCAGCACATTGTCAAATGAGATGTTCTAGACTCAAATTTTAGCTCTGCCACTGAACTATAGCAAGAAATTTAATTTCTGTGAATCCCAATTTCATTTTTTGTACAGTAGGTATTGTAGGGTTGTTAGGAAGATTAAGGAGTCCTTCAGTGGTGCAAAAGGTTAAGCTTTTGGTTGTTCACTGAAAAGTTAGAGATTCGTTCTACCCAGAGGTGCCTCGGAAGAAATACCTGGTGATCTAATTCTGAAAAACCCTGTGGCATGCGGTTCAGCATGATGCACATGGGGCAGCCATGAATTGGAGCCAGCTTGACTCAATGGCATCTGATTGGTTGTGAGATACAAATGCTTAATATTCTACCCAGAGGTACCTCAGAAGAAAGGCCTGGAGGTCTACTTGTGAAAAAAAAAAAGCCATTGAAAATACTGTAGAGTACAGATCTACTCTGACATACATGGGGTCTTCATGAATTGCTGTCAGCTTGATGGCAGCTGGTTTTTGTGAAGATTAAATGAATTAATAAATGTAGAGCAGGGTTTCTTACTGTCAGCATTATTTAGGGTTGGATGATCCTTTGTTCTGGAGGCTATTCTAGTGCATCCTTGGTCTCTACTCACTGGATGCAGAAGCTCCCAATTCAGTTGCGACTAACGACAAAAACAGTGTCTGTAAACATTACCAAATGTCGTGAGGGTGGGGGGAATCATTCTCAATTGAAAACTACTGATATAAAGCTATAGACAGTGTTTGACATAGAGTTAGAGAACAGCTAGAGAACATAGTTTTACATTCTCTTGTGCCTGAATTACTCCTCCCTCCCCCCCATTTTAGGTTTTCACTGAAATATTGCTCTCTTGGAAACCCTGGTGGCATAATGGTTAAGTGCTTTGGCTGCTAACCAAAATGTCAGCAGTTCAAATCTACCAGATGCTCTTTGGAAACTCTATGGGGTGGTTCCACGCTTATTGTACAGGCTTGCTGTGAGTCAGAATTGACTTGATGGCAGCAAAGGAGCCCTGGTGGTGCAGTGTTTGAGTATGAGTGCAAACCAAAAGAGGAGCTATTTGAATCCACCAGCTGCTATTTGGAAACTGTGTTCAACAGCTGTACTCTGTAGGGTCACTATGAGTTGGAATTGATGCAACAGCAGCAAGTTTGAGTTGTTTGGGGAGGATGAGCATAGAGAAACCCTGGTGGCATGATGGTTAAGGCTACAACTTCTAGCCAAAAGGTCGGCAGTTCACATCCACCAAATGCTTCTTGGAAACTCTGTGTGGCAGTTCTACTGTGCTCTATAGGGTTACTGTGAGTTGGAGTTGACTCGACTGTAGTGGGTTTGGTTTGGTACATAGAACCCCACCCCCCCATCACTATCACTCTTACCTTGTTTAATTGTTATTATTCTGTTTAGCTTTTTTCAAGGTTTTATAATCTCTCAAATATAGAATCTCTTTTAAAATAATCTTTATAAAATTATAATCCCCATGTTTGTCTTCCTCACTTCCTCATACATGAGACAGAGCTTCATCATATGGTTACCTGTTATGGCCTTATAATGTCTTTAGTTGTAAGACATGTTTGTTATTTTATTGAAAGGAAACAAGTGATAAAATGCAGTTTTACTCTGAAGGTGTGTTTGGAAAGTTGAGTAGGCAGTTTTATTTACTCTTGGCCTAGAGTGGGTTTTTATAGAAACACATTCTGCTCTTGATGCTTTCTGAATTTCATTTATTTTGCATGCTATCATGCTTGAAACACTTAGAAAATAATATTTGCTTGTGTAATTAATGTCCTGTCGGTTAAAATTAGCTGTAGTATAATTTTCTGAGAGTCCATATGAAACAGACATATTAAGGTGGTAAATACTTTTGGACTTAGGTTAAATTTTATTGTCAGTGTTAAGTATTAATAGTTTTTTGAATTGTATTCTGAATCCTTATAAATGGTCCAGTAGGACCAATCTCTGTCATTCATAATTAGCACATGCTGTTCTCTTCATCTGGAATGTCTTCTGCGGTCTTTAGGATTTAGTTCACACATAGCTGCTTGGCCTTTCTTGGCCTTCTGATTTTCGCCTTCCTCTGTGATACTATGGTTACTGTTTGTAGCCTTGAGCATAAAACTTATACATTTTATTGTGATGTTTACATGTTGATTTTGGTTATATGTGTGTATTATATGTGGAACTGTAAATTCCTTCAGTTTGGGCCTGGGATTTACTTCCTTGGTATCTGTAATAATTACTTTGTAATAGATGTTTAGTAAATGTATAAATGAGTAATCTTAAATTGAGTAGCTTATCCAATTCTCTGATTTAGCTACAAACATTTTACTGTCTACAAACACTGAACCCAGAAATAAATTCTGATAGCAGCATGTATATATTCTCAAATTATTACTTTTGACTTCATTGGACTTCTGCATATGATTAGACATTTAAAATAAGCCGTATGTAGGCTTATTATGTTTTAATGCTTATATTTACAATGCTGAATAAAGATTAAACCCAAAACTAAACCCAGTGCTGTTGAGTCAATGCTGACACATAGCAAACCTGTAAGGCAGAGTAGAACTGCCTCATAGAGTTTCCAAGGAGTGCCTGGTGGATTTGAACTATAGAGTACAGAGAATTCCTTTATACTCTTCACCTAGTTTTCCCAGTGGTTAAGGTCAATGACATCTAACAGCAGCAAAGCATGTGATACAACTAGTTCTTTTATCAAAAATAAGTGATTAACATTCATACATTGGTATTAACTAAACTGTTAACTTTGATTCCATCAGTTTGTCCACTAGTGCCCTTTTTCTGTTCCAGGGTCCAATCCAAGATACCACATTGCATTTAGTAGATTAGTGCTTATTTTATTTCAGTGAGTTCATATTTCTGTGATTGATGGAACATTTGTTTTCCAATTTAAGATGGAGAGTTTTTATTTTACTTTTGACCTTGAACACTGTTTTTTAAAAAAAACACTTCATACCTTCAATAAAATTACTTTGAGGATAGTCTTAGATGGCTGTGTGCTATCATTGTTGGCATTCTTCCTTTCGAATTTCCTCCACAATCATTTGGAACCACGTGTAAAAAATCAGCCTTAATAATTTATAAGAATTTCTCTTAAAGTCTATCCCACAGAGATGAGTTTTGTGCTGTGTCTTTTGGAAATCAACTTCAGACTCATAAATTTGGGATGCTGTGTTTTCTGTTCTGTCTTGGAAGATTCCCAGTCTCACTTGGCCCTGTTACAGGTGTTTCGACAGGGTAACAGCAGCTACATAGGAAACATTGTTGACTAAATAAATGTAAAAGAAAAAAAGAAGTAACTTTGTTAATTAAATACCCAGTCTTTCTGTGTATTTCATAATCATGAAAAGCTTTTTCTTGATAATGCCTGTTTACATCAAGGGGAACACCCTTTAAGTCATCCGTTGCCACTAGTTTTCACTTAAAAAAACAATGCTGGAGAGTTTGATTCACCCATTTTGTTTTTTCTAATAGCAATATTGTTTTTTAAAAAATGATTTTGATAACTACTTAGAATGAGCTGGTCTTCACTGCTTTGTGCTCTTGGTCTGTGCAATTGTAACTTCTAAATGTTTGCTGTGTCCTCACCACTTGAAAACAGTGGTACAACAGAAAGATGCCCCAGGTGAAGTTAGAATTTGCTAACCTTGTGTTGCTGTGGAAATGTGTGTATTTGCATTAGATTTTGGATACTATTTCCATAAGAAAAGTTAGCTAAGTTAGCCTTTTGTTCCTAGACCTGCAATTGCCTTTTTTTCCCCTTTACAATTCATTTGGGGAAAAAAAGAGGTCATTAACTGGGATGTAACACTGTATAAGAGGTAGTTGTGGCGGGCTATAAATTTTAGATTCCAGCACATTCAGATAAATTGTTGGTAGTTGTGTGTACATCATTCTGTAAACATTTAGTAAAATGTTTTTGGTAAATTTTTCTTAATTACTCACTTCACTAGTTTTCTTTGGAACCTCGCTTCATTAGAGGCACTGAAAAAAGGTACACAGCCACCACAAGAAACAAAAAAATCCCAAAACTGTTGCCATTGAGTAGATTTAGCATGTGGAAGTACTGGTAATGTATAATTGAGCCATTTCTAGGTATTGTGATCAGATATCTGTGAGGATTTCGTCTTAGAGGACCATGTCCAGATTCTTCATCAGCATTGCTTATTATGATTTGCTGTTGATGTTACTATTAGGAATTGCATGCAGAATAATTGACAAGTGAATAAAACAGTTAACATTTCAGTGTTTATTCTAGTTCAGACTGGAGAAGGGATATTGAAACTTTTCTGACACATTCAAAAGGAGATTAAAGCTTGTGGGAGTAAGGAAGTTTTTTTTTTTTAATTGAGGTCTAACAAATTGCATTCACTTAATAAGAACAGCTTAATGAATTTTGGCAGATGTATACAGTAATGAAACTACCTTTGCAATCAAGATTTAGAATATTTCCATCATTCCCAAATTGTTCTCCTGTCCTTTGCAGTTCATCCCTTTCTTTTCCCTGGCTCAAGGCAACCACCGATAATGTGGAAAATTACTTTTACAGAAGAGTGGCCAAAGAGTCAAATCTTTCCAACTCCTTAGCTCAGTATGAAAGGGTAATAATCATGGGCATGGGCTGGGGATCTTGAAACCTGTGTCTGAATAAACTGGGATCTGTTTTGTGACCTTGGGGAAAGTGTTTAAACTCTTTCATTTGTATTTTTTCCTTTGTAAAGCAGGTGTAATGATAAAAGAGCCTATTATTGGGGACTAAATCATATTAAAGGAGCTCTGATGGCAGAGTGGTTAAGTGCTCAGCTGCTGACTGAAAGGTCAGTGATTTAAACCCCCAGCCACTCCACAGACGAAGACATGGCAGTCTGCTTCCTTAAAGACTTATAGCCTTAGGTATCCTACGGTACAGTTGTACTCTGTCCTGTCATGTCACTATGAGTTGGAATGGACTTGAAGGCAGCAAATTTTGGGAGTGGGAGTGGGGGTGGGGGTGAGGGGTTTAAATGATACAAATTTAAGCAAAATACTTATTAGCACAGTGCTGACGTATAATGTGGAAACCCTGATGTCATAATGGTTAAGTGCCAAATCTGCTAACCAAAAAATTGACAATTTGAATCTCCCAGGCGCTCCTTGGGAACCCTATTTTGTCCTGTAGGGTAGCTGTGAGTCGGAATCGACTCAGTGGCAGTGGGTTTGGCTGGTTTTTAGCATATAATGTATGCTCACTAAACAGCAGAGTATGTTGGAACTTCCCATCCAGTTTCTTTGAGAAAATTTTGATAGATAACATTGCATTAATGTTGCTTTGAATTTTATCAACACTGGTAACTATTACAGTTTAAAATATTGTGTGTGCACACTTTGTGTGCCATGTATTTTGTTGTTGTTCTTATGTGTTGTGTTTAATAAGCTTCTTTACATTTTCTTATCCCTGCAAAAATTCTTTCTGTATAATATCTTTAGGTAATTTAAATTCTTTGTAAATAAAACATGGCTCCTTAGTAGTTTTGAGAGGTGTGGGACAATAACTTAAATGATTTGATTTTTAGCTCTTTTATATGGACTTAACTGTAAAAGAAATGTTTAAGTTTTAATTTATGAAAAAGGTTTGGTTGAAAACATCATTTTTAAGGTTTAAACCATGTATTTTTTCAAATGTATTAAATTAGTGAACTGTATAAAGTTTGTTTTTTTCCTAAAAAAAAAGTAAACATTTAGTAGGATTTCTGGTAAAATTATATTCTACATGCATTATAAAGAAATATTATTTAGTAAGGATTTGTTTTACTTTTCCAAATGTATTTTCTAAAAACTGAGGAATTAAAAAAAAATTTTATCAGACATTCAAAAATACCTTAAGTATGTGCTTCTACTCAAAACTTAAAATAATTTGGTTTTAGGTGATTTTCAGTTGATAGCTTTATTTCTTATGGTATTTTTTTTGTCTTTCTATAGGGCTGAAAGACACACAGAAGTCTTCATGGATATAGTTGATACATTTAATCATTTAATTCCTACTGAACACTTAGATGATGCCCTATTTCTAGGATCCAACCTGGAGAATGAAGTCTGTGAGGATTTTAGTACAAGTCAAAATGTCTTAGAGGACTCGCTGAAGAACATGCTCAGCGATAAGGATCCTATGCTAGGATCTGCAAGTAACCAGTTCTGTTTGCCTGTTTTGGATAGCAATGATCCCAATTTCCAGATGCCTTGTTCAACAGGTAATTCTTACTTTTTTTTTTTTTTTTTTAGTCTACAATTTAAAATAAAAAGAAATTTTCAGCAGTTCTTTTTTTTTTAAAAAAAATGATGATGAGGATAGTGAATTTAGGGTTTTCCCTTTGAATTTAGGACTGCTTTTCTAGGCATCAGAATCTAAACTCAAATTTTCTTCCAAAGAGTGTAGCAGTTTCTTCAAGGATGTTGTAGGTAGGATGACCATATAATTGGTTATCCAAAATGAGACACTTTTGAGAACTAAAGGGGTACTGTTAACAATTATGGAAACCCTGGTGGTGTAGTAGTTAGGAGCTACAGCTGCTAACCAGAAGATTAGCAGTTCTAATCCCCCAGATGCTCGGGGCAGTTCTACTCTGTCCAATAGGGTAGTTATGAGTTGGAATTGACTTGACTGTCGTAGGTTTTTTTTGGTTAAAAATTATGGCTGGCAGTGAGTATAAATTGGAATTCTTCCTGGCAAATTGGAACAGGTTTGTACCCTACGTATAGGCCTGTCTGTAGTCAGAGGAGCAGGATGAATTAATCGTGTGATTAATACATTGTCAGTGACCCAAATGTAATGTTTTATGCCATATTGGATCTTTTGGTATTTGTTTCATGTTTCTCAAAACCCAGACATACAACTGTAGACCTGTGCTGTCCAGTATAGTAATTACTAACCACATACTGCTTTTGAGCACTTGAAATGTGGCTAAGCCGGATTGGAAATGTACTATAAAATGTACATTGGACTTTGAAAACTTATTACAAAAAAAAAAAAGTAGACTGTTTTATCAGTCTTAAAAATATTAATTACCTATTGAAATGCTATTTTAGGTATATTTGGTATAATATTTTATTTCTACCTATTCTCCAGTTGCTACTTGAAAGTTTTGTATTACATATGTGGCTTACATCCTGTTTCTACTGGACAGCTGTATTCTGGGATCTATAGTTGAAGCAGCTAAAAGACGAACTAGTAAGTTTTGTAGAACCAAATGATTTTTAATGAAAAATTAGCTTGGATTTATAGCACTATGTGGAACAACAGGTAGGTTTTCTGTTATGAAGCAAAGAAAAATTACTACAAACTTTGGAGCAGTTAGCTGTCTTGTAAACTAAAATTAGAGAAAGGAAAATCAGCCTCACATAGAGAGGTAAGGCTTGCCCCCACTGTTCCCTAGAGTAGTTCACAGCTTTATGTGGTGTTGATCTGTTTTTTCAATAACTCTAGACTTGTCTTGCTGTACAGTTTTTCAGTGCATTTTTCATTTCCTTTTAGCATTTTTTACCTAATATTTTAAATTTAATATAGTAATACGTACTATAAAATAAGTGATCTGCTGTTTACTCCTAAATTTGTCAGATTATTGTACCTGAAGATCCCAACACTGGCTACTAGGAATTCTTTTTGTCTTAACAACTTCTTAACACTGAAGTCTTTTGAATTGCTTGCTAATTACATATCTTTGAATTACATACACTGTGTTCTATTATTGCATAGGTTTACGTTGTTTTTGTTGTATTGTAAATGTCTTAAAGCTTTTAAAATTTTGTTTTATGTATGCATTGTTCAAGTTTTTGACTTCGGTGCTGTGTCAGTATAGTCAAATAACTATTCTTTATTGCTAAGCATTTTCAGTAGTTTTAGGTTATGTGAACAATTTCCTGGTTTAGTCCAAATTCAGGAAAACATTTATTGAATACTGAAGTATTTTTTGTTGGGAATAAATTACCCCTAAGGATGTTACACTGAGCCTAGAATTATGTCAGCCCGCTGGATGACTTAACAAAATTCTAGTTCTTTAGTAATACTACAATTCCTGCCTGCTGTCCTTTTTTTTTTTTTTAAAGTGCTATCTTTTTTAAAAAAAAAAATTGATTTCTCTTTGTATGAAAAGTTTTTATCAATGTGGAAAACATTGTTTTGGTGAAGGTTTTTTTGGCATTACTAGAAGACTTGGAGCACGTGTATTGAAATACTTAGAAGAGAAAAATTAAGATGTGATTTATTAGTGGTTGTTTAAGTTTCTGATTTTTAAACTTAAAACTTAAAAAAAAAATCTTAGTAGAATTATTCTCTGCACTTTGTTATATTAAAATTTGATACAATTGTTTATCTTGATTCTGTAGCAGAATTGTTTGTGTTACTGTATGTATAGTATATATATTGTCAGGATTTTCAAGGGAGTATGTGGGAGAAACTTAAAATGCTAAAATTTTTCTGTTCAGGATTCTTTAGATTTCACTGTGCCACCAGGCAGGTTTATCATGTTTGCTTCCAAGTTCTTTTGTCCTTTGTGATGTTGGAGTCAGGAAAAAACCTGTCAATGTTAATAGTGATGCCAAAGTGGAAAACATTTTTGAAAAAAAATTGTTTTAACTTTTTATTTTGAAATAATTCAGATTTGAGAGCATTTCAAAGAAAATATTTTATTGTAACTATTAATGAAAAACTTATGTGACCAACTTTTGTAATTTTCAGCCATCTACAAACTCTTTAGGTTTTGTTATGTGTGTGGGTGTAAACACAGAACACACAGTCTCACCCACCCTCAAAACTCCATAGGTCTTAGCAAGGTATTTATAACTGGCACTGTAGAGTTTTTCTAATTGTCTTGACTGAAGCTCGGCAGGGAGATAATGCTGTCTGTATTCTGCAGGCCAGTTAAAGCTGTAGATTGTATATATTTTATAGCCATGGTTTTGACAGTGTCAAAATTAACAAATAGAATAACGGGCATGTCTTGTTCTCTGTTGTAGTGAATCAGTTTGATTTGCTCTAGTTGTCAAAGAGCGTTTTTTTTTTTTTTTTTGGCTGACGTAATTGAGTAGATTGCATTGTATTTCTACTACCTCAAAAAGTTGCAGCACTATAAAATTATAAAGAAACAGAATTACTTTTAGTGCTGTTAAATGTACAAAATTTGAAAATGGTGGTTTCATTTTGAGTAATAGGGAACAGATTCATGGTCTTTTCTTTGAATATTTGCAAAGTCTTTCTGTAATTGCAGTGTTTGGTCATGGTTTATAGCAATACATAATTGCTTTTTTTTGTTTTTTCTTCTCTAAGCTCCAGTAAATGGGGAAAGCCATTATGTGTTGGGGGAATTTTTGATCTTGATGATCAAGCTAGTTTATTGGTATTCTGAAAAGACTTAAATATTATTTTTCCAAGTAATAAGTTCAAGATACAGAATGTATTGTTACATATACTACTTGAAGAATGCTCAGAATCATGGAAATTGTGTTTATTAGCATTATCAGTGTCATTTCACAAACGTATTCCCCTTTTACTTTGGCAGATGTGATTTGTAATTGTGAAACAAATCTCGTCTTTATGATCCATTTCTTTAAGAAAATGTTCAGTTGTGATAATTTAATCTGTTTAACTGTACTTCAGCAGTGACTTAAAACCAGCAAGACGGATAGACTGTAGATGTAGGTATTTAGAGCAACCTTTCATTCAAGTAGCACTTGTAGCTGCTACATCCTTCAGTGAACCCAAGATGTCTTTTCCAGGTTATATCATGGCTTGCAAGATTATCATTTGCTAAGTTACTAAAGTAAAAAACTTGTAGCATGATATTCAGAAATCAAGCAATTCAAAGATCATTGAACTTTTCATGATATCAGAAGGATTTGCTAAGAGTCAGTTTCTATTATGTACTTGTTTTCTTTCCAATTCTAAAGCAGAATATTTGGTAGCTTTCCTGTCGTGCCTGCCTTTGATACCATGTGACATCAAGCAGTATTGTCTAAACATTTTTAGCTTGTGCTGCATTTCTGAGCAAAGTATTATAGTACACGTTGAGGCTAATTTTATAAGTTCTTAGTAATAGTGCAATTTATTGTCACAAAAATGTTTTATCTTCTTTTTAATTGAGAAAATATAACCCAGTTTTGCCATTTTAACTGTTGTTAGGTGTACGGTTCAGTGACATTAATTTATATTCTAGGAGTTTTTCATAACTGAAATGGAAACTCCCTATACAGTTAAGCTCCCTGTATACTTGGACAGTATATATACAGCTCCTTGTGTACTTACGTAGTATCCCGTAAGCTGTTACAACCTATTTCTTCCTCCTCTTAGCCCCTGGTAACCACTCAACTTTTTATCTGTATGCATTTGTTTGTTCTAAATGTTTCTTATAAATGAGATCTGTTTGTCTTTGTGTGTTTTGACTTAATTCATTTAACATATTGTTTTCAGGATTAATCCATATTGTAGCATGCATCAGAACTTTGTTTCTTTTATTTTTGAATAATTTTCCCTTGAATGGATATACAACATTTTGTTTATCTGTTTATGTGTTGATAAACACTTGAATTATTTCCACCTTTTGGCTGTTGTAAATTATGCAGCTATAAGCCTTTGTGTTCAAGTATTTGTGTAAGTCTGCTTTCAAGTTTTTTTAATGTATAGCTACAAGTAGAATTGCTGGGTCGTATGGCAATTCTGTGTTTATTTTCCACAGCACGGCATTTTTACATTCTAACCGACAGGGCACAAGGATTCTGACTTCTCCACATCTTCACCAAGACTTATTTTTTTGTTTTTATGGTAACCACCATCCTAGTAGTATCTGATTGGATATATTTTAAAAATTACAGTATTATGTTTTAGGTAAAAGTTTATACAGCAGATTAGGCGTATATATATATATATATATACACACACACACATACTGATAAGTGAAAGTTTACAGTCCAAGCCAATTTCTTATAAAACCCCACCACCCGCCTCTGTACAACTCTGTCTGCTTTTCTGACCATGTGACAGCACCCTCCTCCTTTTCACCCTCTACTTCCAGTATTCACTCAGCCAACAGTTGTTCCCTCCTCTGCACCCTCTCTTTTCCCCTCTAGAAAGAAACTGCTTGGACAACCTCGTATATATAGATACATAAAAGTGCAAAGTACACAAATCACCTGCATCACTGTATGTCACATAATCCAGTCCACTGTTTGTTTGAAGTGTTAGCTTCAATACCGGTTTCAGCTCTGGACTAGCAGCAAGTCCAGGGGCCATGTTCTCAGGGGACCCTCTAGGTAGTCTTGATAGAGCTCTAGATCTGCATTTCCCTTTTTTTGATGCGTCATCAGTGACCCTACATTGTTTTCCATGTCAGGGGCAGTCTTTGGTGGTGACTGGGCACCGTCAGTTCTGGTCTCATGCTGATATGTCTTCTCCTCATGTGGACCGTCTTCCTACTGGGCTCGTAATTTCCACCTTGTTGCTACCTTTTTTGGGAGGGCGGGGCTCACACTTGTTTTTGCTTGGGTTGCGCTGTACTCACCATATCAACATTTGGTATTAATTTTCCTGTCATGATCTAAAATGTGCTTTTCTTTTCTTCTCTCTGGTAACCATAATGGAGCATTGTTCTCTGTCCTCATCTTGTTATAAAAGTGGGACAATATAGTAATTTGTTCCCTATATTGCATGATTTATTTCACTTAGCATTGTGCTTCCCAGATTCATCTGTGTTATAATGTTTCTCAGACTCCACTGTTCTTTATGATAGCATAGTATTCGATCCTATGTATGCACTACAGTTTGCTTATGCATTAATCTGCTGATGGGCATTAGTTGTTTCCATTTATTTGCTATTGTGTATAAGGCAGCAGTGAACATGGTATGCATACATCTGTGACATTTTTAGGTCTCTAGAGTGTGTATCAGAAATCCTGGTGATGTTGTGGTTTAGTGTTACAGCTCTTAACGAAAGGTCAGCGGTTTTAATCTACCAGGCACCCCTTGAAAACTCTATAGGACAGTTCTACTCTGTCCTGTAGGGTCACTGTGAGTCAGAATCAGCTTAATGGCAATGGGTTGTTTTGTTTTTACCATAAATACCAAGGAGTCTCAGTGAAGCAATGGTTAATTCCTTGGCTGCTAACCCACCAGCAGCTTGCATAGGAAAGATATGGCAGTCTACTTCCATAAAGATTTACAGCCTTGGAAATCCTGTGGGGCAGTTTTACTTTGTTCTACAGGGTTGCTATGAATAGGAATCAGTTAGGTTGTAGGGAGAAGGATATATACCTAGAAATGGCATTGTTGGATCTTAGGGTAGATCTATTTCTAGTTTTGTGAGGAAGTGCCATACTGTTTTCCATAGTGATTGTGCCATTTTACAGTCACACCAGCAGTTAACAGTTCTACCTCTCTGTGTTTTCACATTTGTTGTTTTGTCTTTTTTTAAAAAAACTAGTGCTATTTTAGCTGAGATTAAGATGTTATATATCTTTGTAGCTTTGATTTGCGTATCTCTGTAATGGCAAATGATCTTGAACATTTTCATATGTTTATTGGCTGCTTCGATGTCCTCTGTTTTGGTTTTGTCCATATCCTTTGCTCATTTTGTGATTAAAGTATTTATGTTTTTATTGTTGAGTTGCAGTTTTCTGTAGATTTTAGAGATTAGATTCTTATGGATAAGTGGTTTCCGAAGTTATTTTTCCCAGTCAATAGGTAGTACATGTACTCTTGGGATTGTCTTTTGATGAACATAAATTTTTGATTTTTCTGAAGTCCCGTTTATTTTGCCTTGTTCTGCGTGTGTATTTGTTGTAATTTTTTTTATCCTGTTTTTGCAAGCAATCAGGTCACATAGTTTTCTCCTGGAAATTTTATAGTATTAGGTTTAATAGTAGGTCTTTGATCTGATTTGAATTAGTTTATGTGTATGGTGTGAGGTATGGGTCCTGTTTCATTTTTCTGCAGGTGTTGTATATTCAGTTTGCCAGCATATTTATCAAAGACAGATTCTCCCACTGAATAAACCTTGGCTCCTTGGCAGAAATTAATTGTCCGTAGATGGCTAGGTTTAATTCTCAGTCCTGTACCGTTGATGTATGTGTCTGTTGTTGAACTAGTACCAGGCTTTTTTGATAACAGTGACTGTAGAATATGTTTTGATTTGGGGAGTGTGGGGCCCCCTGTTTTGTTCTTTTTCTTTAGTGTTATGTTGACTTTTTAGAATTTCTTTTTGTTTTCCATATAAAGTTGTTCATTAGTTTTTCCATGTCAGTAAAGGACATTGTTGGAATTCTTAACAGCTTTGGGTTGTATCTGTAGATGGCTTTAGGTTGAACTGACATTTTCACTATGTTAAATGTTCCAGTCCAAGAGCATGGAATGTCTTCAGATTTTCGTAGATCTCTTGTAGTCTCTTGTAATAGTGTTCCATAATTTCTATCATGTAAGCCTTTTCTGTCCCTGAGTAGGTTGAGTTGACTTACAGTTTTATTTGAGTTCTCAGTGTCCTTAGTGATCTTTTTAGATGTAAATGAAAATGGTGTGAAGTCCACTACTATTATTGTGGAGTCGTCATCTGTTTCTCCTTTCATATTATTTGGCATTTGTTTCATGTATTTTGGAGCCTTGCTTTTAGGTACGTACATGTTTATAGTTGTTATGTTTTCTTGCTGGATTGAGTCTTTATTATGTAGTGTCCATACATCTTTAGTGACTTAAAGTCTGTTTTTGCTGTTATCAGTATGACTGCTCCTGTTCTTTTTTTGTTTACTGATTACATGGAGTTCTTATCTCCATTCTTATATTTGCAGTCTGTTTGTGTCCTTCTGTCTAAGGTCTTGTAGACAGCAGAAGGATGAATCTTGTTTTTTATCTGTTCTTGGCTGGCTACTTCTGCTTTTTGCTTGGAGTGTTTAGGCTGTTTATATTTAAGGTTATTACTGAAAACAAAATATCTACCTAAGTAATTATGCCAGTTTTTGAGTGTTTTGTATCTTCTTTGCTTTTTAATTCTGCTTTTTCTGTTTTTGTATTTGGTTGATTTCTTGTGATGAACCTTTTTGCTTTCTTTTCATATTTTTCCTTAGTGGTTACCACATATATAACAGTATAGAGCTTAAAATTACAACATTTAGCATATGAATGTATGACCTTAACATAATAAATCTATTTCTGATATGCTCCTTGTTCTGTTTTTCTTTTGGTTTGTCTTCATTAATACTGCTTTATAAACTGTAGTTGACACACTTTGTATTTCTTTCTTAACTAATTTGATGTTTTGTTTGAGGGATTTAATTCCTGAGTTTATTCTCTGAAAATACATGCTTGTTCCTTTTGCTTACATATGTTGTTGGGTCTTATGGAGATACTACTTTCTCTCTTTCAATGTGTAAGTATGATTAACATTCTTGTCTTTACATTTGGAGTGCTACCTTGAGTAATACTTGGAAAGCTGGTCCATCTGTTGCCCTGTTGCCATCAAGTTGATTCCCACTAGTAGTAAACCCTATAGCCAGAGTACAGCTTCCCTGTAGGGTTTCCAAAGAGCAACTGCTGTATTTGAACTGCTGGCCTTTTGATTTGTGCTAAAGTCGTGTCATTCCTCAGAGTTGTTCTGTGGTCCAGTTCCTGGAGTTTCTCTTTGTTTGGGAACATCTTGATTTATCTCGCATTTTTTGAATGACAACTTCTGAGTAAAGAATTCTTGGTTGGCATTTGTCCTCATTTGGTATTTTATATGTGTCACTCTGTTATCTTCTGGCCTCTTGATTTTCTGGGGTGTAATTGTCATTCGTTCTTAAAGAAACACTGTTGCTATCTTATATTGTGATTTTCTCCTGCTTTTCTGTTTATCCTTGGTTGTCACATGTTTTCTTAGGCTATGGCATGGAATTGATTTTTCTGTTTCTTCTGATTACACTTTGTATAGCTTTCTGTATTTGCAAGCCTAGTTCTCTGTTCATGTCTGAGAAATTTCTATCTCCAGGAAAACTGTTACTCTTACATTATGGTTGTTATAATGCTCTGGGAGTCTGATAATTCTAATCTTAAGATTCCTTTCTTTATCTTAAAAAGTCTTTTATTGTGCTTTCAGTAAAAATTTACAATCCAAATCAATTTGTCATATAAAACCCCAAACATACATGACTGTGCAACTCTTTAACTGCTCTCTCGTACCACCACTCCGTGACAGCACACTCCTCCTTTCCAGTCTGTATCCATTCAGTGAACTCCTGTCCCCCTCCACCATCTCATCACATCTCTAGAGAGGAGGTGCTCAGGAAGCCTTGTGTATATGCTTAAGCAAAGAAGCATATTAGCCAGCATCACTCTGTGTCTTATAGTCAAGTCCAGTCTTTTTTTGAGGACTCGAATTTGATACTGGCTTCAGCTCTGTGCTAACAGAGAGTCTGAGGGTACATGTACTCAGAGAACCCTCTGCTGTGATAGACCAAGTGTCACCTTTTAATAGATTTCTAGTTCTGCACACTCATTTTTCTTTTGCTGCTTCATGTTGTGTTTCTTGTCAGGGCTGTTATTGTTTGTGGTCAGGCATCATCTAATTCTTATGGTCTGTGCGGACACAGTGTCTAGATCACGAAGCACCTTCTGTCTGTTGGACTTACATTTTCCTTATGTCAATGATGTCCTTTATTCTTGTCTGTGCCAGGTGGATTGAGACCAGTTGATGCTACTTAGGTGGTCACTTGCTAGCCTTTAAGACCCTAAGTGCCATTCACCAAAGTGGTATATAGAACATTAAAAAAATAAAAAAAAATACAACAAACTTAGTTATGCCACTTAGCCTAAATGTCCCCTGAAACTGTAGCTCCCAGGCCCCTGTCCATGCTACCGTCTTTCAGAATGTTGGGTTGTATTTAGAAAACCTTTTAGCTCGGGGAAACCTTGGTGGCATACTGGATAAGGTCTACAGCTGCTGACCACAATTGGCAGTTAGACTCTGTCAGGCGCGCCTTGGAAAATGTGTGGCAGTTACACTCTGTCCTCTAGGGTCACTACAAGTCAGAATCAACTTGATGGCAGTGGGTTTGTTTTGGTTATAGCTTTTGGTGTAATCCAGTTGTGCTACCCTCCCTTCTACTGCATGCTGTCACTCCCTTCACATGACTCAATTCCTGTCTACTGTCAAATCAATCAGTACCCCTCTTCCACCCTGCTCACTATTGTAACTGTCAAGGATTATTTGCTTCTGTGCTTAAACCTTTTCTTAAGTCTTTATGATGATGGTCTTACACAGTGTTTGTTGTTTTGCAGCTGACTAATATAACACAGCATGGTGTCTTCCAGATGATTCCATTTTATGAGATACTTCCTAAATTCTTTGTTGTTCTTTATCATTGCATAGTATTCCATTGTGTGAATATACCGTAGTTTTATCAGTCATCTGTTGATGGGCGCCTAGATTGATTCTATGTTTTTGCTTTTGTGGACAGTGCTGCGGTAAATATTGGAGTGTATATATATGTTGGTGTGACAGTCCTTATAACTCTAGGATATATTGCAAGTAGTGGGATTGCTGGATCATACGGATTTCTATTTCTAGCTTTTTAAGAAAGTACCAAGTGGATTTCCAAAGTGGTTGTACTATTTTACAGTTCCACCAACAATGTAGAAAAGTTCCAGTCTCTCCAAAAGCCTTTCCAAGATTTGTTGTATTGTATTTTTTGGATTAATGTCAACCTTGTTGAGGTGAGATAGTATCTTGTAGTTTTAATTTGGATTTCTCTAATGGCTAATGATTGTGAGTATTTCCTCATGGGTCTTAAAGCTACCTGGGTATCTTCTTTGGTGAAGTGCCTGTTCACATCCTTTGCCTGTTTTTCATTTGGGCTGTCCTTGTTGAGTATTTATAGTATCTGGTAGATTATGGAGATTAGATGCCTGTCAGATTTGTGGTAACAAGAAGTACATTACCAGTCTGTTGGTAGTCGTGTTACTCCCTTGTTGAGATCTTTAGATGAGCAGAAGTGTTTGATTTTTAGGCGTTTCCAGTTGTCTGTTTTTCTCTTTCTGGTGTTTGTGCATTGTTAGTAATATTTTGTAGGCTGTTTAGGCTGTGTATTTGAGTTACTGACATTATTTGTAGTTTTTCTTCCATGATCTTGATTGTTTTAGATTTTATATTTAGGTCTTTGATCCATTTTGAGTAAGTTTTCATACATACTATGAGATAAGGATCTTGTTTTATTTTTTTGTAGATGGATATCCAGTTATACCAACATCATTTGTTAAAGAGACTGTTTATTCCCCGTTTATGGACTTTGGACCTTTGTCAGTATCAGCTACTCACAGGTGTATGACGTTACATCTAGATTCTCACTTTTGTTCCATTGATCTGTGCATCTGTTTTTGTACCAGTACCTGGCTTTTTGGACTGCCATGACAGTTCAACAGATTCTACAGTCACGTAGAGTGAAATCTCTGTTTTTCTTCTTCAGTAGTGCTTATCTGGGGCTTCTTTCCTTTACGTATGAAGTTGGTGATTTGTTTCTCTGTCTCCTTAACAAATGCCTTTGGAATTTATATTGGGATTGCATTGTATGTATAGATTGCTTTGAGTAGAAGAGACATTTTCACAATGTTAAGTCTGTCTATCAATGAGCAGGCTAGGTTTCTCCACTTACGTAGGTCTCTTTGGGTTTCTTGCAGTAGAGTTTTGTAATTTTCTTTGTTATAGGTGTTTATGTCTCTGGTTAGATTTATTCCTAGGTATTTTATTTTCATGGTGCTATAGTAAATGGTAATGATTTGATAATTGCCTCTTCGATGGTCTTTTTGTTGGTATAGAGAAATCCACCTTATTTTATGTATGTTTATCTTCTATCCTGATCCTTTGCTGAACTCTTCTATTAGTTCCAGCAGCTTTTGAGGATTCTTTAGGGTTTTCTGTATATAAAGTCATATCATCTACATAGAGATATACTTTGACTTCTTCCTTACCAATTTGAATGCCCATTATTTCTTCATTTTGCCTGGTTGCTGTGGCTAGAACCTCCAGGACAGTGTTCAGTAAGAGTGGTGACAGTGGCCTTCCTTGTCTAGTTGCTGTTCTCAAGGAGAGTGCTTTCAGAGTCTCTCCATTTAGGATGATGGTGGCTGTTTGGCTGTTGGCTTTTGGCAGATGTGTTTTCTGCATCAGTTGATAAAATCAGTTCCTGTCTTTTGTTTATATGGTTGATTACATTATAGGTTTTGGTTTCTTAATTGAATCCCGTATTTCTGTTGGCGTTTGTTCACTTTGTTCTTTTCTGTTGTTTCTTTTGAGAATTGGTAAGTTCATTTATTTTTTTTTAGTTCGTTTATTCTGTCATGTCTGTTTGGCTCTATTGTTGAAGTTTTCTCTTGGTTTTTCTAATTCATTGCTTTACTCTTCACTTTGAGTGATTCTGTTTCTGTTTTCAGTTTCATTATTGAGGCTTTCATTTTATTCCTCCATTTGTTTTCTTGATCTTTGCTAGTTTTCTGTGGGCTTTTTGCTTTCTTTAAACATATTTAAAAGCACAATAATCTGAAAATTTTCAATTTGTTCTGTTAGTTTGGCTCTGTAGGGAAAATTGTCTCTTCAAATTTTGCTTTTGATTGGTCCTTCTCATTGATTTTGTGTGTTGTGCTTTTTTTTGAAATACTTGGGCCATTTTGTTTCTTTTTTAATTTTAAACCTTGTATTCTGTTTTTTGTGGGACAATTTTCTGTTTGGGCACCCAGGTGCCACCATGGCCATATGCCTGACTGCCAGCCAGAAGGCTGGGGCCTGCATCCACCAACCACTTCTGGGGAACAAGATTCGTCAGTCTGCCTCTACAAAGACTCAGCCCTGGAAACCCTGTGGGGCAGCTCCATTCCACAACACGGAGTCTTCGTGAGAGTGGACCCAACAGCAGTGAACCTGGTATCTTCTCCTGAAGACCCCTGGAAGACACTGTTATTCTTAGGTTTATTGCAGTGCTGATTACAGAGTTCTTGATGCTTGACCTTTGACATTCCATACGCATATATGGGATGTGGGTGTGGATATTCTTCTGGTCATAAAACCTACTGCCATTGAGTCGATTCGATTCCAGCTCATAATAACCCCATGGGACAGAGTAGAACTGCCCTAGCTTCCAAGGAGTGCCTGGCAGGTTTGAATTATTGACATTCTGGTTAGGAGACAAAGCACTTAACCACTATGCCACCAGGGTTTCCTTGCTGGTTGTAGTTGCTGACATAATGATGGAGCTCAATTTTCCTGTGGTGAACGTAGGGGCTCACTGTTTCTTTCCCTCACTGACATGCAGGTACAGATATTCCTATGGTGTCCTGTTCTGGGCAGGGAGCCAGCTGTTGCCCTTGCTGCTCATCTGTCTCAGTAGTCCACACCCCCTTCTGCCCTTATAGCTCCTACCAGTCTAAGTCCCTGTCTGTCTTGGGCCTCTGTGAGATTGAGCAGCACCCTTGAAACACCATGGCCTGTCTTCACCCCTTTGTGGTTGTACCTTCTTTGAACTTTCACAGCCAGTCTGCACTGCCTTAAAAATATCAGGCTACAGCTTCCTTAGATTAGCTGTGTTTTTGTGTTCTGGTTTGGGACGTTGCCCACCTCCATCCCAGAATGACTGATGTGAATGAGTGCTCCAGATGTTTGCAGTTAGGTTCTCCCATCTTTGGTGCTATTATTGTTCACCCGCTTCCAGTCTTCTGGACTCACCCTAGGTCTGCAGGACTTGACTTTGCCATCTTGCTCTGCCTCCTGACTGGTGGTTTTTGATTTGCTGTTTTGTAATGATTAATGTACTAAGCATTATTTTTGTGCTTATTGATTGTGTATGTTCTATGGAGACAGCATTTGATTTTTAGTCTTCTCGTGTCTGTTATGGCTAATGAGTTGCCTGATCCTTATTTAAGTCTTGTATGTGGCCTTCTACCCCGTCTTTCAGGATTTTCTCTGTATTTTTTGGTATCTTGACTATAGTGGTTTTAGTTTTTCTTTTATTTTTGCTAGAAGCTTGGACTTTCTCAGTTTCAAGGGTATTCCTTCAAATCTAGAAAATTTTCTTGTGTTTTTTTCTGAGAACTCTTACTAGTTACATGTTGGCCTTTCTGGATTACTTCCCCAATTTCTTAGCTGTTTCTTCTGCCTTTGCCATCTTGTTGCTTTCTGTCTCCTTAGAGATTCATGTCCTGTAGTTTCTCTCTCTTTGAATATTCACTTTTGGCAATTACATTACTGTATTCCAAGATATCTTTTTTGGTGCTTTCTTGATTAATAACATTTTTAAATAGCATTCTATTGAAATGTAGATACATTTTAAGAGTGTCTTTCATAGTCTGAATTTTCTTTGGGACTCACTTTTTATTTATCTTGATCTTTCCCATAATGTTGCAGACTCTCCTAATGCCTGATTATGTTTTATTATTGATGTTTAAAATGGAGAGAAATTGGAAATTTATATCAAGTTTAAAGAGACTTGGTGGTTCAGTGGTGAAGTAGTCAGCTGCTAACTCAAAAGATAGCAGTTCATGCCTACCTAACCATGGGAGAAAAGACCTGGTAACCTGCTCCCATAAATAATATATCCTAGGAAGCCCTATAGGGTAGTTCCACTCTGTCACTATGAGTCAGACTTCACTCAAGAGCACACAGCAATATGTCAGGTTTCACTAGGTGGTAATGAGCTTCAGATATAGCTAGCCTGCATCTATTTGGGGAAACCTTTAATAAAATAATACGATAATAAGGTAATAAGTGTGTTATCTTTAGACGATAACTGTCTTTGTTTCCTGTAGTTTCAGTATAAGGTTAAGAATATATTTTCTTGCTTGAGCTTCAGTGCTTGGCTGTAGTCTGTTGGGTACTGATGTAGAGTGGAGGGGCGGAGTGACTTTTAGTATTTAGGCCTTCAGTTAGTCAGTTCCTCATTCTAGACTTGCTCGTTATTTCTGCTTTATGTCATTCAGTTTCTAGAGACTAAGCGTTTGTTAGTCAGGGTGCCTTCCTCTTGAGCTGCAGCTTCTTTTCTAGAGTGTGGTTTTTTTCATACTGTATGTTACTAATCTGACTTCTTCACTTCTATTTTCATCTTCCAGAAACATGTTGAAACATCTCATCTGCTCGTGGGCTTCCTTCTTGTTCTGTTTGTTGTTATGGATTTTCACATTTATTTCTTTATTCCTATTTCAGTGGAATCTTGGGAGGAAGAGGAAAAAAAAAGATACTGCAGATACTGCCAGATTTAACTAGTGATTCTCTTACTTAAATCATTTTTTTATTAGATGCCTATGAATCAGATTCCACTCAGTTACCTGTACAACAGAATAGAACTGCTCTTAGGCGGTTTTCTAGGCTCTAAGCTTTATGGGGACAGGATGCCAGGTCTTTCTCTTGCAGAACTGCTATGTAGGTTCATACTGACAACCTTCACTTAGCAGCCAAGCTCTCATCTGTGGAGCCAGCAAGACTGCTTACTTAAATCGTAATCAGTATAAAATTTTTTATACTTAGTATTGCTTAAGGATTTTGGAACCCTGTCCATTGTTATATTGCACTTTTAGTGATGATTTTTACTACATTAATTGTGTTTTCTATGGTCAGGTTGTATTTGTTTCCTTCTTTTAAAGATTTATTTATCCATTAATAAGACTAAATCATAATGCCTAGTTTTGTGTAAGTAATAAAGCTGTTAACAAATTTTTTATGATAATCTTGCATATTACTGCTTATTTATGTTGTCAAGAAACTAGTTTTAATATCAGAATTATTGAAAAAAGATTTAAGGAGTGTTTGCAGGCAGTGGCAGCTTGTAAAAATCTCAACTCCTTTTTCACAGTAGATTTTTATATAAAAGAGATGATAAAATAGCTAATATGTATATGTTAGTATACCAAATACTGTGCAAAAGTACTTTACCAGTATTATCTCATTAAATCTTTACAAAAATCTTAAGAGCAGTAGATAATTATTATTAATCCCATTATACAGTTGAATAATCTGAAGTTTTAAGAGTAGTTAACCCTTAAGATCGCTAGTAAGTAAATTACAGTATTTGGACTGGAATAGATTTTAAGTCTTGCTGCTTCAAAGCACGTGAGTTTAGACCATCACTCTAAACTGGTTCTTACAGTTCATTTTTTTTTTTTAAAAATTAAGATAAAGCAGATAGTTCTTTTCTGTGTCAAAGACTACATGTGTTTGTAGGAGAGATTTATGAATGCCAGAAATGGCTATTCCAGAACAAGAAATTGTAGAGGGAAACAGTCAAGAACCAGCGATTGGTCAATCATAAATACTAGAAAGGTGCTCAAAGGGTGTGTCTTTAATTAGTGTCAGCAGGTAGAAATGTACTATAAAATACTGTAAACCTTCCTTAAACCTCCGAGCAGCAGTTTGAATCCACGAGTAGCTCCTTGGAAACTCACTGGAGCAGTGCTGCTGTGTCCTGTGGAGTTGCTCTGAGTTGGAACTGACTCACTGGCAGTGGGTTTGGTTTTTTGGTTTATTAAGTAAAGTTGATATTCAGGACGAAATTCAGTTAGATATAAGAAAAAAATATCCTCCTCCCCCTTAATTTTACACTTAAAGAAATTTAGACTGACAGCCATTAACTTAAACCTTCTAAAAATGAGTTGTTTTCGGCTGTATTCATTTATTGAATGTTTTGTGCCAGGCAGTGAATATACAGTGTTGAATAAAATGAAATTGGTGACTGTTTTTATAGATCTTACAGTTTGGTATAGAAATAATTTTTGTTTTTGTTTTCACATACTAGTAAAATTATTTATTTTATACTTGGTGGGAGAAGTCCATCATGAAACCTTGAGCATCCCTGCACATTTTTGTTGGGTATGCCAAGAATACAGGGTTCTGACAGCTCTTGGAAGAAAATAAAAAAACAAAAACTAGTTCTTCTCGATCACTTCTAACTCATGTACCCCACGTATGTCAGAGTAGAACTGTGTTCTAATACGGCATTCAGTGACTGATTTTCCTGAATAGATCAAGTCTTTCTTCCAAGTTGCCTCTGGGTCAACTACAGCCTCCAGCCTTTGGGTTTGCAGCTGAATGTGTTAACCATCTGTGCCACCTAGGGACTCTTACATTCAGGCCATCCAGAAAGAGCAGACTGGTTTACTGCTCACTATAAAAAGAGTAAGTTATCCACATAAAGTGTTCCTCTCCTTTATCTCATCCCACTGTATCAAGCAGGTATCTGTCGAGGCCTTTTTGCATTGCCTGTATGGAACTTGAGGAGCAAGGGGAACCAACTTGACAGAATTGTGCTGTTGCTGTGCCGTGACTGACAGAATTCTGTGTCCCTAACCTAGTATCTTACGTCTTTTGCCACCATCCCTGAAGCAGTAACGTGATAGCTAGTTAGTTCGCAAGTGTGAAATCTAAGACCCTTCATAGTATGGACAAAGCTGTTTCGTTCCTCTAGAATTCATGGGGACCTACTCATAAGCACTATGATTACTAAACATTAAAAAAATTATTTACTTCGCATACATAGAGCAATAGCTAATTCCTGTTGCTCTGTATTTATTGTTAAATGATATTCCCCAAGTGTTTAGAATAGAGCCTAGTACATGATAGGAATTGAGTAAGTTTTGAATGAAGAGAAGGACACAAAAGAAAAAGTAGGGCTGGGTAGGATAGTGGACCAGGAATTACAATAGTAAATAAAATGCATGTTCCAAGTAGAGCCCAGCTTTGGCTCTTACATTTCTAGTAGTCTTTGCATAGAAGAAAACATTCCAGTACAAGTTTTCTAAAGATAAAACAAAGAAATCCTTAGGCAGAGACAAACTATGACATTAAAAGTATCAAAAGAATTTCATCCACAGTTTTATCACATATCATGTAATGGTAATAAACTGTCAGCAGTGTACTTACAGTAAACATAGGACTTTTTCTGAATTCTTCCATATATATCCCAATATAAGCAGTGTTACGAAGATTGATTGTTCAAACAACCTGCTTTGTATGTAATTTCTCATACTAGATTTTAAGTTATTAATGTAAAGCAAAATTTTTCTTAGAAAATGATTTTAGAGCTTTTTTTTTTTTCAATTTAACATGACTGAGTGAAAATCTACATTCATGTATAAATTTACATACCCACCTGTATGCACCTTCCACTGCTCTCCCTGTCTGGTGACTGCACACTATTCCTCTCTGTTCCATACGTGTCTCATCCTCCCACCAGCCTTCTTTCCCCTCCTTTCCATCCACTCCCTTTCCTCCAGCCAGAGGTCAGCAAGATGATATCCTATAGATGTATAGAACCATAAAGTGCTTCCAGTATATGGTCACTCTGCATTGCCAAGTCCAATCCATTCCTGTCCAAAGAGTGGACCTTTGTTATAATTTATGGGAAAGGGCAGCATCAGGGCTGGGGGCCATGCTGTCAGAGGAACCCCAAAACCGCTGGACCATCAGTTGAGGTCTTTTAGTGGAGATCTCATGATGCACCTCTTTTTATTCTTGTGTTGCCAGTGAGACTCCTCTGATTTTAGAGCTTTTTTAATGTATAAGTATCGTGGACAGAAGAAGTGTCATAGTTTCAGACTTAAATGAATATAATTTTGGCATATAATTTTTATTTTATGTCGTTGGTTGCTGTCAAGTTGGTTCCAACTCATAGCAATCCCATGTACAACAAAACAAGACATTGCAAGGTACAGTGCTGTCTTTATTATCCTTGGTATGTTCTGAAGTCCATTATCTTCAGCTACTTGAAGAAAAACTGAAAACAGATTTTCAGATTAGTTTTCAAATCTTTTTTTAATGCGTAACTTGTCTGGTTTAGAAGAATGAAGAACAAACTTGATTTCTGGGTCCTGATTTTATGCAGAAGTGTGGGATGCTTTGAAATATGCATGTTTGTTGTTTGCTTTGTTCTGTTTTATTGTATGTATGCAGTCTCTCTCCATCACTTTATGTCTCATCCTTTCTTCTCAGGTGAATTCTCAGCATTTTCTTTTCCAAAAAAAAGTTTTTCTCTAGAATTAACTGCTTACTCCTATTTGTAATCAAAATTTGTTTTGATACCTTGTAATCTCAATTCAGAGTTTAAGCAAGTAAGCCTATTGTTAGTATGTACTAATTTAAACATGGTTTAAACAGTTCCAGAATTATTTTGTTATTAAAAGAGGATGTATTCTAATACAAATTATTCTGCAGTTACTGTACATTCATATATTTTATCATGTTTTTGGTTGCCATTGAATAGATTCTGATAATGAAGTAAAAATGTTTCATGGCACTGTGACTAATGGACAGAAAGACCTCAAAATTCCATGATTTGGTGATTTGTTAGGGTACAATTCTATAGTAATTGTTTAATTTAGTACTAACTTGATCAAATGTATGTGCATGTTTCTTACAATGATAATGTAATACTGAAGACTACATATGCGGAAGTTGATATTTGGCTGTCTATTAATCAGCTCCGTGGTCGTTCATGAACAACTCTCCTGTTCTTGAAGTAGTGAATTGATTTAGTTTAAAATTTAAAAATAATCTGATACAAAGAACATCAAGGATCCTAGAACATTGTTTTGACCTTGCTTTTGATCTTCTTTTCGTTTGTCTAGGTAACCATGTAACTTTTAGTCCTTTTTTCTTTTTTTCACTTCAGACATACAGATGAATGATAAAATCTTTTAAGCTTTTTGCTATATTTTTAAAATACTGTATTTTTGGTGCAAATATACAAAACACGTTCCCATTCATAAGTTTTACACATAATGTTTATTGAGTTTGGTTACATTCTTCGTATTGTATCAACGTTCTCATTACTACATTTTAGTTATTTTAGTCTTCTTAACGTAGTCTCACTGTCCCCCAAACTTATCTGTGCTTTCAGGGTAGCTGTTGTTTGTTTCATCTCATATATATTCTTTTTAAGAAAAGCTCAGTGTTTCAGGGTGACAGTCTTTTTGTTGTTGTTGTTAACTTTTGTCCTAGCCTGTTGTTGAATTAAAAGGTAACTTCAGGGCATAGTTTGAAGTGTTTAAAGAATATCTTAGTGCAATAGTACCAGGTATTTGTATTCCCCTGGTCTCAGTAGGTCCGGTAAGTGTGGATTCTTTAAAGATTTGAAGTTTTGCTCTGTAGGTTTTGCACTGTCTGAGGACTCATCTTTTGTGTCCCTGATCA
This sequence comes from Heterohyrax brucei, assembly GCA_028571685.1. Taxonomy (NCBI): domain Eukaryota; kingdom Metazoa; phylum Chordata; class Mammalia; order Hyracoidea; family Procaviidae; genus Heterohyrax; species Heterohyrax brucei. Next base: position 82,710,782 of record CM053144.1, read on the forward strand.
GAATGTTTGTTAATAGCAGCTGGGCACCATCTAGGTACAGACAGTGGTTCATGGAGATAGTCTTGTAGCCTGCATTCTTCTTGATTCTTGGGGTTCCTTCTTTCTGTTTTTTTTTTTGAAACCTCAGTGACATAGTGGTTAAGTGTTACATCTGCTAACCAAAAGTGTGGCAGTTCAAATCTACCAGACGCTCCTTCTCTGTTATATAGGGTCACTGTGAGTCAACATCGACTCAACAGGAGTGGGTTTTGGGTTTTTCTTTCTATTTTGCTGTGGATGAATAGAGACCAGTGGTTGTATCTTAGATAACTACTCATGAGCTTTTGAGACCCCAGACTACTCACCAAACAAGGAATTAGATCACTGAAAATGGTAACTCAATAAAGATAACGTGCAATAGCTGTTTTGGAAAATAAGGTGGTGGTTCTTCAAAACATTAAAAATACAATTGCCAAGTGATACAACATTTTTGGGTGTATTTTCAAAAGAATTGAAAGCAGAGACTCAGATATTTCTACATCAGTGTTTATAGCAGTACTATTCATGATAGGCAAAAGATGGAAACAAGTTAAATGCTCGTCAGTGGATTAATGAATAAACAAAATGTGATACATATACATAATGGAATACTACTCATACAGTAGTAGAAATAACTCTTTATATGTGCTACAATATAGAGCTTAAAGACATACTGAGTGAAAGAAAAAGCACAAAGGGACAGATATTGTATGATCTCATTTATATTAAATGACAAGAAAAGTTAAATGTATAGAGACTAAAGTTTGTTAGTAGTTACCAGGGGCAGGGAATGGGAGTTATGTTTATGGGGTGCTTCATTATGGTTTACAGTGATGTTGCAAACTGATTATGGTGATTGCTGTGAATAAACTATAACACCTGTGGAAAGTTGAATTGCCAGAAGTTGGGTGGTGGATTTATTTACATCAGCCGCCCCCCCCGCCCCGCCCCCAGGTGCTGTCGAGGTTGCTTATGTACAACCCAATCCCTCATGGGATTTGAGTCTTTGGAGATTTTGGATCATGGTTTCATGGGATGTCTCATTTAATTGGACTAATGATATGTTTAGTGGTTCTGTTCTGAGTCTGTTGCATAGTGCCTGTAATCTTAAAACCTTGTAGGTGGCCATGCAGGACATAGCAATTAGTGTCTGTCTGCCCGGAGCAACCAAGAAGGAGTCAGAAATGGGAAAAGGAAATGAATGAACCTGTGGCTAATTGCCTTCATGAACAACTGCCTCCTTTGCAATAAGACCAGAACTAGACAGTATCTGGTAACCATTAGTGAAATTTTTACCTAAAATATTGTAGAAGAATTCTGATAAAAAAAGGGGAAAATAAAAGGTAGAATTTCAAATTCTCGTGGAATATAGTGTTTCTGGAGCCATGGAGGCTAGGGGAACCCTTAAAACTACTGCCTTGAGATAATGTTTATACTTTAAAACAAAAATATCCCCTGAAATCCTCTCAAAACCAGACAGTAGCTTAGCATATTAGTAAAGAGTATCTTTGTTGAGCATTGTGCTCTTAAGATCTGTCCATACACAGTAAAGGTGACAATAGCAACTTAAAAAAATAAGAACCTTAGGAGGAAGTGAGTTACTGTTAATGGGGGAGGAACAACTCAGAAAAGGAGGGTGAAAATGATTGCATAATACTAAGAAATGTAATCAGTATATCAGTATCACTGAAAGGTAGCTGTTGAAGTGGTGTTATTTCTACTGTGTATATTTTCAACAGACAAAAATTAAATTATAGGGAAAAAGATGCATACATTCAAATGTGAAAAATTCACTGTTGGGTCTGTGTACTAATCTTAGCTTTTAATCCTCTGTCAAATATACAAGATTTATTTTAGCTTAGCTGTAAAATTTCTGTCATCTCTCGGTGTTTCAGTTGTTCTTTTAAACAAGTAAAAAGTTGTTATATCAAAAAATAGAAATTTAACCTGTGAGTGCAAAACTCGCTGAGGCTTATTTTTGGAAAACATTTAAACACGTCGAGTTCTGTTTTCAAATATCATGTCATTATTAGCCATGTTTTTTGATGTCATGTCATTATTAGCCCATAAATCGTACAGAGATGTAAACATTTCTGAACATTTGTTTTGTGAACAGAAATGTTTTCTTAGAAAGATGGTTTACTTTCTTAAATCAGTTGTCAACCAGTTCATGTACTCTCAGTGACTTGCTTGCTAAAATGTTACCTTTCTCTAGAAAGGTATATAAATGGTGTTTGGTTTTTTAGGTGACATGCCCCTGACAGCTACTTAGAAGAGTTAGCATGTTTACACTTGCCTCATTGTAAAACAAAAAAATGTGTAACTCATTCTTAATAGCTTTTTTAAGGACTTGGCTGTGAATTAATGGAAGACCTATGTTGTATAAAGATTTTAATAGGCACTTCCTACTTTTAAAATCATTGTCAACAGTCTGTGTATACGTACTTCTAGTGTAAAAGGAATGTACTGATGATAACCTGTAAAAGTCTAAAATGCTGAAGACCAGCAGCTTCCTCAGCTTGATGGAATTCTCACTCCTTCAGAATATTTTTCATCTTGAGATAAATTGGGGCTGTTATGAATCCAGCGAGGATGCTAGCATCAGTGTCATTAAGTAAATATTAGTAAAGTTGAATTTCAATTTTTGGGTAACACTGTGCTGTCTGCTAATCAAAAGGACAGCAGTTTGAATCTACCAGCTGTTCATTTTCTACTCAGTCCTGTAGGGTTGCTTGAATTTGAATGGACTCAGTAGCAATAAGTTTGTTTTTGTTTGTTTGTTTATTTTGGACACATGTTGTTTTTCTTGTATACCACTTCAGGTATGTACACTGCTGAGGAGACCAGCCTAATATATACTTAAAAATACAATGAAAACTATTGAAATGGTAGGTGTCTCCTGAAATGAACAGTTACTTCATTTAGAGACAGTCCCCTTTTGATGCATACTGACCATTTTTTTAATATATTTTTTTCACCCTGTATACTTTTCCTTAATACCATATGTTGTGGTCATCTAATGGTGTTCTAACAGAAGTACCAGAGTCGATGGCTTTAACAAAGGAAGGCTTATAAATAGTCCAGTAGGCTCCAAGTCCAAATTTGGGATGTCAGACTCAGGAAAAGGCTTTCCCCCTTATTGGATCTGGAGACCAGTCCTTGTGTCACATCAGTCTTTGTTCAGGGAGAATCTTGGCACAGGAACCTCAGGTCTGAAGGACTTGCTCTTCTCCCAGTGCTGCTTTCTTGATGGTGTGAGGTTCCCTATTCTCTGCTTGCTTCCCTTTCCTCTTCCTTTTATCTTTTGTAGGATGAAAGGATAAAAGATGGTGTAAACTATACTTCAGGGAACCTGCCTTTACAGTGGAACAGGGAGATGATCTTCTGATGGGATTTACAATCCCACCCTAATCCTGTAACATAATCCCCTGTAGCCATAGGCAAAGATGAGAATTTACAGTATCAGGAATTCACAGAATGGAGGGTAATAACAGAATATAGGGAATCCTAGGGAATATAGGGAATCCGGCCCCATTACTACACATATTTTTGGGTGGACACAGTTCAATCCATGACAGCTTGTAAAAGCCATTTGTCATTGACTCCATTCTGATTGATGAGGACTTATGCCAGAGTAGAACAGTGCTTTTTGGGCTTTTCAGTGGCTGCTTTTTCAGAAATTACATTACCAGACCTTTGTTCCCACCCAGTTACCTCTGGGTGAACTGAATGAAACCTTCAGTGGTTTGGTTAGCAGCTGAGCATGTTAAAAGCACCATCCAGGAACTCTGCAGTACCTGATAACCTTTGACTTTTAAGCTGCAGGAACTCCAGGAACTCCTGGTAAATGTAAGCAGTTCATTGTGAGTGCTAGCATCATCCTTGACTTAGTTTCTTAGCTGTATTTTTTGTAACCTGCCTTCCTCTCTTCTTCCCTCCCTCTTAACCATTCTTCTTTCCCTCCATCTCTCCCTTCCCATACTTTTTCCTTTCCTTTACCCTTTCTTTCTCTCTTCCTTTCCCCAATCCATATCCTGCCCTCCCTTCCTGTTCCATTCCTTCCTAGTGACTTTACATTCCTGGTTACCGTACATACCATTAAAGCCATTTTATTACTTTGTATCTGTTTGGGAACAAAGTAGATTGTAAATAAAGTGTGTGCTCTTTGGATACCTGATTCAGAATATTTTGTCCTTTAACTTTTTTCTTCAAGTATTTAAAAAATTTTAAAACATACTCTCAAAGAAGAGTATGCTCACATTTACTGAACACTGAGATTTGATGTAGTTCTGTCTGCTATACCATTTATTATTTTTCAGTTCATTGTTCAATCTGTCCATTTTGTTGAACTTCAGCATACATCTCCAAAAAGTAACTACTATATGACAGCAGTACCAGAACCACACTTAAATAATCTTCTAATTTGTCTAATATCTAGTCCATATTTAAATTTTACCATTTGTCCCCAAGATGTTATCTTCATGTACTTTATTCAAATAAAGGTGCAATCGGACTGACTGTTGCATCCAGTTATATTTCTGAACCTCTCTCCACATATTTGACTTGTAATAAAAAGACGAAATGTCCTTTAGAATATGCTGAGTTGTAGATTTTTTTTAATTGTTTCTTTGTAGTGTCAGTTGGCTTGTTTTGTTATTCCCTTGTTTTCCACAAAATTAAAGTTAACTATAAAAGCTTGATTAGATTCAGGTGAAAAATATTTCGGCAAGAATACTTTATGGCTGAGACCGACTGTTTAGTATGGCATCACTTTAGAAGGCGTTCTTGTCCTACTACTGCTTTAGTGTTAAATTTGATCACAGTTAAGGTGATAACAGCCTTATCTCTTCTTCCTAAATTATTGAGAATAGCTCATAATCTGTAGGGATGTAACTTGGATAGCATGAAAACATCTAGTTTCTCTTCAGCCTTTCCTCTATTTCGTGCACCTGATAATCATACTTACTGCAGTCACTTATTAGTGGTAGCACTGTGATAATTTTGGAATTCCTTTGTTTGCTGAAATTCTTCTGGTTAAGAAAATTTTTCCATCATTGCCTGGTTGTGCTGAAATACCTAGATCCTACTGACGAGGCTGATTACTGATTACCCATTGTCCTCCAGCCATTTCCAACTCATGGCAACCCTGTAAGACAGGATAGAACTGCCCCACAGGGTTTCCAGGAAACATGATGCATTCCAACTGCTGAGTTTTTAGTTAGTATCCCGACTTGTACCACTGCGCCACAAGGGCTCTGTTACAGGGAAAGAACATTGATGACCAGTTTTCAGAGTAAAGAGGGAAATGATCACGTCTAATGTCGGTAGTGGCAAATGATGCTTCTTGGCTGTCTTGATTTTTATGATGGTTCATGGATTTTTCAGAATACAGGTTAAATAATGAATGTATTTTACTTTATTTTTAACTCAGAATTGAAGTGCTTTTAAATCTGTGTGTTGATTTAGTTTGACATCAAATTGTGTAAGTTTTTGCAGAGAGAATTATGTAGATTGCTGTCGCAGAGTCAGAGTACTTCAAGTACTTAATGATTACTTTTTTTCATTTAGAGAAGAAATTGTTTTAATTTTGGCCACAGACTAGTTTTTTTTTGTGTTTTCTTGTGTATAATTGTATAAATTTTAGTAAAAGGCTTCTGTCTTATGCAGCTTCATGAAAGAACTTCAGGTGGCTTGGAAATGAACTGTTGATACATTTGGGAACTCTGGTGGTGTAGTCATTAAGTGCTAAGACTGCTAATCCAAAAAAAGGTTGGCAGTTTGAATCCTCCGTGGGCACTTCTGTGTCCTGTAGGGTTGCAGTGAGTTGGAATTGACTTGGTGGCAATGGATTTGGTCATTTGGATTGATACAGTTTAGTGGAAGCATTTTAATTGGCTGACAAAACTGCTTCAAATAAAATTTAGTACATAGTGGGGCAGGAGGAGAAAAGTTAAATGACACTAATGGATAGGTAAAATTGGCTTTAATATAGAAACATGCCATTTTGGAAAAATAGTCATTCGACGTAAGTTAATTTTCCAGTAAATAATTAAAAAAATAGACTTTATTTTAACCATTTTGGATAAGCCACTTTCTGAAATACATTGAATAGCTCTTTTTTCTTTTTTTTTAAACAAGTATGTTGAATGTAATTTAGCTTTTTACTGGTGATTTAGCCATTTCAGGAAGTAAATTATTTTATCATTCTTTGTTAGTGATGTCCTCAGGTATTGTCCATGTACTAACTGGGCCTGAGACAAATAAACTTGGGGAACTCTTCTATCATCAGAAAAGAAAATTGATATGGGAGTTAATAAGAATCAAACACTTCTACTCATCCAAAGACTTCATCAAAAGAATTAAAAGACCACCTACAGAATGGGAAAAAATATTTGGCAACTCTATGTCAGACTAATGCCTGATTTCCATAATCTATAAAGTACTACAGGATATCAGTAAGAAAAAGATAAATCATCCAATTAAGTGATGGGCAAAGGAGATGGACAGACACTTTTCTAAACAGGAATTCCAGGCAACCAAAAAACACATGTGGACATGCTCACAATCATTAGCTATTAAAGAAATTCAAACCAAAACGACAATGAGATACCATCTCACCCCAACAAGGTTGGCCATGATCCAAAAAATGTGAAACATGAAATGTTGGAGAGACCGTGGGGAGATTGGAACTCTCCTACATTGTTGGTGACATTGCAGAATGTGCAACCTCTTTGGAAAGCAGCCTGGTGTTACCTTAAAATAATGGATATAGATATACCATTTGACCCAGGAATTCCTTTGTTTGGAATATATCCTACAGAATCAAGGCCATTCACACCAGCTGATACATGCACATGAATGTTCATTGCAGCATAGTCCACAATAGCAAAAAGATGGAATCAGCCCAGATGCCCAACAACAGAGGAATGGATGGGTGAACTTTGGTATATGTACTCAGTGGAGCACTATGCAATGATAAAGAACAACGATGATAGCAGGAAACATCTCTCAACTCGGTTTCAACTGGAGGACATTATGTTGAGTGAAAGTAGTCAGTGACAGAAGGACAATTATTATATGAGACTCCTACGGTAAAAAGTTAAAAGCAGATTCATGCATAACAGAAAAGACTCTGACAGCTACAGAAGTGGGGAGAGTGAGGGGCGAGGGTTTAGATTAGATAGATGTTAGAAATTTAGTTGGGTGAAACTGGTGACAGCACACGTTACTAAGAAGAGCAATATTAATGAAATTGCAACACAACTTGTGTACTCCTCCCATCTTAACCGATATTGTAAGGACAGAGTATGTACATTTTCATTTTTATTTAATTAAAAAAAAAAACTTGGGGAAAAAAATTGAGCTATTTATTCATCTTTTTATACTAATATTCTTGGGCCTGTTTGGTAGTGGATGTTCCTCAGGCATCTAATGTAGTCTTGTCATCCCTATAATGGAAACACCAGAAAACTGAGATTGTTAGAAATAATGTGAAATTAAAGAATACACTATTATGAATAAAGGTATGTATATGAATAAAACACATGGAAAGAAAGAAACCTTATTAAAGCTGTTTTTCCCTGAAGCTGCCAGTCCCTTGATTCTTTTTGAAGAAGGGCTCCTGGAAGTTGGAATTATAACTGAAATGAACTTGGTAAGACATCACCCAGTCCAAACTTCTCATAAGCTTCCACAGAATCTTACTGAAGAAAACAGTCCTTACTGACTTCTAAAACTACGTTGAAAGCCTCTTAGCATAGCAGTTCTGCACTACAACTGCCAACCAAAAGGCTGAGAGTTAAATCCACCAGCTGTTCCTTGGAAACCCTAGGCAGTTCATTTGCCCTGACAGGTTGCTATGAGTTAGAATTTGATCAATTGCAGTGCTTTTTTTACACCCCCGTTGGAGCCCTGGTAGTTGTACTTAGTGGTTAAGTGATTGTGAACCAAAAGATCAGCAGTTCAAATCTACCAGCCGCTCATTAGAAATCCTGTGGGGCAGTTTGTTCTGTGGTACAGGGTCTCTGTGAATTGAAGTCTACTTGGTGGCAACAAGTTTGTGTGTCAAGTTAAACTTAACATTAGAAGGGAGCCCTGATTGTGTGCAGTGGCTAAACACTCTGCTGCTAACCTGAAGATCAGTGGTTTGAATCCATTAGTGGCTCTTTAGGAAAAAGATGTGACAGGCTGCTTACAGGCTGCTTCTGTAAAGATTACAGCCTTGAAAAACCCTTGAGGCAGGTCTACCCTGCTCTTTGGGGTCATCATGGGTTAGAATTTGCTTGGTATTAGTGGGTTTGCATTTTGGTTTTTAAATCTACATTGGCGTCCCTGGGCAGCATAAACTGTTAAGCAGTTGACTGCTAGCTGAAAGGTTAGTGGTTCGAACCCAACTACAGGCATTTTGAAAGACAGGCTTGGCAATCTGCTTCTGAAAGTTCACAGCCTTGAAAACCCCATAGAGCAGTTCAGTTCCACACACATAGAGTCACCATTAGCCAGAATTGACTCATTGGCAACTAACAGCAACATACCAATTTTATGAAATGGTATGTTGTGTATTTACTACATATAAAGTTTCTTCAAGATTAAATACAACATAACTACATTATAGAATGGCATGCAGTATATTTTACATGAAATTTCAAGCTAAGTACATTAATATTAATTGATTTGTCCTCATTAGTGACTGCCCTTAGCAAGGTATGTTTAAGGTAATTATCAGAGTTGTATTCTGGTGTTTTCCAAGTTTTAGTAATTCTCTTGTAAGTTCCAAAGTTGATGCCCTGAGTTGAGATAGTCTGTTTTCTTTCAAGGAGACCCTGTCTGTACACATGTATGTGAATATAGATAGTACTTTGCCAAGCCAAATGCCCTCGAGTTGGATCCGACTCATGGTGACTTACAGAACAAACTAGTTTCTCATTAAATAGTACACACAGTGTTTTGTAACATTGGTTACCAACCCCACAGCATATCAGTAGTTTCCCTTATTGGCCTTGGGTTCCTGTCCCCTTCTGCCTTCTATTCTTTGTGTCTGGGCTTATGTGCCCCTTTAATCTTGTTTTGTTTGATGTGCCTGTCTCATCTTTGGCTGAAGGGTAAACCTCAGTAGTTGTACTGAGCTAAAAGGGTAAACCTTAGTAGTACTGAGCTAAAAGGGTGTCAGAGGCCCTGGTCTAGCAATTTTTCCATTCTCTGTCAGGCCAGTAAGTCTGGACTTGTGTGAGTTAGAATTTTGTTCTCTATTTTTCTCTAACTCTGTCTGGGACCCTGTATTGTGATCTCTGTCAGAGCAGTCAATGATGGTAGCTGAGCACCATCTAGTTCTGCTGGATTCAGTCTAGTGGAGGCTGTAGTAGCGGTGGTCTGTTAGTTCTTTGCACTAATTTTTCCCTGTGTCTTTGTTCCCTACAGGCTGAGACCAGTGGAGTATCTTAAATGGACACTCAAAAGCTTTTAAGACCTCAGATGCCACTCACCAAAGTAGAATGTAGAACACTGTCTTTATGAAATATGTTACGGCAGTTGAGCTAGGTGATCCCGAAGACCATGGTCAAGGGCAGTATCCTTAATCTCTGTTTAGTTAGTTAACATTCTTTTAGGTAGAGACTTTTATCAGTTATACAGTTAAAGAGGCTCCATTTCCTAGGCAAACACTAAAAGATTCTAATTCTTCTGAGTGAGCAGCATGTTCCTTCTAACCTGTGTTTTCTAAACTGTTAGCAGTTTAATTCAGTTGCAGCTGCTGTGATGGGGTAAAACCAAAAAATGAAACCTGTTGTGGTGTAGTGGATTCTGACTAACCAGGACTCTACAGGATAGAGTAGAACTGACTCATAGGGTTTCCAAGGAGTGGCTGCTGACCATTTGGTCAACAGCCCATCGCTTTAACCACTTTGCCACCGAGGCCATCTGTTATGGGATGGAGGCAGACTTTTGATTGTACTTCTTGTGGTGTCTAAGGATAACCTGCTGATTGGTATGCAGTTAAAAATTGGGGTCCTAATCTCTTGTGTGGAGACTCTGATGGCATAATGGTTAAGTGAGATGGCTGCTAACCAAAGGACATCAGTTTATATCCATTAGGTACTCCTTGGAAACTCCATAGGGCAATTCTGCTCTGGCCTATAGGGTTGCTATGATTTCGCATCAACCAGACAGCTATGGGTTTGGCTGTGTTTTGGGAATCTAGTGAGAGAAACTGGGAACAATGAAATTTTGCATTCATTTGTGCACATTCTTCATTTAATTAGTACATAAAACCAAGCAGTGTCTGTTCCAGCTGTTGGTTTAGGCACTAGGATTATTTCAGAGAGCAAATCTGACAAAATTCCAGTTCTCATAGGTTTTACCTTCTATTTAATGGTTATGTATTAAAAAAACAAACATCAAACCCCTTTGCCATCGAGTCAGTTCAGATTTACAGTAATCCTGTAGCACATAGTAGAAGTGCCCTATAGGGTTTCTAAGGAATGGCTATTAGATTTGAACTGCCACCTTGTTGATTGGCAGCCACCAGTGCTCCATGGTTATGAATAAGACCATTAAAAAGTCTTTTCCTAGGCTGTTAGACAGTAACTGAGAAACTCCAAACTTGCTGCCATTGAGTCAATACCAACTCACAATGACCCTGTTGGACAGAGTAGAACTGCTTCCTAGAGTTTCCAAGGAGCTCCTGGTGGATTTGAGCTGTCGACCTTTTGGTTAGCAGGTGCAGCACTTAACCATTATGCCAAGGAATGTTAATTGTTTAAGTATTTTGTTGATTGAAAAGTATGCAGTGTTCTAAGACTTCTTTGATATTTTATGTCTCTGGTTTTCTCCTGTATTTCAGTAAAAATAAGTGTTCTAGAACAAAGTGCCTAATTGGGAACTGATTCACTGGAATATGAAACTCAGTGAAGAATAATGGTAAGATACATATTACAGGAGGGTTAAGTTGCAATTTATTATTTTTTTTAAATTGATTCTTGTTTTATGCTTGCTGTTAGGTGCTATGGAATTGGTTTCTACTTATAGCAATCCTGTGAATATCAGAATGAAAGACTGCTTGGTCCTGCGCCATGCCCATGACCATTTTTTCTGCCCAAGCCCATTATTGTAGCCATGATGTCAATTCATCTCCATGAGGGTCTTCCTCTTTTTTGCTGACCCTCTGCTTTACCATGTTTTATGGTAACATGATTCTTATCAAACACCATTACTGACATCCACAACTTGTATCATGTTGCTACAATTTTACGTGAAGTATAATGATTTGCTTTGGCATAAAAGTGGTTGATACACTGTTCATTTAACAAATATATATTGTATATATAACATGCTGGACTGTTCACAGTGTTGGAAAATACACTGGTATATGAGACAAAGTCCCTGACTCTTAGGGACTTTACAATTGTAAGAGCATGGAATGTTTAGTTGCTTATTAGGGCTTAGAATATATGTCTAGATTTATATGACGTGACACGGCCAAATCAAGACTGAAGGTAACATTGAAGAGTAGTGACAATCATAGAGGGGCCTAATGCTAGCTTTTTGCAGCTTCTGCGTAAATGATGTACATTCCAAGGAGAGAAACAGCAAATGAAAAAATTTACTGAGTGATAGTCCTTTTATCAGATTAAAGCAGTTTACTGTTACTAGTTTTAGTATCATACAATCCTGTATTTATGTTTATAATTTTCACCTAATTGAGTCTATAATTGGTGAACTATATTCATAAACTGAGACAATGATTACCTTGTGTGCCTATCCGCCAAAATAGAAAAAACTAAGAAATAAAAATAAAGTAAAAGCAAAGAAGAAACCGTTAAACCACTAAGTAGTACAGTCCTTCTACCCTTTATATCAACAGACTGTATACCTTGTCACTGTAAGTAACCAAGTGGCTGTTGTCTGTGCCTGTTTCCAGAAGCAAGAGACAGAGTTAATTCAACTGAAAATTTGGAATATGCATTTTGATACTTTACTTTTATTTCATAACAAAAGATGCCTGGTAGGTTACAAAAAAATATTCTGGTACCCTTTTTTTAAAAATGTTTATTATAATGTCCTATATTTAAAACCCAAACCAGACCCACTGCCATCATATCAATTCTGAGTCATAGTGACCTTGAGGACAGGGTAGCACTACCCCACAGAGTTTCTAGGGAATGCCTGGCATATTCGAACTGCAGACCTTTTGGTTAGCAGGTGTAGTATGCTTAACCACTTTGCCACCAAGGTTTCACTTCTGTATTAGTATACTCCTTTTATGAAATTGGGCTCTGGTTATACAGTGGTTAACCAAAATGTTGGCAGCCCTAATCTACCAGCTGCTCCTTAGAAACCCTGTGTGGCAGTTCTGCTCTCTCTTGTAAGTCAGAATTGACTCTGATGGCAGTGGATTTGGTCCTTTGGTTTGGGATTATGAAATTATATTATGATGTTTTACAGTAAAATACTTGTTTCCGTTTTCTGTAGGGATTTGTACTTATAGTTTATCATCGTGTGGTTTAGTAAGTCTTTGTGAGATAGGCTTGATTTCGCTTTTTGTTTGTCTGTTATTGGTTGAACTGAAAAATATAAAACATACTTCTGTCAGACCCCTTAAAATCTTTAAATTTAGTGCCCCCACACATCTTCAGTAGTCATTCATTAATATATTGCTCTGTTCCTTTCCTTTTTGTAGCAAAACTGGAAAGAATTTTCTGTGCTGCTCTCAGTATCTTTCTTCTGTTCTGTATTTGCCCCTAGTACTCAACCTGGATCAGCAGTCACTGTCATGTGTCAGATCCAAGGACCAGTTTTTCCTTTTGTCTACTCATCAGTGGCATTTGACTCAGTTGATCTCTGCTTTTTAAAATGAGCTCTTCACTCCATCTATTGTGTGCCACTCTCAGTTGTTGTCCCGCCTTTGTGGTGTCTCCCTCTCATTTCCTTGTAGTTGTCCTCTCTGCTTGCCTGACCTGTAGACACTGAAGGTTCCAGGTCAGATCTTGGATATATGCATGTATTTTATAATTTACTGTTGTTGTTGAGAGTTTACATAGCAGAACTTATACCAACCAGTTCAGTGGTTTCTACATGTACTGTTCTGTGATACTGATGACATTCTTCAAGTTATATAACCATTCTCACCTTCCTTTTCTGAGTTGTTCCTTCCCTGTTAACGGTATCTCACATTCCCTAGGTTGCCTGTCTCATCTTTCAGGTTGCTGTTGTCAATTTAGTCTCATATAATCCCACAGCCATTGAGTTGATTGTAGCTCATAGTGACCCTATAGGACAGAATATAACTGTCCCATAGAATTTCCAAGGAATGGCTAGTGACTTGAAACTTCTGACCTTTAGAGCAGTCGTAGCTCTTAACCACTGCACCACCAGGGCTTCAAATAGATGGGTCTTAAAAGAGCATGATTCTCAAGACATCTTTACTCATTAAGCTAGACTACTGACTAGTTTTAAGATGATTTCAAGGAATATTGTAGGTTTGTGGTTTAAAGATTAACCGAGAGCAGTTGTTTCAGGGATTTATTCAGCTTCTGTGGCTCTAGAAATTCTGAAGCCCATGAATATTTGAAATTCTGTTCTGTATTTTCCCTCGTTTAATTAGGATTCTTTTATAGTATCTTTGATGAAAATGTTCATTATTGGTAGCTGGGTGACATCCAGTTCTGGTCTCATGGTAAAAGAGGCACTTCATGGAACAGTTAGTTAGCCACACATATCCATATCTTCCTCCTCCTTCTCTTGACTCTCCTTTTGTTGCTCTGGATGAATAATATGCCTGAAATGGCCATCTTTCTTTCTGCTGCTTTCAGAGTGATATCATCCTGTCTCAAGATGTAAAAAAAAAGTCCTAGGATTCAGCTCTCAGTTATCTAACTGTAGTCAAATTACTTGCCTGAATTGTAGACTTCTGTGTTCATTTAATCTGGATATCTTAAGCTTAATGTTCAGAACTGAATTCTTGATACCTACCTTCTACCCCTCCCCCATGTACCTTTTTTCCTGAAGTTTTCTCTGTCTGTGAATGGTCCTTTCTTTACTTTTGCAGTAGTCTTAGCCACACATCTCTTACCTGGATTATTGCTGTAGTGCATAACTGAACTTTCTGCTTATGACTTTAAGGATTCCTTGCAATCTGTTCTCAGAATAGTACCCAGAGTGATCTTTCAACCGTTTTGTGCTCAGCAGTGCATATAAACTTCATTGCCCTCTTGTGAGTGCCAGCTCATGGTGACCCTGTAGGACATACACATACAGCAGCCGTTAACCTTAGCATCTGAAGTTTATTGGGAAGTGGCTGTATCACTCATGGCACTGCTGTAGCAAGTCGGGCCCGTATGTACATGTAGGCTCTTAGGTGCGTATAGACCCTGGGGAGGACTCTGGGTATAATTAGGGTTATTTCATTTGTACCATTATACATTTAGGAGAAGCTTGTGAGAGCTGGCAAGGAAAACATAATCCATAATGCCTACCAAAAATTCAGTGATTCATTAATAAAAACACATGAGTCATCAGCAGGTTAAAAAGTTAGATATACCACTCTGGTACTCTCAGTGGTTTATTTTCCATCTTCTAAAAGATAAAGTCCGTGTTCTTGGCACCTCTCTGATGTTATTTGATGTCGCACCTTCCCTTATTCTACTCCAGCCACACATCTGTCCTGTTCTTCTCTGACACCCCAGGCATACTCTTACCTCCAGGTTTAGACTTTTGATGTATCCTCTCACTGGGAAGCTGTTTCCTCGGAACTGTTCCCTCAGCTTGGAAACCCTGCTGGCATAGTCGGTTAAGTGCTGTGTCTGCTAACCAAGGCCAACAGTTCGGATTCTCCAGGCACTCACTGGAAACTCTATGGAGCAGTTCTACTCTGACCTTTAGGGTTGCTATTGGTTGGACCTGACTGGACAGCAGTGGGTTTGGTCTTTTTTTTTTTTTTGGTTCTCTCAGCCTGTCCAGGGTTTTGCTATGCCCAGGCTGCTTCTAGTGTACCCAATGCCTTTTTACGGTTTAGAAGGCGGCACATTTTTCCCCACATGCAAGAAGTGCTGTACCCAGGGACATAGCTTAGAGCCTAGAACAGGGTTTGGATTTCACACTCCACTTCTCCCCTTGGCCAAAAGCTCATGAGCAATTAACAACAGATAATAACCAGGTGTGGCTTTCGTTTAGCGTTTTAAATTATGTGTTATTCCTCATTCCATCCTTTGCATTCCCTGTTACTCTTTTATTCATACATATTACCATGCAGTGTGCTGTGTATCTTACTTATTTATCTGGCTTGGAAACCTTGGTGTTGTAGTGGTTAAATGCTACAACTGCCAACCAAAAGGTCAGAGGTTAACAGTTCAAATCCACCAGGTGCTCCTTGGAAACTCTATTAAGCAGTTCTGCTCAGACCTGTAGGGTTGCTGTGAGTTGGAATCGACTTGATGTTATTGGGTTTGGTTTTGGTTTGGTGTGACTCTTAAATATTCACTTAGCTTTAGTTTTACTCAGTTACCTCCCAAATTATTTTTTACAGTTTGAATTAGAATTTAAATAGTCATACACTGAATTAATTATAATGTAAGTTATTTTAGTCTGTGTAAGTTTTCCTTTATTGGTATTTATTTTTTGAAGAAGCCAGGTCATTTGTCTTGAAAATTCTATATTCTTGTTATCTACAATACTTGAGAACAGTGTGTGACCAGCATTTAGGTACTGAATAAGAAGGAATTAATTTAAATGTAAATAATCTGTATCCCATCCAAAAATAGAGTGTTCTTATGCACCCTTTTGTAAACTGAAATGGCCTAGAGTAAAGAAACAGTTGCTATTAATTTGTGTGGAAGAATTTCTTGAACTTTCCCAGATCTTCTCCCCCCTGAAAAAAACCTACCAAATCCTGCTACATAACATATAAATTCTAAAATAACACTAACATGCAGTAAAAGCTGAGATACTGAGTGTAGCTCTTGGGGAAGGCGCCTGACTGTGACACTGGCTGCTCAGAATGCATGCTGCCTCCTTAACATTTCGTGACAGAATGAATACTGGATGCTGCTTCTACAGTGTGTCTTTTTTCATGGAAATGAAAATCCTCTTCAGATTTCTTTCATTTAGTGACAACAAGTATTAATAAATACAAGTCATAAAAACAGAGTAAAGCAAACTTTTGGACAGTGGGAGATACACATATTTTAGGAGAAAATTAAAATGTTTAATTTTTATAGGTGAGTATTATTTCCCTTTACATTAGCTTAATGGAGTCATCTAGGGAATAGAGAAGTTACCTAGTCTGGAAGAGCACATAGGGCTATAAAAAGTAGTTTAAGACAACCTGCCAGGGTATGCTAATAATAGCTACCATTTATTTATTATCTGTGTGTAAGCAGCTACTGTGTTATAAACTATGTTGATTTATGTAATTTCATAGCAACACTTCATTGAAGTTGGTAATATGTATGTTTACCTTGTGAAGAAATTGAAGTTCAGGAGGAGGGAAATGAAGGAGAAATGAGTGTGGATTTTTTTTTTAACGAATTTTACGGAACTGGTGATGGCTGTTCAAAAGCTATGGGCTTGTACAGGTTTGATTAAAAAAAAAGAGAAAATTAAAAATAGAGAAGTAGCATCATAAAAGACTTTGGCTGAATATGTATCTTTTTAGCTTCTTTTTCCTGTGTATTCACACTTGATTTTTAGGGAAGAATTGTTTTCTAACAAGAAATTCTTGATACAAAATTTATTGCAGATTGATTATATATGTTGTATGGTAGAAGTTTATATGACTTTAGAGTGTGAAAATAGATATAAATTATAGTGGAAAGGATGAATAATTATTAGTGTTCTCCTGATTGATGATACTGTTCTGAAGACAGATTAACTTTGAGTGACACCAAACATTAAAATAAGCTAAACAAGGAAAAATAGTTAAGTTGATAACTGAAATACTATATAATGCATTCATATTGATTGTTGAGAGAAAAACACCTGGAAACCTGTGTATGTGAGCAAACAATGCTAAAGACGTACATAAGGGCAGTATACAAACCTGAAATGTTGAAGCAGTTTTAGTAATCACATTTCTTTTGATGTCTAAAACTGACTGTCGGTGAATCATTATTGAGACATACATGAGCAATTTGCACTATAAATGGTTCATAATGTTTTCAGACAGCCGTTTGATTCTAATGTATTGTATACATACATATAGACACCAAAACCCCTGTTGCCATGCAGTCAGTTCTAGCTTACAGTGACCCTGTAGGACAGTAGAACTGCCCCATAGTGTTTCCTAGGCTGTAGTCTTGCAGGAACATATTGCCAGTTCTTTTCTCTCATGGAAACCCTGGTGGTATAGTGGGTTGAGTGCTACATCTGTTAACCAAAAGGTTGGCAGTTCAAATCTGACAGGCACTCCTTGGAAACTCTTTATCAACTAGTTCTCTTCTGATGTCTAAGGTTGCTATGAGTCGGACCAGTTCCACGGCAGTGAGTTTTTCTCCCATAGAGCGGCCAGTAACTTGCCTTCCTTGGTTCAGTAATCCTGTGCTTTACTTCGTTTGTTTGGAAGAAATGGGGGAGGGGCAGAGACGGGTAAGGAGGATGTGTGGGTATTTGAAAAAAAAAGAAAACCCGATGCCATCAGGTTGAGTCCGACTCATAGTGATCTCTGTAGTTCAGAGTAGAACTGCCCCATGGAGTGTCCAAGGAGCAGTTGGCAGATTTGAACTGCGAACTTTTTGGTTAGCAGACGTAGCACTTAACTACTACACGACCAGCATTTCCAGGGATGTGTGTATAGTAGCATTGTATTTTTCAAATTAGAAATATTCTAATATCCAGAATGATAAAAATCACCCCCAGAATCATTGTTTCATACAACTTGAAGGAATATATCACACCCCAGCCTTTTTTAGAATGATTGTCAATCTACCACGTGGGACAGTTGAAAGGAAGCAGAGGCTGGGTAATCTTTGTCAGTGTTGGAGGGGAAAACTGATGGCTGTGTTAGGAAGTAGCTGTGCATGTTCTCATTCCACTTCGAAAACACAAACGCTGTGAAAGATATACGTAACCTTTTTTGTTCTGACACTGATAAGATACCATGTTTTTTCCCCTTAAGTATGAGACTTAATGCCAACTTTTGTAATACAGGAAATAACTGACTTAGAAGTAGTTGAACAGAGCTTGGTGTTTGTACTGCCTGTATAGATTAAAACGTGCTAAAGGAGGGGTCTGTACTGTACCTGTGAATTAAAGTGATTGAGCCAGTCACAATGGTTGAGTAAGGCATCAAACCTAACTCCAGATGGTTTGGTTTCTTTTTATCCTATTTACCTTTTCTTCATGAGAAGACAGATTGGAAGATCTTAATGAGGACCCTGTAGACCTTAGTGATGGTTTTAGAGGTCTTCAACAGAATGGTAACAGGATCTGACTTAGTAGTTTCAGAAGGACCACAGTGATGACTGTGTGGAGAATAAACTGTGTGTTGGGGAGGGGCCAGCCAAGTGCCGTGGAGTTGGGGAGGGGAGGAGGTAGAAATAGAGGAAGGTGGGACACTAGGAGACTTATATATTGTAGTGTAGATGAGA
The DNA here is from genome assembly GCA_028571685.1 of Heterohyrax brucei. NCBI lineage: Eukaryota > Metazoa > Chordata > Mammalia > Hyracoidea > Procaviidae > Heterohyrax > Heterohyrax brucei. The sequence continues at coordinate 82,729,375 of CM053144.1, forward strand.
GATAAAGGTAGTTTGGAGTAGAATGTTGGCTGTGGAAGTTACAAAAGGTCAGATGACATGTATTTTTAAGAGGGATAGTAGGATATGCTGACCCACTGCAGTGGAATATGAGAAGAGTGTATTTCTAGAGTTTTAGCTTTGAACAGCTAGGTGATTAGAAGTTCCGTTTAGTGGGAATACTTGGGAGTTTTTTTTTTTTTTTTTTGGTAGGGGCATAAGTGGAAATAAGTGTTTATTTTGGTTACGTTACATTTGAGATGCCTGTTACACAGCTTAGTGGAGATGTTGCATTTAACTCTTCGGGAGATCACATGGAAACCCTGGTGGCATAGTGGTTAAGAGTTCGGCTGCTAATCAAAAGATCGACTGTCAAAATCTACGAAGTGCGTCTTGAAAATCCTATGGAGCAGTTCAGTGACAGTGGATTTTTTTCTCTTTGGAGTTTGGAGGTCAAATGAGAGCATGGGGCTGGAGATTCATACATTTGGGAGTCACTGGAGTATAGATGGGAATTGATGAGGTCACTTAGGGGAGAGCGGTTATAGAGAAACGAGAGGACTGAGCTCTTAGGCCCACTTACACATAGAGGAATACAAGAAGAGGAAGTTCTTGTATTCCAGAAGTTGTGTGAGGAGAAAGGAATTCAAGAATGGAGAGAGATCACTATCAGATACTGCTAGGCAGTGGAATAATATATGGTATTTATCAGTATCTGCCTCTGGCCTTTGCAGTAGCTCTCCGATTAATATATAACCTTGTGCACTTCCTGCCATCAAGCACTGTTAATCAGGTTTTTATTGTTTTTTTCCGGAACTGTTTTATTTTCCTCTTTTGGAGAGTTTTTTTTTCCCCCTTCCTCTATTTTCAGTATGAAATACATGCACATTGTTGAAAATGGAGAAGACACAGAGAAAAGTATGAAGAAGAGTGAAAAGCAAAATAAAACTCCTTGTCCTTCTTGCCCATAGAAATAATTACTGATGACATTCTGATGCCCTTTTTCTATTTTTTATTATACATCTTTGCCATACATACAGATAAGTTTTTATATGCAAACACTGGTGACATAGTGGGTAAGAAAGAGTGGCTTCTGACCAAAAGGTTGGCAGTTCCAGTCTACCATGTGCTGCATGAAAACTCTACTGGGCAGTTTTGCTCTGTCCTTTAGGGTCTTTATAAGTCATAATTGACCTGAGGGCAGTAAATTTAGCTTGGGTTTTGACAATAGCAGCAACATCCTTTTGTATAGAATTGAGGGTAAAGTAGTTTTAAATTTTGCTCTTTAAAATGAGCTGGGTGGAAGTGTTAATGTCTGTGGCAACTTGAAATATTCCATGACAGTGTTCCAACTGAATTCTCTGTTTATTTTTTCCTTGATTATGTCTACATGAATCCTGGTGAATTTTTGAGGCACATGTTCTTTAAAACTTTCAGTGAATAGTGTAGTGACTGATAGTAGTATGTGCTTATAGTGAGAAATTTAGAAAACAGAAACAGGTGTAATCTTAATGGTTTTTTAGAGAGGAATTATTATGATTTTCATCTGTTTCCTACTGATCGTTTTTTCTCTTTAACTGTACATATGCTTACATTTCATTTGTATGCTTATTACTAACAAGGAACAGACTGTTTTCTGGTCAGCAGTTTTTTTCATAATTCTTTTTTCCTGTTCTACTTTAGTCAAATTTATGAGTAGTTTCATAGTTCTCTTTATTAGGTTGATCTCCAAAAAAAACATACAATTTGATCTTTTTTGTTTTGTTCACTTTAAATTTTAATGTAGACCACTGTCTTGTTGAACTCTTTTAAATGAAGTTCTTGAATACAAAATAAAGACTAGGTAACTTCTTGAGGTTCCTTATCTAGAATGAAGATAATAATTATCACTTGTATAGTGTTCTGTGTTTACAGTACAAGCTCTCATTTGATCTTCACAATAACCCTGTGAAATAGATGGGACACATACTGTTATTTTCATTTTAGAGATTAAAAAATTGGTAGAGAGGTTAAGTGACTTGGCTAAGTTTCATTTAAGTACTCTTAACAGTCATTTGAATCCAGGCTTTCTGGTCAAAATGGTGACTTTCTTTTTCCAGATTTAGATTTGCTTATAAATATTGGTTAGGTATTTGTTTTATACAGAACTAGATGCAATGACCAATGCAGTGTTTATATGTCTCTATATCTCTCCTACGCTTTTCGCATACCCCTTCTCCATTAAATAAGTTACTCACATCCACCAGGCACTCTGTGGAAACTATGGGGCAGTTTCACTCTGCCCTGTAGGTTTATTATGAGTCGGAATTGGCTTGATGGCGTTGGGTTTGGTATGGTTTTTTGGTTTCTCCTTTGATTGAAAAGAGGATATTTTAGTTATTATTAAACACCTATCATTTTTCTCATCATTTGAGGAAGAGAGGAATTGCACTGTTTTTAATTTCTCCTTTTTTTTTTTTGTCTGCCATTGTGAAGTATGTACCATTGTTTACTCTCACATGTAGCGTGAAGTCTTAACTAGTTAGATCCCCATACGAATGAGAATTTTTTGGTCCCAGCATGAATCTAGCTGGCATCATAAGGTTCAGTAACTCTTAGACTCCTATAAACAGAATTGGGATAATGGAGTAATCCAGATATGGTCACTGGCAAACCATTCACAAAAAGATTAAGTGATGAGTAATGAGACTGATAGTTGAAGTCTAACCAGGAAAGGTAACTGCTCATCTTGTCTTCAGCTAGCTCCTTCATGAGACAGAAGACTAAAATTGATTTGGGGACTTGGTAGTAGTATTATCACATGTTAGAAATAGACATTTTCAGGACAACGCTTTTATTACATTAGAATGGTCTCAATTTTTTATACCACTTTTAAATAGTTAACATTCCCCCAGTATTTTCAAAAGTTAATTTTTTTTTTATTGTTTTTGTTTTTTCTAGTTGTTGGTCTTGACGATATTATGGATGAAGGAGTTGTTAAAGAAAGTGGCAATGATACCATTGATGAAGAAGAACTGATTTTGCCTAACAGAAATTTGAGGGACAAAGTAGAAGAAAATTCAGTAAGATCACCAAGAAAATCACCACGTTTAATGGCACAAGGTAATCCCTCCAAAGAAGTCCAGCTAGAAAATCAGAGGTCTAGGGACAGAAGTGTTAAGTTGTAAGCTTGTGGAGCAGACATTGTATTTTATTGGTATTTGTTAGTCTGAGCATTATTTACAGTAATCCATTTTTAAATTATACTAGTACCTTGGTATAATTAATTTCAAATTGTTTATTGACACCAAACACTTACATAAAGATTTGACTAGTTCTTCGAGATTTGTTAAGAAAAACACCAGTTTTCAGTGCACGCTACTGCCCTGCCACCCATTTTTGCTTTCTCAGTTGTTTTTTTATTTTTGTATTCACCTCCGTATTTCTAAGTAATGTACATGTTGTTGCTATTGTTTTATTATTATGGATGATAAGAATTTAGCTATTTTTCTCTCTCTTGTCGTAATTGTACCACAAGTTCATTTTCTTGTCTTTGAGTTCAGGTAGTGCACAGGTTATGAGTGCACAACTTAACCTACAACCAGTGGTTATGAACCAGTCCCTGTAAATCCTGTTATATTAAAAATTAAAGTACATACAGTGGTTCATAATCACAAACAAGGTGTGGCTTTGTGACACACATCAAAACGGTATTATTATTACTGTGCTGTTATAGTAAAGATGTTTTAGTGTACCTGCCAGCCAAGTACTGTAGAGTCGAATCCGACTCATGGTGACCCTAGGGGCCAGGGTAGAACTGACCCCCAGAGTATTCAAGGAGCGCCTGGTGGATTTGAACTGCCGACCTTGTGGTTAGCAGTGGTAGCATATAACCCACTATACCACCAAGGTTTTGTTTTTTATGCATAGAAAGTACAGTATATATACTGTATAGTAAGATGAACATTTCACTGTTAGATAGGAACTATACTTAACTCTTCTAACTTTTTTTTAATTAAGATGGAACGAAAATGTACATTCCCATATAAATTGGCATGCCTATCCATGTGCAGCTCCCATTGCTCTCCCTGCCCAGTGACAGCACACTCTTCTTCTCTGCTCCATACATGTCTTATCCTCCCAACAATCACCTATCTCCTCCTCTCCAACCATTTCCCGTCCTCCAGTAAGAGGTCAGCAGGATCACAACCTATAGATGCATAGAACTATAAAGTGCACACATGATATGGTCACTCTGTGTCACCAAGCCCGACCGATTCCTATCCGAGAGTTGACCTCCATTATGATTTATGGACAGGGGCAGCATCAGGGCCAGGGGCCATGCTCCCAGGGGATCTCTGAGGCTTGTGGACCATCAGTTGCAGTCTTTTAATGGAGATCTTAGGGTGCACCCCTTATTATTGTGTTACTAGTGAGACTAAACTTTGTGAGCTCCATCACAGCTATCACTGGTAGTGGCTGGGCACCATCTGGTTCTTCCAGTCACAAGTTGATGTAGCCAGCCACTCATGTGGGTCTCTCTGTCTTCTGGGTTCTCTTTCTCCCATGTCATTTTGGTCCTTGGTGAGCATCCATTCTTGCTGATTTGGGACCATTTGATGTACCCTCCCATAGAAGCTTGGCAGCTTTTAAGACCCCAGATGCCACTCACCAATATGGGGTGCAGAGGGCTCTCTTAGCAAAATGCTAGTTGTGCCAATTGGCCTCAGTTTCCCCTGAGAACATGGTCCCTGGCTCCCCCGCCCCAGCTACTCTGTCCTTATAATATTGGATTAAGATGGGAAGAGTAATCATGTTATGTTGAAGTCCAGTTAATACTGATCTTCTTTCTAACATTTCACCCAACCAAGTTTTTATCAACTATCTAAACCAACCCCCCTTCCTTGCAGCCATCAGAGAGTCTTTTCTTCTATGCATGAGTCTGTTTATGAGTTCTTATCGTAGGGGTCTCATACAGTATTTGTCCTTTTGTTGCTGACTGCTTTCACTCAACATAATGTCCTCCAGTTGAAACCAGGTTATGAGATGTTTCCTAAAATCATTGTTGTTTTTTATCGTTGCACAGTGCTCCATTGCGTATATATACCATAGTTTAACTATCCATTCCTCTGTGGTTGGGCATCTGGGTTGATTCCACCTTTTTGCTTTTGTGCAGTGTGCCATGATAAATATTCATGTGCATGTATCAGTTGGTGTGAATGACTGTTCTAACTTAAGTACAAATTCAGCCTAAATTTAGGAACAGAACTTGTTTGTAATCCAGGGACTGTCTGTATATAGTTTTGTTAGATCAGTAGTAATTATTTGTTGTTAATGACTGTATGCTATTAGAAATGATTCATTTAATCAACTATTCCTGTAGTACTTTTTGTTTTTGTGCTTTAATAATGGCTTTTGATTTTCATTTGCTTAGTTTAGTAGGTATGTACTAGTAATTACCCCTCAACTCCTTTGCCAGTTGTCTAAATGTTACCTCAAAGTGCCATGTGTGTGTATCAGTTATTCTGTTAGTTCAGTGTCACTGAAGAATTCTCGTGGAGCCTTTTGATTCTCCCTGTTGTGGATTGGTGGTAGCCTGATACATAGCTATTTTGTAGGAGTCCCTGTACCATCCTTGTGAGGATGCTGCACTTTGTGTTTTGTTTTTCTGTTTGTACTTTCTTGATTTAATGCCTTCGTTTTGATGACACATCCCCTCCATTAGCTTCCTGAGGAAAAGAGCCATGGAGATACATTCTTGAGTCTTTGCATTTCTGCAAATGTATTTAATCAAACTAGTTGGACATGGAACACAGGATTGGAACTCATATTCCCTCAGAGATTTGAAAGTTGTGTTCCACTTTCTTCTAACTTTGGTATCTGAGTCCTCTTTTTTGTCGTTGTTGTTAGGTTGCCTGATTTTTTTCTGGAAGTTTGTGGTCTCTCCCTGCAGTGGCAGTGTTTTGATAATTCTTGATTGTATGTCTTGGTGTAGGTATATTTTGTGTATGAGCTGGATACTCAGTACCTTTAAGTCTAAAAACTTAAATTGTTCAATTCTGGGAACATTTCTTAAATCAGTTCATTGATTCCTCTCCTTAGGTGCTGAGTTGATGCTTTCTAGAACCACTGTTCTTTCAGTGTTAGCTGCTGCAGACCGCCCTCCCGTTTCCTTTATTTCTGTACTTTACATCTCTGTCTTTTGGCTCCACTTGCTGACATTTTTTCATCTTTATCCTCCAACTTTTCTGTCTGATTTTGTGTTTCTAAATTATAGCTAAATTACAGGTGTTCTTTTGGGGGGAGTGGGGAAGATTCTTGTAGAATCTTGTTCTTTTTTTATGAAAGCAGTATCTGACTTCTTAACTTGCTCATGATATTTTAAAAGATTTTGTCTCCTTTCAGAGTTTCTCTTTCCTCCATGTTATGCTTTTTTTTGTGTCCTGACTTCTATTTTTCATCTTAAATATTGCTTAAAAATGCATGATTGTTTTTAGCTCATGTTTAAGGGTAAGTACTAGAACTATTTGGAATCTCTAAATGTTTGGGTTGGGTTTTGTCACCTGTGAACTTCACAGAATGGTGATCTGACTGCACTATCTTTCAGGTGAACATCTGATGACAGAAATTTCCCTGTAGATTAATTAGAATGCTATTAAATGAGCAGTAAATTACTTATCTTGAAAGTCATTGAGGAAAGCTGTCTAGGGGCATCTCAGTTGTCAGTATGTACAAATTCACTTATTCCCAGGAATTTCAGTATACTTCACTGCCATTCTCAGCTGTACTTTATGGTCCCAGTCTAGAAACCTTGTGTTACTCTTTCTGAAGGAGTAAGCTTCTAGTCTTGGGTTAGGGATGCATGGGCAAGAGGGATCTAGTGATCTAACTGTTCCTTAAACTTTGAACTTACCCCCAGTGTGGAAGCATTTGGGTTCACTAGATCACAGATCTTACAAGGATTCTGTGATGCTAATAATTTTGATTCTTGCTAACACTGTCTGTTCAGTGTTTGTCTCATCTGGGCCTCCTATGTCACTTCTCAATTATGTCTTGGATTTGTCATTTTTTTCTCTCTCGTTCTTTACGAAAATATGTCTTTTCCAAAAAGATCCCTTTACTTTGGAAACACTGGTAGCATAATGGTATGAATGCTATATTTGCCAACCAAAAGGCTGGCAGTTCAAACCTACCAGGTGTTCCATGGAAACTGTATGGACTCTATGGAGCAGTTCTAATCTGCCTTTTGGGTCACTGTGAGTCTGAATTGACTTGATGCACTGAGTTTTGTTTGTTTACTTCAGTGGATTTTTTAGAAATGCAAAACTAATATACATTTGGTAACTACTTGTGACTCTAAAAAAGAAGAATGGAATGAACATTGTAGACAAATAATGGTAATTTTGAGCCTGTGTAGTTAGGCTTTTCAAACTAATGTAGTTCATATCTAGAAGAGAAAAAGTGACTTTATCCTTTGCTTAATAAATTAATTACAATTCAGAAGCAGTTGAATATGCTATAATTTGTCATTTTAGCAACTACTTAGGTAATAGGTGTTAAACGTGCTTCATTTATTTCAGGGAAGATGAATCAAGTAGACTGTGAATTGCTACACACTGTCTTTGAAGCTTTAAAAAACTTGTAAATACTGACAATAGGCCTTCATTAAAATCTTAGTTATTTAGAAAGAATGTTATTATCCTGTATCTGAGCATGTGATAAACAGTTCATAATTCATCAAATAATTTTAAAATGTTGCTAAGTGTGTATCTAGTGGCCAGATACTGGGCTAAATCTTGAGGTTATTAGAATAGGCCTGTAAGATTAAGGTGACCATATAATTTATTGTCCAAACTGGAATACTTTTTGAGAGTGAAAGGGTATGCTATTAATTAGGATTTGAGTTATTACCTGAGACTGGTCCAGACAATTGTTTGTTCTTAATTTTGAATGGAGTTTTGCATTGATACATAAGGATCTGAACTTTTTTTGTTTTTAATTTATAGTCTCAAATATAGAGTTGATTCAGAGATGTTAAATATGTATAGCCTTGGAAGAACTTCATGTTTTTAAGTTTGTTATAGGCACAATTTTTTATTTAGGGAATTACTCGCCTCTTTTTTATCCAGTTTCTGTGTTTTTCCTTCCCCTGGAGTATGTATCAAGGTAGGGAAAGGAAGAAAAATGCATTTAATGGACTCTTTGTTAGGAGCATTGTTAAAAAGTGGGAAGTTTACTTAAATTATTTCCATGTTTTTCTTATGGTTGTTTTATAGATTTAAAGTGTTTTAGCTGCTTTCTTTCTTTTTTAATTTGTAGGTGATAATCTAGCATATTTTCATTTTTTTTTCTCTTTGAGGAGTAATTTTAATGTTAAAATGGTGATAGAAGTGAAGCACATTCATAGTGTTCTTTTGAAGCTGTACCTATAAACTTAAGCAGATCCTGTTTATGATAGGTAATTTCAGTTTAGATTTTGCGGGTACCTGAATTTGTTTGGATTTATGTATTTGGTGATATTTAATGTCTGAAGCTTGTATAAACAGTCTTGCTTAAGGCTGGCATTAATGGTAAATGAAGTTAATTTTATTTATTTTATCCCACCAGAGCTCCTTATAAAAAAAGACTTGGATGGAAACTTTCTTGTTTTATATTAAGATATATCAGTCTGTGTTTTAAAGAGTTACCATCCCCTGTGACAGCAGTTAGAGAACTTTAATAGATGCAAAGTTTAACACATACATACCAGTCACTATCATGAGTGATTCAGTGCAAGCAATACATTTTTGTTGAAAGGAGCAAAATATATTTTATAGCTCAGAATAAGGTGTTATGCTTTAATTTTCATTGAAATAAAAACACATGACAAAATAGCTAAGTTGTTTTTATTTTTTTTCCTTGTGATAGAACAAGTAAGAAGTTTGCGACAAAGCACTATTGCGAAGCGTTCAAATGCTGCAACACCTTTAAGTAGCACAAAAAAGGCACCTGTGAAGATTGTATCTGCCCCTAAAGCAGGGGTCAGACAACCAGAAAGATGTCAGATTAAAGAAGAAGTTTGTGCATCACTGAAACCTGAGTACCATAAAGAGAGCAGAAGGAGCAGCCGACATATGGGACAGGTGGAAGCGGTGCCGGGAGAATCAATGTCTTCAAGTCATTCTTCATTGCCATCTTGCCTTGAAATGAAGAATGAAACTGAACTAGATTCTAAGTACAAGTGTAATAATCAGGGAGACACAAATGTGCCATCTCAAGAATTAACTTGTCCACTTCTTTCAGAGAGTTGTGTCAGTATTGACGAAAAGAAAGACGAAGCTCTGATGGAATGTAAAATCAAGACTGCTGACAGCCCATTGTTTAAATTTTTGGATAAAGAACAGCAAGAACAAAACAATTTTATTTCAGAGAAAATAGATAAAACTATTGATGAAGAAACAAGGGCAAAGAAGAAAATTGAACAAGAATCAAAGGGGACAGTAAAATTATCCAGTGAGGGTGACCAAATTGTTGAGCAGCCTGGATCTGCTGCTGCTTTCTCTGGTGATAGTGCTTGTGCAAATCCAAGTAAGACAGAAAAGAACCTTGAAGGTTTGTCTACTTCTGTTGTTGAGGCAACTGAATGTAATTTGGAATTGAAGAATACCATGGAAGTTGTTGATGAAGCTAAAAATTCCCTTCTAAGAAATAAAATAGAACCCTTGGGTTATTGTGAAGATACAGAATCAAATGATAAGCAGTTGCGAAGTAATGAATGTAATAAACCAGACTTGGAGGTTGTTACTACTACTGCTTTTGAACCAGAAAGTAGTATTTCAGAAAGTATTGTTTGTGATGCTTCTGATCAAAATGCAAAACAGCATGTTGAAAGTATTAAAATAGAGACTCATGAGACAGCAAACCTTCCAGGTGATAGAACTAGCCACTCAAGTAGTGTTTCTTGCTCAGAGACAAAAAACATGATGAAATCGAAACATACAAAACCTGCAATTCATTCTAAGCAAAGCATGGCCACAGATACTCCAAAAAAAATGGTTTCAGGAAAGCGTGAAGTAATGTATAACAAAAACAAAGTTAATGTTAAAAGTGTGAAACGAAATGCTGAAGAACCAGAATCTCAGCAAAATTTTCATAGGCCTGTTAAAGTGAGAAAAAAACAAGTTGATAAAGATTTAAAGATTCAGAGTAGCAACTCCGGGGTTAAACCTGTGAAAAGTCAAGCTCATTTGGTGTTTAAAAAATCATCACAAGATCAAAGTTTAGTACAGACCTCTAAACCCTTGACTCATTCTTTGAATGACAAGCCTCATGGTCACCCTGCTTGCTCCAAAGAGCCTAATCAACCAGCACAAACTGGACATTTACCACATTCCAGCCAGAAGCAGTGCCATAAGCCCCAGCAGCTGCCCCCAGCAGTGAAAACTAATACTCATGTGAAGGAAGAGCCTGAACATGCAGGTATAGAGCATTTTAAGGAGGAGGATAAACTGAAACTAAAAAAAACTGAGAAGAACCTACAACCCCGCCAAAGAAGAAGCAGCAAAAGTTTTTCTTTGGATGAGCCGCCTTTGTTCATTCCAGACAATATAGCTGCTGTAAAGAGAGAAGGTTCAGATCATGGCTCCTCATTTGAAAGCAAACATGTTTGGACTCCCAGCAAACAATGTGGTTTTTGCAAAAAACCACATGGCAACAGGTGTGTGTGTATGTGTGTATGTGTGATACGTGTATGTATAAGAGAAATAGCTTTTTTGGGGTGGAGTTAATGTGAGAACTGTTTTACACACAAAAAATTATTTAACATACAAAGACTTTTTGCATAAACAAATGCCCCTTTAATCCTGAATGGATTATAGAAAGATGGAGCCATCAAATTTATAAATACATCATTGTAGAGGATTTTGCAAAACATAGTCTGACTGTTAAATGTTATATATAGAAATGTTTTGTCATTGTAACCAGTTAGAGAGTGTAATGTAATCATCGCATCTACAGAAACAAAACTTGCTACTGCACAAAAAAATGTTACAGGTCGTAGGTCTGTAAGTTATGTATCGTTTATTTGGCTTGAAAAGAACTAGTAATAAAATGTGAAGGTTGTAATGGAAATTCTGTTTTTCTTTTGAAGATTTCTGTTTGTTTTTCTGTAAAATGCAGCACACTTACTATAACTTAGTGCCACCGCTTCGTAACTATGGAACTTGACCTTGGAGTTGAGTAGCTGAGACAAGTATTAGATTATCTGAATGAAATTTGTATGTAATATGAAACATTACATCGCTTTTGAATGTTTACTTATTTCAACAGTTTCTTGTGGATTCTGTCATCTTTTAAAATTCTAGAAATGATTTTTATAATGTCCTTTATCATTATTTCCTTAGAATTTCCTTAGAATATCACTGATTCCTTAGAATGTTTTGTAGTTTCTAACACTGTTTCCTTCACCTCCCCTTCCTCAGTGTTTATTTGCTTGATTTTTAAGAGTAGAAACAAGAGATGAAGCGGAGTTTGCAGCTACAAGAGAATCTGTTCACGTGTTCAAATTGCTGTTGGAGCCTCTGTCAACACTGATAAAAAGAATAGCATAACTTGAACATTGTGATACTATTCTTATTCATGTGACTTCTTTAACCACTGTCAGATTACATGTAAATGAAATTGTTCAGGGAGGGACCATTTAGTAGTCGGGCTATAGTTGGGAGAATAGATGGGAGATGTAGAGGGCTATTCTTTCAAAAATAACCTGAATTTTATGTCAAGATGTTTGTCTGTGATTCCACCTGTGGTCTTATTAGTGTCAAAGGTTTCCTTACGGCATATTGCAATTTTTTTAAATGGTGATTTGTTGGAACATAGTGCTACATTTGCCTTCACTTATGTAACCTTTATGACTTTGGATTTATAACACTAATTTATGTAAATATTTCAGTGTGGGACTTGGCCTGAGACAATTAAGGGTTGAGGTGCTTTCCAGTGCTCTTTTAAGCCAACCCTTTTCTCTTTGCTGAAATCTTTTAAAAATCATCATATTGATACACTGATACTTGGTCAGAGAAATGGAGTAAGAGCCTTAAAATGAATGAATTTCTAAAATTAACCTGGCATATAGTTGGAGGCCACGTTAAGTATGTTATACTTTAGCTCCTTGTTGATAAACTTGTATTCTCATTGCCCCAACTTCAGGATTTTGCCCAGGCTTTCAAATGACAACTGTCATTTTACCAAATCAGTGGTTTTTCTAAAATGAAGATTGTTGTGTCATCTTTTACCTAATGCTTTCTTTTGGATCTACATTATAAAGTCTGGATCTTCTTTGCTTCAGCTTGGAAAATGACTTAGACTGTTAGGTGTGTAGGCAATATAATTTTACCGTCTGTAATTGACCTGGGTAATACATAGTATTATTGGAAGTGGTCAATTTTGGAAGCAACATTTAAGATTGCTTCATTTTGTGAATAAAGAAGCTTGAGTAACTGATTGTTTTTTTTCTTTATAAACTATCCATCATTATTTCTTTGACACGTTATTCTTGTAGTATTTACATTGAATTTACTTTTAAAAAACTGTGTTTTTCATGTAGCATGAGTTTTTTTTCTATTTCAATCCATGTATATGAATACAGGAAAGGAATATCTGGGAATAACATTCATCCTCTTTTATCTCATACACATTGAAAGCTGTTTGTTAATACAACCTATTTTCTAAAACTTGTGACAGCTTTGCTTCTGAAATGCTGTTTAACTTTTCAGCATTTTATATATAGTACAATTGAGGTTAGCTTCTGTGTATGTGCTTCCCATTGAAAATCTTATTTTGTAATAATAGATTTAGTCATAGCCTGGCCATGTGATATTTGACTATAAGCAGATACATACACATTATAAAAAGACTGTAGACATTGACTTTCATAAGTTACATGTTATACTGTTTTGCTTCTGTTTGTTTGTCTGATTACAGCTTTACCAAAAGGCCTATTAGCTGTTTGAAAAAGCAGGCTGTTTACTACTCAGTCTTTTCTTTTTAAATAACGGCTGTGATCTCTGTGCTTTAAAAACATAAGACAGTTGCCATTTTGGAAGGAAGAAGTCTTAACCTTTTCCTGTCATGTGTCTTGTAGTTTCTGTTATTTTACTGCCTTTCCAAAAAAGTCTTTGTGTTTTTGGTCTGCAGCAGTTTCTTGACCTATTGTAGAAGGATAGCCTATTGAATGAAATTAATAAACCTCTCTGGCAAAATTGAGTCATAGTTTTATAGTCATACAAGAATCCCTCTTCTTAGAGGGAAATTTTGGGAATAAATGATTCTTATTTTCCACAGAATTTTAAAGGTGCTGTAGACATATTTTTCTATTTGCAAATTTAGATTATTAGTAAGGCAAAGATGACAGTGTTTCTGTGTGAATAGAGTCTTTTCATTAGAAAAATGTGAATACATGTGTGTTTACAATAACATGGGCCTGTATCATTTAAAGGAAACATCAGAATTGAAGGTCTGTTTTGTAGCAGCTGTGGTGTCAGCGTACAGCATGGATTGCTAAGAAGAGGCATTCTCAGTGTTGTCTCTAGCTTACCTGAAAGAAATTTTAAAAATTTCTGAGAATTCTGTTGGGCTTATACAAAGTTAAGATTAGAATTTTAAATAGATTTTCTTGGTCTTAGGTCAAGATTTTCATTTTTTTTTTTATTTTGTGTATGAATATGTAGCACTAGGAGAAAACAACACAAATGTTAAATTGGCTGATTTACAGTGCTCTGTTTCAATTAATTGATCATAGGTAAACTCCGTACAACAGAGACTTGAGTTTTTAAAAAAATGCAGATTATGTATAGTCTTTCTTTTAAATGATTTTTGTCTGTTAATAATGAGAAAACTCAATGGCAAGGCAGAAATTGAGAGTAATTTCTGTTAGCTAGGTGGTCCAGATGTTTTTAAAGTATGGGGGAAAAAAAACATGAAAAGGAAATAAAGTTTATTTTTTTGTGATAGGCCATCTGTTAACATGATTTCTTAAGGTCACATTACTACTCAGTTTTAGATCTGAAAGTGATCCGTATTTATATCAATTGCACTAATTTTTAATGAAATATATCACCTATGATGTGTGGAATTTTTTTTCTTAATCAAAACCCCTTTTTCTTGATTTGTTAGAAAATTATCAACATAAAATTCGAAACCACATTAAAGTGAATCTGTAGATGATACTAGCTTTTGCTTTTCAAGGAATTTCAAATTTGGCGACATTTCCAAAGTAAACTTGAAATGATGAATGGTGAAAATTACTTGATAAAACTACTTTCCCCAAATAAAAATGTGAAAGTTCTTTAAGATGTCTTTTATAATTTGAAATTTATATTGGGTTTGGGGCACAAGTATAGTCAGTCTAGGTTTTGAATTAAGCAGTTCCTTACGGAAGACTTATTTCATACTTGCTTTGAGAAAATTATACATGGCTTTAATTAGGGAGATAAATCACTATTCCTTTCCTTCAGTATTTCAGAGACCTGTTAGTTGCTTTGAAGGAAAAGGTCTTACTACTTCACAGTCTGAAACAGAAGCACATTTTAAGCATTGCAGTAGTTAAACCTTTTATTTTTCTGTTGACTGGAATATTTGTATCATCAAAACGGATCTATCAAAAATCTCTGCAAACCTTGAGAGACTGTTTCTGTCTTACAAATGATACATTGTTTTAAAGTTAATTATAATTATAGATCCAATATATTCTACAGTTTCTGGACATAGACATTAATTTTTGTGTGTTTTTTTTTTTAACCAAATCATTGGGAAGATGAGGATTCACAAAGATAAGAAAGGCATCACAGTAAGAATAAAGAATGATGAACTGTAGGTATTACGAAGTCAAGTCTTAGTGCACAGCAGTTTAATACACAATAGAAGACATTATGCTATTCAGCAGTGGAATGTTCTGTATGCCTATTTTAAGACACTTTAAGGCTTGAAACTCAGTGTTCTAAATATTTATTGTTCCACTATTAAAAACTGTCACCTCTGGTTTATTTAAGAAGTGTTAAACCCTATCACCAAGTGTATTGACTTTAATCTCCTCCCCTATACTGGACCACAGGCTTTAAAAAGACGGTTGTATGGTGTTAACTAAATTGGTAGCACAGAGTATCCTTTAAATTATTAGGGAATATATATACCAAAACCTTTCTATCTAAATCTTTATAGCATACCATGAATTGCTAACTTGAAGATGGGAAAATGAAAATGGTAGCCATTTTTATTTCAAGTGACCTTTTAATTTTCCTAACAGTGGGTTTAAAAGTATATTAAAAGACTTCTCATATTACCATTTTGTTTGATTTGCCTTTCAAAAGTAAAAGTAATTTCCGATACTGTTTTTAAGAAAAAACTTTTTAGATCACAAATCTTTTATTTTTCCACTGTTATTATTGGTTAAAAAGCCCAACCCACTGCCATCAACTCAAGTCTGACTCATAGTGACTCTATAGGTGAGAGTAGAACTGCCCCACAGGATTTCCAAGGAGCACCTCGTGGATTTGAACAGCCGACCTTTTGGTTAGCAGATGTGGAACTTTACCGCCTACACCACAAGGGTTTCCTTGTTATTAGTTATTGAAGTTAATACGTATATAAAATGCAGTAAGGAGAAATTTTTTTAAGGATTGTTAGGGTTTTTACCAAGTAGCAAATTAAAAAAAAAAAATCTGAATAGTGTTAACCTTTATGTTAAGAAATTATATTGGTATTTATTTGGAAAAACAAGTTTATTTAAAATCCATGGTCAGTAGTAAGAAGGCCTTCACACTCAAAAGTACATCAGAACAAGCCTTCCATTCAGTTACTGTGAATTCTGGAATTAGAAAATTTTGATCTTAAAGAATAATTATGTAGTTTAATAAGTACTGTGTTAGTTTTTGAGTTACATTTTTTGGATTTTTTTAAATGGTTAGTTGGATAAGCAATTTTTTCTGCATTTCCTGTGTGATTTCAGCTCAGTGTGGTGATGTAGCTGTAATTTTGATGTATTATCTGATCAGAGTTTCTCAGTGAAGTATTAGTCTATATTTTGGTCATTATCATTTGTTTTCATAATTCAAGGATTTTGTTTGATTTTTGTTTTTTCTGTATTATTCATACCAGAAGGGGGACTATTTGAAATCTTAAAGGTTCAATGTATATATTCTTTTCATTGAAACCTCGCTTTTTGTTTTACTTTTGTGATGAAGAAGCTTGGAGAAAATGTAGATTATCTCATAAAGTATTGGAAATTTGTTTTAGATGCAGTTTTGACATTGGCTTTATAAAGCTATATCAAAGTTTCTTTTCCCCCCACTTCCAGGTTTATGGTTGGCTGTGGGAGATGTGACGACTGGTTTCATGGTGATTGTGTTGGGCTAAGTCTTTCACAAGCACAGCAAATGGGAGAAGAAGACAAAGAGTATGTGTGTGTGAAATGTTGTGCTGAAGAAGATAAAAAGACTGACATTTTAGATACAGATATTTTGGAAAGCCAAGCTAAAGTTGAAATTCATAGTGAAGACAAAACAATGGAGTGTGAAAAGCTTGCATTATCAAAGCACACACCATCCACTGACAAAAACAGACATGCGGATGATACAGTGAAGCACAAGGTCAAAATTTTAAAACGGGTAAGCTCATGAATACGATACTTTGTTATTTAAGAACTGATTATTTGTTAATTTGGGAATTCTGAAGTTTTTCTTTATATTTCATTGTCCCACTGTAGGTTGTAGAATTTACATTTTCATAAAATGCATGGTTTTTTATTTAAAATTGTTAGGTAATTGTGTAACTGGGTGAGTGGTAACATCTTCATAATAATCAGGTCTTGTTTTGCATTAGTTTTTTGTTACTTGGATTTTCTGTGTATATGTGTGTAATTTTATGGGCTTAAGTACAAATTGGACTTACTGATAAGTTTTTCATAAAGTTTGTAGCCTGTGAGTCTCTACCACTTCTTAACCCATTTGACCGTATTGTGAAGGTGAAGAGTCGTTTTCTCTGTATAAGGAAAAGTAATCTTAATTCGTCTGACCTTTGTTCCAGTATGCTTTGAGCTTTCACCTTCTAATTTTTTTCTTCAAGTGTGGGCTCTTATTAAAATTGTTAGTTTTATATTTCTAACTGCATTTCAAAAGTATTTTCTAAACAGAAATTTTAAGACATTTGGTCTCTAAAGTTTATTCTTATTGCCTACTTTTTATTACCTATGTTTTTTATAATTCTTTTGTTTTTTGACACAGATTGATTATAAAGCCTAGTGCTAGGGAAGAAACAACAGTGATAACAAATGTATATAAATACCTGAATAGTAGTAGTCCAACAGAGAATGGTGATGAATTTAAGAGCTGGAAGGAACTTTGGAACTCTTTTTGTTCTAACATTCTAATTTATTGACATTTTCATCATCTGGTACTGCTGTAACAGAAATACTGTGAGTGGATGGTTTTAACAAAGATTATTCTGACACAATCTAGTAGGCTAGAAGTCTGAATTCAGGGTGCTAACTCCAGGGGAACACATTTTCTGTTGGCTCTGAAGGAGGGTCCTTGTGTTGCGGCAGTCCTTTGGTCTGAGAGTCTCTTGGCTTAGGAACCCCAGGTCCAAAGGACACGCTCTGCTCTTATTACTGCTTTCTTGATGGTATGAGGTTGCCTACTCTCTGCTAGCTTCCCTTTCCTTTTATCTCTTGTAGGATAAAGAATGGTGCAAGCCACATTCCTGGGAAACTCCCTTAATAAGGGTGTTGTACCTGATGCTCTTCTAACGTGATGTTATTAATTAACCATAAGCAGAGGTTAGGATTTGTAGTGTAGAAAAATCACAAAATGGAGGGCAGTCACACAGTGTTGGGAAGCATGGCCCAATCAAATTGCTACGTACATTTTTGAGAGGGACACAGTTTGATCCGTGACAATGCACTAGATAACATTTCTAGTAAGTGGTTATCTAGATACTGTTTGAAAACCAATACAAAGGAATACATGTCTTAATTTTTACAAGCAGCAAATTCTTGAAAAGTTCTTCAATTTAAGCCAAAGTTTGCACACATAAAAAGTTTTTAGATTTCTCAAGTCTGTCAAATAGGTGAGGAAGTTCTGATTGAAAACTATGATAATGCATTCTCAGTTATTTACAAACTCATTTCTTTTAGACACTCTTGAAAATTCGGGATTAAGCTGCAGTTTGCCAGAATCCTTGTGGCATCCAGCAGTTTCCTTCTTTGCAGTAGTTTCCAAGGATCAGCTTCTGTCCTCGTATTTGCTATTGCTTATACCTCTTGTTTTTCTAATTGTGTTTTAGGTAAACATTTACAGTGCTGATTAGTTTGTTACTACAAGATTTATACACAGATTGTTTTGTGAAGTTGGTTGGAGTTGCCACATTGTGTGAGCACTTTTCCACTCTCAGTTACACCATGGAAACTCTGTTTCCGTTTGTCTGGGTTTCATGCCCCTTCCTCTCTTTTCATCTTTGCTTTGGGGCAGGTATTGCACATTTTAGGTCTCTTATATGTCTGTGAATTAAGAAAGAAGCATGTTACTCATGGATGTTACTGTTTGTTTTCTCCTCCTGATTTTGAGTGGAAGGTGAACTTTGGAGTGGCTTGAGTTCTGTCAGGCCAGTAAATCTGGTCCCGTTTTATGAGTTTGAATTTTGCTCTTCTTTTTCTCCCACTCTGTCTAGAACCCTCTTTGGTAATTCCTGTCAAAGTAGTGGAGGGTGGTAACCACACACCAGTCTAGTTCCTCTGGTCTCAAGTTGGTGGAGGCTGGTTTATGTGATCCCTTAGTCCTTTGAACTGGTGTTTTTCTTGCATCCATAGTTTTCTTCATTCTCGTTTGCTCTAAATGTGATGGGAGCAACAGATGTATTTTATGTGGCATCATGCACACTTTTAAGACACTAGATATGCTTCACCAAAGTAGGATGTGGAACATTTCTTTATGTATTGTGTTACACAAGTTAATTGAATGTCCCCGGAGATTGAGAAGATCATATAATTCTGTTCTTTTGTTCTATGTATTTAGTGGATTACATTGATTTTTCAGATGTTGAATCATCCTTGGATACTGCTACAAATTCTACTTGGTCATGGTATATTTTTGATACGATGCTGAATTCTAGTGACTAAAATTTTCTTGCAAATTTTTACATCTGAATTCATGAGAGACATTGGCTGTAATTTTCTTGATTTTCAGTGACATCTTTGCCTTGTTTTGGTATCAGGGTTTTTGCTGGCTTTGTAGAATGAATTTGGGAGTGCTTCCTTTTCTATGATCAGAAATAGTTTGAGTAGTACTGGTGAGGGCTTTTCTCTGAATCTTTAGTAGAATTCTCCAGTGAAGCCATGTGATTCAAAGCTTTGTTTGTTTAAACTTTTAAATCGAATCTCTTGTTATGGCAAGAATTTGTGTCTCCTTTTGAGTTGGGTTAGGTACATAGTATGTTTCCAGAAATTTGTCCATTTCCTCTAGGTTCTCACATTTGTTGTAGCACAGTTCTTCATAGTATTTTGTCATGATCATTTTTATTTCATTTGGGTCTGTCATAATGTCTCCTGTCTCATCTCCTGTGTAGATTATTTGCTTCTGCTTTTTTGAGGGGGGGCAGTTTGGCCAGAGGTTTGTAGCTTTTATGGATCTTTTCTAAGAATCAACTTTTAATCCTGTCAGTTGTTTCTGTCTTTCTGTTCTCTATTTCATTTATTTCTCCTCTGATCTTTATTATTTTCATTCTTCTGTGGCTGTGAACTTCTTTTACAGTTCTCTTTCTGTTCATTTGAGTTGTAGGCCAAACATTTTGATTGTGACATGTTTTTCTTTTTTGATGTGTACTTTCATTGCTATAAATTGACCTCTGAGTACTGTTTTTACTGTGTCCCAAATGTTTTGGTATGATATGTTGTCTTTCTCATTTCAATTTCAGCATTTTTAAACTCTTTCATTTCTTTTATTTCCCTGTTGTTTTAAAGCGAGGTATTACTCAGTTTCCATGTCATTGAATTTTTTTTTTTCCCCTTGATCTTCCTGTTAGTTGAGTTTAACTTTTAAGGTGTGATCAAAGAAGATGCTTTATATTATTTGAATGTTTGGGATTTATAGAGGGTTACTCTGTGGCCTAAAATGTGGTCTGTTCTGTGTGCAGTGGAAAACTATATGTACTTTGCTGTTGAGTGGAGTTTTCTGTACATGTATATATATATGTATAGATGTGTGTGTGTATGTATGTATGTATCTGTGAGGTCAGACTGGTTGATTTTGGCCATTACATCCTCTCTATCTTTTTTGAGTTTCTGTCTGTTTTTTAAGTGTTAGAGTTTGGTTTGATTTTTTAAAATTCTCTTAATTTTTGTGTCTCTAAAAATGTCCTAATCTTCCCACTGTGATTGAGAAAGAATTTTGCAGGATATGTTATTCTTGATTGGCAGTTGTTTTCTTTCAAGGTTTTATGTGTGTATATATCATCTCATTGCCTTCTTGCCTTCGTAGTGTCTGCCAGTAATAATAGCTTAGCCTTGTTTCCCCTTTGTTAATAAGTTTTTCTTGAGCATTCTCAAGAGTCTTTCTTTGTGTTTGATTTTGGGCAAGTGTGTTTCTGTGTATTGGTAACTTTCTCTTACATAGCTTTCTTAGAGCTTCTTGGATGGTTAGCTTTTATTCTTTCATATTTGGGACATTTTCTACTAGGAAATCTTTAATAATGTTTTCTGCATTTTTCACTTTTTGCTTTTGTTCTGGAGCTTTTGTTACTTACCATTTTTGCTCCTCATTGTGTCTCATGTAATTTCTTAGGTTTTCTTTATTTTGCTTCATTTTTCCTCAAAGTGACATCTGGGGCCTTGTCTTCAGTTTTGCTTATTTTGTCTTCCATTGTTTCTAATTTGCTTCTGAAACCTTTTATTGAGGTGTCCATTTTTAAAGTTTTCTTATCTTTTGGATTTCACTTGCCATTTTCATATGATTTCCAATTGTTTATTCATTTTGATTTTTTTGTACTACTTTCTTGAATTCTTTAATTGATATTCCTGATTTTCGCTGTGTTTTTGATAGTTTTTCTGTGTTTTGTATTTTTTTGCTCACTTTTTTTACTTGGTTTTGTCTGAATTTTCCTTGATCACCCTAGCTTTTGGAAAGCCTTAAATACTTGGTTTTCAAATTTCTTATCGGACAGTTTTACTGCCCTTTATTGTACCAGAAAGTCATCTGTTTATTTTGGTTACTTGGTGGAGCTGTCTTGTACTGCTTTTTTATATATTTTGGTATTAACCTGCTTTCACCAAGATATTAAGGTACTATTTTGTGTTTTTATTTTGTGTATTTACTGTGTGTTTTATTATTGTTATTATTGTTGTTACTTTCCCATCCCGCTTGTTTGAACATACTAGGGCAAGTGGGCCAGGAATACTTTGCTACTTGCTAGTCTGTGAGCATAGTAACTCTCACTACCTTGTCTGAGTGGGCAGTAACAGGAACCAGCAGGACCAGTCCACTTTGCAGTGTACTGGTTTAGCAGGGTAGCTAAGAGCATACTGGGTGGTCACTGCCTGCCTTTGGTATTGGTTCAGTAATGTATTCACAGCTTGTCATCACAGAGGAGACTTCCATTCAGCAGCTAGTTGAGTGACAGGAAGGAGGGAACATGAGAGTCTGTGTGATGGCAGCCCTGAGTGGAGGATGCTATAGCTACTGGAGCACTTTGAGGGCCA
Source organism: Heterohyrax brucei (assembly GCA_028571685.1). Classification (NCBI taxonomy): domain Eukaryota; kingdom Metazoa; phylum Chordata; class Mammalia; order Hyracoidea; family Procaviidae; genus Heterohyrax; species Heterohyrax brucei. The sequence continues at coordinate 82,751,069 of CM053144.1, forward strand.
ACAGGAAGCGAGGGGTGATGTGCCTGGTTAGAGGAAAAAAGAAGAGAAAGAGTAAAAGAAAAGAACGCTGGCATGTTGGGGCATGGCAGATATAAGGGCTGGTAGAAGGGAGGATGGTGTGTTGTATGGAGTAGGTGGGAAGGAGAAAGAGATAACTGAAAGGGAAAGAAAAAGAAAATGTGCAGTAGGATGTAGCAGTGGGGTGGGTCAGACCAAGGTGGCAGTGGGCTGCTGGCTGTCTAGCCAGAGCAATATGACATGGCCTTACAGAAAGACACAGAGGTGGTATATGGGAGGAGGGAGAAGAAGAAGGAAGAAAAGGTAAAATAAAAAACAGTGTAGTAGGGGACAGTGGATTTGTGGGCCCACGTTAGTGGGGTGCTGGTGGTTCTCTCCCAAGTGGTATGACATGGTTTGATGTAGGAGAGGTAGACATGGCATAGAGGGCTAGGTGTTAGAAGAAAGGGGAGACCTGACACATGGGAGCTGGCAGTTGAAGGTATGGAGTACCTGTAGCAGCAACAGGCCAGAAACTCTAGTCATGTGTGGCAAAGTCTGGTGGGAAGCAGAACACGGCCAGGTGGGGTGGAGAAAGAAAAGGAAGAACAGGGAAAAATAAAAATGAAAAGGGTGTAGTGGGGGTCATCAGAGGGTGTCCATGGGCCAGTGGCTCTCTAGCCAGTGTGACATGGTGTGCCTTTGTGGGAAACGTGTGCTTTTGTGGGAAATAGTAGAAGTGGGATACAGGGCTAGATGGGAGGGAGAAAGGAAAGGAGGAAACAAAGGGTACAGCTGGAACCAGTGGTTGAGAGAAGTGGGGATCCATGCTGACTTCAGGCTGTTAGCACTGTACCTGGGGTGGTGTGATACATAGCCTGGCAGGAAGGGGTAGAGGTGCTATACAAGGATGGATGGAAGAGAAAAGAAAATGAAGGAAGATAAAAAACGAAAAATAGTATGGTAGGAGCCTGTGGGTGGTGTAGGGCAGATGTGGCAATGGCAGGCAAGCAGTTGTTTAGCTGAGCTGTGTAATCCGCTGGCAGGGTTAAGAGTGGCATATGGGGCTAGGTGAGCAGGAGAAAGAAGACGAAGGGAAAAAACTGGCATGACAGGCGCTAATGGGTCAGGGTAAAGGGGGCAGAAGCTAGGGTGATCGCAGACTAGAGCTCTCTAGCCAAGCAGCACAGGGTGCTCTGTCAGAAAGTGCTGGGGTTAGTGTGTAGAATGGAAGGGTCGGGAATAGGAAAGCATGTTTTTCTGATTATCAAGGGTTCTTTTTCTTGTTTGGAGCGCTTCAGAGTTAACTGTCCTGTATTCCCTGTCCAGAGTTGTTTCTGACTATGCTCCCCAATGGCAAACCTGTGCCATGCTAGTTAACAGGTGACCTCCACTCTGTATCTCTGCATTCTTTGTTTTCATTGCATTTTTTCTGCCATTTTGTGTTTGATCTAGTTCTTTGGCCCTTCATTTGACACTTAGGGTTTTAGGATTGATGTTTGTATGTTTTGTTTACTTTTTGAAGTCTCGACTGCGGAGAGACGGCATGATGCATCTGTCTAGAGTGTCATATTAGCTCCACCTTGTATCTGTTATTGTTAGCATCAAGTTAATTGATAATATAGACCTGAGAGTCCCTTGAGAACAGTTTTTACCATGGTTTGGAAAGCTTTCATTTATCATTAACTATTAACTATTTCTTGTGTACAGTCTCTTGACTGTGCAGACTGTCATTGTGTTGTTGTTTAGCCCAGTTGTCTCCATCTTGCCAAAAAGGTCACTATGAAATATTAACACTGTCTTAATATTCTGAGAAACTCTCTCTGTATATCAGAAAAACAAATGAGATCTGATTTTGGAATGCATGTCCCGTCCAAGTGATTATTGTTTACTTTTCTTCTTGATGGACTGTGCAGTCTTTTGGGGATTTGTCTAATTTTAGTTTTCGGAATCTATTTTTTGAATATCACTACTGCTTGGGTTTTATGCTAAACTATTTATTGAGATCTTACTTGGTGCTAAGTATGGTGCTGCAGAAAATAGGTGTTTAACAAAAGGATTTTGAATAAAAGGGTCAGTCTGTTGTGCTATTAACTGAGAGCTGTTTCTGGTTTCATAAATGTATTTATAAAGCCTTTAAACACTTGCTGAATTAAGGGATAAAATATGTTTGATATCCTACATACCCTTGAGGTTTGGTTTATATTTAAAGATAGTTTAGTAGTTGTTTTTCTAATGAATTGCATACTCTTTTGCAGGAATCTGGTGAAGGTAAAAACTCATCAGAATGTAGAGATAGTGAAATCAAAAAATGGCAGCTAGCTCCTGTTCGAAAGGTGGGACAGCCGGTTTTACCTCGGAGATCCTCAGAAGAAAAAAGTGAAAAAACCATGAAAGAGTCTACTGCCGTTACTTCCACAGGAGAAAAAGTTTCAAAACCAGGTTGTGAGATTAAAATAAATTATCATACAGTTAATGTATTTATATTTTATGTCATACAAAATGTTTTAGTATATCTAGGGAATATTTTTTAATGGCAATAAAAAACAGATGATTACCCTTATCTGAAATGAAAAACTATTGCTGTAAGTTCTAGGAATTTGCTTTTAAATTTAATAAGGTTCCTACCTTAATATTGTTTAAATATTAATGGAAGAAGACAGGCAATAAGTTGACAAAAAAAAAGGAAACACAGTAAGTTGATAAAAAAGAAAAGGATACATCATTTTGGAAAGCATTATGAAGACGAAGTAGAGTGATAGGATGGAGAGTTACTGACATGGGGAGGAGTGAGTCCTTCTGTTTCAGATAGAATGGAGCAGGTGCAACATGTTGCGTTCACAAGTTCTTAGAAAAGAGCAATTTATAGCAGACCACAGACGGGGCATAGTTCTGATGATGTGATCAACAGGTGTTAATTACACGAAGAATAAACAGGACAAGAATGAGTAGAACAGCAAACATCATCAAAGGTTCCCTGACATTAGGCTCCTGTGCCAGGGTTGGATGTTATGGTCACATAAAAGTGTGCCCCACCTCACATCATGGATGAGGGACATAGAAGTCCCTCTCTTGGAAGTAATACACAGATTATGTGTCAAGTAGCATATACAGGAAGAGAACAGGGGAAGAAGGAAATAGAAGGGGAAAGTGCCATTGTGGGCAAAGATTCTGTACGTTGTAATCTGCGCAGGGTGTGTGCCCATCTCCTGTTCAGCTATTCTAGACTTATCAGTGAACAAGCCTTTAGCCTTTGTCACACTAAGATAGATAACTAGTGTTTTACATCTGTCACAGGACAGTCATCTCCCCTTATGGCATGTATTTTGTGTCTATTGGTAGCTATTGTGTCCATTAGTAGCTATGAAGACAGTGGGGGAGGGAGGCAGTTACAGTATAGCATACCTATGCACCTAGCAGGAGAAAATTTAAGAGGTAGGATTTGAGGGGATGCAAATTTGGCAGGGGGACTAGGGAGGGAGCATAAATAGGCCTTGAGATAGAAACAGTCTTGACATTTGAGGAGCAAGAAAACCATTTTGGAAGGAGGAGAAGGTAATATATGAGGGATAAAGTGTAGGAAATGAATTCAGATAAAATTACGTAATACTTTTTGGGCTGTGGAAAAGAGTTTATATTTTATTCTGAATGTAATGGAAACTCTTTTGATGATTTTATACAGTCTGGTTACTCTGGAGATTGAATATATAGAAAGAAGAGAAAGTGAGTGGGTAGACCAGTTAGAAGTCTGTTGTAGTCTCCTGTATAGTTTGGACCAGGGGTACAATGGAAATGCTAAGAAGTATTCAGATTCAGATATATTTTATAAGCAGAGTTGACAGAACTTGCTGGTGCAATAAATTTAGGTAGGTGAAGGAAAGAGAGCCTTAGAAGATGATTGGGTAAATGTTGGTGCCGTTTACCGAGATATGAGAAGGACTGAAAGAGAAATGGGGGGAAAAAATGAAAGTTTTCCCTGTTTTAACTTCGGTTTACCTATTGAACATCCGTGTGGAGATGTTTTGAGTAAACCCTTGGCTGAAGAGTCTCATGTTTCGAGAAGACTTAGGGGCCCAGTATATAAATCTGGGATTTACTAGAACACAGTTATTGTTTAAAGTCATGGATACAGATGTGAACACCTGTAAGAATTCAGTAGTAAAGAACCAGAAACAGTCATTGGGAAGCACCAGCATTTAGAAGTTAGGAAGAGGAGAGGATCCAGTAGAGATCCACTAAGAAGTGGCTGGTGAGTTAAGAAGAGAAGCAACAGATTCTGTGGCCTGGAAGTAGGTCAAGTTTCAAGAAGGAGGGAAACATCAATGAGTTACTCTCTTGCCATCTGATACGGTGAACACAGATGAGTAGATCTGCAACTTAGCAAATGGAGACCATTGGTAAACTTGGTTAGATGGTTTTAGGGGACTGTGGGGATAAAAGCCAGTTAGTTATAGAGACTTACAGAATAATGGAAGAGAAGGAACTGTGCTGTTGATTACGGATGACTCTGTCGAGAAGTTTTGCTGCTTTGGTCATCAGAAATGTGGTAGCTAGAGGTGGATGTAGAGTCAAGGGATTTTTTTTTTTAAAGGGGATATTATAGAATGCTTGTAAACCTGATGAGAATGATCCAGTAGAGAAGGAGGAATTTATAGTACAGGATGTAAAGGTGATAGCTGAAGAGCGGAATCCTTGAAGACACAAAGATGAGGTGAGATGCACTCTGTGCAGGCTTTGGTCATAGAACAGGGGCAGTTCATCCGTTGTAGCAAGAGGAAAGACTGCATGTGGCAGGGGGAGAGACAGATGCAGGTGGATTTGTAGATTTGGTCATGCAAAAATGTCATAGATGTTCTGTTTTTTCGATGCGTGAGATCAGGAATGTCAAATCAGATTGAAGTTGGAAAAGGGTGTGTTGGCTTAAGAAGAGAGGAGCAAAAGCATGCTATAAGTACCTTGGAAAGTAGGTGAATGTATTTACTAGGAAAATTTAGTAAAGTTACGATTGAGGCAGCAGAGTGAGGTGTACCTACTTTAGACTTGTGGTTATAAAGTTAAAATGAGATGTGTCAGCACCAGTGCTTGTTTTTTGCTAGTCACCTTCTAGCTGCTTGTAAACTATTTGGTTAAAGGATAAAGGTTGACTGTCACTAGAGTTGAGGTTTGTCCAGAATCAAAAGTGTTAAAAGCATGCAAAGAAGTGGTGATAGTGGTGGACTATCCAATCTCAGTTAGCTTTGTGGGTAAATGAAGACATGATGGTAAAAATGATACATGTAAATATTATTGAGACAATTCTAGAATAAATGATGTAATACAATAGGAGGTAGTGGTGAGAGTAGTAAGATTTTTGATACTGAGATTTTGGAGATGCTCAGGAATTAGCAATTATGAAATAAGAAAATAGAAAAGTTTAGCACTGAACATAATGATAACATCAGGCACAATTAAACCAGAGAGATTGATGTATTTTGTGGGTGTTAGTATGATCATTAAATTATCTGCCCAGCTAGTAAGATGAGATGAGTTTTTCAAAAATACCTTTTTTTAGGTTAATGGATTTGAAAAGTAACCAGCTATGAAGGCTGTTATCTAAAGTGGGAAAAATGTACATACGTTGTATAGCTTTGGACAACTTTTTAGTCACTTTTCTGTGGAGAGTCATCATTCATTTTAATTAAAATTTCAGTGTTGGGATATTTTAATATAGAATATGGATTCTGATTCTAGTTGCTTGTGGTTAATAACTTGGCTAATGATCAGTAGGTCAGTAGTTCAAATCCACCAGTCACTTTGGAAACCCTATGGGGCAGTCCTACTCTGTCTTAAAGGGTCAGTGTGACTCAAAATCGACTTGAGGGCAATAGGTTGGGTTTGGTTTTTGGTGTCAATTAATTTTGCTTATAACTTAACTTAGGCAATATAGTGGAAAAATGACTTTTTATAAACAATTTCATGAGTTTTTGACATTTCTTTAAATTAGGTACTCATGAGAAGCAAGAGATAAGAAAGAAGAAAGTTGACAGAGGAGGCATGCCTAATGTGCATCCGCCTGCTGCTTCTACTTCCAAACCTTCTGCAGATCAGATCAGACAAAGTGTTAGACATTCTCTCAAAGACATTCTTATGAAAAGGTAACACATTATAATTGTATAAGATTTAATAATGTATCCTTCAAGTGTTTGAAAAATAATTTGGTTGTTTTAACTTTAAGACTTACAGACTCTAATTTGAAGGTACCAGAGGAAAAGGCTGCAAAAGTTGCAACAAAAATTGAAAAAGAGCTTTTTTCTTTTTTTCGGGATACGGATGCTAAATATAAGAACAAATATAGAAGCTTGATGTTTAATTTGAAAGATCCTAAAAACAATGTAAGTATGTCTTGTTCGTGTCCATGGATATTTATACTTCAAACTTTGGTGAATACGAAAGGATCTAAGAATGTAATATAATAGATCTATACTTTATTCCTTTGGGTGAGACATTAGAATTGTCTTTTGGATTAGAACATATAATTTTAATGAAGTCTTTTCCCTGCTGACTAGGCTGAATTCTGCATAGTAATGAATAGTGTTACAGAATGGGTCTCCTAACCTGATTTTGTCACTTTTGTATTCTTCACTGTTCTTTTCTTTTAATCCACCTTGTTAAAAACTTTATTCACATGTATTCTTGCAAAGCTCTGGTAAACCAAAACTCATAATAATAGTACTTTTGATTTAAGTTCAAATATAGACTAAAAGAAAATAAATCGCATTTAGAGGAAAAGGGAATCTACTTTAAAACACTTGTACTAAATTGAATATACCTTTTTGGGGTTGCTCTGAGTTGGAATAGACTCAATGGCAGTAGTTTAGGGTTCGGATATTCGTTAGTTCTGAGTATCTTTTTACCAGTGGAGTGAGCATTAACTGAAACCTAGATTTTTTTTGAAATTTCTTGTTTGAAACGTAGTGGACTCCAAATGTTGCATGTATGTGTTTACATGAGAGTGCATACGTGCATTCTTGTGCCAAATGTAGGCTTTGATTAGTAGTACAGTAACCAAAACTGATGTCATTGAACATTTTGAAAGTTAGAGCATAACTGATCTCTTCTGTGTAAACTTTACCTGGTTCCAACAGGAGTTTTTGCTACAGATGATTCTAAGTGATAGTTACAGTATAATTAGATGCAAACCTCGGGCATATTTGCTTCAGTAATATAAAGTTTTCATGTGAATGATGTAAATTTATATATTTAGACAGTGATACTGTGGTATGCAGTGTGAGGTAAGTTTGTGGAGCATACTAACAGCTACTTAAGAAAAGTCTTTTTTCAGTATCTGCTTTCATGGTCCAGTGGGATCAGATACTTCTTTATTACATAATTTGGAACCTTTTCTTCAGTAAGCATATACTTCCTTTAGATTTCTTTCTTGCAGTTGTTTATTTACTGTGTAAATCCTGTCCTAGCCTACCAGAATTTTAGCACAGAAAGTCTTAAAAATGTGAAAGACATTATATTTGCTAAAGCTGTTTTATGTAACACCACGCTACTGTAGGTTTGGTTTGTTGCGGTGGTTAGCATCTGTCCCAGACTTAGTAAAACTTTTGGATAGGTATTATTATGGTTACACTGTATATGTTTTTCCATTGTACATAAATCTTCTATGAAATGTGTGTTTTGTCTACCTTAGATGGTACGTTCTGTAAAATACAAGCCTTCCATTTATTCCTTGTGTAGTAGATAATCTATAAAATATTAAACATTTGTAGATCAGGTTTTAAAATTAAATCATTATTACAAGCTCCTCTGCAGTAGCTCCTCTTCTTTTTTTAAATCCATCTCTCCTTCCCATTTTTAAATCTTTCCAGATATTATTTAAAAAAGTACTGAAAGGAGAAGTAACCCCTGATCATCTTATAAGAATGAGTCCAGAAGAGCTAGCTTCTAAAGAATTAGCTGCTTGGAGACGAAGAGAAAACAGACATGTAAGATTATCTGTGACTCTGAATTTGACTTTCTCTAAACTTTTATTTCTCAGCCAGAGGGGGGAAATTACATGGAGATAATTCAGCACAGATTGGACAATAAGACAGACTTTGTGTTCCATGGTGCTTCTAATTATTTAGTCTTCATTTCTCCAGTCTTAAATTCTCTTCTATATTTCAAAATCAGTACAACTTTTCTCTTATTTCTTCCCATTACTAGATAATGAATTACCTAGAGTTTTGTTAGTATACTTTGTAAATTAGAAAGATGGGTAAAGAAATACATTTGTTCAGAAGGACAGTTTTAAGTTATTATAAATATTGGTAATTTGTAGTCATAAAATGAAAATTTATACTACTGTACAATCCTTTATTCACAATTTTGAATACCAGAAGCTCTGAAAAATATTTTTTTAAAAACTTGTTTATTGATAAAAACTGACTTGAACTGATGTATATGAATGTTCATATTCACAGCAATATTATGAGTTTAATTATGGGGCACAGCTCCAGACCCTACTACAGTGATATGTATGTAATATATGGTGTGTGCATCCTATTGCATTTTTAAAACCAAAAAATTCTGAAAGTCGTCTATGTTCAGAGTTTCTATTTGAAGATTGTGAACATGGTGTACTTTTCAAACTTAAGTTGCTTAGATTTGTTGTATACTGAGATAGCCACACTATCTGACAATTTTGGCAGTAACCTCAGAACATTAGCTCTTCTAGAAAACACTGCTTACTGAACTTGTGATATTATATTTCTTAATCACTTTTATGTGATTTTACCTCCTTCTGTTGTCCGTAATCCTTACTGGAGTCTTTGGCACTAATTCTCCACGTTATCTTGTGCCAAGTCTAGCTTAAACCACAGTATTTGCTCATCTTCACAATAGTAACACCACTTTCTTTCCTTCTATACCCCAATTAAACATGTCTCTTTTGCTTCGGAACTATGGTTGCAGCACTCATCTGTGTTAAAGACCAACTTGTACTTCTCTTAGGCCACATACTTACTTGATTTCTTTCTTTAGAGGGAGATTGCCACTTAAACAAAGGGGAGATAAACTAGATCCATCATTATACTCCTTACTTACTCCGTTCTACTGTAGACTGCTTTTACTACTGCTTGTTGTATTTGCTTCACTTTTAGATTTTATTGCTGAGATTGCTCAGCTGTGAATTATCTCTGCCATTAAGCAGACTCATCCAGGAAACAACTGATACAGGAATAGCTTATTATTTTTGATGTTTGAGTATACCTGTACTGTTTTGAGAGAAGCTATCACATTGTTAGGAACCTAAGAGCAACATGGATCTCATTTCTTTGTTGCAGCTGCTAAAGCACTAAACCAGAAAAGCAAAATTTAAAGATAAATATCATGTTTTATAACTTTGAAAATTACATTGAACTTGAATCGCTTCCTATTAATGTATGTCTGAACTTTTCAAGACTCAGGCATAAGGCCTCATTCTTGTAACTCCATCACTTAAAATACTATCTGTCATACTTAAGTGTTTGGTAGATTTTTGTTGTACAAAGTACTACTTAAAGACTAAAAGTCATTTGTGATGATTGGTTTATTCTTAGGTAAGTTCTTAATATTATTTTGAATTTTTACATTTGGAAAGGCATACTGTAAATTGTGGAATACGTTTATTTTAAAATATTTCGTGTAGACCATAGAAATGATTGAAAAAGAGCAGAGAGAAGTGGAAAGACGACCAATTACAAAAATAACCCATAAAGGTGAAATAGAAATTGAGAGTGATGCCCCAATGAAAGAGCAGGAAGCTGCCATGGAGATCCAGGTAAAGATAAAAATGTCATGTTTTGTGGTACTTTATGAAAATTCAGACAGGATACATTTCTTTAATGTTCTTAAAATAGAAGAATTTTTTTTAAATGTCTGCATTTTAAAGTAGCCTGTTTCATTGGTTTAATGGTTTTTGTAATGCCTACAGTATTATCTATTCATCTCTCGTTGACTTCATAAATTTCTTCAAAGGCTTAGAAATCTATAGGTACATTTTAGGCATGTTGCATTTTGAGAAGTGGCTGAGCGTTTCTTGTTTTGAAGTATCAGTGAGAAAATAATCTGAAATCTTATTAGGCACCTTAGAGAATAAGAACTGTTTTGTGCTTTTGCTCTGCTTTAAGATGTGATTAAGTTCTAGCATTTATCTTTTGAAAAACTAGTAGAAAATGACCTGTAGATGGAACAGTTTCACTTGGGGAAAAATACCAGTGTGAATTATGGATGATTTTATGAATTGAGAGTTAAATTTTATTAGCTAACACTGATTTTTAATTAACTGTTTTTTGTTAGGAACCTACAGCTAATAAGTCATTGGAGAAGATAGAAGAATCTGAAAAACAAAAAGAGGAAATTGATTCAATGTCTAAAGATACCACTAGTCAACACAGACAGCATCTCTTTGATCTTAACTGTAAAATTTGCATAGGTAATTGGAATTTTTTCTTCCTAAAACATTGCCTGCATGACTTGTGTTTGTTTGTATGCTAGTAATTTGAGAAGGTTTTTGTTTCTGAAGTCTGTTTGGTGGTCACTACTTACTAATGAACTACGGTGAAGACAAGTTAATATGACTGTCAGTTAGATTTACCCACCAGCCACCAAAGATGAAGAAATTGAAGATTTTTGCCAACTTCTGCACTCTGAAACTGATCAGACATACAGTCAGGATGCATTAATAATTACTGATGATTGGAATGCAGATCTTGGAAACAAAGAATTGGTAGTTGGAAAGTAGGGCTTTGGGGACAGAAACAACGCCAGAGATGGCATGATAGACTTTTACAAGACCAGCGACTTCTTTGCAGATGCTTTTTTTGTTAACGTGAACAGTGACTATACATATGGACCTCAGCTGATGAAATACATGGAAATCAAATTGACTACTTTTGTGGAAAAAGAAAAATTCTATCATCGGTTGGAACAAGGCCAGGGGCTGACTGTGGAACCAGACCATCAATGAGTCATATGTAAGTTCAGGTTGAAGCTGAAGAAAATTAGAACAAGTCCACAGGACCCACACTGGGACCTTGAGTCTATCTCATTGAAATTTAGAGACAATCTCAAGAGTAGATTTGACGTGCTAAACACTAATGACTGAAGACAAGATGTTGTGGCTTGTTATCAGTGATACCAAACATGAAGAAAGCGAGAGATCTCTGAAAAGGCAGTAAAGAAAAAAAAGACCAAAATGGATGTCAGAAGAGACTCTGAAGCATTGAGTATCTTAAGAGAAAGGGAAGTAAAAGAACTGAACAGAAGATTTCAAAGGGTGACTCAAGAAGACAGCGTGTTATAATGACATGTGCAAAGACCTAGAGTTAGAAAATCGAAAGGGGAAGAATGCTGCTGGCATTTCTCAAGCTGAAAGAAATGGAAAAAAAAAAGTTCAATCCTTGAGTTCTAATATTGAAGGATTCTATGGGGAAAATACTAAACAACATGGGAAGCATCAAAGGAAGTTTTAAGGAATACATGGAATCACTGTACCAGAAAGAATTGGTTGACATTCAGCTATTTCAGGAGGTATCATCTGATCAGGAACGAGTGGTACTGAAGGAAGAGGTCCAAGCCGCACCAAAGGCATTAGTGAAAAACAAGGCTGCAGGAACTGACAGAATACCAGTTGAGATGTTTTAACAAATGAATGCAATACTGGAAGTGCTCGCTCATCCAGGTCAAGAAATTTAGACTACAGCTGCCTGGTCAGCTGACTGGAAGAGATCCATCTTTATGCCTGTTTTAAAGAAAGGTGATCCACCTAAATGCGAGAAATTATCAGGCGATGTCACATGCAGGTACACTTGTGCTGAAGATCATTTAAAAGTGGCTGCAACAATACGTTGAGAAGAAACTGCCAGAAATCCAAGCCAGGTTCAGAAGAGGACTTAGAACCAGGAATATCTTTGCTGATGTTGCATGGATCCTGGCTAAAAGCAGGATGTTTACCTTTGTTTTATTGACTGTGCAAAGGGCAGTGTTTTGTCCTGTTGTGTGTTTTTTAAAAAAAAAAAAAAAAAAAGACACCAAACCAGCTGCTGTTGAGTTGATTCCAACTCATAGTGACCCCACAGGGCACAGTAGAACTGGCCCATAACATTTCCAAGGAGCACTGAGTGGATTTGAACTGCTGACCTTTTGATGCATGTAACTATGATGCCACCAGGGTTTCCTGTTGTATGTAGAGTCACTATTAATGAGAACCAACTCGAGGGAACATAATGCCAACACCAGGGTACTAATGAACTGCAGTGTAAAGTTTGAAAAAAGAGTTGCTGTATGGCGGTACAGAGCCCTGGTTACTCAAGGGTTAAGAACTCTGCTGCTAAACAAAAAATGCTGGTAGGTCACATCCACAGGGTGCTCCTTTGAAATCCCATGGGGCAGTTCACAATGAGTTGGAATCCACTTGACTGCAATGGGGTGCCCCTCCCCCCGCCAAGTATCACACTGTAAATTTTGATTTTTAAATTTCTCTTCAGCCAAATCATATACCTCCCTCTCCTTCCTGATTATTCTCAAGTTTATGGCCTTTGTTGTGATTAGAATGTCTTCCTCTCTTTGCGGGCACATACATAAAAGCTTGTGTGTGTGTTTATAATAGGCCTTGATAAAAAATGTTTAGTTCATGATCAAAAACTGAGGCTCTACTTTTGTAGGCCTTGTTGGAGATTTTAATATTTTATCTAAGAGAAACAGGTAGTGATAGAAATATTTTGATCAGAGGAATGATACAAGATTAAAATTTTAGGAGAATCCTTAGGACTTTAAGTAGAGACTGTATTGGAAGAAACCAACAAAGGAAAAAGGGAAACTAGATAGGAAGCCTTCGTAGTCATCCAAGCAGGAGATAATAAAAGCTTAAATTAAAAGAGTAGGTATGGAGATAAAATTACCTAAAGGCTTTAAGATGAGTTTGGTTTTGCTGACAGGTTTTGGAGACTGACTGGATTTGGTGTAAGAAAAAGGGATATGTCAGGGAAGAATTTCAATTTATATTCAGTTTATTGATAGGAATAGAGGATCAGGGTTTTTAAGACCTTCCGAGTCATGGTTTGACTTTTTAAAACTGTTATGCTTGAGGGACGAGACATACTTTTGTTCAGTAATTTCAAAAATCCTTTAAGTTAGTTGATCTGCTGTCCATCATTAAGCTAGAGAATAATGCACTATAAACCAAGTAAATTTCCTGTGGGTTAAAATAATTGCTGATATCCTCAAAGTTGTATTTTAAAAACTATACACTGATGTGAACTGAGAAAGCATAATATTTTATAGATTAATAATTATCCCTAAGGAAAATTTATCATGGTGGTACAGCCTAACTGTTTAGTTGCTTCCTGGTAGGAAATCTTAAGTAATATATTTTTAATTGTTCCTGTGTAATTTTAATAACTTTCATGATATTCAGTAAATTTAATGGTAATACACAAGAATGTTTTTAAAATACGTAAGCACTTGACATATTTTCAGAAGATGTGTTTTTTTGCCTTCATGTTGTAATTTACAATCAATGTCATTTTCTAAACTTTAAGAATGTTTTTTGTGATTTACTAACCAGTGTAAATAAATAGCATGACACTGTGCATACACAGGCTTGAACTGCTGCTGTATATACACAAAAGTAGGAGACATTTGGTTTACTCATTTTTTTCAAGTTATTTCTCAAGACTGTTGAAATTTGATACAGTTTAGTTAGAAAATATTTATCACAGAATCAAGAAACCTATTTTGTGCTGTAGTTAGAACATTTCTGTTTCAGTTTATCTGAGGTGCATATCAGTAATAGCAGTATTATACCATTTATTCCATAATTCTGAGTCCGTGGATGGCACTAATGGTTAAGCACTTAACTACTTGGTGAAAGACGGCAATTCAGATCTACCTAGAGATACTTCGGAAAATAGATGTAGCAATCTGCATCTAAGAGATCATAGTCTTGAAAACCCTAGTGAGCAGTTCTACTCTGCACACATGGGCTTGCCATGAGTTGGAATTGACATAGTAACAACTAATAGTGTCATAACGTATTTACTTATGATTATGTTTTGTATTTAGATGAGAGTATAAAATGATTTGAAAAGGAAAGTTAAGTAGAATTACAGGTAGAACTTTGCGCATGGTGTCGTGAATTAGATTTTGGACCAGCTTAGGTCTTTGTGTAGAAAAGAGGACTGGGGAATGGTGAAGCATTAGTAAATTCCCTGTTGATTCTTAAATACAGGTGTAACATCACTCATTATGAATAAAGATGCTAGTGAAAAATGCAGTGTTACTCCAAAATGGAATCAAGAAATTAGTTTTAGAAACTGAAAAATGATCAAATTATAGAAATGGCAATTTGTAAGAATATATTATTTTGGTATCTTGTGTTTTCTAGGTCGAATGGCACCACCTGTAGATGATCTTTCTCCAAAAAAAGTGAAAGTTGTTGTTGGAGTGTCTCGTAAACATTCAGACAATGAAGCAGAAAGTATAGCGGATGCATTGTCTTCAACCTCAAATATTTTGGCTTCTGAATTCTTCGAAGATGAGAAGCAAGAGTCTCCAAAGTCAACATTCTCTCCTGCTCCACGGTAGTTTTCTCAAACTGTAAATTTCTGTAATAGTTGTTAATAGATCTTTGCCAAATTGTACTAGGAGGAGGTCTTTGAAGACAAAAAAGTGACATATCTTTTAGCGATCTTTCTTTTGAGAAAGTAACCATACCTCTCTGTACTTTCAACTAAGTGGAAGAAAAGAATACGACTCTGGAAGTTTAGAAATTTGAGTATGTGGAGCTAAGACTGTAAAACTCCTTTTTAATTATACTGGTCTCAAGAGGCAGGAAATAGATTATTAAAGGAAAGTTGCTTGCATTTCTCTGGGCCGTATTCCACCTAAACTAAGAAGGATGACTAGGTACTGTGTGATTAGGTGAATGTGAGTATACTTTTGTAAAGTGAAAATGCAGTCTCCTTAATCAATAGCTTTTACATATTTTATATATTTTAACCTGTCTTTTCCTTGTAAAAACATTTTTATTATGAAGAATTTCAAATATCTACAGAAGTAGAGAGAAAAGTATAATGAAATCGTATGTGCTGTGCACAAAGAAACTTTAAACAGTCATCATCTCAAAGCCAGTTTTGTTACATCTGTACCTCCTCTACTGTGCTTTCTCGTACTTTGTTGTGAAACTGCTACTCCTGTGTGTCATGTAATTTCATCCATAAACATTTCAGTGTAGACCTCTGAAAGATATAAATTAAAAATCTGCCATACTAGTATCATATCTGAAAATTACTTGCTTAAATACAATGGGATACCTAGTCATTGTTCGAATTCTGAACAATATCATAAATACCACAATTTTTGTAATAGGCTGAATCAGAGTCTAAATAAAATCTGTACATTGTGGTTTGCCTCCAAGCCTCTTAAGTCTTATTTTAATCTAGGCTTTCACTCCCACTTTCTTTTTCTCTTTTCTTGACGTGTCTTTGTTGAAGCAGTGTGATGGTTCTTACAGATTTACCCACAGTCTGATGCTGATCACCTCTTTTTAGGTTCCTTTAATGTTTCTCTGTCTTTTGTATTCCTTGTGGATTGATAGTTTGCCAGATTTAGCAAATAAAAATACTGGACACTCAGTGAAAATTAAATCTGAGATAAACAATGAACAGTCCTTGGTATAAGAATGTCCCAAATATATTGCATGCATGAGACGTGCTAAATACTGCATTGGGACATGCTTACACTAAAAAAACTATTCATTGTTTACCTAAAATTCACATTCAGCTTGGTATATCTGTTCATCAGTAGTCTTTACATATTTCGGCTGTCTTGACACACTAAAATAGAAGTAACTGCAGACGAAGAAGAAAATAGATTTACTAATGAACATGCCTTTAGATTACTAATTTTTTAATGTCATTTTCTAGTCCTGAGATGCCTGGAACTGTTGAGGTTGAGTCTACTTTCCTGGCTCGTTTGAACTTCATCTGGAAAGGTTTTATCAACATGCCTTCTGTGGCAAAATTGGTTACCAAAGCCTACCCGGTATCAGGCTCTCCTGAGTACTTGACAGAGGTACTGTGAATTTCTGCCTTCTTGTGCCTAGGTTTGTTATACGTGTTTCTGAAAACAGCAGACAGAGAAAGGACGTAAAGTTCATAGTAACGGTGATAATCACATAGTTTAATTAATGGAATTAAAATGAATTCAGAAGTGGATTTTTAAAGCGAAAAACTGTGCTCATGAAAAACTCTATCCATGGGTTCTGTATGTTATGTAATATGTACTTCACTAATGTTATAGTATTTTAATGAGACCTCTGAGATGCTCACCTTTAGATACTCTTTGAATGTGGAACCAAAGTCACTTTCAGAGGTTATCTTTCTTCCAAATAATAGATTAGTTTGTAAAATAAACATTTTTAACTCTGAGGAATCCTTAAACAGTCAACTATATGAGACCAAACAGTCAGCATTTACCATAAAGCAAAGATGAGAAAGTCAGGAGGGGCAGAGAGCTGGATGAAGGAAGACACAACAAACAGGGTGGAAGTAATGAGAATATTACTGCATTGTCAGAAATGTAACCAGTGTCATGGAAGAGTTATAGAAAGAAATGTTAAATGGGAACGTAATTTACTGTATAAACTCTTTTATCTATTAGCACAATAAAGTACTATTAAAAAATTACCGTCTGCATAGATAGCTAAGTCTTTACATATAGATTTACATGAACTTAGGATCTTCAGTGTTAGTCCATCAGAAAGATTTTTCATTGTTAAATAGGTTTTCTAAATCCCTCACTTTTTATGTTTCTCTAGCTTTATGACTGTAGTTCTCACCTGCCTGTTTCTGTGAATTCTAGTATAGACTGAAGTTGATAGCCCCATGAGGCCAGTGACCATAGTTGCTGAAAGGTTATCCTTGTCTGGTTTTGCACTTGAAGGAATGGGAAAGAACTCCTATTCAGTGTTTGTAGGAAATGGCAATAGTAGTATAATATGATAAATGAAAAGTATGACATTTTTCAGATATTTGGAAGACAGTGTGTATTTTTTGTGTGTAGAAGAAAAGTCAGCACATACATGCTATATGTGTGAAGACTGCCCATTAAATTTACAAACTCATCTTAAAAAAAGTGCTACGTAACTCATTGCTGAATATGACTGCAGTCACTTTGGAAGTACACCCCTTGGGAAGCTATGCATCGACAGCAGTGCATAGTAGTCCACCCTTCAAAGCAATTCTGGAATTTTTTCTGGAATGGCCATCAGAGCTTGTCTTCGTATTACTCTTGATGTCTTCACTGTCATCCAGATGTCTTCCTTTCAGTATTTCTTTTATCCTCGGGTAAAGAAAAAAATCATTGAGGGCCAGATCAGGTGAGTAGGGGGGTGTGCTAATACAGTTACTTGTTTACTGGCCAAAAACTTCCTCACAGGCAACTATTAAGTTTGCTGACTTGCACCTTGCCGCTGTGTGTAATGGCCATTCCAGAAAGAATTCCAGAATTGCTTTGAAGGGTGGACTAGGCACTGGCATTGGTGCATAGCTTCCCAAGGGGAGTACTTCAAAGATGATCACAGTGGTAACAATGAGGTATGGAGCATTTACAGCAGTTGAGTTTGTGGACTTAATTGTCAGATTTTGTATGTTTTTATTTATTTGTATCTAACATTAATATTTTTCATTTTGTTAGTCTTATCATAAGGGCAGTTTTTTAAGAACCTTTAATATGTCATATGCCTGTTTTTTTTAAAGCTAATAAATCTCATGTGTCTTTGAATTAGGCTGATAATAGTTCAGTTCAGTATAATGTTCATCAGTTTACTTTCAGTTATATTTCTCATTAATAAAAAATAAGTACTTTTACATACAGTTTGATAAATGGTATTTTTTAAATGTGAATTTTATATGAGAAAAACTGACTCATGTTTTTTTAACAAGTCTGTTTATAAATTTAGTCTTTGATCAGTTCATGGCGAAAGTTTATCATCCAAGTCAGTTTGTCACACAAAACCCCAAACACATGCCTCTGTGCAGCTCAATCAGCTGTTCTTACATGTGACGGCACATTCCTCCTTTCCACCCGTGCTTCTAGTATCCTCTCAGCCAACACTTGTCCCCTCCATTCCACTCTCCACTCCCTGCTCCCCACCCTGTGCCCTCCTCTCTAAAGAAGAGCTAGTTGGACAGCCTTATACATATTAAGTGAAGAAATACACATACCGCATGCATCACGCTGTGTTGCACAGTCTGTTCTTTGTCTGAAGAGTTGGCTTTGGCACTGGTTTCAGCTCTAGGCTAGCAGCAAGTCCAGGAGCTGTGTTCTCAGGGGACCCTCCAAGTTATTAGACCGCCAAGTCTAGTCTTTATTTAACAGAGCTCTAGATCTGTACTCTCATTTTTCTTGTGCTTCATCAGGGACTCTACATTGTGTTCCCTGCCAGGCCAATCAGACTCATTTGACATGGAGGAGTCAGTCTTTTTATTTTATTTTATTTTTTTATTAATTACAATAAAAGAATAAAATTTCTAACATCTGTCAGTTAACTCATCTATGATAAACCCTCAGCCCCCACCCACCCACATAGCCAACACAATCATCTTGATTTTTTAAACAAAATTATTTTTCTCTCTGAAGCATAATTTCTATATGGCTGCATTCTAGAACTCCATCTCTGCTCTTATTTTTAATTTGATTGGGACTGAAATTCCAAGTAAAATATCTAAAGCAATTAATTTAAATAAACTTAGATTTACTATTGTGTATTCTTCTGATTTTTCTCAGTCTTCATGGGAAAAATAGAGCAGTGATGAAAGACTTAAATGCTTTCCATTGTACGTTTAATTGGTTTTATGTATACTTTCTATTTTCAGAAGGATTGTGCTTTGTTAAACTGTAGATTTTATGTTTTAATGATATACTGTTTTCTGTGCAAAAATAAACTGTATGATAAAGTTTAATAGCTTCTGAAATCCATCTCTTAATGATTAAAGAATATCTTTGCCATACAACCAAAAAAAAAATGAAGAGAAAAATAGTCTCTCGTAATACCCTGAAATGTATCGTACCCATTGTGGATTGCTAAGGTGGTGTACTTACTACTACTTTTCCTTTTTTGTGCTTGTCTTTTCTTCTGAGACCTGACATGACTTCAGTTCTCTTTCTTAATGGCTGTATTTTGGTCATTGACTGCCATCATTTGAATTGGCAGTTGAAGTAAAACCTAAGGTTATCCTGGCACTGTATTATATGCTGTGATATATTTTGTGATGTTTTTATGTGTTTTCGTTAGTATTTCAAAATAGTCTTAGAGCTCAATTTCTCCAAATTAATATTATAATAAATATATTCTGTATACATAATGACTTTCATTTTTTTTTTTTTTAACCACAGGATCTTCCAGATAGTATTCAAGTAGGTGGCAGGATATCACCTCAGACAGTCTGGGATTATGTGGAAAAAATAAAAGCCTCAGGAACCAAGGTAGGGAAAACTTTTTCTCACTATACCAGTACAGGATAGTGTTTGGAAGTAAACCATGCAGAGTTCCTATACAAGGTCCCTGTGGAGGGGAACTAATACAGATTCTACAGCTGCATAGTATGTGTCACAAAACTAAACTAAATTCATTTGCCAAAGTCTGAAACAGCCCAGTAATTTTTTTTTTTTCTTGTATGCTTGTTTCTGTGGCTTCTGTCAAATGTTTTAGAAGACATTCTGCTCCAATAAGGAGGGAGATCCTAAAAGTATGGTGACTTAAAGAATAGAGAAGTCTGTTTTTCTCTTATGTTAAGTATCCTACTTGTTCAGAGTAGGTAGCTGCATCTGATTCTTCAGGATCATCTGGAGACACTGGGCTCTGTCCTTTTTTTTCTGCCATTTCCAAGAGTGTTGCCCATATCAACCAAACATTGTCAAACCTGACCCCTCGGTACCAGGTGGGAAAAAAGGAGAAATTCGTGTCCAGTTGTTTTAAGGGGGAGATCCAGAAATAGCAGTCATCACTTCATTTCCTGTAACTTTCATTTGTGTGTACTTAGTAACAGAGCCTCACCTAGCTGCTAGAGACAGGAAAATGTCATCCCTGTGTGCCCCTAGGAGGATAACAGCATCAGGTAAAGAGGGTAGAGTGAGCAGCCCCCACTTGTGTGTTAGTGAAGGCTTGCTTGTTGCTGTAATGCTGGAAGCTATGCCACTGGTTTTTAGGTATACCAGCAGGGTCACCCATGCTAGACAGGTTTCAGCTAAGCTTCCAGACTAAGACAGACTAGGAAGATGGACCCAGCAGTCTGCTTCTGAAAGGAATTATCCAGGCAAAACCTTATGAATAGCAGCTGAACTTTGTCAGATATGGTGCTGGAAAGGGAGCCCATCAGGTTGGAAGGCACTTGGAAGACGACTGGGGAAGAGCTACCTCCTCAAAATAGAGTCGGCCTTAATGACATGGATAGAGTAAGGCCTGCCGGATCTTTGTTCGCTGGTGTGGCACGACTCACAATGAGAAGAAACAGCTGCACATATCCAGTAATAATCGGGACATGAATGTATGGAGTATGAATTTAGGAAAATTGGAAATAGTCAAAAATGAAATGGAACACATAAACATTGACACTCTAGGCATTAGTGAGCTGAATGTACCAGTTTGGGTCATTTTAAGTCCAGTAGTAATGTGGTCTACTATGTTGGGATCAAAAACCTGAAAAGGAACAGTGTAGCGTTCATCACCAAAGAGAACATTGCAAAATCTGTCCTGGAGTACAATGCTGTCAGTAATAGGATAATACGCATACACCTTCAAGGAAGGCCAGTTAAGGTGATTATTATTCAAATTTACGCACCAGTCACTGAGGCCAAAGATGAAGAGGTTGATGGCTTTTACCATCCTCTGCAGTCTGAAATTGATCAAACATGCAGTCAGTATCCATTGATAAGTACTAGTGATGAGAATGCAAAAGTTGGAAACAAAGAAGGATCAGTAATCGGAAAATATGGCCTTAATGAGATCGCCTGATAGAATTTTGCAAGACTAACGACTTTTTCATTGCAAATATCTTCTATAACCAACACAAACGGTGACTATACACATGGACCTCACCAGATGGAGTACACATCTGTGGAAAAAGACAATGGAAAAGCTCCCTATCACGAGTCAGAACAAGACCAGGTGCTGACTGTGGTACATATTACCAGTTGCTCATATGCAAATTCAAATTGAAACTGAAGAAAATTGGAACAAGTCCACAGGAGCAGAAGTATGACCTTGAGTATATCCCTTCTGAGTTTAAAGACCATCTCAAGAACAGATTTGATGTGTTGATCCTTGATGACTGAATATCAGACGAATTGTGGAATGATATCAGAGACATCATCCATGAAGAGAGTAAGAGGTCATTAAGAAGACAAGAAAGAAAGAAAAGACCTAATTGGATGTCAGAAGAGATTCTCGAATGTCAGGCAGGTAAAGCAAAAGGAAGGAATGGTGAAGTAAAAGACCTAAACAGAAGATTTCAAAGAGCAGCTCAGGAAGACAAAAGAAGGTATTACAGTGACATCTGCCAAGACCTGAAAATGGAAAACCAGAAGAGAAGAACACATTCTCCATTTCTGAAGCTAAAAGAACTGAAGAAAGACATCAAGCCCCAAGTTACAGTAGTGCAGGATTCCACGGGGAAATTGTTAAACAATTCAAGGAGCATTAGAAGAAGATGGAAGGAATACACAGAGTCATGAAGACCAGAAAGAACTAGTTGGTGTTCAGCCAGCCATTTTGAAGAGGTCACATATGATCAGGAACCAGTGGTACTGAAGGAAGAAGCTGAAGCTGCATTGAAGGCATTGGCAAAAAACAAGGCTCCAGGAATTGGTGGAATATTAGTTGAGGTATTTCAGTAAACAGATGCAGTGCTGGGACTGCTCACTCGTCTATGCCAGGAAATTTGGAGGACAACTAGCTGGGCAGCTGACTGGAAGAGATCCATATTTATGCCCATTCCAAAGAAAGGTGATCCAGCTGAATGCGGAAATTACCGACCAATATCATTGATAACATACACAGGTAAAATTTTGCTCAACATTCAAAAGTGACTTGCAACAGTGACTGACAAGGAACTGCCAGAAATTCAAGCTGGGTTCAGAAGAGGATGTGGAACCAGGGATACCATCGCTGATGTCAGATGAATATTGGCTCAAAGCAAAGAATACCGGAAAGATGTTTACTTGTGTTTCATTGATTATACAAAAGCATTTGACTGTGGATCACACTAAATTATGGCCAACGTTGCGGAGAGTGGGAATTCGAGAACACCTAATTGTGCTCTTAAGGAATCTGTATATGGATCAAGAGGCAGTCGTGCAAACAGAACAAGGGAACACCAACGTGATTTAAAGTCAGGAAGGGTGAGAGTCAAGGTTGTATCCTTTCACCATATTTTTTTATTCTGTACACCAAGCACGTAATTCGAGAAGCTGGATTACATGAAGAAGAACAAGGCATCAGGATTGGAGGATGACTCATTAACAAGCTGCGTTATGCAGATGACACCACATTACTTGCTGGAAGTGAAGAAGATTTGAGATACTTACTGATGAACGTGAAACAGCACAGCCTTCAGTATGGATTTCACCTCATCAGGAAAACGAAAATTCTCACAACTGGACCAGTAAGCAGCATTGTCATAAATGGAGAAAAGGTTAAAGTTGTCAAGGATTTCATTTAAGTTGGATCAGCAATCAATGCCCATGGAAGCACTGGTCAGGAAATCAAAAGATGCATTGCACTGGGAAAATCTGCTGCAAAGGACCTCTTCAAAGTCTTCAGAAGTAAAGATGTCACCTTGAAGACTAAAGTCCTCCTGACCCAAGTCGTGGTATTTTCAGTCACATCATATGCATGCAAAAGCTGGACAGTGGACAAAGAAGACAGAAAAATTGTTAATGTGTTTGAATTGTGGTGTTTGGAGAAGAATGTTGAATGTACCATAGACCACCAAAAGAACAAAGAGGTCTGTTCTGAAAGAAGTACAACTGGAGTGCTCCTTGGAAGCAAAGATGGCAAGACTGCATCTTACGTACTTTGGACTTATTGTCAGGAAGGATCAGTTCCTGGAAAAGGTTGTCATGCCTGGTAGAGTAGAGGGACAGCAAAAAAGAGGAAGAGCGTCGATAAGATGGATTGACACAGTGGCTGCAACAGTGAGCTTCAGCATAAAAATGATTGTGGACGTGGTGCAAGACCAGGCAGTGTTTTGTTCTGTTGTTCATAGGGTTATTGTGACTCGATGGCACCTGACAACACTGCAGCAGCATATGCCCAACTAAATCTTATGCTCTTCCCATTTTGATTGTATACCTTCATTTAAGAGCATTTATTTATTACACTGTGAAATCTCAGAACCAATATCTTTTCTGTTTGAAACACAGCCAAGAACCCAGAAGCAAGCAAAAAATTGAGTAAGCCAGTAATTTTACAAAATCTGTAATCTATGTGCATTGGAGTGCTTTTCACCTGGCCTCTCCCTCTTTATTACCTAAGAGCAGGCCCGTAAGCTAGATCATCAGTAGCCTTGTGTTTCTGTGTGTGTGTTAGCTGTGGCGCTATTAAATCCCAGTGCCAAGAGCACAAGCTAGCCACCTGTGGAGATCACAGCTTTGGAAAGATGGATCCTAGTATACCAAAACCTGCTGCTGTGAAGTCAGTTCCAACTTACAGCAACCCTACAGGATAGAATAGAACTGCTTCATAGAGTTTCTAAGGAGCACCCAGTGGACTTGAATGGGAAGCCTGTTGGTTAGCAGCTGTAGCACTTAACCTCTACACCACCAGGGTTTCCAGGATATAGTTTCAGTACCATCTCTGTTACTGACAAGTTGTGTGACCTCGAACAAGTCGCTGTGGACCTTAGTTTCTTATGAGAAGCCTTCATATAAAACAAACCCATCAGCAAGGCTCTTTCCCTAGGATTTGTTTTCTTTCATTTTTCTTACCTGCTAAACTGTGGTGTTTAGCAGTCATCATTATAAAATCTGATAGATTATTTCTTCAGGTAATTTCTAAGCAACAATTTGTTATTTTTCTTGAATAGGAAATCTGTGTGGTTCGTTTCACACCAGTAACTGAAGAAGATCAGATTTCCTATACTTTGCTGTTTGCATACTTCAGTAGCAGAAAGCGCTATGGAGTGGCTGCTAACAATATGAAGCAGGTTAAGGATATGTACCTTATTCCTCTGGGTGCCCTGGATAAAATTCCGCATCCTCTTGTGCCTTTTGATGGACCTGGTAAGTGTACATTTTACTAATAGGGTGTGATTTAAAGTAAATTGGGAGGTGGAACTAAAATGTAAAGAAACTTTTTCTGTTTTGGGATCCAGGCCTATAGATGGCTTGGCAGGGACAAGTACCCGTTTGATAGCCTGAGGTAAAGTATATGTAAAATCACACCTTTATTGTAGTGACTAAAATGACCATTAGTTGATGTTTTTCATTTTGTACAGGGCTCGAACTGCACAGGCCTAATTTACTGTTGGGCCTGATCATCCGTCAGAAATTGAAGCGGCAGCACAGTGCTACTGCTAGTGCAGGTCACACAGCTGAGACTCCTGAGGCTGTGCCGGTGACAGTGCCACCTGATAAAAAAAGTAAAATGGACGTTTCTACAGAGGAAACAACAGAGGAAGAAAATGACTTTTTTAATTCTTTTACAACTGTATTACACAAGCAGAGGAATAAACCTCAGTTGACTCTTCAGGAAGACCTTCCAACAGCAGTTGAACCTTTAGTGGAGGTCAGCAAACAGGAGCCACCGAAACCTTTAAGATTTCTCCCTGGGGTATTGATTGGTTGGGAAAATCAGCCCTCTACTCTGGAATTAGCAAATAAACCTCTTCCTGTGGATGATATACTTCAAAGCCTCTTGGGTTCTACTGGTCAGGTATATGAACAGACTCAGCCAATGACAGAACAAGATACTTCTAAAGAAATTCCATTTATAAATGAGCAGAGTATCCCCCAAACAGAAAAAACAGATAAAATAGAAGAAATAGCTGATGGTGAAGCCAAGGAGGTACAGGTTCAAGCAGATAATCATTCAGAAGCAACAGATAATTCTGTAGTAGCAGAAGAAGAAACATCAGTACCAGGATCCTCTTCCATCTCTCCAGGACCTTTAGCAAATGTTAGTCTCAGAGGTAAGCCACCAGATATCTCTACAGAAGCGTTCTTAACAAATTTATCAATTCAGTCAAAGCAGGAAGAAACTGTGGACAGCAAAGAGAGGACATTAAAAAGACCGCTTCTGCAAGAGCAGGAGAATAATTTACAAGATAACCGAACTTCAAGTACTGATTCTCCAAGCAGTTCTAATGTAGGAAAAGGAAACACAGATGGTAATGTGAGCTGCAGTGACAATCTTGTTGCTAATACCACAAGGTCTCCACAGTTTATAAACCTGAAAAGGGATCCCAGGCAAGCAGCAGGACGAAGTCAGCAGATAAATACATCAGAAGGTAAAGATGGAGATAGTTGCTGTCATGGAGAAAAAAACACTGTGCCTGGCCTGTCACACAACAAGGAGCAGTTACCAGAGCAAACAAGTAGTGTAGATGAGAAGTCATCTCCTGTAGAGAAAAACTCTCAGCCGAGTGATAATTCAAGCATTCCACAACACTCAGCTTCAGTAGAAAATACACATACATCTCAAACAGAACAAGCAAAACCTTTACAGGAGGATATTTTAATGCAAAATATTGAAACTGTGCACCTGTTGCGAAGAGGATCAGCAACATCATCTCATTTTGAAGTTGGAAACCCATGTCAACCAGAATTTCCTTCCAAAAGCATCAGCTTTACCTCTAGAAACACCAGCTCCAGGACAAATGCAAACTTTTCACCTGTGAGACCACAGCCACCCAGCCTTCAGCATCTCAAGTCTAGCCCCCCTGCGTTTCCATTTCCAGGACCTCCTAATTTCCCTCCACAGAACATGTTTGGATTTCCACCTCATTTACCACCCCCGTTACTTCCTCCCCCAGGCTTTGGCTTTCCTCAAAATCCCATGGTTCCTTGGCCACCTGTTGTTCATCTGGCAGGCCAGCCACAGCGTATGTTGGGTCCCCTTTCACAAGCTTCAAGGTTTATGGGCCCACAAAATTTTTACCAGGTTAAAGACATTCGGAGACCAGAAAGACGTCATAGTGACCCTTGGGGTAGGCAAGACCAACAGCAGCTGGATAGGGCATTTAATAGGGGCAAAGGGGACCGCCAGAGATTTTATAGTGATTCACACCACTTGAAAAGAGAGCGACATGAAAAGGACTGGGAGCAAGAATCTGAAAGGCACAGACGTAGAGACAGAACCCAGGACAAAGACAGAGACAGAAAAAGCAAGGACGAAGGGCACAAAGATAAAGAGAGGGCCCGATTGTCACATGGTGAACGAGGAGCAGATGGAAAACCAGGCAGAGATGGTAGAAATGTAGACAAGAAGCCAGATAAACCTAAAAGTGAAGACCATGAGAAGGACAAAGAGCGAGAGAAGAGTAAGCATAGAGAGAGTGAAAAGGACAGGGATAGGTACCACAGAGACAGGGACCACAGCGACAGAGCGAAAAGCAAAAGGTAAAATCTGCAGGCTGCTTCGGAAATAACTTCACGTAACTATTAAATGTTGTATTGTAAAACTGTAAGATTGCCTGCTAGGATTGTGCCATCTTTTAAATTTTTAATCTCCGTGGTCTACAGAACAGTAAATTCTGTGTGTTGATGCAGAGCATCTGTACCAGTGCTCATCATCCCTTCTTCATACCAACTGTCTCTAGTTGTAGGAATTTAATATTTTTAAAAGTTTTACATTGCTGTATATTCAAAGATTTGTTTAATTAATGCGCAATAAAGGCTTAGAAATTTTAGTTTTATTCTGTAATTGATAAAATATGGTTAATTATGGAATATATTTACTGCCTCTAGTGAATGTCCTTTATATAATGACTAATTTGAAAGTAGTGTGTGCTCTGTAACTTTGTTTTAAATTGCACTTTTTTATTAAAAAAAAAAAAAAAAAAAACTAGGGGAACTTCGAAAGCCAAGCAATGTCATAATCAGATTATACTAATCATTTAGCTGAGCAGTTTTGACCAAGAATCAGAGAAGTCCATGGAGTACATTTATTGCTTTAATCTGCACTCACTGAAGGCATTTTATTACCATGTACTACAGCTTTGTAGTGGGCCATTATTTTCCTTTCCATTTTGGCTCTTCAGAAACTTGAATACTTAAGCTTGTACATGATCTTGTGTTTTGCTATCTTTTTACTGTAAAATGTAAATATTTTAAGGGATATTTTGATTCTAAATACGATAAAAGACTTTCTCACCTATTTTGTGTGTGTGATTTAAAATTCGGCAGTAAAAATTTCTTCAAAACTTAAATTTCTTCAGACATTGTTTTTGTCTAACTCAGCAGAGATGATAGAAGCATACCTATTTATATCAGGCACCAGATGAGGAGAAACACCCTTTTTTAAAAATAGGAGATTCTAGGCCATGAAAGTAAGTACAGAACTACCAATAAAAAAACTGCAGCTATAGCCCACTCTAGTTTTGTGTCTGAGAACTTGAACATTATGAAATTTTGGTACATTATCTCAGTAATCTTTGTAAGACCGTGAAACTTTAAGAGAAATGTGAAACTTTTTATAAAATGTGTAATTAACCCTAATTTGTTTTTTGGTACAGTTTGGTACAGTTTCATATGCCAGGTTTGTTTAAAATAGGAAGCATATGAATGCTATTACTAATCCAAATTTAAATTTGTTTATACCCTAAAGTAATACATCTGTATTGATTGCTGTCATTTAAAGCTATAGCTACCAAATGATGCTGACACTTGGAGATAAAAAATAAAATAAAATAAAACCAGTATTTTTACTTAGCTGTACTAATGAAGAAAAACATAAATGACTCCACAGAATTAAGAAGATTGTTTTCCTAAATAGTCTAAAGAGTAAAGATTGAAAATTTTGAAACAGAATTAGCCTTGCTGCAGGAGGGAAAAGGAGAGAAGGAGAGGAAGTCAAAAGCAAGCGTTGTGTCTAATATGCAGCAACTTACAACACTTTTTTTTTTTATATCCTGTCCTCTGAATTACAAAAGTTCTGAAACATGGAGCGTGTATTTAAATAAAGTGTTTAATTTTGGTCTTTTCTTTTGCATATTAACTTCTTAGAATAAAAGTTAATTCCCAAACAAATAAAACATAAGGTCGGTCAGTCAGTCATCCTTTGTACTATTACTAAGAAATTGTCAAGATTTTATAAAAGCATTAATACTTTTATTCCAAATATGTGTGCTGTCATTAAGTCTGCTTTCACTGATTTATCTGATTGGGCGATTGATCAGGCATCAGATTTCTTTTGCGTGGTTCAAGTAAATAATCTGCCAATGAAGAAAAGCCTTAGTGTCATTTTCTGAGTATCTTTTAGATCTGACAATTGAGTCTGCAAACCTACTGTTCTGAGTGCTACATACCTCATTGCTGAGTATCACTAAGGTCACCTTTGAAGTACACACCTTGGGAAGCTATGCACTGATGCCAGTTCCTAGTCCACCCTTCAAAGCAATTTTGGAACTGTTTTTGGAATGGCCATTGTGCCCAGTGGCAAGTTTGCAAACTTAATTGTATAGTTGTCTGTGAGGTTTTTAGCCAGTGAACAACTGTATTGGTGCAGCACTCTCCCTGTTCACGTCATCTGGCCCCTAATGACTTTTTTTCTTTGCCGGAAGATAAAGGAAATAGTGAAAGGAAGACAGGTTGATGACATTCAGGACATCAAGGGAAATACGGTGACAACTCTGATGGTCATTCCAGAAAGAGTTCCAGAATTGCTTCGAAGGGTGGACTAGATGCTATCTGGCATCAGTGCGTAGCTTCCCAAGGGGAGTACTTCAAAGGTGACTGGTGATATTCAGCAGTGAAGTCTGTAGCAGTTTTTCTAGGATGAGTTCACAAACTTGTCAGTGCTTGTAACTAATAACTTTATACATACCGTGATGATTAATTTAAATTCCTCATAACATGTTGCACTGAAACTGGTACTTAGCAAAAGGGAAATACCTGCCCAGGATTAGACTCCATTTGACAGAACTACAGTCCTAGCCTTTTTTTTTTTCCTTCTAATGTCCATGTTCTTGGCCATTGTGTTCTGATCATTGAGAAAGGGAAAAAGAAGTGCAAGTTAGCATATCATAAACACCCTTCACAGTCCTGTTTCTCCTTGTCCATACAACCTGTCCAAAGCCCTTTTCTGAACAACCACCATTCCCCCAACAAGAAAACAACCCCAAATCCATTTCTGCTGTTGTACAGATGTACCAAGTTTATATTAACTACATATCTTCCTGTATTAGCTTCCTGATGTTAACTGTGACAGATTATTGCGAGATTAATGTCACATGTATTAAACAGTTGTGTAGAACCGGTGTCAGCTGTGGGTCTCAGTGGGTTGTGATGAAGCTGTCAGCAGGGTCTTTTCCTTTCTTCTAGAGGCTCTAGAAGAGAGTCCCGTTTCCTTGACTTCAGCTTTCCTTGGCTTCTACGTAGTCCCTCCGTCTTCAAAGCCAATAGGGCCAAGTCTTTTCTTGTATTACCATCTCCAATTCTTCTACTTTTAAGGACCCTTGTAATTAAAATCTACCCCTTTGATAGTGGAGGAGTATCTCCCTAGTATAAGGACAGCTGATTATTAGTAACCTTAATTCTGTCTGCATCCTTAATTTCAGTTTGCCAAGTAACCTAACATATTTACAGGTTCCAATGGTTAGAGGGACCATTCATCACACCCCAACTCCTGATATACATGTTACATGTTAGTTGTAGTTGAACTAAGCCTAACTTTTTGGTATTCCCAAACATCTTAAGGCTGTAGCATGTATAGAAAAAACACCAACAGGAGAAGTGGGGTGACAGGTAAACATTTGGATATTAAATATGTATCTTAAAAAGTTTGTTACTCTTAACATAGCTTGCTAGTGAACAAAATTTATTAACATGAGGTATACTTAATGTTTAGATATACCAGTCGGACTGTCTCTACCTGTTTCCTCAAATGCCACAAAAACAATAGGTTACTACTTGTGACAACAACTGCCTCCTTGTGACGCAGTGGTTAAGAGCTCAGGTACTAAGCAAAGGACTCCCATCAGCTAGCTACTCCTTACAAACTGTGACACTTCTCTATCCTATAGGGCGTGAGTCATAACTGACAGCAATGGGTCTGGTGTTTTTTGGTTTAATGGCTGCAAAGAGCAGTATAAAGAAATCACACATGATTTCTGTCTTCCTGAAGAATGCATGGTTATTGCTTTTAAAAGGGATGCCAACTGGCCTAAATCTGATTCTTGTATCACAAAAAGTTTTGTAATTCATGTGTAGAGCAAGAAGGTGTAGTGAGTGGGGTGAAAAGTAAAAGTCAACAGCTATCTATTTCTTGAAAAGGAGCTCACTGTTGTACAGATGCTGGGGAGACCTCACCATTTTTAAGTACAGTGAATCCACTATGTCTCCAAATACCCCCTAAATACCTTTAATAATCTATGAAATGATGCAGTGTTATCAAAACTGTGTTTATATATGTATGTATATGTCAGGGAATTCTTTTTTCCCCAAGTAATCTTTCAGGAATACAGTCTTTAAAAAGCAGTTCCAGAGTTATGTAATAAAGTGCTTGGCAACTAACCAAATGGTTGGTAGTTTGAACCTGCTGATGGACACCTTGGAAGAAAGGTCTGGTGATCAGAAAGATCACAGCCTTGAAAATCATAGAATTGCAGTTCCACTCCGCAACACATGGGTCACCATGACTCAAAATGGACTCAACTTGTTTTGTTTTTCAAGATTTGAAAGCCAAGTAGCCAAGTGCCGTCGAGTCACGTTTAAAAATATTGTCACCCCTGGTATTTAGATATTTTACCTCTAAAAAAAGTTCTCATATTTACATTCAACAGTCATCAACATTTACGTTTAAATTAATTGGTCTAAACCTTTCCTGTAGGAAAAGCACATCACACAGGAAATCAGCATTTTGAGTAGGGTAGTGGAAGTGTGAATACGTGAAATTCTAGAGTTTCGAGGTGAAAACTGTTTTCACCAGGCCATTTCAATTCAGTTTACAGGAGGATAATCTCTAGGTAACTGTTTTCAGAACTTGAGCAATATTTATTGTGTGTCTATTCTGCAGGCATTTACTAGGTTATTGGAATTAAATCGTGAGCAAAATAGGAAGATTTCAACCTCTAGGAGTTTGTAGTGTAACGTAATTAAACCAAACCCATTGCTATCAAGTGGATTCTGACTCAGCAATCCTGTAGCCCAGATTACAGCTGCCTCATAGGGCTGCTTATGGAGTGGCTTTTAGATTTGAACTGCTGAACTTTTGGTTAGGAGCCATAGCATACCATAGCTCCTAACCACTAATAAATGGTTACATGTGGACATAAAGTTGCAATTGTGAGAAGAATCTTCAAAATAGCACAGACTTTTTGGTTTTTGGACACTTGTACTTGCTCAAAATGTAAGAATCCCAAAGGGCATTTGTTCATATGGGTTATGTCATTGTTCAGCATATTAGGAATTAAAATAATAAACATTACAAATACGTAACAATCACATTACATGCAAATGTAATTTACAAACAATGAAGACTCAGGTTTAGCAAGTGTCATTTTTACATTTGCGCATCTCTAGGGTCTGACTTGAGGCAGCTAGATTCTCATGGCTGCTTGTGTTCAATGTATTGAAAAGTCATTTTATTTGAAATATGAAGAAAAACTGACAACATGGATTGTTGTTGGGATAGAGAAGATCTTGTAGATCCCCTAAAAAGATGTGGGGGATTCTAGGGTCCGTGGACCACGCTTAGGGAAATGCTGCTTGGGATAAATGCATCCTGTTAGAAAATGGATGGGACCCTAGCCTGCGGAAATGCATCCTCATCTTTCATGACAGAAGGCAGCTCAAGCCAAGTTTCCCTAAAACTTTAGTAACCTTTCTCAGACCAGCATTCTTACCTTCATACATAAATTGTGTATGTCTATAAAATCAATTTGATTTCCAACTAGTAATAGGAATTCCCCCCCCCACCAGCAGAGTTATCTTTATGATCGCAGTATTATCTAAGTCAAAAGAAACCGTAAGGATATAAAAACAAACTTAGGTCAAAGTTTTTCAGTAAAGACTGAGTAGAGTTTTATTTTTAGTGGATTCTGCTTAATAAACTTGAAATCAATGAACAGACACTCTGCAAATAGTATATTCTGGCCATACACTTTCTAGTGTTAATAGAACCTGTATGTCTGGGAGCAATTTGTGCCTCTCTAAATGACGCCAAATTTCTTAACTTTGGTTCTAAGATTTCCCAAGAATGTCTTGTAGCTTTCCAACTGTGATGTAATGGCTAACATAAGACCAAAACATCTGTGAGTTTCTTCAAGTGATAGTATTTAGCTTCTTTATAAAGACTGGAATCTGCACACACAGATTTTGCTTGTTAATAGCCTTGAGAAGTTAAATCTTAGTTTGTAAACCCTTTTCTCCATTTGCTTAATGAATAATTCCATACGTGTAAACTTTAAATGCTGCTTATCAAAATTTTTTTTTTCTCCCCAACACAGATCTAGATGTTAGTTCTTTAGTCAGACATGTGCTATACAAGATGATTTTGTGGCTGCGAGATATCAAACTGAAAATGCTAACAGTCTGTGTTGTTGAGTAGAGGGTTTGAATGTTGTTCATAGTTACATCAACTGGCTTGGGCAAGATACACTTTTTCAAGTTACGATTTTAAAGATACAGATATCATCGGGACAGTTAACATTCAGAGCCTCTCCTATGTTCTATTTTATAATTTGTAGGCTTGAAGGAGGAAACCCTGGTAGCATACTGGTTAAGTGCTACATCTGCTAACCAAAAGATCAGCAGTTCAAATCCACCAGGAGCTCCTTGGAAACCCTACGGGGTCGTTCTAATCGGCACTACAGGGTCGCTGAGTCAGACTCCACTCGACAGCAGTGGGTCTGGGTTTTCTTGGAGGTTTGGACTTGAAAAAAGTTAATGTAAATTGAGAGGCAGTATTTTTATTTCATCAGTTATACAAGTACATGGTTTAAAAAGTCGAGTAGTTCTCCAAGGCTTATAAACAAAAGGAATATTCATCTGTAAAACTCTTCTGTCAAGAGACAACCACTGAGTTCTTCCTAGACATTACCTAGAATGTTTGCCTTCATATTTCTAAGCAACATGCATTGTGCCATTTTTTTTAGTTACAAGTCCTGTACTAATCTAGTTATAAAAGATGAGGATTTAGCTCTCGTAAGTGCACTCTTCCCCTCACTTTTCCTTTCCCTCATTTAGCCAATTATTTTGGGTTTAAGTCTGTATTCAAGTTTTGCAGTATTATAATCATGTCAATACTCATAGCTGAGCCATGTAGTGTAATGGTTGAGCATATCCTTTCTTGTATAAAATTTTTGTTTTTCCTCTGGCTAATAACAGTATTTTCTTATTTTTTATATAGTTACCACTAATTTAATCCTATTTGGATTTTATTTTAAAACATTCACAAATGATGAACCATTAAAGAAACTCAGGAGTTGAAACTGGGTCAACGTATTTACAGGTAAATTTAGGGAAAACAACTAAAACTTTTTCTTCAACTATACAAATTTATCAAAAAGATGAGTTAGCATCTATGCTATTTCAGATAAGAGTAAACAGGAGGTCCCCAGTAAATAACTTACCAAATAAATCAATATAGGTATAATCATATATGTATGTGATAATTACAATTACCAATGTTAGCTTTTGTTACCTAATTTTGTTCATCTCCATTATAAACATTGTATCCTTCTGATTTGATTAACTCAATTTTTTTTGAATCCTGAAAGAAGACATCTTTAATTTTGCCAACAAAGTTCCTTTTAAAAATCTCTTGAGTAACAGTATTTATCTTTCGACCATATTCAAAGCCCCCTAAATAAATAACACCCTCATAGTTTAGAGCAACAGATTTTTTGCATGGATCAATATCCTCAGAGAGTATTAAATTGCCATCTAGGTAGGCCTTGACAAGAGTCTGGTTTTGAATTACAATTACATGATGCCATTTGTTATAAGAGAATGTGCTGTTAGTATGGATCACAGGCACAGAAATTCTTTCTCCCAGGTTAGCTGCTATTCTCAAGGTCTGATTATGGAGACCAATTGCCAGAAAATCATTTTCTTCATTTTGCGCTTTCCCCATCCATAAAATTAAGCCCTCTGTTTCAGTAGTACTAAAATTGAAGGATACAGCAGTAAACTGAAGGTTCCTCAGTCTGTAATTTGGATCAGTGTACTTAATGTAAGAGTTACCTATAAATTTAGCTGTCAAAAATGAAGTTTTGTTCTCACAGTACCTTCCCACCCATCCTAAAGTACACAGACAACTGTAAGAAAACAATTCGCCAGGTACACATAGAGATTGATGGAGACACAGATTATTCAAACAGGACACAGACTGCTCACATGTATTGCCAGTCCAGTGTGGCAAACATCTGCAGGAAAAAGTCGTGCCATTTACTATACATTCCCCCCTATTTCTGCATACGTTGTACCCACAAGCTGTCCCATCACAGTCACCTACTTTTGAACCACCTTTTGCTCCTAATTCATTTAATTGTAATTCTTGATTATTTATAATAACTTCTTGAATACAACCTTGAAAACCTACAGGTTCATTTGCTGTTGCCATGGGATTGACAAGATCCAAGGATGACACTCCTCCAATATAGAAATCTGTATTTGTATTCAAGGACTTCATTTTAGTGGTGGCTTTTTCTGTTACATTTACCCCATCCAGTTCCAGATAACCTTCAGCACCAACTCTTCCGGCTTTAATCACATGCCAAGTACTTCCATTAATAGTTACTTTTTGGAGAGTTTCGAGAATGATAGTTCTGTCACCAAGATTGTAGCGAAGTTGAACAGAAGTATTTACTAAAGAAATACATAAAAAATCACCTGTTAAGAAAATCAACAATCAAACAATTAGTAAAATGTTGATTCATTTAAAAAAATTCCCTTTCTGCCTATTTAAGTAAGTTTTTTTTTTTTTTTTGAGTGAAAGTTTACAATTCAAATTTACGTGCCTGCCTATCTGCAGCTCCCTCTGCTCTCCTTGCCGGGTAACAGCACACTCCTTTCCATTTCATGTATGTCATATCCTCTTAATCTGCTGTCCCCTCCTCTCCATTCCCTCTAGTAAGAGACCAGTAAGACAACATCCTGTAGATGCATGGAATCATAAAGTGCACACATGATATGGTCACTCTGTTTCCCCAAGTCCATTCCATTCCTGTCTGAAGAGTTGACTTCAGTAATGATCTATGATGAGGGCCAGCATCAGGTCTAGGGCCCATGCTCCCAGAGGAACTCTCAGGCCTTCGACCATCAATTGCAGTCTTTTAGTGGAGTTCTCAGGGTGCAGCCCTTTTTTTCTCATGTTGCCAACATTGTGAGCCCTATCACAGCTGTCATTGGTGGTGGCCGGGCAACATGTGGTTCTCCTGGTCACATGTTGATACAGTTACCCATTCACATGAGTCTCTGTCTTCTGTGCTTTCTTTCCGTCATGCTGTTGTCTTTGGCGATCATCAGTTCCAGTTGAGTTGGGATCATTTGGTGTACGTCAGACGGCAGCTTGCTAGCTTTTAAGACCCCAGATGCCCCTCACCTATATAGGGTGCAGAAGACTCTCTTAGCAATAGGCAAGTTGTTCCAGTTGGCTTCGATGTCCCCTGAGAACATGGTCTACAGGCCCTGGCCCCTGCTACTCTATCCTTGCAATGTTGGGTTAAGATTGGACGAGTTTTCAGGTTATGTTGAAGTACAGTTAAATTGGTTTGCTTTCTAATGTGTGCTATCACTGATTTCATGCAACCAAATTTCTATAGACCACCTAATCTATAACCAGCCCTCTCCCTCTCTCCCTCCCTCTTCTCCCTTGCAGCCATCAAAGAATCTTTTCTTCTGTACATTGGTCTGTTTTTAAGTCCTTATAGTAGGGGTCTCATACAATATTTGTCATTGTGCCGCTGACTGATTTCACTCAACATAATGTCTTCCAATTGAAACCAGGTTATGAGATGTTTCATAAAGTCATCATTGTTCTTTATCATTGCGTAGTCCTCCATTGAGTATATATACCATAGTTTGTTTATCCATTCATCTGTTGTTAGGCATCTGGGTTGATTCTATCTTTTGGCTGTTGTGGACTGTGCTCCAATAAACTGTGCTGCATGTATCTGTTTGTGTGACTGCCCTTGATTCTGTAGGATATATTCCAAGCAGTGGGATTACTGGGTCAAATAGCTTATCTATTTCCAGCTTTTTAAGGAAGTGCCAGATTGCTTTCCAAAGAAGTTGTACTATTTTGCAATCCCACCAACCGTGTAGGAGAATTCCAGTTTCTCCACAGCCTCTCCACCATTTGTTGTTTTGTGATTTGGGGATCATGGCCAACCTTGTTGGGGTGAGATGATAATCTCATCATAGTTTTGATTTGAATTTATATAATAGCTAATGTTTGTGAGCATTTCCACATGTGTCTTTTGGCTGCCTGGATATCCTCTTTAGAGGAGTGTCTGCCTCCTTTGCCCATCACTTAATTGGGTTATTTATCCTTTTCTTGTTGATATTTTGCAATGTCTTGTAGATTATGGAGATCAGACATCAGTCTGACATATAGATGCCAAATGTTTTTTTTGCCCATTCTGTAGGTGGTCTTTTAATTCTTTGGATAAAGTCTTTGAATGAACATGGACAAGTTTTTTGTTTTGGGAAAAAAACAAGTCTTAAGCCAAATGAGAATTTTATTTTCAATATAAGGTTGATTCAAGAAGGTAACATACTGTTTGTAAATTCTACATGAAACTTTTCCATCTAGCATTTCACAATTGGGCAGGCAATAGAAATTTCTTCTTTTTTCTCCTCTACAAACAGGTGTTAGCACAGTGAACCTCTTCTTTTCTTTCTGCCTCCACAGTATCATCCTTCACCTCCTTCTGAAGTGGTATCCTTTTCTTGTATTCTCTCTTGTGATCCACACCAGAACATTCTAGGATGGCAGAAAGACGTACCATCTCTACATTCTGACACCTCTCATTTCCCCCTAAGAAGAGTGATGAGCACATACTCTCCCACTGTTGGTTCTCTTATTTTGATCATTTTTCCCTATAGAGAATTTCTAGTGAATATAATGCTCTATGTCATTACATCTGTCGCTGTTTTATTAATATCTGCCTTTTCTTCTAGCTTGTAGGCTCCATGAGAACAGGATCCTTGTCTGATTTGGCCCAACATTTTATCCCTAGTACCTAGTACAGTGCCTGATACATAGATGCTTGATAAATAATTGTTCAATGAAGGAATATTGTAGAGTTGTGGGGTGAGATAACTTCATATATTTTTCAAATGTTAGTTTTCAGTTGAAAGCTAAACAACTTTCTATGATGACATGAAAATAGTTATAACTAAAATATATTAACAAAAGGAAGAAATTCAGCTTATTTGCATATTAATTTATGTCACGAATGACATTTTAAACAGGGAAAAGATAAGCATAATTACAAACTTCTGGTTTATTTAAGGCAAAAATGCATATTGGATTATATTAATTTTTTGTTCAAGAAAATGGAACAATTAAACATACTTGTTATTTTAAAAATTTATGATGTCCTTAATATGCATTGTGGTTTAGAAGTGAACACAAACCAGTATTTCCCCCACAGGACTATGGAAGAAGCTTCTCATGCTACATAATGTATTTTAGAGTGCCCCTGTAATAAACTAACTTACAGTTAATAGCTGTGTTGGAATAAAAAACATTAAAAAATGTGATCTATAATATTACTGGTCAAGCTACCAACTAGAAGGAGGAGCAAACAGAATAGCTTCTAGGAAGGAAGGCTTAGTTTAACATGGCTCTTTAGATACATTTTTATTTCATGAAGAATTCACAAAAAAAAAGGGTTTTCTCTCACTCCATGACTATGAAAGCTATAATTACTCTTGTACCTGTATTAGCAGCTTCTTATCATCCAGAACTTTTATTTCAGTTAACTAAGTATGGTATTCTAGTCAGAGGTCATGAACTGGTACTAATATTAGAATCCTACCATGAATGAATTTACCCTGACTATTTAATGCCTATTTAATCACAGATGAGACCTCTCTTTTTCTCCCCTCCTGGGCTGCTACCATTGCCCACCTCATCACTTGCCACTCCTCCATGCTTTAACGTGGGTCTTAGAAACTTTTACACCTGATATTTCAAAGAAACTATGAAAGCAGCGTATTTAGGCAGACTTGCACGCAGGCAGTCCCTGGGATTTGTAGTTAAGTGGGAACAGGTATGTGCAGTTTGGTTCTTTATTTACTGTCAGTGAGTCGAATGTTTGTCTTAGGACATAGTACTAGTATTATACCTTTCTATGTGTATAAAGGAGCCCTGGTGGTGCAGTGCTGAAGAGCACATCTAACTAACTAAAAGGTTGGCAGTTTGAATCCACCAGCCAATCCTTGAAAACCTTATGGGGCAGTTCCACTCTGTCTTACCATGTCACTGTGAAACAAAAATCACTTCCAAGTCACACAGTGTTTTCATGAGCATCACATAGCAGTATGTGCATTCATTATTGTGAATGATTTTGTGTGTTTAACTCAAAGTTTTAATATCACAAGCCTTATGGAAGTCTGTTCCTAATTATGGGTTGTCTGTAAGTCAGATGTTTGTAACTGAGAAACTGTACTCTTTCTCTAAAAGGGAAAACAAAAGTAATTTTATTTATCTCTTCCTATTTAATTGTTCAAATATACGTAATTTCTCAATGGGAATGACTAGGCTTTTCTTATACTCATTTTTCTGAAAAGATTATAATTATATCAAGATTATTAATTCAGGATATCTGTAATTAGTTTGCACTTACATGATATTGATAGTTTTTTTCATATAGAAAAACTGATTTTAAGATGTGAAGTACTAGAATACGGATCAGAGTTGTCTATCTTTAAAATCTCTTTCCAAACTGAGAGATCTAAAATCAACTGCAGCAACTATAAAGTTATTTTCAAATTTTATACTGTTTCATCCTACTCAAATTACTGACTTCTAAAGAGATACAGAAATTTTGTTAATTAAGAATTTGACTAACCATGTATGAAAAATTAATTGGCGGCTGATATCCTAATTTGCAGTTTTTGACATTGTTTGTGAAGCAATTATTGTCTCAGTATCATTTTTTAAAATGAAATGTTTGGGCATTTTTTTTTTTTTTTTTTTTTACTGATAGCTTCTTTTAGAGGCAGGTTAATTATGAAAGCTTGGTTAATTTGTACCTCAGACATAGCTCTTTGAGAAGGTCCAAAGTACAGGACAGTCACCTTTATTTTATACAACCTTAAATAAACAGGTTTCCTATTTACCATGTAATAAACCTGTTACACTGTTTAATTGAAAATAAACATATGTCTTTCACCTGATAACTATCTTTAGCTTAATTTTGGTCTAAGAATGTAAGGCTCAGATTTCTCAATATTTTAAAAGCTTTCATGATTTCCTTACATAAGTTTCAAATGCACCATCAATCATGTCATGAAGTTAATACATCTACTTTCATCTTTGAAAACAGTACCTAATGGAAGAAAACCTAGAAACTCTTCACTGTCTGTGACCTGAAATACATGCCACTGAATAAAGATATAAGAAAATATATCCTTGCCCTCCTATGTGTGTTAGTGTATGAACTTTGTCTTTAATGCACACAAATACAGACTTGTATGTGGTAATCATAAAACCGCAGTACAACATTCCTGGCCAGTCACAATCCTAAAGGTCTCTTGACTTTCTGCCCTTGTCATACAAGAGGTCCTGCTTAGATGAACCTTGACTTGTTTATGAGTGATGTAATTGAGGTTGTCTGTCTTTTTATGCCTTTTGAACTGTAAATGGAAACATTTCCTTTGTTTGTGATTCTCCCATTTGGAATCTCATAGGGAGACTTAAGTTAATCATGAACTTAAAGCTAAATCTCAAGTTTCAGAAGAACACATCTCTTCTGAACTATATTTTGT
Source organism: Heterohyrax brucei (assembly GCA_028571685.1). Taxonomy (NCBI): domain Eukaryota; kingdom Metazoa; phylum Chordata; class Mammalia; order Hyracoidea; family Procaviidae; genus Heterohyrax; species Heterohyrax brucei. The sequence goes on from CM053144.1 coordinate 82,791,233, forward strand.
AGTTCAATCATGTTTTCTTCTCCCTTTGAAATGACCATCTCTTCTCTTTGAAGTTATTTTTTAGCGTATTTGAGCAGTGCACTGAGATGAACCGCTCTGGCCTACCTCCCTGATCGTCTCCTTACCTAGCAGAGTATTAACACACTGTTATTAGAACTACCGAGGCAGTATTTCATTCTACTGTGCATAGGGTCACTGTGAGTCGGAACCTACTCAATGGCACCTAACAACAAGAACAGACTGGAAAAATCAGAGTACTATTTTGCAGGCTATACAAAACAATATGAACCAATCTGAGTATTTCTCTCTACCAAAATTTCATTTTCTGAGGAACAAAATGGGAGAAAAGCCAAATGCAATAGAAATGTTACCATATATCAAAATGCTTTTGTAATAATTCTGTGAAAAAGTATTATACAAGCAAAAATTAAAAGTAATATAATAAAACACAAAAATAAGTTTTTAAAATGGAGGTATGCTATTGTTAGGTGCTGTTGAGTTGATTCCAGTCATAGCACAGCAAACCAAAACTGCCCGTCTTGTCCCATGTCCACAATTGTTTTTATGCTTAAGCCCATTGTTGCAGCCACTTTGTCAATCCATCTTGTTCATGATCTTGCCCTTTTTTAGTGACCCCCTACTTCACCAAGCATGATATCCTTCTCCAGGGACTGATCCCTCCTGACAATATGTCCAAAATAGGAGACATAGCCTTGCCATCCTTGTTTCTAAGGAGTATTCTGGTTGTACTTCCTGCATGACAGTTCATTTTTTTGGCAGTCCATCATATATTCAATATCCTTCTCCAGTACCACAATTCAAAGGTGTCAGTTGATTTCTTGACTACTGCTCCCATGGGTGTTGATTGTAGAACCAAGTAAAATGGAATTCTTGACAACCTCAATCTTTTCTCCATTTACCATGGTGTTACTTACTGGTCCAGTTGTGAGGACTTTTGTTTTCTTGATCTTGAGGTGCAGTCTATACTGAAGGCTGTGGTCTTTGGTCTTCATCAGTAAGTGTTTCAAACCGTCTTTACTTTCAGTACAAGGTTATGTCATCTGTATCATGCAGGTTATTAATCTTCTTCCAATCCTGATGCCTTATTCTTCTTCATGACTTCCTTTCACTTATCTTTTTATGAGTAAGTGCACATTTTGTCCTTTTGATGTAGGACTATCATGCATGGCTTCAACTCCTTTTGTGATGGGTTTATTATAAAGCTGGGAGTTCCTGGGTGGTGCAAATGGCTGTGTTCACTGCTTTGAACTCACTCAGAGGTGTCTTTGAAGAAAGGTCTGGTGATCTGTTTCCAAAAGGTCACAGCCATGAAAACCCTATGAACCACAGTTCTATTTTGACACACATGGGGCTACCATAAGCCAGAATAGAGTTGTGCATATGTTACATATATTAGATTTTGCTAACTGGAATGCTAGCAGTTTGGTGTTTTATTAGCATTTGTATTTAGGGAGTCTAAATTCATAGACATGCAACTGCAGGGACACTAGGATATAAAAGTGCCAAGTGTTCACATATTTTATAGGCCAGATGACTTACACAAAATAAATGCTAATACATTCCATAATAAACTATTAGGAACTCATTAGATTTTTTTTCCCCACAAACAAAGGTCTTGCTAACCCTACCTGATTGTGCTTTTAAGTGTTGAGCCACATAAAATAGAATGCCATTTGCAGAAATAGGCTGGAACTGTAACTGAATATGTGTCTTCTTTCGAATATGAAAGGAAGCAAAAGACATCCATGATAATCCGTTGCTTCTGAAAGATGGGTCAGTTATAGATAAAGCTAAAAAGCAAAACAAACAAGCAAACAAAAAAAACACAGAACATTGAATTTTCTGCCAATTTTTTTTAAAAAGTATTGTTCACAAATACTGCAGACTGTTCACATAATTCTCATTTAAGAACTTACCTTATATTGCCTCATTTTCCGTGATTTTCTCATAGGTGAATACCTTGAGTTTTGATAACTCTGTCCGTGAGTCTATTCTAAATCTCAGTAACTGTAACATTTTGTTATAGGGTCAATTATTGAGAGTTTACTTGATACTTTTGTCTCTTCTGGCTGGTACTAATCACACAAATCCTTTGCCATAGATTGCAGTATAATGAAGCATAAGATCCATAAGAATATCTGACGTTAACAATGCCTTCAAAGAAATGGTTCACCTAATGGAAAGTAGAAGGCATCACTATGTGATTGACTTTTCAGTTTCTGTATTTCTGATTCAAATACAGAGTATAGTGAAGATACATTTTAAGTAACAACTAACTGGAAATAAATGTCAATTTACCTGTTAATAATTCATGTTTACACAGAATTGATAACTCTTGGATTTTCCCTCATTATTATTAAGCATGTTGTTGCTGTATTGTTAGGTGTCACTGAGTCCATTTCTACTCATAGCAATGCTCTGTACAACAGAATGAAACACTGCGCCTTTCTTGTGTCCTCCTCATGATCTCTGCTGTGTTTGAGTCCGTTGTTGCAATCACTGTGTCGATTCATCTCACTGAGGGTCTTCCTCTTTTTCACTGACCTACCTCTTCAACAAGCATGATTTCCTTCTCCAGGAACTGCTTTCTTTTGATAACATGTCCAAAGTACATGAGATGAAGTCTTGTGGTGCACCGAGGAGCACCAATACAATTTGATATGAACTGTAACAATCAGTATACTGATTTATAATCACTCTTGTATTACCTGCTGGGTATGGATGATAGGAATTATGAGAAGGAGGAGGCAGGTACTGCATATTGGCAGTTTTCATCTCATTATGGAACCCCAGTTACATCCATCTACCTTATCTTACAATGCTTCTTAGAGGGTGTGTTGATTCATCACATGTCTTGAGCCATTAATCTTGTTTAGGACTTTATTCTCTTTGAATCAGGCACGTGCTAACTGTTGTCTTTCATTTTAAGACTGATAGGCAACTGGTGAGTATTCATCCAGGAGTGCTGACATTCAACTGCTTTCATTCATGTTTGACCTATTCCTCCTCACAGTGGTGGAAATTCAAATCACCTGGTGTGGTTGCTAAACATGTGAGATCCTGTATCAGATTCTTAGCAGGTCTGCTGCATTAAAGATATTTCTGATGTTGGTGTTTCTCTGACTACCTTTTCATACATGCTGAATTAAAGTTTATTTCAGGAAAAAGGATGGCTAACAAAATGGGTGACTTTTTGAAAGCTTTGGCAAGTGTTACTAAAGTAAAATACCTGCTCAGAATAAAACATTCCAATAGCACACAATAGGGTAAAGCAAAAAAAGTGAAATTTCATTGCTCTTTCTTCTCTCTTAATTCCCAGGAACCACCGCTAACAATTCATTGTATGTGTGGAGCTCTGATGGTACGATGGTTCAGACCCCAGCTGCTCACCAGTGGTTCCAAGCTGTCAGATGCTCCTTGAAAACCCTGTGGAGCAGTTCTACTGTGTCCTATAGCATTGCTATGAGTCTGAATAGACTCGATGGCAATAGTTTTTTTTTTAATAGCCAGATTTTGTTGATGTAAATATATACAATTATTGTGTGTGTATACAGTAACTGATTTATTTTTCATAAGTAAATGAACTTACAGGGAGACCCAGTGGTGCTGTGGTTAGGGCTTGGCTATTACCTGAAAGGTCTGTGGTTGGAACCCACCAGCTGCTCTGACAAAAAAATATGTGGCAATCTGCTTCCTCCAAGATGCCAGCCTTGGAAACCCTTACGACAGAGTCCTACTCTGTCACAGGGTCACTAGGAATTGGAATCGATTTGGCAGCAAAAGGTTAAACACATATACACTATACATAATAAACTCATTTTTTTCAGTCAACGATGTTTTCAAGAAACTTCTATGTTAACATTTTGCCTATTCTAAATATTTGCATAGCATTTCATAGAATGGAGATACTGTAATTTCTTTAGCAGTTCCCTCATTGATGGACATCTGAGCTGCTTACAATTATATATTGCTTAACCTATTTCCCATCCATCTCTTTGGCTGCATGTACCTCTAACAGTCTTGTAAATTTTGATATTTCCTCCGGGCCTTCCTAACTGCCTCTTCCCCTCTTTCTTTTCTATTGGTAGTTTGTCATCTAGTTCCATAGCCTCAAAGATAATACAAAATTATCAAAATTTCTATCTTGGTCTAAACCTCTTCTTTGAGCTCTAGCCTCATAGCACCATCTGCACTGATGTCCTTTTCAGTGCCTCCATCCTATGAAACTGAACATGTTTGAGATTGTGTTCACATGGCCTGGCTTTACCTTCCATCCAGGACTTCATAGAGAAACTTGGAAGTTGTGCTTGATTGCACCATCTCTAACATATCCTCTCCATTCTCCAGGCTAAGGGATCACTTAAATCTTGAATATTTTCTTTGCAAGATACATTTCACATTCACCTGTATCTTTCTATTTCCAAGGCTCTCATCCAAGCTGTAGCTACTATCATCTCTTGATTAGACATTGCAGTGCACTCCTGATCGAACTTTTGTTTCTCCTGGTAACTTCTTCTAATCTATTTCATACAGCTGCCATAAAAATGTTTTTGTAAAACTTAAATTCATTTCTATTTACAACCTTTTCAGGGCTTTTACTTAGGATAAAGTCCTGAGGCGTTGCCTTGATCTTCTCTCCTGTTACAACCTCAACATTTCATCTACAGAGACTCCAGGTACAGTTGTGCAAGTTGTGCACTGTACATCTCCAGGTGTTGCTCTACACGCTGCAGTCAATACAAACAGTGTTTTCTGGAGATGTTCGATGAACAAACTTCATGGAAATATGGTGGCATTGTCTGTTCAGTTTCCTATTTGTTCATTATGCTCCAGATACACTGGTCTCCTTTTACTTCTGAATACGCCATAGTTACAAATGTTGCTGCAATGAATATACTTCATTGCACCTCCATGGGAACATGTAAGAAAGTTTATCACATGTTCACATGTAAGAAATAGAGCTGCCAGTCATAGTGTATGTATATTTTTAGAGTTAATAGATGCCACCAAAATGCCCTTCAAACCATCTGTACCACCTGATACTCCATCATACAGTGGATGACACACTATACTCATCTATATGCTCATTCACACTTGAAATTGTAAGTTTTGGGCAATCATACAGGTTTTAAGTTTGTTTTTAATTTGCATTTCACTGATCACAGAAAAAGTTGAGATTCACCAAATTTCTTGGTCTTTTAATGTACATTTTAAGTTTATGTCTTGTTTGAAAAAGGCCATGGTTGTAGATATTCCATATTTCTTAAGCAGATAATGTGTACCTTCTACATTGTTTTGCCAACTGCATCCCTCTTCACTGAGGTATTTTTGTAAGTGCTGCTATGCCAGTGTTTTTTACATGTTGCTGTAAAGTCAAAAATTAGCATAATGTGCTGACAAGAATACCTCTTGCAGGAGGGTGCTGCTGACAAACAAATGTGAAGTGTGTGCATTATTTACATAAAATATAATTGTCGTTTATATGTTTAATATTACAGAATTAAATTTTTTATGGGTAGCCCTTTAAGTCATGTGAATATTATTATTTTGAATAGCTTGAAATAGAGATCAAATGTTACAAGTAGATAGCTAATATAAAATAAAAACTGAACAGTTTGTCCTTTTCATTTATAGTCAGCATTAGGTATTCACATGGTTTCATCATCTTCATATTAACAGGTTACAAGTAACCCTTAAACCACTTTATCACATTGGAAAAAATGTGTAGGAGATCTTGATGCAAATAAAGAATATGGGTAGAGCACACCTATCAGGCTAGATTTTGTGACGGAACCTATCTAGCTTTACTGTATTTTGACTGGGTTGAATACCTGGGAGTCATCTAAGGAATGCAAGAGGCTTGTCAAAATGATCACAGATTTAAATAACAAGATTAACCAGTTGAATATAGTGGACTTATAGAACATGGAACCTGAATTTCTCAGTATGCATTCTTGTCAAAAACACATGGAGTATTGTACAGTGTGCTGTACAATAAACCCCTCAAAATACCACAGAATTATATTATACACACATTAACAGATTTTCACAAGGCTAAGTAGACCTGATGGTGCAACAGTTAAATGCTTGACTGCTAACTGAATGACAGGAAGTTCAAATCCACCCAGCAGCCCAGAAGAGAAAGACCTAGAGATCTGCTCCCATAAAGATCACAGCCCCCCATAGAAAACATTATGGGGGCCATCTACTCTGTCACATGGTGTCAGTAGGTGCCAGAATTAATTCCAGAGCACCTAACAGCAGTAACAACATGGTGAGAGGAAAAACAAGTTAATCCTGTCTACCCAGAAGTAACAGGTGGCACAGGGCCCTAAGACAGTCAGTTTAATTTGCACATTTGAAGCTTTTGATTTTTAGTCTACACCATGTTTGCCATGTCTTAACCTATTTTTCCTTCATTTTTTATAGCATATTTGCTTAATTTACAGCAAGCAGAACATGAGCCGAGTCTCAATTTGACCCAGTCACTGATGTTTTAAAGGTTGTATGCAATATTTGTTAAAAAGAACACATAAAAATACTCAATGCAAAATGTTCTACTTAGACCTATAGGGTTACTATGAGTTGAACCTGACTCAACAGCAGTGGGTTTTTTGGGAGGTTAAAGCTAAAGGAAAAAAAAATGAAGTAAAAGAGCTGAACAGAAGATTTCAAACGTCAGCTCAAGAAGACAAAGTATTATAATGAAGTGCGCAAAGATCTGGAGTTAGAAAGCAAAAAAGGAAGAACATGCTCTGCATTTCTTAAGCTGAAAAAACTGAGGAAAATATTTAAGCCACTAGTTGCAATACTGAAGAATTTCATGGGGACAATATTGAATTACACAGGCAGTATCAAAAGAAATATTGAATGACACAGGCAGTATCAAAAGAAAATGGAAAGAATACACAGAGCCACTGTACCAAAAATAACTAGTTGACAATCAGCTATTTGAGGAGGTAGCTCATGATTGAGAACCAACGGTACCTGAAGGAAGACGTCCACGCTGCACTGGCAGCACTGGTTAAAAACAAAGCTTGAGGAATGGACGGACTACCACTTGAGATGTTTCCATAAGTGGATGCAGCACTGGAAGTGCTCACTCATCTATGCCAAGAAATTTGGAAAACAACTACCTGGCCAATTGACTGAAATAGAGCCACATTTATACCCATTCTTAAGAAAAGTGATTCAATAAATGCAAAAATCATTGAACAATATCATTAATGTCACACAGAAGTAAACTTCTGCTAACGATCATTCAAAAGTGGTTGCAGCAGCCCATGGACAGGGAACTTCCAGAAATTCAAGCTGGATTCAGAAGGGGGTGTGGAGTAACAGATATCATTGCTGATGTCAGATAGATCCTGGCTTAAAGCAGAGAATACATGTTTACCTGTGTTTCACTGATTATGCAAAGGTATTTGACTGTGTGGGTCACAACAAATTACGGAAAACACTGTGAAGAATGGGAGTTCCAGAACACTTGCTTGTGAGGAACTTGTACTTTGACCAAGATATAGTCCTTCAAACATAACAAGGGGATACTATGTGGTTTAAAGTCAGGAAAGGTATGTGTCAGGGTTGTATCCTTTCAGCCTACCTATTCAATCTGGCTCACATTAAAAAAACTGAGGTATAAGTTTTGAGGTATGTGTTTTGAGGTCCGAAGAGCAAGCCTCTTTCATAAAGTGCTCAGCAAATTTTAGTACAAATGCACCAAATGAGTGATACAAGCATCAAAATTCAGTCCTTTCCCACTATATACAATCAAAACCCACTTTGAAACAATTTACTTGCTTCTAACAGCAGTAAGAAAACTAAGCAGTGTTATGACCAATGATTTCCTTAAAAATTAGAGTAACTGCAAAGCAATATTCTTTCCCTTTACTATTATTGCTGCTACTACCAATCTGCTGAAATTTAAGGAGAGTCTTGACATTTCTTTTTTTCAAATCTTCATACAAATCTGGAAAAAGCAGTGAAGGCTCCACGTTTCAGTTGAAAATTCAGTCTCTCTGAAAATGCTGCTATCCCAGTTGGCATCATTCTCCAAGGCAGTAAGACTAACAAAAGAACTGTTTCACAGAGAAAATTGAAATAAACCATTATCATGGGCCTTGACTTTAACAAGTCATGAAGGTCCATCTCAGACCTAAATTTGTCTGAGCAATCTGTATTGTCCTGTAGGTGCAACGACCCTATAGGACAGAGTAGAACTGCCCCATAGAGTTTCCAAGGAGTGCCTGGTGGATTTGGATGCCTGATTTTTGATTAGCAGCTGCAGCACTTAACCACTACACCACCAGGGTTTCCCTCTGATTACAAGCTACATTTTCAGGTTAACATTCTACCAAACACCAATACGGAAGTTTGCTTTTAATAAGACAATGTTGCAAATTGTAGTCAACCAACATCTTTTGACCAATACTTTAAGCACAAAAAATAAGAAACTTTATAAAAATACACAGAGACGGCACAGATCAGTAGCTGCCCATGACAGTAAACAGACTAGACTCCTAAGAGTAGTTTTGCAAAAGTGTATCATTTTGATTACAGACATTGCCTAATATAGTGTTTTAACTAACAAATACATTTTAAACATCATGGCAACATTGTAGTTTTGATAATTTAAACAAACCAAACTGAGTAAATGAATGAGACATGCCTAAAAATTTCATGGTTTATGTGTGTCAAAGGCCACTGAATTTAGGACTAGTCCAAGACCTTGATGTAGATTTTGATCTAGACCTAGACTGTGATCTGGCCTGAGATTTGGGTTTCCGTAGTTCTTTTTTCTTTGACTGCACTTTTTATAACTTGAGTCAACTTATAATGTGTTTTGGAATCTGTTTCAGAGGTGCTTCTAGTTTGGTTGTGAAAAGCAGACCTAGAATGTGATTTAGCCTTTGTTTCTTTCTTGGGTTTGGACTAGGACTCGGAAGTGGAATTGGATTTAGATCTTGAAAAAGATTGATTTCAGTATTTGAATCTAACACTGTCAGAATGACTTATGCTTTGAGGTGCTCTTCCAGTTGGTCTGTTTCTAGCACTGTAACATCTTCTGTAACTGTAGTCAAAAGACTAACTTCTTCATCTCCTTCTTTTATAACTTTGGCTTCTAGAACATCTGTATGTGTCATGCTCATCAGAAGAACTGTATGCATTCCTCCCTTCTTTGACTTTCATTTGATTTGGCATCTTGTGATCCTCCTGGGCAAACTGGATTTCAAGTTGAGGCCCACAAATTTGTTTTCTCTCCAAATTATGCAAAGCATCTTCAGCAGCACAAACATCCTCAAACTAGACATAAGCAAATCCTTTGGATATCTGGTATAGAAAACAAGTGGGACATACACATCACCTATAGGACCATAGTGATGAAATTCTGAAAGTAGATCTTCAGACTAGGTATTGTCAGCCATGCACCTCATAAGTAGAGATGTGTTGGGGGTGGGGGTAGGAGTGCAGGTAACAGGACTTGTCTGTGGCTTGAATCTCAGCTGGAGGGGCAGTGCCAACTGTCCATGGCTCTTGCAGTGAATCTTCCTCAAGCTTGATTTTCAAATGTTTTTAAAAATCACTTGTTCCAATAGAAATGAAGGCACTTGGAGTGCTGAAAATGCTTATAAGAGTTGTATAATGAAAATGAAATAGAGAAAATGATTTTTAATATTTTAAAATAATTTTAAATGTATTATTTTTGTCATAATAAAAAGAACTCCCAAAATCTTCTTTACCCAGATTCTCTGTTGTTTCTGTTCTATTGAATTTGCTTCCCACCTCCCTCAATTTCTTACTCTTTACACACACGTACCACACAAGCTGCAGATGTGAAGTCCCATCACTTCTAAACATTCTAGTGGTCATTTCCTCCAAATAAAGATATTCCTTAGATTAGGAAATCAACATTGGTATGACACTAGCATCCAATCAACAGAGCTGATTGAGATTTCACCAGTTCTCTCAATGACGTATCTTTTTTCTTTCTGATCCAGGATCTCATCTAGGAATGTATTTTGGATTTAATTGCCTTGCTTCTTTAGATTCCTTCAGTTTGGAACAACTCTTCAGGCTTTGTTTTTTTCTATATCCTTGCCAGTTTCAAAGCGGCCTCCCATAGAATGACCCTCAACTTAGATTCAGCTGATGTTTCCTCATGAACAGAGTGAAATCAGGTAATCTTTGCAGAAATACCACAAGACTGATGCTGTGCACATCAGGAGGTACACAATATAGGATCATCTTTCTACCGGTAATATTCAACTTAATCATCTGCTCATTGGTACCTGACAGATTTTTTTTTTTTTAATTTACCATTTTTCCCTTTATAATAAATTTCTGTTTGTGGGATGGTATTCCAAGAATACACTGTATCCTGCTCCTCGGCAAACCTCAATCCATCAGCAGTATTAACGTCCCTGATGACATTAGTCTGAATCAAGCTCCTCAACAAACATTGCCAGATACTGATTTTATATTTCTAACATTCCTTCTATGTTTGTCAGTTGGTTTTCTACTAATAAATAAATGTCAGGAAGCCTTTTCCTGCCCTCCCTCCCTCCCTGCCTCGTTTCCCTCCTTCCCTCCTCCTGTATCATATTTAATAGAGAAAACAAGTGGGGATCTATTTTAAATAAATTGTATTTTTTGCAACAATGCATAGATAATTGACACCTTTTACTGCTGAATTGTAATTACTTTCTGCATTACATTTCTACAATTTAAGCAGGGTACTGAAAGTTCTGGTGCTTTCCAATATGAGGAAGTAGGTCGGCCTGTGGAGGCAGGTATAAGCTACATATACTCAAATGACCTTCACGGAGTAATATCTATCATCATTAAATTCGCTGCCAAACATTTCTTCTATTACTCATTTTGAGGTAGAATTTGGGAAAGGTCCAGGTTTTCTAACTACTCATGTAAAGTTGTTGTGACAGTAAATCATTGGGAGACTTTACTAATCACTGTTGGTTAATTAAGAAGAAACGTAACTGATCTACTGATTTTCATCCAACAGCTGTGCCTTAGGGCTAGTCAGTGTGAGAGACTATTTCGTAACGGATAGTTTTCTGAGAGGAAAAATTGCTAATAAATCAGGTAACTTCCAAATTACACCAGCTTTGTTCATGACCATCACCATACCAAAAAGAATTGATTGACATTCAAGAAGTAACACATGATCAGGAACCAATGGTACTGAAGGAGGAAATCCAAGCTTTGCTTGGATTTATCCAAGGCATTGGATAAAATGATGCTGCAGGAATTGAAGGACTACCAGTTGAGATGTTTCAACAAACAGATGCAGCACTGGAGCGCTCTTTCATCTATGCAAAGGCATTTAGAAGACAGTTTCTTGGCCAACTGGCTGGAAAAAACTCACTGTCATCAAGTTGATTCCGATTCAGAGCAACCCTATAGGATAGAGTAGAACTCCCCCATAGATTTCCCAGGGAGCATCTGGTGCACTTGAACTCAGGCCTTTTTTTTTTGTTTTCTTTCTTTCTTTTTTTATTATGATTGAGTGAAAATGTACAGTCCTGTATAAATCTACATGGCTGCCTATGTGCAACTCCCCCTGCTCTCCCTGCCTGGTGACAGCACACTTCTCTTCTCCATTCTGTACAAGTCATATCCTCCTAGCAATCCCCTATCCCTTCCTTTCCACCCTCTCCCCCGCCTCCAGTAAGAGGTCAGCAGGATGAGGACTTAAAACACAGATGAAGATCAAAGGCCACAAACTTCAGTATGGATGATGTCATGGATTGAATTGTGCCCCCCCCTCCCCAAAATATGTGTAGCCATGTGGCTGGGCCATGATTCCCAGTCTCTTGTAACTGCTTTCTGTTTTGTGGTTTTCCTATGCTGTGTGTTAAAGGATTAGGATGAGGCTGTAAATCCTTTCAGCCAGCAAGAGATAAAAGGACAGAGAAGTAAGCACAGAATTGTGAATCTCGCACCATCAAGAAATCTGCACGGGAGAAGATCGTGTCCTTCATACCTGAGGTTCCCGGGCCAAGATGCTCCCTGGACAAAGACTGATGCAATACCGGACTTTCCTCCAGAGCCGACAAGGGGAAAAGCCTTCCCCTGGAGTGGGCACCCTGAATATGGACTTGCAGCCTACCAGACTATGTAAGAATAAACCTTCCTTTGTTAAAGCCATCTACTCTGTGGTATTTCTGTTAGAGCTCCCCTAGCTGACTAAAACAGATAATATACCTCAAGATTAAGGAAATAAAAATCCTCATAACTGCACCAAAAAACAACATCATGATAAACAGACTGAAGTTGTCAAGGATTTCATTTCACTTGGATCTACAACTTTCATGGATTGAATTGTGTCCCTCAAGAATGTGTGTAGAAATTTAACTAGGCCATGATTCCTAATGTTGTGTGATTTCCTACAAGCTGTAAGCTCTGCCTCTATGATGTTAATGATGGAAGATGGGGGGCAATTGTGTGGGGGGGGCAGGACTCAGTGTGTAAGATTGCACTGTGCCTTGAGATAGTCTCTTGGGGTGTACAGGAAAGGGAACCAACCAGAGTTGGTGACCTCATACCATCAAGAAAGAAACGGTGCTGGGAGCAGGGTGTACCCTTTGGAAAGGACTTAGGGTCCCTGCTCCTCAGAAGCTTGCAGTCCAGGGGAAGTTTGACAAGGATCTTCTTCTACAGCTGACAGAAAGCCTTTCCCTGGAGAGCCAGGCTTGCTGACCCATGGAGCAAGAAAGCTGAGAAGCTGTGCACAGGAGGCTTCCTGGTGGAGTGGGGGCTCCTCTGGGCACTTACTGGTGAAGGTACAGTGCTTTGGAACACTTTCCCTAGGAGGATAGATGTGGGCTTGGGGTCCAGGCTGAGAAGCCACCAGAAGCAGAAAGTGAAGAAACAAAGAGCAAAAGAATCTGCACTGCCTCAGTCTCAAAGAGGAATAGCTACGACCTTAGGGGTCTCTAAGGGTGGAGCCACGGCCTCTGGTGTTTCTAAGCATGGAGTTGCCACTAAGTGGGAATAGGAAATTGATGCACTTAAAGACAGCAGTTGGCGTGGCTTGGCAAAGCTGAAGGAGCAGAGATGCTGTCCCAGTGGGCCTGGAAGGCAGAGCTGTAGTCCAGGGCCAAAAGACCTCCACTCAGAATGTGGAGAGTGTGGCCAACGCCTAGAGTCTCGAGAGTGGGGTCCTTGTATAAAGTGTTTTAGAGAGTGGAATATTATTCTCAAAGCCTTGAGGGCTAATGTAATTTATTCTATTAATTTGCTTGGTGCCTATTATGCTGTCTTGGCCTGCAATTCTCTCGTCTGTAATGGAAATGTCACACATGTGCCTGTTCTGCCACGGTACCCCTGGAAGCACATAACTTGTCTTTTAGATTTCACACTTGAAGAGGAGTTTCTGGACTTTGGACTTGGACTTAAAAATTTTGTTATAATAAGGTGAATATATTTTACATGTTGCAAGGAGGTGATTTCTTGGGGGACAAAGGGTGGAATACCACGAACTGACTTGTGCCCTCCCCGCCAAATGTGTATAGAAATTTGGCTAGGCCATGATTCCTGATACTGTATGATGCTCCTATATGTTGTAAATCCTGCTTCTGTGATACTTATGAGGGAGGATGGGCAGTAGTTGTATTGGTGGGTGAGGTCTCAGTATGTAAGGTTATGTTGTGCCTTAAGGCAATTTCCTGAGACATAAAGGAAAAGGAAGCAAACAGAGAGCTGGGACCTCATATCATCAAGAAGAAGCAGTGTCAGGAACAAAGCATATCTTTTAGAAAGGACCTGGGGTTCCTGCACCCCAGAAGCTCCCAGGCCAGGAGAAGTTTGACAAGGACCTTCTTCCAGAGCCAACAGATAAAGCCTTCCCCTGGAGGAGATACACAGAATTTGGACTTGTAGTCTACTGGACTTGGACGGAATAAAATTTCTCTTGTCAAAACCGTCTACTTGTGGTATTTGTTTGAGTAGTACCAGATGACTAAGACAACAATCAACACCCGTGGAAACAGAAGTCAAGAAATCAAATGATGACTTGCATTGGGCAAAAGACTTATTTAAAGTGCTGAAAAAATCAAAGATGTCACCTTGAAGACTAAGGTGTGCTTGACCCAAGTCATGGTGTTCTAATGCCTCATATGCATGCAAAAGCTGGATGAAGAACAAGTAAGACAGAAGAAGAGTTGATGTCATTGAGCGATGGTATTGATGAAGAATACTGTACTGTTTGGTTTATGGACTGCCAAAAGAGTGAAAAAATCTGTCTTGACAGAAGTACAACAAGCATGATCCTTGGAAGCAAGGATGGAGAAACTAAGTCTTACATACCCTGGGCAAGTAGGGATGAGTCTGTAGAGAAGGGCATCACGGTCGGTAAAGTAGATGGTTAGAAAAACAAAAAAGATCTTCAGCTGAGATGAACTGACCCAGTGCTGCAGCCACAGTCTTCCAATGCCATGATGGTGCAGGACTGGGCAGTGCTTCATTCTGTTGAAATAGGGGCACTGTGCATCAGAACTGACTCCATGGCTCCTAACAACAACGTCACTTTCATGACTTTGTTTATCATAAATGGGAGCCCCAGAGAAATTACTAAAATTTATATTTATCATTATATAATAACTACATTTATACTAGCACCAGGCCACTGTAATCTGGTGAAAAAGAAAACATAATGAATGGGCCAATTACTGAGTTGGACACACTTGGATTGCCATAATGTGCCATCTGACACAGGGAATTTATAGGTTTCTAAAACAAGTAATATTTTGAGTAAAGATACTGTGTGTCTTTAAAATATTTTAGGATAAGTTACACAAGACATCAGAGGGAGACATTATTTGCATGAACAAAGACTGCCTTTATGAAGAGCACAGACTGGCGTATCAAAGATCAAGGGAAGGATGCAAGCACTTGTAACAGCTTATTGAAAAGGTAGACCAGGCAGGGGCAATCGGGAAGTAGCTTGACTGCTGAGTGGAAAATATAAAAACCCTACTCTTCATTTCTGTCCAGACTGTAAGGATCAATCAAATCATTTCAGTCCTGCTCTGCTTCTGACACCAGCTGCGCATTCAGCACTCCCTCCTTTGAAGCTGACCACATGGAACCAGGTCAGATCACACAAATTAAAAGACACATTTCTCCACACTGCTATGTTTACCAAGACCTGAGATGCCAGCCATAAGCTTGAAAGTCTGCATGACACTCACACTTCTGACCTGCTGGCAACAAATTCAGAGGATCTCTTTATCCCTCATGAAGCCAGAGCCACAGGCTCAAGTGTTCCCAGCTCACCTAACTTCTGACTTTCTGGTTCCCACTACTGTCTCAGGCTTAATAATTCACTAGGAGAAATCACTGAACTCACAGAAAGTGCTATATTTATGTTTACAGTTTTATTACAGCAAATATCTTACAAACGGACACAGAGAAAGTGAGATATAGGAAGACTCCCGGGTCCCAAAAGTGACACGGTACCCTCCTGTATGCACTGCTGTCTTTCACCAATGAGGAAGTCATGGAACTGCCATTTGTTGGGGCAGCTTTCCTGAGTTTGGATTGATAGCTTCTGGTTGTCTTTTTGGCCTGGCCAGCCTCCACCTAGGTAATTTCATTAGTATAAACCTCCAGGTGTTGGGAAGCCTTGTCAAAGACACTTTAATCTTGAGAAATTCCAAGGTTTCAGTAGCGGTTATGGAAACCCTGGTGATACAGTGATCAAGAGCTACAGTTACTAACGAAAAATGTCAGCATTTCAAGCCCATGTGAGGCAGTCCTACTCTGTCCTATAGGGTCACTGTGAGTTGGACTTGATGACAATGCACTTATTTTTGTTTATTTTTAATCTCTCAAGAACTAAGAACAAAGATGAAATTCTTTATAAATGTCACAGTTGCTTTTCAGACTTGCTCTATAGCATCTTACATTCTCATTTCTGGTGACATCTTGAGCAAATCCCATTACTTCCTAATCATTTTTTAGGTCTCGGTGAGACGTCTTTATTTTTCAGGTAGTAAGAAGTCTCATTCAGTCTGAATCAAAACTCCAATCTTTTGGCTAATTCTATGCTTCTAATGTTTTTCCATAGCTCAGGTGTAATCCAAGCTTGGCAAGTTCTGGTAGAGAAGGGGAGGGGTGGTGTGTTTTTGTTTTCCTATATCTCACTCTATGTGTCTCTTCATTTGTACACTTTGACTATGGAGAAAGATGGAACCTATACAGCTGAGACCCTGATTTGGACTTTTAGTCTCCATAACTGTGAGGAAACTAATCTGTGTTCTTTAAAGTCACTCACTTGTGGTATTTGTTACAGCTGCACTAGCTAACTAAGTGTGGAATCACAAATTCCTATTTTTTCAAGTGTATTACAACTCATTGTTAGTTGCCAACAAGATGAGAGCAACCCCACGTATGCAGACAATTGTAACTTGTCTTCTGAGTGGGTTCAAACCACCAAGATTTTGACTAGTAGTTGAGTGCTTTACTGTATCTAATTATTTTAGTGCTGAAATTGTCCTAGATTTGTCAAGTGGGTGCTCCTTCAGGCTGACAGATTCCTGTGTTCATATGGTAAGCCCTCATAATTTTTTTCAGAATTTATCTTTTTCTCACATAAGAAAATTCTCCAGGTTCTGTGCTATTGGGTTATGATGGGTTGAAATCAATGTTGATGGTCTGGATATCAGAGACCAAGTTCAGGGTGCTAGGTATATTCATTGCTACTGCATTGTCTTTGCTTCTTGGGCTTTGAAGTAGACAGGGATATGATATTTATGTATGTATATACTCATATACATTCACATAAAAATATTGAATACATACATGTACACATAAATATAGTAAGGCTACTTGATAACCATATAGTATTAAAAAAAAGTCACACAATTTTATCTTTTGTAGTTGAATTTGCTTTAAAAACATTAGGAGTATGTGCATGCTACTATAGTATACAGTAATATATTTCATTTACAGTACATTCCTGAGGTGCTTTATTTACACTTTATGTTTAGCAAATGCATTTATGTTAATACATGTGACTATACCAAAGAATTTATGTGTAACTTGAGACAACAAAATTGACACTAGTTGTGCAAGAAAACTGAAAATATAGAGGCATTTAATTTGTGTTGTGAAGAGTTGTGAGAACACATCATAGCATCATGAAGGATACAACTTTGCTTTTGTAGCACAATTTTTTCTTCCAAATGTTCAGCACCACCTCTCCTACCTTGGATGTGGTAACTGCTTGTTTCAGCACACCTATTTAATCACTTGGAAATCCTGGTGTTTTACCATGGCTGCTAACAAAAGATCAGCAGTTCAAATCTGCCAAACTCTCTTTGGGAACACTATGGGGCAATTCTACTCTGTCCTATAGGGTCTTTATGAGTCAGAATTGACTTGATGGTAGTGGGCTTTTTTTTTTTTTATCACTTTGATCTCAGTAAATTAGATTTAGAATTATCAATTTTATGCTTTTAATAAAAAACATTTTGAAAGTTGGCTACAACATGGTGCTAACAACACCCAGGTTGCAGGTTCAGTCTCTGCACATCATGGACTTTAAGGAGTCCCTCGGTGGCACAAATAGTTATGTGAAAGGTTGACAGTTCGAATTCACCGAGAGTTATCTCAAAAGATAGGTCTGGCATCTGCTTCTGGAAAGTTGATGGCATTGAAAACTTATGGAGCAGTTTTACTCTGCAAACATGGGGTTGCTACAAGTCAGAACTGACTCAATGGTAACTAACAACATCTTACCCTACCATCACTGTTCTCTGCCCAGTTAATAGAGTGTCATGGGTTGAATTGTGTCCCCACAAAAATGTGTGTATCAGTTTGGCTGGGCCATGATTCTTGATATTGTGTGATTTCCCTCTGTGTTGTAAATCCTGTCTCTAGGATGTTGGTAAGGGAGGATGGATGGCAGTTGTGTCAGTGAGGCAGGATTCAGTGTGTAAGATTGTTTTGTCCTTTGAGGGAATCTCTTGGGTTACAAAAGAAAGAAACTGGAAGAGAGACAGAGGGACTTCATACTGCCAGGAACACACTGGGAGCAGGGAGCATCCTTTGGAACTGGGATCCTTGTGCCTGAGAATCTCCTCAGCCAGGGGAAGATGAATAAGAAGGACCTTCCTCCAGAGCCAACTGTGAGAGAAAGACTTCCCTTGGAGCTGATGCCCTGGATTTGGACTTTTAACCTATTTTACTGAGAGGCAATAAATTTCTCTTTGTTAAAGCCATCCTCTTGTGAGGTTTCTGTTATAGCAGAAGCAGAAGATTAAGACACAGAAAAAAAAAAGACACGAGGACAATGTAAGACCTTTTATGGCATTTATTAATCTATCATTTGCCTTTCAGTCTACAGATAAGTTTATATGAATTCCTGGTAGGTTCTTGGCTTGTAAATGCTCCTCTTAAAACTTTATCAGAAAGATCAAAGAGACAGACGAACTTTTTCCAATTTTAATTTTGTGTAGTCTTAGGATTTTTATCTCTCATTTCAACTTTAGTTGTCTGACAGATTTTAGATTAACTAAGTACCTGTTGCCATCATGTCAATTTCAACCAAAAGCAAAGCTATCAGGCAGTAGCAGGCCTACAGGGTTTCCAAGGCTGTAATCTTTAACAAGACAGAAGAGAAGATTACACCACTTGTCTGTCAGTTTGTTGTATTGTGGTGGCTTGTGTGTTGCTGTGATACTGGAAACCTTGCCACCTGTATTTTAAACACCAGCAGGGTTGTCCAGGGTTGACAAGTTTTGGTAGAGCTCCCAGGCTAAAATAGACTAGGAAGAAGGACCTGGCAGTCTACTTCTGAAAATAATTAGCTAATGAAAACCTTATGAATAGTGATGGAACATTGTCTGAGGATGAACCCCCAGGTTGGAAGGAGATTAAAAAGGAGTTATCTCCTCGAAGTAGAGTCAAGTTAATGATGTGGATGGAGTCAAAATTTCAGGATCATTATTTGCTGCTGTGGTGTGATGCAAAGTGAGAACAAACCTTTGCAAATATCATTAACAACTGGAATATAGAATGTATGAAATATGAATCTATGAAAGTCATCAAAAATGAAATGGAACACATAAACTCCATATCCTAGGCATTAATAAGGTGAAATGGACTGGGACTGATCATTCTGAATTTGACAATCATATGGGTCTGCTATCCATAGAATCACAAATTGGAAATGAATGGTGTTGTATTGTTGTCAAAAAGAACATTTCAAAATCCATCCTAAAGTACAATGTTGTCAGTGATAGGATAACATCAGATACCTACAAGTGGGACCAGCTAATAAGACTACTGTTCAAATTTATGCACCAACTACTAAGGCCAAAGATGAAGAAACTATAAGATTTTGATCATCATCTGCAGTTTTGATCAAACATACAATCAAGATGCATTGATAATTACGTGTAATTGAATACAAAACTTGGAAACAAGAAGGATCACTAATCCGAACCAACTCAATCAATGAGAATACTCAGACTCCCACAGCAATCTTCTTGTTGTGCTTTGATTCAGAAAGTTAGCTGATGCAATTGATACTCAAGGGTAATGAGTTAAGAAAATGTCAATTATTTCTCTAGACAATTGACTACTACTTCTGTAACATGCCAGGTTGTTAGAAACTACTTTATTAACTTAACTTGTGACATAAATATCTTTATATAGCTATAACTTAAAATTATACCTGTAGCCTTTTTGGTGTCGATATAAGAAAAGACCATATGCATAATGTCTTCATTTACTACAAAACTATCCTCAAAGATAACATATCATGTTGTTTGATTTCTTTTTTTCTTTCTTTCTTTTAAAAAAATAGAAGATTGATCAGTAAGTTTTTCTTTAAGGCCAGTGCCAAGGCACAGTTTTCTGCCTTTGGTTGTATAGTAAGTGGTGTTATGGTTAGATGCTGTTGAGTCATTTCCAACTCACAGCAACTCTATGAACAACAGAATGAAACACTGCCTGGTCTTGTGCTGCTGTGTCCACAATCATTTTTATGCTTAAGCCCATTGTTGTTGTCACTGTGTCAATTCATCTCATCAAGAGTGTTCCTGTTTTTCTCATATCCTACACTCTACCAAGCATGATGTCCTTCTCCAGGGATTGCTCCTTCCTGACAACATGTTCAAAGTATGTAAGATGCAGTCTTGCCAGCTTTGCTTCCAAGGAGTGCTCTGGTTGTACTTCTTCCAGAACAGATCTGTTTGTTCTTTTGCTGGTCCATGGTCCATTCAACATTCTTATAACAGCACAATTCAAAGACATCAATTCTTCCATCTTCTTTGTTCACTGTCCAGCTTTTGCATGCATATGATGTAATTGAAAATATCATGGTTTGGGTCAGGCGCACTTTAGTCTTTAAAATGACATCTTTGCTTTTCAATACTTTAAAGAGGTCCTAGGCAGCAGATTTTCCCAATGCAATGCATTTTTTGACTTCTTCCCTGCTGCTTCCATGGGGGTTGATTGTGCACCCAAGTAAAATGAAGTCCTTGACAACCTCAATCTTTTCTCCATTTATGTCAATGTTGCTTACTAGTCCATTTGTGAGGATTTTTGTTTTCTTGATGTTGAGGTGCAATCTATAGTGAAGGTGGTAGTCCTTCATCTTCATCTGTAAGTGTTTCAAATCTTCATTTCCAGGAAATAAGGTGGTGTTGTCTGAATAACATAGATTGTTAACAGTCGTTCTCTAGTCCTGATTCCTTGTTCTTCATATAATCCAGCTTCTTGGTGGGTTTTACAATTGAAAATTTACCATTAAAGGATACAGCTTTGATGCACACTTTCATGGTATATTTTGTTTTATTAAGCAGTAAGTGGGTAGTAACCTGTTTTGCTTTACACCTTACTTAGATTCCTGGAAAGTTTAGCAAGTTTAGCATTCAGTTGCATGCCATGTTTTAGGCTGATCTTGTTCACTTCTTGTTCACTTCCTTTCCTACCTGTCAGAAACCCTAGTAGCATAGTGGTTAAGTGCTATGGCTGTGGACCAAAAGCTTGGCAGTTTGAATCCACCAGGAGTTCCTTAGAAATTTTATGGAACAGTTCTACTCTGTGGGTTTGGTTTTTTGGTTCTTCCTCCCTTCCCTTCTATGATCTTATATTTGGGGGTGGGGATGGTATATTTTCTCTTTATACTTTTATCTCAGCTTCTTTTTAAATGTAAGTGGTTTCTAGTGTGAGTTCTTTCATATGCTATTTTGGAAGTGTTATAGTAAAATTAGCCATTGAGGGGGGTAAATTGTGTAGGAAGACTTACAGCTGTTTCTGGAATCTCAAAGACTTATTTACAGAAAGTTCTGGGAAACTCTGTTGATTGCCTGAATGTGTCATCCAGAGTTTAAACATCGAATAATCATTTACTTCACAAATGTTGACTAAACACCATCTATATAAAAGGCACTCCCTCCAACTCAGTAAACAAGTCCCAACTATTTTTTAATGCTGTGTTTCTCATAGCAGTCTTCTCTTTTTTTGTTCTTACAAGTATTTTATGATATTCAGACCTTGATCTGACATGGAAACCCTGGTGATATAGTTGGTTAAGTGCTATATCTGCTAACCAAAAGGCCAGCTATTCAAATCCACCAGGTGCTCCTTCGAAACTCTATGGGACAGCTCTACTCTGTCTTACAAGGTCACTATGAGTCAGACCTGACTTGACAGTAGTGGGCTTGGTTTGACCTGACATATAATTCCTTTTATAGTAAAGGGGTTACTCATATTTGGAAGTCTCCCTTTCCATTCTTCAAAGGATTTGCTAAATTGGCTTCACTCTTAGGAAAGCTACCTCCCCGTTCCATATGCATCTACCCAAATTCAACCCATCTTTTGAAAGTTAATTCAATTAGATCTCTTCTTAATACCTATTCAGGTCCCAATAACAAGCATAATGTACTTATTGTGTCATTATCTGTCATATCCTCATGCCCTTGAGCTGTTTAAACTTTTAATTTTACCTAGTCTTCATCGAAATTGTTAGATCTTGCAAAGAAGAAACCTTATGTTATAGAACTTTGGATTTCTCTCTATTTCCTAGTGAATGGTTGTTTAATAGATGCTTTTTAAAATTTAATAATCTGTTATGATTCTGTAGAGAATGAGTATTTCTAAAATAATTTTGTTACAGTAAAGCATATATAATACAAAACTTGCCATCTTAACTATTTTTAAATGTACAATTCAGTGACATTAATTACATTAATCGTGTGGTACAATCATGGACATTATTTACAAAATATTTCATTAACCCTAAACAGAAACTTTTAAGCAATAACTCCCCACTTTCACATCCCTCTAGCTCCTGGTAACCACTAACAACCTTTTGTTTGCCACGTGTTTTCCTATTTTAGATATTTCATGTAAATGGGATCATGTAATATTTGTCCTTTTGTGTCTGACTTATTTCACTCTGCATAACATTTACAAGGTTCATCCATGTCACAGTGTGTATCAGAAGTTCATTTCTCCTTATGGCTGAATAATATTCTATTGTATATGTATGACATTTTGTTTATCCATTGGTTAGCTATATCTGCTAACCAAAAGGCCGGCACTTGAATGTTTACTTTTTTGGCTATTGTGAATAAGTATGTTCCTTTAAAGAAAAAGGTTTTATTTGGTCATTTTGCAAAGTTTTTGCCTATTATATTGGTTGTAACAGTTTGACTTTTTCCCACATCTTTTATATATATGTATATTTAAAGGCTTTTTGAACTGTTGTTGTTTGTGTGCCGTCAAGTTGATTTCAGCTCATAGTAACCGTAAAGAACAACACAGAACAGCTTTATAGGATTTCTTAGCTTGTAGGATTTATGGAAGCAAATTGCTAGGTTTTATCTCTTATAGAGCCACAGTGGGTTCGAACTGTTGTCCTTTCTGGTAACAGCCGAGAGCTTAACCATTGCATTATTAGGAGGTTTGATACACTTTAACATAAAAATTTATTTAAAACTAATCTATATTTTTAAAAACAAAAATGATGAAATATATATGTGGACACAGCATACATTTCATACAAGTGTGTAATCTGATAAATTTTACCTTCCTTTGAAGGAAATGGCTAATATATACGGGTTGCTTGTTATGTGTCAGGTACTCTGCTGGTCTCTTTTAGTTCATTGACTTGCATCAAAATTTTTCTAGTGGTGGGCTAGGAGACACGTCAGATAATTCTGCTCTTGAAAATTTGCATTGTTATAGGCCCCCTGTCACTAGAAGAACATGGTTACCGGTAGACTGGGATTTCTTTTATTTCCACAAGATAAATAATGTAGAGGTTATCAGAGGAAGAAATGAACCAATAAGATATTCTGCAGTCTTTATATTTTCCACTATGGTGATGAGTAGTATATGATCAAGAACCAATGGTGAAAAACAAGGCTCCACGAATTTATCAAATATTAACTGAGATATTTCAACAATTAGATGCAGTGATGCAAGTGCTCACTTGTCTATACCAAGAAATTTGGAGGACAGCTACCTGGCTGACCATCTGGAAGAGATACATATTTATGCCTATCCCCAAGAAGGGTGATCCAACCAAATGCAGAAACTAATAAACAGTATCATTAATATCACATTTAAGTAACATTTTCGTAAAGCAGCTCCAACAGTATATTGACAGGAAACTGCCAGAAATTCAAGCTGGATTCAGTAGAGGGTGTGGAAGAAGGGATATCGGTGCTGATGTCACACGGATCTTGAAAACAGAGAATACTAGAAAGATGTTTAACAATGTTTCATTGACTATGTAAAGACATTTGACTGTGTGGATCATAACAAATTATGGATAATATTGCAGAGAATGGGAATACCAGAGCACTTTATTATGCTCATGAGGAGTCTGTATATGGATCAAGAGGCAGTCTTGTGAACAGAACAAGGGGACACTGCAGGGTTTAAAGTCAGGAAAGGTGTGCATCAGGGTTCTCTCCTATCGCTGTATCTTCTCAATCTGTATGCTAAGCAAATAATACAAGAAAATGGACTATAATGAAGAATGAAGCATCAGGACTGGAGGAAGACTCATTAATAATCTGCATTAAGAAGATGGCATTGCTCTACTTGTTAGAAGTAAAGGGGATTTGAAACACTGATGAAGATCCAAGTAGCCTTCAGTATAAAGCACCCTCCAACATCAAGAAAACAAACATCCTCACAACTAGACCAATAAGCAGCATTGTAATAAACAGGGAAAAACTTGGGGTTGTTAAGGATTTTATTTTACTTGTTTGCACAATCAATACCCATGGATGCAGCAGGCAAGAAATCAAAAGATGCATTGCATTAGGAAAATCTGCTGCAAAGACCTCTCTAAAGTAATGAAAATTAGAGATGTCAGCTCAAACACTAAGGTGTGCCTGACCAAAACCATGATATTTTCACAATTGCATCACATGCATGCAAGAGCTGGAAAATTAATACAGAAGACAGAAGAAGAATTGACATTTTTAAATTGTGGTTTTGGAGAAGAATGTAGAATGTACTGTGGACTGCCAAAAGAACAAACAGATCTGTTCTGGAATATGTACAACCAAAGTGCTCCTTGGAAGCGAAGATAGTGAGACTGCATCTTACATACTTTGGACACATACTTCAGACATGTCATCAGGAGAGATGAATACATGGAGAAGGACATCATGCTTGGTAGAGTGGCGGGTCGGCAGAAAAGAGGAAGACTCTCAATGAAATTGATTGACACAGTGACTGCAATGATGGGCTTAAGCATAAAAAGGATTGTGGGTACGGTGCAGGACCAGGTAGTGTTTTTTTCTGTTGTGCATAGTGTCTCTATGAGTTGGGACTGAGTCAATGTCACCTAACAACAATAACAACATGGTCATGAGAATTTTAACTTGTTTTTTACTTTGTAACATTACCATTAAATACTAGAGGAAGTCTTTCCCTTAGAACCCCAAATGGGAAAAGAACATGGTTGGATTTCACCATTGTCCATCATCTTAGGTAAAAGAAGGTATACAGACCTGCCTCAGGGGAAAGCAGGGACCAGAGTTGTCCCTGTACCTTGATGACAGGAACCGTTTTTACTCACCTTCTGAAAACTGGGGGAGGCAGAGTATTTACAGCTGAAAATCTAAATGTTTCAACAAAGGAAACTTTGGAAATACAGAACTGAAAATCCAGTATGAGTGCTTTCTGTGTATTAGTTACTGTTTTCTTGAATAGAAAATGAAAAAGGACTTTTTTTGGTAGAAAAATCTCACGTGTTATTTGTCTTTTAGAGTTTTTAACCTTTCTCTCACAGTCTCGTAAATAACAATAATTAATCAAGGACTTGACAAGGAGAGTGGAATTTCCCTGGACGTTGGACAAAAACACCCTAAAATCAAGATTCCTTATATCCTCATTTCACACATGAGAAACCGAATGCTCAGGGAAGTTAAATGATAGAATTAAAGAGGTAGAGAATTAAGCACACATGTAACTGTGTTCGTATTAATTATCATGATGAGATTAAAAGTGAGAAAATAGAGATTAATGTGAAGTTTGTTTATTTTTTCCTGTGAAGAAAATATGTGTGTTAACTTCTGTATTTTCACATGGCCAGCAGCATCTGAAAATGAGTGGCTGAAAGCAGACAAAAACAGTAATGACTCAGTTGTGCTAATGACCCATTTCTCTATTAAGAAAACTAAAAACTTGGCAGAAAACCATTACATCTGTTGGGAGGCCTTGAGGAATTAAATTTTCTCCTTGAGTCTAAATTAATTTCAGTGGAAATCAGTGATGGGCTGGACTATAAAGTACCCTCAGCCTCAGAAAGAAATTTTCCAAGTTCATTCAAAATGCCAGCATCTGTATAGGTTTCTTTAGGAAACGAGCAATGAGCAAAAAGAAAATTGTGATATGGTATGGAAAGAACGTCAGAAAAAAAAGGTAACATTTTCAATATTTACTAGACTAAAAGTTAAAAACACACATTGTGGATTCTAATTTGACTAAATGTCAAAATATGCAATAGCTAAAATTTAGTAGTACTAAAACTAAAACAGGAGAAAAACAAGCAGTTCACAAATACATATAAAACAGTAAATGGATAGCTTTTATGATTCAGGGAAGGTTCTATGTACAGTTGGAAATCATAAATTCTAACAAGACAGTGATAACACTGGAGAAATCAGCAAATGAACAAAACTGAGTGTAGAAGAAGATAAGCCAGACATCACATCTATAAAGTCCTACACTTGTCCTTCTGCAAACAATTTCTAAACTAGAATTCTGATAGAATGTTTTAACGACTACCGAGGATTGAAAATATTCTGTAGCACAGTTAAGCTTGTTTTCTTTTTTTTTAAATCTAAGATCAGTAAGCCTTGTGAAGCATCCAGTTCAGATGGTATTGTTTGCAACATTTCTTCATCTTCAATTTGAATTTTTAATTTTTTTCCATTGTGCTTTAGATCAAAGCTTACAGAGCAAATCAGCTTCTCATTAATACACAAATTGCATTGTGACATTGCTTGCCATCCCCACTGCGTGTCAAAACTTTGCCATCCTGGCCTCGCATTCCCCATTTCCATTTTTCCAGTTTTCCTGTCCCTTCCTGCTTTCTTGTCTTGGCTTTTGTGTTAGTGTGCCCATTTTAGTGTTGTATACATGGTTGAATTATGTGTGTTATTGTTTGTTTTGTAAACCTGTCTAATCTTTGACTGAAGGATGAATTTCAGTACTGACTTTGTTACTGAGTAGAAAAGGTGTCAGGGGGCCATACTCTCAGGGTTTCTCCAGTTTTTGTCAGACCAGTAAGTCTGTTATCAGTTGGAGTTTTTAAAGCTGTTTTGGGGTCCTTAGGAGTCACTGGGTAGCATGAGTAATGATGTGCTTGGTTACCAGCTGAAAGGTTGATGGTTCCAGTCCACCCAGAAGTGCTTGAAAGAAAGACCTGGAGATCTGCTCCAAAAGACAAAAGCCATAAAAACTCTGTTGAGCAATTCTACCCTGCACACATAGAATTGCTGTGAGTTGAAATCAAGTTCACCACTGTTTTTTTGTTGCTTGGTAGGGCCTTCAGGGTTCTTAAAAACATATCTGAGGAGGCAGGGCTAAGATAGTGGAGTAGCTGGAAACATCCTGTGATCCCTTTAACAACCAAAACCCATAAAAATAAATTAATCAATTATATATGACATTCTAGAAGATCTGAGCATCAAAGAGAACATTGAGAAATCAGACTGAGTAACAGGGAAGGGAGAGTAGGTCCAGAAGTACCCAGAATTGGCCAGACCTGACCCAGTGGGAATCAGTACTGTCCAGGAGGATCAGTGGCAATGATCATGTTGAGCTGAGCAGCAGCTTTCAGAAAGTTTCTACCTCAGTGGGTGAGACTCAGCATCAGAGAGCTCACCCATGCCTCCAGAATCAGTCAAAAGTAGAATTTGGTAAACAAAAGCTAAGTGGGCTTGCATCTAACCTATCATGCAGGGATCTAAAACTTTCGATTGGGGGTAAACCTCTTTCCCTTTTGCCAGCACTTCTTCCCTTTTCTGTACAGTACCCTGCTCCAGAGACTGATGCATTACCTGGACCTGAACTATGATGGCTCCTTATGCATGCCCTAAGCCATTCTCCTGGAATTGGAGAAGGAACAATTTAACAAACAAGAAGGGAAAAATAATAATTTGCCAGTTGCTTTAAGCTCAGAACTCAGGGCAGAAATAGTTCCTTTGTCTAGGTTCAGGCATAAGAAGACATGCCTTCCTCATAGACATTCATGTACTACTGTCAGCCCCCTGTCTTTCTCAGCACACGCAACCAGGTACCTGTGCCTACACCAATCACCCCTGCCCATCTAGGACTCTAGGGGAGAGCCTTCACCACACACTTGGTGACTACTTGGGCACTTGAACTGCATAATACAAGAAATATCAATGGATACCATGCTCACATGACTAATAACAGCTCTAGTCATCAGGTGACAGAGCATTAGAGTCTCAAAGGCACCAATAACCAAGCTAGTTTACATGACAACCCTATTTGGCCATTTCAGAACAAAACAAGAAGCTAAAACATAGTAAGCAGCCATAAGTAATAAATATAACAACTTACTGATGGCTCAGGGACAACATTCAATATGAAATCACATAAACAGGTGTCAGAAAGCTCTCAAAACAAAAAAAATCAAGAAATTTTCCAGATGAAGGGAACTCTCTGGAAATACCAGAGGTCAGAGCACAGAAAATTAATATTTAGAACTCTTCAAGAGATCAGGAAGGAAATCAAGCAAAATGCAGCAAAGCATAAAAAGAAACTGAGCAGGCTTCCAGAAAGCACAGAGAGACAGCAAGTAGAAATTCAGAAGATTAATAATGAAATTACAGCATTAGATAACTCAACAGAAAGCAGGAGCACTAATTCAGCAGAAGGTCAGTTTAGTGAGATAAAGCATGTGACACCAACATTTGAGAAAAAAAATCAAATAAAAGAATTTAAAAACATGAAGCAGCACTAAGAATTATGTCAGACTCTATCAAGATGAATAATGTACGCATTATTAGAGTACCAGAATGGGGAGAGGGAGAGGGAGATGGAACAACGGAAAATAAGGAAGAATTATTGAAGATTTGTTGTCAGAAAACTTCCCTGATATCTTGAAATACGAGAAGATATTTATCCAAAAAGCTCATCCAAGTCCACACAAGGTAGATGCCAAAAGAAAGATGCAAAGAAACATTATATTTAAACTTGCCAAAACTGAAGATAGAGAATTTTAAAAGTGGCTAGGGATAAACAAAAAACAATCTTCAAAGGAGTGCCATAACACTAAAGCTTGGGTTTCTCTGC
Source organism: Heterohyrax brucei (assembly GCA_028571685.1). Taxonomy (NCBI): domain Eukaryota; kingdom Metazoa; phylum Chordata; class Mammalia; order Hyracoidea; family Procaviidae; genus Heterohyrax; species Heterohyrax brucei. The sequence continues at coordinate 82,820,075 of CM053144.1, forward strand.
AGAAACCATGCAGGCAAGAAGGCAATGAGGTGATATCCACAAAAAAGAAGTATCTGAGCTAGCTTCTCGTTCAGACAATGTGATTTCTGTGGATCCTTGCATTTCAGAAAGTAAGCTCAGATATTTTGAATCACTTTTGTGGTGGCTGTGACCCTAAGGACATTAGATGCAAATGGTCAGCTGATAGTTCACTTACTATAGCACTGGACCTCAGTGGAATTCAAAATGAGTTTGAGTTTGAGGTATAAATGACGAGAAAAGTATGCCAATCAGGAATGTTTTTTCTTTTGTTTTTAAAATAGATTTTGTTCCTATGAACTATAGGTGAATGTTTTAAGGGACATGAAATTCCCCTTTACCCATTAGTCAAACATCTTAAGAGTAACAAATGGGTGAAAGCAGAATTTCACTACTTAACTTGCAATACTGAGGTAGAAAACTTCCCCATGCTATTCCTGTCCTCAGAGACATACACATTTTAAAATGCAGAAGACTATTTAAAATATTGGGACAAGAATATTTTATTAGGCAGTTTTGCCTGCCACATTGTTGCCATTGAATAGATTCCAACTGAAGATACAAATTTCCACTTTTTGTTTTTCTTGACTGTTACGTATTACGTTTTGATCACAAATATAACCAGTGTGATATAATGAGAAGCTAGTTGGGTTAGCAGTATGAAGATTTAAATTCTCATTGTTGCTCTGCCATAAGTTTGTGTCTTGATTTCTATGTCTTTCAAATAAAAGTTTGGTATTGAGTGCTTTTTTTGTGCTCTCTTCAACACTAATGTTTGATAACTTAATGAAATACAAATTTTAATTTGAAGTTATTCAGTTTTTATCACCTTGATTGTCCATGTACTAGGGTTTCTAAGCCAATAGGAATAACAGTTGATATATATGCAACTTTTAGAACTCATTCTATGTTTACTTCAGGAGTGACTAATATGATGGATTTCTAAGATCTAAAGTGTTTTGAATTTGATGATGGTCTGGTTGTGCTTATGTTTATCACCTAATTGCTAAGCACCTACTAATAATTGGAAAGGGAGTTAGATGATTTGATTCTGAGGCTTGACATATCATTGTATCTGAGCATTGTTTTCTGATTTATACCAATGATGTGAGTAATAGGTAGGAGAAATCTGGACACACATGGAAAAAAATGCCCAAGAATTTAGAGAACTTTTGTATCATCTTTGGTAGGGTCCATTTGGCCATAAATGAAACTATGTGCCTACATTTTAAATAGGGCAGCTGTTTTAGTCAGCTAGGCTGCTCTAACAGAAATACCACAGAGTGGATGGCCTTAACAAAGAAAGATTTATTCTTACACAGTCCGGTAAGTTGCAAGTCCATATTCAGGGTGTCCGCTCCAGGGAAAGACTTTCCCCTTGTCGGCTCTGGAGGAAAGTCCAGTATTGCATCAGTCTTTGTCCAGGGAGAGTCCTGACGCAAAAACCTCTGGTCTGAAGGACGCGCTCTGCTCCCGGTGCTGCTTGCTTGATGGTAGCGAGGTTCTCAAATTGTCCTTTGTTTCTTTTTCCTTTTATTCCTTGCAAGCTAAAAGCATTAAGGGTGGGGCAAGCCATACTCCAGGGAAACTTCCCCCATAGCAGGAATTCACAGCCCCACCCTAATCCTTTAACATACAGATTAGCAAAACCACACAATGGAGGACGGTCCCAAGATACTGGGAACCGTATCCCAGCCACGTGGCTGCACACATTTTTGGGGGGACACAATTCCAACCATGACAGCAGCTTTTACATACTGATCATCTTTATGCGTAGCCAAGCCAAGTGCCATCGATTTATGCATACATGATTTTAAAAAAGACTTATACTCTTATAGCTCTTCTGCAGTTTACAAAGGGAATTCAAACTCATAACCTCGTTTAGTCTTCCCACTATCACTGGCATTAGCTGAGGGGATAGTCCATGATGAGTTTGTGTCATTTGACTTCAGGACAGCAGCAGGGAATGACTTCAGTTCATTTCTATCTAGTAGGGACGGAGCAAGACTGCTCTGTTCCATTCAACTCTCCCTATCCAACCTTGCCATATGGAGAAAATCCAGCAGCTCTTTTACAATTAAGGAATTAAGAGAGAGATGTCTTAACTCTAAACCTAAGAAAGCTACGAAAGCCTTAGCTACAACCCAGGCGCAATGCCTTCACAAAATTGCTGGGATTTACCAAAGGCATTATCATAATTTGAACAGTGCAAAACGCCTTAGTCATGATAAAGGAATAGAGAATGGTGAAGTAGGTGAGACAGAGAAAATTGAAAGCTTATTAGTATCCCTACTCACTTGGGTTATTTAATGTCTTGAATTTCTTCATATTCTCCTATGGTGTTGACGTAGCTGCCTGGCGATACTCCTGACAGTTTTAAGTAAGATGGAATGTACAGAGAAGCACACTTTAATATGGACACTTGTTCTGGAACTGAGTTTTGAACATAAACCCACTAGATTCAACTGTATTTAACACAAAACATTTAGAAACCTAGATTAAATGAACAGAGCATTTAGAGTGAATATAATAAACCAGTTCTAAAAAACAAGCTGTATGTTTGTATCACTGAATTTTGAATACTGTCTTATTTGTAAGACAAGATGTCAAATATTTGGGGGAGAGAAGATAGTGGCTCCACTATGATTACATACCTTTGTTTTCCAGAAAGTAAACTAGGTTAAATTGTTAGACAGCAATTGGTCTCACCTTGTTCGCAGTAGGTTCCAGTAGTTCCTAGAGGACAGTAGCAGGTGTATCCATCAGGCGATGAAACACAGGTTGCTCCCTTGCTACATTGGTGTGGAGGGTGATGCTCAGGATCACAGGTGGAAACAGTCTCCGTGCAGAATGCCCCTTTCCAACCAGGGGGACAGTCACAGCTGTAGGTTGAGAAAGCAGATAGCATGTTTTGAGTAATGGAGCAGAGATGGACATACATTTATGTATCGCTGTGATAAGGAACCCTGGTCGTGCAAATGATTAAGTGCTCAACTGCTAACCAAAATATGGTGATTCACACCTCCCCAGTGGCTCCACATGACAAACACCAGGCAATCTGGGCTCTGAGGAAAGATCACAGCCAAGACAATCCAATAGGGTATTCTACACTGTACCACGTGGCACCACTATGAACACAAAAGACGTCAACGGCACACAATATCGCCATGATATTAATGTGGCAGTTTGGCTTGAGTTTCCAAGATATAAAAGATTTTGCATATCAGTACCAATTGTGATGCAAACTGCCAAGACACACATTTTTAAAGGCAAGAGCTAATGACTGCTTATGAAATCACTGGACCTTTACCCATGGATTATTTTTTAGCCACACTAGGATTTTAAAAGTTGAAAATTTAGACATTATAGGAAAATTTTATGAGAGAATCATTTCTTTGGTCACTGTTAGTTCTTCTCCTCACCTCCACACCACCACTGAGGGGAGGGTTGTGCAAAGAGTTGCCACCTCCTGATCTCACATCTAAAGAAAGGACAATCTTCGGGACCACTTGGAAAACTTGATATATATGTACCTTAACACTGGAGAACACACACACGTGGCTCCTGGGGCTTCAGAAGGAACTGTAAACCTTTCTGGAAGTCAGTCAAACGTGAGTGAATTACAGGGATGAGATGTGGCATATTTAGTTAGAAATATCACCTTGGGGGCACACAGAAATTGATCTTGCCCAAGTGGGTCTCCTGACCTCAGTGGTAAGAGGTAGTCAGTGTGAATATGACTGATAACAGAAAACATCCACTTGGAGCAGTTGGGAGGGGCTCATCAGAGTAGAGTATTTGAAAGGGTTGTCAGAAAAGACAAGACACCCAGTTAAATATAAAGATTAGATAAACAATGAATTGTTTTTCAGTATGTCTTATGCAGTACTTAAATTTCAGAGAAATAATATTCAATACTTATGAGTCAGATCCGACTCGACGGCACTTGGCTTGGCATATTAAAAGTTATTTATATGAAATTTGAATTTAATTGGCCATCATGTATTTTTGTTTTCTTTCTAAATCTGACAACCCTACACTGTAGGGTATATGAGAGAAAGAATTAGCTTTAAATCCTTCCCACACCAGAAAACACCGAACCTTAAGACAACAGTACTAGTCAAAGCAGCACATTCCAGGGGGAGGGATGGCACACAGAGTTAGAAACCTCTAAGTTACGATAAAAGCAGCAGAACACACCTCTTCCCAGACTTGTCATTCATGAAGAGGGCCTGGGCTGGGTCAGGACGACAGTCCTGAAGAGTGGTGTTTGGTTGTTGTTAGGTGTGGTCTATTTCAGTTCCAGCTCATAGTGATCTTACCTACAACAGAATTAAACATTGCCTGGACCTGTCCCATCCAAACAATCATTGTTATGTTTGAGCCCATTAATGCAGACATTGAGTTAATCCCATTTCACTGAGGATCTTTTTCACTGATCCTCTACTAAGCCTGATGTTCTTCCCCAGGGAATGGTCTCTACTGATAACATTTCCCAAGTATGTGAGACAAAGTCTCACCATCCTAACTTCCAAGGAGTATTCTGGCTGTACGTCTTCCAAGACAGATCTGTTCATTCTGGAAGTCCATGGTGTATTCACTATTCTTCATCAGTACCATAATTCAAAGGTATCAATTCTTTGGTCTTCCTTATTCATTGTCCAGCTTTTGCCTGCATATGAGGCAACTGAAAACTCTATGGCTTGGGTCAGGTTTCTATTAGTCTTCAAGGTGATATCTTTGCTATTTAACACTTTAAAGAGATTGTTTGCAGTAGATTTGCCCAGTGCAATACGTTCTTTGATTTTTTTGACTGCTGCTTCTGTGGGTATTGATTATGGTTCCAGGTAAAATGAAATCCTTTTACCAATTTTGATCTTTTCTCCACTTATCATGATGTTGCTTATTGGTCCACTTGTGGGGATTTTTGCTTTCTTTATGTTAAGATGTAATCCATACTGAAGGCTGTAGTCTTTAATCTTTGTCAGTAAGTTCTTCAAGTCCTCTTCACTTTCAGCAAGGTTGTCTTATCTGCATATTGCAGTTTTTTAATAACTCTTACACTAATCCTGATGGCACAGTCTTCATGTGGTCCAACTTCTCAGATTATTTGCTCAGCACACAGGTTAAATAAGTATGGTGACAGGATACAACCCTGACACACACCTTCACTAACTTTAAACCAGGGAGTATCCCTTTGGTCTGTTTGAATGGCTGCCTCATATGCTTAGGTTCCTCAGGAGTACAATTGTGCTTTCGATTCCAATTCTTCTCAATGTTATCCATAACTTGTTATGACTCACACAGTCAAATCTCTTCATACAGTCAATAAAACACAGGTAAACATTTTCTGGTAGTCTCTGCTTTCAGCCTGGATCTATCTAACATCAGGAATGATATCCATTTTCCACAACCTCTTCTGAATCAGGTTTTACTTCATGGCAGTTCCTTATTGACTTAATGCTGCTACCACTTTTGAATGATCTTCAGCAAAATTTTACTTGCGTGCAATATTAATGATATTGTTCAATAACTTCCAATTATTTTTGAATCATGTTTCTTTGGCATGGGCACAAATATGGATCATTTCTAGTTGGTTGGACAGGCAGCTGTCTTCCAAATTCTTGACTTACATAAGTGACCATTTCTAGTGCTGCATCCATTTATTGAAACATCTCAACCTGTATTCTGCCAATTCCTGGGGTCTTGTTTTTTGCCAAAGTCTTCAGTGTACCTTGAACCTCTCACTTCAATACCACCAGCTGGTGATCAAAAGCTACCTTCTGAAATGATTGAACATTGACCAGCTCTTTTTGATTCAGTGACTCTGTGTATCTTGTCATTCTCCTTTTAATGCTTCCTATGTCATTCAGCATTTTCCTCATAAAGTCCCTCACTACAACAACTCAGGCTTGAATTTTTCCTTCAGTTACCTCAGTGTGAGAAATGCTGACCATGTTCTTCCCTTTTGGTTTTCTAATTTCTGGTCTTTGCATATTTCAATGCTTTGTCTTCTTGAGCTGCTTTGAAATTGTTTGGCTCTTTCACTTCATTTTTTCCTTTCCCTTTAGCTACTCAAAATTCAAAAGCAAGTTTTAGATTCTCTTCTGACATCCATTTTGGTCTTTTCTTCTTCCTTGACTTTTTAGTGGCCTCATTCTTCACGTGTGACGTCCTTGATGTCATTCCACAACTTACCTGGTCTTGGGTCATTAGTGCTTAATATGTCAAATCTATTCTTGAGACGATCTCTAAATTCAGGTAGGATACACTCAAGGTTGAATTTTGGCTCTCATGGACTTATTCTAATTTTCTTCAGTTTCAACTTGAACTTGCATATTAGCAATTAATAATCTGTGCCACAATCCGCCCCCGACCATGTTGTAACAGATGATATTGAACTTTTCCATCATCTTAGTCACAGATGTAGTTGATTTGATTCCTGTATATTATGTCTGGTGAGGTCCACATGTATAGTCACCACTGACGTTGTTCAAAAAGGTATTTGCAATAAAGAAGTCACTGGTCTTGCAGACTTCTATCATGTGATCTCCAGCATTATTTCTATCAACTAATTCTTCTTTGTTTCCAATCACCAGTAATTATCAGTGAAATTATCCTAATTGCATATTTGATCAACTTTGGACTACAGAAGATGGTGAAAATCTTAGTAGGTTGTGCATAAATTTGAATAATAGTTGTATTAACTGGTCTTCCTAGTAAGCATGTGTAAGTGTTGTACTTCAGGGTAGATATTGAAATTTTTTTTTTTTTTGATGGTGAATGCAATACCATGTCTCTTTAATTCGTCATTCTGGTGTAGTATGTCACATGATTATCTGACTCAATATGGCCAATACCAATACATTTCAGCTAATTACTGCCTAGGATATGGATGTTTATGGATTCCATTTCATTTTTGACAATTACCAGTTTTACTAGACTCACTGTTCATTCCATGTTCCTGTTATTAATGGGTATTTGCAGCTTCTCATTTTGCATCACGCCACATCAGCAAACAAAGGTCCTCAAAGCTTGACTCCATCCACGTCATTAAAGTTTACTCTACTTGGAAGGGGCAGCTCCTCCCCAGTCGTCCTCTGAGTGCTCACCAACCTGCAGGTCTCATCTCTCAGCGCTCTATCAGGCAATGTTCCTTGGCTAGTCACAAGATTTTCACTGGCTAGTTTTTTTCAGAAGTAGACCACTGGATCTGTTTTCCTCTTCTGCCTTACTCTGGAAGCTCTGCGGAAACCTGTTCACCATGGGTGACCCTGCTGTCCACCATGGGTGACCCTGCTGGTATTTCAATACAGATGGCATATCTTCCAGCATTACAGCAACATGCAAACTGCCACCCTATGAACAACTGACAGATGCATAGGGGAAGGTATTAATAATTAAAGTGGACCCTTTGAATTAGTGAAATGAGACTGTATTTAGAAAATAAAATGTTTACTAGCCGTGAAAGGAGCCTTGGTGTTACAGTGGTTAAGGACTTGGTTACTCAAAATGTTTGCGGTTCCAACCCACCAGTAGCTCCGCGGGTGTGGTCTACTTCTGTAGTGATTATAGCCTCTAATGATTATAGAACTGTGGGACAGTTCTACTCTGTTCTATAGAGTCACTGTGAGTCAGAATCCACCTGATGGCAATGGGTATGTGTTTTAGCCAAGAATAAGCAGAAAATTCAGTATGTTCCTATGTTTTTATCCAGGACCAAGAAGAGAATAACTCTCACTGAATGGGTTTAAAAAAGATGGTTGGAAATAAGTAAATAAATTTATGTTATGAATCTATCCATGAATCCAGGGTCCCACTTGTTTGCTCTCAGTTCATTACAATTGCTCTAAAGGAAAGGTAAGAAGGCAGTGGGACAGGGAAACTACTGTTCTGGTCCATTTCTTCTCCCATTCTAGAAAGATCCACCACAAATTATTCAGTGACACTGGCCATATTTTTCACAGTGTGTTTGTCAACATTCCTGTTATTGCTGTTCTACTTCCATTAATCTACTTTCCCTGTCCTCTTACCTCCTTGTCTTTGCTTTAAGGTAATTGTTGGCTGTTTGGTCTCATATAGATAATTTTTTAAAGGAAACCATTCATCATCTTTTTTAAAATTGTATTTAAACATACTAGTTTCTCATTAAACAATTAATAGACATACTGTTTTGTGACATTGGTTGCCAAATCCACAACACGTTAACACACTCCCCTTTTTGACCTTGAGTTCCCCATTACCAGCTTTCCTATTTCTTCTGCCTCCTAGTCCTTGCCCATGGGTAAGTGCGCCCATTTAATCTTGCTTTGTTTGAATGGGCCTGTCTAATCTGCTCATCTTGCTTTTCTCATGTGTTCATCCCCCATTAGAATAAACTCACTGTCGCCTAAGGTTCCCATATGATCTTTTGATTGGTGTTGTTACTTTGATGCCACATTAAAAACAAAAACAAAAACAAAAATAACCAAACCTATTGTCCTTGAGTCAATTCTGACTCATAGTGACCCTGTAAAACAGAGTAGAACTGCCTCATACAGTTTTCAAGGAACATCTGATGGATCTGAACTGCCAACCTTTTGGGTTCCAGCCATAGCTCTTAACCACTACACTACCAGGTTTTCCTTAATCCCATATAAATAGAAAACCAAACCCACTGCTGTTAATTCTGACTCACAGTGACTCTACATAGAGAGTTCCTAAAAGCACATAATATTCAAGGCAGACGTTTTTTGCTTGTTAAGCTAGACTGTTGTTTAGTTTTAAGAAGACTTCAGGGAGTATTCTGAGTTTAAGGTTTAAAGATTGTCTCAGGACAATTTTGTTTGTACACGCAAATAACACGTACCTTCTATGTTTGTTTGCTAACTGTGCCCTCTTCTAGGTATTTTTGTAACTATGCCATGCTGAATTATTTTTTTCTGCATCATGTAAAATATGTTGTGAACCGCTTAATAAAATATCTCCTGGAGGAGAGTACAGTTGGTAAATGCAGAGGGTGCATGTTATTTGTGTACAAACATAGTGGTTTCAGGGAAATTACACTTTGATTATGGCTGGAGGATGAAAAACTGGGAAACCTGTACAGACCTTTTATACATAACAGAACCAAGAATTAATTCTACAGATCTCTTACTAAATAAATTTATTTATGCTTACTACACCATCTAGTGGTCCATTTTTATTTACTTGAAAAAAAAAGACAAAGTAAAGAACAAAATTAGTTCACTATCTTATGACAGAACTGGCAATTAATAAATATTAATGTTAAAATAGCTTAAATTATAGAAAGAATACAAAGGCTATAAAATTATTTGAAAAATAAGATAATAAATAGAGTAGATCCTAATATTTTTTTTTCCCAGAGTTTTTAAGGTCTGAAAGAATTAGCTGTATGTTAAAAGAATAAAAAAGTTACTTTCAAATACAGTATACTACTTTCTTTCACAATACAAGGTAGGACAATTAAGTTCACTAACTCAGCCTAGAAAAAGTGCATATACTACACTGCTGAGTAGCACTACAGTTACCTTCAAAGTACTCTCTTTGGGAAGCTGTGCTCCAATGCCAGCGCCTAGTTTACCAATCAAGGGAATTTTGGAACTGTTTCTGGAATGGCCATTGTTATTGTTGGCATTGTAATGTTGGTATTGTAATGGCCAATGATATTGTTTGATAATTTCTGTATTAGGTTTTATACCCTTTCTTGGGAGTGGGCATAATATGGATTTCTTCTAATCAGCTGTCCAGTAGCTGTTCTCTAAATTTCTTGACATGTAGATATACTGGCTTATTGGTGTGTTTTAGATGACTGTTTACAAGCTTTTAAGGCCTCAAACACTACTCAGATACCACTTACCAATGTAGGATGAGGAAGATTTTCTTTATGGATTACTTTTTGCAAATATTTATGTAGACATATTGGCATAACATAATTCATAAAGAAAATCTTTCTCATCCTACTTTGGGCAGGTGGTGACCATTTGGTTTCGTATACTTGATTGAACTTAGAATCACAGTTTTTATGCGATAACTGCTTTGAAGGGTAGACTAAGTGCTGGCATCAGTGCATAGCTTCCCAAGGGGAGTACTTCAAAGGTGAGGCTAGTGATATTTAGCAATGAAGTATGCAGCACTTTTTCTAGGACGAATTTGCAAACTTAATTGTCTGACCTTGTACACATATTTTCCTTTTTGTATGTTGTCAAAGTATGCATACCATAACAGCTTTCATTATATCATAAGAAAGATTTAAATTAGAGCAATTTTGTACAAGTTCGCATTTTTGCTTTCATTATTTGTTTCTCTGGTTTTTGTATTTAAAATTTTTTAATTGTGTGTTCACAGCACAGTTTCTCATTCAAAAATTTATACAAAACTTGTTTTGGAACATTGACTGTAATCCACACAATTTGTCAGTACTTTTTTCTTTTACACCCCTGGCTCCCCCTACCCATTTGTCCAGGTTTGCTGTCCCTTCCTGCCTTCTTGTCTTTTGCTTTGGTTCTGAGTTAGTAGAGTGTCTGGGGCTGTAGTCTCGGGGTTGCTCCCAGTCTCGAACAGATCATTAATTCCAGTCTTTTCTGGTGCCTTTAAGCTTTGTTCTACATTTTTCTCTCATTCTGTCCATAACAGAGGAATACCTATCAGAGAGGTTAGGAGTGGTAGTAGGTATCACCTCGTTCTTCTGGGCTCAGGCTGATAGAGCCTATGGCTCATGTGGTCCATTAGTCCTTTGTACTGATAGATTATTTGCACCTTTGGTTCTCATTCTCCTTTGCTCCAAATGTGATTTGATCAATTGCTGTATTTTGGATGAATGCTTGCAAACTTTTATGACCCCAAATGCTATTCAGATATCACACACCCTAGCTAACACAGAAATGATGACACTTCTGAATTACTTTCAGCCAAAGATTAGGCAGGCCTATAAAACAGACAATAATACACACATAAAAACTGTGATTCTAAGTTCAATCAAGTATACAAAACCAAATGGTCACCACCTGCCCAAAGTAGGATGAGGAAGATTTTCTTTATGAATTATGTTATGCCAATATGTCTACATAAATATTTGCAAAAAGTAATCCATAAAGAAAATCTTCCTCATCCTACGTTGGTAGGTGGTATCTGAGTAGTGTTTGAGGCCTTAAAAGCTTGTAAACAGTCATCTAAAACACACCAATAAGCCAATATATCTACATGTCAAGAAATTTAGAGAACAGCTACTGGACAGCTGATTAGAAGAAATCCATATTTATGCCCACTCCCAAGAAAGGGTATAAAACCTAATACAGAAATTACCGAACAATATCATTAATATCACAAGCAAGTAAAATTTTGCTCAAGATCATTCGAAAGCAACTGCAACAGTATATTGACAAGAAACCAAGGACATGGAACCAGGGAACCAGGGACACCTTTGCTGCTGTCAGATGGATCCTGACTGAAAGCAGAGACTACCAGCAAGATGTTTACCTGTATTTCATTGACTATGCAAAGGCATTCAATGGTGTGGATAATAACAAATTATGGCTAACATTGCATAAAATGAGAAGTCCAGAACACTTACTTGTGCTCTTAAGGAATCTGTATATGAATCAAGAGGCAGTCATGCAAATAGAGCAAGGGAACCCTGCATGTTTTACAGTTAGGAAAGGTGTGCATCAAGGTTGCATCCTTTCACCGTAACTTTTTAATCTGTCTGCTGAGCAAATAATTTGAGAAGCTGAACTATATGAAGAACAAGGCATCAGGATTTGAAGACAACTTACTAACAATCTGTGTTACACAGCTGACATGATCCTACTTGCTGGAAGTGAAAAAGATTTGAAACCCTTACTGATGAAGATCAAAGACCACAGCCTCCAGTATAGACTGCATCTCAATGTTAAGACAACAAAAATCCTCACAGCTTGACCAGTAAGCAACATTGTCATAGACGGAGAAGGGACTGAGGTTGCCAAGGGTTTCATTTTCGTTGGGTCCACAATCAACAGCCATGGAAGTGGCAGTCAAGAAATTAAAAGACTCATTGCATTGGGGAAATCTGCTATAAAGGACCTCTTTCAAGTATTGAAAAAGTAAAGATGTCACCTTGAAGACTAAAGCATGCCTGATCCAAGCTGTGATATTTTCAGTTGTATCGTATGCATGTGAAAACTGGACAGTCAACAAGGAAGACAGAAGAAGAATTGATGCCTTTGAATTGTGGTATCAGAAAAAAATATTTAATGTACCACGGAATGCCAAAAGGACAAACAAATCTGTTCTGGAAGAAGTAGAACCAGAGTACTCCTTGGAAGCAAAGACAGCAAGATTGTGTCTCACTCACTTTGGACATGTTGCCAGGAAGGATCAGCACCTGGAGGAAGACATCAAGCTTGGTCAAGTGGAGGGTCAACGAAGAAAAGGAAAACACTCTATGAGATAGATTGACACAGCGGCTGCAGCAATGGGTCTTTTAGTCACCTGGTACTGTTCTAACAGAAAATAGCATGAGTAGAAGCCTTCATGAATAGAGATTTTACTGTCACAGTCTGGTAATCATTTACTAATTATAAGTCCATTCAGTAAGAGAAATCATCACAGTCCAGTAGGCTGAGTCCAAACTCAGTGACAGAATCTTGGCACAGGAACCTCAGGTCCAAAGGACACCCTCTGCTCTCTGTGTTGCCATCTTGGTGGAATGAAGTTTCCCCACCTGCTCTGCTCACTTTTCTTCCTTATATCCCACAACCTAATAGCTTGAATCCTACCTCACCAGCACCACTGCCGCCCATTCTCCATCATCAGCCTTACAAAGGTAGGATTCACAACACATGGGGATGGAATTGCACCATATTGGGACTCATTTTTTTTGGGGGGGGCACAATGAAATCCATAACACTCTACCCTCTGGCCCCAAAATCATTAGAACATGTAGGATATGTTCATTCACAGCATAGCAAAGGTCTTAAATCCAGGTCCAAAATCTGTAAATTTATCTTCAACTGTCAAATCCACAACGTATCATCTTCCTAAAATGTAGTGCTATAGTTGGCAGGTACAAATTACACATTTTTATTACAAATGGAGAAGTTGCAGGGAAAGGCATATCAGACACCATGCAAATTCATAGAATACTTTAGCCTTCAGGGCTTCAATAATACTCTAGACACTGGGACATTTCACAACCCTACCCTTCAGACTCTAGATATTGGCCATACTCTCTAGATTCTGCATGGAGGTTCCTGGGCTTTGGCTTCTCCACAGCAACTCTGCTCCCTCAGCCTCAGGTTCCCTGCTCTTTGAAGCCCCAGAAGCCTCTGCCCTACCCTTAGAAATCCTTGAGATCATGGCCATACCTTTTGGGACTGAGGGAGCTCACCTTTTCCTCAACCTTGTCTCTTCAGCCTTTATGGCCTTGTGGCCTGGGCCTCAAGCTCGCATCTGCCCTGCTGAGACAAGTGTTCAAAAGTTTTATAGCTCCACCAACCTTGAGAGTCAGTAGGCACAGTTCCACCATTAAGTGCCCAGAGGTACCCCACTTTGCTAGGAAGCCTCCTGCACACAGGCATTCAGATTTTTGCTCCAGGGGTCAGTTCCTGGTTCTAATGTTGCTTGTTCACTGCTGCTGTTGTTTTTTATACCATCTGCTGCCTTCTCAGGCGTTAGCAGTTCTCCTGGTTTCCCTCTTCCATCCATTCAGTTTCTAAAAAGCTTCCACACTTTAGAGCTTTTGTTAGAGCAGTGCCCACTCTTGGTACCAAACTGTTTAAGTTACCTGACACTGCCCTAGCAGAAAATAGCATGAGTAGAAGGCTTCATGAAGAGAAATTTTACTGTCACTGTCTGGTAAGCCACAAATCCATTTATGAGTTATAGGTCCATTCTATAAGAGAAATTGTCACAGCCTGGTAGGCTGAGTCCAAATTCAGTAAGAGCACCTTGGCACAGGAACCTCAGTTCCAAAGGAAGTGCTCTGCTGTTGGTACCGCCTTCTCGGTGGTATGAAGTTGCCCACTTACTCTGCTCATGTCTCTCCCTTATATCCCACAAGCTGGTAGCTTGTGTCCTGCCTCACTAGCACAACTGCTGCCCATTCTCTCTCATCAAGAGGCAGGGTTCACAACACGAGAGGAACCGAACCACACTGGGACACAGCTGAATCAAATCAATACATACACTTCTGAGGGGACCCGACGCAATCCATGACAATGTACTTACACATAAAAACAATTGTGGGCATGGTGCAAGACTGGGCAGGGTTTTGTTCTGCTGTGCAGAGGGTCACTATGAGTTGGAATCAACTCGACGGCACCTAACAACAACAACAAAAACACTAGCACTCAGCCCTGGTAACTTGGTTCCTCAAAGCGTTTAAATAAGTCTAAGAATATTCTATTGTTTTGTGTTTTGTCTTGGTTGTTGACTTTCCCTATGTTGGGTGTTGGCTTTCTTCTCACCAGTGTTAACATTTGTCTCTTATCTAGTTAGTGATTATCACTCTTATTCAGGTCCGTTAACTTATAACCATCAAAGATTGTTTTTTCTTTTTCCTGTGTAAATCTTTCCTTGGCAACTCTTGTGGCATACTGGTTAACTACCGCAGCTGCTAACCTGCAAGCTGGCTGTTCAAATCCAGCAGGTGCTATATGAGGCATTTCTGCTCTGTCCTATAGGGTTGCTATGAGTCAGAATCAACTGAACAGCAATAGGTGTGGAAACTTTTTATTGGGTTTTCATAATAGTGGCCACAGATAATATCTGCCTTTTTGTGATTAACTAATTTCATTCAGCATAATACCCTCTAGATGCATCCACGTTTAGAGATGTTTCAAGGATTCATCACTATTATAATTGTGTAGAAAATAATTGTGTGTATGTACCATAAGTTGTTTATATATTCATCTGTTGGTGGGCACTTACATTGTCTCTATGTTTTTGCTGTTGTGAATAAGGTATGCATATCTTTATTAGTGTGACAGCTCTTATTTTTCTCAGATATGTTCTTAGGAGTGGGATTACTGGATCATATGATATTGCTATTTCTAGTTTTTTATGGAGGTGCCATACTGTTTTTCAAAACAGTTGTATACTTTGCATTCCCACCAGCAGTACATAAGAATTCCAAGCTCCCTGTAACCTCCCCAACATCTGTTATTTTCTGTTTTTTTGGTGAGTGCCAGTAATGTTGGGGTGAGATAGTATCTCATTGTAGTTTTAATTTTCATTTTTCTAATGACTAATGAACAGGAGCATTTCCTCATGTGTCTCTTAGCTGTCTCAATGTCTCCTTTGGTGAAGTGTCTGTTCATACTTGTCATAGATTGAATTGTGTTTCCCAAAAAATGTGTGTGGCAGTTTGGCTGGGCCATGATTCCTGGTATTGTGTATGGTATACACTCTGCTTCTGTGACGTCAGTGGTTGTTTTAGTCAGGTAGGGCTGCTCTAACATCCACAGAGTGGATGGCTTTAACAAAGGAAAGTTTCTTCTTACACAGTCCGGTAGGCTACAAGTCCAAATTCAGGATGTCTGCTCCACGAGAAGGTTTTCCCCCTTGTTGGCTCTGGAGGAACATCTGGCATTGTGTCAGTCTTTGTCCAGGGTGCATCTTGGTGCAGGAAGCTCAGGTCTGAAGGATGCGCTCTTCTCCTGGTGCTGCTTTCTTGATGGTGTGCGTTTCCCAGTTCTCTGCTTGCTTCTCTTTCATTTTGTCTCTTGTAGGATGAAAGGATTAAGGTGGGGGGGGGGCAAGGCATATACCAGGGAAACTCCCTTTACCGTGGAGAAGGGAGGTAATCTGTGAAGGGATTTACAGTCCCATCCTAAACCTTTAACATACAGCACAGGAAAATCACAAAATGGAGGACAATCACAATCATGGCCCAGCCACATGGCTATACCTATTTTTGGGGGGACACAATTCAGTCCATGACAGTCATGGTAGATGAGTGGCAGTTCTGTTGGTGAGGCAGGACTCAATGGATAAGAATGTTCTGTGCCCTGAGGCAGTCTCTTGAGATATCAAGCAGCTAGCAGAGAGATTTAGGGACCTCATACCATCAAGGAAGCAGCAGCAGCTCTGAGAGCAGAGCACGTGCTTCAGACCTGAACTGCTTTCATGCCAAGATTCTCAGACTAAAGAAAGACTGATGCAACACAAGGACCTTCCTTCAGAGCCGACAGAGAATGTGTTCCCCTGGAGCCAGCGCCCTGAATTCAGACTTGCAGCCTGCTGGACTGTGAGAATAAATTCTTTTTTATTAAAGCCATCCACTTGTGTTGTTCTGTTAGAGTAGTACTAAATGACTAGAACAGCCTCCTTTGCCAAATTTTCAATTGGATTATTTGTCTTTTAGCTATTGAGGAGTTGAAGTACTATATAGATTTTAGAGATTAAACCCTTGTAGGATATGTTGTAGCCAAATTTCTCCCCTCCCCCCCAAATCCATAGGTTCTCTTTTTACTCTTCTGGTAAAGTCTTTTGATGAGTGTAAGTGTTTAATTTAGGAGTGTCCAACTATCTAGTTATCTACTAGTATTTTGTACATTATTAGATACAGTTTGTGCTGTACTTATTCCATGCTTTAGGGCTGCTAGCACTGTCCCTGTTTTTTCTTCCATGATTTTTATTGTGTCAGATTTTATATTTAGGTCTTTGATTCCTTTTGAGTTAGTTTTTATGTGTGGTGTGAGGCATGGGTCTGGTTTCATTTTTTTCACAGATGGACATCCAATTTTGCCAGTACTGTTTGTTAAAAAGGACTGTCTTTTCCTCACTTAATAGACTTTGGTCCTTTGTCAAAGATCAGCTGGTTACAGGTAAATGCATTTACATCCAAGTTGTTGAGTTCTTGATTCTGTTGCATTGCTCTGTCTGCCACTGTACTAGTACCCCGTTGTTTTGACTACTGTAGCTGTATAGTAAGTTCTGAAATCAAGTGGTATGAGGCTTCCTGCTTTGTTCTTTTTCTTAATAGTGTTTTCATAAACGTTGATATTTTAGGTATTACTAAGCTAAAATGGACTAGTTATGGCCATCTTGATTTGGACAATCATACAGTCTACTATTCCAGGAATAACAAATTGAAGAGGAATGGCATCGTGTTCATCACCAAAAAAGAGAAAAAAAGAAAAAGAAACCATTTCAATGCAATACTGTCAGTGATACAGTAATATCCATATACATAAAGGGAAGACCAGCTAATACAACTATTATTCAAATTTACATACTAACCACTAAAGCCAAAGATGAAGACATTGAAGATTTTTACCAACTTCTGCAGTCTGAAATTAATCAGTCAAGATGCATTGATATTTACTGGTGATTGGAATGTAAAAGACAGAAATAAAGATTAAAGGTTGGTAACTGGAAAATATGACCCTGGTGCTAGACATGATGCTGGATATTGCATGACAGAATTTTGAAGGACCAATGACTTCTTCATCGTCAATACCTTTTACAACAACATAAGTGGTTCCTGTACATGTGGACTTCACCAAATGGAATACGCAGGAATGAAACTGACTACCTGTGTAAAGAAAGGATAGAGAAGCTCAACATTATCACTTAAAGAAGGCTAGGGACCAACTGTGGAACAGACCATCAGTTGCTCATATACAAGCTTGAGTTGAAGCTGAAGAAAGTTAGAACATGTCCAAGAGGACCAAAGCATAGCATTGAATATATCCCACCTGAATTTAGAGACCATCTCAACAATGGATTTCATGCACTGAACACTAATGACCAAAGACCACATGAGCTATGAAATGGCATCAAGGACATCACATATGCAGAAATCAAGAGGTCATTAAATAAACAGGAAAAGAAGAAAAGACCAAAATAGATATCAGAAGTGCCTCTGGAACTTGGTGTTTGCAGTAAAGTTGCCAAAGTGAGATGAAGAAATGAGGAAGTCACAGAGCTAAACAGAAGATTTCAAAGGATGGACTGGGAAAACAAAGTCAAGTATTATAAGACATATGCAAAAATCTGGAGATAGAAAACCAAAAGAGAAGAACACACTTGTATTTCTCAAACTGAAAGAAGTGAAGAAAAAATTCAAGATTCAAGATGCAATATGAAGGATTCCACAGGGAAAATATTAAATGAAGCAGGAAACATCAAAAGAAGGAAGAAACACAGTTACCGTATCAAAAAGAAATGGTTGATGTTCAAACATTCCAGGAAGCAGCATATAATCACAACTGGTGGTCCTGAAGAGAGTCCAAGCTGCACTGAAGGCACTGAGAAAAGACAAGTCTCTGGGAACTGTCAGATACCAACTGAGATGTTTTCACAAAAAGATGAAATGGTAGAAGTACTTATCTATGCTAAGAAATTTAGAAGACAGCTGCCCAGCCAACTGACTAGATGAAATTCATATTTCTTACAAAGAAAGGTGATTCCCTTAAATGCAGAACTTGTTGAACAGTGTCATTAATATTACACAGAAGGTAATTTTTGCTGAAGGTCATTCGGTAGTGGCCGCAGCTGTGCACTGACAGGAACTGCTATAAATTCAAGCCAGACTCAGAAGTGGACACTGTATGAGAAGCATCATAGCTAATTCGAGCTGAATCATGGCTGAAAGCAAAGAATACTAGAAAGATGTTTACCTGTGTTTTACTGACTGTGCAAAGGCATTCAGATGTGTAGATCATGACAAATTACTGATAACATTTTGAATAAGGAAAATTTCAGAATACTTAATTATGCTTCTGAGGAATGCGTACTTAGACCAAGTGGCAGTCCTTTGAACAGAACAATGAAATACTGCATGTTTTAAAGTCATGAAAGATGTGTGTCAGGATTGCACCCTTTCTCCAAACCTATTTAATCTGTATGCTGAGCAAATAATCAGAGAAGCTGGACTACGTGGAGAACATGGTATTAGAATTGGAGGAAAATTCATTAACAATTTGTGTCATGTAGATGACACAACCTTGATTGCTGGAAGTGAAGAGGACTTCAAGCACTTCCTGATGGAGATCAAAGACCACAGCTTTCAGCATGAATTATATACCACAACACCAAGAAAACAAAATTCCTTACAGATGGGCCAATAAGCAACATCATGATATATGAAGCTAAGATTGAAGTTGTCAAGGATTTCGTTTGCTCAAATGTACCCACACAGGGGCACTGTGGGAGACAGGCCTGGTGGGCTGATTTGAAAGCTTGCATCCTTGAAAATCCTGTGAAGCAGCTCAACTTAGCACACATAGGATTTCTAGGAGCCAAAATCAAATCTATAACAACTAACACCACCACCACCAAGACCAGGAGAGAAATCTGTTTGTTCTAATCAGCTGCAGAGTTCTCAATTGCAGGGCTATGTCATAGTTTTTTCACTCAGATGCCGACTGATAATCACTTGAATAGTTTTTGGTCTTTTGCTTTAACAAACAGGGTGAATAGAGTTTGCTCTAGTAAATAATAATGTCTTTTTCTGTACAGACTCACCAGTAGATTAGTCATTTTCCTAGTTTGGGCCAATCTGATAGGTGAGAAAGAGTATCAGTCTTAATATCTCTACATAAAAGAGTCTAAATACAATTCCAAGGAAGCAAAGGGTACTCTACTGAGAAAGCATAAGTGAGGGGAAAGGAAATTGAGGGGAGAAAAAGAGAAAACAAATATAAAGCAGGGAACTACCAAACTCATTACAGCTTCACAAGAACTATAGTTGGTTGGTTGATAGGAAGTTGTCTCTTGAGAGGTAGGGTAGTGATACAACCAATGTGACTGTTATGCAGGGAGGAAAGTATTTCAGGAGGAGGGAGGTTGACAGCAGTTAATGATGTGCCTCGAATGACAGACAAATGGATTTACATTTTGCTGTACTAGAAATAGAAGGAACATTTTGACAGGAAAGTAGGTGATCAAAGAGTATTTTAGGAAGATACAATCTGGATTAGAGTGGTGAGAGACTAGGGAACAGAACACCAACTGGCAAATAAACACACAGTCCAGAAGGGAGGTGCTAGAAGTTTAAACTACGTAGTGTTGGGTGAAATATATAGAAGCGGTCCCACTGAAGAAGAGATTGCTAATTGGAAGACTCTGTGGAACCCGGACGAATCCATGACTGGGCTCTCGTGAATCTGTCAACTCCTAAAGTTAGAGGCAAAATTTTGTGTCCTATGCTCCCGTTGTACATAGAGTTGCTAAGAGTTGAAACCAACTCAACAGCACCTAACAACAACAACAACAACGTGACAGAAAGCAAAGAGTTTTTAGATTTCACCTGATTCTCAAAGGCACCTGTGAAGGGAAAAATAATTGGGAAGCCTGGGTCAGTAAGATTTTGATTTATCTGTCAGTCTGATATCCATCACACTAATAGATAAACGTTGTAAATTAGCCTGTTTACAAATCGTATCAATCTGTGATGTGTTTCATATTTTATATCTGTATTCTCTGGACTCCTGTTGTATTTATTGTCCATGCCACTGGTTTTTGCATCTAATCTGTTTTTGTAAGTTTGGACTTAACGTATACTGTGCTTTTTGCAGTCACAGTCAACATATTACTTTATGATCAAGCAAAGTGCAACTTAAATGAAGTAAGAAAATCTACTTATATTCATGTATGTACTGCATGTATGTACACAGCAGTTCTAGTGAGACCTATAGAAATCTTTTACTTTTTAACCTTGACTACTGGCTAACAACAAAAGTAGTTCACTGGTTTTCTAATCCTTCACCTCTCATTTCAGGGGCACAAAGACCCTTACATGAACTGTGTCTTATTATACTCTCACTTGAGAAATTCTTCTAGGGTTGCCATGAGTTGGATCCCACTCGACAGCACCTGGCTTTGGCTGAGAAATTACGTTTGAACAGAGCTGGATCTGTATCTGCTGATATACTTGCAGCCGGAAAGCCAAGCTTTCAGCTGCTGACTGGATCCCGAAGCAAGCTCACGGCCGCGTTGGTCCTCCACCCCTCCCCTCTCTCCTGACTTGGTGAGTCACTTTCCCTTATTACGAAAACAGCGTCTCCCATTTCCAGCTGAGAGCAAAGGGAACAGAAGGGAGCATTTTCAGAATTTTTTTTTTAAATTTGTGCAATTAAACTGCGCACTGTTAAGATTATTTTGACTAACTTTGAGAGAAATAAAATCTTTGGATTTTGCTTTTAAAATTTGTTCCATATGCCATAAAGTTTTGGCCTTAAGATGACCCTTCTCTCTTGAGCATTTAAAAATATTACATGTGTTAGATATTTTTTCAAGACAAGATTGAACTTTAGGTTTTAGCTCTGTACTATCTTTTTTAGGTAGTCTACTTAGTATTTCTTTGTGTCAGGTGAAAAATAAAAGTTCCAGAGTGACATAAAATTAAGAGCCTAGGACAAGGATAGAGGAAAACTTCTCAAATATTTTTGAAAAGTAAATTACGAAAGACATTCTTTTTCTTTAAAACAAAAGTGATTCCTTATTATTGAGATTGGAACAGAATTTCAAAACAGTTGTCAAAAAGAATAAATTTTGCTTTAAACTCCAGCTGCTACTGGAGTTGAATGCTTATGAATGGGAGTCTTTATATTTTTAACAGCTTTATTAAGATTTAATTTACATATCATAGAATTCAGCTGTTTTATAGATAGATTCATTTTTTTTACTGTTCTTTCGGTGAAAGCCTATAGCTCAGGTTGATTTCTCATACCCAAACTTATGTGCACACTAAAAATATGGAATGCTTCATAAATTTGCACGTCGCCCCTTGTGCAGAGGCTGTGCTAGCCTTTTCCGCGTTGTTTCAGTTTTAGTATACGCACTGCCGCAGGAAGCACAGGACTCGTGACTTTAATAAGCCATCATATAATAGTCACAACAGCTACTTCCGGCTCAGGATTCTTCGTGTGCTTTAATTCAGATAGTAAATATTTTGTTGTCGTGACAATAAAAAATTCCCAAACACTGTTCACAGTTTTGATAAGAAGATTTTAGAATCCTCTAAGGAGACTTGTCAGAGGTGTTATTCCCATTGTAGGTTATTTCCCCAGTCTACTTGTTCCAATTAGAGCTCTCATATTAGACTTTCAGCTGCAGCTTTTCACCCAGAAACTCCTAGGGTATGTGTTATAAAGCAAGTATGTCTAAAGTGGATGAAAGATGAAATGCCAATTGAGGATAATTTCTACAGTAAAACATAAGATTATGTTCAGCAAGTAAAAAGTGTCTAACATTTTTGTCACTCCATTTAAATTAGTAGGTGTTTTTAAATTTATTTCTTATCACTTAGGTGCTAAAGAGAGTCTTTTTTTTATTATATCTTTAGGTGAAGGTTTGCAGAACAAAGCAGTTTCTCATTAAAATAGTACACATATGTTTTATGACATTTGTTAACAACCCATGACACATCAACAATCTCCTTTCCCAACCTTGGGGTCCCTATTACCAGATTTATGGTTATCTCTTTCCTTCTAGTCCCTGGGTATGGACTGGTGGGTTCCTTTAGTCTTGTTTTGTTTTATGAGCCTGTCCAATCTTTGCCTGAAAGATGGACCTCAGGAGTGACTTCATCACTGAGCTGAAAAGGTGTCTGGGAGCCATCTTCTGAGGGTTTCTCTAGTGTCTGTCGAGCCAGCAACTCCAGTCTTTCTTTTTGCGTCAGAATTTTGTTCTACATTTTTCTCCAGCTCTGTCTGGGTCCCTCTGTTGTGATCCCTGCCAGAGCAATCAGAGGTGGTATCAGGCACCATCTAGTGGTACAGGACTTAGTCTCTAGGAGGCATTTGTAGATGTGGTCCAGTAGTCCGTTGGACTAATCTTAGCCTTTTATCTTTAATTTTCTTCATTTTTCTTGCTCCTGAAGGGGTGAGACCAGTGGAATATCCTACATGCCCACTCGCATGCTCTAAAAAGAATCTTGACCAGCAGTTTAGAGATCTGGTTTTGAGTACTGCTTTGCTGTGCTATTTTCTAAGTCCCTGGGTTGCACAAATGGTTTACTCTCAGCTAATAACCTAAAGGTTGGAGATTTGAACCCACCCACCAGTGCCATGGAAGAAAGACCTGGCAATCTGCTTCCATAAACATTATGGACAAGGAAACCCTATGGAGCAGTTCTACTCTGAGTTGACTTGATGGTAATGAATTTTGGTTTTTGGTTTTGGTGCCACATTCAAGGTGTTCATACATCCTCTTGATTCAGCCATGATCTCTGGGGCTCAGTTTTCCATTTATTAAATTGAGATTATGATACCCTCCTTGACTAATTTAGAAAGATTTAATGAAGTGAAATGAAAATAGTGTATACAAAAAAGCCTCAGTAGCTACAAATTTCTGGCAATTCTCATGTGCTCCTTTTACTATTATTGCAGTTCAAGGAACTTTTCTACATTAACCAAAGTAATCTGAAAAATAGTTTTCAGTAACTATGTATATTTGGCACTGTGTATACCAAGATGAACAATGTGGCGCTTCAATTCAAAGAGTTAGGCGCTTTGCTCCCTATGGAGCAGTGAGGAGCTGGGAAGGATTCCTCACCTTCTCCTTTAACTTCACGTCCTTTCTCACTGCCATTGACAAGGGTTCCTGCTTATTAAGTAATTACACTAAAAAATATCAAAATTTCCAGTAGTATCACCTGATGAATGACTACTTTAAGGGTTAAGTAACTTAGCTTTGTTTGTGGAGCAAATTAGCACATTAGTTGTAAAGCAAATCAAAGATTTCATTAAAAATTATAAAGAAACGATGATGGAAAAATTTGCAGTAGACATTGGTGAATATTGCATAACCCAAATGATGCAATTGGTGTCATCAAATTGAACATGTGAAAAATGTTGAATTGGTATATGTTACACTGTTAATATTTTTACAATGATAAAGTGAAAGAAACAATAGCATAAAATCATAATAGTGAAACTAATGCTAAAAATCCCTGCTTGACGATGGTGGCATGCCAGCCCTCAGATGCTGTCCTCAGCTCTTTGATGGTATTGGTCAAACTATACATTTCCTCTTAAAAAAAAGTCATTTTTTCCCCCCATAAATTTCAGTAATACTTTTAACTTATTATTAGGTGCATTAGGTATTTTGGACATTCAGTCAGAATTTTGGACACTGGAACTAGAACTT